>CM067847.1:132884250-135384250 GCA_034509565.1 Triticum monococcum
TGGCATATTTTCTAATCTTTCTCATCTTCAACTGCATTGCATCCATCTTGATCTTGTGATCATCGACGACCTCCACAACATGCAACTCCAATATCATCTTCTCCTCCTCAATTTTTTTATTTTTTCTTCAAGTAATTGTTTTCTTCTTCAACTAAATTTAACCTCTCGACAATAGGGTCGGTTGGAATTTTTGGTTCAACTCACATTGGTCGGCATAATTGTCATAAACAATAAATGAACCAAATAGTTATAAAAATATAATATATACCACATCCGAGTCATAGCCAGGACGAGGGCCGACGGGGGCGGATACCAAAACCATCGCACTATATAATAACAAGCAATAATGAAAGTAAGAAAATTAGACAAGTATCTATCTAAAGTAAGAATTTTTTCTTTCAGAAAGAAGATAAGAACAAGAGGCTCACCACAGTGGTGCCGGCGATGAGATCGGCGCGGGCGATCGACGGCGGTGAAGAAGGGAATGGGACATGACGGGCCGCTAAACCTAGACAAATCTCGAGGAAAATGGAGCTTTGAGGTCGAGCTTCGAGAGGAGAAAGCTTAACTAGTGTGGCTCGGACATTTCATCGAACACCTCATGTGCATAGGAGGTGAGCTAGAGCACCACAAAGCCCTCCCCTCGCCGGCCAGAGAAAAACAGAGCACTGGAGTGCTCTGTTCGCGGGCAAGGGCTATATATAGGAACCACATTGGTCCCGGTTCGTGGCATGAACTGGGACTAAATGGAAGCCTATTGTAACACCCCGGATGTAATTTACCTTATATGTATCCCAACTCTTGCCGTTTCCGGCGGTAAGTTATTTTATGTCCTCGGGTTCAGGTTTTGTCTCCGT
This sequence comes from Triticum monococcum, assembly GCA_034509565.1. Classification (NCBI taxonomy): domain Eukaryota; kingdom Viridiplantae; phylum Streptophyta; class Magnoliopsida; order Poales; family Poaceae; genus Triticum; species Triticum monococcum. Next base: position 132,885,108 of record CM067847.1, read on the forward strand.
GTGTTGTTGTCGTTGTCATGCATCTTATATCATGTCATCATGTGCATTGCATTTGCATACGTGTTCGTCTCATGCATCCAAGCATTTTCCCCGTTGTCCGTTTTGCATTCCCGCGCTCCTATCTCCTCCGGTGGTCCTTTCTACCGCTTTTCGTGTGTGGGGGCTAAACATTTCCGGATTGGACCGAGACTTGCCAAGCGGCATTGGTTTACTACCGGTAGACCGCCTGTCAAGTTTCGTGACATTTGGACTTCGTTTGATACTCCAACGGTCAACCGAGGGACCGAGAAGGCCTCGTGTGTGTTGCAGCCCAACACCCTTCTAAAGTGGCCCAAAACCCACCTAAGATCTCTCCATCACCTCAGTTGTTCGATCACGATCGCGTGGCCGCAAACCGCACCTCATTTGGACTCTCCTAGCTCCGTCTATGCCTATATATAGATCCCCTCCCGAAATTTTCGGGTCTTCTCCCCCCTAACCCTAGTCTTCCCCCTCCTCGCGCCGCCGGACGAATTTTCACCGGCCGGACACGTCCGAACCCAGCCGCCACGTGGCGCCTTCCGATTCGCCGAGGCGCCCGTGCCCACTTCCCTGCGCCGCCTGCCCGCGTCGGCCCGCTGGGGCCCAGGCGGGGCCCTCCCGGCCCGGGTCGCCACTCGCCGCTGCCCGGGGCTTCCTCTTCCTCTGCCCGCGCGCCGCCCGGGAGCCTCGCCGCTCCGCCACCCCCGACGCCACTCCACCGCCCGCCGGCGTCGCGCGCCTTGCCGCCGCGAGGTCCGGCCACCGCGAGCCGCCGACCTCCTCCGGTCGTCTCCGACCTCCCCGGCGTCGCCCCGCACCGGATTCGCACCTCCCCTCGTCAAGTCCGGTGACACTCCGGCGAACAGGACTTCCCGACGAACCTCGGCGACCGTGCAGCTACAGTGTTCTCAGATCTAGACAAATCCGAAGGGTTGACTTTCCCCGAAACCCTAATTTATTTGTGTTTTTCTTCATGCCGTAACTTTGCATCCGTAACTCCGTTTTGCACGTGTAGCATATCAAAATGTTCGTCTCAGAGAGTACATCATTTCATCCCATTGCATTATTTTCATTTGAGCTCATATTGATGACTGAAATGCTGTTTGAAGAGAGCTATTTGAGATAATTGTCAGATCTGCTGCATCGAATAGCTATTTGTTATTTTTGCCATGATTAATGTGTGCATGATATGCCCCTGAGCTCTACATGTGTTTTGTTATATGTCATGCCATCTTTACAGAGGTGCTATCCATGTATTTTTGTGATATGTGTGGTGACTAGCACAAGCTTGCAAAGTAGTGCATTCGTTAATGCTGATTTCAGGGACTTGGAATTTCACAGTCCTTGATCTGTTTTTATCAATATGCCATATGTTCATGTTGTTTCCTAGTGATCCGTGCCTCTTTTGAGGATGATCAGTAAGGATGATTTGTTAATATTGTGGTTCTCTATCAACCCATGTCTTTGCTTGCAATTATGGAGCAGCCTAACTTGAGTCAATCGAGCTCTACTTTTGCTATTTCGTGAATCCTGGCAGATTGTTGACTTATTAGCGATTTTGCCGAGGATGTTGTTATTGATCCGTGCATGCTATGTTGTTGTTCTTGCCATGTCTAGCTTCTATGATATGTATTCTTGATGGGTGTACGATTAGTTTGTCATGCCTTGCTCTGTAGTGAGTGCATCGAGCTCGTAAACATGCCTACTCGTTAACAGATCTGCATGCTCCAGTTTTTCTCTAAGTCTGTAACCTGATTATGTTTTTGCCATGTTCACATGCTTGCAATTGTATTTTCTGATCGCTTTTGACTCAAGGTCACTAAGGGACTTTTGTTAAGTGCTTTGAGTAGCTTCATGTCATGCATTGCTTTGCCATGTTAAGTTCCTGTAGCATATAGTTTTCATGCTCCAAAGTGTGCTACCTGATGTTAAATTCCAGACTTGTGTTAATTTCACTAAGTCTGAAACCTGTTTACCACTTGCATTTTTGCCATGCTTGTTTGAACCTGTTAATGGATGAATTGGCCGTAGCTCAGTGTTCATCTTTTGTCAAGCAACATGAATGGACCCCTGCCATGTATTTTGTTGTCATGTTGGAGTGCCGTAGCATAATTATCTTGATGCATTTAGATTGCTACTTGCTGTTTATCGCAGACCGGTGCCATATTTGTTTTGTTTGTCATTTCCAAACCGTGCATCCGATTCCGGCGATCTTTATATCGATTTCAACCGAAATCACCTCACCTTTCTAGTGGCACTCTTGGATTTCCAAGTTGAGGCCAGGTTCAATCATTCCTTGTCAAATCTTGCATATGCATCACATATCGCATTCCGCATAGCATACCATGTTTGCATCATGTTGTTCGAGCATTGCACGTGGTTGATTGTGTTCCTTTTGCTTGTTTGTCTTGTTTGGGTAGAGCCGGGAGACGAGTTCACTAACGAGGAGCCCGTTGAGTTTGCTTACGAGGATCAAGTCAACCCTGACAACTTTGCAGGCAAAATGATCATACCCTCGAAATCACTTCTATCTTTGCTTGCTAGATGCTCGCTCTTTTGCTATGCCTATGCTACGATGCCTACCACTTGCTTATCATGCCTTCCAAATTGCCATGTCAAACCTCTAACCCACCATGTCCTAGCAAACCGTTGATTGGCTATGTTACCGCTTTGCTCAGCTCCTCTTATAGCGTTGCTAGTTGCAGGTGAAGATTGGAGATCGTTCCTTGTTGGAACATTGTTTATTGTTGGGATATCATTATATTATCTTGTTATCTTAATGCATCTATATACTTGGTAAAGGGTGGAAGGCTCGGCCTTTTGCCTAGTGTTTTGTTCCACTCTTGCCGCCCTAGTTTCCGTCATATCGGTGTTATGTTCCCGGATTTTGCGTTCCTTACGCGGTTGGGTGATAATGGGAACCCCTTGACAGTTCGCCTTGAATAAAACTCCTCCAACAATGCCCAACCTTGGTTTTACCATTTGCCACCTAGCCTTTTTCCATTGGGTTTCGCGGACTCAAGGGTCATCTTTATTTTAAACCCCCGGGCCAGTGCGTCTCTAAGCGTTGGTCCAACCCAGAGCACCGTGCGGGGCCGTCCCTTGGCAACTTGGGTTACGTTGGCTCCCGTACGCTTAGCTTTTCCGGTGTGCCCTGAGAACGAGATATGTGCAGCTCCTATCGGGATTTGTCGGCACATTCGGGCGGTGTTGCTGGACTTGTTTTACCATTGTCGAAGTTGTCTTGTAGAACCGGGATGCCGAGTCTGATCGGAATGTCTCGGGAGAAGGTATATCCTTCGTTGACCATGAGAACTTGTGATGGGCTAAGTTGGGACTCCCCTGCAGGGATTTGAACTTTCGAAAGCCGTGCCCGCGGTTATGGGCAGATGGGAATTTGTTTAATGTCTGATTGTAGATAACATGAACCTTAACTTAATTAAAATGAATCAACCGCGTGTGTAACCGTGATGGTCTCTTCTCGGCGGAGTCCGGGAAGTGAACACGGTGTTGGAGTAATGTTTGTCGTAGGTTGTTCTATAGTTCTTCGTTCGTGCTTCGCCTTCTCTTCTCGCTCTCTTTTGCGAATAGGTTAGCCACCATATATGCTAGTCGCTTGCTGCAGCTCTACATATTACCTTGCCTTACCTATAAGCTTAAATAGTCTTGATCGCGAGGGTGCGAGATTGTTGAGTCCCCATGGCTCACAGATTACTTCCAAACCAGATGCAGGGACCGATGATTCCGTTCCAGATGATGCGCTTGAGCTCAAGTGGGAGTTCGACGAAGTCTCACGCCATTACTATGTGTCTTTCCCTGATGATCAGTAGTGGTGCCCAGTTGGGGCGATCGGGACCGTGTCGCATGTTGGGGTTGATCTTTTATTTTGGTGTCGTAGTCGGACCATGAGTGTATTGGATGATTGTAATGTTATTTATGTATTTGTGTGACGTGTCGAGTATAAGCCAACTATGTACCTTTTCTCTATTATTTATTTACATGGGTTGTTGTGAAGATTACCTTACTTGCGACATTGCTTACAATGCGGTTACGCCTCTAAGTCGTGCTTCGACACGTATGAGATATAGCCGTATCGAGGGCGTTACACCTATGGTCCCAGTTCAAGCCACCAACCGGGACAAATGGTGGTGGGCCAGGAGCGAGGCCCATTGGTCCCGGTTCGTCCCACCAACCGGGACCAAAGGAGCCAGACGAACCGGGACCAATGCCCCCACGAGGCCCGGCAGGCCCCTGGCCTCACGAACCCGGACCAATGCCCCCATGGGTCTCGGTTCTGGACTGAACCGGGACTAATGGGCTGACCCGGCCTGAACCAAAGCCCTCTTTTCTACTAGTGTTAATAGGCTAATCGGCAAGTTAATCGGCCATTTAATCAATTAATCGAACGATTTATTGGGTAATCGGCTACTCGGGGACCCTATGAGTAGGGATTAATCAGCATGTTAACTGGTTAATCGGATGAATTCTTGAACAAGGATTTCATGTAAGAAAATGTATGTACATGCAACGAATTTTGGCCACTAATATAATTTTAATTAAGTGATCGTGTTTGATTATGTTTTTTCACAGTTTGGTTTGATCAAATGGTGCTTAAATCGAAACAACAAATTTGAACCCAATGCCAAAAATAATTATGCAGGCTGCGGCGATTCTTTTTTTTTTTGAAACAAGGCAAAAGATTTGCCACTTTCATTCATTAAGCAGAAAAGAGTTCCCGGTTAATTAACGGAAACCCGGGCGAAAACCGTTACAACACACGCCCTCAACAAGGCACCATCAACACACGCCGACCCCAGGGTCGCGCTCCAGTCGAGCCGCTGGCTCCGTCACCCAAGCAACCTGTAGCTGAAACCCTACAACCAAGACCGAAGCTTCCGCTCTGGCATCCACGCCGACCCCAAGGCCGCGCACCAGGCGAGCCGCCTGCTCTGCTGCCCGAGCAACTGAAGCCGACACTCTACAACCATCTCCGAAGCCGCCGCTCCGACGTACAGATAGACACCCCACACGCCGACCCCGAGGCCGCGCACCAGGCGAGCCGTCAGCTTCGTCACCCGAGCAACCGGAGCCAACACCCAACCACCGTATCCGGAGCCGCTGCGCCGACATCCATGCCGACCCCGAGGCCACGCACCAGGCTGGCCAATGACACTTCCACCCACGTGACCAATGCCGGCACCCCTCCATGACGACTAGATCCGGAGCCGCCGCTCCGACTTCCACGTCGGCCCCAAGGCCGCGCACCACCCGAGCCAATGACTCTCCCAGGACAAGGCCACTCCAGAACGATGCCTCCAAGAAGGATCGTGACACCGGAGCGCCGCCATCATCCGCTCCAACAACTGGAGTAAGGGTTTCCCCCGGAGTGAGAGAGAAGAGGTCGAAGGCCCTCGAACAACGACGCCTCCAAGAAGGTGTGCGGCGCCCATAGGCGTCGCCGCCGCCAGCTTCGGCTAATGCCGGAGCAAGGCTTTTGCCCCGAGCAGCCAAAGGAAGCCCTTCCCTCGAACCGGCACACGAGAGCCACCGCCCGCCTGAACCACCACCTACCACCAGAGCCAGGAACCGCCGATCAGAACAGCCTCGCCGCCGCCACCTACACCACGCAGAGCCGCCGACCAGGCCACCCTATCACCACCGTAGGAGCCAGAACCAGCCATCTCTGGTCAGATCCGGCGCCACACACAGCAGCTACAGCCAACCCACCGGCCAGCACCAAGCGTCCCTAGCACGTCCGAGGGCCGACGCACTGCCGTAGAGTACCGGCACCCTGAGCTCCAGCCGTGGCACTGCCCACGCAGCCACACCACGGCTGCCGTAGCTGAAGAAGAGGTCCGGGGCCGCCGCCCCAGCATCCGAGCATCACAACCCCGCCATCACGCCCTCTAGATACCGGGAGATTTGATGATAACCCCCCCTCCCCCAGGCCACTTAAACCCCACATGTCAGAGACAGCGGCGGGGGGTATATGATCAAGGATTTGCCAACAAGGGGGGTTATCGTCAATTATCCCCTAGATCCACGCACGGCCACCAGCCTCCCGCGCCAGATCCGGCCACCAAACCCGCATTGGAGGGCCAAGCCGCCGCCCGCGCCTGACGGAGGCGCCTGCTCTGCCAACACCGAAACAAAGCGCCGAATCCCGCGATTGGAGACGCCAGATTCGTGCCCGCGCCTCCCTGCGGTCGTCCCTCGTGCGAAGCCCCGGAGCCAAGCTCACGCGCAGCCGCCGCGCCAGATTCGCTCCGCCCGCACGCCGCAACATCCGGCCGTCCTGGGCCAGCGCCCAACGCCGAGCAACTCCTCACCCGGCCACGCACCGTGCGTCGCCGCCCTGCCGCCTCGCAACGCCGCCTTGCCGCCTCGCCGCGCCGCCCGGAGCGACCACCAGCTCGAGCTCCCACCGGTGTGATGGCCCGCGCCGCTCGACCAGGAGGAGGAGGAAGAGGGCCCCGCCGCCGCCGAGCCGCACGGGCTTCGCCCGGCGACTCCTGCCGGCAGCGGCGAGGGGAGGGGAACGCCGGTGAGAGGCGCTGGCGGCGGGCTAGGTTTCGCCCCCTGGTCGCCCGCGGGAGCGACCGAGGACGGCCCCCCTGCAGCGATTCTTAGGGCTCCGTTGATTCACAGGGTTTAGGAAGCGCAAGAATAGGAAACATACAGGAATAGGATGTACCGTCCACTGAAATCTTACGTTGGGTAGCAAAACAGAGGATTTTTTCCCAAGAAGTCCAACCTCATGCTTGTTTTCCTGTAAAAATGAACTAAGAAGTTCCTTTAGGATTGGTTCCTGAGGAATGCAATCTTAAGAATCAAACAACATGTAAAGGGAAAATTCCATAGGGTGTCAATCCTGTAAAATTCCTATGCAAACTCTATAAATCAAAGGAGGCCTTAGTTCCTCTGTTTCAAGTGAATGCTGCTAATGATGGTACCGACCGGAAAGTGCTCTTACTTTCCCGCATTTTCCAGAGGGATGGAGGAGCAATTGTACTTGTGGAGTGTGGACGATGGAGCAGAGTGGGCAGATGGATATAGACGCATGCGTGGAGGAGCAGCATTGACCTTTTTCTTAGGTCCTTTTTTTTTCTTGCAATAATAATACTAGTAGGAAACTGTGAGCAGTAGATGATTGCAGGGTAGATCACATGGAAGGCCAACTCCACCGCGCGATCTCAAACGGACGTCCGTTTTGTCCGGTTTTTGTCCCTTTGGGTAGGGATTTGGGGTCGTGTCCGGGCCTGTCCTGGGATGCGGCGGCCGCGCGTCCAACACGCGGACGCATCCGTTTGCCCCATCCTGTCCGCGTCTAGTTTAAAAAAAGGGGGAGGTTTTAAATGCCAAGCCCTAGTTCACGACCCCAGTTCATCACGCCGGTAACAAAGCCAGCGGCCTACACGACCATCGCCGGCAACACAGCCAGCCTGTGCTCGCCGGGCCGGCGGCCGCTGCATGGAACCCCGCCGGACGGCCCATGCCAAGCATGAGGATGGCGTGCGCTTTGTTGACGAGGTCCTCCTTCTCGTCGGCAGCGGCCTTGCGTCGCGCGGCCTCCAGCTCCTCGCGCTGGGCGGCGAACTTGGCCGCGGCGGCATTGATCTTGACGGCCGCTCTCCGTTCCCTCCTCTTCGTCGATTCCGCGTCCAACTTGGCGACCTCCTCCGGCGTGTACTCCGACCGCGGCTTCTTTGCCGCCTTCTTCCTCACCTTTGCGGTCGGGTCGATGGCCAGGCCGCCGGAACTCGGCGGGGCGTCGGCCATGGACGGGGGGAGAGGGGGGAGCGGTGGGAGGGACGTGGGAGGGTTTGGGGGAAATGGCGCCAAATGGCCGTGGGGGGTTTTGGTTTCTATCATCGACAGGCGGGCCAGGGAAGGACAAGCGTGCGCGTCCCGCTCGTCCGCGCGGTGTCCGTTTCACCCCAAAACCAGCGCAAATTTGGGCCGGAGATGGGTCGAAAACGGACACAAAGCGAACAAATGTCCGTTTGCTCCCGCGCGCTGGGCCGCCTTTTTTATTCCTTTTACCCCAAACAAACGTGGGCAGACATGATAGGGTCGCGCGGTGAAGTTGGCCGAAGTGCAACCGTAGGCGAGTGATGACTCAGGCCAGAGCCCACAGGCACAGGAAGAGGACAACACAGAGAGCAATTGATGCTTACAGCTACTCCACTTATCCTCTCACTGTAGAAGAGCAGGGTAGACGACGGGCATGGAACCGTAGGTGGCTCAGAGGCCGGAGCCGACAGGCATAGGTAGGGGCCGTGGGTACTACCACTGCTGCACCGCCATTACTGGGAGGCTCAGTGAGACAGTGATCAGTCCTGGCGTGCGGCCTAGCATCGTCACGTAGCAAGTGCATTTATCTGGTGAGGGACCGGCCGTGTCCTCCGACTTACACGTACAAGTGGACTCGTGCAGCAGCAACACGACATGTCGTCGCAAATCAAGGAAGAGAAAACACACTCTAAAAACCGGTGTGCCTGTACGTGCATGTGCCACCGTGCAGATGCAGTCTGCTCGTACGGCGACGTAAAGAGGCTCTAGCTACCGGCATGACGTGCTGGACGCCACGCGTCTCGTCATCTCGTCTACGTCATAGCACTCGTCTCTGCTCAGCTCGCTCGGTCCGGTGAACCCCTGTTCAGTCGACTGAAAACTGATTTCGGGTCAATCAATTCGTTTTCAGCCGTCGATGCAAAATCAACGGCCAGATGACCTCCTCTAACCTTTGGCCTTCCCTTTCTTCTTCCCCGGACCGCCCACATATCACCGGCTGAATCGTCAGACTCCGGCGCTCGTGACAGGTGACGCTCCCGCGCCAGCTTCGCCGGCCGATTTTCCCGGTGAACCGACACCCTCCCTCACCCCGCACCCAAACGGCCTGGCTGATACTTCCTTCCCAAAAGAATCGACGGACTCAATTTCCAAATTCAGGTGACCTACGTCCACTAAACTAAATAAATACTACTTCGGAGTACAATGGTAAATGAAAAACCAGACAAGTTGGTTTGTGACAATTTATCGTACCGCTGGATACAATCTTCGTCATTTTGTCTCCGAAACCGGTTCATTAATGGAAAAGATAAATCGCGAACGTTTGGAATTTGCCCATGACCAATCAAACATTTTTCATGGCAATTTCATGCGCCATGGGCCTGCACTTTTGCTCGCAATCCATTTTTTTGAAATAAATTGTTTAATAGAAGAACGACCAAAATAAAAAGATTGTTGACAAACTAACCGAGAAAAAAAATCATAGAGCGTAATACGCACATAGCCAGTTTTGATATTGTCATGCGGTATCCACAGTCCAACCAGACCCTTGCATGTGATGTCTGCTTTGAGGGAAGTTTGAGCTTCCTACTCCTCGCGCCACAGCCTAGTTTGAAGTAGCCTGACCTTCCACTCACCGCTGGCAATGGCCACGCAACCACTAATGCCTTGCCCGTGCCTCTGGAATTCCCACTGTTGCTCATTGGATGGCCGCCACATGGCATCATCTCCCAGCTTGCGTGTGAGCAGGTTGGGAGGTGTGAAAGTAGGCGAGAGGCGTGCAAGCAGGGCGCCATAGTGTTTCTCACTGTGAGATGCGTCCTTTGATCGCTCGCCGTCAGTCGTCTGCCGCCTCCCCAACAAGTGTCCCCAACTACCTCCTTAATGGCACCCGTAGCCACCTATACAACACGATGCCTCTTGCTCTCTCGCTTCAATCATATATCCGGCGCCTCCCATTCCAATCTTGCCCTCCTTCAATCCATGGCCTAGTTCTTCATCCATGATGCACCCGAATGAATCCTCCATCTTATTCAGTTTTGGGGTGAGGTGGAGGAGTAGCCCGCGGATGCCCACGGATTCTCTGGCCCCCTTTTCGGAGCACATGGACGCTGCCCTCGAGGAGGTCGCGCGAATGAACGTGCATATGGAGCAACACATTTGGGCCGCCGCGACCGCGTGATCGCGGACGAATGGCCGGTATGGGACAACACCATTGAGGTGCATTTTCAAGCCATCCAGACCAACATCGTTGTATTCTACGCCTCCGTGATGGTGGGGGTGGAGGTAGTTGTGGCGGTGGCCGCAACAAGGCGGTGGGCGTGGGCGCTGCCATATGGCAGCTAGTTTAACTAATTATTGTGTCTTATATGAATGCAAGAGGGTGTTTGTTTCCAGGGACTTAAAAAAGTCACTATAAGTCCCATCTAAACCAAACAGGAGGGATTTATAGGGACTTAAAGTGGGCATTTGAGACTTATGAAATAAAACTCTGAAGGAGGGATTTATAGGGACTTATAGTTGTAATATGGTCTTATAGAGACTTATAAGTCCCATGAACCACACAGGTAAGGACTTTTTAGGGACGTGGGACTTATAAGTTGGGACTAAAAAAAAGTCTTAAGACTTAGTATGAACCAAACAGGGCCTAAGCCGCATTGTGAAAATTTTCACCCCCATTTATGATTGAAGTTGTTTCTTCTCAACCTGTCAAACGTATTCGTCTGAATTTTATGAGAAAAACCTATGACTCAATGACAGATGAGTCCTACGTGCTGGGCAAATATGAAGTTCACATTATGACGCTATAATGTGTTTGTGGTTTGGCTCGACAGATACAGGTGCCTCCAATACGACGACTCTGCTAAAGTTTATCTAAGAGTTCTATTAAGAGTTTAATTAGGATTACATGGGAACTAGCTAGCCAGCGACAGTGCAAAGCTAGTGCGACCATTAACCTAAAAGAAGAGGATTGAGCACGTGCGCCGGCCGCCGCGCGCTAGCTCAGGGCCAGCTAGCACGCGCCACGGCGGAAGCCCACAGCCCCTCCGGCGACGTCATAGAGCACCTCGTGCGTCTGCTGCTGCACGTTGCCGATGAAGCCGAGGGCGAAATCAGCGGCGACGGGCGCGAAGGCGAGGCATCCGTCCAGCAGCACGGCCAGAAGGTCAAGCTCGATGACGGCGCCGCCGTCGAACACCAGGGAGACCGCGGGCACCGTCACGGTGGTGACCCCCACGAAGTCGAAGCAGGTGTCGAGGTTCCCCGTCGGGGCGCGCGTCTTGTACGCCCTCATGGCGTTCCTGAACGCCAGCCGCAGCGCGCGGTACGCGGTGGGGGGCAGCCGCGTGATGATGGCGCTCGAGTCCATGACCGTCCCGCCGGAGAAGACCACCGGCGGCACGTTGAGCCGCCGCCCGGCGACCTCGATGCCCTGGAGACGCACCACGTAGATGGTCGGGTTGATGACGTTGGCGTTCCTGACCAGCGGCGTGGTCGCGAATGTACTGCCATCGTCGGCCGGCCCGCCGATGGAGAGGAAGCCGGCCGCGCTGGGCCCCGGGACGCAGTAGGAGAAGGCGTTGCCGTAGGCGCGGGCCGTCTGCGAGAGGAGCGACTGCGGCCCGGCGCCGAGCGACATGGTCCCGGAGGCCTGGGCGCTGAACTTGCCGCGCACGGCGTGGCTGCACCCGAACCGGAAGTTGAGGAAGGTGGTGCTGGGGCTGATGGTCAGCGTGTCGGTCATGTACGTCCCCAGCGTCAGCCGGTGATCGCTGTACTCGATCCGGTACAGGCAGTCTCCCGTCGAGTTGGCCCTGGAGCAGCCATTGGCATAGTTGCCGAGAGATCGGCAGGCGCGGGAGCCGCAGCGGACGGGCGCGCCGGTGCTCGACCTGTATTTTCAACAATGGATATTACATGACTGCATCAAGAAGACAGTACTACAAAATTAATAGAACCAGTGGTGCTTTGTTGACCTGCGGGGATCGAAGAAGGCGTTCCGCTGCGGGTAGCACTGGGGGATGGGGCACGGGAGGCACTGGATCCACGGGACGTCCTCCGTCGTGTCGATGGCCATGGTCTGTGCCAGGATCATTGGGTCGTCGTCGTCGCCGCCGTCGATCACCGCGCCGTAGCCAGAGCCAGAGCCGATGCCGAAGGTCCCTCGTAGCATGAAGTCCACCTGCATCATGTCCACGTGCGGCCTGGCCGGGTCGAGCACGTCCTCCACCTCGCCGGTGGCCTTCCTTCGGACGTAGTCCGTGCGGGCCTGATCCCAGCGGAGCATCTCGACCAGGGGCGGCGGCGTGCCCTCCGACGGCGAGCATGGGCCGTACGGCCGGTGCAGCGGCACCCACGTGCCATTCGCGGATGGAGTCACTGCAAAAAAGAAGCAGCAGCATGCATCACGGCTATGGTTCTCGCAATTCGCAACACATCTTCATCGTCTCGTCTACCTATGTACGTACGTACCCTTGAGGCCGGAGCAAATGGACTTTGGCTCCATGAGGTGGCTGGTCTGCACCACCATGTAGCGCTGGCGGCGGCGAACCTGATCTGCTCCTCCGCCATGCGCAATGGCCGAACTAACGGACAAGAGGAGGAGGAGCACGCCGAGTGCTACTAGCGGCGGGCTAGAAGCACTGGCCATGGCTTCCTCTGTGATGTCGCCGTTTCCAGCCGATCTGGCTCTACATATGCTTTCATGCCCTCAACGTGTCGTTTGCACTGTACTTGTTAAACCAGTTAACTAAGACTAAGACTTGTTCAAGTCTAAATGATGACGCCGGGGGGGCCAACAACGGTGTCCAGAAGGGATGCTGCGTCAAGGAGGAGCCGCCATCCCTGCCACGCCTCAAGGAGGAGCCGCCGGTCCTGCCACGAAGCCAGACGAGGCGCTTCGTCCAGCTGGCGTCCCCATCGCACTGATTCCGGCGCGTCAAGGAGGTGGCATTGCCACCGCCGCTACGTCGGCAGTCCAGGTGCCAGTGGGCCCAGTCGCCGTGAAGGAGGCGAAGGCACCCTCCCTGGTAATCGCCAACACTCGCGGCTACCTCCTTCACTACCTCAGTCGCTGTAGGGATGGCACATCCTCGCCCACCATGACGCCGGCCGACATGACGGCAGACCAGAAGGCGTGGCGCGGCGGGAGGCGTTCACGATGTCACACGTGGCGCCGGATTGGGTCCGCATCGCCCCCGTCCTCCTGTTGGCATTGATCGAGGATCGGTCTAGAACCATCGTGTAGACGGATGCCGCCGCCGACGTCGGATCAACAACCAGCTCTACAAACTGGGGTTGGCTGAATCCGAACGCTTGGCCTGCCACCTTGCTCGCAACGGCAAGGGAGGGCAGCGCGGGCCGGAGTATGGGACTGACCCTCGTCGCCAGGCAGATGCAGCCGAGCAGATGCGCCGCGAACGCGCAACGGCAGCCAATCAAGTCTACCGCGACACCTAAAGGCCTCCAAACATTGAAAGGACAACAACTATGGTAAAGGTGTCGAAGGCCTCGGAGGCCATGCCTACGACGTCACCATCCCGTACCTCACTTAGTTTAGTTTAAACTTTATACGGTTTAATTGAACTTTGTTAATTTTCATCTTTTTGGTTGAAAATATCAAATTAAATAAAAATTATGTTCCGTCCTTTTTTGAAACAGTTTTGCTAAAGCACATCTAGATGTGTCATAAGTATTGCACATCTAAGTCCTATGTCATTGATCTTACGTTGAGATCCGTGTATATTTTTTCTTTTTCTTTTTTTCTTTTCCGCTTTATGCTTGATTCACTCACTTAGATGTGCAATAACTAGAGCACATCTAGATGTGCCTAGACACATCCTTCAGTAGCCGGAGTATGGCGCGGTGTATGGGTTGAGTTTTTTTTTTGTTTTGTTGACAAAGTGTATGCATTGAGAGTAATTACAATGCGCAGTGGATAACACTGTACGATCGATCCACTTGGCGAGAGGCAGGTCGATCAGGTGCCTGTGCAGCGTGCAGTGCCTCCAAAAGTCTGAATTAAAGACACGATGAAAACGGTCTTCCCCTCGATCGTCTTTAACTACTTGAATAGTGTTGCTCTCGTGCCCAACATCCCTGCACCGAACACATGCATGCTCCAGCACGTAGTTACTGCTCGTCCACCACCTGTGCCGGTTGCCAGTGCATGCATCTTAGCTCCGACCTGACCTGCCACCTTCCATCAATTTTCTCAAAGGACATGTCCTGCTTCTAGGGCAGTACCACTACGTAGCTAGATAGCCCTAGCCCAGCCATACGTACCAAGACAGCTAGCGTCGCGTGTAGTGAGTGAATGGTAAACCTGCCACGGCGAAAGACTCGGTAGCTCGCGCTGCTGCTGCTCGTCGTGTCGTCGTCGACAGTGGTGAAACATGCACAATTAATTGGAAGGAGTACGTGCTGTCTCAAATTAAACTCACACTGGCAGGCATGCCTTATCAATCGATTCTACCATACACTAATTCAGTAAATAGATTGCAGATAGCTACGGCATAGCTTGGTTGATCCATGCAGTAGGCAATGGATCGGAGCTGGCCTCGGTTCACACGATGGCCGGGGCCTCCGACTTGTCCAGGCACGGCGCGTCGGTGACCACGACGCTGGCGTAGTCCGGCGACGACGAGGAGGACGAGCCACCGACGGCGATGGTCACCGGCCAGCAGTAGTACGTGGCGAGGTCGCTGGTGGTGACGTAGTCCCCGCTGGCCATGGCCACGTGGCTGTGGAACACCCCGCGCAGCATCATCTCCACGCCGTCGACGCTGCGCCCCTCGAAGAGCGCCCGCACGTACCGCATCGGCACGTCCTCGCCCGGCGTCATCCCCACCCTCACCATCGCCTCGTGCGCCGTCCGCTGCAGCACCGGGATGGACTCGGGCAGGTCGAACTCGGCGATCTTCGTCGGCGACGGCGACGACGCGCTCGTGACGTCCGTCAGCCGGACGGTGACGTTGGTGTACTCGACGGAGGCGCGCCCGCTGGGGTTGTTGGCCACTAGGACGAAGTTGAGCGCCACCTCGTTGCCCGGCGGCGGCATCGACGGGAACCAGTCGACTGCCACGCGGCCGCCGGCGAGCTTGAGCTGCAGCTTCTCGGGGCGGAGCATCACCACCACGGCCCGAACGATCACCGCCACGGCCAGCACGGTCACCACGGACGCCACAGCCCACCGCGCCACGTACAGCCATCCGAACCTCCTGGTCGCTGTCTTGCTCTGGTCGGTGGCTGCCATTTGCATCGGTCTGGAACTCTGGATGTGCGAGTACAAGTGGCAACTACTGGCTAAGCTACAGTGGTTAGAGATGCACACGTAGCATGCATCAATGAGCTAGCTACCACTGCGTACGTATTCGTGAATGAGATCCACTTCCGGTATCTATTTATAGATAATTTGCTCTTGGCGACCGATTTAATTATACGCGCACATGTATAAGAACATCTCTGGTCTCTAAAAAAATAAAGGAGTAACTGCCCAGTAAAGCTTGGTGGGGTAGTTTTACCTCTCTAAATTTTGGTTGTTTCTTCTAAATTTAGGAGAGTAAAACATAATCTTTTGCCTCTATTTTGAAAAAAAAGAAAAAAAAAGAAGAAACTAGTTTACATATAGAATCGAATGCTAGACCTCGACGGCATGAGCTGGTCGGTGAAGCACTCAAAGAAGGTGCCGGACCTGTGACCGACGGTGGCGTGTCAAGACGAAGCGGTTCATGCGCAAGTATGTGCTCAGCTCATGGAAGATGCACACCATCCTAGTAGATAAACAGAAGCATATATTTGTCAAGGAAAATATGACGCCAAAAAAGGTTAATTGAAACATACATACTTGTGATATGATTTTCCAATATTTACCATGAGAAACACAATGATGCAAACGATTGGTATAACGGACTTCCCATTAAACGAATCTTGCATTTTGAAAATAATGTGAAACAAAGGGACCGGAGCAAAATCAATGGCATCCTCCGTCAAGGCTTGGTCGGAAATCAAATGGCCATCAACTAGATTTCTTACACCAACACGAGATTCAAATTAATGGCTAGGATCACACCGAACACTAACCCTTCCTCTTCCTTCCCCAACCATCTATCTTGTCCGAGCAATGCTACACCTAGGTAACAATTGCTACGTGATTTACGTAATTGATCTGGTGGCTGGCAGTTTTTGGTTGAAGGAAATCAAGGGAGGCCCCCCACCTGGTTGAATTTGGGGGTGGAGAGTTCAACTAAGGCAAGTTACGTAAGAGCATGTATGCTGTATGTAGATGTAGCATTTTTTTATCTTGTCTTGATCCTATGTTCTGGAAGGCAAACGTAAGCCCAAGGTTAATAGCAAAAAAAAAAAAAAAAACGTAAGCCCAAGGTTTCACTTAAAAGCCTGTCCTCAGAGTCACACAATCCTAGCCCACCATAACTCGCCTTTCCTTGCACCATCATGTTTTGCCACTGGCTTTGGCTCCAATCTCATCTCACCTCCACATGTGATGTTGCTTCTATATCGCCAACGGCTCCGACTTGAATTTTGTCTAGTATTCACCCAATGTCGCCATATCTACATCACTGCGGGCATATATATACCTGGGCCGCGCCGCTTCCGCGTTGTCACAGGCTTAGGATCGGGTTAATCATAATCAAGGAAGTTGAGACATAAAGAGGATATTTCGTTGCAATTTGTTTATTAACAAATTGGGTTTATCTCAACTAGAAATTGGCAAACATGTCTAAAAATGAAACGAGTGGGTGCGGCTCGCGACTCCATGGCCTCACGAACGCCTAGCCCGCACAAGTCGTACGGAGACACACTCCACAATCTCGCAACCTTCTCGATAAGTGTTTTTCGAGTGAAACTCCGTTTGAAATTTCAGCGAAACTAATCGAACACGGAAATATATACATGCGCGGGAGGGTTTACAAACTTACAACACATCATCAGCTCATTGAACACTCGTCAAGTTGATGTATTTGCAAGCTTCTACAAAGTGTTGATTCGTTGCTTGAGTGCTATGCATGGAATATACGTTTCCGTGATCATTTACTTCATCCGTGTCTGTTTTTTAAGCTGCAATGTACTATGCTCATCAACAAGTTATGATGTTGTGGAATGTTTGAGACTTGATGTGCTCCTGTTGCTCATTTTCTAGCAGCGGCGAGTAGATGGTGTTGGAGAAATTATGCATCTTTGGGATGCCATTAGCAGTAACTGATTGCATCTAGATCACCTAAAACATGAACAGAGAAGGGTTTAGGGAATCATTACATGTCACGGCAGTGGACATGATCGCCTGCTTGGTGCAGGCTTGATGCAGGGGTGATGTAGTCGAAGTAGAGGTTCTCCTCGACGTCCTGATTCCTTCAGGGCGCCACCGGCACTGCCCAGGGACAGCGGCGGCGGCTGGCTTAGGTCTTCCCGTCGTTGCAGCACTCCCCCTGATCGGATGGGGTGAGAGAATATCGGGAGGAGAGTAAGCCTTACGTGAATTGTGATCTCGTAAGGGGCCAGCTCTCTCCTGTACCCTTTTAATATGGCGCTGGCGACAGGGGACCCAAAACCTGAGTTGGTTTTTGGGCGCCCCCGATCAGGGCGCGTTAGTTCTGATCGAGGCTCACGTACGTTGGTACGTGGACCCTTTCACTTATCATTATCCCTTTATTTTTATTTTTTTCTGTTAGACTAATAGATCTAACTGGCCTGTTTAAGCCGTCAGATCAAAACCAACATTCTCCCCCTTGATCGTTAGGCTTAACTTCATTCGCCCATTCTACATAGGAATGATGTACCAAAGTGAGGTGTTACTACAGCTCGAAACGCTATAGAACCTCAACACTTATAGCACACCCGCCTATTTCGAAATGGAAAACATTTTGCTAATTGGGGAGTGGTTTATTTTAACGGTCCTCTTATTCCAGAATCATAAGGCTTCCAGTAGTCCCATGCCGGCAACATGCTCACGAAAAATACTGGGTGGTAAGCCTTTTGTTAGCGGATCGGCAAGCATATGCTTCGTTCTTATGTATTTAACATCAACTGTTTGATCCTGGATTCTATCTTTCACAACACGATACTTTATGTCAATGTGTCTGGCAGCATTACTTGACCTGTTGTTACTCGTATAGAAAACTGCTAGTTTATTATCGCAGTACAATAAAATTGGTTTAGATATGCTGTCAACCACTTTAAGTCCGGGAATAAAATTCTTCAGCCATACAGCCTGCCCAGTGGCCTCATAACATGCTACAAATTCTGCTTGCATCGTAGATCCAGCAGTTAATGTTTGTTTGGAGCTTTTCCACGATATAGCTCCTCCCGCGAGTGTGAATATATAACCTGACGTGGATCTCTTACTATCCACACACCCGGCAAAATCAGAGTCTGAATAACCAACAACTTCTAGGTTATCAGTTTTTTTATATGTAAGCATGAAATCCTTAGTTCCTTGCATATAACGCAAGACTTTCTTTGCGGCCTTCCAGTGGTCCGGTCCTGGATTTGATTGGTATCTGCCAAGCATCCCGGTTATAAAACATAAATCTGGGCGTGTACACACTTGAGCATACATGATACTTCCGACAGCTGAAGCATAAGGAACCGACTTCATCTGATCAGTTTCACATTGGTTCCTCGGACATTGAAATGTCCCAAACTTATCGCCCTTAACTATAGGAGCAGGTGAGGGTGAGCACTTATGCATATTGAATTTTTTCAGTACTCTCTCAAAGTTTGCCTTTTGTGATAGTCCTAACGTTCCTCTGGACCTATCTCGATGAATCTCGATGCCTAGGACATACGAGGCTTCACCAAGATCTTTCATATCAAAACTGGATGACAGAAAATTCTTGGTCTCATGCAGCATATCCTTATCGCTACATGCCAACAATATGTCATCAACGTATAGGACTAAAAATGTGAACCTACTGCCTTTAAACTTAACGTATATGCAGTTGTCCACAACATTTTCTATGAAACCAAAAGTTTTGATAATTGTATCAAACTTGAGGTACCACTCTCTTGAAGCTTGCTTCAAGCCATAAATCGATTTCTTTAGACGACATGCCAAATGTTCCTTTCCTTCCACAACAAAGCCTTCTGGCTGAGCCATGTAAACGTTTTCTTTTAAGTCACCATTTAGAAATGCCGTTTTAACATCCATTTGGTGTAATTCTAGGTCGTAATGAGCTACTAATGCCATTATGATTCTGAAAGAATCCTTGGTTGACACAGGAGAGAAGGTTTGCTTATAATCAATGCCTTCTCTCTGTGTATACCCTTTTGCCACTAGCCTTGCCTTGAACCGTTCGACATTTCCTTTGGAATCATACTTTGTTTTGTAGACCCACTTGCAGCCTACTTTCTTAGCTCCATCGGGAACTTCTACTAAGTCCCATACGTCGTTTGAGCCCATAGATTTCAACTCGTCTTCCATGGCAACCAACCATTTGGACGAATTTTCGCTTTTAATGGCTTCCTTATAAGAGGTTGGATCCTCCACCTTTCCCATATCGTTCATGTCCTCCATTAGAAAGGTGATATAATCATCTGATATGGCTTTCTTCCTCTCACGCCGTGGTCTACCCATGGGCGGAGGTGGTGGTGGAACATCATCATTTTCATTATTTTCTTGGAGATCCTCATTTGTGTTTGGATTCTCATTATTAGTTTCTGGATCATTATTCGACCGAGAGACTGAACCGTGAGATTCAGGATCATCAGGTGTCACATTTCTTCGTATTGGAAAAACAATCTCTTGGATAGTCGGGGATGGCACACAAACCCGCTTCTCCTCAAGATCGATCTCCCTTAAATTTGTGACCTCATTATCCTCAAAAAATACCGCTTGTCTAGTCTCCACAAATTTGGTGGTGTGACTTGGACAATAAAAACGATATCCCTTTCCCCTATGAGGGTATCCAACGAAAAAACAATTGACTGTTTTTGGATCCAATTTTTTAAGTTGTGGATTGAAAACTTTAGCTTCAGCAGTGCAACCCCACACCCGTAAGTAATTCAAGCTCGGTTTCTTTCCCACCCACATCTCGTAAGGTGTGTTCGGTGCTGACTTAGTTGGAGCAAGATTTAGTATGTGTGCAGCTGTCTTTAATGCCTCTATCCAAAGGCTTACTGGTAGACTCGAGTGACTAAGCATGCTTCGCACCATATCCATAAGGGTGCGGTTGCGATGCTCGGCCACACCATTTTGTTGTGGTTCACCAGGCATTGAGTATTGAGCAATGATTCCATTTTCAGATAGGAACTTGGCAAAAGGTCCAGGAATCTGCCCATAAGGAGCATGCCTACCATAATACTCTCCCCCGCGATCAGACCGTACAACTTTGATTTTCGCGTTCAGTTGATTTTCAACCTCCGCTTTATAGATTTTGAATTTCTCCAAAGCTTCCGATCGGTCACGTATGGGATAAATATATCCATAGCGGGAAAAGTCGTCTGTGAATGTAATGAATGAATCAAAACCATCTACAGACTTAACATTAAGGGGTCCACATATGTCGGTGTGAATTAATTCTAAAACCCCTGTGGCTCTTACTGCTCCTTTCTTAATTGTTTTTGCGAATTTTCCTTTAATGCAGTCGACACATTTGTCTGCATCTGAGAAGTCTAATGGGAGGAGTATTTCATTTTTAACTAAGCATTCCATTCTCCCCCTCGAAATGTGGCCCAAACGACAATGCCACAATTTTGAAGAATTACTAACTCCTTTCCATTTCTTCTCAACATTAATTTCATCACTCACATGCATAACTGAATCATTATTAAGACATAACATGTATAGTTGGCCTCGTCTAACACCGATGCCTACATTCTTATTACATTTGATCAAAACAAATTGTTTCTTGCCAAAATGGCACTCATACATATCATCATCTAAACGAGAAACTGAAATCAAATTCCTACTTAAGGTAGGTACATAAAGAACATTATTCAATCTAAGAGTGTGGCCAGTGTGTAGCTCCAACGTGAGAGATCCCACAGCTTCAACATCGGCCTCAACTCCGTTCGCAACCTTAAGCTTTCTTGTTCCTCCTCTTATAGTTTGGATCGTATCGAATCCCTGCATAGAGTTAGCAACGTGAGTGGTTGCCCCTGAATCAATCCACCATGACTTTATAGAAAAATTGGCATAAAGAGATTCATCTACAAAAGTAATTTCATCAATACCTCTTTTGTTCATCCATTTTAGAAAACCTGGGCAGTCCCTTTGATAGTGTCCCTCCTCTTTGCAGAAGTTACAAGCATTTTCTCCAGCAGTGGAGCTGCTAGGAGCAGAAGAAGAACTGCTGGCTTCTTTACCCTTGAATGCCTTAGGGTTGAATGGCTTAGTGCCTTCTTTCTTGACTTGCTTTTTCTGAGGCTTGGGAAAACCTTGCCCGTCATGCTTTCTCTTGTTAGAGCCAACATGAAAAACATGGTCTTTCTTCTGCCTCATGATCCTCTCTTCCTCCTGGACGATCCTTGCGGTCATCTCAGAGAGTGGCCATTTTTCCTTTAGAGAGTTATAGTTGACCTTAAATTGTTCAAACTCTTCTGGAAGAGACTCAAGAATAATTATGACAAGAAGGGCTTCACTTAAAGAACACTCCAAAGCCTTAAGTTTGGTGAAAGCATTTACCACCCTCAATATGTGTTGCCTAACGTTTCCGTCAATAGTGTATTTCTGAAGAAGCTTAGCAAAAAGCTCATGAGCATACACTTTGTCGGATCCTTTAAATTGCTCCTCCATTTCAGTGAGGAATTCTTTAGCCGTGTCTTTCTTAGGGAGTGCTTCAGAAATGTCCGGCGATATTGTCGCTTTCATGATGAGAAGTGCAATATGGTTGGACTTGTTCCACTTTTCCATCTTAGCATCATAATCCTTTTTGAGTTCTGCATACCCTGTAGCACCTGCCACGGGTGCCACAGGTTTGTCTTCCCTTAAGGCATAATCAAATTCATTACAACCCAAACATAATTCGACTTGGGACTTCCAACGAGGGAAGTTACTCCCCGTAAGTGGTTCGATCATGTCGGACTGAAATGGAGCGGAAGCTGAAATCATCATAAAAATTCATAAGTAAACTTGCATGATTATAAATTTACGTTGGTAAATAAACAAACATGCCAAGTATTTAATTTCAACTCCATGTCAAAAACACCGTTGGGCAGAAAAAACATGGAATTAAAATATCATAGGGGATGACTCATAATAATAAAACAACGTTGGTCCGAATTAAAATTTGAGTCATTTCATTCTCAATTTAAACATCAACGTAAAAGACATTATTATTATTTGATGTCTAAAAAAAGGTTCATCATTCAAAAACACATAATAAATCCTGAACAAAATATCTCGTTGGTTCAATTTTACCCAGAATAATAATGTGTTCATTTTTTTAGGCATTTTCTGTGTTAAACAGTGCAAAACATAAAAGATATTAACTTACAGTGCACTGGAAAACACAGAAAAACATGATGGCCCATAATACCCACGGTTATATAGCGGCCCAAAAACCCAGCAGCGAAACACGTAAAGAGAAGAAGAAAAAAAACGCTGGGCTAAGGCAACCTGGGCTGAAGCCCGTGGCCGAAAATGGCCCATTAAGTGCTCGCAGGCCCGCGCGGAGCCGAGCGTTGCTGCCAGCCGTCCGATGGGAATCGACGGTCCGCGTCGATCGCGGCTGGAACAAAATGTTGGGGAACGCAGTAATTTCGAAAATTTTCCTACGCACACGCAAGATCATGGTGATGCACAGCAACGAGAGGGGAGAGTGTTGTCCACGTACCAACGCAGACCAACTGCGGAAGCGATCACACAACGTAGAGGAAGTAGTCGTACGTCTTCTTCCCGATCCGACCGATCCAAGCACCATTACTCCGGCACCTCCGAGTTCTTAGCACACGTACAACTCGATGACGTTCCTCGGGCTCCAATCCAGCAAAGCGTCGAGGAAGAGTTCCGTCAGCACGACGGCGTGATGACGATCTTGATGTACTACCGACGCAGGGCTTCGCCTAAGCACTACAACAGTACGATCGAGGTGGAATTTGGTGGCAGGGGGCACCGCACACGGCTAAGGAACGATCTCAAGGATCAAGTTGTGTGTCTTGGGGTGCCCCCTGCCCCCGTATATAAAGGTTGGGGAGAGGGGAGCCGGTCGGCCAAGGGAGGGGAGGCGCAGGGGAGTCCTACTCCCACCGGGAGTAGGACTCCTCCCCCCAATCCTAATCCTATTAGGACTCCCGGGGGGAAAAAGAGAGAGAAGGGGGGCCGGCCCCTATCCTAGTCCTACTAGGACTTTGGGGAAGGGGGGCGCCGGCCAGCTTGGGGTTTTTCCCTCTTTCTCTTTTTCCACTAAGGCCCAATAGGCCCATTAGTCTCCCGGGGGGTTCCGGTAACCCTTCCGGTATTCCGGTAAAATCCCGATTTCACCCGGAACACTTCCTATGTCCAAACATAGGCTTCCAATATATCAATCTTTACGTCTCGACCATTTCGAGACTCCTCGTCATGTCCGTGATCTCATCCGGGACTCCGAACAACCTTCGGTACATCAAAATGCATAAACTCATAATAACTGTCATCGTAACGTTAAGCGTGCGGACCCTACGGTTCGAGAACAATGTAGACATGACCGAGACACGTCTCCAGTCAATAACCAATAGCGGGACCTGGATGCCCATATTGGCTCCTACATATTCTACGAAGATCTTTATCGGTCAGACCGCATAACAACATACGTTGTTCCCTTTGTCATCGGTATGTTACTTGCCCGAGATTCGATCGTCGGTATCCAATACCTAGTTCAATCTCGTTACCGGCAAGTCTCTTTACTCGTTCCGTAATACATCATCTCACAACTAACATATTAGTTGCAGTGCTTGCAAGGCTTATGTGATGTGCATTACCGAGAGGGCCCAGAGATATCTCTCCGACAATCGGAGTGACAAACCCTAATCTCGAAATACGCCAACCCAACATCTACCATTGGAGACACCTGTAGTACTCCTTTATAATCACCCAGTTACGTTGTGAAGTTTGGTAGTACCCAAAGTGTTCCTCCGGTAAACGGGAGTTGCATAATCTCATAGTTATAGGAACATGTATAAGTCATGAAGAAAGCAATAGCAACATACTAAACGATCGTGTGCTAAGCTAATGGAATGGGTCATGTCAATCAGATCATTCAACTAATGATGTGACCTCGTTAATCAAATAACAACTCTTTGTTCATGGTTAGGAAACATAACCATCTTTGATTAACTAGCTAGTCTAGTAGAGGCATACTAGTGACACTCTGTTTGTCTATGTATTCACACATGTATTATGTTTCCGGTTAATACAATTCTAGCATGAATAATAAACATTTATCATGATATAAGGAAATAAATAATAACTTTATTATTGCCTCTAGGGCATATTTCCTTCAGTCTCCCACTTGCACTAGAGTCAATAATCTAGTTTCACATCGCCATGTGATTTAGCAGCAATAGTTCACATCACCATGTGATTAACACCCATAGTTCACATCGTTATGTGACCAACACTCAAAGGGTTTACTAGAGTCAGTAATCTAGTTCACATCTCTATGTGATTAATACCCAAAGAGTATTAAGGTGTGATCATGTTTTGCTTGTGAGATAATTTTAGTCAACGGGTCTGTCACATTCAGATCCGTAAGTATTTTGCAAAATTCTTTGTCTATAATGCTCTGCACGGAGCTACTCTAGCTAATTGCTCCCACTTTCAATATGTATCTAGACCGAGACTTAGAGTCATCTAGATTAGTGTCAAAACTTGCATCGGCGTAACCCTTTACGACGAACCTTTTTATCACGTCCATAATCGAGAAACATATCCTTATTTTACTAGGGATAATTCTGACCGCTGTCCAGTGATCTACTCCTAGATCACTATTGTACTCCCTTGCCAAATCAGTGCAGGGTATATAATAGATCTGGTACACAGTATGGCATACTTTATAGAACCTATGAATGAGGCATAGGGAATGACTTTCATTCTCTTTCTATCTTCTGCCGTGGTCGGGCTTTGAGTCTTTACTCAACTTCACACCTTGTAACACAGGCAAGAAACTTTTTCTTTGACTGTTCCATTTTGAACTACTTCAAAATCTTGTCAAGGTATGTACTTATTGAAAAACTTATCAAGCATCGTGATCTATCTCTATAGATCTTGAAGCTCAATATGTAAGCAGCTTCACCGAAGTCTTTCTTTGAAAAACTCCTTTCAAACACTCCTTTATGCTTTACAGAATAATTCTACATTATTTCCGATCAACAATATGTCATTCACATATACTTATCAGAAATGATGTAGTGCTCCCACTCACTTTCTTGTAAATACAGGCTTCACCGCAAGTCTGTATAAAACTATATGCTTTGATCAACTTATCAAAGCGTATATTCCAACTCCGAGATGCTTGCACCAGTCCACAGATGGATCGCTGGTGCTTGCACATTTTGTTAGCACCTTTTGGATTGACAAAACCTTCTAGTTGCATCACATACAACTCTTCTTTAATAAATCCATTAAGGAATGCAGTTTTGTTTATCCATTTGCCAGATTTCATAAAATGCGGCAATTGCTAACATGATTCGGACAGACTTAAGCATAGATACGAGTGAGAAAAACTCATCGTAGTCAACACCTTGAACTTGTCGAAAACTTTTGCGACAATTCTAGCTTTGTAGATAGTAACACTACTATCAGCGTCCGTCTTCCTCTTGAAGATCCATTTATTTTCTATGGCTTGCCGATCATCGGGCAAATCCATCAAAGTCCATACTTTGTTCTCATACATGGATCATATCTCAGATTTCATGGCCTCAAACCATTTCGCGGAATCTGGGCTCATCATCGCTTCCTCATAGTTCGTAGGTTCATCATGATCTAGTAGCATGACTTCCAGAGAAGGATTACCGTACCACTCTGGCGTGGATCTTACTCTGGTTTACCTACAAGGTTCGGTAGTAACTTGATCTGAAGTTACATGATCATCATCATTAGCTTCCTCACTAATTGGTGTAGGTGTCACAGAAACAGTTTTCTGTGATGTACTACTTTCCAATAAGGGAGCAGGTACAGTTACCTCGTCAAGTTCTACTTTCCTCCCAGTCACTTCTTTCGAGAGAAACTCCTTCTCCAGAAAGTTTCCGAATTTTAGCAACAAAAGTCTTGCCTTCGGATCTGTGATAGAAGGTGTATCCAATAGTTTCCTTTGGATATCCTATGAAGACGCACTTCTCCGATTTGAGTTTGAGCTTATCAGGATGAAACTTTTTCATATAAGCATCGCAACCCCAAATTTTTTTAAGAAACGACAGCTTAGGTTTCTTGCCAAACCATAGTTCACACGGTGTCGTCTCACCGGATTTAGATGGTGCCCTATTTAACGTGAATGCAGCTGTCTCTAATGCATAACCCCAAAACGATAGTGGTAGATCGGTAAGATACATCATAGATTGCACTATATCCAATAAAGTACGTTATGACGTTAGGACACACCATTATGCCGTGGTGTTCCATGTGGCATGATTTTGTGAAACTATTCCACATTGTTTTAATTGAAGACCAAACTCGTAACTCAAATATTTTACCTCTACGATCATATCGTAGAAACTTTTATTTTCTTGTCACGATGATTTTCCACTTCACTCTGAAATTCTTTGATCTTTTCAAATGTTTCAGACTTATGTTTCATCAAGTAGATATACTCATATCTGCTCAAATCATCTGTGAAGATCAGAAAATAATGATACCTGTCGCGACCCTCAATATTCATCGGACCACATGCATCAGTATGTATGATTTCCAACAAATCTGTTGCTCGCTCCATTGTTCCGAAGAACGGAGTTTTAGTCATCTTGCCCAAAAGGCATGGTTCGCAAGCATCAAGTGATTCATAATCAAGTGATTTCGAAAGCCCATCAGCATGGAGTTTCTTCATGCTCTTTATACCAATATGACCTAAACGGCAGTGCCACAAATAAGTTGCACTATCATTATTAACTTTGCATCTTTTGGTTTCAATATTATGAATATGTGTATTATTAAGATCGAGATCCAATGAACTATTTTCATTGGGTGTGTAACCATATAAGGTTTTATTCATGTAAACAGAACAACAATTTATTCTTTTACTTAAATGAATAACCGTATTACAATAAACATGATCAAATCATATTCATGTTCAACGCAAACACCAAATAACACTTATTTAGGTTTAACACTAATCCCGAAATTATAGGGAGTGTGCGATGATGATCATATCAATCTTGGAACCACTTCCAACACACATCGTCACTTCACCCTTAACTAGTCTCTGTTTATTCTGCAACTCCCGTTTCGAGTTACTACTCTTAGCAACTGAACTAGCATCAAATACTAAGGGGTTGCTATAAACACTAGTAAAGTACACATCAATAACATGTATATCAAATATACTTATGTTCACTTTGCCATCCTTCTTATCCGCCAATCACTTGGGGTAGTTCCGCTTCCAGTGACCAGTCCCTTTGCAGTAGAAGCACTTAGTCTCAGGCTTAGGATCAGACTTGGGCTTCTTCACTTGAGCAGCAACTTGCTTGCCGTTCTTCTTGAAGTTCCCCTTCTTCCCTTTGCCCTTTTCTTGAAACTAGTGGTCTTGTCAACCATCAACACTTGATGTTTTTCTTGATTTCTACCTTCGTTGATTTCAGCATCACGAAGAGCTTGGGAGTTGTTTCCGTTATCCCTTGCATATTATAGTTCATCACGAAGTTCTGCTAACTTGGTGATGGTGACTAGAGAATTCTGTCAATCACTATCTTATCTGGAAGATTAACTCCCACTTGATTCAAGCGATTGTAGTACCCAGACAATCTGAGCACATGCTCACTAGTTGAGCGATTCTCCTCCATCTTTTAGCTATAGAACTTGTTGGAGACTTCATATCTCTCAACTCGGGTATTTGCTTGAAATATTAACTTCAACTCCTGGAACATCTCATATGGTCCATGACGTTCAAAACGTTTTTGAAGTCCCGATTCTAAGCCGTTAAGCATGGTGCACTAAACTATCAAGTAGTCATCATATTGAGCTAGCCAAATGTTCATAACGTCTGCATCTGCTCCTGCAATACGTCTGTCACCTAGCGGTGCATCAAGGACATAATTCTTCTGTGCAGCAATGAGGATAAACCTCAGATCACGGATCCAATCCGCATCATTGCTACTAACATTTTTCAACACAATTTTCTCTAGGAACATATCAAAATAAACACAGGGAAGCAACAACGCGAGCTATTGATCTATAACATAATTTGCAAAATACTACCAGGACTAAGTTCATGATAAATTTAAGTTCAGTTAATCAAATTACTTAGGAACTCCCACTTAGATAGACATCCCTCTAATCTTCTAAGTGATCACGTGATCCAAATCAACTAAACCATAACCGATCATCACGTGAGATGGAGTAGTTTTCAATGGTGAACATCGTCATGTTGATCATATCTACTATATGATTCACGCTCGATCTTTCGGTCTCTGTGTTCCGAGGCCATATCTGCATATGCTAGGCTCGTCAAGTATAACCTGAGTATTCTGCGTGTGCAAAACTGGCTTGCACCCGTTGTAGATGGACGTAGAGCTTATCACACCCAATCATCACGTGGTGTCTGGGCACGACGAACTTTGGCAACGGTGCATACTCAGGGAGAACACTTCTTGATAATTTAGTGAGAGATCATCTTATAATGCTACCGTCAATCAAAGCAAGATAAGATGCATAAAAGGATAAACATCACATGCAATCAATATAAGTGATATGATATGGCCATCATCATCTTGTGCTTGTGATCTCCATCTCCGAAGCACCGTCATGATCACCATCATCACCGGCGCGACACCTTGATCTCCATCGTAGCATCGTTGTCGTCTCGCCAATCTTATGCTTCCACGACTATCACTACCGTTTAGTAATAAAGTAAAGCATTACATCGCGATTGCATTGCATACAATAAAGCGACAACCATATGGCTCCTGCCGGTTGCCGATAACTCGGTTACAAAACATGATCATTGTTGGAAATATGCCCTAGAGGCAATAATAAAAGCATTATTATTATATTTCCTTATTCATGATAATTGTCTTTATTCATGCTATAATTGTGTTATCCGGAAATCATAATACATGTGTGAATAACGGACACCAACATGTCCCTAGTAGGCCTCTAGTTGACTAGCTCGTTGATCAACAGATAGTCATGGTTTCCTGGCTATGGACATAAGATGTCATTGATAACAAGATCACATCATTAGGAGAATGATGTGATGGACAAGACCCAATCCTAAACATAGCATAAAGATCGTATAGTTCGTTTGCTAGAGTTTTGCGATGTCAAGTATCCTTTCCTTAGACCATGAGATCGTGTAACTCCCGGTTACCGTAGGAGTGCTTTGGGTGTACCAAACGTCACAACGTAACTGGGTG
Organism: Triticum monococcum; assembly: GCA_034509565.1. Lineage (NCBI taxonomy): Eukaryota > Viridiplantae > Streptophyta > Magnoliopsida > Poales > Poaceae > Triticum > Triticum monococcum. The sequence goes on from CM067847.1 coordinate 132,914,418, forward strand.
ACTATAAAGGTAGACTACGGGTATCTCCGAAAGTATCTGTTGGGTTGACACGGATCAAGACTGGGATTTGTCACTCCGTATGACGGGGAGGTATCACTGGGCCCACTCGGTAATGCATCATCATAATGAGCTCAAAGTGACCAGGTGTCTGGTCATGGGATCATGCATTACGGTACGAGTAAAGTGACTTGCCGGTAACGAGATTGAACGAGGTATTGGGATACCGACGATCGAATCTCGGGCAAGTAATATATCGATTGACAAAGGGAATTGCATACGGGGTTGATTGAATCCTCGACATCGTGGTTCATCCGATGAGATCATCGTGGAGCATGTGGGAGCCAACATGGGTATCCAGATCCCGCTGTTGGTTATTGACCGGAGAGTCGTCTCGGTCATGTCTGCTTGTCTCCCGAACCCGTAGGGTCTACACACTTAAGGTTCGGTGACGCTAGGGTTGTGAAGATAAGTATATGCAGTAACCCGAATGTTGTTCGGGGTCCCGGATGAGATCCCGGACGTCACGAGAAGTTCCGGAATGGTCCGGAGGTAAAGAATTATATATAGGATGTGCAGTTTCGGCCATCGGGACAAGTTTCGGGGTACCCGGTATTGTACCGGGACCACCGGAAGGGTCCCGGAGGTCCACCGGGTGGGGCCACCTATCCCGGAGGGCCCCTTGGGCTGAAATAGGAGGGAACCCAGCCCATAATGGGCTGGGGCGCCAGCCCCCCCAAGGCCCATGCGCCTAGGGTTGGGGGGGAACCCTAAGGGGGGCGCCCCCTTGCTTGGGGGGCAAGCCCCCCCACCCCTGGCCGCCGCCCCCCCTGGTAGATCCCATCTACCAGGGCCGGCGCCCCCCCTGGCACCCCTATATATAGTGGGGGAGAGGAGGGACTTGATCCCCACGCCTTTGGTGCTTCCCTCTCTCCCTGTTGCTTCTTCCTCTCTCGTAGTACACGGCGAAGCCCTGCGTCGTGACGCCCTGCATCCACCACCATGCCGTCGTGCTGCTGGATCTTCGTCAACCTCTCCTTCCCCCTTGCTGGATCAAGAAGGAGGAGACGTCTCCCGTCCCGTACGTGTGTTGAACGCGGAGGCGCCGTCCGTTCGGCGCTGGTCATCGGTGATTTGGATCACGTCGTGTTCGACAACATCAACCTCGTTCTAACGAACGCTTCCGCTCGCGATCTACAAAGGTATGTAGATGCATCTCGTGACTCGTTGCTAGATGAACTCCTAGATGATCTTGGTGAAACGAGTAGGAAAATTTTTGTTTTCTGCAACGTTCCCCAACAATCATCTCATACAATAAAATCAGCATCATGTCTTGACCATATCACATCACAACATACCCTGCAAAAACAAGTTAGACGTCCTCTACTTTGTTGTTGCAAGTTTTACGTGGCTGCTACGGGCTTAAGTAAGAACTCATCTCACCTACGCATCAAAACCACAACGATAGTTCGTCAAATAGACTCCGTTTTAACCTTCTCAAGGACCGGGCGTAGTCACACTTGGTTCAACTAAAGTTGGAGAGGCAGTCTTCCGCAAGCCATCTGTGTGCAAAGCACGTCGAGGGAACCGGTCTCGCGTAAGAGTACGCGTAAGGTTGGTCCGGATCGTCTCACCCAACAATACCGCCGAACCAAAGTATGACATGCTGGTAGGCAGTATGACTTGTATCGCCCACAACTCACTTGTGTTCTACTCGTGCATATAACATCAAACCATAAAACCTAGGCTCGGATGCCACTGTTGGGGAACGCAGTAATTTCGAAAAATTTCCTACGCACACGCAAGATCATGGTGATGCACAGCAACGAGTGGGGAGAGTGTTGTCTACGTACCAACGCAGACCGACTGCGGAAGCGATCACACAACGTAGAGGAAGTAGTCGTACGTCTTCTTCCCGATCTGACCGATCCAAGCACCGTTACTCTGGCACCTCCGAGTTCTTAGCACACGTACAACTCGATGACGTTCCTCGGGCTCCGATCCAGCAAAGCGTCGAGGAAGAGTTCCGTCAGCACGACGGCGTGATGACGATCTTGATGTACTACCGACGCAGGGCTTCGCCTAAGCACTACAACGGTACGATCGAGGTGGAATTTGGTGGCAGGGGGCACCGCACACGGCTAAGGAACGATCTCAAGGATCAAGTTGTGTGTCTTGGGGTGCCCCCTGCCCCCGTATATAAAGGTTGGGGAGAGGGGAGCCGGCCGGCCAAGGGAGGGGAGGCGCAGGGGAGTCCTACTCCCACCGGGAGTAGGACTCCTCCCCCCAATCCTAATCCTATTAGGACTCCCGGGGGGAAAAAGAGAGAGAAGGGGGGCCGGCCCCTATCGTAGTCCTACTAGGACTTTGGGGAAGGGGGGCGCCGGCCAGCTTGGGTTTTTTCCCTCTTTCTCTTTTTCCACTAAGGCCCAATAGGCCCATTAGTCTCCCGGGGGGTTCCGGTAACCCTCCCGGTATTCCGGTAAAATCCCGATTTCACCCGGAACACTTCCTATGTCCAAACATAGGCTTCCAATATATCAATATTTACGTCTCGACCATTTCGAGACTCCTCGTCATGTCCGTGATCTCATCCGGGACTCCGAACAACCTTCGGTACATCAAAATGCATAAACTCATAATAACTGTCATCGTAACGTTAAGCGTGCGGACCCTACGGTTCGAGAACAATGTAGACATGACCGAGACACGTCTCCGGTCAATAACCAATAGCGGGACCTGGATGCCCATATTGGCTCCTACATATTCTACGAAGATCTTTATCGGTCAGACCGCATAACAACATACGTTGTTCCCTTTGTCATCGGTATGTTACTTGCCCGAGATTCGATCGTCGGTATCCAATACCTAGTTCAATCTCGTTACCGGCAAGTCTCTTTACTCGTTCCGTAATACATCATCTCACAACTAACATATTAGTTGCAGTGCTTGCAAGGCTTATGTGATGTGCATTACCGAGAGGGCCCAGAGATACCTCTCCGACAATCGGAGTGACAAACCCTAATCTCGAAATACGCCAACCCAACATCTACCATTGGAGACACCTGTAGTACTCCTTTATAATCACCCAGTTACGTTGTGACGTTTGGTAGTACCCAAAGTGTTCCTCCGGTAAACGGGAGTTGCATAATCTCATAGTTATAGGAACATGTATAAGTCATGAAGAAAGCAATAGCAACATACTAAGCGATCGTGTGCTAAGCTAATGGAATGGGTCATGTCAATCAGATCATTCAACTAATGATGTGACCTCGTTAATCAAATAACAACTCTTTGTTCATGGTTAGGAAACATAACCATCTTTGATTAACGAGCTAGTCTAGTAGAGGCATACTAGTGACACTCTGTTTGTCTATGTATTCACACATGTATTATGTTTCCGGTTAATACAATTCTAGCATGAATAATAAACATTTATCATGATATAAGGAAATAAATAATAACTTTATTATTGCCTCTAGGGCATATTTCCTTCACAAAACAGCCGCGCGGCCAGAAACCCTAGCACATTTCCCCTCGACCCCCCGCATTTCACGCTCGACAGGGAGCGGCGATGGCGTTCGACGGCGGCTCGAGGCGCGCCGGCCATGGCGGCGCGGCGGCTGCGCTCCCCGGAGGAGCGTGCAGCAGGATGAATCCCGCGCGCTCCTCCGTCGAGCGTGGCCCCGACGTCAGCGCAGATGGCGCTTCGTTCGGTGGGTGAGGGGTGCGCCGGCCACCGCGGCTGTTGGGGTCGACGGCGACGTGCAGGGCAACGGCCCGTACACGCGCGCGTCCGTAAGTGCGGCGGCAAGGCGCAGGTGCATTCCGCACGTCGGCCAGGGCACGACGGCGTCGCGGCGTCTCCGCCCTCGCGCAGCGGTGAGCGTTGTGCGGGCCCCGAAGGGAAAAGGCGGCTACGCGGCGCATTTGGTGAGGATTCTCCTCATTCTCCTCCAATTCTTGTGCATTAGTACTTGATTTGGGGGGAAAATAGTCCTAGGTGCAGAATTAGGGTTCTACCGAATTGGGGAAAAAATCTAGGGTTCTTCAACATGGGGTTTGCCACTGTTTACTTTCTCTTAACCCCCTGTCTACTAATTATATGATGCATACGGAGACAGGAATGTCACATGGGCAATTTTAATCAACTTAGCATAAAACTGAGCATTAGATCTTAATTTGGATTAATTAAAATTGATGAAACCATGGTGGCAGTACTGATCCGTATCTAATTGGAATTAAAACATCATCAAAAGTGGGCAATTGACATCAATCATCAAACACAGTAGCAAGATCATTGGGCTATAACTTTCAATCTTGATCATAAAACCCTAAACCTGACATTGATCTGAACATGATAGTGCTCTACTGATCAATAATATAGGGATCTATTGCAATCAAGATTGGCGACTGATACCATTGTTGGAGAAATTATGCATCTTTGGGATGCCATTAGCAGTAACTGATTGCATCTAGATCACCTAAAACATGAATAGAGAAGGGTTTAGGGAATCATTACATGTCACGACAGTGGACATGATCGCCTGCTTGGTGCAGGCTTGATGCAGGGGTGATGTAGTCGAAGTAGAGGTTCTCCTCGACGTCCTGATTCCTTCAGGGCGCCACCGGCACTGCCCAGGGACAGCGGCGGCGGCTGGCTTAGGTCTTCCCGTCGCTGCAGCACTCCCCCTGATCGGATGGGGTGAGAGAATATCGGGAGGAGAGTAAGCCTTACGTGAATTGTGATCTCGTAAGGGGCCAGCTCTCTCCCGTACCCTTTTAATATGACGCTGGCGACAGGGGACCCAAAACCTGAGTTGGTTTTTGGGCGCCCCCGATCAAGGCGCGTTAGTTTTGATCGAGGCTCACGTACGTTGGTACATGGACCCTTTCACTTATCATTATCCCTTTATTTTTATTTTTTTTCTATTAGACTAATAGATCTAACTGGCCTGTTTAAGCCGTCAGATCAAAACCAACAGATGGTTGTTCTGAGCTCTTGCCGCTGGCTGGCTGAACGACGGGACGGTGATCACAGCGGGGAAAGTTACTCCGCTCTGCTGTGCGTTGTGCTGGAGCAGCTCACAGGGACAGGGCTGGGACCTGGGATCCACGCGGGAAAAACCCCGGCCCGACAACGGATCGGGATCACATGGCAATACCCGGCCTGGTTTCACCCGTTAGAGCATCTTCAACCGGAGCGGCAAAAAACGCGTCCACACGATAAATTTTGATTTTAGCGCGTCCCGGCTGGTTCCGCGCGCTTTAGCGGTGGCGGGAACTTACCGCGCGCGGGAAGGCACACGCGGGAGAAAGCGGCACGCAGCGCGGTAGATTTGACGCGCCGCTTCGCGCGCGTCTATAAAATCCCGCGCTCGTCACACGCACAGAATACAACCACGCGCCCTCCCGTCACAACCTCGCCGCTTCGCAACCTCGACGCTTCGCCACGTCGCCGCTTCGCCGCTTTCCGCGCCACCACCGCGCCACCATGCTGCCACGCCGCCGGGGTTCTTCGGGCTACCGCGGCGTCCGCGAGCGCCCCAACGGCCGGTACTCCGCCGAGATCCGGTCTGGCGACATCCGGCTCGGCCTCGGGTCGTTCCGGAGCGCGTACGAGGCGGCCTGCGCGTACGACGCGGCGGCGCGGCGCTTGGACAGGCTCCGGTCACAGATGAACTTTCGGGACGTCTTCACGCGCGAGCAGGCGCAGCGCGTCGCCCCTCCGCCGTGTCTCATCACCGACATGGACCGTGCCGACCACGCTCCGTGGCAGCGCCGCCTCCTCATCGCCGAGGAGGACGAGCAAGCCATGGCGGAGTGGCGTCGTCGCCACCCGGAGGACGTCGCCGACGAGCGTGCCTACTGGGCAGAGATGACGGCAAGGCGCCGCGCGAAGCAGGCGGACCGGCGTCGGCGGAAGGCATTGGCGAATGCGCAGTCCGATATCGTTGCAGCAGGTGGGAGGTCGATCTTCATGTCAGACGATGAACGTTGGTTGGACATATGGCTCGATATCTCGGACGACACCGACGAGGATGATGATGGTGATGATGGTAGCGACTTGGAGTAGTTTCTATCTATATATGCCGTAGTAGTTTCTATCTAGTTGCACCATAGTTTTATTTATCTATGCTTTCGAACTATCTATCTAGTTGCACCGATGTAAAATACCTTTGTATCGTTTTTATCTATGCAATCTATCGCTTATCTATGTAAAAAATGTTGTAGAATAAGCGCGCGCTGCATTTTTTGCGTACTGCTGGAGCGGCGCGCGCTACATTTTAACGCGGTTGCTAGAGTCAGCGCTGCGTGTCGCGCCAAATCAGACGACGGACGCGCCGCAAAGCAGTTTTTAACACGCGGCACGTTCGGCGCCGGTTGAAGATGCTCTTACCATCTTGACTTCTGCGCATGCACCATACAAAGTCCAAACACACATCTACAGCTTCTAGCTAGGAGGGGAGAGCAAGTTTTTATTATCCATGGCGACTACCACTGGGAAGCTCACTGATGGCGTGTGGGGCCCGATGCACTACATCCTGACGGCCATCGCCGTGACCCTCGCCGTGAGCGCCGTGGCCGTCGTGACCTCCGTCATCCTCAGCCCCGCGCGCCTCGTCTTCTCCGTGACAGCCACCTCCACCAACCAGCTCCAGGGAGCGCCGGTGTTGATCCTAAACTTCACCGTGGATGCTGCCAACCCGAGCCGCCGCGCGGGGGTGGAGTACAGCTCCCTCACGGCCCGGCTGCGGGTGTACAGCGCGAGCCACGGGGCGGACGCGTCGGTGCAGACGGTGGTCCACCAGGCCATGCCGCTCCTCCAGCCGCCGGCGAGCTGGAGCAGCTTCCGTGCGTCGGCCTTCTTCGACCTGCGCTTCTTGGTCAGTAACTCCGGCGGCAACAAGGGCGTCCGTGCCCAGCGGGCGCCTCCCATGAGCGTGCTGGTGAGGGCCCAAGTCCGGTTCAAGGTCGGGCTGGCCTACTCCCGCCCGTACGACGTCGAGGTGTCCTGCCAGCCCGTCGACTTCTTCACGGCCGCCGCCGCCGGTACGAAGGTCGGCTGCGTTGCCTGACAGATCGATCGATCTATGCCTAGCTGTTTGTGTCATATGTGAATCTCTGTAGGCTTGCAGATCCATTTGTTTCGACAGTCCAAATTTAAGTTCTCCAGGTGAATGGTTCTGCTTTGCTACCACGAGGATCGGCTGTGTTCTCCTGGTTTCCTTCCATCTACAGAATAGATTGCATTAAAGAAAACAGGTTTGCTATTTCACATCTAGATATAAAATAATTATCTTACATTTAAATTCATAACCATTAGATCTCGTTCTATCTCCAAGATTCACGCTAGTTGTTTTTCTGTCGTTGTCGTGCGTTTTCGCTCGTGTCCTCGTCGTTCGTCTGTGCGCGCGGCCTAACTCGAGGCTGGTTCCTATTCGGCGCCTTAAGCGCCCGCTACAGTTGTTTTTGCTAACGGGAGCATACCCCCCCCCCCCCCCCCTTGTCACATTGGGCCGGCCCATTTTCGATTTTTTTGTTTTCTAAACAGCAAAAACTCTGTGAAAGCTGGGTTTTGAACCGTGATGGGCGAGTTCCGAGCGCGATGCAACAACCATCAAGGCAGTTCAGCTGGCGTGATTACGTACAGGTTTTCTTTCTTCTTCTTTTCTTTTCTTTTTTTCTTTTTTCAAATTCGTGAAACTTTTCTTTCTTCATGAGTTTTTCCTCTACAAAATCAATGGAGTTTTTCTCGAATTTGATGAGTTTGTGAAAAACTCGATGAACTTTTTTTCAAATCGGATGAACCATTTAAAAATTCGATGAGCTTTTATCAAATTCGATGAACTTATTTTGAAATTTGGTGAACTTTTTTCAAAACCAATGAACTTTTTTAAAATTCAATGAACTTTTTTCAAAACCAGTGAACTTTTTTCTAATTCGGCGAACCTTTTTTCTAATCCGATGAACTTTTTTCAAATCCGATGAACTTTTTTTCAAATCCGATGAACCATTTAAAAATTCGATGAACTTTTTATCAAATTTGATGAACTTATTTTGAAATTTGGTGAACTTTATTTGAAAATCGATGAACTTTTTCTCAAATTCTATGAACTTTTTACAAGTTCGGTGAACTATTTTCAATATCAATGAACTTTTTTCTTGAAAATCGATGAACTTTTTTTGAATTCAGTGAATTATTTTTGAATTCGGTGAACTATTTTCAAATTCGATGAACTTTTTCTCAAACTCTATGAACTTTTTTCAAGTTCGGTGAACTATTTTCAATATCAATGAACTTTTTTCTTGAAAATCGATGAACTTTTCTTGAAAATCGATGAACTTTTTTCGAATTCAGTGAACTATTTTCGAATTCAATGAACTTTTTCTCGAAATCAATAGACTTTTTAAAAATTCAATGAACTTTTTTCAAAGGACAAGAGTATATACTGTAGCAAAACAGTTTGTTTTTCCAAGAAAATCAATACACATTGTAGCATTTTTTCGAATGAAGAAAAAAGAAGTGATCGAGCGGGAGCCAAGGATCGAGCTGGTAGCTATCGAGCGAGCTGCGGGAGCGAACGATCGAGCGGGCAGCTAGCGAGCCAGCCGCGACAGGCAACGAGTGTTGCTGGGCCAGGCCCATGCGAGCGACGCGCGGGCGCTGCGATCGCTAACGAGCGCTAAAGGCGCCAAGGAGGAGGTCTCCAACTCGAGCGTGTTGTGTTGGTTTTGTTTGTTTTTCGCGGCCCGCGTTGCTTGTTTGTTGGGCTGGTGGGCTGTTTTCGTAAAACGAAGACGAGGGAGCGGCGTTCAGTTTTCCATCACGTTATATGTGCTCGAGGCACAGGCGATTTCTGGAGAGGGAGACGCATCGTAGGTAGTTTGTTATTTCTTCTTCCTTGTTCCTCTTTTATGTGGTGTCTTTGTTGTTTTTTGTTTCTTGCTCACTGATTTTAGCAGCATACATCTGGGGGTTCGCTCCTCAATGTCCCGAATTGTGGGTAGGGTCCGTTAGCAGCTGTACATTTTCGTTTTGTTTCTTGTTTGTTTGTCCGTAGATCTATGGTTCTTTCATCCCCTCCAATCTCCCGAAATGTGGTGTATGGTTCATCAATTTTTTTGAATCTATCTAAGAATGCTCTGCTTGTCTTCAGTTCATCTTTTGATTAAGTTATGAAATGATTAGTTTAGGAGTATGTTTGTCTCATCAGTGGGGTCCTAGGAGATGATTAGATTAGGATGTTTAGTTTGTCCCATTATGTGATCTGCTTCAGAGATTCCAAGAAAAATAAAAAAAGAGAGCATTCAGCCTTACATTTCTGCAATTTCCATGTGTGGATTCCTGTGATTTAAGTTGTCTGCAATTTCCATTTCTAAGAAGCAGAATTTAAATTCCTGTGATTTAAGTTGTCTCATCTCTGCATTTTTTCATTTGCCGAGATGCCCAAGTGTATGCGTCCTGTACCACATTTTTACATTGATTCTGATTCTAAATCTAGCTATGGTACAATATGTTTATGCTTGCAGCTGAAACTTGTTGTTACATATTCAGAGTACTCCTCTCTGTAGGAGTAGTGTTTTCTGTTTGCTTGCTTGTCTGAAGATGCTTATCCCTGTAGATGAAACTACTTTTTGCTCTGTTGATATATCCCTGTGATATTTTTCTGGTTGTGCTGCTTCAGTTTGCTTACTTCGCTTCTGATGTTTATCCTGCTCTGTGCCAACTTGTGTTTTTTATTTTATTATTGATTGAAAAATTAAAGAAAGAAAATTTGGCACAAGATGAAATTTGTTCTCACCTGAAATGAAATGTACTCCAAATTATGGGCATGTGCACAAGATCAAATCTGTTTCTTATTCCTGTTGTAATATGTCTCCAAATTTCCTGAATTTGGAGTTTGTGGCTGTCATAATCTCACAGAAAATGCCCGTTGCTCTGCAAACACTTTTTTGTGTGTGTTTTGCCATGTTTGTCATGTTTGCTCCATTTTATTTGCAACTGGGACCCTTGACCGGCAACTAGGGGAGTATCCGCCACCCCAATTGCAAGTCCAACATGGACTCGCAACTCGGGGGACGGGGGGTGTTTTTTTCGTGCCACGGTCGCAACTCCAACCCCGATTCGCCACTCCACCGGCGACTCGCAACTTAGGAGGTTCTGTATTCACCCCAATTGCAAGTCCATCATTGACTCGTAACTCAAGGTTTTTTTGTATTCCCCCCTAGTTGCAAGTCCACCGTCGACTTGCAACTCGAGTGGTTTTGTGTTCACCCTAGTTGCAACTCCACCCCCGAGTCGCAACTTGAGCTGGTAGTGTTTTTGTTTTTTTGGTTTTGGTGCCACAGTTGCAACTCCACCCCGACAAGGGGGTGTAGTTTTTTTGTATTCGCCCCAGTTGCAAGTTGACCATTAACTCACAACTAGGAGGGTAGGTGTGTGTTTTTCTTTTTTCACGCCATAGTTGCAATTCCACCCCGGAGTCGCAAATCGAGGGGTGTAGTTTTGTATTCGCCCTAGTTACAAGTCCGCTGTCGACTCGCAACTAGAGCGGGCGGTAGTTTTTGTATTCACCCCAGTTGCAAGTCCATCGTCCACTTGCAACTAGAGAGGGTTTTGTGTTCACCCTAGTTGCAACTCCATGCCTAAGTCACAACTTGATTGGGTGTAGTTTTGTAGTTGCCCCAGTTGCAAGTCAAGCCTTGATACGTCTCCGTCGTATCTACTTTTCCAAACACTTTTTGCCCTTGTTTTGGACTCTAACTTGCATGATTTGAATGGAATTAATCTGGACTGGCGCTGTTTTCAGCAGAATTGCCATGATGTTATTTATGTGCAGAAATAAAAGTTCTCGGAATGACCTGAAACTTCACGGAACATCTTTTCGGAAATAATAAAAAATCCTTGCAAAAGATGAAGACCAGGGGGCCCACACCCTAGCCACGAGGGTGGGGGGCGCGCCCCTACCTCGTGGGCCCCCTGGAGCTCCTCCGACCTCAACTCCAACTCTATATATTTGCTTTCGGGGAGAAAAAAAATCAGAGAGAAAGATTTATTGCGTTTTACGATACAGAGCCGCCGCCAAGCCCTAAAACCTCTCGGGAGGGCTGATCTGGAGTCCGTTCGGGGCTCCGGAGAGGGGAATCCGTCGCCATCGTCATCATCAACCTTCCTCCATCACCAATTTCATGATGCTCACCGTCGTGCGTGAGTAATTCCATCATAGGCATGCTGGATGGTGATGGGTTGGATGAGATTTATCATGTAATCGAGTTAGTTTTGTTAGGGTTTGATCCCTAGTATCCACTATATTCTGAGATTGATGTTGCTATGACTTTGCTATGCTTAATGCTTGTCACTAGGGCCCGAGTGCCATGATTTCAGATCTGAACCTATTATGTTTTCATCAATATATGAGAGTTCTTGATCCTATCTTGCAAGTCTATAGTCACCTATTATGCGTTATGATCCGTTAACCCCGAAGTGACAATAATCGGGATACTAACCGGTGATGACCGTAGTTTGAGGAGTTTATGTATTCACTATGTGTTAATGCTTTGGTCCGGTACTCTATTAAAAGGAGGCCTTAATATCCCTTAATTTCCGCTAGGACCCCGCTGCCATGGGAGGGTAGGACAAAAGATGTCATGCAAGTTCTTTTTCATAAGCACGTATGACTATATTCGGAGAGAAAATTCCTTATTTGACACTATCTTAAAATCTGCTTTCTTATTTGACACTGGAAAAGTTTTTCTTCCCTATTTGATACAAGTTCTAATTTTTATTCCCTATATGACATTTTCGTCCATTTTGAGCCTAAATGACACATGAAAAAGACTCTTTTGCCCTTTATGTGGTATGTGTGTGGGGAGGGGGGCAATAGCGCACACACGCAGCATCAGTGCGAGGGCCGGAGCACACACGCAGCAACACATACACATGCACCAACACACGCATGCACACACACACGCAACAACACGCACGTGCGCGTGCACACACACACGCAGCAACACACATGCACGCGCGCACACACACACACAACAGTAGCACACACGCAGGTAGCACATAGGCACGCAACAGCACACACACACACACATGCACGCACGTACACATGCAGTAGCAAACACACACGCAGCAGCACACATGCACACACACATGCAGCAGCAGCACACATGTGCGCGTGCACCCACGCACGCAACAGCACACACGCGCGCGCACACACATACCGCATGAGGGGCAAAATCGTCTTTTCAGGTGTCATTTAGGCTCAAAATGGACGGAAGTGTCGTATAGGCAATAAAATTTAGGACTAGTGTCAAATAGGGAAGAAAAACTTTTCCAGTGTCAAATAAGGAACCAGATTTTAAGACAGTGTCAAATAAGGAATTTTCTCATATTCGGAATACATGCCTACATTACATTGATGAATTGGAGCTAGTTCTGTGTCACCCTAGGTTATGAATGTTACATGATGAACCGCATTCGGCATAATTCTCCATCACTGATCCATTGCCTCCGAGCTTTCCATATATTGTTCTTCGCTTATTTACTTTTCCGTTGTTATTGCTATCATCACTATAAAATACCAAAAACATTACTTTTGCTATCATTACCTTTTGCTATCGTTACCACTACTATCATATTGTTTTGCTACTAAACACTTTGCTGCAAATATTAAGTTTCCAGGTGTGGTTGAATTGACAACTCAGATGCTAATACTTGAGAATATTCTTTGGCTCCCCTTGTGTCGAATCAATAAATTTGGGTTGAATACTCTACCCTCGAAAACTGTTGCGATCCCCTATACTTGTGGGTTATCAAGACTATTTTCTGGCAACGTTGCCGAGGAGCATAGCTCTATTCTTTGAGTCACTTGGAATTTATATCTGCTTACCATTAATGAAGAAATTGAGAGATCCAAAAACTAATATTTATCCCTCAACTACGAGGGGAGGTAAGGAACTGCCATCTAGCTCTGCACTTGATTCACCTTCTGTTTTGAGTAAGCTTGTGACACCAAAACTTTTGTGGGCACTTTGCTTTCATCTCTATCATAGATCCCACTAAGGTAGATGAAACATTTCTGGAGCCTGAGTGGATTCAAGCGATGCAAGGGGAATTACATCAGTTCGATCTCAACAATGTGTGGGAACTTGTCAAACGACCAGACCCTCGCAAGCACAATATCATCGGCACCAAATGGATCTACCACAACAAGCAAGATGAAAATGTCCTTGTGGTGAGGAATAAGGCACGTCTTGTAGCTCAAGGCTACACACAGGTTGAAGGAATTGATTTCGATGACACTTTTGCACCTGTTGCTAGACTTTAAGCTATTCACATATTACTTGCTTATGCTAACCATCATAATATCATCTTATATCAAATGGATGTGAAAAGTGCATTCCTCAATGGTAAGCTTGAGGAAGAAGTATATGTTGCTCAACCACTAGGTTTTGAGGATCCAAAGCATCCACACAAAGTCTTCAGACTCAATAAGGCCATCTTTGGCCTCAAGCAGGACCCTCGGGCGTGGTATGATACTTTGAAGGAATTCCTCATGAAGAAAGGCTTCAAACCCAGTTCACTTGACCCAACTATTTTCACCAAAGCTTGTGATGATGAATTATTCGTGTGCCAAATATATGTTGATGATATCATTTTTGGCTGTACTGACCAACGTTACAGTGATGAATTTTCCAATATGATGAGTGAAGAATATTAAATATCTATGATGGGAGAATTGAAATTCTTCTTAGGTCTTTAGATTCATCAACAGCGAAACGACATCTTCATATCTCAGGAGAAATACCTCAAGGATGTATTGAGGAAATTCGGCACGCAAGATTGCAAAGGCGTCAAAATCTCTATGCCCACAAATGGCCATCTATGCACTGATGAAAATGGTATTGACTTCGATCAAAAGGTATACCGCTCCATGATTGGCTCTTTATTATATTTATGTGCATCTAGGCCAGATATATTGCTTAGTGTTTGCATGTGTGCCCGCTTTCAAGCTACACCGAAGGAATCACACCATAAGGCTATGAAGCATATTCTTCGATATCTAGCTCACACTCCAACACTTGGATTGTGGTATCCCAAGGGCTTGGCTTTTGATCTCATTGGATATTCAGACTCTAACTATACTGGTGATCGTGTGGACCGCAAGTCAACATCAGGCACATGCCATTTCCTCGGAAGATCCTTGGTATGTTGGTCCTCAAAGAAGCAGAACTGCGTATCACTCTCTACTCCTGAAGCTGAATACATTATTATTGGTTCGTGTTGTGCACAATTGCTATGGATGAAGCCAACCCTCAAGGACTATGGCATCAACGTGGAGAATGTGCCACTCTATTGTGATAATGAGAGAGCCATCAAGATTTATCATAACCCAGTTCAGCACTCGAAGACAAAGCACATTCAGATTTGTCATCATTTTCTTCGTGATCATGTGTTCAAGGGCGACATCTCCATCGAGCACGTGAAGACTAAAGAACAACTAGCCGATATCTTCACAAAGCCCTTGGATGAGAAGAGATTTAGCAAGTTGCGGTGTGAGCTAAATATCTTAGAATCTTCGAATGTCCTTTGAAAAGGACACACATCCTAACACTTATGCAAATTGATGACTTAGATGTGCAACACATGAAGTTACGTTTTTCTTCAATCAATGAAGACTAACCCTCTAAGTGTGAAGAAATTAACGAAGAATTTGATTCTCAGATCCCTACGACAATTGTACGCAGCGTCTCAAATCATCATTCTTATACGGTGGGTCAGGCCACCAACAAAAGTTGAAAATCTTCAATTCGAGTATTTCTTCATTTTGAATTTCTTCAGTTGTTCAATTTCTTCAACTTTGCAATATCTTCACTCTCTTCGCCGTTTTTCTTCTTTGACTATATATATATATGTGTATATATATGTATATATATATATATATATATATGAGTTTATGTCCTTTACAGCATTCACTTATTGCTATTTCTTCAAGTGGCTTTTTTCTGCTAAGCGAATGTGATCGGACCCTTCCCCCTCTATGCTATACTCAACCGAGTCTGTTCACAAATTCTTCATGTGTGTTCTATTTGAAACCCGTTCAAAATCTTCACTGTGTCCTTGTCAACTGATGTCTACTACACAACCTTCTTCTTGTAGACATTGTTGGGCCTCCAAGTGCAGAGGTTTGTAGGACAGTAGCAAATTTCCCTCAAGTGGATGACCTAAGGTTTATCAGTCCGTGGGAGGCATATGATGAAGATGGTCTCTCTCAAACAACCCTGAAACCAAATAACAAAGAGTCTCTTGTGTCCCCAACACACCCAATATAATGGTAAATTATATAGGTGCACTAGTTCGACGAAGAGATGGTGATACAAGTGCAATATGGATAGTAGATATAGGTTTTTGTAATCTGAAAATATAAAAACAACAAGGTAACTAATGATAAAAGTGAGCACAAACGGTATTGCAATGCGTTGAAACAAGGCCTAGGGTTCATACTTTCACTAGTGCAAGTTCTCCCAACAATAATAACATAATTGGATCATATAACTATCCCTCAACATTCAACAAAGAGTCACTCCAAAATCACTAATAGCGGAGAACAAACGAAGAGATTATTGTAGGGTACAAAACCACCTCAAAGTTATCCTTTCTGATCGATCTATTCAAGAGTCCGTAGTAAAATAACATGAAGCTATTCTTTCCGTTCGATCTATCATAGAGTTCGTACTAGAATAACACCTTAAGGCACAAATCAACCAAAACCCTAATGTCACCTAGATACTCCAATGGCACCTCAAGTATCCGTGGGTATGATTATATGATATGCATCACACAATCTCAGATTCATCTATTCAACCAACACAAAGAACTTCAAAGAGTGCCCCAAAGTTTCTACCGGAGAGTCAAGACGAAAACGTGTGCCAACCCCTTTGCATAAGTTCACGAGGTCACGGAACTCGCAAGTTGATCACCAAAACATACATCAAGTGGATCACATGATATCCCATTGTCACCACAGATAAGCACGTGCAAGACATACATCAAGTGTTCTCAAATCCTTAAAGACTCAATCCGATAAGATAACTTCAAAGGGAAAACTCAATCCATTTCAAGAGAGTAGAGGGGGAGAAACATCATAAGATCTAACTATAATAGCAAAGTTCGCGATACATCAAGATTGTAGCACCTCAAGAACACGAGAGAGAGAGAGAGAGAGAGATCAAACACATAGCTACTGGTACATACCCTCAGCCCCGAGGGAGAACTACTCCCTCCTAGTCATGGAGAGTGCCGGGATGATGAAGATGGCCATCGGAGAGGGATTCCCCCCTCCGGCAGGGTGCCGAAATGGGTCTAGATTGGTTTTTGGTGGCTACGGAGGCTTCTGGCGGCGGAACTCCCTATCTATTCTGCTCGTCAATGTTTTTAGGGTATATGGATATATATAGGCGAAAGAAGTCGGTCAGGGGAGCCACGAGGAGCCCACGAGGGTGGGGGCGCGCCCAGGGGGGCAGGCGCGCCTCCCTGCCTCATGGCCACCTCGAAGCTTCCTTGACTTCAACTCTAAGTCTCCTGGATCACATTCGTTCGAAAAATCACGCTCCCGATGGTTTCATTCCATTTGGACTCCATTTGATATCCCTTTTCTGCGAAACACTGAAACAAGGGGAAAACAAAGAATGGCACTGGGCTCTGGGTTAATAGGTTAGTCCCAAAAATAATATAAAAGTGTAAAATAAATCCCATAAACATCCAAAACTGCTAATATAATAGCATGGAACAATCAAAAATTATAGATACGTTGGAGACGTATCAAGCATCCCCAAGCTTAATTCCTTCTCGTCCTCGAGTAGGTAAATGATTAAAACAGAATTTTTGATGTGGAATGCTACCTAACATACTCTTCAATGTATTTTTCTCTATTGTGGCATGAATGTTCAGATCCGAAAGATTCAAGATAAAAGTTTATTGTTGACATAAAAATAATAATACTTCAAGCATACTAACAAAGTAATCATGTCTTCTCAAAATAACATGGCCAAACAAAGCTATCGCTACAAAATCATATAGTCTGGCTATGCTCTAAATTCATCACACAAAATATTTAAATCATGCACAACCCCGATGACAAGGCAAGCAATTGTTTCATACTTTTGATGTTCTCAAACTATTTCAATCTTCACGCAATATATGAGCGTGAGCCATGGATATAGCACTATGGTGGAATAGAATGGTGGTTGTGGAGAAGACAGTCTCACATCAACTAGGCGTATCAACGGGCTATGGAGATGCCCATCAATAGATATCAATGTGAGTGAGTAGGGATTGCCATGCAACGGATGCACTAGAGCTATAAGTGTATGAAAGCTCAACAAAAGAAACTAAGTGGGTGTGCATCCAACTTGCTTGCTCACGAAGACCCAGGGCAATTTTGAGGAAGCCCATCATTGGAATATACAAGCCAAGTTCTATAATGTAAAATTCCCACTAGTTTATGAAGGTGACAACATAGGAGACTCTCTATCATGAAGATCATGGTGCTACTTTGAAGCACAAGTGTGGAAAAAGGATAGTAGAATTGTCCCTTCTCTCTTTTTCTCTCATTTTTTTGGGCCTTCTCCTTTTGTATGGCCTTTCTTTTTTTTTCGTCCGGAGTCTCATCCTGACTTGTGGGGGAATCATAGTCTCCATCATCCTTTCCTCACTTGGGACACTGCTCTAATAATGATGATCATCACACTTTATTTACTTACAACTCAAGAATTACAACTTAATACTTATAACAAAATATGATTCTATGTGAATGCCTCCGGCGGTGTACCGGGATGTGCAATGATGCATGAGTGACATGTATGAAGAATTATGAACGGTGGCTTTGCCAAAAATACGATGTCAACTACATGATCATGCAAGCAATATGACAATGATGAAGCATGTCATAATAACGGAACGGTGGAAAGTTGCATGGCAATATATCTCGGAATGGCTATGGAAATGCCATAATAGGTAGGTATGGTGGCTGTTTTAAGGAAGGTAGTGGTGGGTGTATGATACCGGTGAAAAGTATGCGGTATTACAGAGGCTAGCAATGGTGGAAGGATGAGAGTGCGTATAATCCATGGACTCAACATTAGTCATAAAGAACTCACATACTTATTGCAAAAATCTATTAGTCATCGAAACAACGTACTATGCGCATGCTCCTAGGGGGATATATTGGTAGGAAAAGACCATTGCTCGTCCCCGACCGCCACTCATAAGGAAGACAATCAATAAATAAATCATGCTCCGACATCATCACATAACGGTTCACCATACGTGCTTGCTACGGGAATCACAAACTTTAACACAAGTATTTCTAAAATTCACAACTACTCAACTAGCATGACTCTAATATCACCATCTCCATATCTCAAAGCAATTATCAACTATGAAACTTCTCATAGTATTCAATGAACTTCTATGAAAGTTTTTACATTGTTCCTAAAAGCAAATTTCCATGTTGTTCTAAAGGACTCTCAAAATAATATAAGTGAATCATGAGAGATCAATTATTTCTATAAAATAAAACCACCGCCGTGCTCTAAAAGGTATAAGTGAAGCACTAGAGCAAATGACAAACTACTCCAAAAAGATATAAGTGAAGATCAATGAGTAGTTGAATAATTATGCAACTATGTGAATACTCTCTAACATTTAATAATTTCAGATCTTGTTATTTCATTCAAACAGCAATCAAAACAAAAGAAAATAAAATTACGCTCCAATCAAAACACATATCATGTGGTGAATAAAAATATAGCTCCAAGTAAAGTTACCTATGAATGAAGACGAAAGAGGGGATGCCATCCGGGGCATCCCCAAGCTTAGGCTTTTGGTTGTCCTTGAATATTACCTTGGGGTGCCTTGGGCATCCCCAAGCTTAGGCTCTTGCCACTCCTTATTCCATAGTCCATCAAATCTTTACCCAAAACTTGAAAACTTCACAACACAAAACTTAACAGAAAACTCGTAAGCTCCGTTAGTATAAGAAAATAAATCACCACTTAGGTACTGTTGTGAATTCATTCTAAATTCATATTGGTGTAATATCTACTGTATTCCAACTCGTCTATGGTTCGTGCCCTCTGATACTACTCATAGATTCGTCAAAATAAGCAAACAACACATAGAAAACAGAATCTGTCAAAAACAGAACAGTCTGTAGTAATCTGGATCAAACTTATACTTCTGGAACCCCAAAAATCTTGAGAAATTAGGAAGTCCTAGGCAATTTGTTTATTAATCTAATGCAAGAGGTATTTTATCGCTCCCTGGTAAAAAATGAAAATTATTCTCGTGAGCGCATACTTTCTGTTTTTTACAGCAAGATCAAATAACAATCACCCAAGAAGGTCCTAAAGGCTTTACTTGGCACAAACACTAATTAAAAGCATAAAACCACATTTAAACAGAGTCTAGATGAATTATTTATTACTAAACAGGAGCAAAAAGCAAAGAACAAAAATAAAATTGGGTTGCCTCCCAACAATTGCTATCGTTTAACGCCCCTAGCTAGGCATGATGATTTCAATGATGCTCACATAGAAGATAAGAATTGAAACATAAAGAGAACAACATGAAGAATATGACTACCACATTTAAGTCTAACCCACTTCCTATTCATAGGGATTTTGTGAGCAAACAATTTATGGGAAAAATAATCAACTAGCGTAGGAAAGCAAAACAAGCATAACTTCAAGATTTTAAGCACATAGAGAGGAAACTTGATATTATTGCAATTCCTACAAGCATATATTCCTCCCTCATAATAATTTTTAGTAGCATCATGAATGAATTCAACAATATAACCATCACATAAAGCATTCTTTTCATGATCTACAATCATATAAAATTTACTACTCACCACATAAGCAAAATTCTTCTTGTTCATAATAGTGGGAGCAGACTCAACAAAATAACTATCATGTGAGGCATAATCTAATTGAAAATTAAAATCATGATGACAAGTTTCATGGTTATCATTATTCTTTATAGCATACATGTCATCACAATAATCATCATAGGTAGCAACTTTGTTCTCATAATCAATTGGAACCTCTTTCGAAATACTGGAATCATTACTAAATAAAGTCATGACCTCTCCAAATCCACTTTCATCAATATAATCATCATAAATAGGAGGCATGCTATCATCAAAATAAATTTGCTCATCAAGACTTGGAGGACAAAAAATATCATCTTCATCAAACATAGAATCCCCAAGCTTGTGGCTTTGCATATCATTAGCATCATGGATATTCAAAGAATTCATACTAACAACATTGCAATCATGCTCATCATACAAGGATTTAGTGCCAAAAATTCTAATGAATTATTCTTCTAACACTTTGGCACAATTATCGGAATCCTTATTTTCATGAAAGACATTAAAAAGATGAAGCATACGAGGTACCCTTAATTCCACTTTTTTGTAGTTTTATTTTATAAACTAAACTAGTGATACAAACAAGAAACTAAAAGATTTGATTGCAAGATCTAAAGATACCATCAAGCACTAACCTCCCCGACAACGGCGCCAGAAAAGAGCTTGATGTCTACTACACAACCTTCTTCTTGTAAACATTGTTGGGCCTCCAACTGCAGAGGTTTGTAGGACAGTAGCAAATTTCCCTCAATGGATGACCCAAGGTTTATCAATCCGTGGGAGGCGTAGGATGAAGATGGTCTCTCTCAAACAACCCTGCAACCAAATAACAAAGAGTCTCTTGTGTCCCCAACACACCCAATACAATGGTAAATTGTATAGGTGCACTAGTTCGGCGAAGAGATGGTGATAGAAGTGCAATATGGATAGTAGATATAGGTTTTTGTAATCTGAAAATATAAAAACAACAAGGTAACTAATGAGCAAAGTGAGCACAAATGGTATTGCAATGCGTTGAAACAAGGCCAGGGTTCATACTTTCACTAGTGCAAGTTCTCTCAACAATAATAACATAATTGGATCATATAACTATCCCTCAACATGCAACAAAGAGTCACTCCAAAATCACTAATAGCGGCGAACAAACGAAGAGATTATTGTAGGGTACAAAACCACCTCAAAGTTATCCTTTCTGATCGATCTATTCAAGAGTCCGTAGTAAAATAACATGAAGTTATTCTTTCCGTTCGATCTATCATAGAGTTCATACTAGAATAACACCTTAAGGCACAAATCAACCAAAACCCTAATGTCACCTAGATACTCCAATGTCACCTCAAGTATCCGTGGGTATGATTATACGATATGCATCGCACAATCTCAGATTCATCTATTCAACCAACACAAAGAACTTCAAAGAGTGCCCCAAAGTTTCTACCGGAGAGTCAAGACGAAAACGTGTGCCAACCCCTATGCATAAGTTCACGAGGTCATGGAATCGCAAGTTGATCACCAAAACATACATCAAGTGGATCACATGATATCCCATTGTCACCACAGATAAGCACGTGCAAGAAATACATCAAGTGTTCTCAAATCCTTAAAGACTCAATCCGATAAGATAACTTCAAAGGGAAAAAATCAATCCATTACAAGAGAGTAGAGGGGGAGAAACATCATAAGATCCAACTATAATAGCAAAGCTCGCGATACATCAAGATCGAACCACCTCAAGAACACAAGAGAGAGAGAGAGAGAAAGAGATCAAACACATAGCTACTGGCACATACCCTAAGCCCCGAGGGAGAACTACTCCCTCCTCGTCATGGAGAGCGCCGGGATGATGAAGATGACCACCGGAGAGGGATTCCCCCCTCCGGCAGGGTGCCGGAACGGGTCTAGATTGGGTTTTGGTGGCTACGGAGGCTTTTGGCGGCGGAACTCCCGATCTATTCTGCTCGTCAATGTTTTTAGGGTATATGGATATGTATAGGCGAAAGAAGTCGGCCAGGGGAGCCACGAGGGGCCCATGAGGGTGGGAGGTGCGCCCAGGGGGCAGGCATGCCTCCCTGCCTCGTGGCCACCTCGAAGCTTCCTTGACTTCAACTCCAAGTCTCATGGATCACGTTCGTTCCAAAAATCACGCTCCCAAAGGTTTCATTCCGTTTGGACTCCGTTTGATATTCCTTTTCTACGAAACACTGAAACAAGGGGAAAACAGAAACTGGCACTGGGCTCTGGGTTACTAGGCTAGTCCCAAAAATAATATAAAAGTGTAAAATAAAGCCCACAAACATCCAAAATGGGTAATATAATAGCATGGAACAATCAAAAGTTATAGATACATTGGAGATGTATCATCAACTGAAGAATTTGCAAATGAAACCTTTAAATGTTCTAATCTGAATTTTTGGCTTTTGCCGCTCAAACCGTTCCACATTCCACGATATGATTATTCTATTCACCCACGATCTCCACCTCACGGTATGTGGGTGACACATGTCGCACGAATGAGAATGGTCAGGGGCATGTTCGTCCATTTTCCTCGGGCGAGCGGTTTTTCACCTTGGCTACATATACCCCTCACCCTCCTTATTCTGTTTTTACTCCGCTCGACCTCACTCCCTCGCTTGAGCTCTCAAAACCTAGTGCCGCCGCTACTTCCATCATCGCTAGTGAGGAGGAGCTTCGCTGCCTCGACCACGTCGTCGTCGTACTCGCGTCGGCCGCGGATTTCTTCACTCTGCCGTCGCCGTAGCTGTCTTCCTTAGCCAAGTTAGGGCGAGGAAGATCAGAACTGACGAGCTTCAAATCTACTATTCTCAATTCATCATTTTCTTCGTCAAGGGTAACTAAAAGTCACTTTTACTGCCCTTATTGATTCCAGTGATTTCTACAAAATCTTCAAAAGGTGTTTATTCTTCAATCTTCACACTCTAAACACCTCACACAAACATCTGTTCTTGATCTGTTTTCCTAAGCAACATT
This sequence comes from Triticum monococcum, assembly GCA_034509565.1. NCBI lineage: Eukaryota > Viridiplantae > Streptophyta > Magnoliopsida > Poales > Poaceae > Triticum > Triticum monococcum. Next base: position 132,937,349 of record CM067847.1, read on the forward strand.
TTTCTTCAAGATTACGCAATTGTGTGGATTTTCAATCTATACAACTCTGGAACCTAAGACAAACAATGCTTAGTGAAATTCCTCAAGACACATCTAGTCAAATTCCTCAAACTTGTTCTTTTTGCAAAAACTTCTGAGAACGCATATGACCTCTCCAAATTCTTCGCACCTATAATCTGTTTACAGGTACACATGCCTGCTGCTGAATTACTAGGTTCTCATCAACTTAACTCATTTGCAGAGTTCCTCAAAGAAAAGTTGCATACATCATCACAGAACTCAATTGTTGAAAATCCTCAGCTGAAGAAAATGGCCGACGGCAAGAAACCTCGGAAGGGAGGCAAGAGACTAGAAGTCAACACTGCTTTTGAAATCCTTGATGATATCTATGCCGGATACTGCACACCTCGTGAGGAAACAAAGAATGAGCGCAAAGTGCGCATTCAAAAAATTGAGAGGAGATGGGCACGCGAATGGAGGGACTACAAGTATGTAACTCCAAAGTACATGAAGAAATTTGTTGTACATCCTCCATGCCCAAGACCTCCATTGGCACCTGGCCAAGTTGCTGATTCCTCTAGCATCAGAAGAGGTGAGTAATTTCCTGCTGAATGGGCCAAGCGTCAAGCTAAACTGGCCAAAATGGCAAAAGAGGCAGTAAAGAAATTCAATGAAGACTCTGCTGTTGCTGCTGCCACTGCTGAGGCCTCTGCTAGCAAGCCCAAGAAGACTATGCCCAAGAAGCCCGCACATAAACCCAGTGCCTCTGCTTCAATGCCCTCACGACCTAGTTCTGTAAAGCCCTCACAACAAATCCCTGAAGTTGCTCCAGCTCCTCCGGCAAAGTCCTCGGCACCTGTGCAACTCACCTCGTGTCAAAGAACCAAAGGCATCTCAATTGCCTCAGGAGCCTCTGCAAGTTCTTCAGCTCCTCCGAATTCCTCAACAGGCCCCACCTTGCTGAAGGCCAAGGCCACTGCTAGATGAGGCACTAGACCGAGTCCTCATAAGAAGTAGTTCGCCTTCCAACTACTGCCCAGTGATGACGAATTTGATGATGAGGAACTCGCTGAAATCATCAGAGACAGACAGCAAAGGGCCGCTAGAGCCAAAGGCACAAATGTGCCATTGATGTTGGATCCCAAGTTGATCCTTGAGTATATTGATCTCTGGCACAAGGATCTTAACATACCTTTGCCTGACTTCAATCTCACTCCTGCCCAAAGTCACATGTTGACCACCTTCATTGGCGAAGAAAAGTGGAAATTTGAGAAGGCCAGGCAGTTGAAGAAAGCGCAGTACAAGAAGGAGCATTTTCTGAAGAAATTTTTTGTTAACATGACAACTGATGAACTTGTGGCTATTCAGACTGAGATCAAAGGACTCAGTGATGAATTCAACGTCTACCGGACAGACTGACTTAGAGCCAAAGTTAGATTTGTGAAGTTGGCTGAGAAACTCACTTTGAATGTTGCTGCTTCATCGCAACATGAATCTCCTCAGGGTAAAGCATCTGCTTAGCCCACTGAAGAATATGCCAACACCGCTGATGAAAATCAGGCTGCTAATGAAACTGCTAGTACTAGGGCTGATGACTCTATTCCAGCCGCGGATGAAATTTCTAGGGCAACCACTAGTGTTGCGTCTGAGGAAATATCCAGGCCAGCTGAGACATCAATTGTTGAGCTTGAAGAAATTGAACCAACCAGGCCAACTGCATCAGTTGTGCCCGAGGTAAATGAACCAATTTCCTCTGCTCCTCCTGGACCAACACCAAGTCCAGTTCTTCCTTCTGCATCAGAAGTGAAGAAAACCAAGGCTACAGAGCGAGCAACAGTGAAGAAAAGGAAAGCATCTGCTTCATCAGATGCTTCAGCACCAAAGAAGATGAAGACACTGACAAGCTCTTTTGAGTATCCTATTGATGTTGTTCCTGTCTCCAGCATGCTATCAAAGGAACTGGTTCCCTTTGGTGAGGATTATGTGATCCCAAGCAGATCTGATGATGACGTTCCTTCTGCTGCTTCTTCAGAGCAGTTGGACAAAGAAATTGAAGCGGATAATATCCCTTCAACCCCAGTCGTCTCATTGCCTATGCCTCCGTTCACAGCTGAAGAGGGGGGCGTTGAAGAATTGAATGAAGAAGATGACGACATGGACATTGGGTGCTCCACTCCAGTGCTGAATGATGATTATTGGGATAGTCAGCACCCCAACTCTCCCATGTTCACGCCACTGCAACAAATTCCTCAGTCCCTAGTGCAAATTGAAGTTCAAATGGGTTCTGAAGATCATCACTCCACTCCTTCCATTCCTAAAGAAATTGCAACCACTAGTGCTGATGTTAATGTTGATGAAGAAATGAAGACCCAGGCTGCTACTGAAGCAGAAACTGAAATTCCTCAGCCTACGGTTCCTGAAAAAGTGATTCCTGAGGCTGTGATGACTTTGACTGACACTCCTCAGCCCAAGCCGAAGAATCCCTTCTCCAAGAAGCAGAACTTCAAGGCTGATGACTTCTTCCATGAGCATGTATTCTTCATAGATTACAATCCTTATGACTCTGCTCGTCTGCGAAGGAAGCGTTTCTGGACTGCAAGCCAAGCCAACTTCTATTCTTCACTGCATTTTGATAAGGACAAAGTATTTGATCATAGGAATATTCCTCATGTGGACATGGAATCACTGCCTTGCTTCACACCAATCCTCATTGTGCTTCATGAAGCTGGGCTACTAACATTTTGCATCGACATCGTAGACCGGAATGAAGAACTAATTCTTCAGTTCTACACGACACTGCACATAACAAGAAATGCTGAAGATGTGAATTCTTGGGTGTTGGACTGGATGATAGAAAACACTCACCTCAAAGCACCAGCCTCTTGATTGCTGCATGCCCTGCCTGTCAGTCCTCCCCTTGAAGGTGCACATTGTATCTATCATGAACCTGAGCTATCTGACCATTACATGCAAGTTTTGATGAAACCTATGAAGCCTGGTCAAGCCCCAAGGACCAAATTCCTCGTGAAGGAATTGTTGTATGTGCCACGGACTGTCTATCGCATTTTGACCAAGACATTGAGTCCCATCAAAGGCCACGACTCGAATGAAGAAGAGGTCGTTGGCATCATGAAGAATTTGTTGTTCATCATCATCCATGGCGTTCCAATCAACTACCATGATTTCTTCATGAGGACTCTGGCAAATGTTGCATTGTCGCCTTTTGAATTGATGCCTTATGCTCCTTGGATTATGAGATTCCTCAGATCAAGGTCTTCAATCAATTACAAGGCTGACTTTCAATATCATCTCAGTTACTTGCCGCCCATTGAAGTCTTCAAATGACCTATATCCTCATCTGATGAGAAGGCCAAGGCAACTGCTGTTATTGATGAAGGCATTCGTCCATTGGATGGTTAGTTCTGCAACGCTGCATCTTACTCCACCAATGATGACTCTGCCACTCATGACTCTGCCGCCAATGCTTCAAAGAAAAATCCTCAAGGCATAGCTCCAAGGGGGTTGACTAATCATGAGCTTCTCCTCAGTCTTCACCAGAAGGTCGATCGCAATCATAAATGGGTCAAGCGACAATTTGGTTCAATTCTTTAGAACATGACCATCACTCAGAATTCAGTGAAGAAGAACCATTACTATCTGCATGAAGTATTTGATCGCACCTGGGTTGTTCTATCACATCTCTACGATGAAGTTGACCTCAACAAGATGGGCTTCAAGTAGACTGGTCTCAGCCACCTTCGAATAAATTCAAGAAAGTCAAAGTTCCTCACTTAGTGGCCAGCTCTTATTCTTCATCATGTGAGACTGATGAAAATGAAGATTTGGATGACACTGTGGTAGGCCCTACTTCGACAACCGACCCCAACAACGCTGGAGCTCCTCCATCGACCTCATGATGATATTCTTGAGGGGCGTTAGTCCTGATTTTTCGTCCCTTTTGGTCATTCTATGACAAAGGGGGAGAAATTTGAGTTAGTCTTCAAGCGGGTCTATCTATATGGGTGTTCTTTTACTAAGTTAAAACTCTCGTTCTTCTGAAAACTTTGTTAGATCGAGTTGTAATCTTAACACCGATGGTGGTCAGATACTTTCGCTATGTTCTTCTGCATGTTGTTTCCTCATGTATGATAATGCACGCATGTTGAATTACATCAGTCACCATATTTCATCATGCATTTCAAATTCTTCATATCATATGTTAAATGCGTGTATGAATTACAAGATATAGGGGGAGATCTCCATAATACTACTCTTCAATGTCCATTGCTTCTCAAAAGCAAATTCCTCACATATGCACATCTTCAGGGGGGGGGGGTTTCTTCTATATCTTGCAATTAAATTCCTCAATGTCAGTATTTACATTTCATATGTTTATCCCCGTTGAAAACTTAACCTATATTGTCATCAATCACCAAAAAGAGGGAGATTGTAAGTGCATATAGTTCCCCTTAGTGATTTTGCTGTATTGAAGACTTATAGGTTAAGGGACTAAAGCGTTTGTGAGTGCACACATGTCTATAAGTCTATGAGGAGTTTGATATTTACAGAGAAAGTCGACCCCTAGAAATGAATGTCTTCAACTGAAGACTTTGGATTCCTGAAGACCTTCTGAAGACTTTGAAAGTGAAGAAATTCGTGTGACCCTGAAGACTTGGTATTCATGCGAGGAACATGAAGCGCGAAGACTTTTCTTTTCATAGTTTCATTTTCTCTTTCTTGAGTCATAGGAAACACCGTACTATTAAAGGGGGTCGAGGAAAAACGAAGGAAAAATTTCCATGTGATGCTCAACTCAAAATCCTACACCTACCAATCCCTTCGAGTGAAGCCATTGGAAATCTCATACAGTTCAGTCAATTTCTTTAGTGACAGAGACAAAGTTCTTCTGGTCCCTGAGGAATTTGTTCTGACTGAGGAGTTAGGACTTCGCTAGTGTGGATTGCCTACAAGTGAGGAACATGATAGCCCCGAGGAATTTGAACCTCAAATTTCCAACCATTACTGTGCTACATACCAGCTAACCCAAAATATCTACCCACCTAACGGTCATATCATTGAAGGGCATTTATGTCTTATCATGTTGGGCTGCTCCCTAGGCTATAAATAGCCGCCCCCTAGAACCACTAGCTGGTTGGCTGCTCCGATAGAAACTGACACTTCTCATTGAGAGCATCCCATCCTCCAAGGACTTTGAGTGAAAATCATCAAGTGAGGAAAACCCAAACCCAAACACCTACAAACCAAAAGTGATTGAGCATCACTGAAGAGATTGATCCTGTGTGGATCCGACGCTTGTTACCTTTGAAGACTGTGCATCTTCCAGACGGTTAGGCGTCGTGGTCTAGAGCATCCAAGAGGAAATTGTGGGTCGCCGAGTGACCGAGTCTGTGAAGGTTTGGAAGTCACCTGAAAACTTACCACGAGTGATTGGACGAGGTCTGTGTGACTTTAGTTCAAGGAGAATACGGTGAGGACTGTGTGTCCAGGACTGTGTGTCCTCAGGTTTAAATACCTAGCCGCTTCAACCAGACGTACGACTGTCACATTAGTTGGTGTTAGAATATCTGTTTAACTCTTGTAATCTAAACCTCCCTCCTATCTCTACCTCTCTCGTTTCCTTCTCGGACTCCTCATGTATCGATGAATCCTAGCGATCGTCGTAAACTTGTAAGCCATGACAGGGGCAATTCATGTCCCCAATAAATAGACACAACGCGGCTCCCATCGGGAGTAGGAACGCTTCCACAAGATCAATTCTTACATGGTATACAGAGCTAGCCTCTTCCCTTCTATCTAGCAAAACAGAAACCAAACCCTATCATCGCCATGGCCGCAAGCTCGAGCGCCGTCGTCCTCAACCTCGGTGCATCTCCAACAGAAAAGCTTGCAAGGGGGAATTACCTCCTGTGGAAGGCGCAAGTAATGTCGGCGCTGCGTGGAGCGCAGGTGACCGTCCTCCTTGATGGAAGCGACGCCGCACCACCGAAGACGGTGGAAACCACCAAGGCGGACAAGACCACGGCCATAGAGCCCAATCCTCTATATGGCCCGTGGCTGTCGAAGGACCAGCAGGTCCTGAGCTATTTGCTCAATTCGCTGACCCCGGAGATCCTCGCACAAGTCATCGGTAAAGACAGTACTTATGATCTTTGGATTGCTCTTACTACTTTGTTCGCTGCGCAGTCTCACTCCCGGATAACAAATCTGAGGATCGCAATCTCCAATACCAAGAAGGGCAACATGTCCAGCAATGCATTCATCCCCAAGATGAAAAGCCTCGGAGATGAACTCGCTGCAGCGGGTCGCCCAGTAACTGATGGAGAGATGGTTGATTACATCTTGGCTGGACTCGATCGAGACTATGATCCCATTGTAGCAGCAGTTGGCGCCATTAAGAACTCCATTACAGTCGATGATCTCTTCTCGCAGATCTTTGCTTTTGACCAGAGGATGGAGATGCTAGGAGATGGTCTAGGCGGGTTTCGCTCCTCTGCCAATGCCATCTACAAAGGGCGTGGGAAGTACAAACCAAGAGGAGGCTGTGGGCGAGGAAACAGGGGGCGTGGCCGTGGTGATCGCGGTGACCGCTCCTCCCCCTCTCCCTCTCGCGGTGGCGACTACGGTGGTCATCAGCAACGCCCACGACAACAACCACAACAACCACAACAGCAAGAACGGATTATCCCGAGTGCCAGATCTGCGGCGGTGCAAGGGCCTATTGGCATCGGTATGATGAGGATCACGAAGAAAAGAAGGCCAACATCGTCACAAACTCCTACGGGATTGACACAAACTGGTATGCAGACTCTGGTGCCACCGAGCACATTATAGGGGAGCTTGATAAGCTGACGATGAGAGAAAGATACCATGGAGGTGACCAGGTGCACATGGCAAGTGGTTCAGGTATGGATGTTACACATGTTGGAAATTCAATTGTTAAAACCCCCTTAAAAGACTTGCATCTAAACAATGTCTTACATGTCCCTGATACATCCAAGAATCTTGTCTCTGTTCATCGCTTTACCCGCGATAATAATGTTCTCATAATTTTTTACCCTTAATCTTTTGTGGTCAAGGACTTGGCAACGAGGAGAATCATCCTTAGAGGAAAGTGTGAGGGAGGCTTGTATCCACTCATATCATCATCTTCATCATGGTCGAATAAACAAGCCTGGAGTGTCACCAAAACATCTTCGGCAAAGTGGCATAGTCGTTTAGGTCATCCTTCTTCAGTTATAGTTCAACATGTCCTTAGTAAAAATAAGCTCTCCTATGAGCCTAGCCTTGAGTTAGTTTGTGATGCTTGTCAACAAGCTAAGAGTCATCAGTTACCCTATCCTATTTCCACTAGTATTTCCACTGCTCCATTGCAACTTGTTTTCTCTGATGTGTGGGGACCAGCTCCTACCTCAGTTGGTAGATTTTCATACTATGTAAGCTTCATTGATGACTATAGTAAATTTACCTAGATTTATTTGCTAAAGAAACGATCCGATGTTTTCCAAGTTTTTAGCAACTTCCAAAACCTTGTTGAACGACAATTGAACTCCAAAATTCTTGCCATGCAAACAGATTGGGGTGGTGAGTATGAGAAACTAAATTCCTTCTTCCAAAATATTGGAATTTCTCATCATGTTTCGTGTCCCCATGCTCACCAACAAAACGGGCCGGCTGAACGTAAACACCGCCATATTGTTGAAGTAGGGCTAGCATTGCTAGCAAACGCTTCCATGCCGTTTAAATTTTGGGATGAAGCCTTTCTTACTGCCACATATCTTATAAACATTCGTCCTAGCAAAGTCATCAACTTTGAGAACCCCATCACTTGTCTTTTTGGTATTTCACCAGATTACAAGTCTCTTAGAGTTTTCGGATGTGCTTGTTGGCCCAATCTCAGGCCTTATAACACGCGCAAACTTGTGTTCCATTCAAAAAAAATGTGCCTTCATAGGCTATAGCCCCATGCACAAAGGAGTCAAGTGCCTTGACATCTCTACGGGACGAGTATATATCTCTAGAGACGTTGTGTTTGACGAGTCAGTATTTCCTTTTGCATCATTCCATCCCAACGACGGTGCCCTTCTTCGCCAAGAAATACTTCTCCTTCCATCCATGTCTCCTAGTTTTGATCAAGGGGGAGATAAAAATTGTACTAACCAACGTGATAATGCTCCTAGTAGTGCTCCTTCTGTACGTGTGCAGGTCTCTGACGAAAACGGTGCAGCAAACGGTGCAGAAATTGGTGTTCAAAATGATCAAAACAATCTGTTATTTCATGTGCATGAAGAAGAGGGAACAGGCGCGGTCTTCGAGGATGATTTGGCGGCGCCTGCCACTCCTGTGCGGGAATCCTCCTCGGATCACGGGCGCGCAGCAGCCTCGGATCACGGGCGTGCAGCAAACTCGGATCGGGAGCCTGCCAGCCGGGAGCGACAGCGTGGGCGCATGCAGCCAACCGCTGCGGCACGCTGCTCCCACATGCAGCCAAATACTTCGTCAGGCTCCGGATCGGCTGCGGCGACTGGTTCTATGGCCACACAAGAAACGGCCACCACACAGGTGGCTATTGGATCGTCTGCGGCTGATTCTGGAAATTCTCCTAGATCTTCTACATCTAGCCGGTCTGTGCATATTCCTGCGCAGAGTTCAGCACGACCAGAACCTGTTGCTACACGTGTCATGACTCGTCTTCAAAAAGGTATTAGAAATCCTAAACAAAGAACAGATGGCACAATACCATATGGCATGTTGTGTATTTCAGGTGAACCAGCAAAACTAAGTGATGCATTTAGAGATCCTAAATGGAAAAGAGCTATGGATGAAGAATATGGCGCACTCATGAAGAATAAAACATGGCACTTGGTACCAAGTCAGAGAGGTAAAAATATTATTGATTGCAAGTGGGTTTACAGAATAAAAAGAAAAGCAGATGGCTCCATTGATAGGTACAAGGCACGTCTAGTTGCGGAAGGGTTTAAGCAAAGATATGGTATTGATTATGAGGATACATTCAGTCCAGTTGTTAAAGCTGCTACTATAAGACTTGTGCTAGCGATTGCTGTTTCCAGGGGATGGAGTCTTAGACAGCTAGATGTTCAGAATGCGTTTCTGCATGGTGTTCTGGAAGAGGAGGTCTATATGAGGCAACCACCAGGGTATGAGAATAAACAAACACCTCATTATGTTTGCAAGCTTGATAAGGCTCTTTATGGTCTGAAGCAGTCACCTAGAGCTTGGTTCTCAAGGTTAAGTTTGCAATTGAAGCATCTTGGGTTTGTTCCATCCGAAGCAGATACATCCTTGTTTATTTATAATAAGGCACATACAGTGATTTTTGTGCTTATATATGTTGATGATATCATAGTAGCAAGCTCATCATCAAATGCAACTAATGCCCTCTTGTGTGACTTGAGTTCAGAGTTTGCATTGAAGGATCTAGGTGACTTACATTTTTTTCTTGGGCATTGAAGTTAAGAAGACTCAAGATGGCATAATGTTAAATCAGGAAAAGTATGCTACTGAACTTCTAGCTTGTATGGGAATGAAGGATTGCAAACCTGCACCTACACCATTGTCTTCTTCAGAACAACTTTCAGCATATCAAGGAGAACCGCTTAATGAACAAGAAAGTACAAAATATAGAAGTGTTGTTGGAGCTCTACAGTATTTGACTTTGACACGGCCAGACATATCATTTGCTGTAAACAAGGTTTGTTAGTATTTGCATGCTCCTACCTCCACTCATTGGACATCTGTCAAAAGGATTATACGATATATCAAGCACACTGTGAGTTTGGGACTTCAGTTCAAACGATCAAGTTCTACACTTGTTAGTGCTTTTTCTGATGCCGACTCGGCAGGATGTAGTGATGATAGAAAGTCAACTGGAGGATTTGCAGTGTTCTTTGGATCAAACCTTATTTCTTGGAGTGCCAGGAAACAAGCCACAGTATCAAGGTCAAGTACAGAGGCTGAGTATAAATCACTAGCAAATGCAACTGCTGAAATTATTTGGGTGGAATCATTGCTTCATGAGTTAGGAATCAAGCAACATCGTACATCTTGTCTATGGTGTGACAATTTGGGTGCTACATATCTGTCTGCTAATCCAGTTTTTCATGCTAGAACCAAGCATATTAAGATAGACTTTCACTTTGTACGAGAAAGAGTTGCTGAAAAGAAGCTAGAGATACGATTTATTCCATCCAAGGATCAGTTAGCAGATGGGTTTACTAAAGCTCTTCCAGTAAGGCCGTTTGAGGAGTTCAAGAGAAATTTGAATGTAGGATAGTTTAGATTAAGGGAGGGTGTTAGAATATCTGTTTAACTCTTGTAATCTAAACCTCCCTCCTACCTCTACCTCTCTCGTTTCCTTCTTGGACTCCTCATGTATCGATGAATCCTAACGATCGTCCTAAACTTGTAACCCAAGATAGGGGCAATTCCTGTCCCCAATAAATAGACACAACGCGGCTCCCATCGGGAGTAGGAACGCTTCCACAAGATCAATTCTTATAGTTGGAACTAGTCTACCAAATCATTGTCTTCACCAAGCCTACTGGTTCTATTTCCTCAACCCTTTCATCTCCTCATTACTGTGTTGTGTGCTTGTTCATATCCGTTTGAAGGCTTTGACTGAAGACTTTCTCAATTTCCTTAGTTCAATTTCTTCAATCTGTTTGTCTTCACCCTGTTTTATCCTGTGCTTACACTTTCTGTACTCTATATTTGTTTTCATTTCATCATGATGTCCATGCTTATGTTATGTCATGTCTGCATATGAGTACTTATTCCGCTGCAAGTAGTTCTTTGCTTAGGAATTTCCTCACCCTAAAATTCCTCAGTGAAGAATTCATAAAAATCGTCTATTCACCCTCCCCCCTCTAGTCGACTTAACGCACTTTCAAGACTATATGATGGTTGAGTATGTGGACTTTCCTAAAGGCTCCGATACGCGACCCTTCCTAAAAAGATGATGAATTGTAGTTGCAAAGTTGACTTAGAACATAGTTTGTTGGTTTCTAATAGAGTTTGTGCTTTATACTTCAATAGTGTGATGAATTGTCACTTATTCATGACAAGTCTATGACAAAAGTTCTATGATAAAAGCTTTATGTTTAATCTTGTTGCTGTTATAATAATGAACATGATGCTTCTATGTCCGTATTTTGTTTTTATCGACACCTCTCTCTCTCAAAGCATGTGGACATGTTTTTCGATTTCGGTTTTCGCTTGAGGACAAGCGAGGTCTAAGCTTGGGGGAGTTGATACGTCCATTTTGCATCATGTTTTCTTACTGTTATTTATGATGTTTTTACCCATAATAATGCCTTTTGGAGTAATTCTAATGCCTTTTCTCTCATAATATGCAAGGTATACACAAAGAGGGAGAATTCCGGTAGCTGGAAATCTGGACCTGAAAAAGCTACGTCAGGTTACCTATTCTGCACAACTCCAAATGAGCTGAAACTTCACAAGGATTTTTTATGGAATATTTGAGAATTATTGGAGCAAATAACTACCATAGGGGCCCACTAGGTGAGCACAAGCCACCTGGGCGTGCCAGGGAGCCCAAGCGCGCCCTGGTGGGTTGTGCTCACCCAAGCCCACCTCCGATGCCCATCTTCTGGTATATAGGTCATTTTTTACCTAGATAAAAAATAAGGAGAGGACTTTCGGGACGGAGCGCCACCGTCTCACGGCGGAACTTGGGCGGGAGCACTTTTGCCCTTCGGCGAAGCGATTCCGCCAGGGGAACTTCCCTCCCGGAGGGGGAAATCATCGTCATCATCATCACCAACAACTCTGCCATCTTGGGGAGGGTAATATCCATCAACATCTTCAACAGCACCATCTCATCTCAAACCCTAGTTCATCTCTTGTGTTCAATCTTGCTACCGGCACTATAGATTGGTGCTTATGGGTGACTAGTAGTGTTGATTACATCTTGTAGTTGATTAGTATATGGTTTATTTGATGAAAGATTATATGTTCAGATCAAATATGCTATTTAATACCCCTCTAACCTTTAGCATGACTAGGAAAATTTCCCGTGCGTTGCAACGGGTAAAATTATGTAGCATACACACCTAGGATAATAATATAGTACACACGATCAAATGTAGCAGTTTGCTAGTTTTTTTTCTCGACGTAAATGAAGGATGTAAAGAAGAAAAAGAGTGAGAAGAAATACATAAAAATTTACATATCATGTGGTCATTTAATAATTTATTCAATCACTTTTTTCATTATTGTGTTCCTTATACTTGTGCAAACATACATAGACATGATACAACAACAAATTGCCCGCAAAAAAAAGATACAACAACACATTAATTATTGCAGCGCTATTTCTCGGACATCCCAAATTTTGTGGCAGTCATGATAGTTCCAGTGCCTCCCGCTGTAACTCCTATCACTTCATTAATGTATTGTCCTCAACCTTTGGCCTGCATGAGGAAAAAACATTGTCATACTAATTTTATGATCCAAACATACATGTGATTGATCTAGAACAATCTAGTTTAATATTGGATTCATGATGAACGACAAACTCTTCTGATAAAACTATTTAATTTAGCTTATAAATACGTGTTAAAACTAAAATTGCTAAACCCGAATTGATTTGCTCGTTCCAGTTTACGTTTCTAGTTCAACACGTGCTACGCCTACAACCCAGAACAATCTCTTATATCCTACCTCTTATATCCATCTCTGATATCCTACCTTTTTTAACAATCTTATGTTTAAGCACATAAGAAATATATACTACTCTACATCGTAAGGCTTGAAAAACAATTCGACCTGAATCTCTCTGATCATCGAAAGTACAGTTCACGTAACCAAACGCATGCATGCAGCAATTTGCTAGCTTTAATTAACAAACAAACTACGTACCATCTAGCCATCTAGCATGGTGTCGTGAAGCAGCCGGACCGCCAGCAAGAGCAGCAGTACAAGTGAGCCGTGCTGGCGCAGCAGGCGATCAGTTCTAACAGCTCACGGGCGATCACCCACACTGAGCTGCAGGTCACCATCAATCCCTGGGCGTGGCTGAAAGTGTTGCGGGTATCCGTCACCGTCACCATGCCCCTGTCTTCCAGATTCACGCACGTACATACTCGATCGCAGGGTCGGCGGTGTGGTGCTAATGTACGTGAATTGCTGAGCATCCCCGAGCCTAGCCGGTCCTCGCGAGTCTTCATGTTGGCGCTACCGGCGCTGTCCAAAGCTCATAGTACCCTGCTATGCATCCTGGCCGTCCTTGTCCTCCTGGTCCCTTGATCTGAACTCCGACGGACCCTCGGGGCTACGTGGCTGGTGCTGCGCGGCAGTGATTGGTGGCTATCCTTGCGAGTTCTCTAGCTAGGAACAGCTTGTGCTCCTGCGAGAACATGATGCCGCAGCCGGCATTGTCCAAAGCTCGTAGTGCCTTGCTCTGCGTCCTCATCGTCCCTTGATCTGGCGCGCGCTCAGGACAGGCGGACGGTGTTGGGCTGCAGCGATGGGTTCAGGGCTGATTGATTCTCAATCGATGCCTCATATATAGTTGTAGGTCTAACGAGTAAATTGACATGTTGCAGTAGTATTCAGATCATTCTTTCGATTGGTGTGGGAGGACGATGGACGGACATCCAGGGCGTGCCTGCACAAAATCAGTATGTGGCATTGCACCACCAGGTACATGTTGAGACTTGGGACGTCTGTTGGGACCCATGGTTTTATTTTAGATGACGAACGATGACAGAGTTGAAGCCCACACCAGCACACCTTGTCGTCCGCCGTACAGGCGAGGCTGCTGGCCAAGGCATCCGTCACCTACTTGGTGCAGTACGCCTGCACGGTCACGTGCATGTCTCAGCCGGACGTTCCGAAGCAGACATCCAGGGCCACGGGTCGACGTAGAGGAAGACTATTCAGATCAAGGATGCTACGTAAGTGATGTCAATGGCACCGAAGCCATGGATTCATGTCATCGTGTGAAGCGGCCACTCATGACAAGGTATGGTGGCTCCAGCCAGAATGGCTTGTTGAACGCTGCGGCGCAGCTTTTGGACGCGACGACAGCCCTGGTGTTGGATCGTTAAATCACAGGCATGACTATTTATGGATGATAGACTCTAAATCTCCTAGACTCCCACGACATGTCTTGATCTCAGATATGATATGATAGACACGATGCGGATGATTTTTTTGGAGGAAAAAACAAGCATTGACCACATCGTTTGGTTTCTTTTGCCTTTCCTATAGGAGTACATGTGTGTATCAAGTGTGGCCGCATGAAACGATTGTGTTATTCTGGTCCAAACCGTTATGTAGATCTATTTTTATATCTCAGTCTTCAATCTTTAAGATTAACACAAAATCAACGGATATAAGATGTGACATATGGAGAACTATGAAAGTCTCCGTCCATTAATATTAGGTAAAGATTATTATTTGTGAGTAATTACTTTTGTTCTTGAGGTCATGGGAGAAATCATGTTGCAAGTAATCATGTGAACTTGATATGTGTTTGATATTTTGATAGTATGTATGTTGTGATTCCCTTAGTGGTCTCATGTGAATATCGACTACATGACACTTCACCATATTTGGGCCTAAGGGAATGCAATTGTGGAGTAGCAATTAGATGATGGGTTGCGAGAGTGACAGAAGCTTAAACCCCAGTTTATGCGCTATTCCGTAACGGACCGATTGGATCCAAAAGTTTAATGCTATGGTTAGAATTTATTCTTAATACTTTTCTTGTTGTTCCGGATGCTTGCGGGAGGGTTAATCATAATTAAGAGGTTTGTTCAAGTAAGAAGAGCAGCTAAGCACCGGTCCACCCACATATCAAATTGTCAAAGTAGCGAGCATGAATCGACCCAACATGATGAAAGTGACTACATGAAATTCCCGTGTACCCTCAAGAACGCTTTGCTTATCATAAGAGACCATTTTGGCCTGTCCTTTGCCTCAAAAGGATTGGGCTATCTTGTTGCACTTTTTTACTATTATCATTACTTGCTCGTTAGAAATTATCTTGCTATCAAACTACTCTACTACTTACAATTTCAGCACTTGCAGACATTACCTTACTGAAAACCACTTGTCATTTCCTTCTGCTCCTCATTGGGTTCGACACTCTTACTTATTGAAAAGAGCTACAATTGATCCCCTATGCTTGTGGGTCATCAATAACACGTGAATCTATGCATTATGCATAGCTAGGGGCATAAAACGATAGCGCTTGTTGGGAGTCAACCCAATGAATAAAATTTATTTTTTTCCTTTTTCTTTCTGTTTTTGACTGTTTGCACAATTAGGCTACTGTTATGATTGTGTTTTTATGTTTTAATTAGTGATAGTGCCAAGTAAAGCCTTTAGAATCATGTTGGGTGATAGTTGACTTGATCTTGTTGGAAAATAGAAACTTATGCATCTAGTAAAATAATTTTCATAATTCACAGAAGCGACTAAAAATTCTGAATTTTTAACACAAGAATGATATACAAATTTCCCATGTTGTCCTAAGTTTTTTGAATTTTTGTAGTTATAGAAGTATACAAAGTTTCCAGATTACTACGGATTGTTCTGTTTTTTGACAGATTCTGTTTTCTTTGTGTTGTGTGTTTATTTTGACGAATCTATGGTTTGTATTAGAGGGTATAAGCCATGGTAAAGTTGAAATACAGTAGATATAATGCAAAAATAAAATACGAATGGGTTTGCAACAGTACTTAGAGTAGTGATTTGCTTTCTTATACTAACGGATCTCACGAAGGTTTTGTTAAGTTTTGTGTGATTGAAGTTTTGAAGTTTTGGGTGACATCACAATGGATGAAGGAATAAGGAGTAGCAAGAGCCTAACCTTGGGGATGCCCCATGGCACCCCGAGATAATATTCAAGGATGAACAAGCAACTAAGCTTGGGGATGCCCCGAGCGGCCTCCCCTCTTTCTTCTAACGACCATCGGTATTTTACTTAAAGCTAATTTTTTATTCGTCACATATCATTAGTTTTGCCTGGAGCGTCTTATATTATATGAGTCTTTGATTGTTTTCCTTTTAGTTTATCACAAGTATCCTTGCTGGACACGCCTATTTGAGAGAGCCAAAATAATGCTTTGATTTGTTAGAATTGCCCTTTAAGCTTCACTAAAAAAATTGAGCTAATGAATTGCTCTAGTGCTTCACTTATATCTTTTTGAGCACGGTGTTCTTTAATAATTTTGAAGAAATGCTCTCATGCTTCACTTAGATTTATTTGAGAGTTAGTAATTTTGAAGAAATTCTCTCATGCTTCACTTATATTATTTTGAGAGATGAAAAAAAATCATGCTCATGTTCTTCACTTAAACTTGTCTGAGCTTGTCAAAAAGCAATTGCAACATATGAAACTAGTCCCAAAGTGATAGGTATTCAAGAGGGATATAGTAAAAACTGTCGTGAAGATCATTGGACAAAATAAACTTGATTCCTTGTAATAGTTTTGAGATATGATGATAGTAATATGTGAGTCATGTTGATGAGTAATTAGGCTTTAGTAAGAATATTGATGTTAAGGTTTGTGATTCCCTAAGCAAGCACAAAGGTCAATAGTTATGCAACGACATTACATCCTACTTGTGCTACATTATTCGGTGTTAGTTATGCTTAATGCTCACTTATGTAATTTTTCGTTTCTGGGTTGGATGCTTCTCAATCTTTTGCTAGCCTTAACTTATACTAAGTAGGAGTACTACTTGTGCATCCAAAATACTTAAACCAGTTTCGTCATATGAGTCCGCCATACCTACCTATATGTGTTATTCCCGTGTCGTTCTAAGCAAATTTGTATGTGCCATCTCTAAATTTTCAAAATAAATTTCCTTTTTGTGTGCTCGTACCGCTCATAAAGTGGTAGGGGGTGGCCAATATTTCCCATGCTAGATGTGCTATTCTCAAGATGTGTGTTTATTCACTTATCATTGCACGAGAGAACGACAAAGGAATTAGGGATGCCCAGTCCTGAAATGAAAAAGAAATTTACTTTATGTTGTCAAATAATAAATTCCTTGGAAAGTGTTGGTATGGAGGGCACCCATGGATACGACTAGCCATGGATTATAAAAGAATGGTGGAAAAGGAATAAACTTTATTTTATGTTTGGGAACCGCCTGTGATATATCTAGCATGGAAAGTGTTGGGAATTACTCGATCGTTTTCGTTGACAGGAAAAGCATACCACCCAATATATTTTATCTCTCATTTTTTTGCTTTGAGCTCTGGCACCACTACAAATCCCTACCTCCCTCTACGAAGGGCCTTTCTATTTACTTTATGCAATTTTTATTTATTTTAGTCTCTATCTTCTCTTATAAAGCACCAACTAAGGGGCACTATGATCGTACTTGAGCATTGGATGTAGCTAATATGCGAGTGTGTTTCATGAATGGATCAATGATTGAGCATGATGGGCTAGGGATAGCTTTCTTTAGTGTTCATATTTTGAAAGACATGGTAGCTTGTTGATATGCCTGAGTATTAAATTCTTTATGTCAAAACTAGACTATTGCTTTGAACCATATAAAAGTCCATATGTCCATGCTACAAACGAAAAGAATGTGATGAACATGATAGGCAACATTCCACATTAAAATTCTGTTTTTATCATGTACTTACTCGAGAACAAGTAGGAATTAAGCTTGGGGATGCTGATATGTCTCCATCGTATCTATAATTTTTTATTGTTCCATGCTATTATATTATCATTCTTGGATGTTCTACAATCATTTTATAGAAACTTTATATCATTTTTGGGACTAACCTATTGAAAAAGTGCCCAGTGCTAGTTGATGTTTTTCCTTGTTTTTTACTTCACAGAATATCAGTACCAAATGGAGTCCAAACGCAGTGAAACTTTTTAGAGAATTTTTATGGACTAGAACAAACAAGTTGGGCCAAAGAAGTACCAGAGGGGTGCCCGAGGGGGGCACAACCCACCTGGGCATGCCTGGGGGCCCAGGCATGCCCTGGTGGGTTGTGCCCACCTTGGTGGCCTCCTGCACCGCCTCTTTGCTCTATAAATACGCTAAAAATCCAAAAACCCTAAGGGAGTCGACGAAACACAATCCCGGCCGCCGCAAGTTCTAGAACCACCAGATCCAATCTAGACACCACCACGGAGGGGTTCATCATCCTCATTGGTGCCTCTTCGATTATGCATGAGTAGTTCATTGTAGACCTACGGGTCCGTAGGTAGTAGCTAGATGGGTTCTTCTCTCTTTTTGATTCTCAATACAATGGTCTCTTGGAGATCTATTTGATGTAACTCTTTTTGCAGTGTGTTTGTTGGGATCCGATGAACTTTGAGTTTATGATCAGATTTATTTATCCATGAAAGTTATTTGAGTTTCTTTTATCTCTTATATGCATGATTACTTATAGCCTCGTATTTCTTCTTTAAATCTTTAGTTTAGTTAGGCCAACTAGATCGATTTTTCTTGCCATGGGAAGAGGTGCTTTATGATGGGTTCGATCGTACGATGTTCTTTCCCAATGACAGAAGGGGCAGCAAGACACATATGTATCATTGCTATTGAGGATAACAAGATGTGGGCTATTCCTACATTAATAGATCTCGTCTACATCATGTCATTGTTCTTATTGCATTACTCCCTTTCTCCATGAACTTAATACACTAGATGCATGCTGGATAGCGATCGATGTATGGAGTAATAGTAGTAGATGAAGGCAGGAGTCGGTCTACTTATCCTGAACGTGATGCCTATATAATGATCATTGCCTGGATATCGTCCTAATTATTTGAGGTTATATCAATTGCCCAACAGTAATTTTCTTACCCGCCATATGCTATTTTCTCGAGAGAAGCCACTAGTGAAATATATGGCCCTCGGGTGTATTTTCTCATCATATATTTTTAGATCCGCATTGACATTTGCTTTTTCCTTCATTTGCATCTTTTATTTTCAGATCTATATTATCAAAAACCCAAAAATACCTTGCTGCACTTTTTTGTTACTTATTTTATTTTGTGTTTTATCAAGATCTATTTATCCAATCTATTACAATTTCTGGCACCGTTACCCGTAGAGGGATTGACAACCCCTCATAAGCGTCGAGTTGCAAGTATTTGTTCTTTGTGTGCAGGTACCGTTTACATAGTGTTGCTTGGCTCTCCTAACTGGTTCGATAACCTTGGTTTCATAACTGAGGGAAATACTTACCGTAGCTGTACATCATCATCCCTTCCTCTTTGGGGAAATACCAACGTGGATACGAGCTATCAGTCACTTTGCCGAACGGTATCATTGAGACAGTTTGGTCATGGGATCACTACATACTCCCTCCGGATTTCCTGGATATGCGTTAGAGGGTTTATGATACCAGAGCTTTGCAAGTGGTCAACGATTTGTAGGTAAGTCCTTTCAAACACTGCAATGTCAATACCAAAAGGTTTAAATTTGCCATAGTCATGAGTTTACCCTTCTCACATGTATGCATGTTTGTAGGATTTCTTTACATGCGTAGATGCTGAGAATGATCGTGAAAATGTGGTGGTTGAGAATATTGCGAAGAAACTAGTCCACGGCATGCACTATGAGGAGTGCGTCCGGTTAGGGGTGAAGTATCACGTGGACTATCTCAACCAAAAGATTTCCAAAAAGGAGGCTTGAGGGAAGCATCTTTCACGGGACAATTACTTCAAAGCAAGAAACGATGGATTCTTGCTATTCCCTACATTACCTTAAATTAGATTCCTTACTAAGATGTATTTTTTTTACTAATTATAGGTTATTCCTCGATGGTGCACCGACAAACGTCCGTATTGGGAGATGATCGTCGAACGGTGCACAGATCCAGGATGGCAGGATGAACACAGGGTAATAGCTGAACGGCCAGGGCCGTCTCCAGGAATTCGGGGCCCAGGTGCGAAATGTAAAACGAGGCCCTAAAATTTCTAGAATAGATTATTTCTTTATAGAAAAAGTATGAATGAATTCCAACATTGCATAAATGATAGGCTTATCAAGGTAATAAAGAAAAAGACAACCCTGAAGCAACTATCTTGGAAATCTTTGTGTGTGACAATTTGATCATGATCTACTAGCCTACTATATATATCTTCCCTAAAAAAATTGATCGACGAACTGATGCATATGCTTATAATATGTTCACTAATATAATTATTCAGCAAAAATAGTCTAGATTAAATAAGGATTCTGTTTTGGAAAG
This sequence comes from Triticum monococcum, assembly GCA_034509565.1. Classification (NCBI taxonomy): domain Eukaryota; kingdom Viridiplantae; phylum Streptophyta; class Magnoliopsida; order Poales; family Poaceae; genus Triticum; species Triticum monococcum. Next base: position 132,957,593 of record CM067847.1, read on the forward strand.
ATCGGTGTTTCTCTCAACTTGGTCTCGGCCACGGGCTGCTTCTACTCGTGCATCGGGATTTGCGACTAGCTAAGCGCCCAGCGGCCAATAGAATCGATGAATCAATTCTACATGCGGGCACGGTTGCGGCTGTATATACGGAAAGGATACGAAGCGATCAATCAAACAACGATGCTAGCCTCCGTCTCCGTGTAGCGGCGCCGCACTTCCGCTAGTTCTCTGTGAGAGGCTTTTTTCTCGTGAGGGCTGGATTGATAGAAAGATCGATCATTCAGCAGATTGTGTCGATCGCGAATCAACCTGTGGTTGAGTTGGTTAGGTGGACAGTGGTATCCCTAATCCACCAGGGTTCAAATCCTAGTGCTTGCATTATTTCTGGATTTATTTCAGGATTTCCGGCGATGCGCTTTCAGTGGGAGGAGACGTTCCCATCGACGACGAGGCGCCTACGGTGACTTCGTAAATCTCAAGATGATATGCCGGCTCAGTCTCTCGGAGGTGCTCATAAGGGTAGGGTGTGCGTGTGTGCGTTCATAGGGATGAGTGTATGCACGTGTATATGAGCGCTTGTGTTTGTACTGATGCTAAAAAAAAGCAGATTGTGTCGATCGAAGAGGGACCCGGGAAAGCATCGTTGGGGCAAGGTTGAGGAGCAGGCCCGACCGGTAGTACCAAATACTAGCTGAGGAAGCCTAGTTACGTGCCAGGTCTAAAGAAAGGGCCCAAAACAAAACAAATATACTAAAGACATTGGCCCAAATCGGGAGGGGGGGGGGGGGGGGGCTGAAATTTGGGGGCCCTGTGCGGGCACACAGCTCTCACAGGCCCCTGGACGGCCCTGTGAACAGCGTAAGTTGATGGGTTGTCCAGGACACCGTCAAGGCAACCTCACCACCCCAGATGTCGTCTCCAAACATGTAGGCAACAACATCATTTTCTTTCTATCATGTTCTCTTTCATTTTTGTGAGCATTCCCTTGATTGTTTGGATCACTTTCTTTTGCGGAAAGAAGACACTGGCAAGGATATCTCTTACTTCAAGGCCTGGACCATCAAATGTACCAAAGACGACAAGGACAAGGACCCTCTCCACTCGGAGAGGGACTGGATCAGCTCTAAACCCTGTCAGATGGGGAGAACTACACCAAAAATTGAAGGAGACATACGGGCAAGAGGCTGATCCTCACGTGCTACCGTTTGACCCTCTTATGGCCATTGCCGCGGCAGGCGATAGACCGAATGGCCGGATGGTGGTTCACCTTGATTCTGTCATAACATCCTCCCTTCCGAGAGTCAACACGCTCCATGCTATGAGTACTGGCTCTACTCCTACCATAGAGCGTCACGTACCACATACCATGGCTATTATTGATGATATTCAGGTCATTGCTTCTTCATTGATCCTTCATGGTCCTGCATGTTTGCATTTCAACACGAATGACATTTGCATTGCCATATTGTAGACTCGGGTGAGTGACACCTAGAAAGAATGAGATGAAGACTAGGCTAAGCTGAAGGCACAAGATGACATAGTGAAGTCTTTACAACATATGGTGGCCAATATTTATTCTATATGCAAGGCAAACCAGGCCAGAGATGCCACCGACGCCAGAGTGGAACATTGTGAGTTTCGTTCGACCTGTTTCTATCACCATTTTCGGCATTACCATATGCATTCATCTTATTGGGTCAATCCATCACAGCTCAATCCATCTCAAGGGTCGAACAATGTTCCGGTAGTTCCACCTCAAGTTGGTGGAGTTGGGAAAGTAAACAGAATGACGCCTTCTGATGTTGATGTTACCACTTCACACGCCTCGCACGCCTCGGTTTCAAACCACCATATTTTTTATTTTTTCTTCAAATTCTTGTAAACAACACACCAAAGAACAAAAGAGATGGCACTGTAAATTGTGCAACAAATCACGATAAAAAGGGTTGAGCCAATAACCATACTGAAAAATCTATATAACCCAACATACGTAGTTTTATTGCAGCCTAATACGCTGGAAATCACTCAAATCAGGGGCACCACGAGCTCCATCTACTCGCATCACTAGTAGAAACACAAGCCTTTGATCCGGAGCATTAGTCCCCACCGGGTTGAGACTAATGTGATCATTAGTCCTGGTCCCAACGGCCGGGAGCGGACGGGGGCACGACCACCTTTAGTCTAGGTTCATTTGTGACCTCTAGTCCTGGTGGGTGATACCAACTGGGACTTAAGGGGTGGTGGTAGGCTGGCGTCAGGCTGGAGCCCATGCGAGCCCCTAGTCCTGGTTGGTATCACCTACCAGAACTAGACATAGACCTTTAGTCCCGGATTGTGTCACCAACCGGGACTACATATATCCCTATATAAACCCCTGCTTCGTCCAGCCTGAGTCCAAGCTTTCTCCTTTCTCTCCTTGCTGTATTCTTCCCCTAGCTTGAGCTCATCCTCCATTTTTGCCAAGATTTGTCAAGATTTAAGGCACCCCATCTATCTTAGTGTTTAAAAGGTTAGCAACTTTGTCCTTTCATCTCTCATTGTTAGTTTAGCTCATTTCATGCTCTATAATTATAGTCATTTGAGGGTTTTAGTTTGGGATTAATTATGTGGGAGTTTATTTGATTTATATGCAACTTGAGCTTAAATTAACATCTTAGTTTGCATATGTGTAGGTGTGGCTTATCTAGTGTGCCTTCCCGTCCCCGTCCTCACCGTCGTCGATCGCCCACGCTGTCCCGTCGCCGGCACCACCTTGGTGAGGCTCTTGTTCTTATCCTTTATGTGCAAAAAGAAATCTTATTTGTATGATTTAGATAGTTCCTTGTATAATTTTCATACTTGTATGATTGTTTGTTATATGTAGTGCCATGGTTTTCATATCCATCCCCATCGGTCCTCGTCCAGTTTATGATTCAGATGTGTTATATTATCTTTTATAACTATTTGTTGCATTTCGTGTTTATGAAAATTATGCCCATCAAGTTGACATAGATATTTTTATCTAGGAGGTATGTGAACAGGAAATTGATGCTCAAGAATACACCACCGTGATTTTGATGCTCGACGGGTAATTTGAATAAGTAACGCACTACATCGGCCTCTTTCGTTCATTTCCTGATATCAAGTAATTAATAACTACTTTATTCATTTCCTTTGTTGGGCAGGGTTTGGAACCGGTTCATCAAAGAGGTTGTTGGTGAATGTAAATCGAAGCTGTCATGGCGATGAATCAAGGTAATTAAGTAGTACTAGCTGGGCCATGCACCTATTTAATTCTAGTATCAATACCATTATCATGCTTTATTATTATCTGATTGAATCCTATTCTCGCAAAGTGCATGAGGCAGGAACAGGGGACTAATTTATGTTCACACTACATTTGCGAAAACATTCGCATGACGGCCGAATGGCACAGAGATACAAGACAAGTTCAGGTACGTAAACACTATTCACATTTTTTGTCATGATCTAATATATATATATATATATATACACACACACAACTAATTAATATATTCATATTGATGTCCTTCTTTGAAGATGGTGCAGATGCGGGATAGGCTCATACCAGAGAACCGCATACAAGCAATTCAAGAGGAATTGGCGATATTTTTGCTTAAGGAGGGCATATCTGATTGTGGAGAATACCATTGCACCTAATCCCTGCATGTAATGATCTGCAAATTGTAGGAGAAATTGTATATGCCAAATTGTGTGTGTGTATATATATATATATATATATATATATATATATGTGTGTGTGTGTGTGTGTGTGTGTGTGTGTGTATGCATGGTGGTACGAGAAATTATATGAGAGATGTATGGTCGTACGAGAAATTATATTATATGTGCATAATGTGTACAATATGTAGTAGCATAAAATATGTTTGAAATGAAAAAGATTTGAATGAAAGACATAAAATGAAAAGTAAAAATAAACCATAAACCATAAAACCCTAAACCCTTAGTTCCGGTTGGTGCCACCAACCGGGATTAAAGGTCCCCAAGCCCCGGCGCGCGCTGCCGGCCACGTGGAAGGTCTTTAGTCTCGGGTCGTCGCCAACCGAGACTAAACAGTAGGGGGGCCTTTAGGCCCGATTTATTTGTCTCGGTCGGTGACCCGGGACTAAAAGCCCTTCCCAACCGAGAATAAAGGGCATTCCTCTACTAGTGCATGAAGACAAATTTTGCACACACACGCTTGATTTCACCGAGAATTGCAACAAACCGGAAAGATAACTACTCCAGTTTCCCCATGCAGATAGCGCACCTAGGGTTGTCCTGTTTCAGCACCTATTCCTTGACGCATGGCAAGTGAAAGACATGGCCGCATTGCAGCACCTACACATATGCAAACTAAGAAGTTAATTTGTGCTCAGATTACATACAAATCAAATAAACTCCTACATAATTACTCCCAAACTAAAACCAAAAAATCACTATTTGAAACCAGGACTAAAGGGGGCCGTGCCCCCCTATCTGCTCCTAGGCGTTAGAACCGAGACTAATGCTCACATTAGTCACGGGCCCAAACCCGACCGGGACTAATGCTCCGGATCAAAGGTTTGTTTTCTAGCGGTGAAGAGGAACACGAGGAACAATGCTGTCGTCCCCCGAAGACGCTTCCGACTAGCTGTGCCTCCTCCATTAGATCAGTGCCTCCTGTTGGCGTTGGAACCGGGCGCATGGTGTCGTGCTCGTGCTTCCTGCAAAAAACAAAACAACACGAGCCCATGTCCATGTGAGTGAAAGACAGATCGAGAGCGAGAACAGGAGAGAGAGAGAGAGAGAGAGAGAGAGAGATCATACGTGCAGAGGAAGAGGGAGTAGCTTTTTTGAAAGAAATTTCGAGCTTTATTCATTAGAAATAATCATTACATCGTTTATGAGGATTGGTACAATTGCATTATGTGATTCCTCAAACCAATTAGAAATGAAAGAAAATCTAGCCAATTAGGCAAGTTCATGAGCAACTTTATTTGCTTCTCTATTACAATGCTCGAATCTACAAATAGGAAAAATCACAAGCTAAGTGAAAACAGTCATAAAAAATTGCATTTGTTGCCCCCGACGTTCGTCCTCCTTCGTTCACGGTATCAATCACCTCCATATCATCTGAGTTAGTAATTACGCGATTGCAGCCCATCCTTTGCCCAGGCGGTATGCCAAATTTTAAAGCCAAAGCTTCATCCATCAACACATCTACACACCAGTTGATCTTACCATTCCCACCATCGATGAAACCTACCTTTATCATCTCTTAAGACCACCCTCATCGTACCCCTAAGAAGGACATGGTCAAAAGAAGCATCAACGTCAAGTTTAACAAACCCCGCCAGGGGCTAGACCATCCTCCTCTTTTCATGGAAGCCTTCGGCAAGGAGGCATTAACAAAATTGGTAGTGAGAGCACGTATCCCCATGGATATCTGTTGTGCATTCTGAGTAGTCTCATTGTGTACCAATTTGCGCCTTTCCCACCACAAGTACCAGGCTGATATGGCAATCATGTCACGCACATTTCGAGTGCCCATAATACATAGCTCCTGATCTAGTAATGAACGTAAATATTCCAAGACTGCCTCACTCGCATAGTCTATTTTATAAGCTCTGTCGATAATATTGTCCATCCCTAGTCTTCTCCAGACTTCTTTTGCTCTGTCACATAGAAACAACAGATACTTTGTGCCTTCTGGCCTAGATGAGCAGGCATGACACTCAGGCGAGACTTTCACATGTCTATTAGGTAGGTTAACATGACACAGAAGAGTGCCATGAAGTGTACGCCAAATAAATATTTTAACCTTTGTTGGAAAAGAAAGTTTCCAAATCCTCCCCCAAATAGGATTAACCATGGTACGTCCCATCCCGTTGGTAAGTCGTAACTTGTTACCATGTTAGTGGTCCCATTCCACAAAATAAGCAGACCGAACCGAAAAAATCCCATTTTTTGTGAAATTCCAAGCTACGAAATTTGGCATATCATGTTGCGATATAGGGATCACAAGCACTCCTGAACATCAATAGCCCATAGAGTCTGTCTGAGAAGATCTTCATCCCAACTATTTAGGATTGGATCAATCAAATCTGCTACCTTTCGTAGTAACTAGCCTCCCTTAGGGGTTACAATTTTATGGTTTGCACAATATGGAATCCTGTGTCCTCCCAAATGTCAATATTCTGCCCATTTCCCACTCGCCAAATATGACCATGCTTCAGGGAGCTCACACCTGCCATAATACTTTGCCAGGTAAAGGAAGAACCCTTCTTTAGGTCAGTGTTCAACAAGTCACCATCGGGATAGTATTTGACTCTCAAATTGGTAGCACATAGAGAATCCAAATTCTCGATAAGACGCCAAGCCTGTTTAGCAAGCATAGCCAAATTGAAACAATGGATATCACGAAAGCCCATTCCTCCTTGGTTCTTGGATACACACAGTTTCCACCAAGCCATCCATTGCATCCTCCTTTGGTTGTCCTCGTCTCCCCACCAGAAATGCGCCATCGCGTCAATAATTCCTAGTCTGAGTGTAGCGGTGCAAGTGCCACCCCGATCGCCCTTTATATATAACTCCTCTCGAAGATTGACCGGGTGATGGTCAGTGAGATTCGCCATTTATTTGCCAGGTCTGAAATTTATTGTTCTTCTTCATTTTTTGATGGTCCAACCAATAGAGATCCAACGGCTCACACACAGAACAAAAAATCTTGGTTACTACACTATGGTTCTTACAAATTGCATACATGACCGATCGTCGACGACCGGCTGTCACCATGCTTCCCCTAACAAAAGGGCTGCTGAGAGACCACATCATTTACTCTTAATTATTGTTCATCACCATCAGCAAAATGCCAAATAGCAGACAAAACATATTAGGAAATCCATCAAGGGAAACATGACAAGATTTCTGACGAAGGCTTTCCGATTTTAGACTGCACTACCATGCCGTGTCAAGTTCATGCACTGCGCTCAGGCAGTTCTATAATCTTTGTTGTTTATCACAAGCAGGAAAGGCTTCCAATAGAAACTTCAAAGCTGGCACTGGATGACTCGACAGGAAAGCTGGAATCTTATTGTCGGTGTCAAAACCGGCGGATCTTGGGTAGGGGGTCCCGAACTGTGCGTCTAAGGCGGATGGTAACAGGAGGCAGGGGACACGATGTTTTACCCAGGTTCGGGCCCTCTTGATGGAGGTAAAACCCTACGTACTGCTTGATTAATATTGATGATATGGGTAGTACAAGAGTAGATCTACCACGAGATCGGAGAGGCTAAACCCTAGAAGCTAGCCTATGGTATGATTGTTTGTATATGATCTATCGACTAGCCCGACCTCGGTTTATATAATGCACTGGAGGCCTAGGATAACAAGAGTCCTAGCCGAATACACCAGTGGGGAGGAGTCCTTGTCTTGATCACCAAGTCTTGTGGAATCTTCCATGTATGCGGCAGTTGTCCTAACTGGCCCATGAGTATACGGCCATGGGGGTCCTCGGCCGAATCTAACAGATCGGGAGATGACGTGGTGAGTACCCCCTAGTCCAGGACACCGTCAGTAGCTCCCTGAACCGGTCTTCAAGTTAGGGACGCTCCTCGATTCTTCCGAACTGTTCTTCATCTTCGGTTGATGGTCTTGAAAACTGGTTCAACAAATCTTCTCATCTTCGATCTTGAGGATCAGCGAAATGCATTCGGTGAGTTTACACGTAGGGTATCCAAGGAGCCCCTTTAAGTTTCCGGCCTTTATCAATGCCTTGTTATTTTTATGCCACACCTCGGGTTTGAAGTTGTTCCCGGGAGGCAGTGTCGTCTTGCGTCCGAGCTCTAACGCCGGACTGGATTCGAGGTATCTTTTGCGGCCGAGCACCAATGTCGGACCGCTTTCGAGCTCCAACGCCGGAATGTATCCGAGCTCCAACGCCGGACTATGTCCAAGCTCCAACGCCGGACTGTATCCGAGCTCCAACGCCGGACTATATGCGAGCTCCAACGCTGGACAGTGTCCCAGTTCCAACGTCGGACTATATCCGAGGTGTCATATCACCTTGGTTCAAAAAAGTTGAAGGAGTTCAGCCGAGCTTAATGCCGGAAATGCCCTCTATGGAGCCATCCACTAGCACCCGAGCTTTATGCCGGACTGCTTCCGAGGTGGTGCCCCACCCCGACTGTGGGCCGATTTTTTGTCAATATTTTTTATCATTGCAATTTATTCTCAGCCGAGATATATAGCCAGTAGCCCTCAAGGTGTGTATTGGTCTAAAACCCGAGATGCACCTGAAGGATGACGTAAGACCGCTGATCCCAGTAGCCGCTGAGACTCAGGTTGATTTGCAAAATCGGCCTGAGGATCAAGTCCTAGCTCGGCAGAACACTTTGGGACACAAAAAGCGGCGTGCTTAGTCCTCGGGACTCAGGTTGGGTGCGGCCGACCAACTTGAGGATCAAAATCTCCTCGGCAACTGTATTGCACTTAAAATTTTCTACATTGAACAGGCAATGCAGTAGCCCCCGAGACACTGCTCGGGTGGCAACACCAGATCAGGGGATCGATGTGCCCCTTTAATATTTGTAAATAATAAGGCCGACGCCCAGTAGCCCCCGAGCCTTAATGCGGGCACGGGTGGCCGAATTAAGGATCGATATCCATAGTAAAATCACAAATTATGTGTAATGACTCTATGTATCCAAGTACTTTACGTCATTAATGCTCGGATTCGCATTGTACAAAACTTTGTTAACCGACCATCGGCTTCAACCTCCTCGGCCAGAAGCCGGAGAGTGTTTGTCCTACTTTATAAAGCCTTTATAAGGGCAAAGATTTATGACAAACAAGGCAATCTGGCCATACGATTTTATAAACAAAGGTATGCAGAGAGATATGTTATATTACTGTTTAACATAAGAAATGTCTTCCAAAGAAAATAGTCCCGCTATTGGTTCCTTTCTTTGGGTTGTCATGCTAAGCATGATCATGAAGCCTCAGCTCTAATGTAAGAGCAAAATATCGAGGATTTTAGTTTGGGAGGCCAGTTAATAGCCCCTGCTAGTGTTCGGCGACAGTCGAGGTCAAGCCGTAAACACTTTGGCCATTGTTATGAATGGCCCGTCATTTAACACCGTCATCGGATTTCTGACCAATTTACACTTATTGTGACAGTCAGTTTTCGGCTTTCTCCACTGAGGTGCTTAACCATGTGAGCTGGAAGCACAAGCGCAGTGGTTCTCCCTTTGCACACCTAGCCGAACAAAGCGGAACGTAGGAGGCAAGCGCAGGAGCTGGGCAACCCAACTATTGACCGAAGACACACTTCGAAACCAATGCATATATAGTGAGATCCGAGAATGTTTTTGCCGAATCTATAAAGGTGTCCGGCATTGCACTGTGAGATTTGTGCTGGAAACACACAAATAGTTTAACAGTGCCATAAGCTTGGAAAACCAAAAAACATCAGTAAAAATGTGACGTCCGAACAAGATCAAGTGTTCGGTGCCAATCCGAAAATTGGACTTTAGAAAAAAAGTGCTTCTGTCGTGCTTTAACATGACACATCCTATCTCAAGACATCGAGCGGGTCAACCTACGGCTTCAACCTCCTATCCCGAAGGCGGAGTACCTCTCATTAGGCCAGTTTAGCAAACTAAACTCTAGCGGCTTTGAGAGAGAAATTAGGCTCCCCGGCTAGTGACCACACACTCGTGTCGAAAAAAGGAGTGATAAATAATAATAGTAATAAAAACTTTGCAACGACTAAGAAGGAGAACACTTATTATAAAACGGCTCATATAAATTTAAGAGCCCCCAAGTGACTTGGGTAAAAGAATTTTATGTATAATGATTGTATGTACCGAAGTACTAATATCATATCTTTATTCAACTGAACTTTAAACGCGTCTTAACCGACCGTCGGCTTCTCCCTCTTTGGTCAAGGACCGAAAAGTGTTATGTACTCCACCTGTCGAGAATATCGACAGTGTTTCCGATAACCAGGCAACCAGGCCATAAGGCTGTAACAGACAAAGCGCGCTCAGGGAACTTATGCTATATTACAGACGAAGTGTAAGAAGCATCTTCGAAGAAAATAGTACCCCCACCGATACCTTTCTTCGGTGCTCATTATTACTATGAGACTTGTGCAATAGATTTTTTGTACTCATGAGTTCTGTTGTGTGTCGACCATGATTGAAAACAATAAGAGCGCTAGCTTTCGGCATCACCCAGTCTGAGGTTAGAGCTCGAAGGACCCGGTCATGACAATCACAAAGGTGCTCCCTTTACTCCCTAGCCGAACAATCGGGAACGTAGGGGTAAACACAGGAGCCAGGCAACCCAGCTTGCAAATCGCTTAAGTCAATGTGGTGCATATTGTGGCGTAATACACGAACAAGGAACGGAGCCGTACAAGTATAATCATATGCAAGAGAAAAAGCTTCATAAAGGAAGCCCCCAAATAAATGGGGTATTTGAATATGTGTGTCACAAACAAAGTTTGGACAAAGAAATTTTTTACAAGCAACTTTTTTCCAAAAAAGTATAATGCTTGGTCGAACCGAACACAAGTTAAAAATTAAAACTTTGAGCATGGAAGCGACTTAGCTGGTTAATGTGTTCGGCATTGATGACGCGGTCCGAGCTTGATGCGGGACAAGGTTCCATCCCCCAAGCCGGTCCCGAGGTGGCGGAGTGGAGAGCTCGACACACCGAAATGGTGACATAGCATGGTCAATGCAGACCGGCAGAGTGATGCCGAAGTCCTCGGATCATTTTCCTGTGCACAAAAAATAGTGCAAACCGGAGATAATAATAATAATAATAATAATAATAAATCATTGCATAATAAATAATTTATGCAAAGTGAGTAATAAAAAAAATATGGCCTGGCGCCGAAGTCAATGTCGATGCAGGGCATCGGCGTGATGCGGTAAAGGCATGGCAAAGCCTGAATTCACAGGTCGGTCCGAGTTCCGGATGCGGCGTTCGCCGGACTATGTACGGAAACTGACCGAACCACCACACGACCGTCGTTAATGCGGCCATCATTCGATAGAACTGTGTGCAGATGATGGACAAACCAGAGTAATAATTCCTTGGAAAAAATAAACCCAAACAAGCAAAAAAATACTAGGATTAATAGCACCTGGTTTATTTGTTGTAGCAATCTGAAGAAAAGCGACTTCCAAAATCGGGAATCGATCTGCACACCTAGTGCCTGATGGGTGATAAAGTGATGGCCCGGCGATGCTAGCAAAGGTTGGCGCGCCGAAGAAAAGCCCGTGGTCCAGCTAATGTGATGAAGCTAGTCGGCTGGTGACGCCGAAGTCTCCGAAGTAAGTTGATGAAGAGATGGTCTAGCCGAGGAGACGGAGCAGGTCGGTAAGGAGATGTTGCTGCTGCCGTGTCAGCCGAGGTGTTGAAGCAGTTCGGTGTGATGAATATTGGTTTGAAGAAGCAACAGTGCGGCCATGCCGACGCAGGTCGTAACTTGTGACGCGGACAATGCCGGTTTGATAAAGTGACCAAGCGGCGATGCCTGTGTTCCCGCTCTGTGTAATCCGTCGGGCGGCGATGTTGGTGATGATTTATCCTTCCCGATGCCGAACTCTTGTTTGTCTTGCCGAGATGATGATCGAAGGAATTGAGCTCGGCTCAATAAAGCGGCGACGTGTCTAGCGCAGGTCGGCAGCCATGGAGCAATACCGCCGGACTGGTTTGACACCAGCGTGATGGTGATGATTACCTCGAAGGAGGCTTAAAATTTTATGGGCACGTGTTTAAAAAGAACGCACAATACCATAGAAGAAAATTCCTTAAAAAAGGTTGTCCAATATCACGTTCATAAAAAAACATGAATTCGGGTCGGATCCGTATTCGCGCAGAAAACAGATCCGAAAATTGGTCCATTCATCGGAAGTTTCCCGGAGTTTGAACCGTTGGATCGAGCTGAAATTTGGAGGGGTGGTAGATATGGGATTCCCGCCATATATGAACGGTTGGATCTTCCAAAGAACCTCCGAGCTGGGCTTTGGAGACCACGCCCTAAACTCGTCCAGATTCCCGTCCAGATTCGACAGGGCTCCGGTATATCGAAGATTGTCGGAGATTCCTCCATTGGAACTCAATGAAATTTTCCAGGGTTGTTGTAGACTCAATTCCACACAATTCCACCAAAGGGATCGTCAAAGCGATGCCCTAAGAGGTGGTGGCAGCGGATACGAGTTTGCTGTTCGGAAAAACAGCACGGTCGCCCGAGGGCAATCTTGACGTTGAGCCCCCGAGCTCCATGGATGATTCCTCCATGATCTTGATAGAGATTGGAGTTGATGTTGATGAAGGCCCTCGTCCGAACATGACGATCGGAGATGGAGCATGGTCCTCGATCGAGCTAAGGTGACCAGTCGAGCCGGCGACGAAGATGCCGGCATCGCAGTTGACCTGCAGACGAGTCATCGATCCTTTTGTTGATCACACAGCGGAACTCTCAATGAAAGCACCAATGTCGGTGTCAAAACTGGTGGATCTCGGGTAGGGGGTCCCAAACTGTGCGTCTAAGGCGGATGGTAACAGGAGGCAGGGGACACGATGTTTTACCCAGGTTCGGGCCCTCTTGATGGAGGTAAAACCCTACGTCCTGCTTGATTAATATTGATGATATGGGTAGTACAAGAGTAGATCTACCACGAGATCGGAGAGGCTAAACCCTAGAAGCTAGCCTATGGTATGACTGTTTGTATATGATCTATCGACTAGCCCGGCCTCGGTTTATATAATGCACTAGAGGCCTAGGATAACAAGAGTCCTAGCCGAATACGCTGGTGGGGAGGAGTCCTTGTCTTGATCACCAAGTCTTGTGGAATCTTCCATGTATGCGGCAGTTGTTCGAACTGGCCCATCAGTATACGGCCATGGGGCTCCCCGACCCAATCTAACAGATCGGGAGACGACGTGGTGAGTACCCCCTAGTCCAGGACACCGTCACTTATAGTACCATAATCCGCACTTAGAAAGATAAGACACACACGCTAATAACATCCCATATCTGTACAACCAATGCCACCATTGGTTCCAATATTAGGAACGGAAAAAAATAAGAGCACTCATGCTAATAACACACACAGTCTATTGTTTTTTGATGAGTAAATCTAGTTAACTAAGTTGCATTGCATAGATTATACATAAGTTGAAGCAGTGCTCACATTTCGAGACAAAAAACTTTGTCGATACATGAGAAGACATGAAAAGATATGCTTACCTTACACTATTGACATCAAGGGATGCATAACAAGGTAATTCTCTACCTACGTCATTCCAGCAAGAAATGTTCTTGCTTCTTGGTAAAGTCAGACACTGGAAAGAAAGGAGCTTATGATAGATAATTTAATGGAGTTTGCCTCTTTGTTGTACTTGGCGGGAGGTGGCGAATTAAGCAAAGAGACAGAGAGATACAACTCACCATCATGTCAAACATTGTCACGAAAGGACCATCATAAGCCTCTCTGTTTTTTCTAGAAGGTCTATACATCACGTTGGTCCCGATGAACGTTGATGATGACACTCTGGCCGCTATCATGGCTGTCATGGGCTGCACGGTGGAAGGGTTCCCCCATACCTACCTGGGGCTCCCCCTATCATGCCACAAGCTTTCACTGGCGGATTTCCACTTCATCATTTCCAAAGTGGACTGGTACCTTGCCGGCTGGCGCACCCGCCTCCTCTCCCCGGTCGGGCAGATGGTTCTCATCAATGTCGTCCGGGATGCTATCCCGTCCTATGCTATGGGCGCGCTCAAACTTCCCCCACAGGTGGTCAGTGCACTAGACTCCCTCCGCCATGTTTTCCTGTGGAACACGGTCGAACGTGTGTCCGGTGCGCAATGCCTCATGGCTTAGGACCGAGTGAGCCGAGCTAGGGAGGAGGGTGGCCTTGGGGTCTGGGACCTCACCACTCAAAACGACTCACTCCTCCTAAAGATTCTTCACCGACTGCACTCTGTCCCCCTGTCCCAGTGGGTGTCTTGGGTCTCGAGCTCTCTTAGCGAGTGCCTCCTGCTCGACGCGTGTGGCTCAACGCTCGTCGGCGAGCATTGGGCGTGTCTTCGAAGCCTCATGCCTCTCTATCGCCCACTCTCCTGAGTCGTCGTGGGGGACCGGCGGACAACGGCCTTTTGGGAGGATCACCGGCTCCCCTGCGGGCCCATCCGTGGCGCTTTCCCTGCGCTAGCGTCCCATGCAACATGCTCCGAGACGTCTGTTTGGGCGATCCACACCCACGACCTCAATGTGGTCCTGGTGCCATGGCTACCTAGGAGCGCCTCCTCCTGCTCCCGCTCATTGGGCGGGTGGGGGAAGACGCGGGCATCGCAGACCTCCGATCCCTGGTGCTGTGTGGGAAGAAGGAGGAGAAGCTCGTCTCGAACGCAGCCTATAAACTTCTTTACCTTGGTGGCGAGGTCATCGAGAATGCTGCCTTCCTTTGGAGCTTGCCGATGTCGTCCAGGGTCAGGTTCTTCACCTGGCTGCTGGCGCTTGGTCGAGTTCTCACCTATGACAACCTGCTGAAGAAACACATTATGGAGCCGCATGATGCCGACTGCTCGGCATGCGGGGCTGCCCTAGAGACGCCTGACCACCTGATCTTTGGTTGCTCCTTCGCGCTTGCATTCTGGGACACCCTGCACCTCTCCACCTCGGGGGCCGTGGTGTGGGGGCTGCACCTCTTTGATGTCTCTGGAGCTGTCGGCGCCGCGTCGCCACAAGCATCCGTGCAGCTCTGTTGTTGGCACCTGTAGAAGCGGAGGGATGTTGAGGTGTTCAGGTGGGAGTCCCCCTCTCTAGCTGCTACTCTAAAGGCCTGCCGCGACGACACCGTCCTCTGGCGTAGCAGTTTCCATCCTGATGATTGTGGGCACATTGATGTGTGGCTCCATGTCTTGCATATGTAAAAATGTGATAATGTAGTTCAGGTCCTGTTCTCTTCCCTCCCCTCTGCCGCTGACCCGGTGGTTGTACTGATGTATTGACTTGCTGGCTCAATATATATTCAGGTGGGGGAGTTCTCTCCCCCCATTGAAAATTCAAAAAAAAGAAAGACTCAAGGTATGTCCGATAAATTTATTCGTATTTTTCTGGTACTTCCATGGAGAACTTTACATATTTTTAAGACAAGTTTCTTGCATGAGTGTTGTAATGATGTATACATATTCTAGTGGCTTCATACTAAATATGTCTGACATGAACTTAGATTTGCATGAAACTGAGCTCACAACATGCGTATGAAAAAAGAATCCTAGAAGATGGCCTGAGTTGGTAGCGTGCCATGATGTGTGCAACTTAGAACCTCACCGCGAAAACGTGCCATGGTAGCCTATGTACATGCCGGCTAGGCCGGCGGTTCGTGCCACTTTTGTGTCATTTGTTGTACCACTTCTGTTTTGGTACAACCCCTTAAACACATCAACTCGCAAGATTTGTTCATACCTCTTTATAATAAAGAGTATGACGATTATTTCAAAAAAAAATGTTGCAGCGCTGTCGGCCTGGAAGCACGATCACCTATGGGGCATGTATGACCCTTTGTTGTTCGGCGAGGGGATGGTCACATTACACAAAGAGCAGAAGCAGCAGGGACATCACGGCAATGGGCAGCTCTCCTTTACCTAGGTTCAGGCCGCTTTGCAGCGTAAAACCCTACTCCTGCTATGATGGATTGATCTGGAGGAACAGGAAGACGTGGCAAGCTCAAGCCCAACAAATGTGCCTCGGGGAGAGCGACGCGCGCATACAAGTGTTGATGGCTCCGAAAGTGCGAACCCTTTGCTAGGTTGCCTCGGGCCTCCTTTTATAGTTCAAGGGGTGACCACAGTGGAAAAATAGTCATTTGGGTAAGATTAGATAGCTAACAGTTTTATCATACCTAACTCTGGCAGTTAGGACAAAGCATATTAAATGCACTGCTAGGTGTCATGCTGAGGTTGAAACCCGGCAAGCCTGCCACCCCGCTTATTTGCCTTCTCTTCATTATCGTGACATGCCATCTGGACGGGTGTCAATAAAGTTAATCTCCTTCCTAGCAGGCCGCCACGTACTCTCTGAGATCCACCTAACCACTTGGGAGCTCGACACCGTACTGATTAGTGACTTGCGTGCGACGAGGTGGAGCGATGAGGTGGAGCGGTGGCATCTTGGCGGGGATCTGCCGGTCGTGGAGCTTGTCGGGGTGGATTGACCTTGGTCCTAGGCGTAGCCTACTGGGCTCGCTTGCCTGGCGTGGGAAGCTTTTCTAGGAAGTTCTCTTGATCACCTTGATCTTCTTAACGCTCTCCTTAATCTCACAAAGAGCGGTTTCTTTGGCTTGTCTTGGGTCATGTCTTGATGATTGGTGTATAATCGTCAGCACGCCTGTGCACAAGTTCGGCTGGCAAACACAAAATGCTCGTTTGTCACAACCCTAGATCAGTCTTTGTTTGTCTTTGCTTGATCATCATGTCATCATGTTTAAATTCAAATAAATTTGAATTGGGGATGTTCAAACCCTAGCACCAAATGAATTCAAATAGGTTTAAATAAAATCATTTTCAATGACACAAAATGCCCTTCAAAAATGTTCATAATTTAGGAAAATGGGTGAAAACCTTATTCAGAGATTATGCACATTTTCCATGGCATTTTTGGCCTTTGATTTAATTCATTACTTATTTGAATTAGAGCTATTAAATGCTATAAAATAAATTGTGGCTCCAAAAATTCTGAAGCTTTGTGTGAGCCCCTGGAATAATTCATTTGGCACCCACAAAAAGTTTTAGCATTTACAAAGTTGATTTGGTTCAGTAACCAAATTCAAAACAAACCTGCAGAATAGAAAAAAAGAACAAAATTAGAACTAGAGAGAGAGAGAGAGAGAGAGAGAGAGAGAGAGAGAGAGAACTGACCTGGCCTTACCTGGCGGCCCAGCTTCATGGCCCAGCCCACCAGGGGCACTCCCGTCTTCTTTCCCATGCCAGCGCATGAAGCATCTCGGTGGTGAGGGCCGACATGCGCCTAGCCACCTCATGCCCGCTAGCTCGCTGCTGGGGATAGCCCCGACTACCACGCACCCCCTTGACCCCCTGCACCTCTCCCCTCTCACCCAGGACCCCCTGCCCCTCCTCTGCTCTCTTCTTGCAGCGCCATCGTTGCCGCCGCTCGCTGTTGCTGCGACCAGTGCCACTACCTCGCCTCGCTGCCGTGCCTAGGAGCTCCCGCTCGACGGCCTCGACCTCTCCGTCGTCTCGTACAATACCGGACGCCTCGAAGCACCGTCCCCGACCCCTTCTTCCTCCTCGGGTCACCGGAGATCCCCTCGCCGCCCTGCTTCGCTCCGGTTCATCCCTGGGCCCACCGTCTGTGTTGTCGCGACCGCTGTGAGCCACTGACCGTCCTCCCCCTCTCCTATCTCGCTATCGTACGTCATAGCCACCGTAGTGCTCGCACCCGCACGCGTCGCCGCCTGCGCTTGCCGCCGACGCGACTCCGGCGACCAAATGGTCCGCCCGGCGTGTCCAACCCACTCACCGCATCACGTAGCACCCCTCTATCCCTTTGCCTCGCTCATTTGCGCACCGCAATGCTAACCCGGTGCGCACCTGAGCTCCGGCCACCGCGACCGAGCTCCCCGCTGTCGCCTCCGGCTGCCCCAGGCCCGGCTGGCGCCACCACACGACGCGCGCTGGTCTGGGCTCTAGAACGAGCCCAGCCACACTGCGAACGGGACACCACAGCCCATGCCTGAGTGCTCCTCTGTGTCTGCTGCCGGCGGCGGCTAAACGCCGGTGTTTTGACCCCGGTTGACCAGGGGTTTGACCTCCCCTGGGTCAATGACATGCAGGCCCCGCCCGGCTAATTAACTTAGGTTTAAACTTAATTAGTTTAACATAGGTTAGTGCTAATTAAACTAGGTTAGTTTAGTTAGCCACTGACACATGGGTCCCACTGGTCAGGTTTGACCTGGACCGCCCAGTTGACCTACTGACATCATAGTGACGTAATGCTGATGCGGTAAACCTTTTCTAGATATTTATTAAATTACAAATGAATTATTTATTTCAGAAAATGTCCTAAACTTCAAAAAATCACCGTAAATCAATCGTAACTCCAAATGAAAAGACTTATATATGAAAATTGTCGGCGTTCTGGGAACGGGGGTTCCCAGACATGCCTGCCTGCGGCCGACGGCGTGGCTGAGCTGGCAGGTCTGTACGGCCCGTCTTCATCGACGAGGTATTCAAGACCCTCGCGAGGGGCCAAGCCTCGCGAGCCGGGCGATGCAAAACCTCCTTAGGAGCGGCCTCGCCAGGCAGGCTCATGAGGGGCGGAGAGGTCAAGGCAAGGCAAACCTCGCGAGGTCCTCGTGATGTGAGCCATGAAGATCAAGACCATGCAGGCGCCAGGCGGGCTCCAGCGCACGCAATGTCCTCGCTTCCTCTTTGGTGCCAAGGGGGCAAGCGCAGGAGCGGAGTACCGGGGCATCAAGGAAAGGTTTCCATATCGGTGCAACGAGACCAAGACCAGCAGGACGGCAAGACGGAGGTCACCGTGGAGCCCAAGACGGCGTCACCACCAGAGCCTTTTGCAGGCGAAGACTACTTTTGTCAGGATAAGCTGTACTAGCTGCCCCCTTTGAAATTGGCCGTTGTTGGCTCCCTTCCCGCTCAATATTTGGAGAGAGGACCAGGGCATATATAAGTAGAACTAGCCACCACACTGGGGGACAGATTGAAAAAGAGGCGAGACTGATTCGAAGAGAGGAAAGAGGGAGAACTCATTCAGAGGCATCTCACCCACACAAGTTCGCCAAGCCCAAGAACACCTCAACCTCAGGAGGCTGTTCTTCCCCTTGTACTGTTCATCATCAGCCCAAGAGGCAACCCACCACCACCACACTGGAGTAGGGTATTACACCACAACGGTGGCCCGAACCAGTATAAATCTTGTGTCTTGTGTTGCAAGTTCGTCGAGTTCGTCCGCGAGATCTTAGAGAGCTAGGGCGTGGATCGATAGGGAGAAAACCTTCGCACGCACCCCAGTGTTTGAACCTTGAGGGTTTTGCCGGAACTCGTGATCCGACATTTGGCACGCCAGGTAGGGATGCGCCGAAGCTTCCTTCCATCGCTCCACACCCAGTTGCTCCGTCGTCTCCATGGCAGACGCGTGCCACGCTCATGCTCAGTGCCGGGCTGCCCTCGCCGCCCACGTCGCTCAGACGGCTCCCGTCGGCAGGCCACCTCGTCGTTCCCCGTCGCCTGCTGTCAACGCCGCCACCGGCCTGGTAGGGAATGAGCAGCAAGCATCCTCGCTGCACCCCTCGGTGCGGCGGACGGCCGCACCGCCACTCCATCGCTGACCCCGACCGGTTCTTCTTCCCATGCACGTCGCCCTCCCATGGACGCACGGTCCGTGCTCCTCATGGCGCACGAGCTCCTGCACTATCGACCGGTCGACGACCTCTACGAGGACTGGCTCGACCGCATCGCCGAGCTTGTCCGCGCCACAGGGGGCTCCACCGCGTTGTCCCTCTCTCTGCCTTGCCCTCCGCCAGCTATGGGCGACATAACTCATGGAGCGCATCCACCACCTCTGCCCCAAGACGGCACCCTAGCGCCAAGGCGCGCGGCTCCACGATGCGACCCGCCGTGTCCCGCGCCCGCGCGTGAAGAAAGAAGCTGTCAAGAAGCTGCCACCGCGCCAGGACCGGCTGCTGCGGCAAGACCACGCACCACCTGTAGCGGTAGGGCACAGACCCCATCAAGACCAAGCTCCACCCACAAGGCGGTCCCCGGTGACAATAGCTAGCTGCCGTGCTTTCACCCCCGCGTTGCGTAGCGTCGCCTGGCCGGGCAAGTTCAAGCCGGATCTGTCTCCTCGCTACGACGGCACCCCGACCCCCCAGAGTTCTTGTAGCTGAGCATCAAAGCGGCCAACGGCGACGAGAAAGTTATGGCGTACTGGTTTCCCATGGCTCTCAAGGAGGGCGCCCGCTCCTGGCTGCTGAACCTGCCACCGGGATCGATCTCCTCCTGGGACGAGATGCGCAACCGCTTCGTCGCCAATTTCCAGGGCCCTCACGACCGCCCGCCGGCTGCGGGTGACCTGCGCCGCGTCAGGAAACAACCGGGAGAGACCCTCCAGAAGTACATCCAGCGCCTCAACAACGTCTGCCTCAAGATCGCGAAGGTGACGGGCGAGGCCATCATCTCTGCGTTCTCTGATGGCGTCCGCGATGTCAAGATGAAGGAAGAGCTTGCTATCCATGAGGAGTTGTGCACGTCCCTGGAGTTGTTCAACCTAGCGACCAAGTGCGCAAGAGCTGAGGAGGGGCGCCTCTCCCTCCTCGAGCTCCCAGCCACAGACCCGGAGGAGAACAAAGCCAAGGCCAAGGACGTGAAGCGCAAGGGAGCAACCGTGCTCGCGGCGGAACCAGACACAAAGTGTGGCAGAGACCAACCAGATTCATCTAAGAGAAGCCATCCATTCTGCGCCTTCCACAACCTGAATACCCACAACACCGGCAACCATCAAGAGCTCAGAGCCATTCACGAAGGACGCTTCGGTCGACGCCCCGAGCGCAGCGATCGGGGCTATGGCCGAGGAGGAGGACATGGTGGCCGACGCTGGGATGACTGTGGCCCACGCCAGGAGTGGCGCGACCGGCCTTGTGAGGACCGCTGGCAGGATCAGCCTCGCGAGGGCGCCTGGAGGGATCAACCTCGTGAGGATCGTCCTCAAGGCAACGCCGGGCTCCCTCCGCTGCCGCCACCGCCAAGAAGGAATGACGAACACCATCAAGATGAGGGGGCTGGGGGCTTCCAGGAACCGCGTGCTATCGTCTGCATCTTGGGCAGAGCCCAGGCCCCAGCCTTGCAGCGTACCTTCAAGCAGTTTGCTCATGAAGTGAATGCAGCCCTCCCCAAGCTCGAGGCCACACACCCGCTCAGATGGTCCTAGTGCCCCATCACGTTCAACTCAGCGGATCAGCTCAAGTGCGCAGCTACCGTTGGCGCCCTCCCGATGCTTTGCTCCCCAGTCATCAGCAGCGTGCAAGTTACCAAGACCCTCATCGACGACGGCGCAGGGCTCAACGTCATGTCCGTCGACACGTTCGACAACCTCCAAGTGCCATATGACCAGCTTTAGCCCACCAAGCCTTTCTCAGGAGTGACCGGCGGTTCCACCACACCGATAGGGCAGGTCCGCCTCCTTGCCACCTTCGAAGAATGCAAGAACTACCGCACCGAGCTCATCGACTTCGACACCGCGCACATCCGTCTGCCGTACAACGCCATCCTCGGGTATCCAGCCCTGGCCAAGTTCATGGCAGTGACCCATCACGGTTATAATGTCCTCAGGATGCCGGGAAGCGGCGGGATCATCACGGTCCCATGTGAAGAAAGAGATGCGGTGTGCTCCCTCGAGCGTGCCTTCCAAGTTGCAGCAATTGATGACCCCGACAGCAAGGGCGAGGGCCCTCCTGAGGCCATCCCTAAGAAGAAGAAGCAGTTGTGCCGTGAAGGACCTCAGGAGGGTGGCGTCACAGCCGGAGCCTCATCAGGACCAGCGCCCGCTCCCGGGGCGCCTCCCTCCATCGCATAGGAAGGCGCGCCCGGTGCCCTTCTCGGGCAGGGCTCGGGGGCTTCCTTCTGGAAGGCCTCAGACCTTGCCCACATGACGAGGGAGGCGCTTGGGCACCACTTGGAGGCGTGCTTCATGACATGTTTCCTTCAGGAGGGCACAAGGCAAGGATTGCCTACCGTTCAGGAGTTCATCACCAAGACCACCCAGGAATTGCATGACGCAAGGGCCATGTGCGGTGACCGCCGCTCACAAGGTGCCGCTTCCCATCCAGGCGAGGATGCCGGGCTGCGCGTCTACATCGACATTCCAGGGCTCAATAGGGCCACTCCTCAGGAGCTTTTCTGGCCTTCGCGCGTGGGACGCTGCGAGGGCCCACCGCACAGCAATGTTCGCATGCCCGTCGGCCTGCCCAGCGTGTCGTCCGCCTACCTGCGCAACATGCGGCGCATCCTAGCGGCTCGGGAGGCCAGGCATCACACCGTCCCGATGGATATGGAGACGGTCCTCAAGGAACCACCTGATCCCCCAGAGCCTCCTGAGGCTCAGGGCCCCGGCGGCTCGTGAGGAGCAACCCCTTCGCTGCGCACCTTCAGCTGCCCCAACTCTCCTTCGTCAACATAACCAGGTGACATTTTCCAAGTTCATTTAGCTGGGAGCGCCCCTCGGGCTGCATCATTCCCAGGCCGTGTGGGTCCGTCCATGTAGCATGTATCCTTTTTTATGTCTTTACCTTACCTTGTTGGGAGCACCCCTCGGGCTGCATCATCCCCAAGCCGCTCGGGCCTAACCCAGTGGCACGTATCTCCATGCACTTATTTAAGCCTACTACTCTCATGTTTGATCTACCTATGATTACTACCTGCTCAATCGTCGCCTCCCACGGGGCCTCCTCACGCCGGCACAACGCTGGTGCACGGGTCCGTCTCTGCCATGTCGAAAAACCTGAGCGGTTGAGCTTTGGCTCGCGGCACGCCCCGCGCACGTCACCTCACCGGGCCCTCAGTGCCTTCACCCCCTCGCGGAGCAACCAGCGGCAGGCTAGTAACCATAACGGCAGATTGTGTTCTTCCTTGTGCTTGCTCGCAGGGATCTCACGAGGATAACACCAGGTGGCACCGCGAGCTCCCACCTCTTCCAAGTAATCCACTTGCATGTTAAAAGGGGGGCTCCTGAGCATCGCGACTCAGGAGCTCTTACTGGCTCTCCAGCCCTCACCCCCTGGCCTTGACCACGGCATGCGACCTGGCATACCAGCGGCGGCTGAGCTCGCTCAAGGGCCAGGACCTAAGGACGTAGAGCACAAAGGAGAGCATTGAAAGGGGGAGGACTCGTATGGGCCTGACCAAGCTACACCGCGGATGTTCGCGCACAGGTCTGGCGCATCACGAAGAATCGATCCCGGACCGCCAAGCTAAGTCACGAGCTCAGATCAACTAATCGTTGGAACCTAGGGGATACGCTTGCCGCAGCCCTGTTGCGGCAACGTCGCCTCCCTTTCTTATCTTACCACGGCTGCTTGAGCGCTAAAGGGGACCCCCTGAGCATCGCGCCTCAGGAGCTCTTACTGGACCTCAGGCCGCTCACCTCCTGGCCTTGACCACGGCACGTGACCTGGCATACCAGCGATGGCTGAAGCTTGCCTGGGGACCGGGACCTGTCAGTGTAGACCAACAAGTTGTCGCGAGATTGGAAAGGGAAGACCGAGCCTGTAACGCCCTCGATGCGGTCTCGGGGCGTTACAGAGCCTAAACAGGACTTGCGCTCACAAGGCTTCCATAATTGGGATAATATCAACAAAAGACATTGCAGACTCTTTGCATGCCCCCATGGGGTACTTCTCGATTCCTCGCAGGGAACAAATGACGAGAACCTACCCTAGGCGACGGCGGGTGCCAGACTTTGCGGCCCTACCCTGGGCGCGGCGAGAGCTCGGGGGCACGTAGCTATCGTCGCTCGTCTCCGGAGTCTCGTAGAGCTCGGGAGAACCGCTGGACTCCCAAGAGTCGCTGCTGCTGGAGCAGCCGCGAGCGGCTCGCGCCTCATCTTGGCGCTCCCCTTCGGGGCAACACTCCAGGCGGCGACCCTCCGCATCGAAGACCTTGAAGAACCACGTGGAGGCGCCGTCATACTCGAAGTGGATCGCGAGGGCGCCCTCCGCACGAAAAACCCATGCAACCTCGCCCCAGCCACGGGTCATGAAGATCTTGCCGGTGGAGACTCCTTCAACCTCTGCTCCAGTCGCTGGAGCGTCGCAGTCAGCATGCTGCAAGCAGAGATCGAGAGGCCCCCTCGTTGGCATCACGTCAGAGAAGAAGTGCGGGAAGCGGATCCAGGAGCTTGGGGACATGGCCGGCCACAGCACAAGCTCGCGTGAAGAGCCCGCGGCATGTACTCCAGGAGCAACGGCACTTGTCACCGCAGCGCGTCGACCTTGGCCGCGGTGTGCGCGCTGACGCTCGTTGCTCCTTCCTCCCGAGCCCTCGGTTTGGGCGTGCAAGGGCAACGGATATCCAGGAGGAGGGCGCTCACACCAAGGCCTCGTCACCACCTGCATCGCCGCAACATCGCGACGGTGGACCGACCTCTTCTTCGGCGGAAGCAGCGCCGGCATGTCGAGGGGAATCTTTCCCTTCTCGTCAGCTGAGAACCTTCGGATCGGCGCCATTGAAGTTGCTACTAGCAGTACAGCACAGGAGGAAGAAGCAGACGGAATGGGAAGAAGTGGGGAATGGGGGCTGATACGTCTCCAACGTATCTATAATTTTTGATTGCTCCATGCTATGTTATCTACTGTTTTGGGCAATATTGGGCTTTATTATCCACTTTTATACTATTTTTGGGACTAACCTATTAACCGGACCCCCAGCCCAGAATTGATGTTTGTTGCCTATTTTAGTGTTTCAAAGAACAGGAATATCAAACGGAGTCGAAACGGAACGAAATCAACTAGAGAAGTTATTTTTGGAAGGAAAGCTACCGGATGGACTTGGAACCCATGTCAGGAGCCAAGGGAGGTGCTCACGAGGGTAGGGGGCGCCCCCCCTAGGGCGCGCCCCCTTTCCTCATGGGGCCCCCGAAGCTCCACCGACGTACTTCCTGCACCCATATATACTCACGTACCCTAACACTTCCAGAACACACAATAGATCGGGAGTTCCGCCACCAGAAGCCTCCGTAGCCACCGAAAGCCAATCTAGACCCGTTTCGGCACCCTGCCGGAGGGGGAAATCCCTCTCCGGTGGCCATCTTCATCATCCCGGTGCTCTCCATGATGAGGAGGGAGTAGTTCTCCCTCGGGGGGTGAGGGTATGTACCAATAGCTATGTGTTTGATCTCTCTCTCTCTCTCTCTCTCTCTCTCTCGCTCTCTCTCGTGTTCTTGATTTGGCACGATCTTGATGTATCGCGAGCTTTGCTATTATAGTTGATCTTATGTTTCTTCTCCCCCTCTACTCTCTTGTAATGAATTGAGTTTCCCCTTTGAAGTTATCTTATTGGATTGAGTCTTTAAAGATTTGAGAACACTTGATGTATGTCTTGCCATGCGTATCTGTGGTGACAATGGGATACCACGTGATTCACTTGATGTATGTTTTGGTGATCAACTTGCGGGTTCCGCCCATGAACCTATGCATAGGGGTTGGCACACATTTTCGTCGTGATTCTCCGGTAGAAACTTTGGGGCACTCTTTGAGGTTCTATGTGTTGGTTGAATAGATGAATCTGAGATTGTGTGATGCATATCGTATAATCATACCCACGGATACTTGAGGTGACATTGGAGTATCTAGGTGACATTAGGGTTTTGGTTGATTTGTGTCTTAAGGTGTTATTCTAGTACGAACTCTAGGGCTGTTTGTGACACTTATAGGAATAGCCCAATGGATTGATTGGAAAGAATAACTTTGAGGTGGTTTCATACCCTACCATAATCTCTTCGTTTGTTCTCCGCTGTTAGTGACTTTGGAGTGACTCTTTGTTGCATGTTGAGGGATAGTTATGTGATCCAATTATGTTATTATTGTTGAGAGGACTTGCACTAGTGAAAGTATGAACCCTAGGCCTTGTTTCAACACATTGCAATACCGTTTACGCTCACTTTTACCATTAGTTACCTTGCTGTTTTTATATTTTCAGATTACAAATACTCATATACCACTTGTATCACCATCTCTTCGCTGAACTAGTGCATATATATAATTTACCATTGTATTGGGTGTGTTGGGGACACAAGAGACTCTTTGTTATTTGGTTGCAGGGTTGTTTGAGAGAGACCATCTTCATCCTATGCCTCCCACGGATTGTTAAACCTTAGGTCATCCACTTGAGGGAAATTTGCTACTGTCCTACAAACCTCTGCACTTGGAGGCCCAACAACGTCTACAAGGAGAAGGTTGTGTAGTAGACATCAAGCTCTTTTCTGGCGCCGTTGCCGGGGAGGTGAGTGCTTAAAGGTATATCTTTAGATCTTGCAACCGAGTCTTTTAGTTTCTTGTTTTATCACTAGTTTAGTTTATAAAAGAAAATTAAAAATGGAATTAAGTTTGCCTCATACGCTTCATCTTTTTAATATCTTTCGTGAGTATGATGGAAAGGAAAATTGTGCCAAAGTGTTAGAAGAAGAATGCATTAAAATGTTTGGCACTAAATATTTGAATGATGAGCATGATTCCAATGTTGTTAGTATGGATTCCTTGAATATCCATGATGCTAATGATATGCAAAGCCACAAGCTTGGGGAAGCTATGTTTGATGAAGATGATTTTTTTGTCCCCCAACTTTTGATGAGCAAATTTATTATGATGAAAGCATGCCTCCTATCTATGATGATTATTGTGATGACACGTATGCTTTAAATAATAATAATAACAATGAACCTTGACATCTTGATCTTAATTTTCGATCACATGATAGTTATTTTGTTGAGTTTGCTCCCACTATTCCGAATGAGAAGAATTTTGCTTATGTGGAGAGTAGTGAATTTTCTATGCTTGTAGATCATGAAAATAATGCTTTAGGTGCTGGTTATATTGTTGAACTCATTCATAATTCTACTGAAAAAATTATTATGAGGGAGGAATATATGCTTGCAGGAATTGCAATAATATCAACTTTGCTCTCTATGTGCTTAAAATTTTGAAGTTATGCTTGTTTTACCTTCCTATGCAAGTTGATTGTTGTTCCCATAAGTTGTTTGCTCAAAAAATCCCTATGCATAGGAAGTGGGTTAGACTTAAATGTGCTAGTCATATTCTTAATGATGCTCTCTTTATGTTACAATTCTTATCTTTTATGTGAGCATTATTGAAATCATCATGCCTAGCTAGGGGCATTAAACGATAGCGCTTGTTGGGAGGCAACCCAATTTTATATTTGTTCCTTGCTTTTTGTTCCTGTTTATTAATAAATAATTCATCTAGACTCTATTTAGATGTGGTTTTATGTGTTTAATTAGTGTTTGTGCCAAGTAGAACCTTTGGGAAGACTTGGGGAAAGTCTTGTTGATCATGCTGTCAAAAACAGAAACTTTAGCGCTCACGAGAATTGCTGCCATTTTTATTTCGAGATTGCTACTTAGTTAATTATTTTTGCAGATGATTAATAGATAAATTCCTCATTTGCAGAAATTTATTTTAGAATTTTATGAGTTCCATAAGTATACGTTTGATTCAGATTACTACAGACTGTTCTGTTTTTGACAGATTCTGTTTTTCGTGTGTTGTTTGCTTATTTTGATGAATCTATGGCTAGTAAAATAGTTTATAATCCATAGAGAAGATGGAATACAGTAGGTTTAACACCAATATAAATAAATAATGAGTTCATTACAGTACCTTGAAGTGGTGATTTATTTTCTTATACTAACGGAGCTTACGAGTTTTCTGTTAAGTTTTGTGTTGTGAAGTTTTAAAGTTTTGGGTAAGCATTCGATGGACTATGGAATAAGGAGTGGCAAGAGCCTAAGCTTGGGGATGCCCGAGGCACCCCAAGGTAATATTCAAGGACAACCAATGGCCTAAGCTTGGGGATGCCCCGGAAGGCATCCCCTCTTTCGTCTTCGTTCATCGGTAACTTTACTTGGAGCTATATTTTTATTCACCACATGATATGTGTTTTGCTTGGAGCGTCAATTTATTTTCTTAGGATTTCCTTGCTGTTATTTAGAAATTTTTTTTGCATCTTTTATTTCAATAAAAGTGGCATTGATAGCCTTCACTATGCCTATGTTACAAGTATACATGTTGTTGTTTGAAAACAGAAAGTTTACCGCTGTTGCAATAATTCCCTAGAAAAGTCAGAATGCGATAAAATGTTGAAACCTTTTTCATATTAAGCTCTGATAAATTTACTACAGTGGGAATTTTCTTTCATAATTTTTGGAGCTAAGGAAGTATGGATGTTTCAGCATTCTTTACAGACTATCCTGTTTAGGCAGATTGCTGTTATGTTTGCATTGTTTGCATATGTTTGCTTCTTTAACGATTCTATTTGAGGATAGGACTATTAAATATGCAGAGGCATTTAGTATGAAATGTTGAATAATAATTTTAGTGGTTTACTACAGTAGAGTATGATAAGGTTTCTGCAATGGTTTATACTAACTTATCTCACGAGTCCTTGTTGAGTTTTGTGTTGATGAAGCTTTTGAGATTTAGGGAGACCGTGATATGAGAGGAATTAAGGAGACACAAAAGCTCAAGCTTGGGGATTCCCAAGGCACCCCAAGATAATATTTCAAGAAGTCTCAAGCATATAAGCTTGGGGATGCCCGGTTGGCATCCCACCTTTCTTCTTCAACAACTATCAGTTAGTTTCGGTTGATCGTAAGTTTTTGCTTCTTCACATGATGTTTGCTATTCTTAGATGTCATTTTATTTTGCTTTGCTTGCTGTTTGAATAGAATACCAAGATCTGAAATTATTAAATGTTAGAGAGTCTTCACATAGTTGCATAATTATTCGACTACTCATTGATCTTCACTTATATCTTTCGGAGTAGTTTGTCATTTGCTCTAGTGCTTCACTTATATCTTTTAGAGCATGGTGGTAGTTTTATTTTGAAGAAATAAATGAACTCTCATGCGTCACTTATATTATTTTGAGAGTCTTAATAGCATGGTAATTTACTTTATGTGATCTTGTCATCTTGATCTTAATTTTCAAGATAAAGAATAATAATAACAGTGAAACTTGTCATCTTGATCTTAATTTTCAATCACATGATAGTTATTTTGTTGAGTTTGCTCCCACTATTATTCATGAGAAGAATTTTGCTTGTGTGGAGTGTAGTAAATTTTCTATGCTTGTAGACCATGAAAAGAATGCTTTATGTGATAGTTATATTGTTGAATTCATTCATGATGCTACTGAAAATTACTATGAGGGAGGAACATATGCTTGTAGGAATTGCATTAATATCAAGTTTCCTCTCTATGTGCTTAAAGTTTTGAAGTTATGCGTGTTTGGCCTTCCTATGCTAGTTGATTATTGTTCCCATAAGTTGTTCGCTCACAAAATCCCTATGCATAGGAAGTGGGTTAGACTTAAATGTGCTAGTCATATTCTTCATGATGCTCTCTTTATATTTCAATTCTTATCTTCTATATGAGCATCATTGAAATCATCGTGTCTAGCTAGGGGCGTTAAACGATAGCGCTTGTTGGGAGGCAACCCAACTTTATTTTTATTACTTAATTTTTGTTCCTGTTTAGTAATAAATAATTTATCTAGCCTATGTTTAGATGTGGTTTTATGCTTTTAATTAGTGTTTGTGCCAAGTAGAACCTTTGGGAAGACTTGGGGAAAGTCTTGTTGATCATGCTGTAAAAAACAGAAACTTCAGCGCTCACGAGAATTGCTGCTATTTTTATTTGGAGAGTGATATTTAGTTGATTCTTTTTGCAGATGATTAATAGATAAATTACTCAGGTCCAGAAATTTATTTGAGAATTTTATGAGTTCCATAAGTATACGTTTGATCCAGATTACTGCAGACTGTTCTATTTTTGACAGATTCTGTTTTTCATGTGTTGTTTTTGACAGATTCTAGCATGATAAAGAATAATAATAATAATAATGAAACTTGTCATCTTGATCTTAATTTTCAATCACATGATAGTTATTTTGTTGAATTTGCTCCCACTATTATTCATGAGAAGAATTTTGCTTGTGTGGAAAGTAGTAAATTTTCTATGCTTGTAGACCATGAAAAGAATGCTTTATGTGATAGTTATATTGTTGAATTCATTCATGATGCTACTGAAAATTACTATGAGGGAGGAACATATGCTTGTAGGAATTGCATTAATATCAAGTTTCCTCTCTATGTGCTTAAAATTTTGAAGTTATGCGTGTTTGGCCTTCCTATGCTAGTTGATTATTGTTCCCATAAGTTGTTCGCTCACAAAATCCCTATGCATAGGAAGTGGGTTAGACTGTTCTATTTTTGACAGATTCTGTTTTTCATGTGTTGTTTCCTTATTTTGATGAATCTATGGCTAGTAAAATAGTGTATAAACCATAGAGAAGTTGGAATACAGTAGTTTTAACACCAATATAAATAAAGAATGAGTTCATTACAGTACCTTGAAGTCATGATTTATTTTCTTATACTAACGGAGCTTACGAGTTTTCTGTTAAGTTTTGTGTTGTGAAGTTTTCAAGTTTTGGGTAAGGATTCGATGGACTATGGAATAAGGAGTGGCAAGAGCCTAAGCTTGGGGATGCGCAAGGCACCCCAAGGTAATATTCAAGGATAGCCAAGAGCCTAAGCTTGGGGATGCCCCGGAAGGCATCCCCTCTTTCGTCTTCGTTCATCGGTAACTTTACTTGGAGCTATATTTTTATTCACCACATGATATGTGTTTTGCTTGGAGCGCCAATTTATTTTGTTAGGGTTTGCTTTCTGTTATTTATAACAATGTTTTGCATATTTTATTCCAATAAAAGTGGCATTGATAGTCTTTACTATGCCTATGTTACAAGTATACATGTTGCTGTTTGAAAACAGAAAGTTTACCGCTGTTGCAATAATTCCCTAGAAAAGTCAGAATGTGATAAAATGTTGAAACCTTTTGCATATTAAGCTCTGATAAATTTACTACAGTGGGAATTTTCTTTCATAATTTTTGGAGCTAGGGAAGTATGGATATTGCAGCATTCTTTACAGACTATCCTGTTTAGGTAGATTGCTGTTATGTTTGCATTGTTTGCAAATGTTTGCTTCTTTAATGATTCTATTTGAGGATAGGAATATTAAATATGCAGAGGCATTTAGTATGCAATGTTGAATAATAATTTTAGTGATTTGCTACAGTAGAGTATGATAAGGTTTTTGCAATGGTTTATACTAACTTATCTCACGAGTCCTTGTTGAGTTTCGTGTGGATGAAGCTTTTGAGATTTAGGGAGACCGTGATATGAGAGGAATTAAGGAGACACAAAAGCTCAAGCTTGGGGATGCCCAAGGCATCCCAAGATAATATTTCAAGAAGTCTCAAGCATCTAATCTTGGGGATGCCCCGGTTGGCATCCTACATTTCTTCTTCAACACCTATCGGTTAGTTTCAGTTGATCCTAAGTTTTTGCTTCTTCACATGATGTTTGCCATTCTTAGAATGTCATTTTATTTTGTTTTGCTTGCTGTTTGAATAAAATACCAAGATATGAAATTCTTAAATGTTAGAGAGTCTTCACATAGTTGCATAATTATTCGACTACTCATTGATCTTCACTTATATCTTTTGGAGTAGTCTGTCATTTGCTCTAGTGCTTCACTTTTATCTTTTAGAGCATGGTGGTTGAGGGAGTACTGGATTAAGGGGTCTCCGGACAGCCGGACTATATCCTTTGGCCGGACTATTGGACTATGAAGACACAAGATTGAAGACTTCGTCCCGTGTCCGGATGGGACTCTACTTGGCGTGGAAGGCAAGCTAGGAAATACGGATATGTATATCTCCTCCTTTGTAACCGACCTTGTGTAACCCTAGCCCCTCCGATGTCTATATAAACCAGAGGGTTTTAATCCGTAGGACAACATACAATCATACCATAGGCTAGCTTCTAGGGTTTAGCCTCTCCGATCTCGTGGTAGATCAACTCTTGTACTACTCATATTATCAAGAATAATCAAGCAGGACGTAGGGTTTTACCTCCATCAAGAGGGCCAGAACCTGGGTAAAACATCATGTCCCCTGCCTCCTGTTACCATCCGCCTTAGACACACAGTTCGGGACCCCCTACCCGAGATCCGCCGGTTTTGACACCGACATTGGTTCTTTCATTGAGAGTTCCTCTGTGTCGTCATCTTTAGGCTTGATGGCTCCTTCAATCATCGATAGCGATGCAGTTCAGGGTGAGACTTTTCTCCCCGGACAGATCTTTGTGTTCGGCGGCTTCGCACTACGGGCCAACTCGGTTGGCCATCTAGAGCAGATCGAGAGTTACGCCACTGGCCACCAGGTCAGGTTTGGAAGCTTAAACTACGGATTCGAGCCCCTGCCTTGTGCGCCACACGGTCACGATGAGTATGATTTAGCTCTACCATCGTACAGTGTTCAGGAGATCGCACTGGCAACCGCTCCGACCCTCAATTCGGAACCTGTTGCGCCATCCATGGACGGGTGGATAGACCCCGCCACGGAGGTCGTATCCTCAGCGGCGATCGAGCTGAATATCGACCTTACCCTTCACGAGAGCCGTGATGCCAAACTGCTGGATCCTTCTCCGGCCACGGACTGCGAACCGCCTGCGCCCGTGCCTATCGAATCCCACTGGGCGCCGATCATGGAGTTTACCTCCACGGATATCTTTCAGCACTCGCCCTTCGGCGACATACGGAACTCATTAAGGTCTCTCTCCTTGTCAGGAGAGTCCTGGCCGAACTATGTCCGGCAGGATTGGGATGTGGATGACGAAGAAATTCGCCACCCACCCACCACCCACTTAGTAGCCATTGTCGACGATTTAACCGACATGCTCGACTTCGACTCCGAAGACATCGACGGCATGGACGACAATGCAGGAGGCGAACAAGAACCACTGCCCACAGGGCACTGGACAGCCACCTCATCATATGACATATATATGGTGGACACACCCAAAGAAGGCAATGGCGATAGGACCGCGGAGGATGACCCCTCCAAGAAGCAACCCAAGCGCCGAAGTTAGCAGCGCCGCTCTAAGTCTCGCCAAAGCAAAAGCGGTGACACCGGCATAGGAGACAATAGCACTCCGGACAATGCCAAAGATGACAACAATCCCCTCCAGCAAGATTTAGGGCAGGAGGATGGACAAGCCAGCCCTCCCAAGAGAGCGGCAGATGGAGAGGCGGAGGATGATAATTACATGCCTCCCTCCGAAGACGAGGCAAGCCTCGACGATGACGAATTCGTCGTGCCTGAGGATCCCGTCGAACAAGAGCACTTCAAGCGCCAGCTTATAGCCACAGCAAATAGCCTTAAGAAAAAGCAACAACAGCTTCAAGCTGATCAAGATTTGCTAGCCGACAGATGGACTGAAGTCCTTGCGGCCGAGGAATATAAACTCGAACGTCCCTCCAAGAGTTACCCAAAGCGCAGGTTGCTACCCCGATTGGAGGAGGAAGCACCAAAACCTACATCTCCAGCGTATGACGCGGCCGATCGGCCACCTCATGACCGTGACAGAGAGGCATTTCAGCTAAAAGCTCAGCCCGCACTTCTACGCCACTCAAATAAAAATGTCCAAGCATGGGGAAATACGCCAGACCTGCGAGATGTATTGGAGGACAAAGCAAAGCACGCAAGATCAATCTACGGATCACGAGGGCGCGCCACTATGCGAGACGATAACCGTCACATCGGATATAGTAAAAGTAAATCCGGCCGGGCCGAACACAGCGGGCAAGACTCAATTGAGCTGTGTCGCGATATAGCCCAGTACAGAGGCGCCGCACACCCCCTATGCTTCATAGATGAAGTAATGGATCACCAAATCCCAAAGGGTTTCAAACCCGTAAATATCAAATCATACAACGGCACAACAGATCCTGCGGTATGGATCAAGGATTTCCTCCTGCACATCCACATGGCCTGCGGTGACGATCTACACGCCATCAAATACCTCCCACTCAAACTCAAAGGACCAGCTCGGCATTGGCTCAACAGCTTGCCAGCAGAGTCCATTGGCTGTTGGGAAGATCTGGAAGCCGCATTCCTCGACAACTTCCAGGGCACTTATGTGCGACCACCAGATGCCGATGACTTGAGCCACATAATTCAGCAGCTAGAGGAATCGGCCAGGCAATTCTGGACATGGTTCCTAACAAAGAAAAATCAAATCGTCGACTATCCGGATGCAGAGGCCCTAGCAGCTTTTAAGCACAACATCCGCGACGAGTGGCTCGCCCGGCACCTTGGCCAGGAAAAGCCGAAATCTATGGCAGCCCTCACGACACTCATGACCCGCTTTTGTGCAGGAGAGGACAGCTGGTTGGCTCGCAGTAATAACATATCAAAGAACCATGGTACTTCGGATACCAAGGATGACAATGGCAGGTCACATCGCAACAAACATAAGCGCCGCATCAACAACTACAATACCGAGGATATGGCATTCAATGCCGGATTCAAAGGCTCTAAACCCGGTCAGCGGAAAAGGCCATTCAAAAGAAGCAGTCCAGGCCCGTACAGTTTGGACCCTATACTCGATCGCTCATGTCAAATACACGCCCCCCCCGACAAGCCAGCCAACCACACCAACAGGGATTGTTGGGTGTTCAAGCAGGCCGACAAGTGAAATGTCGAAAACAAAGACAAGGGGTCACATAGCGATGACGAGGAGGAGCCCCGACAGCCGAACACCGGAGGATAGAAGAGGTTCAACCCACAAGTGCGGACGGTGAACATGATATACGCAACCCACATCCCCAAGAGGGAGCGGAAGCGAGCGCTAAGGGACATATATGCGTTGGAGCCAGTCGCCCCAAAGTTCAACCCATGGTCCTCTTGTCCGATCACCTTCGATCGCAGGGACCACCCCACTAGTATCCATCATGGCGGATTCGTTGCACTGGTCCTAGACCCAATCATTGACGGATTTCACCTCACTCGAGTCCTTATGGATGGCGGCAGCAGCCTGAACCTGCTTTATCAGGACACAGTGCGCAAAATGGGTATAGGCCCCTCAAGGATCAAACCCACAAAAACGACCTTCAAAGGCGTCATACCAGGTGTAGAGGACCATTGCACAGGCTCAGTCACACTGGAAGTGGTCTTCGGATCCCCGGATAACTTCCGAAGCGAGGAGTTAATCTTTGATATACTCCCGTTCCACAGTGGCTATCACGCACTGCTCGGGCGAACTGCATTTGCGAGATTCAATGCGGTACCGCATTATGCATATCTCAAGCTCAAGATGCCAGTACCTCGGGGGGTCATCACAGTTAATGGAAACATAGAGCACTCTCTCTGTACGGAGGACCACATTGCATCCGTCACAGCAGAAGCGCAAAGCAGCCTCTTAAGGCAATCCACCAGTTCGGCGATTAAAGACCCGGACACCTTCAAGCGCGCCCGAAGTAATCGACAACAAGACCGCCTGGCACGTTCCGAGCTCGCATAGCAATGCGGCCCCGCCCCAGTCCCAGCCAAACGGCGAAATCGGTGCCACGCGTACACAACTACGCATTGAAAATACCATGGGCACAGGTGGGGAGGGGGGCACGACTACGGCACAACCCAAGATGCGGCTCAACCGTACTAGGGGCTTCCCACTTTGTTATTTTTCTCTCTTTCAGGACTTTAATATCTGGAAACCCTGTCCGGCAGTATGATTGCCGGACACATGATGCAGCAACCAAGGAGGCAGAAAGCTACGTCGCACCACTGAACTCCCAGGTGGATTCCGATAAGGAGTGAAATACTTGCTTTAAATACCATTCCTCAGCTTGCCCTTGGAAGGGACATGTCAAATAGTCCTACTTTCTCCTTATCGCACTACTTGTATCATTCTGCTTTAACGCACCTTTTTGAATAAACAATGCATATCACTAGACTATTATCGCATTCTCTATTCTTCATATATATATATATATATATGTTCATTCATGACATCCAGCACCCGTACACTATGGTACGGCCAGTATGCTAGGGGCTTAAGCATACCCCATAATACGGCGTGAGAATTCGGAAGACTTTCGACAGTGCGGCACCCCGAACTTATAGCATTATATGCATCAGCTCCGAATCATGTCTTGGGTCAATAGTTGGGTTTGCCCGGCTCCCATGTTTTGGTACCTTATGTTCCGCTATATCGGCTAAGGTAGCACTGGGAGAACTACTGCGATTGTGCCCCGGTTCAGCTGGGCTAAGCACCTCAGTAGAGAAAGCTAAAACTGAATATCATGAAAAGGCGAGAGCTGGTCGCTGTTCGAGAGGTTTCCAATCCCTAAAGACTTATGCCGCTTAGAGCGAGGAGTCGGCTTTCTCCGGCTTAAGGGCGTGTATAGCGCCCCGAATTCGGTCTTCCGGATACTAGGGGCTTCGCCAAAATTTAAAATTATAGAATTCTATGGCTAAGTGAGAGTGATAAAGCATTATAGTCCGATTGCCTTGTTCGTTGTGCTGAGCACCTCCCTCGAAGGACCCAAAAATGGGAAAAAGAGTGCTCAGGTTTATCCCGAACACCCCAGCACTCGTGGCATGGGGGCAGAAGCCGACGACTAGCCATCTCTCAGATTTGATAAACAGCCGAACAGAAGGTAATATTTTAAATTCAAACAAGCGTTGCATAGCGCATATGAACAAGTTTTCATAATACAGGATCACACGAGCAAGTTCATTCAAATATTACATCTTTCGCACACTCGTCCACTATAAGACGGGCACCCTTCAGGACACCCTCATAATACATCTCGGGGTGGCGATGCTCCTTGCCCTGCGGCGGCCCCTCCTTCACCAGCTTCTCAGCGTCCATCTTGGCCCAGTGCACCTTTGCATGAGCAAAAGCCCGGCGGGCACCTTCAATACAGATGGACCGCTTGATGACTTCCAGTCGTGGGCAGGCATCCACAAGCTGCCTCACCAGGCCGTAATAGCTGTTGGGAAGGGAGTCGCCAGGCCACATCCGGACTATAAAGCCCTTCATGGCCTGTTCGACCGCCTTGTGTAGCTCGACCAGTTGCTTCAGCTGGTCGCTCATGGGCATCGGGTGTTCGGTCCCAGTATACTGAGACCATAACAACTTCTCCGTTGAGCTTCCCTCCTCGGCCTGGTAATATCT
The DNA here is from genome assembly GCA_034509565.1 of Triticum monococcum. Taxonomy (NCBI): domain Eukaryota; kingdom Viridiplantae; phylum Streptophyta; class Magnoliopsida; order Poales; family Poaceae; genus Triticum; species Triticum monococcum. Next base: position 132,994,448 of record CM067847.1, read on the forward strand.
CGCGGCATCCGACATGCTACGGGGAAAATCTGCGAATGCTCCTGGAGAGCTCCGGACTCGGGTAAGTAACAAGTAATTTACTTTCACATGCTTGCTTTGCATATTGAATGCCTTACCCGCCGCTATCTGCCTCATCGCCTCAAACTCCTGGAGGGCCTTTTGGGCTTCAGCCTTGGCATTCTATGCGCTCTCGAGGGCCGCGGCAAGCTCGAACTCTCATGTCTTTGAGTCAAGCTCCAAAGCCTCGTGCTTCTTCACGAGAGCCTGGAGCTCTTGCTTCACCTCGCCCACCCGTGCCTCTTGCCTCTCCCGCTCGGTGCGCTCCTTGGCCACTTTGTTTTCGGCCTCGGACAACGCTTGCTTCAGGGTCACCACTTCGGTCGTGGCCCCTGGCACATTCATGATGATCCTGTCATTTCACAACCACATTTTCTTTTATATATAGACAAGGTATTACTTACCTTTGTTCTCCTCGAGCTGCCTCTTGGCAAGGCCGAGCTCTTTCTCGGACCCCTCGAGTTCCTGCTTCAGTGCGGCGACCTCCGCAGTCAGTGCGGCAGAGGTCAGTAGCAAAGCCTGCATACGCATACAGACATGCTTATTTTAGACTCCTGCGGATATTATTTGATCCTCTATTCGGCTTTTCTTTGTGACCACCAAACAGAGCATCAAGGGCTACTGTCTATGCGGTAATATTTTCCTATATTGTAAATACTTACCTCAAAGCCTGTTAGAAGGCTGGCACAAGCTTCAGTCAGCCCGCTCTTGGCGGACTGAACCTTCTTAATCACCGCACTCATAATAGTGCGGCGCTCTTCGTCGATGGAAGCGCCGCGAAGCGCTCCCAGCAGGTTGTCAGGTGTCTCTGGATGGACAAAGGTCACCGGCACGGGCGGCTTGCCCCTCTTGGAAGAGGACCGCCTGCTCGAGTCCGGAACCATTGGAGGTTCCGGCGCGGTGTTCGGCTGAGAGCCGAACTCGGAGCCCCCGGGAGACTTGCTCCCTTTGCTCCTGGAATCCGGGAGGTCGCCTTGAGGCGCCTCCGGGACCGTCTCCCCCCGGCTCGGTGCCCCTTGAGACAATACCTCGGCATTGTCCGTGGGGCAAGGGGAGGAGGCGGTTGGAAGTGTATCACTATTCATGTCCGACGAGTCCAAGGAACCATGCGACGATGATACATCGATACGGGCTTGGGGCGGACTGCATAATCATATTCGATGTTAGGAGAAGCAGTGCGACGAAGGTATACTATGAGTTACTCTGGTATCCGAATACTTACGACTTCGCCAGGGGCTTGGCCCTGAGCAGCCACTCGTCTTCACCGTCGGCGGCGGTGATGGAGCAGTCCAAAAGGAGAGTCCTTCCCTTCTTGGACCCTTCGGCCTCCCCGGTTGGGGCGGCTTTCCTTTTCTTGTCTCCTCCGGCTGGAGGGGGAGAATCTTCATCATCCTTCTCCTCATTTTCATGGGAGGAGGGTGTCTTGATGTTGTCAGACGATGAGTCCGATACCACCTGGCGCCGGGAACTTTTTCGGGTTCCCTTGGCCTTCTTCTTGGTCTTGTCCGGCACCTCATAAGGAGTCGGAGTCTGCATCTCCGTCAGGAGAGCGTCCACAGGGTCTTCGGGCAGAGGGGCCGGACAGTTGATCTGCTCCGATGTCTTCACCCAGTCCTGTCAAAGGCATGGGATCTCAGACCCCGCAAATGGTTAAGCTATGGGAAATAAATACCCTGCGAGATGTACAGAACTTACCGGATTCGCATGGCGCTTCGCTCTTAGCCCGCGGTCCTCGGTAAGAGAAGGAGGGACCTCGGCACGCTTGAACAGCACCCTCCAGACGTCTTTCTGCGTCGTGTCGAAGAGCTCGCTGAGAGTCTGGTGCTGGGCCAGGTCGAACTCCCATAAGTTGAAGTCCCATTGTTGACACGGGAGGATCCGGCGGAAGAGCATGACCTGGACTATGTTGACAAGCTTAAGTTTCTTGCTTGTCATGTTCCGGATACACTTATGGAGTCCTTCCAACTCCACCGATGAACCCCAGGACAGGCCCTTCTCCTTCCAGGAAGTGAGCTACGTGGGGATTCTGGATCGAAACTCGGGGGCCGCCACCCAGTTGGTGTCGCGTGGCTCGGTGATGTAGAACCACCCCGATTACCACCCCTTTATGGTCTCCACGAAGGAGCCCTCGAGCCATATAACATTGGGCATCTTGCCCACCATGGCTCCGCCGCATTCCGCTTGTTGGCTGCCCACCACCTTCGGCTTGATATTGAAGGTCTTCAGCCACAGGCCGAAGTGGGGCCCGATGCGGAGGAAGGCCTCGCACACGACGATTAACATCGAGATGTTGAGGATGAAGTTCGGGGCCAGATCATGAAAGTCCAGCCCATAATAGAACATGAGGCCGCGGACAAATGGATGGAGGGGAAACCCTAGTCCGCAGACGAAGTGGGGGAGGAAGACCACCCTTTCATGAGGTTCTGGGGTAGGGATGACCTGCCCCGCGGCTGGCAGCCGCTGCGCGATATCCACGGCTAAGTATCCGGCTCCACATAGCTTTTTGATGTGTACCTCCATGACGGAGGAGGCCATCCACTTGCCTCCTGCTCCGGACATGTTTGGAGAGAGTTGAGGAGAAGGATGTGGACTTGGGCGTTGGAGCTCGAGTACGCAAGAATGGATGAGCAAGGAGGAAGAAGGCGTGGGAATAAAAAAGGTGAGATCTTATCCCTTTATAAGGGCGGACTAAACTATGCGCCCCCACTAGCCTGGTAAAACTCGCTTATCCCCCAAGCGCTGTAATTGATGGCGCGGTTGGGTTACCCACGTCCGTATTGATGAGAATCCCGTAATAAGGGGAACACGATCTCTGCTTTGACAAGACGTGTCAAGAAACCGCCTCGCGTTATGTGCGGGGCTGGCTAAAGAAAAACAGTTCGAATAATTACCGGGCCATGGCATGATGTCATGCTGCCAAAACGTGTCAGCAGATTAGATTTGTGGAAATGTTATTCTGTCTACGGTGGTATGTGGAACTTATTTTGCAGGGTCGGACACTATCCTTGTATTCAAACTCTTCTGTGGTGTATTCGGAGGAGGAACCCGCCTTGCAATGCCGAAGACAACACTGCGCGCCGGACTTATCGTCATTGAAGCCTGGTTCAGGGGCTACTGAGGGAGTCCTGGATTAGGGGGTCTCCGGACAGCCGGACTATATCCTTTGGCCGGACTATTGGACTATGAAGACATAAGATTTAAGACTTTGTCCCGTGTCCGGATGGGACTCTACTTGGTGTGGAAGGCAAGCTAGGCAATACGGATATGTATATCTCCTCCTTTGTAACCGACCTTGTGTAACCCTAGCCCCCTCCGGTGTCTATATAAGCCGGAGGGTTTTAGTCCGTACGACAACATACAATCATACCATAGGCTAGCTTCTAGGGTTTAGCCTCTCCGATCTCGTGGTAGATCAACTCTTGTACTACTCATATTATCAAGAGTAATCAAGCAGGACGTAGGGTTTTACCTCCATCAAGAGGGCCCGAACCTGGGTAAAACATCGTGTCCCCTGCCTCCTGTTACCATCCGCCTTAGACGCACAGTTCGGGACCCCCTACCCAAGATCCGCCGGTTTTGACACCGACAGTGGTAGTTTTATTTTGAAGAAATAGATGAACTCTCATGCTTCACTTAAATTATTTTAACAGTCTTAATAGCATGGAAATTTGCAAAATCCTAATATGCTAGGTATTCAAGAATAACAAAACTTTCTTATGAGTGTGTTGAATACTAAGAGAAGTTTGATGCTTGATGATTGTTTTGAGATATGGGGGTAATAATATCAAAGTCATGCTAGTTGAGTAGTTGTGAATTTGAGGAATACTTGTGTTGAAGTTTGCAAGTCCCATAGCATGCACGTATGGTAAATGTTGTGTAACAAATTTGAAACATGAGGTGTTATTTGATTGTCCTCCTTATGAGTGGCGGTCGGGGACGAGCGATGGTCTTTTCCTACCAATCTATCCCCCTAGGAGCATGCGTGTAGTGCCGAGGTTTTTGATGACTTCTAGATTTTTGCAATAAGTATGTGAGTTCTTTATGACTAATGTTGAGTCCATGGATTATACGCACTCTCACCCTTCCAACCTTGCTAGCCTATTCGTTACCGTGCATTGCCTTCTCACATTGAGAGTTGACGCAAACTTCGCTGGTGCATCCAAACCCCGTGATATGATACGCTCTGTCACACATAAACCTCCTTATATCTTCCTCAAAACAGCAACCATACCTACCTATTATGGCATTCCCATAGCCATTCCGAGATATATTGCCATGCAACTTTCCACCATTCCGTTCATCATGACACATTCCTCATTGTCATATTGCTTAGCATGATCATGTAGTTGACATAGTATTTGTGGCAAAGCCACTATTCATAATTCTTTCATACATGTCACTCTTGGTCCATTGCATATCCCGGTACACCGCCGGAGGCTTTCATATAGAGTCATCTTTGTTCTAGTATCGAGTTGTAATCATTGAGTTGTAAATAAATAGAAGTGTGATGATCATCATTTTCTAGAGCATTGTCCCAAGTGAGGAATAAAAAAAGGCCATAAAAAAGAGAAGGCCCAAAAAAGGAGAAAGGCTATAAAAAAAGAGAAGGCCCAAAAAAATGAAAATGAGAGAAAAAGAGAGAAGGGACAATGCTACTATCCTTTTACCACACTTGTGCTTCAAAGTAGCACCATGATCTTCATAGTAGAGAGTCTCTTGTTTTGTCACTTTCATATACTAGTGGGAATTTTTCATTATAGAACTTGGCTTGTATATTCCAAAAATGGGCCTCCTCAAGTGCCCTAGGTCTTCGTGAGCAAGCAAGTTGGATGCACACCCACTTAGTTTCTTTTGTTGAGCTTTCATACATTTATAGCTCTAGTGCATCCGTTGCATGGCAATCCCTACTCCTTGCATTAACATCAATCGATGGGCATCTCATAGCCCATTGATTAGCCTCGTTGATGTGAGACTTTCTCCTTTTTGTCTTCTCCACATAACCCCCATCATCATATTCTATTCCACCCATAGTGCTATATCCATGGCTCGCGCTCATGTATTGCGTGAAAGCTTATAGGTTTGAGATTACTAAAGTATGAAACAATTGCTTGGCTTGTCATCGGGGTTGTGCATGATGAGAGCTTTCTTGTGTGACGAAAATGGAGCATGAATAAACTATATGATTTTGTAGGGATGAACTTTCTTTGGCCATGTTATTTTGAGAAGACATGATTGCTTTGTTAGTATGCTTGAAGTATTATTATTTTTATGTCAATATGAACTTTTGTCTTGAATCTTTCGGATCTGAATATTCATACCACAATTAAGAAGAATTACATTAAAATTATGCCAAGTAGCACTCCGCATCAAGAATTCTGTTTTTATCATTTACCTACTCGAGGACGAGCAGGAATTAAGCTTGGGGATGCTTGATATGTCTCCAACGTATCTATAATTTTTGATTGCTCCATGCTATGTTATCTACTGTTTTGGGCAATATTGGGCTTTATTATCCACTTTTATATTATTTTTGGGACTAACCTATTAACCGGAGGCCCAGCCCAGAATTGCTATTTTTTACCATTTCAGTGTTTTGAAGAAAAGGAATATCAAACGGAGTCGAAACGGAACGAAATCAACTGGTGAAGTTATTTTTGGAAGGAAAGCTACCAGATGGACTTGGACCCCACGTCAGGAGCCAAGGGAGGTTCTCACGAGGGTAGGGGTGCCCCCCCTAGGGTGCACCCCCTGCCTCGTGGGGCCCCCGAAGCTCCACCGACATACTTCCTGCACCCATATATACTCACGTACCCTAAAACATCCAGAACACACAATAGATCGGGAGTTCCACCGCCAGAAGCCTCTGTAGCCACCGAAAGCCAATCTAGACCCGTTCAGGCACCCTGCCGGAGGGGGCAATCCCTCTCTGGTGGCCATCTTCATCATCCCCGTGCTCTCCATGACGAGGAGGGAGTAGTTCTCCCTCGCGGATGAGGGTATGTACCCGTAGCTATGTGTTTGATCCCCCTCTCTCTCTCTCGTGTTCTTGATTTGGCACAATCTTGATGTATCGCGAGCTTTGCTATTATAGTTGGATCTTATGTTTCTTCTTCCCCTCTACTCTCTTGTAATGAATATAGTTTCCCCTTTGAAGTTATCTTATCGAATTGAGTCTTTAAAGATTTGAGAACACTTGATGTATGTCTTGCCGTGCGTATCTGTGGTGACAATGGGATACCATGTGATTCACTTGATGTATGTTTTGGTGATCAACTTGCGGGTTCCGTCCATGAACCTATGCATATGGGTTGGCACACGTTTTCGTCGTGATTCTCCGGTAGAAACTTTGGGGCACTCTTTGAGGTTCTATGTGTTGGTTGAATAGATGAATCTGAGATTGTGTGATGCATATCGTATAATCATACCCATGGATACTTGAGGTGACATTGGAGTATCTTGGTGACATTAGGGTTTTGGTTGATTTGTGTCTTAAGGTGTTATTCTAGTGCGAACTCTAGGGCTGTTTGTGACACTTATAGGAATAGCCCAACGGATTGATTGGAAAGAATAACTTTGAGGTGGTTTCGTACCTTACCATAATCTCTTCGTTTGTTCTCCGCTATTAGTGACTTTGGAGTGACTCTTTGTTGCATGTTGAGGGATAGTTATGTGATCCAGTTATGTTATTATTGTTGAGAGGACTTGCACTAGTGAAAGTATGAACCCTAGGCCTTGTTTCAACACATTGCAATACCGTTTACGCTCACTTTTATCATTAGTAACCTTGCTGTTTTTATATTTTTAGATTACAAATACTCATATCTACTATCCATATACCACTTGTATCACCATCTCTTCGCCGAGCTAGTGCACCTATACAATTTACCATTGTATTGTGTGTGTTGGGGACACAAGAGACTCTTTGTTATTTGGTTGCAGGGTTGTTTGAGAGAGATCATCTTCATCCTACGCCTCCCACAGATTGATAAACCTTAGGTCATCCACTTGAGGGAAATTTGCTACCGTCCTACCAACCTCTACACTTTGAGGCCCAACAACGTCTACAAGAAGAAGGTTGCGTAGTAGACATCAGGGGCTCCGCCCCTTCTTCATTTATAGCAGGAGAAGGCCAAGCAGCGCCCCCACGATCACAGGTAATAATGGTTCTCCTTGCATGTCGCAGGGACTTGTCAAGTCGGGCAGTTGCCGAGGCAGCGTGGGGAAGCGGAGACGCCCATGTCCAATTAACCGCCACGCGTCAACCGAGGTCGCAGGCTTTAGGGGCCCGCGGCCTCCGTGCTTGACCTTTGGCTTCGCCTCGAAGCCAAGCCCGAGCGCGCCTTAGGCCCGGGGGATATTGTCGGCGTTTTGGGAACGGGGGTCCCTAGACTTGCCTGCCTACGGCCCACGGCGTGGCTGAGCTGGCAGGTCTGTACGGCCCGTCTTCATCGACGAGGTATTCAATACCCTCGCGAGGGGCCAAGCCTCACGAGGTGGACAATGCAAGACCTCCTCAGGAGCGGCCTCGCTAGGCAGGCTCACGAGGGGCGGAGAGATCAAGGCAAGGCAAACCTCGCGAGGTCATCGTGACGTGAGCCATGACGATCGAGACCAGGCGGGCGCCAGCGCGCGCAGTGTCATCGCTTCCTCTTTGGTGCCAAGGGGGCAAGCGCTGGCGCGGAGTGCCGAGGCATCAAGGAAAGGTTTCCATATCGGTGCAACGAGACCAAGACCAGCAGGACGGCAAGACGGAGGTCACCGTGGAGCCCAAGACGGCATCACCACCAGAGCCTTTTGCAGGCGAAGACTACTTTTGTCAGGATAAGTTGTACTAGTTGTCCCGTTTCAAATTGGCCATTGTTGGCTCCCTTCCCGCCAATATTTGGGGAGAGGACCAGGGCCTATATAAGTAGAACTAGCCACCACAGTGGGGGAAAGATTGGAAGAGGGGCGAGACTGATTCGAAGAGAGGAAAGAGGGAGAACTCATTCAGAGGCATCTCACCCACACAAGTTCGCCAAGCACAAGAACACCTCAACCTCAGGAGGCTGTTCTTACCCTTGTACTGTTCATCATCAGCCCAAGAGGCAATCCACCGCCACCACACTGGGGTAGGGTATTACACCACAACGGTGGGCCGAACTAGTATAAATCTTGTGTCCTTGTGTTGCAAGTTCGTCGATTTCGTCCGCGAGATCTTAGAGAGCTAGGGCGTGGATCGATAGGGAGAAAACCTTCACGCGCACCCCAATGTTCGAACCATGAGGGTTTTATCGGAACCCGTGATCCGATAAAAATGATCAGAAAAATCCAATATATCCATTGGTACTGGTTTCATGCATGAAAAAGCAACTTAACCTTGCTGTATAGATCAAAACATGATAACGAACTTTATAAATTCATAACTTGAGTTTGAATTTGAACCTTGGTTCAAATTGACTCAAACCCTTATGTTCTTAGTTGCATTAGCTCAACACACTCATTTTGCCATGACATGACCATGCATCATATTGTTGCATTGCATTGATCGTATTTCCTCTCTGTTGCCGGTATTTGTTCCCCCTCTGTAGACGTGGTTCCGACGAAGTGACTGATGACACCGATGAAGAGCTATTACTCTCTTTAGAAGTGCCAGGCAAGCAAAACCCCCTTGATCACTCCGATACAATCCCACTCTCTCGCTCTTGCTGTCTTTTACTGCATTAGGACAACACCGTTTCAACTGTTACATGTTGCGGTAGTTGAACCCCTTTCCTTTGCATGACCTGTCATTGCCACAATAAATAGTTGAAACCCACTAGCATGAGTAGGATTTGTTTGAGCATGATGTGGCTACTCATTCATGCTTGCTTGTTATGCCTGTTATGCTTAGAGTTGTGTCAGGTTTGATTCATCTAGGATGGATTGGAATGGTGTGAACATGTCCTATTGTTGAGAGCTACGTGTGTGAACACGAATTGGTAAAGGTAGCGGTGAGAGGCCATGTAGGAGTACATGCATGCTGGGTTATCTCATTGAAACCGTCCTCAGGAACCGAGTTTTGTGTTCGTAATCCAAGAACAGCTACTACCACACATTGGGCCCTGAAATATGACCCCGCTCCACTTATTAACCCCCTTGTCCTCTGTCCAGGAGTTGCAAGTAGTTTCTGGTGTTTGTAGTATACTGGAGGCCGTGCGCGGCGCTGAGCCTAGGGTGGGCTGTGATGTGGTAGGTACGTGACCTGGTGTACCGAGACGCCCGTTTGGTGCCTCGGGAACCCTGTACACATTGTTTGGTGCCGTTGAGGACAACCCGGCCAGATCTCCTTGCGGATGGAACCCGAATAGGCGATAAACCTGGACTAAGGACTTGTGTGGTTAGTGAGGCCGTGGTCTACACCCACGTCAGCTTTCGCTTGAAGTCTACCGAGCACATGTCGTGTGCAGACGCTAAGTGGTGGAAACATGTGTGAAGAAGTACACCCCTGCAGGGTTATAAATGATCTATTCAAATAGCCGTGTCCACGGTAATGGAATACTGGGTTGCTTATACAGTTCATAGACAAGTGAAAGTGGATACTCTAAAATGCGCAAGCTAAGCATGAGTGCTATGGATGGCCTTCTTGTAGGGAGATGGGAGTGGATCCATAGTGGTGCATTGATATGGTGAATATGTGGACTCATGTGCGCCACCTCAAAAGAGTTACTTGCAGTCTTAGTACATGATAGCCACTGAGTCAAAGCTGGCTTGCTGTAGTTAAACTCCACCACCCCTTTGTTGATACAGATGCATATGTAGCTAGTTCTGATGTAAGTCTTGCTGGCTACATTTGTACTCATGTTTGCTTAATTTATGTTTTACAGAGAGACCTCAGTCTCACTAGTAGTTCCACGTGGACTTCGACATTTAGCTTGTTACCTCAGCTACGATCTTGTACCCTTGGGAGGGTCTTGTAGATAGTCAGGCTTCTCAGCCTTTTCCATTTGTAGTTGTCTGCACTCAAACATGTTATGCTTCCGTGCTGTATGCTCTGTATGTTGGGTCATGTGACCCATGATTGTAATTCTTACTATGTATGACTCTTCGGAGCCTTCTGAATAAATACTTTGAGTCATAGAGTTTTGCTGTGATGCCATGTTTTATTTGCACATATCGAGCATATTGTGTGTATGATTTTGAAATGCTTGGTATGTGTGGGATCCGACAATCTAGTAGTTTATTCTTGGTAGCCTCTCTTATGGGGAAATGTCTCCTAGTGCTTCCACTGAGCCATGGTAGCTTGCTACTGCTTCGGAACACTTAGGCTGGCCGGCATGTGTCCTTCTTCGTTCCTGTGTCTGTCCCTTCAGGGAAATGTCGCACGTTGTTCCTTTAAGTCCTTGTAGCTTGCTACGACTTGGGTTCATACATTGATGATAGACATGTTCGTTGCTGGGTCATGTATGCCTGTCCCTGTAAGTTAGTGCCACTTTCGGTTTACGACTAGTCATGTTGGCCCAGGTTCTCTGTCATATGAATGCTAGCGACACTATCATATACGTGCGCCAAAAGGCGCAAATGGTCCCGGGCCAGGTAAGGTGGCACCCGTGGGGATACCATGTGTGAGGCCGCAAAGTGATATGATGTGTTACATGCTAGATCGGTGTGACTTAGGATTGGCGTCCTGACATCGTTGCACCAATAGGAGCCCCAGGGCATGGTCCACACGTGTCACTGGGCATCGTTGGAGTAGGCCCAAATAATTACACAAGTGTCTGTACCGACCTTGCCAGGGTTGATGCTTGTATTTTTGAGATCTTCTTTGCTTCTTCATTATCTTGGGCTTGGCTTTTGCTCCCAAGTCTCCCAAGGTGTCTTCAACACCCAAATGACGTGCTCTATTCGTTAAGAGAAGCTAGGAGCGCCCACGTTCACGGGAGTCCATTCAAGACTTGCGTGTGTGATCCAGGGGTAACTGTCATTTTATCTTTACATCACCCACTATGCCCGTCGTTTCTGCCACGCGCACCGCATGCATTGTGCGGGGTTGGTGGTGGACGCGCAAGGTGCGGGAACATGTGCTTTGGAAAAATACACAACACTTGGATTGGTGCAACGGGGCGACCCTCGAATCTGGACGCCATCAGGAGCGCACGGAGGCCGGATTGGAGGAGTGGGGCGGTTGCCCTGGAGCGATGGAGAGCCAGCCTCCCACTATAATAGAGAGGTGTGAGAGGGTAGCGATGCTCATCCATCACATATTCCCTCTCTTCCTTTTCCATTTTCCTCATGGTGAGGGGACAGGGTCGAACCCAGGCTTCGACGGTGGCGATGAGAGCCTCTTCTCACCACTGTGATCCTGCTTCCACTACGACGGTAGAAGCGGAACCCAGTGCTCAAGGTGGAGTTGCGGGGCATGGTCGAGGTCGACGCGGTGCCCGTGGCCGGGGTGGACGAGGCGGCGCACATGTTGTCCCTCCGCCAGCAGCTCCAACTCAAACAGAAGGCCACACAGGGGATACCGCACTAGAGTTCATTATCAAGCTGCGTGATCCTCCCCATAGCCGCCTGCGGCTGCATCGCCCTTTCGCCAGGGTGATGGAGGTTGATTAGCCGCCAAGGCTTCAACTGCGCATGAGCGGGTGCTGCAATGTCGCTGTGTGGGCGAACCTCGAGTTTCCCGCTCCGCATGTCATGCTCCTCAGGCGTGGCTGGAAAACTTACGCACGTGCCCATTATCTGGCGGATGGGCACGTCCTCCACTTCAAGTTGGTGGAGGTTGATCTGCTCTCCATCAAGGTCTTCGGGCGCTCAGGTGCTCGTTTAGGGTGCTGCGCGGAGAGCTCGAGTGATGACGAAAACTCCTCTCCCAGCGACAGCGACGAGGAGGAGACCGGTGGGGAGGATGACGACAGCGAGTCCCCGATCGCCAACCATGAAGGTGATGACCCAGACTCTAGATGAATGCTAGTCGCACCGTCACCATCAGCTAGGCGCTGACAGCACCATCATCTGCAGGCTGGCCCCGGCAGAGCGATTTGCCGGGGGTGCTTGGCTTGGACGTCACCGCCACCTCTAGCTGGACCCCGGCAGGCTGCCTTGTGGACTCCAACTTCTTCTTCCCTGCCAGTGTCCCTGTCTTATCGCAATCCTCTGGTCCTGCCGGGGTGACCAGGGTATCACCTAGCCGCTCCCCCGTCCTTTCGGCTCTGTCTTCGCCCTCCCCGCTGGGGCGTCGCCCTCTAGATCTTGTCAGGCTGCGTCCCACGGGTCTTGATGGGGTCAGGCTAGGCTTCTGCCTAGGCGCTCCTAGGTGGAGAGGGACAAGAAAGGCATTACGGGGCACTTATCCTTTTTCAAATCAAAAGATGTAGGCGCTTGCCAAAATTTAATGAATATGTAATCCTTTGCTCATGCTAGCACTTATATGATCTATACTTGTTTGTTCACGTAAATTTGGAAAAAGAGCTTCCAGATGTTTTGTGTATGTATTTAAACATACTGAAGGACGACCCTTCAATACTCCTGAGTAAACAAAAATTTCCAGTAAGACATCTTTGCCGGTCTTCGATATTGCTACTGCTAGAAGCACGTTTAATAAAAATGGGTCAGCAAGCATGAACAAAGGCTAGCTCCTCGCTAACCTCCCTCCCATATGTCACCATGACTAAACTTGCTGAGTGGACTCGAGTCAAGGATAGCAGCACAAATGGTAGGCGGCTAGGTCTCCTTACGTACAAGTCTCTCATACCAAAGTATAGCATGGAATGATGGAATGTAACGAATGGTATGTATCTTCTTTTGATGTATTTCTTATCATTTCAGATAAGGAAAGGTTGCGGGGACCAGTGTATGGCCTTGCATTCATCCTCCTTCCCAGGAAACTTCCTTGAGGAAACTTCTCTATTGTCATAAAAAAGAGAAAATGAGATAACACATGGCTCCTTACTGCCTTTCAGTTGCCTTTCTCAAGGACTATCATAATCACGATAAGGTCATATTTAAGCAAATATGAATGCATGCATGCAAGTTTTGTGAAAAAGAGCACTTAGTTTTATTCAACTATGCGCAGGGTCTTCGCTTGGCTTTGTACAAAGGGTTACAAGTCCTGGGGACTATGCTTGTACAAAATAGGTTGTCGGGGCAAGGTCCGAAAACCGCGCCTTATGGGTAGAACTTGCGAAGATTCTCAATATTCCATGAGTTTTGCATAGGGATTCCATCTTCGACCTCCAGACAGACTGCGCCGGGTCTGGTGACACGTACTACCCGGTAAGGGCCTTCCCACTTTCGTGTCAACTTGTTTGCACCCTTGGCGGAATGAACACACCTAAGGAAAAGGTCACGTTCCTCAAGGCTCCAGGTAGGATCCCTGCAGCTATGATAGCAATGCAGGGCTTGATGGTATTGTACAACTGCACGAAGACGATCCTCCTCAAGGAGCGCGGCATCGTCATGCCGCAGCCGCTCCTGCGCTACTTCATCGTAGGCAAGTACTTGAGGTGACCCATATATGTTTTCTGTGGGGAGTACTGCTTCTGCCCCATACACTAGGGAGAAGGTAGTCTGCCAGTAGCTTGATTTGGTGTCGTCCTAATTGACCAAAGAACCACCGGCAACACATCAACCCATCGCTTGCCGCACCTTCGCAACTTATCAAAAGTTCTTGTCTTAACTCCTCGCAGCACTTCATCATTCATCCTTTTGGCTTGCCCGTTGCTCCTTGGGTGAGCAACAGAGGCGAAAGAGACATTGCTTCCAAGGCTTTAGATGTATTGCATGAAGACGCGGCTTGTGAATTGGGTGCCATTGTCAGTGATCACTCTATTGGGTACTCTGAAACGGCACACCAAATCCTTTGAAGAACTTGAGAGTTGATTGCGCAGTCACCTTTCTCAATGGCTCTACCTCGGGCCACTTTGTAAACTTGTCGATTGTTACTAACAAGAATTCAAAGCCTTCGGTAGCACGGGGAAAGGGGCCCAAGATGTCGAGCCCCCAGACCGCGAAAGGCTAGGATAAAGGGATCGATCATTTGAAGAGCTTGGGTAGGTTGATGAATGTATTTGGAATGGAACTGGCAGGCTTCGCACTTAATGACGAGCTCAGTTGCATCCCGGAGGGCTATGGGCCAATAGAATCCTTGCCGGAAAGCTTTCCCGATAAGTGCTCTCGATCTGAGGTATGAGCCACACACACCTCCATGAATCTCTGCCAACAGAATTAGTCCATCTTCCTGACTGATACACTTCAACCTCACACCATTTGGCCTCTTTCTGTATAGAGTGTTATCCACAAACTGGTACATACTTGATTGGCAAGCCACTTTTTCAGTTTCCTCTGGGTCATCGGGAAGTTCTCCAGTTTGCAAGAAGTGTACTATATGTTGCTGATACGTCTCCAACATATCTATAATTTTTTATAGTTCCATGTTGCTATATTACCATTCTTGGATGTTTTACGCTCATTTTATAGCAACTTTATATCATTTTTGGGACTAACCTATTGAAATAGTGCCTAGTGCCGGTTGTTGTTTTTTGCTTGTTTTGTACTTCGCAGAATATCAGTACCAAACGAAGTCCAAATGCAGCAAAACTTTTGGGAGAATTTATTGGACCAAAAGACAAAACTTGGGCCAGAGAAGTACCAGAGGAGGGCTCCGAGGGGAGCACAACCCACCTGGGCGCGCCTGGGGACTTTTTGGAGAATATTTTCGACCAGAAGACACAACTTGGGCCAGAGAAGTACCGGAGGGGGGCTTCGAGGGGAGGAGAATCCACCTGGGAGCACCTGGGCCCAGGCGCGTCCTGGTGGGTTGTGCCCACCTCGGCCGCCTCCCGCACCGCCTCTTTGCTCTATAAATACCCCAAAAATACAAAATCATAGGGGAGTCGACGAAACACAATTCCAACCGCCGCAAGTTCCAGAACCACCAAATCCAATCTTGACACCATCACGGAGGGGTTCATCATCCTCATTGGTGCCTCTCCGATGATGCGTGAGTAGTTCATTGTAGACCTATGTCTCGGATTTCGGGTTCTGGCAAAACCCTTGAGGTTCGGACACTAGGGTGCGCACAAAGATCTCTCCCCCTCTCTAGCTCGCGCACTCTACAATCTCACGGCCTAGCTCGACGAACCCAAAGAACACAAGACACGGGATTTATACTGGTTCGGGCCACCATTGTGGTGTAATACCCTACTCCAGTGTGGTGTGGTGGGTTGCCTCTTGGGCTGAGGATGAACATTTACAAGGGAAGAACAGCCTTGCGAAGTGAGGTGTTCTTGTGCTTGGTGAGTTGATGCTCTCTCTCTCTCTCTCTAATTCCGATCCCCCCTTGCTATGGTGGTGGCTAGTCCTATTTATAGAGGCCCTGGTCCTCTTACCAAATATTGAGCGGAAGGGATCCCATAATGGCCAAATTCGAAGGGAGACAACTAGTACGAGCTACCCTGACAAAAGTAGTCTTCGCCTGCCAAAGGCTCTGGTGGTGACGCCGTCTTGGGCTCCATGGTGACCTCCATCCTGCCGTCCTGCTGATCTTGGTCTTGTTGCACCGATATGGAAACCTTTGCCTCCTGCCTCGGGACTCCTCGTCTGCGCTTTCCCCTTTAGCACCAAAGAGGAAACGAGGACACTACGCGCGCTGGTGCCCGCCTGTCGCCCGCCTGGCTCCAGTCGTCATGGCTTGCGTCACAGAAACCTCACGAGGTGTCCCTTGCCTTGATGAGGCCGCCCCTGAGGTGGTCTTGCGTTGTTCGCCTCAAAAGGCTTGGCCCCTCGCGAGGGTCTTGAGTGTTTGCTGGTGAAGATGGGCCATACAGGGCCGCTAGTGGAGCCACGCTGCGGGTCGCAGGCAAGCAAGTCTGGGGACCCCCATTCCCAGAACGCCGACAACAGACCCCGGCCCAAGGCGCGCTCGGGCTTGGCTTTGAGGCAAAGCCGAAGGGAAAGTGCGGAGCGTCGTGGGCCTCAACAGCCTGCGGCCCTGCTTGACACGTGGCGATTGATTGGATGTGGGCGTCCCCGCTTCCCCACGCAGCCTTGATATCCACCTAGCTAGGCGGCCACGGTGTCCCACACAGTTATTTCCCCCCTTGCTGGCAACACACCCACTGACTCCTTTGCTTCCTCGAACCTCAGCTTCCTCTCCCCATCCAACCTGAGCTCAGTCCTGCCCATTGTCATGGCGCCGAACCAAACGGAGAAAGGGAAGAAGCCCTTGTCCTCAGCCGACCCGCCTCCTGCCGTCGGCCGATCGCGGGTGCTCAATGAGGAAGCCATGGACAAGGTTTGCCTTGCGCTCGCCATCAACTTCAACGAATGGGGAGGGACGGTGGCCTGGCCAACGTCCCGAGCTTCTGTCAATAGAGCAGCCACTGAGGTCCAGTTCTTCATCGACACCCTGTGGGCCGGTCTGATCCACCCCTTCTCTCCCTTCTTCAACGTCGTGCTTTCCCATTACCAGATTCATCTGCTGCACTTAGATCCCCAATCAGTTGCTCTTCTTGCCGTCTTCGCCTTTGTCTGCGAGGCCATGGTGGGCACAGCCCCCTCCGTGGTCCTTCTGCGCCATTTCTTCTCGCTGCACCTGACTGACCCCCGGCAATGCTCGGGGTGCCTGGGCTTCTAGGCCATGGCGGCGACGGATGGCTCGGGGATCGACTTTGAGCTCCCGCCGTCTGCGAGCGGGTTCCGGACGCAGTGGGTGTATGTGGATGTCGGAGTGCTCAGCCCTTTGCTCTCGCCTCCATCTGCGCCCGCCGTTTCCCAGCTCCGACTGGGCTCACGAGAAGCTTACGAACCCCCGCCTTGCCTTCGTATGGCTCCTGCTGAGGAGGTTGAAAGATCTTGGCTTGACTCGCCCATGGTGATGAAGGAGTTCCCCCGATGTCACGTTGCCCCACTCCAGCGCCATTCCCAGCCGATGTGGGCCGTATCTGTCGGCCCGGATCGCATGATGCTTCAGGAGTCAGAGCTTCTGCTTGAGGCACGAAGAACGGTGCTCGAGGTCCTGGAGGGCAACACCTCGCTAGCCGATATGCCACTGGCGGGCTGTCTGTTGTACTGTTGGTCGAACAGGGTGGAGTTCGCGGGGCATATGCCCCCCTTTGACGAATGGGGTCTGCGTCCGGTTGGCCTTGAGGGGTCCCGCGAGAACCCCATCACCGTGGTTCCCCTCCTTGTCGCCGGCGCCGAACTTGCCCCAAGAGTGGACGCAGGGGCAAGCACCACCGGAGGCTGGAGGCGCGGGCGCCGAGGCATCGAAGCCGCCTGCAGTTCCTGAGGCGTTATCTTCGGGAGCCCGCAACTCTCATGCTGAGGTGGCAGTTGAGGGGGCAACGCAACCCGCTGCTCCCGAGACCGAAGCTCCCGAGGCCTCTGGAGGCCGTCGCGAGGCAGTACTTGATGGCTCTCCCCAACTTCGTGCTCCTGAGGTCACCTCCTTGGGCGCTTCACTAGCCACGCCTTGCGTTTGTCACCACGCCCAACGCTTCGGCCGGCTCCGTGTAGACATCAAAGCGCTCTGCAAGAGGAAGGGGTCCCGAAGCTGCAGCAGCGGCACTTTCCGGTCGTTGAAACAGAGGAAGTACATCACCATAGATGAGTAAGTACCTTATCCTTGTCATCCCTTGAATGTCACTTCCCTTCCTGATGGTGGCTCTTCAGGATCCCATCGGCTAAGGCCGCGAAGCCCCTCGGAAAGCAACCTCCTCCTGCCTCGGATCTCCCACTGGCCTCGAGCCTCCGAGGCCAGCATGCTACCCCCGTCACGAGGTCGGCTGGAGAGGCAGACGCGCTAGCTTGGTGCCTTGAGCCCGCACTCCAGCTGTCTCTTCTTCGTGGCTTCGTCGGGGGTGTGACGAGCGTGCCAAGGGATCCTCCTCTGGTTATAGACGGCGGCCGGATGGCTTCGGTCTTGGTTCCTTCTTCAAGCGGCGAGCCTCAACCCAACTAGGCTCCTGCCGAAGCCCAGTCGGCGACCGGAGGGGCGCCAGCCCCCAGCCCCCTACGGGAAGGGGGCGAGCCGCTTTGGGTCCCGTCGATTGCCCTCGCTATGGAGGATGGAGTCAGCTATGCGCTCAAGGTTGCGCACGAACGGAGCGTCGTCTACCACGAGCTCTTCCGGGAGGTGATGAGCGCGATGAGCCGGTTTGGCGAGGAGCTCGCGGATGTAGACGTGCGCCTCGAGGACGAGGGCCTTCGGCTGGTGGAAGAGTGGCATAAAATGAAGGTTGCCATCAACCTCGGGCGCCACCAATGTGATCTTGATAATGCGAAGGCCGAGGCGTCTCTTGCGACCTCGCATGAAGCTTGTTCCTGAGCCTTGGAAGAAGCCCGGGAAGCTGATCAACGCCGCGAGATCGTAGAGAAATGTGCGTGGGAGCTCCAAGCCTGGAGTGCCTCCCTGGAGCAGCAAGTGGAGGTGCGCAAGGCCGCCCTAGCGTCGATGAAGGGGACACCTACTGAGGAGGAAGAGATCCTGAGGTGCGAGGAAGCGCTGGCACTGGAAGCCACGGAGCGCAGCCTTGAGCTCGAACAGTTGGAGACGAGGGAGCACCAGGTTGCCCAAGCTGAGGATGTTGTCGGTGCATGCGAGGCCAAGGCCCAGGAGGAAGTCGACTGCCGGGTGGCCGAGGCTCGCGCGGATCTTATGGGCAAGTACGACCTGAAGTTGAAGCTTGTGGAAGCCGAGGCTGTGGGCAGGACTAATGCCCTCAGGTCAGGGTTGGATGAGGTGGAACATCGTGAGAAAGCCGCCGTAGCCGCCCTGTCCTCAGTGCAAGCGGAGCTAGCTTCCGCTTGTGCCGAGCTGTTTTCCCTTCAGCAGCGGGTCGCCGGCGCCGAATCCTCCACGCAACAGAGCAGGGAGGAAGCGCTCCAACGGCGGACGCTGGAGCGCGAGCACACCCCCATGCTCCAAAGCCTCAGGGTCAGAGCCAACACGGCGCTGGGCGCCGTCTGCGACGAAAATGCACCTCATTCCCACTCGAACGACTACGCCAGTCACCTCCTTTTCTTCACCGACGTGGTGACACGCCTGGAGAATCGATCCGAGAGGGCTCGCGTGCTTGTTGAGGAGAGGAATCGCGACCTGCTCAAGCGCATGTTCTCCCGTTTCTTCAGTCACCTCCAGAACACCTACCCCAACTTTTACTTCGAAGCCGCCATTGCCCCTGTGCCCGAGGCCATCCGGGGCGACTTGGCACGCTGGGTGGAGGACAATGTGGACGCTCTAGTCAGGGGCTTCACCTCCGAGGATGACGTGGTGGTGGTCGCTGTGGATGAAGGCGGCGTGGTCGACGGTGGTGCGGGCGACATCAGCAATGGTGGCAGTGATGCCAGCGATGAGGACGGTGTTGCTAGCGATGATGACGACAATGCCAGTGACACGTCTGAGGGCGACCCGGAGGACGCGGTGAGCGATATGTCCGATTGAGCCCGTGCTTCCTCGTTGATGACCCTGTAAGTGAAAACTTGGGCATAGCCCTGAAAGTTGTAAGAGCATTTTGGGAGGGGGAGCCCCTCGTGTAAACAGATTATCTCATCTACTTCTCTGGCCGAGCCTAAAATGTGTTTTTATGAGCCCGTGAGTCGTGCGGCGAACTTACCGCTGAAATTTACCTTAGTCAGGATCGGTTCCCGGCCAGCTCGTGAGGTCGTGAGCTCCTGAAGGGCCTGTCGATCTGCCTGAGAGGGCTTCACGAGGAGCAAATGCCAGCCATGGAAGGGCATGCGCGCAGCACGCGCGTGCCGCGCCCAGCCCTTGCTCACGAGGGGCTCGCTAGGGGGAGGCAGCAGGTGCGAACTCCGAGTCGGGGCAAGGAACCAGGTGGCAAATCGAATGAACGAGAAAAGTCACCCCCCGTGCGTAGCAATGAAAATTGAACTTCAACTTAAATCCAAAGCCAGAAACAGGGGTACAGAAAAGAGGTTAAGAGCAAATGGCCGCGTCCGGCACTAGCGTGGAGCTAAGTGCTGCCACTAGGCGTGGGAGGGAGCCCCGAGGCCCGAGGGCGGTGCTCCTGAGACTTCGGGGCGTGTACAACCCTACTCATTATTACGTGAGAGTGTCACGAGTGGAGATCTTCACAGGCGTGAGCCTTACTTCATATCGCCAGACGAGGGGCCCGCCTTGCGCCGCCCTCTACCACCGTTGGTTCGACCAGAAACCAGGACGAAGTCAAGGGGCAAAGGGGATGCCAGTGGCGCCCTCGGCGACCATGGATCCTCTACCGGGGGAAGGCTCACCAGCACCTCCCTGATAGAGGGCCTACCTCCGAGGGGAACCTTGCTCCGCGCGATGCGGGGAGGGACCTGGCTGTCGGCCCCTCCCTTGCAGCCCCTAGTGTGCTCCTCCTGGTGGGAGGGAGGCCGTTGAGCTGGGGCCGCCGTCCGCCGTTGTGACTTGATCCTCCTACAACCCATGGTTAGCATAAGCTTGCTCCTGAGAGATTAGTGGTACCATGTAGCTTTCGTCGCCGGCATGGTTGGTGAGGCTCACGACACGCTCGGGGGACTCCTGGAAGGCCTCAACTTCCAGCGCCTCCTCCTCCCAGCCCGGCTTGAGGAACGAGCCAGGGTCATCTTCCAGCGCATACTCCTGGTCTATCATGCGGGGCACGTAGGCATCCGAGGCCGCCGCCTCGAAGACCTCGCCGAAGTTCCCCATGCTCCATGTTGCGTCACCCTGAGGGTGGCACTCCGCCGAGGCCGCGGGTGGCAACGCTCGTGCCCGCGCTCATCGGAGGTGGCGCGGGCGCGAGTGGGCGTCCGATGCTTCCGGTCGCGCCGATGTCGATGAAGCCTCCTGGCGCACCTAGGGGTGCGCGGGCGCGGCGAGGCCCGCCATGCGATCCGGCCGTGGCTTGTGGCGTAATCAGGGAGTAGAAGGGCAGTGCTCCCGAGGCCGCGGTGTCTAGTAGCTCGGTAACGCGCTCTAGCAATGCATCCCGGCCACCCTCCATCAACCGGCATCGCAGCAGCTCCCGAGCCACCGTGAGTGCGGCCCTCATGTTTGCTTGTTCCCGTCGGGTGTGCGGCGTCGTGGCCGCAGCGTGGCTTGAGGCCCTTGCGGCAGCCCGCACTTGTCATGGAGTGAGGGTGGACGGTGTTTGACTGCACCGCCCGCGCCCCGCGGCGCTTGGCGATGCACGCGCCTCCTGGGGCACTGGGTTGAGGTCTTCTTGGGCGGACGGCGCCGCCCGGGCCGGCCAAGCTGCCCAGCGGTCAACGTTGGTCCTTGGGTCACCGGACATCGGAACCACGGAGCGTCGGCGAATCAACTAGGGGAAGAGAAGCTCCGGTGCACCCCTACCTGGCGCGCCAAAGGTCGGATTTTGGGTTCTGGCAAAACCCTTGAGGTTCGAACACTGGGGTGCGCACAAAGATCTCTCCCCCTTTCTAGCTTGCGCACTCTACAATCTCACGGCCTAGCTCGACGAACCAAAGAACATGAGACACAGGATTTATACTGGTTCGGGCCACCGTTGTGGTGTAATACCCTACTCTAGTGTGGTGTGGTGGATTGCCCCTTGGGTTGAGGATTAACAGTTACTAGGGAAGAACAGCCTTGCGAAGTGAGGTGTTCTTGTGCTTGGTGAGTTGATACTCTCTCTCTCTCTTTCTATCTCTTTCTCTGATTCCGATCCCCCTTGCTATGGTGGTGGCTAGTCCTATTTATAGAAGCCCTGGCCCTCTTCCCAAATATTGAGCGGGAAGGGATCCCACAACAGCCGAATTCGAAGGGAGACAACTAGTACGAGCTACCCTGACAAAAGCAGTCTTCGCCTGCCAAAGGCTTTGGTGGTGACGCCGTCTTGGGCTCCACGGTGACCTCCGTACTGTCGTCCTGCTGATCTTGGTCTTGTTGCACCGATATGGAAACCTTTGCCTAATGCCTCGGGACTCCTTGCCTGCGCTTGCCTCTTTAGCATCAAAGAGGAAACGAGGACACTGCGCACTGGTGCCCGCCTATCGCCCGCCTGGCTCCAGTCGTCATGGCTTGCGTCACAAAAACCTCGTGAGGTGTCCCTTGCCTTGACCTCTCCGCCCCTCGCGAGGCAGCTTGGTGAGGCCGCCCCTGAGGAGGTCTTGCGTTGTTTGCCTCGCGAGGGTCTTGAGTGTTTGCTGGTGAAAATGGGCCGTACAGGGCCGCTGGTAGAGCCACGCTGCGGGCCGGAGGCAGGCAACTCTGGGGACCCCCATTCCCAGAACGCCGACACTACGGGTCCGTAGGCAGTAGCTAGATGGCTTCTTCTCTCTTTGATTCTCAATACAATGGTCTCTTGGAGATCTATTTGATGTAACTCTTTTTTGCGGTGTGTTTGTTAGGATCCGGTGAACTTTTAGTTTATGATCATATCTTCATATCCATGAAAGTTATTTGAGTTTCTTTGATCTCTTGTGTGCATGATTACTTATAGCCTCGTATTTCTTCTCTGAATCTTTGGTTTAGTTAGGCCGACTAGATCGATTTTTCTTGCCATGGGAAGAGGTGCTTTGTGTTGGGTTCGATCGTGCGGTGTTCTTTCCCAGTGACAGAAGGGTAAGCAAGACACGCATGTATCGTTTCTATTAAGGATAACAATATGGGGTCTATTTCTACATAAACTAGCGTAGTGACCCGCGCATTTGCGCTGCTAGAACCCTTATGTTTGACACTAAATATTTTTGTTAGCTACCCCACAAACAATAGTTTGATTTTACTTGCTTTATATTAGTTCTAATTTACTACTTAATGTAAGATAGTACTCCCTCCGTAAAGAAATATAAGAGTTTTTATCTCACTACTTATTGATCTAAAGGCTCTTATATTTCTTTACAGAGGAAGTAGCTAATAGTTTTTGTTGATAATAGTTATGACCATTGATTTTGATACCAATATAAAGATTTCTCTCTTCTCCTACACATCAGTCTCAATTCTTAAATTTTCACTAATATTTTCTAGAAACTTTCCATCAATAAATAAATCAAACATTGATAGTTTCTGCATAGTTTGTCTCTTCCATTTCTTAAGGGGTCTTAGCACTCATTATATTGCATGTCCTTAGTTTAAGACATTTTTAAAGGAATGCTCTATCATACTGATTTCACCATACATTCACTCTGTCTTATTTTCTCTTCTACCACGCCACTATTCTATGTTTTTTCATTGTTATTATACGAAATTTGACATTAAGACCAAACCTCCAAATATGATACTTAGTATCTTTTGAGAAACTTTCACAGAGATATTAACCTAACCATTGATGGCTTACCACACCCAATGACTCATCTTATTCGGATGTGTGATGCATTTATAGTCTATCTCTAGTCTTGCTCATTGGTCCTCTAAAATTCTAGTGTTTATTTTCTTATGCACCGTCGACATGCATCCATTGAAAAACACATGCATTTGAAATCCATAAAATCCTATTGAAATTCACTCTACATGCCATCGCAATCATGTGATTCACCTATCGCTACCGTTTGTCAGTTCTCAAAATCCAAAGAAATATATATTTTCATGCTGAAATCATTTTTTATATGATGATGCATTCTCATTGTATGCCAAAATATGATTTTTATGTTTCCGGCAAAAAAGAAAACTGTATCGAAAGGTATATTTATCCTTTTCTATGTAGAGCGAGTATACATTTGTGCTACAAAAAGGAGCATATACATTTGTATGTTTGCATCGTGTTTTGCTTTTTTGAAGAAAATAACTGAGACATTTTATTTTCTTCTGCACCGTACAAAGGTATGTATCTGTTCCAAAACTCATGCATTCTATTAGCAGTCATTGTACGTGCCATCTCAATCATGCGCTTCATGTATCGCTGCATTATTTAGTTCTCAAGATCCAAAGAGATCTATATTTTTACACGCAGCAATTTAAATTTGTATATGATATTGCGTTCTAATTGTACAGCAAAATATGATTGTATGTTTCTGGCAAAAGAGAAATATATTCCAAGGTATATTTATCTATTTCTATGTAGAGCATATACATTTGTATGTTTGCATTGTATTTTGCTTTCAAATAAAATAGAAGTTGTAGCTATCTTATTTTCACACAGAGAATACACGTTTGTATGTCAAGCTACTTTTTGGTTCTCATGTATGGCCTGCTGAGTTTAACATTTTAAAAGCTGGAGTATGAGGACAGTGTCAGCCTCGGTTTGCTTTTTTAGAAAAGATTTCTCTCTTCTCCTACACATCATTCTCAATCGTTAAAGTTTCACTAATAGTTTCTAGAGAATTTCCACCAATAAATAAATCAAACATTGATAGTTTCTCCATAGTTTGTCTCTTACATTTCTTCACCGGTCTTAGCACTCATTATATTGCATGTCTTTAGTTTAATATATATTTTGAAGGAATGCTCTATCATACTGATTTCACTGTACATTCACTCTGTCTTATATTCTCTTCTACCACGTCACTCTTCTATGTTTTATTATTATTATTATACGAAATTTGACACAGAGACCAAAAACTTCCAAATATGATACTTAGTATCTTTTGAGAAACTTATTCGGATGTGTGATGCATTTACAGTCTATCTCTCTCTAATCTTGCTCATTGGTCCTCTTAAATTCCAGTGTTTATTTTCTTATGCACTGTCGGTAGGCATCCCTTGAAGAACATATGCATTTGAAATCCATAAAATCCTATCAAAAATTCACTCTAAATAGCATCTCAATCATGTGATTCACCTATCGCTACTGTGTGTTAGTTCTCAAAATCCAAAGAAATATATAATATACATTTGTATGTTTGCATCATGTTTTGCTTTTTTGAAGAAAATAACTGAGACATATTATTCTCTTGTGCACCGTACAAAGGTACGTATCTGTTCCAAAACTCATACATTCTATTAGCAGTCATTGTACGTGCCATCTCAATTATGCGCTTCATGTATCGCTGCATTATTTAGTTCTCAAAATCCAAAGAGATCTATATTTTTCACGCAGCAATTTAAATTTGTATATGATATTGCGTTCTAATTGTACAGAAAAATATGATTGTATGTTTCTGGCATATACGTTTGTATGTTTGCATCGTATTTTGCTTTCAAATAAAATAGAAGTTGTAGCTATCTTATTTTCACACAGAGAATACACGTTTGTATGTTTCAAGCTACTTTTTGATTCTCATGTATGGCCTGCTGAGTGTAACGTTTTAAAAGCTGGAGTATGAGGACAGTGTCAGCCTCGCTTTGCTTTTTTAGAAAAGATTTCTCTCTTCTCCTACACATCATTCTCAAGTTTCACTAATAGTTTCTAGAAAATTTCCACCAATAAATAAATCGAACATTGATAGTTTCTGCATAGTTTGTCTCTTCCATTTCTTCACCGGTCTTGGCACTCATTATATTGCATGTCTTTAGTTTAATACATTTTTTGAAGGAATGCTCTATCATACTGATTTCACTGTACATTCACTCTGTCTTATATTCTCTTCTACCACGTCACTCTTCTATGTTTTATTATTATTATTATTATTATTATTATTATTATTATTATTATTATTATTATTATTATTATTATTATACTAAATTTGACACAGAGACCAAAAACCTCCAAATATGATACTTAGTATCTTTTGAGAAACTTATTCGGATGTGTGATGCATTTACAGTCGTCTATCTCTCTCTAATCTTGCTCATTGGTCCTCTTAAATTCCAGCATTTATTTTCTTATGCACTGTCGGTAGGCATCCCTTGAAAAACACACGCATTTGAAATCCATAAAATCCTATCAAAAATTCACTCTAAATAGCATCTCAATCATGTGATTGACCTATCGCTACCGTGTGTTAGTTCTCAAAATCCAAACAAATATATAATACACGTTTGTATGTTTCAAGCTACTTTCTGATTCTCATGTATGGCCTGCTGAGTGTAATATTTAAAATAAACGTTTTAAAAGCTGGAGTTTGAGGACAGTGTCAGCCTCCTAAACCTGTTTACGCTTTGCTGTTTTAGAAGGTTCTACGGACATCGGTTTTTTATTCTTTATTCTTTCTTAGCCTGGACTCATGATTTATTATTTCTTAGGCCGGCTGATCGAATCCTTATTGCAGTGTCCGTAGTTTCAAAAGGTAGAAACAAAAGGCAGAGTCCGACCAATTGCTACTTTTTTTTACGTAGCCGATTGCACTTCCTTTTTTGCATGAAGAGCGTATGAGCATATCCTACGATGGAGGGTATGCACGTTTCTTTTTTAGCGTTGACCTGTACATGGTTATGATCGTGTGTAATTTTTCTAACTTTTCAATTTTTTAGTATCATCGGTACATGCTATATGTACATGGCGATCAGAACATTTTCTAACTTTTTTCACGCATCTTGTACGTGTCGGTCCAATATACATCAGTTTATATCTTTACGCATGTAACGTAATCTTTACCTAATAATAAAGAGAATTGGGTTTCGGGCGTACATCGTCGAGCGTGATTTTGCAAAAAAGCCCTTCGGTTTATATGAAATTAACCCGCAGTCCTTGTTTTAGTGAGTCTCTATATAACGTTACATTTTGTAGAAAACCCTCTGTATTCATTTGATTTACAACCGCTAGCCTCGTAGTCTTATCCATTTCTCTGGCGATGGCTATGGCGACGGCGATGGCGCCCGCGCCCGCGAGCTCCTCGAGCCTCCCCGCCGCGCGCAAGCCCACCGCCGGATCCCGCCTCCCGCCGTCCGCGTCGCACCCGCAACTGCGTGCCGTCGCTGCCTGTGCTCTGCCTCGCCGCCTCCTCGACTCCTCGAGCCGGAGCTCGCTTCCGCCGGTGGCCAGCCGCAGCATCACCAGCAGGTCCTGCGTCGACCGCGCCCCTTCTTCCTCAGCCCTGCCCGAGCTCGCGCCCGACCGAGGCCAGCCAACCCCGCCGCCAGAGGCCACCGTCGCCACCGCAGATGAGCGCCGCCCCACTCCTTTCTCACCTCTCCCTCCGGTTCCCCCC
The DNA here is from genome assembly GCA_034509565.1 of Triticum monococcum. NCBI lineage: Eukaryota > Viridiplantae > Streptophyta > Magnoliopsida > Poales > Poaceae > Triticum > Triticum monococcum. The sequence continues at coordinate 133,021,415 of CM067847.1, forward strand.
GCTGCGTGCCTGGACTCCACCGCTCGCACCTCCGCCCGTGCCCAACCTCTGCTCGCCTCCTAGCCCTTGCTTTCGTTGCTCTGTTCGTCGAGAACGAGCGAGCGGGATGCCTGTTCCGCCTCCGTGTCCTTGTCAAACTCCTGCTCCCGTGTCCTTCTCAAACAAAGAAACCGTACCGACCCGGATTTGTAGTTCGATGCTATATATTGAATTGTTCTCTGCCGGAATCCAGAACCACACCAGCGCCACCAGCGAGCAGTTCACCGTTGAATTGTTGTCTGCCGGAATCGTGAATCAGGCCAGCGCCACCAGCGAGCATTGCACCGTCGCTTGGGGTATGATACAGATATAATTCTTCCCTTGCTTCTCCTGTTTCCTGTGGTATAATGTTGCAATTCAACTGCTACTATGTGATCTTGCAATTGTCGTAGTTATGTTTCCTGCCGTATAATGTTGCCGTATTAATAGCTGCTCAATCTGTTTTTGATCACGCTGTGAATATTGGTGTGTTTATGTGCCCTTGCTAGAAGTCTTAGCAAAAGTGACAAAGTGATTGACTGATTATGAGCAGACTAATATCGACTGTACATGTATCAATACAAAAAGACAGAAATTGAGAGCAGGGTTATGGATAGAGTTCTAGAGATTTAGGAGCTCCTCGCTCCACACCTACATTCAGAAACAACAGTTTTGATGAATCTGTCCTTCTACTTGTGTTGGACCTTTAGATGCTACTTTCAGATATTTAACAACTGCAGATTCAATGAGCAATCGAGCAAATCATGTTTCTCTTCTGAAAGATGTGAAATACTTGACCAGCTTGTTCCTTTGTTCCTTTGTTCCTTCAATGCTTATTTTGGCCTGATTTGTATGCTATTTGCTGATGCCTGACTATGATTTTTGGTTGTTGCTGTATTACAGTGTAGTAATATATAATTTGGTCTGTTTGTGTTGTTGTGTTACTACCGCTGATCCCTAATTTGAGCAAAACTACAATGCTTATTTGGGACTGAGCTGATGCATTTGTGAACTTATTATCCTGCACTGTTTTATGACAACAATTTGATTGTGCTTTGGATGATTTTTTGCTTGATAATGATAGGTAAAGATTTACCAGTTGTAACACCATGCTCAGCATCATGTCGCCTTTGAGTGCGCCGGAGGAATAGGCACCGAGTTCGCCTTTGATTACGCCGGACGAACCGGCACCATGTTCGCCGGAATTCTTGGTCCAGAGAAGCATTGTCAGTCCAACGGTGGCTACAACAGAGGTATGTGATGCCTCTACCTCCCTCAAAAACAACCATGTTGTTGCCACTTCCCTCAAGTTTTTGTGTGTTTAGAAATTGCTGAACTTGTGGTGTACACTAGAGATCATGGGCTGAGACAATACAATAGAAATCATGTCGAGGCTGGAAAGTTTGCTGAACTTGTGGTGCATGTCCCTCAAGCTTTTGTGTGTTCAGAAATTGCTAAACTTGTGGTGTACACTAGAGATCATGGGCTGAGACAATACAATAGAAATCATGTCGAGGCTGGAAAGTTTGCTGAACTTGTGGTGCCTGTGTTCCTTCTTACAGTAGTTGTTTTATGGTGCTTGTGAGGCGTCGACGACAATCCTCAGTTTCTTCAGTCATGTCAGTTGTTTTAGTGGTAGTTGCTAGCTTAGTTTTGGGCAATAGTTGCACACTATTGATCTCATTCAGTGGCATTTTATTCCTGGGTGTCGTTCTTGACTCTTTTCTTCTCCATTCATTTTCTTTTAAGTCATCTTTCTTCAGCCTTTAGTGAAAACGTTTCATCTCAGTCTTCAATATTCTACTTTTCAGTGATTGAGTCATCTTACTATTCAACCACCCTTGAGTCCTGTTTATTCAGTCCTCTTTGAAAATATAAGATGCGTCTGTGGATAATGATTGCTGAAGGTAAAGTAAATATCTGCTGAAGCTAGAGTAAATGATTCTGCTCGAGATCAAGAACCACCATGAGCAGACCACCCTAGGCTGATCATAGTGCCAAACTCGCTGCAAACCAGACTTTGTGATCTTCCCCTTCCTTATGTTAAAGACGGTAGATACAGTAGGCACCTAAAAGATCATCTTTACAATGTTTTTTTTAAATCAAACTCTCCTGAAGCCTTGTTGAATAGAACATCTCTGCCATTCAAATGCATGATTCAATCCTTGAGAGTGCATGTATTAAAAGTTTATTAACTTATGTGTGTGCACTTGCAGATCCCAAAGACTGATAGAACTCAGGTGGAGGCCAAGGAGATTCGGCTCTCGGACATGCCACCAGTAACACTTGATGATAGCAACATGCACACTGTAAGTTTCCCCATTCAAATTGCATATTTTGATATATGTTGCTGCTGTGAACATTTGTTGTTAAATAGAGCAAGTCAATTTAGTTCAGCACTCAACAACTGCATCTACCTTTATATATACCCTAGGTGGGTTTTCTAAAGCAGTTTTTTTATGTTGTAACTGCAGAAAACAGATGACATCACTGAAATGAACATTCAAGAGGATTTCGATAACCGACCTACAAAAAAAGCAAAAATTTCTGAATCGGGTGTTTTGGAGACATCACCAATGTCGCCAACTATGTCAGCATCTAATCTAGTTTCTGAATGTTTTGAATCAATTGTGCCTGAATTAGATAATCAGATAGATCATGAACCATTGCAATCACCTCCATCACCGTCTAGCTCGACATTAACTCCTGTTTTAATATTACATGATGTCAAGGGACCAGATCCAATTAAAAGGATCAAAGTTCATGAGACATATGATTATCTCCCATAAGGTATTTATTTATTTATTATGTATACTTCCGTATTTTATATATTCTAAAAATATTTTAATTTATGCAGACTATACATTGACCGACCATGATCTATGTGCTCATATAGCAATAGAATCATCTTTCAGAAAAACAGTTGCTCGTTCAGATAGATGGAAGTTGTGTCTTGCAAAATCAATTGATGTGCCTACTAAATGAAAAGGAGTGGGTAAATGATGATGTAAGTACCCTTACTCAAACAGGAAAAAGATTCTAATCACTTATATCTATTAGTAATAATGTATTTTTAACTTTCAAAATTATAGGTGATCAATGCATATATATGTTGTATGAAGGACCAAATACATGTCCAGAATGATAATAAAGTATATTTTGAGAGTCCATTTGTTACCTCACTATTTAAACGAGATGGCAAACTTGGAATGCAACAAGATAGTGCCTTCATGACAGAGACCGTCATCGAATATATGCAGCATGACATGGTAATATCCATATTCATAATTTACATGTTCTAGGTTTCATACATTTTCATTAATTATTTTCCTAATTATCTTTATTACAGATTAAACTTCCAATAAATGCCAACAACACACATTGATATCTAGCTGTTGTGAATACAAAAAAACGTGAGGTTCAAGTACTGGACTCATTGTGCTGGAACTCTGACCGTGATGATCTCGCTCATACGGTTAGTTACAACACCATTTTTAATATACTTCGCCAATCTGTGTCATTTCTAACCACTGTTTTATTTTTAGCTACGAGGAGTACAATTTCATTTGGACCTTCTTAAGAGTCAAAACTTGGTAAAAGACAATTGGAAAGACATTGATCTCACCGAATGGAAGATCACGGAACAATTACAAAAGGCAATTCAAAAAGACAGTTCTTCATGTGGTTTGTTTATGGTCAAACTTATGGAATATTTCACTGGATGTGCACTATCTTACCCAATTACACAGGTATATATCTTTTTAAATTACAAAGTATGTTAATTTCACAAAAAATATGTTATTTTTTAAATAACTTACTAATAATTGTTTGTGTTGCACAGGAAATGATTACTTCTTTTAGGTTTAAGTTAGCCAGCATGCTATTATGTTGGAAAACAAACACTGCAGGAAGGTCTACAATCGTTGAAGAAAGTAACGATGACACTAATGGAGATCCTGATGATGTTCAAATATTAGAAAACCTAGATGATATTAAAAAAACGAAGCAAAAAATCCCATTATCTGTTGAAAATAAATACAGATCACTAATATCTATTCTTTCTAATATGAGCGTACATGAATTAACAGCTGGACTCTGTAGCTTCATTAAATCAATCAATTACACCGAGATTTTAGAGTAAGTCATTTCAAAATAGTTTTGCAATTGTAAATTATCTTACTTATTTTCTTAATGGTTTATTTTACTAATTTTATCATTATCAGGAAAGTATGGATCCAAAGTTCAAAGCCATATCCAATTAGCTTGTCTCTCAGAAAACTACAAGGAATGCTAAAGGATGATTTACCAATGAACAAAGATTGCTTTAATTTGATCGTACGGAAGATTATGTTTGATGATATCCAAACATCACAAAAAAATCAATTGATAGCAAAGCATTATCTAGACATGAAATTTTGGGTATGTTTTTATATTCCTTATATACTTTTTATATTCTAAATTTTTATCATCTTTATAACCAATAATTTTATATACTAGATGACTACTGATTTTGGAAGGCACCCAGATTTCCGTAAAAAATTAGATGTGGAGCAACTAGCAAATTCTGTTCATAGTTGGCCTGGTTTCAAATATAATGTATCAACATGTAAATCGGTAAGAGCATTTTTGTATACTTTAGAGCATTTTTTATTATTATTGCATCTAATATGTAGCCTATTTCAGATCCATATTCTAGTACAATCCATTGATGAATTCGTTCTATTCACATTGGACCAAGATACAAGAACAATGTACATTTTGGACCCTACTCCTATTAATCCAATATACCAATACAATCCACTTGCAAAATATTTTAAAAAAATTATATGGATTTCCGAACACTTACGGAAAGCAATGTCAAAAGCATGCCCTGGGTCTATATGGAACGAGGATATTCTCCTATGGCATCATAAAATCCTAGATGATATTCTAGTTTACAACAGGTATTTTTCAGAAGATGAATACTAGATACTAATTATTTGTTGATTTGATTATGTAGAGATTATTAATAAAATATATTTGTATTCTTATATAAGGGAACTGTCTGGTTATCTTGTTCCCCTATTCATGTCCACATGGGAAGATGAAAGACCACATTTGCCATTTTTAAAGGTAAATATTGCAAACGTGTAGATATTTGCTTCTATGATTATTATACATCTGATGTTGATGTCATTCTTTTACAAAAAAAAACGAATGAATAGGATGGATATGAACTTAGAAAACTAATTTTGGGCCAAGTGCTAACATTCAAGGATAATGAATGTGAAGATAACATGCCTGCTGGTGTACTGGAATTCATCAATTGTATTAGGAAAATCCAAAGTTAAACTGGTATGTCAAATAGTATCAAATCATCTCGAAATGTCAAATGACTCAAATATCTGATTCAAATATGCTAACCTTGTTTTCCTACCTTGTTCAATTAGTGGAAGGTGATTTGTCCAATGTGAATTCAAGCAAATATTCAGAGAGAATTCTTGCAGCCAACAATTAATAGATAATGAGCAGGGAGATAATGAACATGTAGAGCTGGATTTTTTTCGCTTTGAGAAATTAATACTAGATTTTGGTTTCTACTTAATATATCACTTACATATATGTAGAAAACTTTTGGAGCTTGCAAAGATATACATTTTTTGGGGTTACCAATCGATGATGGAGTGCTTCAAAATTTGATGATTGTGGGTTCAGACATGACAATACTTGAACCAGTTGGGTCAATTACAAATATTTGGATGTAAATGACTTTCAGTTTCTACCTTATAATGAAATCTTGACATGTACTCTTTAACAGTATTCTGATCTTGATGGTGGTCCTATGTATTGGTTGAAATTTCATGATGTTTACTACCAGTTGCAGTGCTCTTATTATTTTATTTCCACAAATATGGGCATCGGATTGTTGATTGCTTAACTGCTTCTGGGATGTAAAAGAAAAAAAACACAAAAAAATACAAATGAAATTTTATATTTCAAAAGTAATGATCATCACCATAAAAATGATTCCCTTCTTAATAATATTCTCGATTTATTATTTTAAATAACACCTTCTCAAAATTAATAAAAATTGTGATTTCTGAACAACAAAAAATAACCCTTCATCCAATGAAATGAAAGTGTGAACTTGAAATTGTGAAATATAATATTTCAAAAATAATTGTGATCCCCATAAAAATGATTCCCTTTTAAATAATATTCTTGAAATATTTATTTTAAAAAACACCTCAATATAAAAAATATTTTTGATTTCTGAACAAAAAAAACTCTTTCATCCAATGAAATGAAAGTGTGAAGCTGAAATTAAAAAACTCTTATTTCTGATGTTTAGAAAAAAATGGATTAAAAAAAGTATTGCAAAATGGTACGTCAGGCAGGTTTTAATCTTTCGTCCGATGAAACACACAGAAATTAAGTGTGAAGCTGAAATTGTTAGGTCATGACGAACAATGTTAGGGTGCGACCAATTTTCATAAAACAAATACTCAGTGTAATCTTATTTTTGATGTTTAGAAAATATTGGATTAAAAATGTATTGCAAAATGGTACGTCAGGCAGGTATTAATTTTTCGTCCGATGAAAAACACAGACATTAAGTGTGAAGCTGAAATTGTTAGGTCATGATGAACAATCTTAGGGTGCGACCAATTTTCATAAAACAAATATTCAGTGTAATCTTATTTCTGGTGTTTAGAAAAGATTGGATTAAAAAAGTATTGCAAAATGGCACGTCACGCAGGTATTAATTTTTCATCCGATGAAAAACACGAACATTAAGTGTGAAGCTGAAATTGTTAGGTCATGACAAACAATGTTAGGGTGCGACCAATTTTCATAAAACAAATACTCAGTGTAATCTTATTTTTGATGTTTAGAAAAAATTGGACTAAAAAAGTATTGCAAAATGGTACGGCAGACTAATTTTTCATCCGATGAAACACACACACAATTGTACTATTATTATCCGTTCACAGAGAAAATCAAGACGTACAAATCGAATTGATCAATCATCCCTTAAATTAGTATACGAAAACGAACAAGTATATTAAGTCCGTAGGTATACGTAGCTGAGGGTCCGTAATACATTGCAAATAGCGACATCGTACGCATGCAAACACTGCTAATAAGCCGGGCTGGCTGATTGCGTAGGACAGCACACACGGATTTCTCAAAAAGAAAAAAAAACGCACAACATATGCCCGCTGGCTTCTCACCAGACGTGTCTGTATCCGCGTACATGAGACTTGGAGAGTGAATAGCCTATTTAGATTCGTACAGGAGTCCAAAACCTACTCATACAGGAATCCAAAACCTACTCGTACAGGAGTCCAAAACCTACTCTGAGGCAGGCACCGTTGGTGCTACAAATACTATCTCCAAGTGATTTTATCTTACACAAACCCCAAGTATTTGGCGCAATCAACCAGACAGTTTCACACGTCGCCTTGTCGCCTTGTGCAAACTGTCTTCAGCTCAATTAAGTTATTTGGCAAGTCAGATTTACATCAGGTATTTTTATATCTGTTTCAATATACGACATCATTCAACATGTCTATGAACACTAGTACCTGCAAAGATAATGACAGATAATTAGAGCAGTCGAATGATTTTTTTTCTCACAATAGCAAATCAATTGTTACATTTTTGACGCATCTAAATAACAAAACTCCATATGGATTTTCATTACATTTTTCTTGTTTAAGTAATATATATAACTTGACGACATCCAGTTTTACTTTAACATGCAGTGCACTAACAACAAATTATGATATATGGCATTAAAAATATTTCTTTCCCTCATGCAGGAAAACATTTGGGCCATAATCTCAAATCATGGATGCTAAGGAAAAAAGAAGAAAGAGAGATAGAGAGCGGTATGCACGCATGACAGATGAAGTCTGGCAGGAGAAACTCAAAAAACGCCGTGAAGCCTATCATCGAAAGAAAGATTCAGAAAAGACACAAGAACAAAAGGCAGCCAAAAGCGCACAACAAAAAAATAAATATGCAAGTATGCAACCAGAACAGAAGAAAGCAAGAAAGGAACAAATTGTAGCTCGTCGTCAATTGAATCGCAGCACACCATGCAAAGATTCAATTGCAATGGAAAACCCTGAATATGTCGCAACCGAACAGGAGGTTGGGACTTCTGAATCTACTGTCAAACACAGGAATCATGTGGCAGCAGGAAAAAGGCAAACATTACTACACCATCGTAACGAAGAATTCTCGAGAAGACGGAGGCAAACTGTTGACGTATCATCACAAGAAGACGCATCCATCACGGAAACCTGCGACAAAAACAATCAAACTCTAGAGCAGCCACAAGAGATGACTTACGGTAATAATCTCGATTTTATACTCGCATTCCAAGTAAATGTAAATCCGTCTATACAACTAACCATCTATTCTGGACAGACATCCCCTCCTCAATGTTTCCAAGCATCAGAGAAACCGATGCACCAACATAATCATTAGACAATGATGATCATAGTAAAGTGGGTCTGTGGCCAGACATCCCCTCCACAATGCTTCAAACAATCAAAGAAGTGCATGGACGAATACAATCATTCTGCAATGATGATCACGGTAAGTTCATAAATTACATATTAATACTTTTATATAAAAACATTTTATATACATAACAACAACAACAAAAATAAACAAGAAATGATGGAATCATATATGAGCAAGAAGCAACGATTAAGGAAATAGATAAGGCAGCAAAAAGAATCTACAACGAGGATCATGGTAAGGTTATCAATTTCATAAATGTTCTTACTCAATACAATCATATATACACGTATACAATCAAAAATTACAACACAGGTAATGATGAAGTCATATTTGAAGAAGACATAGACGAAGATGAATACATGTTCACCGGTGAAGGTATGCTTAATACAATTATAATAAATTTGCAACATTATAACACTGCTTACTAAATTTAATATGTTGCATATCAAACCAGAGTGGGACAGAGAAGTGGAAATTGAAATCATAGAAGACGAGGAAGCTCTCAACCCTGATCCATATGATTTCGTCTACAGCAACATACCAACAAGCACAAACGTGCTCGAAGAAGAAGAAGATTGCTCATTATGCCATGCAACCAAATTCAAGTATGAAACTGAAGGATTATGCTGCAAAAAAGGACAAATAAAACTAGCCAATCCAGATACGCCTCCTGAGCTAATGAGACTTTGGACAAGCAACGACCCTGATGCAAGACATTTTCGCAAAAACATAAGATTTTTCAATGGACACTTCTCGTTTACTACTCTATACTGTCACCTCGACAGAGACACGAGTGACATGCGAACCGCCGGTATTTACACCTTTCGAGCACATGGTTAGCTATATCACAACATACACTCATTTGGTAACAGCCAATCAAATCCAAAGCATCTCAAGCTATACTTCTACGACGATGATCCAAGCTTAGAGCATCGATACCGCCTTTCCCGTGAGGAAATGTACGAGCAAGACAAGAATGTCATTCGAATTATAACAGATATCCTACGCGGTAACCCATACTCTCAACAGTTCAGGAGTTTGGGACAAGCCGAAAACATTGAGGACTACAGACTCATCTTGAACCTTGACCAGAGATTGGACCAAAGAACATACGACGAGCCAATCAATTCAGAGGTAGCTGCAGTGTGGATTGAAGGAAATGAAAGAAGGGATACTTATGACAGAAATGTAATATTACATGGGAACAACAACGAAAAAGAGCAGATTCGATCATATTATGGGTGCTATGATCCATTGTCATATCCTCTATTCTTTCCAAGAGCTGAACTCGATTGGCATAGGAAAATACCAAAGAGGGAAACAAAAGAGGCACATATTGCTGCTCATAATATCATTAATGACGATGACCCAGGTAAAAAAACATATACTATTATATATTTAAAATACAATTTTCATATACTAATACCTATGCAACTAACTTTTTATCTTCCAATATTTGCACAGATTCAGTCAGTGGCCTGTGGGTAACCATGAGAGAATACTACTGCTATAAATTCCATACACGACCAGGCATATTCAACCCAATTTTGCACGGCGGACGGCTTTTCCAGCAATTTGCTGTAGATACATACATCAAGATTGAAAGTTCCAGACTGGATTACATCTGGCACAATCAAAAGAAAATAAGGGCGGAGCTATACCAAGGCCTTCTAGACAGCATTCAAGCTGGAGAGCAAAATGGAGATGCAGTCGGAAAACGAAGAGTGCTTGCCTCATCATTTATTGGAGGGCCACGAGATAGACTTCGTCGGTATCTCGATGCTATGGCTTTAGTTAGAAAATATGGAAAGCCAGACGTATTCCTAACAATGACCTGCAACCCCAATTGGGAAGAGATCACACGTGAACTAGAGACTGGACAAACACCACAAGATCGCCCAAACATTGTCGTTCGTGTTTTCAGGGCGAAGCTACAACAAATGAAGAAGGAACTATTTGAGAAGGGAATTCTTGGAAAGGTTCAGGCATATACATATGTCGTAGAGTTCCAAAAGAGGGGATTACCCCATGCTCACTTTTTGCTCATCATGACTGGAAAATACAAGTACACATGTCCAGAACAGTATGACAGAATCATCTCCGCCGAGCTCCCTAACAAGCACAAGTACCCAGAGCTATACAAAATGGTAATCGAACATATGATGCATGGTCCTTGCGGTGCATTGAATAGACTTTGTCCATGCACAAAGAATCGTCCATCATGCAAGAACAATTATCCAAGGCCATATAACGAAACTACGATTCAAGGCAAGGACTCCTACCCGATATATAGGAGACGCAACTACGGTCGGACTGAAACGGTGCGAAATTGCGAACTAGATAACAGGTGGGTGGTTCCTTACAATTCCTATCTGTTAAGGATGTTCAACTGCCACATAAATGTTGAGATATGCTCAAGCATTAAAGCCGTAAAGTACCTCTTCAAGTACATCTACAAGGGTCATGACCAAGCGTCTGTATCTGTAACAGACAAAGTGGATGAAGTAGAAATCGACGAAATTGAGCAGTATAGAGACGCACGGTGGGTGACACCTCCTGAAGCACTGTGGAGAATATATGGCTTTGAACTAAGCAAAATGCACCCACCAGTCTTGCAATTGCAACTACATCTCCCAAATAAGCACATGGTTTCATATCATAGCATGGAAACCATACAAAATGTTATCGACCGTGAAGGCACATAAAGATCAATGTTGACTGCGTACTTTGAAGCAAACATCACATATCCAAAAGCACGAGGCATACTATACAGAGAGTTTCCGAAACATTTTACTTGGCAAAGTCAAGGAAAGTTTTGGCAACAGAGGAAGAGAGACTCGGTGTTCCAGGTTGGCAGGATCGTCTCAGCACACCCGGCTGAAGGAGAACGATACTATCTTCGAGTCCTCCTAAACCATGTGACTGGAGCCACCAGCTTTGAAGACCTACGAACAGTCAATGGACAAGTAATGCCAACCTTTTGAGAAGCTGCAGAAAAAAGAGGTCTCATTGAGGCAGATAGCACATTGGATGACTGCATGACAGAAGCGGAGTTGTTTAGAATGCCATCATCACTACGAAGGCTATTCGCGACGATCTTGGTTTTTTGCGAGCCTAGCGACGTACGCAGCCTCTGGAACAAACACCTTGAGGCAATATCAGAGGACTACAGCAGAAATTGCAAATGCAAACACACAGTCGAACAGATGGTTCTAAAAAATATCAGAGACATGTTGCACTCCATGGGAAAAGACATAGAATCATTTCCTCTTCCAAAAATCGACCAACAGGATGAGACGACAGACGACATACCGAGGGAGATCACCGAGGAGACCTCCATCGAGGTGGACCCCGAGGACACAACGTTGCATAAAAACCTAAACTACGAGCAGAAGAAGGCATACGACGAAATCCTAGCGACAATTGACAGCCAAAAAGGAGGTATATTCTTTGTGGATGGACCTGGAGGCACATGAAGAACTTTTCTTTATAGGGCGCTCTTGGCAACAATACGCGGACAAGGCAAGATTGCTGTGGCAACCGCCACTTCTGGTGTGGCTGCTTCCATAATGCCCGGAGGGAGAACCGCGCACTCGAGGTTCAAGATTCCACTTAAAATAGACGATGGGGATATTTGTGGCTTCACAAAACAAAGTGGGACATCCAAGCTACTCCAAGCAGCATCACTAATAATCTGGGATGAAGCATCTATGACCAAGAGGCAGACAGTGGAGGCTCTAGATAAAAGCATGCGGGACATAATGGACAAACCATACCTTCCATTCGGTGGAAAAACAGTTGTATTTGGAGGAGATTTTAGGCAAGTACTACCTGTTTTCCGAAAGGGAACAAGAGCCCAGATAGTAGATGCATCACTACGCAGGTCGGTCCTCTGGAATTCAATGCGTCAACTGAAGCTTGTGCGCAACATGAGGGCTCAAAACGACCCGTGGTTCGCAGAATACCTACTACACATTGGAAACGGAACCAAGGAGACAAATGATGATGGTGAAATACAACTACCTACAAGTATATGTGTGTCAAGTAAGGATGACAATGGCCTGGATAGACTAATCGCCAATGTCTACCAAACGGACAAAGCTTCACTAAAAGATCCAAAGTACATCACGTCAAGAGCAATTTTATCCACAAGGAATGACTCCGTGGACAAAATAAACCTAAAAATGATTGATCGTTTCCAGGGGAGGAGATGGTGTACCACAGCTTCGATTCGGTACAAGACGACCCACATAACTACTATCCACCAGAATTCCTGAACACTCTCACACCAAATGGACTGCCTCCCCATATGTTGAAGCTAAAAATAAATTGCCCAATCATACTACTCAGGAACATCGACCCTGCTAATGGACTATGCAACGACACAAGGTTGGTCGTACGTGGATTCCAAAAAAATGCAATTGATGCAGAAATTGTGGTGGGACAGTACTCTGGAACACGAGTTTTCCTACCTAGGATACCATTATGCCCCTCAGACGATGACATGTTTCCGTTCAGTTTCAAGAGGAAACAGTTTCCAGTCAGACTCAGTTTTGCAATGACAATAAATAAATCACAAGGCCAAACAATACCAAATGTTGGCATCTACCTGCCTGAACCGGTTTTCTCACATGGTCAGCTATATGTTGCGCTATCAAGAGCAACTGCAACATCAAACATAAAGGTGCTAACAGGTACACATGATGTCAGCAAGCAGAAGAATAAAAAGATCACTACAGACGACACATACACGAAGGGAGAGAAGAAAAAGAGGAAAAGGAAGACCAATACAAGCGGCACATATACGAAAAATATTGTCTACACGGAAGTCCTAACAAAATAGGTAATACAATATTTCGATTTCTTCTTCAAAAATTCAGTTCTACATATTCAAGTGTTGTTATCTAACATTAAACATATTACTTGGATTATGCAGGAACACTACAGCCAAGTGACAAACTCACAGTTAGAATTAAAAACTTGATCGTCTTGGAAGGAGACAGAAACATTTTTGTACATACAAAATTATTGATGGTAATTATCATTTATAAAGATCTGAATCACCAAATCATTGATGGATATTTTTAATTATGTGTCCAGTAACATGCAGAATATCATCTGTGATTATTTTTCTCCAATTCCATCATTCTTAAAGCATATTATTAAATGCAAACCAATAGCTAATATTCACATTGTTATATTATATTACATATGTAAAATGCAAACAAATCTGTTTTCATATTTATATATTAATTATTATCAAATAAATATTAAAACTACATCTAATCAAATGTGCTTAAAATGGTTCACTGTTAAAAGAGTGTTAAAAGAGGTAGACGGCCTGACACTGCCAATGCCGGTACCAAGCCCCAGAAAAAAGTGAAGGGAGCAAAAACTAATTAACAATGAACCTTAAGATCAGAGGTACAACATGAAAAGAAATAATTGTGCTTCACAAAGCAAAAAGGGCTGCAGAAATTGGTAGCAAGGAAATGTGTACCTACTTCAGATGTAGCCTCTTATAAATTCGTCTTGGATAGTATGAACAAACTGGAACTGCACCAATCAATACAATTTGACTCAATGACAGAAGATGCTCAGCATACATTTCAAACAGAGAGCCTGCAGATTTGGACATAAGTTTATCAAGGTGTTCTAATACCTAGACTGTTGCTACTGTCACAGTGTCAAGCAAAATATTCAAGGTATAGCTTTTTCACTTAAACATTATTAGCTTTGCTTCAAAATATTGGTTTAGAAAGCACTTGCTCTTTACATCCTAACAGCCACTAATTTATAATAATCAGCATACCTTGCCCGCGCTGTGCCACGAACGCCGTACGACTTACGCCATAATTTCCCCATTCTCCTTCCTAAAACTCCATGCTGGGGGATCGGCTGCGGTAGAAGTGCTGTGGTCGCCGCCGCCGGCGGATGCTGGAGCAAGAGGGCATCACTAGAGAACATGACCGACCGGCCGGGGAGCGGCGGCAGGGGATGCCCGCAGGCGGAGGGCAGACAGAGAAGGCGCGATGGGGATTCCGGATCCAAGCGAGGAAGAGGCGGAGGAGGTCGCTGGAGGAAGATCTGACCGGCGGCGCCGTCCGCTCACCCGTCGCGGTTGAGCTCGCGAGAGCGCATCCTGGGAGGTTGGTTCGGGGATAATTGGGGATAAATTACTTGGGGATTTTAATATTCTAAAAGTTTCGAATTTAATTTTTTTGAGAAATCTAATAAAATGTTAATACAAAATTGTTTAGAAAATTATAAAAAAATTGCAGATTCAAAAATGTTGGTGGTTTTGTAAAACTGTTCGCAAAATTATAAAAAAAATCATAATGTGGAAAAAATGGTCGGGAAATAAAATCATGTTCATGATTTTGAAAAAATGATCATGTATTCAAAACATATTCAGGAATCTGAAAAAAATGTCCATGACATTTTCGAATATGTTCACAAAAATAAAAATAAATATTTTTTTAAAATTTGTTCCCCAAATTTTTTTAAAAAAATCATCGATTCAAAAAATGTAACTAAAAATATGAATTGTTCAAAAATTGTTCGAACAATGTTGTTCTGTTATGGTTGTAGTTGTTTGAGTGATATATAACTTTCAACCGTTTAAGCATATAATTACTTATTTTACATGGCACTTTTGCTATAAATTACAAATGATATATAATATTCCAAAAAAAATGTTCATCACCATAAAAAAGATTCCAATTTAAAAATTATTCTTGAATTTTTTAAATGCAAGCAAAAAGGAAATACTCTGTGTAACCTTATTCCGTCGTTTCCAAAATTTAGATAAAGTTAAATTTAATATTTCGCCCAGTGCAACGCACGGGCATTTGTACTAGTATCTTTAAATCTTGGCCTTAAGTATTAATAATCAACGATCTATATTATTTTGTCTTATGTGGACGGACGTGATGGCTCATTTGACTTCTGTATTATGTATATAATAGATAGATCTTTTCTACATCATGTCAACGTTCTTATTGCATTACTTTGTTTCTCCATCAACTTAATACACTAGATGCATGTTGGATAGCGGTCGATGTGTGGAGTAATAGTAGTAGATGTAGGCAGGAGTTGGTCTACAAATCTTGGACTGTGCCTATATAATGATCATTGCCTGGATATTGTCATAATTATTTGAGTTTTTATCAATTGCCCAACAGTAATTTGTTTACCCACCATATGCTATTTTCTCGAGAGAAGCCACTAGTGAGATCTACAGCCCCCAGGTTTATATTTTTATCATATATTTTTAGATCTATATTGCTATTTTCCTTTTTATTTATTTGCATCTTTTATTTTCAGATCTATATTACCAAAAACCCAAAAATATCTTGCTGAATTTTATTTGTCGTTATTTGTTTGCATCTATCAATCTATCTCTTTGCCAATCTTTTACCAGGGAGGGATTGACAACTCCTCTTACGCGTCGGGTTGCAAGTATATGTTTTTTGTGTGCAGGTACTGTTTACATAGTGTTGCTTGGTTTGCCTACTGGTTCGATAACCTTGGTTTCATAACTGAGGGAAATACATATCGTAGCTGTGCTGCATCATCCCTTGCTCTCTGGGGAAAAACTGACGAGGACACGAGCCATCAAGAAATGATTTCTGGCACCGTTGCCAGGGAGACATCATAAATATCTATCAGGTTCCTAATCACAAATCTCATCTCCTTGCAATTTACATTATTTGCCATGTGCCTCTCGTTTTTCTCCCCCACTTCACAAAAATGTACCGTTTTATTCGCCCACCTTTTTGGTTGCCTTTTTGTTGTCAGATCTATTTTTGTGTGGAGTCTTGTTTGCTCTACCTTGTTACTTTGGCTAGCTTAACTACCCCTCCTTTGTCACCAGATTTTGAAGTTTTATACTTCAAACAGAGACAAGGAGAAAATTTGAAGGATGTTTGCTATAGGCTAATGGAATCCTATCGTATTTGCAACCTAAAGGGGGATGCAAAGATTCTGCTTCGAAACTTTTATATAGGATTAGCCTTGAATCATAGACAACTTCTGGATTTTGCTGCTAAAGGGAACTTTATTGAGCTTGATGCTAATACCGCTTATGAGATTTTAGAGGGAATTCTGGGAATTCCACTAACCAAAAAGGCGATTTCTTTTACTCAAGAAGGGGTTCAAATTTTAGACAAGTTGAGTGATTTGCATAAACATATGGTTGAGTTGCAAAAATATAATGAACCCCTCAAACATATCAGTGGAAATCTCAATCGCATGAACACTTTGATTACTCTTTGTAATAAAAGGGTGGATATTTTAGATCTCAGGATGGTTTCTTTTCTTGAGAATTTGGGGAAGCATAAAGCGCCTCCCGGCTTTGGAAAGGCCCTTACGAAAGTAGCAAAAACTAAATATGACAATACTTGAATCTATGCATTATGCCTAGGTAGGGGCATAAAACAATAGCGATTGTTGGGAGGCAACCCAATGAATAAAATTTGTTTTCCCCTTTTTGTTTCTATTCTTGAGTGTTTGCACAATTATTCTACTGTTATGATTGTGTTTTTATGTTTTAATTAGTGATCGTGCCAAGTAAAGCCTTTAGGATCATGTTGGGTGATAGTTGACTTGATCTTGTTGGAAAACAGAAACTTTTGCCTCCAGTAAAATAATTTTCATAATTCATAGAAGTGACAAAATTCTGAAGTTTTTACACAAGACTGATATACAAATTGCCTACATTGTGCTAATTTTTCAGAATTTTTGGAGTTACAGAAGTATACGAAGTTTCCAGATTGCTACATTCTGTTTGAGACAAATTTTGTTTTTGTTGCATTGTTTGCTTATTTTGATGAATCTCTGGACTTTATCAGGGAGTATAAGCCATAGAAAAGTTGGAATACAGTAGATATAATGCAATAATAAAATATGAATGGGTTCGCAACAGTACTTAGAGTGGTGATTTTCTTTATTATACTAACGAATCTCACGAAGGTTTTGTTAAGTTCTGTGTGATTGAAGTTTTCAAGTTTTGGGTGAGATCACGATGGATGAAGGAATAAGGAGAAGCAGCCTAAGCTTGCGGATGCCCCATGGCACCCCTAGATAATATTCAAGAATGAACAAGCAACTAAGCTTGGGGATGCCCCGAGTGGCATCCCCTCATTCTTCTAACGACCATCGGTATTTTACTTGGAGCTATATTTTTATCCGTCACATATCATGAGTTTTGCTTGGAGCGTCTTGTATTATATGAGTCTTTGCTTGTTTTGCTTTTTGGTTTGTCACAATTATCCTTGCTGGACACACCTATTTGAGAGAGCCAAAATTATGCTATGATTCATTAGAATTGCTCTTTATGCTTCACTTAAATTTTTTGAGATGTGGGATTGCTCTAGTGCCTCACTTATATATTTTTGAGCACAGTGTGCTTTATTAATTTTGAATAAATTCTCTCATGCTTCACTTAGATTTATTTGAGAGTTATTAAATTTGAAGAAATACTCTCATGCTTCACTTATATTATTTTGAGAGATGAAAATCTTTATGCTCATGTTCTTCACTTAAATTTGTTTGAGCTTGTCAAAAAGCAATTGCAACGTATGAAACTAGTCCCCAAGTGATAGATATTCAAGAGGGATATAATAAAAACTTTCATTAAGATCATTGGACAAAATAAACTTGATTCTTTGCAATAGTTTTGAGATATGATGATAGTGATATGTGAGTATGTTGATGAGTAATTATGCTTTAGTAAGAATATTGATGTTAAGGTTTGTGATTCCCCATGCAAGCACAAAAGTCAATAGTTATGCAATGAAATTACATCCTACTTGTGGTGCATTATTCGGTGTTAGTTATGCTTAATGCTCGCTTCTGAGATTTTTTTCGCTTCTTAGTTGGATGCTTCTCAATATTTTGCTAGCCTTCACTTGTACTAAGTAGGAATACTACTTGTGCATCCAAAATCCGTAAACCCAGTTTTGCCATATGAGTCCACCATACCTACCTATTTGTGGTATTTCTGTGCCATTCTAAGATAATTTGTATGTGCCAACTCTAATATTCAAATAAGTTTCCTTTTTGTGTGTTCGTACCGCTCATGAAACGGTAGGGGGTGGCCGATATTTTCCATGCTAGATGCGTTATTATCAAGATGAGTGTTTATTCACTTGTCATTGCACGAGACTACGACAACGGTATTAGGGATGCCCAGTCCCGAAATGAACTTTTCCTTTATGTTATCAAATAATAAATTCCTTGGAAAGTGTTGGTATGGACGGTACCTGTGGATATGGCTAGTCGTGGAATGTGAAAGAATGGCGGAAAAGGAATAAACTTTATTTTCTATTTGGGAACCGCCTATGATGTATCTAGCATGGAAAGTATAAGGAACCACTCAATCGTTTTCATTGACGGGAAAGGCATGCCACCCAAAAAATTGTCTGTCTTTTTTGCTTTGAGCTCTGGCACCTCTACAAATCCCAACTTCCCTCCATGAAGGGCCTATCATTTTTACTTTATGCAATGCTTATTTTTATTTGGGTCTCCATCTTCTCTTATAAATTACCAACTAAGGGGCACTATGATCATAATTGAGCATTGGATGTAGCTAATATGCGAGTGTGTTTCATGAATGGATCAATGATTGAGCATGATGGGCTAGGGATAACTTTCTTTAGTGTTGATATTTTGAAACACATGGTTGCTTGTTGATATGCTTGAGTATTTAAATCTTCATGTGAAAACTAGACTATTGCTTTGAACCATATAAAAGTACAAATGTTCATGCTACAAAGAAAGCATATGTGATGAACATGATAGGCAGCATTCCACATCAAAAATTATGTTTTTATCATTTACCTACTCGCGGACGAGCAAGAATTAAGCTTGGGGATGCTGATACGTCTAACGTATACATAATTTTTGATTCTTCCATGCTGTTATATTATCATTCTTGGATGTTTTACACTCATTTTATAGCAACTTTATATCATTTCTTGTGACTAACCTATTGACATAGTGCCCAGTGCAAGTTGCTATTTTTGGTTTTTTTACTTCGCATAATATCAGTACCAAACGGAGTACAAACGCAGAGAAAGTTTTTGGTGAATTTTTTTGGAATAGAAGACACAACTTGGGCTAGAGAAGTACCAGAGGGGGGCTCCGAGGGGAGCACAACCAACCAGCGCCTCCCGCACTGCCTCTTTGCTCTATAAATACCCCAAAAATCCAAAAGCCCTAGGGGAGTCGACGAAACACAATTCCATCCGCCTTAAGATCCAGAACCACCAGGTCCAATCTAGAGACCATCACGGAGGGGTTCATCATCCTCATTGGTGCCTCTCCGATGATGCGTGAGTAGTTCATTGTAGACATACGGGTCCGTAAGCAGTAGCTAGATGGCTTATTCTCTCTTTGATTCTCAATACAATGGTCTCTTGGAGATCTATTTGATGTAACTCTTTTTTGTAGTGTGTTTGTTGGGCTCCGATGAACTTTGAGTTTATGATCAGATCTTTATATCCATGAAAGTTATTTGAGTTTCTTTGATCTCTTATCTGCGTGATTACTTATAGCCTCGTATTTCTTCTTCGAATCTTTGGTTTATTTAGACCGACTAGATCGATTTTTCTTGCCATGGGAAGAGGTGCTTTGTGTTGGGTTCGATCGTGCGGTGTTCTTTCCCGGTGACAGAAGGGGCAGAAAGACACGCATGTATCGTTGCTATTAAGGATAACAAGATGGGGTATATTCCTACATGAATAGATCTTGTCTACATCATGTCATCGTTCTTATTACATACTCCGTTTCTCCATGAACTTAATACACTAGATGTGTGCTGGATAGCGGTCGATGTGTGGAGTAATAGTAGTAGATACAGGCAGGAGTCGGTATACTAATCTTTTACATGATGCCTATATAATGATCATTGCTGGGATATCGTCATAATTATTTGAGGTTTTATCAATTGCCCAATGGTAATTTGTTTACCCACCCTATGCTATTTTCTCGAGAGAAGCCACTAGTGAAATCTACGGCCCCGGGTCTATTTTTTCATCATATATTTTTATATCTATATTGCTATTTGCCTTTTTATTTATTTGCATATTTTATTTTTAGATCTATATTACCAAAAACCCAAAAATATATCATTGAATTTTATTTGCATCTACCAATCTATCTCGTTGCCAATCTTTTACCAAGGAGGGATTGACAACCCCTCTTACGCGTCGGGTTGCAAGTATTCTTTCTATGTGTGCAGGTACCATTGACATAGTGTGGCTGGTTCTCCTATTGGTTCGATAACCTTGGTTTCATAACTGAGGGAAATACCTACTGTAGATGTGTTGCATCATCCCTTCCTCTTCGGGGAAAAACTGACACAGACACGAGCCATCAGCTGCGCCCATGCCGCAGCCTGGGGCTCGACAATGAGGACTAAAGGCATTTCCTCAGCCATGGGGTGCTAATCTCAACAGCGAGAACTCGAAGCTTTGCCGGAGAATGCGGCTCACCAACGAGCATAGGGTCTCCCCCGGCAACCCTCTACCCAGCGGCCACGGGTAGCTCTACCGAGAAATCTTTGCCGGTGTTGAGTTTTCTCCTTTTCTTGGCCAACATTGCGGAGAAATTGATGGTTGAGTTAAGCGGGGCACAAAAATTCCTGGTTCCACAGGAAGCTTCTAATCAGCGCACTTTGACAGGTGGTCAGCGATGCTGTTTTCTGCACGGGGCACGTGCTCTGTTTTAGATAGTTGTCGTGCTCTCGAACTTCAATGCAAAGCTTGATAATTCTAGTGCCCACTCTACTATCCTGCCGGTGGCTTTGGGGTTTCTCAAGATTCGCTATAATGGAAGGCGAGCACAACTGTGATCTAGTGATCTTGGAAATAATGGCGCAGCTTCCTCGAGGCCATGAGAAGGGCGAAGATCAACTTTTGCACTCAAGAGTACCTTGACCTAGCCCCCTGTAAGAGGGACCTGAGAAAGTAAACTGGTCGATGCACCATCTTTTTCCTTGCCAACACTTTCTAGCTACTAGCACCTGCCTGAAGCCCCCCTTCACGATCCATTTCTGGCCTTGCCGGGGGCGAGCTCGATCAATTGCTGGATGGCTCTGTCGTATCAGTTTCTTCACTATCCACTTCTCTCTGGGCCACCAAAGCAGCACTAACCACTTGATTTGTTGCTGCCAGGTATAGCAGCAATGACTCTTGTGTCTTAGGCGCGACCAAGGTTGGCACAGAGCAAAGGTAGGTTTTCAAGTTTCACAGTGCGCCCTATGCCTTTGGAATCCATTTCATCGGACCAGCTTTCTTGAAAAAAATTCAAAATGGCAGGGCACGCTCGGCAGATTTTGAAATGAACCCACTTAGTGCGGCAACACATCCAGCCAGACGCCTCACATCTTTGATGGTTTTCGGGGCTTGGATCTGCTCTATTGCTTTGATCTTGTCGGGGTTGGCTTCTATCCCTTGCTGAGACACAAAGAACCCAAGGAGCTTGCCAGATGGAACGCCAAACGCACATTTCTCTGGGTTGAGCTTGAAGATGATCTTTCACAAATTCACAAAGGTTTCTTCCAAATCTTGGATAAGTGTGGACTTATCTCTGGTTTTGACCACTATGTCATCCATATAAGCTTCTATGTTTCTGTGTAGCTGAGGCTCAAAACCAATCTGCACAACCCTTGCAAATGTGGAACCAGCGCTTTTTAGCCTGAAAGGCATACGTACAAAGCAGTATGTGCCACATGGGATAATAAACACAGTTTTGTCTTCATCTTCCTTAGCCATAAAGATCTGATGGTAGCCAAAGTATGCGTCAAGGAAGGAGAGAAAATCACATCCTGAAGTGGAGTCAACAATCTGATGTGTAGCAAGGGGAAGGGATCCTTTGGACATGCTCTGTTCAAGTCTGTGAAGTCAATACAAAGTCTCCACTTCCCATTTGCCTTGCGTACCACCACTGGATTTGCTAACCAAGTTGGATGTAGCACTCCTCTGACCAATCCTGCCGCTTCAAGTTTTTTAATTTCCTTGGCAATGAAATTCTACCATTCTAGAGCTTGCTTTCTGACCCTCTGCTTGACGGGACGGGCATGAGGACAAAAAGCAAGGTTGTGCCCGATTACCTCCCTGGGAACACTGGGGATATCAGATGGTTGCCATGCAAACACATTGACATTCGCCCGCAGGAAGGCAACGAGCGCCCTTTCCTATTTGTCATCAAGGGTGGCACTAATGGTGAAGGTACCATCACTGCCAAGCTGCCTTGTGATAACCTTCTTCGCCGTAGGAGGAGCTGCCTTGGATCTTTTGTTGGCCGAACTTTCCAGTAAGTCGCTATCGGGTGCAGCACACTCCGAGGAGGTGCGCTTCCCGGGGTCCTTGTCGGTGTCCTTGCCATTTTTCTTAACCTTCTTATCTTCCTTGGCGGGAGCTGGGGCATTGGCGGCCTTTGCTGCTACCGTGTCTCTGTACATCTTGCCGATGCATATTACTGCATCCTTCTTGTCTGATGGGACGAAGATGTCTCCCATAGGGCCCGGCATCTTCAAGGTGTTATACGCATAGTGGGACGCTACCACGAACTTGGCCAAAGCTGGACGGCCAAGGATTCTGTTGAACGGTAGGGGAAGCTCAACCACATCAAACACCATCTTTTCTCAGTCCTGAAGTTTATTTCCCCGCCAAATGTCTACGGCAATGTAATCTTTCCTTTCGGCTAACTCCTTCCTTGGTTTATCCCTTGGAAAGTGCTAGTCTTCTTCAAATCTTCTTCAGGAATCTGGAGCCTCTTAAGTACATGGGGGGGATTAAATTCAACCCTGCTCCACCGTCAACCAACATCTTTGTGACCTTGAGGTTGCGGATTGTTAGTGAAACCAATAACGGCAAACACCCAACCGCGGAAGTGCAGTCCAGATGATCCTTGATGTCAAAAATGATGGGCGTGTGGGACCACTTAAGTGGTTCTCGTGCACTTGTTACTGGCTCTGTCGCATTAACCTCACACGCCCACATTTTTGAGCTGGCGGTGATAGGAGTGCAAAGATGCACCCCCATCAATGCACATCGCCTCGATAGCCTTCTGAAATTCCTGCTCACTAGTTTCATCATCCTCTTCATCACTATCACCTTTGTGTTCCTTTTTCTCATGGCCCCTGGCGGGTTTTTCCTTCTGCTGGTTGTCATTGTCACGACGACCATTGCGGCCACCACGGCCTTTCCCGCCAGCGTCATTTTGGCCTCTCTCCTTACCACGCCTTTCATATTCAGCTTTCTGCTTCTCAGCCAGCTGTTCGACTTGCTTGCAGTCTCGGAGATCATGGCCCTTGGTCCTGTGGATCTTGCAATATGGCCCGTCGGACTTGCCAGTTTTCTCAGCTGTCGCAGCCACCTGGAAATCAGTGCAAGTAGCAACTTCCTTGCCGGGTGCCTCAGTTTTTTCTTACTTGTCAGTGCTAAGGTCAGCGGAGCTCTCAACTGGCATCACTGCTTTCCCTTTACGCTTCTTATTATGCCTCCTATTCCTTTTCCCAAGGGTGGCGGTGTCGTCGTCGTCCTCTGAATCGACTTCGACACCAACCTCCTCTCTTGGAAGCCTTCTGCCCTCTTCAGCACAAGCACATTTGTTCGCCAACATATAGAGCTCGTTGACGGTCTTTGGGAACTGGACATTCATCTTGGCATGCATCCTTCAATTGCGCACATTCGTATGGAATGTAGCAAACACAGCTGCCAGATGTATCTGGGGAATGTTGCGGTGCACCCGACAGAACCTCTGCAGATATTTGCACAAACTCTCCCCTTCCTTCTGTAGTAGGGCTTGCAGGTCACTGGGCAGTCCCGGTTCTTGGTGGCCACCTGTAAAGGCACCTACGAACTCGTTGCACGGGTCTGCCCATGAAGAAATGGAGTCTTCTGGAAAGTGCATCAGCCAAGACCTCACATTAGGATCGAGGGCCAATGGGAAGTAGTTGGCGAGCACTTTCTCATCTCTTCACCCGGAAGCTTGGACCGCAATCATATAGATGCCCAAAAACTCCGCTGCATTCAGTTTTCTGTCATACTTCTCCGGCAGGTTAGGTTTGAAGGTGGAGAGGACAGCCAACGGACTTTCCACAGCTCACGTGTGAAGGCTGGGCATCCTACCTCGTAAGATAAGTACCCGCCAACACTGGGCGCGGGTTCGTCAATGTCAGGGCCATTATGCATGTCTGACTGACGATGTGCCTCTCGACGCTGTCAATGGTAACGTGGGTGTCTTCCTTCCTCCTCTCGACGCTGCTCAGGGCCATTATACTTTTGTATAAGTTTGTATTTCTTTTCATCAAACTCACAAAAAAGTACAGCTGACAGGATCGATCCGGTCGTAGTTGTATACTTTTATATTTCTTTTCGTCAAACTCACAAAAAAGTGCAGCTGACAAGATCAATCCGATGATATCTCCTAAAAAAGAAAACAACACAAACCACTAGGCTATCCCATCGGTTGTGATATACATGCTTTTTTACTTCCTTTATTTGTTCTGTCATTTCGTGCTTTTTTCTCCTGCCGTTTTTATTCTATTATTCTGTTTTTTCTTTCTTTATCATTTTTCCTAAATGTGCGGATTCCTTTCAAATTCATGAACTTTTTTTTTAAAACCGATGAAGCTTTTTTTGAAATCCATCAACTTTTACTCAAATTCGGAAGCTTTTTTCAGAATTGATGATTTTTTTTCTAATTTGTGAACTTTTAAAAAATCAATGAACCTTTTTTCAAATTTGATGAACTATTTTCGAAACGAATGAACTTTTTAAAATTGATTAACTTTTTTTAAAATTTGGAGAACTGTTTTCAAATTTGATGATTTTTTTAAATTAAACTACAACAGTAGAATCAATTATAACAGTAGAAGTGGATATAGCAACTAAACCATGATATTCCAACAAGGACAGCGGCGGCAGGGCTCCTTCGCCCCCTCGCGCATGGATCTGATGCCGGGCGGATCTGACGTACAAGGGCGTCGCGATGCGGTGGGTCGCGGCAGTGCGATCCGGCTTCCTAGCGGCTACGTTGGGAGGTGGATGACACGGATGTGGCCTCTGGTGGTGGGGTGTGCTGTGTCTTGGTAGCGGCGGCGATCTCATCGGATCAGTGGTCCCAAGCACCAGGTCGCGCGAGCTGCGGACGACGACATGAGGGATCCCTAGAGACCTCCCAGTGCCCTGCCGTCTGCTCCTCCCCTCCCGTGTCGCTCCCAAAGGGCGTGACCGGGTGAAGCCTGGCCAGCGGTAGCGACGCCAAGGCCCCTTCACCCCCTCGTGTGTGGATCCGATGCACGATGGATCTGACGGGCAAGGGCACAAATATTTGACATATATCCCAAGTTTCAATTTTGTCATGGCAACTAGGGAGTAAACAAAGATACACAATTGTAGATCCATGATGAAACAACACGTTGCTAATTGATACGTCTCCAACATATCTATAATTTTTGATTGCTCCATGCTATATTATCTACTGTTTTGGGCAATATTGGGCTTTATTTTCCACTTTTATATTATTTTTGGGACTAACCTATTAACCGGAGGCCCAGCCCAGATTTGCTGTTTTATGCCTATTTCAGTGTTTTGAAGAAAAGGAATATCAGACGGAGTCAAAACGGAATGAAATCAACTGGAGAAGTTATTTTTGGAAGGAAACACACCGGATGGACTTGGACCTCACATCAGAAGATACACGAGGTGCTCACGAGGGTCGGGGCGCCCCCCTAGGGCCTGCCCCCTGTCTCGTGGGACACTCGTGGCTCCCCTGACGTACCTCCTGCACCCATATATACCCACGTGACCTAAAACTTCCAGAACGCAACATAGATCAGGAGTTCCGCCGCCAAAAGCCTCCGTAGCCACCAACAACCAATCAGGACCCTGTTCCGGCACTCTGCCGGAGGGGGCAATCCTTCTTCGGTGGCCATCTTCATCATCCCGGTGCTCTCCATGACGAGGAGGGAGTAGTTCTCCCTCGGGGCTGAGGGTATGTACCAGTAGCTATGTGTTTGATCTCTCTCTCTCTCTCGCTCGTGTTCTTGAGATGATACGATCTTGATGTATCGCGAGCTTTGCTATTATATTTGGATCCTATGATGTTTCTTTCCCCCTCTTCTCTCTTGTAATGAATCGAGTTTCCCCTTTGAAGTAATCTTATCAGATTGAGTCTTTAAAGACTTGAGAACACTTGATGTATGTCTTGCCATGGATATATGTGGTGACAATGGGATACCACGAGCCACTTGATGTATGCTTTGGTGACCAACTTGCGGGTTCCGCACATGAACCTATGCATAGGGGTTGGCACACGTTTTCGTAGTGATTCTCCGGTAGAACTTTGGGGCACTCTTTGAGGATCTATGTGTTGGTTGAATAGATGAATCTGAGATTGTGTGATGCATATCATATAATCATACCCACAGATACTTGAGGTGACATTGGAGTATCTAGGTGACATTAGGGTTTTGGTTGATTTGTGTCTTAAGGTGTTATTCTAGTACGAACTCTAGGGCTGTTTGTAACACTTATAGGAATAGCCCAACGGATTGATTGGAAAGAATAACTTTGAGGTGGTTTCTACCCTACCATAATCTCTTCGTTCGTTCTCCGCTATTAGTGACTTTGGAGTGACTCTTTGTTGCATGTTGAGGGATAGTTATGTGATCCAATTATGTTAGTATTGTTGAGGGAACTTACACTAGCGAAAGTATGAACCCTAGGCCTTATTTCCACACATTGCAATACCGTTTACGCTCACTTTTATCACTTGTTACCTTGCTGTTTTTATTATTTCAGATTACAAAAACTATTATCTACTATCCATATTGCACTTGTATCACCATCTCTTCGCCGAACTAGTGCACCTATACAATTTACCATTGTATTGGGTGTGTTGGGGACACAAGAGACTCTTTGTGATTTGGTTGCAGGGTTGCTTGAGAGAGACCATCTTCATCCTACGCCTCCTACGGATTGATAAACCTTAGGTCATCCACTTGAGGGAAAATTGCTACTGTCCTACAAACCTCTGCACTTGGAGGCCCAACAACGTCTACAAGAAGAAGGTTGTGTAGTAGACATCAAGCTCTTTTCTGGCACCGTTGCCGGGGAGGTTAGCGCTTGAAGGTATATCTTTAGATCTTGCAATCGAGTCTTTTAGTTTCTTGTTTTATCACTAGTTTAGTTTATAAAAGAAAATTAAAAATAGAATTAAGTTTGTCTCATACGCTTCAACTTTTTAATATCGTTCGTGAGTATGATGGAAAGGATAATTGTGCTCAATTGCTAGAAGAAGAAATCTATAAAATGTTTGGTACTAAATATTTGAATGATGAGTATGATTGCAATGTTGTTAGTATGAATTCCTTGAATATCCATGATGCTAATTATATGCAAAGCCACAAGCTTTGGGAAGCTATGTTTGATGAAGATGATATTTTTTGTCCCCCAAGTTTTGATGAGCAAATTTATTATGATGAAAGCATGCCTCCTATCTATGATGATTATTGTGATGCCACGTATGCTTTAAAAAATAATAATAACAATGAACCTTGTCATCTTGATCTTAATTTTCGATCACATGATAGTTATTTTGTTGAGTTTGCTCCCACTATTCCGAATGAGAAGAATTTTGCTTATGTGGAGAGTAGTGAATTTTCTACTCTTGTAGATCATGAAAATAATGCTTTAGGTGCTGCTTATATTGTTGAATTCATTCATAATTCTACTGAAAATTATTATGAGAGAGGAATATATGCTTGCAGGAATTGCAATAATATCAACTTTCCTCTCTATGTGCTTAAAATTTTGAAGTTATGCTTGTTTTACCTTCCTAGGCAAGTTGATTCTTGTTCCCATAAGTTGTTTGCTAAAAAAAATACATATGCATAGGAAGTGGGTTAGACTTAAATGTGCTAGTCATATTCTTCATGATGCTCTCTTTATGTTACAATTCTTATCTTTTATGTGAGCATCATTGAAATCATCATGCCTAGCTAGGGGCATTAAACGATAGCGCTTGTTGGGAGGCAACCCAATTTTATATCTGTTCCTTGCTTTTTGTTCCTGTTTATTAATAAATAATTCATCTAGCCTCTTTTTAGATGTGGTTTTATGTGTTTAATTAGTGTTTGTGCCAAGTAGAACCTTTGGGAAGACTTGGGGAAAGTCTTGTTGATCATGCTGTCAAAAACAGAAACTTTAGTGCTCACGAGAATTGCTGCCATTTTTATTTGGAGATTGATACTTAGTTAATTATTTTTGCAGATGATTAATAGATAAATTCCTCAGGTGCAGCAATTTATTTGAGAATTTTATGAGTTCCAGAAGTATACGTTTGATTCAGATTACTACAGACTTTTCTGTTTTTGACAGATTCTGTTTTCCGTGTGTTGTTTGCTTATTTTGATGAATCTATGGCTAGTAAAATAGTTTGTAATCCATAGAGAAGTTGGAATACATTAGGTTTAACACCAATATAAATAAAGAATGAGTTCATTACAGTACCTCTAAGTGGTGATTTATTTTCTTATACTAACGGAGCTTACGAGTTTTCTGTTAAGTTTTGTGTTGTGAAGTTTTAAAGTTTTGGGTAAGCATTCGATGGACTAGGGAATAAGGAGTGGCAAGAGCCTAAGATTGGGGATGCCCGAGGAACCCCAAGGTAATATTCAAGGACAACCAAGAGCCTAAGCTTGGGGATGCCCCGGAAGGCATCCCCTCTCTCGTCTTCGTTCATCGGTAACTTTACTTGGAGCTATATTTTTATTCACCACATGATATGTGTTTTGCTTGGAGCGTCAATTTATTTTGTTAAGATTTGCTTGCTGTTATTTAGAAAAATGTTTTGCATCTTTTATTTCAATAAAAGTGGCATTGATAGCCTTTACTATGCCTATGTTACAAGTATACATGTTGCTGTTTGAAAACAGAAAGTTTACCGCTGTTGTAATAATTCCCTAGAAAAGTCAGAATGCGATAAAATGTTGAAACCTTTTGCATATTAAGCTCTGATAAATTTACTACAGTGGGAATTTTCTTTAATAATTTTTGGAGCTAGGGAAGTATGGATGTTTCAGCATTCTTTACAAACTATCCTGTTTAGGCAGATTGCTGTTATGTTTGCATTGTTTGCATATGTTTGCTTCTTTAATGATTCTATTTGAGGATAGGACTATTAAATATGCAGAGGCATTTAGTATGAAATATTGAATAATAATTTTAGTGGTTGCTACAGTAGAGTATGATAAGGTTTTTGCAATGGTTTATACTAACTTATCTCGCGAGTCCTTGTTGAGTTTTGTGTGGATGAAGCTTTTGAGATTTAGGGAGACCGTGATATGAGAGGAATTAAGGAGACACAAAAGCTCAAGCTTGGGGATGCCCAAGGCACCCCAAGATAATATTTCAAGAAGTATCAAGCATCTAAGCTTGGGGATGCCCAGTTGGCATCCCACCTTTCTTCTTCAACAACTATCGGTTAGTTTCGGTTGATCCTAAGTTTTTGCTTCTTCACATGATGTTTGCTATTCTTAGATGTCATTTCATTTTGCTTTGCTTTCTGTTTGAATAGAATACCAAGATCTGAAATTATTAAATGTTAGAGAGTCTTCACATAGTTGCATAATTATTCTACTACTCATTGATCTTCACTTATATCTTTCGGAGTAGTTTGTCATTTGCTCTAGTGCTTCACTTATATCTTTTAGAGCATGGTGGTAGTTTTATTTTGAAGAAATAAATGAACTCTCATGCGTCACTTGTATTATCTTGAGAGTCTTAATAGCATGGTAATTTACTAAAATTCTAATATGCTAGGTATTCAAGAATAATAAAATTCTCTTATGAGTGTGTTGAATACTATGAGAAGTTTGATACTTGATAATTGTTTTGAGATATGGAGATGGTGATATTAGATTCATGCTAGTTGAGTGGTTATGAATTTGATAAATACTTGTGTTGAAGTTTGTGGTTCCCGTAGCATGCACGTATGGTGAACCGTTATGTGACGAAGTCGGAGCATGATTTATTTATTTATTGTCTTCCTTATGAGTGGCGGTCGGGGATGAGCGATGGTCTTTTCCTACCAATCTATCCCCCTCGGAGCATGCGCGTAGTACTTTGTTTCGATCACTAATAGATTTTGCAATAAGTATATGAGTTCTTTATGACTAATGTTGAGTGCACGGATTATACACACTCTCACCCTTCCACCTTTGCTAGCCTCTCTAGTACCGCGCAACTTTCGCCGGTACCATAAACCCACCATATACCTTCCTCAAAACAGCCACCATACCTACCTATTATGGCATTTCCATAGCCATTCCGAGATATATTGGCATGCAACTTTCCACCGTTCCGTTTATTATGACACGCTTCATCATTGTCATATTGCTTAGCATGATTATGTAGTTGACATAGTATTTGGGGCAAAGCTGCCATTCATAATTCTTTCATACATGTCACTCATGCATCATTGCACATCCCGGTACACCGCCGGAGGCATTCAATAGAGTCATACTTTGTTCTAATATCGAGTTGTAATCATTGAGTTGTAAATAAATAGAAGTGTGATGATCATCATGCAATAGAGCATTGTCCCAAAAAAGGCCAAATAAAAAAAGAAAGGCCAAATAAAAAATAAAAAATTTAAATAAAAAGGGGCAATGCTACTATCATTTTTCCACACTTGTGCTTCAAAGTAGCACCTTGATATAGCGAGTCTCATATATTGTGCTTCAAAGTAGCACCATGTTCTTCATATAGAGAGTCTCATATGTTGTCACTTTCATATACTAGTGGGAATTTTACATTACAGAACTTGGCTTGTATATTGCAATGATGGGCTTCCTCAAATTGCCCTAGGTCTTCGTGAGCAAGCAAGTTGGATGCACACCCACTAGTTCCTTTTGTTGAGCTTTCATACATTTATAGCTCTAGTGCATCCATTGCATGGCAATCCCTACTCACTCACATTAATATCTATTGATGGGCATCTCCATAGCCCGTTGATACGCCTAGTTGATGTGAGACCATCTTCTCCTTTTTGTCTTCTCCACAACCACCATTCTATTCCACCTATAGTGCTATGTCCACGGCTCACGCTCATGTATTGCGTGAAGATTGAAAAAGTTTGAGAACATCAAAAGTATGAAACAATTGCTTGGCTTGTCATTGGGGTTGTGCATGATTTAAATATTTTGTGTGGTGAAGATGGAGCATAGCCAGATTATATGACTTTGTAGGGATAACTTTCTTTGGCCATGTTATTTTGAGAAGACATGATTGCTTAGTTAGTATGCTTGAAGTATTATTGTTTTTATGTCAATATTAAACTTTTGTCTTGAATCTTATGGATCTGAATATTCATGCCACAATTAAGAAGAAATACATTGAAATTATGCCAACTAGCATTCCACATCAAAAATTATCTTTTTTATCATTTACCTACTCGAGGACGAGCAGGAATTAAGCTTGGGGATGCTTGATACGTCTCCAACGTATCTATAATTTTTGATTGCTCCATGCTATATTATCTACTGTTTTGGGCAATATTGGGCTTTATTTTCCACTTTTATATTATTTTTTGGACCAACCTATTAACCGTAGGCCCAACCCAGATTTGTTGGTTTATGCCTATTTCAGTGTTTTGAAGAAAAGGAATATCAGACGAAGTCGAAACGGAACAAAATGAACTGGAGAAGTTATTTTTGGAAGGAAACACACCTGATGGACTTGGACCCCACGTCAGAAGATACACGAGGTGCTCACGAGGGTGGGGGCGCCCCCCCTCCCTAGGGCGCGCCCCCTGTCTCATGGGACCCTCGTGGCTCCCCTGACGTACCTCCTGCACCCATATATACCCACGTGACCTAAAACTTCCAAAACGCAACATAGATCGGGAGTTCCGCCGCCAGAAGCCTCCATAGCCACCAAAAACCAATCGGGGCCCTGTTCCGGCACTCTGCCGGAGGGGGCAATCCTTCTCCGGTGGCCATCTTCATCATCCCGGTGCTCTCCATGACAAGGAGGGAGTAGTTCTCCCTCGGGGCTGAGGGTATGTACCAGTAGCTATGTGTTTGATCTCTCTCTCTCTTGTGTTCTTGAGATGATATGATCTTGATGTATCGCGAGCTTTGCCATTATATTTGGATCCTACGATGTTTCTTTCCCCCTCTTCTCTCTTGTAATGAATCGAGTTTCCCCTTTGAAGTAATATTATCGGATTGAGTCTTTAAAGACTTGAGAACACTTGATGTATGTCTTGCCATGGATATCTGTGGTGACAATGGGATACCACGAGCCACTTGATGTATATTTTGGTGACTGAGGGAGTCCTGGATTAGGGGGTGTTCGGATAGCCGAACTATACCTTTAGCCGGACTCCTAGACTATGAAGATACAAGATTGAAGACTCCGTCCCGTGTCCGGAAGGGACTTTCCTTGGCGTGGAAGGCAAGCTTGGCGATACGGATGTTCAGATCTCCTACCATTGTAACCGACTCTATGTAACCCTAACCCTCTCCAGTGTCTATATAAACCGGGAGGGTTTTAGTCCGTAGGCCAACATACACATCAACAATCATACCATGGGCTAGCTTCAAGGGTTTAGCCTCTCTGATCTCGTGGTAGATCTACTCTTGTACTACCCATATCATCAATATTAATCAAGCAGGACGTAGGGTTTTACCTCCATCGAGAGGGCCCGAACCTGGGTAAGACTTCGTGTCCCTTGCCTCCTATTACCATCCGGCCTAGACGCACAGTTCGAGACCCCCTACCCGAGATCCGCCGGTTTTGACACTGACATTGGTGCTTTCATTGAGAGTTCCTCTGTGCCGTCGCCGTCAGGCCCGATGGCTCCTACGATCATCAATGGCGATGCAGTCCAGGGTGAGACCTTCCTCCCCGGACAGATCTTCGTCTTTGGCGGCTTCACACTACGGGCCAATTCACTTGGCCATGTAGAGCAGATCGAAAGCTACGCCCCTAGCCGTCAGGTCAGATTCGGAAATTTAAACTACACGACTGACATCCGCGGGGACTTGATCTTCGACGGACTCGAACCACCGCCGAGCGCGCCGCACTGTCACGACGAGCATGATCTAGCTCTGCCGCCGAACAGTGCCCTGGAGGCGGCACCCGCATCGGCTCCGAACTAAGGCTCCGACCCTTAGTTCGGAGCCAACCGCGCCGATCGAGGATGGGCGGTTGGACGCCACCTCGGGGGCTGTGATCCCAACGGCGGTTGGGCCGAACACCAGCCCCGTACTCTGCGAGACTCGTGACTCCACGGAGCTGGATTCTTCTCCGGACTCCGAACCCTCCATGCCCCTGCCGATCGAATCCGATTGGGCGCCAATCATGGAGTTCACGGCCGCGGACGTCTTTGAGCACTCGCCTTTCGGCGATATCCTGAAGTCACTGAAGTCTCTCTCTTTATCAAGAGAGCCCTGGCCGGACTATGGTCAGCAAGGTTGGAGTACAGACGATGAAGAAATTCAAAGCCCACCCACCACCCACTTTGTAGCCACTGTCGACGATTTAACCGACATGCTCGACTTCGACTCCGAAGACATTGACGGTATGGACGCCGATGAAGGCGACAATGAAGAACCAGCGCCTGTTGGGCCCTGGAACGCCACCTCGTCATATGACGTATACACGGCGGACGCACCAAAAGATGACGACGAGGAGCGGAAGGACGCACCGAAGGCATGTTCCCTCGAAAAGCAGTCAAAACGGCGACGCAAGCGCCGCCCCAAATCCCGCCTCGACAGAAATAGCGATCACACAGACCCAGCGCTGGAGCAGGGCGAACCACTGCCGGACAACGGCAATCCGGATATTCAAACCGAACAAACAAATCCTATCAGGGATAATGGTCCGGACAACATAACGCCGGACAGGCACCCGGAGCATCAGAATGCCCGCGAAAGGCTCGTTGCCACCGCAAGGAGCCTTAAAAAGCAGAAGCGAAGGCTCAAGGCCGCGCAAAACAAACTCCAATTCAGATGGAGTAAAATACTTAATACAACAGCAATGTACGGTGACGATCGCCCCTCAAAGAGCTACCCAAAGCGGAAGCTGCTACCCGAATTCGATGAGGGGGCCTCCAACCCCCCACAACCAAATATCAAAGCAACCACCTGGTCGGATAGACGACCCCTCTATCAACACAGAACGGCATACAATGCCGCTCACGATACAACATGCGACCCACGTGAGGGCTCGCACCCAAAGGACGGCACAACAAGATCCATCTATGGACCACGCAAGCGCGCCCCAGCATACAATGCAACACAACAAGCATCAGAACAACGCGGTACACCCAGTTATAGGGGTGCCGTACACCCCCTATGTTTCACCGATGAGGTGCTGGACCATGAATTTCCAGAGGGATTCAAGCCCGTACACATAGAGGCATACGATGGGACAACAGACCCTGGGGTTTGGATTGAGGACTATATCCTTCATATCCATATGGCTCGAGGAGATGATCTCCACGCCATCAAATACATACCCCTCAAGCTCAAAGGGCCAGCTCGTCACTGGCTCAAAGGCCTCCCCAGAAGCTCCATTAGAAGTTGGGAAGAGCTCGAAGACGCCTTTCGGGCAAATTTTCAAGGAACTTATGTCCGACCTCCGGATGCGGATGATTTGAATCATATAACTCAACTGCCCGGAGAGTCAGCCTGAAAGCTTTGGAACAGGTTTCTCACTAAAAAGAATCAGATTGTTGACTCGCCAGACACCTCGGCCAAAATAAGCCGAGAACGATGGCCGCATTAACAAACCTCATGACCCGCTTTTGCGCGGGTGAGGACAGCTGGCTAGCCAGATGCAGCACCAGCGACCCCAGTACATCTGAAGTTAGAGATGGAAACGGGAAATCATGGCGGAACAGCAATAGCAAACGCCGGAATAAAGAAGACAACACGAAGGGCACGACAGTAAATTCCGGATTCAAAAGCTCCCGGCCAGGTCAAAAGCCGCCCACTAAAGGCACCAGGGATGAACCGTCCAGCCTCAACAAAATTCTGGACCAGGTATGTCAGATACATAGTACCCCTAGCAAGCCCGCTAATCACACCCACAGAGAATGTTGGGTATTCAAGGAGTCCGGCAAGCTCAATGCCGTACAGAAGGGGGAGGATACACCAAGTGAAGTCGAGGACAAGCCTCCCAAGCAAGACACTGGGGAACAAAAGAAATTCCCACGAGAAGTCAAAACAGTAAATGTACTACACATGATCAAGGGAAAAAACAATGCGGCACCCCCAGGAAAATATACCCAAGTGCCTGTCACCGCGAAGTCCTGCCAATGGTCGTCTCAACCGATCATTTTCGACCATCGCGATTACTCAGCAAGTATCCGACACGCAGGACGGGCTGCCTTGGTATTAGACCCAGTAATTGGCGGATATCACTTCACACGAGTCTTGATGGATGGCGGCAGCAGCCTAAACCTAATATACTAGGATACAATCCGCGGGATGGGGTTAGACCCAACACAAATTCGCCATAGCAATACTACCTTTAAAGGAGTAACGCCAGGCCCAGGGGCTCGTTGTACGGGCTCCCTCCTACTACAAGTCATATTCGGCTCCCCCGATAACTTCCGTAGCGAGCATTTAACCTTCCACATCGCTCCGTTTCAAAGTGGCTATCAAGCACTGCTCGGGCGCGAAGCTTTCGCTCGCTTTAATGCAATACCACACTACACCTCCCTCACACTCAAGATGCCCGGTCCACGCGGCATCATTTCAGTGCACGGAAATATCAAGCGATCTCTGCGCGCCGAAGAGAGTGAGGCTGCCTTGGCAGCCACACACTAAAGGCGCCCGGACTTGCCAAAGCACCCCATAGGTCGTCAAGACCTCAGACACAACTAATCGAGTCCGGTGCCGCTACTTATACCGAATAAATGGTCACACCCCTATTTACAAGGGGCTCAACGCGCGCAGACATGTGGCCATTCCTCCTCATCTTGAATTATGCATAGTTTCTTTAATTATCTTTTTGCACGACAACCTTTTTCACCTAAATTCCTCTCTTTTACAGACGATCATCATGCCACACCCGTCCAGGATATGGCACAACAGAGACACGGGCGCAGACGTGCAGCAGGGACCCGCTCCAAGGATTCTTTTTAGATTAAGACCCTGCGTAAACCTTTTTTACTGTCTTTTGTTGATACATATCCACCGTTGAGAAGGATGCTGACGTCTTGGCATGTGGCCACGCCAGACCAATGCACGTACCTGGACATAAGGGGCTTCTTATGAAGGCCATTATTTAGGCCCGGTTTATACCACAAAGACCGAATACCTTAGGGAGTGTTCGGCGTCGCGAGTTTGGCCCTATATGCATCAGCTCCGAATCATTGTCTTTGGTCAAATGTTGGGTTTTCCCGGCTCCTGCGTTTTGGTGCCTTACGTTCCGCTTTACCGGCTAAGGTAGCACTAGGAGAACTACTGCGATTGTGCCCTGGTTCATCCGGACGAGCACCTTAGTAGAGAAAGCCGAAAACTGACTGTGATGATCTAGCGCGAGACTGGTCAACCACTCGATGACCCATGGGAATGTTAGAATTCCTCCGCCTTAATGAAGGGCCGCTTTCCGGCCAGGCATATACGCACCCCGGGATCGGGAGAGTGTGGAGCCACCAGGGGCTATCTAGTAGCCCCACTGTCAAACTCCTATGGCTAAGTGAAAGTGTTAAAGCATTATAGTCCGGTTGCCTCGCTCACTCTGCTATCACCTCCTTAATAAGACCAAGACGTTGGGTTAAGTGCGAACGCGTGTTTCTACGAACACCTCCGCATTATATGCGTGGGGGTTGAAGCCGACGACTGCAATCTTTCAGGTTATACACATGTATACATAAACGGCCGCCCAGGAGGCATCACATTACTTTCAGGCAAAAGTATAAAAGTAGCCTTATGAAAATTTATAAAAGCATTTCGCTTACAATGAGATTACATGTCACTCAAACATAATATTTTTTGAGCACTGGGTCTCTATCAAACGAGCACCCTCAAGAACTTCCTCAAAGTAGTGCTCAGCAGCCCTTCGACCTATGGCCGAATCCTGCGCTGCAACAGTGGTAGCATCCATCTCTGCCCAGTATGCTTTAGCACGGGCAAAGGCCATTCGTGCGCCTTCTATGCACGCCGACCTCTTCATCACATTTATGCGCGGCACCACGTCAAGGAACTGCTGCACCAAGCTGAAATAGCTACTCGGTTTCGACCTTCCCGGCCATAGCTGATCCACAACATACCTCATGGAGAGTCCGGACAACCTATTTAGTTCGGTCCATTCGGCTAATTGGTCCGTCAATGAAAGCGGACGCTCGGGAGAAAGGAATTGTTTCCAAAACAGCTGGTCTACTTCACGGTCCGTCTGACTCTGGAAGTATTTGGCCACATCGGCGGCACTCGCCGCCAAATCCATATACACATCCTCCGAACTCCACAGCCGATCCAGAGGGGCATACCATGGATCTCCGAACTTCCTCTGCAGCATAAAGGATTTCCCGGCTACAATATCCCCGGCTTCCCGCAGC
Organism: Triticum monococcum; assembly: GCA_034509565.1. Taxonomy (NCBI): domain Eukaryota; kingdom Viridiplantae; phylum Streptophyta; class Magnoliopsida; order Poales; family Poaceae; genus Triticum; species Triticum monococcum. Next base: position 133,059,539 of record CM067847.1, read on the forward strand.
TCCTCCTTCTTTGCCCTCATAGCAGAGCGGAGGTCTTTTCCCGTTGCAGCAGCCTTCTCAAGGTTCGATGCCTTCGCCTGGTTTTCCTTTTCAAGAGCCCGGCAATGGTCGATGGCGGCTTTTAATTCTACAGCCATATTGGCCATCTTATCCCGGCTCTCGCCATGCACGGCCTTCTCGGCTCGCAACTCTTCGGCCGCCTTCCAAGCAGCCGCATTACCCAATCTCGCTTGTTCCTTGGCTCGGGCAAGTTCCGCCCGCAAGGCTTCAACAGTGGCAGCTCCATCTGTAGTAATAATATGTTAAATATACTGGCTTCATGCTTCTCTTACTATGCGGCGTTGACCAGATAATAACACCTACCCTGCGCCTCGTCAAGCCTTTTGTTAACAGGCTCAATGTCGGCGTCTGCCGCATCCAACTGCCGTTTTAAATGGGCAAACTTGCTAGTCCGGCTAGCCACCGGAGCTTCCATCACCTGCTCATAAAAGCAGTATGGTTACTACCTGGGATTATGATCCTCTGATCGTCGTCGTTCCCAACGACAACCAGAGTCTCAGGGGCTACTATCTACACAGGGCACACTTAGCATGTGCAGGACTATCATACATTATTTTACGAACCTCAAAACCTGTTAGTAGACTCATAAAAGCTTTATGCAATCCGCTTTCGGCGGACGAGATTCTCTCCATCACCGTATTCATCAACACACGGTGTTCATCTGAGATGGCCGCTCGCCCCACCAACTCCCTCAGAACATCCGACCGTACACTAGACGGTGCCGGACTCATTTGCCTGCTCTCTTCGGGAGCCGGACACGGGAAGCTTTGGGGGTCAACGGAATTATCTTCTGGCCTCGCCGGACCCGGAGAGGCCCTCCGCGACGACACTTCAGGATCGCCCGCTTCTGGAGCAGAGGAGTCCGGAGGAGGCGTTTCGCTCTCCATCATCTCCGGAAGAAGATCCCCCAAAGACGAGCTCATCTGAGAGGGGCTAAGGCCCGAACTGCAAAGGTATATGCAGTGGTTATTTTCTCTGAAGAAAAGATGGCATATCTGTACTATTAAAGTACTTTGGGTCACTTATGACTCGAGGGAGAATTGATCCCCCCCCCCGACTTTGTGCAGCAACCGCACCCCCCGGGGTAGGACCCTCTGTGGGAGACTTCTTCTCCCGTTTGGCAGCTTCGGCTTCAAAATCCCCGGACGCAATCCTTTTCCTCTTCTGATCATCTTCCTTCATGGAGACGCTCGCTCCCTCGGCTAGAGCGGCCAGCATTGGGGGCCCGCGACCGCCCGCATTTTCCTTCAAGGGCTCCGGGCAGGGTGCGGTCTGGAGCATCTTTTCCAATATCGGATTTTCCAAACCCTCAGGGAGGGGGGCCGAGCACCGAATCAACTTTGCCTTCATTAGCCAGTCCTGGTCAAAAAGCAAACTCTCAGAAATAACTTCGCATCAAAGGAGAGGTAGTATGCTCGGTCGGAAGTCGCCTTACCTGTTCGGCGGCGCGGTTGCTACTCAGGCCCGCATCCTCGGTGATTTCCGGACACTCCACTTGAGGTCCGAAGAATGACTTGTACATCTCCTCGTGCGTCAGGCCGAGGAAATTTTGAATGGCGCGCGGTCCCTCGGGATTGAACTCCCACAAGCGAAGAGGCCGGCGTTTGCAAGGCTGGACTTGACGAACCAGCATAACTTGTGTTACCGCAACCAAACTGAAATCTCCATTAAAGAGATCTTGAATGCGGCTTTGCAGTATAGGCACGTCCTTGGCCGGCCCCCAGCTCAATCCTCTGCTAATCCATGACATCAGCTGTGGTGGAGGGCCCGGGTGGAAGACATGGGCGGCCGCCCACTTGGCACTTCTAGGAACCGTGATGTAGAACCACTCCTGTTGCCATAATTCAGACACCTCTGGAATGGAACCTTTGGGCCATGCAGCTCCCGTCATCTTGTGTATTAAGGTGCCTCCACACTCCGCATGTTGCCCCTCGATCATCTTTGGTTTTACTTCAAAGGTCTTGAGCCATAGGCCAAAGTGAGGGGTAACCCGGAGGAAGGCCTCACACACAACAATAAATGTCGTGATATGAAGAAAGGAGTCCGGAGCTAGATCATGAAAATCTAGCCCATAGTAAAACATCAAGCCCCTGACAAAAGGATCCAATGCAAGGCCTAGACCTTGGAGGAAGTGGGAGACGAACACGACGCTCTCGTTGGGTTCGGGGGAGGGGACGGCCTGCCCCCGGGGAGGCAGCCGATGCAGAATCTCGGCGGTCAGATATCTGGCCTCCCTCAACTTTTTGACGTCTTCTTCCGTGATGGAAGAAGGCACCCATCAGCCTTGAAGGCTAGATCCGGACATGACTGAAGGATCGGAGCACCTGACCTGAACTTTGGGCGTTTGAGCTTGAGGTGGGGGAAGGATTCGATTGAGCACGGGAGGGAAAAAATAAAAGGCCTCGTCCCATTATAAAGAGGGTGGATATCGAGCGTCCTCTCCATGTCCGTTTGGACTTGCCTATGATCTAGGAGTCCAAGAAGCGGTTGGGTTACCCACGCCCGTATTGATGAGAATCCCAGAATAAGGGGACACGATCTCTGCTTTGACAAGACGTGCCAAGGAAACCGCCTCGCATAACGCGCTGAGGTGGGATAATGAAACGGCTCGGATAAAGGCTTGGCCGTGGTGTGTCACGCTACGGAATACGTCAGCAGATTAGATTTGTGTAAATATTATTCTCTCTATGGCAATATGTGGAAACTTATTTTGCAGAGCCGGACACTATCTTTGTGTTCAAAATCTTCTATGAAGTACTTGAAGGAGGAACCCGCCTTGCAATGCCGAAGACAAACTGCGCGCCGGACTCGTCGTCATTGAAGCCTGGTTCAGGGGCTACTGAGGGAGTCCTGGATTAGGGGGTGTTCAGATAGCCGAACTATACCTTCAGCCGGACTCCTGGACTATGAAGATACAAGATTGAAGACTCCGTCCCGTGTCCGGAAGGGCTTTCCTTGGCGTGGAAGGCAAGCTTGGCGATACGGATGTTCAAATCTCCTACCATTGTAACCGACTCTATGTAACCCTAACCCTCTCCGGTGTCTATATAAACCGGGGGGTTTTAGTCCGTAGGCCAACATACACATCAACAATCATACCATAGGCTAGCTTCTAGGGTTTAGCCTCTCTGATCTCGTGGTAGATCTACTCTTGTACTACCCATATCATCAATATTAATCAAGCAGGACGTAGGGGTTTACCTCCATCGAGAGGGCCCGAACCTGGGTAAGACTTCGTGTCCCTTGCCTCCTGTTACCATACGGCCTAGACGCACAGTTCGGGATCCCCTACCCGAGATCCGCCGGTTTTGACACCGACAGTGACCAACTTGCGGGTTCTGCCCATGAACCTATGCATTGGGGTTGGCACACATTTTCATCGTGATTCTCCGGTAGAACTTTGGGGAACTCTTTGAGGATCTATGTGTTGGTTGAATAGATGAATCTGAGATTGTGTGATGCATATCATATAATCATACCCACAGATACTTGAGGTGACATTGGAGTATCTAGGTGACATTAGGGTTTTGGTTGATTTGTGTCTTAAGGTGTTATTCTAGTACGAACTCTAGGGCTGTTTGTAACACTTATAGGAATAGCCCAACGGATTGATTGGAAAGAATAACTTTGAGGTGGTTTCTACCCTACCATAATCTCTTCGTTCGTTCTCCGCTATTAGTGACTTTGGAGTGACTCTTTGTTGCATGTTGAGGGATAGTTATGTGATCCAATTATGTTAGTATTGTTGAGGGAACTTACACTAGCGAAAGTATGAACCCTAGGCCTTATTTCCACACATTGCAATACCGTTTACGCTCACTTTTATCACTTGTTACCTTGCTGTTTTTATTATTTCAGATTACAAAAACTATTATCTACTATCCATATTGCACTTGTATCACCATCTCTTCGCCGAACTAGTGCACCTATACAATTTATCATTGTATTGGGTGTGTTGGGGACACAAGAGACTCTTTGTTATTTGGTTGCAGGGTTGCTTGAGAGAGACTATCTTCATCCTACGCCTCCTACGGAATGATAAACCTTAGGTCATCCACTTGAGGGAAATTTGCTACTGTCCTACAAACCTCTGCACTTGGAGGCCCAACAACGTCTACAAGAAGAAGGTTGTGTAGTAGACATCACTAACACAACAGATCTTAAAACGAAATTGGATTGGTTGTTAATTTACATAGTTGAATTTTTTTATGTTTTTCGTTGAAACAAAAATGACATAATTATGTTGGACCTACTATGGCACGGAGGAACCCTCCACGGACTATCCGGTAAGATGAAAGATGTTGAGATCACCCCATCTCAAGATCAAAATGTAAGATCGAGACTAATATAGATCGACCGTCTCACCAACCCATCCCATTTGTACTTCTGTTCCAAGGTAACAGTATTACCTAGTAGTTTTAAAGTAAGCGCCACATGAGATTTCTGTGAGTTGTAGTTCAAAAGTAGCCAAGTTTTTGCTGATGATACTCGAAATTGTAGAGCAAACCTGGTTGTACCTACAACCGGGTCGTCCGGCGACAACGCGCTAGCACCAGTCGCGACCCCTACTTTCGCGCGATGGCCACCCCAACCAGGCAGCAGCTCGTGCCATCCTGACCCGGGTGGCAAGCCCCGATCGGCGAGCCGCCGCTCTAGGTCGACCATGGCTCCCATCACCCGCTTCCTCCATCCTCGGTGTTGACTAAGCAGTTCCGTTGTCCCTCTTCCCGACCTTCACCCGCGAGCTCGAGCCTCTCCACCGGCCATGGATGCGAGCTTCCCACACGCCGCCTACCGCCGGACTTAGGGAGGATGATGGAGGTGGGACGATTTCATCGGGAATCTCCTGATCTAGTTCAGAGGGAAGATGACGATCGTGAGACGATTTAGCAGCATATATATCTCATATTGCTTTGAAACATTATATTTTTCCAATTTATTTCATTATTCTAAACATTCCCTCCAAAAGGAAATACTTTCCCACCACATAATTTTGGTTTACTGTAGTTTGCGGCAATATTTTGTGTTCCCACAAAAAAATAAAGTATTTATCTTGCCGCTAAAGACCCTTCCTAACGACCCACGATTACTATTCTAAACCAAATCCCACGGCGTCTTCACCGGTGATTAGATCTGGAGCTCTCGTCCCTGGTTCAGGTTGTTCTTTCTCCCGATCTCCTCCCATCCTAGAACGTCCAGAAATCCTAGCGTCGTCCCGCGGGTGCGGCGGTTGCCCAGCGTGCCGCGCGGTGCCGCCGAAGAGGAGTCATCGTCCTTGATCTCGCCCTCCTCCCTCTCCTCCGGGCCCGTCGATGCAGGCCGCATATCCGTCACTGTGAGCCGTCAGATTTGTGCTGGCTCATCTTTTTAAAAGATCGGACGACCGCGAGCCGTCAGATTTGACGCATCGAACCGCCGAGCGTTACCATCCCCCATTGCAACAGACATCTTGCTACAAAATTTTCAGCAAAAGTCGTCTTGTTGCAGTTCTTTTTTTGGAACAGACATCTTGCTGCAGAATTTTCAGCAACAGACATCTTGTTTCGGTTCTTTTTTTGCAACAGACATTTTGTTCCAGAATTTTTGTTTTTAGAATTTTTCTGCAACAACTCTCTTGTTACAAAGCCGCGTCAGAGGACTTGCTGCAAGATTATATTTCTACAAAACAAAGCTGGATAGCATCACAGTAATTGTTCGCCGCCAAGATTGCAACAACACCGCTGTTGTTGAAATAGGTGTTTGTACCTGCCTTTATGCTGAGGATGCGTGGCATGCAACGGAGGCGACGGACGTACGGTGATTGTCAACCGGCTGAGGGCAATCGTTTCCCTTTAGAAAAATGCATAGTAGAAAATCATCAAATAGCCTTGCAAAAATGGCATCAACTTAATATGGGGCTAGAAATTAAGGTGTACAAACTACTATTTTTTTTACTGTCAAGGTGATGAAGTCAAACCTTTTTTCCACTATGTACCATCTATTTAGATATATTGTACTATTGTTTTTATATAGATAGTGACCATGATTAAGTTGTACAGAAACCTCAACAATTAATGTAAAAAAAATCAATTAGCCAGTATCGTTCCTTGCTAACATCCTCTACTGTTATGTTTTTCCATGTACGCCCTAGACCAAAGAAATTTCAAATTGTGTGGAACGTTATTTTATATTTATCAGTATTTCTACTTACAAAAAAAATAAGTGTTGGAAATTATAGCTTTCAGTTCCCCGAATATCTGACTGTTTCTGGATTTTTTGTTTGAAAACTATATATGACCCAAAACACACGCTAAAGGCTTTTTTGAAACCAAACATAGTATAGATCTGAATTTTGCATAACACACCTTTTTCAAGAGAATATACTAATTTATTTGTATCTGTTCCAAGAATCATAGAGCATCATGTTGGTACGTAGGCATTGTTACTCCTGTTTATATAAGATAAAAGATGAAACAAACAATAATCAGAATACATTAAGACATCCACCAAACAGCAACTAAACTGAGCTTAAACACTGATTGTTTCTTCTCAGAGAGAATAAAATCATTTGGTAAGAAAAATATTAAGGGCATCATTGGTTCCTTTGAGAAAGATGAACGTACAGCTGAACTGCAACAAAGGCATGATTCAGTTCCAGCGGCGAAAGGAATTAAGATTGAACCAACATCTTAGTTGCATAGGATTATTAATTAAAATCCAATCTCTAGAACACGTACCGGCATAAACATCTATCGCTTCGTTAGCTCTCATCCGTCTGTTGTCCCTCTCCCTTCATGTACAACATGCTTGCAATTTCCGTTGTCATGGACTCCTGCAGTCCTGGTTCCCATCTTTAATCTGCATGCATTGCCGCTGATGGCCGTTCTGTTGGGTCACTGGACATAGCCGGTTAGCTCCCACCAGAGACATGGCAAGCATGATCTCGACAACTTGGCCTGACATGACAGGCCCGCGCCCCCATTGGGACTTGGCACGACAACATATCCTTAGTTCTTCACTTCTTCTACAGCGGCAACATGCTATCCGAACCACCACTTGCGAATCATCTACCAGCACTAAAACAAACCATTTCACCATGCAAACATATTTCGTTGAGGATGGAAAATAAAACCTGTTAAGCTACCTATGTGATCCAGCGTCCTTGAAATCAGCGTCTTGGCTTTGCGTGTGGTGTACTTATATATGAAAAATAAGAGATCTGTGGTGTACTGGTGTTAGTGCTAGAAAAAACCAAGCAGGATATTCACGGAATTTAGTGGAGGTAGACAACCAAGGATGAACTCGGTGACTTCGGAGCCTATGCATTCGCACGGTCTAGGTCTAAATATTACATCAGAATCTATGTTATTAACAACAATAATGTGTTGTGTGCAAACTCGGACCAGCCATCTAATAAAACCTGTAAAATTGGAAGGATGGGGATTTATGGGTGAGTATATTTCTGCGGATGAGTTTGTCAGATGGACATGAGAAGTCGTCGTGTTAATTCAAAAAAAATTAACATGAGAAGTCCTCGTGTTAATTCAAAAAGTTTACATGAGAACTAAAACATGCCGCACCATCTTGAGCACAGATGTTTGACTAATCTGAATTCTAAAAGCACTTTTCTTTCTCCACTGGAAATAGCATAGGCTGCACATGCAATTGCCTTTGGAATTTCTCTCCAGAATTCATCACGCTCGTCTCCATTGCTGACATACAGAATCATAACCACACACATGAAAGTTAATCAATCTGCTAACCTGTATGTTGGGCGCCATGAGTGATCGGCTCTCCAACCTTGATGGGGAGCCTAGTTGATGCCATGCCGCTAATCCACATGTAGGCGAATGATCATGCCAGCCTTATTCTAATAACCTTTTTTCTCCAATGGGAATAGCATAGGCAGCAGATGTGCTTGCTGTTGGAATTCCTCCATCACGGCTCCTCTTCATTGCTGATGTGCAGAATATTATTTGGCTCTTCCACCCAGATGAGGAGGCTCGTTGAGGTTTTTAGGTGAAATTCAAGGTAGACCAAGGTCCATGACGCATGCCGTGCAAATCAACTGCGGGGAGTACCATGAAGAGGAAGCTAACTGAAAAAGAGAGAGGAAGGAACGTGTAGTATAGGAGATAGAGATTTCTTTTTTATTTCTTAGAAAGAGATATAGATTGCTTTAATTAGGAAAGCAATAAACGATCGAGTAGTATTAGGATCAGGTGTTTTTTTATTTAAGGAAAGGATCGTGTGTTTGGCGGAATGATTGTCACATCCCTAGCTTCTGGTGTTGCCTAGTGTTTGCATCTTGTTTGCATCATGTTTAAATTTCTGAAACTTGAATTGAGGATTGTTGAAACCTCAGAAATCTGATTAAAAGAAGGGCAAGAACCCTTTAAATAGCATTCTGTGAATCCAAAATGCCCTAAAAATAGTTTTGTGAATTTTGGCAAGAGTTATATATCAAACCAAAATTCTGGAACGTTTTTAAGGAATTATTTGGTCTCTGAATTTAAATCAATAATCTATTTGAATTTGGGGATATATTCATAATATATAATGAATATATTTTCAAATGCTTTGAAATGTTTTATGTACTTTTGGAGTAGTCCAAAGAGGTAACATAAAATATCTCAGAGTGTTTTGGCACTGTTTGAAATTATTTTGAATTTGAAAACAGTGGCAAAATAAAAAGAAAAAAACAGAACAAACAGAAAATAGAAAGGCAGAGCACTTACCTGGCCTTACCTGCGGCCCAGCAAGCCAGCCCAGCCCAGCTGGCCCCTGCCAGTCATCCCTAACCTCTGCTAGTAGGCAGAGGCGGGACAGCGCACGCGCGCGCGACACGCCACGCCTCCTCCCTGCCTGCTTCACCCCTCGTGCCTTCTGGCGACGCCACGGAGACGCCCTCGAGCCTCCTCTCCCGCTCCCCACTCTCCCTAGACCCCTTTACCCCCTCCTCTCCTCTTCCCCGTAGCACCACCGAACGCCACCGTCGCCGCCGTTCGCCTTACCCAAGGCCACCGACCACCCCTCGCCCTGCCGCTGAGTCTAGGAGCTCCGCCGCGTCTGCCTAGCCCTCTCCACCGAGACACGTGACGCCCGGAGGCCCTGCTTCGTCGCCACCGTCGTCGTCTTCACCGACGGGCACCGAAGATCGCCGGCTCCGATTCGGCGCGTCCAAAGCTTCCCCGACTTCATCGTCTTCCCCGCTAGCCCCCCCCCCCCCGTGAGCTCTCCTACGTTTCCCCTCTCTCCCCATGGTTCTTCCCGCGCTGTAGCCATGCTAGCTACCGTACCGAGCACCGCTGTCTGCCATGGACGCTGGGCATGGCGTTGCCGTGCCGCTCCACTCAAGCCGACGAGCCTAGCGAGCTCCTAGATGTACCAGGAGGCCGTAGATCCCCTTAGTTGGCCTCGACGTACCCTACAGCCCCGCGCCCGCATCAACCCGAGCTCCGGCCGCCGCCTCGCTCATCGCTGGTGCCTCTGCAGGCCACCCCAGCTCCGACCGCCTCCACCGTTGGATGCGCCACCCTGCTAGCTCCCCGTAGATGCTTCCCGTGCACCAAACCGGCCCCCGTAGCAAAATCCCGAAGCCCTCCGCCGCGTTTTGGTCGCCGCCGGCGGAACTCCGGTGAAGCCAACGTGGCGCTATCATTAGCCATTAATGACCCCACTAAACTAACCCCTAGCTCATTGACGGATGGGCCCCACTCTCTAATTAACCTGGTTTAGTTTCTGTTTAGTTTTAACTAACCACAAGGGCCCACATGTCAGTTTGACCTGGGCACGTCACCTGTTGACCGGACCCCACCTGTCTGTGACACTAGCTAGTTCTGGGTCATTGACTAGTGGGCCCCACTGGTCAGGTTTGACCTGGACTGGCCTGTTGACCCTGCTGACGTCACCCAGACGCATGCTGATGCAGTAATTGATTTTCTAGATTTAAAGTAATTAAAAAATTCTAGAAAATGCCCAAAACTTTTAAAAATCATAGAAAATTATCTATAACTCCAAATAAGATAAATTATATATGAAAAATTATCAGAAAAATTCAAGGAATCCATCTGTACCATTTTCATGCATGTTTGAACAATGTTTGTCCTCTGTTTTGGACAAAACAAATAAATGGCATCTAACTAATCATATATGGAGTTTGAATTTGAATCTTGTATTCAAACCAACTTCATTTAATTGTGTTGCTAGTTGCATTAGCTCAGTCAACAACTTATTGCCATGTCATTATCATGCATCATGTTGTGCATTGCATTGATTGCGTTCTTCCTTGTTTGCCGGTAATTGTCCCTTCTCGGTAGACGCTGCTCCGACGCTGTGATCGTTGACACTGATGAAGACTCAATGTTATCTTCAGAAGTGCCAGGCAAGCAAAACCCCCTTGTTCATTCCAATACAAACCCACTCTCTCGCTCCCACTCTCTTTTACTGCATTAGGACAACAACGATTCAACTGTTACATGCTGCGGTAGTTGAACCCCTTTCCTTTGCATGACCTGTCATTGCCACAGTAAATCGATGAAACCCATTAGCATGAGTAGGAGTTGTTTGAGCCCTGATGTGCCTACTTATTCATGTTTGCTTGTAATGCCTGCTATTGCTTAGAGTTGTGTCAGGTCTGATTCATCGGGGATGAATTGGAAAGTTGTGAACATGTCCTACTGTGTGTGAGCTAAGTATGTGAACACGATTTGGTAAAGGTAGCGGTGAGAGGCCGTGTAGGAGTACATGGTGGGTTGTCTCATTAAAACCGTCCTCAGGAACTGAGTTCTGTGTCTGTGATCCATGAACAGCTACTACCACTCATTGGGATCCTTAATTGACCCTCTCGGCTTCTTAGTCACCCTAGTACTCTGTCCAGGAGTTGCAACTAGTTTCTGGTGTTTGTAGGTTATGTGTTGGTAGCCGTGCATAGCGTTGACCCTAGGGGTGGGCTATGTTGCGGTAGATACACCGTGGCATGGTGTACCGGGCGCCCGTTTGGTGTCTCGGGAACCCTGTTCACATCGTTCGGTGCCGTATGTGGAAACCTTGGCTGGACTCCCTGCAGATGGAACCTGGATAGGCGATAAACCTGGAGTAGAGACTTAAGTGTTTAGGTAGGCCGTGGCCGACACCCTCGCCAGGCTTCCGCTTGAAGGTTGCCGAGATACATGACGTGTATATGGTGGTAAGTGGTGGGAGCGTGTGTGAAGAAGTACACCCCTGCAGGGTTATCATTATCTAATCGAATAGCCGGATTCCTCGGATATGGAAACTTGGACCCCTTGCATAGTTCATAGACAAGTGAAGGTGGATACCCTAAAATGCGCAAGATAAGTGTGAGTGCTATGGATGGCGTTCTCGCAGGGAGACGGGAGCGGATCCATAGTGGTGTATTGATATAGTGAAATTGTGGACTCGTGTGCGCCACCTCAAAAGAGTTACTTGCAGTCGTGGTTCAGGTTAGCCACTGAGTGAAAGCTGGCTTGCTGCAGTTAAACTCCACCACCCCCTTTGTGGATACCGATGCATATGTAGATAGTTCTGATGTAAGTCTTGCTGGGTACATTTGTACTCACATTTGCTTAATTTATGTTTTGCAGAGAGACTTCAGACTCGCTAGTAGTTCCACGTGGACTTCGACGTTTAGCTTGTTACCTCAGCTACGATCTTGTGCCCTCGGCAGGATCTTGTAGATAGTCAGGCTTCTGAGCCTTCTTCATTTGTAGTTGTCTGTACTCAGACAAGTTAAGCTTCCGCATGTGCTTGTTGCTTGTATGCTCTGAATGTTGGGTCATGAGACCCATGTTTGTAATATCTCGCTCCTCGGAGCCTAATGAATAAATACTTTGAGTCGTAGAGTTATGTTGTGATGCCATGTTGTATTTGCACATATCGAGCATATTGTGTGTATGATTGAAATGCTTGGTATGTGTGGGATCCGACAACCTAGTGGTTTATCCTTGGTAGCCTCTCTAATGGGGAAATGTAGGCTTGTGCTTCCATGAGCCATAGTAGTCCGCTACAGCCCGGTTCACCGGAGTCCTACTAGCCCAGCGCTACTGCTCAAGACACTTGACTGGCTGGCATGTGTTTCACTTCGTTCCTGTGTCTGTCCCTTCGGGGAAATGTCACGCGGTGACATCCGAAGTCCTGCCTAGCCTGCTACAGCCCGGGTTACCGGAGTCCTGTTAGCCCAGTGCTACAGCCCGGATTCCCACGCTGCTGACCGACATGCTCGAAGTTGATTCATGTATGCCTGTCTCCATGGGTTAGTGCCGCTTTGGGTTCACGACTAGCCATGTCGGCCCGGGTTCTCTGTCATATGGATGCTAGCGACACTATCATATACGTGAGCCAAAAGGCGCAAATGGTCCCGGGCCAGGTAAGGTGGCACCCGTGGGAATACCGTGCGTGAGGTCGCAAAGTGATATGATGTGTTACATGCTAGATCGGTGTGACTTAGGATCAGGGTCCTGACAGCTTTGGTATCAGAGCCTGACTTCCTGTAGGATTACCAAGCCAAGCTGGTCGAAGTCATGTCTAGAAATGCTTTAGTTATATAAGGGAATTGATTGTGGATGGGAACGTAAGGCTCTTTTACTCCTTATACCTTATGTCCTTCTGATCTGAGTCATCTTATCTTTTCTACGGGGTTAAGAACTAGGCTTCTCTTCTATCTCTCAGGATGACGTGTTACGAAACCGTAGTTGCCTAGGATTGTTGAGTTCAAGCCTCAGTTCAGTTCCTACTACTTCCATATGTTCATAGCCGGCCTCAGAACCTTGATATTGTGATATTGAGTGGTTATGCCACCATTTTTGCAGGAGGTCTCAAATCATTTTGAGCATTTACAGCTGTTATGTTGTCCGAGTCATTCCAGGATTCTAAATAATCTGATGCATTTGCAAAATCCCTTCCCTCTGGTTTCGATGTTCCTCTAGGCCAGGTTAGTCACACTAATTCTGAGTTGAGGTAATTTATTGCCTCGACATATATGTTGGAGTTAGTATTATGGCCCTAGGTGTCTCAGAAGATTACCTAGTAATCTAGCTATGTTTTGTGTTCCCCGTGTGATGATTCAGGCAATCATTCTTGAAGGCATCCTGTGATGCCATTTGGTAGTAGGTATTCTATTCCTGGGTTCTTGAACCCGAGATTCACCCTACTTACCTCATGTTGATAGTGTTGCTAGTTCCTTTAGGATATTAGTAACCTTTTCATTAGTCCTCGAGGTCCATGGTATTTCCTTCTTCCAAATACCATGAACTGCTTATGGCAGAAGTTCTTTTGAACCAAAATATCACAACAAGAGTTCTCTTGATGAGTTCTCAATTCTATTTTGTGAATCTGCCAATTCTACCTTTCTGCATGGGCTATCCGGAAGAAATGTTGAGCTTTGCTCGACATACTAATCTATGCATCCACAACTCAGAAAGATATATGTTCCTTGAGTTGTCCCTCCTTAGTTGTTTCTGACCTTCGTCTATCAATTGATAGTCGAGGGTATATCATTGTGTTCGTTCATCAAAGTTTATTATTCTTGTGGTCCGTCAAGCCATTCTATTTCAGAATGACTAGGAGAAACAAACTCCAGTACCTCATCCATATCTAAGATTGGGTCAAAGTAGTTGTAATCCGCAGATCAAAATGCTAAACCAGCTTTTGTTCTATTCTACCTTGTAGTGTTATTCTCTTTCATATCAAGTATATCATGGGAATTGCACCACCTCTTATGAATTCTTGATTAGTGATACTTCCTGCCATCATTGTTCATTCCTCGGTTCCGTGTTGTTGCAACCAGAATGCCGACAAGTGAACCGTGATGTGTGAAATCAATACTCCTAGCAACCCCGTTGCTTGGTGGTTAATGGATGATAATCTCATTCTTGGTGTGTTGATTATGGAATCATCATTCTAAGATTGATCGTGCTACCTAGTCCATTTTCCTGGTGCACTTTTCAATCAAGAGTTGGGATTATGTCTATCCTTGCTTATTTGATCATATCATCCTGCCTAAAGAGCAAGATTGATCTCGGGCTTAATAACATGTCGGTGGTTCATGATTTTCCGAATATCTTCTCGGAAGTATTTCCAGGTTGTCCCCTGACCGCTATGTTAAGCTCGTGATCAAGTTGGTTTCTTGTAACCACCCCATCTCCAAGAATCTGTGTTGAATACCCTGAGCTAGTTGGTTAAGCTGAACAACAACTTGGAGAGTTGGAAGATAAAAGCTTGCCTAACTTAGTTCATTCCAAAGGGATATTCTTGTGTAGTGTGTGTTGAAGAAAGATGATATCTTCATCGATTGGTCCATCTGATCAGTTGTTGGACCTATTGTCTTATCAATCCTTTGATTGGAGTGCGGGCTATCGTCAAATCAAATCAGTACCAACGATGTTCGTAATGTTGTCTTACTCGTGGTTGATCCCTCGAGCATACACCATTACATATTTTGGTCTGACCAATAGTAACACATTGTTCACATAATGGTGGAAGTTCAGTGATATGGAAATTCCGATGAGTTGCTGTTGAGCCCAACCGCAGCATCTTGTCTCCTCCATGATTCATGTTGAACATTGAGCTAGTGTTGGAAACTTTTGAAAGCATTTTCTTCATACTATCTCATGAAGGATATGTTTGATGTAAGTAGTGACTTCCTCTAAGTTCACGTGCATTTGATGCAAGTTGCGGCCGTGAATTCGAGAAAGTTTGTTTTTTCCTCCTCCGGAATCATCCCAAGTCAGTCATGCATATGTGCGAAGTATTCTATGGTTTGGCAGATTAATTACCTCCTCTCCATTTGTATTCCTAGCACACCAAGCCACTGATTGATTTGTTCAAGGAGAAGAAGTTCCTTCTTAAGAGCTAATCATGACTTATGCAAGGACTTCGAATCCTCAATGATGGTCCCCAACCTGAACTTGATAGTGTTTTATTATAAGGCTACTACGTGGTCATGCTTGTCTTGGACATCGTGTTCACAGGTTTGTAGTAGAACCAGCTCATGTTTTGGAGCTTGCTATCGCAGCTCATTTCCCGAGAGTCTCGCAACATCGTCTTGTCGATTTGTGTTGCAAACTTTATTTTCCAGACATGATGTCTGAAATATCCTGTTACCAACCAGATCTGAATCTCAGGCAGATATGATGGTTGGAACTTATCCAAGACCTATGATGTAGGCCCCGACAAGGTTGACGTTCTGGCCGACACACCTAGCCGGAGGATCTATCACTATAGTATCTTGATTGGGCAATTTGTCCATCTTCTCCATGAGGATTTCATGCGGCTTATTCTATAAGTTATTCCTTAGGGATTCTTGTGTTCTTGGTTTCCTCGATTAAGCTATAACCATTCAGACGGTGGAATCACTCTCGTTGAGTTATTTCTAGTTACCAGAATCATTCCCAGCATTAGCATCTTGTTCCCAGCTTGCACCTCAGTAGTTGTTGTTCAGGATCATCTTCAAAAGTGGGCTTACCCTAGACCCTATCCTTTTTTCGATGATAAGAAGAAATCATCCATTGTGTTGTCTTCAACAAGGTAGTCCACATCATCCATTCTGGTAGGAGTATGCCATTTCTTCAAGCTCCTTCACACAATCATTTGGGATTGCCTCAGGCTGGTGAGAAGGGTTTCAATGATCTCTGAATCAAAAGTAATTCTTTTTGCCACTTAAGGGAATATTTTTGCGAGTCCCCTTCTTTAAGATGTCCCGTTATGGTATCATGGCAATTATCTCCTCGCTACTTTGAAACCATGCACCATCCTACTTAAGCGTGGAATTGTTGCCTACCAAATTTGAACCTTTATCATCTGCTTCTTTCCATCACCCCTGATGTGTGTTTCATGTCTCAGCTCAAGAGATGTTTTATATCTCACTCCATGAGTTGATCTTGAGTTGCTCGATCTTTGAGAAGATCGTTTCCTGTAGAGTTTTCTTCTGTCGCCATCATGTTGGATGAAGAGCTCAAACTCAAAGACATCGAGATCAAGGTGATGCAATGAATCAACATCCTCGAGAAAGACATTTGGATCGTGAAGGTTGTGTTAGCTTGTGTCCCTCTGTCTTCTTGCCTCACGACTTGAATCTCGGGACGAGATTCTTGTTTAGTAGGGGTGAGCTGTCACATCCCTAGCTTCTGGTGTTGCCTAGTGTTTGCATCTTGCTTGCATCATGTTTAAATTTCTGAAACTTGAATTAAGGATTGTTGAAACCTTAGAAATCTGATTAAAAGAAGGGCAAGCACCCTTTAAATAGCATTCTGTGAATCCAAAATGCCCTAAAAATAGTTTTGTGAATTTTGGCAAGAGTTATATATCAAACCAAAATTCTGGAACATTTTTAAGGAATTATTTGGTCTCTGAATTTAAATCAATAATCTATTTGAATTTGGGGATATATTCATAATATATAATGAATATATTTTCAAATGCTTTGAAATGTTTTATGTACTTTTGGAATAGTCCAGAGAGGTAACATAAAATATCTCAGAGTGTTTTGGCACTGTTTGAAATTATTTTGAATTTGAAAACAGTGGCAAAATAAAAAGAAAAAAACAGAACAAACAAAAAATAGAAAGGCAGAGCACTTACCTAGCCATACCTACAGCCCAGCAAGCCGGCCCAGCCCAGCTGGCCCCTGCCAGTCATCCCTAACCTCTGCGAGTAGGCAGAGGCGGGACAGCGCACGCGCGCGCGACGCGCCACGCCTCCTCCCTGCCTGCTTCACCCCCTGTGCCTTCTAGCGACGCCACGGAGACGCCCTCGAGCCTCCTCTCCCGCTCCCCACTCTCCCTGGACCCCTTTCCCCCCTCCTCTACTCTTCCCCGCAGCACCACCGAACGCCACCGTCGCAGCCGTTCGCCGTACCCAAGGCCACCGACCACCCCTTGCCCTGCCGCTGAGTCTAGGAGCTCCGCCGCGTCTCCCTAGCCCTCTCCACCGAGATACGTGACACCCAGAGGCCCTGCTTCGTCGCCACCATCGTCGTCTTCACCGACGGGCACCGAAGATCGCCGGCTCCGATTCGGCGCGTCCAAAGCTTCCCCGACTTCATTGTCTTCCCCGCTAGCCCCCCCGTGAGCTCTCCTACGTTTCCCCTCTCACCCCATGGTTCTTCCCGCGCTGTAGCCGTGCTAGCTACCGTACCGAGCGCCGCCGTCCGCCATGGACGCCGGGCATGGCGCTGCCGTGCCGCTCCACTCAAGCCAACGAGCCTAGCGAGCTCCTAGACGTACCAGGAGGCCGTAGATCCCCTTAGCTGGCCTCGCCGTACCCTGCAGCCCCGCGCCTGCATCAACCTGAGCTCCGGCCGCCGCCTCGCTCATCGCCGGTGCCTCTGCAGGCCACCCCAGCTCCGACCGCCTCCACCGTTGGATGCGCCACCCTGCTAGCTCCCCGTAGATGCTTCCCGCGCGCCAACCGGCCCCCGTAGCGAAATCCCGAAGCCCTCCGCCGCATTTTGGTCGCCGCCGGTGGAACTCCGGCGAAGCGAACGTGGCGCTATCATTAGCCATTAATGACCCCACTAAACTAACCCCTAGCTCACTAACGGATGGGCCCCACTCTCTAATTAACCTGGTTTAGTTTCTGTTTAGTTTTAACTAACCACAAGGGCCCACATGTCAGTTTGACCTGGCCACGTCACCTGTTGACCGGACCCCACCTGTCTGTGACACTAGCTTGTTCTGGGTCACTGACTAGTGGGCCCCACTGGTCAGGTTTGACCTGGACCGGCCTGTTGACCCTGCTGACGTCACCCAGACGCATGCTGATGCAGTAATTGATTTTCTAGATTTAAAGTAATTAGAAAATTCCAGAAAAAGCCCAAAACTTTTAAAAATCATAGAAAATTATCTATAACTCCAAATAAGATAAATTATATATGAAAACTTATCAGAAAAATTCAAGGAATCCATCTGTACCATTTTCATGCATGTTTGAACAATGTGTTTCCTCTGTTTTGGACAAAACAAATAAATGGCATCTAACTAATCATATATGGAGTTTGAATTTGAATCTTGTATTCAAACCAACTTCATTTAATTGTGTTGCTAGTTGCATTAGCTCAGTCAACAACTTATTGCCATGTCATTATCATGCATCATGTTGTGCATTGCATTGATTGTGTTCTTCCTTGTTTGCCGGTAATTGTCCCCTCTCGGTAGACGCTGCTCCGACGCTGTGATCGTTGACACTGATGAAGACTCAATGTTATCTTCAGAAGTGGCAGGCAAGCAAAACCCCCTTGTTCATTCCGATACAAACCCACTCTCTCGCTCCTGCTCTCTTTTACTGCATTAGGACAACAACGATTCAACTGTTACATGCTGCGGTAGTTGAACCCCTTTCCTTTGCATGACCTGTCATTGCCACAATAAATAGATGAAACCCACTAGCATGAGTAGGAGTTGTTTGAGCCCTGATGTGCCTACTTATTCATGTTTGCTTGTCATGCCTGCTATTGCTTAGAGTTGTGTCAGGTCTGGTTCATCGGGGATGAATTGGAAAGTTGTGAACATGTCCTACTGTGTGTGAGCTAAGTGTGTGAACACGATTTGGTAAAGGTAGCGGTGAGAGGCCATGTAGGAGTACATGGTGGGTTGTCTCATTGAAACCGTCCTCAGGAACTGAGTTCTGTGTCTGTGATCCATGAACAGCTACTACCACTCATTGGGATCCTTAATTGTCCCTCTCGGCTTCTTAGTCACCCTAGTACTCTGTCCAGGAGTTGCAACTAGTTTCTGGTGTTTGTAGGTTATGTGTTGGCGGCCGTGCATAGCGCTGACCCTAGGGATGGGCTATGTTGCGGTAGATACACCGTGGCACAGTGTATCGGGCGCCCGTTTGGTGTCTCGGGAACCCTGTTCACATCGTTCGGGGCCGTATGTGGAAACCTCGGCCGGACTCCCTGTGGATGGAACCTGGATAGGCGATAAACCTGGACTAGAGACTTAAGTGTTTTGGTAAGCCGTGGCCGACACCCTCGCCAGGCTTCCGCTTGAAGGTTGCCGAGATACATGACGTGTATATGGTGGTAAGTGGTGGGAGCGTGTGTGAAGAAGTACACCCCTGCAGGGTTATCATTATCTATTCGAATAGCCGGATTCCTCGGATATGGAAACTTGGACCCCTTGCATAGTTCATAGACAAGTGAAGGTGGATACCCTAAAATGCGCAAGATAAGTGTGAGTGCTATGGATGGCGTTCTCGCAGGGAGACGGGAGCAGATCCATAGTGGTGTATCGATATGGTGAAATTGTGGACTCGTGTGCGCCACCTCAAAAGAGTTACTTGCAGTCGTAGTTCAGGTTAGCCACTGAGTCAAAGCTGGCTTGCTGCAGTTAAACTCTAGCACCCCCTTTGTGGATACTGATGCATATGTAGATAGCTCTGATGTAAGTCTTGCTGGGTACATTTGTACTCACGTTTGCTTAATTTATGTTTTGCAGAGAGACTTCAGACTCGCTAGTAGTTCCACGTGGATTTCGACGTTTAGCTTGTTACCTCAGCTACGATCTTGTGCCCTCGGCAGGATCTTGTAGATAGTCAGGCTTTTGAGCCTTCTTCATTTGTAGTTGTCTGTACTCAGACAAGTTAAGCTTCCGCATGTGCTTGTTGCTTGTATGCTCTGAATGTTGAGTCATGAGACCCATGTTTGTAATATCTTGCTCCTTAGAGCCTAATGAATAAATACTTTGAGTCGTAGAGTTATGTTGTGATGCCATGTTGTATTTGCACATATCGAGCATATTGTGTGTATGATTGAAATGATTGGTATGTGTGGGATCCGACAACCTAGTGGTTTATCCTTGGTAGCCTCTCTTATGGGGAAATGTAGTCTTGTGCTTCCATGAGCCATAGTAGTCCGCTACAGCCTGGTTCACCGGAGTCCTGCTAGCCCAGCGCTACTGCTCAGGACACTTGACTGGCCGGCATGTGTTTCACTTCGTTCATGTGTCTGTCCCTTCGGGGAAATGTCACGCGGTGACATTCGGAGTCCTGCCTAGCCTGCTACAGCCCGGGTTACCGGAGTCCTGTTAGCCAGTGCTACAACCCGGATTCACACGCTGCTGACCGACATGCTCGAAGTTGATTCATGTATGCATGTCTCCATGGGTTAGTGCCGCTTTGGGTTCACGACTAGCCATGTCGGCCCGGGTTCTCTGTCATATGGATGCTAGCGACACTATCATATACGTGAGCCAAAAGGCGCAAACGGTCCCGGGCCAGGTAAGGTGGCACCCGTGGGAATACCGTGCGTGAGGTCGCAAAGTGATATGATGTGTTACATGCTAGATCGGTGTGACCTAGGATCGGGGTCCTGACAATGATTTATTTTTATTTTTAGATAGAGATATAGTTGCTTTAATTAGGAAAGCAAGAAACGATGGAGTAGTATTAGGATCGTTTTTTTTCAGGAAGGGATCGCGTGAATAATGGAATCTATTTTCAGGAAAGGATCGCCTAGGAGCAATTTTTTTCCACGACCATCTCTCCACCGTAATAACAGGACATCTCTTTTTGTTTTTTTACAAAACTTGTATGAGTTAATCTAAACCTAATAACATGGTCCCATTAGATGTACGTCTCCTATTTCCAGATTAACTTGGGAATTAATAGTTGTTTTTTTCCACGAGAGCAATAGATAAATAGATAGATTAGATCTACACCGTAATAACTCGGTCCCATCAGATTAACGGCTCCTAATTACTGATTAACGTGGGAATTTCTAGGGAGTCTAGGATTAGTATAGGTATAGATTATCACTAGGTTCATGCTCATTACCAGATTGTGTTTCAGCATTAGAAATAGAAATATTATTGGGATTCTCAGGTGTGTCAATATCAGGTTCACTAGAAGCATGCAAAATCCTATCATTTTTCTTTTTCTTCCTCTTAGAAGGACTAGGTGCATCAATATTATTTCTCTGAGAATCTTGCTCAATTCTCTTTGGATGGCCCTCAGGATACAAAGGTTCCTGAGTCATTTTACCACCTCTAGTCATAACTCTAACAACATTATCATTTTTCTTACTATTCAATTCATTGAGCAAATCATTCTGAGCTTTAAGTACTTGTTCTACTTGAGTGGTAACCATAGAAGCATGTTTACTAATAAGTTTAAGTTCACCTTTAATATTATCCATATAATCACCCAAGTGTTCAAGCATATCAGCATTGTGTTTTAATTCTACACCAAAATAAGCATTGAAGTTTTCTTGTTTGACCATAAAGTCATCAAACTCATCCAAGCATGGGCTAGCAAACTTAGTAAATGGGATTTCAGCTTTATCATATCTATAGAGAGAATTTACCTTTACTACCTGTGTCGGGTTATCAAGACCATGTATTTCTTCAATAGGTGATGGATTAAAACCATGTATTTCTTCAACAGGCAGTAAATTAAGACCATGTATTTCTTCAACAGGAGGTAAATTCTTAACATCTTCAGCTTTTATACCTTTTTCCTTCATAGATTTCTTTGTCTCTTGCATATCTTCAGGACTGAGAAATAGAATACCCCTTTTCTTCGGAGTTGGCTTAGGAGTTGGCTCAGGAAGTGTCCAATTATTTTCATTGGTCAACATATAATTCAATAAAATTTCAGCTTCATCTGGTGTTTTGTCCCTGAAAACACAACCAACACAACTATCCAGGTGGTCTCTGGAAGCATCGGTTAGTCCATTATAAAAGATATCAAGAATTTCATTCTTCTTAAGAGGATGATCAGGCAAAGCATTAAGTAATTGGAGAAGCCTCCCTCAGGCTTGTGGGAGACTCTCTTCTTCAATTTGCACAAAATTATATATTTCCCTTAAAGCGGCTTGTTTCTTATGAGCGGGGAAATATTTAGCAGAGAAGTAATAAATCATATCCTGGGGACTACGCACACAACCAGGATCAAGAGAATTAAACCATATCTTAGCATCACCTTTTAATGAGAACAGAAATAATTTAAGGATATAACAATAGTGAGTTTTCTCATCATTAGTGAATAGGGTGGCTATATCATTTAATTTAGTAAAATGTGCCACAACAGTTTCAGATTCATAACCATAGAAAGGATCAGATTCAAATAAAGTAATTATCTCAGGATCAACAGAGAAATCATAATCCTTATCAGTAACAATGATAGGTGAAGTAGCATAAGCAGGATCATATTTCATTCTAGCATTCAAAGTTTTTTGTTTCAGCTTAGCTAATAATTTCTTAAGATCACTCCTATCATTGCAAGCAAGAAAATCTCTAGCGGTTTCTTCATCCATAACATAGCCCTCAGGCACAACAGGTAATTCATATCTAGGGGGAGAAATTGATCATCACTTTCATCAATATTATCAGTTTCAACAATTTCATTCTCTAGCCCTAGCAAGTTGTTCATCAAGAAATTCACCAAGTGGCACAGTGGTATCAAGCATAGAAGTAGTTTCATCATAAGTATCACGCATAGCAGAAGTGGCATCATCAATAACATGCGACATATTAGAATTAATAGCAGAAGCAGGTCTAGGTGTCGCAAGCTTACTCAAAACAGAAGGTGAATCAAGTGCAGAGCTAGATGTCAGTTCCTTACCTCCCCTCGTAGTTGAGGGATAAAACTTGGTTGTTGGATTTTTCAAGTTCTTCATAATGATACGCATATATAAATCCCATGTGACTCAAATAATAGAGCTATGCTCCTCGGCAACGGCGCTAGAAAATAGTCTTGATAACCCACAAGTATAGGGGATCGCAACAGTTTTCGAGGGTAGAGTATTCAACCCAAATTTATTGATTCCACACAAGGGGAGCCAAAGAATATTCTCAAGTATTAGCAGGTGTGTCATGGAATTGTCACGACAGATGTCCTAGCGAAAGGACTTAGTCGTAGGGCCATCGCAACTAGGAAGCTTAAAGGGGTTAATCGGGACAAATGACACGAGAGGTTTATACTGGTTCGGCCCCTTACGGTGAAGGTAAGGCCTAGTCCAGTTGATGTTGTGTTGCTAGGTTTCGATGACCAAGGAGCGAATTGATACGTCTCCAACGTATCTATAATTTTTTATTGCTCCATGCTATATAATGTACTGTTTTGGACTATATTGGGCTTTATTTTCCACTTTTATATTATTTTTGGGACAAACCTATTAACCGAAGGCCCAGCCCAGAATTGTTGTTTTTTGCCTATTTCAGTGTTTCGGATAAACATAATATCAAACGGAGTCCAGACGGAATAAAATCTTCGGAAACATGATTTTCTCACCGAACGTGATCCAAGAGACATGGATCCTACTGCAAGGGATCAAAGAGGTGGTCACGAGGGTGGGGGTGCCCCCCTAGGGCGCGCCCCCCTGCCTTGTGGGCCCCTCGGTGCTCCACCGACGTACTCCTTCCTCCTATATATACACACGGACCCCCAAACGATCAGAACAGGAGCCAAAACCCCAATTCCACCGCCGTAACTTTTCTGTATCCACGAGATCCCATCTTGGGGCCTGTTCCGGAGCTCCGCCGGAAGAGGGCCGTCATCACGGAGGGCTTCTACATCATCCTAGCCCCTCCGATGAAGTGTGAGTAGTTTACCTCAGACCTTCGGGTCCATAGTTAGTAGCTAGATGGCTTTTTCTCTCTCTTTGAATCTCAATACAAAGTTCTCCCCCTCTCTTGTGGAGATCTATTCGATGTAATCTTCTTTTTGCGGTGTGTTTGTTGAGATCGATGAATTGTGGGTTTATGATCAAGTCTATCTATGAATAATATTTGAATCTTCTCTGAATTCTTTTATGCATGATTGGTTATCTTTGCAAGTCTCTTCGAATTATCCTTTTGGTTTGGCCAACTAGATTGGTAGTTCTTGCCATGGGAGAAGTGCTTAGCGTTGGGTTCGATCTTGCGGTGTCCTTACCCAGTGACAGAAGGGGAAGCAAGGCACGTATTGTATCGTTGCCATCGAGGATAACAAGATGAGGTTTATTTCATATTGCACGAATTTATCTCTCTCCATCATGTCATCTTGCTTAAGGCGTTACTCTGTTTTTAACTTAATACTCTAGATGCATGCTAGATAGCGGTCGATGAGTGGAGTAATAGTAGTAGATGCAGGATCGTTTCGATCTACTTGTCACGGACGTGATGCCTATATACATGATCATGCCTAGATATTCTCATAATTATGCACAATTCTATCAATTTCTCAACAGTAATTTGTTCACCCACCGTAGAATACTTATGCTCTTGAGAGAAGCCACTAGTAAAACCTATGGCCTCGGGGTCTATTCTCATCATATCAATCTCTATCACTTTTATATTGTTTTGCTATTTACTTTGCTTTTAATTTTTACTTTGCATCTTTATATCAAAAATACCAAAAATATTCTATCTATCAGATCTCACTCTCATAAGTGACCGTGAAGGGCTTGACAACCCCTAATCGCGTTGGTTGTGAGTAGCTATCGCTTTGTGCAAGTACAAGGGACTTGAGCGTGGGCTCCTACTAGATTGATACCATGGTTCTCAAAAATTGAGGGAAATACTTACGCTACTCTGCTGCATCATCCCTTCCTCTTCGGGGAAAACCAACGCAAGCTCAAGATGTAGCAAGAAGTATTTCTGACGCCGTTGCCGGGGAGTCTACGCAAAAAGCCAATATACCAAGTACCCATCACAATCCCTATCTCTCCCCATCCGCCCTTTCTGTTTGCCTCTTTGTTTGCTTGTCGTCATGGCTAGTCCTCTTTCTGCTCCTATGTCCCCTGAGTTTGAAGTCCTTCACTTTAAACAAAAGCAAGGAGAAAATTTAAAGGATGCTTGGTTTAGAATGATGGAATCTTATCGTAAGTGCACCCTAGAAGTAAATTTCAGAATTTTGCTTCGCAACTTTTATGTTGGGCTTATTTGTCTCATAGACAACTTTTAGATTGTCTTGCCAAGGGCAATTTTATTGAAATTGATCCCGGTATCGTGCATGAAATTATAGAAGGTATAGTAGGAACTTTACCTCAACAAAAGGGGCTCCATCATACCCAAGAGAAAACGCAAGTTTTTGAAAAAAAATTGCGAGGTAACTAAGATTTTACACAAATCTCTTGAACCTCTTAAGAGCGTTAGCTTAAATCTTCACCGCATGAATATGTTGATTACTCTTTGCAATAAGAGATTGGATTCTTTAGATCTCAAGATCTCTGAATATGAAGGGAAACGTAAAGAACCTCCCGGATTCGAGCATAACATCGCTAAAAGAATTAAGAATCAAGATGGCAATACCTAGATCTATCCTTGCTCGTTATGCCTAGCTAGGGGCGTTAAACGATAGCGCTTGTTGGGAGGCAACCCAATTTTATTTTTATTCCTTGCTTTTTGCTCCTGTTTAGTTAAAAATAAATTATTTAGCCTCTGTTTTGGTTGTGTT
The DNA here is from genome assembly GCA_034509565.1 of Triticum monococcum. Taxonomy (NCBI): domain Eukaryota; kingdom Viridiplantae; phylum Streptophyta; class Magnoliopsida; order Poales; family Poaceae; genus Triticum; species Triticum monococcum. The sequence goes on from CM067847.1 coordinate 133,084,970, forward strand.
TTTTGTGTTTAATTAGTGTTTGTGCCAAGTAGAACCGTTGGGAAGACTTGGGGAAAGTCTTGTTAAACTTGCTGTAAAAAACAGAAACTTTAGCACTCACGAGAACTACTGTCATTTTTATTTGAAGAGTGATATTTCGTTAATTATTTTTGAATATGATTAATAGATAAATTCCTCACGTCCAGCAATTTATTTTAGAATTTTTGGGGTTCCAAATCTTGCACTAGCTACAGATTACTACAGACTGTTCTGTTTTTGACAGATTCTGTTTTTCGTGTGTTGTTTGCTTATTTTGATGAATCTATGGCTAGTAAAATAGTTTATAATCCATAGAGAAGTTGGAATACAGTAGGTTGAACACCAATATAAATAAAGAATGAGTTCATTACAGTACCTTGAAGTGCTATTTTGTTTTCTTTCGCTAACGGAGCTCACGAGTTTTCTATTTTGAGTTTTGTGTTGTGAAGTTTTCAAGTTTTGGGTGAATTCTTTTGATGGATTATGGAACAAGGAGTGGCAAGAGCCTAAGCTTGGGGATGCCCAAGGCACCCCCAAGATAATCCAAGGACACCAAAAAGTCAAAGCTTGGGGATGCCCCGGAAGGCATCCCCTCTTTTTGTCCACTTCCATCGGTAATTTACTTGGAGCTATATTTTTATTCACCAACATGATATGTGTTTTGCTTGGAGCGTCTTGTATTATTTGTGTCTTTGTTTGTTAGTATGCCACAATCATCTTTGATGTACACACCTTTTGAGAGAGCCATACATGAATTAAAATTTGATAGAATACTCTATGTGCTTCACTTATATCCTTTGAGCTCGATAATTTTGCTCTATGTGCTTCACTTATATCTTTTGAGCGTTATAATTTTGCTCTATGTGCTTCACTTAGATATTTTAGAGCACGGTGGTGGATTCGTTTTAAAGAAACTATTGATCTCTCATGCTTCACTTAAATTAATTTGAGAGTCTCTTAATAGCATGGTAATTTGCCTAATAATAATATGCTTAGTATTCAAGATTTGTGAAACTTTCTTTTGAGTGTGTTGAATACTAAGAAAAGATTGAAGCATGATAAGAGTTTTGAGATATGGAGGTGATAATATTAAAGTCATGCTAGTTGAGTAGTTGTGAATTTAAAGAATACTTGTCTTTAAGTTTGTGATTCCCGTAGCATGCACGTATGGTGAACCGTTATGTGATGAAGTCGGAGCATGATTTATTAATTGATTGTCTTCCTTATGAGTGGCGGTCGGGGACGAGTGATGGTATTTTCCTACCAATCTATCCCCCTAGGAGCATGCGCGTAATACTTTGCTTTGATAACTTCTAAATTTTTGCAATAAGTATATGAGTTCTTTATGACTAATGTTGATTCCATGGATTATACGCACTCTCACCCTTCCACCTTTGCTAGCCTCTCTCATACCGCGCAACTTTCGCCGGTATCATACACCTACCATATCCTTCCGCAAAACAGCCACCATACCTACCTATTATGGCATTTCCATAGCCATTCCGAGATATATTGCCATGCAACTTTCCACCATCTAGTTCATCATGACATATCCATCATTGTCATATTGCTTAGCATGATCATGTAGTTGACATAGTATTTGTGGAAAAGCCACCGTTCATAATTCTTTCATACTTGTCACTCTTGATTCATTGCATATCCTGGTACACCGCTGGGGGCATTCATATAGAGTCATACTTTGTTTTAGTATCGAGTTGTAATCATTGAGTTGTAAATAAATAGAAGTGTGATGATCATCATTCAATAGAGCATTGTCCCAAAAAAAGGAAGAAGAAAGGCCAAAGAAAAAAAGGCCCCAAAAAGGGGGCAATGCTACTATCCTTTTTTTCCACACTTGTGCTTCAAAGTAGCACCATGATATAGCAAGTCTCATATATTGTGCTTCAAAGTAGCACCATGTTCTTCATATAGAGAATCTCATATGTTGTCACTTTCATATACTAGTGGGAATTTTACGTTATAGAACTTGGCTTGCATATTCCAATGATGGGCTTCCTCAAATTGCCCTAGGTCTTCGTGAGCAAGCAAGTTGGATGCACACCCACTAGTTTCTTTTGTTGAGATTTCATAAATTTATAGCTCTAGTGCATCCGTTGCATGGAAATCCCTACTCACTCACATTGATATCTATTGATGGGCATCTCCATAGCCCATTGATACGCCTAGTTGATGTGAGACTATCTTCTCCTTTTTGTCTTCTCCACAACCACCATTCTATTCCACCTATAGTGTTATATCCATGGCTCACGCTCATGTATTGCGTGAAGATTGAAAAAGTTTTGAAAAAGTTAGAGTATGAAACAATTGCTTGGCTTGTCATCGGGGTTGTGCATGATTTAAATACTTTGTGTGGGGAAGATGGAGCATAGCCAGACTATATGATTTTGTAGGGATAACTTTCTTTGGCCATGTTATTTTGAGATGACATAATTGCTTTGTTAGTATGCTTGAAGTATTATTATTTTCTATGTCAATATAAACTTTTGTCTTGAATCTTTCTAATCTGAATATTCATACCACAATTAAGAAGATTTGCATTGAAATTATGCCAAGTAGCACTCCGCATCAAAAATTCTCTTTTTATCAATTACATACTCGAGGACGAGCAGGAATTAAGCTTGGGGATGCCTGATACGTCTCCAACGTATCTATAATTTTTTGATTGCTCCATGCTATATTATCTACTGTTTTGGACTATATTGGGCTTTATTTTCCACTTTTATATTATTTTTGGGACTGGCCTATTAACCGGAGGCCCAGCCCAGAATTGCTGTTTTTTTTGCCTATTTCAGTGTTTTGGATAAACAGAATATCAAACGGAGTCCAAACGGAATAAAATCTTCAGAAACGTGATTTTCTCACCAAACGTGATCCAGGAGACTTGGACCCTACTGCAAGGGATCAAAGAGGTGGTCACGAGGGTGGGGGGTGCCCCCCTAGGGCGCGCCCCCTGCCTCATGGGCCCCTCGGTGCTCCACCGACGTACTCCTTCCTCCTATATGTACACACGTACCCCCAAATGATCAGAACAGGAGCCAAAACCCTAATTCCACCGCCGCAACTTTCTGTATCCACGAGATCCCATCTTGGGGCCTGTTCCGGAGCTCCGCCGGAAGAGGGCCGTCATCACGGAGGGCTTCTACATCATCCTAGCCCTCCGATGAAGTGTGAGTAGTTTACCTCAGACCTTCGGGTCCATAGTTAGTAGCTAGATGGCTTTTTCTCTCTCTTTGAATCTCAATACAAAGTTCTCCCCCTCTCTTGTGGAGATCTATTCGATGTAATCTTCTTTTTGCGGTGTGTTTGTTGAGACCGATGAATTGTGGGTTTATGATCAAGTCTATCTATGAATAATATTTGAATCTTCTCTGAATTCTTTTATGCATGATTGGTTATCTTTGCAAGTCTCTTCAAATTATCCTTTTGGTTTGGCCAACTAGATTGGTAGTTCTTGCCATGGCAGAAGTGCTTAGCTTTGGCTTCGATCTTGCGGTGTCCTTACCCAGTGACAGAAGGGGCAGCAAGGCACGTATTGTATCATTGCCATCGAGGATAACAAGATGGGGTTTATTTCATATTGCATGATTTTATCTCTCTACATCATGTCATCTTGCTTAAGGCGTTACTCTGTTTTTAACTTAATACTCTAGATGCATGCTAGATAGCGGTCGATGAGTGGAGTAATAGTAGTAGATGCAGGATCATTTCGATCTACTTGTCACGGACGTGATGCCTATATACATGATCATGCCTAGATATTCTCATAATTATGCACAATTCTATCAATTGCTCAACAGTAATTTGTTCACCCACCGTAGAATACTTATGCTCTTGAGAGAAGCCACTAGTGAAACCTATGGCCCCCGGGTCTATTCTCACATATCAATCTCTATCACTTTTATATTGTTTTGCTATTTACTTTGCTTTTACTTTTTACTTTGCATCTTTATATCAAAAATACCAAAAATATTCTATCTATCAGATCTCACTCTCGTAAGTGCTCGTGAAGGGCTTGACAACCCCTAATCGTGTTGGTTGCGAGTAGCTATCGCTTTGTGCAGGTACGAGAGGACTTGAGCATGGGCTCCTACTGGATTGATACCTTGGTTCTCAAAAACCGAGGGAAATACTTACGCTACTCTGCTGCATCATCCCTTCCTCTTCGGGGAAAACCAACACAAGCTCAAGACATAGCACGAATCCGCTAGCTTGGCCATCGATCTCTCGTTTCTTGTCCTAAGCCGCCACTGGGTCGTCTCCTTACATACATGCGTTGATGCTTGGTGGACTACAGAGTCCCGGCCGGCTCATAAAACGTGTCCGGCTTGGTTACTTCTTTTATATGCTTTTCTTTACAAGTCTTTCTTTACATATGGCGGTTTATAATATTGGGCCTTAAGCCGCCTCTGGGCTTAGGCCTTCTACAATTCTTAATAAACTATCACCTTGAATATTACTGGGCTTCTCTTAAAAACCCGCCATTAGGGTTGACCCGGTCCCTCCTGGGCAGGTCATACCTGAAAGTTATATTCCCAACATTAGGCACCAGGTTGATTTGAACCTTGTTCTTGTCAACCTTCAACATTTAGACGAAATCCATCTTCCTTTGTATGTAAAAGCTCTTGTAACCTGCCATGACGTCATCTTAAGAAAATTTGAAAATTTGCCATGACGTCATCTCCAACAGATCTTTATCCTTAAATGTCTTCCGAGAATCAAGGCATCCATCTAGCTAGATAATCATTATTTGGGTCTTCCTTGATTTTCGCGCTTCCCCGTTCGCTTATCCCCTTATAAATAGGCACGACCAGGTCTCTCCTCACTCTTCCCTTGCTTCATCTTCTTCCTCTCACAACCCTACTGCCGCTCGAGCCCCGCCGCCATCGCAGAGCACCTCATCTTCCTCGACCTCGGCCGCTGCATCAACCTGAATCGATCCAGAGAACGGCGGCGACCCTCCGCAGAAGATCCATGGCTGTAAGTGTTCACCTTCCCGCTCCTCAGATCCGCATTAGCGTTTCTAGGTTTCTGTGCGTTCTTCATAGTTCATCACAGTTTCTTCGTAGTTCCTCCTCCGTAGCCTCTTCCGATCCAAAAAGGAACACATAACTCGTGTGGTAGTTGTTTTGCGTCTATTTTGTATACTAGTAGATCCCTTTCCTGTACAGAGGCCTCATTATAACTCACGAACTCATATGTACTAGATTTTTAGGTCTAGAATATTTTCTTTTTGGAACGGTCATTTGATCCAAAATAATAGTGACAGCTTGGTAAACTTGTTTGTGTCAACACTTAGCCAATTCTGTTTCTGGCATCCTTCGAATATATTTAGTCATGGCGGCTTATCACGCCGGCTCACTTTTCCTTTATATGTCATTAGCCCTTATTTTAAGACGCCATTACTTATTTGTACCATCATCATTTAACATCTAATTTCATCATTGAATTGAACCGACACATCACTTTATTTTCAGTATGTCCTTTCATCATGCCGTCCAAAGCGCCAACAGTCTGCAACTGGGTCCCTTCCACAGTTACTGAGGATACCTTGAAGGAATTTGTCACCATAGGATTTTTGCTAGAGAAAAACATTATGTCTTATCGTGCTCCTGACTCGGACGAAGAACGACCTCAGCCCAAAGACGGTGAAGTTATCATTTTCACTGATCACATGAACCGGGGCTTCTCACCACCCGGCTCAAAGTTCTTCCAAGACGTTCTGCATTTTTTCAAGCTTCGCCCACAAGACATTGGACCCAACTCTATATCCAATATCTGCAATTTTGAAGTTCTTTGTGAGGTATATCTTCAAGAAGAACCGACCATGGAACTCTTGAGAGAATACTTTTATCTGAACCGCCAGAACAAATGCACCAACGGCCTTAGTTTGGAGCTTGGTGGAATCTCAATTCAGCGCCGACAAGGCGCCATCTTTCCCTTAATAGTCTTACCGAGCCATCCCAAAGATTGGAACTAGACCTGGTTCTACTGCCAAGATACATCACCAGCCAATGAAAAACCACTGTCGGGTTATCGCGCAGAGCGTCTAGATTCCAAGTTTGTGCTCCCTGATAAGCTTACCACTGCTGAACGCAAGAAGCTTATTCCATCTATTAGAAGGATTCAAGCTTTATTGGGGAACGACTTAACTGGACTTGACCTGATCCGTTGTTGGGTCGCATGGCGGGTCATCCCTCTAAGCTGCCGATCCAAATTAATGTATGAGTATGGTGGAGGCCCAAATGACACTCTGTGTTATAGCTTTGTTCAATTGACTGAAGAAGACATTGTTGCAATGTCAACCATCCTTGTGAACGGCAAATACGAGGACTGCAGTAAGGTTGGGTTAAACCCCTTCTGCAAACTTAACCCGGCACCAGAGGTGAAAACCCCTGACCTCTTCCTCTTTTTGTGTTTTCCTCGGTAGTTTAAATACTTGCATGACCTTTTAACCTGTTTATTTGTTTACATGCCAAATCTGACTTCTGGAAGGCCAAGTATGATCATGAAGCTGCCAAGAAGGCTAGAGCCGCTGCCATAGCCGCCAGGAGAACGACCTGGAAGCCCAAGAAGAAGAAGACTGCATCTGACATGTTCCAGCTGGATGATGCTTTTGGGTCGGAGGTAGCCCTTGACTCCCTTGGCCAGTTTTTTAACTACCTTATTGACAGTGACTATTGCCAGGATGACACGGGGGCCAGCCAGGCCATGGAAGAAGAGGTAACTATTTCCTCTGACTCAGCCCCTTTGCCAAGACAGAAACTTCGACTGGTAACCTGGAAAGTATGGTTTTCGCACCCTTTGGCTTATCTGGACCGTCATTTTCTTTTGAAAAAGCAGCAACATGAGAGCCGCCTTCAGGCCCGGACTAATGATGATGATGAACCACCTTCCGAGTTACAAAAAACTCCTCGAAAACGCCAGAATGAGGTTTCTTTCACATTTGTTATTTGTTTTTATCCATGAATCTATTTCCTTATATTCTTTAACTTTATTTTACCTTTGCAGGAGGTTTTTCGCTCTTCTAGCGACTCATCTCAAACTCAATTTCCAGCTTTCAAAACTGCTCCTGGGTAAGGAAAAATCATCTTTCCTCTGTATCTTAAAAACTGCATCATTACACTAATTGTCTCATAAAATATTTCTTAGTGGTCAAGCCAAATCGAAGAAGGCTAAGGTGATAAAGCCGACAGAAGACCCGAAAGTTCCTGCACCTGAGCCGACCATGCCAACTCCCTCTCAAACTGAAGCGCCAGAAGACCCGGCTATTCATACTCAATTGGACCCTCCTGAGTTGTCAGCCAATGAAGCCACCCTTAATCCGACCATTACTGAACTATCTAGCTCAGCTAACCCGCCAACAACTTCTGATACTGACGTTTTGATTACCGGTAGCCGGTTTGTTGAACTGGGGAACCCCACTGTATTAGACCGGCATACTGCTAAGCAAGAGGCTTTAGAGAAGTAGAAAGTGATGTTTGATATCTCCCATTACGCTCACCTCAATGTCAATGATGTACTGTCCGGCTATCTCAGTCATGTGCACTCCAGCCGTGACTCGGAAATCGAGATCGTCAAACAATTGCAGCTAAAATATGAGGTATGTTCTCCGGTTTACTTATACTCTGCCAGCCCCTAAGTCTTCAGATGATGAACTTGAATGATCTGTATACTTTATGATATAAGTTGATACTTTGTCTCTAGGTTTTTCGAAAGTCCAATAAAGTAGTGTAAACTTCACCTGAAGCCCCCAAGGGCTGGCTCAATTTATCATAAATGAACCGGTACTTAATTGCATAACTGTCTTTTACTAGTCCCAATAAGTATTGTGATCCGGCTCAATCTTGAAAAACTTTCTGAATATCATGCATTAGCTCCCAAGTGCCAAGCATTGTTACTTTGTAAAACCCTTGGGACTTGAAACATATAAAATTCATAAAAAATGCTTTGGCAGACATTAGCCCCCAAGTGTCAAGTGGTATTGTGGTGCAAAGTACTTGAGACTTGAACCCTTATAACTTTTAGTTCAAGTCTTGACACACCTGTGAATGTTTTGTAGAACGCCCTATCTGAATTGGGCTCTCAATTGACGAATGCCAAGACTCGACTGGCGGAGCGGGAGATAGAGATAAAGACCACTGACTCTAAGCTCCAATTGAGCCTCTATGAATCTGAGAAATTGAAGACCAGCTTAGCTGCAAAAAAGAGATCCTGGGCCGAAGAAAAGACGCTGCTGATACAACATGTTGAGATAGCTGAGGCGACTCTTGTGGAGGCTACTACAGAGCTCACCGGTTTAAAAAACCGTGTGTCTCAAATGGTTTCCGCGATCTTCGGTGAGTTATTTGCATAAGTCACTTATACTCTGTTTTTACCAAGAATGTAAACCGCTTGCCTAACCTTTGTTAAAATACTTATAGGTCCGCGGAGTAATAACCTGAGCCAGGATAGTGCGACAAAGTTGAAGGCGGTTTATACCTTGGTGGAACAACTTTATACGGGGGCTCAATGTGCGCTTGCTGCTATCTCTCCTGCCAACCAAGGACCCAACCGTTTGAGTGATGTTTTGAAGAAGTTGTCGATCTTACCTGCCAGGTTTCAAGAGGTCAAACGATCCTGTGCCAGTGCCGGAGCCCTGACTGCCCTGAGCCGCTCCAAAGCCTGGGTGCTGGATTTAGACCCGGTGGATGTGGCTAAGGGGTACCCTACTGTGAAGGAAGACAGGACTCCATTTGAGCAAGATGACTTTATTGCCTGTGTGAGGGGAGTTCGTCCTCAAGCTACCATTCTTGGAGAGGAGACCAACATCGACAAATATCAGTCGGGTTTTGATATGGAGAATAAGAAGATGGCGACTCCCTCTTATAAGGTGACAGATCTTATCCCGCCGGTTCACCAACACACTTTTGCCCCGGAAGTCGACCCAGTCGGCCTGATTGACGATGAAACGGAGTTCATTGCTCTGAACGGCTTTGACTGGTCCAATTCCAGCTTCCAACAAGTAGAGGGAGGTGAACTGGCGAGGGGAGAGTCATAACCATCTTTTGGGCTCTCAAAGCCTTGTAATAGATTAGTTTGAAAACTGCATGTTTTGCCTATGCCATCGTGCATAAAATGTTGCATATGACTCTTTGCCAATGATGTCAATATATATATGCAGCACATCCGTGATTACATCTGCAATGTTTTAACTCTGTTCCCGTAAAAAAATGAAAAAGTTGTCCTGGCGGTTTAGCACCGGACGGGTCAAAACCCCCGGTATATGACTTATGAAATTATCGTAGCGAAAAAGACAGAACCAGATGTAAGATAAACAAGGCCGAAAAAACACAGAGAAACCTGTTCATGAATGACACTGTCATACTTGTGTTCTTTGAATCTGGACTACCGGTTTATATGACCCGGATGATGAGGTTGATAACCCAATCTTTTGTAGAAGTCAATACTTCTATATGTCTCATGACTGTTATGCCTTGGCAGCTCATTGTCAAATAACTGAGCCGGTTTAATTTGAATCCATACTGATAGTTAGATTTGAGATGATATAAAATAGTAAGACAAAAACACTAGGCTTTAGACAATGTAAATCAAAACATTTAAATAAAAACTGGAGGCTTCTGATTCGAATACAATCAGTAAACCGGACCAAAGGGGTTAAGCTAAGATTCGGATACGATCATATAGCCCCCAGTCGCTTTGGCGTTGCGCCGATCAAGAGGGAACCGACAGCTGCGTTCTCTTTGGTTCGAATACGGCCTATGTTTGAACAGGAAGCCCCCAAATGACCTTGAAAGGTTTTTAACGACCCTGATTCGAATACGATCCAAGTCGGACCCAAAAGGGATTAAGCTATGATTTGGATACGATCAAGAAGCTCCCTAGTGAGTTTGGCTTTGAGACGATCAAGAGGGTTACGACAGCTATGTTCTCTTTGGTTCGAATAGGACCTATGTTTGAACAAGAAGCCCCCAAGTGACCATGAGGTTTACAGCTAGATTCGAATACGATCATGAGCCGGACCAAAAGGGTTAAGCTAGATTCGGATAAGATCAGCCCCCTTTTGATCATTTTAAATAATGAAAATAATAAAGATATATGATCATTGAAAGGGAAAAGGAGAGAGGTCCTGCTTTATTACTTATCATAATATATACAACGTCAACGTATGTACATGACGAGAGCCGGTGGCTTGAGTATAGTATGGCCGAAGCTGAGCAATGTTCCACGGCCGGTGGGTCTCCTCCTCCGACTTACGTGAGTCTTTGTGCTCTCGAATGTCAATGAGGTAATATGACCCGTTGTTTAAGTTCTTGCTGACCACAAAGGGTCCTTCCCAAGGCGGGGATAGTTTGTGTGCATCAGATAGATCCTGGATGAGCCGAAGCACCAGGTCACCTTCATGAAAGGTTCTGGACTTAACCCAGCGGCTGTGATAACGGTGCAGGTCCTGTTGATAAATTGCTGATCGAGCCGCCACCAAATCTCTCTCCTCATCTAACAAGTCTAGTGCATCCTGTCGGGCTTGTTCATTATTAGCTTCAACATAAGCCGACACGCGAGGCGAGTCATGACGGATGTCACTAGGCACAGCTGCTTCTGCTCCATAAACCATGAAGAAAGGTGTATAACCTGTAGACCTGTTAGGAGTGGTATTGATACTCCACAGCACCGAGGGTAATTCGTCTACCCAACAACCCGGCGTCCGTTGTAAGGGAATCATAAGCCGGGGCTTGAGACCTTTTAGGATTTCCTGATTTGCTCTCTTAGCTTGACTATTGGATTGGGGGTGAGCTACTGACGAAACATCAAGCCGGATATGCTCACGTTGCCAAAACTCCTCCATAGCACCTTTGGACAGATTAGTGCCACTGTCAGTAATAATGTTGTGTGGAAAACCAAAGCGAAAGATCACCTTTTTCATGAACTGAACCATCATGGCTGCATCACACTTGCTCACTGGCTCTGCCTCGACCCATTTCGTGAATTTGTCAACTGCCACCAAAAGATGTGTCTTTTTATCCTTGGATCTTTTGAAAGGTCCAACCATATCAAGCCCCCAAACCGCAAAAGATGTGTCTTTTTATCCTTGGATCTTTTGAAAGGTCCAAGTGATTGGAATCATCCGTAGTTCTTGAGTCGGTATGTGTGCTCGTCGTGTAAACTTTTGACATCCATCGCACCTACTGACCAGATCCTCTGCATCAGCATGAGCCGTTAACCAGTAAAAGCCATGATGAAAAGCCTTGGCCACTAGAGATTTTGAGTCGGCATGATGGCCACAATCTCCCTCGTGGATCTCACGAAGAATCTCTTGACCTTCTTCAGGAGAGACACATTGCTAAAATGCCCTAGTGACACTACGATGATATAATTCACCATTGGAAATTGCCATTGACTTAGACCGCCGGGTTATCTGTCTTGCCAAGGTCTCATCCTCTGGCAACTCGCCCCGGGTCATGTAAGCCAAATATGGCACTGTCCAATCTGGTATGACAAGAAGAGCCGCCACCAACTGGGCCTCCGGGTCAGGAACGGCCAAGTCTTCCTCTGTAGGCAACTTGACAGAAGGGTTATGTAAAACATCTAGAAAGGTGTTAGGTGGCACCGGCTTACGCTGAGATCCCAACCGGCTTAAGGCATCCGCCGCTTCGTTCTTTCTGCGATCGATGTGTTCCACCTGATACCCCTTGAAGTGTCCAGCCATAGCGTCCACCTCTCGACGATAAGCCGCCATGAGAGGGTCCTTGGAATCCCACTTGCCTGACACATGCTGAGCCACCAAATCTGAGTCGCCAAGGCACCGTACCCGGCTCAAACTCATCTCTTTAGCCATTCGAAGACCATGGAGCAAGGCCCCATATTCTGCTGCATTGTTAGTAAAAGGAAACATCAATCGCAACACATAACAGAACTTGTCACCTCGAGAAGTTAAAACAACTCCAGCCCCCAAGCCTTCCAACTGCCTGGACCCATCAAAATGAATCGTCCAATATGTGTTGTCTGGCTTTTCTTCAGGTGTTTGTAACTCTGTCCAATCGTTAATGAAATCGACCATCGCTTGAGATTTGATCGCAGTACGTGGCACATACTTCAAACCATGAGACCCAAGTTCAATAGCCCACTTGGCGACTCGTCCTATGGCTTCTCTATTTTGAATAATGTCTCCTAGAGGAGCAGAGCTAACCAGAGTGATTGGGTGACCCTGAAAGTAATGCTTGAGCTTCCGGCTTGCCATAAACATCCCATAAACAAGCTTCTACCAATGTGGATACCTTTCCTTAGATTCAATGAGCACCTCACTGACGTAATAAACCGGTCGTTAGACCGGATGTTCCTTGCCAGCCTCCTTGCACTCCACAACAATGGCCACACTAACAGCACGTGAGTTAGCAGCCACATACAACAACAACGGCTCTTTCTCAACCGGAGCAGCAAGAACTGGCGGCTCAGTGAGCTGTTTCTTCAGATCCTCAAAAGCAGAGTTAGCAGCGTCACTCCAGACAAAGTCATCCGCCTTCTTCATCATTTGATACAAAGGCAGCGCCTTCTGCCCTAACCGACTTATGAACCGGCTTAAGGCTGTGACGCGACCTGCCAACAGCTGAACGTCATTGATGCACGCCGGTTTAGCCAGAGATGTAATTGCCTTAATTTTCTCCGAGTTAGCCTCAATACCTCTATTAGACACCAAAAACACCCAAGAGTTTGCCAGCTGGGACTCCAAAAACACACTTGGCCGGGTTAAGCATCATCTTGTAGACCCGGAGGTTATCAAAGGTCTCCTTCAGATCAGCTACCAAGGCTTCCTTCTCTCTAGATTTCACCACTATATCATCCACATAAGCATGAACATTACGCCCAATCTGATTGTGAAGGCAATTCTGCACACATCGTTGATAAGTCACCTGGGCACTCTTAAGCCCAAAAGGCATAGACACATAGCAGAAGGCTCCAAACGGAGTGATGAAAGCCGTCTTCTCCTGGTCCTTAACTGCCATCTTGATCTGATGATAACCCGAATAGGCATCCAAAAAACTCAAATGCTCACAACCCACCATAGCATCAATGATCTGATCAATACGAGGGAGAGCAAAAGGGTCAGCCGGACAAGCCTTGTTTAAATCGGTGTAATCCACACACATACGCCATGTGCCATTCTTTTTTAGTACAAGCACCGGGTTAGCCAACTACTCCCGGTGAAAAACTTCAACAATGAACCCAACCACCAAGAGCCGGGCCACCTCTTCTCCAATCGCCTTGCGCCTTTCCTCGTTAAACCATCGAAGAAACTACCTGGCCGGCTTAAATTTTGGATCAATATTGAGAGTGTGCTCAGCAAGTTCTCTCGGGACACCCGGCATGTCAGAAGGCTTCCATGCAAAGATGTCCCAGATCTCACGGATGAACTCGATGAGCACGCTTTCCTATTTTGGATCCAAGTTAGCACTGATAATGAACTGTTTGGATGAGTCGCCAGGCACAAAATCAACCATCTTGGTGTCATCGGCTGATTTGAATTTCAACACCGGTTCATGCTCCGTAGTTGGCTTCTTCAAAGACGTCATGTCTGCCGGGTCAACATTATATTTATAAAACATTAATTCCTCTGTTGCACAAGCAGACTCAGCATAAGCAACATAACCTTCTTCACATTCCAGGGCTATTTTCCGGCTTCCATGTGCTGTGATGGTGCCTTTATAACCCGGCATCTTGAGCTGCAGATATACATAACACGGCCGAGCCATGAACTTGGCATAAGCCGGCCGTCCAAACATGGCATGATATGGGCTTTTGATCTTAACCACTTCAAAAGTTAACATTTCAGCCCTAGAATCGTATTCATCCCCAAAGGCTACTTCCAGCTCAATCTTACCAACTGGGTATGCCGACTTACCAGGTACAACACCATGAAAAACCGTGTTGGATTGTTTAAGACTCTTGTCAGTCAACCCCATGTGATGAAACATCTCATAATAGAGGATGTTGATGCTACTGCCTCCGTCCATGAGCACCATAGTAAACTTATATCCACCAACCTGAGGCGCCACCACCAAAGCCAGATGACCCGGATTATCAACCCGGGGTGGGTGATCCTCCCTACTCCACACAATAGGCTGTTCAGGCCATCTCAAATAACGCGGAACCGCTGGCTCAACAGCATCTATAGCCCTCTTATGAAGCTTTTGATCCCTCTTGCAAAAACTGGTAGTAAACACGTGGTACTGCCCACTTTCAGCTGTTTTGGGTTACTCTGATACTCGGACTGTTGCTGCTGTTGCTGATTGCCCTGGCCAGATTGCTAATTATAGCCGCCTTGACTACCCGGATGGCCCTAGCCGTGAAAACCACCTCCGCCTGAGCCGGCACCCGGGCCATGAAAGCTGCCACTGCCTGAACCGCCACTAGGTCCGTGGTTACCATCGAACATGTTGGAATTTTAAACGCCTTCATGATTGTACAGTCCTTCCACAGATGGGTAGCTGGCTTCTCCCGGGTGTCGTGCCTCAGACAGGGTTCATTCAGTAGTTGCTCAAGGGTGGGGCCTGACCCGCCTGACCGAGGAGGTGGCCTCCCCTTGCGCCATTGGTTGTTGCCCTGTGTACTGGCATTAGCCACAAACTCGTCAGCCTTACATTTATTACCTCCTTGATTCGTCGGGTTATGCTGGTGACCCTTGCCATTGTCGTTCTTTTTTCCCTTTCCTGCCTTCTCTTCATCAAACGCGGGATCCTTGGTACTATCTGAATCAACATATTTGACCAGAGCCGCCATCAACTGTCCCATGTCATGACAATCACGCTTAAGCCGCCCCAGCTTCTGCTTCAGAGGTTCAAAACGGCAATTTTTCTCCAACATTAACACCGCAGAGCCGGCATCCATCTTATCAGATGAATGTATTATCTCCTTGACCTGGCGCACCCAATGGGTCATGGACTCACCTTCCTATTTGTCGGTGTCAAAACCGGCGGATCTCGGGTAGGGGGTCCCGAACTGTGCATCTAGGACGGATGGTAACAGGAGGCAAGGGACACGAAGTTTTACCCAGGTTCGGGCCCTCTCGATGGAGGTAAAACCCTGTGTCCTGCTTGATTAATATTGATGATATGGGTAGTACAAGAGTAGATCTACCACGAGATCAGAGAGGCTGAACCCTAGAAGCTAGCCTATGGTATGATTGTTGATGTGTATGTTGTCCTACGGACTAAAACCCTCCGGTTTATATAGACACCGGATAGGGTTAGGGTTACATAGAGTCGGTTACAATGGTAGGTGATCTGAACATCCGTATCGCCAAGCTTGCCTTCCACGCCAAGGAAAGTCCCTTCCGGACACGGGACAGAGTCTTCAATCTTGTATCTTCATAGTCCAGGAGTCCAGCTGAAGGTATAGTCCGGCTATCCGAACACCCCCTAATCCAGGACTCCCTCAGTAGCCCCTGAACCAGGCTTCAATGACGACGAGTCCGGCGCGCAAATTGTCTTCGGCATTGCAAGGCGGGTTCCTCCTCCAAGTACTTCATAGAAGATTTTGAACACAATGATAGTGTTCGGCTCTGCAAAATAAGTTTCCACATATTGCCATAGAGAGAATAATATTTACACAAATCTAATCTGCTGACGTATTCCGTAGTGTGACATCACAACACGGCCAAGCTTTTATTCGAACAGTTTTACTGTCCCATCTTAGCACATTATGCGAGGCGGTTTCCTTGGCACGTCTTGTTAAAGCAGAGATCGTGTCCCCTTATTCCGGGATTCTCATCAATACAGGCGTGGGTAACCCGACCGCGCCATTGATTACGGCTCTTTGGAGATAAGCGAGTTTTATCAGGCTGGTGGGGACACGTAGTTGCGTCCACCCATATAAGGGGATAAGGATCCACCTTTTCACCCACGCCTTCTTCCTCCTTTGCCTATCCATTCTTGCGCACTCGAGCTCCAGCGCCCAAGTCCGCACTACCACCTCAACCTTCTCCAGTCATGTCCGGAGCGGGAGGCAAGTGGATGGTCTCCTCCGTCACGGAGGGACACATCAAAAAGCTGAGGAAGGCCGGATATCTGGCTAGCGATATCGCGCATCGGCTTCCCGAAAAGGGGCAGATCATCCCCACTCCTAGGCCCCATAAGAGGGTGGTATTCCTCCCCCATTTCCTCCACAGACTGGGCTTCCCTCTGCATCCATTTGTCCGGGGGCTCATGTTCTACTACGGCCTGGATTTCCACGATCTGGCCCTGAACTTCGTCCTCAACATCTCGGCGTTCATCGTCGTGTGCGAGGCGTTCCTCCGCATCCGCCCCCATTTCGGCCTATGGCTTAAGACTTTCAACGTCAAGCCGAAGGTGGTCCGCCGCAGCCAGGCGGAGTGCAGCGGTGCCATGGTTGGCAAGATGGCCAACATCATGTGGCTCGAGGGCTCCCTTCTGGAGACCCTGAAGGGGTGGCAATCGGGGTGGTTTTACATCACCGAGTCGTGCGACCCCAAATGGGTCGCAGCCCCCGAGTTTCGGTCCGGACCCCCTACGCGGCTCACCTCCTGGAAGGAGACCGGCCTGTCGTGGGGTAAAAAAGGAGAGCTGACCGGACTCCAAACTTGCGTCCAAACCCTGGTGAACAAGAAGCTCAAACTTGTCAACATAGTCCAGGTTATGCTCATCCGCTTGATCCTCCCGTGTCAACGACGGGCCTTCAATCTGTGGGAGTTCGACCCGGCGCAGCATCAAACTCTAAACAGGCTCTTCGACACAACGTATGAAGATGCCTAGAGGATGCTTTTCAAGGGTGCCGAGGCTCCTGCATCCGCTACCGAGGATCGCAGATTCAGCGCGCAGCATCATGCGCTCGCGGTAAGCTGTTTTTTCCTTTTACAGGGTATCAGTTTTCCATAGTTTGATTCTATGCGGGATCTAAGCTCCCTTTCCTCTGACAGCATTGGCAGGTGACGTCCGGACAGATCAACTGTCCGGCTCCTTTGCCCGAAGGCCCAGCGGACGCTCACCTGGCGAAGCTGCTGGTTCCGGCACCCTATGTGGTGCCGGAGAAGAGGGCCAAGAAGAAGGCCACGGGGACTCGAAAGAGTGCCCGACGCCCGGAGGTGACGGATTGTAGGATCGAAAGTATGTCTAGAGGGGGGGTGATTAGACTACTTGACCAAATAAAAACTTGACCTTTTCCCAATTTTAGTTCTTGGCAAATTTTAGCTATTTTAGGACAAGTCAAGCAATCATCACACAATTCAAGCAAGCATGCAAAGAGTATATTGGCAGCGGAAAGTAAAGCATGCAACTTGCAAGAATGTAAAGGGAAGGGTTTGGAGGATTCAAACGCAATTGGAGACACGGATGTTTTTCCCGTGGTTCGGATAGGTGGTGCTATCCTACATCCACGTTGATGGAGACTTCAACCCACGAAGGGTAACGGTTGCGCGAGTCCACGGAGGGCTCCACCCACGAAGGGTCCACGAAGTAGCAACCTTGTCTATCCCACCATGGCCATCGCCCACGAAGGACTTGCCTCACTAGCGGTAGATCTTCACGAAGTAGGCGATCTCCTTTCCCTTACAAACTCCTTGGTTCAACTCCACAATCTTGTCGGAGGCTCCCAAGTGACACCTAGCCAATCTAGGAGACACCACTCTCCAAGAAGTAACAAATGGTGTGTTGATGATGAACTCCTTGCTCTTGTGCTTCAAATGATAGTCTCCCCAACACTCAACTCTCTCTCATAGGATTTGGATCTAGTGGAAAGAAGATTTGAGTGGAAAGCAACTTGTGAAGGCTTGAGATCAAGATTCATATGGTAGGAATGGAATGTCTTGGTCTCAACACATGAGTAGGTGGTTCTCTCTCAGAACATATGAGTTGGAATGGTGTATGTGTTCTGATGGCTCTCTCCCTCGAATGAAGAGGAGGTGGAGGGGTATATATAGCCTCCACACAAAATCCAACCGTTACACACAATCTACCAATCTCGGTGGGATCGAATCAATAAACTCGGTCAGACCAAAAAGGTAAACCTAGTGACTGTTAGAGATTTTCGGTGGGACTGACATGCAACTCGGTAGGACCGATTCGGTTAGGGTTTGGGCATAACGTAATCTCGATGAGACCGATCACACAAACTCGGTGAGACCGAGTTTGGTAATAAGCTAACCAGAGAGTTGGTCAGGCAAACTCGGTGGGACCAATTTGCTCTTTCGGTGAGACCGAAAAGTTACAAAAGGGAAACACAGAGTTTACATTTCAATCTCAATGGGACCGATTCGCTCTTTCGGTGAGACCGAAAAGTTACGAAAGGGAAACAGAGAGTTTGCAACCCCATCTCGGTGAGACCGAGATCCCTATCGGTAGGACCGAATTGCTAGGGTTTGGCAGTGGCTTATGACAAGTGAAACTCGGTGGCGCCGGATAGATAGAGTCGGTATGACCGAGTTTGGCTTAGGGTTTAGGTCATTTGTGGATATGGGAAAGTAGCTGAGGATTTTGGAGCATATCATTAAGCACATGAAGCAAGAGGCTCATTAAGCAACACCTCATCCCTCCTTGATAGTATTGGCTTTTCCTAAAGACTCAATGTGATCTTGGATCACTAAAATATAAAATGAAGAGTCTTGAGCTTTTGAGCTTGAGCCAATCCTTTGTCCTTAGCATTTTGAGGGTTCCACTTTCACATCCATGCCATGCCAATCATTGAGCTTTCCTGAAATAATCATCTTGGAATAGCATTAGCTCAATGAGCTATATGTTGTTATGAATTACCAAAACCACCTAGGGATAGTTGCACTTTCACGGATTCACCATCCGATGAATCCGAGGCGCATTCCTCCCATGAAGATGAGGAGGAGGAAGAAGAGACCCCTCCCCCTCCAGCGGGGGAAGGGAAGAAAAGGAAGGCCGCCCCAACTGGGGAGGCCGAAGGGTCCAAGAAGGGGAAAACCCTTTCTCCGGACTACTCCACCGACGCCGACGACGGCAGAGAGGAGTGGGCGCCCAGTGCCAAGCCCCTGGCGAAATCGTAAGTATCCGGATACCAAATTAATCCATAGTATTCGTTTATTGCACAGCTTTCCCTTATGTCGAATGTGTTTATGCAGCCCACCCAAAGACCGGCTCGACGCATCGTCGAGCGGCTTATTGGACTCGTCGGACGTGAACTCACTTCCGACGGCTTCCCCCTCCCCCCCCCCCCCCCCCGCCCTACGGACGACACCGAAGTGTTGTCCCAACAGGTTCCAATCCGGGAGGAGGTGGTCCTGGAGGCGCCGCAAGGCGACCTCCCGGACTCCAGGAGTAAAGGGGATGAAACCCCCAGGGCTCCATGTCCGGCTCTAGGCCGGACACCGCTCCGGAACCTTCAAAGGTTCCAGAGTCCGGCGGGGGACCTCCTTCCAAGAGGAGCAAGTCCACCGTGCCGATGGCCTCCGTCCAACCGGAGGCGCCGGACAATATGTTGGAGGCGCTCCAAGGCGCCTCCATCGACGAGGAACACCGCGCTATTATGAGTGCGGTGCTCCAGAAGGTTCAGTCCGCCAAAAACGGACTGACTGAAGCTTGTTCTAGCCTTTTGACAGGCTTCGAGGTAAGTAAAGAAAGTGTAAATAATAGTACCACATAGACAGTAGCCCCTGATGCTCTGTTTGGCGTTCAGGAAGAAAAGCCGAATAGAGGATCAAATAGAATTCACAGGAGTCTAACAAAAATGAGTCAATATGCACGTGCAGGCTACCCTGCTTGCATCCGCCGCTCTGACTGCGGAAGTGGACACGCTGAAGCAAGACCTCGAAAGGTCCGAGCAAGAGCTCGAGCGTGCCAAGAAGCAGCTCGAGGACAATGAAGGTAAGAAATACCTTGTTAATATATATATATATAGGTGCAATTGCGAAAAATGACAGGATTATCGTGGCTATTGTAGGGGCCACGTCTAAGGTGGCGACCCTTAAGCAAGCGCTGGACGAGGCCAAGAAGAATTCGGCCTCGGAGCGCACCGAGTGGGAGAAGTATGAGGCCCAGGTTGGCAAGGTGCGGCAAGAGCTTCAGGCTCTCATGGAAAAACATGAGAGTTTGGAGTGTGACTCGAAGATGCAAGTGTCCGAGCTTGCGGTGGCTATTGAAAATGCCAAATATGCCAAGGCCAAATCCCAGAAGACCCTCCAGGAGTTGGATGAGGTGAAGAAGATTGTGGCGGGTAAGGCATTCTCATGCAAAGCAAACACATAAACATGAGTTACCTGTTACTTACCTGAATCCGGAGCTCTCCAGGAGCGTTCGCAGATCTTCCCCGGAGTGTATCCGATGCCGCCGCATTCTATCGAGCCGAAGAGGGCAGCTCGACGGAGGTGTTCTGGTCTCAGTACGCTGAGGCCGGACACCCCGTGCCCTTGAGCGACCAGCTGAAGCAACTGGTCGAGCTCCACAAGGCGGCCGAACAGGCCATGAAGGGCCTCCTAGTTCGATTGTGGCCTGGAGAGTCTCTGCCTGGGAGCTATTTCTGGATGGTGTGGCGGCTGGTGGAGGCCTGTCCGAGGCTTGAAGACATCAAGCGCTCCGTCTGCATTGAAGGTGCCCGTAGGGTCCTTGCCCGTGCTAAGGTGCACTGGGGCAAGCTGGATGCGGAGAAGCTTGTGAAGGACGGGCCACCGCCGGGGAAAGAGCATCGCAAGCCCGAGAATTATTATAAGGATGTTCTGAAGGGTGTCCGCCTTGTTGCGGATGAATGTACCAAGGATGTATTTTTTTGAGTAATACCCGCTCGTGTTATCATGTGCGCTGAAAACTTGTTGATATGCGCTAAGCAATGCTGTTTGAATTTAAAATATTGCCTTCTGTGCGGCTGTTTATCAATACTGAGAGATGGCGAGTCATCGGCTTCTGCCCCCTTGTCGCTAGTGCTGGGGTGTTCGGGGATAAACCTGGGCGCTCTTTTTCCCATATTTGGGTCCTTCAAGGGAGGCGCTCAGCCCAACGAACAAGGCAATCGGACTATAATATGTGAACACTCTCACTTAGCCATAGAATTCTATAATTTTAAATTTTGGCGAAGCCCCTAGTATTCGGAAGACCGAGTTCGGGGCGCTATCCACGCCTTGGCCGGACAGAGCCGGCTCCTCGCCCTTAGCGGCATAAGTCTTTAGGGACTCAAAAGACCTCTCGAATAGCGACCAGCTCTTGCTTCATCATGACAGTCAGTTTTAGCTTTCTCCACTGAGGTGCTCGACCCAGCTCAACCGGGGCACAATCGCAGTGGTTCTCCTAGTGCTACCTTAGCCGATATAGAGGAACGTAAGGCACCAAAACATAGGAGCCGGGCAAACCCAACTATTGACCCAAGACATGATTCGGAGCCGATGCATATAGTGTTATAAGTTCGGGGTGCCGCACTTGTGAAAGTGTTTGAACTTCTCACACCATATTGAGGGGTGCTAAAAGCCCCTGGCGTATTTTGGCCGTACCAAGTTGTATGGGTGCAACATGTCGTTAAGGAACATTTATTTATAAAAAGATAACGCAAAAAATAGACAAAAGCTATGCATTGTTTATTAAAAATAGCTGTGATCAAAGCAGAACGATACAAGTAATGCGATAAACGAAAAGTTGGACTAGTTAACATGTCTGCTCCAGGGGCAAGCTGTGGAATAGTATGCGAAACAGGTATACTGCTCGTGATAGAGACCACCTGGGATTTCCGTAATGCGGCATGGCCTGTTTGCTTCCCTGGTCCTTGCATCGTTTGTGCGGCAATTGAACTGCCGAACAGGCCTTCCGAAGAGTAGAGTCCTGGAAGTAAGGGAAAAGTAAAAAATCGGCAGCCCCTGGTGCGGTTTAAGTCGTGTTTTGGGCGTGCCGTGATGGTGCATCACTAACTCGCTATGCGGGATGGAGCATCTTTCCCAATGTCCACATCCTCCGTCGGAGGAGCGTCCGATGCGCGCCTTGTGTTCGGCCCCGCTTCCGGGCCAGGCTTTGGAGCCTGGCTGGTGGAGGCGCGATTGGCGGTCTCTCCGGATATAGTTTGGCGAGGTCTCTTTCTCCTGAAGAGGGCACAAGTGTTAATATGCCCTGAAGGTATGACACCTGGATAAGGGGGTGCGTCATACCTTTGCGCTGACGCCCCGGTCCGGACTGCGCCTCTTTTCTGCCCACGGGGCCCTACGACCCCTCGTTGGCTTGTCGCCGCAGGTTCGGCCTCCCGTTTCTGGGAGGCCAGGATTAGCCCTGGATAATCGGCCGCAATGGCCACCAGGGCGGTGTCCTTGCTCAATTGATGGAACACTCCATCAATCAGATCCACCGAAAGCTCCGGATCCTCTTGCGAGTCCGGGTCAAGGGACCGACCTGGGTCCTCGGGTTGTGGAGGAGGGCTGTTTATTTCTTTAACAGCCTGGCACAGTTCCTGCATCGAAATCACTAAGATTAAATATTTAACAATGGGGATATAAAACAGATGGGCAAGATGTGATCACTCACCCAGCTTGGAGGATTGTACATGGAAAATCCACCCTTTGGGTCTACGCGGAGAAAATCCTCCTCTTCTCCCTTGTACAAAGCGGACAAGGTCTTTATTAGAGCCGCAGCCGAATCCGGCCCCTTACAGCCGTAGCGGGTGGTGTCGTCCTCCCCGTTGAAATCCCACATGGGGTGGCTTGTATACTGTAGCGGCGGCACCCCTCGCATGATGCATGCGGCCATGACCCCGATCATGGTTAGTCCGAAATGAGCTAACAATCTTATCCGGCCCATCAGGTAAACAGCGCCCCTGTCACTTTCCCTCTAAGGGCTCCGTGGGCGCCAGCTTAGGCGCTTCTTTAAGGGAGCATTGTTGAATTCAGGGAGGCCGATCCGGACAGGATCCGGCAGCGGGACGTCTTCTATGTAAAACCATTCCGAGGGCCAGTCTTCAGACGCCTTCTTTGGGGTTCCGGACAGATAGCCGGTCCCGGCGATGCGCCATACTTCGGCTCCGCCCACTTGATACATAGACCCCTTCTTGGAACGGGGCACGAGGCAAAATAGCTCCCTCCATAGTCCGAAAAGAGCTTCAACACCCAAGAACAGCTCGCAGAGGGCTACAAAGCCCGCGATATGCAATACTGAGGCAGGCGTGAGATGATGTAGCTGGAGGCCGTAGAACTCCAGCAGACCCCAGAGAAATGGGTGGATGGGAAATCCGAGCCCCCTTATTAAATAAGGGACGAGGCACACCCGCTCTCCTTTGGAGGGATTAGGGGCGCTCTCCGCTTGCCCTCCGCCGTTATAGACGGCAAGACCGGCTCGAACCGGGATCATATAGGCCGGGGGGAGGAATCCCTTGGTCTGGAGCATCACTAACTCGCTATGCGGGATGGAGCATCTTTCCCAATGTCCAGGCTTAGGGCTGGAAGGGCAGGAGGAGGAGTCGCAATGGCTAGCCATGGTGGAATGGATCTTTGTCGAATGCGCTCTGATGAACACTCGTGAAGGGGGAAGGTGTGGTTTGGATCTAAATCCTCGTCTCTTTAAATAGGTCAACTTGTTTACGCGGCTAGGGGTGTGAATGTAAAAACACTCAGACCTTTCATATTCGTTTGACACATGGGGAGCGGCCATTATTGGGCGCAGAAGCCAAGGAGCGCAACATCTACAAGAAACTGGACTTTATTCAACAGGTACATGGAATTTGGAGGAGAACCTGCCTTGCAATGCCGAAGACAATCTGCGCGCCGGACTCATCGTCATTGAAGCCTGGTTCGGGGGCTACTGAGGGAGTCCTGGATTAGGGGGTGTTCGGATAGCCAAACTATACCTTCAGCCGGACTCCTGGACTATGAAGATACAAGATTGAAGACTCCGTCCCGTGTCCGGAAGGGACTTTCCTTGGCGTGGAAGGCAAGCTTGGCCATACGGATGTTCAGATCTCCTACCATTGTAACCGACTCTATGTAACCCTAACCCTATCCGATGTCTATATAAACTGGAGGGTTTTAGTCCGTAGGACAACATACACATCAACAATCATACCATAGGCTAGCTTCTAGGGTTCAGCCTCTCTGATCTCGTGGTAGATCTACTCTTGTACTACCCATACCATCAATATTAATCAAGCAGGATGTAGGGTTTTACCTCCATTGAGAGGGCCCGAACCTGGGAAAAACTTCGTGTCCCTTGCCTCCTGTTACCATCCGGCCTAGACGCACAGTTCGGGACCCCCTACCCGAGATCCGCCGGTTTTGACACCGACACTCTTGCTTATAGTTAGTCAAGTCCATGATTGACATAGGTTGGTTACATGTGTCCTTGAAGTTCTGAATGAACCGGGCTTTTAACTCTGCCCATGAGCCGATGGAGTTGGGTGGCAACCCTTTCAACCAAGTGTGAGCTGTTCCATCCAACATCATAGTGAAATATTTAGCCATTGCTGCATCGCTGACCTCCAATAGCTCCATCGCCATCTCATAACTTTCAATACATGCCCCAGGCTGTAAGTCGGCCGTGTAATTAGGCACTTTACGAGGCCCCTTAAAATCTGTTGGCAAGCGCTCGTTACGTAGAGCCGGCACCAGGCAAGGGACACCTCCTGTCCTTGTGGCCACTCCTGCCTCAATAGAGGTTGCTGGATAAACCGGAAAAGCCTGATGAGCCACCTGCTCAGCTGCCAGTTGAACCGCCTGCTCAGCCTCCTGACGGATCCTCTCCTGATCCACCAAGTTAAAGGCTCCATCCTGCACCGGGTCATGCATGCGCGGTCGGTTACGGCGTTGGGCATTGCTTGACACAGCCGCTGAGTCCATATGCCTGCTATAGCTCGGGCTCCGGCTTGGGCGAGGGGTTGAATGGATTCTGTCTCGACTATAAGAGTACACATCCTGCTGTGCCAGGGCTGTCTGAAGAAGTTCTCTGACCCTTCATGTTTCGATCGCCGTTGGAGAGTCGCCTTCCATTGGGAGAGCCGCTAGACGAGCCGACGCAGCAATTAAATTCTCCAAAGGGTTAGAGAAGTGACCCGGTGGTACTGGCGTGTAATGAGGTGGAGCAGTATTCACACGGGGTGGTTCCATGGCCCTCGGCTGAACCGGCGCCCCCATCCCGGGTGTTGTGATCTGGTTTGCCTCCGGTGGGTTGCTGGGACCGGCCCCGGGTGTGTGGAAAAGGTTCCTAGGATCGTAAGTCAAAGGCAAACATGACTGAGTTTTCTGGTGTCTTCCCCTCATGACCTCGTTTGACGCGTTCAGATCCACCGAGAGCCGGAAAGTCTCCGCTTGAAGCTGCCGAGCACGAGCATCCAAAGCCGCCCACTCCGCAGCCATCCTGACATCTTCTGTTGCTAATTTTTCCTTGACTTGTGCCACCTCTTCATGTAGTTGTGCCACCTCTGCGTCATGCTGGGCCTTATCCGCCGGCTCAACTACAGCAGTCAACAGAGCCGTCATCTTATCCATGAGATCCATTAGTACCTGAGCCGGGGGGCGCATGGGGTCTCCTAACCCGGCTGCTGCCGACCCCGTGGTTATTGCTACCGCAGCCGTAGAATTCTGCCCGGGTTGAGTGCCAGCCATGAAGACTCCGGCTCGATTCGGCGGCTCAGAGGGTCCGGAATACTGCTGCCATCGGAACAGCCCCCAAGCACGCCATCTTGTAGCTGATACAAAGAATATGTCTCGCCTGTGGACGACGCACCATCAGAACAGATGGCCGTCTCACCACCGTCTATCAATCCTTCAGAAAATTCCCCTCCATGGATGCAACCCACGAAGGCCCGCCGCACGGCGGGTTGATCCCGGGCGGGTCTCGCGCGCTGAGCCGTCTCGATGAGGTTGGTGCAGACGTCCGGCTCAGGGCCTGAATCGCTGATCCGGCCTATGAAGACATGGATTCCGCCGAAGGGGACCCGGTACCCATACTCAATCGAGCCGGCGTCGGGGCCCCAGCCTTCATCGTCGATGTAGATCTTGCCGCGACGACTCTTGGTTATCCGGCCCACAGCGTATCCCTTGAGCCTTTGAAGTTGCCCTTCAAGAACTCAAATCCACCATGCGTTGGCCCCACGGTGGGCGCCAACTGTCGTGGAATTGTCACGGCAGATGTCCTAGCAAAAGGACTTAGTCCTAGGGCCATCGTAACTAGGAAGCTTAAAAGGGTTAATCGGGACAAAGGACATGAGAGGTTTATACTGGTTCAGCCCCTTACGATGAAGGTAAGGCCTAGTCCAGTTGATGTTGTATTGCTAGGTTTCGATGACCAAGGAGCGAATTCGCTAGCTTGGCTATCGATCTCTCATTTCTTGTCCTAAGCCGCCGCCGGGTCGCCCCCTTATATACACGGGTTGACAACTGGCGGCCTACAGAGTCCCGACCGGCTCATAAAACGTGTCCGGCTCGGTGACTTCTTTTATATGCCTTTCTTTACAAGTCTTTCTTTACATATGGTGGTTTACAATATTGGGCCTTAAGCCGCCTCTGGGCTTAGGCCTTCTACAATTCTTAATAAACTATCACCTTGAATATTACTGGGCTTCTCTTAACAACCCGCCATTAGGGTTGACCCGGCCCCTCCTGGGCGGGTCATACCTGAAAGTTATATTCCCAACAAGCTGAGTTGTCAATTCAACCACACCTGAAAAATTAATATCTGCAACAAGGTATTTAGTAGCAAAGTAATATGATAGTAGTGGTAACAATAGCAAAAGTAATATTTTTGGTGTTTTGTAGTGATTGTAACAATAGCAACGGAAAAGTAAATAAGCGGAGAACAATATATGGAAAGCTTGTAGGCATTGGACCGGTGATGGAGAATTATGCCGGATGCGGTTCATCATGTAACAGTCATAACATAGGGTGACACAGAACTAGCTCCAATTCATCAATGTAATGTAGGCATGTATTCCGAATATAGTCATACGTGCGTATGGAAAAGAACTTGCATGACATCTTTTGTCCTACCTTCCTGTGGCAGCGGGGTCCTATTGGAAACTAAGGGATATTAAGGCCTCCTTTTAATAGAGTACCGGACCAAAGCATTAACACATAGTGAATACATGAACTCCTCAAACTACGGTCATCACCGGGAGTGGTCCCGATTATTGTCACTTCGGGGTTGCCGGATCATAACACATAGTAGGTGACTATAGACTTGCAAGATAGGATCAAGAACTCTCATATATTGATGAAAACATAATAGGTTTAGATCTGAAATCATGGCACTCGGGCCCTAGTGACAAGCATTAAGCATAGCAAAGTCATAGCAACATCAATCTCAGAACATAGTGGATACTAGGGATCAAACCCTAACAAAAGTAACTCGATTACATGATAAATCCCATCAAACCATCACTGTCCAGCAAGCCTACGATGGAATTACTCACGCACAGCGGTGAGCATCATGAAATTGGTGATGGAGGATGGTTGATGATGACGATGGCGATGGATTCCCCTCTCCGGAGCCCCGAACGGACTCCAGATCAGCCCTCCCGAGAGAGTTTAGGGCTTGGCGAAGGTTTCGTATCGTAAAACGCGATGAATCCTTCTCCCTAGTTTTTTTCTCCCCGAAAGTGAATATATGGAGTCAGGGTTGAGGTCTGTGGAGCGTCAGGGGGCCCACGAGGCAGGGGGCGCGCCCAGGGGGTAGGGCGCGCCCCCACCCTCGTGGACAGGTGGAGGCCCCCTGACGTGGATCTTCCTTCCAGTATTTTTTTATATATTCCAAAATAATTCTCTATTGATTTTTTGGTCATTCTGAGAACTTTTATTTCTGCACAAAAATAACACCATGGCAATTCAGCTGAAAACAACGTCAGTCCGGGTTAGTTCCATTCAAATCATGCAAGTTAGAGTCCAAAACAAGGGCAAAAGTGTTTGGAAAAGTAGATACGACGGAGACGTATCAGCCATGCCTAATTCGGCCCCCAACCGAATATCATTGAGGCCGATACCGATTCGGAATTAGGTGAGCAGCCTCCTTCGAAAGAAGGGGGTGCGTCAAATCCACCGGCGACCTCTGTCAATCCAGAGGCGCCGGACACTTTGATGGAAGCGCTTCAGAGCGCCTCCATCATTGAGGAACATCGTACCCTTATGGGTGCGGTGGTTGAAAAGGTTCGGTCCGCTAAGAGCGGATTGAACGAGGCCTACACTAGCCTTCTAATAGGCTTTGAGGTACGTGGTGTACTATTTTTTAACTATAAAAAGAATGCATGTGTATAGTCAGTAGCCTTGAGACTCTGTTCGGCGTTTGTTTAAGAAAGGCCGAACAGAGGATCGAATATGTCGCAGGAGATTATCATACATGTCTATTTGAACAAACAGGCTTCGAAGTTACCGGCAACCGCCCATGCCGATGAAGTGTCTGAACTAAAGCGGCCGCTGAAGCGGGCCGATGAAGAGCTTCTCCGCACCAACAAACGGTTGGAGGAGAAGCAAGGTATGCGATAACTATTCGCATCTGACATGATATTTACTTGTTGTTGTGTTATCTTGCTGAGTTTTATAATCATGCTCACAGCTGACACGTCCGAGGTCGAGACCCTCAAGAACACGCTGGTCGAGACCAAAAAGGAGTTGGAGGAGGAATGAGCCGCCCGCCGAAAGCATGAGTCACAAGTGGAGGAAGTCCAGCAAGAGCTCAAGGATGCCATAAGAAAATGTGATTCTGTAGAGCGCAATCTTTCGGATCGAGATTCCAAACTTGGTGAGGCTCTCCAAAGCGTGAAGGCAGCCCGGGTTGAAGCCCAAGGCGCCTGCCAGGAGATCCAAGAAGCAAAGCAGATCGCGGTGGGTAAGGCCTTTAACATGCAAAGAAAATTTGTTAGGAGGAGTTACATATTACTGACCCGTGTTTGGAGTTCTCCAGGGGCATTTGTGGATCTACCCGGAGCATTGCCGATGCTGCGGAGTTCTTTCGAGCCGAAGAGGGGAGTTCAACGGAGAAGCTGTTCTGGTCGCAGTACCTTGCACCAGAGCATCTGATGCCCTTCAGCGATCAGCTGAAGCAGCTGACCGAGCTGCATAGGGTTGCCGAACTAGCCATGAAGGATGTTATAGTCTAACTTAGGCCAGCCGAACCCATACCCGGCAGTTACTTCGGGCTCGTGAAGCGGCTCGTGAGCGCCTGCCCCCGGCTTGATGCCATAAAGCGGTCGTCCTGTATCGAAGGTGCACGGATGGCCTTCACCCGTGTCAAGGTGCAGTGGGCGAAGATGAACGCCGTCAAGCTGGCAACTAAGGGACCGCCTGCGGGCAAAGAGCACCGCACGCCGAAGCAGTATTTTGCTGAAGTCTTGGAGGGTTCCCGCATTGTAGAGGGCCAGTGTTCGAAGGACACTATTTTTAAATGAATGTACCTGTAATGCCCGTACTCTGTATTATAAAACAAGGCTTGTGTATAATGTGTTGCTTGTTTTTGCTATGTCTTGAGCTTGCGTTAGTTTTCCTCGAATAGGAAGGGATGATGCAGCAGAGTAGCGTAAGTATTTCCCTTAGTTTTTGAGAACCAAGGTATCAATCCAGTAGGAGGCCACGCTCAAGTCCCTCGCACCTGCACAAAACGATAGCTACTCGCAACCAACGCGATTAGGGGTTGTCAATCCCTTCACGGTCACTTACGAGAGTGAGATCTGATAGATATAATATTTTTGGTATTTTTGGTATAAAGATGCAAAGTAAAAAGTAAAAGCAAAGTAAAAAAGCAAAGCAAGATTAAAGTAATGGATATTGATATGATGAGAATAGACCCGGGGGCCATAGGTTTCACTAGTGGCTTCTCTCAAGAGCATAAGTATTCTACGGTGGGTGAACAAATTACTATTGAGCAATTGACAGAATTGAGCATAGTTATGAGAATATCTAGGCATGATCATGTATATAGGCATCACGTCCGTGACAAGTAGATCGAAACGATTTTGCATCTACTACTATTACCCCCACACATCGACCGCTATCCAGCATGCATCTAGAGTATTAAGTTAAAAACAGAGTAACGCCTTAAGCAAGACGACATGATGTATAGAGATAAATTCATGCAGTATGAAATAAACCGCATCTTGTTATCCTCGATGGCAACGATGCAATATGTGCCTTGCTGCCCCTTCTGTCACTGGGTAAGGACACCGCAAGATCGAACCCAAAGCTAAGCACTTCTCCCATGGCGAGAACTACCAATCTAGTTGGCCAAACCAAATGGATAATTCAAAGAGACTTGCAAAGATAACCAAT
Source organism: Triticum monococcum (assembly GCA_034509565.1). Taxonomy (NCBI): domain Eukaryota; kingdom Viridiplantae; phylum Streptophyta; class Magnoliopsida; order Poales; family Poaceae; genus Triticum; species Triticum monococcum. Next base: position 133,115,184 of record CM067847.1, read on the forward strand.
CATACATAAAAGAATTCAGAGAAGATTCAAATATTATTCATAGATAGACTTGATCATAAACCCACAATTCACCGGTCTCAACAAACACACTGCAAAAAGAAGATTACATCGAATAGATCTCCACAAGAGAGGGGGAGAACTTTGTATTGAGATTCAAAGAGAGAGAAGAAGCCATCTAGCTACTAACTATGGACCCAAAGGTCTGAGGTAAAGTACTCACACTTCATCGGAGGGGCTATGATGATGTAGAAGCCCTCCGTGATGACGGCCCTCTTCCGGCGGAGCTTCGGAACAGGCTCCAAGATGGGATCTCGTGGATACAGAAAGTTGCGGCGGTAGAATTAGGTTTTTGGCTCCTGTTCTGATCTTTTGAGGGTACATGTGTATATATAGGAGGAAGGAGCACGCCGGTGGAGCACCAAGGGGCCCACGAGGCAGGGGGCGCGCCCCCCTAGGGCGCGCCCCCCACCCTCGTGACCTCCTCTTTGACCCCCTGGAGTAGGGTCCAAGTCTCCTGGATCACGTTCGGTGAGAAAATGACATTCCCGAAGATTTTTATTCCGTTTGGACTCCGTTTGATATTCTGTTTCTCCGAAACACTGAAATAGGCAAAAAACAGCAATTCTGGGCTGGGCCTCCGGTTAATAGGTTAGTCCCAAAATAATATAAAAGTGGAAAATAAAGCCTATATAGTCCAAAACAGTAGATAATATAGCATGGAGCAATCAAAAATTATAGATATGTTGGAGACGTATCAGGCATCCCCAAGCTTAATTCCTGCTCGTCCTCGAGTAGGTAAATGATAAAATGAGAATTTTTGATGCGGAATGCTACTTGGCATAATTTCAATGCAAATCTTCTTAATTGTGGTATGAATATTCAGATTAGAAAGATTCAAGACAAAAGTTTATATTGACATAAAAATAATAATACTTCAAGCATACTAACAAAGCAATTATGTCTTCTCAAAATAACATGGCCAAAGAAAGTTATGCCTACAAAATCATATAGTCTGGCTATGCTCCATCTTCACCACACAAAGTATTTAAATCATGCACAACCCCGATGACAAGCCAAACAATTGTTTCATACTCTAACTTTTTCAAAACTTTTTCAATCTTCATGCAATACATGAGCGTGAGCCATGGATATAGCACTATAGGTGGAATAGAATGGTGGTTGTGGAGAAGACAAAAAGGAGGGGAAGATAGTCTCACATCAACTAGGCGTATCAATGGGCTATGGAGATGCCCATCAATATATAATAATGTGAGTGATTAGGGATTGCCATGCAACGGATGCACTAGAGCTATAAATGTATGAAAGCTCAACAAAAGAAACTAGTGGGTGTGCATCCAATTTGCTTGCTCACAAAGACCTAGGGCAATTTGAGGAAGCCCATCATTGGAATATACAAGCCAAATTCTACAATGTAAAATTCCCACTAGTATACGAAAGTGACAATACATGAGACTCTCTATATGAAGAGCATGGTGCTACTTTGAAGCACAATATATGAGACTCGCTATATCATGGTGCTACTTTGAAGCACAAGTGTGGAAAAAAGATAGTAGCATTGCCCCTTTTTATTTATTTTCTTTTTCGGGGGGGCCTTCTTTTTTTCTTTGGCCTTTCTCTTTTTTTATTGGGACAATCCTGTATTGAATGATGATCATCACACTTTTATTTATTTACAACTCAATGATTACAGCTCGATTCTAAAACAAAGTATGACTCTATATGGATACCTCCGGTGGTGTACTGGGATATGCAATGAATCAAGAGTGACAAGTATGAAAAAATTATGAACGGTGGCTTTGCCACAAATACTATGTCAACTACATGATCATGCTAAGCAATATGACAATGATGAATGTGTCATGATGAACTAGATGGTGGAAAGTTGCATGGCAATATATCTCGGAATGGCTATGGAAATGACATAATAGGTAGGTATGGTGGCTGTTTTGAGGAAGGTATATGGTAGGTGTATGATACCGGCGAAAGGTGCGCGGTATTAGAGAGGCTAGCAAAGGTGGAAGGGTGAGAGTGCGTATAATCCATGGACTCAACATTAGTCATAAAGAACTCATATACTTATTGCAAAAATCTAGAAGTTATCAAAGCAAAGTATTACGCACATGCTCCTAGGGGGATAGATTGGTAGGAAAAGACCATCGCTCGTCCCCGACCGCCACTCATAAGGAAGACAATCAATAAATAAATCATGCTCTGACTTCATCACATAACGGTTCACCATACATGCATGCTACGGGAATCACAAACTTTAACACAAGTATTCTTTAAATTCACAACTACTCAACTAGCATGACTTTAATATTATCACCTCCATATCTCAAAACAATTATAATGCTTCAATCTTTTCTTAGTATTCAACACACTCAAAAGAAAGTTTCACAAATCTTGAATACCAAGCATATTATTATTAAGCAAATTACCATGCTATTAAGAGACTCTCAAAATAATTTAAGTGAAGCATGAGAGATTAATAGTTTCTTTAAAACATATCCACCACCGTGCTCTAAAAGATCTAAGTGAAACACACAGAGCAAAATTATAACGCTCAAAAGATATAAGTGAAGCACATAGAGCAAAACTACTAGCTCAAAAGATATAAGTGCAGCACATAGAGCAAAACCACTTAGCTCAAAAGATATAAGTGAAGCACATAGGGCAAAACTACTTAGCTCAAAAGATATAAGTGAAGCACATAGAGTATTCTATCAAATTTTAATTCATGTATGGCTCTCTCAAAAGGTGTGTACAGCAAGGATGATTGTGTCATACTAATACACAAAGACACAAATAATACAAGACGCTCCAAGCAAAACACATATCATGTTGGTGAATAAAAATATAGCTCCAAGTAAATTACCGATGGAAGTGGACGAAAGAGGGGATGCCTTCCGGGGCATCCCCAAGCTTTGACTTTTTGGTGTCCTTGGATTATCTTGGGGGTGCCATGGGCATCCCCAAGCTTAGGCTCTTGCCACTCCTTTTTCCATGATCCATCAAAAGAATTCACCCAAAACTTGAAAACATCACAACACAATACTCAAAATAGAAAACTCGTGAGCTCCGTTAGTGAAAGAAAACAAAAGACCACTTCAAGGTACTGTAATGAACTAATTCTTTATTTATATTGGTGTTAAACCTACTGTGTTCCAACTTCTATATGAATTATAAACTATTTTACTAGCCATAGATTCATCAAAATAAGCAAACAACACACGAAAAACAGAATCTGTCAAAAACAGAACAGTCCGTAGTAATCTGTAGCTAGCGCAATATCTGGAACCCCAAAAATTCTAAAATAAATTGCTGGACGTGAGGAATTTATATATTAATCATCTTCAAAAAGAATTAACTAAATATCACTCTCAAAATAAAAATGACAGCAGTTCACGTGAGCGCTTAAGTTTCTGTTTTTTACAGCAAGTTCAACAAGACTTTCCCCAAGTCTTCCCAATGGTTCTACTTGGCACAAACACTAATTATACACAAAAAACACATCCAAAACAGAGGCTAAATAATTTATTTATTACTAAGCAGGAGAAAAAAGCAAGCAATAAAAATAAAATTGGGTTGCCTCCCAACAAGCGCTATCGTTTAACGCCCCTAGCTAGGCATAAAAGCGAGAATAGATCTAGGTATTGCCATAGTAATAAGATAGATGGGTGAAGCTCATTTCATATTCTCTATGTTCAGCAGCAAGTTTTCTTTGAGGCAAGCAAAAGTTATCAAAAGGGCTAAATTTAATAGGACAGAAGTCCCCAAGCTCAATTTTAGGAGGTATAGGTTCCTCTTTCGGCCCTTCCTAATGTGCAACCAATTCATCATTATAAGGATTCTTTTGACAGAACTTTGTGAGCCTAGACTCAAGAGAGTATCCTAGCTCATTATTTCGAATAGCCAAATCATCATTAAGTTCAGAGATTCTATTAATTAAAATATTGGTTGGCACCTTTTTCTGAGGTTTTCATTAAAAGCAACATAGTCAGGAGATTGAAAACGCATAATTTCTTCTTGATCGAAGAGGATAGATTCTATGGGAGGACGACCAGCGTCCACCCTATAGCGCACAAAGATTTATTTGGCTTATTTTATTATAAATCTGAATTCATGAGCCAAAAAGATAGTAGCGGCACGCTTAACAGAGGAATGCTCGATATTAGAAAATTCTAGGAAAACTCTTTGTATAGAAGGGTGCATATGCATAAATTGCCTTTCAAGTTCAATGATAAGCATGGCAATAGTGTCCGCAAGACTACTAGTTCTATGGAGAATAGAACCGCCCATAGAGGGCAAAGCACCGGCACAAGTGAAGAAATCTTGAATAACTCATTTTCCAATAATATTACCACTACCGATTCGAAATCTTTTAGTATGGTACGTAGGGGGTTCTTCAGCAGGAGCATCAGAATTTTCCATGATATTGTTATCGCCCATATTGGCGATAACTTCCCAAATTTTAGACATAACGACAAGCAAGCAAACTAGCACACAAGCAAACAAAAAGCAAGCGGGCAAAAAGAGGCAAATAGAGAGGGAGGATAGAGAAAGAGAGGGCGAATAAAACGGCAAGGGTGAATTGGGGGGAGAGGAAAACGAGAGGCAAATGGCAAATAATGTAATGCGAGAGATAGGGATTGCGATGGGTACTTGGTATGTTGACTTTTTGCATAGACTCCCCGGCAACGGCGCCTGAAATCCTTCTTTCTACGTCTTGAGCTTGGGTTGGTTTTCCCCGAAGAGGAAGGGATGATGCAGCAGAGTAGCGTAAGTATTTCCCTTAGTTTTTGAGAACCAATGTATCAATCCAGTAGGAGGCCACGCTCAAGTCCCTCGTACCTGCACAAAACGATAGCTACTCGCAGCCAACGCGATTAGGGGTTGTCAATCCCTTCACGGTCACTTACGAGAGTGAGACCTGATAGATATAATATTTTTGGTATTTTTGGTATTAAGATGCAAAGTAAAAAGTAAAAGAAAAGTAAAAAAGCAAAGCAAGATTAAAGTAATGGAGATTGATATGATGAGAATAGACCCGGGGGCCATAGGTTTCACTAGTGGCTTCTCTCAAGAGCATAAGTGTTCTATGGTGGGTGAACAAATTACTGTTGAGCAATTGACAGAACTGAGCATAGTTATGAGAATATCTAGGCATGATCATGTAGATAGGCATCACATCCGTGACAAGTAGATCGAAACGATTCGGCATCTACTACTATTACTCCACTCATCAACCGCTATCCAGCATGCATCTAGAGTATTAAGTTAAAAACAGAGTAACACCTTAAGCAAGATGACATGATGTAGAGAGATAAATTCATGCAATATGAAATAAACCCCATCTTGTTATCCTTGATGGCAACGATGCAATATGTGCCTTGCTGCCCCTTCTGTCACTGGGTAAGGACACCGCAAGATCGAACCCAAAGCTAAGCACTTCTCCCATGGCAAGAACTACCAATCTAGTTGGCCAAACCAAACGGATAATTCGAAGAGACTTGCAAAGATAACCAATCATACATAAAAGAATTCAGAGAAGATTCAAATATTATTCATAGATAGACTTGATCATAAACCCACAATTCATCAGTCTCAACAAACACACCGCAAACAGAAGATTGCATCGAATAGATCTCCACAAGAGAGGGGAGAACTTTGTATTGAGATTCAAAGAGAGAGAAGAAGCCATCTAGCTACTAACTATGGACCCGAAGGTCTGAGGTAAACTACTCACACTTCATCGGAGGGGCTATGATGATGTAGAAGCCCTCCGTGATGAGGGCCCTCTTCCGGCGGAGCTCCGAAACAGGCCCCAAGATGGGATCTCGTGGGTACAAAAAGTTGCGGCGGTGGAATTAGGTTTTTGGCTCCTGTTCTGATCATTTGGGGGTACATGTGTATATATAGGAGGAAGGAGTACGTCGGTGGAGCACCGAGGGGCCCACAAGGCAGGGGGCGCGCCCCCACCCTCGTGACCTCCTCTTTGACCCCCTGGAGTAGGGTCCAAGTCTCCTGGATCACGTTCAGTGAGAAAATCATGTTCCCGAATATTTTATTTCGTTTGGACTCCGTTTGATATTCTGTTTCTCTGAAACACTGAAATATGCAAAAAATAGCAATTCTGGGTTGGGCCTCCGGTTAATAGGTTAGTCCCAAAAATAATATAAAAGTGCAAACTAAAGCCCAATATAGTCCAAAACAGTAGATAATATAGCATGGAGCAATCAAAAATTATAGATACGTTGGAGACGTATCGGTTTTACTTTAAAATCCTTTCCTCCTGTGCGGCCGTTTACGTTATCTGAGAGTTGGCCAGTCGTCAGCTTCAGTGTCACATCCTAGCTGGTCATGCATTAGAGTGTTGCATCATGTCTACCTTTCATCAGAAACTTGAATTGGGGAAGACAGAACCCCCAGCACCCCCTCTGGAATCAACTAAGGTTTACTAAAAATATTTTCAATGAACCTGAAATGCCCTTCTAAAAAGTTCACCCTCTTTGTCTTGGGTTAGAACCTCTGGCAAAATTGGTGCACAATTTTCTAGGTCAACAGAAGATCATTGAATTAAATCATATGTAATTTGCATTTGGGCATTTGAATGCTAGTAAATATTTTAAATGCTCAAATAATTCTGAAGATAAGTATGGGCTGTTGGACATATTCTAAACAGAGCCTCTGATTATTTTCAAGAATTTTAGAAGTGCTTAGCTATTTTTAATAAAGCCACAAACCTATAGAAAAATAGAAAACATAAATTAAAAAAAAAGAGGGAGAGAACTTACCCGGCGCCCACCCAGCAGGCCCACCTGCCGGCCCAGCCCAGCCAATGCTCCAGCGAGCTGCTTGGGTTGGCTAGGCAGGCAGGCAGCTACTCGACGCTGGCACCAGCGCGTGCCACGCAGCTGCCCGCCGCCCTGCTTCCTCCCCTCGCCGCTCTGCTGGCCTGGACGACCTCCACGTCGCGCACCGAACCCCCTGGGCACGTCCATTCCCCTCTGCCATGGCCGACGCAGCCGCCGCCGTAACCGTGCCCACCGTCGTCAACGCGCCGCTCCACCATGTCCTGAAGCTCCTCCACTCCCTCCTCGACCGTCCCACCGAGCCACGCCCCGCCGGAGGCCCCCGAGCGTCTTCACCGAGCTCGTCTTCAACCTCCTGCCAGCCAGATCGCCTCCGCCGCCCCGCTTGCTCCGGCTCGTCTCCGACCTCGCCGTCAACTCCGTCGCAATCGCCGTGAGCTTAGCCACCTCCCTATCCTCGCCGCTCTCCTTCTCGTGCACCACAGCGAGCACACAGGGTTCGCCTACACGCGCCACCGTGGAGCTCGTCGTCGACAAGGCTCCGGCCATGCCACGGCCACGCCACTTAGTCCACTAACTTCACCACATCCCCGGGAGCACAACACACCACGCCCGTGCCTCGCCTTGCCTCCTAGCGATGGGTCCGAGCTCACCCGAGCTCCGATTGTCGCCAAACTCGTTGTCGGCGCCGTTTCCGGCGACCCCGAGCCCAACCACTCGCACCAACTGCCGCGGCTCGCTCCCAGCTATCCGTAGAGCCCAACGGCGCCCCGAACGGTGCCCTGCTATGCTTAGAGTTGTGTCAGGTCTGGTTCATCTGGGTGATGGGCTAGAGTGAAATGATTATGTCGGTAATGTGAGGAATGTGTTAAACATGATTTGGTAAAGGTATCGATAAGAGGCCATGTAGGAGTACATGGTGGGTTGTTTCATTGAGGCCGTCCCTAAGAACTGAGATATGTATGTGTGATTTAAGATTCAGTTACTACCATACAATGGGCCCGAAACCAATGGACCCTCTTGGCTTCTTAATCACCCTAGTACTCTGTCCAGGAGTTGCAAATAGTTTCTGGTGTTTGTAGGTTATGTGTTGGCGGCCGTGCGTAGCGCTGACCCTAGGGGTGGGCTATGTTGCGGTAGATACACCGTGGCCGGGTGTGCCGGGCGCCCGTTTGGCGTCTCGTGACCCTGTTCACATCGTTCGGGGCCGTATGTGGAAACCTCGGCCGGACTCCCTGCGGATGGAACCTGGATAGGCGATAAACCTGGACTAGAGACTTGAGTGTTTAGGTAGGCCGTGGCCGACACCCTCGTTGGGCTTCCGCTTGAAGGTTGCCGAGTACATGTCGTGTAAACGGCGGTAAGTAGTGAGAGCGTGTATGAAGAAGTACACCCCTGCAGGGTTAACATCATCTATTCGAATAGCCGCGTCCACGGTAAAGGACTACTTGGTTGCCTATACAGTTCATAGACAAGTTAATGGTTACCACTAAAAGACTCAAGATTAGTGTGAGTACCGAGGATGGCCCTCTCGTAGGATGATGAGGGAGGATCCCCGGTGGAGTATTGTGTTGGTGAGTAGTGGACTCGTGTGCGAAAAACTATTTTACTAGTGGTGTCCCGTAGGATAGCTTAGCCAAGAGTCAAAGCTGGCTTGCTGCAATAACTCCACCACCTTCTTGAGAACGAGCATGTATAGTAGGTTCTGATGTAAGACTTGCTGAGTACCTTTGTACTCATGTTTGCTTATTTACTGTTTTCAGACAACAACACCGCCCTCTCCGATGGGTTTTATGTAGATCTCGACATCGATGAGTGACTTGCCACCCAGGTGGTGATCCTGGCCATGGAGGGCCCTATGTAGATAGACAGGCTTCGAGAAGCCTTCTTCTTTCTAGTGTCTGTACTCAGACTATTTGCTTCCGCATGTGCTTGTATGCTTGTATGACTTGAGTGTCGGGTCATGTGACCCCTACCTGTATGAACATGTTATGTATGGCTCTCTGGAGCCTTTAAATAAAGTACTTGAGTTCTAGAGTTTTGTTGTGATGCCATGTTGTATTTGCACATATCGAGCATATTGTGTGTATGATTGAAATGCTTGGTATGTGTGGGATCCCACAATCTAGTTGTTTATCCTTGGCAGCCTTTCTTATGGGGAAATGTAGTCTAGTGCTCCTCGAGCCATAGTAGTCCGCTACAGCCCGGTTCACCAGAGTCCTGCTAGCCCAGCACTACTGCTCAGGACACTTGACTGGCCGGCATGTGTTTCACTTCGTTCCTATGTCTGTCCCTTCGGGGAAATGTCACGCGGTGACATCCGGAGTCCTGCCTAGCCTGCTACAGCCCGGATTCCCCGGAGTCCTGTTAGCCCAGTGCTACAGCCCGGATTCACTCCTTGATGACCGACATGCTCGATGTGATTCATGTATGGATGTCTCCATAGGTCTATGTCACTTTGGGTTCACGACTAGCCATGTCGGCCCAGGTTCTCTGTCATATGGATGCTTGCGACACTATCATATACGTGAGCCAAAAGGCGCAAACGGTCCTGGGCCATGGTAAGGCAACACCCGTGGGGATACCGTGCGTGAGGCCGCAATGTGATATGAGGTGTTACCGGCTAGATCGATGTGATTTGGAATCAGGGTCCTGACAGTGTTGGCATCAAAGCCGGACTGCCTGTAGGTTCGTTGAGCCAAACTGGTCGATGTCGAGTCTAGAAATGCTTTAGTTATATGTAGGGGAATTGATCTGTGCCATTCTCTTCTCTTTCTACGTGGGTTAAGGACTAGGCTCTCTTCTTCTGTCAGGTTCACGTGTTACTAATCCGTAGTAGCTTATAGGATTGTTGTTACAAGCCTCAGTACAGCTTCTACTACTTTTAGTATGTTGCCAGTTGAATCAGAACCCTGATATGATGTTGTTGAGTGGTAGTGCCAACTGTTGTGGATGTCTCAAATCTTTTTCTGAGCATTTACAGCCGTTATGCTGTCCAATTTTCCCTAGAAATTCTAATGTCTTTGCATTGTGGTTGTGCTTTCAAATGGCCACTTGTGCTCAAAACCAAGTGGTTCGCCTGACCCGGTGCCTCGATGTGCCCGGTCATACTGCTATGTTAGTCCGGGTAATGATCGAGACGGGTTACTGTTGGTATGCCGAATACACCGTCGAAGAGCAATTCCGAGACTTTAATCAAAGCCAATATTTCTGCACCGTCAGGATATTTCCTTCTTATCCTGGATCTACCGAGCCCCTCCACTGTTCCTATGGACTCAGGGTTACTGTTGAGATGGCTGTGCAGGATGCTGCCTATTCCATGATGACCATCATGCGAGTCAGGACTGGCCTGCTTCGGAACACCGACTTCCGTTATATGCCATCTTCACTGCCTATTCCAGGCTATCTATGCTGACTCCACACGTGAGGACTCACTAACTCGCACCACTGCTGAGATGCTCGAGGATAAGGACCGAGAGAATCGGGCCTTGAGACTGGAGCTTTTCAACACCCGTGCTGATCATTGGGCCACTTTGACTCGGTTTGCACCTGCTATGCAAGCTGGATGTATGGATACAAGGGATCTGTATCCCGTGAGATCGGCTCTGCCAGACATGGTGGATTGGCGTGATGTGGGAGGCATCACCCCCACCCCGTGGTCCCCGTAGGCCACCGTTTGTTGGTCCAAGACCTCATCCTAGCCCCTATGGTCCACAAGCTCCTTAGGACCGTCTGTTCCCGGATGATCACGTTGAACTTCCAGGCTATGGAGGTGACTTCTATGAGGACTACTACGGAACTGTCTGACTTAGTAGTAGTATCACTAGTATTGTAATAGTTGTATTTCCACTGTCCTGCGTGACTTGTGGAATATGACCTAGTGTGTAATCAATTCCGGAGGTGTAGAAAAATAATGTATAGGAGCTTGGAATGCCTCCGATGAGATGCAACGTCTTTCATCATAGTTGTACTATAGCCTGGGCTTGTGCTAAACTATGTATGGTGTGTATGACCGTTGGTATATATATGGCAGTTCTATATTACCATGTCATACGAATGAACATCTCTGCATTCCATGTTATCCATTACATTCTGCACTTCCTTGCTAAGTTGTGCCATCCTTATCTAAACCGTTGTCTTGTTTTCTCCTAGGATGGTCAACACCCGCAGCAACCCTGCTGCCCCGGAGCAGGGGGAAGCCAGTGCAGTTAGGGGTGAAAATCTGCCTCACCCGCCTTCTCTGGCCGAAGTGATGCTGGAGGCGGAAAGAAACAAGCATGAGACTAACCGCTTGCTGGAGCGGATTGAGCAGAACACTGCACGCCATCAGCGAAATGACTTGGTGTCAATCAATGACTTCATCAAGTTGTACCCACCAAAGTTTAACCATTCCGTCGAGCCCCTCGACGCGGATGACTGGCTTCGCAGCATCACCCACAAGGTACGTTCTGCCAACGTAGCTGAAGCTGATAAGGTTACTTATGCTGCCTATCACCTCGAAGGCCCTGCTAGCCTTTGGTGGGAAAATTTTGAAGCTATGCGCCCGGTCGGCCAAATCACTACTTGGGCTGAATTTAGTGAGGCTTTCCGTGAGCATCACATCCCGGAAGGTCTCATAGATCGCAAGAGGGAAGAGTTCTGCAATTTCACCCAAGGAAGACTGACTGTGGATGCATATAGTCGTGAATTTGGGAATCTGGCACGATATGCTCCTGAAGAGGTATCCACCGACGCTAAGAAGCAGGCAAGGTTCCGCAAGGGACTTAGCCCTGAGCTTCGCCGCGATCTTCGTCTGCACGAGTGCACCTCCTTTCAGAAGTTGGTCAATAAAGCCATCAGTGCTGAGACAGGCCAGTCTGACTATGACGCTTCACGCAAGCACCCTCATGATTTTGGCTCTTCATCCGGCTCTGGATCTCAGAAGCGCCGGGTGTGGATTCCAAGCACGGCGCTGCCACCTAGGTTCATTCCGAGGCCATGCTTTGAGGCACCTCGTCCCAACCAGCAGTTTGCACCGTCCAAGCCCTATGGTAGCCCCGCTGCTAATGCTGCTCCACGCCCCAATGTTGTGACATGTTTCAAGTGTGGAGAGCCGGGTCACTATAGTCGAGAGTGTCCCCAGAACAACAACCCCAATCAGTCTGGAAAGTCCGTTGGTCGTGGTAAGCCAGCGGGAAAGACATTCTACGCCAAGCCGGTCACCACTGCGCGTGGCCATGTCAACTATGTCTCAGCCGAGGAGGCTCATGAGGATCCTAACGTCGTCCTTGGTACGCTCCTTGTTAATTGCCATCCGACATCTGTTCTTTTCGATACTGGAGCATCTCATTCATTCATATCTGAGAGCTATGCTCGATTGCATAACACAACATTCTGTGACATGCCCACTACCATGGAAATTCAAACCCCTGGCTCTAGATGGAAAACTTCTAGAGTAAGCCATGGGAATGAAATTCTTGTCGATAGACTTGTCTTCCTTGCATCTTTAATAGCTCTCAAGTCCTCGGACATAAACATCATCTTGGGTATGGACTGGATGTCAGCTCATTACGCTAAGATTGATTGTGCCACTAGAACCGTTCAACTTACTCACCCATCGGGCAAGACAGTCAATGTCTTAACTCGAGTGGCCAAGCGCCAGCTTTACTCCCTAAATGCCAACCCCCTTCCAGACCTTGAAGATATTCCGATAGTCCGGGACTTTCCGTATGTCTTTCCAGAAGAACTGCCAGGTGTTCCACCTAACAGGGATGTCGAGTTTGTAATAGACCTTGTTCCAGGAACCGTTTCAATTTCTAGAAGACCCTATAAGATGGCACCCTTAGAACTAGCCAAGCTTAAGAACCAACTCGATGAGTCCTTCAAAAAGGGTTTCATCCTTCCTAGTTCCTCTCCTTGGGCTTGCCCCGTCCTCTTCGTCAAGAAGAAGGATGGAACGAATCGGATGGTTGTAGATTACCGACCTGTCAACTTGGTCACTATCAAGAACAAGTATCCGCTTCCCAGGATCAGCGATCTGTATGACCAGCTCGCTAGATCCTCGGTCTTTTCCAAGATGGATTTGAGGTTGGGCTACCATCAAATCAAAATCAGAAACGGGGACATTCCCAAAACGGCCTTTGTTACTCGTTATGGCCAATACGAGTACACCGTTATGTCCTTCGGTTTAACCAATGCCTCAGCCACCTTCTCTCGATTAATGAACTCGGTCTTCATGGAGTATTTGGATAAATTCGTCGTAGTATATCTCGATGACATACTCATCTACTCCAAGAATGAAGAGGAACATGCCGAACATCTAAGGCTGGTATTGACGAAACTTCGAGAGCATCACCTTTATGCCAAATTCTCCAAGTGTGAATTTTGGTTGCCAGAAGTGACCTATCTAGGCCATGTAATCTCTGGTAAGGGTATTTCTGTCAATCCCGAGCGAGTTCAAGCCGTCCTTGATTGGACTCCACCTGAGACGGTCAAGCAAGTTCGGAGCTTCCTTGGCTTAGCGAGCTACTGCCGCCGCTTCATCAAGAATTTCTCCAAGGTTGCTAAACCTCTAACTGAACTCCTCAAGAAAGATAAAAAGTTCGAGTGGACCCCATAGTGCGAGTTCAGCTTTCAGGAACTGAAAATACGCCTGACATCTGCTCCTGTACTGGTACCACCAGATTTCTCCAAGGACTTTATTATCTATTGCGGCGCCTCGCTACAAGGACTAGGTTGCATACTCATGCAAGATCGTCAGGTAATTGCCTATGCTTCACGGCAATTACACCCACATCAGGAAAATTATCCCACACATGATCTAGAGCTTGCAGCTATAGTCCATGCACTTAAAACTTGGCGACATTACCTCCTCGGTAATCGTTGCGAGATCTTCACCGATCACCAAATATATCTTCACCCAACCGGATCTGAATCTTAGGCAACGACGTTGGGTCGAGTTGATCTCGTATTACGGCTTAGGAATAACTTACACCCCGGGCAAAGCCAATGTCATGACTGATGCGCTAAGTCGTAAATCTTATTGTAACAACCTGATGTTACAACAAAGTCAACCACTTCTCCATGAGGAATTTCGTAAGCTTAATCTTCACATTGTTCCTCGAGGATTCCTATCCACCCTGGTGGCGAAACCTACCCTTACGGATCAGATCATCAAGGCACAGAAGGTAGATCCGGGAATCTCCCATATTAAGAGAAACATTAAGAAAGGAGTCGCGAATTGTTTTTCCGTTGATGATCAAGGTGTCGTATACTTTGGAAACCGCTTAGTGGTTCCCAAGGCACGAAACCTGAGGCGGCTGATCCTTAAGGAAGCTCATGAATCCCCTCTCACCATTCATCTCGGTAGTACTAAAATGTATCAAGACCTACGCCAGAGGTTTTGGTGGACTAGGATGAAGCGAGAAATTGCTCAGTACATTGCTAGCTGCGACGTCTGTCGTCGTGTTAAAGTAGAGCATCAACGGCCTGCTGGCACCCTTCAACCTTTGGCTATTCCTGAGTGGAAATGGGATAAAATCAGTATGGATTTCATTACTGGGTTTCCCAGGACCAAGAGAGGGAATAATGCCATCTTCCTCGTGATCGACCGTCTTTCCAAAGTAGCCCATTTCCTACCTATTCGTGAGAGTATCACCGCTAGCCAGCTAGCTGATTTATACATCTCCCGAATAGTGTCTCGTCATGGTGTCCCATTGGAAATTAACTCAGACCGTGGGAGTCTCTTCACCTCTCGATTTTGGGAAAGTTTCCAAAATGCTATGGGAACTCGTCTCTCTTTTAGCACCGCCTTTGATCCTCAATCAAGTGGTCAAGTAGAGCGAGTCAATCAAATTCTGGAAGATATGCTCCGAGCTTCTGTCATCTCATTCGGAATGGGTTGGGAGAAATGCCTTCCATTCGCGGAGTTTGCTTATAACAATAGTTATCAAGCTAGCTTGGGCAAAGCTCCTTTCGAAGTTCTCTATGGACGAAAATGTCAAACGCCTCTTAACTGGTCAGAAACCGGGGAAAGACAACTCTTTGGCCCGGATATGATCCAGGAAGCAGAAGAGCAGGTTCGCGTTATTCGTGAGAAATTGAAAACGGCCCAATCTCGCCAAAAGAGTCAATATGACCGCAAGCATAAGCCTATGTCTTATGAAGTTGGCAAGAAGGCTTACCTTCGGGTTACACCTTTGAAGGGAACCCATCGATTCGGTATCAAAGGCAAGTTAGCTCCTCGTTACATTGGACCCTTTCGCATTCTTGCCAAACGAGGGGAAGTTGCCTACCAGTTGGAACTACCTCCGCATCTTTCCAAAGTTCATGATGTCTTCCACGTTTCTCAACTCAGGCGTTGCTTCTCGGATCCTATCCGTGGAGTGGACCACAAAACACTTGATCTACAAGATAACCTCTCATATCGGGAATATCTCGTTCGTATCCTTGGTCAAGCCGAGCGTACCACTCGACGCCATAATATCAAGTTTCTCAAGGTTCAATGGTCACACCATTCCGAGAAAGAAGCCACTTGGGAAAGGGAGGATCGTCTTCGACTCGAGTACCCCACCTTCTTCCCGGAGGATCCTAAATCTCGGGACGAGATTCGTTTGAGTGGGGGTGAGTTGTCACATCCTAGCTAGTCATGCATTAGAGTGTTGCATCATGTCTACCTTTCATCAGAAACTTGAATTGGGGAAGACAGAACCCTCAGCACCCCCTCTGGAATCAACTAAGGTTTACTAAAAATATTTTCAGTGAACCTAAAATGCCCTTCTAAAAAGTTCACCCTCTTTGTCTTGGGTTAGAACCTCTGGCAAAATTGGTGCACAATTTTCTAGGTCAACAGAAGGTCATTGAATTAAATCATATGTAATTTGCATTTGGGCATTTGAATGCTAGTAAATATTTTAAATGCTCAAATAATTCTGAAGATAAGTATGGGCTGTTGGACATATTCTAAACAGAGCGTCTGATTATTTTCAGGAATTTTAGAAGTGCTTAGCTATTTTTAATAAAGCCACAAACCTACATAAAAATAGAAAACAGAAATTAAAAAAAGAGGGAGAGAACTTACCTAGCGCCCACCCAGCAGGCCCACCTGCCGGCCCAGCCCAGCCAATGCTCCAGCGAGTTGCTTGGCTTGGCCAGGCAGGCAGGCAGCTGCTCGACGCCGGCACCAGCGCGTGCCACGCAGCTGCCCGCCACCCTGCTTCCTCCCCTCACCGCTCTGCTGGCCTGGACGACCTCCACATCGCGCACCGAACCCCTTGGACACGTCCATTCCCCCTACCTCTCTCCCTCGCTCCCCTCCGCCATGGCCGACACAGCCCCCGCCGTTCCGCCGCCGTAACCGTGCCCACCGTTGTCAGCGCACCGCTCCATCGTGTCCTGAAGCTCCGCCACTCCCTCCTTGACCGTCCCACCGAGCCACGCCCCGCCGGAGGCCCCCGAGCGTCTTCACTGAGCTCGTCTTCAACCTCCTGCCGGCCAGATCGCCTCCGCCGCCCCGCTTGCTCCGGCTCGTCTCCGACCTCGCCGTCAACTCCGTCACAATCGCCGTGAGCTTAGCCACCTCCCTATCCTCTCCGCTCTCCTTCTCATGCACCACAGCGAGCACACGGAGTTCGCCTACACGCGCCGCCGCAGAGCTCATCGTCAACGAGGCTCCGACCATGCCACGGCCACGCCACTTACTCCACTAACTTCACCACATCCCCAGGAGCACAACGCACCACGCCCGTGCCTCGCCTTGCCTCCTAGCGACGGGTCCGAGCTCACCCGAGCTCCGGCCGTCGCCAAACTCGTTGTCGGCGCCGTTTCCGGCGACCCCAAGCCCAACCACCCGCACCAACCGCCGCGGCTCGCTCCCAGCTATCCATAGAGCCCAACAGCGCTCCGAACGGTGCCCTGCTATGCTTAGAGTTGTGTCAGGTCTGGTTCATCTGGGAGATGGGCTAGAGTGAAATGATTATGTCGATAATGTGAGGAATGTGTTAAACATGATTTGGTAAAGGTATCGATGAGAGGCCATGTAGGAGTACATGGTGGGTTGTTTCACTGAGGCCGTCCCTAAGAACTGAGATTTGTATGTGTGATTTAAGATTCAGTTACTACCATACATTGGGCCCGAAACCAATGGACCCTCTCGGCTTCTTAATCACCCTAGTACTCCGTCCAGGAGTTGCAAATAGTTTCTAGTGTTTCTAGGTTATGTGTTGGCGGCCGTGCGTAGCGCTGACCCTAGGGGTGGGCTATGTTGTGGTAGATACACCTTGGCCGGGTATGCCGGGCGCCCGTTTGGCGTCTCGGGACCCTGTTCACATCGTTCGGGGCCGTATGTGGAAACCTCGGCCGGACTCCCTGCGGATGGAACCTGGATAGGCGATAAACCTGGACTAGAGACTTGAGTGTTTAGGTAGGCCGTGGCCGACACCCTCGTTGGGCTTTCGCTTGAAGGTTGACGAGTACATGTCGTGTAAACGGCGGTAAGTGGTGAGAGCGTGTATGAAGAAGTACACCCCTGCAGGGTTAACATCATCTATTCGAATAGCCGCGTCCGCGGTAAAGGACTACTTGGTTGCCTATACAGTTCATAGACAAGTTAATGGTTACCACTAAAAGACTCAAGATAAGTGTGAGTACCGAGGATGGCCCTCTCGTAGGATGACGAGGGAGGATCCCCGGTGGAGTGTTGTGTTGGTGAGTAGTGGACTCGTGTGTGAAAAACTATTTTACTAGTGGTGTCCCGTAGGATAGCTTAGCCAAGAGTCCAAGCTGGCTTGCTGCAATAACTCCACCACCTTCTTGAGAACGAGCATGTATAGTAGGTTCTGATGTAAGACTTGTTGAGTACCTTTGTACTCATGTTTGCTTATTTACTTTTTTCATACAACAACACCGCCCTCTCCTATGGGTTTTATGTAGATCTCGACGTCGATGAGTGACTTGCCACCCAGGTGGTGATCCTGGCCATGGAGGGCCCTATGTAGATAGACAGGCTTCGAGAAGCCTTCTTTTTCTAGTGTCTGTACTCAGACTATTTGCTTCCGCATGTGCTTGTATGCTTGTATGACTTGAGTGTCGGGTCATGTGACCCCTACCTGTATGAACATGTTATGTATGGCTCTCTGGAGCCTTTAAATAAAGTACTTGAGTTGTAGAGTTTTGTTGTGATGCCATGTTGTATTTGCACATATCGAGCATATTGTGTGTATGATTGAAATGCTTGGTATGTGTGGGATCCGACAATCTAGTTGTTTATCCTTGGCAACCTTTCTTATGGGGAAATGTAGTCTAGTGCTCCTCGAGCCATAGTAGTCCGCTACAGCCCGGTTCACCGGAGTCCTGCTAGCCCGGCACTACTGCTCAGGACACTTGACTGGCCGGCATGTGTTTCACTTTGTTCCTATGTCTGTCCCTTCAGGAAATGTCACGCGGTGACATCCGGAGTCCTGCCTAGCCTGCTACAGCCCGGGTTCCCCGGAGTCCTGTTAGCCCA
Organism: Triticum monococcum; assembly: GCA_034509565.1. Lineage (NCBI taxonomy): Eukaryota > Viridiplantae > Streptophyta > Magnoliopsida > Poales > Poaceae > Triticum > Triticum monococcum. The sequence goes on from CM067847.1 coordinate 133,133,499, forward strand.
GTGCTACAGCCCGGATTCTCTCGCTGATGACCGACATGCTCGATGTGATTCATGTATGCCTGTCTCCATAGGTCTGTGCCGCTTTGGGTTCACGACTAGTCATGTCGGCCCGGGTTCTCTGTCATATGGATGCTAGCGACACTATCATATACGTGAGCCAAAAGGGGCAAACGGTCCCGGGCCATGGTAAGGCGACACCCGTGGGGATACCGTGCATGAGGCCGCAATGTGATATGAGGTGTTACCAGCTAGATCGGTGTGATTTGAAATTGGGGTCCTGACATTCAGCCCCCACGTAGGTAGTACGGGGGTGTTCGGAATGGCACCTAGACACACTTGACCCAATCAGCGTGGTCCTTAAAGAGGTGTCAGTGCGACGAACCAGGCAAACAGACTATGTGGCTTTGTCGCTCTCACTTAGCCGTAGGAGTTTTACAATAAGGTTATAGGTGCAGGCCCTGATGTTGCTCGATTATCCGAACTTGGGTGTTGTAGATGCCTGACCGGGCATAGACCGGTCCTTCGCATAATGCGGGCAAAATCGCAAGAGATTTGTAGTTAGTCGCCGAATAGCTGACCAGCTCTTGCCGCACCATGACAGTCAGTTTTTGGCTTTCTCTACTGAGGTGTTTATCCGGATGACCCTTACTGCCTTAGCCGAACAAGCGGAACGTAAGGCAATAACCACAGGAGCCGGGCAACCCAACTATTGACCAAAGACATGATTCGGAGCTGATGCATATATAATGCTATATTCGTGACGCCGAATTTGCACTGTAAAAGTGTTTCAGACTTTTTTTAAGACATGTACGTGGCCGAATGGAGCCCTGGCGATTTAGGTCGTACCAAGGTGTACATGGCAATCAGACAAGAAAAAAAAGAAGGAATACAGGTTAAGAAATAAGCCTGTATCGAATAGGTTGGGTGAGAAACTATTTTCATTATAGTCTGATTGATACGTCAAGACGTATTTTTATAGATGATGCGATAAGCATTGAGGCTATTTTACATACCATGCACCAAGGAAAGCTGTGTGGGGGTCCTAAAAAGGAAGAGGTGATCTTTAAAGATCCTTTAGATGTTCTGCCGCATGTCTGCGCCGCGTTGCTCCTTGGTGAGTGATCCTTCAAGAGGATCAACGATCGGTTTTTCATAAAGGGACTGGAAACGGTGCCCTTGGTATCATCAAAAGTTGACGTGGGTTTAAGGAACCTGAAAAAAGAAAAAAATAAGGAAAAGAGAAAAGAAATAATATGGGGGTCCACATAGGATCATGCCATATTATGGATTTTATTTATAATATGCCTCCGTCTTTGCCCATGGTATCTTCAATGCGTAATTATGTACGCGTTGTACATATGTCGTGATGCGGTTGGGGCTGAGACGGAGGCCAAACTGCTAATCGATCTCCCGACGGACTTGATCGTCGCTCTGCAGCGTGGTCCGGACGCGTTTAACAGTGTCCAAGGGCTTGACTGCTGATGTGGTATTTGGCTTGATAAGGCCATTTTGGACTTCTGTTGCAAGGGCCGCGGTGTGCTCCTCAGTACGGAGGGAGCGTTCTGTGTTTCCATTCACTGTTATGACACCGCGGCGTCCGGGCATCTTGAGTTTGAGATAGGCATACTGCGGGATCGCATTGAAGCGAGCGAACGCGGTTCATCCGAGCAGTGCATGATAGCCACTGCGGAAGGGGACGATGTCGAAGATCAAGTCTTCGCTTCGGAAGTTGTCCGGCGAACCGAAGACAACTTCCAATGTGATTGAGCCCGTGCAACGGGCCTCTACACTAGGTATTACTCCTTTAAAGGTAGTTTTGGTGGGTTTAATTCTTGACGAATCAATACCCATTTTGCAGACGGTGTCCTGAAAGAGTAGGTTAAGGCTGTTGCCGCTGTCCATGAGGACCCGCGTAAGGTGGAATCCGTCGATAATTTGGTCGAGTACCAACGCGGCTGAGCCTCCATGACGAATACTAGTCGGATGGTCTCTCAGATCAAAAGTGATCGGACAGGGTGACCATGGATTGAATTTGGGGCAACTGGCTCTATCGCATAGACGTCCCTTAGAGTGCGCTTACGCTCCCGCTTGGGGATGTGAGTAGTGTATATCATATTCACCGTTTTGACCTCGGGGGGAAATTTCTTCTGTCCCCCGGTGTTCGATGGGTGAGGCTCATTGTCGTTGTCCTCACTGGGCGACCCCTTCTCCTTATGTGGTGTTTAGCTTACCGACTTGTTTAAAGATCCAACAACTTCTATTGGTATGATTGGCAGGCTTGTCGGGGGTGCCATGAATTTGGCAAGGTCGATCGAGTATTCGGTCTAGGCTAGATGAGTCGTCTTTATTTCTTTTAAATGGATTCTTCCGTTGACAGGATTTGGAGCCATTGAATCCGGCATTAACCGTCGTGCCTTCGGTATTATCATTGTTACTTCAACGCTTGTGTTTGTTGCATCGGGGCCTGCCACTGTTGTTTCTGGTTTCAGAAGTACCAGGGTCGCTAGTGCCGTTGTTGCTACGGGCTAACCAGCTATCCTCTCCCGCGGAAAAGAGGGTCATGAGTGTTGTAAGTGCTGCCATGGACTTTGGCTTCTCTTGGCCATGGTGCCGGGCGAGCCATTCATCACGGATGTTGTGTTTAAAGGCCGCTAGGGCTTCGGCGTCCGAACAGTCGACGATTTGGTTCTTTTTAATTAAGAACCTTGTCCAGAATTTTCGGGCTGACTCTCCGGGTTGCTGGACTATGTGACTAAGGTCATCGGCATCCGGGGGCCGTACATAAGTACCTTGGAAGTTTTCTCTAAAGGCATCTTCCAAATCTTCCCAGCTGCCAATAGAATTTTCTGGGAGGCTATTTAACCAGTGTCGAGCTGGTCCCTTAAGCTTTAGGGGGAGGTATTTTATGGCATGTAGATCGTCACCGCGGGCCATGTGAATGTGGAGAAGAAAATCTTCAATCCATACCGCAGGATCTGTTGCACTGTCATATGATTCAATTTTCACGGGTTTAAACCCTTCTGGGAACTTGTGCTCCATTACCTCATCGGTGAAGCATAGGGGGTGTGCGGCGCCTCTATACCGGGCGGCATCGCGGCGTAATTCGGACGGGGGTCGTATGCGGTTTTTGGCCCATGCGATGTCGTGTCTGTCCCACCAAGTCTGAAGGCCGCCCTCGCACGTTAGAGCACGCCCCCTCGATCCATAGATTGATCTTTTCAGACCGGCTCTATTGTCCAGGTCCTTGCATAAGTCGTAGGTATAGCCCGGGGCTGTTACCCCCTTGCCTCAAGGGCGGGGTGGCGCGGACTGGTGTTCGGCGTGGGTGGTCGGTCTATCCCGTCCATGTGGCGGTCGATCGGGCTCGTCAGCAGTTCTATGCTTTAGTAGTGTGGGCTCAGGGGCCTCATCATCAAATTGAGGCACTAGTTTGCACTTCGGGTAACTCTTAGTTGGGCGTTCGAGGCCGTGTTCCTCGGCTGCCAGGACATTTGTCCATATGTCATTGAGCAGATCCTGATCAGCTTGAAGCTGTTGCTGCTTCTTTTTCAGGCTTCTTGCAGTGGAGATTAACTAGTGTTTGAAGCATTCTTGTTCGAGGGGTTCCTCCGGCATGATGAAATCTTCGTTGCCGAGGCTCACATCCTCTTCGAAGATCGGTAGGTAATTACTGTCCTCCGAGTCTTCGTTCCCGATAGGATCGTCTGGATTTACTTGCCCATCTGCCAAATCATCCTGTTTGGATGTTGGCTCGATAGGGGCTTCGGGGTCTTCGGTGTTCTCCGGAGTGTTATTCTTTTTGGTGACGGTATTGCTATCTTTTTGGCGACGCGATTTTGAGCGGCGCCACTCACGTCGATGTTTTGGAGGTGCTTCGGCAGGCTTGTCCTCAACCGGATTCTCCTTGCCATCGTTGCCATCCTCTTTGGGTGTGTCCACCATGTACACGTCGTATGTGGAGGTGGCCGGCCATCGTCCGGTAAACGGAGGGTTTTGGCCTTGTTCGTCTCCGGCGTCGTCGTCCATACCGTCGATGTCTTTGGAGGCGTAGTCCAGCATGTCGGTTAGATCCTCGATAGTGGCTATGAAGTGGGTGGTGGGTGGGACGTAAAATTCCCTGCTCTCAGCCCCTAATCTGGGTTGGGTATAATTCAGAAGCGATCCTTCCGTGATGGCGAGTGATCGCATTAAGTCCAGAGCCTCATTTAAAGACGAGGGTTGGACAGAGAAGCGAGAGTCCGTGGGGCTTCCGGAGTTGGAGCCTCCTGGCGACGCCCGCTTAACACAAACCTCGAGAGTTCGGACTTAGAGTCTGGCGGAGTGTCCAGTGCTTGAGTGACAAGGGGAGTTCGGTTTATCTGCGGGTTAGCCGACGACATCGTCCCCTCTAGATCTCCAGTAACAAGTTCCGTAATTGCAGAGGATCCCGCGGGCTCTAAACTCCTGTCTTCGGACCCGACAACCTGCTCCGGATCTAAGGCCGGAGCGGTCATCGAGGTGGCGAACCCTTCGAAGAACAAATCCCCTTGGATATCGACGACATAGTTTAGGTTCCCGAAACTGATCTGATGACCAGGGGCGTAGCTGTCGATCTACTCAAGGTGGCCAATCAAATTGGCACGCAGCGCGAAGCCACCGAATATGAAAATCTGGCCCGGGGAAAATATTTCCCCCGAAATAGCATCATTGTGGATGATTGAACGAGCCATCGAATCCTTTGTCGACAGCACAGAGGAACTCTCAATGAAAGCACCAATGTCGGTGTCAAAACTGGCAGATCTCGGGTAGGGGGTCCCAAACTGTGCGTCTAAGGATCGAAGGTAACAGGAGGCAGGGGACATGATGTTTACCCAAGTTCGGGCCCTCTTGATGGAGGTAAAACCCTACATCCTGCTTGATTGACTTTGATGAGTATAGGGGTTACAAGTTGATCTACCACGAGATCGTAATGGCTAAACCCTAGATGTCTGGCATGTATGATTTTGACTGTCTCTATGGACTAAACCCTCCAGTTTATATAGATACCGGAGGGGGCTAGGGTTTGTACAGAGTCGGTTTACAAAGAAAGGAATCTTCATATCCGAACGCCAAGCTTGCCTTCCACGCCAAGGAGAGTCCCATCCGGACACGGGAGGAAGTCTTCTATCTTGTATCTTCACAGCCCACCAGTCCGGCCCATGTGACATAGTTCGTACGCTCGGGGACCCCCTAATCCAGGACTCCCTCAAACACGACGACGCGGCAAGCTCAATCCCGACAAGTGTGCCTCGGGGAGAGCAACATGCGCATACAAGTGTGGATGGATCCGAAAGTGCGAACCCTTTGCTAGGTTGCCTCGGGCCTCCTTTTATAGTTCAAGGGGTGACCATAGTGGCAAAACAGTCATTTGGGTATGATTAGATAGCTAACAGTGTTATCATACCTAACGCTGGCAGTTAGGACAAAGCGCATTAAATGCACTGCTAGGTGTCATGTTGAGGTTGAAACCCAGCAAGCCTACCGCGCCGCTTATCTGCCTTCTCTTCATTATCGTGACACGCCATCTGGACGGGTGTCAATAAAGTTAATCTCCTTACAAGTAGGCCGCCATGTACTCTCTGAGATCCACCTAACCACTTAGGAGCTCGACACTGCACCGATTAGTGACTTGCGTGCGATGAGGTGGAGTGTGGCATCTTGGCGGGGATCTGCCGGTCGTGGAGTTTGCCGGGGTGAATTGGCCTTGGTCCTAGGCGTAGCCTCGACCCTGTCGGGCTCGCCTGCCCAGTGTGGGAGGCTTTTCTAGGGAGTTCTCTTGATCACCTTGATCTTCTTAATGCTCTCCTTGATCTCACGAAGAGCGGTTTTGTTGGCTTGTCTTGGGTCATGTCTTGATGATTGGTGTATAATCGTCAGCACGCCTGTGCACAAGTTCGGTCGGCAAACACAAATGTTTGTTGCACCCACAAGCGTCATTTTGAGCGGGCCAATATGTGCCTTGTGTATGTACCATCTGTACACGACCCGGCGTACACAGCGTAAAATGGGCAATCGTGTACGTGGGTGGTCAGTGCGCCAATCGCATCACTGAGGCGGTGGTCGCGCCAACCGCATGCCTCACTGTGTCGGTTGCCGCTATTAATCTGACGTGGAATCACGAGCCTCGTGCGACCGCCCACCTTCCGCACACCATTAATCCACGCAGATTCGGGAGCGACGCAGGTTCGCAAGCGGCCTGGACTCAGACGATGGCCCTTGACTGCCCAATTTCCGCACGCCACTGCCCACCTACCGCAGGCCACCGTCTGCTTGCCGCACGCTACCGCCCGCCATTATACCGTCTTCCACCTACCGCCCTACCTCTTCGCCTATAAAACCATCCCACCCCTCCTCACCTCACGCACATTAGCCTCTGCCCCTTCTCTCCACACGCACAATGCCCTCCTCGCCACATACACACGCCACTCTGCTCACCGGTGATGGCGCGCCCGAAGCTCACGATGGAGAAGGCAGAGGAGCTCGCCCACTTTGGCATCCTCGTCGAGCCAGACGTGCGGATGTCGGGGCGATGGCGGCTCCGTTTGTCACGGGTTCTGGTGGCGCCGGTGTCCACCGTCAGCACCCACGGCTTTGTGCGCGCCATTGGTCACTACTAGGCATGGCTGTCGGCAGAGATGCTCGACGACCCTCGGTAAGCTCCCAACAATGCGCACTACCAGGCATCCTCGAGGAGGACCACGAAACACGGCTACAGGCATACGACGGACAACGGCTGCTGGTGAAGCACAATAGCCGTCGCTGGCACGACCTCGGACGAGTGCACCTTCGAAGAAGTGGTCGCCCTGTGCGGCGCACAGGCAGCTAGCGGCATCATTTCGGCGCTGGCCGGCGGCGGTTTCCCTGCATTCAGCTGTGGTTAATGTTTGGCAATGCAACTCTCAATTGATTTGGGTGCATACACGCACGTATATATTTACAATGAGCAGCCCACGGCCTCGACTATACATGGTAACTAGGAGGCGGGGCAAGGTAGGAAATGATCCTACATATACATGCGATATACTGCCTATACAGAATATATTCAACACCCCCCCCCCCCCCCCCCGGCAGTCGATACGTCACCTGTGACGCAAAGACTGGACCGAAACTCCTCGAATGTAGTCGTCGGTAACCCCTTGGTCATAACATCGGCAAACTGCTGAGCGGTGGGGACGTGCAAGACCCGGATGTGGCCAAGAGCCACCTGCTCACGCACGAAGTGAATGTCGAGCTCGATGTGCTTCGTGCGACGATGATGAACGGGGTTGGCGGAGAGGTAGACGGCAGAGACGTTGTCGCAGTAGACAACAGTAGCCTTGGCCACGCCAAGGTGCAACTCCTGAAGAAGCTGCCGTATCCAGGAGCACTCGGCAACAGCATTAGCCACAGCGCGGTACTCAGCCTCGGCACTCGACCTGGACACCGTGGGTTGTCGTTTAGACGACCACGAGATGAGGGAGGGCCCGAGGTAGACGCAATAGCCGGAGGTGGAGCGCCGAGTGTCAGGACAGCCAGCCCAGTTGGCATCGGAGTAAGCCACCAGATCAGTGGAGGAAGACGCCGTCAACGTGAGACCAAGACCCATAGTGTCGCGGATGTAACGAAGGATCCGCTTCACCAGGGACCAGTGAGAGTCACGTGGAGCGTGCATGTGTAGGCACACCTGCTGAACCGCATACTGCAAGTCGGGGCGAGTGAGCGTCAGGTACTGAAGAGCGCCGACGATGGACCTGTAGAAGGCGGCATCCTGCGCTAGCGTGCCCTCAAGAGCGGAGACCTTAGCCTTCGTGTCGATAGGCGTCGGGGCAGGCTTGCAGTTAAGCATGCCGGCGCGCTCGAGTAACTCCTGGGCGTACTGCTGCTGGTGAAGAAAGAACCCGTCCGCTCGGCGCACTACCTCGATGCCGAGGAAGTAGTGTAAAGGACCAAGGTCCTTCATGGCGAACTCAGTGCCGAGGCGGGCGGTGAGCTGTCGGAGAAGCTCGGTCGACGAGGCAGTCAGGATGATGTCATCAACATAGAGCAGCAGGTAAGCCGTCCCACCAGCGTGCTGGTAGACGAATAGAGAGGCATCCGAGCGAGTGGCCACGAAGCCAAGCTGCTGAAGGAATGCAGCAATCCGCTGGTACCAAGCACGAGGGGCCTGCTTGAGCCCGTAGAGTGAGCGCGAGAGCAGGCACACGTGATCTGGCTGGGTGGCATCGACGAAGCCAATGGGCTGCTGACAGTAGACCTGCTCGGCGAGATGGCCATGAAGAAATGCATTGGAGACGTCCATCTGGTGAACGGGCCACGCGCGAGAGACGGCCAGCTGCAGGACAGTGCGGATGGTGCCCGGTTTGACAACCGGGGCGAAAGTGTCGGTGAAGTCCACACCAGTGCGCTGGCGGAAACCGCGAACAACCCAACGGGCCTTGTAGCGCTCGAGGGTCCCGTCAGGGCGAGTCTTATGACGAAAGACCCACTTGCCGCTGATCACGTTAGCATGCGGCGGCCGAGGCACCAACTGCCGGGTGCGGTTGCGCTGAAGAGCGTCAAACTCCTCCTGCATCACGGCGAGCCAATGAGGGTCACGAAGAGCCGCTCGAGCCGACGACGGGAGGGAAGACGGCGCCGAGGTGGACGGCACCGAGGTGGAGGCCGCAAGAAGGTACTCGTCGGCGGAGTACCACTGACTCGGGCGGAGCGCTCCGGTCTGGGCACGAGTCACCATGCGGGGTGGCGGCGGGGCCGGGGCGGCAGGCGAGGGTGAAGAAGAGCCCACCGAGGCCGAGCCTGCCGAGGTCGCGGGAGAACCCAGCACGGACCCGGGCGCTGGAGAGGCCGACGGGGGCGCCTCGGCCGAGACCGCCGGAGAGCCCGAGGCGGTCGGCGTGGGAAGAGCCGCTGAAGAGCCCGACGCCGGGGTCCCAGCAGAGGGTGCAGATGGCGAGGGAGGCGCCGACCCGATGGGCGTCGCTGCAGGAGGCATCGGGGGCGCCGCGGTGGAGCCAGGGGCTGAACCCACAGTCGCCGAGTGGTGCGTCGAGCCTGCGGCCCGCGAGGGGGGCAGGGGGCGAAGCCAGGAGGCGGCCCGAGAGAGGCCCGAGGGCGCGTTCGCGCACCAAGGGGGCCCGAGGCCGAGTGGCCAGGAGCGGCTGGTGGAGTCGCCGGCGAGTCGGTCGGTGGTACCTGCTGAAACGGAAAAACCCTTTCATCAAAGTAAACGTGTCTAGAAGTGAAAACACGGTGGGAGATAGGGTCGTAGCAGCAGTAGCCCTTGGTGTTGGCGGGGTAGCCCAAGAAAATGCACGCGAGAGAGCGAGGGGTGAGTTTATGGGGGGTGGTAGAGGCGATGCTAGGGTAGCAAAGGCACCCGAAGATACGAAGGTCGTCATAGGATGGTGGGCTTCCAAAAAGCAAGTGGTGCGGTGCAAAGTTGCCGCGAACGCGGCAAGGCCGGATGTTGATGAGACGTGATGCGGTGGAGAGGGCGTCGGGCCAGAAGCGGGGTGGCACATTAGCATGAAATAGTAGGGTGCGGACGCAATCATTGAGAGTGCGGAGAACCCATTCGACCCGCCCATTTTGTTGCGAGGTGTAGGGGCAAGTGAGACGAAATATCGTGCCATGTGTGGCGAGGAGATTACGAACCGCGTGGTTGTCGAATTCCTTCCCGTTGTCAGTTTGGATGGCATGGATGGGACGACCAAACTGGGTGGTGACATAAGAGTAAAATGCGGTGAGAATGGATATGACGTCGGATTTCCGCCGCAACGGGAAGGTCCACACATAGTGCGAAAAATCGTCCAAAATGACGAGATAGTAAATATAGCCGGTATTACTCGCAACTGGAGAAGTCCACACATCACTATGAAGTAGTTCAAACGGATACGATGCAACCGAAGAGGAAGTGCTAAAAGGAAGCCGAGTATGTTTGCCTAGACGACATGCATGACAAGTGTGACCATCGGTCTTATTACAAGTGAAAGAAAAACTCCGGAGAATATGACGAAGGGTGGTGTCATTAGGATGTCCCAAGCGAGCGTGCCAAAGGTCCACACCGACGGAGAGGGCGACCGGAGAGGTGTTGGTGGAGGCAGGTGGGTGGACCGGGTAGAGCTCGTCGGGACTATCACATAGGTGGAGCACCATCCGGGTACGGGCGTCCTTGACAGAAAAACCACACATGTCAAATTCGACGGTGACAGGGTTATCACGAGTAAGAGAACGAACGGAAACAAGATTAGTTATGAGTTCAGGAGACACAAGTATGTTAGATAATGATATCGGTGTGGATGTGGAAGGAAAATAAGCATGGCCTATGTGTGTAATGGGAAGTGAGGATCCATCACCGACGGTAATGCAATTGGAAGTATGGACGGGATAAGAGGTATGGAGAGTACCGGGGTTGGCAGCCATATGGGAGGTGGCGCCGCTGTCCATATACCAATCGCCGCCACCCGTGTAGTTGGCCGGCGAGGGGGCTGATTGTAGCGCCGCAAGGAGGGCCGGATCCCATGGAGCCGGCAGGAGCGGCGGCGCCGACGGTGTAGCAGCGTAGGGCGCCGGCGGCAGCGCGGCGTACGGCGCCGACGGTGTAGCAGCGTAGGGCGCCGGCGGCAGCGCGGCGTACGGCGCCGCGGCGTAGGCTGATGGAGAGGGCGCGGCGTACGGCGCCTGCTTCGCGTACGTCGCCTGGGGCGCGGCGATCAGCGCCTGATGCGTCGCGGGGCGCGGGCCCAGGAGGCCAGGAGCGGGCGGGCGGGGCACTGGCATGCTGTACGCATGCACTAGGCCCGTCCACGGGTTCTGGGCCGCGGCCCAAGGCGCAGTGGCCTGCTGCTGGCGAGGCTGGCCACCCTGGCCATTGCCTTTGCGACCGCGGCGTCCACCACGGCGGCGATCAGAGGAGGCAGGCGGGGGTGGCGGCCCCTGGAAGGGTCCCACGGGCGGCGGCGGGTACTGCCCATAGGAGGCCGCTGGAGGAGGGAACCGCGGCGCGGCGGGCGCCTGTGGAGCCGGCGGGGGCGGGCCGCCGCGGGCGGCGAGGGCGACGTGGGTGGCCCTGGTTTTCGCCATCTTCATGCGACGTTCCTCCAGACGTAAATAAGCCACGACCTTTGGGAAGGTTGGCTCCGGGATCAAGGTGAGGTTCGAGGCAGCGTTGCCGAACTCCTCATTGAGCCCGGCCGTCAGGGTGCTGAGGAGGAGATCGTCGGAGATGATTTCGCCAAGGTCACGGAACTCATCTACAAGTTTCTTGAGACGCATGCAATAATCATCGATAGATGAATCAAGTTGATGAGACCCAAAAAATTCTTGCTGAAGAAAAACCCGGCGTTGGAGTTGGTTGTCGGTGAAGAGCCCGTTGAGTTTGGTCCAAACGGCGAGGGCGTCATCCCCGTCGGTGACCACCGTGTGGAAGAGATCTTTGGAGATGGTGAGGTAGAACCAACGGATGAGCGTAGCATCGATGGTCGTCCACTCGGCATCACCAAGCATGAGGCTGGAATCAATGGAACCGTCGATGTGATCATGGAGATGATACTCGCGGAACACTAGAGAGAAGTATGTTTTCCAGGCGTAGTAGGTGGAGGTGGAGTAGTCAAGACACACGGGGACACGACGGTGGATGTCAAGATCGCGGATGAGAACAGGATCGGGTCCGGCGAACGGGTTGGGGGTGACGGAACCGGAGGCGGATGAACCGGGTGAGGCCATGGCGATGGAGGGAGGTGGCTAGGTGCGGCAGCTGTAGGGAGGCAGCGGCGGCAGGGGGAAGGTGCAGCGGCGGCGCAACTAGGGGGCGGCGGCGGCGGTGATGCGGCGGCGGCGGCAGGAGCGGAAGCTTTAGGAAGAGGATCGCGTGAGGGAAACTGATACCATAATGTTTGGCAATGCAACTCTCAATTGATTTGGGTGCATACACGCACGTATATATTTACAATGAGCAGCCCACGGCCTCGACTATACATGGTAACTAGGAGACGGGGCAAGGTAGGAAATGATCCTACATATACATGCGATATACTGTCTATACAGAATATATTCAACAGTGGTGTCGTGCAGCCTGGCGGCACCCAAGTGCGTCTGGGCGATGACCGCGACCGGTGGCTGGCAGCCGAGACGGGTGACACGAAGAGACGGGTGACACGAAGGACATGTCAGGCTACCTCGCGGCCATCCGCGAGTCGGAGAGTGCTCAGAACAAAGTTTTCAAACAAACATGATATGACTTCCCCCAAATGACGTTCCTTGGTCAAGTTCAACCTGCATAAAAAGTTAGCTAGCTTATTGTTTTGGAAAAAAAAATAAGAAGCAGGTTTCTTGTTTTCGCAAGTACACGGTCATGATATAAGCTCCTTGCTGTCCGGTTGTATTTCAATGTACAGAGAAATATATCTCACTCAAGCTCAGCATTATGTTCTCGACTGATCCTAAAGCACAAGTTAGAAACTATCAGTGTTGCTCTGAAATAGTGTTCACATAATTCATAAGTTGGAGTATGTACTAATGTCTAGACCTTGTTTTTGTAAGCTTCAGATTTGCTTTGAAGTAAGTGTACAAACAGAGTTACGTTCCATATCACAGAAGAAGAAAAGGTAAGAATGTGGAGTATTTCTTAATGAGGCAATTCAGCAACATACCAATGTTGGACTATATCTATATCTATACCTATTAATAAAAGAAATAGTTATTCTTAGTCTGTCATGCTATTTTATAGAAAATCCTCAGATTTTTCTGACATTAAACCCGCAGTAAATATCAAATGTATTTTAAAATACTCGTATCTTCTAAATCGTAACTCCAAATTTAACATGTTATATATGAATTTTGATTAGAAAAATATGTAGAATCTAAACATGATGTAATTTTACCTGTTAAGAATTTAAAAAAAATACTATCTAGGGTGTAATCTTAATCAATAATGCATTATACGTCTTTCTTTCATTCTGGTAGTGATCCGGATTGGGGATGAACACCTCAGCAAATCAGGATTGGACACAAAATTGAAGATAAATTTGCTAGAGACACTCAATAAATAAGGACGTGCATGACAAGAAATAAAAAAAGGACCCAATAAAGATGGGACGTCCGCTATAAAAGAAATAAATGAACAAAATAGAGGAGATCCGATAAAGATGAGATGTTTGACAAAATATAAAAAATGATGAAACAGGGACCAATACCTATGACATGTATGGCAAGAAGTAGTGATGAAATATGGACGCAAGTACCTGCGTCCATAAGAGACCATACAAAAGATGTTCTTTTCTAGACAAAAAAAATCTCTTTTTATGCTTAAAAAATCATGTATGTTTTTAACAACTCTTCATGTATTTAAGAAATATGCATGTGAAAAAAAAGTGTTCAAGAGTTACCCTAAGTTGGTGATGCTTAAACTGAAAACCACCCTTGATGCACACATGTCTTCGTAGTGTGCTAATGTGTCATCGCCTGTTGTTGTCGTTTTCCTTTACCGGCCCGTAACAATACCCTATTTCACACATGCATGATCACTTGTTTCTTTTTTGTACGGATTAAATCTATATGCAAGCCGTATTAAAATAAAATACATGTGGAATCTTGAACTACGCCTTTGTAGACTAAGACCATCTTTGTTTGGGACGTAGCTACAAATTCTCAGATTATAGACCTTTTTTGTAAATTAAAAGTATGTGGTATTTTTTTCTCCCGTTACAACGCACGAGCCTTTTTGCTAGTATAAGCATAAGTATATAACTTACTGACGAATTGTGAATGCCAATATTCGGATGAGCACGGTTGAGATCACCAGCAATAATTATTGGATTGAAACTTTCAAGTTTCTCCAGGCCACAAGGTTAACATTAGTTTATACTTCTCGCAAAAAAATAAACATTAGTTTATACTTTACAAAGTTTTGGCCCTGACTTCTACAGATAATTCTGGACCATCCTAAAACATCCAACCTGCAGACTCTTCACAGACTTCTACAGAAGAACACTTGACACTGAAAGTTTAAACCGAGCACTAATCGTTCTTCTGCCTAAGAACGAGGCCGCGATCACTCCTGACGCCTTCCGTCTCATTTTTCTTCAGAACTGCCCAGTCAAAGGACTTGCAAAGGTGCTAACAAACGTAGTTAAGTCACTCATCTCCTCCTCGTTTATACTGGCCAAACTGGCTTCCTCACGGGCAGATCAATCGCTGAAAATTTCGTCTATGCCGCTGACCTTCTAAACTGTTGCCACAGGGCAAAACAAAGCCAACACTGTTTATCAAACTTGATCTTAAAAAAGCTTTCGACTCTGTAAGCTAGGAAGCCTTGATTAAAATCCTTCAGGTTAGAGGTTTCCCCGATCTTTAGTGCTCCTGGATTAAAGATGGGAGCCCATTAAAGATCTGCTCCAAACCGACAAAACCGTTGTACTCCTAAACGTGTGCCCTGGTAAATGGGTTGAAACTTTTAAGTTCCTACTGACCACAAGGTTAAGAGCATCTCCAGCCATTGGCCCCCAGGAGCCGCGTAAAATCGCCGCCTGAGGACGAACCGGCACTAAACCGTGTGTTGGGGGCGTGATACTCCCAGTCACCGCCCCCACGTCGCATTTTGGTTTTAAAAAAAAAATCTGATCCCACATTCGCATAAATAAGACGCAAATTTAACCAAACTTCGGCGAGTTCATCAAATATTTTACAAAAAAAAAGACACTACTAGACCCGTCGTCGCCATCGCCGTTCCTCGCCGCCTGCCGCCCTGAAGCTCTACATGCCGAGGAGCCTGTAGAACTGCGTGTAGTCGCCGCTGTCGTCGTCGTTGCCTCCTCCGCGGCCGCTGTCCCTGCTGCTCCCCTGCCCAGGGTCACCGAGGCGCGGCGGGTTGGATGGTCCGGGGGCGTCCTCGTCGCTGTCGAGGATCACCACGTCGTTCTCATCCTTGCACCCACGCTGGCGGGTGGCTATCTCCTGCAGGGCTCGGTGCTGCTTGACCATCTCGTCGCGGAGGTAGTCGTCTCACGCCCACTTTAGGGCGGCCTCATCGGAGAAGCCGGACCGGGCTATGGCCTTGTACTCTGCGGGGAGGCCGGACTCCACCTTCGGCCTGACGAGCCGGGCAGAGGTGGGGGAGGACTCGGCGATGCGGACGCCACAGTTGCGGGTGCGCCGGCTGGTCGGCGCGTCCTGGGGCTCCGGCTTGACGGGAAGGAGGGAGGGAGAGCCGGACGAGCGGCCGAACGAGGAGGAGAACGCCGGGTCCATGCGTCTCGGCGTCCACGAGCTCCCACGCCGGCGGGAGAAGGTGGGGGGAGCGGAGTACTCCAGCCTCGGCGTGTTGTCGCCCTTGATGTACTCGAGGACGGCGTCCAGCGTGAGGCCGGGCACGCCCCACCATCGGTGGCGCCCGTCGGCGGTGTGCTTCCCCAAGGGCACGATGCAGTTGGTGGCCTTGAGCTGCTCGGCGTGGCGACGACGGAAGTACGGCTCCCACAGCGTGCTGTCAGGGGTGTACCTCGGCCCTTCTCTCGCCGCCTGCGGTAGAGAGGAACGGATACGGGCAATCTCCGCACGCCTGGCCGCCCCAGTGGGCGGCGGTGGCACCGGGACCCCGCTGGCGCTTATCCTCCACGCCTCGGGCACCCGCATGTCCGGCGGGACCGGGTACTCGGCCTCATAGAGAAGCCGGGCTTCGTCCTCGTGAAGGTGGCGGCGGCCGAAGCCGTTCGCCGCCACGCCATCGCCTTGGTAGCGCTCGGCCATTGGAGAGGAGAGGGATGGAGAGAAGAGAGGGAGGAACGGGGGCGTCGGCGGTGGAGAGCGAGGTCTGTGCGTGGCTCACCGGTGCGGGAGGGGGCGACTTATATAGGCGGCGCCCGCGTGGCCGCCGTGTGTACGCATGACGGGCGAGGGACGCGCGTCGCCTCGCCTTCACTGCGCCGCCCGTGAGGCATCAATGGAGGCTGACCGGCACGGCAGAGTGCGGCAGCTTTGGCATTGATTCCCCGCGGGAACCGACGCGATGAGAATGACGAAGCGACCAGAACAGCCGAGTCGCTGCCAAGGAGGGCCCGTCGATTTTCGCGCCAAGAATGATTCGGCCGGCGCCCCCAAGCGCCCCCATTGCACCGTGTTCGGCCTGGGGTCCGCCGGCGCCAATTTAGACCCGAGCCTGCGAAAAAAACTTTTGGAGGCGCGATTGAGCGGATTTTTTGGCGCCGATGGCCAAAAAATCACCTAAGAGGCCTTATTAGGGACACGGCTGAAGATGCTCTAACGTTAGTTTATACGAAGTACGTTAGAGCATCTCTAATGGACGCGCGAAACGGGGCGCGCGCGCGGTAAACAGACCCTTTAGCGCGCGCTGAGCGTTTTGCCGCGCTCCAGCGGCGGCGGGAAAACCACGCGCGCTGGAACCGCTTGCGCGCGCGCGCGAAAAGGCGCCAGCTCGCGCGCCATATTTTGCGCGCCGCTTTCGGCGCGCCTATAAAGTCCAGCGCGCGCCACGCGCCTCTCCACGCCTCATCTTCTCCTCTTCTCTCGCTCTCTCTGTGCCACGCGCCGCTCCAGCGCCACGCCATGCCGCCGCGCCGCCGAGGAGCGTCCGGCTACCGCGGCGTCCGCCTGCGCCCCAACGGCTGCTACACCGCGGAGATACGCTCCGGCGAACTCCGGCTCGGCCTCGGCACGTACGGGACGGCGCGCGAGGCCGCCCGCGCGTACGACGCGGCGGCGTGGCGCCTAGGCCGGCCGCGCGGCCAGATGAACTTTCAAGATGTGTACACGCTTCAGCAAGCGCTCAACCTCGCCCCTCTGCCTCGTCTGAACACGGCGGAAGACCGTGCGGAGCACGCCGAGCGGCAACGGCGCCTCCTCGTCGCCCAGGAGGACGAGCGGGTCATGGCGGAGTGGCGCCAGCGCCACCCGAAGGACGTCGCCTACGAGCAGGCCTACTGGACAAGGCGCCGCGAGGAGGACACGCGAAGGCGCCGCGAGACGCGGTTGGAAAGGCGTCAGCAGAAGGCGTTGGCGAATGCGCAGTCCGACATCGTTGCAGCAGGTGGGCAGTCGTTCTTCGCGTCGGACGATGATCGGTGGCTGGACATCTGGCTAGATACCTCGGACGACACCGCCGAGGATGATAATGATGATGATGATAGCGACTTAGAGTAGTTTCTATCTAGTTGCGCCGTAGTTTATCTATGCTTTCGAACTATCTATCTAGTTGCACCGATGTAAAATACCTTTGTATCATTTTTTATTTATATGCAATCTATCTAGTTTTTATTTTATCCATGCGTTCGAAAATTAAAAAAATGTTGTGTGCGCGCTGCATTTTTTGCGCGCTGCTGGAGCGGCGCGCGCGCTGCATTTTAACGCGGTTGCTGGAGCGGGCGCAGCGTGCCGCGCCAAACCAGACGTTAGGCGCGCACTAAACCTATTTTTTGCGCGCGCCGCGTTGGGCGTCTGTTGGAGATGCTTTTACAAAGTTACCTTTTTGAGACCACAGTATGGGGATGCGAGAAGTTGTGGTGAACTGCAGATCAGAATAAGAAGCATAATAATATCCTTCATATGCACTTCAAACAAAAGATACGTGTGTCAAACAAAAAATGAGACACAAAGCTAGCTCATCGATCACACTTCTACAAAGTCACTGGCAGTATACTCCCTCCACCCCACAACATAAGACCTTATTGTGGTTGTTATTCTGGTGTGTTGGTTCATGGTGCTTTAGCATGACGACTTTCCGATTGTCTACTACAACAAATTGTGCCCGACTATGACAAGGGAGGGGCGATGACGGCGGTGCGTCTTGGCTCATTTCAATGCATGTAGTCGTCGCTAGGTGGTCTATGAATCTTGATGTATTTTTTATTATTTCTGGTGTTCGTTGTACTGCCATGATTGAAGATGAATAGGTCGACAGTTTTCGCAAAAAAAGATGTAATAAGTGCATCTCCAACGGCGGCCCGCAAATTTTTTTCTCGGATCCGTCCACGGACACGGAAGTTGGAGACCGCCATTGAACGTTGTCCACATACATTTCAAGCCGGGTTTGAACTTGGCAGACGAAATTCATGCAAACCGGCTGATATTCATCAAAGTTCAGGAAAAATAGCACAAATCATTCGTACATAGCATGCATATAAGTCCAGTGTCTCAAATTCAATGTCCAACAAGTTTTTTGATGGATCATGTCATCCCACATATACTGGCCCTTCATCTTCATCCAACAATGTGTATACGTAAATGGTTGTCCATCTGTCCTGTGGTACATCACGGTAGCGCGTACGGGCTACACACTAGAGCAACACTGAGTGAATGAATGATTCAATCAACAAGTTGAGGAAGAAGAAGAAGTCAAGCTTACGATCTCCTCCTTTGCCGCGTGCAATGGCCACCTTGCCTTCAGCTGAGCAACTACGTGACAAAACTTGGTGATCATGGGCCGGATGGTGTACCATCGATATGATAACGACCTCACATTGCGATCATGGATGATGTGCATGTCGTAGGGCGCAATGTGCTTTCGTTCGTGAAATGATTCGTGCACTTGCTGCCAGAAAGTCCCCCCTCTGCTCCTGCCTACGAAATTCACAGATACGGCTAACCACGCATCGCACAACAACTCATCATCCATGGTCGAGTGCCCCACCATCCTTTGTACTCTGCAAAAACGACATGATCCGAAAATAAGCTCAATGGCATTTGACCGAACACATGTAGGGCGTGGTAGCCGTCGTGGAGGTCGTCGACAGGGTGGTGGAGTGTACCTGGGTACAAACGGCTCCAGGGTGGACTGCGCTATCGTAAAAGGCAAGCGGACGCGTCAGTGCTGGTTGCGAACATCCGGCAATGCCTGCATGGGTAGCTAAAATGACATCATCTTAACTGTTGTGATTG
Organism: Triticum monococcum; assembly: GCA_034509565.1. NCBI lineage: Eukaryota > Viridiplantae > Streptophyta > Magnoliopsida > Poales > Poaceae > Triticum > Triticum monococcum. Next base: position 133,152,384 of record CM067847.1, read on the forward strand.
ATGTTGCGTTTATAAGAGAGAAATCAGAACTTTGATTTGAAGGAGGACCGGTCCAGTTTCTTCTTCTCCTTCAATATGCTTGCACCCAGGTCGTGTTGCACCTCCTAATGTGACTTATCCACTAGGATAGAGGGAGCAGCAATTGTTAGGCTCACATTTATATCCTACACTTTCATAAAATTGCTAATAAAGTAATTAAATTTTTTAATTATACCTATTCACCCTCTCTAGGTCCATCTTAATTTTTTCAATTGGTATCAGAGGCTCGTGAACTATCTAGTGGTTTAACTGCCCTAGACTAGATGATTCGTGACGGGAGAAAGTGGTACTTAAGTCCAATGAGCTATTTGACCCAATGGTGGGTGCCTCCTCACAAGATGAGAAGATGTATAGCTACAGGGACCTAAGTAGATTTCTAGCTAACCAATGCATCAATGTTCAAGAAATGATTGATCGAGCGATGGAAGAAATATGGGAATCGAGAGGCCCTATTGGTGTCGCTACCGCTACGGAAGTGCTTACGCCATCGGTGGCCAAGCCCAATGCCCCTGCTTCCTCTACCTACCGTCAGTGATCAATCCCAATGAATATGGATGAGTTTATCCAAAGCCACCACTTCAAGAACCTAAATAATGAGAACAATTTGAATGAGTGAGCGAAACCATTACATACTACAACCACATATCTCTCGGATTTATTTTCAAAATGAAGAACAATTTGAATCACCCTTGTACCGAAATAAAAACAAATGCGTACGAAAATTTGTCACAAGATGAATATCCCTATATTTTGGCATTACAGAGGAAAACAAAAATAAATTATTTGTGAAAATTATACAATGCACATGTGTGGACTCACATATTGAATAAATCATTGCATACCACATAAGTGAACCACATCAGTAATTGAAGTTGGGTGAATGAACTACTCTGTATTTGAGTCATCAAGGAAAGGATAATCTGTGTAACCAATGATAGGATCCTGCGTGTAGAAGGTGGACCGGTCATACTTGTTCAAGGGGACATCTAGCTCGAATCTCTTAGGCAAATCCGGATTAGCAAGAAATAGCCTCCCATAGGCAACGAGATCAGTATAACCATCAATCACCACTTTGTTGCCTTCCTCTCGATCATACCCTCCTGCGGCAATAAAAGTGCCGTTAAATGCTTTCCTAAAGGGCAATAGCCCATGGGGTATCTGCATGCGACCATCCACAATGGTCGTGTGAGGCTCTACCATGTGGCAATAAAGAAACTCTTTGTGCTTATTGAGTTGTTGTACCATGTAGGTACCGAGCACATGTGGATTAGAATCGAAGCAATCCATGTAGTCGGTGAACGGAGACAACCTGATTCCGACACGATCCGCGCCAATCTCGTGGACGATAGCATCAATCACCTCCACGGCAAAGCGGCATCGGTTCTCAAGGCTGCCACCATACCTGTCAGCACGGTCGTTTGAGCTATCTTTCATGAACTGCTCCAAGAGAAACCCATGTGCTCCGTGGATCTCGACACCATCGAATCCCGCCTCAATGACATTCCGAGCGGCCCGTCTGAAATCGTCTACGATCAACGGTACCTCATCTGTATGAAGCCGTCGAGGCTTGGAGTAGACCATGCCGGACTCAGCATCAGGCGGTATCTGCTTGTCGGTGCTGGAGATCGGCGCATGCCCATCCGGCTGGAACTCTGTTTTGTTTGCGGTGTAAGCAAGGCCCAAAATTAGTAGCCACAAATAAATCGCAGGATCAGATAAAAAATTGTCACGGCACTCAGTACAATTCATCAACACAAAATGTCATGAACTCCTAACTTACCGTTTGAGGAGACCCTTCCGGCGTGCCAAATCTGGCAGAAGAACAGAGCGCCCTTGGAGTGGACGGCATCAACGATGGGTTTCCAAGCGTTGACCTGCTGCTGCGTCCAGATGCCAGGGGTATCAGGAAACCCCTGGGCGGTGGCGGAGACGCCGGTGGCCTCGGCGATGAGCAGGCCGCCCTTTGTCGCCCGCTGCGAGTAGTGCAACGCCGCGTGCGGCTGCGGCACGTTGGCGTAGGAGCGGCAGCGCGTGAGCGGCGCGAGCACCACCCGGTGGGAGAGCTCGAACTGGCCCATCTTGTGGGGCGTCAGCAGCGGGATCGGCTCCTTCGTGGCCATCTTGTCTCGACCGGTTGCGGATGTGCTTCGATCGACAGCTATGAAGCGGTGGTGCAATATACGGAGTATGAAGCTGTGCGATGGAATCTATGGCAAGCGCACCTAAGCTTTGTTTGCTCTGTTTCTTGCTTGTGATGTGAGCTCTGCTCGAATGATGCTCCGTTTCTTGCTTTCAACGGTAGGTGGCGGGGTCTTAATAAAACAAAATATATTATGTCTACCAGAAGTTTGGTGTGACAATAGCAAATGTGTATTCTAGAGGCTAGAACCTAAAGCGTGTGCATAATGGCAACAAAAGAACGTCATACTTTATACTTTATGTACAAGTTCTTCTGTCCATTCATTCTTGATAGAAAAAAAAATGCCACCCGTGGCAGGCATTACCTACAACACTATAGCGGGGGCCATACAATAGCTACTCCCCGTCCCATAATGCAAAAAAAAAGTCCCCCCTTCCCATAATGCAAAAAAAAAAAAATATGTCTTGCATTATGGGACGAAGGGAGTACTTAATAACTGTTGATGTAGTAAAATCTCCGTCGCCCTCATCATTGTCGCCGCCACACTCACCCCATCGCCTCCTCGCACTCAGGCGGTTGTGACCCCGTCCCCTCTCATCGCCCTTCCCCATCACCGCTACAATCACCCTCAACGACCATGTCTATGCAGTTGAGCACTCCCCACGGACCTTCCTCGGTGAGACCGAAGAGGACCGTGCTGAGAGAGAAGTTCTGGGAGAGGGTGTGCTACTACTCCGCGTGGGTTAAGGATAACGCGCATCATAAGGCTGAACCGTGAGCCGCACCTGGCTCCCTGCCACCCTCGACTACTTCGATCGCATCTCAGTGGCCACCTACGCGGAAATGGATGTCGTGTGCACGCTGGTCTTAAAAAATGTGGTTGTATCCCGCATCAGGATGCACGTGCGTTCGTCGACCACGTGGTTGATTGTAGCAACTGAAGCCTCACCGCCTATGAGGTCACTTCCAAGGGGAGGAAGAGAATATAGTTCAAGCAGTAGAGAATTATAGTGTCCAAGGTTGTGGAAATCCAAGTTGTATTTTTTTAAAAAAATTCATCTTGTAAATTCATGTTGAAATCTTAGTTGATATCCGAGTTGAAATCCTAGTTTAAAGACTTTCATTGTGGAGACGGGAAAGGAAGATGTCTTGTAGCCACCGACAAATGGGTCCCACAAGGGAAAATTTAATAAAATGCACTTTTCTGACGATTCCACATTTGTGCTTTGCCCTAGCAACCTCCGTATCCATATGCAGTGTGCTCCATATACCTTATGGGGTTACCCAATTGGCGACTCTGTTAGAATTGCTCTTACATCGGTGGTCTATGCCAAAGGATTTTATGAATGTAGTTTATGTTTTCTTCAACAAATATATCATGATTAAATGATTAATGCACTATATTACTTTAGAGATAATATATTACAAATATTATTCTATTCAAATATATATTTCTTTGGTGGATGTTTTCAAATATGTGTTCACCACAAGCTTGGCCAGCTTGAATATGCACAACTACAAAACATGTCAAGCTTGACCCGACCCAGTACCTAATAAACTTTTTCCAGAAACTGTCATTTTAGTCATCTCAACATAAATATATTATTTAGTTATTATTAGTACAATATTGATTTATGCTATCGTATCTGGTTTAATGCTAAAACCAAAGCTCAAGCCAGTGTCAAGCTACACATTATCCCTACTACTTCTATTGTCTTAATATAAACACATGTTATCTCATCACTACTTCAATTTATTTTAGCCACACATCTCACATCACCACACATGTCACCTTATCAAAGGATCACCTCACATGCATGAGAATATTTTTTCCATATATCATGCTACTTATATAATAAATATGTTTTGACTACACAATAATCAAATACAATATATGATATGTGTTTATATTTTGAATTAATATACTCTTAATCCAAATATTCATGGTTCATACAAACAAATCTCACTGAAACATATTGCAACTGATTCTCGCAGCGACGCGGAGGGTATCATCTTGTAGTTCAAATGCATCGATGCCACATGCATTCCTTGTCTTTAGAGTGAAAGTGAATACGCAAATGCTCATCTAAAATGTCTTTGGATTACTGAAATTATTCACACGTTAAAGAATAAATGACACCAAACTTGGTGTGTGCATGCACTTTAGTATAATATCTTGAAAATTATTGATTCTTAATAATGAAGTCTGCTTGCATGTGCGGTCAAAAATACCTCATGGCTAAGTATTTCACGAGCATTCATAAGCAATTAGCACACCCCTTTTCAACCTAATAAACAACATGGCAAAAGGTTGAATGAAAATATTTAAAAGATGTTCTTGTGCAATTGGGGTTTGAATCCTCTTGCGTTGACACTATTATGAGATGTGTCACCTCTAAGGTTAACAATGAATTAACTGACTCCTTCACCCCAACTAGAGGCATTCGCCCAGGTGATCATATCGGTCCATGTTTATTTTTGTTATGTGTTGAAGGTTTATCATTTTTAATGCAACTAAAGGAATTCTCTAGCGATCTCAAAGTATTTCATAATGGTAGAAGTGGACCACCTATCTTGCAGCACTTATTTGAAGACGGCAATGCTTTCTTTGTGAAGGATATGACAAAAGCACAAATACCCTGGAAGATGTTCTCGAGACTTACCGTGAGGGTACACGTCAGAAAATTAATTTACATAAATCTTCCATCTAGGTTAGCGCTTGATGTGACACTCTAATTATAGAAAGGATGAAGGCCAAATTAGGTGTGCAAGACGAAACTCTTCAGGATACTTACATGTGCATGGCAACCTGTGTGGGACAGTCTCCATGGAGTAACCTCAACTTTCTCACAAACGGGTAATGGAAGAAGCTAAATGGCTAGAGCAACATGCCTCTGTCAAGGGTTGGTAAGGAAGTACTCTTGAAATCTATTGCACCTGCAATTCTGACATACACGATGAACTATTTGTTGATCCCCTCTAATATTTGTGACACACCAAGAAGACCAATCTCCAATTTCTAGTGGGGCATGGAAGATGGTGGCAAGAAATTACACTAGAGATCTTGGGACTAGTGGTCGTATCTAAAATATCTTGGGGAAATGGGTTTCCTAGACATGCACTTATTTAATCAAGCCATGCTTGCAGAACAATGTTGGTGACTGTTACTGGAGCGTTTTATATCTATGCTATCGTGTAATGAAAGGAAGATATTTTCTTGATGGAGACTTTGAGAACTCAAAATGCCCAAGAGTAGCATCCTACATGTGGTGAAGCATGATGTATGGGAAGAAGCTTCTCTAGAGAGGAATACTATGAATAGTTGGAGATGGCATACATATTTCTATTTCCAAGGATAATTGGGTGCCAGATACCATACCTGGGACATTGCACACTTGAGCTCCAGTGGAAGATAACCAAATAGCGAGTTATGTAATCTCTAGTAATGGTTCCACATGGAAAGAGGACATTGTTAGAGAACTTTTTGCTCAAGACATTGCAGAAAGAGTTCTTAAAAAACCCAAGATCTAAATGGTGCAGTGATTTTGCCTCCTGGCCATATACAATGAGGTGGGTGAAGGAAATATGCCCTAGAGGCAATAATAAAGTTATTATTTATTTCCTTATATCATGATAAATGTTTATTATTCATGCTAGAATTGTATTAACCGGAAACATAATACATGTGTGAATACATAGACAAACAGTATGTCACTAGTATGCCTTTACTTGACTAGCTCGTTGAATCAAAGATGGTTAAGTTTCCTAGCCATAGACATGAGTTTTCATTTGATTAACGGGGTCACATCATTAGAGAATGATGTGATTGACTTGACCCATTCCGTTAGCATAGCACTTGTTTGTTTAGTTTGTTGCTATTGCTTTCTTCATGACTTATACATGTTCCTATGACTATGAGATTATGCAACTCCCGTTTACCGGAGGAACACTTTGTGTGCTACCAAACGTCACAACGTAACTGAGTGATTATAAAGGTGCTCTACAGGTGTCTCCGAAGGTACTTATTGGGTTGGCGTATTTCGAGATTAGGATTTGTCACTCCGATTGTCGGAGAGGTATCTCTGGGCCCACTCGGTAATGCACATCACTATAAGCCTTGCAAGCATTGCAACTAATGAGTTAGTTGCGGGATGATGTGTTGCGGAACGAGTAAAGAGACTTGCCGGTAACGAGATTGAATGGTATTGAGATACCGACGATCGAATCTCGGGCAAGTAACATACTGATGACAAAGGGAACAACGTATGTTGTTATGCGGTCTGACCGATAAAGATCTTCGTAGAATATGTAGGAGCCAATATGAGCATCCAGGTTCCGCTATTGGTTATTGACCGGAGACGTGTATCGGTCATGTCTACATAGTTCTCAAACCCGTAGGGTCCGCATGCTTAACGCTATGATGACAGTTATATTATGAGTTTATATGTTTTGATGTACCAAAGGTTGTTCGGAGTCCCGGATGTGATCACGGACATGATGAGGAGTCTCAAAATGGTCAAGAAATGAAGATCGATATATTGGAAGCCTATGTTTGGATATCGGAAGTGTTCCGGGTGAAATCGGGATTTTACCGGAGTACCGGGAGGTTACCGGAACCCCCCGGGGGCTTAATGGGCCTACATGGGCCTTAGTGGAAAAGGAGGGAAGCAAGGGAAGTGTGGGGCGCGCCCCCCAAGGCCCAAACCGAATTGGTTTAGGGCAAAGGGGGCCGGCCCCCCTCTTTCCTTCTTCCCCCCTCCCAAGTCCTATTCCAACTAGGAAAAGGGGGGAGTCCTACTCCCGGTGGGAGTAGGACTCCTCCTGGCGCGCCCCAAGGCTGGCCGTGAAGGAAATATGCCCTAGAGGCAATAATAAAGTTATTATTTATTTCCTTATTTCATGATAAATGTTTATTATTCATGCTAGAATTGTATTAACCGGAAACATAATACATGTGTGAATACATAGACAAACAGAGTGTCACTAGTATGCCTCTACTTGACTAGCTCGTTAATCAAAGATGGTTATGTTTCCTAACCATAGGCAAAGAGTTGTTATTTGATTAACGGGATCACATCATTAGATGAATGATCTGATTGACATGACCCATTCCATTAGCTTAGCACCCGATCGTTTAGTATGTTGCTATTGCTTTCTTCATGACTTATACATGTTCCTATGACTATGAGATTATGTAACTCCCGTGTGCCGGAGGAACACTTTGTGTGCTACCAAACGTCACAACGTAACTGGGTGATTATAAAGGTGCTCTACAGGTGTCTCCAAAGGTACATGTTGGGTTGACATATTTTGAGATTAGGATTTGTCACTCCGATTGTCGGAGAGATATCTCTGGGCCCTCTCGGCAATGCACATCACTTATGCCTTGCAAGCAATCCAACTAATGAGTTAGTTGTGAGATGACGTATTACAGAACGAGTAAAGAGCCTTGCCGGTAACGAGATTGAACTAGGTATTGGATACCGACGATCGAATCTCGGGCAAGTAACATACCGATGACAAAGGGAACAACGTATGTTGTTATGCGGTCTGACTGATAAAGATCTTCGTAGAATATGTAGGAGCCAATATGGGCATCCAGGTCCCGCTATTGGTTATTGACCGGAGACGTGTCTCGGTCATGTCTACATTGTTCTCGAACCCGTAGGGTCCGCACGCTTAAGGTTTCGATGATAGTTATATTATGGGTTTATGAGTTTTGATGTACCGAAGGAGTTCGGAGTCCCGGATGAGATCGTGGACATGACGAGGAGTCTTGAAATGGTCGAGACGTAAAGATCGATATATTGGACGACTATATTCGGACATCAGAAAGGTTCCGAGTGATTCGGGTATTTTTCGGAGTACCGGAGAGTTACGGGAATTCGCCGGGAGAAGTATTGGGCCTTGATGGGCTTTAGTAGGAAGAGGAGAAAGGGCCTGCTGCGCCCCCCTCCCCTCTAGTCCGAATTGGACTAGGGAAAAGGGGGCCGGCCACCTTTCCTTCTCCTCCACTTCCTTCTCCCTTCCTTCCCTCTTGGTGGACTCCTACTAGGACTCCAAGTCCTAGTAGGACTCCACATCCTGGCCGCACCTAGCCTTGGCCGGCCTCCTCCTCCTCCATCCTTTATATACAGGGGCAGGGGGCACCCCATAGACACACAAGTTGATCCACGTGATCTTATTCTTAGCCGTGTGCGGAGCCCCCTGCCACCATAGTCCTCGATAATATTGTAGCGGTGCTTAGGCGAAGCCCTGTGACAGTAGTACATCAAGACCGTCACCACGCCGTCGTGCTGACGGAACTCTTCCCTGACACTTTGCTGGATCGGAGTCCGGGGATCGTCATCGAGCTGAACGTGTGCTAAAACTCGGAGGTGCCGTAGTTTCGGTGCTTGATCGGTCGGGCCGTGAAGACGTACGACTACATCAACCGCGTTGTCATAACGCTTCCGCTGTCGATCTACGAAGGGTACGTAGACAACACTATCCCCTCTCGTTGCTATGCATCACCATGATCTTGCGTGTGCGTAGGAAATTTTTTACAATTACTGCGTTCCCCAACAGTGGTATCAGAGCATAGGTTTTATGGTTTGATGTTATATGCACGAGTAGAACACAAGTGAGTTGTGGGCGATATAATTCATACTGCCTACCAGCATGTCATACTTTGGTTCGGCAGTATTGTTGGATGAAGCGGCCCGGACCGACATTACGCGTACGCTTACGCGAGACCGGTTCTCCCGACGTGCTTTGCACACAGGTGGCTTGCGGGTGACTGTTTCTCCAACTTTAGTTGAACCGAGTGTGGCTACGCCCGATCCTTGCGAAGGTTAAAACGGAGTCAAATTGACAAACTATCGTTGTGGTTTTGATGCGTAGGTGAGATTGGTTCTTGTTTAAGCCCGTAGCAGCCACGTAAAACTTGCAACAACAAAGTAGAGGACATCTAACTTGTTTTTGCAGGGCATGTTGTGATGTGATATGGCCAAGACATGATGCTAAATTTTATTGTATGAGATGATCATGTTTTGTAACCGAGTTATCGGCAACTGGCAGGAGCCATATGGTTGTCGCTTTATTGTATGCAATGCAATCATGATGTAATGCTCTACTTTATCACTAAGTGGTAGCGATAGTCGTGGAAGCATAAGATTGGCGAGACGACAACGATGCTACGATGGAGATCAAGGTGTCGCGCCGGTGACGATGGTGATCATGACGGTGCTTCGGAGATGGAGATCACAGGCACAAGATGATGATGGCCATATCATATCACTTATATTGATTGCATGTGATGTTTATCTTTTATGCATCTTACCTTGCTTTGATTGACGGTAGCATTATAAGATGATCTCTCACTAATTATCAAGAAGTGTTCTCCCTGAGTATGCACCGTTGCGAAAGTTCTTCGTGCTGAGACACCACGTGATGATCGGGTGTGATAGGCTCTACGTTCAAATACAACGGGTGCAAAACAGTTGCACACGCGGAATACTCAGGTTATACTTGACGAGCCAAGCATATACAGATATGGCCTTGGAACACGGAGACCGAAAGGTCGAGCGTGAATCATATAGTAGATATGATCAACATAGTGATGTTCACCATTGAAACTACTCCATCTCACGTGATGATTGGACATGGTTTAGTTGATTTGGATCACGTGATCACTTAGAGGATTAGAGGGGTGTCTATCTAAGTGGGAGTTCTTAAGTAATATGATTAATTGAACTTAAATTTATCATGAACTTAGTCCTGGTAGTATTTTGTAAATCGTGTTGTAGATCAATAGCTCGCGTTGTTGCTTCCCTGTGTTTATTTTGATATGTTCTTAGAGAAAATTGTGTTGAAATATGTTAGTAGCAATGATGCGGATTGGATCCGTGATCTAAGGTTTATCCTCATTGCTGCACAGAGGAATTATGTCCTTGATGCACCGCTAGGTGACAGACCTATTGCAGGAGCAGATGCTGACGTTATGAACGTTTGGCTAGCTAAATATGATGACTACTTGATAGTTTAGTGCACCATGCTTAACGACTTAGAATCGGGACTTCAAAGACGTTTTGAACGTCATGGACCATATGAGATGTTCCAGGAGTTGAAGTTAATATTTCAAGCAAATACCCGAGTTGAGAGATATGAAGTCTCCAACAAGTTCTATAGCTAAAAGATGGAGGAGAATAGCACAAGCAGTGAGCATGTGCTCAGATTGTCTGGGTACTACAATCGCTTGAATCAAGTGGGAGTTAATCTTCCAGATAAGATAGTGATTGACAGAATTCTCTAGTCACCATCACCAAGTTAGTAGAACTTCGTGATGAACTATAGTATGCAAGGGATGACGAAAACGAATCCCGAGCTTTTCATGATGATGAAATCGATGAAGGTAGAAATCAAGAAAGAGCATCAAGTGTTGATGGTTGACAAGATCACTAGTTTCAAGAAAAGGGCAAAGGAAAAAAGGGGAACTTCAAGAAAAATAGCAAGCAAGTTGCTGCTCATGTGAAGAAGCCCAAGTCTGGTCCTAAGCCTGAGACTAAAGTGCTTCTACTGCAAAGGGACTGGTCACTGGAAGCGGAACTACCCCAAGTGATTGGCGGATAAGAAGGATGGAAAAGTGAACAAAAGTATATTTGATATACATGTTATTGATTTGTACTTTACTAGTGTTTATAGCAACCCCTCAGTATTTGATACTGGATCAGTTGCTAAGAGTAGTAACTCGAAACAGGAGTTGCAGAATAAACAGAGACTAGTTAAGGGTGAAGTGGCGATGTGTGTTGGAAGTAGTTCCAAGATTGATATGATCATCATCGCACACTCCCCTATACTTTCAGGATTAGTGTTGAACCTAAATAAGTGTTATTTGGTTTTTGCGTTGAGCATGAATATGATTTGATCATGTTTATTGCAATACGGTTATTCATTAAAGTCAGAGAATAATTGTTGTTCTGTTTACATGAATAAAACCTTCGACGGTCATACACCCAATGAAACAAGTTCGTTGGATCTCAATCGTAGTAATACACATATTCATAATATTGAAACCAAAAGATGCAAAGTTAATAATGATAGTGCAACTTATTTGTGGCACTGCAGTTTAAGTCATATTGGTGTAAAGCGCATGAAGAAACTCCATGCTGATGGGCTTTTGGAATCTCTTGATTATGAATCACTTGATGCTTGCGAACCATGCCTTATGGGCAAGATGACTAAAACGCCGTTCTCCGGAACAATGAAGCAAGCAACAGATTTGTTGGAAATCATACATACTGATGTATGTGGTCTGATGAATATTAAGGCTTGCAGCAGGTATCATTATTTTCTGACCTTCACAGATGATTTGAGCAGATATGGGGATATCTACTTGATGAAACATAAGTCTGAAACATTTGAACAGTTCAAAGAATTTCAGAGTGAAGTGGAAAATCATCGTGACAAGAAAATAAAAGTTTCTACGATATGATCGCAGAGGTAAAATATTTGAGTTACGAGTTTGGCCTTCAATTAAAACAATGTGAAATAGTTTCACTACTCACGCCACCTGGAACACCATAGTGTAATGGTGTGTCCCAACGTCATAACCATACTTTATTAGATATAGTGCGATCTATGATGTCTCTTACCGATCTACCACTATCGTTTTGGGGTTATGCATTAGAGACAGCTGCATTCACGTTAAATAGGGCACCATCTAAATCCGTTGAGACGACACCGTGTGAGCTATGGTTTGGCAAGAAACCTAAGCTGTCATTTCTTAAAAGTTTGAGGTTGCAATGCTTATGTGAAAAAGTTTCAACCTGATAAGCTCAAACCCAAATCGGAGAAGTGCGTCTTCATAGGATACCCAAAGGAAACTGTTGGGTACACCTTCTATCACAGATCCTAAGGCAAGACATTCGTTGCTTATAATGGATCCTTTCTAGAGAAGGAGTTTCTCTCGAAAGAAGTGAGTGGGAGGAAAGTAGAACTTGATAAGGTAATTGTACCTTCTCCCTTATTGGAAAGTAGTTCATCACAGAAATCTGTTCCTATGACTACTACACCAATTAGTGAGGAAGCTAATGATGATGATCATAAAACTTCAGATCAAGTTACTACCGAATCTCGTAGGTAAACCAGAGTGAGATCCGTACCAGAGTGGTACAGTAATCCTGTTCTGGAAGTCATGTTACTAGACCATGACGAACTTGCAAACTATGAGGAAGCGATGATGAGCCCAGATTCCGCAAAATGGCTTGAGGCCATGAAATCTGAGATGGGATTCATGTATGAAACCAAAGTATGGACTTTGGTTGACTTGCCCGATGTTCAGCAAGCCATAGAAAATAAATGGATCTTCAAGAAGAAGACGGACGTTGATAGTAGTGTTACTATCTACAAAGCTAGAATTGTCGCAAAAGGTTTTCGACAAGTTCAAAGTGTTGACTACGATGAGAGTTTCTCACTCATATCTATGCTTAAGTCTGTCCGAATTATGTTAGCAATTGCCGCATTTTATGAAATCTGGCAAATGGATAAACAAAACTGCATTCCTTAATGGATTTCCTAAAGAAGAGTTGTATATGATGCAACCAGTAGGTTTTGTCAATCCTAAAGGTGGTAACAAAATATGCAAGCTCCAGCGATTCATCTATGGACTGGTGCAAGCATCTCAGAGTTGGAATACACGGTTTGATAAGTTGATCAAAGCATATAGTTTTATACAGACTTGCGGTGAAGCCTGTATTTACAAGAAAGTGAGTGGGAGCACTACAGCATTTCTGATAAAGTATATGTGAATGACATATTGTTGATCGGAAATAATGTAGAATTATTCTGTAAAGCATAAAGGAGTGTTTGAAAGGAGTTTTTCAAAGAAAGACTTCGGTGAAGCTGCTTACATATTGAGCATCAAGATCTATAGAGATAGATTAAGATGCTTGATAAGTTTTTTCAATAAATACATACCTTGACAAGATTTTGAAGTAATTCAAAATGGAGCAGTCAAAGAAAGAGTTCTTGCCTGTATTACAAGGTGTGAAGTTGAGTAAGACTCAAAGCCCGACCACGGCAGAAGATAGAAAGAGAATGAAAGTCATTCCCTATGCCTTGGCCATAGGTTCTATAAAGTATGCCATGCTGTATACCAGATCTATTGTATATCCTGCACTGATTTGGCAAGGGAGTACAATAGTGATCAAGGAGTAGATCACTGGACATCGGTCAGAATTATCCTTATTGAAATAAGGATATGTTTCTCGATTATGGACGTGACAAAAGGTTCGTCGTGAAGGGTTACGCTGATGCAAGTTTTGACACTAATCTAGATGACTCTAAGTCTCGGTCTAGATACATATTGAAAGTGGGTGCAATTAGCTAGAGTAGCTCCATGCAGAGCATTGTTGACATAGAAATTTGCAAAATACATGTGGATCTGCATGTGGCAGACCCGTTGACTAAGATTCTCTCACAAGCAAAACATGATCACACCTTAGTACTCTTTGGGTGTTAATCACATAGCAATGTGAACTAGATTACTGAATCCAGTAAACCCTTTGGGTGTTGGTCACATGGCGATGTGAACTATGGGTGTTAATCACATGGTGATGTGAACTATTGCTGTTAAATCACATGACGATGTGAACTAGATTATTGACTCTAGTGCAAGTGGGAGACTGAAGGAAATATGCCCTAGAGGCAATAATAAAGTTATTATTTATTTCCTTATTTCATGATAAATGTTTATTATTCATGCTAGAATTGTATTAACCGGAAACATAATACATGTGTGAATACATAGACAAACAGAGTGTCACTAGTATGCCTCTACTTGACTAGCTCGTTAATCAAAGATGGTTATGTTTCCTAACCATGGACAAAGAGTTGTTATTTGATTAACGGGATCACATCATTAGATGAATGATCTGATTGACATGACCCATTCCATTAGCTTAGCACCCGATCGTTTAGTATGTTGCTATTGCTTTCTTCATGACTTATACATGTTCCTATGACTATGAGATTATGTAACTCCTATGTGCCGGAGGAACACTTTGTGTGCTACCAAACGTCACAACGTAACTGGGTGATTATAAAGGTGCTCTACAGGTGTCTCCAAAGGTACATGTTGGGTTGACGTATTTCGAGATTAGGATTTGTCACTCCGATTGTCAGAGAGGTATCTCTGGGCCCTCTCGGTAATGCACATCACTTAAGCCTTGCAAGCAATGCAACTAATGAGTTAGTTGCGAGATGATGTATTACAGAACGAGTAAAGAGACTTGCCGGTAACGAGATTGAACTAGGTATTGGATACCGACGATCGAATCTCGGGCAAGTAACATACCGATGACAAAGGGAACAACGTATGTTGTTATGCGGTCTGACCAATAAAGATCTTCGTAGAATATGTAGGAGCCAATATGGGCATCCAGGTCCCGCTATTGGTTATTGACCGGAGACGTGTCTCGGTCATGTCTACATTGTTCTCGAACCCGTAGGGTCCGCACGCTTAAGGTTTCGATGACAGTTATATTATGAGTTTATGAGTTTTGATGTACCGAAGGAGTTCAGAGTCCCGGATGAGATCGGGGACATGACGAGGAGTCTCGAAATGGTCGAGATGTAAAGATTGATATATTGGACGACTATATTCGGACATCGGAAAGGTTCCGGGTGATTCGGGTATTTTTCGGAGTACCGGAGAGTTACGGGAATTCGCCGGGAGAAGTATTGGGCCTTGATGGGCTTTAATGGGAAGAGGAGAAAGGGCCTGCTGCGCCCCCCTCCCCTCTAGTCCGAATTGGACTAGGGAAAAGGGGGCCGGCCACCTTTCCTTCTCCTCCACTTCCTTCTCCCTTCCTCCCCTCTTGGTGGACTCCTACTAGGACTTGGAGTCCTAGTAGGACTCCACATCCTGGCCGCACCTAGCCTTGGCCGGCCTCCTCCTCCTCCATCCTTTATATACAGGGGCAGGGGGCACTGTCGTGGTTCTAAGTCTGACAGTGAGGTAGGGGGTGTGTATGAAGAGGCTAGACCTTAGCTATTGGGAAGTTGTAAGCACGCAAGGTTTACGAGTTCAGGCCCTTCTCGGAGGAAGTAACAGCCCTACGTCTCGGTGCGCGGAGGCGGTCGACTGGATTATGCGTGTGTAAAATGACAGGGGTGCGAACCCTTCATACTGAGGAGAGGGCCGGCGAACTCTATATAAGCCACCCTCCTCCTCAGTATGAAGGGTTCGCACCCCTGTCATTTTACACACGCATAATCCAGTCGACCGCCTCCGAGCACCGAGACGTAGGGCTGTTACTTCCTCCGAGAAGGGCCTGAACTCGTAAACCTTGCGTGCTTACAACTTCCCAATAGCTAAGGTCTAGCCTCTTGATACACACCCCCCTACCTCACTGTCAGACTTAGAACCACGACAGTTGGCGCCCACCGTGGGGCCTTAGTCTTAGCGCCTAATTGGAGAAGTTGCGATTTTTCCGATCCACTTGATCATGTTTTCCTGCGGAGCTTTGGCAGAGGGCCGCGAGATCCGTCTCGGTGGACTCACTTTCATCGCCGACGACTCCTCCTGGCTCCAGGAGGCACCGCTTGACGTCGACGCGCTCCCCATCCGCGGTGCGACGCACTTCCGCGCATGCGTACGTGGCGTCCTCCTGCGGCAGCCGTCGACCCCATATCGGTCGACTCCCGTGTCATCTCCCCGCCCTGTCTCCCGCCAGCGCAAGCGCTCGGGTCGGTCGAGGCTCTAGCGGTGGATGAAGCACGCCGCGGCCCGCCAGTCGGCGACCCCGCAAGTCGCGGCAATCGAGCCCGACGAATCCCTCTGCGACCTGTTCGATCTGTCGACTGGCTCCACGGAGACCGCATCCGAGTGCGATAGCAGCGACCCTTTGGCAGAGGTTCTGGCGGTCGAGGGAACACGCGGTCCTCCTGGATTCCATCGCGCTGATAATGGTGCCGATAGAGGCGATCCGTCGCACCCTCACGACGAATACCTCCCCGAACCTCTTACGTCATTACAGCGGGAGGAGCTTCGTTGCCGGAACATGGACGCGCTCTACACCCCTATTGTTGGAGAAACCCCTGAGGCCCGGGCCTTGGAGGACGCGCGCCTAGCTAATCTAGCCGAGCGCACTCGACTGGAGAATCTACAGCGAGCTCTCGACGAGCGGGCGCGTCAGCG
Source organism: Triticum monococcum (assembly GCA_034509565.1). Taxonomy (NCBI): domain Eukaryota; kingdom Viridiplantae; phylum Streptophyta; class Magnoliopsida; order Poales; family Poaceae; genus Triticum; species Triticum monococcum. The sequence goes on from CM067847.1 coordinate 133,168,742, forward strand.
GGCTCCCGAGTCCAGTCGACGCCAGCAGGCTCCCGAGTCCAGTTGACGCCAGCAAGCTCCCGAATCCAGTCGACGTCAGCTCTTCCCACCGCCGCAGGTGTACCGAACTCCGGTTCAGAACTTGGCTGCCGCGGCCCGCATAGCAGAGTCAATCCAGCCCTCTTAGTCAGAGGCTGGCAGAGGATTGCTGCAGATCAGAGGATTGCTGCAGATCAGAGCATTGCTCCGAGCGGCGGGAAATCAGAATTCCGCCGTCTCTCAGTCGCGGGACAGGATCCACAGTTGATCCGTTGCAACGGAAACCATCTAGTTGGCTCACAGCCCGAGATCGCCCCCGAGGCGTGAGGGACGTGGAGACTGGCACGATCAGTATAGGAGAAATGAACAATATGATCACCGACCCGACCGTGATGATAGACGTCGGGTGCCGTCCCCTCCCTCGAGGAGTGGATCATATGCACCTCGACATCGAGACGACAGGCGGCCCCATAACGTTGGGCAGAGGATCCCAGTCGACCCCAGAGACCCAGGCTTTGACGCGAGATCCATCCTCGTTCAAGGTCTGGTGGACAGGAACAGGGCTCATCGAGAGGGCCACAACAGAGATACGCCCACCGGCAGCAGGACACACGCCTCGGGGCCTGAATGTTTCAGTCGAGCCATCAGGGCTGTGGTGATCCCTCCCAACTTTAGGCTGGCGACTGGAGTCAGCAAGTTCACTGGTGAGTCCAAGCCTGACACGTGGCTCGAGGATTACCGAGTGGCTGTGCAGATTGGCGGCGGCAATGATGAGGTGGCCATGAAGCATTTACTCCTCATGTTGGAAGGCTCAGCTAGGGCGTGGCTGAACCAGTTGGCGCCCAGCAGCATTTACACTTGGGAGGATCTATCCCGAGTGTTTATCACAACCTTCGAAGGTACATGCAAGCGCCCTGCAGGCCTTACGGAGCTGCGGTCTTGCGTGCAGAAGCCAAATGAAACTCTGAGAGAATACATCCAGAGGTGGATCACACTGCACCACTCGGTCGAGAACGTGCCAGACCATCAAGCAGTTTGCGCTTTCAAGGGAGGCGTCAAGTACAGGGAATTGAATCTGAAGTTTGGCCGAACTGGAGAGATGTCTCTTAATCGGATGATGGAGATTGCCACCAAGTACGCTAATGGAGAAGACGAGGACCGACTCTGAAGTGGCAAACTCAAATCAGTCGCCCAAGAAACTGGAGGAAACTCCAGTCAGAAGCAGAAGCGGAAGGCCGAGCCAGCCGCCCCTGGGGAGGCCCTGGCTGTGGCCCAGGGAAATTTCAAGGGAAAGCCCAAGGGCACATGGAAGCCCAAGAAGGTTAAAGATCAGGATGGGAATGATGTTCTGGACCTGCCATGTCACATCCATACCAAGAAAGATGAAGAAGGAAATTTTATTTTCCCGAAGCATACCACTCGACAGTGTCGGCTTCTGATTCAGCAGTTCCAGGGCAAGCAACCCAAGGATAAGGAAAAAGAGCCGGACAGAGTTGAGGACAAGGAGGATAGTGACGATGGATACCCCCAAGTCAATTCCACCTTGATGATTTTTGCTGATGTCGAAAGCAAAAGTCGACTGAAAGTCATTAACCGTGAGGTGAACATGGTTGCCCCGGCGACTCCCAGTTACCTGAAGTGGTCTCAGACTGCCATCACATTCGACCAGTCCGACCACCCGACGCACATTGCCACCCCTGGGAGGCAAGCTTTGGTGGTCGACCCAGTTGTCGAAGGCACTCGACTGACCAAAGTCCTGATGGACGGCGGCAGTGGCCTGAACATACTATACGCTGAAACCTTGAAAGGAATGGGCATTCTGATGTCCAGACTCAGCACCAGTAACATGAGCTTCCATGGAGTCATTCCTGGGAAGAAAGCCGAGTCACTCGGCCAGATTGCTCTTGATGTGGTTTTCGGTGATTCAAAGAATTACCGCAAGGAAAAGTTGACGTTTGAAGTTGTGGACTTCCAGAGTGCTTATCACGCCATCTTGGGCAGGCCAGCTTACGCACGCTTCATGGCTCGACCATGTTACGTGTATCTTAAATTAAAGATGCCTGGCCCCAAAGGTGTGATCACTGTTACGGGCAACCGGAAGAAAGCAGAAGAATGTTTTCAGAAGGGATCAAAGATCGCCGACACTCAGATGGCAGTGGTCGAGCTGAAAGAGTACCAAAAGGCTGCCGACCCGAGTGAATTGCTGCGAGCTAAGAAGCCTGCCTCCGAGTTAGCTTTTCAGTCGGCTGGCGAAACAAAGACAGTCCACATTCACCCGACCGATCCCGATGCTGCTCCGACTCACATCTCGACGACGCTCGACTCCAAATAGGAAGAAGCGCTCATCCAGCTCCTCCGTGAGAACTGGGACATCTTCGCATGGAAACCCTCTGACATGCCTGGAGTTCCCAGGGGGCTGGCTGAGCACCGTCTGCAAGTCGACCCAATGTTCAAGCCCGTGAAGGAACATCTTCGATGGTCTGCCGTCCAGAAAAAACAAGCCATTGGCGAGGAAGTGGCTCGGCTCTTAGCAGCTGAGTTCATCCGAGAGATCTACCACTCCGAGTGGCTCGCCAATGTCGTCATGGTCCCCAAGAAGGACAAGTCACTCCGTATGTGCATTGATTTCAAGCATATCAATCGGGCCTGCCCGAAAGATCATTTTCCTCTCCCTCGCATCGACCAGATTGTCGACTCAACTACGGGATGCGAGAGATTATCTTTTCTAGATGCCTACTCCGGGTACCATCAGATCCGTCTGTATGGGCCCGACGAAATCAAAACAGCTTTCATCACTCCATTCGGATGCTTCTGTTACGTCACCATGCCATTCGGCCTCAAGAACGCCGGAGCCACATTCATGAGAATGATCCAGAAGTGTTTACTAACTCAAATCAGTCGGAATGTGGAGGCGTACATGGACGATATCGTAGTCAAGTCCCGGAAAGGTTCCGACCTGCGGGCTGACCTTGCTGAAACCTTCGCCAACCTCAGGAGGTACGATATCAAGCTCAATCCATCAAAGTGCACTTTCGGAGTTCCAGGAGGAAAGCTACTCGGTTTTCTCGTTTCCGAACGGGGAATCGATGCCAATCCTGAAAAAATTGGCACCATACTCCGGATGAAGCGTCCTGTACGTGTGCACGATGTCCAAAAGCTTACAGGCTGCTTGGCCGCCTTAAGTCGATTCATTTCTCGACTCGGTGAAAAAGCGTTGCCTCTTTACCGACTGATGACGAAGTCTGACAAGTTCGAGTGGACTCCAGAAGCTGATGCAGCGTTTGCAGAGCTCAAAGCTCTGCTCTCCACCCAGCCGGTGCTAGCTGCCCCAATTAGCAAAGAGCCTCTGTTGCTTTACATTGCGGCCACGGACAAGTTGTCAGTACAGTACTTACGGTCGAGCGGGAAGAGGAAGGGAAGGCCTTCAAAGTTCAACGCCCTGTATATTATGTGTCTGAAGTTTTGACCCCTTCAAAACAAAGATACCCCCACTACCAGAAGCTTGTATATGGGATTTATATGACCACGAAGAAAGTTGCACATTATTTCTCTGACCACTCCATTACAGTCGTCAGCGACGCCCCGTTATCGAAGATCCTGCATAACAAAGATGCAACTGGTCGAGTGGCCAAGTGGGCGATTGAACTCCTCCCTTTAGATATCAAGTTTGAAGCAAAGAAAGCCATCAAGTCCCAAGCAATCGCGGATTTCATCACCGAGTGGATTGAACAGCAACTTCCGACTCAAGTTCACTCGAAACACTGGACTATGTTCTTCGATGGATCCAAGATGCTGAATGGTTCGGGCGCGGGGGTAGTTTTGGTCTCCCCCCGAGGAGATAAGCTCAGATACGTTCTCCAGATTCACTTCGATTCCTCCAATAACGAAGCAGAGTATGAAGCACTTTTGTATGGGTTGCGCATGGCCATTTCACTCGGCGTCCGTCGCCTCATGGTCTATGGCGACTCAGATCTGGTGGTTAATCAAGTGATGAAGGAGTGGGACGTCAGAAGTCCGGCAATGACTGGATACTGCAATGCAGTGCGGAAGCTAGAGAAGAAGTTCGAGGGGTTGGAACTCCACCACATCCCCCGACTGAAAAACCAGGCAGCTGACGACTTGGCAAAGATAGGCTCCAAGAGAGAAGCCATTCCAAGCAACGTGTTCTTGGAACACATTCACTCACCGTCAGTCCAAGAGGATCCTTTCACAGAAGAAGCCCCGTAGCCGAAAAGTGCCACAGATCCGACTGAAGTTGAAGTGCCTGCAGTAGTCGACCTAATCATGGAAGTCTTGGCAATCACCCCTGACTGGACAATACCGTACATTGCATATATCCTAAGGAAAGAACTTCCGGAGGACGAGGAGGAGGCTCGACAGATCGTCCGCCGATCTAAGGCCTTCACAGTCATAAGGGGACAGCTGTACAGAGAGAGTGCGACCGGAGTCGGCCAGAAATGCATAACGCCAGAAGAGGGTCAAATAATCCTTAACGATATCCACTCGGGAACCTGTGGTCACCATGCGTCCTCTCGGACTATTGTGGCTAAAGGATACCGAGCTGGATTTTACTGGCCAAGGGCAAATGAGATGGCGAAAGAGATAGTCGACAAGTGCGAGGGGTGCCAGTTCTACTCCAACATGTCACACAAGCCCGCGTCAGCCCTGAAAACCATTCCGCTCGTCTGGCCCTTTGCCGTCTGGGGATTGGACATGGTTGGCCCCCTAAGAACGGGCAGGAGTGGATTCACTCATGTACTTGTGGCAGTCGACAAATTTACCAAATGGATCGAAGCTAAGCCCATAAAGAGCCTCGATGCTGGCACCGCTATCAGTTTCATCAGAGGGTTAACATTCAGATATGGAGTCCCGCACAGCATCATCACTGATAACAGGTCAAACTTTGATTCGGACGAGTTCAGAGCATTTTGCACTTCTCAAGGCACACGAGTCGACTACGCCTCAGTCGCTCATCCCCAGTCGAATGGACAGGCTGAGAGAGCAAATGGTCTGATTCTCAAAGGGCTAAAACCTCGGCTGATGCACGATCTCAAGCACGCGGCAGGCGCTTGGGTCGACGAGCTTCCGTCAGTTCTGTGGGGATTAAGGACCACCCCTAACCGGTCGATTGGAAGGACCCCATTCTTTCTGGTTTATGGGGCCGAAGCTGTCCTGCCAAGCGATCTTCTTCATAATGCGCCCCGAGTCGAACTTTACACCGAAGATGAAGCGGAGCAGGCCCGGCAAGACGCAGTCGACCTCTTGGAGGAAGAGAGGGAGATGGCGATGATCAGATCGACCATTTATCAGCAGGACTTACGTCGATTCCACGCCCGGAATGTGAAGAGTCGAGCCTTTCAAGAAGGAGATCTGGTCTTTCGAGTGGATCAACAGAAACCTCACAAGCTCGCTCCCACTTGGGAAGGCCCCTTCATCGTCACCAGAGTCCTCCACAACGGAGCATATCACCTTTACAATGTTGATCGACAGATCGACGAACCTCGAGCTTGGAACGCGGAGTGTCGGGTGGTAGGATCGACATATGCCAACGGGTGGCTTATCATTGCGGGGGCCAATAGAACGTCGCCGGTGCCTGGAAACGGGATGAGGCGTAGACATGCACGCCGGCGAATCTTACCCAGCTTCAGGGCTCTCCGGGGAGATAACACCCCTACTGCTGCTCTGCGGGGTCTCCGCATGGTTACTAAGTTCACAGGTGGCTACAATGCTCCTTGAGCTGTTTGGGGGCGGAAGGAGGAAGAAGAGCTTAGCTCAGCCTGCTTCTTCTCCTTGTAAGTGTCTATGTCTAGAAAGAGAGTCCAACCCTTTGCATGGGTGCACCGGGGGGTTTATATAGGCCTACCCCCCCCCGGGGGGGTACAATGATAATCCGACTGGGCGCGGGGCCCAGCTGTCGGTGACTATGCTCGCCGGCTTCTCCGCCGGCTTCTGGGGCCCGCCGGCTAGTGGGTCCCGCCGACTGCCGGCTCTTGGGTCGACAGGCCGGCCCCACCGGCCAGGGTCTTGTCGGCGGCCGGTTACTGTTGCTCCGTGTTTGTTGGCGCAGGCTTGGTCGGGATAAGCGTGGCTACAGTAACGCCGCCCTGGCGGGCGATTACTGTAGCCCCGCCGCACCTTGTCTCCTTAATGGGCGTCTCCTTTGAGGAAGGCGGCAGGCCGGCTACGCGAAGCCGGCCCTCTGTCTCGCCGGCTTGAGAGGGGGTGTGGCCGCCTTCGGCATCTCTCTGCCCGAAGGGGCCCACCGCCTCGGGGGCCACGCTGGCGGCCCGTCGTGGACGGCGTCAGAGCCGCCGTGGCTACAGTGCCGCGCCGGGCAGGCCGCAGCGGCCCGCACGACGCGCTGCACCAGGCGTGCTCCGGGGTTTGGGGGTGGCAGGCTCCACTGTAGCCATGCCCCGCTTCATCATCGCAGAGTGGACGCGTACATTGCGGGTACGGCGTTGATGCTTTATCGGAGTCGGCCCGGCGGTAGCCGGCCGTGCCATAGCCAGCCTTGCCATAGCCGGCCCTGCCGCAGCCGGCCATGCCGTAGCCGGCCCTCCACAGTTTTCTTCATGGGGGTAAAAAGGGCGGGCCGCCCCCCAAGCCGGCTAGGATGGCAGTCGGCTAGGGGGAGGCGGCCCAGGTCTTGAGTCTCCTTATGAGCCGGATGGGCTCATAATTTTTTCTGAGGGGCCAGGGGAAGCCGGCTGGGCTACCCATGGCTATTTACCCCGACAGTAGTCCCCGAAGGCGGGCGAGCTTCATGGCGGACGGAAGGACGGGAAGCTTGGCCGGCTTCATACCGTGAGGGGCCGACTGCGTCGTTGCAGCCGACTTCGGAGCGCTTTTACTTTATTAGGGCGACCGTGGTTGACCCGCGGACCGGCCGCGGGCCCCACGACGAGCCACGTGGCGGGGAAGTCCTGCCATCGCACGCGCGCGACGGGACACCGCCGCAGGCCCGGGCCCGCCACTCCCTGGCCTCGGCCCGGGCGCAGATCTTCTGTGGCCCGAGGGGGCTGCTCGCCTCCTCGCGGCCATTACCTCGCGTCATCAAGGCGCGTAATTAACGCGGGCGTGGGGAGATGGGCACGATCGATCCCCACGATCCCCCACGCCGCGCCTCCTCGTCTCTGGCGCACGCGCCTACAAGTAGGGGGGGAGGGGGAGAGGCACGGGCCTGTTCGCTCCCCCGCTCCCCGTCCCTCCTGCTCTTCTTCCTCTTGCTCTTCTTCTTCTTCCTCGCGCCCGACGCAGCTTCGCGCCGTAGCCCTCCCACGCCGCCATGTCGCTGGCTTTGTCGAGCTCGTGGGACAGGTCCAACGTCCACGACGAGCACATCGAGTTCCTCCGCCAGACCCGGCGTCTGCCCGCCGCCGACCTCGTGCAGGTGCGCCTGGCGCCCGCGAAGGAGGTCTCGCCGGCGCCGGAGGAAGGCGAGCGCGTCGTCTTCCGCACGCACTTCCTCTGGGGCTTCGGCTTCCCGGCGAGCAGCTTCATGCGGTCCTTTCTCGAGTTCTACAACCTCCAACCGCACCACGTCACGCCCAATGTAGTGCTGCAACTCTCGGCCTTCGTCACGCTCTGCGAAGGGTACTTGGGGGTGCTGCCGACGCTGGAGCTCTGGGCGGAACTGTTCCAGAACAAGCTCGGCACCGTCTCCGCCGGCGTGCCGGCTCCCTGCGGCGCCTTCATCGCGATGAAGAGGGCCAGCGACGACAACCCCTTCCCCCACATTCCTCTAATCCAGTCTGTCAAGCTATGGCAGAAATCTTACTTCTACGTCAAGAACATCGCCCGGCACGGCAACTACGTCAACATGCCGGCTTACGTAACCGGCCCGCCGGCTGGGAGGCGGCGGACCTGGGGCTACCGGTCGAAATCCCTGTCTCCAGCGGGGAACGCTTCCATCTCCCGGCTTCGGGTGATGATCCAGTCGGAAGGTCTGCTCGCGTCCGACTTGGTAACCGCCTTCGTCGAGTGCCGGATCTTGCCTCTTCAAAGCCGGCCGCACATGATGTGCCAAATGAGTGGCCGGTTCGATCCTTGCCGGCTGAGCACATGGGAGATGCCCCATGCCGAGGTGGCTCTGATGGCGAACTACGTCGCCAACTTGAAGCTCACCGACGAGTGGCAATTCGGCAAGGCGTCGTACTCCCGCGCCCAGCCTCCGCCTGCGGTAAGTTTTTCTTCTCGTCGTCTGCCGGCTTGGGTTAGCCGGCCTCTGACCAGGCGGCTATTTTTTCTTTTTTCTCTTCATCAGAATCCTCTCCTCCCGCTGCCAGCCGGGGCAGCCGGAGTCGACCGAGAGTACGCCCCGGACCGCACGGTGGACGACCCCGACGACCCGGATCTCTCTGCCGTCGCCATGGAGGACGCTGCCACGGGGGATGCCGCCGAGCTCGGCGGCACCGGGCTTTCGGCCAGTTTCGACGACTGGCCGGACGATTTTGAAGCCGAAGAACTCCCGCGCCGCCAGCCGGCAACCGACCGCCGCGGCGCGAGCTCATCTGCCGCGCCGACTGCCGGTGGCGGGAAGGGAAAACGCCGGGCCGCGCTCCCGCTCTTCGGAAGCCGGCCGAAGAAACCGAAGGCCTCCGCCGTGGCCACAAAGCGCGAGGAGGCGGCGGCGAAGGCGGCCCGCTTCCGGAAGGCGGTGAAGAAGCCCCCGTCAGTTTCCGCGTAAGTCTAGTAGCCTCCTGCATGCTTGTTATTCTGAAGTCTTCTTTTCTTGAATGCTTTTCTGATTTCCTGAGCAGGGCGCCGCTCTCCCTCGAGCGAGGCCCGGCCGGCTCCGTGGTCGGGCCGAGTGCCGGATCCTCAGGGTCCCGCCGAGTGGACCCCCGCGCCGAACTTAACGCAGCCACGGAGCGCAACGCTCGCGAGGCGCGCCGAGAGAGGGAGGCGGCGGAGCGGGAGGCCGCCCAGACGGCGCCAGGGCGAGCGAGCGCGGCGGCCGAGACTCCGTCGGAGCGGGCGGCCGTGGAGACGGAGGTGGAAGGCGCGCGCAGCCAGACTCCGCTGCTCGCCATCCCCCTCCAGACCTTGGATCCGGACATCCCTCTGCCCACGGCGGAGGAGATTATCCCCGAGCAGCCGCCGATGTAGAGGGACGAGGTCTTCGAGGGATCCGTTGAGAGGACGTCGCCAGCAGCGCCAGCCAGAGCAAGTGAAGGCGGCCGATCGTCGGCGGTGCCGGAGGAGCCGGCCCGGGCTGCACCCGAGGCCGGAGCCGGCCTTGAGATCGAGCCGGCGGCGAGCCGGCCCGCCGGAGGGGGCACGGCCCCTTCGGACACGCGCCGAGCCGCGGGGGCTGAGCGGACGGCAGACGCCTTGGAGGCGGCCAGCTCCGCTACGTCCGGCTGGACTCCCAGCGGAGGGAGCGGCGAGCTGAACGTCGCGGCTCAAGAGGTTCGGAGCCAGCTGCAGGCACAGGCCGGCCTCCTGAGGCAATTCACTCAGGAGTTTCTGTCGACGCGGTCTGCAATCCGGGTAAGTCTTCACTCCTTGACCGCTCTGGTCCTTTGAATTTTTTCCGTGGGGGCGCGCTAGCGCACCCACTGGGTGTAGTCCCCGAGATCCGGGCCGACTGCAGCGCAGTCGGGTCGGATCTTACTAGACGACTATGTTAACTGTTTTTTCTGATCTTCAGGATTATCACAACTCTCGCGCGGCCGCCTTCAACTCCCAGGCTCGGGAGCTAAGCCGGAGGACCGAAGACCTCGCCAGCAGCCGGCGTAAGTGTTTTGTCATTATTAACTTCTCGTGGGGGCGCGATAGCGCACCCACTGGGTGTAGTCCCCAAGATCCGGGCCGACTGCAGCGCAGTCGGGTCGGATCTTACTTGACGACTTTTCCTTTGCTGATTTTTCTCTTTATTTCTTGCTCGTGCAGAGGCCAACGCTGACCTGCGGAGGGAACTCGGCGTGGTGCAGGCCGCTCTTCGTGCCAAGGACGCCGAGTACGCTGACTTGGCTCAAGAGCGCGACCGCCTGGCGACGAAACTGGCCGACCAAGAGGAGAGCCACAAGGCGGCCCTGCAAAAGGCGCAGGACGACGAGGCTACCCTGAGGGCGGAGTTCGGGGCCAGGGAGGCGAGCTGGGCCGAGACGCGCCGGGCACTGGAAGAAGGCTTCGGCCGGGTCGAGGATCTCATTGACGGTAGGCTGTCTTTCTTGCTCTTCTTCCATTCGCCGGCCGCCTATGGTTTTGTTTTGACTTGTGTTTGCTGTCTTGCGCAGAGTACTTCCCCGGCCAGTCCGTCCTTGCCGCCCAAGCCATCGAAGCCTACCGCGAGGAGCGCCGTCAGGCCGGGGTCGTGATTCCGCCGGATGCGAACCGGACGTCGTCGGAGCAGCTTATCGCCGTCCAGGCGCGGCTGCAGCCGGCCCACCGGTTGCTCCGCCGGCTCCAACGCGCCGGGGCGACGATGCTGGCTGCGCTCTGGCCCGGCCAGACAATTCCCCGGACCCCAAGCCGGACGGCCGACTGGCTCGAAGTCACAGTCGGCCGCTTCGAGGCCTGGAAGGCGTCCGCGGCCCGTCTTGGAGCCGGGCGCGCGCTGGAGTTCGTCCGCGCGTGGTACCCAGGGCTAAGCCTGGACCAGCTGCGGACGTGGTGGTCGGAAGCCGACGCCGAGCTGGAGGAGGTGCGGCCGGCGATCGCACAGCGCGCCTCGACGATCGCCGAGTGTACCGACACCAGCGTCTTCGCGCCGGAGCTCAACGACGATGGCGCTGCCCAGCCGGAGGAATGGTTCGGGCTGAACCCGGCGGACGGCGAGGACTCGGCGGAAGAGATCGCCTCCAGCGACGAGGGCGAGGACGACGAAGAGGAGGACAGCGAAGACGCCGAGCCGACTGGTGGGGCGGCCGACTGTCCCCCAGCCGATCGTGCCTCTAGCAACGAGCCACGCAGGAGCGCGCCCTCTGCCGGAGACGACGATCAAGCCGAGGTTGGCCAGCCGGCTGCTCCTCCAGCCGGCGCGACTAGTTCCGTCGCCTAATCCAGCTCGTCTGCGGCCCCGCCGGCTTGATCTGCCGTTCTTTTTGTCCCTGTCTTTCTTTTTGGACAAATTTAAGTTTCTGCAATTCCACCCACTGGGGGTGTATCGAACAATGCTGGATGTCGACCTCTCTGGAGGCTTTTTGTGTAATATATTAATATATGCATGTGTTGGCGTTCATCCGAGTGTACTTTTTGTCCTTAGGCTCTTTCCTTTGCCGCCTTCCCTCTTTGGGAAGGCAAGTACTTGAGTTTTCTTGGATTTGAAGTAGACTGAATGTAAGCCGGCCGGCCGGCTACTCTGGTAGTCGGTCGGCGGGAGGCAGCAAGCCGGCTTTTGTTATATATGCGAGCCTGTTTGGTCCCTAGCCATTTTTCATGTGCGCACCCTTTCCGGCTGGTGACTCTTGCCAGCCGGGCAGTCGGTTCTTCGAGCTGCGATTTCGGCAAGAGCCAAGCCTGGGTGTCGGCACATTACTTGTCTGACTGCGGGTAGGGCTCTTAATATAACTCTAGTCGGCCAGTCCCCGGGCCGACTCGTCGGACCCGGTACCGGACAAAATAAATGAAAAGGTAATATCATACGCATGATAACTTTCATTCATAAAACAACGGGTGGCAGTCCCCGAGTCTTTCTCGAGGAGCCTACTGTATCATACTAAATACAAAAGTGGGCATGACACATACTGCGCTTTAACTGTAAAACTTCCGAAGGAGATTTGCGTTCCACGGTCGCTCCGACTCCTTGCCGGAGTCGTCTCTCTTGCGTGCCTTCGGCTTCTGCGCGTCGATGAGGTAGTAGGCGTCGTTGCCCAAGGCTCTGCTGATGATGAAGGGGCCTTCCCAGGGGGCTGCGAGCTTGTGCTGGCCGGCTGTTCGCTGGATCAGCCGGAGCACAAGGTCGCCCTCCTGGAAGGATCTTGGGCGGACCCTCCGGCTATGGTAGCGGCGCAGTCCCTGCTGGTAGATGGCGGACCGGCTGAGGGCTAACAGCCGGGCCTCTTCCAGCAGGTCGACGCTGTCTTCTCGTGCTTCTTTGGCTTCCGCCTCCGTGTACATGATTACCCGAGGCGAGTCAAACTCGATGTCTGTTGGGATGACCGCCTCGGCACCATATACAAGGAAGAAGGGAGTGAAGCCGGTTGATCTGTTGGGAGTAGTGCGCAGACTCCATAGGACAGCCGGCAGCTCATCGAGCCAGCAGCCGGCTGAACGCTCCAGGGGTACGACCAGTCGAGGCTTGATGCCGGACAGAATGAGGCCATTTGCTCGCTCCACTTGGTCGTTTGACTGCGGGTGGGCGACTGACGCAAGGTCCAGCCGGATACCTTGCGCAGCGCAGAACCGTGCCAGGGCACCTTTGGCAAAGTTCGTGCCGTTGTCGGTGATGATGCTGTGCGGTACGCCGTACCGGGTTGTTATATCTGCAATGAAGGTCACTGCAGTCGGCCCATTCAGCTTCTTGATCGGCTTCGCCTCGATCCACTTGGTGAATTTGTCAACGGCGACGAGCAAATGTGTCATGCCGCCGCGCGCCGTCTTGAATGGGCCCACCATATCCAATCCCCAGACGGCAAAGGGCCAGGTGATGGGAATGGTCTTGAGTGCTGAAGCCGGCATGTGTTGCTGCGAGCAGAAAAGTTGGCAGCCTTTGCAGTGTTTGACTAGCTCTTTGGCGTCGTCCAAAGCAGTCGACCAGAAGAAACCGTGGCGGAAGGCTTTGGCGACCAGTGATCTTGATGCGGCGTGGTGGCCGCATTCTCCTTGGTGTATATCCCTGAGGATCGCGATGCCTTTGTCCTGCTCGACGCATCGCTGCAAGACTCCGGTGGCGCTGTGCTTGACAAGCTCTCTGTTGACGATTGTGTATGCTCCAGCCCGGCGCTGAACTTGCCTTGCTTCGTTTTTGTCAGCCGGCAGGTCATGGTTCACCAGAAAGTTGCGGATGGCTTGGGCCCATGATGGGGCGGCGACCTCCTCAGCCACCAATGTGGCCAGAGCCAGCAGGGTGGGCGGGTTGGGCGGTGCAGCGCTGGAGTCGGCCGCCGCTTCCTGTGCTGAAGAAGTCCCCGGGCCGGCTACTGCAGTCCCCGGGCCGGGTGCGGCAGTCCCCGAGCCGAATATTGAAGTCCCCGGGCCGGCTGCTTGATTCTTCGCGCCGGACCTGGCCCCCTCGGGGTTAGGCGGCATGAAAATGGAGTCGGATTCCGGAGACGGCTTGATTGAAGGCTTGAGGAGGCGCTGCAGGGCGACGCCGGCTGGTATTGCTTGCCGCGTGGAGCCTATTCGGGCCAGGGCATCTGCTGGCTCGTTGTCGGCTCGCGGCACGTGAAGGAACTCACACCCGTCGAAGTATCCGCTGATTTGCTGCACTAGGAAACGGTAGCTCGCCATGTTCGCGTCCTTGGTGTCCCAGTCGCCAGAAGACTGCTGCACCACCAAATCCGAGTTGCCATAGCACAGGATCCGGCGAATACCAAGCTCCTTGGCAAGCCGGAGCCCGTGTATGAGCGCCTCGTACTCGGCTACGTTGTTGGAGGCGGCGAAGTGGATCTACAGCGTGTATCTGAGCTTGTCGCCCTTTGGAGAAGTAAGGACGACGCCGGCTCCCAAGCCGGTGCGCATCTTTGATCCGTCAAAGTGCATGCGCCAATGGGTGGAGTCGGGCGCCGGTGGTAAGTACTGGGTCTCGGCCCAGTCGACGAGGAAGTCGGCCAGCGCTTGCGTCTTGATGGCGGTGCGGGGTTGGTAGAAGATGGTGTAGGGGGCCAGCTCGATGGCCCATTTGGCCACCCGGCCGGATGCATCCCGGCTGCCTATGATGTCGGCAAGCGGGGCAGTGCATACGACCGTGATGGGATGCTCTTGAAAGTACGGCTTCAGCTTCTTGGCGGCGAAGTACACGCCATAGCACATCTTCTGATAGTGCGGGTAATTTTGTTTCGAGGTGGACAGCACCTCGCTCAGGTAATAAACCGGCCTCTTGACCGGCTGGGCTCGGCCTTCTTCGGGGCGTTCGACCACAATGACGGTGCTGACCACCCGGCTAGTGGCGGCAATATATAGGAGCATGGGCTCCTTCTCAGTCGGTGCCGCCAAGACAGGCGGCGTGGACAGCATTTTCTTCAGCTCGTGGAAAGCTTGGTCGGCCTGGTCGTTCCACTCGAAGTGAGTGCTCTTCTTCATGAGGCGGTAGAGGGGGAGAGCTTTTTCTCCAAGCCGGCTGATGAAGCGGTTAAGAGAGGCCAGGCACCCGGTGAACTTCTGAATCTCTCTGAGCTTGGTTGGGACCGCCATCCTCTCGATGGCCTTGATCTTCACAGGGTTGCACTCTATGCCGCGTTCAGAGACCAGGAAGCCTAGGAGCTGGCCGGCTGGCACTCCGAACACGCATTTCTCTGGGTTGAGCTTGATCCGGAACCGGCGCAGGTTCTCGAATGTCTCCTTCAAGTCTTCCAGCAGAGTGCCGCGCTTCTCCGTCTTCACCACAACATCATCCATGTAAACATGGGCGTTCTTGCCGAGCTGCGTGAGGAGGCACTTCTGCATGCAACGCTGAAAAGTGGCGCCGGCATTCCTCAAGCCGAACGTCATGGTCGGGTAGCAGAAGGCTCCAAACGGCGTGATGAAGGCGGTCTTCAGTTGGTCATCCGGGTTCAGTTTGATCTGGTGGTATCCAGAGTAGGTATCCAAAAAGCTCAACAGCTCGCATCCGGCTGTGGAGTCTATCACTTGATCAATCCGGGGCAGAGCGAAGGGATCTTTTGGGCAGGCTTTGTTGAGGCTCGTGTAATCTATACACATGTGCCACTTGTTATTCTTTTTCAGCACGAGAACCGGGTTCGCGAGCCATTCGGGGAAGAAGACTTCCATGATGAAGCCGGCTGCGAGGAGCCGGGCTATCTCCTCCCCTACGACCCTTCTCTTCTCTTCTGACAGTCGGTGGAGGGGCTGCTTGACTGGTTTAGCATCCTCCCGCACGTGCAATTTGTGCTCGGCGAAATCCTTCGGAACACCCGGCATGTCCTTGGGGGACCATGCAAAGATATCCCGATTCTCACGGAGGAAATCGGCGAGCTCGCCTTCCTATTTGCTATCCAGGCTCGCCCCAATGACGGCAAACCTCTCGGGGTGCTCGGGGTCGAGCTGTATCTTCTTGGTTTCCTTGGCCGGCTGGAAAGATCCTTGGGCATCATACTCCTTGGAGTCGGCGGGTTGGTTTAGCTTCTTGCTGGCCAGGGCCACGACCCGGTCTAGCGTCTTCCTCTCGGCTGCGATCACGAGGGATTCGGCCAGCCGGCTGCTGGCCACGGCGCAGTCGGCGGACTTCTTGTAGTCGCCGGCGATGGTGATGACACCCTTTGAGCTCGGTATCTTCATCTTGAGGTAGGCGTAGTGGGGGACCGCCATGAACTTGGCCAAGGCGGGTCGGCCAAGCAAGGCATGATAAGGGCTCTCCAGGTCCACCACCTCGAACCAGATTGCTTCCCGGCAGAAATGATCCTTGCCCCCAAAGAGTACATCGATCTTGAGCTTGCCGATGGGGGCACAGGACAATCCGGGTACGATGCCGTGGAACACCGTTCGAGTCGGCGCAAGTTGCTTGGCCTTGACGCCCAGCTTCTCCATGGTGTCGCGGTACAGGATGTTGATGCTGCTTCCGCCGTCGATCAGCACGCGGGAGAAGCGTGCGGCGCGCGTATCCGTTGCGAGGGTGGCCTCCAGGACCAACGCGTAGGAGCCGTGGGATGGCATCACCTCTGGGTGGTCGGCCCGGCTCCAGCTGATGGGTTTCTCCGACCAGTGCATGTGGCCGGCTGGGCTGGTGGTGGCCATGTTGACCTCCTGTTGCTCTCGGCGCTTGCTGCGCCGGTCTTCGGGCTGGCTCGTGAAGACGACATAAGACGCTTGCTCGTCGGGGAACTCGTCCTGCACGGCGTCGACCGTGGGCCGGGCGGCTTTGGGCGGCGGAGCCGGCGGCGGCGGGCCGGCAGGCGGAGTCGGCGTGAGCCCTTCACCCTTCGAGATTCGGGCGAGCCAGTTGCATTTGCGGGTCGTGTGGTTGGACGGCTTCGCGCCGCTGTGGAATTTGCACGGGGCATCAAGGCTTTGCTCGTAGGAGAAGGCCGGCTGCCAAGCCGGCCTGCCGCCCTTGGGCTTCTTGGGTGCGGGCCGCCCTTCAGGCGGCGCATCTTCGACCGTGGCCACCTGCCGACTGGAGGGAGGCGGTGCAGGGCCCTTGCGTCTTTGATCGTTCTGGTGTTGGCGTCGGCCGCCGTCTCCAGCCGGCGCTTTGGGCGCCGGATTGAGCACCTTTCCGGATGCGTCCACCCGGAGCTCGGTCTTCATCGAGGAGTCGGCGGTGGCGTATTTGTCGGCGATGTTCAAGAGCTCGTCGAGGGTAGTCGGCTCATCGCAGAGAAGCTTGTGCTTGAGGAGGGTGCCCTCTCGGCACCCGGCTGTGAAGTATTCGATGGCTTGCACCTCGTGCACCCCCTCACAGGAGTTGCGGAGCTCGGCCCAACGCGTCAGGTAGTCGCGAGTGGACTCGGATGGGCCCTGTACGCACAGGGAGAGCTGTCTGGGCTTGGGAGCCCGCTTGTAGGTGCTGGTGAAGTTGCGAACGAAGGCTTCAGTGAAATCCACCCAGCTGTTGATGCTGAGGGGCTTAAGGCTGTTAAGCCAAGTCCGCGCCGTGCCTTGCTGCATGAGGGGCACGTACTTTACGGCAACGCGCTGTTTGCCATTGGCGATGCTGACGGCTGTGGAGTAGTCGGTCAGCCAGTCTTCCGGCTTCACCGAGCCGTTGTACTTGGGTGTGTCTCTTGGGAGCGAGAACCCTTTGGGGAAGGGCTCATCGCGGATGCGGGGGCCGAAGCAAGGCGGGCCGACATCGTCTTCTTCTTCTAGCGCCAGGGATCGGGCCAGGCGGTCGATCCGGTGGTGGGCGTCGTTTTCGCCGATTCCCTCCCGGCGACCAAGCCGGCCGCTGAGAGTCGGATGAGCCACTCGGGGAGGGGTAGGATATCTTTCTCCGCGAGCTCAAGGCGGAGGCGGGGTGCCCCGCCATTCCATGGCTCGGGGGCGGCCGTCCGCGTCTCGCTCGATGGAGACTTGGGTCTGGCTTCGGCTGGAAGCCGGCTCTTTCTCGTGCCGCGCGCGGGTGTAGCTGGTAGTCAGCGACCGGGAGGTCACGCCGTGTTCGCGGCGCGGGGGAGGGCTCCCCGCGCAGGCGTCGGCCTCGTGCCATCGTGCGGCCGCATCGATTAGTTGCTGGATGCGCCGCGTCATATGGGGGAGATCTTCGGCTTCCAAGCCGTCTAGCTCATCTACGGCCGCCTGGGCGGCGCGCAGGTTCTCGAGCAGGGTGGCGTAGACCGGGCGATCCACCCCAAGCGTGTCGGCGATGACGGCGCCGCGTTGCCTGACAGCGCCGGCCCGGCTAGGGCCAGCCGGAGCCGGCGTGCCGAAGGCGGCGCGGTCAGCTTCGTGCTGGTAGGCCTCGGTGAGGCGTCTTACGGAGGCCAGCCGCCGGCCCTCCGCGAGGAGGGCGAGGCGGCGTGCCTCCAGAACTTCGTCGCTGGCGTCAGCCGGAAGGGGGACGGACAAGTCTTGGGCCGCCGCGCGCGGGGAGTCGCGGGTGCCCTCGTCAGTCGGGCCGTCGAGGCCGATAACCATCACCTCGGGGGCGTCAGAATCGCGATCGCCAGCCGGAGGGAGCGGGTCATTGTAGACCGTGATGTTGGTGGGGAAGGTGTCGTAGGATGCCGCGTCGGAGTCGACGGGCATCGGGTCGGTGGAGCCAACCGACTCCAAGTCCGCAGCGGGCTCGCTGGAGACGTGGAGCTGGCCGAGGAGGTTGGCGAGGTGATCTGTGCCCGCATCGGAAGCGAGCTCGTCGGAGATGCGGGCCTTGTCGAAGAGGCTGGCGAGGCCGCTAGCCGCGCAGGCGTCAGCGACGCCATGCAGCGCCTCGCGGCAAGCGCCATCGGGCGAGCCAGGCTGGCTGCGCCCGCGAGGAAGGAAAAGAGTTCCCGTCCAGAACAGGTCTCCGGACGACAGTGCACCTGGCCCCACGGTGGGCGCCAAATGTCGGGTGGTAGGATCGACATATGCCAATGGGTGGCTTATCATTGCGGGGGCCAATAGAACGTCGCCGGTGCCTGGAAACGGGATGAGGCGTAGACATGCACGCCGGCGAATCTTACCCAGCTTCAGGGCTCTCCGGGGAGATAACACCCCTACTGCTGCTCTGCGGGGTCTCCGCATGGTTACTAAGTTCACAGGTGGCTACAATGCTCCTTGAGCTGTTTGGGGGCGGAAGGAGGAAGAAGAGCTTAGCTCAGCCTGCTTCTTCTCCTTGTAAGTGTCTATGTCTAGAAAGAGAGTCCAACCCTTTGCATGGGTGCACCGGGGGGTTTATATAGGCCTACCCCCCCCCCCCCCCCGGGGGTACAATGGTAATCCGACTGGGCGCGGGGCCCAGCTGTCGGTGACTATGCTCGCCGGCTTCTCCGCCAGCTTCTGGGGCCCGCCGGCTGGTGGGTCCTGCCGACTGCCGGCTCCTGGGTCGACAGGCCGGCCCCACCGGCCAGGGTCTTGTCGGCGGCCGGTTACTGTTGCTCCGTGTTTGTTGGCGCAGGCTTGGTCGGGATAAGCGTGGCTACAGTAACGCCGCCCTGGCGGGCGATTACTGTAGCCCCGCCGCACCTTGTCTCCTTAATGGGCGTCTCCTTCGAGGAAGGCGGCAGGCCGGCTACGCGAAGCCGGCCCTCTGTCTCGCCGGCTTGAGAGGGGGTGTGGCCGCCTTCGGCATCTCTCTGCCCGAAGGGGCCCACCGCCTCGGGGGCCACGCTGGCGGCCCGTCGTGGACGGCGTCAGAGCAGTCGTGGCTACAGTGCCGCGCCGGGCGGGCCGCAGCGGCCCGCACGACGCGCTGCACCAGGCGTGCTCCGGGGTTTGGGGGTGGCAGGCTCCACTGTAGCCACGCCCCGCTTCATCATCGCAGAGTGGACGCGTACATCGCGGGTACGACGTTGACTGCTTTATCGGAGCCGGCCCGGCGGTAGCCGGCCGTGCCATAGCCGGCCTTGCCATAGCCGGCCATGCCGTAGCCGGCCCTCCACAGTTTTCTTCATGGGGGTAAAAAGGGCGGGCCGCCCCCCAAGCTGGCTAGGATGGCAGTCGGCTAGGGGGAGGCGGCCCAGGTCTTGAGTCTCCTTATGAGCCAGATGGGCTCATAATTTTTTCTGAGGGGCCAGGGGAAGCCAGCTGGGCTACCCATGGCTATTTACCCTGACACGGAGCTTCTCCGCCCCTTTTACACTTGAGTCCGCCCTCAAACCAGATGTAATAAGAAAAACTCCTGAAGTTCATTTTTATCAGAAATAAGAGTGTTCCAATAATTGCTGTCACTTTTGTTTGTATCCGAAATCCCCCAGTGGGTGACTTAGCTGCGAATCCGATTCGCCTAAGTTTGAAAAATCCTACCGAGTGGAGAGCAAACCTCCCACTCGGGGGCTTAGCTGCGAATCCGATTCGCCTAAGTTTGAAAAATCCTACTGAGTGGGGAGCAAACCTCCCACTCGGGGGCTTAGCTGCGAATCCGATTCGCCTAAGTTTGAAAAACCCTACCGAGTGGAGAGCAAACCTCCCACTCGGGGGCTTAGCTGCGAATCCGATTTGCCTAAGTTTGAAAAATCCTACCGAGTGAAGAGCAAACCTCCCACTCGGGGGCTTAGCTGCAGTTCAGCACTCGCCTAAGTTCTCCACGAAGAGACTTAGCTGCAGTCAGACACTCGCCTAAGTTTGAAAAATCCTACCGAGTGGAGAGCAAACCTCCCACTCGGGGGCTTACTTGCGGTTCAGCACTCGCCTAAGTTCTCCACGAAGAGACTTAGCTGCAGTCAGACACTCGCCTAAGTTTGAAAAATCCTACCGAGTGAAGAGCAAACCTCCCACTCGGGGGCTTAGCTGTAGTTCAGCACTCGCCTAAGTTCTCCACGAAGAGGCATAGCTGCGGTCAGACACTCGCCTAAGTTTGAAAAATCCTACCGAGTGGAGAGCAAACCTCCCACTCGGGGGCTTAGCTGCAGTTCAGCACTCGCCTAAGTTCTCCACGAAGGGACTTAGTTGCGGTCAGACACTCGCCTAAGTTTGAAAAATCCTACCGAGTGGAGAGCAAACCTCCCACTCGGGGGCTTAGCTGCAGTTCAGCACTCGCCTAAGTTCTCCACGAAGGGACTTAGCTGCGGTCAGACACTCGCCTAAGTTTGAAAAATCCTACCGAGTGGAGAGCAAAACCTCCCACTCGGGGGCTTAGCTGCAGTTCGGCACTCACCTAAGTTCTCCACGAAGAGACTTAGCTGCGGTCAGACACTCGCCTAAGTTTGAAAAATCCTACCGAATGGAGAGCAAACCTCCCACTCGGGGGCTTAGGTACAGTTCAGTGCTTGCTTAAGTATGAAACCCACCTTCTCCTGGAGAGCTCCGCCACAAATACAATGTGAGCTTCGTCCCACTCTACAGTAACAGGGCATGGGTCGACTGCCACCTTTTCCTGGAGAGCTCCGCCACAAATACAATCTGCGCTCCACCCCACTCTACAGCAACAGGGTGTGGGTCGGTCGTCACCTTTTCCTTCGAACGGAGATCAAGTTCCACTCGACGAATCATCCATGAAGACGTTCAACAAAAATCAAGCTCAGATAAAGCATAAAAGTTCCCGGACCTCAGATCAAAGTATTCGAGCCCTTGGCTTGGCAAGAGTTTAACTATTACACTTCCACTCGGCATTCCGAGGCAAATTCAAAGCGAAGCATAGAAGTTTTTTTTCACTCCTCAGGAGGAGGAGGACTGGAAGGGGCGACGAATTCGTCTAGATCAATCCCGTCTGCAATACGGGTGGCTGCACAATGAAGGTCTCCATGAAGTCCTAGAATTTGTGCTTCCTCGTGTTGGCAACTTGGATGGCGGCCAGCTTCTCCTCCCGTGCCTCCTTACAATGGACGCGGACCAGGGACAGAGCCACATCAGCACCGCACCGAGCCGAAGACTTCTTCCACTCCTGCACTCGGTCAGGGATTCCGTTGAGTCGAGTCATCAGAGACTCGAGATCGTTCTAGAGCGTAGATCCTGGCCAAAGTGCTGGGTCGATCCGCGACATGGCAGTCTTCAGTTGAGCCAAGTAGTCCACGACGCCATCGATACGGGATTCCAGTCGGAGCAGATTCATGGCAGCCTCGTCTTTCACAGGAGAGTTGATCGGATCCAAACCTGTCTCAATCCGCCCGGTCTCCTCTTCAAAGTTTTGGCACAACTCTACATATACGATCCAAGGATGAGTCAATTTGCATAGGCTGAGTCGACAAAAAGTAAAAAAACAGTCGAAACTGGACGTGCACCTTCAAGTTTGATGTATAGCTTCTTGGCGAGGCTCCTCAAGTAGCTCTCCAGGTCGTCCCTCCTACGAGCGATGCCTTCCATCTTCTCGCCCAAGAGGAGGTTCTCCTTCTTCCAATTTGCAGTCAGCCTGTTGGCTTCAGTCAGAGCGGTCTGCAACCTGGTGTTCTCTTTTTCTAACTGGTCGACCGAAGCCAGCTTCTGTGCGGCCAGAGCTGTCTTGTCATCAGCCTCCTTGCGGGCAGCAGCCAGGTCCTGGTCCTTCTTCGCCAAAGCTTTTTCCAATTCTCCTACAAAGAAATGGTGATCGAATCGGAAACAGCAGAGGAATGCTCAAGCCTAAAAACAAAATCAGTCGACAAAGTCGCTTTACCTGCGGCGCCCTCCCTGACCTTCTGCAGCTCCGTCCTGGCCAGCTCTAGATCAAGGTCCAGTTGAATCTTCTGTTTCTCCAATTCAGTATAGCGAGCGACAAGTTCGCAGGATTTCTGCAAAAAGAAAAACCAGTCGACAGACGTTCGAGATAAGTTGCTTCCGAGTAACTAAGGAACAATGGTGACGTTTCTAAGACCACAGCCGAATCAAAAACATTCGACAGTAGTCTCGGGGACTACACCCAGTGGGTGCACTCAGCGTGCCCCCACTGGTTTGACCAAAAAAAATCAACTGCCCGCAGTCGACAGGACACGGTCCCACTCGACCTGGCCAGACCAAACCAAGTGAAGAAACACAGGTTCAGCAACACAATATAAAGACTACAGTCGACTGCCAGCAATCCACCGTAGTCTCGGGGACTACACCCAGTGGGTGCACTTAGCGTGCCCCACTCTTCCAAGAATTGGCAAACACACCCAGTGGGTGTACAGATGCAAAGATCTTCGGAAAAGAAATTCTTCAAACAGCATATCATAACAGACCAAGTGTTGAGTCGACTAACCTGGACATTGCTCTGAAGAGCCGAGCTCGCGTCATAGGCGGCTTGGCTGGCCTCCCGAGCCACCTTCACTTGCTCCATCATAATCCCCGCCTGGCGTATAGCCTCTTTCGCAGCAGACGCTTGGTCCTCAGGGGCGGAGTACGCAGCAAAAAGCGAAGATGGGTCCGCAGTCGACGCCGAAGGCTACGCACTCGACAGGGGGTTGGCGAAAGTCACAGAAGCCCGAGCGGGCTCGCCATCGCCCCGAGCCACGGCCTCAGGTGCCGGAGTGGACCGTGGGGTCTTGACAGCCGGCGTCTTCTTTGTCCTCTTCACCCTCAGCGGCTCGTTGTCATCATCGTCCGGGAGATCAATAACATGAGGAGGGGCTGCAAGAGAAACATTCAATCGACCAGAACTACAAGGGCCAGTCGACTCAAAGCAAAATGTCATTAATCGTACCAGGGTTGGAGGTGACAGCGTCCTCCATCTCTTGGTCGTCGTTCCTGGCGGAAACCTCAGAAGTGGCACCGCTGCAAATCTCAAAAGTCAGCCAGTTGGCAGAGTGAATCGACCAAAGATCCGTCCACGGTCGACAAAGGAAAACAAAGTTTCTATCATTTACCCGGAAATGGTAGGAACAGCTATCTTCATCTTGGGCAGAACTTTGGGCGGCTTGGATGGCGTCGCTCGTGGGTGCTTGGGAGCCTTCTCAGTCGGTGGAGGAGGAGAACTCCGAGGGCGCTTCGACGTCTGCCCAGCAGGTGCGGTGGCCTTGCCACGTCCCCGCGCTGGGTCATGTGTGAGCTTGGATCGCCCCTCCGGGCGGGGGGGGGGGGTTCAGCTTCCTCCTCCTCCTCCTCGCTGGAGAAGACGTCGTCGTCTCCCTCCCCTTCACCGTCAGACTCCCACTCGCCTTGGTCATCCCCGCTCTCGCCTCCACTCGCCTCACCTTCCTCAGTAGACCCCTGTGCCCCGTTGGGCGTCGAGTACATCTCGGTGGTCGCCTGGGAACAACGGACAAGACAAAAATCAGTCGACCAACTCAAAGAAGACCAACGCAAGAAACAAGATTTCAGTCAGAAACATAAAGATGTACCTGATCCACTTCGTACGAACTGTCGAGTGGAATTACCCTTCTGGCTCCTCGGGGGTTGTCTTTATTCCCTGTGATGCTTGACAGCCACCCCTCCAGCATCTCGTCGGTGACCTCCTCCGGGTGGATCCGAGTGGTGTCGTCGAGGCCCGAGTACAGCCACATCGGATGGTCCCGGGCCTGGAGCGGTTGAATGCGTCTCTGAAGAAAGACCTCTAGCAAGTCCATCCCAGTCACACCCTCACGAACGAGTTCAACCACTCGGCCGGCCAGCACTTTGACTTGGGCCTTTTCCTCTGGTGCAATTTTCAGAGAGACTGGCTTCGCGGCTCGGTCGAGGGAAAAAGGAGGGAGA
Source organism: Triticum monococcum (assembly GCA_034509565.1). NCBI lineage: Eukaryota > Viridiplantae > Streptophyta > Magnoliopsida > Poales > Poaceae > Triticum > Triticum monococcum. The sequence goes on from CM067847.1 coordinate 133,192,535, forward strand.
CCAGTCGACTGACCTGGGGTCACTTGGTCCTGGCAGTAGAACCAAGTTGCCTGCCAACCACGGACTGACTCCGGGAAAGTGATGGACGGAAAACAGCTCTTTCCCCTCGTTTGAATCGCCAGGCCCCCGCACAGCTGGATCACTTGCGTCTTCTCATCACTCGACTTGGCCTTTTTAACCGACTGAGAGCGGCAAGTAAAAATATGCTTGAAAAGCCCCCAATGCGGATGGCAACCCAGGAAGGCCTCGCACATGGAAATGAACGCGGCAAGATAGACTATGGAGTTGGGGGTAAAGTGATGGAGTTGCGCCCCGAAGAAATTTAAGAAGCTCCGGAAGAATGGATGAGGAGGCAGAGAAAACCCTCGGTCGATGTGAGTGGCTAGGAGCACGCACTCACCGTTGCGGGGCTGAGGTTCGACCTCTCTCCCCGGAAGACGCGCGGCTTCATGGGGAATGGCTCCCCCCTCAACCATGTCGTCGAGATCTTCCTGCCGGAGCACCGATGGCATCCAGTCGCCCTGTATCCAACCCTTGGGCAGGGCAGTCCGGGAGGAAGATCCGCCCCGCGCAGACCTCTTTCCTTTCCCCGCCGCCGCCGCCTTCTTCGCGCGCTCCAAAGCAGTGGTCTTGCCCTTCACCATCGTCGCCGGAGAGATCTCGCACGGACTTGCGGCGCTAGGGGTGAGAACGAAGGTTGCGGGAGAGCTGGCGAAGGGAGAGAGGAAGCAGGAAGGAGAAGAGAGCGCGCGGCTTGGAAACCCCGAGCCGGCAACTTATAAGGGGCTGCTCCCGAGTGGCTGACTGGTAGGCCCGGGCCATCCAGTCAAATCCCGCAGCAGACGCGCGCGCAGTACGTGGCGAAAAAGGCGACGCGGAGATCGAGGAACTTCCACTTTATCGCTTCCGATTACTGCGGCTGCTCCCGTCCCGCGCGCTTCCCAAAAACCGAATCCCACGAGATCCGCGGGCCGCGGGACAACTTGCCAAAAACAGAAGATCCCGCTCGCGTCAACACTCGGTATACCACAAGCAAAGAAATTCATTCAACGAAAAACCTGGAATGGGTCAAGGCGACTGAAAAAAGTTGACTACGTCATCCATGACGATTGACCCAACGAAGCTCTCACGTAGCCCGGAAAGCCAGTCGGAAAGGTTCGCTAACTCTTTCTCCACTCAAACCTCGACCCATTTGGGGGCTAATGATGAAGCTACATACCTAGGGTGGGGACACGAACCTGTCCAAAGAGCCCTACCCAAGGACGTCCCTAGAAGAAGCTACCTTCCAATCGACTTGAAGGTATCTCACTCGACTAAGAAGCTATCACTCGACCAAGAAGCAATCACTCGACTGCCAGAAGACCTGAAGTCACTCCGCAGGCAAACGGTCGGCTGTTAGGCAGTCTTTATGGTCATTATAGCACTTTATTAGGGGCGTTACCAATAACGCCTATAGAGTTCGCCGGCCCTCTCCTGCCCTCAGTAATGCACGGTTTAAGGTACATTTAAGGTGGGCGTTATTAGTAACGCCCCTAATAAAGTGCTATAATGACCATAAAGACTGCCTAACAGCCGACCGTTTGCCTGCGGAGTGACTTCAGGTCTTCTGGCAGTCGAGTGATTGCTTCCTGGTCGAGTGATAGCTTCTTAGTCGAGTGAGATACCTTCAAGTCGATTGGAAGGTAGCTTCTTCTAGGGACGTCCTTGGGTAGGGCTCTTTGGACAGGTCCGTGTCCCCACCCTAGGTACGTAGCTTCATCAGGTACCCCATAGACACACAAGTTGATCCACGTGATCTTATTCTTAGCCGTGTGCGAAGCCCCCTGCCACCATAGTCCTCGATAATATTGTAGCGGTGCTTAGGCGAAGCCCTGCGACAGTAGTACATCAAGATCGTCACCACGCCGTCGTGCTGACGGAACTCTTCCCCGACACTTTGCTGGATCGGAGTCCGGGGATCGTCATCGAGCTGAACGTGTGCTAAAACTCGGAGGTGCCGTAGTTTCGGTGCTTGATCGGTCGGGCCGTGAAGACGTACGACTACATCAACCGCGTTGTCATAACGCTTCCGCTGTCGATCTACGAAGGGTACGTAGACAACACTATCCCCTCTCGTTGCTATGCATCACCATGATCTTGTGTGTGCGTAGGAAATTTTTTGAAATTACTGCGTTCCCCAACAGGCCACACCTCTCCCCCCTTGCTCCTTTATATACAGGGGTAGGGGGCACCTCTAGAGACACAAGTTGATCAAGTTGATCGTATCTTAGCCGTGTGCGGTGCTCCCTTACACCATAGTACACCTCGATAATACTGTAGCGGTGCTTAGGCGAAGCCCTGTGTCGGTAGAACATCAATATCGTCACCACGCCGTCGTGCTGACGAAACTCTCGCTCAACACTCGGCTGGATCGGAGTTCGAGGGACGTCATCGCGCTGAGCGTGTGCTGAACTCGGAGGTGCTGTACGTTCGGTACTTGATCGGTCGGATCGTGAAGACGTACGACTACATCAACCGCGTTGTGCTAACGCTTCCGCTTTCGGTCTACGAGGGTACGTAGAAAACACTCTCCCCTCTCGTTGTTGTGCATCACCATGATCTTGCGTGTGCGTAGGAAATTTTTTGAAATTACTACGTTCCCCAACAGTGGCATCCGAGCCTAGGTTTTATGCGTTGATGTAATATGCATGAGTAGAACACAAGTGAGTTGTGGGCGATATAGGTCATATTGCTTACCAGCATGTCACACTTTAGTTCGGCCGTATTGTTGGATGAAGCGGCCCGGACCGACATTACACGTACGCTTACGCGAGACTAGTTCTACCGACGTGCTTTGCACATAGGTGGCCGGCGGGTGTCAGTTTCTCCAACTTTAGTTGAACCGAGTGTGGATACGCCCGGTCCTTGTGAAGGTTAAAACAGCACCAACTTGACAAACTATCGTTGTGGTTTTGATGCTTAGGTAAGAACGGTTGTTGCTCAGCCCGTAGCAGCCACGTAAAACTTGCAACAACAAAGTAGAGGACGTCTAACTTGTTTTTGCAGGGCATGTTGTGATGTGATATGGTCAAGACGTGATGAGATATAAGTTGTTGTATGAGATGATCTTGTTTTATTGAAGTTATCGGCAACTGCAGAAGCCTTATGGTTGTCTCTTTATTGCATAAGATGCAAGTGCCAAATAATTGCTTTACTTTATTGCTATGCGATAGCAATAGTTGCAAGAGCAATAGTTGGCGAGATGACCATGTGACGACACATTGATATAGATCAAGATGATGGAGATCATGGTGTCATGCCGGTGACGATGGAAATCATGACGATGCTTTGGAGATGGAGATCAAAGGCACAAGATGATGATGGCCATATCATGTCACATATTTTGATTGCATGCAATGTTTATCTTTTATACATCTTATTTTGCTTAGTTCGACGGTAGCTTTATAATATGATCTCTCACTAATTATAAAGGTACAAGTGTTCTCCCTGAGTGTGCACCATTGCGAAAGTTCTTCGTGCTGAGACACCACATGATGATCGGGTGTGATAGGCTCTACGTTCAAATACAACGGGTGCAAAACAGTTGCACACGCAGAATACTCAGGTTAAACTTGACGAGCCTAGCATATAACAGATATGGCCTCGGAACACGGAGACCGAAAGGTCGAGCGTGAATCATATAGTAGATATGATCAACATAGTGATGTTCACCATTGAAACTACTCCATCTCACGTGATGATCGGACATGGTTTAGTTGATTTGGATCACGTGATCACTTAAAGGATTAGAGGGATGTCTATCTAAGTGGGAGTTCTTAAGTAATATGATTAAATTGAACTTAAATTTATCATGAACTTAGTCCTGATAGTATTTTGCAAATCATGTTGTTGATCAATAGCTCACATTGTTGCTTCCCTGTGTTTATTTTGATATGTTCCTAGAGAAAACTAAGTTGAAAGATGTTAGTAGCAATGATGCGGATTGGATCCGTGATCTGAGGTTTATCCTCATTGCTGCACAGAAGAATTATGTCCTTGATGCACCGCTAGGTGACAGATCTATTGCAGGAGCAGATGCAGACGTTATGAATGTTTGGCTAGCTCAATATGATGACTACTTGATAGTTTAGTGCACCATACTTAACGGCTTAGAATCGGGACTTCAAAGACGTTTTGAACGTCATGGACCATATGAGATGTTCCAGGAGTTGAAGTTAATATTTCAAGCAAATACCCGAGTTGAGAGATATGAAGTCTCCAACAAGTTCTATAGCTAAAAGATGGAGGAGAATAGCACAAGCAGTGAGCATGTGCTCAGATTGTATGGGTACTACAATCGCTTGAATCAAGTGGGAGTTAATCTTCCAGATAAAATAGTGATTGATAGAATTCTCTAGTCACCATCACCAAGTTAGTAGAACTTCGTGATGAACTATAATATGCAAGGGATAACGAAAATGATTCCCAAGCTCTTCGTGATGCTGAAATCGACAAAGGTAGAAATCAAGAAAAGCATCAAGTGTTGATGGTAAACAAAACCACTAGTTTCAAGTAAAGGGACAAAGGGAAGAAAGGGGAACTTCAAGAAGAACGGAAAGCAAGTTGCTGCTCAAGTGAAAAACCCAAGTCTGAACCTAAGCCTGAAACTGAGTGCTTCTACTGCAAAGGGACTGGTCACTGGAAGCGGAACTACCCCAAGTAATTGGCGGATAAGAAGGATGGCAAAGTGAACATAGGTATATTTGATATACATGTTATTGATGTGTACTTTACTAGTGTTTATAGCAACCCCTCAGTATTTGATACTAGTTCAGTTGCTAAGAATAGTAACTCAAAACGGGAGTTGCAGAATGAACGGAGACTAGTTAAGGGTGAAGTGACGATGTGTATTGGAAATGGTTCCAAGATTGATATGATCATCATCGCACACTCCCTATACTTTCGGGATTAGTGTTAAACCTAAAATAAAAGTTATTTAGTGTTTGCGTTGAGCATAAATATGATTGGATCATGTTTATTGCAGTACAGTTATTCATGTAAGTTAGAGAATAATTGTTGTTCTGTTTACATGAATAAAACCTTCTATGGTCATACACCCAATGAAAATGGTTTGTTGGATCTCGATCATGGTGATACACATTTTCATAATATTGAAGCCAAAAGATGCAAAGTTAATAATGATAGTGCAACTTATTTGTGGCACTGCCGTTTAGGTCATATTGGTGTAAAGCGCATGAAGAAAATCCATGCTGATGGGCTTTTGGGATCACTTGATTATGAATCAGTTGATGCTTGCGAACCATGCCTCATGGGCAAGATGACTAAGACTCCGTTCTCCAGAATAATGGAGCGAGCAGCATATTTGTTGAAATCATACATACTGATGTATGTGGTCCGGTGAATATTAAGGCTCGCGGCAGGTATCATTATTTTCTGATCTTCACAGATGATTTGAACAGATATGAGTATATCTACTTGATGAAACACAAGTCTGAAACATTTGAAAAGTTCGAAGAATTTCAGAGTGAAGTGGAGAATCATCGTAACAAAAATAAAAGTTTCTATGATATGATCGCAGAAGTAAAATATTTGAGTTACGAGTTTGGCCTTCAGCTAAAAACAATGTGAAATAGTTTCACTACTCACGCCACCAAGAACACCACAGTGTAATGGTGTGTCCGAACGTCGTAACCGTACTTTATTAGATATGGTGCGATCTATGATGTCTCTTACCGATTTACCACTATCGTTTTGGGGTTATGCATTAGAGACAGCTACATTCACATTAAATAGGGCGCCATCTAAATCCTTGAGACGACCCCGTATGAACTATGGTTTGGCAAGAAACCTAAGCTGTCGTTTCTTAAAGCTTGAGGTTGCAATGCTTATGTGAAAAAGTTTCAACCTGATAAGCTCAAACCCAAATCGGAGAAGTGCATCTTCATAGGATACCCAAAAGAAAATGTGGGGTACACCTTCTATCACAGATCCGAAGGCAAGTTATTCATTGCTGAGAATGGATCCTTTCTAGAGAAGGAGTTTCTCTTGAAAGAAGTGAGTGGGAGGAATGTAGAACTTGATGAGGTAACTGTGCCTACTCCCTTATTGGAAAGTAGTTCATCACAAAAATCTGTTCATGTGACTATTACACCAATTAGTGAGGAAGCTAATGATGATGATCATGTAATTTCAGATCAAGTTACTACCGAACGTCGTAGGTAAACCAGAGTGAGATCCGCACCAAAGTGGTACGGTAATCCTGTTCTGGAGGTCATGTTGCTTGACCATGACGAGCCTATGAACTATGAGGAAGCGATGATGAGCCCAGATTCCACGAAATGGCTTGAGGCCATAAAATCTGAGATGAGATCCATGTATGAGAACAAAGTATGGACTTTGATTGACTTGCCCATTGATCGGCGAGCCATTGAGATTAAATGGATCTTCAAGAGGAAGATGGACGCTGATAGTAGTGTTACTATCTAGAAATCTAGAATTGTCGCAAAAGGTTTTCGACAAGTTCAAGGTGTTGACTATGATGAGAGTTTCTCACTCGTATCTATGCTTAAGTCTGTCCGAATCATGTTAGCAATTGCCACATTTTATGAAATCTAGCAAATGGATAAACAAAACTACATTCCTTAATGGATTTATTAAAGAAGAGTTGTATATGATGCAACAAGAAATTTTTGTCAATCCTAAAGGTGCTAACAAAATATGCAAGCTCCAACGATCCATCTATGGACTGGTGCAAGCATCTCGGAGTTGGAATATATGCTTTGATAAGTTGATCAAAGCATATAGTTTTATACAAACTTGCGGTGAAGCCTGTATTTACAAGAAAGTGAGTGGGAGCACTACAACATTTCTGATAAGTACATGTGAATGACATATTGTTGATCGGAGATAATGTAGAATTATTCTGCAAAGCATAAACGAGTGTTTGAAAGGAGTTTTTCAAAGAAAGACCTCGGTGAAGCTGCTTACATATTGAGCATCAAGATCTATAGAGATAGATCAAGACGCTTCATAAGTTTTTCAATGAGTACATACCTTGACAAGATTTTGAAGTAGTTCAAAATGGAATAGTCAAAGAAGGAGTTCTTGACTGTGTTACAAGGTGTGAAGTTGAGTAAGACTCAAAACCCGACCATGACAGAAGATAGAGAGAGAATGAAAGTCATTCCCTATGCCTCAGCCATAGGTTCTATAAAGTATGCCATGCTATGTACCAGACCTATTGTATACCCTGCCCCGAGTTTGGCAAGGGAGTACAATAGTGATCTAGGAGTAGATCACTGGACATTAGTCAAAATTATCCTTAGTGGGATAAGGATATGTTTCTCGATTATGGAGGTGACAAAAGGTTCGTCGTAAAGGGTTACGTTGATGCAAGTTTTGACACTGATCCAGATGACTCTAAGTCTCAATCTGGATACATATTGAAAGTTGGAGCAATTAGCTAGAGTAGCTCCTTGCAGAGCATTGTTGACATAGAAATTTGCAAAATACATACGGATCTGAATGTGGCAGACCCGTTGACTATACTTCCCTCACAAGCAAAACATGATCACACCTTAGTACTCTTTGGGTATTAATCACATAGCGATGTGAACTATATTATTGACTCTAGTAAACCCTTTGGGTGTTGGTCACATGACGATGTAAACTATGGGTGTTAATCACATGGTGATGTGAACTATTAATGTTAAATCACATGGCGATGTGAACTAGATTATTGACTCTAGTGCAAGTGGGAGACTGAAGGAAATATGCCCTAGAGCCAATAATAAAGTTATTATTTATTTCCTTATATCATGATAAATGTTTATTATTCATGCTAGAATTGTATTAACCGGAAACATAATACATATGTGAATACATAGACAAACAGTATGTCACTAGTATGCCTCTACTTGACTAGCTCATTGAATCAAAGATGGTTAAGTTTCCTAGCCATAGACATGAGTTGTCATTTGATTAACGGGGTCACATCATTAGAGAATGATGTGATTGACTTGGCCCATTCCGTTAGCATAGCACTTGTTCGTTTAGTTTGTTGTTATTGCTTTCTTCATGACTTATGCATGTTCCTATGACTATGAGATTATGCAACTCCCATTTACCGGAGGAACACTTTGTGTGCTACCAAACGTCACAACGTAACTGGGTGATTATAAAGGTGCTCTACAGGTGTCTCCGAAGGTACTTGTTGGGTTGGCGTATTTCGAGATTAGGATTTGTCACTCCGATTGTCGGAGCGGTATCTCTGGGCCCACTCGGTAATGCACATCACTATAAGCCTTGCAAGCATTGCAACTAATGAGTTGGTTGCGGGATGATGTGTTACGAAACGAGTAAAGAGACTTGCCAGTAACAAGATTGAACTAGGTATTGAGATACCGACCATCGAATCTCGGGCAAATAATATACCGATGACAAAGGGAACAACGTATGTTGTTATGTGGTCTGACCGATAAAGATCTTCGTAGAATATATAGGAGCCAATATGAGCATCCAGGTTCCGCTATTGGTTATTGACCGGAGACGTGTCTCGGTCATGTCTACATAGTTCTCGAACCCGTAGGGTCCGCACGCTTAACTCTACGATGACAGTTATATTATGAGTTTATATGTTTTGATGTACCGAAGGTTGTTCGGAGTCCCGGATGTGATCACGAACATGACGAGGAGTCCCGAAATGGTCGAGAAATGAAGATTGATATATTGGAAGCCTATGTTTGGATATGGGAAGTGTTCCGGGTGAAATCGGGATTTTACCGGAGTACCGGGAGGTTATCGGAACCCCTCGGGGGCTTAATGGGCCTACATGGGCCTTAGTGGAAAATGAAGGAAGCAAGGGAAGTGTGGGGCGCGCCCCCCAAGGCCCATACCGAATTGGTTTAGGGCAAAGGGGGCCGGCCCCCCTCTTTCCTTCTTCCCCCCTCCCAAGTCCTATTCCAACTAGGAAAAGGGGGGGGGAGTCCTACTCCCGGTGGGAGTAGGACTCCTCCTGGCGCGCCCCAAGGCTGGCCACACCTCTCCCCCCTTGCTCCTTTATATACAGGGGCAGGGGGGCACCTCTAGAGACACAAGTTGATCATATCTTAGCCGTGTGTGGTGCCCCCCTCCACCATAGTCCACCTCGATAATACTGTAGCGGTGCTTAGGCGAAGCCCTGCGTCGGTAGAACATCAATATCGTCACCATGCCGTCATGTTGACGAAACTCTCCCTCAACACTCGGCTGGATCGGAGTTCGAGGGACGTCATCGGGCTGAACGTGTGCTGAACTCAGAGGTGCCGTACGTTCGGTACTTGATCGGTCGGATCGTGAAGACGTACGACTACATCAACCGCGTTGTGCTAACGCTTCCGCTTTCAGTCTACGAGGGTACGTAGACAACACTCTCCCCTCTCGTTGCTGTGCATCACCATGATCTTGCGTGCGCGTAGGAAATTTTTTGAAATTACTACGTTCCCCAACAGTGGGGCTACAATCTTGCAAGAACACATTGTTCTAGACTAACCGAAGCTCTGCCCGTAAAGAATCTTCTTCCAAACAGGTGTTATGCAGAAGTTCTGGATTTTTTTATGGAGAACTCAATGTCCAGCTATAATGAAGATAGTACTGTGAAGAATTGCACACAATTTCCTTCCTATGGGTGTCCGTCTCCACAAACGGTCAATTTCAGCGTGGCATGACTTTATATATATTGTAACAAGATTGAGATAGCAACACTATTTTCTTATGTTCCATTATGTTAAAGAAATCTAGGCAGAGCTAAAAAATCATTTGATTTATCTAAAACTAGAAATATTTGTCCATATACAATAATGACTACTGGATTGAATTTATAGTGCTTTAGATTTACATTCAACAATCCTTACAGTTGCAATTTAGCATATTTGGGAGAACCGGAACAATATAATAAATGGTGAAAAAATGCCTCATCTTTCACATGAGGTGGGAAAGATCAAAGCTTATGTTTATTTAATTTTATTGTACAACTTCAGTAGACTATCTCCATTAGATGTGAGCACGAGACGTCAATCCCAAGTGCTCTCCACTGCTGGTTGAGTCGGTCATGGTCAACGTTGATGCCGCAAGCTTTTGCCTAGACAAAGCGCATGGGAATTGGTGTTGTCATATGCAACCACATGGATCGGTGCTATGTCAGAGGAGATGGTTTGTTGATCATGTTGATGGCCCAGAGCTGGGTGAAGCTATTGCAATGCGCCATGCCTTCATTTTTTGCTGAAAACATATTTTGGAGTTTGATTGTGCTACTTTGATCAGCAAAGTAAAGAGCAAAGTGAATGCCATATCTCACATAGGTGTTGTAGTTTTTTACATTAAGAATAGGGCTCCAAATTTCATATCATGTTATTTTACTCACGTTAGTCGATCTTGTAATATCACAGTCCATCTTCTAGCAAAGACCACTGAACATGATGCAGAATCCTGTTGTTTAATGTGTCTCCTGATGTTATCAAGACTATAGTTTGTACTAAAAAATCTCAAATGAATGAATAACACGACCCATTATCTAAAAAACTATTTTGTGGACATGGCTTCCTCACATGCCCCGACTTGGGTTTGGTCGGGTTATTTGGCACGTGAGAGGGGTTGGTTGCAATTTCTCAATATGTTCATTTAAAAAAACCTCCAAAATTATCTAATTTGGCTGCCTTGCTTACCACCTTTTTCTAGAATACATTGGTAGCAAAGCATTCCTAGTCAGGCTCCTCTCGGCCTTGAAGCCTAGACATGTTGCTATCCTCTATTTTTCTCGACGAGCTTGCCCCTCCCCCAACATTGATCGTCATGTGGTTCATATCCCTCATTTTGAGGGTTGATTCCCTTGGGCGTCCATGGACACCCCTCATGTGCTGCTTACGTTCTGCTATGACTGCTAATGGATAGTGGTAAAAGATATGACTGCTAATGGATAGTGGTAAAAGATATGACGTCACAGACGGATGACAACTTCTTGTTCCCTACAATCCAATCATTAAGGCATGCACGCATCCTAAAATCGAAATTTAACCAGAAACTGGACCAACCAAATGTGGGCTATATGTGTTAAGAAAATACTGTATAACTTTATGGTATAGTTTATGATCAGAGTTAAATTTAAAATTTGTATGTGGCTTATTCAAAAGAAGTTTTCAACTGTATAACTTTTAAGTCACAAAAAATATATTATGGTATAGTTTATGATCAGAGTTAAATTTAAAATTTGTATGTGGCTTATTCAGAGGGAGTATGTGACTTCTACCAGTGCATGAACCACCAACATGATGCAAAAGTGTAGTTTTTGGCCATGGCGCGAAAACATGTAATCGAAACAAACAAATTATCACAACTCCACTTGTTAGAATCTAAAACTGTAGACCTACACACGCAAGCCGTTGTGGAAGCATATGCAGTATGTTTAATAGAGTTCTTATTTACATTAAAAGGACTATGTACAACACGCACATGAAACAATCAATGTGTCATTCTAAGAAAAGCTACAAATGACTATTTTTTGGCTAAATTGAATATTATTTGTCGACAAAGATACCAAGGTGGTGTAGGCACACATAACCTTAACCCTTAACCAAAAAATAGTTCCTCGTCAGCGAACATCCTTTCAAAAATGTTTAAGAGGAGGATGCCTGGCAACAAGTTTATCAGGAAATAAGTACTCAGAAATAAAACTAAACTCAAGTCAGGTGAGTTTGTGGAGTTTTCCAATTTTTGGTAAGGTTTATAGGAATACGTAACTTAACTCTTTTTGGTACCTTGAAAAAAGGACAAAGTGAACATAGATATACCCAATAGATTCCAATTCACCGTCTCTCAACTTCATATAATGCATCGGGGTGCCCAAGAATTGGAAAAAAAATCCTAGTTCATGCCCAAACAATTGCGTGTACAATCGAAATCTTTGCTTTCGCGAAGCAAATAGAGCAAAAATCTTGGATGTTTAGGAGATGGTCCACTAATTCAAGAAAGTGGCCCATTTTTTGGAGCGGGAGAGAGTGAGGGGGAGCAACTCAACCCTGCATCTCTCAAATTTAAGTGCTAACACAATGATTAATTTGCACTTGTACCACAAAGAGTAGAAGAACATACAAATATTTATCACTTCATTAATATCTCTACATAATCATTTTCGAAAAAATATATCTACATATTGGCATTACATGTGAGTACAAAAGTAAATTGTTGGTGGAAATGATACAATGCGCATGCCCATGCATAACATACTGGAGAAAAATCATTACATATTATATAAACCAAGCAAGTCACCAATGAAAGTTGAGCGGATGAACTACTCAGCATTTGAGCCATCAAGGAAGGGATAATCTGTGTAACCGATGATAGGGTCTTGCGTGTAGAAGGTGTTGCGGTCGTACTTGTTCAAAGGAGCGTCGAGCTCAAATCTCTTAGTCAAATCTGGATTGGCCAGAAAGATCCTCCCGTAGGCAACGAGATCGGCATAGCCATCAGCCACCACTTTGTTGCCTTCCTCTCGATCATACCCTCCAGCGGCAATGAAAGTGCCGTTGAATGCTTTCCTGAAGGGCAAGAGCCCATGGGGTATCTGTCTGCGGCCATCCACAATGGCCATCCGGGGTTCTACCATGTGGCAATAGACGAACCCTTGATGCTTGTTGAGTTGTTGTACCATGTACATCCCGAGTGCATGTGGGTCGGAGTCGAAGCAGTCCATGTAGTCCACGAATGGAGACAATCTGATTCCTACACGATCCGCACCAATCTCATGGACTATAGCATCAATTACCTCCACCGCAAAGCGGCACCGGTTCTCGAGGCTGCCACCGTACTCGTCGGTGCGATCGTTAGAGCTGTCTTTCATGAACTGCTCCAATAGATACCCGTGTGCCCCGTGGATCTCAACGCCGTCGAACCCCGCCTCGACGGCATTCCGGGCAGCACGTCTGAAGTCATCGACGATCAGCGGTATCTCGTTTGTTTGAAGCTGTCGAGGCTTGGAGTAGACCATGCCAGACTCAGCATCAGGAGTTATCTGCTTGTCAGTGCTTGATATCGGCGCCTGTCCGTCCGGCTGGAAATCTGTTTTTTGTTCAGATATAAACAGAGAGCGAGATAAGTAACAATTAATCAATCGTTGGGATCAAATAGTTTACCAACACAAGATACTTAAGTGCCTTATTGCTTAGGAAAGGGTCAAGTAAATCTGTTTTGTTTGCGTTACGAACAGAGCGGATGATAGTGACAGCAAATAGATCGCAGCGTCAGTAAATGTGTTAGGTACAGCTTATCAACACACAAGACAATAGCATGGATTCTTCTCTCTCAGAAAAAATAGCACGTCCGGATTCCTAACTTACCGTTGGTGGAGACCCTTCCGACGTGCCAAATCTGGAGGAAGAAGAGAGCGCCCTTGCGGTGGACGGCGTCGACGATGGGCTTCCAGGCGTCGACCTGCTGCTGCGTCCAGATGCCGGGCGTCTCCGGGTACCCCTGCGCGGTGGCGGAGACGCCGGTGGCCTCGGCGATGAGCAGGCCGCCCTTGGTGGCCCGCTGCGAGTAGTAGGCCGCGGCGTGCGGCTGCGGCACGTTGGCGTAGGAGCGGCAGCGCGTGAGCGGCGCGAGCACCACCCGGTGGGAGAGCTCGAACCGGCCCATCCTGTGCGGTGTCAGCAGCGGGATCGCCTCCTTGGCCACCATCTTGCTCGCCGTGAACTAAACTGGATGCTATGCAAATCGCAAGAGGATCAGTAAATCTGGCGCTGTTTTTTGCTTCTGAGCTCTGTTGTTTCTGAATGTCTGTGGCTGAATCTGGCTGAGGGCCTGGCTGTGTATTTATAGGTGCTGGTGATTGGACACCTCCCCGTGTGGCCGTGTGGCGCTGTCGTCTTTGTTTGACCAGCCGGTCTGTTCCCATTTCCCTGAACTCGTCACCCTCTCCGTCAGCCTGTGTGAACCACGGAGCATGAGCGAGATGCAATGTATGTGGTCGTGTTCCATTTGCACACCAATCGAATGTGTGGTTGTCGACCCTGGTAGAAAGGTAGTACTATCTAGTGGCTTTTGTTAGCGTGTAGTACTTCACGAAAATGAAATCCCATGCATAGCAAGACTTTTTGCTAGATCATTTAACTAGAGAAATGCGAACTCAGGTCAGACATCTTCTATGTTACTACGTCGGTTATTGGCTCCCTTCGTATTCAGTGTCAAATTTTGACTAGCGTTTTGGTTAGGGCTGTTTAGCAGCAACGATGTCCCTCGATAGGAATTATGTCTTTCGTGTTTGATCCTCATTCCGATAATGAGCCCCGTATCGTCACAAGGCATGTGAAGGTGTGTCTCCGTTGGATCTCGTAGGATTTGGTCAGTGCTGGTCTTCGATGGATATGTTTGCATCCACTTTTGTTCGTGTGTTTACATGTTTCATCCTTCTGATCTACAAATCTCTTCATTGGCAATAGTTGCTCTAGTGCACTAGTCTCATGGGTTCTTAGCATGGCGACTTTCTGACCATCTACAATATGATTTGTCTGGTCCCGATGAAGGTGGGGCAATGACGACGACGTGCCTTCGACTCGCTCCAATGTTTACGGTCGTTATTAGATGGTTTTATAGATCTGGTTGTGATTTATGTTACCCGATGTTCTTTGTACTAGATGAATGATCATGAACAGATTAGAATTTTATGTTGAAATTTTTTTACTCCCTCCGTCCTAAAATATAAAAACGTTTTTTACACTAGCATAGTGGCAAAGATGTTCTTATATTTTGAGACAAAGGAAGTATAAGACAAAAAGATCACTTAAAAAGTTCTTTCTTCGTGTCTACTCGCTCCGCTTCAAAATAAGTGTCCACGATTTAGGGAGTAGTATTTTTTTCCAATCAGCTCTTACTTTCTTTTCTTTTTGTGCACATATAGAACCAAACTGTCACTTTTGCCCCAGGGGTCGATAGGAAGAAAGACACGGGAAGGTTCCTCACCTTCCCATCCGTTGAGTGCCATCGCGCCAACGTCAGTGCAGACGTGGGCTCCCTATCAGTCTATCACTGCCGCCGTCGTGCGGCGCAGTGTGTGCGCACGTGTGTGTCCTCCTTGCAGAAACCGTACGAGTCGGTGCCACGAACTAGCGTACATGCGGATCGTAGCTGGTCCGGCCAGGCTCCTTGCCGCTCGCCACGGCCGCGGCCGCGCTCCGGTGCCTCTCGACGTGATCCCACCTCTGCAGCGACGCGTACAGGTTCGACAGCCCGTACGCGGCGCCGTCGCGGCCGTCCAGCTCCGCGATCCGCCCCGCCGCCCACTCGCTCGCCGTGACGCCGTCCACCTCGCCGTCCCCCGAGCCACGCGCGTGGAGCAGGAGGCACCCCAGGACCTTGGCGTTGGGCCGGACGGGCATCGTCCGCACGAGCCGCACGGCCTCGCCGAGCAGCCCCGCGCGGCACAGCAGGTCCACCATGCAGCCGTAGTGCTCCGCCCCGGGAGCCACCCCGTGGGCCGGCAGCATCTCGGCGAAGAGCGCCCGGCCCTCCGCCACCAGGCCCGAGTGGCTGCACGCCGACAGGACCGCCACGAACGTCACCGAGTCCGGCCTGACATCCTTGTTCTTCTTGCTCGCCTCGACCATGTCGCGGAACGCCCTGACGGCGTCCTCGCCGCGGCCGTTCCTGCCCAGCCCCGCGATCACCGTGTTCCAGCAGAAGAGGTTGGGCGCGCCGGACGGCATGGCGCTGAAGACCTCGAGCGCGCGGTCCACGCTCCCGCACTTGAAGTACATGTCCATGAGGGCGTTGCTCAGCACGGCGTCGGCGCTCGTCCCCGGCAGATGCCGGGCCGAGAGATGGACCGCCCGGCCAAAGCCGAAGTCCCCCACCTGCGTGCAAGCCGTCACCACGGTGGCAATGGTGACCGCGGTGGGCCTCGGCGTCTGCCCCTCATCCTGCGTCAGCCGGCGGAACATCGCGATGGCGGCGGCGGGGTCTCCCCGGCGCAGATACCCGGCCATCATCGTGTTATAGGTGACGACGTCCCGCAGCGAGGAGCCCATGCGGTCGAACAGCTCCAGTGCGGCGCCCATCCGCCCGGCCTTGCAGTACCCGTCGACCATCGCGTTCCACGACACGACGCTGCTCGTCGCCGCGCGCAGGCTCGCCTCGAAGACCGCCCGGGCGGAGGCGAGGTCGCCGGCCCTGCAGTAGCACGTGAGCAGGGTGTTCCACGACGCGGGGGTCCTGTCCGGCTCCGGCATTCGGTCGAACAGCCTCCGCGCGTCATCCGCCCTACCCGAGGCGCCGAGCGCGGCCAGCATGGCGTTGAAGGCGACCGCGTCCCTGCGCGGCATCTCGTCGAACAGCCGCTGGGCCGGAGCCAGGAGGCCGCGCTTGCCGTAGCGGACGAGCAAGGCGGTCGCCAGCACGACGTCGGAGGCGAGGCCGAGCTTGCAGACGAGGCAGTGGAGGGCCTGCTCTTCGCGGCGGCCGCGGCATCCCGTGACCGCGCGCAGGACGGCGGCGCGGCCGCGCGGGAGCGTCCTCGGCTGCATCTGCCGTGCCTTCTCTCCCAGGAAACTGAATTTCCATTAGCCGCTCTCTGAATTCACAGTGAACTTGAGCGCAAGTCGGAATTCTCAGGTTCTTGTTCCACAAAAAAAAAAAAAACTCAGGTTGACACTCAAGCACTTGGCAGGCCGCTTCGGTTTGTGCAACGAGTTTTTGTCAAATTCGGCATTGTGAAAAATTGCGCAGCCAAATGATTTCGTGACTTGCCTGCAAAAAAAAAACGATTTCGTGACTTTGCAGTGATCCATTGCAATCGTCAAAGACACACTGAATTCAGCCCTTGTTGTGCTTGGATTACAAAAATATACGAACACTTCCTATTTGTTGGCTGAAACAATTGACTACGAAAATGCAAGCAAATTACAGGGTGCACGTATTTTCCTTAATGTTGTGTTGTTTCGGCCTAATTTTTCTTACAAACCAGGCCAACTCTCTTTTCCTTAACAAAACGACAGGAGCACCTCCCCTCTGACAATGTTTCACTGAAAAATATAGGGATAGCTTCCATCTGTCAGGCGGCGACCATTTAGGATCGATCTGGGGTCGACGAAATGTGTTGCGATGTGGTTATTTAATAGTACGTTATGAAAAAATTAGGAAGGACGAAAACGTATCAAACAAACACTTAAAAGACTAAAAAAAGAGGGCATGCGGATTTTGATAATTTGTATTACCAAAGGTAGCCTTAATTATTCCCACCTAGACTATCTACCTTCTTCACGTCCACATTGCTTTCTTTCCAGTCCTATAATCTCGAGAATATTTCCTACCTCGTTTCGCACCGGGGGTGGGAATAAAGCTCAATGCTCGGTGAGCTTAACGAGCGCTCGTTTGATTGTCACGTGCTCATTTGTCAACGAACTGAGGCAATCTCATTAACTTAGGATCCGAGCAACCGAGTTTGTGACAAGCTCCGTTCAACTTGTTGATATTCTTAGTAACCCATGACTACTTCATATAAACACAATTGGGTAGCCCACTCCCCACTTTAGATATCTTATGTCGCATTGCTTATTCCTTACCACATGACACTAGTCTTTTATCATTTTATCTCGTAGTCGAACGGAGGCGATGGCATCAAGCGAGTTGTGGTCGTCAAACTTGATATTTGATACAATGACACCTAGTATGGTTGAACCTTTAACAAGTGCTCATGAGCGTTTGCGAGCGTCTAGCACAATTATCAAAATCCTTATTTTCAAAATAAACATTATAAAGATAAAGAAAACCTGAGGTAACCCAATCTTCATTTTTTTTGTACTTTTCTATTATAAAACCAAACTAGTGATAAAATAAGAAACAAAAAGACTCAATTGCAAGATTTAAAGATATACCTTCAAACACTCACCTTCCCGACAACGGCGCCAGAAAAGAGCTTCATGTCTACTACACAACTTTATTCTTATAGACACGTGTTGGGCCTCAAAGCGCATAATTTTATAGGACAGTAGGAATTTTCCTTTAAGTGGATGACCTAAGCTTTATCAATCCGTGAGAGGCGCAGACTGAAGATGGTCTCTCTCAAACAACCCTGTAACCAAATAATAAAAAGTCTTTTGTGTCCCCAACACATCAAATACAATAATAATTTGTATAGGTCCACTAATTCGGTGAAGAGACGGTGATACAAGTGTAGTATGGATAGTAGATATTGGTTTTTGTAATAAGAACAATAAAAAACAACAAGATATCAATTGATAAAACGGAGCACAAACGGTATTGCAATGATTGAAAATGAGGCCTGTGGTCCGTACTTTCGCTAGTGTAATCTCTCAACAATGCTAATATAATTGGATCACATAACCATCCCTCAACGTGCAACGAAAAATCACTCCAAAGTTCTTATCTAGCAGAGAACATAAGAAAAAAAATTATTTGTAGCTATTCTTTCCGATCTATCTATCCAAGAGTTCATACTAAAATAACACCAAGTTATTGTTTTCGATCGATCTATCAAGAGTTCGTACTAAAATAACACTAAGTTATTCATTCCGGTCGATCTATCAAGAGTTCGTACTAAAATAACACCAAAGCAAATTCAGATTCATAATGCTCATTCCAACACAAAGAACCTCAAAGAGTGCCTTAAGATTTCTACCGGAGAAACAAAGACGAGAACGTGCATCAACCCCTATGCATAGATTGCCCCAATGTCACCTCAGGAATGCACGAGTTGAGCGCCAAAATATATATCAAGTGAACCAAAATAATACCCCATTGTCACCACGGGTATTTATATGCAAGACATATATTAAGTGCTCTCGAATCCATAAAAGTATTCAATCCGATAAACCAAAATCTCGAAGGGAAAACTCAATTCATCATGACAAGATAGAGAGGGGTGAACACCATATGATCCAACTATATTAACAAAGCCCCCGATACATCAAGATCGTGCCATCAAGAACACGATAGAGAGAGAAAGAGAGATTAAACACATAGCTACTGGTACAAACCCTCAGCCCCGAGGGTGGACTACTCCCTCCTCATCACGGTGGCCGCCGGGATGATGAAGATGGCACCGGTGATGATTCCCCCCTCCGACAGGGTGCCGGAACCGGGTCTAGATTGGTTTATCATGGCTACAGAGGCTTGCGGCGGCGGAACTTATAATCTAGGGTAACCCCGAGGGTTTTTGGAATATTTGACGATTTATAGGGTGAAGAGGGGGTGCGTGTAACACCCTCGATGCGACTATATCTCCCACGTGTCGAGGCATGACTTAGAGGCATAATCGCATTGAAGGCATATGTCGCAAGTGAGGTAATCTTCACACAATCCATGTAATATAATAAGGAAAATGATACATAGTTGGCTTACAATCGCCACTTCACACAATTACATGAATAAAGCATTACCTCAATCAAATACACTCATGGTCCGACTACGGAACCAAAATAAAAGAAGAACCCCAAATGCGACAAAGGTCCCCGATCGACCCCAACTGGGCTCCACTACTGATCAACTAGAACGAAACAACACAAAGGACAAGATCTTCAACGAGCTCCTCCTGAGCTTGGTTGCGTCATCTGCACGGTCTCATCGGCACCTGCAAGCTGGTTTTGGAGGTATCTGTGAGCCACGGGGACTCGGCAATCTCGCACCCTCGCGATCAAGACTATTTAAGCTTATGGGTAAGGTAAAAGGTATGAGGTGGAGCTGCAGCAAGCGACTAGCATATATGGTGGCTAACATACGCAAATGAGAGCGAGAAGAGAAGGCAAAGCACGGTCGATAAAAGTATGATCAAGAAGTGATCCTATAGCTACCTACGTCAAGCATAACTCGAACAACCGTGTTCACTTCCCGGACTCCGCCGAAAAGAGACCATCATGGTTACACACGCAGTTGAATCATTTTAATTAGGGTCGACTTCAGGTTTTCTACAACCGGACGTTAACAAATTCCCATCTGCCCATAACCGCGGGCACGGCTTTCGAAAGATCAAATCCCTGCAGGGTGTCCCAACTTAGCCCATGACAAGCTCTCACGGTCAACGAAGGAATAGACCTCCACCCGAGACGTTCCGATCAGACTCGGTATCCCGGTACAACAAGACATTTCGACAGGGTAAAACTAAACCAGCAACACCGCCCGAATGTGCCGACAAATCCCGATAGGAGCTGCACATATCTCTTTCTCAGGGCACACTCAGATTGTCTTAGGTACGGGTAAGCCAGCCCAGAGTTGCCCCTGGTGGCCACCGGCAGCTGACAGGTGGACCAACACTCAGAGGAGCACTGGCCCGGGGGGGGGGGGGGGGGTTAAAATAATGATGACCCTTGGGCGCGCGACCCCCAAGGGAAAAGAAAAGGCTAGGAGGCAAATGGTAAAACCAATGTTGGGCATTGCTGGAAAAGCTTTACTTAAGGCGAACTGTCAAGGGGTTCCCATTATAGCCCAACCGCGTAAGGACGCAAAATCCAGGAACATAACACCGATATGACGGAAACTAGGGCGGCAAGAGTGGAACAAAACACCAGGCATAAGGCCGAGCCTTCCACCCTTTACCAAGTATATAGATGCGTTAATTAAATAAGATATATTGTGATATCCCAACAAGTAAATAAATGTTCCAACAAGGAACAACATCTCCATGTTCCAACAAGGAACAAACTTCAATCTTCACCTGCAACTAACAACGCTATAAGAGGGGCTGAGCAAAGCGGTAACATAGCCAATCAACGGTTTGCTAGGACAATGGTGGGTTAGAGGCTGAACATGGCAATTTGGGAGGCTGACAAGCAAGTGGTAGGCATCATAGCATTGGCATAGCAAAAGAGCGAGCATCTAGCAAAGCAAAGATAGTAGTGATTTCGAGGGTATGATCATCTTGCCTGAAATCCCGCAAGGAAGAAGAACGAGTCCATGAAGAAGACAAACGGACGTAGATGAACGGGTCCTCACAACTCGACGTTATCGGAACCAACCCGAAGAAGCAAACACCTGAAAGAAGCAAACAACATAGTAAACAACCACGACAACAACAAGGCTCGATGCACAAACAAGTATGATGCATATCCGGTTTAAAGAGGCATGGCATGGCAAAATGCACAAGCAATCCTACAAATTAAGTGGAGCTCAATATACAACGAGTTGCATATTGATGAAACACGACGCCAATTATTTAGTTCTCTCTCGTTATGTACCCAACAATATTAAATGTTGTTAAGCATGGCAAGAGGTGAAGCATAAAAGAAACTATCTAACTAAACAATTTAAATGGGGCCGGATATAACAAACAACAAATCCGGTAAATCCCCATATGCATTAGTAATTTATTGCAACAACAATTTAAACATTTTAATTGTTGTTATCATGATGCGGATGACATGAACAAGTTTATGCAATTTTTATTAAAGTTGACAAGAGCATTATAAGGCATTTGTCACCGTGGTGGAAGGAAAAGGGTGCCACAGCAACGATAATGAAAACGGTGCCATGGCGACGTTCCGGTTCCGGTAACTCGATTGAGATACCGATGCAAAGGAGAAGTGTGCGGAACGTGACAAGCAAGGATGGTGGGGTGATCTCGGATACCGAGTTCCCACATGTCGGTGGCAAGGCAAAAGAGGGGCGACGTTATCGAACAAGGGTGCATCTCATACAACATGCATCCATTTACGGGCATCGTCTCGGGGTTATACCTTTGAAGCGTGCATTATCGGAATGGATCGAGTTCGGTGGTAGGGGTACACTTGTCGAAGGGGGCAGTAGTTGTTCACGGTTCGTCGTGGGAAGTAGAGGAAGTAGTCGTTCAAGCGTCCGATGGTAATAGTACTCGGTCGTTTCGAAGAGGTACTTGGGGTCGTTCGAACTTGCCGATCTCGTCATCTCGAAGGGGTACTTGACGTTCTTAGCGATTCCGAAGACGAGGTAGAGGTACACTTGTTGTAGGGGTACTTGTCGGATCCACGGCGACGGTAGAGGTACAAATGTTCTCGCGGTACTTGTCGGTCCAGTCTTGGTGTAGATGTACATCGCAAACGTAGTGGTACTCGCGGACTTCGGCGCCGGTAGTCGTACATGGTTCGTAGGGGTACTTGGCGTTCTCCACGGGATGGTAGTTGTACATGTTCGAAGAGGAACTTGGTGCATCCAGGGTCTTCGGGCGTCGCGATACACCTTGTCTTGTCGAAACCGAGCGACGGTAGTGGAACTTGGCACATTTGTGTCGAATCCAAAGTCATTGTGGCATGCAACTTGTAATATACCGAAAGGTCTTGCGTATCCAAGCAAGGCAAAAATCCCTAGGTTCAGCGGTGGCCGAACTTGATGAAAACCACGAAGTGGTCTCGGCGGCTTGAACAGGGGCCACCCGAACTCGGCGGGAGGCAAAGGCAGAGGCTCGTCCTCGTGCAGACATGAAGCAGCGGCGGCAGCAGGGACTCGGCGCGACGGCGAGAGCTTGCAGGGGAGGTCCAGGGTCGGCAAAGCGGAGCAGCTTGTACGGTGAGGAACTTGAGGGCACGGCGCGGCGGAAGCTGGTCGCCGACGGGGGCGGCCGGAGTCAAAGAAAGAATGCCAGGGCGCGGGTGAGGAGTCTGGCCGGAGTGGCGACGTGGTCCTAGCGGAGCTCGTGGCAGGAGACTGGCCGGGGTGGCCTGGCCATGGCCTTGCGGGCGAAGGGCGCAGGTGGAGATGGCCCAACAGTGGTGGCGGGGAAGGAAGGAGAGGCCAGCGTCGAGGGACTGGTGCTCGGCATCCCCGGCGATGCGGCGGCCTCCTGGTGATGGTGGAAGAGAGCAGGGGACAGGGTCTTGCAGAGGAGCGAGAGGGAGGAGGAGCTGTAGATGGGATCGGGACCCATGGCAGCTGCGGGCGTGCCAGCGTCGAGGAGGAGTGGGGAGACGAGGAAGAGTGGGGGATCGAGGGCGTAGCCCGATGCGTGTGTGGCGGCGTTCGCTGGAACAAGGGGAGGAAGAGACCGAGAGAGGAGGAGGCAAACGGGAGAAGGGGAACAGCGCACGCTCTCCTGGCGGCGGGGTGGAGACGAGGGAGAGGGTGCGCGAGGGAGATGGGATCGGGCTCCTCGTCCCTGAGTGGCGGCGCGAGGGAGAGAAAACGAGGGAGAGGCCAGGGGATCGGGGCTAGCTAGGGTTAGGATGGTGGGCTTAGGAGGGCATATGGGCCTGGGAGGCTGACGCTGCTAGGAGGCCCAAGTGGCCAGAGGCGGCTGGGCTCCCTCTCTCTCTCAGTTTTTTTTAGAAAAAAACAGGATCAAAGAGAAAAGAATCCGAGGCTTGGCAATACTATGGAAGATATAAAAAAAATGTCCCTGGAATCCTGGATTAACTAGTATTTGAATAAAATGCCTTGGCAATTTTTAGAGGCTGCAATTTTTTATACAAGTTTGAAAATAACTCAAACTCGAATAAATCCTTAGCCCAACCAAAACACTTCCAAAAGACCTGAAAAAAGGAGGAGGTGGTCTTGGCATGGTCTTGGCCATATGAAAGAGGAGAAGGCCACTTGCAATAAATGGGTGAGAATTGAAAGAAAGAAACTATAGATGAGGGTGATGCACTTGATGAGGGATTGGTAGCAAGAGAAAGATGCAAGTGTGTTTTGGTTGATTCCATAAGAATGGAATATTTATTATAGCTCCCTAATAGTATTGGGAGTATATGTTATAAACAGAAGTCACCCTTCCCTCGATTTAAATGAACCGAAGATCCATGCAATTTATTAGGTTGAGTTTTAAAATGAGTTGCATGATGACATGATGCAATGCACATGATGAAATGATGAAATGCAACACGCAAGCAAATGACATGGCAACGACGGCGAATAACTCGAAGACACCTGGCACATCGGTCTCGGGGCGTTACAACACTCCACCACTACGAGAGGATCTCGTCCCGAGATCTAGAATGGCACCGGAGGGAAACGGAAGAGGAAGAGGAGAGGTAAAACTAAGTTGCTTCTTTGACAAACGAGTGGAACCACAACCTTGAGAGGTTGAATACATTCGAGACAGAATTCAACGAAGGTGAACAAGGTCGAAAACAACCATTTGGAAAAGAGGAAGAAACAACATTGCGAAAAAACCTTGAGGTTGAAGGGAAGATATATATATTGAAAACACTCCGGTTAAGGAAGGGGATCAAGGAAGACCAAATTCGGGCAGCACTCCGGTTGGGAAGAAAAAGAATTGAATAAGGTCTTGATAAGATGAGAATGTACTTGATGAAATCACAACACACAGCCACCAGAACTGTTGAATGAATGCAACAAGGGGTAAGAAAGATCTCAGACCGCACTCCGGTTGAGAAGGGAGTCAAAATTTGATAAGATGAGAGAGCTCAAATGAAAAACACGACACTCTGGTTGAGAACGGGATGCAAGACTTGATAAGGTGAAAAGAACTTGAACAAAGGGGCACAATACTCCGGTTGAACAAGATAGGGAAGGAATAAGAGTGATATAATTTGGACAGCACTCCGTCTATAAATGGAAGGAATTGAACTTGACAAGATGAGAGGATACTTGTAAAGAGGACACAACACTCAGATAAAAGTATAGGCATGGAAAGATCATGATCTTTGACAAAACGAGATGATGGGTTGAAAAGATGAACATCACAATGCCTCCGGAACAAAAGAATAGAAGATAGATAATTGAAATAGGAGAATGGAGAAGAAAATGCCAACTTCTGCCACAAAAGAGCTTGACAAGGCATCTTTAGGAGAAAAGTCGAACGGAATTGCTGTAAAAACAACAACGAAAAGAGTAATCATGATATATGGTCTTATGGAATACAACTCAAATTATGAGGTGACAACCTGCCACTCACGGGAAGAGAATTGGGTTGGAATGAAGAAGGAGACGAGAAACTATTTCACCGGGAGGATAAATGAAAAACTTGGATCATATATAAGCACCATAATAACAACCATCCTTAGGGAAGGCTTTAGGTGAAATATAACCCAAGACAATACCAACGACTAGGTTGATGGATTTAAAATATCCCAATCTTGACAGCATGTGAATCATGAAAACATGAACTCAGATTATCAAGAATGACACAATACCACCTCCGGTAATATGGTAGAAAGAATTGCACTCTGGATTGCAAGATGAAGAAAACTTGAGCTCCTTAGAAAAGAATCTCAATGAAAACTTCGAGAAGGGATTAAATCCTTTATGAACCATCATGTAGAACCTCCATGAAGAACTCCGGTAATAAAGAATGAACAAAAGAAAGAGAAGTTGAGAACATAAGGTGAATCCTTGTAATGATTTAGATGAATCCTCGTGATGATATAATTGAGAGAGCTTGGAATTGCGGGAAGAGAAGATGAAACAAAAGAAATCAAGAATTTTGATGAACCTCCAGCATAAGGAATTAAATCACTTGGATGAAACAAGAGTAAGAATTACATTATGCTTATCCTTCACCAATTTAAATTGATGACAATCAACGGATTTGGCATATTACTTATTCTTGTCGAAAAGATTAAGAGAGATATAACATCAGACTTGGGAAGGTATTGAACGAACCACCGGAAGGGTTGAAACAACGAATAAAATTGATATGATAAGAAAGGAAGAGAAATCTTGAACGAACCACAGGAAGAATTGATTATGAACAAAGTAAAGATAAGGAAACACCGGGAAGAATTAGCAAATGTACGAAGATGCTTGAGAGAATTTAGATACAAGTGAATATAATAGATCATGGACCGATTAGAGATCACTTGAACGCTGCACCGGTAAGATCGGAGAATGATAAGTGAAAGCTGAGAATGAATAAACCTGACTTGATGGACTCCGGATAACAAACTGAGAAGACTCTTAAATTGCTCTAGAAGGGTGAAAAGAATTCTCACGATGAAAACAATTACGAGAGGATGGCAACAAGCTAGAATCCCGAATCTTGAAGAGAATGGAGCAAGATTAAAGAGAAACTCTTCTTCGGTCTTCAAATGATGAGAATGACGACGAGAAACACCACCAATAATTATTTAGGCACTCTGGAAGAATCAAAAGCGAAGAGGTTGAGCCAACGATGAAAAGAATTTGAAAGATCTTGGAGAAATACATTTGACAGATGATAATCATTCTTACGTCAAACTTCGAAAAGAATTTGATTATAACTCCGGAAATAAGAAGAGTCGGGTAAGATCCTGGGAAAAGACCTGTGGGTTAGGGCCCACTCAGAAGAAAACACCGTTGAAATTATTTAAAAGAGAGGTTGCACCGGTTGAATTAAATGGCTTGAAAAGATAACATCCTCGAAAGAGTTTGAACGAATGCAGAGTGGAAACACGAATCATATGAGATATCTTGAGCACTCCGGAATAATAAATAGCGAGAAGTGGAATGATAATGAGGTGCACCGGCATGAGAGGGTATTTGAAACAAGGAAAAAGGAATATGAGATCAACAAAGCTTGAATTGGTTCCACCGGAGAAGAAAACGAGTGATGAGAGACGGACTTGAAGCTCCGTTAGAATATTCATGAGAATCACCGGATAAGAATATTGATAGAAAATAATCGAGAGACTTCACATCAATAAGAAGGATACTCGATTAAGAGATCTGAATCCTTGGAGAAAAACAAAGGGAGGGAGGGTGGGAAAAACAAAGACAACTTGAGATGGATGAAACGAACACCGTTGAGAAGAAGTGATAATTGATCTTGCGGAAGTTGAAATGATCGGAATCACTAGAAGAGAAAACACGCCGGTGAAAAGGATTGACAAGACAATCTTGATGATCAAGAAGGATTGGTATCCACATCGGAGTATGAGAACACCACTTAAACAAGGGATGGAATCAACATTTGACTTTGAAGCAACTCGAATACCACAACTCAAAACAAAACAAAGGGTTGGCTTGCAGAATAAGCCAGAACAAACATATGATAGAGATTTCGTCCGAAGTTTTCGTGATGGGACCTACACGGGCTCGATCGTACAACACCATCATGTACAAGGCAGTGCACATGACATACGAAGCATCCCCGAGTCAGCATAGCCAAGGACTCTTTAAGACACAACGAGACCACTGTAAAATCGACCGTGAATAGGCGAACCACTAGACGTCGAACCCCAATTTCGTATCACACATCTGTCGGAAAGATATCCTAAGAGCTACTTGAATTCCCACCTATGAAACTCCCGAAATTTTCTGGTTATGCAATCAGGTGTTGGGGATACAGGGGAAGCATAATATCTCACCCAAATCTAGCAAATCCTACATCCAGCTGTATCCATCCTTCAACACATAACCAAGAAACCTTCGGAAACCATCTACCTCAACCTTCGAAAAGCATCCGTTATACAAGTTATGGCGATACTCCCGAACTCCCGCCCCAGTACTGGGTGGCGTCGAGGTTATCTCACCAACGAACTGCATAAAGGAGATTTTCGATGTCGACGAACATATCTCAAGTATTCCAGAATTGCAACGATAAAATTATGATGACAACACCTCAGAGCTCAACTCCCCGGGACACTTCCACTAAACCCCTGACAGGAGGCACCAAGACAGTATTCTCATCATAAGTCATCGGAACAAATCCAAGATACTCGCGTGATCCTAATTTTTTTTTTGTGAAATTTGAGAAGAGAAGAGTCAAAACTCTACGTCAGGATGCCTTACCAGAGCGATGAGGAGACTGGGAAGTAAAAAGAATTCCTAAACTCTCCGATATATAATTCCTAAAGGACTCAAACATTTTTCTAGACACAACTCGGCCGCTAAAAACGATCAAGCAGTGGGGGCTCCTAAGGTCGGGGAAGGCTCTGATACCAACTTGTAACACCCTCGATGCGACTATATCTCCCACGTGTCGAGGCACGACTTAGAGGCATAATCGCATTGAAGGCATATGTCGCAAGTGAGGTAATCTTCACACAACCCATGTAATTTAATAAGGAAAAGGATACATAGTTGGCTTACAATCGCCACTTCACACAATTACATGAATAAAGCATTACCTCAATCAAATACACTCATGGTCCGACTACGAACCAAAATAAAAGAAGAACCCCAAATGCGACAAAGGACCCGATCGACCCCAACTGGGCTCCACTACTGATCAACTAGAACGAAACAACACAAAGGACAAGATCTTCAACGAGCTCCTCCTGAGCTTGGTTGCGTCATCTGCACGGTCTCATCGGCACCTGCAAGCTGGTTTTGGAAGTATCTGTGAGCCATGGGGACTCAGCAATCTCGCACCCTCGCGATCAAGACTATTTAAGCTTATGGGTAAGGTAAAAGGTATGAGGTGGAGCTGCAGCAAGCGACTAGCATATATGGTGGCTAACATACGCAAATGAGAGCGAGAAGAGAAGGCAAAGCACGGTCGATAAAAGTATGATCAAGAAGTGATCCTATAGCTACCTACGTCAAGCATAACTCGAACAACCGTGTTCACTTCCCGGACTCCGCCGAAAAGAGACCATCACGGTTACACACGCAGTTGAATCATTTTAATTAGGGTCGACTTCAGGTTTTCTACAACCGGACGTTAACAAATTCCCATCTGCCCATAACCGCGGGCACGACTTTCGAAAGATCAAATCCTTGCAGGGTGTCCCAACTTAGCCCATGACAAGCTCTCACGGTCAACGAAGGAATAGACCTCCACCCGAGACGTTCCGATCAGACTCGGTATCACGGTACAACAAGACATTTCGACAGGGTAAAATTAAACCAGCAACACCGCCCGAATGTGCGACAAATCCCGATAGGAGCTGCACATATCTCTTTCTCAGGGCACACTCAGATTGTCTTAGGTACGGGTAAGCCAGCCCAGAGTTGCCCCTGGTGGCCACCTGCAGCTGACAGGTGGACCAACACTCAGAGGAGCACTGGCCCGGGGGGGTTAAAATAATGATGACCCTTGGGCGCGCGACCCCCAAGGGAAAAGAAAAGGCTAGGAGGCAAATGGTAAAACCAATGTTGGGCATTGCTGGAAAAGCTTTACTTAAGGCGAACTGTCAAGGGGTTTCCATTATAGCCCAACCGCGTAAGGGACGCAAAATCCGGGAACATAACACCGATATGACGGAAACTAGGGCGGCAAGAGTGGAACAAAACACCAGGCATAAGGCCAAGCCTTCCACCCTTTACCAAGTATATAGATGCGTTAATTAAATAAGATATATTGTGATATCCCAACAAGTAAATAAATGTTCCAACAAGGAACAACATCTCCATGTTCCAACAAGGAACAAAATTCAATCTTCACCTGCAACTAACAACACTATAAGAGGGGCTGAGCAAAGCGGTAACATAGCCAATCAACGGTTTGCTAGGACAATGGTGGGTTAGAGGCTGAACATGGCAATTTGGGAGGCTGACAAGCAAGTGGTAGGCATCGTAGCATTGGCATAGCAAAAGAGCGAGCATCTAGCAAAGCAAAGATAGTAGTGATTTCGAGGGTATGATCATCTTGCCTGAAATCCCGCAAGGAAGAAGAACGAGTCCATGAAGAAGACAAACGGACGTAGATGAACGGGTCCTCACAACTCGACGTTATTGTAACCAACCCGAAGAAGCAAACACCGGAAAGAAGCAAACGACATAGTAAACAACCACGACAACAACAAGGCTCGATGCACAAACGAGTATGATGCATGTCCGGTTTAAAGAGGCATGGCATGGCAAAATGCACAAGCAATCCTACAAATTAAGTGGAGCTCAATATACAATGAGTTGCATATTGACGAAACACCACGCCAATTATTTAGTTCTCTCTCATTATGTACCCAACAATATTAAATGTTGTTAAGCATGGCAAGAGGTGAAGCATAAAAGAAACTATCTAACTAAACAATTTAAATGGGGCCGGATATAACAAACAACAAATCCGGTAAATCCCCATATGCATTAGTAATTTATTGCAACAACAATTTAAACATTTTAATTGTTGTTATCATGATGCGGATGACATGAACAAGTTTATGCAATTTTTATTAAAGTTGACAAGAGCATTATAAGGCATTTGTCACCGTGGTGGAAGGAAAAGGGTGCCACGGCAACGATAATGAAAACGGTGCCATGGCGACGTTCCGGTTCCGGTAACTCGATTGAGATACCGATGCAAAGGAGAAGTGTGCAGAACGTGACAAGCAAGGATGGTGGGGTGATCTCGGATACCGAGTTCCCACATGTCGGTGGCAAGGCAAAAGAGGGGCGACGTTATCGAACAAGGGTGCATCTCATACAACATGCATCCATTTACGGGCATCCTCTCGGGGTTATACCTTTGAAGCGTGCATTATCGGAACGGATCGAGTTCGGTGGTAGGGGTACACTTGTCGAAGGGGGAAGTAGTTGTTCACGGTTCGTCGTGGGAAGTAGAGGAAGTAGTCGTTCAAGCGTCCGATGGTAATAGTACTCGGTCATTTCGAAGAGGTACTTGGGGTCGTTCGAACTTGCCGATCTCGTCATCTCGAAGGGGTACTTGACGTTCTTAGCGATTCCGAAGACGAGGTAGAGGTACACTTGTTGTAGGGGTACTTGTCGGATCCACGGCGACGGTAGAGGTACAAATGTTCTCGCGGTACTTGTCGGTCCAGTCTTGGTGTAGATGTACATCGCAAACGTAGTGGTACTCGCGGACTTCGGCGCCGGTAGTCGTACACGGTTCGTAGGGGTACTTGGCGTTCTCCACGGGATGGTAGTTGTACACGTCCGAAGAGGAACTTGGTGCATCCAGGGTCTTCGGGCGTCGCGATACACCTTGTCTTGTCGAAACCGAGCGACGGTAGTGGAACTTGGCACATTTGTGTCGAATCCAAAGTCATTGTGGCATGCAACTTGCAATATACCGAAAGGTCTTGCGTATCCAAGCAAGGCAAAAAGCCCTAGGTTCAGCGGTGGCCGAACTTGATGAAAACCATGAAGTGGTCTCGGCGGCTTGAACAGGGGCCACCCGAACTCGGCGGGAGGCAAAGGCAGAGGCTCGTCCTCGTGCAGAAATGAAGCAGCGGCGGCAGCAGGGACTCGGCGCGACGGCGAGAGCTTGCAGGGGAGGTCCAGGGTTGGCAAAGCGGAGCAGCTTGTACGGTGAGGAACTTGAGGGCACGGCGCGGCGGAAGCTGGTCGCCGGCAGGGGCGGCCGGAGTCAAAGAAAGAATGCCAGGGCGCGGGTGAGGAGTCTGGCCGGAGTGGCGACGTGGTCCTAGCGGAGCTCGTGGCAGGAGACTGGCCGGGTGGCCTGGCCATGGCCTTGCGGGCGAAGGGCGCAGGTGGAGATGGCCAAACAGTGGTGGCGGGGGAGGAAGGAGAGGCCGGCGTCGAGGGACTGGTGCTCGGCGTCCCCAGCGATGCGGCGGCCTCCTGGCGATGGTGGAAGAGAGCAGGGGACAGGGTCTTGCAGAGGAGCAAGAGGGAGGAGGAGGTGTAGATGGGATCGGGACCCATGGCAGCTGCGGGCGTGCCGGCGTTGAGGAGGAGTGGGGAGACGAGGGAGAGTGGGGGATCGAGGGCGCAGCCCGATGCGTGTGTGGCGGCGTTCGCTGGAACGAGGGGAGGAAGAGACCGAGAGAGGAGGAGGCGAACGGGAGAAGGGGAGCAGCGCACGCTCTCCTGGGAGAGGAGG
This sequence comes from Triticum monococcum, assembly GCA_034509565.1. NCBI lineage: Eukaryota > Viridiplantae > Streptophyta > Magnoliopsida > Poales > Poaceae > Triticum > Triticum monococcum. The sequence continues at coordinate 133,224,162 of CM067847.1, forward strand.
AGACGAGGGAGAGGGTGGGCGAGGGAGATGGGATCGGGCTCCTCATCCCCGAGTGGCGGCGCGAGGGAGAGAAAACGAGGGAGAGGCCAGGGGATTGGGGCTAGCTAGGGTTAGGATGGTGGGCTTAGGAGGGCATATGGGCCTGGGAGGCTGACGCTGCTAGGAGGCCCAAGTGGCCAGAGGCGGCTGGGCTCCCTCTCTCTCTCTCTCAGTTTTTTTAGAAAAAAACAGGATCAAAGAGAAAAGAATCCGAGGCTTGGCAATACTATGGAAGATATAAAAAAATGTCCCTGGAATCCTGGATTAACTAGTATTTGAATAAAATGCCTTGGCAATTTTTGGAGGCTGCAATTTTTTATACAAGTTTGAAAATAACTCAAACTCGAATAAATCCTTAGCCCAACCAAAACACTTCCAAAAGACCTGAAAAAAGGAGGAGGTGGTCTTGGCATGGTCTTGGCCATATGAAAGAGGAGAAGGCCACTTGCAATAAATGGGTGAGAATTGAAAGAAAGAAACTATAGACGAGGGTGATGCACTTGATGAGGGATTGGTGGCAAGAGAAAGATGCAAGTGTGTTTTGGTTGATTCCATAAGAATGGAATATTTATTATAGCTCCCTAATAATATTGGGAGTATATGTTATAAAGAGAAGTCACCCTTCCCTCGATTTAAATGAACCGAAGATCCATGCAGTTTATTAGGTTGAGTTTTAAAATGAGTTGCATGATGACATGATGCAATGCACATGATGACATGATGAAATGCAACACGCAAGCAAATGGCATGGCAACGACAGCGAATAACTTGAAGACACCTGGCACATCGGTCTCGGGGCGTTACAGTGCAGAAGGCCATCGAGGTGGGCACAACCCACTTGGGCACGCCTGGTTGGGTTGTGCCCCCCTCGGGGCACCCCTCAGGTGTTTCTCTGGCCCCCTGGATGTCTTCTGGTCCAAAAAAATCTCCAAGAAGTTTCGTTGCATTTGGACTCCGTTTGATATTGATTTTCCGATATAAAAACAAGCAAAATACAACAACTGGCAATGGGCACTATGTCAATAGGTTAGTCCCAAAAATGATGTAAAGTTGCTATAAAATGATTGTAAAACATCCAAGAATGATAATATATTAGCATGAATACTTCATAAATTATAAATACGTTGGAGACGTATCAGCATCCCCAAGCTTAATTCCTACTCGTCCTACGCATCCTCGAGTAGGTAAATGATAAAAGAAATAATTTATGAAGTGTGAATGCTACCAAAGTACAAAAGTTTGATCAATGACAATTTCAATCACTTTTCCTAGCATCATACCAGCAATTATTTCTTATAAAACTTCTCATATTAAAATAGCAACCAATTCACATGTTAAGGTTCGAACAATGAATTCTCTTTAAACTCAACAACCTATGTTCTCAGTCACCAAGCAATTGCAATTCAGCTTATTCAACAAAGTCTAATTAAGAGCTCCACATACTCAATCATCATATAGTCTTCCATGATTGCTACTACTCAAAGCATATTCTTAGAACAAATGCAGCCATCGAACACAGAGAAAGATAGGGGCTTAATATTTCGCCTCCCAACTCATTTATCATAGAGATAATTGTCAACAATAATAAATCATGATCAAATATATTTGACTGGTCATATGTGCCTAGGTCTTTCCCCACCACATGATGCTTGCCCACTAGAGAATAGTTATGGTTGAAATGAGAAATTATACTATTGACTCTTTGCATTAAAGTAAATACTGAAAAGTAAAAGATAGGCCCTTCGCAGAGGGAAGTAGAGGTTGCCATGCGCTTTTTATTTGTATGCCCAAGCTCTTAATGCAAAGGAACGTCACGTTATATTTCCCCTTATGATAGCAACCTTTATTATGCAGTCCGTCGCTTTTATTACTTTGCCACCACAAGTTCGTACAACGCTCAATTTTCCCTTACATTAAAATATCAAACATATTTAGGAGCAATTTTTATTGCTTTATGCATCGATGACAACTTACTTGAAGAATCTTATTCAATCCATAGGTAGGTATGGTGGACACTCATGGCAAGAAACTAGGTTTAAGGGTTTTTGGATGCACAAGTAGTATCTCTACTTAGTACAAATTTTTGGCTAGCAAAAGATCCTAGGCAAACACCACATGTCGGAGGATCCATGACAATATAACTTCTATGCAAACATATCCAAACATAACTCATTACTGTTGGGGAACGCGGTAATTTAAAAAAAATCCTACGCACACGCAAGATCATGGTGATGCATAGCAACGAGAGGGGAGAGTATTGTCTACGTACCCTTGTAGACCGTAAGCGGAAGCGTTATGACAACGCGGTTGATGTAGTCGTATGTCTTCACGATCGACCGATCTAGCACCGAAGGTACGACACCTCCGCAATCTGCACACGTTCGGCTCGGTGACGTCCCGCGAACTCACGATCCAGTAGAGCTTCGAGGGAGAGCTTCGTCAGCACGACAGCGTGATGACGGTGATGATGTTGCTACTGAAACACGGCTTCGCCTAAGCACCGCTACGATATTTCCGAGGTGGATTATGATGGAGGGGGGCACCGCACACGGCTAAAAGATCAATGAACAACTTGTGTGTCCATGGGGTGCCCCTCCCCCGTATATAAAGGAGTGGAGGAGGGGGAGGGGGCCGGCCTCTCTAGGCGCGCCCCAAGGAGTCCTACTCCCACCGGGAGTAGGATTCCCCCCATCCCTTTGTTGGTTCTAGGAGAGAAGGATGGAGAGGGAAGAAGGAAGGAAAGGGGGGCCGGCCCCTCCCAATTCGGATTGGGCTTGGGGGGGGGGCGCCCCCTCCTTTGCTTCTTTCCCCTCTCTTCCACTAAGGCCCAATAAGGCCCATATACCTCCCGGGGGGTTCCGGTAACCTCCTAGTACTCCGGTATACTCCCGATTTCACCCGAAACCATTCTGGTGTCCAAACATAGGCTTCCAATATATCGATCTTTACGTCTCGACCATTTAGAGACTCCTCGTCATGTCCGTGAGGAAATCCAGGACTCCGAACTACCTTCGGTACATCATAACATATAAACTCGTAATACCGATCGTCATCGAACGTTAAGCGTGCGGACCCTATGGGTTCGAGAACTATGTAGACATGACCGAGACATGTCTCCGGTCAATAACCAATAGCGGAACCTGGATGCTCATATTGGTTCCTACATATTCTACGATGATCTTTATCGATCAAACCGCATAACAACATACGTTGTTCCCTTTGTCATCGGTATGTTACTTGCCCGAGATTCGATCGTCGGTATCTCAATACCTAGTTCAATCTCGTTACCAGCAAGTCTCTTTACTTGTTCTGTAATGCTTCATCTTGTAACTAACTCATTAGTTACATTGCTTGCAAGGCTTATTGTGATGTACATTACCGAGAGGGCCCAGATATACCTCTCCAAAAATCGGAGTGACAATTCCTAATCTTGATCCATGCCAACTCAACAAACACCAACGAAGACACCTGTGGAGCACCTTTATAATCACCCAGTTACGTTGTGACGTTTGGTAGCACACAAAGTGTTCCTATGGTATTCGGGAGTTGCATGATCTCATAGTCATAGGAACATGTATAGTTATGGAGAAAGCAATAGCAACAAACTAAACGATCATCGTGCTAAGCTGACGGATGGGTCAAGTCAATCACATCATTCTCTAATGATGTGATCCCGTTAATCAAATGACAACTCATGTCTATGGTTAGGAAACATAACCATCATTGATTCAACGAGCTAGTCAAGTAGAGGCAAACTAGTGACACTCTGTTTGTCTATGTATTCACACATGTACTAAGTTTCCGGTTAATACAATTCTAGCATGGATAATAAACATTTATCATGATATAAGGAAATATAAATAACAACTTTATTATTGCCTCTAGGGCATATTTCCTTCAGTCTCCCACTTGCACTAGAGTCAATAATCTAGATTACAGTGTAATGATTCTAACACCCATGGAGTCTTGGTGCTGATCATGTTTTGCTCGTGAGAGAGGCTTAGTCAACGGGTCTACAACATTCAGATCCCTATGTATCTTGCAAATCTCTATGTCTCCCTCCTTGACTTGATCGCGGATGGAATTGAAGCATCTCTTGATGTGCTTGGTTCTCTTGTGAAATCTGGATTCCTTTGCCAAGGCAATTGCATCAGTATTGTCACAAAAGATTTTCATTGGACCCGATGCACTAGGTATGACACCTAGATCGGATATGAACTCCTTCATCCAGAATCCTTCATTTGCTGCTTCTGAAGCAGCTATGTATTCCGCTTCACACGTAGATCCCGCCACGATGCTCTGCTTGGAACTTCACCAATTGACAGCTCCACCATTTAATGAAAACACGCATCCGATTTGTGACTTAGAGTCATCCGGATCAGTGTCAAAGCTTGCATTGACGTAACTGTTTACGATGAGTTCTTTGTCACCTCCATATACGAGAAACATATCCTTAGTCCTTTTCAGGTATTTCAGGATGTTCTTGACCACTGTCCAATGATCCACTCATGGATTACTTTGGTACCTCCCTGCTAAAATCAAGGCACACATCAGGTCTAGTACACAGCATCGCATACATGATAGAGCCTATGGCTGAAGCATAGGGAACACCTTTCATTTTCTCTCTATCTTCTGCAGTGGTCGGGCATTGAGTGTGACTCAACTTCACACCTTGTAATACAGGCAAGAACCCTTTCTTTGCCTGATCCATTTTGAACTTCTTCAAAACTTTATCAAGGTATGTGCTTTGTGAAAGTCCAATCAAGCATCTTGATCTATCTCTATAGATCTTGATGCCCAATATATAAGCAGCTTCACCGAGGTCTTTCATTGAAAAATTCTTATTCAAGTATCCTTTTATGCTATTCAGAAAATCAGTATCATTTCTGATCAACAATATGTCATCTACATATAATATCAAAAATGCTACGGAGCTCCCACTCACTTTCTTGTAAATACAGGCTTCTCCAAAAGTCTATATAAAACCATATGCTTTGATCATACTATCAAAGCGTATATTCCAACTCCGAGAGGCTTGTACCAGTCCATAAATGGATCGCTGGAGCTTGCACACTTTGTTAGCACCTTTTGGATCGATAAAATCTTCTGGTTGCATCATATACAACTCTTCTTTAAGGTATCCATTAAGGAATGCAGTTTTGACATCCATTTGCCAAATTTCATAATCATAAAATGCGGCAATTGCTAACATGATTCAGACGGACTTAAGAATCGCTATGGGTGAGAAGGTCTCATCGTAGTCAGCTCCTTGAACTTGTCGAAAACCTTTCGTGACAAGTCAAGCTTTGTAGACAGTAGCATTACCGTTAGTGTCACTCTTCTTCTTGAAGATCCATTTATTCTCTATGGCCTGCCGATCATCGGGCAAGTCAACCAAAGTCCACACTTTGTTCTCATACATGGATCCCATCTTAGATTTCATGGCTTCAAGCCATTTTGCGGAATCTGGGATCATCATCGCTTCCTCATAGTTCGTAAGTTCGTCATGGTCAAGTAACATGACTTCCAGAACAGGATTACCGTACCACTCTGGTGCGGAACTTACTCTAGTTGACCTACGAGGTTCGGCAGTAACTTGATCAAAAGTTTCAAGATCATCATCATTAGCTTCCTCACTTACTGGTGTAGGAATCACTAGAACTGATTTCAGTGATGAACTACTTTCCAATAAAGGAGAAGGTACAATTACCTCGTCAAGTTCTACTTTCCTCCCACTCACTTCTCTAGAAAGGATCCATTCTTAGCAATGAATATCTTGCCTTCGGATCTGTGATAGAAGGTGTACCCACCAGTCTCCTTTGGGTATCCTATGAAGACACATTTCTCCGATTTGGGTTCGAGCTTATCAGGTTGAAGCTTTTTCACATAAGCATCACAGCCCCAAACTTTAAGAAACGGCAACTTGGGTTTCTTGCCAAACCACAGTTCATAAGGTGTCGTCTCGACGGATTTAGATGGTGCCCTATTTAACGTGAATGCAGCTGTCTCTAAAGCGTAACCCCAAAATGATAGCGGTAAATCAGTGAGAGACATCATAGATCACATCATATCTAGTAAAGTGCGATTACGACGTTCGGACACACCATTATGCTATGGTGTTCCAGGTGGCCTGAGTTGCGAAACTATTCCGCATTGTTTCAAATGAAGTCCAAACTCATAACTCAAATACTCACCTCCACGATCAGATCGTAGAAACTTGATTTTCTTGTTACGGTGATTTTCCACTTCACTATGAAATTCTTTGAACTTTTCAAATGTTTCAGACTTATGTTTCATCAAGTACCCATATCTGCTCAAATCATCTGTGAAGGTGAGAAAATAACGATATCCGCCGCGAGCTTCAATGTTCATTGGACCACATACATCAGTATGTATGATTTCCAATAACTCTGTTGCTCGCTCCATTGTTCCGGAGAACGGAGTTTTAGTCATCTTGCCCATGAGGCATGGTTCGCAAGTACAAGTGATTCATAATCAAGTGATTCCAGAAGTCCATCAGAATGGAGTTTCTTCATGCGCTTTACACCAATATGACCTAAACGGCAGTGCCACAAATAAGTTGCACTATCATTATCAACTCTGCATCTCTTGGCTTCAATACTATGAACATGTGTATCACTACTATCAAGATTCAGTAAAAACAAACCACTCATCAAGGGTGCATGACCATAAAAGATATTACTCATATAAATAGAACAACCATTATTCTATGATTTAAATGAATAACTGTCTCGCATTTAAACAAGATCCAGATATAATGTTCATGCTCAACGCTGGCACCAAATAAAAATTATTTAGGTCTAAAACTAATCCCGATGGTAGATGTAGAGGTAGCGTGCCGACGGCGATCACATCGACTTTGGAACCATTTCCCACGTGCATCGTCACCTCGTCCTTAGCCATTCTTTGTTTAATCCGTAGCCCCTGCTTCGAGTTGCAAATATGAGCAACAGAACCAGTATCAAATACCCAGGCGCTACTACGAGCATTAGTAAGGTACACATCAATAACATGTATATCAAATATACCTTTCACTTTGCCATCCTTCTTATTCGCCAAATACTTGGGGCAGTTTCGCTTCCGGTGACCAGTCCCTTTGCAGTAGAAGGACTCAGTCTTAGGCTTAGGTCCAGACTTGGGCTTCTTCCCTTGAGCAGCAACTGGCTTGATGTTCTTCTTGAATTTCCCCTTCTTCCCTTTGCCCTTTTTTCTTGAAACTGGTGGTCTTGTTAACCATCAACACTTGATGCTCGTTCTTAATTTCTACCTCCGCAACCTTTAGCATCGCGAAGAGCTCGGGAATAGCCTTATCCATCCCTTGCATATTATAGTTCATCAAGAAACCTTTATAGCTTGGTGGTGGTGATTGAAGAACTCTGTCAATGACACTATCATCAGGAAGATTAACTCCTAGCTGAGTCAAGTGGTTGTGGTACCTAGACATTCTGAGTATGTGTTCGCTGACAGAACTGTTCTCCACCATTTTGCAGCTATAGAACTTGTTGGAGACTTCATATCTCTCAACTCGGGCATTTGCTTGAAATATTAACTTCAACTCCTGGAACATCTCATATGCTCCATGACGTTCAAAATGTCTTTGAAGTCCCGATTCTAAGCTGTAAAGCATGGCACACTGAATTATCGAGTAGTCACCAGCTTTGCTCTGCCAGACGTTCATAACGTCCGGAGTTGCTCCTACAGCGGGTCTTGTACCTAGTGGTGCTTCCAGGACGTAATTCTTCTGTGCAGTGATACGTCTCTGATACGTCTCCAACGTATCTATAATTTTTGTTTGTTCCATGCTATTATATTATCTGTTTTGGATGTTAATGGGCTTTATTTTACACTTATACATTATTTTTGGGACTAACCTATTAGCCGGAGGCCCAACCCAAATTGCTGTTTTTTTGCCTATTTCAGTGTTTCGTAGAAAAGGAATATCAAACAGAGTCCAAACGGAATGAAACCTTCGGGAACGTGATTTTTCGAACAAACATGATCCAGAGGACTTGGAGTGGACGTCAAGCAATCAACGAGGCGGCCATGAGCCAGGGGGCGCGCCTACCCCCTTGGGCGCGCCCTCCACCCTTGTGGGCCCCTTGTTTCTCCACCGACCTACTTCTTCCTCCTATATATATCCATATACCCCGCAAACATCCAGGAGCACCACGAAACCCTATTTCCACCGCCGCAACCTTCTGTACCCAAGAGATCCCATCTTTGGGCCTTTTCCAGAGCTCCGCCGGAGGGGGCATTGGTCACGGAGGGCCTCTACATCAACTCCATGGCCCCTCCGATGATGTGTGAGTAGTTTACCTCAGACCTTCGGCTCCATAGCTAGTAGCTAGATGGCTTCTTCTCTCTCTTTGGATCTCACTACAAAGTTCTCCTCGATTCTCTTGGAGATCTATTCGATGTAATCTTCTTTTGCGGTGTGTTTGTTGAGATCCGATGAATTGTGGGTTTATGATCAAGTTTATCTATGAACAATATTTTAATCTTCACTGAATTCTTTTATGTATGATTGGTTTATCTTTGCAAGTCTCTTCGAAATATCAGTTTGGTTTGGCCTACTAGATTGATCTTTCTTGCAATGGGAGAAGTGCTTAGCTTTGGGTTCAATCTTGCGGTGCTCGATCCCAGTGACAGAAAGGGAAACGACACATATTGTATTGTTGCCATCGAGATAAAAAGATGGGGTTTACATCATATTGCATGAGTTTATCCCTCTACATCATGTCATCTTGCTTAAGGCGTTACTCTGTTCTTATGAACTTAATACTCTAGATGCATGCTGGATAGCGGGCGATGTGTGGAGTAATAGTAGTAGATGCAGAATCGTTTAGGTCTACTTGTCTCGGACGTGATGCCTATATACATGATCATGCCTAGATATTCTCATAATTATTCGCTTTTCTATCAATTGCTCGAAAGTAATTTGTTGACCCACCGTGATACTTATGCTATCTTGAGAGAAGCCACTAGTGAAACCTATGGCCCCCGGGTCTATTTTCCATCATAAAAGTTTCCAATCTACTTTATTTTGCAATCTTTACTTTCAATCTATATCATAAAAATACCAAAAATATTTATCTTATTATTATCATCTCTATCAGATCTCACTCTTGCAAGTGGCCGTGAAGGGATTGACAACCCCTTTATCGCGTTGGTTGCAAGGTTCTTATTTGTTTTTGTAGGTACGAGGTGACTCGTGCATGGTCTCCTACTGGATTGATAACTTGGTTCTCAAAAACTAAGGGAAATAGTTACGCTGCTTTACTGCACCACCCTTTCCTCTTCAAGGGAAAACCAACGCAGTTCTCAAGAGGTAGCAAGAAGGATTTCTAGCGCCGTTGCCGGGGAGATCTACGCCAAGTCAAGACATACCAAGTACCCATCACAACTCTTATACTTCGCATTACATTATTTAACATTTGCCTCTCGTTTTCTTCTCCCCCACTTCACCCTTGCCGTTTTATTCGACCTCCTTTTCGTTCGCCTCTTTTTCCTTCCTGCCTTCTGTGCGCTCGTTCTTTTTGCAATCTGTTGCCATCATGTCTGAAACTAGGGAGGTTAGCGTTGATAAGGATAATAATATGGAAAACTTTGATGCTACTAATGATCCTCTTGAAAATCCTGTTATTTTGCACACTAAAAAGTTTCTTATTGGTAGCGGTAATATTATTGGGAAGGGAGTTATTCAAGATTTCTTTACTTGTGCCGGTGCTTTGCCCACCATGAGTGGATCTATCCTTCATAAAACTAGTAGTCTCGCAGATGCTTTATCTTTTCTCATAGTTGAACTCGAAAGACAATTTTTACATATGCATCCTTCCATACAAAGGATTTTCCTAGAATTTTCTAATATTGAGCATTCTTCTGTTAAGAGAGCAGCAACCATCTTTTTAGCTCATGAGTTTAGATTTATAATAAAAGAAGCCAATGAAATTTTTGCGCATTATAGGGTGGATGTTGGCCGTCCTCCCATAGAAGCGATCCTTTTCTATCAAGAAAACATTATGCGTTTACGATCTTTAGATCATGTTGTTTTTAATGAAAACCTTAGAAAAAAGGTTCCTACCGATGCTCTTGTAAATAGGATCTCTGAACTTAATGATAATTTTTCCATCCAAAACAATGGGCTAGGTTTTTCCCTTGAACAAAGGCTCATGACTTTTTGCCAAAAGAATGCTTATAATGATTAATTGATTGTGCAATATGAGGGGTCAAAGGAGGAACCAATACCTCCCGAGCTTGATCTTGGGGACTTTTGTCCCATTAAATTTAGCCCTTTTGATTATTTTTGCTTGCCACAAAGGAAGCTTGCTGCTGAACGTAGGGAGTATGAGATGAGCTTTCGCGATTTATCTTATCATTATCATGGCAATACTTACATCTATCCTTGCCTTTATGCCTAGCTAAGGGCGTTAAACGATAGCGCTTGTTGGGAGGCAACCCAATTTTATTTTTATTCCTTGCTTTTCGCTCCTGTTTAGTAATAAATAATTTCTCTAGCCTCTATTTTGGTTGTGTATTTTGTGTTTAATTAGTGTTTGTGCCAAGTATAACCGTTGGGAAGACTTGGGGAAAGTCTTTTTGATCTTGCTGTAAAAAACAGAAACTTTAGCGCTCACGAGAATTGCTGCCATTTTTTACTGGAGGGTGCTATTTAGTTAATTATTTTTGAATATGATTAATAGATAAATTCCTCACGTCCAGCAATTTATTTTAGAATTTTTGGGGTTCCAGAAGTGGTCGAAACCTACAGATTACTACAGACTGTTCTGTTTTTGACAGATTCTGTTTTTCGTGTGTTGTTTGCTTATTTTGATGAATCTATGGCTAGTAATAGAGTTTATGAACCACAGAAAAGTTGGAATACAGTAGGTTTAACACCAATATAAATAAAGAATGAGTTCATTACAGTACCATGAAGTGGTGGTTTGTTTTCTTTTTCTAACGGAGCTCACGAAGATTTTCTTTTAAGTTTTGTGTTGTGAAGTTTTCAAGTTTTGGGTAAGGATTTGATGGATTATGGAACAAGGAGTGGCAAGAGCCTAAGCTTGGTGATGCCCAAGGCACACCAAGGTAAAATCCAAGGACACCAAAAAGCCTAAGCTTGGGGATGCCCCGGAAGGCATCCCCTCTTTCGTCTTCGTCTATCGGTAACTTTACTTGGAGCTATATTTTTATTCGCCACATGATATGTGTTTTGCTTGGAGCGTCTTGTATGATTTGAGTCTTTACTTTTTATTTTACCACAATCATCCTTGCTGTACACACCTTTTGGGAGAGACACACATGAATTGGAATTTATTAGAATACTCTATGTGCTTCACTTATATCTTTTGAGCTATATAGTTTTTGCTCTAGTGCTTCGCTTATATCTTTTAGAGCATGATGGTGGTTTTGTTTTATAGAAATAATTGATCTCTCATGCTTCACTTATATCATTTTGAGAGTCCTTTAGAACATCATGGTAATTCACTTTGGTTATAAATTTTAAATGCTAAGAGAAGTTTGATGCTTGATAGATGGTTTTGAGACATAAAGGTGGTAATATTAGAAGTGAGCTAGTTGAGTAATTGTGAAATTGATTAATACTTGTGTTGAAGTTGGCAAGTCCCGTAGCATGCATGTGTGGTGAACGTTATGTGACAAATTTGAAGCATGGGGTGTTCTTTGATTGCTTTCCTTATGAGTGGCGGTCGGGGACGAGCGATGGTCTTTTCCTACCAATCTATCCCCCTAGGAGCATGCGCCTAGTGCTTGGTTTTGATGACTTCTTGATTTTTGCAATAAGTATGTGAGTTATTTATGACTAATGTTGAGTCCATGGATTATAAGCACTCTCACCCTTCCACCATTGCTAGCCTCTTCGGTACCGTGCATTGCCCTTTCTCACCTTGAGAGTTGGTGCAAACTTCGCCGGTGCATCCAAACCCCGTGATATGATACACTCTATCACACATAAGCCTCCTTATATATTCCTCAAAACATCCACCATACCTACTGAAAGTGCGTTATATCGACTAGAGGGGGGGTGAATAGGCGATTTTTATGAAAGTCTTCAAAACGTGGAAGTTATGAAGACAAACAGAATGGACAAGCCTATCACTATGCAACGGAAGTTAGATTACACAAGGCAAGCCATGGTCAAGTATACAATATAGTGAAAGCACAATGACAAACAGCTTCAGTGTAATAAGGATCAGGTAGGAAGAAGTTATGAAGCCAAACAGATCATACAGTCAAGTTGTGAAGACAGAAGATAAAGCAAGCATGCAATGGCTTCACAATGTGTAATGGTAAGTAAAGGGAGGTGAATATGAAACCAGTGACACGCTGAAGACAATGATTTGTTGGACCAGTTCCAGTTGCTGTGACAACTGTACGTCTGGTAGGAGCGGCTAGGTATTTAAACCAAAGGACACACAGTCCCGGACACCCAGTCCTGAACACGCAGCTCAGGACACCCAGTCCTCACCGTTTTCTCCTTGAGCTAAGGTCACACAGACCTCGCCCAATCACTCTGGTAAGTCTTCAAGGTAGACTCCCAAACCTTCACAGACTTCGTTCACCGGCAATCCACAATTTCTCTTGGATGCTCAGAACGCGACGCCTAACCGGCTGGAGGATGCACAGTCCTCAAGTGTAATAAGTCTTCAGATCACTCAAACAAGAAGACTTAAGTGATGCCCAATTACTCTAGCTCTGGATGGTTAGGGCTTTTCTCCTCGCTAGGGATTTTCTCTCAAAGGCTTCGAGGTGGGTTGCTCTCAAACGACAAAAGCCGTGCACTGAAATCTGAGCAGCCAACCGTTTATGGTTGTGGGGGTGGACTATTTATAGCCACTTGGCAACCCGACCTGATTTGTCCGAAATGACCCTGGGTCACTAAGGAGCTGACACGTGTACCAACGGTCGAATTTCGAACTCACACGGCAACTTTACTTGGGCTACAAGTAAAGCTGACTTGTCTGACTCTGGACAAGATTTTCTCTCATTGTCTTCACTCGAAGACATAGGATTTGAATTAGGCATCACTTCAGTCATCCTGATTGGTTCTCTTGGACCCCACTTAACAGTACGGTGGTGCCTATGACACAACATGAATGAAGTAAAACCCCTGTTCAAGAATTCATCCGATTAATCAGTTAACTTGCCGATTAATCCCTACTCATAGGGTCACCGAGTAGCCGATAAACTGATAAATCATCCGATTAATTGATTAAATGGACGATTAACTTGCCGATTAGCCTATTAATCCCCTACTCGCCAGCCAAACGAGCAGTTACCAGTTAACGATTTCCTCAACAATGAGTAAAACTACGAAGGATCTAAGTCTTCGAGTTCCATAAGCTTCATAGGGAGTCTTCACATGTCATTGTCTTCAACATGAATATCTTCATAAACCACCATTGTCTTCAATGTCTTCGTGCATTTTTAGGGGTCATCTCTGGTAGCTAAACTGAATCAATGATGGACTTCTACCTGTGTTATCCTGCTATTCTCACAAACACATTAGACCCTCAACTAGGTTTGTCGTCAATACTCCAAAACCAACTAGGGGTGGCACTAGATGCACTTACAATCTCCCCCTTTTTGGTGATTGATGACAAACTAGTTGAAGTTTTCAACGGGGAATATAATTTGTGAAATTGTAAAGGAATTGTCTTCATAAGCTGCAAGGGCTCCCCCTGAAGATGTGCATATAAGTAATTTGCTTCTGGAACGCAAATGCACATGGCAGGTTGTACTTGTGGGAATCCACTTCAACTTATGATGACAATCCACCATGCATGTAAAGGTATATGAAGAGAATGACATGCATAATGAAAAATGGACGTCTGCGAAATGATATAAGTGCGAAAATTATCGTCGTACATGCGGAATTTATCTTCACAAAAACATAGTGGCAAACAAGTAGCAGACGACCATCAAGTTTAAGTGTTACAACTCAAAGAACCAAATGTAGCAAAACGAGAGTTGTAAGCACGAAGAAAAATGTAGCAAAATATAAAGCACCCGCCCATATTATTGACCCTCTTGAAGACTATAAATATCATATGCTTCTCCCCCTTTTGTCAGTGATGACCAAAAAGGTTTGAAGACATAGAGTTTTCTACGCGTTCCCAGGCGCAGCAGGGTCGATGGAGGCGTTTGGTGGTGCTGAAGAGCTTGGTGCAGGGTCGACGCGCGCTGAAGAAGGTGGTGGTGATGTAGCGTCGTCTTCTTCCTCAATGATTCTTCCAGTCACGGTGGCAGCAGAGGAAGAGAACTCTGAATCTTCAAGGGACGGAGTTCCGCGCAGCACAACTCTTCTGGGGGGTGTGGAGTCAAACTTGAATCTCTCTCTGAAGCCATCCTCTTGAAGTTCAGCTTTAGTGCACATCATGGTGAGGCCTTTCCAAGTGCGGCGACAGGTTTCATGTGCGACGAATGCATTCTTGGTGGCCAGATTTCTGATGCGATTGACGTCTTGCATGATACTTCTCATCTGCCTTTTGAGCCAGTCGTGATGCCTATCTTGCTTTTGGTGAAGAGCCACAAGAAGTTCTCGGTCATTGAGTGTACGAGCGCGTTTCTTGGGTCTCTGTGCAGCTGTGCTGTCAGTGGCTTCAGTTGATGCAGGGGCACGTGTGGTGCCAGCCATTGGATACACTCTTGAGATGGCTTCAACACCTTCATCATTCTGAGTGAAGCTCTGGTGTTCTGCATTCTGAAGACTTAATGGTTGCTTGGCAGGCTCAGGATATATTGCTTCAACAGAGGTGTCCACATCGGGTAAGAAGATCCTATGGTTGCGGGCTGAGGGCTGATAGGGGATAGTAGAGTGAAGCTTGATCAGCCTCATAACCCAAGGAGCATAAATCTTCAAACCAAAGAGATCTGAGCCAGACGCTGCAAGTTGGCGTATAAAGAGATCCTGTGCGTTGAAGCATTTGCCATGCAGGATACAGAAGATGAGAGTCTTCATGGCACCTTCAACCTTGGCATATGGAGAGTGCCCCTTAATGGGCCATAGAGTCCGCCTGACGATGTGATATATAGTTCTGGGCAGGTACTCTAAGTCTTCAACGAAGAACTCAGTTGGATAAGGTGCATCAAGAGGCAATGGCTTCATCATTGAGAGCATCTGACTCATATTTGGCTCAGGTCGCTGGAATATGCTCTCAATTGCTTCAGCATGGAGTTGGCAGCCTTCTTCGAAGAGTTCGCCAGGAGTGGGTAGGCCGGTAAGCTCAATGATATCGAATGCATTGGCTTCATGATGGACATTGCCGGTCATCCACTCCAGGACCCAAGTCTTAGGATCTCTGTTATAGCCTTTGATATGCAGGGTGGCATAGAACTGGAGCAGAAGCTCTTCATTCCAGTGCTCTTCATCGGTGATAAACGGCAGCAGACCCACTTGCTTGAAGCAATCCAGTGCTTCTTCCAGACCAGGCAGACCAGCAATAGCTTCAACCTCAAGGCGCTGGTGAGGAAAGATGCGGCCTTGGTTGTATAGGATGCATGAATAATAGCTGCGTTGTGGGTAGCTCCAGAACCTATCTGATACAATCCGTTCCCTTGAATAAGGGTTCTTGGAGCTGTTGAAGAACGTGTTATCTGCCTTGAAGCTGTTGATGTTGAAGGAGCCAGGAGCTGATGCAGGACCTGGGAACCTTGGCAGTCGTGGGATCGGCTTCTGGACCTGGGGCCTGTGCGCAACATGATAGTTGAATTGTGGACCGGCAGCAGACTCAGGCACAGAAGGTTCAGATGCAGTAGCTTCAGTGTCTCTTGAAGCTGTTGGTGCGAAGGGCTCCACAATTGCTTCAGCGTTGGTTGTGGCAGCCTCAACGTTTTCACCCTCAACACGTGTAGTGAGAGGGACGGATTCAGGCACGTTCTCCTGGAACACTTCTTGTTGGTGCGGGGGAGATGGAGCTTGAGGTTCTTCTTCATGCTCTTCGGCTGATGCAGTCGGAATGTCGTCAGCAGCCTGAGCCCTTGGCCCTTTGCGAAGCCTACGGAATGTAGGCGACGCCGGTGGAGTTCCAGTGGGCTGGGGCTCATTCTCTTCCTCCTGTGGGCGATCTGCCCACGATGCATCTTGTGTGATTGGTGTCAATGGACGACCAATGCTGATCATTTCGCTTGTCTCAAGCTAAGGAAGGGCTGCATCACCTTGTACATTGTCTTGGAGACCAATGTCTTCAGCAGCGTTGGGGTCGGCTGCTGGAATGTCTTCAGCGTGCGGAGCCTCTGTGAAAGTAGGCTCATGCACTGTCAACTGACGATCTTCGTCAGGATAGCGGACGGAGAGGGGTTCGACTATCAAGGGCTCTGTGGGAGCAGCTCGAGATTTCTTGGTCTTGCGCTTCTTGATGGTGGGGTCAGAAGGAGAGGCTTCAGGGTGTTTCCTCTTCCTTGCTTCAGCTTCGGCTGTCCGTGTCTTCTTGAGCTCTGAAGCGGTTGACCGGTGCTTTGGCTTCGAGCCAGTCTTAGCAGTGGGGAAGACAATCGGAACAGCTTCTTGCCTTGGTGCGTCTTGTTCAGCCACAGCGGGCTTCTTCTTTTTCTTCGCGGCCATCCTGGGGTCGATGCCGGGACGCCCAAGTGCCTTGCGCTTCTCGGCCTCATTGTAGGCCTGCACACAACGATCAGCCAGAGTCTTCATTCGCTCCCGCGAACCCTGAGCTTCGGCATGTTTCTTCAGAAAGTTTTCCTTCAACTCGTGCAACATGATCTTGAAGTCCTTGACCTCTTGGATGCTGAGCTTGGCCATATTCTGATTGAACTGAGCCTTTTCAAAATCAATCTTCTGCTTTAGTTCAACAATGCGCTGGGCAATTGCAAGTTCTGAAGCAATAGTGCCTTGGAAGGCGACGCTGAGGCCAATGGGCAGCTGCAGATCATCGAAGCTGATATTGGGTGTATCAAACCACTCATCGATGAAGTTGTGGATGATTGCTGCATCAAACAGAGGCAGATTGTTGAAGATTTCAGCCTCCTCCTTGCTCTTGATGAGCTGCTCAAGAGCGTCATCGCCAAGATCTTCATCACTGGACAGATCAATGGTCTCGCTGCGCAGAATGGCAGCAGCTATGAGCTCTTTGCCTGTGTGTGGCTGAGGCTTCTTGGCTTCTTGGGGCTTGGAGACTCGTGATAAGTCTTCAGACTGCACACTGGCTTCAGGAGGTGCAGTTGCCAATGGCTTCGCTCTGGAGATTTTGGGAGAAGCGGCTGGCTTTGAAGTTTTTGGTTTCTGCGTCTGCTCCGGCTTCGGTGCAGCACGAGCGTCATCAGACTCAGTGTCTGTTGGAGGGTCGTTCACGGCAGTCCCTTGGACTAGAATGCGAGTGATGAGGCCTTCGAGATTGGCATACGGCCCGATGATATTGGGATTGGCATCGCGTGTGCCATCCGCCCTTGGTTTAGAGCGACCAGGGTTGAAGTCCAACCCCAACTCCTTCTTGTTTTGCTTCGCAGAGTTCTGAGCAAATTGGAAGTTGCGCTTGAACAGAGTGTCATCGCGACACCAGAGAAGTGATGACGGATGTGCTTCAGCTGGCTGTGGTCCTCTGACCATGCATGGATAGAAGCCTTGAGCAATGGCTTCGTCTCTGGACCGGGGTACGAGATTTTTGTACAATACGTCTCCCCACGGTCTCTTGATGGCGCACTTTTCTGCATATTCCTTAGTGACGAAGCGGTATTGGAACCACTGCTCTGCCCAATATCTTCGAATCCATTGGATTCGTGTCTTGCGCTGACCATAGCTCTCTTCAGGATCAGTTTTGTACATTTCTGCCAATTCATCAGGCAGATCTTTAGACGTTTCACCACGTCTCTGTCTGCCTCCCTTCCTTGCTGGTTTTTCTGCTGCCATGAAGCTTAACTTGGAAGGCTTCAAAGCGTTCAAAGGCTTCAAAGGCTTCCTTTTGCTTGACCAACAAGAACTGGCTTCAGGAGAATTGATGTGACGCTGTAAGAACTCTGCAAATGAATGCAGACTATGAGAACCAAAAGATTCTCCCACGGACATGTACCTGTGACAGCATTAAGGTGCGAGGGAAGGGGAAGAGGTCATATGCATTCTCAGAAGATTTTGAAGATAAATCAGTTTAGAAGATATTGACCTCATCATGCGAAGACATTCACTTTATAGAAAAGAAGTTGGTTCCAGATTTATACGAACCCACAGATCAGTACAAGTGAGGAATCTAACCACTTCATGAAGCACAAGTGAATATACTAGGCAAGTTATGAGATGCAGATTGAGAGATATGTAACTTGTGTGAATAGAAACTTCTTATGGCAGAAAGTGACCGAACTATAGGATCAAAAGAGGCTGTAAAAAGAGGTTTTATTTACCACACTTGGAACTGCTAGACGAAGTGGGAGTTGAGGCCGAGCAGTTTGATCCTCCGTGCCCTAACTTGGCGACGGAAGACACCTACGGTGACGGTGCAGAGACCGATGTCCGCAGTCGGCGTGAAAACGGCGTCGGAGAGGTTGCGGTAGTGAAGCACTTCGTCGCCGGCGTCGTTGAGAGCTAGCGGTGGCGCTAGGGTTCGTGCGAGGGTGGAAGAAGAGATAATGACCGCAGTGAATCGTGTATTTATAGGGATAGGGGCGGCACTGCGCTATTACTCAGGTGCCCCTGGCGATTCGCATCTGATCAGCACGTGGCCATCATGCGGTATTGTGGGGGGCAGTTCCACATCCCACGCACGCCTTGTTTGTCGGGTGTCGTTCCTACTTCTCCGGATTTCTTTTTGATGAAAAAGTATTGAAAACGGTTTCAAAGTTTGTCTCTGTGTCTTCAGCTGACTAGGATGAGTGAAGACATTCTACAGTTTCAATAGAATGCATACGACTTGGAGAGACAGAGTTTGAGGTAGGAAGCATGGAGAGGTTAGGGTCCGATCACATTCACTTAGTTCAAAAGATTCAAACAAGAAGACATAGCTATAAGTGAATGCTGTAGAGGACAGAACACCAGTACATATATATATATATAATCAACATAGTGAAGATAATCATGAAGACATATTGAGATTGAAGCCAAACCAAATGTGAAGAAATAGCAAATGTAACGCCATGAGTGAAACACTTCAAGCAGAAAATTTGGTGGTGGCGTTACCCACCGTATAGGAAGTATTAGACCCAGACACGGCGCACAATTGTCGTGGCGCTCCGAAGTCAAATTCCATGTTAATGTATTCACACTTAGAACGTATGTCTTCATTGATTGAAGATATACATTACTTCGTGTGTTGCACATCTAAGTCATCAACATGCATAGGTGTTAGGATGTGTGCCTGATCACAGGACATTTGAGGATTCCAAGATATTTAGCTCACACCGTAACTTGCAAAATCTCTTCTCATCCAAGGGCTTGGTGAAGATATCTGCCAATTGCTCTTCAGTGTTGACGTGTATGATATCAATATCTTCCTTTGCAACATGATCTCTGAGAAAATGATGACGAATTTCGATGTGCTTTGTCTTCGAGTGCTGAACTGGGTTGTTGGCGATCTTGATGGCGCTTTCTTTGTCGCAGTAAAGTGGCACTTGCTTCAGATGAATGCCATAATCCTTGAGGGTTTGCTTCATCCATAGAAGCTGAGCGCAGCAGGATCCAGCAGCAATGTATTCAGATTCAGCAGTGGAGAGAGATACACAGTTCTGCTTCTTTGAAGACCAACATACAAGTGATCGGCCCAGAAAGTGACATGTGCCTGATGTGGACTTCCGATCAACCTTGTCACCAACATAATCAACATCCGAAAATCCAACCAGATCAAACTCTGAGCCCTTTGGATACCATAACCCTAGAGTTGGGGTGTGAGCCAAATATCGAAGAATTCGCTTCACAGCTAAGTGATGCGACTCCTTTGGTGCCGCTTGGAATCGAGCACACATGCAAACACTAAGCATAATATCTGGCCTAGATGCACATAAATAAAGCAAAGAACCAATCATGGAGCGGTATACCTTTTGATCTAACTCTTTACCATTGTCGTCAGGACCCAGATGATGTTTGGTTGGCATTGGTGTTGTGAAACCTTTGCAGTCTTGCATACCGAACTTCTTCAGGCAATCTTTGAGATACTTCTCTTGAGATATGAAGATGCCATTGCGTTGTTGCCGTATCTAAAGACCGAGGAAGAATTTCAGCTCCCCCATCATAGACATCTGATATTGCTCTTGCATCATATATCCGAACTCCTCACTGTACTTCTGATTGGTGCAGCCGAAGATAATGTCATCCACATATATTTGGCACACAAACAGTTCACCATCATATGTCTTCGTGAAGAGAGTGGGATCTAGGGAACCAGGTATGAAGCCTTTGCTCTTCAAGAAGTATTTGAGTGTATCATACCAGGCCCGAGGGGCTTGTTTGAGGCCATATAGTGCCTTATTGAGCTTGTAAACCATGTCAGGATGTTTTGGATCTTCAAACCCAGGTGGTTGTGCAACATACACTTCTTCTTCAATTTTTCCATTGAGAAAGGCACTCTTCACATCCATTTGATACAGAATTATGTTGTGATGATTTGCATAGGCCAGCAGTATACGGATGGCTTCAAGTCTCGCCACAGGAGCAAATGTTTCATCGAAGTCAATGCCTTCCACTTGAGTATATCCTTGAGCAACGAGACGAGCCTTGTTTCCGATGACTTGACCATGCTCATCTTGCTTGTTGCGGTATATCCATTTGGTGCCTATTATGTTATGCTTCCGTGGATCAAGACACTTAACCAATTCCCATACATTGTTCAGCTCAAACTGATGAAGCTCTTCTTGCATTGCTTGAATCCACTCAGGTTCCATAAAAGCTTCTTCAACTTTCTTGGGTTCTGTGATTGAAACGAATGCGAAGTGTCCGCAGAAATTTGCCAGTTGAGTTGCCCTTGAACGAGTCAGTGGACCAGGTGCATTGATGCTATCAATTATTCTGTCAATCTGCACTTCATTGACAACACGAGGATGTATGGGTCGAAGACTTTGCTCTTGCTGATCTATGTTGTCGTGGGGAGGAATGTCTTCAGGCTGAGCATTGTCTTCATGTGGATCAGGTGCTGAGATGATAAGTTCTTCTTCAGGATGAGCTTCAGAAGGTATAATTTCTCCAGTTCCCATTAGCTTGATTGATTCACTGGCTGGAACTTCATCTAGCACATCTGGCAGTTGCTCTCTTTGTGACCCATTGGTCTCATCGAACCGCACATCCACTGTTTCAACCACTTTGTAGTGAAAGAGATTGAAGACTCTGTAGGAGTGCGAATCCTTTCCATATCCAAGCATAAAGCCCTCATGTGCTTTTGGTGCAAATTTTGAGGTGTGGCGAGGGTCCTTGATCCAGCATCTTGAGCCAAATACTTTGAAGTAACTGACGTTTGGCTTCTTGCCAGTTAGAAGTTCATAAGATGTCTTGTTCAGAAGCTTGTGAAGATAGACACGGTTGATTGTATGGCATGCAGTGTCAATGGCTTCAGTCCAGAATTTTCTTGGAGTCTTGTACTCATCTAGCATTGTTCTGGCCATCTCAATGAGTGTTCTGTTCTTGCGTTCGACGATGCCATTCTACTGTGGCGTGTACGGAGCTGAGAATTCATGAGTGATGCCCAATGTATCAAGATATGTGTCAAGGCCAGTGTTCTTAAATTCAGTGCCATTGTCACTTCTGATGTGCTTTATCTTGGCGCCATAATTGTTCATAGCCCGATTTGCGAAGCGTCTGAAGACATCCTGCACTTCAGTCTTGTAAAGGATTATGTGCACCCAAGTATATCTAGAGTAATCATCAACAATGACAAAGCCGTAGAGGCAAGCAGTAGTGGAAAAAGTTGAGTAGTGAGTGGGACCAAAGAGATCCATGTGAAGCAGTTTGAAGGGTCGAGTAGTGGTCATGATTGTCTTCGAAGGATGTTTTGCCCTTGTCATATTCCCTGCTTCACAGGCACCGCATAAGTGATCTTTCTTGAACTTGACGCCCTCGATGCCTATGACATGCTTCTTCTTCGCAAGGGTGTGGAGGTTCCTCATGCCAGCATGCCCAAGCCTCCGATGCCAAAGCCAGCATTCTGAAGCCTTTGCGAGAAGACATACTGCAAGATGTGGCCCTGCTGAGAAATCTACCACGTACAAATCATCTTTCCGATACCCTTCAAACACTAGAGACTTGTCAGATTCCATTAGTACCAGGCAATGATATTTTCCAAAGATTACAATCATGTTCAAATCGCAAAGCATTGAGACAGACATTAAGTTGAAGCCAAGGGATTCAACAAACATGACTTTATCGATGTGTTGATCCTTTGAGATTGCAACTCTACCTAGACCCAATACCTTACTTTTACCAGTGTCAGCAAATGTGATGTGGCTCTTGTCGGATGGACGTAAGGTTGAGTCCATAAAGAGACTTCTTTTGCCAGTCATGTGATTTGTACACCCACTGTCAATAATCCATTCTGAAGACTCTGAAGTCGCTGGTGTCGTACCCTACAGTGCAGTTAGGGGGATAGGCTTCACGAAGAGTGTTGTGAAGCAAAAACATTTGACGAACTAGTGGGTTATGAAAACTTAGATCCAGGTTAGGACTAGTAGGGAGAGTAGCATGCGATTCAGGTACGAAATACATAGTGATGCCATTCGGGTATTTGATCTTGCGCCCCACAAGATTTTTAAGGTCCCCAGCAATAGCGTCAGAAGATTTTGGTTTTCTGCTGGAGACCTTTCCCTGCAAAAGAGAGTTAAGCTTTCTTAACCACCCACATCTTCAAGGGTGGCTTAGAAGCAATAAGTCTAAGTGCAGCATCTGAGAATTTTGGCTTTGGAGCCCTGGCAAACAGTCTAGCAGGCGGGCAATAGTACTCATAAGAATAGGCAGAATAGTTCTTGGTCATATGAGCATGACGGTTTGAAGAACCGCTCTCATATGCCTGAGCATGGTTTCCCTGCAAAACATTTGCGTTAGTGCAACTCAGGTGAGTCCTCTGCCTGTATGAAGCCTTTGGACCATATGAAGCCTTTGGTCTGAGGTTTGTCTTCTTCATGTGAGGTGTCTTGAGGACATTCACAGGAAGATTCTCCAGACACGTTTTTGGAACCCAGATCTTCTTCATAGGCGGTCCATTCCTGCAGTTAGTACCAATGTACCTGGCAAATACTTCACCGTTCTGATTTTTAAACAGTTTATAGTTTGCATCAAAGGATTCATCAATGATAATAGGATCAGCACAAGTGAAGCCAGATAGATTGGATGGATCTGCTGAGGATTCCTTTGCAGCAACCCATGTGGTTTTGGGGTACTGCTCAGGTTTCCAGTAAGATCCATCTGCATTAATTTTCCTCACGAACCCAACACCCTCTTTCCTAGGGTTTCGGTTCAGAATCTGCTTCTTGAGGACATCACATAATGTCTGATGTCCTTTGAGACTTTTGTACATCCCTGTTTCAAGCAATGTCTTCAACCTAGCATTCTCATCAGCAATAGCAGTGGTATCCTCAACAGAGGGGTTAGTTACCACTTCAACAGTTGAAGATATTGCAACAGCAGTAGCAGTGGAACATTCAGCAACAGAAGTAGCATTATCACGCTCAATGCATTTAAGGCATGGTGGTTCAAATCCTTCCTGAGCAGAACTGATCTGTTCGGCTCGAAGTGACTCGTTTTCCTTTTGAAGATCTTCATGATCCGCTCTCAACTTCTCAAGATCTTGCTTCTTTTGAAGATAATCATAGGAAAGCTTTTCATGAGTAGTTGAGAGAGTCTCAAGACGATCTTCGAGTTCCTGATACTTAACATGAAGATTTTTTTATGTCTTCAATTAAGGATTCAGAACGAGTCATTTCAGCACCCAACAGATCATCGCTTCTGTCTAACAGTTTTTGAATATGTTCCATGGCCTTTTGTTGTTCAGTTGCAATTTTAGCAAGTGTTTTGTAGCTGGGTTTTGAATCACAATCAGAGTCATCGTCACTGGATGTTTGATAGTGAGTAGTGCGTGTGTTTACCTTGGCACCGCGTGCCATGAAGCAGTAGGTAGGAGTAGAGTCGTCCTTGTCATTTGCATCGGTGTTGGTGATGAAGTCATTGTCTTCAGTGTTGAAGATGGACTTGGCGACGTAGGCTGTAGCCAGACTCGCAATGCCAGAATCAGACTCCTCCTTAGACTCCACCTCTACCTCCTCAGAAGCAGACTCCTCCTCTGAATCCATTTCCTTGCCAACAAACGCACGAGCCTTGCCAGTTGAGCTCTTCTTGTGTGATGAAGACTTTGAGGAATACTTGGAAGAATACTTTGAGTATTTCTTCTTCTTGTCGTCGGAGTCATATTCCTTGCTCTTCTTCTTCTTTCTGCTCTCATTGTCCCACTGTGGACACTCAGAGATGAAGTGTCTAGTTTTCTTGCACTTGTGACAAGTTTTCTTCTTATAATCATGAGCAGATGCTTCATCATTCCTTGAGCTTGATCGTGAAGACTTTCTGAAGCCTTTCTTCTTGGTGAATTTCTGGAACTTCTTCACTAGCATTGCAAGTTCCCGTCCAATGTCTTCAGGATCATCAGAACAACTGTCAGATTCATCTTCAGATGAGGACACAACTTTTGCCTTCAAGGCACGAGTTCGCCCATAGTTTGGACCGTAGATATCTCTTTTCTCAAAAAGATGAAACTCATGTGTGTTGAGCCTCTCAAGTATGTCAGACGGAGCGAGTGTCTTGAAAGCTGGACGTTCTTGAATCATCAGGGCTAGGATGTCAAACGAACTATCAAGTGATCTCAGCAGCGTCTTGACGATTTCATGTTTGGTGATCTCAGTGGCGCCGAGGGCTTGAAGCTCATTTGTGATGTCAGTGAGCCGGTCAAATGTGTGCTGGACATTCTCATTGTCATTTCGCTTGAAGCGGTTGAAGAGGTTGCGAAGAACACTGATTCTCTGATCTCTCTAGGTTGAGATGCCTTCATTGACTTTGGAGAGCCAGTCCCAGACCAGCTTGGATGTCTTCAAGGCACTCACATGGCCGTACTGTCCCTTGGTCAGATGACCACAGATGATATTCTTGGCAGTAGAGTCCAGTTGAGTGAACTTCTTGACATCAGCAGTAGTGACACCTTCTCCAGCCTTGGGAACGCCGTTTTCAACGACATACCATAGGTCAACGTCAATGGCTTCAAGATGCATGCGCATCTTATTCTTCCAGTAGGGATATTCAGTTCCATCGAAGACGGGGCACGCAGCGGAGACTTTAATTATCCCTGCAGTCGACATAGCTAAAACTCTAGGTGGTTAAACTGAATCACACAGAACAAGGGAGCACCTTGCTCTGATACCAATTGAAAGTGCGTTATATCGACTAGAGGGGGGTGAATAGGCGATTTTTATGAAAGTATTCAAAACGTGGAAGTTATGTAGACAAACAGAATGGACAAGCCTATCACTATGCAACGGAAGTTAGATTACACAAGGCAAGCCATGGTCAAGTATACAATATAGTGAAAGCACAGTGACAAACAGCTTCAGTGTAATAAGGATCAGGTAGGAAGAAGTTATGAAGCCAAACAGATCATACAGTCAAGTTGTGAAGACAGAAGATAAAGCAAGCATGCAATGGCTTCACAATGTGTAATGGTAAGTAAAGGAAGGTGAAGATGAAACCAGTGACACGCTGAAGACAATGATTTGTTGGACCAGTTCCAGTTGCTGTGACAACTGTACGTCTGGTTGGAGCGGCTAGGTATTTAAACCAAAGGACACACAGTCCCGGACACCCAGTCCTGAACACGCAGCTCAGGACACCCAGTCCTCACCGTTTTCTCCTTGAGCTAAGGTCACACAGACCTCGCCCAATCACTCTGGTAAGTCTTCAAGGTAGACTCCCAAACCTTCACAGACTTCGTTCACCGGCAATCCACAATTTCTCTTGGATGCTCAGAATGCAACACCTAACTGGCTGGAGGATGCATAGTCCTCAAGTGTAATAAGTCTTCAGATCACTCAGACAAGAAGACTTAAGTGATGCCCAATTACTCTGGCTCTGGATGGTTAGGGCTTTTCTCCTTGCTAGGGATTTTCTCTCAAAGGCTTCGAGGTGGGTTGCTCTCAAACGACAAAAGCCGTGCACTGAAATCTGAGCAGCCAACCGTTTATGGTTGTGGGAGTGGACTATTTATAGCCACTTGGCAACCCGACCTGATTTGTCTGAAATGACCCTGGGTCACTAAGGAACTGACACGTGTACCAACGGTTGAATTTCGAACTCACACGACAACTTTACTTGGGCTACAAGTAAAGCTTACTTGTCTGACTCTGGACAAGATTTTCTCTCATTGTCTTCACTCGAAGACATAGGATTTGAATTAGGCATCACTTCAGTCATCCTGACTGGTTCTCTTGGACCCCACTTAACAGTACGGTGGTTCCTATGACACAACATGAATGAAGTAAAACTACGAAGGATCTAAGTCTTCGAGTTCCATAAGCTTCATAGGGAGTCTTCACATGTCATTGTCTTCAACATGAATATCTTCATAAACCACCATTGTCTTCAATGTCTTCGTGCATTTTTAGGGGTTATCTCTGGTAGCTAAACCGAATCAATGAGGGACTTATACCTGTGTTATCCTGCAATTCTCACAAACACATTAGACCCTCAACTAGGTTTGTCGTCAATACTCCAAAACCAACTAGGGGTGGCACTAGATGCACTTACACCTACCTATTATGGCATTTCCATAGCCATTCCGAGATATATTGCCATGCAACTTTCCACTGTTCCATTTATTATAAACGCATCATCATTGTCATATTGCTTTGCATGATCATGTAGTTGACATCGTATTTGTGGCAAAGCCACCGTTCATAATGTTTTCATACATGCCACTCTTGATTCATCGCAATCTCGGTACACCGCCGGAGGCATTCACATAGAGTCATATTTTGTTCTAAGTATCGAGTTGTAAGAAAATAAAAGTGTGATGATCATGATTAGAGCATTGTCCCATGTGAGGAAAGGATGATGGAGACTATGATTCCCCCACAAGTCGGGATGAGACTCCAGACGAAAAATAAAAAAGAAGAAGAAGAAAAGAGGCCAAAAGAAAAAAAGGCCCGAATAAAAAAATGAGAGAAAAAGAGAGAAGGGACAATGTTACTGTCCTTTTTCCACACTTGTGCTTCAAAGTAGCACCATGATCTTCAAGATAGAGAGTATCTTGTTTTGTCACTTTCATATACTAGTGGGAAATTTTTATTATAGAACTTGGCCTGTATATTCCAATGGTGGGCTTCCTCAAATGCCCTAGGTATTCGTGAGCAAGCGAGTTGGATGCACACCCACTTAGTTTCATTGATGAGCTTTCACATATTTATAGCTCTAGTGCATCCGTTGCATGGCAATGCCTTCTCCTTGCATTGACATCAATCGGTGGGCATCTCCATAGCCCATTGATTATCCATGTCAATGTGAGACTTTTTGTCTTCTCACACAACCTCAATCATCATATTCTATTCCACCCATAGTGCTATGTCCATGGCTCGCGCTTGTATATTGCGTAAAAGTTGAAAGAGTTTGAAAAGGCTAAGTATGAAAGAATTGCTTGGTTTGTCATCGGGGTTGTGCATGATGGGAGCATTTTGTGACGAAAATGAAGCATGGCCAAACTATATGACTTTGTAGGGATAAGTTTTCTTTGGCTATGGTATTTTGATAAGACATAATTGCTTGATTAGAATATTTGGAGTATTACTATTTTTATGTCAACAATAAACTTTTATCTTCAATCTTTCGGATCTGAACATTCATGCCTCAATAGAGGAAAATACATTGAAGAATATTCTAGAAAGCATTCAACATCAAAAATTCTGTTTTTATCATTTACCTACTCGAGGACGAGCAGGAATTAAGCTTGGGGATGCTGATACGTCTCCAACGTATCTATAATTTTTTATTGTTCCATGCTATTATATTATCTGTTTTCGATGTTAATGGGCTTTATTTTACACTTTTATATTATTTTTGGGACTAACCTATTAACCGGAGGCCCATCCCACGTTGTTGTTTTTTGCCTATTTCAGTGTTTCGTAGAAAAGGAATATCAAACGGAGTCCAAACGGAATGAAACCTCCGAGAACGTGATTTTTGGAAGAAACGTGATCCATAGGACTTGGAGTGGACGTCAAGCAATCAACGAGGCAGCCACGAGGCAGGGGGCGCGCCTACCCCCCTGGGCGCACCCTCCACCCTCATGGGCCCCTCGTTGCTCCACTGACCTACTTCTTCCTCCTATATATATCCATATACCCCGCAAACATCCAGGAGCACCACGAAACCCTATTTCCACCGCCGCAACCTTCTATACCCAAGAGATCCCATCTTGGGGCCTTTTCCGGAGCTCCGCCGGAGGGGGCATTGATCACGGAGGGCCTCTACATCAACTCCATGGCCCCTTCGATGATGTGTGATTAGTTTACCTCAGACCTTCGGGTCCATAGATAGTAGCTAGATGGCTTCTTCCCTCTATTTGGATCTCAATACAAAGTTCTCCTCGATTCTCTTGGAGATCTATTCGATGTGATCTTCTTTTGCGGTGTGTTTGTCGAGATCCGATGAATTGTGTGTTTATGATCAAGTTTATCTATGAACAATATTTGAATCTTCTCTGAATTCTTTTATGTATGATTGGTTTATCTTTGCAAGTCTCTTCGAATTACCAGTTTGGTTTGGCCTACTAGATTGATCTTTCTTGCAATGGGATAAGTGCTTAGCTTTGGGTTCAATCTTGCGGTGCTTGATCCTAGTGACAGAAAGGGAAACAACACATATTGTATTGTTGCTATCGAGGATAAAAAAGATGGGGTTTACATCATATTGCATGAGTTTATCCCTCTACATCATGTCATCTTGCTTAAGGCGTTACTCTGTTCTTATGAACTTAATACTCTAGACGCATGCTGGATAGCGATCGATGTGTGGAGTAATAGTAGTAGATGCAGAATCGTTTCGATCTACTTGTCTCGGATGTGATGCCTATATACATGGTGATGCCTAGATATTCTCATAATTATTTGCTTTTCTATCAATTGCTGGACAATAATTTGTTCACCCACCGTAATACTTGTCGTGGTATTTCTCACGGGGGGCTTGCGAGTTGACAGATGCCACAAGGGCTTAGTGTGTGGGTAAGACTGCTGCTGATAGGACTGGGAGCGGGTATGCGAGTAGCACGCGGAGGTTTACCCAGCTTCGGAGCTCTCCGGAGAGATAATACTCCTACTGCTGCATGTCTGAGTATATCTGATATATCTGGTACAAAGTGCTCCTGGAGCTGTATCTAGGATCAGTACCACGGGTATCTGACTTAGTGTATGCCTGTATGAGGCATGCTCTAGTGGCCGGCTATGCCCATGGCCTATGGCCGAATGGATGTGTGTGAGCTCATGCGTGAGTCTCCTTAGTGGATGGATGGATAGCTAACTAGCTTGCTAGCTATTTGCTTGTGTGTGTGCGTTAGAATCCATCCCCCAGATGGATGGATGTGTGCCTCCTTTTATAGTGTGAGGTAGCTTAGGATGTAAGCCAGGTAGTGGCATGGGCTAGGCATGGTGGGTGTCATCATGGTCCCCTGGGCCACTTCATAAATAGTGCCAGGGGACAAGTGACACTATACATGATGGCTGAGATGACGCGCGAATAGTGTTCGGGTACATCCGTCTCGTCGGTGTCTCGTCGATGTCGAGTCGGGCTACAGTCGGCAGCCGGCTGGTTGGCGTAGTCAGCAGCCGGCTGGTTGGCGTAGTCAGCAGCCGGCTGGTTGGCGTAGTCGGCAGCCGGCTGGGCAGAGCAGTCGGACGGGGAGCCGGCAGGAGCAGCCGGGCAGTCGGACTGAGGGGCTTTGCTAGCCCCAATGTCTTGAAATATCGTCTTGCTGTCCTCGGGGTACCCGTGGTCGATTACTCCGACAATACTTTCGCTATCTTCAGAGAAGCCACTAGTAAAACCTATGGCCCCCAGGTCTATTTTCCATCATACAAGTTTCCAATCTACTTTATTTTGCAATCTTTACTTTCAATCTATATCATAAAAATACCAAAAAAAATTATCTTATTATTATCATCTCTATCAGATCTCACTCTTGCAAGTGGCCATGAAGGGATTGACAACCCCTTTATCGTGTTGGTTGCGAGGTTCTTATTTGTTTGTGTAGGTACGAGGTGACTCGTGCATGGTCTCCTACTGGATTGATACCTTGGTCCTCAAAAACTGAGGGAAATACTTACGCTGCTTTACTGCACCACCCTTTCCTCTTCAAGGGAAAACCAACGCAGTGCTCAAGAGGTAGCAGTCTCCAACGTATCTATAAATTTTTATTGTTCCATGCTAATATATTATCTGTTTTTGATGTTTAATGGGCTTTATTATGCACTTTTATATTATTTTTTGGACTAGCCTATTAACCGAAGGCCCAGTGCAAATTGCTGTTTTTTTGCCTATTTCAGTGTTTCGCAGAAAAGGAATATCAAACGGAATCCAAACGGAATGGAACCTTCGCGAGGATCTTTTTGGAACAAACGCAATCCAAGAGACTTGGAGTGGAGGTCAAGGAAGCAGCGAGGCGGCCACGAGGTAGGGCGACGCGCCCAGGGGGGCAGGCAGGCCCCCACCCTCGTGGGCCCCTCGCAGCTCCACCGACCTACTTCTTTCGCCTATATATACTCTTATACCCTAAAAACATCAGGGGAGCCACGAAACCACGTTTCCACTGCCGCAACCTTCTGTACCCATGAGATCCCATCTGGGGACCTTTTCCGGTGATCTGCCGGAGGGGGATTCGATCACGGAGGGCTTCTACATCAAAACCATAGCCTCTCTGATGATGTGTGAGTAGTTTACCACAGACCTTCTGGTCCATAATTATTAGATAGATGGCTTCTTCTATCTCTTTGGATCTCAATACAAAGTTCTCCTCGATGTTCTTGGAGATCTATTCATTGTAATTCTTTTTGCGGTGTGTTTGCTGAGATCCGATGAATTGTGGGTTTATGATTAAGATTATCTATGAACAATATTTGATTCTTCTCTGAATTCTTATATGCATGGTTTGATATCTTTGCAAGTCTCTTCGAATTATCAGTTTGGTTTGGCCTACTAGATTGACCTTTCTTGCAATGGGAGAAGTGTTTAGCTTTGGGTTCAATCTTGCGGTGTCCTTTCCCAGTGACAGCAGGGGCAGCAAGGCTCGTATTGTATTGTTGCCATCGAGGATAAACAGATGGGGTTTATATCATATTGCTTGAGTTTATCCCTCTACATCATGTCATCTTGCTTAATGTGTTACTCTGTTCTTATGAACTTAATACTCTAGATGCATGTTGGATAGCGGTCGATGTGTGGAGTAATAGTAGTAGATGCATAATCGTTTCAATGCCTATGTTCGTGATCATGCCTAGATATCATCATAACTATGCGCTTTTCTATCAATTGCTCGGCAATAATTTGTTCGTCCACCGTAATATATGCTATCTTGAGAGAAGCCACTAGTGAAACCTATGGCCCCCGGGTCTACTTTACATTATATAAGTTTGCGATCTACAATTCTAGTTTACTATTTATTTTCCAATCTTTACTTTTCAATCTATACAACAAAAATACCAAAAATATTTATCTTATTAT
Organism: Triticum monococcum; assembly: GCA_034509565.1. Taxonomy (NCBI): domain Eukaryota; kingdom Viridiplantae; phylum Streptophyta; class Magnoliopsida; order Poales; family Poaceae; genus Triticum; species Triticum monococcum. The sequence continues at coordinate 133,255,900 of CM067847.1, forward strand.
CTCTATCAGATCTCACTTTCGTAAGTGACCGTGAAGGGATTAACAACCCCTTTATTGCGTTGGTTGCGAGGTTCTTGTTTGTCTGTGCAGGTACGAGGCGACTTCTGTGTAGTCTCCTACTGGATTGATACCTTGGTTCTCAAAAACTAAGGGAAATACTTACGCTACTTTGCTGCATCACCCTTTCCTCTTCAAGGGAAAACCAATGCATGCTCAAGAGGTAGCAAGAAGGATTTCTGGCGCCGTTGCCGGGGAGATCTACGCCAAGCCAAGACATACCAAGTACCCATCACAAACTCTTATCCCTCGCATTACATTATTTGCTAGTTGCCTCTCATTTTCCTCTCCCCCACTTCACCCTTGCCATTTTATTTGCCTCTTTTCCGTTTGCCATTTTTCCGTTCGTCTCCTTTCGCTTGACTCCTATGTGATTGTGTGTTGGATTCATTGTTTGTCACGATGGCTCAAGATAATACCAAATTTTGTTAATTTTCCAATACCAACAATGATGATTTTATTAGCACTCCAGTTGCTCCTCTTACCGATGTTGAATCTTGTGAAATTAATACTGCTATGCTGAATCTTGTCATGAAAGATCAATTTGCTGGCCTTCCTAGTGAAGATGCCGCTACCCATCTAAATAGCTTTGTTGATTTATGTGATATGCAAAAGAAGAAAGATGTGGATAATGATATTGTTAAATTGAAGCTATTTCTGTTTTCGCTTAGAGATCGTGCTAAAACTTGGTTCTCTTCTTTGCCTAAAAATAGTATTGATTTATGGAATGAGTGCAAAGATGCTTTTATCTCTAAGTATTTTCCTCCCGCTAAGATCATCTCTCTTAGAAGCGATATTATTAATTTTAAGCAACTTGATCATGAGCATGTTGCACATGCTTGGGAGAGGATCAAATTAGTGATACGTAATTGCCCTACACATGGTTTGAATTTATGGATGATTATACAATTTTTTTATGCTGGATTGAATATTGCTTCTAGAAATCTTTCAGATTCGGCCGCGGGAGGCACTTTTATGGAAATCACTTTAGGAGAAGCTACTAAACTCCTAGACAATATTATGGTTAATTATTCTCAATGGCACACCGAAAGATCTACTAGTAAAAAGGTTCATGCGATAGAAGAGATTAATGTTTTGAGTCGAAAGATGGATGAACTTATGAAGTTGTTTGCTAATAAGAGTGTTTCTTCTGATCCTAATGATATGCCTTTGTACACTTTGATTGACAATAATAATGAATCTATGGATGTGAATTTTGTTGGTAGGAACAATTTTGGTAACAACGCGTATCGAGGAAATTTTAATTCTAGGCCGTTTCCTAGTAATTCCTCTAATAATTATGGTAATTCCTACAACAATCTTATGGAAATTTTAATAAGATTCCCTCTGATTTTGAGACTAGTGTTAAATAATTTATGAATTTGCAAAAGAATTTCAATGCTTTGCTTGAAGAAAAATTGCTTAAGATTGATGATTTGGCTAGGAACGTGGATATAATTTCTCTTGATATTGATTCTTTGAAACTTAGATCTATTCCTCCTAAGCATGATATCAATGAGTCTCTCAAAGCCATGAGAATTTCCATTGATTAGTGCAAAGAAAGAACCGCCAGGATGCGTGCTAAAAAGATTGCTTTGTGAAAGCATGTTCTTCTAATTTTCGTGATAATAATGATGAAGATCTAAAAATGATTTGTGTGTCTCCTATTAAGTCTTTGTTTGCCAATATTAATCTTGATAAATATGGGACTGGAGATGAGTCAACTTTAGTTAGAAGGCGTCCCAATGATTTGGAGTTTTCAGATCTTGATGCAAAAATTGGTAAAAGTGGGATTGAAGAGGTCAAAACTTTACATAGCAATGAACCCACTATTTTGGATTTTAAGGAATTTAATTATGATAATTGCTCTTTGCTATATCGTATTTCCTTGTTGCAATCCGCGCTAAATTCTCCTCATGCTTATGATCAAGACAAAGCTTTTACTAAACATATCATTGATGCCTTAATGCAATCCCATAAAGAAAAGCTTGAACTAGAAGTTTCTATTCCTAGAAAACTTTGTGATGAGTGGGAACCTACTATTAAAATTAAGGTTAAAGATCATGAATTCTATGCTTTATGTGATTTGGGTGCTAGTGTTTCCACGATTCCAAAAACTTTGTGTGATGTGTTAGGTTTCCGTGAATTTGATGATTGTTCTTTAAATTTGCATCTTGCGGATTCCACCATTAAGAAATCTTTGGGAAGGATTAATTATGTTCTTATTGTTGAAAATAGGAATTATGTGCCCGTAGATTTCATCGTTCTTGATATAGATTGCAATCCTACATGTCCTATTATTCTTGGTAGACCTTTCCTTAGAACGATTGGTGCAATTATTGACATGAAAGAAGGAAATATTAGATTCTAATTTCCGTTAAGGGAAGGCATGGAACACTTTCCTAGAAATAAAATTAAATCACCTTATGAATCTATTATGAGAGGCACATATGGATTGCATACCAAAGATGAAAATACCTAGATTTATTCTTGCTTTTATGCCTAGCTAGGGGCGTTAAACGATAGCGCTTGTTGGGAGGCAACCCAATTTTATTTTTGCTCCTTGCTTTTTGTTCCTGTTTAGTAATAAATAAATAATCTATCCTCTGTTATGATTGTGTTTTTATGTTTTAATTAGTGTTTGTGACAAGTAAAGCCTTTAGGATCTTCTTTGATGATTGTTATTTGATCTTGCTGAAAAAAAACAGAAAGTTTGCGCTCACGAGAATAATTTTCATTTTTTACCAGAGAGCGATAAAATACTGATTCGAACTGTAGTGTATCAATATACAAATTATTTAGGACGTCCTAATTTTTCAGGATTTTTGGAGTTACAAAAGTATGCTAAACCTACAGACTGTTCTGTTTTTGACAGATTCTATTTTTCATGTGTTGTTTGCTTATTTTGATGAATCTATGGCTAGTAACGGGGGGTATGAACCATAGAAAAGTTAGAATACAGTAGATTTAACACCAATATAAATAAAGAATGAGTTCATTACAGTACATTAAAGTGGTGGTTTGTTTTCTTATACTAACGGAGCTCATGAGATTTTCTGTTGAGTTTTGTGTTGTGAAGTTTTCAAGTTTTTGGGTAAAGATTTGATGGATTTTGGAACAAGCAGTGGCTAGAGCCTAAGCTTGGGGATGCCCAAGGCACCCCAACATAAAATTCAAGGACAACCAAAAGCCTAAGCTTGGGGATGCCCCGGAAGGCATCCCCTCTTTCGTCTTCATCTATCGGTAACTTTACTTGAGGCTATATTTTTATTCACCACATGATATGTGTTTTGCTTGGAGCGTCTTGTATGATTTGAGTCTTTTCTTTTAGTTTACCACAATCATCCTTACTGTACACATCTTTTGGGAGAGACACACATGAATCGGAATTTATTAGAATACTCTATGTGCTTCACTTATATCTTTTGAGCTAGATAATTTTGCTCTAGTGCTTCACTGATATCTGTTTAGATCACGGTGGTGGTTTTATTTTATAGAAATTATTGATCTCTCATGCTTCACTTATATTATTTTGAGAGTATTTTAGAACAGCATGGAAATTTTCTTTGGCTATAAAATTAGTCCTAATATGATAGACATCCAAGATGGGTATAATAAAAACTTTCATATAGAGTGCATTAAATGTTCTGAGAAGTTTGATTCATGATAGTTGTTTTGAGATATAAAGGTGGCAATATTAGAGTTGTGCTAGTTGAGTAATTGTGGAATTGAGAAATACTTGTGTTGAAGTTGGCAACTCCCGTAGCATGCACGTATGGTAAACGTTGTGTGACAAATTTGAAGCATCGGGTGTTCTTTGATTGCTTTCCTTATGAGTGGCGGTCGGGGACGAGCGATGGTCTTTTCCTACCAATCTATACCCCTAGGAGCATGCACATAGTGCTTGGTTTTTATGACTTGTAGATTTTTGCAATAAGTATATATGTGAGTTCTTTATGACTAATGTTGAGTCCATGGATTATATGCACTCTCACCCTTCCATCATTGTTAGCCTCTTCGGTACCGTGCATTGCCCTTTCTCACCTCGAGAGTTTGTGCAAACTTCGTCGGTGCATCCAAACCCTGTGATATGATACGCTCTATCACACATAAGCCTCCTTATATCTTCCTCAAAACAACCACCATACCTACCTATTATGACATTTCCATAGCCATTCCGAGATACATTGCCATGCAGCTTTCCACCGTTCTGTTTATTATGACACGCTCCATCATTGTCATATTGCCTTGCATGATCATGTAGTTGACATCGTATTTGTGGCATAGCCAACTTCATAATTCTTTCATACATGTCACTCTTGATTCATTGCATATCCCGGTACACCGCCGGAGGCATTCACATAGTCATATTTTGTTCTAAGTATCGAGTTGTAATTCTTGAGTTGTAAGTAAATAAAAGTGTGATGATTTTCATTATTGGGGTATTGTCCCATGTGAGGAAAGTTCTTCGAAAAAAAAGAAGAGAAAAAATGAGAGAAAAAGAGAGAAGGGGCAATGTTACTATCCTTTTTCCACACTTGTGCTTCAAAGTAGCACCATGATCTTCATGATAGAGAGTCTCTTATGTTGTCACTTTCATATACTAGTGGGAATTTTTCATTATAGAACTTGGCTTGTATATGCCAATAATGGGCTTCCTCAAAATGCCCTAGGTCTTCGTGAGCAAGCAAGTTGGATGCACACCCACTTAGTTTCTTTTACTGAGCTCTCATATATTTGTAGCTCTAGTGCATCCGTTGCATGGCAATCCCTACTCCTTACATTGACATCAATTGATGGGCATCTCCATAGCCCGTCGATTAGCCGCGTCAATGTGAGACTTTCTCCCTTTTTGTCTTCTCACACAACCTCCATCATCATATTCTATTCCACCCATAGTGCTATAACCATGGCTCGCGCTCATATATTGCGTGAAAGTTGAAAGAGTTTGAAAAGGTTAAAGTATGAAACAATTGCTTGGCTTGTCATCGGGGTTGTGCATGATGGGAGCATTATGTGTGTCGAACATGAAGCATGGCCAAACTATATGATTTTGTAGGGATAAGCTTTCTTTGGCTATGTTATTTGGATAGGACATAATTGCTTGGTTAGCGTGCTTGAAGTATTATTATTTTTATGTCAATATTAAACTTCTGTCTAGAATCTTTTGGATCTTAACATTCATGTCGCAATAAAGAAAATACATTGAAAATAATGTTAGGTAGCATTCCACATCAAAAAAATTATTTTTATCATTTACCTACTCGAGGACGAGAAGGAATTAAGCTTGGGGATGCTTGATACGTCCCCAACGTATCTATAATTTTTTATTGTTCCATGCTATTATATTATCTGTTTTGGATGTTTAATGGGCTTTATTATGCACTTTTATATTATTTTTGGGACTAACCTATTAACCGAAGGCCTATTGCAAATTGCTGTTTTTTTTGCCTATTTCAGTGTTTCACAGAAAAGGAATATCAAATGGAATTAAACCTTCGCGAGGATCTTTTTTGGAACAAACGCAATCCAGGAGACTGGGAGTGGAGGTCAAGGAATCAGCGAGGCGGCCACGAGGTAGGGCGGTGCGCCTAGGGGGCAGGCGCGCACCCACCCTCGTGGGCCCCTCGTAGCTCCACCGACCTACTTCTTTCGCCTATATATACTCTTCTACCCTGAAAACATTAGGGGGAAGCATGAAACCACTTTTCCACCGCCGCAACCTGCTGTACCCGTGAGATCCCATCTGGGGACCTTTTCCGGTGATCTGCCGGAGGGGGATTCGATCACGGAGGGCTTCTACATCAACACCATAGCCTCTCTGATGATGTGTGAGTAGTTTACCACAGACCTTCGGGTCCATAGTTATTAGCTAGATGGCTTCTTCTCTCTCTTTGGATCTCAATAGAAAGTTCTCCTCGATGTTCTTGGAGATCTGTTCGATGTAATTCTTTTTGCGGTGTGTTTGCCGAGATCTGATAAATTATGGGTTTATGATTAAGATGATCTATGAACAATATTTGATTCTTCTCTGAATTCTTATATGCATGATTTGATATCTTTGCAAGTCTCTTCGAATTATCAGTTTGGTTTGGCCTACTAGATTGATCTTTCTAGTAATGGGAGAAGTGCTTAGCTTTGGGTTCAATCTTGCGGTGTCCTTTCCCAAAGACAGCAGGGGCAGCAAGGCACATATTTTATTATTGTCATCGAGGATAAAAAGATGGGGTTTATATCTGATAACCCAAAAGTATAGGGGGTCGCAATAGTTTTCGAGGGTAGAGTATTCAACCCAAATTTATTGATTCGACACAAGGGGAACCAAAGAATATTCTCAAGTATTAGCAGCTGAGTTGTCAATTCAACCACACCTGGAAACTTAATATCTGCAGCAAAGTGTTTAGTAGCAAAGTAATATGATAGTAGTGATAACGGTAGCAAAAGGTAACAGTAGTAAAAGTAATGTTTTTGGTATTTTGTAGTGATGATAGCAATAGCAACGGAAAAGTAAATAAGCGAAGAACAATATATGGAAAGCTCGTAGGCAATGGATCGGTGATGGAGAATTATGCTGGATGCGGTTCATCATGTAATAGTCATAACTTTGGGTGACACAGAACTAGCTCCAGTTCATTGATATAATGTAGGCATGTATTCCGTACATAGTCATACGTGCTTATGGGAAAGAACTTGCATGACATATTTTGTCCTACCCACCCGTGGCAGCGGGGTCCTTACGGAAACTAAGGGATATTAAGGCCTCCTTTTAATAGAGAACCGGAACAAAGCATTAACACATAGTGAATACATGAACTCCTCAAACTACGGTCATCACCAGTAAGTATCCCAATTATTGTCACTTCGGGGTTAACGGATCATAACACATAATAGGTGACTATAGACTTGCAAGATAGGATCAAGAACACTCATATATTGATGAAAACATAATTGGTTCAGATCTGAAATCATGGCACTCGGGCCCTAGTGACAACCATTAAGCATATTAAAGTCATAGCAACATCAATCTCAGAACATAGTGGACACTAGGGATCAAACCCTAACAAAACTAACTCGATTACATGATAGATCCCATCCAACCCATCACCGTCCAGCAAGCCTACGATGGAATTACTCACGCACGGCGGTGAGCATCATGAAATTGGTGATGGACGATGGTTGATGATGATGATGGCGACGGATTCCCCTCTCCGGATCCCCGAACGGACTCTAGATCAGCCCTCCCGAGAGGTTTTAGGTCTTGGCGGCGGCTCCGCATCGTAAAACTCGATGATTTCTTCTCTCTGATTTTTTCTCATCGAAACCCAATATATGGAGGTGGAGTTGGAGTCGGAGGCGCAACAGGGGGCCCACGAGGTAGGGGCGCACGCCCTAGGGGGGCAGGCACGCCCCTCACCCTTGTGGCAAGATGGTGGGCCCCCTGTCCTTCATCTTTGGCAGGTATTTTTCTTATTTCCTGAAAAGTGTCTCCGTGAAGTTTCAGGTCATTCCGAGAACGTTTGCTCTTGCACATAAATAACACCATGGTAATTCTGCTGAAAACAGCGTCAGTCGGGTTAGTTCCATTCAAATCATGCAAGTTAGAGTCCAAAACAAGGGCAAAAGTGTTTGGAAAAGTAGATACATTGGAGACGTATCAACTCCCCCAAGCTTAAACCTTTGCTTGTCCTCAAGCAATTTAGTTGACAAACTGAAAGTGATAAAGAAAAACTTTTACAAACTCTGTTTGCTCTTGTTGTTGTAAATATGTAAAGCCAGCATTCAAGTTTTCAGCGAAGATTATTACTAATCACATTCACAATAACGCGTAGGTCTCAAGTTTACTCACATCAATAGCATAATCAACTAGCGAGCCATAATAATAAAACTCGGATGACAACACTTTCTCAAAACAATCATAATATGATATAACAGGATGGTATCTCGCTAGCCCTTTCTGAGACCGCAAAACATAAATGCAGAGCATCTTTAAAGACCAAGGACTGACTAGACATTGTAATTCATGGTAAAAGAGATCCAGTCAAGTCATACTCAATGTAAACTAACAGTAATGAATGCAAATGACAGCGGTGCTCTCCAATTGGTGCTTATTAATAAGAGGATGACGACTCAACATAAAAGTAAACAGATAGGCCCTTCGCAGAGGGAAGCAAGGATTTGTAGAGGTGCCAGAGCTCGGTTTTGAAATAGAGGTGAATAATATTTTGAGCAGTATACTTTCATTGTCAACATGACAACCAAGAGATGGCGATATCTTCCATGCTACACACATTATAGGCGGTTCCCAAACAGAATGGTAAAGTTTGTACCCCCCTTCCACCAACAAGCATCAATTCATGGCTTGCTCGAAACAACGAGTGCCTCCAACTAACAAGAGTCCCATAGGGAGTTTTGTTTGCAATTATTTTGATTTAGTTTGCATAAAGCATGGGACTGGGCATCCCGGTGACCAGCCATTTATCTCATGAGTGAGGAGCGGAGTCCACTCCTCTTGAGAATAACCCGCCTAACTTGGAAGATACAGACAACCCTAGTTGATACATGAGCTATTCGAGCATACAAAACAAGATATTTATTTGAAGGTTTAGAGTTTGGCACATACAAATTTACTTGGAATGGCGGGTAGATACTGTGTATAGGTAGGTATAGTGGACTCATGTGGAATAACTTTGGGGTTTAAGGAGTTTGGATGCAAAAGCAGTATTCCCGCTTAGTACAGGTGAAGGCCAGCAAAAGAATGGGAAGCGACCAGCTAGAGAGCGACAACAGTCATGAATATGCATTAAAATTAATCAACACTGAATGCAAGCATGAGTAGGATATAATCCACCATGAACATAAATATCGTGAAGGCTATGTTGATTTGTTTCAACTACATGCATGAACATGCGCCAAGTCAAGTCACTTAAATCATTCAGAGGAGGATACCACCCTATCATACCACATCATAACCATTTTAATAGCATGTTGGCACGCAAGGTAAACCATTATAACTCATAGCTAATCGAGCATGGCATAAGAAACTATGATCTCTAGTTGTCATTGCAAACATGTTTATTCATAATAGGCTGAATCAGGAACGATGAACTAATCATATTTACAAAAACAAAAGAGGTCGAGTTCATACCAGCTTTTCTCATCTCAGCCAGTCCATCATATATCATCATAATTGCCTTTCACTTGCACGACCGAATAGTGTGAATAATAATAATAATAGTGCACGTGCATTGGACTAAGATGGAATCTGCAAGCATTCAATAAATAGGAGAAGACAAGGCAATATGGGCTCTTTTGTCAGATCAACAATAATGCATATAAGAGCCACTTCAACAATTTAATCATGGTCTTCTCCTATCGACCCCCAAAGAAAAGAAAAGAAATAAAACTATTTACATGGGAAAGCTCCCAACAAGCAAAACAAGAACAGGAAATATTTTGGGTTTTCTTTTTAATTACTACTACAAGCATGGAAAGTAAACTAATTGAAAGCTACAACTATTTTTTTTGGTTTTCTTAAGGTTTATTAAACACAGAAGAAGAAAGTGTAAAAAGGAAGGTAAACTAGCATGGATGATACAATGAAAAAGTATGAGCACCGACATCTAGCAATGAGTGTGTGAGCATAAATGTAATGTCGGTGAGAAATACGTACTCCCCCACGCTTAGGCTTTTGGCCTAAGTTGGTCTATGGCCATAGCTGGCCTGGCAGATATCCATAATAGTAGCTGGGGTCGTACTGTGATGCAGCAGCTATCGCCTGCTGAGCTGCAGCGTGGCGACGAGCGGCCTCCTCTCTCCTCTCGTACTCATCTGCCTCCTCTCTGGTAATAGTATATCCTCCTCTTGCCTGATAATCAAAGAAGGCAGGAGTAGGGAGAGTAATACGGACAACACGGTGTCTGTCAAAGATTAGTCGATACTGGAGAGGTGATTCGTTCCTCTCGACAAACTGGTGGTGAACCATAGCATTAAAATCTAGATAGGCAGGAGGTAGTTCAATATCATCTTCGCGTACATCTATACCAAGAAAATTAGCATGCGGGTTGCATAAATTCCACCAAAGAAATCTCCACTACATCTATTAAGATGCAACCTACGTGCAACAATGGCTCCCAAAGTATATGATTTGTCTCCTAACACAGCACTCCTAAGAATACTAAGGTCGGGGACACACATGTGACATGCCTCATCCTTACCATTTATGCATATACCTATGAAGAGAGCAAAATAATGTATAGCAGGAAAGTGAATGCTCCCTATGGTAGCTTGTGTAATATCTCTAGATTCTCCCACAGTTATATTAGCATGAAAATCTCTAAATTCAGATTTGCGAGGATCCCTTATACTACCCCATTGTGGAAGTTTGCATGCAGTGGTAAAATCCTCTAAGTCCATGGTATAAGATTTATCATAAAGATCAAACAAGACAGTTGGAGAATTACGTGAAGTTGAAAATTCAAACCTCCTCACAAAGGAGCTAGTGAGCTCACGATACTGACTGCACTTCTCTTCCTCGAAGCTCACGAGATAAGCGTTACGCAAATATGCATTGAATACTTCTTTTATTCCCGCTCGATCCATAAAATTTTCAGAAGGCCACTCACAAGGACGCACTAGAGCGTCTCTTCGTCAGCATCACGCATTGCAAGCCTGGGTCCTTGCTTCCTTGAAGAACCACCTTGGAACATTTTCCTAAGCATTTTTCTTCCTCTGAAAAATTCTGAAAATTTTTAGTAACTTCAAAATAAAAGTAAACCAAACTCAATAATATTGATAGCAACTACTCCTAGATGTGCCTAGGGCCTATATCATGCATTAAAACTACTTTTGACCATATAAATTTGACATGCAAGCTCAAGAAAAGGGTCACCTAAGCAACACAAATTTGCAATGAATAAAGCACTAAAACAAAAACTAATTGGACCAATGGAGGAGTCACATACCAAGGAACAATCTCCCCAAGCAGTTTTGTGAGAGGTGCTTTGAGCAAGGAGATCGAAAATGGCAGCAAAACGAGCTTGGACTCGGGTTTGAGCTGGTTATTCGTGTTTGGGGGAGGAAGATGAAGTGTGTGGGTGCAGGAATAAGTGGAGGAGGGCCACCGTGGGCCCACAAGGCAGGGGGCGCGCCCTAGGGGGGTGGGCGCGCGCTCCACCCTCGTGGCAAGGTGGTTGACCCCCCTGGTGTGCATTCAATTCCATAAATCCTCAAATATTGTAGAAAAAATCATATTTAATTTTCAGGGCATTTGGACAACTTTTATTTTCGAGGTATTTTTATATTGCATGGATAATCAGATAACAGACAGACAAATATTTATTTTTATTTTATTTAATATAAATAACATAAAGTAAAAGTGGGGTACAAAAGGTTGTGCCTTCTAGTTTCATCCATCTCATGATCATCAAAAGGAATCCACTAACAAGGTTGATCAAGTCTTGTTAACGAACTCATTTCGAATAACATGGAACCAGAGAAATTTCGAATAACATGGAACCAGAGAAATTTCAAATAACACTATGTTACCTCAACGGGGATATGCACATCTCCAATAATAAGAATATCATATTTCTCATTGACAGTAGGAAGAGGAAATTCAAAACCTCCAAATATAATCGATGGAATTTTTCCAATAGTGTTGATACTATGAACTTGAGGTTGTTTCCTCGGAAAGTGTACCATTTGCTCATTACCATTAACATGGAAAGTGACATTGCCTTTAGTGCAATCAATAACAGCCCCTGTAGTATTCAAAAAGGGTCTTCCAAGAATAATAGACATACTATCGTCCTCGGGAATATCAAGAATAACAAAGTCCGTTAAAATAGTAACATTTGCAACTATAACAGGTACATCCTCACAAATACCGACAGGTATAGCAGTTGATTTATCAGCCATTTGCAAAGATATTTCAGTAGGTATCAACTTATTCAAATCAAGTCTACGATATAAAGAGAGAGGCATAACACTAACACCGGCTCCAAGATCACATAAAGCAGTTTTAACATAGTTTCTTTTAATAGAGCATGGTGTAGTGGGTACTCGTGGATCTTCAAGTTTCTTTGGTATTCCACCCTTAAAAGTGTAATTATCAAGCATGGTGGAAATTTCAGCTTCCGGTATCTTTCTTTTATTTGTAATAATATCTTTCATATAGTTAGCATAAGGGTTGGTTTTAAGCATATCAGTTAATCACATACGCCAAAAGATAGGTCTAATCATTTCAGCAAAGCGCTCAAATCCTCATCATCCTTTTTCTTGGATGGTTTGGGAGGAAAAGTTATGGGTTTCTGAACCCATGGTTCTATTTCTTTACCATGTTTCCTAGCAACAAAATCTTTCTTATCATAACGTTGATTCTTTGATTGTGGGCTATCAAGATCAACAACAGGTTCAATTTCTATGTCATTATCATTACTAGGTTGAGCATCATTATGAACATTATCATTAACATTATCACTAGTTTCAGGTTCATTACCATATTTTGTTTCAACATCAAAAATAGAAATATCATTTGGATTCTTAGGTGTTTCAGCAATAGGATCACTAGAAGCATGCACAGTCCTATCATTTTTCTTTTTCTTCCTTTTAGAAGAACTAGGTGCATCTAAATTATTTCTCTGAGAATCTTGCTCATTTCTCTTAGGATGGCCTTCAGGATACAAAGGTTCCTGATTCATTCTACCAGTTCTAGTAGCCACTCTAACAACATAATCATTATCTTTACTATTCAATTCATTGAGCAAATCATTTTGAGCTTTAAGTAGTTGTTCTACTTGAGTGGTAACCATAGAAGCATGTTTACTAATAAGTTTAAGTTCACCTTTGACATTAGCCATATAATCACCCAAGTGTCCAAGCATATTTGAATTGTATTTTAATTGTCTACCAAAATAAGCATTAAAGTCTTCTTGCTTAGCCATAAATTTATCAAACTCATCTAAGCATGGGCTAGCAATTTTAGTAAATGGGCTTACAGCCTTATCATATCTATAGAGAGAATTTACCTTTACTACCTATGTCGGGTTATCAAGACCATGAGTTTCTTCAATAGGTAAAGGATTAAGATTATATGTTTCTTCAACAGGCGGTAAATCAAGACCATGTATTTCTTCAATAGGAGGTAAATTCTTAACATCTTCAGCTTTAATACCTTTTTCTTTCATAGATTTCTTTGCCTCTTGCATATCTTCAGGACTCAGAAATAGAATACCCCTCTTCTTCGGAGTGGGTTTAGGAATAGGCTCAGGAATTGGCTGCATAGGTGTCCAATTATTTTCATTTGTCAACATATTATTCAATAGAATTTCAGCTTCATCCGGTGTTCTTTCCTTGAAAACAGAACCAACACAGCTATCCAGGTAATCTCTGGAGGCATCGGTTAGTCCATTATAAAAGATATCAAGTGTTTCATTTTTCTTAAGAGGATGATCAGGCAAAGCATTAAGTAATTGGATAAGCCTCCCCAAGCTTGTGGGAGACTCTCTTCTTCAATTTGCACAAAATTATATATATATCCCTTAAAGCAGCTTGTTTCTTATGAGCAAGGAAATATTTAGCAGAGAAGTAATAAATCATATCCTGGGGACTATGCACGCAACCATGATCAAGAGAATTAAACCATATCTTAGCATCACCATTTAATGAGAATGGAAATATTTTAAGGATATAAAAGTAGCGAGTTCTCTCATCTTTAGTGAACAGGGTGGCTATATCATTCAATTTAGTAAGATGTGCCACAATAGTTTCAGATTCATAACCATGAAAAGGATCAGATTCAACCAAAGTAATTATATCAGGTTCAACAGAGAATTCATAATCCTTATCAGTAACAAAGATAGGCGAAGTAGCAAAACCAGGGTCAGGTTTCATTCTATCATTTAGGGATTGCTTACTCCATTTAGCTAATAATTTTTTAAGTTCAGTTCTATTTCTGCAAGCTAAAATAGCTAAAGAAGCATCTTCATAAAAAACATAACCCTTAGGAATGGCAAGTGCTTCTTCATCATCACTTTCATCAGTATCATCAAATTCAATATTTTCAATCTCTCTATCCCTAGCAAGTTGTTCATCAAGAAAAGCACTAAGTGGCATAGTAGTATCAGGCATAGAGGTAGTTTCATCATAAGTATCATGCATAGCAGAAGTGGCATCATCAATAACATGCGACATATCAGAACGAATAGCAGAAGCAGGTGTAGGTGTCGCAAGCTTACTCAAAACAGAAGGTGAATCAAGTGCAGAGCTAGATGGTAGTTCCTTACCTCCCCTCGTAGTTGAGGGATAGATCTTGGTTTTTGGATCTCTCAAGTTCTTCATAATGATAAGTAGATATATATCCCAAGTGACTCAAGGAATAGATCTATGCTCCCTGGCAACGGCGCCAGAAAAAAGTCTTGATAACCCACAAGTATAGGGGATCGCAACAGTTTTCGAGGGTAGAGTATTCAACCCAAATTTATTGATTCGACACAAGGGGAGCCAAAGAATATTCTCAAGTATTAGCAGCTAAGTTGTCAATTCAACCACACCTAGAAACTTAATATCTGCAGCAAAGTGTTTAGTAGCAAAGTAATATGATAGTAGTGATAACGGTAGCAAAAGGTAACAGTAGTAAAAGTAATGTTTTTGGTATTTTGTAGTGATGATAGCAATAGCAACGGAAAAGTAAATAAGCGAAGAACAACATATGGAAAGCTCGTAGGCAATGGATCGGTGATGGAGAATTATGCTGGATGTGGTTCATCATGTAACAGTCATAACTTAGGGTGACACAGAACTAGCTCCAGTTCATTGATATAATGTAGGCATGTATTCCGTACATAGTCATACCTGCTGATGGAAAAGAACTTGCATGACATCTTTTGTCCTACCCTCCCGTGGCAGCGGGGTCCTTATGGAAACTAAGTGATATTAAGGCCTTCTTTTAATAGAGAACCGGAACAAAGCATTAACACATAGTGAATACATGAACTCTTCAAACTACGGTCATCACCGGTAAGTATCCCGATTATTGTCACTTCGGGGTTAACGGATCATAACACATAATAGGTGACTATAGACTTGCAAGATAGGATCAAGAACACTCATATATTGATGAAAACATAATCGGTTCAGATCTGAAATCATGGCACTCAGGCCCAAGTGACAAGCATTAAGCATAGCAAAGTCATAGCAACATCAATCTCAGGACATAGTGGACACTAGGGATCAAACCCTAACAAAACTAACTCGATTACATGATAGATCCCATCCAACCCATCACCGTCCAGCAAGCCTATGATGGAATTACTCACGCACGGCGGTGAGCATCATGAAATTGGTGATGGAGGATGGTTGATGATGACGATGGCGACGGATTCCCCTCTCCGGAGCCCCGAACAAACTCCAAATCAGCCCTCCCAAGAGGTTTTAGGGCTTGGCGGCGGCTCCGTATCGTAAAACGCGATGATTTCTTCTCTTTGATTTTTTTCTCATCGAAACTCAATATATGGAGGTGGAGTTGGAGTCAGAGGCGCAACAAGGGTCCCACGAGGTAGGGGGCATGCCCTAGAGGGGCAGGCACGCCCCCACCCTCGTGGCAAGACGGTGGGCCCCCTGGCCTTCATCTTTGGCAGGTATTTTTCTTATTTTCTGAAAACTGTCTCCGTGAAGTTTCAGGTCATTTCGAGAACGTTTGCTCCTGCACATAAATAACACCATGGTAATTCTGCTGAAAACAGCGTCAGTCCGGGTTAGTTCCATTCAAATCATGCAAGTTAGAGTCCAAAACAAGGGCAAAAGTGTTTGGAAAAGTAGATACGTTGGAGACGTATCAACTCCCCCAAGCTTAAACCTTTGCTTGTCCTCAAGCAATTTAGTTGACAAACTGAAAGTGATAAAGAAAAACTTTTACAAACTCTGGTTGCTCTTGTTGTTGTAAATATGTAAAGCCAGCATTCAAGTTTTCAGTGAAGATTATAACTAACCACATTCACAATAACGCATAGGTCTCAAGTTTACTCATATCAATAGCATAATCAACTAGCGAGCCATAATAATAAAACTCGGATGACAACACTTTCTCAAAACAATCATAATATGATATAACAGGATGGTATCTCGCTAGCCCTTTCTGAGACCGCAAAACATAAATGCAGAGCATCTTTAAAGACCAAGGACTGACTAGACATTGTAATTCATGGTAAAAGAGATCCAGTCAAGTCATACTCAATGTAAACTAACAGTAATGGATGCAAATGACAGCAGTGCTCTCCAACTGGTGCTTATTAGTAAGAGGATGACGACTCAGCATAAAAGTAAATAGATAGGCCCTTCGCAGAGGGAAGCAAGGATTTGTAGAGGTGCTAGAGCTCGGTTTTGAAATAGAGGTGAATAATATTTTGAGCGGTATACTTTCATTGTCAACATGACAACCAAGAGATGGCGATATCTTCCATGCTACACACATTATAGGCGGTTCCCAAACGGAATGGTAAAGTTTATACTCCCCCTTCCACCAACAAGCATCAATCCATGGCTTGCTCGAAACAATGAGTGCCTCCAACTAACAAGAGTCCCAGGGGGAGTTTTGTTTGCAATTATTTTTATTTAGTTTGCATAAAGCATGGGACTGGGCATCCCGGTGACCAGCCATTTATCTCATGAGTGAGGAGCGGAGTCCACTCCTCTTGAGAATAACCCGCCTAACATGGAAGATACAGACAACCCTAGTTGATACATGAGCTATTCGAGCATACAAAAAAGGATATTTATTTGAAGGTTTAGAGTTTGGCACATACAAATTTATTTGTAACAGGGGGCCAACGAGGTAGGGGGCGCGCCCCCCCACCCTTGTGGCAAGACGGTGGGCCCCCTGGCCTTCATCTTTGGTAGGTATTTTTCTTATTTTCTGAAAAGTGTCTCCGTGAAGTTTTGGGTCATTCCGAGAACGTTTGCTCCTGCACATAAATAACACAATGGTAATTCTCCTGAAAACAACGTCAGTCCGGGTTAGTTCCATTCAAATCCAGCAAGTTAGAGTCCAAAACAAGGGCAAAAGTGTTTGGAAAAGTAGATACGTTGGAGACGTATCAATATCATAGTGCTTGAGTGTATCCCTCTACATCATGTCATCTTGCTTAATGCGTTACTCTGTTTTTATGAACTTAATACTCTAGATGCATGCTGGATAGCAGTCGATGTGTGGAGTAATAGTAGTAGATGCAGAATCGTTTCGGTCTACTTGACACGGACGTGATGCCTATGTTCATGATCATGCCTAGATATCATCATAACTATGTGCTTTTCTATCAATTGGTCGGCAGTAATTTGTTCACCCACCGTAATATATGCTATCTTGAGAGAAGCCACTAGTGAAACCTATGGCCCCGGGGTCTACTTTACATCATATAAGTTTTCGATCTACAATTCTAGTTTACTATTTATTTTGCAATCTTTACTTTTCAATCTATACAACAAAAATACTAAAAATATTATCTTATTATCTCTATCAGATCTCACTTTTGTAAGTGACCGTGAAGGGATTAACAACCCCTTTATCGCATTGGTTGTGAGGTTCTTGTTTGTTTGTGCAGGTACTAGGCGACTTGTGTGTAGTCTCCTACTGGATTGATACCTTGGTTCTCAAAAATCGAGGGAAATACTTATGCTACTTTGCTGCATCACCCTTTCCTCTTCAAGGGAAAACCAACGCATGCTCAAGAGTTAGCATGCAGCAATGAGGATAATCCTCAAGTTACGAACCCAGTCTGTGTAGTTGCTACCATCATCTTTCAAATTAGCTTTCTCTAGGAACGCATTAAAATTCAAGGGAACAATAGCACGTGCCATTGATCTACAACAACATAGACATGCAAATACTATCAGGTACTAAGTTCATGATAAATTAAAGTTCAGTTAACCATATTACTTAAGAACTCCCACTTTGATAGACATCCCTCTAGTCATCTAAATGATCACGTGATCCATATCAACTAAACCATGTCCGATCATCACGTGAGATGGAGTAGTTTTCAATGGCGAACATCACTATGTTGATCATATCTACTATATGATTCACGTTCGACCTTTCGGTCTCAGTGTTCCGAGGCCATATCTGCATATGCTAGGCACGTCAAGTTTAACCCGAGTATTCTGCACGTGCAAAACTGGCTTGCACCTGTTGTATGTGAACGTAGAGCTTATCACACCCGAGCATCACATGGTGTCTCGACACGAAAAACTTTAGCAATGGTGCATACTCAGGGGGGACATTTATACCTTGAAATTTAGTGAGGGATCATCTTATAATGCTACCGCCGTACTTAAAAAAATAAGATGCATAAAGGATAAACATCACATGCAATCAAAATATGTGACATGATATGGCCATCATCATCTTGTGCCTTTGATCTCAATCTCCAAAGCACCGTCATGATCTCCATCGTCACCGGCTTGACACCTTGATCTCCATCATAGCATCGGTGTCGTCTCGTCCAACTATTGCTTCTACAACTATCGCTACTGCTTAGTGGTAAAGTAAAACAATTACATGGTGATTGCATTTCATACAATAAAGTGAGAACCATAAGGCTCCTGCCGGTTGCCGATAACTTTTACAAAACATGATCATCTCATACAACAATTTATATCTCATGACGTCTTGACCATATCACATCACAACATGCCCCACAAAAACAAGTTAGACGTCCTCTACTTTGTTGTTGCATGTTTTACGTGGCTGCTACGGGCTTCTAGCAAGAACAGTTCTTACCTACGCATCAAAACCACAACGATTTTTCGTCAAGTGTGTTGTTTTAACCTTCAACAAGGACCGGCCATAGTCAACCTCGATTCAACTAAAGTTGGAGAAACAGACACCCGCCATCCACCTATGTGCGAAGCACGTTGGTAGAACCAGTCTCATGAACGCGGTCATGTAATGTCGGTCCGGGCCGCTTCATCCAACAATACCGCCGAATCAAATTAAGACGTTGGTGGTAAGCAGTATGATTATTATCGCCCACAACTCTTTGTGTTCTACTCGTGCATATAACATCTATGTATAGACCTGGCTCGGATGCCACTGTTGGGGAACACATTTCAAAAAAATCCTACGATCACGCAAGATCTAACTTGGAGATGCATAGCAACGAGAGGGGAGAGTGTGTCCACGTACCCTCGTAGACCGAAAGTGGAAGCGTTTTGTAAGGCAGTTGATGTAGTCGAACGTCTTCACGATCCAACTGATCCAAGTACCCAACATACGGTACCTCCGTGTTCAGCACATGTTCAACACGATGACGTCCCTTGAGCTCTTGATCCAGTTGAGGCCGAGGGAGAGTTTCGCCAGCACGACGGCGTGGTGACGGTGATGATGAACTTACCAGCGTAGGGCTTCACCTAAGCACTACGACGATATGACCGAGGTATTGAACTGTGGAGGGGGGCACCGCACACGGCTAAGAGATTGTTTGTTGTGCTTTGGGGTGCCCTGATGTCTACTACACAACCTTCTTCTTGTAGACGTTGTTGGGCCTCCAAGTGCAGAGGTTTGTAGGACAGTAGCAAATTTTGTTCAAGTGGATGACCTAAGGTTTATCAATCCATGGGAGGCGTAGGATGAAGATGGTCTCTCTCAAACAACCCTGCAATCAAATAGCAAAGAGTGTCTTGTGTCCCCAACACACCCAATACAATGGTAAATTGTATAGGTGCACTAGTTCGGCGAAGAGATGGTGATACAAGTGCAATATGGATGGTAGATATTGGTTTTTGTAATCTGAAAACATAAAAACAACAAGGTAACTAATGATAAAAGTGAGCACAAATGGTATTGCAATGCTTCAAAACAAGGCCTAGGGTTCATACTTTCACTAGTGCAAGTTCTCTCAACAAGGATAACATAATTAGATGATATAACTATCCCTCAACATGCAATAAAGAGTCACTCCAAAGTCACTAATAGCGGAGAACAAATGAAGAGATTATTGTAGGGCACGAAACCATCTCAACGTTATTCTTTCCGATCAATCCATTGGGCTATTCCTATAAGTGTCACAAACAGCCCTAAACTTCGTAGTAAAATAACACCTTAACACAGAAATCAACCAAAACCCTAATGTCACCTAGATACTCCAATGTCACCTCAAGTATCCGCGGGTATGATTATACGATATGCGTCACACAATCTCAGATTCATCTATTCAACCAACACAAAGAACTTCAAAGAGTGCACCAAAGTTTCTACCGGAGAGTCAAGACAAAAACATGTGCCAACCCCTATGCATAGATTCCCAAGGTCACGGAACCCACAAGTTGAACACCAAAACATACATCAAGTGAATCAATAGAATACCCCATTGTCACTACGGGTATCCCACGCAAGACATACATCAAGTGTTCTCAAATCCTTTCAATCCGATAAGAGGGAAAACTCAATCCATTACAAGAAGGTAGAGGGGGAGAAAAATCATAAGATCCAACTATAGTAGCAAAGCTCGCGGTACATCAAGATCATGCCAAATCAAGAACATGGGAGAGAGAGAGAGAGAGATCAAACACATAGCTACTAGTACATACCCTCAGCCCCGAGGGTGAACTACTCCCTCATCGTCATGGAGAGCGCCTGGATGATGAAGATGGACACCTGTGATGATTCCCCCCCTCCGGCAGGGTGCCGGAATAGGGTCCCAATTGGTTTTTGGTGGCTACAGAGGCTTGCGGCGATAGAACTCCCGATCTAGGTTTCTTTTCGGGTTTTTTTGTATTTATAGCAATTTTTGGCGTTGGTCTCACGTCAGGGGGGGTCTCCAAGTCCTCCACGAGGCAGGGGGCGCGCTCAGGGGGTAGGGCACGCCCTCCACCCTCGTGGATGGCTCGGGACTCTTTCGGCCCAACTATTTTACTCTGGGGGCTTCTTTTGGTCCATAAAAAATCATCAAAAATTGGCACGTCAATTGGACTCCGTTTGGTATTCCTTTTCTATAAAACTCAAAAACAAGGAAAAAACAGAAACTGGCACTAGGCTCTAGGTTAATAGGTTAGTCCCAGAAATCATATAAAATAGCATATAAATGCATATAAAACATCCAAGATGGATAATATAATAGCATGGAACAATAAAAAATTATAGATACGTTGGAGACATATCATGCATCCCCAAGCTTAATTCCTGCTCATCCTTGAGTAGGTAAATGATAAAAATAGAATTTTTGATGTGGAATGCTACCTAACATATTTATCAATGTAATCTTCTCTATTGTGGCAGGAATATTCAGATCCATAAGATTCAAAACAAAAGTTTAATATTGACATAAAAACAATAATAGTTCAAGCACACGAACAAAGCAATCACCGTCGCCAAGCCCTGTTCTTCCTCGGGAGGGCAGATCTGGAGTCCGTTTGGGTCTCCGGAGAGGGAGGGGGTATTCGTTCTTCGTCATCACCAACCCTTCTCCAACGCCAATTCCGTGATGCTCCCCACTAGGAGTGAGTAATTCCTTCGCAGGCTCGCTGGTCAGTGAGGAGTTGGATGAGATTCATCATGTAATCGAGTTAGTTTGTTTAGGGCATGATCCCTAGTATCCACTATGTTCTTAGATTGATGTTGCTATGACTTTGCCATGCTTAATGCTTGTCACTTTGGGCTTGGGTGCCATGATTTCAGATCTGAACCGTTTATGAATTCATCATTATATCCATGTTTTAGATCCGATCTTGCAAGTTATAGTGACATACTACGATTATGATCCGGCCCACTCCCGGTGATGACTGTAGTTTGAGGAGTTCATGTATTCACTATGTGTTAATGCTTTGTTCTGGTTCTCTATTAAAAGGAGGCCTTAATATCCCTTAGTTTCCAATATGGACCCCGTTGGCACAGGAGGGTAGGATAAAAGATGTCATGCAAGTTCTTTTAATAAAGCACGTATGACTATTTACGGAATACATGCCTACATTATATCGATGAACTGGAGCTGGTGCCATACCGCCCTAGGTTATAACTGTCTCGTGATGAATATCATCCAACAAGTCACCGATCCAATGCCTATGAATTTATCCTTATTGTTTCTTCTAAGTTACTACTGCTATCATCACTGTTACACTTGTTATAAATTACTACTATCATTGTTACTGTTACCGTTGCTACTGTCACTACTATCAAAACTATCAAACTACTTTGCTACTGATCATATTGCTGCAGATAATTAATCTCCATGTGTGGTTGAATTGACAACTCAGCTGCTAAAACCTTCAAATATTCTTTGGATCCCCTTGTGTGGAATCTATAAATTTGGGTTTGGGTTGAATACTCTACCCTCGAAAACTGTTGCGATCCCCTATACTTGTGGGTTATCAAGACTTTTTTCTGGCGCCGTTGCCGGGGAGCATAGCTATATTTGTTGAGTCACTTGGGATTATTATCATATTATCACTATGAAGAATCTGAAGGATCCAAGGACTAAGATATTTCCCTCAAGGATGAGGGGAGGTAAGGAACTGCCATCCAGTTCTGCTTTAGATTCACCTTCTGTTATGAGTAAACTTGCAACACCACCACATGCTATCAATTCTGATATGTCGCAAGTTATTGATGATGCTACTTCTACTATGAATGATGCTAGTACCTTGCTTGATAATGATGATGTGCCACTTGGTGAATTTCTTGATAAACAAATTGCTAGAGTTATACAACATGATGTTGTTGAATCTGATGATGAGCTTGATACTGAAACTCCTGAAACACCTGCTAGAGCTAGCCTTCCTATATATGAATTGCCTAAGGTACCGGAAGGTTATGTTATGAGTGAAGAAGCAACTAGAGATATTCTTGCTTGCAATGACAGAGATGATCTAGAGAAATTACTACACAAGTATAAAGAAAAATCTCTGAATGCTAGAATGAAATGTGATCCAAAGTTTGCTACTTCACCTATATGTATTGCTGATAAGGATTATGAATTCTCCGTCGACCCAGAGTTAATTACTTTGGTTGAATCTGATCCTTTCCATGGCTATGAAACTGAAACTGTTGTGGCACATCTTACTAAGTTGAATGATATAGCCACCCTTTTTACTCATGATGATAAAACTCATTATTACTTTATTCTCAAATTATTTCCTTTCTTATTAACGGGTGATGCTAAAGCTTGGTACAATACTCTTGCTCCTCGCTATGTGCGTAGTCCGCAGGATATGGTTTATTACTTCCCTGAAAAATATTTTCCTACTCATATGAAACAAGCTACCTTACAGGAAATATTTAACTTTGTGCAAACTAAAGAAGAGAGTCTCCGACAAGCTGGGGGGAGGCTTTGCCAGTTACTTAATGCTTTGCCTGATCATCGTCTTAAGAAAAATGAAATACTTGATATCTTCTATAATGTACTAACCGATGCTTCCTAGATAGTTGTGCTGGTTGTGTTTTCAGGGAACGAACTATTGCTCAAGCTGAAGAATTGTTGAGTAACATATTGAAAAATTATGATGATTGGACTATTGTTGAACCACCGCCTAAACCCACTCCGAAGAAGGGTACATTATATCTCAGTCCCGAAGATATGCAAGAGGCAAAGAAATCTATGAAGGAAAAAGGTATTAAAGCCGAGGATGTTAAAAATTTACCTCCTATTGAAGAAATACATGGGCATAATACACCACCAATGCTTGAGGTGGTAGAGGTAAATTCTCTTATGAATTTTATTGAAAATGATAATCCTCACAATATGCATCCTAGTCAATGCCTTTATGAGTTTGAAAACTACATTAGAAAACAAGATCACTTCAATGCAAATGTTATGAAACAATTGAAATACAACTCTGATATGATTGCCCCTTGAGTGACTTGTTATTTAGAATATCAAATGATGTTAGAGGTGTTGGAAAACATGCTTCTATGGTTCAAACCCAACTAGAACAAGTTGCTAAATCTCAAAGAGAATTACTTGATGAAATGAATCATAATATGCATGACTTTACTGTTACTGTTGGAACTAGAGGAGGTAAAATGACTCAGGAACCACTTTATCCTGAGGGATACCCTAAAATAATTGAACAAGATTTACAAAGAGCTAACACTAGTGCACCTAGTCCTTCTAGAAGAAAAACAAAAAGAAAAATGATAGGACTTCACATGCTTCTAGTGAACCTGAAATAGAAAAACCTCCTCATAATGATAACGAAGTTTCTATCTCTGATGCTGAAACTCAATCTAGTAATGAACACTCACCTAATGGTAATGAAAAAGATAATGATGAGGTTCATGAAGACTCTCAGTCAACAAATTATAAAGAACCAGATAATGATGTTGAGATAGAACCACCTATTGATCTTGATAACCCACAACCTAAAAATAAAAGATATGACAAAAGAGACTTTGTTGCTAGAAAACATGGTAAAGAAAGAGAACCGTGGGTTCAAAAACCCATGCCTTTTCGACCCAAGTAAACTAAAAAGAATGATGATGAAGAATTTGAACGCTTTGCTGAAATGCTGAGGCCAGTCTTTTTGCGTACTCGCTTGACTGATATCTTAAAAATGCCTCCTTATGCAAAGTATACGAAAGACATCATCACAAATAAGAGAAAAATACCGGAAGCTGAAATCTCCACTATGCTTGCTAATTATACTTTTGAAGATGGAGTACCTAAAAAACTTGGAGATTCGGGAATACCAACTATACCTTGCTCTATCAAAAAGAATTATGTGAAAACTGCTTTGTGTGATTTAGGAGCTGGTGTTAGTGTCATGCCTTTCTCTTTATATAAAAGACTTGACTTGAATAAACTCACACCTACTAAAATATCTTTGCAAATGGCTGACAAGTCAACTGCCATACCTATCAGTATCTGTGAGGATGTGCCCGTTGTTGTTGCTAATGTTACTATTTTGACTGACTTTGTTATACTTGAGATGCCCGAGGACGACAACATGTCGATTATCTTTGGTAGACCCTTCTTGAATACTGCAGGGGCTGTTATTGATTGCAATAAAAGCAAGGTCACTTTTCATATCAATGGTAATGAGCATACAATGCATTTTCCGAAGAAACAATTCCAAGTGAATGGTATTAATGTTATTGAAAAATCTCCGACAATCACTATTGGAAGTTTTCAAATACATCTACCTACTGTCAAAAAGAAATATGAAATGCTTATTGTTAGGGAAATGCATATCCCCATTGAGGTAACTTAGTAATTGACAAAAGTTCTTCGGTTTCATGCCAACCGAAAGTGGTTGTTAATAAGACTTGATCAACCTTATTAATCAATCATTTTTGAACAGTATGAAGTTGATGAATTTAGTAAGCACTACTTTCGGTCCCTACTTTTTATTCTCTGTTTTTTATTAGTTAAATAAAATAAAATGCCATGTTTTGTCTGTTTTCTGAATTTCCCGTGCAACAAAAAATGACCCAAAAATAAAAGTTCTCAGAATGCCGTGAAAATTTTATATGATTTTTTCTTGAATATTAAAGAATTTTTGGTGTAAAAATAATCAGAGGGAGGTGCACCAAGTGGGCACAACCCACCTGGACGCGCCAGCACCCCCTAGCGTGCCCTGCGGGGTTGTGGTCCCCACGTGGGCCCCCTCACTTATCTATTCGCCCCACATTGTCACCTACCTCTAGAAAAAAATCACTCTCCCTCTCTCTCTCATGTTCTGCTCATTTTGCTGCCAATTTCGATCTCTTTGCTCGAAGCTCCATTTTTGAAACTGTTTCGGGAGATTGTTGCTTGGTATGTGACTCCATCATTTGTCCAATTAGTTTTTGTTTTAATGGTTTATACATTGAATAATTAGCTACTCTTGGTGCTGCTATAGATGTGCTTGCATGTTGAATTCTTAGTGTTCTAAGTAGTTTGAATGCGTGCTATGGCCTCTACGTATCCCTATGAGTAGTTGCTATTAGTTTTGTGAAGTTCTGTAGGAAAAAATTTGTGGACTAAAAATTCAGATTTTTGTTCATAGGAAAAATTGTACGCGGACATGAATATCTTCAGGAAATATGGTGTCGGTGTACTAGAGTAGGGGTACCCTAGTATCCCGAACTTGTGCACGGGCAGTCGCAGCATCCCGCGGCAAGGCTTGCCGGGTGACCGCCAAGGTCCTCCGTGGTTCCTTTGGAGCCATTCAAGAACAAAGTATCCAAGCCAAGGAGACAAGACCCCGGCAAGAGGAGCTTGCCGGGAAGGCCAACCAAGGCATCTCAAGGAACTTGCTGCGACGCGCCACGCGTCTCGGCAAGGCCCGGTGAGCGACAAGCTCCCGGACGCGACAAGACAACGACCGCGGCAAGCCACCACTCTGTACCCGCGCTCCAGCACACCCACCAACGTGTCGCTCAGGGACCCTTCCAGGCGTACGTGGCGGGAGGCTGTGTAGCCAGCGGTGCGCGGTGGCAAGCGGCGCTGACAAGATTGCCATCGTGGCGAGCGGTGGCGTCCCTGACGGTCCCTTTTGCACTATTTGGGCGACGCAGACGGGCATTTAATGCCCTTGTCCCCTGCCGTCAGGGTTAGGTATGATACACTGCAGCAGGTAGCTGTACCAACCGCAGCACCTTTCCTTTTTTACCCTTGTCTACGTTGCCACCTGTCGGTGACCCCTTTGAGCATATAAAAGGAGGCCCATGCGCAACATAGAGGGAGGGGTCGGTCGAAGAGAACACTCACACTCGGTCTCGTTAGCTGCTGGTGTGTGCCGTAGCGCACAGCGCTCCCGAGCAAGAACTCAATACAAACCACAAAGCAGGAGTAGGGTTTTACGCATCCGTGCGGCCCGAACCTGGGTAAACTGCTCGCATGCTTCACCTCGATCTGCTCTTCGTGCGATCTCCGCCCCCTCCCCCCCCCCCCCCCCCGCCGAACCAAAAGGGGCTCGGTCCGCCGGTCCCATAGGTGTTCGTGGATTAGTTCCCCGACAGTGGTCTGAGACGACCCCGCTCCGGCTGCCGCCGCGGCGTGAGAAGCGGCAGGAGCAGAAGCGGTGGTCCGGGTGGACCCCGCTCCAGTTGCCGCAGCAGCATGAGGTGCTCCCGCGGCAACAGTGCTTGCCGCGGTGGAGCGTGTCGCGTGGCGCGGCGACTGTCGGCTCGCCCGCCGCCCCGCTACGTCCCCAGCCTTGCGGAGACGCCTTCTTGGTGGAGCTGGGGGCTCTGCTTGCGGCGAGCTTTCTGAAGATGAAGAGGAAGAGGAGTTGATCTCCAATGAGCCGCTCGTATCCTCGGCGGGCTCGCTCGACTCGGCGTCACGCCCGGCAAGCTCTTTCTTGCTGGCAAGCTCCTCTCGCTCGGCACGACTTGCCGCCTCTGCTGCCTCTGCCTCCTCCACGGTGAATCCAAACTCGCCCGCGGCTGCGGCTGCCGCCGCCTCTTCCAGCCTGGTGGTGATGCGTTTCATCTCCGCATCGGTGGTGTCGCGAGTGAGGCCTTTCTTTTCGTCGGAGCAGACCGACACTTCTACCAAGCCGTCAAAGAACTCATGCACGACGTCGTCTGCAGGCTCTTGCCAAGTTGGGACAATTCCATGCGAATCGCACAGCGGCATCATTGCACGGATGCGGTCGAGCGCGGAATTGTCGCACAGCGGAACGACGCCCTTCGGCAACCTGAACACTTCGGGATGCTCATGGTCGTACTTGAACAGCTCCTGGAGCATCGCGTTAAGCTCCAGAACAGTGAAGTTGTAGTTGAGGCCCGGACGCAGCCTCATGATATCCGCCGCATTCTTGAATTCCCAGGCGGGTCTCCTCCGTTCCTACAGGGGGGCGATGCGGCGGCGAAGAAAATCTGCGCCAACAGCGCCTACAGTGTGCCCGGCAAGCCTGAGGCGTTGGATCCGGGCGACGGCAATCTTAAGCCTATCGTCTTTCGGGGCCACGTTGCTCCAATCACTGCCGCGTGCTGCTGGGGCTTGGCGCCGGGTGGTAAACGGCTGCGGGTTCTCCTCGACAATCCAGCACCAGTCTTCTCTCCATTCCTCCCACTTGCCGCGGAACTCTCCCTCCAGATAAGCATCCTTCTTGCCGGCCCTCAAGATCCAGGCGATTCTGCCGGATAAAGGCTCTCCTCTCTCTACTCGGGGCATAAAGAAGTGGCGGAAAAGGGCTACATTTGGATAGACTCCGACAAAGTTTTCGCAGAGATGTGCGAAAACTGCCATGGTCAGAACAGCATTGGGGGTGAAGTCAAGGAGGCGGAACCCGTAGGTATTCATGATATCGCAGAAAAACTCGGGGAAAGGCGGGCACAGCCCGCAGTAGAAGAACAAGGCGAAGAAAGGATATCCATTTGGAGCCATTTTCCAAGCGGCGGCTGGAAGTACCTTCGTGCACGGATGCGCTCGCGTCTCTGTCGACCAGAAGAGGTAGTAATACTCCCTCAGCTCAGTCGCGGCGAGCTTGGGGGGGAAGATTGCCCGCTCCTTTTGTAGCGCCGCAAGCCGCTGCGCCTCGGTCGACTTCACAACCTTCCCCTTGACGGCTTTCGGAGCCATGGCGGAAGTGGTGGAGGAGGTCGACGGCATTGGTGGTGCTGGTGGCGATGGGGGGCAGGGCGCTGCTCTCTTTTCAGCTTTGGGAAGACGGGGGAGCGGCGGAAGTTTCCGAGATTGGAATAGCAACCGGTGAATGGGCGCACTACCCCTGTTTCCCCTGCTTATAAAGAGGGAGGGGGCGGACGTTCCGCCTTTCCGAATAAAGAAACCACCCACGATCTCTCCCACGATGCCGCATTCAACGCGTGCCGTTCGGGGAGGGCGCGGTGGATACGGGGAGAGATACGGCGTAACCCAGGCCGCGCATGCCCGTGCCCTGTTTTGGGCCTGGCCCAACAGCGCTCGGCACCGTGTATGGCCCAGGCCCGGGGGCTCCTGTCGGTGTACTAGAGTAGGGGTACCCTAGTATCCCGAACTTGTGCACGGGCAGTCGCAGCATCCCGCGGCAAGGCTTGCCGGGTGACCGCCAAGGTCCTCCGTGGTTCCTTTGGAGCCATTCAAGAACAAAGTATCCAAACCAAGGAGACAGGACCCCGGCAAGAGGAGCTTGCCAGGAAGGCCAACCAAGGCATCTCAAGGAACTTGCCGCGACGCGCCACGCGTCCCGGCAAGGCCCGGTGAGCGACAAGCTCCCGGACGCGACAAGACAATGACCGCGGCAAGGCGCTTGCCGCAGCAAGCCACCACTCTGTACCCGCGCTCCAGCACACCCACCAACGTGTCGCTCTGGGACCCTTCCAGGCGTATGTGGCGGGAGGCTGTGCAGCCAGCGGTGCGCGGTGGCAAGCGGCGCTGACAAGATTGCCATCGTGGTGAGCGGTGGCGTCCCTGACGGTCCCTTTTGCACTATTTGGGCGACGCAGACGGGCATTTAATGCCCTTGTCCCCTGCCGTCAGGGTTAGGTATGATACACTGTAGCAGGTAGCTGTACCAACCGCAGCACCTTTCCTTTTTTACCCTTGTCTACGTTGCCACCTATCGGTGACCCCTTTGAGCATATGAAAGGAGGCCCATGCACAACATAGAGGGAGGGGTCGGTCGAAGAGAACACTCACACTCGGTCTCGTTAGCTGCTGGTGTGTACCGTAGCACACAGCGCTCCCGAGCAAGAACTCAATACAAACCGCAAAGCAGGAGTAGGGTTTTACGCATCCGTGCGGCCCGAACCTGGGTAAACTGCTCGCGTGCTTCGCCTCGATCTGCTCTTCATGCGATCTCCGCCCCCCCCCCCCCCCGCCGAACCGAAAGGGGCTCGGTCCGCCGGTCCCATAGGTGTTCGTGGATTAGTTCCCCGACATATGGTTCAAGGAAGAACTCTAAGGGTGTTATTGGGGAGTCTCCTGACAATGAGCTCCATCCTCGGATGTTGGCGGAGGTACGACCGTGCAAATGTCCGCACATCTTGTTCCTGCAAGAAGCTGGAATTCATGAGGAGTTCATGCAATTCATTGCCAATGCCGGTCTCACCGACTTCATCGCAGATGAGTGTGACCAGCACCAAATCCTCACAAATATGTTTGTTCAAAGTTTTACTTTTTTGCCTAGAAATAATCCTCCCGAAGTGAGCTTTGATTTATATGCTGAAACCCATCAGATACCGCTTACTGAGTTTTGTGACATATGCATGATCCCTTCTGACGGGAGCTTGGCCGAGCCTAGGCCGGCTGAGTTTGAGAATTTTTGTCGCACTCTGACAGTGGGTGATGAGAGGAGAGTGTCAGCCATCACTGTCGGTAGTTTACATTTTCCTGTTGTTCGTTACTTTGGATATTTCATTACCAAGTGCTTGCTTGCTAGGGAGAAGGTGGGTGCACTTAGTTCGCCAGACCTTGCTGTTTTACATCGTGCCATTGAGGGCGACAACACGTATAGCTTGGGAGCTATCGTGGCTCGTCGCCTGCACCTTAATAAATCTCAGGGAAAAATACATGGTGGGATTTATGCTACTCGTTTGGCAGCTCACTTCACGATTGGGATACGCCCTCATGATTACCCTCTGACCAAGGTTTACCTAGACCGTGCAGCCATGGATCACCATCACTTTCTTGCAAATGATCGTCCTGACATTGCCATACCTTATAACTTGGTCTATAACATTGACACTCGTGATGTTATCCCCTTTCCCACACCTAGTTTGTTTGATTCTGTTGCCAGGGGCGGATACCGGATTATGCCTACAGACATCCTCACCTACTGGAACACTCACGCTGCTGCAGAGGCTGCACATGCACCTCTATAGTGGGATCAGTGGATGCCCACTCCTCAGCAGTGGGATGAGTGGATGCCTGCTCCTCAAGATCCATACTACCCTCCAAGCTACTGATTCACTACCAAGTTAGGCCAAAAGCCTAAGCTTGGGGGGGGTACGTATTTCTCACCGACATTATATTCATGTTCACATATCATTCTATCTGTCGGTGTTCACACTTTTTCATTGTATCATCCATGCTTAGATTTATTTTTTTGCTTTCTTATCATGTGTTTGAAAAACTTTAGAAAAACCAAAAAAATTACTTGTGGTAATTTAGTTTCTATGCATGCTTAGTAGTAGTACTAAAAGAAAATCCAAAAGGATTTCCTTGTTCTTCTTTTGCTTGTTGGGAGCTTTCCCGTGTAAATAGTTTTTCTCGTTTTTGCTTTTTATTTGCTTGTTGAAGAAAACCAAAAACTCCAAAAATATTTCAGTGTGTTTCTCTGAATTTCTTTTGTTTTATTCGAGTTGTACCAAGGAGAAGACCACGATGAAAATGTTGAGTGGCTCTCATTTGAATAATTGTTGAACTAATAAAGAGCACATTTTACCTTGTCTTCTCCTGTTGAATAAAATGTTTGCAGATTCCAGCTTAGTTCATGGCACTCTTGCACTATTATTATTTTCATATCATTCGGTCGTGCAAGTGAAAGGCAATAATGACGATATTCGATGAGCTGGCCGTGGAAAGAGAAACTGGTATAAACTCGACTTTTCTTGTCTGTGTAAATATGTTTAACCTAGTGCCCATACTTCAGCCCATTATGAGTAAACATGTTTGCAATGACAATTAGAGATTATAGTTTCTCATGCCATGCATAAGTAGCTGGGAGTTAATAATGATTTATCTTGGATATCAACATAGCGTTAAAATGATTGTGATGTAGTATGATGATATGGTATCCTCCTCTGAATGTTCGAGTGGCTTGACTTGGTACATGTTCATGCATGTAGTTGAATCAAAACCAACATAGCCTCTATAATGTTTATGTTTATGGTGTTCATATCCTACTCATGCTAGTGTCCAATTTTACTTATGCATAATGCCTAGTCATGATCGTTGTTGCTCTCTAGCTGGCCGCTTCCCAGTCTTAAATTTCTAGCCTTCGCTTGTACTAAGTGGGAATTCTACTTGTACATCAAAACCTTGAACCCAAAGTTATTCCAGCTAAGTCCACCATACTTACCTATATACGGTATTACCCTGTCGTCCTAAGTAAATTTGCATGTGCCACCTCTAAAAACTTCTAAAATATTTTATCCATTTTGTGTGCCTGGATCGTTCATGGAATGACAGGAGGTGGTCGATATCTTCCGTGCTAAGCATGTTATCCTCAGGTCGAGTGTTTATTCACTCGTCATCGCACAAGGAAATGGGCGGTAATAGGGATGCCCAGTCCCAAACTGCAAAATACAAAAAGATTTTATCTCTTACATAATCAAACAAAAACTCCCAATGGAGCCAAAACCTTTACTTTCTGCTTGGGGACCGCCACTAGCGTGCTTAGCATGGAAGATGTTGATAACTAATGGTCGTGAAGTGAATAAGAAGGGTGCACGTCTCAAAATATCATTTATCTCTGTTTTAAAAATTGAGCTCTAGCACCTCTGCAAATCACTTCTTCCTAATACGTCTCCAACATATCTATAATTTTTTATTGTTCCATGCTATTATATTATCTGTTTTGGATGTTTAGTGGGCTTTATTATACACTTTTATATTAATTCTGGGACTAACCTACTAATCCAAGGCCCAGTGCAAATTGCTGTTTTTTTCCTATTTCAGTGTTTCGCAGAAAAGGAATATCAAACGGAATGAAACCTATGGGAGAGTTATTTTTGGAACAAACGTGATCAGGGGACTTGGAGTAGATGCCAAGAAAGGAGCGAGGTGGCCACGAGGCAGGGAGGTGCGCCCCCACCCTCGTGGGCCCCTCGCAGCTCCACCGACCTACTTCTTCCTCGTGGGCCCCTCGCGCTATTCCTCACCCTGGGTGAGGAATAGTTACTTCACCCCCCTCTATTTTACTATCAATGCACCGTAATTTTACGTTCCGTAAGTTTTGTCTTATTTCCGACGCAAAAAGGGACCGTAAGAAAATATATAATCGCCGTAAAAAATATTTTATGTCATGTAAAATTACAAAGGTAAAAACATAGTCTAAAGTACACATAAAATTCAAATTTTCTTGTCTTATGACCTATATTTTTATTTTCTTATGTCAAATTTTACCTAGTGAATCAATAGGAATGTAACTATTTGAATTCCAAACGTAATTTAATTATGAAATGATCGTAAGATTACCTCGGGTGAAGAATAACTTATGTTGCACCCTGGGTGATGAATAGTAACACTATATATATATATATCCATATACCGCAAAAACATCCAGGAGCACCACAAAACTCTATTTCCATCGCCGCAACCTTCTGTACCCAAGAGATCCCATCTTGGGGCCTTTTCCGGAGCTTCGCCGGAGGGGGAATCAATCACGAAGGGCTTCTACATCAACACCATAGCCTCTCCGATGATGTGTGAGTAGTTTACCTCAGACCTTCGGGTCCATATTTATTAGCTAGATAGCTTCTTCTCTCTCTTTGGATCTCAATACAAAGTTCTCCTCGATCTTCTTGGAGATCTATTTGATGTAATTCTTTTTGTGGTGTGTTTGTCGAGATCCGATGAATTGTGGGTTTATGATCAAGATTATCTATGAACAATATTTGATTCTTCTCAGAAATCTTTTATGTATGATTTGTTATCTTTGCAAGTCTCTTCGAATTATCAGTCTGGTTTGGCCTACTAGATTGATCTTTCTTGCAATGGGAGAAGTGCTTAGCTTTGGGTTCAATCTTGCGGTGTCCTTTCCCAGTGACAGCAGGGGCAGCAAGGCACGTATTGTATTGTTGCCATCGAGGATAAAAAGATGGGGTTTATATCATATTGCTTGAGTTTATCCCTCTACATCATATCATCTTGCCTAATGCATTACTCTATTCTTATGAACTTAATACTCTAGATGCATGCTGGATAGCGGTCGATGTGTGGAGTGATAGTAGTAGATGCAGAATCGTTTCGGTCTACTTGTCGCGGATGTGATGCCTATACACATGATCATGCCTAGATATTCTCACAATTATGCACTTTTCTATCAATTGCTCAATAGTAATTTGTTTACCCACCGTAATACTTATGCTATCTTGAGAGAAGCCACTAGTGAAACCTATGGCCCCCTGGACTATTTTCCATCATATAAGTTTCCAATCTATTTTATTTTGCAATCTTTATTTTCCAATATATATCATAAAAATACCAAAAATATTTATCTTATTATCCCTATCAGATCTCACTCTCGTAAGTGACCGTGAAGGGATTGACAACCCCTTTATCGCGTTGGTTGCGAGGTTCTTATTTTTTTGTGTAGGTGCGAGGTGACTTGCGTGTAGTATCCTACTAGATTGATACCTTGGTTCTCCAAAACTGAGGGAAATACTTACGCTACTTTGCTGCATCACCATTTCCTCTTCAAGGGAAAACCAACGCAGTACTCAAGAGGTAGCACTTCCCTCTGCGAAGGGACTTTCTATTTACGTTTATGTTGTGCCATCACCTTCTATAAACAAGCGCCAGAAACTGAGTAGAGCACATCGGTCATTATTTATGCACTGTGTATAGCTAATGTTGGGTGCATCATGACTGGATCTTTTCTACCATGAATTACAATGTTTAGTCGCTGCTTGAACTTTGAAGGTGCTCTGCATTTATGTTTTGCGGTCTCAGAAAGGGCTGACAAGATACCACTATTGTCATATTATATCATGGTTGTTTTGAAAACATGTTGCTGTTTGAGATATCTTATTATTTCTTGCTAGCTGATTATGTCATTGATATGAATCATTATAATCTTTAAGAGTTATTGTCGACATGGTTAGTTATAATGCTGGCTGAAAACATGGGTGTTGTTTAAGCTTATTTATGCAAACAAGAGCAAAAGAGTTCGTAAAAGTTTTTATTTCTCACTTTCAGTTTATTAACTGAATTGCTTGAGGACAAGCAATGGTTTAAGCTTGGGGGAGTTGATACGTCTCCAACGTATCTACTTTTTCTCACACTTTTCCTCTTGTTTTGGACTCTAATTTGCATGATTTCAATGAAACTAACCCCGGACTAACGTTGTTTTCAACAGAACTACCATGGTGTTGTTTTTGTGCAGAAATAAAAGTTCTCGGAATGGAACGAAACTTTTTGAGGATTTTTATACAATATATAAGAATTTCTGGAGCCAAGACCCACCGGAGAGGGGCCCTTGGGTGGGCACAACCCATCAGGGCACGCCCCCCTCTCCCGGCGTGCCCAGGTCGGTTGTACCCACCTGGTGGCCCCACTGATGACCCTCCTGATACTATAAATTCACATTATTCCAGAAAAAATCAGGGAGAAAGAATTATCGTGATCCACGAGACAGAGCCGCCGCCAAGCCCTAATCTTCCCCGGGAGGGCAGATCTGGAGTTCATTTGGGGCTCCGAAGAGGGGGGGTCTTCATTCTTCATCATCACCAACCCTTCTCCATCGCCAATTCCACGATGCTCCCCACCGGGAGTGAGTAATTCCTTCGTAGGCTCATTGGTCGGTGAGGAGTTGGATGACATTCATCATGTAACCGAGTTAGTTCTGTTAGGGCCTGATCCCTAGTATCCACTATGTTCTTAGATTGATGTTGCTATGACTTTGCCATGCTTAATGCTTGTCACTTTGGGCCCGGGTGCCATGATTTAAGATCTGAATCGTTTATGAATTAATCATTATATCCATGTTTTAGATCCGATCTTGCAAGTTATAGTCACCTACTATGGTAATGATCTGGCAACCCCAGAGTGACAACAACCGGCCCCACTCCCGGTGATGACCGTAGTTTGAGGAGTTCATGTATTCACTATGTGTTAATGCTTTGTTCCGGTTCTCTATTAAAAGGAGGCCTTAATATCCCTTAGTTTCCATAAGGACCCCGCTGCCACGGGAGGGTAGGACAAAAGATGTCATGCAAGTTCTTTTCCATCAGCACGTATGACTATGTACGGAATACATGCCTACATTATATCAATGAACTAGAGCTAGTGCCGTATCGCCCTAGGTTATAATTGTCTCATGATGAATATCATCCAACAAGTCACCGATCAAATGCCTACGAATTTATCCTTATTGTTTCTGCTAAGTTACTACTGCTATCATCACTGTTACACTTGCTATAAATTACTGCTATCACTGTTACTGTTACTGTTGCTACTATCACTACTGTCAAAACCATGAAACTACTTTGCTACTGATCATATTACTGTAGATAATTAATCTCCAGGTGTGGTTGAATTGACAACTCAGGTGCAATACCTTCAAATATTCTTTGGCTCCCCTTGTGTTGAATCTATAAATTTGGGTTTGGGTTGAATACTCTACCCTCGAAAACTGTTGCGATCCCCTATACTTGTGGGTTATCAAGGGCCCAGAGATACCTCTCCGATACACGGAGTGACAAATCCTAATCTTGATCTATGCCAACTCAACAAACACCATCAGAGACACCTGTAGAGCATCTTTATAATCACCCAGTTATGTTGTGATGTTTTCTAGCACACAAGGTGTTCCTCTGGTATTCGGGAGTTGCATAATCTCATAGTCAGAGGAACAGGTATAAGTCATGAAGAAAGCAATAGAAATAAAACTAAACAACCATAATGCTAGGCTAACGGATGGGTCTTATCCATCACATCATTCTCTAATGATGTGATCCCATTCATCAAATGACAACACATGTCTATGGTCAGGAAACTTAACCATCTTTGATTAACGATCTAGTCAAGTAGAGGCATACTAGGGACACTCTGTTTGTCTATGTATTCACACATGTACTACGTTTCCGATTAATACAATTCTAGCATGAATAATAAACATTTATCATGATGTAAGGAAATATAAATAACAACTTTATTATGACCTCTAGGGCATATTTCCTTCAATATAAGCCATAGAAACTAGGAAACAAGCAAACTATGCATTGAAATCAGAATCTGTCAAAAACATAATAGTCTGTAATGATCTGGACAACAAACGTACTTCTGCTACTAAAAGATAAGGATTGAAACATAACAAGAGCATCATGAATCATAAGTTCCTCTCTCATAATAATTTTCAATAGCATTATGAATAGATTCATCAATATAACCGTCACATAAAGCATTCTTTTCATGATCCAAAAGCATAGAAAATTTATTACTCTCCATATAAGAAATTTTATTCTCATTCACAATAGTGGGAGTATCATATGAAACTTGAATGCTAAAAATTGTTTCCACGTTAAAAGAGTAATGTTCAGAAAAAGGATATTCAAAATTATGGCCATAATTATCACTAATATTTGTAACATAAGTATCATCACAGTAATCATCATAAGTAGCAAGTATGTTCTCATCATAGATAGGAGGCATGCAATTATCATAGCAAAATTGATCATTCGAAGTAGGGGGGCTAAAAAGATCATCTTCATTAAGCATAGCATCCCCAAGCTTGGGAGAAACATTAATTGCAGCAAATAAATTCTCAAACATGTCATTCTCATCAAACATAGCATCCCCAAGCTTGTGACTTGGCATATCATAAGCATAATCACTCTCATCAATAATAGTATGAATATCACCAATAGTATAACAATTATTATCATCATATTCTTCCAAGAAAGTGCTAAAAATATTTTCAAGATCATAAGAGACATCATTGTCTTCCCAATCATAATCATTACAACAAGTAGTAGGCATCACAAATCCTAGTCAATATCATCATCCTCCATCAACACATTTGATTCACTTTCATGAGGCACAATGGTGATAGGAGCAATATTACTTGGGAGAGTTACCTTTTTACCTATACTTCTCCTTCTTTTCCTTTTCTTATTCACCACCTCACGTATGGGTTTAATCAATTTTTTGAGCTTCTTGTTGAAGAGATTGATTGGATAGGAAGCTCCTCCTCGTTACTCGATTCATCATAATAAACACTAGGAGGGTATTGGGAAATATTTTCCCTTTCATTAGTACTCTCTTCATATTCTATTTGTTTTCTTGTCTTTACATAGTTGGCAATATAAGGATTCTCAATGCAATTTACCGCACAATAACATATAAATTTCCTCTAGATCAAAATCAAGAAATCTCTTGAGATTAAATTTTGGAAGTCCCTTAGTTATACATTTCATTTCTTCATACCCCAAAAGAAGACTAAGCTATTTATGATGCTCAAGGGTAATCAAGTTATCACAATTTTTGGACACGATTTGATCATGAAACAATTTGCATTGGAGATTTAAATGACCACGTTCATTGCAAAGTTCACAGGGATGGCGAGAAAAATAAGTCTTTCAGCACAATCATCTAGCCTCTCTTGGAACTTTTTTGTTTCTAAATATTTATGTTTCTAAATATTTATGCTTCTTATAGGAGACATCATTATCATGACTAATGCAATCATCATTAACACCATGGATATTCAAATAATTCATACTAGCAATATTGCAATCATGCCCATCATCCAACGTTTTTATGCCATAAATTTTGTTGAATTCTTTTTCTAGCAATGGAGCACAATTATCGGAATCCTTATTCTCAAGAAGACGTTATAAAGATAAAGAACAACTTGAGGTAACCCAATCTCCATTTTTTTTGTAGTTTTCTATTATCAAACCAAACTAGTGATAAAATAAGAAACAAAAAGATTCAATTGCAAGATCTAAAGATATACCTTCAAGCACTCACCTCTCTGGCAATGGCGCCAGAAAAGAGCTTGATGTCTACTACGCAACTTTATTCTTATAGACACGTGTTGGGCCTCAAAGCGTAGAGTTCTGTAGGACAGTAGCAATTTTCCCTCAAGCGGATGACCTAAGGTTTATCAATCCATGGGAGGCGTGGGATGAAGATGGTCTCTCTCAAACAACCCTGCAATCAAATAATAAAAAGTCTCTTGTGTCCCCAACACACCAAATACAATGGTAATTTGTATACATGCACTAGTTCGGTGAAGAGATGGTTATACAAGTGTAGTATGGATAGTAGATATTGGTTTTTGTAATAAGAACAATAAAAAACAGCAAGGTAGCAACTGATAAAAAGGAGCACAAACGGTATTGCAATGCTTGAAAATGAGGCCTAGGGTCCGTACTTCCACTAGTGTAATCTCTCAACAATGCTAACATAATTGGATCACATAACCATCCCTCAACGTGCAACAAAGAATCACCCCAAAGTTCTTATCTAGCGGAGAACAGAAGAAGAAATTGTTTGTAGCTATTCTTTCTGATCTATCTATCCAAGAGTTCGTACTAAAATAACACCAAGTTATTGTTTTCGATCAATCTATCAAGAGTTTGTACTAAAATAACACTAAGTTATTCTTTCCGATCGATCTATCAAGAGTTCATACTAAAATAACACCAAAGAAAATTCAAATTCATAATACTCAATCCAACACAAAGAACCTCAAAGAGTGCCCCAATATTTCTAACGGAGAAACAAAGACGAGAACGTGCATCAACCCCTATGCTTAGATTACCCCAATGTCACCTCGGGAATCCGCGAGTTGAGTGCCAAAACATATATCAAGTGAATCAAAATAATACCTCATTGTCACCACGGGTATTCATATGCAAGACATATATAAAGTGCACTCAAATCCATGAAAGCATTCAATCCGATAAAACAAATTCTCAAAGGGAAATCTCAATTCATCACGACAAGATAGAGAGGGGTAAACACCATATGATCCAACTATATTAACAAAGCCCCCGATACATCAAGATTGTGCCATCAAGAACACGAGAGAGAAAGAGATATTAAACACATAGCTACTGGTACAAACCCTCAGCCCCGAGGGTGGACTACTCCCTCCTCATCATGGTGACCGTCAGGATGATGAAGATGGCCACTGGTGATGATTCCCCTCTCCGACAAGGTGCCGAAATAGGGTCTAGATTGGTTTCTCGTGGCTACAGAGGCTTGCGATGGCGGAACTTCTAATCTAGGGTAACCTCGAGTGTTTTTGGAATATTTGACGATTTATAGGGTGAAGAGGGGATGCGGAAGGCCACGGAGGAGGGCATGCCTGGCCCACCAGGCGCGCCCTGGTGGGTTGTGTTGCAAATATGCCCTAGAGGCAATAATAAAATGTTTATTATTGTATTTCCTTATTCATGATAATTGTCTATTGTTCGTGCTATAATTGTATTAACCGGAAACGGTAATACATGTGTGAATACATAGACCACAACATGTCCCTAGTAAGCCTCTAGTTGACTAGCTCGTTGATCAATAGATGGTCATGGTTTCCTGACCATGGACATTGGATGTCATTGATAATGGTATCACATCATTAGGAGAATGATGTGATGGACAAGACCCAATCCTAAGCCTAGTACAAGATCGTATAGTTCGTCTGCTAAAGCTTTTCTAATGTCAAGTATCATTTCCTTAGACCATGAGATTGTCCAACTCCCGGATATCGTAGGAATGCTTTGGGTGTACCAAACGCCACAACGTAACTGGGTGGCTATAAAGGTGCACTACAGGTATGTCCAAAAGTGTCTATTGGGTTGGCACGAATCGAGACTAGGATTTGTCACTCCGTCTAAACGGAGAGGTATCTCTGGGCCCACTCGGTAGGACATCATCATAATGTGCACAATGTGACCAAGGAATTGATCACGAGATGATGTGTTATGGAACGAGTAAAGAGACTTGCCGGTAACGAGATTGAACAAGGTATCAGGATATCGACGATCGAATCTCGGGCAAGTACTATACCAGTAGACAAAGGGAATTGTATACGGGATTGACTGAATCCTTAACATCGTGGTTCATCCGATGAGATCATCGTGGAACATGTGGGAGCCAACATGGGTATCCAGATCCCGCTGTTGGTTATTGACCAGAGAGATGTCTCGGTCATGTCTGCATTATTCCCGAGCCCGTAGGGCCTACACACTTAAGGTTCGATGACGCTAGGGTTATAGGGAAAGTATGTACGCGGTTACCGAATGTTGTTCGGAGTCCCGGATGAGATCCCGGACGTCACGAGGAGTTCCGAAATTGTCCGGAGGTGAAGATTGATATATTGGACAAAGGGTTTTGGAGTCCAGAAGTGTTCTAGAGGTACGGGGTGATGACCAGCATGACCGGAAGGTGTTTCGGGAGCCCGGCAAGTGTTGGGGGCTTCATGGGCCAAGGGAAGGGGGCAAACCAGCCCACTAAGGGGCTGTGCGCCCCCCTCACCTATTCCCACATGACCAGGGGGTTTGGGGCGCCCCATCTAGGGTTCCCACCTCCTGGCTTGGGGGCCAAGTCACCCAAGGGGGATATCCCATCTGCCCTGGCCGCCCCCCCTAGGGGAAACCCTAGGGCACCTCCCCTTGTCCTTGCCCCTATATATAGTGGAGGTTTTGGGGCTGCACGACACACGAGTCTCTCTCTCCCAAGGCGCAGCCCTACCTCTCTCCCTCCTCGTCTCTCGTAGTGCTTGGCGAAGCCCTGCCGGAGTACCGCGCTCCTCCACCACCACCACGCCGCCGTGCTGCTACTGGACGGAGTCTTCCCCAACCTCTCCCTCTCTCCTTGCTGGATCAAGGCATGGGAGACGTCACCGGGCTGCACGTGTGTTGAATGCGGAGGCGCCATTGGTTGGCACTTAGATCGGAATCAGCCGCGATCTGAATCGCTACGAGTACGACTACCTCATTCGCATTCTAGTAACGCTTCCACTTAGCGATCTACAAGGGTATGTAGATGCACTTCCCTTCCCCTCGTTGCTAGATTACTTCATAGATTGATCTTGGTGATGCGTAGAAAATTTTAAATTTCTGCTACGATCCCCAACAG
Organism: Triticum monococcum; assembly: GCA_034509565.1. Taxonomy (NCBI): domain Eukaryota; kingdom Viridiplantae; phylum Streptophyta; class Magnoliopsida; order Poales; family Poaceae; genus Triticum; species Triticum monococcum. The sequence continues at coordinate 133,297,620 of CM067847.1, forward strand.
TGGCATCATGAGCTAGGTCTATGCGTAGATTCTATGCACGAGTAGAACACAAAGTAGTTGTGGGCGACGATTTGTTCAATTTGCTTGCCGTTACTAGTCTTATCTTGATTCGGCGGCATTGTGGGATGAAGCGGCTCGGACCGACCTTACAAGTACACTTACATGAGACAGGTTCCACCGACTGACATGCACTTGATGCATAAGGTGGCTAGCGGGTGTCTGTCTCTCCCACTTTAGTCGGATCGAATTCGATGAAAAGGGTCCTTATGAAGGGTAAATAGCAATTGGCATATCACCGTTGTGGTTTTGTGTAGGTAAGAAACGGTCTTGCTAGAAACCCATAGCAGCCACGTAAAACATGCAACAACAATTAGAGGACGTCTAACTTGTTTTTGCAGGGTATGCTATGTGATGTGATATGGCTAAAAGGATGTGATGAATGATATATGTGATGTATGAGATTGATCATGTTCTTGTAATAGGAATCACGACTTGCATGTTGATGAGTATGACAATCCGCAGGAGCCATAGGAGTTGTCTTAATTTATTTATGACCCGCGTGTCAATGAAAATGCCATGTAATTACTTTACTTTATTGCTAACCGTTAGCCATAGTAGTAGAAGTAATAGTTGGCGAGGCAACTTCATGAAGACACGATGATGGAGATCATGGTGTCATGCCGGTGATCAAAGGCGCAAGATGATATTGGTCATATCATGTCACTTTATGATTTGCATGTGATGTTTGTCATGTTTACATCTTATTTGCTTAGAACAACGGTAGCATAAATAAGATGATCCCTCACAATAATTTCAAGAAAGTATTCCCCCTAACTGTGCACCGTTGCTAAGGTTCGTTGTTCCAAAGCACCACGTGATGATCGGGTGTGATAGGTTCTAACATTCGCATACAACGGGTATAAGCCAGATTTACACACGTAATACACTTAGGTTAACTTGACGAGCCTAGCATGTACAGACATGGCCTCGGAACACGGAAGACCGAAAGGCCGAACATGAGTCGTATAGTGGATACGATCAACATGAAGATGTTCACCGATGATGACTAGTCCGTCTCACATGATGATCAGACACGACCTAGTTGACTCGGATCATGTATCACTTAGATGACTAGAGGGATGTCTATCTAAGTGGGAGTTCATTGAATAATTTGATTAGATGAACTTAATTATCATGAACATAGTCAAAAGGTCTTTGCAAATTATGTCATAGCTCACGCTTTGGTTCTACTGTTTTAGATATGTTCCTAGAGAAAATTTAGTTGTGAGTTGACAGTAGCAATTATGCGGACTGGGTACGTGAAATGGGGATTGTCCTCATTTCTACACAGAAGGGTTATGTCCTTAATGCACCGCTCAGTGTGTTGAACCTCGAGCATCGTCTGTAGATGTTGGGAAACATATGACGTACACGTTTTGATGACTACGTGATAGTTCAGTACGTAATACTAACGGTTTAGAATTGTGGCACCAAAGACTTTTTTGAAATGTCGCAGAACATATGAGATGTTCCAAAGACTGAAATTGGAATTTCAGGCTAGTGCCCACGTCAAGAGGTATGAGACCTCTGACAAGTTTCTTAAGCCTGCAAACTAAGGGAGAAAAACTCAATCGTTGAGCATGTGCTCAGATTGTCTGAGTACTGCAATCGCTTGAATCGAGTGGGAGTTAATCTTCCAGATGAGATAGTGATGGTTCTCCATAGTCACTGCCACCAAGCTATTGGAGCTTCGTGATGAACTATAACATATCAGGGATAGACATGATGATCCTTGAGCAACTCGCGATGTTTGACACCGCGAAAGTAGAAATCAAGTAGGAGCATCAATTGTTGATGGTTAAACCACTAGTTTCAAGAAGGGCAGGGGAAAGAAGGGATACTTCATGAGACGGCAAATCAGTTGCTGCTCTAGTGAAGAAACCCAAGGTTGAACCAAACCCGAGACTAAGTGCTTCTATAATGAGGGGAACGGTCACTGAAGCAGAACTACCCTAGATACTTGGTAGATGAGAAGGCTGGCAAGGTCGACAGAAGTATTTTGGATATACGTCATATTATTGTGTACTTTACTAGTACTCCTAGTAGCACTAGGGTAATAAATACCGGTTCGGTTGCTAAGCGTTAGTAACTCGAAATAAAAGGCTGCGGAGACTAGCTAAAGGTGAGATGACGATATGTGTTGGAAGTGTTTCCAAGGTTGATGTGATCAAACATCGCACGCTCCCTCTACCATCGGGATTGGTGTTAAACCGAACTAATTGTTATTTGGTGTTTGCGTTGAGCATAGACATGATTGGATTATGTTTATCGCCACACGGTTATTCATTTAAGGAGAATAATGGTTACTCTGTTTATTTGAATAATACCTTCAATGGTCTTGCACCTAAAATGAATGGTTTATTGAATCTCGATCGTAGTGATACACATGTTCATGCCAAAAGATATAAGATAGTAATGATAGTACCACGTACTTGTGGCACTGCCATTTGAGTCATGTTGGTATAAAACGCATGAGGAAGCTCCATGTTGATGGATCTTTGGACTCACTCGTTTTGAAAAGATTGAGACATGCGAACCATGTCTATTGGTAGATATGCATGAAGAAACTCCATGTAGATGGATCATTTGGACTCACTTGATTTTGAATCACTTGAGACATGCAAATCATACCACATGGGCAAGATGACTGAAAGGCCTCGTTTTCAGTAAGATGGAACAAGAAAGCAACTTGTTGGAAGTAATACATTTTCATGTGTGCAGTCCAATGAGTGCTGAGGCACGCAGTCGATATCATTATGTTCTTACTTCACAGATGATTTGAGTAGATGCTGAGTATATTTACTGGATGAACCACAAGTCTGAATTATTGAAAGGTTTAAGTAATTTCAGAGTGAAGTTGAAGATTGTCGTGACAAGATGATAAAATGTCTATGATATGATCATAGAGATGAATATATGAGTTACGAGTTTGGCACACAATTAAGACATTGTGGAAATTGTTTCACAACTAATACCGCCTGGACCACCATAGTGTGATGGTGTGTCCGAACATCACAACTGCACCCTATTGGATATGGTGCATACCATGATGTCTCTTATCGAATTACCACTATCGTTTATGGCTTAGGCATTAGAGACAACCGCACTCACTTTAAATAGGGCACCACACAATTCTGTTGAGACAACACTGTATGAACTATGGTTTAGAGAAACCTAAGCTGTCGTTTCTTAAAAGTTTGGGGCTGCGATACTTATGTGAAAAAGTTTCAGGCTGATAAGCTCGAACCCAAAGCGGATAAATGCATCTTCATAGAATACCCAAAAATAGTTGGGTATACCTCCTATTTCAGATCCGGAAGCAAAAGTGATTGTTTGTAGAAACCGGTCCTTTCTCGAGGAAAAGTTTCTCTCGAAAGAATTGAGTGGGAGGATGGTGGAGACTTGATGAGGTTATTGAACCGTCACTTTAACTAGTGTGTAGCAGGGAACATGAAGTTGTTCCTATGGCACCTACACCAATTGAAGTGGAAGCTTATGATAGTGATCATGAAACTTCGGATCAAGTCACTACCAAACCTCATAGGTCGACAAGGATGCATACTACTTTAGAGTGGTACGTAATCCTGTCTTGGAAGTCATGTTGCTAGACAACAATGAACCTACGAGCTATGGAGAAGTGATGGTGGGCCTAGATTCCAAAGAATGGCTCGAGGCCATAAAATCCGAGAGAGGATCCATGTATAAAAGAAAGTATAGACTTTGAAAGAACCACTTGATGGTCGTAAGGCTGTTGGGTGCAGATGGATTTTAAAAGGAAGACAGACAATGATGGTAAGTGTCACCATTAAGAAAGCTCGACTTGTTGTTAAGATGTTTCCCGACAAGTTCAAGGAGTTGACTACGATGAGACTTTCTCACTCGTAGCGATGCTAAGAGTTTGTTGGAATTGTGTTAGCAGTTACTGTGTTATTTATGAAATCTTGCAGATAGGATGTAAAAAACATTGTTTCCTCGACATTTTTCTTGAGGAAAGGTTGTATGTGATACAACCAAAAGGTTTTGTCAATCCTGAAAGATGCTGACAAGTATGCAAAGCTCCAGCAATCCTTCTAAGGACTGGAGTAAGCATCTCGGAGTTAGAATGTACGCTTTGATGAGATGACCAAAGATTTTGGGTTTATACAAAGTTTATGAGAAACTTGTATTTCCAAAGAAGTGAGTGGGAGCACTATAGAATTTTTGATGAGTATATGTTGTTAACATATTGTTGATCAGAAATGATGTAGAATTTCTGGAAAGCATGCAGGGTTATTTGAAAAGTGTTTTTCAATGGAAAATCTGGATTAAGCTACTTGAACATTGAGCATCAAGATCTATAAGGATAGATAAAAAAACGCTTAATAGTACTTTTGAATGAATACATACCGTGACAAGATTTTGAAGGAGTTCAAAATAGATTAGCAAAGAAGGAGTTCTTAGCTGTGTTACAAGGTGTGAATATTGAGTAAGACTCAAGACCTGACCACGGCAGAAGAGAGAGAAAGGACGAAGGTCGTCCCTATTCTTTAGATGTAGGCTCTACAGTATGCTATGCTGTGTGCCGCACCTGAAGTGTGCCTTGCCATGAGTCAGTCAAGGGGTACAAGAGTGATCCAGGAATGGATCACACGACAGCGGTCGAACTTATCCTTAGTAACGAGTGGACTAAGGAATTTGCTCGATTATGGAGGTGGTAAAAGAGTTCGTCGTAAAGGGTTACGTCGATGCAAACATTGACACTAATCCGGATGACTCTTAGTAGTAAACCGGACTCATATAGTAGAACAGTTATTTGAAATAGCTCCAAGTAGCACATGGTAGCTGCATCTACAAGATGACATAGAGATTTGTAAAGCACACATGGATCTGAAAGGTTCAGACTCATTGACTAATAAACCTCTCTCACAAGCAATATATGAACAAACCCCATGGGTGTTGGATTCATTGCAATCACATAGTGATGTGAACTAGATTATTGACTCTAGTGCAAGTGGGAGACTGTTGGAAATATGCCCTAGAGGCAATAATACAATGGTTATTATTGTATTTCCTTGTTCATGATAATTGTCTATTGTTCATGCTATAATTGTATTAACCGGAAACCGTAATACATGTGTGAATACATAGACCACAACATATCCCTAGTAAGCCTCTAGTTGACTAGCTCGTTGATCAATAGATGGTCATGGTTTCCTGACCATGGTCATTGGATGTCATTGATAACGGGATCACAACATTAGGAGAATGACGTGATGGACAAGACCCAATCCTAAGCCTAGCACAAGATCGTATAGTTCGTCTGCTAAAGCTTTTCTAATGTCAAGTATCATTTCCTTAGACCATGAGATTGTGCAACTCTCGGATACCGTAGGAATGCTTTGGGTGTACCAAACGCCACAACGTAACTGGGTGGCTATAAAGGTGCACTACGGGTATCTCCAAAAGTGTCTGTTGGGTTGGCACGAATCGAGACTGGGATTTGTCACTCTGTGTAAACGGAGAGGTATCTCTGGGCTCACTCAGTAGGACATCATCATAATGTGCACAATGTGACCAAGGAGTTGATCACGGGATGATGTTTTACGGAACGAGTAAAGAGACTTGCCGGTAACGAGATTGAACAAGGTATCGGGATACCGACGATCGAATTTCGGGCAAGTACTATACTGGTAGACAAAGGGAATTGTATACGGGATTGACTGAATCCTTGACATCGTGGTTCATCCGATGAGATCATCGTGTAACATGTGGGAGCCAACATGGGTATCCAGATCCTGCTGTTGGTTATTGACCAGAGAGATGTCTCGGTCATGTCTGCATTATTCCCGAGCCCGTAGGGTCTACACACTTAAGGTTCGATGACACTAGGGTTATAGGGAAAGTGTGTACGCGGTTACCGAATGTTGTTACGAGTCCCGGATGAGATCCCGGACGTCACGAGGAGTTCCGGAATGGTCCGGAGGTGAAGATTGATATATTGGACGAAGGGTTTTGGAGTCCGGAAGTGTTCCGGAGGTACCGGGTGATGACCAGCATGACCGAAAGGTGTTTCGGGAGCCCGACAAGTGTTGGGGGCTTCATCGGCCAAGGGAAGGGGGCAAACCAGCCCACTAAGGGGTTGTGCGCCCCCCTTGCCTATTCCCACGTGACCAGGGGGTTTGGGGCGCCCCATCTAGGGTTCCCATCTCGTGGCTTGGGGGCCAAGTCACCCAAGGGGGAGATCCCATCTGCCCTGGCCGCCGCCCCCCTAGGGGAAACCCTAGGGCGCCTCCCCTTGTCCTTGCCCCTATATATAGTGGAGGTTTTGGGGCTGCACGACACACGAGTCTCTCTCTCCCAAGGCGCAGCCCTACCTCTCTCCCTCCTCGTCTCTCGTAGTGCTTGGCGAAGCCCTGCTGGAGTACCGCGCTCCTCCACCACCACCACGCCATTGTGCTGCTGCTGGACGGAGTCAAGGCATGGGAGACCTCATCGGGCTGCACGTGTGTTGAAAGCGGAGGCGTCGTTGTTCGGCGCTTAGATCGGAATCGACCGCGATCTGAATCGCTACGAGTACGACTACCTCATTCGCGTTCTAGTAACGCTTCCGCTTAGTGATCTACAAGGGTATGTAGATGCACTCCCCTTCCCCTCGTTGCTAGATTACTCCATAGATTGATCTTGGTGATGCGTAGAAAATTTTAAATTTCTGCTACGATCCCCAACAGGTTGTGCCCCCCTCGGGGCACCCCCCAGGTTCTGGCCCACTAGATGTCTTCTGGTATAAAAAAATCTTCAAAAAGTTTCGTTGCATTTGGACTCCGTTTGATATTGATTTTCTGCGATGTAAAAAACAAGCAAAAAACAGCAACTGGCACTGGGCACTATGTCAATAGGTTAGTCCCAAAAAATGATATAAAGTTGCTATAAAATGATTGTAGAACATCCAAGAATGATAATATATTAGCATGAATACTACATAAATTATAGAGGTGTTGGAGACGTATCACCGAGCCAAAAAGCTCTACTCCTAATGGAGCAGTTGGTACTCTCCGTTCCGGATTTCTTTCGTCCCACCTCCCACTTTTGCTGGTTTTTTTCATAGATTTTTTTCGTACCCTCCCCTACTTCATCGGTTTATTTTCGCGTCACCCTCTCACACAATGAAAGAAATCTGAACATATCAGAATTTTCCATGCGGGCGCAAATTATTTAGTAATGTAGAATCAATCACGATCAATCTCTGAAGATCAAATCTAAATTAATTAACATTGCCTTAAATCGCTCAATCACATTAATTAGAAAACAAATAATTTATTTTAAGAAATATCGCTCAATCACATTAATTAAGAAACAAATAATCTCTACTCGTAATGGAGCCGTTGGTAGTCTCCGTCCGGGTTTTTTCCGTCCCACCTCCCATTTTCGCTCGGTTTTTTCATAGGGTTTTTACATAGATTTTTTTCGTCCCCTCCCCACTTCACCGGTTTATTTTCACGTCACCCTCTCACACAATGAAATAAATCTGAACATATCATAATTTTCCATGCTGACGCAAATTATTTAGTAATGTATAATCAATCACGATCAATCTCTAAAGATCAAACCAAACCTAAATTAATTAACTTTACTTTAAATCGCTCAATCACATTAATTAGAAAACAAATAATTTATTTTAAGAAAAACCGCTCAATCACATTAATTAGGAAACAAAAAAAACCAATTTTAAGAAAATTAATGTGTAAATCATAACAAAGAAATCTCATCAGGCGAACGAGGCCCCCTCAAACGCCCGTGCACAGCCGCCCTGTTCCCTCTCCCCCACCCAAAGTCGCCCTCTTCCCCACCGGCGTCGCCCTCCACTCACCTTCTTTTATTAAAGTGGGGAGGCCCCAGATCGAGTCGTGGAAGTCAGCGGGGCGGTGGCCAGATCCATCATGGCCACATCTCGTCGAGATGGGCCGCGCCGAGAGAGGTAGATCGAGGGGGCGGACACCGTGTCCATCTTCTCTCTCGGGACGCTGCTCCAACCCGATCCAGTGAGAAGGCAGGCCTCCGTGTGCGGCAACGAGGGCGGCTGAGGACGGGCGACGGCCGGCCCTCTCCCTCCCCTCCAGCCCTCCACTCTATGTTTCCTCCAAATGATTCTCCTCTAGATGGCGATGTGGGGACTCTGTAACAGGTGTGTTATTCATTTGAATGGTGGTCACCTTTGTGCAGTCGTCGACCACTCACTACAAAAAAAGACACATCCGTGACATTTTGGGCCGAACGAAAAAAAATCTGCCATACTTATGACACTTCAATGACGATAATTGTGACAAAACCTGGTATCATCATAGATATGGTGGGCTCCTACTTCTATGACAGAAATGGGCTTTTCGTCCTTGGCGGGTCGGGGACGCAGCTGCATGACATTCTTTGGGCCGTCCATGACAGAAAAACCGTGGTAGAAGCGAGGGCAAGGAAAATATCGGGGTGTTCCCAGTTACGGTGGGTGGTCGGGGCTGAGCGATGCATGGAGGTTTGCGCGTTTCTCTCTTACATGCACACGCCTAGGTGCAAGGCGTTGGGCTCTAACTGAACCTGAGTGAGGCGTTCGCCTACTGAACCTGAGCGATTGCACTGCGGGCTACACGTTACTGAAACCGAGCGATCGATCGATGGCTGTTAACTGAACCCGATCGAGCGATTCCTTCGCTACTGCTGCTAACTGAAGCCGATCGATGCTGCCTCTGGATGAACAGTGAGCGTTGCTGGGGGGGTGGATGAACAGTTCCCGGTGGGGGTGGATGAACAGGACCCCATGGTGTTGCCTCTGGATGAACAGGACCCCGATCGATCGAGCCGGTTGGGGCTGGATGAACAGGACCCCGTGGAGGGCTGGATGAACAGGACGACCCCGTGGAGGGCTGGATGAACAGTAGACGGTGGAGGGCTGGATGAACATTAGCCCGTGGAGGGGTGGTTGAACAGGAGCCCGTGGAGAGGGCTGGTTGAACAGTACTCGATGGAGTAGCGCGCGGTGGAGGCTGGATGAACAGGAGCCCGTGGATGAACAGTCGCAGGTGGAGGCTGGAGGAGGTCGACGGTGGATGAACAGTAGGCCGTGGAGGCTGGAGGGGGTCGACGGTGGAGATGAACAGTATCCCGTGGAGTCCGGTTTTGTGGTACGCCACACCCCTCCCGATGAACAGGACCCCTGTTTCGACTGTAGCGCTCCAATACAAGTTCGTTTCCTCCATTTCGCGGTACGCCACACCCCTCCCGATGAACAGGGCCCCTGTTTCGACTGTAGGAGGTCCGTTTCCTTCGTTTTGCGGTACACCAAACCCCTCCCGATGAACAGGATCCTGTTTCGGCCGTGGCTGGTCGAACACAAGGCCGTTTCTTCTGTTCTGCGGTATGCCAGGCCTCGTTTCCATCGGCTGTTCCATCCAAGCTGGTTGGCTCCCACGCGTTCTGTTGCGTCCCGATGAACACGACGCATTCTGTTGCCTCCCCATGAACACGATGACGACACTGTTTTTTTGCGGGCGACGACGACAATGTTTCTCCATTCCGACCCAGCCATGTACACGAGCCCTGGCCGCACATATGCGCGAATAGGCATTCGAGACCCCGCCCGTATGTATGTACATAGCCGTATGTTCTTTTTTGCACACCGGCCGCTGTACGTACGTGTACATGCTACGTGTGCGCCTCTACTACGACATGTGTGCGCCTCTACATCGACCAGTATGTACGTACACATTCGTGACCAGAATGACAATCCATGTTCGCAGTGATGGAAGAGGTGAAATCGATACAAGCGAAATTGAGCATCCAATCATTGAATCCTGTCCCGCACCTCCAATGTAGGTCCACCCTGCCAATAAATTCACATGCAAACCACTAGCATTACTATCTAGTGACAGTACAAAAAGAGTAGCAAGATAGTAGCAAACCATGTACCTTCGTAATGAATTGCTCATAGTGCCACCAATTGGATATAAAGGTTTGGAATAAAACATGCTCCTAATGTTGAACCAGTTGGAATTTTTGTGCAGTTCCACTAGAATCGAGCATCCCTGTTTGCATAGATATTCAAAGTGTGATTACTATAAAAGTGGCACTAGTTGAAGCATAGACTCGCAAATATAAGCATTCCAATTTCTTAATGGGAAAAGGTAGCAAGACTGTTTCTAACCACCTGTTTGAAGGAATAAATAAGGCAACAGTGGCTGATGTCAGAAAGGCATATATAGTTATTTCTGAAAGAATGATCAATTCCTAACCTTTCCTCCTCTTTTAAGCATATTTTGTGTAGTTCAACTAAAATAAAATGCCATCACCGCCTTGACAATTCAGTGACACTGTACAAAAGGAAATGACCTAACATTACATCATGATATCAGGTATGTAGTCGACAGGCATTAGAGACAAACATATAGACCTCCTCCCATAACATAATGAACATTAATTTTAACAAAGGTGTGACTAGCTTTACCGGGATAATTTGAGTGAACTCTACACCCTCTGTTCCTTAATATAAGACATTTTCGCAGTTCAATTTAAAGTGCCCAAACGTCCAGTATTTAGAAAAACAAGTAGTAGTTTTCTTGAGCACATATCTGGGAAAGCTTGCCACACTTTATATATGTCCATATGCTAATGCAACACCATTCAAATAGTACAAATATACACTAATCCAGTGGCTAGTGCAACAGTAGAGTAGTTATTTTATTGCAGGGTACAGTACAATGGTTTTACTGAACAGATTTCCATAAGCTCTAGCACTGGAAGATTTCTATAAGAATTAACAATACAAAATGTAAAGGTAACAAGTTTCAGCATTGGTATACTAGTTGTGCAAGAGCATTAAACCAAATAGAAAAGTCTGAAGGTAACTAGCATTATTAACTAATGATAGTATTAAAAAATTGCAAACCTTGTACCTTCAAGGTAAATATCATTTCGAACTCGAGTGGACATGAAAAATTGCTATCCCAATCTTGATAATCGATCAAACATAAAAACTTGATCGAATGAATCAATACAATAGCCAAAGGAGGAGGCGCCCACTCTTGACCTTTCCTCTTGTCTTCATAATTTTTTGTGCAGTTTAACCAAAATAAAATGACATCAGTGCCTTGGCATTTAGGTCACACTGTACAAAAAAATGACTTATCTCATGAAAGTGAGGTATGTAATCTATAAGCATTAACAGTGCAAAAATCTGAAGGTAGTAACAAGTTTCATCGTTGGTATACTGGCTGTGCAACAACATTAGAATGCCTTAGCTGAAAAATCTTTAATGCATCCACAATCAACAGCTAACCCTGAAATAATCCAGAGACATTAAATGGCATTGCTTAAATTTATCGGTGGCATTAGACTAGTGCGGCATTAGTTAAATGTGGCATCACTTTAGCAGTAGCATTGGTTGACTTTACTGCTAGCGTTATACTAACAACAAAAAAGTGGCAATAAGAGCATGGGAGACCCATTCAGACAATGGGCGCACCAGTATGATGTACCTCCTGCCGGTGTCAAAACCGGCAAATCTCGGGTAGGGGGTCCTAGGCTGTGTGTCATGGATCGATGGGTAACTGGAGACAGGGGACACGATGTTTACCCAGGTTCGGGCCCTTTTGATGGAGGTAAAACCCTACATCCTGCTCTTGTTTATATTGATGGAGTATCAAGTACAGAGTTGATCTACCTTGAGATCATATGATGTGGTCTAAACCCTACAGGTATGATGAGTAATGTCATAATAATCTACCGACTAGCCTAGCCTCGGCTTATATAATGTACCAGAGGCCTAGGATAACAAGAGTCCTAGTCAAATACATCGGTGGAGAGGAGTCCTTGTCTTGATCACCAAGTCTTATGGAATCTTCCTCGTATATGTCTTCGGCTGTCCGAACTGGCCCATGAGCATATGACCATGGGGGTCCTCGGCCCAATCCAACTGATTGGGAGATGACGTGGCAAGTACCCCCTAGTCCAGGACACCGTTAGTAGCCCCGTGAACCGGTCTTTAAGTTGGGGACGCTCCTCGATTCTTCTAAATTGTTCTTCATCTTCGGTCGTCGGTCTTGAAAACTGGTTCAACAAATCTTCCCATCTTTGATCTTGAGGGTCGCCGAAGTAAATCCGAAGAGTTTACACGTCGAGTATCCGAGGAGCCCCTTTAAGTTCTCGGCCTTTATCAATGCCTTGTTATTTCTATGCGACACCTCGGGTTTGAAGTTGTTCCCGGGTGGTAGCGTCTTCTTGCATCCGAGCTCCAACACCAGACTGCATTCGAGGTATCTTTTGCAGCCGAGCACCAACGCCGGGCCGCTTCTGAGCTCCAACGTCGGAATGTACCTGAGCTCCAACGCCGGACTATGTACAAGCTCCAACACCGGACTATATCCGAGGTGTCATAATTCACCTTGGTCAAAAAAGTTGAAGGTGTTTAGCCGAGCTTAATGCCGGAAATGCCCTTTATGGAGCCAGCCACTGGCGCCCGAGTTTTATGCCGGACTGCTTCCCAGGTGGTGCACCACCCCGACTGTGGGCCTATTTTTTGTCAATATTTTTGATTGGTGCAATTTATTCTCTGCCAAGATATATAGCCAGTAGCCCTCAAGGTGTGTATCGGTCTAAAACCCGAGATGCACCTAAAGGATTACATAAGACTGTTGATCCCGGTAGCCGCTGAGACTCAGGTTGATTTGCAAAATCGGCCTAAGGATCAACTCCTAGCTCGGGAGAATACTTTGGGACACAAAAAGCGGTGTGCAAAGTCCTCGAGACTCAGGTTGGGTGCGGCCGACCAACCTAAGGATCATAATCTCCTCGAAAACTATATTGCACTTAAATTTTTCGCACTGGATTGCCAATGTAGTAGCCCCCAAGACACTGATCGGGTGGCAACACCAGATCAGGGGATCGATGTGCCCCTTTAATATTAGTAAATGATAAGCCCGAAGCCCAGTAGCCCCCGAGCCTTAATGCGGGAACTGGTGGCTGAATTAAGGATCGATATCCAGAGTAAAATCATAAATCATGTGTAATGATTCTATGTTTCCAAGTACTTTACATCATTAATGCTCGGATCTGCATTGTACAAAACTTTGTTGACCGACCATCGGCTTCTACCTCCTCGGCCAGTAGCTGAGGAGTGTTTGTCCTACTTTATAAAGCCGTTATAAGGGCAAAGATTTATGGAAAACAACACAATCCGAGCATACGGTTTTATAAACAAAGGTACGCGGAGAGATATGTTATATTACTTAATGTAAGAAACATCTTCCAAGGAAAATAGTCCCGCTATCGGTTCCTTTCCTTGGGTCGTCATGCTTATCATGATCATGAAACCTCACCTCCGATCAATGTGGGAGGAAAATATTGAGGATTTAGTTCGGGGAAAGTTCCCAAACTTTGTGGTATTAATAAACCAAAATTTTTACTTCCACCGTTGCCGACCAATGTGATCCTTTAAGATCGCTAGCTTTCAGCTTCACCCAGTCTGAGGTACTAACTCGGATGATCCGGTAGTAACAATCACAGAGGTGCTCCCTTTACCGCCTAGCCAAACAATCAGGAATGTAGCGGTAAGCACAGGAGCCACGCAACTCAGCTTGGCAAAAATCTTAAGCCAAATTGATGCATATTTATGGCTTTATAACAATGATTACGGGAGGCAGCCCTTGTATATTAAATACAAATGACGATGATATGTTTATTTTGACTCCGTTGCGACCGTTTATCAGTTGAAAGTGGCCCATCGTCGGCTTCTACCCCTTTGTAGATACTATGCAGGGTGTCTTCGCAATAACAAGACAACCCTTAGCCGACATATCGGTGCCCGAAGGCGGTTGTGTTAGCAGGAAATGAAGCAATCGGATATGTGGGCCTTATAACTTTCACTTAGTCATAGGAGCTTTAAACGGGGGAAGCTAGCTACGAGCCCCCGGTTAGTGTTCGGCGACATCTGAGGTCAAGCCGAAAACACTTCAGGCAATGTTATGAACGGCCCATCATTTAACATAGTCATTGGATCACTGACCAGTTTACACTTATTGTGATAGTCAGTTTTCGGCTTTCTCCACTGAGGTGCTTAACCATGAGAGCTGGAAGCACAATCACAGTGGTTCTCCCTTTGCACACCTAGCCGAACAAAGAGGAACGTAGGGGGCAAGCATAGGAGCCGAGCAACCCAACTATTTGACCAAAGACACGATTTGAAACTGATGCATATATAGCAGTATCTGAGGATGTTTTTTCCGAATCTCTAAAGGTGTCCGGCATTGCACTGCGAGACTTATGCTGGAAACACAAAAATAGTTTAAAAGTGCCATAAGCTTGGACAACCAAAAAGCGTCAGTAAAATCTGACGTCCAAACAAGATCAACTGTTCGGTGCCAACATGACACACCTGATCTCAAGACTTCACGCGGGTCAGCCTACGACTTCAAGCTCATTATCCCAAAGATGGAGTACTTCTCCAAGATCAGTTTAGCAAACTAAACTCGAGCGGCTTTTTAGAGAGAAGACATGCTATCCGGCTATTGACCATACATTCGAGTCGAAAAAGGAGCGGTAGAAAAAGACTTTGCAATGACCAAGAAGAAAACACATTTACTATAAAACAGCTCATATAAATTTGAAGAGCCCTCGAGTGACTTGGGTAAAAGAATTTTATGTATAATGATTGTATGTACCGATGTACTTATATCATATATGTGTTCACCCAAACTTTAAACGCGTCTTAACCGACCATCGGCTTCTCCCTCTTTGGTCAAGGACCGAAAAGTGTCATGTACTCCACCTGTCGAAAGCATCAACAGTTTTTCCGATAACCAGCCAATCAGGCCATAAGGCTGTAACAGATAAAGCGTGCTCAGGGAACCTATGTTATATTAATGACAAAGTGTAATAAGCATCTTCGAAGAAAATAGTACCTCCACCGATACCTTTCTTCGGTTGCTCATTGTTACTATGAGACTTGTGCAATAGATTTTTTGTACTCATGAGTTCCGTTGTGTGCCCGACCATTATTGAAAATAATAAGAGCACTATCTTTTGGCTTCACCCAGTCTGAGGTACTAACTTGGATGACTCGATAGTAACAATCGGAGAGGTGCTCCCTTTACCGCCTAGTCGAACAATCGGGAACGTAGGGGTAAGCACAGGAGCCAGGCAACCCAGCTTGCGAAACACTTAAGTCAACATGGTGCATATTGTGGCGTAATACAGAAACAAGGAACGAAGCCGTACAAGTATAATCATATGCAAGAGGAAAGGCTTCATAAAGGAAGCCCCCAAGTAAATGGGGTATTCGAATTTGCTTGCAACAAACAAGGTTTTGACAAAGAATGTTTTTCGCAAATGACTTTTTGTCAAAAAAGCATAATGCTTGGTCGAACCGAACGAAATTTAAAACTAAAGGTTTTTAAGTATGGAAGCGACTTAGCTGGTTAATGTGCTCGGTGTCGATGCACGGCCCGAGCTTATGGCGGGACAAGGTCCCAACCCCCAAGCCGGTCCCGAGGTGGCGGAGTGAAGAGCTCAGCACTTCGAAGTGGCGACATAGCACGGCCAATGCAGGCCGGCAATGTGACGCCGAAGTCCCCGGTGCGGCTTAATGAAGTAATGACGAAGCCCTCGGTCCAGCCGAGGTGACGTGCTACATCGGTACGCCGAGGTGACAGCGCTGCCTGACCCGGATCCTTTACCTGTGCATAGAAAATAGTGCAAGCCGGAGATAATAGGAATAATAATAATAATAATTGTTGCATAATTAATAATTTACGCAAAGTGAGTAATAAAAGAAATATGGCCCATGTGCCGAACACTCGATGAGGTAGACTTCTCTCAGCGATGCCGAAGTCCCCGAGGCGACTGAACATGTCGGTATGGCGATTCGACCAACAAGGTGATCACGCGAGCCGATTGGGACAACGACGTCGGCTTGCCAAAGTGACCGCGCGACGCAGTCGAAGTCGATCACCTACACACATAAA
The DNA here is from genome assembly GCA_034509565.1 of Triticum monococcum. NCBI lineage: Eukaryota > Viridiplantae > Streptophyta > Magnoliopsida > Poales > Poaceae > Triticum > Triticum monococcum. Next base: position 133,313,660 of record CM067847.1, read on the forward strand.
ATAGTGCGGTCCAAAAAGGATAATTGATTTTCGCAAAAATAATTTAATGAAAGAGATGTGGCCTGGCGCCGGAGTCATGTCGATGCAGGGCGTCGGCGTGACGCGGTGAAGGTGTGGCCAAGCCTGAATTCGCAGGCAGGTCTGAGTTCCAGATGCGGCATTCGCCAAACTATATACGGAAACTGACCGAACCATCACGCGACCGTTGTTAATGTGGCCACCATTTGATAGACCTGTTTACAGATGATGAAACAAACCAGAGTAATAATTCCTTGGGAAAAATAAACCCAAGCAAGAAAAATACTAGGATTAATAGCACCTGGTTTATCTGTTGTAGCAATCTGAAGAAAGATTACTCCCAAAATTGGGACTCGATCCACACACCCATTGCCTAATGGGCGATAAAGCGACGGCATGGCGATGCTGGCAAAGGTGGGCTCGCCGAGGCAAAGCCCCCGGTCCAGCCAACGTGATGAAGCTGGTCGACTGGTGACGCCGAAGTCACCGGAGTATGTTGATGAAGAAATAGCAAAGTCCCCGGTCTAGCCGAGATGACGGAGCTGGTCAGTAAGGAGACGTTGTAGCTGCCATGTTAGCCGAGGTGTTGAAGCAGTTCGGCGTGATGGACATCGGCTTCAAAAAGCAACAGTGCGGCCATGCCGACGCTGGTCATAACTTGTGACGCGGTGAATGCCGGATTGATGAAGTGACCGAGCGGCGATGTCGGCGCGCCTGACCTGTGCAATCCGTGGGGCGATGGTCTTGGTGATGATTGATCCTTCGCGATGTCGAACTCTTGTTCGGCTTGCCGAGCTAATGATTCGATAAGGTTAGGCTCGGCTTGATGAAGCAACGGTCTGTCTAGTGCAGGTCGGCAGACGTCGAGCAATATTACCGAACTGGTGTGACACCAGAGCGATGGTGAAGAGTACCTCAAAGAGGCTTAAAATTTTATGGGCACGTGTTAAAAACAACGCATAATACCATAGAAGAAAATTCCTTTAAAAAGGTTGTCCAATATCATGTTCATAAAGAAACATGAATTCTGGTCGGATCCGTATTCGCACAAAAAACAGATCCAAAAAGTGATGTGCTAATCGGAAGGTTTCTGGAGTTTGGACGATCGGATCAAGCTGAAATTTTGAGGGGTGGTAGATATAGGAATTCTGCAGCCGATCAATGGTTGGATCTTCCAAAAACCGTCCGAGCTAGGTTCTGGAGACCAGGCCCTAAACTCGTCCAGATTCCCGTCCAGATTTGACAGGGCTCGGGTATATCGTAGATTGCCGAAGATTCCTCCATCGGAACTTGACGAAATTTTGCATGGTTGTTTTAGACTCAATTACACACAATTCCACCAAACGAATCGTCAAAAGTGAAGCTCGAGGAGGTGGTGGCAGCGGATACAATTTCGCTGTTCGGAAAAACAGCACGGTTGCCCGAGGGCAATGTTGACGTTGAGCCCCCGAGCTCCATGGATGATTCCTCCATGATCTTGATAGAGATCGGAGTTGATGTTCATGAAGGCCCCCGTCCAAACATGACGATCGGAGATGGAGCGTGGTCCTTGTCGAGCCAAGATGACTAGTCGAGCCAGCGACGAAGATGCCGGCGTCGCAGTTGATCTGCGGGCGAGCCATTGATCCTTTGCCGATCACACGACTAAACTCTCAATGAAAGCCCCATTGTCGGTGTCAAAACGGTAGATCTCGGGTAGGGGGTCCCAGGCTGTGTGTCATGGATCGATGGGTAACAGGAGACAGGGGACACGATGGGTTCGGGCCCTCTTGATGGAGGTAAAACCCTAAGTCATGCTCTTGTTTATATTGATGGAGTACCAAGTCCAGAGTTGATCTACCTCGAGATCATATGTTGTGGTATAAACCCTATAGGTATGATGAGTGATGTCATAATAATCTACTGACTAGCCTGGCCTCGGCTCATATAATGTACTAGAGGCCTAGGATAACAAGAGTCCTAGTCGAATACGCCGGTGGAGAGGAGTCCTTGTCTTAATCACCAAGTCTTGTGGAATCTTCCTCGTATATGTCTTCGGCTGTCTGAACTGGCCCATGAGCATACGACCATGGGGGTCCTCGGCCCAATCCAACTGATTGGGAGACGACGTGGCGAGTACCCCCTAGTCCAAGACACCATCACCTCCACGGACGCGTAGAGTGGTGAGGGAGGTATGGTTGCCCAGAGCAACAAATATCCAGGCAGCATATGTGGATTACGTCCCATTTTTGTTTTCTTTAGCCACCTTTTTCCTATGTGAGGACAACAAACCGATCGACCTGGTCATTCTCTATTGCGTTGTCATGCCTTTCTACCCTTCTTCAACCAAGAGACACGAGACTCATTCCTTAGATACTGATTTCCCCCTTTTCAACCTAGATGCGGGTTCGATGCCTACTCTCTTGGATAGTATAGTCTCCCTTCCTTTCCTTATTCAACCCAGACATGGATTAGTCTGCATGAACTATGGTTTCCTTTAATAGTGTAAATTAAGGTTTTCATCTGCATGACCAGCAGAGCAGAGGATAGGAAATTGGGAAGATGGTGGAGTGGAAAAAGATCCATATGCAGTGACGTCGCAGATGGGGCAATAAAACAAGGGTGTTGTTCGAAAAGAGGTAGCATACCTGAGGGTCGGCGGGAAGTGGCTTCGCTCATGGTCGTCGTCCTCCGCACGCACTACGGCAGTGAGCTTGGGGACGGAGGCCATCCCGCACGTGCGCTAGGTCTGAGAGGACGGCCTTGTTGTCAGTGCGTGACCTCGCTTGCCGACGACGAGCGCGTCAACGCCGCATGTCCTTTTCTTCCTCGGTGGATCTATGACCACCGGTGAGGAGGGAGGGAGAGCCCGTCTTTTTTAGATCTGGAGAGAGGGTGATAGTGTGAGAAGCAAGTGGGCAGCCCTTAGCAAGAAAGCTCTGAAGCTCCAGCCCATATATCTTTTTTATACTACTAGTACTAGAGGTGGAGTAGTGGTAGAGTAGTTTATATTTACTCTCCAAATAGTACCAGTTAGTCGTGCTTCCAAACTGAACGGCACGCCATTAAAAAAATAAAGGTCGATAACTAATGTGGCACCTTGGGCCAACGCGGCCAGATCACATTTTGCACGAAAAATTACACACCATATTTCGTTGACATGTGGTCCTGTTCCAACATGTCAATGAGACAACGGCGAGTCCTTTTGTACAATTTCCAAAAGCACGTGTAGGCTGGGGCACCTCTTCATGTACCGTGGCAAACTAGCAACCGTCCATCGACTCTTCGCCTTTCCCTCTCGATTTGGAACTGCTGTCGCATGCTCTTCCTTCCTCCTCCATTTGCCTTCACCCTTCCTTATGCCATTGTCCGATCGTCTTCTCCATGGAGGGAACAGGCCAGAAACGACCCCGTTATTCTTGCCCCGATCTGAAAGATGACGTGGTGGGGGAACTCATTGATCGGTGTGACGTCATCACCTCGGCTAGCATGGCAGGTTCGTTCAAGAGCATTCTCGACTCAACTAATAACATCATTACAAGGAACCCAAGGGTCCAGGAGCGGTTTGATCTCTGAGGGAGTCCTGGATTAGGGTGTCTCCAGATAGCCGGACTATCTCCATTGGCCGGACTGTTAGACTATGAAGATACAAGATTGAAGACTTTCATCTCGTGTCCAGATGGGACTCTACTTGGCGTGGAAGGCAAGCTAGGCAATACGTATATGGATATCTCCTCCTTTGTAACCGACCTTGTGTAACCCTAACCATCTCCGGTGTCTATATAAACCGAAGGGTTTTAGTCCATAGGACAACAATCACAACATACAATCATACCGTAGGCTAGCTTCTAGGGTTTAGCCTCTCTGATCTCGTGGTAGATCTACTCTTGTAACACCCATATCATCAATATTAATCAAGCAGGACGTAGGGTTTTACCTCCATCAAGAGGGCCCGAACCTGGGTAAAACTTCGTGTCCCTTGCCCCCTGTTACCATCAGGCCTAGACGCACAGTTCGGGACCCCCTACCCGAGATCCGCCGGTTTTGACACCGACATTGGTGCTTTCATTGAGAGTTCCTCTGTGTCGTCGCCGTTAGGCTTGATGGCTCCTACTATCATCGATATCGATGCGGTCCAGGGTGAGACTTTTCTCCCCAGACAGATCTTCATATTCGGCGGCTTTGCACTGCGGGCTAATTCGCTTGGCCATCTGGAGCAGATTGAAAGCTATGCCCCTGGCCATCAGGTCAGATTTGGAAGTTTGAATTACATGGCCAATATCCATGGGGACTTCATCTTTGATGGATTCGAGCCACAGCCGGGCGCGCCGCACGGTCGCGATGGGTATGACCTAGCTCTGCCACCGGACGGTACTTCAGAGGCCACGCCCACATCAGCTCCGACCCTTAGCTCGGAGCCAACTGCGCCAATCGAGGACGGGTGGCTAGACACCGCCTCAGGGGCTGCAGTCTCGACGGTGATCGAACCAAACACCAGCATAATCCTCTGCATGGCCCGTGACTCCAAGGGGCCGGACTCTCTTCCGGACCCCGAACCATCCGCGCCCCTGCCAATCTAATCCGAGTGGGCGCCGATCATGGAATTCACCGCCACGGATATCTTTCAGCACTCGCCCTTCGGCGACATTCTGAATTCACTAAGGTATCTCTCTTTGTCAGGAGAGCCCTAGCCGGATTATGGCCAACAGGATTGGGATGCGGACGATGAAGAAATTCGACGCCCACCCACCACCCACTTTGTAGCCACTGTCGATGACTTAATCGACATGCTCGACTTCGACTCCGAAGACATCGACGGTATGGACGACGATGTGGGAGACGAACATGAACCGGCACCTACAGGGCACTGGACAGCCACCTCGTCGTATGACATATACATGGTGGATACACCCAATGAAGGCAACAGTGACGAGATAATGGAGGATGACCCCTCCAAGAAGCAACCCAAGCGCCGACATCAGTGGCGCCGCTCTAAGTCCCGCCAAAGCAAAAGTGGTGATACCGGCACAGGAGATAATAACACTCCGGATAGCACCGAAGACAACAACAATCCCCTCCAGCAAGAGCAGGAGGATGAAGGAGCCAGCTCTCCTGAGAGAACAGCTCGCGAAGAGGAGGAGGACGACAATTACATGCCCCCTCCGAAGACGAGGCAAGCCTCAGCGACGATGAATTCGCCGTACCAGAGGATCCCGTCGAACAAGAGCGCTTCAAGCCCAGGCTTATGGCCACGGCAAATAGCCTGAAGAAAAAGCAGCAGCAGCTTCAAGCTGACCAAGATCTGCTAGCTGACAAATGGACTGAAGTCCTCATAGCCGAGCAATATAAACTCGAGCGTCCCTCCAAGAGTTATACAAGGCGTAAGTTGCTTCCCCGACTAGAGGAAGAAGTGTACGAAACGGCTGATCGGCCACCTCGTGGCCGTGATAGAGAGGCATTCCAGCCAAAAGCTCAGCCGCCACCCCAACGCCATTCAAATAAAAAGGCATGGGGAGATACGCCAGACATGCGAGACATATTGGAGGACAAAGCAAAGCATTCAAGATCGATCTACGGATCACGAGGGCACACCACTCTACGAGACGATAAACGTCACGCCGGATAAAGTAAAAGCAAATCCAGCCGGGCTGAACATAGCGGGCAGGACCCATCCGAGCTGTGTCGTGATATAGCCCAATACAGAGGCGCCGCACACCCCTTATGCTTCATAGACAAAGTAATGGAACATTAATTCCCAGAAGGTTTCAAACCTGTCAACATTGAATCATACGACGGCACTACAGACACCGCGGTATGGATTGAGGACTTCCTCCTCCACATCCACATGGCCCGCGGTGATGACTTACATGCCATCAAGTACCTCCCACCAAAACTCAAAGGACCAGCGCGGCATTGGCTTAATAGCTTGCCAGTGGACTCCATTAGCTGTTGGGAAGATCTGGAAGCCGCATTCCTCGACAACTTTCAGGGCACTTATGTGCGACCACCAGACGCCAATGACTTGAGCCACATAATTCAGCAGCCAGAAGAGCCGGCCAGGCAATTCTGGACTCGGTTCCTTACAAAGAAAAATCAAATTGTCGACTGTCCGGATGCGGAGGCCTTAGCGGCTTTCAAGCACAACATCCAAGACGAGTGGCTAGCCCGACACCTTGGTCAGGAAAAGCCGAAATCTATGGCAGCCCTCACGACGCTCATGACCCGCTTTTGTGCGGGAGAAGACAGCTGGTTGGCTCGCAGTAATAACATATCAAAGAACCATGGTACCTCAGATACCAAGGACGGCAATAGCAGGTCACGTCGCAACAAGCATAAGCGCCGCATTAACGGCGAAAGTACTGAGGATACAACAGTCAATGCCGGATTCAAAGGCTCTAAACCCGATAAGCGGAAAAAGGCATTCAAACAAAGTACGCCGGGTCCGTCCAGCCTGGACCGTATACTCGATTGCTCGTGTCAAATACACGGCACCCCAGACAAGCCAGCCAATCACACCAATAGGGATTGTTGGGTGTTCAAGCAAGCCGGCAAGTTAATTGCCAAAAACAAGGACAAGGGGACGCATAGCGATGACGAGGAAGAACCCCGACAGCTGCACACTGGAGGACAAAAGAGGTTTCCCCCGCAAGTGCGGATGGTGAACATGATATACGCAACCCACATCCCCAAGAGGGAGCGGAAGCGTGCGCTCAGGGACGTATATGCGTTGGAGCCAGTCGCCCCAAAGTTCAACCCTTGGTCCTCCTGTCCGATCACCTTCGATCGCAGGGGCCACCCCACTAGTATCCATCACCGCGGATTCGCCGCACTGGTCCTAGACCCAATCATCAATGGATTTCACCTCACTCGAGTCCTTATGGACGGCGGCAGCAGCCTGAACCTGCTTTATCAGGACACAGTGCACAAAATGGGTATAGACCCCTCAAGGATCAAACCCACAAAGACGACCTTTAAGGGTGTCATTCCAGGCGTAGAGGCCCACTGCACAGGCTCAATTACACTGGAAGTGGTCTTCGGATCCCCGGATAACTTCCGAAGCAAAGAGTTAATCTTCGATATAGTCTCGTTCCGCAATGGTTATCACGCGCTGCTCGGACGAACCGCATTTGCTAGATTCAATGCGGTACCACATTATGCATACCTCAAGCTCAAGATGCCAAGACCTCGCGGAGTTATTACAGTCAATTGAAACACAAAGCACTCTCTCCGAACAGAGGAGCACACCGCGGCCCTTGCAGCAGAAGCGCAAAGCAGCCTCTCAAGGCACTCTACCAGTTTGGCGTTTCAAAGCCCGGACACCTTCAAGCGCTGAAAGTGCAACTATCCCTAGGTGGTTTTGGTAATTCATAACAACATATAGCTCATTGAGCTGATGCTATTTCAAGATGATTATTTCAGGAACGCTCAATGATTGGCATGGCATGGATGTGAAAGTGGAACCCTCAAAATGCTAAGGACAAAGAATTGGCTCAAGCTCAAAAGTTCAAGACTCTTCATTTTATATTTTAGTGATCCAAGATCACATTGAGTCTTTAGGAAAAGCCAATACTATCAAGGAGGGATGAGGTGTTGCTTAATGAGCCTCTTGCTTTATGTGCTTAATGATATGCTCCAAAATCCTCAGCTACTTTCCATATCCACAAATGACCTAAACCCTAAGCCAAACTCGGTCATACCGATTCTTTCAATCCGGCGCCACCGAGTTTCACTTGTCATTTGCCACTGCCAAACCCTAGCAATTCGGTCCTACCGATAAGGATCTCGGTCTCACCGAGATGGGCTTGCAAACTCTCTGTTTCCCTTTCGTAACTTTTCGGTCTCACCGAAAGAGCGAATCGGTCCCACCGAGAATGCAAGGTAAACTCTATGTTTCCTTCTTGTAACTTTTCGGTCTCGCCGAAAGAGCAAGTCGGTCCCACCGAGTTTGCCTGACCAACTCTCTGGTTAGCTAATTGCCGAACTCGGTCTCACCGAGTTTGTGCAATCGGTCTCACCGAGATTACATTATGCCCAAACCCTAACCGAATCGGTCCTACCGAGTTGCATCTCAGTCCCATCGAAATTCCTAACGGTCACTAGGTTTACTATTTCGGTCAGACCGAGTTTTCTGATTCGGTCCCACCGAGATTGGTAGATTGTGTGTAACGGTTGGATTTTGTGTGGAGGCTATAAATACCCCTCCACCTCCTCTTCATTCGAAGAGAGAGCCATCAGAACACATATTCCATTCCTACTCATATGTTCTGAGAAAGAACCACCTACGCATGTGTTGAGACCAAGATATTCCATTCCTACCATATGAATCTTGATCTCTAGCCTTCCCCAAGTTGCTTTCCACTCAAATCTTCTTTCCATCAGATCCAAATCCTATGAGAGAGAGTTGAGTGTTGGGGAGACTATCATTTGAAGCACGAGAGCAAGGAGTTCATCATCAACACACCATTTGTTACTTCTTGGAGAGTGGTGTCTCCTAGATTGGCTAGGTGTCACTTGGGAGCCTCCGACAAGATTGTGGAGTTGAACCAAGAAGTTTGTAAGGGCAAGGAGATCGCCTACTTCGTGAAGATCTACCGCTAGTGAGGCAAGTCCTTCGTGGGCGATGGCCATGGTGGAATAGACAAGGTTGCTTCTTCGTGGAACCTTCGTGGGTGGAGCCCTCCGTGGACTCGCGCAACCGTTACCCTCCGTGGGTTGAAGTCTCCATCAACGTGGATGTAGGATAGCACCACCTATCCGAACCACGGGAAAACATCCGGGTCTCCAATTGCGTTTGAATCCTCCAAACCCTTCCCTTTACATTCTTGCAAGTTGCATGCTTTACTTTCCGCTGCCAATAAACTCTTTGCATGCTTGCTTGAATTGTGTGATGATTGCTTGACTTGCTCTAAGATAGCTAAAATCTACCAAGAACTAAAATTGGGAAAAGGCTAAGTTTTTAATTGGTCAAGTAGTCTAATCACCCCCCCTTCTAGACATACTTTCGATCCTACAAGTGGTATCAGAGCTTTGGTCTCCATTTGCCTTGATCTCCATAGCTTTTGGTGGTCATAGCCTTGGTTTCACAACCTAGGAGAATATGGCATCTAGCGAGGGAAATTATCACCGTAGAGGTCCTTACTTTGATGGCACGAATTTTGCTAGTTGGAAGCATAAAATGAAAATGCATATTCTTGGACATAACCCCACCGTATGGGCTATTGTTTGTGTTGGTTTGCAAGGTGAGTTCTTTGATGGGAGAGAACCAAACCGTGAAGCTACCGCGGATGAGTTGAAGATGTTGCAATACAATGCTCAAGCTTGTGATATTCTCTTCAACGGATTGTGCCCCGAAGAATTCAACAAAATCAGCCGCCTTGAGAATGCAAAGGAAATTTGGGATACTTTGATTGATATGCACGAAGGTACCGACTACGTCAAGGAATCCAAGTTGGATGTACTCCAAAGTCAACTTGACAAGTTCAAGATGAAGGATGGTGAAGGTGTCGCTGAAATGTACTCTAGGCTTGCTCTCATCACAAATGAGATTGCCGGCTTAGGAAGTGAAGAGACGACCGATAGATTCATCATCAAGAAGATCCTAAGAGCCTTGGATGGGAAATATGATACCGTGTGCACATTAATCCAAATGATGCCCAACTACAAAGATCTCAAGCCAACGGAAGTAATTGGAAGGATTGTTGCTCATGAGATGTCACTCAAGGATAAAGAGGAACTTCACAATAAATCAAGTGGTGCCTACAAAGCGTCATGTGAAGTCCCCACATCATCAAGTGAGAAACAAAGCTTCAATGAAGAATTGAGCTTAATGGTGAAGAACTTCAACAAGTTCTACAAGAGTAGAAACAAAGATAGAAGCTTCAAGTCAAGGTCCTACAATGACAAAAGATCTTCTAGTCGAGAGCGAAACTGCTATAATTGTGGAACACCCGGACACTATTCCAATGAGTGTACGGCTCCCTACAAGAGAAGAGAAGATTCTCCAAAAAGAAGAAGCAAAGAATCTCCACCAAGAGAGAAGGAGTAGAGATGATCGTTATGAACGAAGATACTCACGGAGAAGCAAGGATTCGGAAAGGAAGGAAAAATCATCAAGGAGCTATACAAAACGAAGACATCAAGCTCATGTTGGTGAATGGGTATCCGGCTCAGACTCCGACAGCCACTCCGAGAGAAGTTATCACTCCGACTCCGAAGATACTCAAGATGAAGGTGTTGCCGGTCTAGCACTTGTGTCAACCAACTCCTACGACATATTTGACTCACCAAATGAAGGAATTGGAAGATGCCTCATGGCCAAAGGTCCTAAGGTAACACACCCCGAGTATGTTGACTTTAATAGTGATGTAGATGACTTGTTAGGTGATGATGATTTGCTTGTTCACAACTCTAGTGATGAGTACTATGATGAAACATCAATTAATCATGCTAAAACGAATGACAATGATAAGGAGAAGATTGAGGCTCTAACTAAAGAACTAAACACTCTTAAGTTAGCTCATGAAACTATCTTCGAAGATCATCGAGAACTTTTAAGAGCTCATGAGAAATTACGCTTTGAAAAGCTCAATCTTGAGCAAGAGCATGAGTTCTTAAAGGCAATCAATGATGATCTCCGCAAGAAAAGTTCTTCTCACATTGCCAGGCATTTACTTTTATCCACCTACATGCCTCAAGTCAAGACTAGTAACAAGAATAAGAAAGATTCTTCCTCTAGTAGTAACAATGATCATGCTAAATCCAATATTGTTGCTTCTAGTAGTTCTCTTGATTCCACTAATGATTCTCTTAGCCAAGTTACACTTGAGCAAGAAAATAGCTTATTGAAGGGAATTATAGAGAAAGGTGTTTACAAGAGCCTTGCCGGAAGTAAGCAATTCGAGGAAATTGTGCGCAAGCAAGGAATGCACCGGAAGAATCAAGGTGTTGGTTTTGAACGAAAGTTCAATGCCAATGGAGTTGAATGGGAAGAAGATCAATACCCCAAGACAAAGTTTGTTCCTCAATAAGAGAAGTATGACACTTCCTTCAAGGGAACACAAGCTCAAGATGATCTTCCACCACAAGACTACAAGCAAAAAGGCAAGGACAAGCTTCAAGAGGAGATTGATGCATTTGAAGAAGCTCCCAAGACCTTAGTCAAGTGGATTCCCAAGACCACGTCAAGTTCCACTTCATCAAGTACGACTACAACTCCAAGGATTCCCATCAAGATGGTGTGGATCCAAAAGAAGAAGAACTAGAGAGTTCTTGAGGGTGACTCCGCCAACATACTTCACTCTTATCATTTTGGCAAGAACAAGTGCAATCAACTTCCACATCTTGCACTAGTTCAAGGAGTCACAAACTCTCTTGTTGGTAAGACAAGGGACAAGGTAACCTAAAGTTTTCATGGACATCATCTTGTGTGTGCATCACTCTATGTCTATGGATATCCTTGTTTGTTCCTTGTGGGACTAACCCATGTAGGTATTGAAAGTGCAATTCACTCAAATGGATAGCTCCAAGTGATCTACATCAACATTGAGCATCCACATCTTCAACATCTACATGAAGTCATCATCGACAAAACCCAAGGTTAGTTCATCCCTCTTAGGGGGGATATCACATCTAGGGGGAGCTTTACTCTAAGACTTGAGCTAAAGCAACTCTAAAGATGTGAATATAACAATGCTTTATGTAAAAGTGGTAACCCCACTTGAGCTTAAACAATGAGTATGACCTATGATCAACTGTTCTCACTTGACTCATAAGTCAATATACTCATATATAGATGACCTAGTCATCGCAAATTGCTTGATAGATGCTAGAATTGGTTGTGCATGCTTTGCCACATATTTCATTTGCCATCTTATTGTGTGAGCATGTTGGTTGCATATTTTACTCATTCGAGGACATCCACTTGTTGTTTTGATTGTTTGGCTTTCTTCTTTTGCCAAGGGGATGGACAAGAATGCCTAAGAACCTCCTCTAGCTATCTATGCTTTTCTCGTCTCAAACTCTATTCATGCTGCATCACAAAACTTAATCAAGTCAGATTCGAACCACTCTGTCTGAGGAGCGCTCGGAGTCCCCGATTCGTCATAGACTTAAACTTCCAAAACCTCTTTATGAATCTCGGTCTGACCGATACTCCATTTTTGGTCCTACCAAGTTCATTAAGTTGATCTAGGTTTTCGATCTCGGTGCAACCGATTTGAACCTTTCGGTCACACTGAGTTGCAATAACTGCACACAGTTTTGCATCTCGGTGCCACCGAGTTGTTCCACTCGGTCACACCGACAGGGTCGGGCTATATATAGTGATGGGCAAAATTTTGGAAATTTCTCCGAAACCTCTTCGCCCGCACGATAGCCTACTCTACCTTCGTGGTCTCCGGATCGTCTTCTCGCTGCCAGCAGCCTCCAGTCACTGGTCTCCGCCGCCATCAACGGAATTCTGCCCCGCCGTTGCCACCATAGCGAGTCTCTGCCGAACTAGGGTATGGACTCGATCTTTGTGCTATTCTCCACTCCGATTCCTAGCACATTGTGATCATCATGATTCTTGCCACGATTGAAACACTCCTATCCAGTCAATGAACTCGTAGATTAGGTTTAATTCGAAAATTTTAGGGTTAGGTTTCCGCCGAAACCATCTCGGACCCACCGAGTTGAAAAAACTCGGTCCCACCGATCTGGCTTTTGCCATTGCACAAGTGAAACTCGGTCTGACCGAGAATAACTTATCAGTGCGACCGATTTTGGAATTCTATGAAACCCTAGCAGTCTCGGTGCCACCGAACTGTGACTCGGTCTGACCGAGTTCACCAGTTCTGGTGCCAAAACTGCTTCGGTGTCACCGAGTTTGAAAATCGGTAGATCCGAGATGCTTTCTGTGGAAAACTAAAACTAAGTTTTTGAATTAATCTTTTGCAAAAATCTCTGCTTTTTGTGATGCTCATCCACTCTATCTTATCCATAATCTATTCACAGGGTCAGTAGTCTGTTTGCAACATGTCTGATCAAAGTGACAGCCAGAATGTGTCTGAGCAGCAAGTTGTGATGAGTGAGGGCACTAGCCCCTCAAGTTCTTCTGATGATGGCAGCAGGAGCACCCCCAGCAATCTGCCGAAGGCTGCCACACGTCAAAGGAAGAAGAGAACGTCTGATTCTGAGGATGAAGACTATGTGGCAGAGGAAGAGGCCACATCAAAGAGAGCTGAACCAGCTCAAGGCACAAAGCCAGGGCTGAAAATCAAAAGGCCAGCAGGCAGGTAGCCCATGTCTAAGGCTAGAGCTTCAACTGTGAAGCCTGCTCCCGTTGAGCCCATTGCTGCTGAGGGCAAAAAGAGGAAAGAGAGGGTGAAGAAGACTGTAGCCAGAGTGCTTGGGAAGGCCTCCATCATGGTAGATGAGGAGGAAGAAGAAGAAGAGGTTGCTGCACCAGCACCCAAGGCAGCCAAACTCATGGGAGATGCTATAAGGTCAGGAACAGCTGCATCCAAGCCCAAGGAAGCACCTAAGGCTGCATCTAAGCCTAAGAGTGCACCAAAGAGAAACACACGAAGCATCCCAGCTACGGAAAAGAACAAGGCCCCAGTGCCTGAAGCTATCGAAGAAGAGGAAGAGAGTGTCCTTAGGAAGCTCAAGCCCAAGATCCCAGACCACAACGATGCTCATCCTGTGGCTGAGGATATGAAGCTCGGGAGAGATTCAGGGCTGAGGAAATGGAGAGAAGCAGATCCGTATGCTTCTAGGAGAAGGACTGCCGTGGATTACAGATTTCATACCAAGGAGCAACAAGATTTTTATGAGACTGTTTTGCTTGACAAGAAGCCAATCGTTTGTGACATGAGATGGGTCGACTGGACCTACAACAAGGACAATGAAGAGTACTACCCCGGTGTATTTGACAGCTTTAGTGCGTGTGGAGTTGCAGACTTTGTTGGGCAGAAGCTCACAAAGTGGAACGAGGAGCTGATCATGCAATTCTACTCCACAGCACACTTTTATATGGATGGCAGGATCACATGGATGTCAGAGGGTACAAGGTACCAATCCACTGTTGAAGAATGGGCGAAGTTGATCAATGCCCTAGAGGAGCAAGCTGATGACTTGGACATTTATGCCAAGAAAAAGATGGATCACAACTCCATGTCCAACATGTACAGGGAGATCCCGAATGAAGCGCTCGACACGTTCAAGTTTGGCTTAGTGCACTATCTGCTCTCAGGATTGCCTACGATCAACTGGATCCTTAGGCACACCCTTTTGCCCAAATCTGGAGATCACAAGATGATCAGAGGTCACGCGATCACTTTGCTTCATATCTTTGACGTGCCTCAGAAATTCAAGGTCATGAGCCTCATTGTGGAAACAATCAAGAGGACAGCTACAGACCAAGAGGAGTTGTGGGTATGCCCCACAGATTCAGGAGCTCATCAACTCCAAGATAGGCACGGGCGTGTATTTATTGGATAAGGAACACCAGCCCATCCGTCCAGATTTTGAGGATAACCAAGTGGTTATGACTGAGAATGAACCCTCATCTGCCCATGCACAAGCTCAGAAGGAGAAGGCGAAGAAGGAGAAAGCTGCCAGGATGCCTACTCAAGCGGAGGCATCTGATTACTTCTTGAAGACCAAACAAGAGCAGCTTGGTTACCTAATTGCGTCCACCCTGCGTATTGAGCAAGTACTTGCCACCCTGACTCAGAACCAGGCGAGCCTAGAGAGGATCATGGAACAGAGGTTCTATGACATGGACATCAAGGTGACCGAGATATACACCGCTGTGGAGCAGCTTCAGGAGGACATGAATGAGAGGAGAGGCAGAACCACGACTGATGCTTTTGCGAGGGTGCCACGAGGTCTGAGGTCGTCTGCACTGCCAGTTGCTGACACCAGAGCCACAACGTCTGCGCCAGCCACAGCCTCAGTTCCACCAGCTCCAGCATCCACTTCAGCCTCAACTCCGACCACTTCTACCGAAGGCTTCGTCCTTGGTGTGCTCCGGACTCCACCACCACCTAAAGATCAAGCTTGAGTGTCGACTTAGCACTATGCATTTTCTAGGAACTTTTTGGTAACTTGTTGCCAAAGGGGGAGAAAATTTATAGATCATAGGCTTCGAGAGAGAGTGTTGTTTTTATTCTCTCTTGTTTTATTTGGTGGTTTTTCTAACTTTGTTTGCTTGCGTGTGCGATACTATGTCATTATTCGTGAGACATCGATGATCAAGTGTTTGATCATAAGTTACACTTAATGGTTGCTTAATGCTTGCTAAATGTTATCATTCTATCTATTGTCTGTGATCATTCACTATTCTTGGTGATGAGTGCATGTATTTCAATCTTATCATTTTTGAGCGCTCCACCAAGATGTATGTGACATGGAAGTGTAACCCATGATTCTAACTCCTTGTGCATTTGCAGTCCAAAGCAAATTTTAAACATGCACAAATTTAGGGGGAGCTCTTACTTATCACATACTTCTCAAAGCGACGATATATTTCATGCTTATTATCATTTGTCGAAGCTTTGATCTATATGTTGTCATCAATTACCAAAAAGGGGGAGATTGAAAGTGCAACTATCCCTAGGTGGTTTTGGTAATTCATAACAACATATAGCTCATTGAGCTGATGCTATTTCAAGATGATTATTTCAGGAAAGCTCAATGATTGGCATGGCATGGATGTGAAAGTGGAACCCTCAAAATGCTAAGGACAAAGAATTGGCTCAAGCTCAAAAGTTCAAGACTCTTCATTTTATATTTTAGTGATCCAAGATCACATTGAGTCTTTAGGAAAAGCCAATACTATCAAGGAGGGATGACGTGTTGCTTAATGAGCCTCTTGCTTTATGTGCTTAATGATATGCTCCAAAATCCTCAGCTACTTTCCATATCCACAAATGACCTAAACCCTAAGCCAAACTCGGTCATACCGATTCTTTCAATCCGGCGCCACCGAGTTTCACTTGTCATTTGCCACTGCCAAACCCTAGCAATTCGGTCCTACCGATAAGGATCTCGGTCTCACCGAGATGCGCTTGCAAACTCTCTGTTTCCCTTTCATAACTTTTCGGTCTCACCGAAAGAGCGAATCGGTCCCACCGAGAATGCAAGGTAAACTCTATGTTTCCTTCTTGTAACTTTTCGGTCTCACCGAAAGAGCAAGTTGGTCCCACCGAGTTTGCCTGACCAACTCTCTGGTTAGCTAATTGCCGAACTCGGTCTCATCGAGTTTGTGCAATCGGTCTCACCGAGATTACGTTATGCCCAAACCCTAACCGAATCGGTCCTACCGAGTTGCATCTCAGTCCCACCGAAATTCCTAACGGTCACTAGGTTTACTATTTCGGTCAGACCGAGTTTTCTGATTTGGTCCCACTGAGATTGGTAGATTGTGTGTAACGGTTGGATTTTGTGTGGAGGCTATAAATACCCCTCCACCTCCTCTTCATTCAAAGAGAGAGCCATCAGAACACATATTCCATTCCTACTCATATGTTCTGAGAAAGAACCACCTACTCATGTGTTGAGACCAAGATATTCCATTCCTACCATATGAATCTTGATCTCTAGCCTTCCCCAAGTTGCTTTCCACTCAAATCTTCTTTCCATCAGATCCAAATCCTATGAGAGAGAGTTGAGTGTTGGGGAGACTATCATTTGAAGCACAAGAGCAAGGAGTTCATCATCAAGACACCATTTGTTACTTCTTGGAGAGTGGTGTCTCCTAGATTGGCTAGGTGTCACTTGGGAGCGTCCGACAAGATTGTGGAGTTGAACCAAGAAGTTTGTAAGGGCAAGGAGATTGCCTACTTCGTGAAGATCTACCGCTAGTGAGGCAAGTCCTTCGTGGGCGATGGCCATGGTGGAATAGACAAGGTTGCTTCTTCGTGGACCCTTCATGGGTGGAGCCCTCCGTGGACTCGCGCAACCGTTACCCTCCGTGGGTTGAAGTCTCCATCAACGTGGATGTAGGATAGCACCACCTATCCGAACCACGGGAAAACATCCGTGTCTCCAATTGCGTTTGAATCCTCCAAACCCTTCCCTTTACACTCTTGCAAGTTGCATGCTTTACTTTCCGCTGCCAATAAACTCTTTGCATGCTTGCTTGAATTGTGTGATGATTGCTTGACTTGCTCTAAGATAGCTAAAATCTGCCAAGAACTAAAACTGGGAAAAGGCTAAGTTTTTAATTGGTCAAGTAGTCTAATCACCCCCCCCTCTAGACATACTTTCGATCCTACAAGCGCGCTCGGGGCAATCGGCAAACAGACCGCCTGGCGCGATCTGAGCTCACGTAGCAATACGGCGGCCACCCCAATCCCAGCCCAACGGCGTTGTTTGTGCCACGCGTACATAATTATGCATTAAAAATACCATGGGCACAGGTGGGGAGGGGGGGCACAACTGCGGCACGCCCCAAAACGCGGCTTAAACCGCACCAGGGGTTTCCCGTTTGGTTATTTTTCTTTTTCTGTCAGGACTTCAATCTCTGGAAACACTGTTCGGCAGCTCTATTGCCGAACACATGATACAACAACCAAGGAGGCCGACAACTACGGAATTCCCAGGTGGATTACAGATTTCATATAATTCCTCAGCTCGCCCTTAGAAGGGACATTGTCCTACTCTTTTGCTTATTACACTATCTGTATCACTCTGCTTTAATGCAATTTTTTAATATACAATGCATGACATTACGACTATTATCGCATTTTTGTTATATATATACATATCTACGTGTTCATTAATGACGCCTAGCAACCGTACACGCTGGTACGGCCAATGCACCAGGGGCTTACGTACCCACAATATGGTGTGCAAAGTCCGAACACTTTCACAAGTGCGGCACCCCGAACTTATATCATTATATGCATCAGCTCTGAATCATGTCTTTGGTCAAATGTTGGGTTTGCGCAGCTCCTATGTTTTGGTACCTTACATTCCGCTCTATCGGCTAAGGTAGCGCTAGGAGAACTACTGCGATTGTGCCCTGGTTCTGCCGGGCGGAGCACCTCAGTAGAGAAAGCTAAAACTGACTGTCATGATAAGGCGAGAGACTGGTTGCTGTTCGGCGAGGTTTTTCGAGTCCCTAAAGACTTATGCCGCTTAGGGCGAGGGGCCGGCTCCGTCCGACTTACAGGCATGTATCGCGCCCCGAATTCGGCCCTCCGAATACTAGGGGCTTCGCCAAAATTTAAAATTATAGAATTCTATGGCTAAGTGAGAGTGATAAAGCATTATTAGTCTGGTTGCCTTGTTCGTTGTGCTGAGCACCTCCCTCGAAGGACCCAAACATGGGAACAAGAGTGCTCAGGTTTATCCCGAACACCCCAGCATTCGTGGCATGGGGGCAGAAGCCGAGGACTAGCCATCTCTCAGATTGGATAAACAGCCAAACAGAAGGTAATATTTTAAATTCAAACAAGCGTTGCATGGCGCATATGAAACAAGTTTTCATACATACAGGACAAAACGAGCAAGTCTCATTCAAACATTACATTTTGTGAACACTCATCCGCGATAAGACGGGCGCCCGGCAGAACACCCTCATAGTACATCTCGGGGTGGCGGTGCTCCTTGCCCTCCGGCGGCCCCTCCTTGGTCAGCTTCATGGCGTCTAGCTTGACCCACTGCGTTTTTACACGGGCGAAGGCCCGGCGTGCACCTTCAATGCAAACCGATCGCTTGACGACCTCCAGCCGTGGGCAGGCATACACAAGCCGCCTCACCAGGCCAAAGAAGGTGTTAGGAAGGGCATCGCCAGGCCACAACCGGACTATGAAGCCCTTCATGGCCTGATCGGCCGCCTTATGTAGCTCGGCCATCTGCTTCAGCTGGTCGCTCATTGGCACTAGATATTCGGCCTCAACATACTGAGACCAGAACAGCTTCTCCATCAAGCTACCGTCCTCGGCCTGGTAAAATTGTGCGGCATCGGACACACTGCGGGGCAAATCTGCGAATGCTCCTGAAGAGCTCCGGATCCAGGTAAGTAATCGATAATTTACTTGTACATGCTTGCTTTGCATATAGAAAGCCTTACCTGCCGCTATCTTCTTTATCACGTCGATCTCCTGAAGGGCCTTCTGGGCCTCGGCCTTGGCACTCTTCGCGCTCTCACGGGCCGCGGCAAGCTCAGACTCTCGCGTCTTCAAGTCAAGCTCCAATGCCTCGTGCTTCGTCACGAGAGCCTGGAGCTCTTGCTGCACCTCGCCCACCCGAGCCTCGTGCCTCTCTCGCTCGGTGCGCTCTTGGGCCGCCTTCTCTTCGGCCTGGGATAGCGCTTGCTTCAGGGTCGCCACCTCGGTCGTGGCCCCTGGGAAACATACAATGATCCTGTCATTTAGCAATCGCGTCCTTTTTCTCATCTATGGACGGGGTATTACTTACCCTTGTTCTCCTCGAGCTGCCTCTTAGCAAGGCCGAGCTCTTTCTAGGACCCCTCGAGGGCCTCCTTCAGTACGGCGACCTCCGCAGTTAGTGCGGCGGACGCCAGAAGCGAAGCCTGCATATGCATATTGACATACTTATATTAGACTACTGCGATATTATTTGATCCTCTGTTCTTCTTTTCTTTGTGAACACCGAACAAAGCATCAGGGGCTACTGTCTATGCGGTAATATTTCTACTACATTTTAAAACACTTACCTCAAAGCCTGTTAGAAGGCTAGTACAGGCTTCAGTCAATCCGCTCTTGGTGGACTGAACCTTCTGGATCACCGCACTTATGATACTGCGATGCTCCTCCTCGATGGAAGCGCTGCGAAGCGCTTCCAACATAGTGTCTGGCGCCTCTAGATGGATAGAGGTCACCGGCACAGGCGTCTCACCCCCCTTTGAAGGGGACCGCCTGCCCGAGCTCGGAACCGTTGGAGGGTCCGGCGCGGTGTTCGGCTGAGGGCCGAACTCGGAGCTCTCGGGGACCTCGTCCCCTCGGCTCCCGGAGTCTGGAAGGTCACCTTGAGGCGCCTCCGGGACTGTCCCCCCTTGATCCTGTGCCTCTTTAGATAGCACCTCATCGTTGTCGGCTGGATGAGGGGAGGTGGCGGTCGGGACTGGATTGCTATCCATGTCCGACGACCCCAGGGAGTCGTCCGATGATACCTCGATATTGGCTAGGGGCGGCCTGCACAATTGAGTTTGGCGTTAGGGAAAGCAATGCGACAAAGGAATCCTATGGGTTACTTTGGTATCCGAATACTTACGATCTCCCCTAGGGCTTGGCCCTGGGCAACCACTCATCTTCACTTTAGTCGGCGGCGGTAGAGCTGTCCGGAAGGAGCGTCCTTCCCATCTTGGACCCTCCGGCCTCCCCAGTTGGGGCGGCCTTCCTTTTATTGTCTCCCCCAGTCAGTGGGGGATCCTCTTCTTCCTCTTCCTCGTCTTCGGGGGAAGAGTGCACCACAAACTCATCGGCTGGTGAGTCCGACGACGCCTCGTGTCGGGAACACTTTCGAGCTCCCTTGGCCTTCTTGGTCTTCTCCGGCACCTTATAAGGGGCCGGAGTCAACATTTTCGCCAGAAGGGCGTCTGCAGGGCCTTCGGGCAAGGGAGCCGGACAGTCGATTTGTCCGGCCATCTTCTTCTAGTCCTATTAACGGCACGGGAGTTTAGATCCCACATAGAGTCAATCTATATAGAAAACAAGTATCCTGTGAAAGGTAAAACAACTTACCGCACTGGCGTGGCGCTTCGCGCTGAATCCGCGATCCTCAGTAATGGGGGGAGGGACCTCGGCGCTCTTGAACAGCACCCTCCAGGCATCTTCATGAGTCGTATCGAAGAGCCTGTTCAGAGTTTGGTGCTGCGCCGGATTGAACTCCCACAAGGTAAACTCCCGTTGTTGGCACGGGAATATCCGGCGGACGAGCATAACCTGGACTATGTTGACAAGCTTGAGCTTCTTGTCCACCATGTTCTGAATACATGACTGGAGTCCGGTCAGCTCTTTTGAATTACCCCAGGACATGCCCTTCTCTTTCCAGGAGGTGAGCCGCATGGGGATGCCAGATCAGAACTCGGGGGCTGCTACCCATGCGGGGTCGCGCGGCTCGGTGATATAGAACCACCCCAATTGCCACCCCTTTATGGTATCCACGAAGGTGCCCTCGAGCCATGTGATGTTGGGCATCTTGCCCACCATGGTGCCTCCACACTCCGCCTGGCGGCTGCTCACTACCTTCGGCTTGACATTGAAGATCTTCAGCCATAAGCCGAAGTGGGGCTTGATGCGGAGGAAGGCCTCGCACACGACGATAAACGCCAAGATGTTGAGGATGAAGTTCGGCGCCAGATCATGGAAATCTAGGCCGTAATAAAACATGAGCCCTCGGACGAAGGGCTGGAGAGGGAATCCCAGTCCGCGGAGGAAATGGGTGAGGAATACCACCCTCTCATGGGGCTCGGGGGGTGGGGATGAGTTGTCCCTCATCTGGGAGCCGGTGTGCGATGTCGTCGGGCAGGTATCCGGCTCTCCTCAGTTTCTTGACGTCTCCCTCCGTGACGGAGGAGACCATCCACTTGCCTCCCGCTCCGGACATGGTTGGAGAAGGTTGAGATGGAAGTGAGAGCTTGGGCGCTAGAGCTCGAGTGTGCGGGAGCGGATGAGCAGAGGAGGAAGAAGGCATGGATAGAAAGGTGAATCCTTATCCCTTTATATGGGCGAACAAAATTAAGCATCCCCACTTGCCTAATAAAACTCGCTTATCCCCCAAGTGCCGCAATTGATGGCGCGGTTGGGTTACCCACGCCCGTATTGATGAGAATCCCGTAATACGGGGACACGATCTCTGCTTTGACAAGGCGTGTCGAAAAACTGCCTCGCGTTATGTGCGGGGCTGGTTAAAAGAAACGGTTCGAATAATCACCGGGCCATGACGTAACGTCATCCTGCCGGAACAAGCTAGCAAATTAGATCTGCGAAAACATTATTCTCTCTATGGTGGAATGTGGAACTTATTTTGCAGGGTGAGACACTATCCTCGTATTCAAATTCTTCTGTGATTTATTTGGAGAAGGAACCCGCCTTGCAATGCCGAAGACAACTACGCGTCAGATTCATCGTCATTGAAGCCTGGTTCAGGGGCTACTGAGGGAGTCCTGGATTAGGGGGTCTCCGGACAGCCGGACTATCTCGATTGGTCGGACTATTAGACTATGAATATACAAGATTGAAGAATTCGTCTCATGTCCGGATGGGACTCTACTTGGCATGGAAGGCAAGCTAGGCAATACGTATATGGATATCTCCTCCTTTGTAACCGACCTTGTGTAACCCTAACCCTCTCCGGTGTCTATATGAACCGAAGGGTTTTAGTCCGTAGGACAACAATCACAACATACAATAATACCGTAGGCTAGCTTCTAGGGTTTAGCCTCTCTGATCTTGTGGTAGATCTACTGTTGTAACACCCATATCATCAATATTAATCAAGCAGGACATAGGGTTTTACCTCCATCAAGAGGGCCCGAACCTAGGTAAAACTTTGTGTCCCTTGCCCCCTGTTACCATCCGGCCTAGACGCACGGTTCGGGACCCCCTACCCGAGATCCACCGGTTTTAACACCGACAATCTCCCTTATCTTCTTCCCTATAAGCCTAATCTCATGGGCGCGGACAACGGAGACCTCGCCTTGTGCAAGTTGATGCTACTTGATAACGATACGTGTGATGTCAAGATGCCATTGCTTCAGGGTAAGGCCTGGGCTATTGCAAATGGAGATTGGGTTGTTTATATTGGGTACAATTGCGAGTGGGAGCTTGTGAATGTGTACACTCGTCAGTGGATTCCACTTCCAAAAATCTCTGAGTGCCCTGAGGTTGAGCACACAGATGATCTACGTACGTTCAAATACGATCAAGGAGACTGTCGTCTATGGAAGATAGCAATTTGTCGAGTTCCCAACCGCTCTTGGAATTACAAGAACTATCAAGTTGTTCCGATCTTCGACAAGCTTTTTGTCATCCTTCGTGGTTCGACTGGATGGATATTGCTCAAAAATCAGTTTTTGTACACGGATGAGTACTGTGATGCAATTGAATACGAGGGTCTTGTGTTTGCTGCCACCACTCGTGGCACTGTTTTTGCATGGGATCCTCGTAGTTTCGGTACATTTGTCTTCCATCGTAATTATAATTGTTTCATCCACATGCATGTGGGTTAACAAGTTTCCCTTTACTAATTAACCTTCTTCTTGTGTTTCCAAGGTCTTGTGAACATTCCACCACCTATACTTGAAAAAAATTATAACCAAGGGGGAGATGACGATGGTGATGATCACGAGCATGAGGACGAGCAGAACTTATATACTCAGTGGCGCCTGGAAACTAATTCCGATGGATCACCTCTTCTTGTGTGTATAAAGTGCATTGTGATCGTTACTACTGAGGGAGCAGGTGTTGTCTCCCTTGGTCGCCCTCTCCGGACCTATTCCAACACCCGTTGCAGGCTATTCGGGATGGATACTAGTGTGCTAGCGGTGCCAACACCTTCTCCCTGGTTCAGTATTGATAGTCTTGGAGAAAACTCGCTCTTCCTTGAACAAAATTATCCAATGATGGTGAAAGGCGATCCAGCTGCTATTGACACAACGTTATTACCAATTATAAGAAGCAAATGTATCTATACCTTGGACATTGCAGTGGTTCCCTACCCTGGTCCTGATATATGCCGCTTCAGCCTGGATGATCAGTCATGTGTTGCTCTCGATATTGATAATAACTGGCCCTTCCCAGAGCACCTATGGTTCAAAACAAGCGTTTCCAACGCCGAGGATTGGTTGAGTTGAAGTTCATTTCATTGCTTGTTATTTGTTGTGTGATGAAAACTTTAGTATTTACTAGAATGTTTTGTTGGAAATAATCTATAATGCAACATGTATCCTCGTTGTCGTTGTGTGTTGATGACTTGTTGTATGTAATGAATGGTACATTTGCAAATGCATGTCATAGACTCAATTATGAATGGTTTTCGAGTCACTTCTTGGAGTGTGAGTACCGTAGTAGTATAGCCAGCATCCGGTTAGTATATGAAGTTGACACATCACATAGAGCCAACCTAATATTGGAGTATGCTAGCCCTCCACCGGCGCGCCGCTTCAAATGGTGGAGGAAGTGAGAGGTCGCGTCACCTTGTGTGCATATCTGAGATGCCACATGTACTAGATGAATGACTCCAAGTTCGACCACCGTGATGCTAGGTGCGAGCCAAGGAACACTGTTGGAGAGACCCCCCCCCCCTCATAATTTTCCTACATTGGTCGTTTGATTCATAGGATAGAATGCTATAAGATTTTTCCTATGTAATCATGTTTTAATTGGCAATCTAGCATCCACTCCAACTTTTGTTTCACTTCATTTGTTCCTACGAAGAGAGTACTTGCTCTAAATGATGTGTCGCTGCAAGAGCCGCCTATATTAATTAACCATGCTCTAAAAAGGTGGACCAGCTTTGGCTATAGTAGTACTGTACTAGGTTAGTAGGTGACCTTGCGCTTGGCTCTTCTCCTCTTCCAAAAGTCAAACAATAATGATGGTACTACAGTAGTACTTCTGGCAATCTGACACCAAATGAACTGCTGCACCTCCACCGCTTGTAAGCAAAAGTTTCTCCTCATGCTATGAGCCACCGCGCACGCGTTGGCGAGGGAGAGGGCGTAGTAAGCAAGCTTCTCGTCGTTCTGCGAGTTGACGGGACACATCAAAGTTATTTATTAGTACTCTCTTCAAAAAGGGCCGACCATGTCCATGGCTACCATCCCATGCTCTGTCATTGAGTACGTGCACTATTCACGTGCCATCAAGGAGAAAAAATATTGCGTAGTAGTACTAGGTGCCATCGAAGTGCATGACTCACTTGCGCACTGCATATCTCCATTTTCTTCCATGACACGCCACCTTGATGCTAGATGTCTCGTGTGTCATGGAGGCATATAATATGATTTTGTAAAATGGAGGCATATAGATGTCCCGCGTGTCGGCAAAAGGATGAACAAAGCTCATGTCTTATACGAAAGAGTGGAAGAACATAGATTCCCGACGACCGAGAAGGAGCAACAAACCTCGGGGTGGAGCGTATGCACTCATAATATTTTATATTATTCAGCGATATAAAATCAACTAAATCTCTCCACGTTCCTATACCATTCTATAGTATGAGAATAACTTTGAACATAAGCCATTGATTCACTCTATCCAATGGTCATAGTTGGAAAATCCAAACAAAACCAAGCATTGGATCAACTCTTTTTTCGAGATCAACTCTTTTAGCACTTAGATTGTTGCCGCCTGCCCACCTAGCCCACCTATATATCCGCTCACGTGTGATGACCACATGAGCTATCCACTCAGATTGTATGTTAAAAAATTAAAGGTCGATAACTAATGCGGCACCTCGGGCCACGCGGCCAGATCGCATTTTGCACGAGAAATTACACACCATGTTTTGTTGACATGTGGTTCCATTCCAACATGTCAGTGAGACGACGGCGAGTCCTTTTGTACAATTTCTGAAAGGACGTGTAGGCCGGGGCGCCTCTTCGTGTACCGTGGCAAACTGGCAACCAGCCACCGACTCTTCTGAAGGAAATATGCCCTAGAGGCAATAATAAAGTTATTATTTATTTCCTTATATCATGATAAATGTTTACTATTCATGCTAGAATTGTATTAACCGGAAACTTAGTACATGTGTGAATACATAGACAAACGAGTGTCACTAGTTTGCCTCTACTTGACTAGCTTGTTGAATCAATGATGGTTATGTTTCCTAACCATAGACATGAGTTGTCATTTGATTAACGGGATCACATCATTAGAGAATGATGTGATTGACTTGACCCATCCGTTAGCTTAGCACGATGATCGTTTAGTTTGTTGCTATTGCTTTCTTCATGACTTATACAAGTTACTATGACTATGAGATTATGAAACTCTCGAGTACCGGATGAACACTTTGTGTGCTACCAAACGTCACAACGTAACTGGGTGATTATAAAGGTGCTCTACAGGTGTCTCTGATGGTACTTGTTGAGTTGGCATAGATCAAGATTAGGATTTGTCACTCCAATTGTCAGAGAGGTATCTCTGGGCCCTCTCAGTAATGCACATCACTATAAGCCTTGCAAGCAATGTGACTAATGAGTTAGTTGCAGGATGATGCATTACAGAACGAGTAAAGAGACTTGCCGGTAACGAGATTGAACTAGGTATTGCGATATCGACGATCGAATCTCGGGCATGTAACATACCGATGACAAAAGGAACAATGTATATCATTATGCGGTTTGACCGATAAATATCTTCGTAGAATATGTAGGAACCAATATGCGCATCCAGGTTCCGCTATTGGTTATTGACCGGAGATGAGTCTCGGTCATGTCTACATAGTTCTCGAACCCGTAGGGTCCGCAAGCTTAACGTTCTGTGATGATTTGTATTATGAGTTATGTGATTTGATGACTGAAGTTTGTTCGGAGTCCCGGATGAGATCGCAGACATGACGAGGAGTCTCGAAATGGTCGAGACTTAAAGATCGATATATTGGAAGGCTATATTCGGACATCGGAAAGGTTCCGAGTGATTCGGGTATTTTTCGAAGTACCGGAGAGTTATGGGAATTTGTATTGGGCCTTAATGGGCCATACGGGAAAGGAGAGGAAGGCCTCAACGGTGGCCGCGCCCCTTCCCCATGGACTGGTCCGAATTGGACTAGGGAAAGGGGGCGCCCCCTTCCTTCCTTCTCCTTCTCCCTTCCCTTTTTCCTATTCCATGTGGGAGGTGGAATCCTACTAGGACTAGGGAGTCCTAGTAGGACTCCACACTTTGGGCGCGCCCTATGAGGGCCGGCCTCTTCCTTCCTCCATCCTTTATATACGTGGCCAGGGGCACCCCATAGACACACAAGTTGATCATTGATCCCTTAGCTGTGTGCGGTGCCCACCTCCACCATAATCCACCTCGGTCATATCCTCATAGTGCTTAGGCGAAGCCCTGCGATGATAGCATCATCAGCACCGTCATCACACCATCGTGTCGACGAAGCTCTCCCTCGACACTCAGCTGGATCGAGAGTTCATGGGACGTCACCGAGCCGAACGTGTGCAGATCATGGAGGTGCCGTACTTTCGGTACTAGGATCGGTCGATCGTGAAGACGTACGACTACATCAACTGCGTTGTCATAACGCTTCCGTTTATGGTCTACGAGGGTACGCAGACGACACTCTCCCCTCTCGTTGCTATGCATCACCATGATCTTGCGTGTGTGTAGGAATTGTTTTGAAATAACTGCGTTCCCCAACAGTGGCATCCGAGCCAGGTTTATGCCTAGATGTTATATGCATGCGTAGAACACAAGTGAGTTGTGGGCGATACAAGTCATACTGCTTACCAGCATGTCATACTTTGGTTCGGTGGTATTGTTGGATTAAGCGGCCAGGACCGACATTACGCGTACGCTTACACGAGACTGGTTCTACCGATGTGCTTTGCACACAGATGGCTGGTGGGTGTCAGTTTCTCCAACTTTAGTTGAACCGAGTGTGACTACACTCGGTCCTTGTTGAAGGTTAAAACAGCACTAACTTGACGAAATATCATTGTGGTTTTGATGCGTAGGTAAGAACAGTTCTTGCTCAGCCCGTAGCAGCCACGTAAAACTTGCAACAACAAAGTAGAGGATGTCTAACTTATTTTTGCAAGGCATGTTGTGATGTGATATGGTCAAGACATGATGCTAAATTTTATTGTATGAGATGATCATGTTTTGTAGCACAGTTATCGACAACTGGCAGGAGCCATATGGTTGTCGCTTTATTGTATGAAATTCAATCGCCATGTAATTGTTTTACTTTATCACTAAGTGGTAGCAATAGTCGTGGAGGCAATAATTGGCGTGACGACAAACGATGCTTCGATGGAGATCAAGGTGTCAAGCCGGTGACGATGGTGATCATGACGGTGCTTTGGAGATGGAGATCACAAGCATAAGATAATGATCGCCATATCATATCACTTTTATTGATTGCATGTGATGTTTATCCTTTATGCATCTTATTCTGCTTGATTGACGGTAGCATTATAAGATGATCTCTCACTAAATTTCAAGGTACAAGTGTTCTCCCTGAGTATGCACCGTTGCCAAAGTTCGTCGTGCCGAGACACCACGTGATGATCGGGTGTGATAAGCTCTACGTTCATATACAACAGGTGCAAGCCAGTTTTTGCACACGCAGAAATACTCAGGTTAAACTTGACGAGCCTAGCATATGCAGATATGTCCTCGGAACACTGAGACCGAAAGGTCGAGCATGAATCATATAGTAGATATGATCAACATAGTGATGTTCACCATTGAAAACTACTCCATCTCATGTGATGATCGGACATGGTTTAGTTGATATGGATCGCGTGATCACTTAGATGATTAGTGGGATGTCTATCTAAGTGGGAGTTCTTAAGTAATATGATTAATTGAACTTTAATTTATCATGAACTTAGTCCTGATAGTATTTGCATATCTATGTTGTAGATCAATTGCTTGCATATAGCTTCCCCATTTTATTTATGATATGTTCCTAGAGAAAACTATATTGAAAGATATAGCAATGATGCGGATTGGATCCGTGATCTGAGGATTATCCTCATTGCTGCATAGAAGAATTATGTCCTTGATGCACCGCTAGGTGACGGACCTATTGCAGGAGCATATACAAACGTTATGAACGTTGGGTAAAGCTCGGTATTATGACTACTTGATAGTTTAGTGCACCATGCTTTACGGCTTAGAACCGGGACTTCAAAAACGTTTTGAACGCCACAAAGCATATAAGATGTTCTAAGAGTTGAAATTGGTATTTCATACTCATGCCTATGTTGAGAGGTAGAAGACCTCTCACAGTACTTTGCCTACAAGATGGAGGAGAATAGCTCAACTAGTGAGCAAGTGCTCAGATTGTCTGGGTACTACAATTACTTGAATCAAGTGGGAGTTAATCTTCCAGATAAGATAGTAATTCACAAAGTTCTCTAGTCACTATCACCAAGTTACTAGAACTTAGTGATGAACTATAATATGCAAGGGATAATGAAAGTAATTTCCAAGCTCTTCGCGATGCTGAAATCGGCGAAGGTAGAAATCAAGAAATAGCATCAAGTGTTGATGGTTAACAAGACCACTAGTTTCAAGAAAAAGGACAAAGGGAAAGAAAGAGGAACTTCAAAGAAGAATAGCAAGCAAGTTGCTGCTCCCATGAAGAAGCTCAAAGCTAGACCCAAGCCTGGACCTGAGTGCTTCTACTGCAAAGGAAATGGTCACTAGAAGTGGAACTGCCCTAGATACTTGGCGGATAAGAAGGATGGAAAGTGAACAAAAGTATATATTTGATATATATGTTATTGATGTGTACTTTACTAGTATTTATAACAACACCTCAGTATTTGATACTGGTTTAGTTACTAAGAGTAGTAACTCGAAACGGGAGTTGCAAAATAAACAGAGACTAGTTAAGGGCGAGGTGATGATGTGATTTGGAAGTGATTCCAAGGTTGATAAGATCACCATCGCACACTCCCTTTACCTTAGGGATTAGTGTTGAACCTAAAATAAATGTTGTTTGGTGTTTGCATAGAGCATAATATGATTGGATCATGTTTATTGCAATACGGTTATTCATTTAAGTCAAGGATAATTGTTATTCTGTTTACATGAATAAAACCTTCTAAGGTCATACACCCAAGGTGAATGGTTTATTGAATCTCGATCTTAGTAATACACATATTCATAATATTGAAGCCAAAAGATGCAAAGTTAATAATGATAGTGCAACTTATATGTGGCACTGCCGTTTAGGTCATATTGGTGTAAAGCGCATGAAGAAACTCCATGTTGATGGGCTTTTGGAATCACTTAATTATGAATCATTTGATGATTGCGAACCATGCCTCGTGGGCAAGATGACTAAAACTCCGTTCTCCGGAACAATGGAGCAAGCAACTGACTTATTGGAAATAATACATACTGATGTGTGCAATCCGATGAGTGTTGAGGCTCGCGGAGGCTATCGTTATTTTTTGACCTTCACAGATGATTTGAGAAGATATGGGTATATCTACTTAATGAAACACAAGTTTGAAACATTTGAAAAGTTCAAAGAATTTCAGAGTGAAGTGGAAAATCATCGTAACAAGAAAATAAAGTTTCTACGATCTGATCGCGGAGGCGAATATTTGAGTTACGAGTTTGGTCTTCATTTGAAACAATGTGGAATACTTTCACAAACTCACGCTACCTAGAACACCACAGCTTAATTGTAACGCCCTCAATGCGGCTATATCTCCCACGTGTCGAAGCACGACTTAGAGGCATAACCGCATTGAAAGCAATGTTGCAAGTGAGGTAATCTTCACACAACCCATGTAATACATAAGGGAAAGAGATACATAGTTGGCTTACAATCGCCACTTCACACAATTACATGAATAAAGCATTACATCATCCAGATACAAACAAGGTCCGACTACGGAACCAAAATAAAAGAAGAACCCCAAATGCGACACGGTCCCCGATCGACCCCAACTGGGCTCCACTACTGATCAACTAGAACGAAACAACACAAAGGGCAAGATCTTCAACGAGCAACTCCTTCAGCTTGGTTGCATCACCTGGAATGGCATCATCGGCACCTGCAAGCTGGTTTTGGAAGTATCTGTGAGTCACGGGGACTCAGCAATCTCGCACCCTCGCGATCAAGACTATTTAAGCTTATGGGTAAGCTAAAGGTATGATGTGGAGCTGCAGCAAGCGACTAGCATATATGGTGGCTAACATATCCGCAAAAGAGAGCGAGAAGAGAAGGCAAAGCGCGGTCGAGAAACTATGATCAAGAAGTGATCCTATAACAACCTACGTCAAGCATAACTCCAACAACCGTGTTCACTTCCCGGACTCCGCCGGAAAGAGACCATCACAGTTACACACGCGGTTGATGCATTTTAATTAAGGTCAACTTCAGGTTTTCTACAACCGGACATTAACAAATTCCCATCTGCCCATAACCGCGGGCACGGCTTTCGAAAGATCAAATCCCTGCAGGGGTGTCCCAACTTAGCCCATCACAAGCTCTCACGGTCAACGAAGGAATAGACCTCCTCCCGAGACATTCCGATCAGACTCGGTATCCCGGTTCTTCAAGACATTTCGACAGGGTAAAACTAAACCAGCAACACCGCCCAAATGTGCCGACAAATCCCGATAGGAGCTGCGCATATCTCGTTCTCAGGGCACACTCAAATGAGCGCTCCATACAACTAAAACCAAACATCGAGTTTCCCCGAGGGTGCGCTGCACAGGACTCTAGTTTGGACCAACACTCAGAGGAGCACTGGCCCGGGGGGATAAAATAATGATGACCCTCAGGAGCGCGACTCCCAAGAGAAAACAAAAGGCTAGGTGGCCCATGGTAAAACCAATGTTGGGCATTGTTGGAAGAGCTTTACTTAAGGTGAACTGTCAAGGGGTTCCCATAATAGCCCAACCGTGTAAGGAACGCAAAATCCCGGAACATAACACTGATATGACGGAAACTAGGGCGGCAAGAGTGGAACAAAACACCAGGCATAAGGCCGAGCCTTCCACCCTTTACCAAGTATATAGATGCATTAATTAAATAAGATATATTGTGATATCCCAACAAGTAAACATGTTCCAAGCAAGGAACAACATCTCCATGTTCCAACAAGGAACAAACTTCAATCTTCACCTGCAACTAACAACGTTATAAGAGGGGCAGAGCAAAGCGGTAACATAGCCAAACAACGGTTTGCTAGGACAAGGTGGGCTAGGGGATTGGTTCCACAATATAGGAGGCATGATAAGCAAGTGGTAGGTATCACATCACAGGCATAGTAAAAGAGCGAGCAACTAGCAAGCAAAGATAGAAGTGATTTCGAGGCTATGATCATCTTGCCTGAGATCCCGCAAGGAAGAAGAACGAGTCCATGAAGAAGACAAACGGACGTAGACGAACGGGTCCTCACAATCACGACGTTATCAGAACCAACCCAAAGAAGCAACACCAGAAAGAAGCAAACAACATAGTAACCAACCACTACAACAACATGGCACGATGCGCAAACAAGTATGATGCATGTCCGGTTTAATGAAGCATGGCATGGCAAAATGCACAAACAATCCTACAAATTAAGAGGGGCTCAACATGCAACGGAGTTGCATATTGAAGAAAACACCACATGACTTATTTAGATTGATATTGTTTATGTACCCAACAATATTAAATGTTGCTTAACATGGCAAGAGGGGAGGCAAAGTAAAACTACCTATCTAGTCAAGTTTAAATGAGGCCGAAAACAACAAACAACAATTCCGGAAAATCCCCATATGCATATATTAGGTTTGGAACGGTTCTTCCCTAAACAAAATTTTAGAGTTATTAAACATGCAAACCAAGGTCACCATGTTAAACTAGGCATTTTCCCACCCCATTTACATATAAAGTTTATTAAAATCCGAGTTACGGTTATTTAGTTATGAATTAAAGCATTTTAACATGGCATAGGAGCAAATATAACCAAACAGCATTTTAAACATTTTAAACATGGATGAAAATGACATATTATGAAACTAGATGAAATTCTAAGCATTTTTCATATATAAGTTATTTGCAAATGATGCACGGTTGAGAAGTTATTAAATGCATGAAGTTAAGGGACTTTTCTGAAAAACTGCAGAACCTGGGATAATAGCTAAATTCGCAGAGCCTAAAAAAATAGATACTGGGCCGGATCTGCTGCCCCAACAACAGGAAAAAAGAGGTGGGGCGCCAGGGGTGTTCTCACCATGGGCCAAGCCCAGTCGATGAGGAGAGGGGCTGGCAAGGGAGGCACTGGGCCGGCTAGATCTGGGAAGCCCACTGACGGTTGCTCGCAGCCGCAGCGCGGTCAACGGGTATGAGTAGGCGAGCTGCTGCTCGTTTCACAAGAATAGAAACAGCTTCACGCCCCTCGCGATGCAGGAGATGACGGCAGGGGGGAACCATGCGACGGGGTCGGTAGGAATCGGCGGAAACGGGCAGATCGAGGCGCGGATCTGATCTGCGGGACCCTATCTTCGGTGATGGTGGCACCGGCTGGTGGTGATGGCTCGCCAGCGTCATGGACTCGAGGCGGCCGGGTGTTGGTGGTCCTGGTTCCTTGCTGGAAGCAAGAGAAGGAGAGAGAGAGGGATTAGAGCAGAGGAGGGGGTAGAAGGCAAAAAAGGTGAAGAAGGGCGTAGGTGAGGGCGATGGCCTGGTCGTCGGCGCGAGCAGCGGCGATGGCGAGCAGGGGAAAAACATGGTGTTGGGATTTGGCGGGGTGATGAAGAGGAGCAGCAATGGACAGGCGTGGCTCCTGCAGAGGGACTTGGCGCAGCGGGAACCCATCTCCGGCGGGGTTTACTGGAGTCGAGGGGGAAGGGAACGCGCGACGGCTCCAGCAAGCCACGATTGCCAGCGACGACAGGGTTGGGTGGAGATGAGGGCACAGAGGAGCTCCACTCCTCTGGATCGAAGAGGGAGGAGGAGGCGCCCGAGCTTCTGGTCCGGGAGGTTGTTGTCAAGGCAGGGGCAAAGCAGAGCTGCTGGATCAGCGACTGGACTCCGGCGAGTCGCCCATGGATCGGGACAAGGAGGAAGCGGTCTTGGGCGTAGATGCAAAAGAGCACAGGCGCAGACGACGGGGTCACGGAGGGAAGAGCGAGTGGGAGGAGCTCGCTCTCGATCCCAGATCGAGTGAGCGAGGAGGCTCTCGATCGAGGCGGCGAGGCTCTTTGGTGGCTTCGAACCGAAGAGCTCGGGCTCGAGCTCTGGTTGGTGGGTGAAGGAATGGGAGGATAAGGGGATCCCGAGGTGGGGGGTTTGAGTGTGGCGGCGGCGAGAAGAAATGATGGGACATCTCTCCTTGATTTTGGGGTTGCCTCGATATTTATATAGCAGGTGGATTAAATTAGGGGCTATCCGGTCCCTTCGATCGTAATTGGATGGACGGGAAAAATAGGTTAGGTAGCCCAAGGAGAAAAACGGAGACGTTTTGTAGATGTTTGGGGATGATCCGGATCCAACGGTAGCGACAGTCCGGGTCGGGTCCGGGGCAGTTTTTGGACGCGCGCGTGAGGGGGGTTGGCCGGGCTCAAAAATGGAGGTGGCGGCGGCGGCTGGAAGGTGGAGGTGGCTGGCTGATGATTGGGGCGCGGATTTCGAGGAGGAGGAAGGAGAAGGCCCAAAATGGCATGGAGGGGGTCTATATAAGGTAAGGGGGCTAGGGTTAGGGGGTTTGAGGCCGTTCCTGAGCCGTTCGATCTCGATCGGACGACCCGGAGCGGAGGGGGGTTAGATAGGTGGGCTAGGTGGGTTGTGAAAAGAGGTTGGGCTGAGATGAGAGGAGAGGAGTGCAGCCCAGCAACTGTTTCCGGAGACCGAAAACGTCTGACGTTTGCCTGGCTATAATGCCGCTATAGTTTAACGGTTGGGCTAACAAACGAACTCCGAATGCGATCAAACTTGGCAGGCGGCCTACCTACAACATAACAACACCACATGCCAACTTTCAAACCATTCCGAGAACATTTTCCGGCCACTTATAAAATAATATTTCGGGTGTGCCGCGGGCGAATACAAGTGTGTCTGGGCTCAGAACGAACAATGGAAGGAACTGGGAAACCCGGACGGATGCAAGTTTTGAAAACATGATGATGC
Source organism: Triticum monococcum (assembly GCA_034509565.1). Taxonomy (NCBI): domain Eukaryota; kingdom Viridiplantae; phylum Streptophyta; class Magnoliopsida; order Poales; family Poaceae; genus Triticum; species Triticum monococcum. The sequence goes on from CM067847.1 coordinate 133,348,427, forward strand.
AATGCACATGATGACATGATAAGATGCAACACGCAAGCAAAAGACCTGACAACGACAGCGAATAACTGACGGACACCTAGCACGTCGGTCACGGGGCGTTACAACACTCCACCACTACGAGAGGATCTCGTCCCGAGATCTAGAATGGCACCAGAGGGCAAACGGAAGAGAAAAAAGAAGAGGTAAAACTAAGTTGCTTCTTTGACAAACGAGTGAAACCAAAGAACCTTGAAAAGGTTAAGCCATTTCGAGAAAAAGAATACGACGGAGATGAACGAAGTTGAAAACACTCCGATAGAAAAGAGGGACAAAGAACATTGCAAAAACCCTTGAGGTTGAAGGGCAAGACAAATATTGAAACCACTCCGGCTAAAACAAGATAGAAAAGGATTAAGAATGATATAATTTTGGCAGCACTCCGACTATAAATGGAAAGAATTGAACATGACTTGAAAGAATAGGGGATACTTGATGAAAACAACAATACACTGCCTCCGAAACTATTGAAAGAAAGGCACAAAGGATAATAACGATTTTAGGCGGCACTCCGGTTGAGAAGGGAGGCAAAACTTGACAGGATGGGAAGAACCCGAAAGGCAGGCACGACACTCCGGTTAAAAGGATAAGGACGAAAAGAACACGATCCTGACAAAGCAAGAAGATGGGTTGGAGAGAGCAACATCACAATGCCTCCGGAACGGAAGAATAGAAGATAGATAATTGTCATAGGAGAATTGAGAAGGAAATGCCAACTTCTGTCACAATTGAGCTTGAAAAGGCATCCTTAGGAGAAAGGTCGAACGGAGTTGTTGGAACACCAACAACGAAAAGAATAAGCTTGATATGGTATTATGGAATACATCTCAAATTATTAGGTGACACCCTGCCACTAATGAAAACGATAGATTGGATTGATATCAAAAGGAGACGAGAACTTATATCACCGGGAGGATAAATGAAGAACTTGGGTCATTTATAAGCACCATAAATAGCAACAATCCTTAGGGAAAGCTTTAGGTGAAATATAACCCAAGATAATTCCAACGAATAGGTTGATGGATTTAAAATACCTCATTCTTAATAATATGTGAATCATGAAACATGAACTCAAATTATCAAGAATGACATAATACCGCCTCCAATGATACGGTATAAAGAATTACACTCCGGATAGCGAGATGAAGAAAACTTGAGCTCCTCTGAAAAGATTCTCAATGAACACTTCGAGAAGGAATTAAATCCTTGATGAATCCATCATGTAGAACCTTCATGAAGAACTCCGGTAATAAAAGAATGATCCAAAATAATTGAATGATGAAAAGAATAAGATTGACGTCTTACAACGATTTAGATGGGTCTCCGTGATAATATAATTGCGAGAGCTTGTAACTTCGGGAAAAGAAAGATGCGCACTTGAAACCAAGAATTTAATCCTCGTGAACAAACTCCGGAAGAAAAGATTAACATATGGATGAAACAAGATTAAGAATTACATTATGCGTAACCTTCACCAATTAAAATTGATGACAAGCAATGGAATTGGCATACTACTTATTCTCGTAGAACGGATTAAGATAGATATGGAGCAAACTTGGGAAAATATTGAACGAACCACAGGTAGGATAGAAATAACGACTGAATCAATACAATAACAAAGGAATAGAAAACTTGAGCGAGCCACCGGTAAGAATTGAAAACGAACAAAGGAAAAATAAAGGAACACCGGGAAGAATTTAGCAAATGAACAAAGATGCTTGAGAGAATTTAGATACATGAGAACGAAGAGATCACGAGCCGATTAAAGATCACTTGAACGAAGCACCGGTAAGATTTGAGAACCATAGCTGAAAGCTGGAATGAATAAATCTTCGATGATGGGCTCCGGATAATCAAACTGAACAGAATCTTGAATTGCTCCGGATAGGTGAAAAGAATTCTCGCAACCAAAAATAATTATGGGAGGATGGCAACAAACTAGAGCCACGAATCTTGAACAGAATGGAGCAAGATTGAGAGAAAAATCTTCTTCGGTCTTCAAAATCTGAGAATTACGACGAGAAACACCACCATGAATTATTTAGAAACTCCAGAAGAATCAAAACGAAGAGGTTGATCCCACGATGAAAAGAATTTGAAAGATCTTGGAGAAAGGCACTTGACTGATGAAAATCATTCTTACGTCAAACTTCGACAAGAATTTGAGAATACCTCCGGGAAAATAAGAAGAGTCAGGTAAGATCCTGGGAAAAGACCTGTGGGTTAGGGCCCACTCAAAAGAAACACCGTTGAAATGATTAAAAGAGAGAAAGCACCGGTTAAATTAAATGACTTGAATGAGGGAACATCCTCGAAAAAGCTTGAACGAAAGAAGAGTGGAAAACACGAATCTTCGAGATATCTTGAGCACTCCGGAACAATTGAATAGCGAGAAATGAATTATTTTGAGGTGCACCGGTATGAGAAGGTATTTGAAACGAGGAAAAAGGGATATGGTCAACACCGAAAACTAGAATTAAATCCACCGGAGAAGAGAAAAGAACGAAGGATGATGAACTAGAGGCTCCGTTAAAATCTTCATGAAAATCATCGGGGAAGAACATTGACGGAAAAGAATGGAGAGATCTCCCATCAATAAAAGGATACTTGAATAAGAAATCTGAGTCCTTGAAGAAAACAAGGGAGGGAGGGTGGCAAAAACAAAGACAATCTGGAATAGATGAAACGAACACCATTGAGAAACTTAGAATTGATCTTGCGGATGTTGAAATGATCGGATCCACTTGAAGAGAGACACACCGGTTGAAAAGGATTGACATGACAATCTCGATTATCATGAAGGAATAGTATTCACATCGGAGTATGAGAACACCATTTGGGGAAGGTATGAAATCAACATTTGATTTCGAAGCAACTCGAATACCACAACTCAAAACAAAAACAAAGGTTTGTCTTGCAAAATAAGCCGGAACAAACATATGATAGAGATTTCGTCCGAAGTTTTCGTGGTGGGGCCTACACGGGCTCGATCGTACAACACCATCATGTACAAGGAAGTGCACGACATACGAAGCGTCCCCGAGTCGGCATAGCCAAGGACTCTTTAAGACACAACAAGACCACTGTAAAACCGATCGTGAATAGGTGGACCACTAGACGTCGAACCCCAATTTCATATCATACATCCGTCAGAAAGATATCCTAAGAGCTACTTGAATTCCCACTTATGAAACTCCCGAACCTTTCCGGTTATGCAATCAGGTGTTGGGGATACAGGGGAAGCATAATATCTCACCCAAATCTAGCAAATCCTACATCCAGCTGTATCCATCCTTCAACACATAACCAAGAAGACTTCGGAAATCATCTACCTCAACCTTCGAAAAGCATCTGTTATACAAGTTATGGCGATACTCCCGAACTCTCGCCCCAGTACTGGGTGGCATCGAGGTTATCTCACCAATGAACTGCATAAAAGAGATTTTCGATGTCGGCGTACTAAACTCAGGTATTCCAGAATTGCAACGATAAAATTGTGACGACAACACCTCAGAGCTCAACTCCCTGGGACACTTCCACAAAACCCCTGACAGGAGGCACCAAGACAATGTTCTCGTCATAAAACCATCGGAACGATTCCAAGATACCCGCGTGATCCTAAAATTTTTTTTAGTGAAATTTGAGAAGAGAAGAGTCAAAACTCTACGTCAGGATTGTTGGGGAACGTAGTAATTTCAAAAAATTTCCTACGCACACGCAAGATCATGGTCATGCATAGCAACGAGGGGAGAGTGTGATCTACGTACCCTTGTAGATCGACAACGGAAGTGTTTGGTTGATGTAGTCGTACGTCTTCACGGCCCGACCGATCAAGCACCGAAACTACGGCACCTCCGAGTTTTAGCACACGTTCAGCTCGATGACGATCCCCGGACTCCGATCCAGCAAAGTGTCGGGGAAGAGTTCCGTCAGCACGATGGCGTGGTGACGATCTTGATGAACTACTGTCGCAGGGCTTCGCCTAAGCACCGCTACAATATTATCGAGGACTGTGGTGGCTGGGGGCGCCGCACACGGCTAAGAATAAGATCACGTGGATCAACTTGTGTGTCTCTGGGGTTCCCCTGCCTCCGTATATAAAGGATCAATGGGGGGTGCGGCTGGCCAAGGGGAGGCGCGCCAGGAGGAGTCCTACTCCCTCTGGGAGTAGGATTCCCCCCCCCCTCCCCCCCCCCAATCCTAGTTGGAATTGGATTCACGGAGGGGGGAAAAGAGAGAGGGGGGCCGGCCCCCTCTCCTTGTCCTATTCGGACTAGGGGAGGGGAGGGGCGCGCGGCCCATCTTGGGCTGCCCCTTCCCTTTTCCACTAAAGCCCATTAAGGCCCATATAGCTTCCGGGGGGTTCCGGTAACCTCCCGGTACTCCGGTAAAATCCCGATTTCACCCGGAACACTTCTGATATCCAAACATAGGCTTCCAATATATCAATCTTTATGTCTCAACCATTTAGAGACTCCTCGTCATGTCTGTGATCACATCTGGGACTCCGAACAACCTTCGGTACATCAAAACATATAAACTCATAATATAACTATCATCGAAACCTTAAGCGTGCGGACCCTACGGGTTCGAGAACAATGTAGACATGACCGAGAGACGTCTCCGGTCAATAACCAATAGCGGGACCTGGATGCCCATATTGGCTCCTACATATTCTACGAAGATCTTTATCGGTCAGACCGCATAACAACATACGTTGTTCCCTTTGTCATCGGTATGTTACTTGCCCGAGATTCGATCGTCGGTATCCAATACCTAGTTCAATCTCGTTACCGACAAGTCTCTTTACTCGTTCTGTAATACATCATCTCGCAACTAACTCATTAGTTGCATTGCTTGCAAGGCTTAAGTGATGTGCATTACCGAGAGGGCCCAAAGATACCTCTCCGACGATCGGAGTGACAAATCCTAATCTCGGAATACTTCAACCCAACATGTACCTTTGGAGACACCTGTAGAGCACCTTTATAATCACCCATTTACGTTGTGACGTTTGGTAGCACACAAAGTGTTCCTCCGGCACAAGGGAGTTACATAATCTCATAGTCATAGGAACATGTATAAGTCATGAAGAAAGCAATAGCAACATACTAAACGATCGGGTGCTAAGCTAATGGAATGGGTCATGTCAATCAGATCATTCACCTAATGATGTGATCCCGTTAATCAAATAACAACTCTTTGTCCATGGTTAGGAAACATAACCATCTTTGATTAACGAGCTAGTCAAGTAGAGGCATACTAGTGACACTCTGTTTGTCTATGTATTCACACATGTATTATGTTTCCGGTTAATACAATTCTAGCATGAATAATAAACATTTATCATGAAATAAGGAAATAAATAATGACTTTATTATTGCCTCTAGGGCATATTTCCTTCAGTCTCCCACTTGCACTAGAGTCAATAATCTAGTTCACATCGTCATGTGATTTAACAGCAATAGTTCACATCACCATGTGATTAACACCCATAGTTCACATCACCATGTGACCAACACCCAAAGGGTTTACTGGATTCAGTAATCTAGTTCACATCGCTATGTGATTAACACCCAAAGAGTACTAAGGTGTGATCATGTTTTGCTTGTGAGAGAATCTTAGTCAACGGGTCTGCCACATTCAGATCCGCATGTATTTTGCAAATTTCTATGTCAACAATGCTCTGCATGGAGCTACTCTAGCTAATTGCTCCCACTTTCAATATGTATCTAGACCGAGACTTAGAGTCATCTAGATTAGTGTCAAAACTTGCATCAGCGTAACCCTTTACGACGAACCTTTTTTCACTTCCATAATCGAGAAACATATCCTTATTCCACTAAGGATAATTTTGACCGCTGTCCAGTGATCTACTCCTAGATCACTATTGTACTCCCTTGCCAAACTCAGTGTAGGGTATACAATAGATCTGGTACACAGCATGGCATACTTTATAGAACCTATGACCAAGGCATAGGGAATGACATTCATTCTCTTTCTATCTTCTGCCGTGGTCGTGTTTTGAGTCTTACTCAATTTCACACCTTGTAACATAGGCAAGAACTCTTTCTTTGACTGTTCCATTTTGAACTACTTCAAAATCTTGTCAAGGTATTTACTCATTGAAAAAACTTATCAAGCGTTTTGACCTATCTCTATAGATCTTGATGCTCAATATGTAAGTAGCTTCACCGATGTATTTCTTTGAAAAACTCCTTTCAAATACTCCTTTATGCTTTGCAGAATAATTCTACATTATTTCCGATAAACAATATGTCATTCACATATACTTATCAGAAATGCTGTAGTGCTCCCACTCACTTTCTTGTAAATACAGGCTTCACCGCAAGTCTGTATAAAACTATATGCTTTGATCAACTTATCAAAGCGTATATTCCAACTCCGAGATGCTTGCACCAGTCCATAAATGGATCGCTGGAGCTTGCATATTTTGTTAGCACCTTTAGGATTGACAAAACCATCTTGTTGCATCACATACAACTCTTCTTTAATAAATCCATTAAGGAATGCAATTTTGTTTATCCATTTGCCAGATTTCATAAAATGCGGCAATTGCTAACATGATTCGGACAGACTTAAGCATAGATACGAGTGAGAAACTCTCATCGTAGTCAACACCTTGAACTTGTCGAAAACCTTTTGCGACAATTCTAGCTTTGTAGATAGTAACACTACTATTAGCGTCCGTCTTCCTCTTGAAGATCCATTTATTTTCTATGGCTTGCCGATCATCGGGCAAGTCAACCAAAGTCCATACTTTGTTCTCATACATGAATCCCGTCTCAGATTTCATGGCCTCAAGCCATTTTGCGGAATCTGGGCTCATCATTGCTTCCTCATAGTTCGCAAGTTCGTCATGGTCTAGTAACATGACTTCCAGAACAGGATTACTGTACCACTCTGGTGCGGATCTCACTCTGGTTTACCTACGAGATTCGGTAGTAACTTGATCTGAATTTTTATGATCATCATCATTAGCTTCCTCACTAATTGGTGTAGTAGTCACAGGAACAGATTTCTGTGATGAACTACTTTCCAATAAGGGAGAAGGTACAATTACCTTATCAAGTTCTACTTTCCTCCCACTCACTTCTTTCGAGAGAAACTCCTTCTCTAGAAAGGATCCATTATAAGCAACGAATGTCTTGCCTTAGGATCTGTGATAGAAGGTGTACCCAACAGTCTCCTTTTGGGTATCCTATGAAGACATATTTCTCCGATTTGGTTTTGAGCTTATCAGGATGAAACTTTTTCACATAAGCATCACAACCCCAAACTTTAAGAAACGACAACTTTGGTTTCTTGCTAAACCACAGTTCAGATTGTGTCGTCTCAACGGACTTAGATGGTGCCCCTTTTTAACGTGAATGCAGCTGTCTTTAATGCATAACCTCAAAAACGATAGTGGTAAATCGGTAAGAAACATCATAGATTTGCACTATATCTAATAAAGTACGGCTATGACATTCGGACACATCATTATGTTGTGGTGTTCCAGGTGGCACGAATTTGTGAAACTATTCCACATTGTTTTAATTGAAGACCAAACTCGTAACTCAAATATTTGTCTCCGTGATTAGATCGTAGAAACCTTATTTTCTTGTTACGATGATTCTCCACTTCACTCTGAAATTCTTTGAACTTTTCAAATGTTTCAGACTTATGTTTCATCAAGTAGATATACTCATATCTGCTCAAATCATCTATGAAGATCAGAAAATAATGATACATATCGCGAGCCTCAATATTCATCGGACCACATACATCAGTATGTATGATTTCCAACAAATCTGTTGCTCGCTCCATTGTTCCGAGGAACAGAGTCTTAGTCATCTTGCCCATGAGGCATGGTTCGCAAGCATCAACTGATTCATAATCAAGTGATTCCAAAAGCCCATCAGCATGGAGTTTCTTCATGCGCTTTACACCAATATGACCTAAACGGCAGTGCTACAAATAAGTTGCACTATCATTATTAACTTTGCATCTTTTGGTTTCAATATTATGATTATGTGTATCACTACGATCGAGATCCAACGAACTATTTGCATTGGGTGTGTAACCATATAAGATTTTATTCATGTAAACAGAACAACAATTTATTCTCTTACTTAAATGAATAACCGTATTACAATAAACATGATCAAATCATATTCATGCTCAACATAAACACCAAATAACACTTATTTAGGTTCAACACTAATCCCGAATTTATAGGGAGTGTGTGATGATGATCATATCAATCTTGGAACCACTTCCAACACACATCGTCACTTCACCCTTAACTAGTCTCTGTTTATTCTGCAACTCCCGTTTCGAGTTACTAATCTTAGCAACTGAACTAGTATCAAATACTGAGGGGTTTCTATAAACACTAGTAAAGTACACATCAATAACATGTATATCAAATATACTTATGTTCACTTTGCCATCCTTCTTATCTGCCAATCACTTGGGGTAGTTCCGCTTCCAGTGACCAGTCCCTTTGCAGTAGAAGCACTCAGTCTCAGGCTTAGGTCCAAACTTGGGCTTCTTCACTTGAGCAGCAACTTGCTTGCTGTTCTTTTTGAAGTTCCCTCTGCCCTTTCCTTGAAACTAGTGGTCTTGTCTACCATCAACACTTGATGTTTTTCTTGATTTCTACCTTCATCGATTTCATCATCATGAAAAGCTCGGGAGTCGTTTTCGTCATCCCTTGCATACTATAGTTCATCACGAAGTTCTACTAACTTGGTGATGGTGACTAGAGAATTCTGTCAATCACTATCTTATCTGGAAGATTAACTCCCACTTGATTCAAGCGATTGTAGTACCCAGACAATCTGAGCACATGCTCACTAGTTGAGCGATTCTCCTCCATCTTTTAGCTATAGAACTTGTTGAAGACTTCATATCTGTCAACTCGGGTATTTGCTTGAAATATTAACTTCAACTCCTGGAACATCTCATATGGTCTATGACGTTCAAAACGTCTTTGAAGTCTCGATTCTAAGCCATTAAGAATGGTGCACTAAACTATCAAGTAGTCATCATATTGAGCTAGCCAAACGTTCATAACGTCTGCATCTGCTCCTGCAATAGGTCTGTCACCTAGCGGTGCATCAAGGACATAATTTTTCTGTGCAGCAATGAGGATAAACCTCAGATCATGGATCCAATCCGCATCATTGCTACTAACATCTTTCAACACAATTTTCTCTAGGAACATATCAAAATAAACATATGAAAGCAACAACGCGAGCTATTGATCTACAACATAGATATGCTAATACTACCAGGACTAAGTTCATGATAAATTAAAGTTCAATTAATCATATTACTTAAGAACTCCCACTTAGATAGACATCCCTCTAATCCTCTAAGTGATCACGTGATCCAAATCAACTAAACCATGTCCGATCATCACGTGAGATGGAGTAGTTTCATTGGTGAACATCACTATGTTGATCATATCTACTATATGATTCACGCTCGACCTTTCGGTCTCCGTGTCCCGAGGCCATATCTGTATATGCTTGGCTCGTCAAGTATAACCTGAGTATTCCGCGTGTGCAACTGTTTTGCACCCGTTGTATTTGAACGTAGAGCCTATCACACCCGATCATCACGTGGTGTCTCAGCACGAAGAACTTTCGCAACGGTGCATACTCAGGGAGAACACTTCTTGATAATTTAGTGAGAGATCATCTTATAGTGCTACCGTCAATCAAAGCAAGATAAGATGCATAAAAGATAAACATCACATGCAATCAATATAAGTGATATGATATGGCCATCATCATCTTGTGCCTGTGATCTCCATCTCTGAAGCACCGTCATGATCACCATCGTCACCGGCGCGACACCTTGATCTCCATCACAGCATCGTTGTCGTCTTGCCACTTTTATGCTTCCACGACTATCGCTACCGCTTATTGATAAAGTAAAGCATTACGGCATGATTGCATTGCATACAATAAAGCGACAACTATATGGCTCCTGCCAGTTGCCGATAACTCGGTTACAAAACATGTTCATCTCATACAATAAAATTTAGCATCATGTCTTGACCATATCACATCACAACATGCCCTGCAAAAACAAGTTAGACGTCCTCTACTTTGTTTGTTGCAAGTTTTATGTGGCTGCTACGGGCTTAAGCAAGAACCAATCTTACCTACGCATCAAAACCACAACGATAGTTTGTCAAGTTGATGCTATTTTAACCTTCGCAAGGACCGGGCGTAGCCACACTCGGTTCAACTAAAGTTGGAGAAACAGTCACCCGCAAGCCACCTATGTGCAAAGCACGTCGGGAGAACCGGTCTCGCGTAAGCGTACGCGTAATGTCGGTCCGGGCCGCTTCATCCAACAATACCGCCGAACCAAAGTATGACATGCTGGTAGGCAGTATGACTTATATCGCCCACAACTCACTTGTGTTCTACTCGTGCACATAACATCAAACCATAAAACCTAGGCTCGTATACCACTGTTGGGGAACGTAGTAATTTCAAAAATATTCCTACGCACACGCAAGATCATGGTGATGCATAGCAACAAGGGGAGAGTGTGATCTACGTACCCTTGTAGATCGACAACGGAAGCGTTTGGTTGATGTAGTCATACGTCTTCACGGCCCGACCGATCAAGCACCGAAACTACGGCACCTCCGAGTTTTAGCACACGTTCAGCTCGATGATGATCCCCGGACTCCGATCCAGCAAAGTGTCGGGGAAGAGTTCCGTCAGCACGACGGCATGGTGATGATCTTGATGAACTACTGTCGCAGGGCTTCGCCTAAGCACCGCTACAATATTATCGAGGACTATGGTGGCTGGGGGCGCCGCACACGACTAAGAATAAGATCACGTGGATCAACTTGTGTGTCTCTGGGGTTCCCCTACCTCCGTATATAAAGGATCAAGGGGGGTGCGGCCGGCCAAGGGGAGGCGCGCCAGGAGGAGTCCTACTCCCTCTGGGAGTAGGATTCCCCCCCCCCCCAATCCTAGTTGGAATAGGATTCGCGGAGGGGGGGAAAGAGAGAGGGGGGGCGGCCCCCTCTCCTTGTCCTATTCGGACTAGGGGAGGGGAGGGGCGCGCGGCCCATCTTGGGCTGCCCCTTCCCTTTTCCACTAAAGCCCATTAAGGCCCATATAGCTTCCGGGGGGTTTCGGTAACCTCCCGGTACTCCGGTAAAATCCCGATTTCACCCGGAACACTTCCGATATCCAAACATAGGCTTCCACTATATCAATCTTTATCTCTCGACCATTTCAAGACTCCTCGTCATGTCCGTGATCACATCCGGGACTCTGAACAACCTTCGGTACATCAAAACGTATAAACTCATAATATAACTGTCATCGAAACCTTAAGCGTGCGGACCCTACGGGTTCGTCTACAATGTAGACATGACCGAGACACGTCTCCGGTCAATAACCAATAGCGGGACCTGGATGCCCATATTGGCTCCTACATATTCTACGAAGGTCTTTATCGGTCAGACCGCATAACAACATACATTGTTCCCTTTGTCATCTGTATGTTACTTGCCCGAGATTCGATCGTCGGTATCCAATACCTAGTTCAATCTCGTTACCGGCAAGTCTCTTTACTCGTTCCGTAATACATCATCTCGCAACTAACTCATTAGTTGCATTGCTTGCAAGGCTTAAGTGATGTGCATTAACGAGAGGGCCCAGAGATACCTCTCCGACGATCGGAGTGACAAATCCTAATCTCGAAATACGTCAACCCAACATGTACCTTTGGAGACACCTATAGAGCACCTTTATAATCACCCATTAACGTTGTGACGTTTGGTAGCACACAAAGTGTTCCTCTGGCACACGGGAGTTGCATAATCTCATAGTCATAGGAACATGTATAAGTCATGAAGAAAGCAATAGCAACATACTAAACGATCGGGTGCTAAGCTAATGGAATGGGTCATGTCAATCAGATCATTCACCTAATGATGTGATCTCGTTAATCAAATAACAACTCTTTGTCCATGGTTAGGAAACATAACCTTCTTTTGATTAACGAGCTAGTCAAGTAGAGGCATACTAGTGACACTCTGTTTGTCTATGTATTCACACATGTATTATGTTTCCGGTTAATACAATTCTAGCATGAATAATAAACATTTATCATGAAATAAGGAAATAAATAATAACTTTATTATTGCCTCTAGGGCATATTTCCTTCAAGGATGCCTTACCAGAGCGATGAAGAGACTGGGGAGTAAAAAGAATTCCTAAACTCTCCGATATATAATTCTTAAATGACTCAAAACATTTCTCTAGACACAACTCGACCGCTAAAACGATCAATCAGTGGGGGCTCCTAAGGTCGGGGAAGGCTCTGATTACCAACCTGTAACGCCCTCGATGCGGCTATATCTCCCTCGTGGTGAAGAATGACTTAGAGGCATAACCGCATTGAATGCAATGTCGCAAGTGAGGTAATCTTCACACAACCCATGTAATACATAAGGGAAAGAGATACATAGTTGGCTTACAATCGCCACTTCACACAATTACATGAATAAAGCATTACATCATCCAGATACAAACAAGGTCCGACTACGGAACCAAAATAAAAGAAGAACCCCAAATGCGACACGGTCCCCGATCGACCCCAACTGGGCTCCACTACTGATCAACTAGAACGAAACAACACAAAGGGCAAGATCTTCAACGAGCTCCTCCTTGAGCTTGGTTGCGTCACTTGGAATGGCATCATCGGCACCTGCAAGCTGGTTTTGGAAGTATCTGTGAGTCACGGGGAGTCAGCAATCTCGCACCCTCGCGATCAAGACTATTTAAGCTTATGGGTAAGGTAAAGGTATGATGTGGAGCTGCAGCAAGCGACTAGCATATATGGTGGCTAACATATTCGCAAAAGAGAGCGAGAAGAGAAGGCAAAGCGCGGTCGAGAAACTATGATCAAGAAGTGATCCTATAACAACCTACGTCAAGCATAACTCCAACAACCGTGTTCACTTCCCGGACTCCGCCGGAAAGAGACCATCACGGTTACACACGCGGTTGATGCATTTTAATTAAGGTCAACTTCAGGTTTTCTACAACCGGACATTAACAAATTCCCATCTGCCCATAACCACGGGCACGGCTTTCGAAAGATCAAATCCCTGCAGGGGTGTCCCAACTTAGCCCATCACAAGCTCTCACGGTCAACGAAGGAATAGACCTCCTCCCGAGACATTCCGATCAGACTCGGTATCCCGGTTCTTCAAGACATTTCGACAGTGTAAAACTAAACCAGCAACACCGCCCAAATGTGCCGACAAATCCCAATAGGAGCTGCACATATCTCGTTCTCAGGGCACACTCAGATGAGCGCTCCATACAACTAAAACCAAACCTCGAGTTTCCCCGAGGGGGCGCTGCACAGGACTCTAGTTTGGACCAACACTCAGAGGAGCACTGGCCCGGGGGGATAAAATAATGATGGCCCTCAGGAGCGCGACTCCCAAGAGAAAAGAAAAGGCTAGGTGGCGAATGGTGAAACCAATGTTGGGCATTGTTGGAAGAGCTTTACTTAAGGCGGACTGTCAAGGGGTTCCCATAATAGCCCAACCGTGTAAGGAACGCAAAATCCGGGAACATAACACCGATATGACGGAAACTATGGCGGCAAGAGTGGAACAAAACACCAGGCATAAGGCCGAGCCTTCCACCCTTTACCAAGTATATAGATGCATTAATTAAATAAGATATATTGTGATATCCCAACAAGTAAACATGTTCCAAGCAAGGAACAACATCTCCATGTTCCAACAAGGAACAAACTTCAATCTTCACCTGCAACTAACAACGCTATAAGAGGGGCTGAGCAAAGCGGTAACATAGCCAAACAATGGTTTGCTAGGACAAGGTGGGTTAGGGGATTGGTTCCACAATATAGGAGGCATGATAATCAAGTGGTAGGTATCGCAGCATAGGCATAGCAAAAGAGCAAGCAACTAGCAAGCAAAGATAGAAGTGATTTCGAGGGTATGATCATTTTGCCTGAGATCCCGCAAGGAAGAAGAACGAGTCCATGAAGAAGACAAACGGACATAGACGAACGGGTCCTCACAATCACGACGTTATCGGAACCGACCCGAAGAAGCAACACCGGAAAGAAGCAAACAACATTGTAACCAACCACTACAACAACATGGCACAATGCGCAAACAAGTATGATGCATGTCCGGTTTAATGAAGCATGGCATGGCAAAATGCACAAACAATCCTACAAATTGAGTGGAGCTCAACATGCAACGGAGTTGCATATTGAAGAAAACACCACATGACTTATTTAGATCGATCTTGTTTATGTACCCAACAACATTAAATGTTGATTAACATGGCAAGAGGGGAGGCAAAGTAAAACTACCTATCTAGTCAAGTTTAAATGAGGCCGGAAACAACGAACAACAATTCCAGAAAATCCCCATATGCATATATTAGGTTTGGAACTGTTCTGCCCTAAACACAATTTTAGAGTTATTAAACATGCAAAGCAAGGTCACCATGTTAAACTAGGCATTTTTCCACCCCATTTACATATAAAGTTTATTAAAATCCGAGTTACGGTTATTTTGTTATGAATTAAAGCATTTTAACATGGCATAGGAGCAAATATAACCAAACAGCATTTTAAACATTTTAAACATGGATGAAAATGACATATTATGAAACTAGATGCAATTCTAAGCATTTTCATATATAAGTTATTTGCAAATGATGAACGGTTGAGAAGTTATTAAATGCATGAAGTTAAGGGACTTTTCTGAAAAACTGCAGAACCTGGGATAATAGCTAAATTCGCAGAGCCTAAAAAATAGATATTGGGCCGGATCTGCTGCCCCAACAACAAGAAAAAAAGGTGGGGCGCCAGGGGTGTTCTCACCATGGGCCAAGCCCAATCGGTGAGGAGAGGGGCTGGCAAGGGAGGCACTAGGCCGGCTAGATCTGGGAAGTCCACTGACGGTCGCTCGCAGCCGCAGCACGGTCAACGGGTATGAGCAGGCGAGCTGCTGCTCGTTTCTGAAGAATAGAAACAGCTTCACGCCCCTCGTGATGCAGGAGATGACGGCATGGGGGGAACCATGCGACGGGGTCGATAGGAATCGGCGGAAACGGGCAGATCGAGGTGCGGATCTGATCTGCGGGACCCTATCTCTGGTGATGGTGGCACCGGCTGGTGGTGATGGCTCGCCGGCGTCATGGACTCGAGGCGGCCGGGTGTTGGTGGTCCTGGTTCCCTGCTGGAAGCAAGAGAAGGAGAGAGAGAGGGATTAGAGCAGAGGAGGGAGTAGAAGGCAGAAAAGGAGAAGAAGGGCGCAGGTGAGGGCGATGGCCTGGTCGTTGGCGCGAGCAGCGGCGATGGCGAGCAGGGGAAAAACATGGTGTTGGGATTTGGCGGGGCGACGAAGAGGAGCAGCAATGGACAGGCGCGGCTCCTGCAGAGGGAATTGGCGCAGCGGGAACCCATCTCCGGCGGGGTTTACTGGAGTCGAGGGGGAAGGGAACGCACGACGGCTCCAGCAAGCCACGATTGCCGGCGACGGTAGGGTTGGGCGGAGATGAGGGCACAGAGGAGCTCCACTCCTCTGGATCAAAGAGGGAGGAGGAGGCGCCCGAGCTTCTGGTCCGGCAGGTTGTTGTCAAGGCAGGGGCGAAGCAGAGCTGCTGGATCGGCGACTGGACTCCGGCAAGTCGCCCATCGGGACGAGGAGGAAGCGGTCTCGGGTGCAGATGCAAAAGAGCACAGGCGTAGGCGACGGGGTCACGGAGGGAAGAGCGAGTGGGAGGAGCTCCCTCTCGATCCCAGATCGAGTGAGCGAGGAGGCTCTCGATTGAGGCGGCGGGGCTCTTTGGTGGCTTCGAACCAAAGAGCTCGGGCTCGGCTCTGGTTGGTGGTGAAGGAATGGGAGGATAAGGGGATCCCGAGGTGGGGGGTTTGAGTGTGGCGGCGGCGAGAAGGAATGATGGGACATCTCTCCTTGATTTTAGGGTTGCCTCGATATTTATATAGCAGGTGGATTAAATTAGGGGCTATCCGGTCCCTTCGAGCGTAATTGGACGGACGGGAAAAATAGGTTAGGTAGCCCAAGGAGAAAAACGGAGACGGTTTGTAGATGTTTGGGGATGATCCGGATCCAACGGTAGCGACAGTCCGGGTCGGGTCCGGGGCAGTTTTCGGACGCGCGTGTGAGGGGGGTTGGCTGGGCTCAGAAATGGAGGTGGCGGCGGCGGCTCGAAGGTGGAGGTGGCTGGCTGATGATTGGGGGCACGGATTTCGAGGAGGAGGAAGGAGAAGGCCCAAAATGGCATGGAGGGGTCTATATAAGGTAAGGGGGCTAGGGTTAGGGGGTTTGAGGCCGTTCCGGAGCTGTTCGATCTCGATCGGACGACCCGGAGCGGAGGGGGTTAGATAGGTGGGCTAGGTGGGTTGTGAAAAGAGGTTGGGCTGAGATGAGAGGAGAGGAGTGCAGCCCGGCAACTGTTTCCGGAGATCGAAAACGTCCGACGTTTGCCCAGCTATAATGTCACTATAGTTTAACGGTTGGGCTAACAAACGAACTCCGAATGCGATGAAACTTGGCAGGCGGCCTACCTACAACATAACAACACCACATGCCAACTTTCAACCCATTCAGAGAACATTTTCCGGCCACTTATAAAATAATATTTCGGGCGTGCCGCGGGCGCATGCAAGTGTGTCTGGGCTCAGAACGGACAACGGAAGGAACTGGGAAACCCGGACGGATGCAAGTTTTGAAAACATGATGATGCAATGGACATGATGACATGATAAGATGCAACACGCAAGCAAAAGACCTGACAACGACAGCGAATAACTGACGGACACCTGGCACATCGGTCACGGGGCGTTACATTAATGGTGTGTCCGAACGTTGTAATCGTACTTTATTGGATATGGTGCAATCTATGATGTCTCTTACCGATTTACCACTATCGTTTTGGGGTTATGCATTAGAGACAACTGCATTCACGTTAAATAGGGCACCATCTAAATCCTTTGAGATGACCCTGTATGAACTATGGTTTGGCAAGAAACCAAAGTTGTCGTTTCTTAAAGTTTGGGGTTGCGATGCTTATGTGAAAAGTTTCAAACTGATAAGCTCAAACCCAAATCGGAGTAGTGCGTCTTCATAGGATACCCAAAAGAAACTGTTGGGTACACCTTCCATCACAGATCCGAAGGCAAGATATTTTGTTGCTAAGAATGGATCTTTTCTAGAGAAGGAGTTTCTCTCAAAAGAAGTGAGTGGGAGGAAAGTAGAACTTGATGAGGTAATTGTACCTTCTCCCAAATTGGAAAGTAGTTCATCACAGAAATCAGTTCCAGTGATTACTACACCAATTAGTGAGGAAGCTAATGATGATGATCATGAAACTTCAGATCAAGTTACTACCGAACCTCATAGGTTAACCAGAGTACGGTCCGCACCAAAGTGGTACGGTAATCCTGTTCTGGAAATCATGTTACTAGACCATGACGAACCTACGAACTATGAGGAAGCGATGATGAGCCCAGATTCCGCAAAATGACTTGAGGCCATGAAATCTGAGATGTGATCCATGTATGAGAACAAAGTATGGACTTTGATTGACTTGCCCGATGATTGGTGAGTCATTGAGAATAAATGGATCTTCAAGAGGAAGAGGGACGCTGATAGTAGTGTCACTATCTACAAAGCTCGAATTGTTGCAAAAATGTTTTCGACAAGTTCAAGGTGTTGACTACGATGAGATTTTCTCACTCGTATCGATGCTTAAAAGTCTGTCCGAATCATGTTAGCAGTTGCCGCATTTTATGAAATCTGGCAAATGGATGTCAAAACTGCATTCCTTAATGGATTTCTTAAAGAAGAGTTGTATATGATGCAACCAGAAGGTTTTGTCGATCCTAAAGGTGCTAACAAAGTGAGCAAGCTCCAGCAATCCATCTATGGACTAGTGCAAGCATCTCGGAGTTGGAATATATGCTTTGATAAAGTGATCAAAGCATATGGTTTTATACAGACTTGCGGTGAAGCCTGTATTTACAAGAAAGTGAGTGGGAGCACTACAACATTTCTGATAAGTATATGTGAATGACATATTGTTGATCAGAAATAATGTAGAATTTTCTAGAAAGCATAAAGGAATGTTTGAGAAGGAGTTTTTCAAAGAAAGACCTCGGTGAAGCTACTTACATATTGAGCATCAAGATCTATAGAGATAGATCAAGACGCTTGATATATTTTCAATGAATACATACCTTGACAAAATTTTGAAGTAGTTCAAAATGGAACAGTCAAAGAAGGAGTTCTTGCCTGTGTTGCAAGGCGTGAAGTTGAGTAAAGACTCAAAACCCGACCACAACAGAAAATAAAAAGAGAATGAAAAGTCATTCCCTATGCCTCAGTCATAGGTTCTATAAAGTATGCTATGCTGCTTACCAGTCCTATTGTATACCTTAGCATCTTTCTGGCAAGGGAGTACAATAGTGATCTAGGAGTAGATCAATGGACAGCGGTCAAAATTATCCTTAGAGGACTAAGGAAATATTTCTCGGTTATGGAGGTGATAAAAGAGTTCATCGTAAAGAGTTACTTCGATGCAAGATTTTTACATCGATCTAGATGACTCTAAGTCTCGATCTGGATACATATTGAAAGTGGGAGCAATTAGCTAGAGTAGCTCCGTGGAGAGCATTGTAGACAAAGAAATTTGCGAAATACATACGGATCTGAATGTCGCAGACCCGTAGGCTAAACTTCTCTCACAAGCAAAACATGATCACTCTTTGGGTGTTAATCACATAGCGATGTGAACTAGATTATCGACTCTAGTAAACCCTTTGGGTACTAGTCACATGGAGATGTGAACTAATCACATAAAGATGTAAACTAGATTATTGACTCTAGTGCAAGTGGGAGACTGAAGGAAATATGCCCTAGAGGCAATAATAAAGTTATTATTTATTTCCTTATCTCATGATAAATGTCTATTATTCATGCTAGAATTGTATTAACCGAAAACTTAGTACATGTGTGAATACATAGACAAACAGAGTGTCACTAGTTTGCCTCTACTTGACTAGCTCGTTGAATCAATGATGGTTATCTTTCCTAACCATAGACATGAATTGTCATTTGATTAACGGGATCACATCATTATAGAATGATGTGATTGACTTGACCCATCTGTTAGCTTAGCACGATGATCGTTTAGTTTGTTGCTATTGCTTTCTTCATGACTTATTCATGTTCCTATGACAATGAGATTATGCAACTCCCGAGTACCGGAGGAACACTTTGTGTGCTACCAAACGTCACAACGTAACTGGGTGGTTATAAAGGTGCTCTACAGGTATCTACGATGGTACTTGTTGAGTTGGCATAGATCGAGATTAGGATTTGTCACTCTGATTGTCGGACAGGTATCTCTGGGCCCCCTCGGTAATGCACATCACTATAAGCCTTGCAAGCAATGTGACTAATGAGTTAGTTGTGGGATGATGCATTATGGAACGAGTAAAGAGACTTGCTAGTAACGAGATTGAACTAGGTATTTGAAAGTGCAACTATCCCTAGGTGGTTTTGGTAATTCATAACAACATATAGCTCATTGAGCTAATGCTATTTCAAGATGATTATTTCAGGAAAGCTCAATGATTGGCATGGCATGGATGTGAAAGTGGAACCCTCAAAATGCTAAGGAAAAAGAATTGGCTCAAGCTCAAAAGCTCAAGACTCTTCATTTTATATTTTAGTGATCCAAGATCACATTGAGTCATTAGGAAAAGCCAATACTATTAAGGAGGGATGAGGTGTTGCTTAATGAGCCTCTTGCTCTATGTGCTTATTGATATGCTCCAAAATCCTCAACCACATTTCCATATCCACAAATGACCTAAACCCTAAGCCAAACTCGGTCATACCGATTCTGTCAATCCGGCGCCACCGAGTTTCACTTGTCATTTGCCACTGCCAAACCCTAGCAATTCGGTCCTACCGATAAGGTTCTCGGTCTCACCAAGATGGGCTTGCAAACTCTTTGTTTCCCTTTCGTAACTTTTCGGTCTCACCGAAAGAGCGAATCGGTCCCACCGAGAATGCAAGGTAAACTCTATGTTTCCTTCTTGTAACGTTTCGGCCTCACCGAAAGAGCAAGTCGGTCCCACCGAGTTTGCCTGACCAACTCTCTGGTTAGCTAATTGCCGAACTCGGTCTCACCAAGTTTGTGCGATCGGTCTCACCGAGATTACGTTATGCCCAAACCCTAACCGAATCGGTCCTACCGAGTTGCATCTCAGTCCCACCGAGATTCCTAACGGTCACTAGGTTTACCATCTTGGTCAGACCGAGTTTTCTGATTCGGTCCCACCGAGATAGGTAGATTGTGTGTAACAGTTGGATTTTGTGTGAAGGCTATATATACCCCTCCACCACCTCTTCATTCGAAGAGAGAGCCATCAGAACACATACATCATTCCTACTCATATGTTCTGAGAAAGAACCACCTACTCATGTGTTGAGACCGAGATATTCCATTCCTACCATATGAATCTTGATCTCTAGCCCTCCCCAAGTTGCTTTCCACTCAAATCTTCTTTCCACCAGATCCAAATCCTATGAGAGAGAGTTGAGTGTTGGGGAGACTATCATTTTGAAGCACAAGAGCAAGGAGTTCATCATCAACACACCATTTGTTACTTCTTGAAGAGTGGTGTCTCCTTGATTGGCTAGGTGTCACTTGGGAGCCTCCGACAAGATTGTGGAGTTGAACCAAGGAGTTTGTAAGGGCAAGGAGATCGCCCACTTCGTGAAGATCTACCGCTAGTGAGGCAAGTCCTTCGTGGGCGATGGCCATGGTGGAATAGACAAGGTTGCTTCTTCGTGGACCCTTCGTGGGTGGAGCCCTCCGTGGACTCGCGCAACCGTTACCCTCCATGGGTTGAAGTCTCCATCAACGTGGATGTAGGATAGCACCACCTATCCGAACCACGGGAAAACATCCGTGTCTCCAATTGCGTTTGAATCCTCCAAACCCTTACCTTTACATTCTTGCAAGTTGCATGCTTTACTTTCCGCTGCCAATAAACTCTTTGCATGCTTGCTTGAATTGTGTGATGATTGCTTGACTTGCTCTAAGATAGGTAAAATCTGCCAAGAACTAAAATTGGGAAAAGGCTAAGTTTTTAATTGGTCAAGTAGTCTAATCACCCCCCCCCCTCTAGACATACTTTCGATCCTACAAGTGGTATCAGAGCTTTGGTCTCCATTTGGCTTGATCTTCATAGCTTTTGGTGGTCATAGCCTTGGTTTCACAACCTAGGAGAGTATGGCGTCTAGCGAGGGAAATTATCACCGTAGAGGTCCTTAGTTTGATGGCACTAATTTTGCTAGTTGGAAGCATAAAATGAAAATGCATATTCTTGGACATAACCCCGCCGTATGGGCTATTGTTTGTGTTGGCTTGCAAGGTGAGTTCTTTGATGGGAGGGAACCAAACCGTGAAGCTACCGCGGATGAGTTGAAGATGTTGCAATACAATGCTCAAGCTTGTGATATTCTCTTCAACGGATTGTGCCCTGAAGAATTCAACAAAATCAGCCGCCTTGAGAATGCAAAGGAGATTTGGGATACTTTGATTGATATGCACGAAGGTACCGACTCCGTCAAGGAATCCTAGTTGGATGTGCTCCAAAGTCAACTTGACAAGTTCAAGATGAAGGACGGTGAAGGTGTCGCTGAAATGTACTCTAGGCTTGCTCTCATCACAAATGAGATTGTTGGCTTAGGAAGTGAAGAGATGACCGATAGATTCATCATCAAGAAGATCCTAAGAGCCTTGGATGGGAAATATGATACCGTGTGCACATTAATCCAAATGATGCCCAACTACAAAGATCTCAAGCCAACGGAAGTAATTGGAAGGATTGTTGCTCATGAGATGTCACTCAAGGATAAAGAGGAACTTCACAATAAATCAAGTGGTGCCTACAAAGCGTCATGTGAAGCCCCCGCATCATCAAGTGAGAAACAAAACTTCAATGAAGAATTGAGCTTAATGGTGAAGAACTTCAACAAGTTCTACAAGAGTAGAAGCAAAGATAGAAGCTTCAAGTCAAGGTCCTACAATGACAAAAGATCTTCTAGTCGAGAGCGAAACTGCTATAATTGTGGAAGACCCGGACACTATTCCAATGAGTGTACGGCTCCCTACAAGAGAAGAGAAGATTCTCCAAAAAGAAGAAGCAAAGAATCTCCACCAAGAGAGAGAAGGAGTAGAGATGATCGTTATGAACGAAGATACTCACGGAGAAGCAAGGACTCGGAAAGGAAGGAAAAATCATCAAGGAGCTATACAAAACGAAGACATCAAGCTCATGTTGGTGAATGGGTATCCGACTCCGACTCCGACAGCCACTCCGAGAGAAGTTATCACTCCGACTCCAAAGATACTCAAGATGAAGGTGTTGCCGGTCTAGCACTTGTGTCAACCAACTCCTATGACATATTTGACTCCCCAAATGAAGGAATTGGAAGATGCTTCATGGCCAAAGGTCCTAAGGTAACACACCCCGAGTACGTTGATTTTAATAGTGATGAAGATGACTTGTTAGGTGATGATGATTTGCTTGTTGACAACTCTAGTGATGAGTACTATGATGAAACATCAATTAATCATGCCAAAACGAATTACAATGATAAGGAGAAGATTGAGGCTCTAACTAAATAACTAAACACTCTTAAGTTAGCTCATGACACTATCTTCGAAGATCATCGAGAACTTTTAAGAGCTCATGAGAAATTACGCTTTGAAAAGCCCAATCTTGAGCAAGAGCATGAGTTCTTAAAAGCCATCAATGATGATCTCCGCAAGAATAGTTCTTCTTACATTGCCAAGCGTTTACTATTATCCACTTACATGCCTCAAGTCAAGACTAGTAACAAGAATAAGAAAGATTCTTCCTCTAGTAGTAACAATGATCATGCTAAATCCAATATTGTTGCTTCTAGTAGTTCTGTTGATTCCACTAATGATTCTCTTAGCCAAGTTACACTTGAGCAAGAAAATAGCTTATTTAAGGGAATTATAGAGAAAGGTGTTTACAAGATCCTTGCCGGAAGTAAGCAATTCGAGGAAATTGTGCGCAAGCAAGGAATGCACCGGAAGAATCAAGGTGTTGGTTTTGAATGAAAGTTCAATGCCAATGGAGTTGAATGGGAAGAAGATCAATACCCCAAGACAAAGTTTGTTCCTCAACAAGAGAAGTATGACACTTCTTTCAAGGGGACACAAGCTCAAGATGATCTTCCACCACAAGACTACAAGCAAAAAGGCAAGGACAAGCTTCAAGAGGAGATTGATGCATTTGAAGAAGCTCCCAAGACCTTAGTCAAGTGGATTCCCAAGACTACTTCAACTTCCACTACATCAAGTACGACTACAACTCCAAGGATTCCCATCAAGATGGTGTGGATCCAAAAGAAGAAGAACTAGAGAGTTCTTGAGGGTGACTCCGCCAACATACTTCACTCTTATCATTTTGGCAAGAACAAGTGCAATCAACTTCCACATCTTGCACTAGTTCAAGGAGTCACAAACCCTCTTGTTGGTAAGACAAGGGACAAGGTAACCTAAATTTTTCATGGACATCATCTTGTGTGTGCATCACTCTATGTCTATGGATATCCGTGTTTGTTCCTTGTGGGACTAACCCATGTAGGTATTGAAAGTGAAATTCACTCAAATGGATAGCTCCAAGTGATCTACATCAACATTGAGCATCCACATCTTCAACATCTACATGAAGTCATCATCGACAAAACCCAAGGTTAGTTCATCCCTCTTAGGGGGGATATCACATCTAGGGGGAGCTTTACTCTAAGACTTGAGCTAAAGCAACTCTAAAGATGTGAATACAACAATGCTTTATGTAAAAGTGGTAACCCCACTTGAGCTTAAACGATGAGTATGACCTACGATCAAGTGTTCTCACTTGACTCCTAAGTCAATATACTCATATATAGATGACCTAGTCATCGCAAATTGCTTGATAGATGCTAGAATTGGTTGTGCATGCTTTGCCACATATTTCATTTGCCATCTTATTGTGTGAGCATGTTGGTTGCATATTTTACTCATTCGAGGACATCCACTTGTTGTTTTGATTGTTTGGCTTTCTTCTTTTGCCAACTGGATGGACAAGAATGCCTAAGAACCTCCTCTAGCTATCTATGCTTTTCTCGTCTCAAACTCTATTCATGCTGCATCACAAAACTTGATCAAGTCAGATTCGAACCACTCTGTGTGAGGAGCGCTCGGAGTCCCCGATTCGTCATAGACTTAAACTTCCAAAACCTCTTTATGAATCTCGGTCTGACCGATACTCCATTTTCGGTCCTACCGAGTTCATTAAGTTGATCTAGGTTTTCGATCTCGGAGCAACCGATTTGAACTTTTCGGTCACACCAAGTTGCAATAACTGCACACAGTTTTGCATCTCGGTGCCACCGAGTTGTTCCACTCGGTCACACCGACAGGGTCGGGATATATATAGTGACAGGCAAAATTTTGGAAATTTCTCCGAAACCTCTTCGCCCGTGCGATAGCCTGCTCTGCCTCCGTGGTCTCCGGATCGTCTTCTCGTCGCCAGCAGCCTCCAGTCGCTGGTCTCCGCCGCTGTCAACGGATTTCTGCCCCGCCATTGCCGCCGTAGCGAGTCTCCGCCGAACTAGGGTATGGACTCGATCTTTGTGCTATTCCCCACTCCGATTCCTAGCACATTGTGATCATTATGATTCTTGCCACGATTGAAACACTCCTATCCAGTCAATGATCTCGTAGAATAGGTTTAATTCGAAAATTTTAGGGTTAGGTTTCCGCCGAAACCATCTCGGACCCACCGAGTTGAAAAACTCAGTCCCACCGATCTGGCTTTTGCCATTGCACAAGTGAAACTTGGTCTGACCGAGAATAACTTATCGGTGCGACCGATTTTGGAATTCTGTGAAACCCTAGCAGTCTCGGTGCCACCGAACTGTGACTCGGTCTGACCGAGTTCACCAGTTCTGGTGCCAAAACTGCTTCGGTGTCACCGAGTTTGAAAATCGGTAGATCCGAGATGCTTTCTGTGGAAAACTAAAACTAAGTTTTTGAATTAATCTTTTGCAAAAATCTCTGCTTTTTGTGATGCTCATCCACTCTATCTTATCCATAATCTATTCACAGGGTCAGCAGTCAGTTTGCAACATGTCTGATCAAAGTGACAGCCAGAATGTGTCTGAGCAGCAAGTTGTGATGAGTGAGGGCACTAGCCCCTCAAGCTCTTCTGATGATGGCAGCAGGAGCACCCCCAGCAATCTGCCCAAGGCTGCCACACGTCAAAGGAAGAAGAGAACGTCTGATTCTGAGGATGAAGACTATGTGGCAGAGGAAGAGGCCACATCAAAGAGAGCTGAACCAGCTCAAGGAACCAAGCCAGGGCTGAAGATCAAAAGGCCAGCAGGCAGGCAGCCCATGTCAAAGGCTAGGGCTTCAACTGTGAAGCCTGCTCCCACTGAGCCCATTGCTGCTAAGGGCAAGAAAAGGAAAGAGAGGGTGAAAAATACTGTAGCCAGAGTGCTTGGGAAGGCCTCCATCATGGTAGATGAGGAGGAGGAAGAAGAAGAGGTTGCTGCACCAGCACCCAAGGCAGCCAAATTCATGGGAGATGCT
The DNA here is from genome assembly GCA_034509565.1 of Triticum monococcum. NCBI lineage: Eukaryota > Viridiplantae > Streptophyta > Magnoliopsida > Poales > Poaceae > Triticum > Triticum monococcum. The sequence goes on from CM067847.1 coordinate 133,374,223, forward strand.
ATAAGGTCAGGAACAGCTGCATCCAAGCCCAAGGAAGCACCTAAGGCTGCATCTAAGCCTAAGAGTGCACCCAAGAGAAACACACGAAGCATCCCAGCTGCAGAAAAGAACAAGGCCCCAATGCCTGAAGCAATCTAAGAAGAGGAAGAGAGTGTCCTTAGGAAACTCAAGCCCAAGATCCCAGACCACAACGATGCTCATCCTGTGGCTGAGGATATGAAGCTCAGGAGAGATTCAGGGCTGAGGAAATGGAGAGAAGCAGATTCGTATGCTTCTAGGAGAAGGACTGCCGTGGATTACAGATTTCACACCAAGGAGCAACAAGATTTCTATGAGACTGTTTTTCTTGACAAGAAGCCAATCGTTTGTGACATGAGATGGGTCGACTGGACCTACAACAAGGATAATGAAGAGCACTACCCCGGTGTATTTGACAGCTTTAGTGCATGTGGAGTTGCAGACTTTGTTGGGCAGAAGCTCACAAAGTGGAACGAGGAGCTGATCATGCAATTCTACTCCACAGCACACTTTTATCCGGATGGCAGGATCACATGGATGTCTGAGGGTACAAGGTACCAATCCACTGTGGAAGAATGGGTGAAGTTGATCAATGCCCCAGAGGAGCAAGCTGATGACTTGGACATCTATGCCAAGAAAAAGATGGATCACAACTCCATGTCCAACATGTACAAGGAGATCCCGAATGAAGCGCTTGACACGTTCAAGTTTGGCTCCGTGCACTATCTGCTCTCAGGATTGCCTACGATCAACTGGATCCTTAGGCACACCCTTCTGCCCAAATCTGGAGACCACAAGATGATCAGAGGTCACGCAATCAACTTGCTTCATGTATTTGACGTGCCTCAAAAATTCAAGGTCATGAGTCTCATTGTGGAAACAATCAAGAGGACAGCTGCAGACCAGAAGAGGAGTTGTGGGTATGCCCCACAGATTCAGGAGCTCATCAACTCCAAGATGGGCACGGGCGTGTATTTATTGGATAAGGAACACCTGCCCATCCGCCCAGATTTTGAGGATAACCAAGTGGTTATGACTGAAAATGAACCCTCATCTGCACATGCACAGGCTCAGAAGGAGAAGGCGAGGAAGGAAAAAGCTGCCAGGATGCCTACTCAAGCAGAGGCATCTGATTACTTCTTGAAGACCAAACAAGAGCAGCTCGGTTACCTGATAGCATCCACCCTGCGTATTGAGCAAGGACTTGCCACCCTGACTCAGAACCAGGCGAGCCTAGAGAGGATCATGGAACAGAGGTTCTATGACATGGACATCAAGGTGATAGAAATACAAACCGCCGTGGAGCAGCTTCAGGAGGACATGAATGAGAGAAGAGGCAGGACCAAAACCGATGCTTTTGCCAGGGTGCCACGAGGTCCGAGGTCGTCTGCACTGCCAGTTGCTGACACCAGAGCCACAACGTCTGCACCAGCTACAGCCTCCGTTCCACCAGCTCCAGCATCCACTTCAGCCTCGACTCCGACCACTTCTACTGAAGGCTTCGTCCTTGGCGTGCTCTGGACTCCACCACCACCTGAAGATCAAGCCTCAGCGTCGACTTAGCACTATGCATTTTCTAGGAACTTTTTTTGGTAACTTGTTGCCAAAGGGGGAGAAGATGTATAGATCATAGGCTTCGAGAGAGAGAGAGTGTTGCTTTTCTCTCTTGCTTTATTTGGTGGTTTTTCGAACTTTGTTTGCTTGTGTGTGAGATACTACATCCTTATGCTTGTGAGACATCGATGATCATGTGCTTGATCATAAGCTACACTTAATGTTTGCTTAATGCTTGCTTAAATATTATCATTCTATCTATCATTTGTGATCATTCACTATTCTTGGTGATGAGTGCATGTATTTCAATCTTATCATTTTTGAGCGCTCCACCAAGATGTATGTGACATGGAAGAGTAACCCATGATTCTAACTCCATGCGCATTTGCAGTCCAAAGCAAATTTTAAATATGCACAAATTTAGGGGGAGCTCTTATTTGTCACATACTTCTCAAAGCGACGATATATTTCATGCTTATTATCATTTGTCGAAGCTTTGATCTATATGTTGTCATCAATTACCAAAAAGGGGGAGATTGAAAGTGCAACTATCCCTAGGTGGTTTTGGTAATTCATAACAACATATAGCTCATTGAGCTAATGCTATTCCAAGATGATTATTTCAGGAAAGCTCAATGATTGGCATGGCATGGATGTGAAAGTGGAACCCTCAAAATGCTAAGGAAAAAGAATTGGCTCAAGCTCAAAAGCTCAAGACTCTTCATTTTATATTTTAGTGATCCAAGATCACATTGAGTCGTTAGGAAAAGCCAATACTATTAAGGAGGGATGAGGTGTTGCTTAATGAGCCTCTTTCTCTATGTGCTTATTGATATGCTCCAAAATCCTCAACCACATTTCCATATCCATAAATGACCTAAACCCTAAGCCAAACTCGGTCATACCGATTCTGTCAATCCGGCGCCACCGACTTTCACTTGTCATTTGCCACTGCCAAACCCTAGCAATTCGGTCCTACCGATAAGGTTCTTGGTCTCACCGAGATGGGCTTGCAAACTCTCTGTTTCCCTTTCGTAACTTTTCGGTCTCACCGAAAGAGCGAATCGGTCCCACCGAGAATGCAAGGTAAACTCTATGTTTCCTTCTTGTAACGTTTCGGTCTCACCGAAAGAGCAAGTCGGTCCCACCGAGTTTGCCTGACCAACTCTCTAGTTAGCTAATTGCCGAACTCGGTCTCACCGAGATTACGTTATGCCCAAACCCTAACCGAATCGGTCCTACCGAGTTGCATCTCAGTCCCACCGAGATTCCTAATGGTCACTAGGTTTACCATTTTGGTCAGACCGAGTTTTCTGATTCGGTCCCACCGAGATTGGTAGATTGTGTGTAATAGTTGGATTTTGTGTGAAGGCTATATATACCCCTCCACCACCTCTTCATTCGAAAAGAGAGCCATCAGAACACATACATCATTCCTACTCATATGTTCTGAGAAAGAACCAACTACTCATGTGTTGAGACCAAGATATTCCATTCCTACCATATGAATCTTGATCTCTAGCCCTCCCCAAGTTGCTTTCCACTCAAATCTTCTTTCCACCAGATCCAAATCCTATGAGAGAGAGTTGAGTGTTGGGGAGACTATCATTTTGAAGCACAAGAGCAAGGAGTTCATCATCAACACACCATTTGTTACTTCTTGGAGAGTGGTGTCTCCTAGATTGGCTAGGTGTCACTTGGGAGCCTCCGACAAGATTGTGGAGTTGAACCAAGGAGTTTGTAAGGGCAAGGAGATCGCCCACTTCGTGAAGATCTACCACTAGTGAGGCAAGTCCTTCGTGGGCGATGGCCATGGTGGAATAGACAAGGTTGCTTCTTCGTGGACCCTTCATGGGTGGAGCCCTCCGTGGACTCGCGCAACCGTTACCCTCCATGGGTTGAAGTCTCCATCAACGTGGATGTAGGATAGCACCACCTATCCGAACCACGGGAAAACATCCGTGTCTCCAATTGCGTTTGAATCCTCCAAACCCTTACCTTTACATTCTTGCAAGTTGCATGCTTTACTTTCCGCTGCCAATAAACTCTTTGCATGCTTGCTTGAATTGTGTGATGATTGCTTGACTTGCTCTAAGATAGGTAAAATCTGCCAAGAACTAAAATTGGGAAAAGGCTAAGTTTTTAATTGGTCAAGTAGTCTAATCACCCCCCCCCCCTCTAGACATACTTTCGATCCTACAGTATTGGGATACCGACGATCGAATCTCAGGCAAGTAACATACCGATGACAAAAGGAACAACGTATATCATTATGTGGTTCAACCAATAAATATCTTCGTAAAATATGTAGGAACCAATATGAGCATCTAGGTTCCGCTATTGGTTATTGACCAGAGATGAGTCTCGGTCATGTCTACATAGTTCTCGAACCCGTAGGGTCCGCACGCTTAATGTTATGTGATGATTTGTATTATGAGTTATGCGATTTGATGACTGAAGTTTGTTTGGAGTCCCGGATGAGATTGGGGACATGACGAGGAGTCTCGAAATGATCGAGATGTAAAGATCGATATATTGGAAGGCTATATTCGGATATCGGAAAGGTTCCGAGTGATTCGGGTATTTTTCGGAGTACCGGAGAGTTACGGGAATTTGTATTGGGCCTTAATGGGCCATACGGGAAAGGAGAGAAAGGCCTCAAGGGTGGTTGCGCCCCTTCCCCATGGACTGGTCCGAATTGGACTAGGGAAAGGGGGCGCCCCTTCCTTCCTTCTCCTTCTCCCTTCCCTTTTTCCTATTCCATGTGGGAGATGGAATCCTACTAGGACTAGGGAGTCCTAGTAGGACTCCACACTTTGGGCGCGCCCTATGAGGGCCGGCCTCCGTCTCCCTCCATCCTTTATATACGTGGCCAGGGGGCTCCCCATAGACACACAAGTTGATCATTGATCCCTTAGCCGTGTGCGGTGCCACCTCCACCATAATCCACCTCGGTCATATCATCATAGTGCTTAGGTGAAGCCCTGCGACGATCGCATCATCATCACCGTCATCACACCATCGTGTTAACGAAGCTCTCCCTCGACACTCAGCTGGATCGAGAGTTCATGGGACGTCACCGAGCCGAACGTGTGCAGATTACGGAGGTGACGTACTTTTGATAATAGGATCGGTCGATCATGAAGACGTACGACTACATCAACCCCGTTGTCATAACGCTTCCACTTATGGTCCACGTGGGTACGTAGATGACACTCTCCCCTCTCGTTTCTATGCATCACCATGATCTTGCGTGTGTGTAGGATTTTTTTTGAAATTGCTCCGTTCCCCAACATCTTCGCCTTTCCCTCTCGATTTGGAACTGTTGTCGCATGCTCTTCCTCCCTCCTCCATTTGCCTTCACCCTTCCTTCTGCCATTGTTCGGTCATCTTCTCCATGGAGGGAACAAGCCGGAAACGACCCTGTTATTCTTGCCTCGATCTGAAAGATGACATGGTGGGGGAACTCATTGATCGGTGCGACATCATCACCTCGGCTAGCATGGCAGGTTCGTTCAAGACCATTCTCGACTCAACTAATAACATCATTACAAGGAACCCAAGGGTCCAAGAGCGGTTTGATCTCCCTTATCTTCTTTGCTATAAGCCTGTTCGCATGGGCGCGGACGACGGAGGCGTCGCCTTGTGCAAGTTGATGCCGCTTGATAACGATACGTGTGATGTCAAGATGCCATCGCTTCAGGGTAAGGCCTGGGCTGGCGCAAATGGAGATTGGGTCGTTTATATTGGGTACAATTGCGAGTGGGAACTTGTGAATGTGTACACTCGTCAGCAGATTCCACTTCCAAAAATCTTCGAGTGCCCTGAGGTTGAGCACATAGATGATCTACGTACGTTCAAATTCGATCATGGTGACTATCGTCTATGGAAGATAGCAATTTATCGAGTTCCCAACCGCTCTTGGAATTACAAGAACTATCAAGTTGTTGCTATCTTCGACAAGCTTGTTGCCGTCCTTCGTGGTTTGACTGGATGGATATTGCTCAAAAATCAGTTTCTATACACGGATGTGTACTGTGATGCAATTCAATATGAGGGTCTTGTGTTTGCTGCCACCACTCGTGGCACTGTTTTTGCATGGGATCCTTGTAGTTTCGGTACAATTGTCTTCCACCGTAATTATAATTGTTTCATCCACATGCATGCGAGTTAGCAAGTTTCCCTTCTCTACTAATTAACCTTCTTCTTGTGTTTCCAAGGTCTTGTGAACATTCCACCACCTATACTTGAAATTTTTTATAACCAAGGGGGAGATGACGATGGTGATGATCGCGATCATGAGGACGAGCAAGGCCCATATGCTCACTGGCGGCTGGCAACTAATTCCGATGGAACACCCCTTCTTGTGTGTATACAGCCCACTGCTGATGTTACTACCGAGGGAGCAGGTGTTGTCTCCCATGGTCGCACTCTCCGGACCTATTCCAACACCCGTTGCATGGTATTCGGGATGGATACTAGTGCGCTAGCGCCAACACATTCTCCCTGGTACAATATTGATAGTCTTGGAGAAAACTCGCTCTTCCTTGGACAAAAATATCCAATGATGGTGAAAGGCGATCCAACTGCTGTTGACACAACGTTACTACCATTTATGAGAAGCAATTGTATCTATACGTCGAACACTGCGGTGGTTCCCTACCCTGGTCGTGATATAGTAGGCCGCTTCAGCCTGGATGATCAGTCCTGCATTGGTCTCGAGATTGACAGTAGATGGCTCTTCCGAGAGAATCGCTTGTGGTTCAAAGCAAGTGTTTCCAACGCAGAGGATTGGTTGATTTGAAGTTCATTTCATTGCTTGTTATTTGTTGTGTGATAAAAACTTTAGTATTTATAATGTATCCTCGTTGTCGTTGTGGGTTGATGACCTGTTGTATGTAATAAAATGATATGCCTGTGATAAACTTACTAAATTTATGAATGGCTTTCTAGTCGCTTCTCTGAGTGGGTGCTGCAATGAGGCAAAAAAATATTTTCCGAATACATAATTGTACGTGCATTGCAACAGGTTATCGGATGAGGCCAATCAACAATAGTACACTATTTGTACTAGCTTCACATGCTGCACTATCTCTACGTCTACGTACGTAATACAACAAGTTTTAAACTTGAGACCAGCCACCCATCCTCACAAAGAACACTTTTTAACCTAGCAGAGACTCCAGGAAATTTGGCCACAGTGTGAGATCGTCCATATGTTAATGTGTTTGATGTACGTAACCAGCACCTTGAATCCTCGATACTACTACTACTATAAGTAGTAGGAGTAGTAGGGTGGCATGGGCCAGAACAAGCATTCACGTCCAGGAGTACGGCACACACCACCAGCACGACTTCCATCTGACACCATATTTCTTAGAGTCCGTGCTACAGCAATCTCTTCAACCTCGTCATTTCTCTAACTCAGCCATCACGCCGCGGGCGAGGTGGGGGTTTGCTGATAGTCGGTTTCCTCAACCGTGGTCCCACTTGTAAGGCCAACTCCAACGCACGACCCAAATGGACCTCCGTTTTGCCCGGACTCTATCCGTTTGGGTAGGGTAATGGGGTCGTGTCCGGGCCATTTCTCGGATGCGGTGGTCGTGCGCCGAACGCGCGGACGCATCCCGGCCGAGTACATTTTCCTTTGCAAACACATATCTTTTTTTCATCATTGATTTTTTGGTACATGGAAATACATCACCAAAATTTTGACTAGAAAAGCAAGACCAAAGAAAACAAGAACCACAAGAATACATTTTAGAAGATATCCAACTTCCATAACTGCTCCTGTAAGTTGGATTAGTGCCTTCTCGATGCATTCATTGTTGATCTGTGGGGGCTCGATCTTGCATGCTTCTTTCTTCTTCGAGTGTAAAGAAGTAGACGTGTCTAGCCTCTATTCTATGAACAAGTGTCTAGTCTCATCTCTAGCCTCTATGCTAGCTAAAAGTGCTAGAACATCTACTAAATTGTGCTCTATCAATATATCGTTGTACTCTTCTTCCCAATACCCAAACTTGCATCCATTCTACACAATAAAATTTTAAGTTAGCACAACTGGTCTAATCCAAGAGAACAACCGAAGGTTTGGTTGAGTTCTTCCTCCTTTTGTCGACACGTGGGACATCCAGCATCCAGGTCGTGTCATGCAAGAAAATAAAGTGGTAGTCGAAGCCACATGATGTGCATCTTGGGTTAAATTGTAAATAGAATCTTACTACTCTTGAGTAACTCCAAAAGCGGCCATAGAAGATCTTTATTGGATTTGTTTTTCATCACCAGCATGTCGAGGTGAAAGATGTGCAGGTTCAGTGGGTCCTCTTGCATTTTCACTTACATGTGGGACCGCATATCAGCAAACAGATGATGGGCTCCGCACGTCTGCTGGCTGGCTGAGAAGAGAGATAGAGGAGGGCTGAGCACGGACTCCAGGAAATTTGTTCTCCGTAACCAGCACCTCGATATAGTGGGGTGGCATGGGCCATAACTAGCATTCATGTCTAGCAGTACGGCACACGCCACCCACACGAGTCCCATCTGACACCAATTTTCTTGGAGTCCATGCTACAGCCATCTCTTCTCCCTCCTGTTTTCTTAGCCATTGCGCAATGGGTGGGGTGGGGGTTTGCCGATAGTCGGTTTGCTCAACTGCGGTCCCACTTGTAAGTGAAAATGCAACACAGCACGCATTCCCCCTTGAGTGGCGTGCCGGACCAACTGTGTGGGGGTGCGACGCGAATACATCAGGCTTTTCCTTTTGAACTTGTAACTTGTAAATTTTGGTTCTGCTCCATGGTGCGACCGATAGATAGAAATAACGATTTTCCCTAGAATAATGAGAAGTTTGGTTCTGGCGCGGTTCATGCATGGAGTACGTACGAAAAATTATGAAGTTGATGCGAAAGGTAATATAATTACTAGTAGTACCATATACTACTACATGGATTATAGGAAAGATAAAGATACATATAGATCCATCAACGACATCCTCACGCCCTAGTGCACCGGGTCACCAACTGACGTGTGAGGAGCAGCGGCGTTGGCGGCAAGTTCAACGTGCTTCTAAACAATGCCGTCCAAGGTTGCCCTACGGTCCACGAAGGCCAGCGTCCTATCGTCCTTCTCTTGCATGTAGTAGTCCTTGTGGACGATTTGCGCGTAGACGTGGGTGATTATGTCGATGGTGTCTTGCTGCGCCAGGCGCTGCGCGGCGAGCGCGTCCTCGAGGTGGACATTCTCCAGCGCGACGGCGGGCAGTTGCAGGGCCACCAGTGCGTCGAAGAGGTTGTCACCATAGAGGCCGTTGAGGGTGGCAGGCATCGCAGAGCCTGGGCGCGTGGGCTGGAGGCATACGTCAAGGTCGTCCGTGAGCTTCTTGACGATGGTGAACTTGTCGAGGAAGCCGGCGAGGACCTCGTCAAACAAGGAGATGAAGTTGTCGTCCAAGCGGCCCTCGCCCTGGCGGCCTCAAGCACTACCTAGAGACGTTCCTCGGTGCCGGGCCGCAGGCCGGCGTCGTGGACCATCTGGCACAGCCGACTGATGCTCGCGCTCATCGCCTCCATGGGTCTAGCTTCTAGTCAACTGATCTTGCGATTGGAGTGATCACTCTTGCCCTTGGGTGCGTAGGTGCATAGGATTTCGTAGATTGGACTGGCGGGAGCCTTTATATGAGAAGTGCAGACTGCGTTGAATTCATGTGTGTGTTGGCCATCTACTCCTTGCCCCTCTACTGCACCTGCCTTTGGTTGTATGATAGGTTGGCCATCCACCCGTTGGGCCCACGTGTCATACACCCAAAGGCAGGTGCAGTAAGTCAATGAAGCTGCGTCCCCCTCCGTGCCAGTGCAGTATAGTCATCTCACCGGACCTCTAGTTGGGGCCAAATGAGAGAACTTTGATGTTTACTGGTTTATTGGTCCCCTTTGCATTTTGCGCCAAGTTTTGACCTTTGATTTAACTAATAAAATGTTAATGCATGTAACCAAAAATGTTGTGTAAGTCACCTTACGAAAACCAGATAATCCCAAAACACTTAGGCACGGTACATTAACTCCCTCCTCGTTTCTTATTTCATGACATATCAACCAATGAGAGATGTGGGCCGTGCATGCTTTCATTGACTTGAGACTACCAAACATCACATGTGGTGGTTAGTTCATTGCACGTAATCCTATTAAGTAGCAAAAAGACATTAAGTTATCTCGCCGATAGGAATAAAACAATACACCATGTATTTATTTACAGAGGGGGTAGTACATTTTTTGTGACATGCATTACTAGATATTGCTAGTCAAATACTAAATCTAGATGGATGTGGTAGTACTACTAAATCCAGACGGTGGTGCTAGTACTAGTAGTAGTACTACCAATGTAGTAGCACTGTACTACCCGTTGGTCAAATTATTACATGCTGCTCCTCACAGTGAAGTGACAAGACCCTACGCCGGAGATGACACCTGAGTATAGGCGCCGTGTTCGGCATACCATAGTCAGCCTCACCATCTGCAGTCACTATCATCATGGTTGTAGACCTAGCCTACTTACAACTAGCTGTGCTCGACATAATTCCCGTGCGTAGATGCCCGTGCATTGCACGGAACACCAAGATTGGGGGGTGGACGGCGCCGGCAGCGGCCATCACGCCAGATTTTTCCATGGCCTTCTAGACGTGGTGGAGAGGAGATAAGGCTGATTGTGAGAGACAAGGAGTTGTTTGTAAATAGGGAACAAGTGCGGGCATATTTTTGCAAAACTGGAGAAGTTCGGTTTGTATGCGTCAGATCTTGATCCGACGGCTATTGGTGAAAGATGGCAGGCACAACACCATCACCAACTCAGGGCCTGTTTGATTCGCGGGATTTTGAAAATGCGGGAATAGGACACCGTAATATTACAAATTTCAAACTGATATTACAAATGTTAGGAGTAATGCTGCACCTACGAAGAGGGAATTACTAGGAAGTTTACGTAAGAACTTTCGTTACTTTAGGTGGATGCAACATTATCGTACAAACTAAAATCCACTGCCCTGACAAGTCACTAATGGGCAAATAAGTTTTCGAGTCTCTGGCCACTTGATGTTTCAAAAACAAATTCAGCTTCTGCGGAGACTTTGTCATTTAGGTTTAGACGCTTGCGGTGATCAGCACGCCATTCATTGTTGTGCTAGAGAACGCCAAACCTCATTACCTTGAGCACACTTGCCTCCAGAACAAAGAACCTGGCCAATTTAGTCTCTGATGTGCTGCCTCGGTAGTCAATCAAATCAATTTCTGTAAGATGGAGATCAAGGCATTCGATGAGATTGTTATAGTGCAGCACATTTTTCACTTTCGGGTCCTCTTTTATCTGCAAAAGAAGAGAACATATTAGAGCAGTTGGCTGTATAAGATTGTCGTGTCATCAAGAGGTACCAATATCATTCGCTCATACGATAGGGTTGGCTGGCTAGTGATATTTTTTCACACTCTCTCTCTCACTCTCTTTCTCTTTCCTCTCATTTATCTAGGAGTACGTGAAGAGCTTGGGCATTTGTTGCCTTCCACTATGTGGCCGATGCCATATTTCGCAAAAGTATGCCACATAATACGCATCGATGTCAAATCAAAAGATTTTGGCACCGCTCTCGCGATGTGAGAGAGTTGGCGCCGCTGTGCACACAGACCCACATGTATAAACAAATCAATCAAACCAACTACACCAGCCTCTCACTCTCCCAAACAAGTATTTTTTTATTGCCTCAGTCCTCTCTCTCTTTCTCCCACGCAAGTGTTTTTTAATTGCGTGGGTTAATTTGGCACCCGAGCAAAGTAGGTGATCCAGATTGGGGCACCAGGTGAGCAATGGAGGGGCATCGATGCCAAATGCACCACAAGTGAATTTGGCACGTGTTTTGGCCTACATAGTGGAGGGCCGTTATAGCCCACTTTTGTACTACCTATTATTTAGTATAATATTTTGACCATAGATTTACGTAAGAAAATGCCAATGCATGTCACTAAAAATTACACCATTTGAAATTATGTTCAAATACGAATCCAATGATATAGTTCTTAGTGACATGCATTAACATTTTGTCATTTAAATCTATGGTCAAATTTTGATACTACAAAATAGGAAGAGTAAACCAGGACGGAGGTAGTACTTGCTCTTAGGGTAACCATAGAGTTACTGGAGTAGTCTAAGTTACTTTCCACTATGACTAGCCTAGGCTACTATAGTAGTACAACAACAAAACGATGAAGGTGATCACGTGAGAAAAATACTAAAACATTTCTTTCGGTGCAGTGCGTAGATGCAGTTTTGAACACTACACTTGTCATCGTAATTTGGGAAAATTAGGAAAAAAATTGAGCTACATTGTGATTAGCGTTTACTAATATGAAATAAGTTTCACCTCGATGAGTAGCTTCTCCGTGCATGGAAAGCATGTAAGGAATCCAACAACTTGATCCAAATTGGGGCCGATAGATTTTATTGCCAAGATCTTCACTGTGCACATAGACTGGGTCAAGCTTGTGGGAATCATTTTCTGGAAGACAGTCGTAAATACATCAAGAAGAAATTTAAAAATGTGAATTTCAAGAAGATGGAGAAGAAGATGAGTGATGTGCCTGAACGATTACGGATCCAATAAAGAGTTCAAAGAATTTGGCAGACGAGTGCACCAACGCTGTCAATTTTGGCGCGTGAATCACCCTGATTTTTGTTGGACCTTCTAGATCCGATACAAGCAATCTCTCAGGGAAAGGTGCATTCTCAATGACCATAACATGGAACAGCTGGAGTGATCTCTTCCCAATTGATGTCTTGTTGCAGTGCCAGCAAGACACACAAATCCATCGAAGATTCTTCGAGGCGATGTGGAGGCTAATGAACCCGTGGATCTGCTCAAGACGAAGGTACTCGAGCGCAGTACAGCTGCGGAGCAGGTGCTCCATAGCCTTCTTCGAGATGACAACATCGAAGAGGTCGAGTTGCTTGAGTTGAGGGAGAAGAAGGGCGGGCACGGCATTAATCTGGGAAGATAGCCGGAGCTGAAGCTGGCACAGCGCAGCGTTGGCGCGAGGCGGAGCGCGGACGGCGGCAAAGAGCGACATCGTCCAGCTTCAAAGCTGAGCTCCTCAAGCTGATCTAGGGTGGGGGATAAGAACCACTCGTCAAACTTGGGTTGGACCTTGCAGTTGGTACTGAACATGCGGATGTCAAGGCGTCTGGCTGGCCTAGGGTGCGATGAAAGGATCTTGGAGACTGCGGCCATGCATTTGCAATCCCCGTCGCAGAGGCAGCTATCAACGGTGAGGTTGAGGGGGATGCGGCGCCAGAGGGGGCGCCACCGCCGGGAGAGCAGGGCGGTCCACATGGTAGATTTGGTGGGGAGGAGGCCGATGATGACGAGCAGCATGTCATCGGGGAGGCTACTGATGAAGTTCAGGCTTGCCGGATGAGGTTTTGGCTCGAGCCGCCTCTGCTTGTTGGCTGCCTTGCCATCCATCTCAACCGGCGGCGACGCCGGTGTACACGTGTGCTGGTGTGTGTTGTGTGCTGGGTGTGCACGAGTGTGTCCTTCTATGCATGCCGCCGCGCAGTGGTGAATTATGCGCGAGTGCGTGCTTCATGCGGAAGAAGTGTGTCCTCAATGCGCCTTTAATTTACTAGCATGTGGGGTGCTACCCCGAGTGGTTTCAACTTTGTTTACTTCACCGCGTGTCAGATGGGCCTCTAGTTTACTTATTTTCACCCACTGCCACATGGGCCAGCACACGAAGATATAGAACATGAGCTGACAAGGCAGCATGTGGACTGGTTGACCGGTCAACTAAACAATATACGGAGCTATACGCTAACACAGTGAGCGTATAATCCGTCGGTATAGAGTGTTCGAGTGAGAAGGGAGGCCCGTGAGAGATAGCAGAGAGAGAGAGAGAGCTACTCCCTCCGTTCGATAATGTAGTTCCAACATTTTTTTAAAAGTCAAACTTTTGAAACTTTGACCAAGTTTATAAAGAAATTACTTATATCTACAGTACCAAAGATAAATGATAGTATGAAGTAAGTACACGTTATGATGAATCTAATGATCATTCCAGATGTAAATGTTTTTCTTCACATATACATGGTCAAACTTTTCTGAGGTTTGACTTTTCAAAACATCCATATGCTTATGGACGTGAGAGAGTCCCTAACTAGAGAGAGAGTGAAATAGAAAGAGTGAGTGAAAAAAGTGTGTGTGCATGTGTGAAAGAGACATGGACACACTCGATAAAAGTCGAGAAAAAACGTGTGTGTCTTATGCAAACATATCACACATGCATCTTCGACAACGGAAGCAAGGTGAGGGGATAGTGTGTGGTTGTTTGCAACCAAGAGAGCAAGACCCCTAGCACGTGGCCAAGAGGGGTCTGATAAACAAGGTAGAGAGGTCGAGAGAGACGTACGGAGAAAATGCAGACATGGGGAGGAGAGAGTGTATGTTTGTCATAGAGAGATCCCCTGGAGATCGTGATGGGACTACATGGGTGGGAGATCGAGTGACAAGGTGTGTGCGCGATAGAAGATACCCCGAGAGATATCGAGATAGACGTATGGATGTAAGGAGATAATACGTGTGTTCCTGATGGCTAGTGAGAGATAATCATACTTAGGGGGAGTGCTTGCGCCTATGATGGAGTGAGGGATTATGGTACTTATTAGGGGGTGCGTGTCACATAGAGAGACAACAAGGGCGGAGAGTGTTGGATGGGTCTATATGTATAGCGCGAGCGAGACATGTGTATGTGTGAACCAGGGAGATATAAAGTTTGAGAGATATTGAGGAGCCCCGATAAGGCTGAGCGGTGCGTCAGATAGCTGAGAGGGAGAAAGAGATATTCCATCCGCTCGATAATGCAGTGCATGTAAAAAATTTAGAGGTCAAACTTTGGAAACTTTGATCAGGTTTACGCAAATGTTATTTATATCTACAATACCAAAGATACATCATACGAAACTACATCTCATGGTGAATCTAATGGTATATGTTTGCCGTTCTAGATGTAATTGTTTTTCTCCACGTACATGGTCAAACTTTGTGATGTTTGACTTTTCAATAAATCAATATACTATGGACCGAGGAGAGTGCCTAAGTCGAGAGAGATCAAGTGTGTGTGAAGGAGAATGAGTAAGTGTGCAAAAAGAGTATGTGTGTGAAAGAGAAAGTGACAACAAACGATACATCAAAGAGAGTGTGTGTTTTTTCGTTTCTTAGGCGAACATCTCACGCATGCATCTCCGAGATAGAAAAGCGAGGCAAGGAGACACACGAAGATAGCTAGTGTGTGATTGTTTGCAGCGGAGAGAGACACCCCTATAGCACATGTCCAATAGAGGTGTGGCCAACAAGGAACAAAGGTCGAGAGGGACAGATGGAGAACATGGACGCATGGGGTGGGCGAGAGGGTGTGTTTGTGATAGAGAGATCCCCTCGAGATCATGAGGGGACTATATGGGTGGGAGATCGAGGGAGGTGCGTGCGTGATAGAAAGATGCCCCGAGAGAAATCGAGATAGAGCATGCACATCTTTGTGATGGAGACTAAGATTAGCTAGTCATATACATATAGGGGGACTGCGTGTGCCTACAATTGAGTGAGAGACCATCATACTTGGCTAGCTAGGCATGAGATTGTGTGTGTGCTTGTGAGATGGAGAGAGAACGAGGGAGAGAGATAGAGTTTTAGATGGGCCTATTGAGTGCGAGTGAGATATGCATGTGTATGTGTGACCCAGGTAGATGGAGAGTTTGAGAGAGAGGGGGGAGAGCTCCGAGACGACCGAGTGGTGCGTGAGAGAGTTATGGGCAATGAGCCAAGGAATTTATGTGCGTATGATGAGTGCACCCAAGATATCTAGCTTGGACTAGAGAATCATA
The DNA here is from genome assembly GCA_034509565.1 of Triticum monococcum. Classification (NCBI taxonomy): domain Eukaryota; kingdom Viridiplantae; phylum Streptophyta; class Magnoliopsida; order Poales; family Poaceae; genus Triticum; species Triticum monococcum. The sequence continues at coordinate 133,389,709 of CM067847.1, forward strand.
CATAGTGTGCGAGAGAGACATATAGATGGAGTATATATGCATGCGAACTAGAAAGACCCCCCCCCCACACACACACACACGCACAAATAGAGAGAGAGATGGAGAGAAGGCGAGAGGGACCAACAAGGTTTATGTGTTCGATGTGTGCAACAGAATTAAAGATTGTCGGTGAGAGAGAGAGAGAGAGCGGGAGTCCGGGAGAGGGGAGGTCGCTTTTTATGCATCAAAGACTGATATAAACCATGTTTCGATATAAAATGGCATTCAAATATTTAAATTAGAGAACATGTTGTCTGCAATCCACACATGAACGGATATATGCGTATATCAAACGAGTTCATTAATTTGACTTTCAACATGTTCATGGAGTACTATAATATTGTACAACATGCTACTTGATTGAGGTGTTCAATTTTGGATTTAGTTCACTATTTTGACCTGGTGAACGAGCTATTTCATTGAATTGAGATATTTCATTTTGGGTTTGATTCCCGTTTTTGAGTGGGTCAACTATTTGTCATATAATAAATCGCTAGCAACGAGCATGTAAAAACACATTACTCCCGAGCATCATCTCTCCATCTAAAAAAGAAGTGGCAAGCTAATGTTTCAAAATTTGATTCGAATCGACTTGGTAAGGTAGACGTGGATGCTCGTTCTCCCAAATTTTGAATGAACCGTTAAACATCCTCTACTCGGTGGAATTCGCCTGAGCAAACAAATGGGAGACGCGAAATTACCGTCCTATGTGGCACACACATCAATTGGCCCGTTGTACATCAAGGATAGGTTCGTAACTTCATCCAAGCACGCCTTCTCCTTGGCCGAAATGACATGTGCCGAATAATTCATAAACCATGGTCGGCAAAACACGCTCTCCTCACCCGAAATAGCTCGCGCCCACTATTTCAAAACATGCACTCCTCACCTGAAATCGCTCGCACCCACTATATTTCAAAATACGCCCTCCTCGCCCGAAATCGCTCTCGCCCACTATTTGGGGAGAAGCAAAGTTACTCTACTATCCCCGACCCTCAGTACATAGACCCAAACCAAGAAGCCTAAAGGCAGGGGTAGAACTGTAACTCCCCCTCACATTTCAGACAAATGCGTCCGTAAAACATGGTTCCACTCCCCTTCCAATCCCCCCCATTCATACCTCGTGGGCGCCAAATCACCTTCTCCCCGGAAGCTCCCTTCTCCTGAGCCGCGAAACCTCAGCCCCTCCTCCATGGCACCCCCCACCGCACCAATTTCATAGCCGCCCTCCTCCCTAATGCCGGAGACGCTGTCCATTTGCCGCCATGCACTGGGCCGTGTGCCTCTGACTCCATGCTGCTGGAGCTGCCTCGATGACGGCCGCGTGAACCGTACCGGAGCCGATTCACCCCCGCCGTTGTTCACGGCACCAGAGCGGCTCCAACTTTGGATCCATCCAGAGTCCCGGTGCTGCTTCCCTGTAGCCGTCAACCGCCGGTCGCCACCGCAACCGCGCCGGCCTCACCGACTCGGCAGCTGGACCTGCCTACTTCACCATGCCGCTAGATAGGTCGCACCCTCATCTCAAATCACTTTATTTAGGCGTCGGTTGTCTGAATTATTATTCTGGGCCAATTGATTCCCAATGGGAAGCAGCACCCCTCGAGGCGGCGGAGCTCCTAGGCTGCCGGTTGGCTGGTGTCTAACATAAGGGTGCGCGGTCGCAAGTTCACTGTGGAAGCAACACTTAGATGGATATCTTAGAGTTGCGTAGGTTGAAGGTACTGCCGCCGCCGGATCTGGATGACGGGGAGTCTTTGTGGATTGTCCCGGGGGCGACGCAACCACGGTACTGCGGTGGGGTGGGGAGCGGGGTTTTGGCCGGGGCCACGAACGGCGGAGGCAGGCTGCTCTGCCATTGGTCGCTGGCTCTTCGAGGAAGATTCCTAACAGTGTCAGCCAGGAGGCACAAGACGGCCATCAAGCCATCCAGCGTAGATCAGATAGTACCAAAATAAAATAAAATCGTGTGACCCCAATTTAGTCTTCAGTCAATAGACGTGTGACCACTCTCGTACCTTGATGTTGATCTCTTAGTGTATTTCTTCAGATCAAAGAGATGTGTCGTTCTTAACATTACATGTTATCTGCATCTTCAGTCACACCGTCTTCTGACTTACTGCAGCTGCTCCAACAAGGGAAGCATACACCAGAAGGGAGCTATAGTCCCCACTCAACAGTTCCCTGCATCGAATGCGTGTGCCCGACATGGACAGCCACAACAACTACAGGGCCATTGACAAGTCAGCACATGATGCTCACTTCTATGGATGGTGGCCAGATAGGTTGTACCCTCATCTTACTTGTGTGCAACATTTATGGCTTTGTTATTCATCTAAGCATGGAAAATAGATTATCACATTTCGCTGTATATTCATCTTGATCTCTTACGGGTCTTGTTCAGGAGTTAACATTGTTCCATAGTTTAGCTAAGATACTTGTTCTTTAGGTAACGCTGTTCCATAGTTATCATCCATCAGCCAATGCTATCCCACAGGCTGGTGATTATAGTATTATACCACTTCTAGTATTACCTATGTTGTTCTTTAATACTTTTGTGTGCCATCTAGTTAATCTCGAGTACAAACGATACATATTCTGTAGCTTTCATCTGTGTTCTCCCTTTAGTTTTTGAGACATGTTGCTGCTAGTTAACCCCAGTCCTACTATTTATGTCGTCTCCTACAGGCACTCATTACATAAATCTAACTACTAGTTATCTTCCATGAATGTCAGATATAATTGCACACACTGATATATCCACAAGAACCTCACTATCGGTGTACTAGAGTAGGGGTACCCTAGTATCCCGAACTTGTGCACGGGCAGTCGCAGCGTCCCGCGGCAAGGCTTGCCGGGTGACTGCCAAGGTCCTCTGTGGTTCCTTTGGAGCCATTCAAGAACAAAGTATCCAAGACCCCGGCAAGAGGAACTTGCCGGGAAGGAGACAAGACCCCGGCAAGAGGAGCTTGCCGGGAAGGCCAACCAAGGCATCTCAAGGAACTTGCCGCAACGCTCCACGCGTCCCGGCAAGGCCCGGTGAGCGACAAGCTCCCGGACGCGACAAGACAACAACCGCGGCAAGGCGCTTGCCGCAGCAAGCCCCCCACTCTGTACCTGCGCTCCAGCACATCCACCAACATGTCGCTCTGGGACCCTTCCAGGCGTACGTGGCGGGAGGCTGTGCAACCAGCGGTACACGGTGGCAAGCGGCGCTGACAAGATCGCCATCGTGGCGTGCGGTGGCGTCCCTGGCGGTCCCTTTTGCACTATTTGGGCGACGCAGATGGGCATTTAATGCCCTTGTCCCTTGCCGTCAGAGTTAGGTACGATACACTGTAGTAAGCGGCGGTGCCAACCGCCCCGCCTTTCCATTTTTGCCCTTGTCTACGTTGCCACCTGTCGGTGACCCCTTAAGCATATAAAAGGAGGCCCATGCGCAACGTAGAGAGAGGACGATCATTCTCAAGCTCGGTCTCGCTAGCTGCTGGTGTGTACTGTAGCACTCAGCGCTCCCGAGCAAGAACTCAATACAAACCACAAAGCAGGAGTAGGGTTTTACGCATCCGTGCGGCCCGAACCTGGGTAAACTGATCGCGTGCTCATGTGCTTCGCCTCGATCTGCTCTTCGTGCGATCTCCGCCCCCCTGCCGAACCAAAAAGGGGCTCGGTCCGCCGGTCCCATAGGTGTTTGTGGGATTAGCACCCCCGACACTCACAGAGTAATGTAAAGGCCAATAAACTTGATGTCAATGATACCCAATATGATGGAACATGTAAAGGCAGTTCTTCAGAAGACTTGTTGAATACTCTTCACCCCACAAGGTCCTTGCTCTAACTTGTCCCGTGATATGGGTACAACATGCATATAATGTCCTGGAGTGCATCTACTATGTTGCAATGCCATGTGCTTAGCATGCTGATCATGCAAGTAAATATGTCATGCCTTCCTGTTTTCAGTACCTATTCCATTCATGATAACATGTTTTCAAATTCAAGTAATGTCATTCTACTCTATCGCAATGTCGTCTGCTTAATTTGGACATCATGATTCTGAATATCTTATGCATTGTTATTTATCAGTATGTACTTGATGACCCACAAGTGTAGGGGATCTATCATAGTCCTTTCGATAAGTAAGAGTGTCGAACCCAACGAGGAGCAGAAGGAAATGATAAGCAGTTTTCAGTAAGGTATTATCTGCAAGCACTGAAATTATCGGTAACAGATAGTTTTGTGATAAGGCAATTTGTAACAAGTAGCAAGTAATAAAAGTAAATAAGGTGCAGCAAGATGGCCCAATCCTTTTGGTAGCAAAGGACAATCCTGGACAAACTCTTATATGAAGTAAAGCACTCCCGAGGACACATGGGAATTATCGTTAAGCTAGTTTTCATCACGATCGTATGATTCACGTTCGGTACTTTGATAATTTGATATGTGGGTGGACCGGTGCTTGGGTACTGTCCTTAGTTGGACAAGCATCCCACTTATGATTAACTCCTATTGCAAGCATCTGCAACTACAACAGAAGTATTAAGGTAAACCTAACCATAGCATGAAACATATGGATCCAAATCAACTCCTTACGAAGCAACGCATAAACTAGGGTTTAAGCTTCTGTCACTCTAGCAACCCATCATCTACTTATTAATTCCCAATGCCTCCCTCTAGGCCAAAAAATGGTGAAGTGTCATGTAGTCGACGTTCGCATGACACCACTAGAGGGATGACAACATACATCTCATCAAAATATCGAACGAATACCAAATTCACATGACTACTAATAGCAAGACTTCTCCCATGTCCTCAGGAACAAACGTAACTACTCACAAAGCACATTCATGTTCATAATCAGAGGGGCATTAATATGCATAATGGATCTGAACATATGATCTTCCACCAAGTAAACCAACTAGCATCAACTACAAGGAGTAATCAACACTACTAGCAACCCACAGGTACCAATATGAGGTTTGGATACAAGGGATGAACTAGGGTTTGAGATGAGATGGTGCTGGTGAAGATGTTGATGGAGATTGACCCCCTCCCGATGAGACCCTAGATTGGTTCCGCCAAGGTTCCGCCTCGTGGCGGCGGAGTCTTGTCCTGAAAGCTTGCTTATGATTTTTTTCCTTAATGAAAGACTCCATATAGAAGAAGATGGGCATTAGAGGGCCACCAAGGGGCCCACGAGGTAGGAGGGCGTGCCCCCCACCCTCGTGGCCAGGGTGTGGCCCCCTCTGGAACTTCTTGCGCTCAGTATTTTTTATATATTCTGGAAATAGCTTCTGTGAAGTTTCAGGACTTTTGCAGCTGTGCAGAATAGGTCTCTAATATTTGCTCCTTCTCCAGCCCAGAATCCCAGCTGTCGACATTCTTCCTCTTCATGTAAACCTTGTAAAATAAGAGAGAATATGCATAAGTATTGTGATATAATGTATAATAACAGCCCATAATTCAATAAATATCGATATAAAAGCATGATGCAAAATGGACGTATCAACTCCCCCAAGCTTAGACCTCGCTTGTCCTCAAGCGAAAGCCGAAATCGAAAAATATGTCCACATGTTTAGAGATAGTGGTGTCGATAAAAATAAAATGCGGACATGAGGGCATCATGATCATTCTTAACACAACAACATTTGTATATATTGCCATATTATCTCTTATGCTAAAGTAACAATTCAATCACAATTTCAAGTATGGGTCATAAACTTCATTGAGAACCAACAAACTCTAATCTCAGTCATTGAGGCAATTGCAATTTATCATAACATAGGAAAGAGTCAATATAAGAGCTTTTCAGCAAGTCCACATACTCAACCATCTTTTAGTCTTTCACAATTGCTAACACTCACGCAATATTCATGGGTATGAAGTTTTAATCGGACACAGAGAAAGATAGGGGCTTATAGTTTTGCCTCCCAACGGTTTACCTCAAGGGTAATGTCAACAATAATAATTCATGCAGACTCACATCCAATTAGCTATATATATCAGGATCTTTCCAACATATTGTGCTTGCCAAAGGATAAAATGTAAAAAGGAAGGGTGAAGATCACAATGACTCTTATATAAGGTAGAAGATAAAAGCAAAAGATAGGCCCTTCGCAGAGGGAAGCAAAGGTTGTCATGCGCTTTTATGGTTGGATGCACGAAATCTTAATGCAAAAGAACGTCACTTTATATTGCCACTTGTGATATGGACCTTTATTATGCAGTCCATCGCTTTTATTTCTTCCATATCACAAGATCGTATAAAGCTTATTTTCTCCGCACTAATAAGTCATACATATTTAGAGAGCAATTTTTCTTGCTTTCACCGATGACAACTTACTTGAAGGATCTTACTCAATCCATAGGTAGATATGGTGGACTCTCATGGCAAAAACGGGTTTAGGGATATTTTGAAGCACAAGTAGTATCTCTACTTGGTGCAAATAAATTGGCTGGCAAGAGAGGGAAAGGCAAGCTCAACATGTTGGATGATCCATGACAATATAATTTATCTCAGATGAAAGAAAACATAACCCATTACGTTGTCTTCCTTGTCCAACGTCAACTCTTTAGCATATCGTACTTTAATGAGTGCTCACAATAATAAAAGATGTCCAAGATAGTATATTTATATGTGAACCTCTTTTTCTTTATTACTTCTTATTAATTGCAATGATGACCAAAACTATGTTTGTCAACTCTCAATAACTTCTATTCATCATACTCTTATATGTGAAGTCATTACTCTCCATAAGATACATATGATCTCTTTTTATTCTTTTTATTCTTTTTATTCTTTCTCTTTTTATTTTATTCCCTCAAGATCATAGCAAAATAATCAAGCCCTTGACTCACTAATCTTTATTATATATAGCTCACAGACTCGATTACATAGAAGGATCATAAAGCAAAACTCACAACTAGATCATACTAAAACTTTATTCTACTAGATCAAGATATTATCAAAAGGATCGAACTAAGAAAAACGGTAAAGATAAAAGTGATGGTGATACGATACCGGGGCACTCCCCCAAGCTTGGCAGTTGCCAAGGGGAGTGCCCATACCCGTGTGATTATGTCTCCTTCTTCGGGGGTGGTGATGTGATATTCTTGGTGATGATGCCCCTCAGGATACGATTCTCTTCCTCGAGCTTCTTGACTTGCTGCTTGAGGTTCATTATTTCCTTACGGAGCTTGCTAGTGACGGCTAAAGCTCCTTTCACCCAAGGATGTTGCATAGCTGCGGGAGAACAAGTAACACTCTTTTTCATATTTTCATAAGAAAGAAATCTAACATTGGAAGGGATGGCCGAGTTTGGAATGGCTGAGCTCTGTAGTTCCCCCATCGTGAATCCTGCCCGCAAACGAGAAGTAACTTCTTGGTACTCCTCCATGGCATCTATCCTTTTCAAGTCAGCTTCCATCTCTTCCTCCGTTGAGGGCCCAAAGTGATAGGCATCGCTGTTTGCCTCTGGACCTGGTGTCGGATGAGACACCCGACTCTCCCCGACTGACTCTTGACAAGACATCTTGTTCTAATCTATGGCAGAAACAACTCGAAACAAAGACAAGAGATATTTGCGAGATACGGTGGTCAAAACCTTCGGGAGATTATATAATGATTTTTTACCGACTAAAAGAAGTATCGTGCAAGAAAACAGAGTCCTGAAGGGGCCCGAGGTGCCCACGAGGCAGGGGGCGCGCCTCCCACCCTCGTGGAAGCCTCGTGTCCTTTCCGGTCTGCTTCTTCTTTTCCTATTTTTTTAATATTCCAAAACGAAGAAATATTGCCGTTAGAATTGTTTTTGGAGTCAGTTTACTTACCATAGCATGTACCTATTCCTTTTTGGAGTCTGAAATGTTCCAGAAAGTGTCCCTTATGTATTCCTCTGGGGTTACGGTTTCAATAATATTAGTTTCAACATTTATGGGATTACCTAAGATATAATGTTTAATTCTTTGACCGTTCACCACCTTCGGATTTGTGCCTTCGAAGTTGTTGATTTTTATGGCACTGGAACGATAGACCTCCTCGATAACGTAAGGACCTTCCCATTCAGAGAGAAGTTTGCCTGCAAAAAATCTTAAACGAGAGTTGTATAGCAATACATAATCACCTACATTGAACTCACGCTTTTGTATCCTTTTGTCATGCCATCTTTTAACTTTTTCTTTAAACAGTTTGGCATTCTCATAGGCTTGGGTTCTCCATTCATCAAGTGAGCTAATCTCAAATAACCTCTTCTCACCGGCAAATTTGAAATCATAGTTGAGCCCTTTAATAGCCCAATATGCCTTATGTTCCAATTCAAGAGGTAAGTGGCATGCTTTGCCATAAACAATTTTATATGGAGACATACCCATAGGATTTTTATATGCAGTTCTATAAGCCCATAATGCATCATCAAGTTTCTTGGACCAATTCTTTCTAGATCTGTTAACAGTCTTTTGCAAAATTAATTTGAGCTCTCTGTTACTTAATTCTACTTGACCACTAGACTGTGGGTGATAAGGAGATGCAATTCTATGATTAACATCATACTTAGCAAACATTTTACGAAAGGCACCATGAATAAAGTGTGAACCACCATCAGTCATTAAATATCTAGGGACTCCAAACCTCAGGAAAATAACTTCTTTAAGCATCTTAATAGAGGTGTTATGATCAACACTATGATAACCCACAAGTATAGGGGATCGCAACAGTTTTCGAGGGTAGAGTATTCAACCCAAATTTATTGATTCGACACAAGGGGAGCCAAAGAATATTCTCAAGTATTAGCAGTTGAGTTGTCAATTCAACCACACCTGGATAACTCAGTATCTGCAGCAAAGTATTTAGTAGCAAAGTAATATGGAAGTAACGGTAACGATAACAAAAGTAATATTTGGGGGTTTTATAGTAATTGTAATAGTAGCAATGGAAGAGTAAATAAGCGGAGAACAATATGTGAAAAGCTCGTAGGCATTGGATCGGTGATGGAGAATTATGCCGGATGTGGTTCATCATGTAATAGTCATAACCAAGGGTGACACAGAACTAGCTCCAGTTCATCAATGTAATGTAGGCATGTATTCCGAATATAGTCATACGTGCTTATGGAAAAGAACTTGCATGACATCTTTTGTCCTACCCTCCCGTGGCAGCGGGGTCCTATTGAAAACTAAGGGATATTAAGGCCTCCTTTTAATAGAGTACCAGACCAAAGCATTAACACATAGTGAATACATGAACTCCTCAAACTATGGTCATCGCCGGGAGTGGTCCCGATTATTGTCACTTCGGGGTTGCCGGATCATAACACATAGTAGGTGACTATAGACTTGCAAGATAGGATCAAGAACTCACATATATTCATGAAAACATAATAGGTTCAGATCTGAAATCATGGCACTCGGGCCCTAGTGACAAGCATTAAGCATAGCAAAGTCATAGCAACATCAATCTCAGAACATAGTGGATACTAGGGATCAAACCCTAACAAAACTAACTCGATTACATGATAAATCTCATCCAGCCCAACACCGTCCAGCAAGCCTATGATGGAATTACTCACGCACGGCAGTGGGCATCATGAAATTGGTGATAGAGGATGGTTGATGATGATGACGGCGACGGATTCCCCTCTCCGGAGCCCCGAACGGACTCCAGATCAGCCCTCCCGAGAGAGTTTAGGGCTTGGCGGCGGCTCCGTATCGTAAAACGTGATGAATCCTTCTCCTTTATTTTTTCTCCCCGAACACAAATATATGGAGTTGGAGTTGAGGTCGGTGGAGCTCCAGGGAGCCCACGAGGCAGGGGGCGTGCCCAGGGGGGCAGGCGCGCCCCCACCCTCGTGGCTAGGGTGTGGGCCCCCTGACCTTGATTCTTCGCCAGTATTTTTTTTATTATTTCCAAAAATAATCTCCGTGGAGTTTCAGGTCATTCCGAGAACTTTTGTTTCTGCACATAAATAACACCATGGCAATTCTGCTGAAAACAGTGTCAGTCCGGGTTAGTTCCATTCAAATCATGCAAGTTAGAGTCCAAAACAAGGGCAAAAGTGTTTGGGAAAGTAGATACGACGGAGACGTATCACACTACTAGTTGGAATAGCTTCTACCCACTTAGTGACGTAATCAACATCAACTAAAATGTGTGTATACCCATTAGAGGAAGGAAAAGGTCCCATATAATCAAAGCCCCAAACATCAAATGGTTCAATAACAAGTGAATAATTCATAGGCATTTCTTGACGTCTACTAATATTACCAATTCTCTGACATTCATCACAAGACAAGACAAACTTACGGGCATCCTTGAAGAGAGTAGGACAATAAAAACCGGATTGCAATACTTTATGTGCAGTTCTATCTCCAGCATGGTGTCCTCCATATGCTTCGGAGTGACACTTGCGTATGATCTGTTGCTGTTCATGCTCAGGTACACAATGTCTAATAATACCATCCACTCCTTCTTTATAAAGATGTGGGTCATCCCAAAAGTAATGTCTCAAATCATAGAAGAACCTTTTCTTTTGTTGTATGTGAAACTAGGTGGTATAAATTTAGCAACAATATAATTAGCATAATCAGCATATCATGGAGCAGTACGAGAAGCATTTATGACATTTAATTGTTCATCGGGAAAGCTATCATCAATAGGTAGTGGGTCATCAAGAACATTTTCTAACCTAGACAAGTTGTCTGCAACGGGGTTCTCAGCTCCCTTTATATCAATAATATGCAAATCAAATTCTTGTAGCAAGAGAACCCATCTAATAAGTCTAGGTTTAGCATCTTTCTCTTTCATAACATATTTAATAGCAGCATGATTAGTGTGAATAGTTACTTTAGAATCAATAATATAAGGTCTGAACTTATCACAAGCAAATACAACTGCTAAGAATTCCTTTTTAGTGGTAGCATAATTTCTCTGGGCATTGTCTAGAGTTTTACTAGCATATTGAATAACATTTAATTTCTTATCAACTCTTTGCCCTAGAACAACACCCACAACATAATCAATAGCATCACACATAATTTCAAAGGGTAAATTCCAATCAGGTGGCTGAACAATAGGTGCAGAAATTAATGCTTTCTTAAGTATTTCAAATGCTTCTACACAATCATCATCAAAGACAAAAGGAATATCCTTTTGTAGTAGGTTAGTCAGCGGCCGAGAAATTTTTGAGAAGTCCTTAATGAACCTCCTATAAAAACCGGCGTGATCAAGGAAGCTTCTTATACCTTTAATGTGCTTATGGCATGGCATCTTTTCAATAACATCAACTTTAGCTTTATCAACTTCAATACCTCTTTCAGAAACTTTATGCCCCAAGACAATACCTTCATTAACCATAAAGTGGCATTTCTCCCAATTCAAGACAAGATTAGTTTCTTCACATCTCTGCAAAACTCGATCAAGGTTGCTTAAGCAATCATCAAAAGAGGATCCATAAACGGAGAAATCATCCATGAAAACCTCACATATCTTTTCACAAAAGTCAGAGAATGTAGCCATCATGCATCTTTGAAAGGTAGCAGGTGCATTACATAAACCAAAAGGCATATGTCTATAAGCAAAAGTACCGAAAGGGCAAGTAAAAGTGGTCTTTGATTGATCATCGGCTGACACGGGTATTTGAGAGAAGCCAGAGTAACCATCTAGAAAGCAAAAATGTGTATGTTTGGATAATCTTTCTAGCATTTGATCAATAAAAGGCAAAGGGTAATGATCTTTTTTAGTAGCCTTATTTAATTTGCAGAAATCAATTACCATTCTATAACCTGTAATAATTCTTTGCGGGATCAATTCATCTTTATCATTAGGAACAACGGTAATACCTCCCTTCTTAGGGACGCAATGGACATGACTTACCCACTGACTATCAGCAACGGGATAAATTATACCTACCTCAAGGAGCTTTAATATTTCCTTTCTTACCACTTCTTTCATCTTAGGATTCAGTCGTCGTTGGTGATCAATAACTGGTTTGGCTTCTTCCTCCAAATTTATTTTGTGTTGACATAGAGTGGGACTAATGCCCTTAAGATCATCAAGAGTATATCCAATAGCAGCACAGTGCTTCTTCAGAGTTTTCAATAATTTATCTTCCTCCTTCTCTGAAAGCTTAGCACTAATAATAACATGATATATTTTCTTTTCATCAAGATAAGCATATTTAAGAGTATCAGGTAATGGTTTAAGCTCAAACACGGGATCACCCTTGGATGGAGGAGGATCCCCTAGGATTTCAACACACAAGTTGTGTTTCAGAATAGGTCCCTGTTTAAAGAATACTTCATCTATTTCCCTTCTTTCATTCATGAACATATCGTTTTCATGGTCTAGCAAGTATTGTTCCAATGGATCAGTAGGAGGCATGGCAATAGAAGCAAGACCAATAATTTCATCTTTACTAGGCAATTCTTTATCATGGGGTTATCTACGAAATTTAGCAAAATTAAACTCATGAGACATATCCCCTAAACCAACAGAAACAATATCCTTATTGCAGTCTATCTTAGCATTGACAGTATTCAAGAAGGGTCTACCAAATATAATGGGACAAAAGCTATCTTGTGGGGAACCAAGAACAAGAAAATCAGCAGGATATTTAACCTTCCCACACAAGACTTCAACATCTCTAACAATCCCAACTGGTAAAATAATATCTCTATTGGCAAGCTTAATGGTAGCATCAATACCTTCTATCTCAGCTGGTGCAATATCATGCATAATTTATTTGTATAAGGAAATAGGTATTGCACTAGCACTAGCACCCATATCACATAAGCCATGATAACAATGATCTCCTATTTTAACAGAAATAACAAGCATGCCTACCATGGGTCTATTTTTATCTTTAGCATCAGGTCTAGCAATTCTAGCAGTTTCATCACAGAAGTAAATAACATGCCCATCAATATTATCGGCCAAGAGATCTTTAACCATAGCAATTTTAGGTTCAACTTTAATTTGCTCAGGGGGTTTAGGTGTCTTAATATTACTTTTGTTGATCACAGTTGAAGCCTTAGCATGACTCTTTATTCTAATAGGAAAAGGTGGTTTCTCAACATAAGCAATAAGAACAACAGGATCATTATAGGTGATAGTCTTTTCTTCAACTTTAATAGGTTCAACTACTTTTACTTCTATGGGAGGATTATATTTAAACCACTTCTCCTTAGGGAGATCAACATGAGTAGAAAAAGATTCACAGAAAGAATCTACTATCTCAGAGTCAAGTCCATATTTAGTGCTAAATTTACGGAAAACATCGGTATCCATAAAATATTTAACGCAATCAAACTTAGGTGTTATACCTGACTCCTTACCTTCGTCGAGATCCCAATCTTCATAGTTGTGTTTAATTCTCCCCAATAAATTCCATTTGAATTCAATAGTCTTCATCATAAAGGAACTAGTACAAGAAGTATCGAGCATGGAGCAATTATTGTCAGAAAGCCGAGCATAAAATTTTTGAATAATCATTTCTCTTGAGAGCACATGATTGGGGCATGAATATAACATTGACTTAAGCCTCCACCAAGCTTGAGCGATGCTTTCTCCTTCACGAGGCCAAAATATATATATAATTACGATCACGATGAACAAGATGCATAGGATAAAACCTCTGATGGAATTCCAATTTCAACTGTTTGTAGTACCATGATCCCATATCATCACATAGCCTATACCATGTCAATGCATCTCCCTTCAAAGATAAAGGGAAGACCTTCTTCTTGATAACATCATCGGGCATACCTGCAAGCTTAAATAATCTAAAAACTTCATCCACATAGATTAAGTGCAAATCGGGATGCAATGTTCCATCTCCTGCAAAAGGATTAGCTAGCAGTTTCTCTATCATACCCGAAGGAATTTCGATGTAAACATTTTCATTTTCAGTAGGTCTAGTAGGTTGAGGAGCAACTATTTTCTCTACCGGTCCGGGTGAAGATACCCCGAACATGCCCCTCAAAGGATTACTTTCCATAGTAACAAGTGACAATAAATTTTAGCACACTATATAATTTTTTCCTTACCAAAGGCGCTTCACTCCCCGGCAACGGCGCCAGAAAAGAGTCTTGATGACCCACAAGTGTAGGGGTTCTATCGTAGTCCTTTTGATAAGTAAGAGTGTCGAACCCAATGAGGAGCAGAACAAAATGATAAGCAGTTTTTAGTAAGTTATTCTCTGCAAGCACTGAAATTATCGGTAACAGATAGTTTTGTGATAAGGCAGTTTGTAACGAGTAGCAAGTAATAAAAGTAAATAAGGTGCAGCAAGATGGCCTAATCCTTTTGGTAGCAAAGGACAAGCCCGTACAAACTCTTATATGAAGTAAAGTGCTCCCAAGGACACATGGGAATTATCGTCAAGCTAGTTGTCCTCACGATCATATGATTCGCGTTCGGTACTTTGATAATTTGATATGCGGGTGGACCGGTGCTTGGGTAATGTCCTTACTTGGACAAGCATCTCACTTATGATTAACTCCTATTGCAAGCATCCGCAACTACAACAGAAGTATTAAGGTAAACCTAACCATAGCATGAAACATATGGATCCAAATCAGCCCATTACGAAGCAACGCATAAACTAGGGTTTAAGCTTATGTCACTCTAGTAACCCATCATCTACTTATTACTTCCCAATGCCTCCCTCTAGGCCCAAACAATGGTGAAGTGTCATGTAGTCGATGTTCACATGACACCACTAGAGGGATGACAACATACATCTCATCAAAAATATCGAACGAATACCAAATTCACATCACTACTAATAGCAAGACTTCTCCCATGTCCTCAGGAACAAACGTAACTACTCACTTAGCATATTCATGTTCATAATCATAGGGGTATTAATATGCATAATGGATCTGAACATATGATCTTCCACCAAGTAAACCAACTAGCATCAACTACAAGGAGTAATCAACACTACTAGCAACCCACAGGTACCAATCTGAGGTTTGGATACAAAGATTGGATACAAGAGATGAACTAGGGTTTGAGATGAGATGGTGTTGGTGAAGATGTTGATGGAGATTGACCCCCTCCCAATGAGAGGATTGTTGGTGATGACGATGGTGATGATTTCCCCCTACCGGAGGGAAGTTTCCCCCGGTAAAAGAGCTCCGCCAGAGCCCTAGATTGGTTCCGCCAAGGTTCCGCCTCGTGGCGGCGGAGTCTCGTCCTGAAAGCTTGCTTATGATTTTTTTTCCTCAACGAAAGACTTCATATAGCAGAAGATGGGCATCGGAGGGCCACCAGGGGGCCCACGAGGCACGGGGCGTGCCCCCACCCTTGTGGCCAGGGTGTGGCCCCCTATGGAACTTCTTGCGCTCAGTATTTTTTATATATTCTGGAAATAGCTTCCGTGAAGTTTCAGGACTTTTGGAGCTGTGCAGAATGGGTCTCTAATATTTGCTCCTTTTCCAGCCCAGAATCCCAGCTGTCGGCATTCTCCCTCTTCATGTAAACCTTGTAAAATAAGAGAGAATAGGCATAAGTATTGTGACATAATGTGTAATAATAGACCATAATGCAATAAATATCGATATAAAAGCATGATGCAAAATGGACGTATCAGTACTTCATCTGTCTACCATACCATGTTTTTTCACATTGAAGTGTTGTTCTAGTGCTCTGTTGCAATGCCATCTTAGTTTCCCAATCATACACGTGTATGTTGCCTTAGTTTTTTATGTACATATTCCGCTAGCATACAGTTTTACATTCAACTAGTGTTTTTTTACTGTGTTGTCCTGTCGTATCCCTAGCTCTTACACCATACTCCCTCCCTCCGGATTACATGTTGCCGAAATGGATAAAAAAGGATGTATCTAGAACTGAAATATGCCTAGACCCATCCATTTTTTACAGATGGAGGGAATACATGTCAATATGTCATGCCTTTATATTCTTCAGTACCTATTCCATCTCTCTGTTGTAGCATGTTTTATAATTGAAGCACCATTCTTCTATACAAGGCATGCAAGGGGAAGACGACTATGTAAGAATCTGAAGGGTTACAAACCAGGTCTTTGCAAAAGATCCAAATACCAGGAGATAATAAACGAACTCTAGTTTTTTATAGATACTGCTCCAGCACAGAGAAACCCAACTTCTACTGATAATAAGCAGATTCCAGTGGACAAATAACTAGTCTGCTCCAGTCCAGCAAAAATATGTCAACTCCATTCTAAGAAGCGTGTGTGTATCCTTGCATCATGAAATTGTATAGCATGTGTTAAGGCATATCTCTCTCGATGTAGTTTTGGTGATTGATGACAACATATTTGCGGACTAACCTTGTGCGTTGAGCGTTTCAGAGATTCATCCTTTGGCTCGAGACGTTTTCTCTCCCCTCATAAGTGTTTTTCAAGAGGGTGTAGCTCTTTGGTTTCTGTTGGTGGACTAGTTTCTTAGGAGTCACTGTACTATCAAGAGGGGGTCCGCTTTGGTTTGGCTAGGGTGGAATCATCACGTACACCTTCATTTCTCACCCTCTGGGCATTCCCGCGTCGTCGGAGGTCTCTTTCCTTGTAGTTTGAGCTATCTTTAGCCCCAGCGGTAGTACCGCTTGTGTGTCCTTAGCAGCAGTACCGCTGCGGTACCGGACCACTACCGCCTCGACTCGAGGGGGGCATTTCTCGTGTCGGGTTGAGCGGCACCTCCAGCGGTTGTAGGTGCAGTAGTACCGCTCAAGAGCGGTAGTCGCTCTAGGCCCGCCCGGCAGTACCGCGCTGGGCTAGTCCCTCCTCTGTCTTCTAGCCCTCTCTGCTGGGCGGTAGTACCGTAGGGGGGAGCGGTAGTACCGCTGGGTCCAGCAGTAGTACCGCTGGCCTCTGCGGTAGTACCGCCCTCTGCGGGGCTGTTTAGTGGGGTAACGGTTGGATTGTTGCCCCCACTATAAAAGGGGGTCCCCTTCTTCCTTGTTGACCTACCTCTTCCCCCTCAAGCTCCATTAATGCTCCAAGCTCCATTTTCGCCCGATCTCTCTCCCTAGCCAATCAAACTTGTTGATTTGCTCGGGAGTGGTTGAGAAGGCCCTGATCTACACTTCCACCAAGAGATATTTGATTCCCCCACCTATCCCTAGCAGATCCTGTTACTCTTGGGTGTTTGAGCACCCTAGACGGTTGAGGTCACCACGGAGCCATAGTCCATTGTGGTGATGCTACGTGGTATTGTTGGGAGCCTCCGATTAAGTTGTGGAGATTGCCCCAACCTTGTTTGTAAAGGTCCAGTTGCCACCTCCAAGGGCACCAATAGTGGAATCACGGCATCTCGCATTGTGTGAGGGCGTGAGGAGAATACGGTGGCCCTAGTGGCTTCTTGGGGAGCATTGTGCCTCCACACCGCTCTAACGGAGATGTACTTCCCCTCGAAAGGAAGGAACTTTGGTAACACATCCTCGTCTTCACCGGGTCCACTCTTGGTTATCTCTTACCTTTACTTGTGCGAGCTCTTTAGTGTTACTTCTATTGCTTGCGTGTTTGTTTGGTGTTGTTGCATCATATAGGTTGCTCACCTAGTTGCATATCTAGACAACCTACTTTGATGCAAAGTTTAATTTGGTAAACAAAAGTTAAAAATTGTTAGTTGCCTATTCACCCCCTCTGTTCAACCATATTGATCCTTTCAATTGGTATCAAGCCTCGTCTCTTTACTAAGGACTTTGCCGTCCGAAGAGTATGGTTGATACCGTAGACGGTGTGGAGGAACACTCCGGTGTGAATCCGATCTCATCTACGGACGATGGGGGAACCTCGGTCTCTCGTGAGGAGTTCAATGTGGCCTTGGAGACATTGAAAACCTCCATGACGGCCGAGGTTGAAAGCATGTTTAATAAATTCATTGAAGGGCTTAAACTATCCACCGCACCGTTGAAAGTGGGTGATCCCACTACAAGGTGACGGATGCTATCTCCGACAAGGGGGAAGTTAGTAGTGAAAAGGCTCCTTCTTCTAGTGGTAAAAATGGCACCGGCATCTTTGCTCATGTGGAACCACCACTTGTTTATGGTGGACCGGTTCCTTCCGCTCATTTGAATCATGTCGGTCCTCCCCCTAAGATTGTGAAAAATGAGGACTTTGATTCTTGGGTTTATCGCTTTAAGCGTCATTTAAATCATGTGAACACTAATCTTTGGAGAATCATTGAAGAAGGTTTCCATCCGCACAATCCAAGCAACTTCACTCCTCGAGAAGCCGCGGATAATCAATTCAATGAGAATGCTCTCTTCATCATTCAAGATGCAATTCCACCCGAAGATCTACCTCATCTTCGGCCCTTCGCCTTGGCCGAAGATGCATGGCTTTGTGTTGTCTCTCTCTACCGGGGAAGCTCAAGCATTCAACGCTCCAACTATGAAGTAGTGCAAGATGAAGCCGGTGAGTTTGCAATGAAAGAAGATGAAGAACCTCATGAGCTTTATCGGAGAGTAACCAAACTTGCGGTCTCACTCCGAGATCATGGGAGCAAGGACACGGATGACAATTGGATCAAGCGCAAATTCCTCAAGGCAATGATGCCTTACCACAAGGCCATGTCCTCCGTCATTCGTCAAAGGCCGGACTTCCACACTTTGACCTCAAGTGAAGTGTTGGATGAGTTTGTGGCTATGAACATCTTGGACAAGACCGCCGACAATGCGGTGCTTCATTCTCAAAGGGCAAAGAAGCCCAACCTTGCATTGAAGGCCAAGGTTTGCGTTGAAGAAGAAGAGGAGGAAGAAGAGGAAAGCAACCCCGAAGATACAAAGTATGCATATCATGAACATATGGCACTTGCTTCAAGGCAATTTTGGAGTAAGAAAAACTCAAGGCCAAACTTCAACAACAACAACTTAAGTGGCACGAAGAGCAAGCAACGTGTAAGGACTTGCTACAATTGTGGCAATGTGAGTCATTTTGTTGCGGAGTGCCCGTATGAGAAGAGGGAAGACAATGGTGGCAAGCTCATTTGAAAGGACAAAGCCAAGTCTTTCCCCAACAGGAGCAACTTCATCAAGAAAACCCCTCACAAGGCATTGGTGGTTCAAGAAGAGTACCATGAGGATGATGATGATGATGATGAAGATGGCGAGTCTGTTGCCATGGCCTCCGCTGCCATTGCAAAATCTCCATGAATATCTCTCTTCGACTCACCCAATGAGAACATCACCGCCAAGTGCCTCATGGCTAAAGCCACCAACAAGGTAACTCCCAACATCAAAAATACCATCATTAATAATCCTTCCTTGACGGATTGCATTGATAAATGTGAGGGATCTAATGTGGAAGAAAATGAGTTTGAGTCCTTTATGGGTAAACTCAAGGGTAAATCCAAGAAGCATTTTGTTGCTCTCTTGGAACAACTTGGTGAAGCCAATGACATGATCGAGTCTCATGAAGATACCATCTCCAAGATGGAGGGGCATAGTCGTGACTATGCCGATGAGATTTCAGATCTTTCCAATGCTCTTGAGGAAGAGCATGGTCTTCGTTTGGCTCTTGGGGAGTCACACAATGATGATCATGCTAAGTTAAAGAAAGATCTTGATCATGCTCTCGTTGTTTCTCGTGTGCTAAACTCCGAGAAGGCCAAACTTGGGGTTGATCTTGCTAGACTCAAAGAGGAGTTTGATCTACTTGACAAGGCTCACAAGGTCTTGAAGGGTGCTCATGCTAGCCTTAAAGAGTCTCATGATCAACTCCAAGTAAAGCTAATGAAAGTGCGTTATATCGACTAGAGGGGGGGTGAATAGGCGATTTTTATGAAAGTCTTCAAAACGTGAAGGTTATGAAGACAAACAGTACAGATATGCCAATCACTTAAGCAGCGGAAGTTAGATTACACTAGGCAACCCATGGTCAAGTATTCAATAGAGTGAAAGCACAAGACAAGTAGCTGCAGTGTAATAAGGATCAGGTAGGAAGAAGTTATGAAGCCAAACAAATCATACAGTTATGTTGTGAAGACAGAAGATAAAGCAAGCATGCAATGGCTTCACAGTGTGTAACAAAAAGTAAAAGGAAGTGAAGATGAAACCAGTGACACGCTGAAGACAATGATTTGTTGGACCAGTTCCAGTTGCTGTGACAACTGTACGTCTGGTTGGAGCGGCTAGGTATTTAAACCAAAGGACACACAGTCCCGGACACCCAGTCCTGAACACGCAGCTCAGGACACCCAGTCCTCACCGTTTTCTCCTTGAGCTAAGGTCACACAGACCTCGCCCAATCACTCTGGTAAGTCTTCAAGGTAGACTCCCAAACCTTCACAGACTTAGTTCACTGGCAATCCACAATTTCTCTTGGATGCTCAGAACGCGACGCCTAACCGGCTGGAGGATGCACAGTCCTCAAGTGTAATAAGTCTTCAGATCACTCAGACACGAAGACTTAAGTGATGCCCAATTTACTCTGGCTCTAGGTGGTTAGGGCTTTTCTCCTCGCTAGGAATTTTCCCTCAAAGGCTTCGAGGTGGGTTGCTCTCAAACGACAAAAGCCGTGCACTGAAATCTGAGCAGCCAACCGTTTATGGTTGTAGGGGATGGACTATTTATAGCCACTGGGCAACCCGACCTGATTTGTCCGAAATGACCCTGGGTCACTAAGGAACTGACACGTGTACCAACGGTCAGATTTCAAACTCACATGGCAACTTTACTTGGGCTACAAGTAAAGCTGACTTGTCCGACTCTGGACAAGATTTGCTCTCATAGTCTTCGCTCGAAGATATAGGTTTTGAATTAGGCATTAGTTCAGTCATTCTGACTGGTTCTCTTGGACCCCACTTAACAGTACGGTGGTTCCTATGACTCAACACAAATGAAATAAAACTACGAAGAATCTAAGTCTTCGAGTTCCATAGGCTTCACGTGGTGTCTTCTCTTGTCATAGTCTTCAATGTGAATATCTTCAAATACCACCATTGTCTTCAATGTCTTCGTACATTTTCAGGGGTCATCTCTGGTAGTAAAACCGAATCATTGAGGGACTTCTACCTGTGTTATCCTGCAATTCTCACAAACACATTAGTCCCTCAACTAGGTTTGTCGTCAATACTCCAAAACCAACTAGGGGTGGCACTAGATGCACTTACAATCTCCCCCTTTTTGGTGATTGATGACAAACTAGTTGAAGTTTTCAACGGGGAATATAATTTGTGAAATTGTAAAGCAATTGTCTTCATAAGCTGCAAAGGCTCCCCCTGAAGATGTGCATATAAGTAATTTGCTTCTGGAACGCAAATGCACATGGCAGGTTGTACTTGTGGAAATCCACTTCAACTTATGATGACAATCCACCATGCATGTAAAAGTATAGGAAGAGAATGACATGCATAATGAAAAATGGACGTCTGCGAAATGATATAAGTGCAGAAATTATCGTCGTACATGCGGAATTTATCTTCGCAAAAACATAGTGGCAAACAAGTAGCAGACGACCATCGAGTTTAAGTGTTACAACTCAAAGAACCAAATGTAGCAAAACAAGAGTTGTAAGCACGAAGCAAAATGTAGCAAAATATAAAGCACCCGCCCATATTGACCCACTTGAAGACTATCAATGTCATATGCTTCTCCCCCTTTTGTCAGTGAGGACCAAAAAGGTTTGAAGACATAGAGTTTTCTACGTGTTCCCATGCGCAGCAGGGTCGTTGGAGTTGTTTGGTGGTGCTGAAGAGCTTGGTGCAGGGTCGACGCGCGCTGAAGGAGGTGGTGGTGATGTAGCGTCGTCTTCTTCCTCGATGATTCTTGCAGTCACCGTGGCAGCAGAGGAAGAGAACTCAGAATCTTCAAGTGATGGAGTTCCGCGCAGCACAACTCTTCTGGGGGGTGTGGAGTCAAACTTGAATCTCTCTCTGAAGCCATCCTCATGAAGATCAGCTTCAGGGCACAGCATTGTGAGGCCTTTCCAGGTGCGGCGACAAGTTTCATGAGCAACGAATGCATTCTTGGTGGCAAGATTTCTGATGCGATTGACATCCACCAAGAGGCTTTTCATCTGTCTCTTCAACTAGTCGTGATGCCTATCTTGCTTTTGGTGAAGGGCCACAAGAAGCTCTCGGTCATTGAGGGCACGAGCGCGCTTCTTGGGTCGCTGAGCAGTTGCACTATCAGTGGCTTTAGTGGATGCAGGTGCACGTGTAGTGCCAGCCAACGGGTACACCCTGGAGATGGCTTCAACACCTTCAACGTTCTGCGTGAAGCTCTGGTGTTCTGCATTCTGAAGACTTAAGGGTTGCTTGGCAGGCTCAGGATATACAGCTTCAGCAGAGGTGTCCACATCTGGCAAGAAGATCCGATGGTTGCGGGCTGAGGGCTGATATGAAATCGCAGAATGAAGCTTGATCAGCCGCATAACCCAAGGAGCATAAAACTTCAAGCCAAATAAATCTGAGCCGGATGCCGCAAGCTGGCGTATGAAGAAGTCCTGCGCATTGAAGCATTTGCCATGAAGGATGTAGAATATGAGAGTCTTCATTGCACCCTCAACCTTGGCATGTGGAGAGTGTCCCTTGAGGGGCCAGAGAGTCCGCCTGATGATGTGATATATGGTTCTGGGCAGGTACTCTAAGTCTTCAACGAAGAACTCAGTTGGATAGGGTGCATCATGGGGCAATGGCTTCATCATTGAAAGCATCTAACTCATATTTGGTTCAGGCCTCTGAAATATGCTTTCAATTGCTTCAGCATGTAATTGGCAGCCTTCTTCAAAGAATTCGCCAGGAGTGGGTAGGCCGGTAAGCTCAATGATATCAAATGCATTAGCTTCGTGATGGACATTGCCGGTCATCCACTCCAGGATTCAAGTCTTTGGATCTCTGTTGTATCCTTTAATGTGGAGGGTGGCATAGAATTGAAGCAGAAGCTCTTCATTCTAGTGCTCTTCATCAGTTACGAACTGCAGCAGACCCACTGGCTTAAAGCAATCCAAAGCTTCCTCCAAATAGGGCAGTCCAGCAATGGCTTCAACATCAAGGCGCTTGTGCGGGAAGATGCGACCTTGGTTGTAGAGGATGCAGGAGTAGTAGCTGCGCTGAGGATAGCTCCAGAACCTATCAGATACAATCCTTTCCCTTGAATAGGGGTTCTTGGAGCTGTTGAAGAACGTGTTGTCGGCCTTGAAGCTAGTGATGTTGAAGGAGCCAGGAGCTGATGCAGGACCTGGGAACCTTGGCAGTCGAGGGATTGGCGTCTGGACCTGAGGCCTGTGCTCAACATGGTAATCAAATTGAGGACCTGCAGCAGACTCAGGAACAGACATATCTGTATCAGTAGCTTCACTGTCTTCAGAAGCTTTGGGTGGGGAGGGCGCCACATTGGCTTCGGTGTTGGTTGTGGCAGCCTCAACATTTTCAGCCTCCACTTGTGTAGTTGGAGGGACAGACTCTGGCACGTTCTCCTGGAGAACGGTTTCTTGTTGGAGCGGGGGAGTTGGAGCTTGTGGTACTTCTTCATGCTCTTCGGCTGATGCAGCTGGAATGTCGTCAGCAGAGTCCTGAGGCATTGGACCTTTGCGAAGCCTGCGAAATGCAGACGACGCCTGTGGAGTTGGAGTGGGCTGGACCTCAGATTCTTCTTCCACTTGTGGGTGATCCACCCATGATGCATCTTGTGCAATTGGCGTCAGAGGACGACCAATGCTGATGAGTTCGCTTGTCTCAAGCTGAGGAAGGGCTGCATCATCTTGTACATGGTCCTGATAACCAATGTCTTCAGCAGCGATGGGGTCGGCTGCTGGAATATCTTCAGCTTTAGGAGCCTCTGTGGGAGCAGGCTCATGAACTGTCAGCTGACGATCTATGTCAGGGTAGATGACAGATAGGGTTCAACTATCAAGGGCTCTGTGGGAGCAGCCCGAGTTTTCTTGATCTTGCGCTTCTTCTTGGTGGGATCAGAAGGCGAGGCTTCAGAGTGTTTCCTCTTCCTTGCTTCAGCTTCGGCTGTCTGTGTCTTCTTGAGCTCTGAAGCGGTTGACCGGCTCTTTGGCTTCGAGCCAGTCGTAGCAGTGGGGAAGACAGTCGGGGCAGCTTCTTGTCTGGGTGCCTCTGGTTCAGGCACAGCAGGCTTCTTCTTCTTCTTCGCGGCCATCCTGGGGTCGATGCCGGGACGCCCAAGTGCCTTGCGCTTCTCGGCCTCATTGTAGGCCTGCACACAGCGATCAGCCAGAGTCTTCATTCGCTCCCGCAAACCCTGAGCTTCTGCACATTTCTTCAGAAAGTTTTCCTTTAACTCGTGCAGCATGATCTTGAAGTCCTTGACTTCTTGGACGCTGAGCCTAGCCATATTCTGCTTGAACTGAGCCTTTTCAAAATCAATTTTCTGCTTCAGTTCAACAATGCGCTGGGCAATTGCAAGTTCTGAAGCAATAGCGCCTTGGAAGGCGACGCTGAGGCCAATGGGCAGCTGCAGATCATCGAAGCTGATATTTGGTGTAGCAAACCACTCATCGATGAAGTTGTGGATGATTGCTATATCAAACAGAGGCAGATTGTTGAAGATTTCAGCCTCCTCCTTGCTCTTGATGAGCTGCTCAAGAGCGTCATCTCCAAGATCTTCGTCGCTGGACAGATCAATGGTTTCGCTGCGCAGAATGGCAGTAGCTGTGAGCTCTTTGCCTGTGTGTGGCTGAGGCTTCTTTGCTTCCTGGGGCTTGGAGACTCGAGATAAGTCTTTAGACTGCGCACTGGCTTCAGGAGGTGCAGTTGCCAATGGCTCGCTCTTGAGATTTTGGGTGAAGGGGCCGGCTTTGAAGCTTTTGGCTTCTTCATCTACTTTGGCTTCGGCGCAGCAGGCGCGTCATCAGACTCAGTGTCTGCTGGAGGGTCATTCACGGCAGTCCCTTGGACTAGGATGCGGGTGATGAGGCCTGCAAGATTGGCATACGGACCGATGATATTGGGTTCGGCGTCGCGTGTGCCATCCGCCCTTGGAGAGGAGGGACCAGGGTTGAAGTCTAACCCCAACTTCTTCTTGTTTTGCTTCGCAGAGTTCTGGGCAAACTGGAAGTTGCGCTTGAACAGATTGTCATCGCAACACTAGAGGAGAGATGACGGATGTGCTTCAGCTGGCTGTGGTCCTCGCACCATGCATGGGTAGAAGCCTTGAGCAATGGCTTCGTCTCTGGACCTGGGTACGAGATTTTTGTATAGTATGTCTCCCCACGGTCTCTTGATGGCACACTTCTCTGCATACTCCTGAGTGACGAAGCAGTAGTGGAACCATTGTTCTGCCCAATATCTTCGAATCCATTGGATTCGAGTCTTGCGCTGACCATAGTTCTCTTCAGGGTCTGTTTTGTATATCTCTGCCAGTTCATCAGGCAGATCTTTGGATGTTTCCCCACGTCTCTGTCTGCCCCCCCCCCCCTTCCTTCCTGCTGTTTCTGAAGCCATAAACCTTAACTTGGAAGGCTTCAAGATGTTCAAAGGCTTCAAAGGCTTCTGTTTGCTTGACCAATAGGAACTGGCTCCAGGAGAGTTGATGTGATGCTGTAAGTACTCTGCAAATGAATGCAGACTATGAGAACCAAAGGATTCTCCCACGGACATGTACCTGTGACAGCATTAAGGTGCGAGGGAAGGGGAAGAGGTCATATGCATTCTCAGAAGATTTTGAAGATAAATCGGTTTAGAAGACATTGACCTCAGCGTGTGAAGACATTCACTCATAGAAAAGAAGTTGGTTCCAGATTTGTACGAACCCACAGATCAGTACAAGTGAGGAATCTAACTACTTCATGAAGCACAAGTGAATATACTAGGCAAGTTATGAGATGCAGACTGAGAGAGATCTAACTTGTGTGAACAGAAACTTCTTATGGCAGAAAGTGACCGAACTATAGGATCAAAAGAGGCTGTAAAAAGAGGTTTTATTTACCACACTTGGAACTGCTAGACGGAGTGGGAGATGAGGCCGAGCAGTTCGATCCTCCGTGCCCTAACTTGGCGACGGAATACACCTATGGTGATGGCGGAGAGAACGATGTCCGCGGTCGGCATGAAAACGACGTCGGAGAGGTTGCGGCAGTGAAGCGCTTCATCGCCGGTGTCGTCGAGAGCTAGTGGTGGCGCTAGGGTTCATTCGGGGGTGAAAGAAGAGATAATGACCACAGTGAATTGTGTATTTATAGGGATAGAGGCGGCACCGCGCTATTACACAGGTGCCCCTGGCGATTCGCATCTGAACAGCACGTGGCCATCATGCGGAGTCTCGAGGGCAGTTCCACATCCCACGCACGCCTGGATTGTCGGGTGGTCGTTCCTACTTCTCCGGATTTCTTGTGGATGAATAAGCATTGAAAACGGTTTTAAAGTTTGTCTCTGTGTCTTCTGCTGACAAGGACGCAGAGAAGACATTCGAAAATTTCAATAGGATGCATATGACTTGGAGAGATAGAATTTGAGATAAAAAGCATGGAGAGATTAGGGTCCGATCACATTCACTTAGTTCAAAAGATTCAAAACAAGAAGACATAGCTATAAGTGAATGCTGTAGAGGACAGAACACTAGTATATATATATATATCTATATAATCCACGTAATGAAGATAATCATGAAGACATGTAGAGATTGAAGCCAAATCAAATGTGAAGACATTGCTAGGTAACGCCATGAGTGAAACACTTCAAAAATAGAACGTTTGGTGGTGGCGTTACCCACCATATAGGAAGTATTAGACTCAGACACGGCGCACAATTATCGTGGCGCTCCGAAGTCAATTTCCACATTAATGTATTCACACTTAGAATATATGTCTTCATTGGTTGAAGATATACGTTACTTTGTGTGTTGCACATCTAAGTCATCAATATGCATAAGTGTTAGGATGTGTGCCTGATCACAGGACATTTGAGGATTCCAAGATATTTAGCTCACACCGTAACTTGCAAAATCTCTTCTCATCCAAGGGCTTGGTGAAGATATCTGCCAATTGCTCTTCAGTGTTGACGTGTATGATATCAATATCTTCCTTTGTAACATGATCTTTGAGAAAGTGATGACGAATTTCAATGTGCTTTGTCTTCGAGTGCTGAACTGGGTTGTTGGCGATCTTGATGGTGCTTTCGTTATCGCAGTAGAGAGGCACTTGCTTCAGTTGAATGCCATAGTCCTTGAGGGTTTGCTTCATCCACAGAAGCTGAGCGCAGCAAGGTCCAGCAGCAATGTATTCAGATTCAGCAGTGGAGAGGGATACACAGTTCTGCTTCTTTGAAGACCAACACACAAGTGATCGCCCCAGAAAGTGACATGTGCCTGATGTAGACTTTCGATCAACCTTGTCACCAGCATAATCAGCATCCGAGAATACAACCAGATCAAACTCTGAGCCCTTTGGATACCACAATCCTAGAGTTGGGGTGTGAGCCAAATATCTAAGAATTTGCTTCACTGCTAAGTGATGCGACTCCTTTGGTGCCGCTTGAAATCGAGCACACATGCAAACACTAAGCATAATATCTGGCCTAGATGCACATAAATAAAGCAAAGAACCAATCATGGAGCGGTATACCTTTTGATCGAACTCTTTACCATTGTCGTCAGGACCCAGATGATGTTTGGCTGGCATTGGTGTTGTGAAGCCTTTGAGTCTTGCATACCGAACTTCTTCAGGCAATCTTTGAGATACTTCTCTTGAGATATGAAGATGCCATTGCGTTGTTGCCGTATCTGAAGACCGAGGAAGAATTTCAGCTCCCCCATCATAGACATCTGATATTGCTCTTGCATCATATATCCGAACTCCTCACTGTACTTCTGATTGGTGCAGCCGAAGATAATGTCATCCACATATATTTGGCACACAAACAGTTCACCATCATATGTCTTCGTGAAGAGAGTGGGATCTAGGGAGCCAGATATGAAGCCTTTGCTCTTCAGGAAGTATTTGAGTGTGTCATACCAGGCCCGAGGGGCTTGTTTGAGGCCATATAGTGCCTTATTGAGCTTGTAAACCATGTCAGGATGTTTTGGATCTTCAAACCCAGGTGGTTGTGCAACATACACTTCTTCTTCAATCTTGCCATTGAGAAAGGCACTCTTCACATCCATTTGATATAAAAGTATGTTATGATGATTTGCATAGGCCAGCAGTATACGGATGGCTTCAAGTCTGGCCACAGGAGCAAATGTTTCATCGGAATCAATGCCTTCCACTTGAGTATATCCTTGAGCAACGAGACGAGCTTTGTTTCTGACCACTTGACCATGCTCATCTTGCTTGTTGCGGTATATCCATTTGGTGCCTATTATGTTATGCTTCCGTGGATCAGGACGCTTAACCAATTCCCATACATTGTTCAGCTCAAACTGATGAAGCTCTTCTTGCATTGCTTGAATCCACTCAGGTTCCATAAAAGCTTCTTCAACTTTCTTGGGTTCTGTGATTGAAACGAATGCGAAGTGTCCGCAGCAATTTGCCAGTTGAGTTGCCCTTGAATGAGTCAGTGGACCAGGTGCATTGATGCTGTCAATTATTCTGTCAATCTGCACTTCATTGGCAACACGAGGATGTATGGGTCGAAGACTTTGCTCTTGCTGATCTATGTTGTCGTGGGGAGGAATGTCTTCAGGCTGAGCATTGTCTTCATGTGGATCAGGTGCTGAGATGATAAGTTCTTCTTCAGGATGAGCTTTAGAAGGTATAATTTCTCCAGCTCCCATTAGCTTGATTGATTCACTGGCTGGAACTTCATCTAGCACATCTGGCAGTTGCTCTCTTTGTGAACCATTGGTCTCATCGAACCGCACATCCACTGTTTCAACCACTTTGTAGTGAAAGAGATTGAAGACTCTGTAGGAGTGCGAATCCTTTCCATATCCAAGCATAAAGCCCTCATGTGCTTTTGGTGCAAATTTTGAGGTGTGGTGTGGGTCCTTGATCCAGCATCTTGAGCCAAATACTCTGAAGTAACTGACATTTGGCTTCTTGCCAGTAAGAAGTTCATAAGATGTCTTGTTCAGAAGCTTGTGAAGATAAACACGGTTGATTGTATGGCATGTAGTGTCAATGGCTTCAGGCCAGAATTTTCTTGGAGTCTTATACTCATCTAGCATTGTTCTGGCCATCTCAATGAGTGTTCTGTTCTTGCGTTCGACGACGCCATTCTGCTGTGGCGTGTACGGAGCTGAGAATTCATGTGTGATGACCAAGGTATCCAGATATGTATCAAGGCCAATGTTCTTGAATTCAGTGCCATTGTCACTTCTGATGTGCTTTATCTTGGCGCCATAATTGTTCATAGCCCGATTTGCGAAGCGTCTGAAGACATCCTGCACTTCAGTCTTGTAAAGGATTATGTGCACCCAAGTATATCTAGAGTAATCATCATCAATGACAAAGCCATAGAGGCAAGCAGTGGTGGAAAAAGTTGAGTAGTGAGTGGGACCAAAGAGATCCATGTGAAGCAGTTCGAAGGGTCGAGTAGTGGTCATGATTGTCTTCGAAGGATGTTTTGCCCTTGTCATCTTCCCTGCTTCACAGGCACCGCATAAGTGATCTTTCTTGAACTTGACGCCCTCAATGCCTCTGACATGCTTCTTCTTCGCAAGGGTGTGGAGGTTCCTCATGCCAGCATGCCCAAGCCTCCGATGCCAAAGCCAGCATTCTGAAGCCTTTGCCAGAAGACATACTGCAAGCTGTGGCCCTGCTGAGAAATCTACCACATACAGATCATCTTTCCGATACCCTTCAAACACTAGAGACTTGTCAGATTCCATTAGTACTAGGCAACGATATTTTCCAAAAATTACAATCATGTTCAAATCGCAAAGCATTGAAACAGACATTAAGTTGAAGCCAAGGGATTCAACAAACATGACTTTATCCATGTGTTGATCCTTTGAGATTGCAACTCTACCTAGACCCAATACCTTACTTTTACCAGTGTCAGCAAATGTGATGTGGCTCTTGTCGGATGGACGTAAGGTTGAGTCCATAAAAAGACTTCTTTTGCCAGTCATGTGATTTGTACACCCACTGTCAATAATCCATTCTGAAGACTCTGAAGGCGCTTGTGTCGTACCCTACAGTGCAGTTAGGGGGATAGGCTTCACGAAGAGAATTGTGAAGCAAAAACATTTGACAAACCAGTGGGTTATGAAAACTTAGATCCAGGTTAGGACTAATAAGAAGAGTAGCATGCGTTTCAGGTACGAAATACATAGTGATGCCATTCGGGCATTTAATCTTGCGCCCCACAAGATTTTTAAGGTCCCCAGCAATAGCGTCAGAAGATTTTGGTTTTCTGCTGGAGACCTTTCCCTGCAATAGAGAGTTAAGCTTTCTTAACCACCCACATCTTCAAGGGTGGCTTAGAAGCAATAAATCTAAGTGCAGCATCTGAGAATTTTGGCTTTGGAGCCCTAGCAAACAGTCTAGCAGGCGGGCAATAGTACTCATAAGAATAGGCAGAATAGTTCTTGGTCATATGAACATGACGGTTTGAAGAACCGCTCTCATATGCCTGAGTATAGTTTCCCTGCAAAACATTTGCGTTAGTGCGACTCAGTCGAGTCCTCTGTCTGTATGAAGCCTTTGGACCATATGAAGCCTTTGGTCTGAGGTTTGTCTTCTTCATGTGAGGTGTCATGAGGACATTCACAGGAAGATTCTCCAGACATGTTTTTGGCACCCAGATCTTCTTCATAGGTGGTCCATTCCTATAGTTAGTACCAATGTACCTGGCAAACACTTCACCATTCTGATTTCTAAACAGCTTATAGTTTGCATCAAAGGGTTCATTAATGATAATGGGGTTAACACAATTAAAGCCAGATAGATTGGATGGATCTGCTGAGGATTCCTTTGCAGCAACCCATGTGGTTTTGGGGTACTGCTCAGGTTTCCAGTAAGAGCCATCAGCATTCATTTTCCTCACGAACCCAACATCCTCTTTCCTAGGGTTTCAGTTTAGAATCTGCTTCTTGAGGACATCACATAATGTCTGATGTCCTTTGAGACTTTTGTACATCCCTGTTTCAAGCAATGTCTTCAACCTAGCATTCTCATCAGCAATAGCAGTGGTATCCTCAGCAGAGGGGTTAGTTACCACTTCAACAGTTGAAGATATTGCAACAGCAGTAGCAGTGGAACATTCAGCAACAGAAGTACCATTATCACGCTCAATGCATTTAAGGCATGGTGGTTCAAATCCTTCCTGAGCGGAACTGATCTGTTCGGCGCGAAGTGACTCGTTTTCCTTTTGAAGATCTTCATGAGCCGCTCTCAATTTCTCAAGATCTTGCTTCCTTTGAAGATAATCATAGGAGAGCTTTTCATGAGTTGTTGAGAGAGTATCATGACGATCTTCAAGTTCCTGATACTTAACATGAAGATTTTTTATGTCTTCAATTAAGGATTTAGATCGAGTCATTTCAGCACCCAACAGATCATCGCTTCTGTCTAACAGTTTTTGAATATGTTCCATGGCTTTCTGTTGTTCAGTGGCAATTTTAGCAAGTGTTTTGTAGCTGGGTTTTGAATCACAATCAAAGTCATCGTCACTGGATGTTTGATAGTGAGTAGTGCTTGTGTTTACCTTGGCACCGCGTGCCATGAAGCAGTAGGTAGGAGTAGAGTCGTCCTTGTCATTTGCATCGGTGTTGGTGATGAAGTCATTGTCTTCAGTGTTGAAGATGGACTTGGCGACGTATGCTGTAGCCAGACTCGCAATGCCAGAATCAGACTCCTCCTCAGACTCCACCTCTGCCTCCTCAGAAGCGGACTCCTCCTCTGAATCCATTTCCTTGCCAACAAACGCACGAGCCTTGCCAGTTGAGCTCTTCTTGTGTGATCAAGACTTTGAGGAAGACTTGGAAGAAGACTTTGAGTATTTCTTCTTCTTCTTGTCATCAGAGTCATATTCCTTGCTCTTCTTCTTCTTTCTGCTCTCATTGTCCCACTGTGGACACTCAGAGATGAAGTGTCCAGTTTTCTTGCACTTGTGACATGTTTTCTTCTTGTAGTCATGAGCAGAAGCTTCATCATTCCTTGAGCTTGATCGTGAAGACTTTCTGAAGCCTTTCTTCTTGGTGAATTTCTG
This sequence comes from Triticum monococcum, assembly GCA_034509565.1. Lineage (NCBI taxonomy): Eukaryota > Viridiplantae > Streptophyta > Magnoliopsida > Poales > Poaceae > Triticum > Triticum monococcum. Next base: position 133,421,777 of record CM067847.1, read on the forward strand.
GAACTTCTTCACTAGCATTGCAAGTTCCCATCCAATGTCTTCAGGATCATCAGAACTGTTGTCAGATTCTTCTTCAGATGAGGACACAGCTTTTGCCTTCAAGGCACGAGTTCGCCCATAGTTTGGACCGTAGATATCTCTTTTCTCAGAAAGCTGAAACTCATGTGTGTTGAGCCTCTCAAGTATGTCAGACGGATCAAGTGTCTTGAAGTCTGGACGTTCTTGAATCATCAGGGCTAGGATGTCAAACGAACTGTTAAGTGATCTCAGCAGCATCTTGACGATTTCATGTTTGGTGATCTCAGTGGCGCCGAGGGCTTGAAGCTCATTTGTGATGTCAGTGAGCCGATCAAATGTGTGCTGGACATTCTCATTGTCATTTCGCTTGAAGCGGTTGAAGAGATTGCGAAGAACACTGATTCTCTGATCTCTCTGGGTTGAGATGCCTTCATTGACTTTGGAGAGCCAGTCCCAGACCAGCTTGGATGTCTTCAAGGCACTCACACGGCCGTACTGTCCCTTGGTCAGATGACCACAGATGATATTCTTGGCAGTAGAGTCCAGTTGAGTGAACTTCTTGACATCAGCAGCAGTGACACCTTCTCCAGCCTTGGGAACGACGTTTTCGACGACATACCATAGGTCGACGTCAATGGCTTCAAGATGCATGCGCATCTTATTCTTCCAGTAGGGATATTTAGTTCCATCGAAGACGGGGCATGCAGCGGAGACTTTAATTATCCCTGCAATCGACATAGCTAAAACTCCAGGTGGTTAAACCGAATCACACAGAACAAGGGAGCACCTTGCTCTGATACCAATTGAAAGTGCGTTAAATCGACTAGAGGGGGGTGAATAGGCGATTTTTATGAAAGTCTTCAAAACGTGAAGGTTATGAAGACAAACAGTACAGATATGCCAATCACTTAAGCAGCGGAAGTTAGATTACACTAGGCAACCCATGGTCAAGTATTCAATAGAGTGAAAGCACAAGACAAGTAGCTGCAGTGTAATAAGGATCAGGTAGGAAGAAGTTATGAAGCCAAACAAATCATACAGTTATGTTGTGAAGACAGAAGATAAAGCAAGCATGCAATGGCTTCACAGTGTGTAACAGAAAGTAAAAGGAAGTGAAGATGAAACCAGTGACACGCTGAAGACAATGATTTGTTGGACCAGTTCCAGTTGCTGTGACAACTGTACGTCTGGTTGGAGCGGCTAGGTATTTAAACCAAAGGACACACAGTCCCGGACACCCAGTCCTGAACACGCAGCTCAGGACACCCAGTCCTCACCATTTTCTCCTTGAGCTAAGGTCACACAGACCTCGCCCAATCACTCTGGTAAGTCTTCAAGGTAGACTCCCAAACCTTCACAGACTTAGTTCACTGGCAATCCACAATTTCTCTTGGATGCTCAGAACGCGACGCCTAACCGGCTGGAGGATGCACAGTCCTCAAGTGTAATAAGTCTTCAGATCACTCAGACACGAAGACTTAAGTGATGCCCAATTTACTCTGGCTCTAGGTGGTTAGGGCTTTTCTCCTCGCTAGGAATTTTCCCTCAAAGGCTTCGAGGTGGGTTGCTCTCAAACGACAAAAGCCGTGCACTGAAATCTGAGCAGCCAACCGTTTATGGTTGTAGGGGATGGACTATTTATAGCCACTGGGCAACCCGACCTGATTTGTCCGAAATGACCCTGGGTCACTAAGGAACTGACACGTGTACCAACGGTCAGATTTCAAACTTACACGGTAACTTTACTTGGGCTACAAGTAAAGCTGACTTGTCCGACTCTGGACAAGATTTGCTCTCATAGTCTTCGCTCGAAGATATAGGTTTTGAATTAGGCATCACTTCAGTCATTCTGACTGGTTCTCTTGGACCCCACTTAACAGTACGGTGGTTCCTATGACTCAACACAAATGAAATAAAACTACGAAGAATCTAAGTCTTCGAGTTCCATAGGCTTCATGTGGTGTCTTCTCTTGTCATAGTCTTCAATGTGAATATCTTCAAATACCACCATTGTCTTCAATGTCTTCGTACATTTTTAGGGGTCATCTCTGGTAGTAAAACCGAATCATTGAGGGACTTCTACCTGTGTTATCCTGCAATTCTCACAAACACATTAGTCCCTCAACTAGGTTTGTCGTCAATACTCCAAAACCAACTAGGGGTGGCACTAGATGCACTTACAGCTAACCAAGGAGAAAGCCACCTTTCCTCGTATGATGTTAATTGATAATGCAAATGCTACTAACCCGTGTTGTGAGCATGTGCATCTTGTTGAGGAGAATGCTAATCTAAAGGTGCAACTTGAGAAAGGTCTTGTGTCTTGCATACAAGGCGAGAAGAGCCTCGATGACCTCTTGACCACCCAAAAGGGAGTTTTGGCCAAGGAAGGGATTGGGTACGTGCCCAAGTCCAAGAACGATAAGAAGAATGACAAGGCCAAACGACCTCCTCCTCTCAAGCAAACCTTTGTGAAGGAGTGTGATGGTGCTACTAAGGAGAAGAAGAAAAACTCCATGAAGGGTAGTGATGCCAAGAAGGGAAACGCTCCCCTTCCCAACAAAGTCGGTGACTTTAACCCTTCTTATGTGTTGTGCCGCGCTAGAGATGGGCATGTTTATGCCAAATTTGTTGGTTCTCCTTATGAGTACATTGAATGGTCTATTTGGGTTCCTAAAATCCTTGTTACTAACATCAAAGGACCCATTACAAAATGGGTACCTAAAACCAAGCATTGATCTCTTGTAGGTGTTTGCTTTCGATGGGGGATCATGGTTGCTCGATAGTGGAGCTACTAATCATATGACCGGAAGCAAGGACTTGGTGGTGGACGTGCAAAAGATTCCATCCATGCCCACCAATGTTGAGTGGGGTGATGCCTCGTCTTCTAAGGTATTGGGACTCGGCAAAGTTGTCATTTCTCATGATCTTACGATCGAGAAGGTCATGCTTGTTGAGTCCCTTGCATACAATTTACTTTCCGTTCGTCAACTAGCACTCATGGGCTTTGCCACTTTCTTTGATATTGATTCTGTGGCCCTCTTGTGGAGCTAGACTCTTAAAGTAGCCTTTGTTGGGCATGTCGAGAACAGTCTCTATGTGATTAACTTTTCGAAGCGACCCACTAAGACCGCAACATGCCTAATGGCTAAAGTTGGCGTGGGATGGCTTTGGCATCGCCGTTTAGCCCACGTCAATATGAGATCTTTGCAAAGTCTTCTCAAGGGGGACCATGTCCGTGGACGAACAAATGTTTAGTTTTTCCAAAGATCGTGCTTGCAGTGCTTGCATCGAAGGAAAGCTACATGAGAAGGCTCACCCTCCCACGACTATCATCTACTCGAAGAGGCCTTTGGAGCTCCGTCACTTGGATCTCTTTGGACCTCCATCCTTTGATAGTCTTGGGGGTAGAAAGTATTGCTTGGTGATTGTAGATGACTATTCAAGATACACTTGGGTATATTTCTTTAAGAGGAAGAGCGAGACCCAACAAACCATCATCGACTTTGCAAATGAAGCTCAACGACAACACAATGCAAAGATCTTACAATAAGAAGTGACAACGGCTCCGAGTTCAAGAACTACACCTTGGATGAGTCTTTGAGTGATGAGGGAATCAAGCATCAATATTCCGCACCTTATACCCCTCAACAAAATGGTGTAGCGGAGAGGAAGAACCGGACGTTGATGGATGCGGCAAGGACCATGATGGCGGAGTTCAAGTCTCCCTACAACTTTTGGGCCGAAGCCATCAACACCGCGTGCCATGCATCTAATCGGCTCTACCTCCGCAAAGGCTTGAACAAGACTCCATATGAGATACTCACCGGTAACAAACCCAACCTCAAGTACTTCCGGGTGTTCGGGTGTAAGTGTTTCATTCTCAAGAAAGGTGTTCGTTTGTCTAAATTTGAGGCTAGAGCTTATGAGGGCATATTTGTTGGTTATGCTACAAACTCTCATGCTTACCATGTTCTCAATAAGTCCACGGGACTTATTGAGGAAACGTGTAACGTGGAGTTTGATGAGAATAATGGCTCCCAAGTGGAGCAAAGTGGTACTTGTGATGTAGGCGATGAAATTCCTCCCCAAGCCATAAGAAGAATGGGTATTGGTCATATCCTACCCATTGAGGAACCCCTTGTGGCCGAATGAGAAGGACAATGTTCTACTCAAGTGGAACCTTCACCAACCCAAGACCCACACGCTTCCAAAGAACAAAGTGAGGGCCCTCAACCTCAAGAACAAGACCAAGGGCAAGATCAATCCCAAGATGGTGTTGTAACATCATGTGATGCCCAAGGTCAAGCTCCCTCCTCCGAGCAAGTTCAAGATCAAGTTCCACAAGATCAAGAACAAGCTCAAGACGACGCTCAAGATGATCAAGTGACCACTCCTCGCCTCACCCCCGAGGAGGAATTGGAGTGTCGTGCCGCCAAGGTTGCTTCCAAGCTCTCCACCAAGGATCATCTCATGACGAATGTGCTTGGAAGCTTAAGAAAGGGGGTATGCACTCGTAGACAATTCGCAAACTATTGTGAACATCACACATTTGTCTCTTGTGTCGAACCCCACAAGGTCTATGAGGCGCTGGAAGATCCGGATTGGCTCAATGCCATGCATGAAGAACTCAACAACTTCGAGCGCAACAAAGTGTGGAGATTGGTGCCAAGGCCAACGGTGAACCACAATGTCATTGGAACCAAGTGGATATTTAAGAACAAGCAAGATGCTCATGGGATTATCATTCGCAACAAGGCTCGTTTGGTAGCACAAGGGTACTCCCAAGTCGAGGGTATCGACTACGGTGAAACCTTTGCTCCCGTTGCTCGTCTTGAATCCATTCGCATGTTGATTGCATATGCTTCTCATCATAACTTTAAGTTACAACAAATGGATGTGAAGAGTGCTTTTCTTAATGGTGCGATTAATGAATTGGTTTATGTCAAGCAACCCCCCGGGTTCGAGGATCCCTACTTTCCCAATCATGTGTATCAACTCGATAAGGCACTCTATGGCCTTAAACAAGCCCCACGTGCGTGGTATGACCACCTTACCGAGTTGTTACAAGACTGTGGTTTTGAAGTTGGGCTAATCAACCCCACTCTTTTTACTAAGAAGGTCAAAGGGGAGTTGTTTGTGTGCCAATTATATGTTGATGATATTATCTTTGGTTCCCCTAACAAAGCTTTCAATGAGGAATTTGCCGCTCTCATGACCTCAAAGTTCGAGATGTCTTCCATGGGAGAGTTGAAGTTCTTTCTCAGGTTCAAAGTGAAGCAAAGGAGAGAAGGAACTTTCATCAACCAAGCCAAATACACTCAAGACATGCTTAAGAGATTCAAGCTAAGTGATGCCAAGCCGGCGTCCACTCCCATGCCCACCAAGTGCCAACTTGACATTGATCCCAATGGTAAAGCGGTGGATCAAAAGTTATATCGCTCCATGATTGGCTCCTTGCTTTACCTTTGTGCATATAGACCGGATATCATGTTGAGTGTGGGAATTTGTGCACGATTTCAAGCCGCACCTAAGGAAAGTCACTATGTGGCGGTTAAATGAATCTTTTGATATTTGGCTCATACCCCAAACTTTGGCTTATGGTACCCAAGAGGAGCAAATTTCAAGCTTGTAGGTTATTCGGACTCGGATTGGGCAGGAGACAAAGTGGATAGGAAGTCCACTTCCGGAGGGTGCCAATTTCTTGGTTGCTCGTTGGTAAGTTGGTCTTCCAAGAAGCAAAGTTGTGTGTCTCTCTCGTCCACGGAAGCGGAGTATGTGGCTGCCGGTAGTTGTTGTGCACAACTTTTATGGATGAGGCAAACTTTAAAGGATTACGGTGTCACTTGTGAAAAAGTGCCTCTTTGGTGTGACAATGAAAGTGCCATCAAGATTTCCCTCAACCCGGTGCAACACTTCAAGACAAAGCATATTGAGATTAGGTATCACTTCATTCGGGATCACATTAGGCGAGGGGAGATCGAGCTCAACTATGTCAACACTCATGATAACCTTGCAGATATCTTCACGAGGCCTTTGGATGAAGCAAGATTTCGCGAGTTAAGGCATGAGCTAAATATCATTGATTTGAGCAATGTGACTTGAACCCTTGCACACCCCACCTCACTCAACTTGTTGTCTAGTTTAGGTGTAGGCATGGACATAGGGGGAGTGTTGTTCTCTCAATGAATTTTCCCTCCCCCCATAATGCATAAACTAACCAAACTCTTTCACATTAGCCATTTCTTTATGGTACTTGTGCTTCAAAGATGGGTGTTGGTCATGGGACCAAGGTTAAAATATTCGTGGCGCCATACCTCTAAACACAAACATAGGTGGCCTCGGCCACCGTCCTCTCTTGGAGAGGTGTGTATCTTCTTTCTTCTTGTCGGTTTTGTGTGTGTGTGTGTGTCTTTTCATTTTGTCTCGGTTTCCGTTCGTGTGTTCTGCCCGGTTTGGTCGGATCTTTTTGCGGCAGAGCGGTACTACCGCTGCGTGAGCGGTACTACCGCTGACAAGCGTCAAGCGGTACTACCGCCCACCCAGCGGTACTACCGCTGCGGGGCGGGCGACTGGGGGTTAATTTGGGGCAGGGGGAGTTGCTTCTCCCCCATACCCATTCGCACCCACTCGTCTTCTTCGTTGCTCCTGCAACCTCTCACCGTAGGAGGGGCCCGGCCGGCCGCCATTTTCGTGTTGTCCCTCTCCATTTCCTCCGGTGGAGTCGATCCCCACCTTGTCCTCTTGCCATGGATGCCAGTATTGCCCCCGTTCTCGTTCTCTCTTTGCCTAGATCTTGCATCTAGTTTTTAGGGGCAATAGGCATTGTTCTTCTTGTCTTTTGTCTAAGGCAAGGCTTGAGTAGGATGGAGATGGCTTCTAGGCTCTGTGGATTGGTAGGCTTATTTTTGAATTTGGCATCTCCGGTAGTGCCGGATCTGACCACGGTAGTGAAGAACTGCCATTCCCCATCTGGCACGGTACTACCGCTCTTGTTTCACGGTACTACCGCTGGGGCGGTACTGCCGCTGGTTGGTCGCAGTACTACCGTTGTATGCCCAGTTCCTTCTTTTTCCTACCACGCTTTGATCCTTGTTGTTTTGTTTGGTGGCTTATGCTCTTTCTTTCGTGTGTTTCTTCTGGTCGTGTGTTTGGTTCCAGGTGATGATCATCCTGAGCAGCAGGTCCGTCGTGTCAACCCCGGGTGTGCAACGTCAAAGCGCTACTGCACCTCTGAGCCAGCAGGTGGTTCCTCTAGTACTCAATCGCCACTAGTAGGCGCAACCTCAAGTGCTCCACCACCACCTCAGCAGTCGAAGAGATCCGCCAACAAGCCAAAGGGAAAGACTGTGACTGAGATGACTGCCAAGGAGTTTTGGGCAAAGCGTCACCACAACCCCTATGAGGTATACCAAGATCCCACTTTGGTCAACCACCCGTTCTGGAACCGCTTTCAGTTTGCCATCTATTTTGATGTGATCAAGGACAAGAAGAATCTCTATGTTGATGTACGCTCCATCGACACGGATGCTATGGAGAAGGACCCTGAGTACTTTGGCGGAGCCCTTCAGATGTGTTCTCAGCTGAACATTCTCAGGATCATGCAGTTCAACAAGGATTTTGATGCAGATTTGGTGGCTCAATTCTTTGCTACCGTTCATCTTGGAACTAATGCCGACATGACTCTGACTTGGATGACCAATGGCAAGTTGATTTCCGTCAAGTGGCAGGCCTTCATGGAGTTACTTGATGTGGAAGATTACGGGCTTGAGACTCCAGTCGGCTTCCGCCCTCACCGCAATGCTACATCCACTCACAAGCAAGCCCTTTGGCCCTACTGTACTGTGAAGGTTAACCCAGTGACTCAGAAGGAAATCTATGAGTTGTCTGCCTATCTAGACATCCTTCATCATGTCTTCCGTGAGACTCTCTTCCCTCGCATCGGGAATCTGAATATGGTCCACTCCTATCTCGTGGACATGCTTCTTTTCTACCAGCATGAGTAGGAAGAAAACACTGGAGAGAGCCTGGACATTTCTCATGTTATGTGGTCTGAACTTCTCTCCGCCGTTTCTGAGCGCAAGTGCCCGATATATTGTCCATTCATCATGAGGCTCATTGAGAAGGCCTGGGCACGTGTCTATCCCAGAGTGATGCTGGAGACTGGAGAATTGGTTTCTCATGAGATCAAGCGTCTGAGGAAGAAGGACAATTGGGGCACCCAAGTGCCTAAAATCAGGGGTCCATCTACTACCGCTGAGCCATCTACTGCTGCTGACATGGAGATCGAGGGTGGGGCTGCAGCCAAGGATCATGAGGAGGACTTTGGGACCTCTAGTGCAGAACCTTCTTGGGCAAAGAAGCTTAAACACAAGATAAAGAAGCTTTTCTGCATGGAGTCTCATGGTCAGTACATGACTCATGTGGCTGAGAAGCAGGCCAGGGTGCGTCACAAGGAGCTCATGCGTCACCTGAGTGCGACCGTTGCCAGCGGTTCTGAGGGCCAGATCACTGAAGAGGAGGAATGGATTCACCAGCATTGCCCTTGGACCGATTCAGACGCCGAGCAGTTTCCGACCGACGACGGAGGGGCAGACAATCACGCTGAGATGTGATGTTCGAGATCCTTAGCCTGCCATCACCTGGAGCCGTAGCAACACTCTTTGCCCTTTTGGTGTCTCGATGCCAAAGGGGAGAGAGTTTAGGGATTTGTGTTGTTTCCGTGTTGCGAGTGTGTCTTTGTGTCTTGTGTTTTCTCGTTGTCTTTGTTTGGTGCCAGTGAGACCTAAGTTCTAGACATATGGTGTGAGACATATGCTACCCTATCTTTACCTTATTATCTATGTCTAATCAGTATTGTAGTATCTTATGGGTTGCATGCTTATCCTGCTTTATATCCTGCTCCCATATATCTTGTGCTTAGAATTGTCTCTATGATGTCTCTTACTGATTTACCGCTATCGTTTTGGGGTTATGCTTTAGAGACGGCCGCTTTCACGTTAAATAGGGCACCATCAAAATCCGTTGAGACGACGCCTTATGAACTATGGTTTGGCAAGAAACCAAAGTTGTCGTTTCTTAAAGTTTGGGGCTGCGATGCTTATGTGAAAAAACTTCAACCTGATAAGCTCGAACCCAAAGCGGAGAAATGTGTCTTCATAGGATACCCAAAGGAAACTGTTGGGTATACCTTCTATCACAGATCCGACGGCAAGACATTCGTTGCTAAGAATGGATCATTTCTAGAGAAGGAGTTTCTCTCGAAAGAAGTGAGTGGGAGGAAAGTAGAACTTGACGAGGTAACTGTACCTGCTCCCTTATTGGAAAATAGTACATCACAGAAAACTATTTCTGAGACACCTATACCAATCAGTGAGGAAGCTAATGATGATGATCATGAAGCTTCAGGACAAGATACTACTGAACCACGTAGATCAACCAGAGTGAGATCTGCACCAGAGTGGTACGGTAATCCAGTTCTGGAAGTCATGCTACTAGATCATGATGAACCTACGAACTATGAAGAAGCGATGGTGAGCCCAGATTCCGCAAAGTGGCTTGAGGCCATGAAATCTGAGATGGGATCCATGTATGAGAACAAAGTATGGACTTTGGTTGACTTGCCCGATGATCGGCAAGCAATTGAGAATAAATGGATCTTCAAGAAAAAGACTGACGCTGACGGTAATATTACTGTCTATAAAGCTCGACTTGTCGCAAAAGGTTTTCGACAAGTTCAAGGGGTTGACTACGATGAGACCTTCTCACCCGTAGCGATGCTTAAGTCCGTCAGAATTATGTTAGCAATTGCTGCGTTTTATGATTATGAAATATGGCAAATGGATGTCAAAAATGCATTCCTGAATGGATTTCTGGAAGAAGAGTTGTATATGATGCAACCAGAAGGTTTTGTCGATCCGAAGGGAGCTAACAAAGTGTGCAAACTCCAGCGATCCATTTATGGACTGGTGCAAGCATCTCGGAGTTGGAATAAACGCTTTGATAGTGTGATCAAAGCATTTGGCTTTATACAGACTTTTGGAGAAGCCTGTATTTACAAGAAAGTGAGTGGGAGCTCTGTAGCATTTCTGATATTATATGTGGATGACATATTGCTGATTGGAAATGATATAGAATTTCTGGATAGCATAAAGGGATACTTGAATAAAAGTTTTTCGATGAAAGACCTCGGGGAAGCTGCTTACATATTAGGCATAAAGATCTATAGAGATAGATCAAAACGCTTAATTGGACTTTCACAGAGCACATACCTTGACAAGATTTTGAAGAAGTTCAAAATGGATCAAGCAAAGAAAGGGTTCTTGCCTGTGTTACAAGGTGTGAAGTTGAGTCAGACTCAATGCCCGACCACTGCAGAAGATAGAGAGAAAATGAAAGATGTTCCCTATGCTTCAGCCATAGGCTCTATCATGTATGCAATGCTGTGTACCAGACCTGATGTGTGCCTTGCTATAAGTTTAGCAGGGAGGTACCAAAGTAATCCAGGAGTGGATCACTGGATAGCGGTCAAGAACATCCTAAAATACCTGAAAAGGACTAGGGATATGTTTCTCGTATATGGAGGTGACAAAGAGCTCACCGTAAGAGGTTACGTTGATGCAAGCTTTGACACTGATCCGGACGATTCTAAATCGCAAACCGGATACGTGTTTACTTTAAACGGTGGAGCTGTCAGTTGGTGCAGTTCTAAACAAAGCGTCGTAGCGGGATCTACATGTGAAGCGGAGTACATAGCTGCTTCGGAAGCAGCGAACGAAGGAGTCTGGATGAAGGAGTTCATATCCGATCTAGGTGTCATACCTAGTGCATCGGGTCCAATGAAAATCTTCTGTGACAATACTGGTGCAATTGCCTTGGCAAAGGAATCCAGATTTCACAAAAGAACCAAACACATCAAGAGACGCTTCAACTCCATCCGGGATTTAGTCCAGGTGGGAGACATAGAGATTTGCAAGATACATACGGATCTGAATGTTGCAGACCCGTTGACTAAGCCTCTTCCACGAGCAAAACATGATCAGCACCAAGGCTCCATGGGTGTTAGAATCATTACTGTGTAATCTAGATTATTGACTCTAGTGCAAGTGGGAGACTGAAGGAAATATGCCCTAGAGGCAATAATAAAGTTATTATTTATTTCCTTATATCATGATAAATGTTTATTATTCATGCTAGAATTGTATTAACCGGAAACATAATACATGTGTGAATACATAAACCAACAGAGTGTCACTAGTATGCCTCTACTTGACTAGCTCGTTAATCAAAGATGGTTATGTTTCCTAACCATGAACAAAGAGTTGTTATTTGATTAACGAGGTCACATCATTAGTTGAATGATCTGATTGACATGACCCATTCCATTAGCTTAGCACCCGATCGTTTAGTATGTTGCTATTGCTTTCTTCATGACTTATACATGTTCCTATAACTATGAGATTATGCAACTCCCGTTTACCGGAGGAACACTTTGGGTACTACCAAACGTCACAACGTAACTGGGTGATTATAAAGGAGTACTACAGGTGTCTCCAATGGTAGATGTTGGGTTGGCGTATTTCGAGATTAGGGTTTGTCACTCCGATTGTCGGAGAGGTATCTCTGGGCCCTCTCGGTAATGCACATCACATAAGCCTTGCAAGCACTGCAACTAATATGTTAGTTGTGAGATGATGTATTACAGAACGAGTAAAGAGACTTGCCAGTAACGAGATTGAACTAGGTATTGGATACCGATGATCAAATCTCGGGCAAGTAACATACCGATGACAAAGGGAACAACGTATGTTGTTATGCGGTCTGACCGATAAAGATCTTCGTAGAATATGTAGGAGCCAATATGGGCATCCAGGTCCCGCTATTGGTTATTGACCGGAGACGTGTCTCGGTCATGTCTACATTGTTCTCGAACCGTAGGGTCCGCACGCTTAACGTTACGATGACAGTTATTATGAGTTTATGCATTTTGATGTACCGAAGGTTGTTCGGAGTCCCGGATGAGATCACGGACATGACGAGGAGTCTCGAAATTGTCGAGGCGTAAAGATTGATATATTGGAAGCCTATGTTTGGACATCGGAAGTGTTCCGGGTGAAATCGGGATTTTACCGGATTACCGGGAGGGTTACCGGAACCCCCCGGGAGCCAAATGGGCCAACATGGGCCTTAGTGTAAAGGTGAGAGGGCAGCCCACATAGGGCTGCGCCTCCCCCCTCTCCCTAGTCCTATTAGGACTAGGAGAGGGGCCGGCCACCTCTCTCTCTCTCTCCCCTTTAAAGGATTCCTAGTTGGACTAGGATTGGAGGGGGGAGTCCTACTCCCGGTAGGAGTAGGACTCCTCCTGCGCCTCCCTCTCTTTGGCCGGCCAGCCCCCCTCCCTCCAACCTTTATATACGGGGGCAGGGGACACCCCAAGACACACAACTTGATCCTTGAGATCGTTCCTTAGCCGTGTGCGGTGCCCCCTGCCACCAAATTCCACCTCGGTCATATCGTTGTAGAGCTTAGGCGAAGCCCTGCGTCGGTAGTACATCAAGATCGTCATCACGCCGTCGTGCTGACGGAACTCTTCCTTGACGCTTTGCTGGATCGGAGCCCGAGGATCGTCATCGAGCTGAACGTGTGCTAAGAACTCGGAGGTGCCGGAGTAACGGTACTTGGATCGGTCGGATCGGGAAGAAGACGTACGACTACTTCCTCTACGTTGTGTGATCGCTTCCGCAGTCGGTCTGCGTTGGTACATAGACAATACTCTTCCCCTCGTTGCTATGCATCACCATGATCTTGCGTGTGCGTAGGAAAATTTTCGAAATTACTACGTTCCCCAACAGTGGCATCCGAGCCTAGGTTTTATGGTTTGATGTTATTTGCACGAGTAGAACACAAGTGAGTTGTGGGCGATACAAGTCATACTGCCTACCAGCATGTCATACTTTGCTTCGGCGGTATTGTTGGGTGAGACGATCCGGACCAACCTTACGCGTACTCTTACGCGAGACCGGTTCCCTCGACGTGCTTTGCACATAGATGGCTTGCGGAAGACTGTCTCTCCAACTTTAGTTGAACCAAGTGTGACTACGCCCGGTCCTTGAGAAGGTTAAAACGGAGTCTATTTGACGAACTATCGTTGTGGTTTTGATGCGTAGGTGAGATGAGTTCTTACTTAAGCCCGTAGCAGCCACGTAAAACTTGCAACAACAAAGTAGAGGACGTCTAACTTGTTTTTGCAGGGCATGTTGTGATGTGATATGGTCAAGGCATGATGCTGATTTTATTGTATGAGATGATCATGTTTTGTAACCGAGTTATCGGCAACTGGCAGGAGCCATATGGTTGTCGCTTTATTGTATGCAATGCAATCGCGATGTAATGCTTTACTTTATTACTAAGCGGTAGTGATAGTCGTGGAAGCATAAGATTGGCGAGACGACAACGATGCTACGATGGAGATCAAGGTGGCGCGCCGGTGACGATGGTGATCATGACGGTGCTTCGGAGATGGAGATCACAAGCACAAGATGATGATGGCCATATCATATCACTTATATTGATTGCATGTGATGTTTATCCTTTTATGCATCTTATCTTGCTTTGATTGATGGTAGCATTATAAGATGATCTCTCACTAAATTATCAAGAAGTGTTCTCCCTGAGTATGCACCGTTGCCAAAGTTCGTCGTGCCCAGACACCACGTGATGATCGGGTGTGATAAGCTCTACGTCCATCTACAACGGGTGCAAGCCAGTTTTGCACACGCAGAATACTCAGGTTAAACTTGATGAGCCTAGCATATGCAGATATGGCCTCGGAACACAGAGACCGAAAGGTCGAGCGTGAATCATATAGTAGATATGATCAACATGACGATGTTCACCATTGAAAACTACTCCATCTCACGTGATGATCGGTTATGGTTTAGTTGATTTGGATCACGTGATCACTTAGAGGATTAGAGGGATGTCTATCTAAGTGGGAGTTCCTAAGTAATTTGATTAACTGAACTTAAACTTATCATGAACTTAGTACCTGATAGTATCTTGCTTGTTTATGTTGATTGTAGATAGATGGCTCGTGCTGTTGTTCCATTGAATTTTAATGCGTTCCTTGAGAAAGCAAAGTTGAAAGATGATGGTAGCAATTACACGGACTGGGTCCGTAACCTGAGGATTATCCTCATTGCTGCACAGAAGAATTACGTCCTGGAAGCACCGCTGGGTGCCAGGCCTGCTGCTGGAGCAACACCAGATGTTATGAACGTCTGGCAGAGCAAAGCTGATGACTACTCGATAGTTCAGTGTGCCATGCTTTACGGCTTAGAATCGGGACTTCAACGACGTTTTGAACGTCATGGGGCATATGAGATGTTCCAGGAGTTGAAGTTAATATTTCAAGCAAATGCCCGAATTGAGAGATATGAAGTCTCCAATAAGTTCTATAGCTGCAAGATGGAGGAGAACAGTTCTGTCAGTGAGCATATACTCAAAATGTCTGGGTATAATAATCACTTGATTCAGATGGGAGTTAATCTTCCAGATGATTGCGTCATTGACAGAATTCTCCAATCACTGCCACCAAGCTACAAGAGCTTCGTGATGAACTATAATATGTAAGGGATGAACAAGACTATTCCCGAGCTCTTCGCAATGCTGAAAGCTGCGGAGGTAGAAATCAAGAAGGAGCATCAAGTGTTGATGGTTAGCAAAACCACTAGTTTCAAGAAAAAGGGCAAAGGGAAGAAGAAGGGAAACTTCAAGAAGAACAGCAAGCAAGTTGCTGCTCAGGAGAAGAAACCCAAGTCTGGACCTAAGCCTGAAACTGAGTGCTTCTACTGCAAGCAGACTGGTCACTGGAAGCGGAACTGCCCCAAGTATTTGGCGGATAAGAAGGATGGCAAGGTGAACAAAGGTATATGTGATATACATGTTATTGATGTGTACCTTACTAGAGCTCGCAGTAGCACCTGGGTATTTGATACTGGTTCTGTTGCTAATATTTGCAACTCGAAACAGGGACTACGGAATAAGCGGACGCTAGCAAAGGACGAGGTGACGATGCGCGTGGGAAACGGTTCCAAAGTCGATGTGATCGCGGTCGGCACGCTACCTCTACATCTACCTTCGAGATTAATATTAGACCTAAATAATTGTTATTTGGTGCCAGCGTTGAGCATGAACATTATATCTGGATCTTGTTTAATGCGAGACGGTTATTCATTTAAATCAGAGAATAATGGTTGTTCTATTTATATGAGTAATATCTTTTATGGTCATGCACCCTTGAAGAGTGTTCTATTCTTATTGAATCTCGATAGTAGTGATACACATATTCATAATGTAGAAGCCAAAAGATGCAGAGTTGATAATGATAGTGCAACTTATTTGTGGCACTGCCGTTTAGGTCATATCGGTGTAAAGCGCATGAAGAAACTCCATACTGATGGGCTTTTGAAACCACTTGATTATGAATCACTTGGTACTTGCGAACCGTGCCTCATAGGCAAGATGACTAAAACACCGTTCTCCGGTACTATGGAGAGAGCAATAGATTTATTGGAAATCATACATACCGATGTATGTGGTCCGATGAATATTGAGGCTCGTGGCGGATATCGTTATTTTCTCACCTTCACAGATGATTTAAGCAGATATGGGTATATCTACTTAATGAAACATAAGTCTGAAACATTTGAAAAGTTCAAGGAATTTCAGAGTGAAGTTGAAAATCATCGTAACAAGAAAATAAAGTTTCTACGATCTGATCGTGGAGGAGAATATTTGAGTTACGAGTTTGGTATACATTTGAAAAATTGTGGAATAGCTTCGCAACTCACGCCACCCGGAACACCACAGCGTAATGGTGTGTCCGAACGGCGTAATCGTACTTTACTAGATATGGTGCGATCTATGATGTCTCTTACTGATTTACCACTATCGTTTTGGGGTTATGCTTTAGAGACGGCCGCTTTCACGTTAAATAGGGCACCATCAAAATCCGTTGAGACGACGCCTTATGAACTATGGTTTGGCAAGAAACCAAAGTTGTCGTTTCTTAAAGTTTGGGGCTGCGATGCTTATGTGAAAAAACTTCAACCTGATAAGCTCGAACCCAAAGCGGAGAAATGTGTCTTCATAGGATACCCAAAGGAAACTGTTGGGTATACCTTCTATCACAGATCCGACGGCAAGACATTCGTTGCTAAGAATGGATCATTTCTAGAGAAGGAGTTTCTCTCGAAAGAAGTGAGTGGGAGGAAAGTAGAACTTGACGAGGTAACTGTACCTGCTCCCTTATTGGAAAATAGTACATCACAGAAAACTGTTTCTGCGACACCTATACCAATCAGTGAGGAAGCTAATGATGATGATCATGAAGCTTCAGGACAAGATACTACTGAACCACGTAGATCAACCAGAGTGAGATCCGCACCAGAGTGGTACGGTAATCCAGTTCTGGAAGTCATGCTACTAGATCATGATGAACCTACGAACTATGAAGAAGCGATGGTGAGCCCAGATTCCGCAAAGTGGCTTGAGGCCATGAAATCTGAGATGGGATCCATGTATGAGAACAAAGTATGGACTTTGGTTGACTTGCCCGATGATCGGCAAGCAATTGAGAATAAATGGATCTTCAAGAAAAAGACTGACGCTGACGGTAATATTACTGTCTATAAAGCTCGACTTGTCGCAAAAGGTTTTCGAAAAGTTCAAGGGGTTGACTACGATGAGACCTTCTCACCCGTAGCGATGCTTAAGTCCGTCAGAATTATGTTAGCAATTGCTGCGTTTTATGATTATGAAATGTGGCAAATGGATGTCAAAATTGCATTCCTGAATGGATTTCTGGAAGAAGAGTTGTATATGATGCAACCAGAAGGTTTTGTCGATCCGAAGGGAGCTAACAAAGTGTGCAAACTCCAGCGATCCATTTATGGACTGGTGCAAGCATCTCGGAGTTGGAATAAACGCTTTGATAGTGTGATCAAAGCATTTGGCTTTATACAGACTTTTGGAGAAGCCTGTATTTACAAGAAAGTGAGTGGGAGCTCTGTAGCATTTCTGATATTATATGTGGATGACATATTGCTGATTGGAAATGATATAGAATTTCTGGATAGCATAAAGGGATACTTGAATAAAAGTTTTTCGATGAAAGACCTCGGGGAAGCTGCTTACATATTAGGCATAAAGATCTATAGAGATAGATCAAAACGCTTAATTGGACTTTCACAGAGCACATACCTTGACAAGATTTTGAAGAAGTTCAAAATGGATCAAGCAAAGAAAGGGTTCTTGCCTGTGTTACAAGGTGTGAAGTTGAGTCAGACTCAATGCCCGACCACTGCAGAAGATAGAGAGAAAATGAAAGATATTCCCTATGCTTCAGCCATAGGCTCTATCATGTATGCAATGCTGTGTACCAGACCTGATGTGTGCCTTGCTATAAGTTTAGCAGGGAGGTACCAAAGTAATCCAGGAGTGGATCACTGGATAGCGGTCAAGAACATCCTGAAATACCTGAAAAGGACTAGGGATATGTTTCTCGTATATGGAGGTGACAAAGAGCTCACCGTAAGAGGTTACGTTGATGCAAGCTTTGACACTGATCCGGACGATTCTAAATCGCAAACCGGATACGTGTTTACTTTAAACGGTGGAGCTGTCAGTTGGTGCAGTTCTAAACAAAGCGTCGTAGCGGGATCTACATGTGAAGCGGAGTACATAGCTGCTTCGGAAGCAGCGAACGAAGGAGTCTGGATGAAGGAGTTCATATCCGATCTAGGTGTCATACCTAGTGCATCGGGTCCAATGAAAATCTTCTGTGACAATACTGGTGCAATTGCCTTGGCAAAGGAATCCAGATTTCACAAAAGAACCAAACACATCAAGAGACGCTTCAACTCCATCCGGGATTTAGTCCAGGTGGGAGACATAGAGATTTGCAAGATACATACGGATCTGAATGTTGCAGACCCGTTGACTAAGCCTCTTCCACGAGCAAAACATGATCAGCACCAAGGCTCCATGGGTGTTAGAATCATTACTGTGTAATCTAGATTATTGACTCTAGTGCAAGTGGGAGACTGAAGGAAATATGCCCTAGAGGCAATAATAAAGTTATTATTTATTTCCTTATATCATGATAAATGTTTATTATTCATGCTAGAATTGTATTAACCGGAAACATAATACATGTGTGAATACATAAACCAACAGAGTGTCACTAGTATGCCTCTACTTGACTAGCTCGTTAATCAAAGATGGTTATGTTTCCTAACCATGAACAAAGAGTTGTTATTTGATTAACGAGGTCACATCATTAGTTGAATGATCTGATTAACATGACCCATTCCATTAGCTTAGCACCTGATCGTTTAGTATGTTGCTATTGCTTTCTTCATGACTTATACATGTTCCTATAACTATGAGATTATGCAACTCCCGTTTACCGGAGGAACACTTTGGGTACTACCAAACGTCACAACATAACTGGGTGATTATAAAGGAGTACTACAGGTGTCTCCAATGGTAGATGTTGGGTTGGCGTATTTCGAGATTAGGGTTTGTCACTCCGATTGTCGGAGAGGTATCTCTGGGCCCTCTCGGTAATGCACATCACATAAGCCTTGCAAGCACTGCAACTAATATGTTAGTTGTGAGATGATGTATTACAGAACGAGTAAAGAGACTTGCCAGTAACGAGATTGAACTAGGTATTGGATACCGAAGATCGAATCTCGGGCAAGTAACATACCGATGACAAAGGGAACAACGTATGTTGTTATGCGGTCTGACCGATAAAGATCTTCGTAGAATATGTAGGAGCCAATATGGGCATCCAGGTCCCGCTATTGGTTATTGACCGGAGACGTGTCTCGGTCATGTCTACATTGTTCTCGAACCGTAGGGTCCGCACGCTTAACGTTACGATGACAGTTATTATGAGTTTATGCATTTTGATGTACCAAAGGTTGTTCGGAGTCCCGGATGAGATCACGGACATGACGAGGAGTCTCGAAATGGTCGAGGCGTAAAGATTGATATATTGGAAGCCTATGTTTGGACATCGGAAGTGTTCCGGGTGAAATCGGGATTTTACCGGATTACCGGGAGGGTTACCGGAACCCCCCGGGAGCCAAATGGGCCAACATGGGCCTTAGTGGAAAGGTGAGAGGGCAGCCCACATAGGGCTGCGCCTCCCCCCCTCTCCCTAGTCCTATTAGGACTAGGAGAGGGGCCGGCCACCTCTCTCTCTCTCCCCCCTTTAAAGGATTCCTAGTTGGACTAGGATTGGAGGGGGGAGTCCTACTCCCGGTAGGAGTAGGACTCCTCCTGCGCCTCCCTCTCTTTGGCCGGCCAGCCCCCCTCCCTCCAACCTTTATATACGGGGGCAGGGGACACCCCAAGACACACAACTTGATTCTTGAGATCGTTCCTTAGCCGTGTGCGGTGCCCCCTGCCACCAAATTCCACCTCGGTCATATCGTTGTAGAGCTTAGGCGAAGCCCTGCGTCGGTAGTACATCAAGATCGTCACCACGCCGTCGTGCTGACGGAACTCTTCCTCGACGCTTTGCTGGATCGGAGCCCGAGGATCGTCATCGAGCTGAACGTGTGCTAAGAACTCGGAGGTGCCGGAGTAACGGTACTTGGATCGGTCGGATCGGGAAGAAGACGTACGACTACTTCCTCTATGTTGTGTGATCGCTTCCGCAGTCGGTCTGCGTTGGTACGTAGACAATACTCTTCCCCTCGTTGCTATGCATCACCATGATCTTGCGTGTGCGTAGGAAAATTTTCGAAATTACTACGTTCCCCAACAGTAGTACCGCTCAAGAGCGGTAGTACCGCTCTGCCACCGCGGCAGTACCGCTCTAGGCCCGTCTGGCAGTACTGCGATGGGCCAGTCCCTCCTTTGTCTTCTAGCCCTCTCTGCTGGGCAGTAGTACCGTAGGGGGAGCGGTAGTACCGCTGCCCTCTGCGGTAGTACCGCCCTCTGCGGGGCTATTTAGTGGGGTAACGGTTGGATTGTTGCCCCCACTATAAAAGGGGGTCCCCTTCTTCCCCATTGACCTACCTCTTCCCCCTCAAGCTCCATTAATGCTCCAAGCTCCATTTTCGCCCGATCTCTCTCCCTAGCCAATCAAACTTGTTGATTTGCTCGGGAGTGGTTGAGAAGGCCCCGATCTACACTTCACCAAGAGATATTTGATTCCCCCACCTATCCCTAGCGGATCTTGTTACTCTTGGGTGTTTGAGCACCCTAGACGGTTGAGGTCACCACGGAGCCATAGTCCATTGTGGTGAAGCTTCGTGGTATGGTTGGGAGCCTCCGATTATGTTGTGGAGATTGCCCCAACCTTGTTTGTAAAGGTCGGTTGCCGCCTCCAAGGGCCCCAATAGTGGAATGACGGCATCTCGCGTTGTGTGAGGGCATGAGGAGAATACGGTGGCCCTAGTGGCTTCTTGGGGAGCATTGTGCCTCCACACAGCTCTAATGGAGACGTACTTCCCCTCGAAAGGAAGGAACTTCGGTAACACATCATCGTCTTCACCGGGTCCACTCTTGGTTATCTCTTACCTTTACTTGTGCAAACTCTTTAGTGTTACGTCTATTGCTTGCATGTTTGTTCGGTGTTGTTGCATCATATAGGTTGCTCACCTAGTTGCATACCTAGACAACCTACTTTGATGCAAAGTTTAATTTGGTAAAGAAAAAGTTAAAAATTGTTAGTTGCCTATTCACCCCCCCCCCTCTAGTCAACCATATCGATCCTTTCAGCGTGCTGATCATATTTTCGACATGTTTCTTACCCATCTCTCTTTTAGAAAATAAGCTTAACAGATAGAAGAATTTCTGCACTGGTATCATCTGTGAGGAAAGATTCTTGCGGGAATCCTCTGTGCTCCAATGCAGATGTAAGTACCGGTTGTATATCACTATATTTTTACATCAACATGTATTTTGTTAATCGGCGTGAATCCAACCTTTATGTGATCTAAATTTAGTTGTAGCAAAATGTATGATTAAAGGCCACAATGTTGATTTTTGTAAGGAAAACTGCCTGGTAGTTTTGCATCCTGAGCTGCATGAGTGTATTATCTCATATCAATGGGTTTGATTACTTTGGTTCTGCAGTGGGTTTTTGGTGTGTTTTTTTACTATGTTGTCCTGTCATATCCCTAGCTCTTACATCATACTCCCTCCGTCCGGATTACATGTCGCAGAAATGGATAAAACTGGATGTATCTAGAACTGTAATATGCCTAGACCCATCCATTTATTTCCAGATGGAGGGAATACATGTCAATATGCCATGCCTTTCTATTCTTCAGTACCTATTCTATCTCTGTTGTAGCATGATTTATAATTGAAGCATCATTCTTCTATGTAAGGCATGCAAGGGGAAGACGGCTATGTTAGAATCTGAAGGGTTACAAACTAGGTCTTTGCAAAAGATCCAAACGCCAGGAAATAATAAACCAACTCCATTTTTCATAGATACTGATCCAGCACAGAGAAACCCAACTCCCACTGATAATAAGCAGATTTGAGTGGCCAAAGAACTAGTCCGCTCCAGTCCAGCAAAAGAATGTCAACTCCATTCTAAGAAGCATGTGTGTATCCTCGCATCGTGAAATTTTATAGCATTCTGATCATATTTTCTACACGTTTCTTACCCATCTCTCTTTTAGAAAATAAGGTTAAATGATAGAAGACTTCCTTCATTGGGATTGTATTCGAGGAAAATATCTTGCAGGAATTCTCTGTGCTCCAATACTGATGTAAGTACCTGTTGTATATCACTATATTTTTACATCAGCATGTATTTTGTTAATCGGCGTGAATCCAACCTTTATCTGATCTAAAATTAGTTGTAGCAAAATGTTAAAGGCGCCAATGTTGATTTTTGTAAAGAAAACTACCTGGTAGTTTTGCATACTGAGTTGCATGAGTGTACTATCTCATATCATGCACATTACTGAATTGTAGTGCTGCTCTGGTTGCCCATTCATTAATTGTGTCAATGTTGCTTTCGTATTACCTTACCTGGCTGATGAGAGCTGTGCCATATTGTGTTAATTTGGTGTTGGCTAGTTGCCCAAACGTTCGTTGTGCCAATGTTGCTTTCCTATTATCTGACTTGGCCAATGATAGCAATGCTAGTGTCTTAATTTGGTGCAGGCTGCTGAAGATAAGAAGACAAACTCTGAAAACAGCAAGGCAACTCCATTGTTTCTTTCCGATAAATCTAGGCCAGGTAATATGGCAATAACTCATGATTAATCTATTTGGTTCCCCTCCTAATTTATGTTATGATGCAGTGGTCGAGACACTCTCCACTATCAATAATACAAGCCTGCCAAAATCGCCATCTGAATCTGTTCACTATCATCTGCCTCGAATGCAACAGAAAAAATGTATGTTTGTGAACCAATTAATGGCTGAAGGAATGATGGAAATGGTGGAGGAATCAGAGGTGCAGAGTCGTGCGACACAACAACTGATCAATGTTTTCAGAGACAGTGTAGCAAAGCAGCAAGAACTTTCCCACATGCTTATGGGTGTCATCCGTGCTGAGGTTGTAGATTGTGACGTTGTAGATCGTTAGGTTCTGTTTATTTATTTGCACTGGCATCAATCTTTGATTGCCCAGTGGATGTAATTTCCTATAATATATGCTGGATGTGCAACATTTTTCCCTGTATGTCGTACCTTTGCTTGATCGGTTTTGGTCCTGTGCATAATTGCTCGTCGTAATGGGCTCAAATTATCTAATTTGGCCTAAAGACATGTACGAACTTTAGCGGGCCCATTAAGTTAATGGGTCGTTACCAGGCCAAAAGTTAATGGGTCGTTACCAGGCCAAAAGTTAATGGTCGTCCCTCTTAACTCCTGGGTCGTTAACAGGCCAACATAGAAGCGGGCAACAGGTGGGCCCAATTGATTTCACGGGTTGTTAATAGGCCGTTACTAAGTTCGGGCTACATATGGCCCAACTATACTATGGGCCTTTAGCAGGCCGAAAAAGACAGCGGGCTTGTACTGGACCATGAAGAGCATGGGCCACTAAGAGGACGAAAGTCATGTCGTATTGTAAATGGCCCAGCTGTGTTGTTGGCCTTTAGCAGGCCGAAAGAGAAACCGGGTTCGTATTGGACCATGAATGGCATGGGCCGTCAACAGGCTGAAAGACACACCGGTCCGGAAATTGGCCCAACACTTAAATGGGTCGCTAAAAGACCGAAAATCAGGTCCACTACAAATGGCCCAACTGATTTATGGACCGTCAACAGGCTAAAAGACACACCGGGCCGGAAATTGGCCCAACATTTAAATGGGTCGCTAAAAGGCCGAAAGATGTACATCCTGAATATTGGCCCATCCACTGAATGGGCCGTTAACAGGCCGAAATCTCATCGGGCTGATATTGAGCCCAAATATATAGGGGGCTGTTAACGGGCTCGAACTGACGATGGGCTGCAATGGTGTCAAATCTTTAATGGGCCATTGACGGGCCGAATTGGCACATCTCGTATGGGCCATGGGCTTAAATGGACCTGACACAAGTAGGTCTTATATGGGCCGGCCTGCTAATTTTTACTGGGCCGGCCTTTTTCACCGGATTGGGCCACAATTGGGTCGTGCCACGTGTCGACCTATCATAGGCGCCTCCTGTCCAATGAGTGTATGACATTTGTCCCAATGGTGAGGCAACACGTGTTTCCTTCGGTCAATGATGATTTTACACGTGGAAAATCCCCATTGGTCCGGGCTGTTAGCGGATTATCGGATCCAAAACCGGACCCTATAGCTTAACGGCGTTCCGTTACGGTGGATGCCACGTGTCGGTCACCCTTGACGAAAGCACTTCTGTGATGCGCGATTTATCATCATGGAAGTGGACACTTCCGTGATGATAATTTTGGTAATGTCATGGAACACTTCTACGGCAGCACATGTATGACTATCTTGATTCTGTCATAAAATCTTCATGGATGTACATGCATGACAAAAAACGCGACCTACTGTGACAAACACGTATAATCACGGAAGTGTATTTTTTTTGTAGTGACCATCGCCATGTTCATTGCTCCCATGTATTGGTACTTCACGTCAATAATACAACCTTGAGTATCAGTTTGATAATTCATCTTGAAGGCGTTACCTTTGGCAACACATATTAGGTATAATATACTCCACTCTTCATGATTGTTGCACTCTCTTCCCATAAAGTCGGATTTGTTCATCCTTTTAGTGCAATTTATTTCCCGTCAGCAATTTGCTATGCATGCAATCTTATGAGCAGAATTTTATTTAGGCCATCCTTTTCATAGTATTATTCAGGCACCGCTTTTTGGTCTTTGGGTATCAGAATTATTATATCCTACACAAACAAGATTTGTAGGTGAGACTGACAATTAATCATACTCTGCTGTTATGCAACACCAAGACACTTGACCTTTTCAGTCCAACAGTATCCCATAGGTACATAGATAGAATAGAACCATCATAATCTGTAAAGCAGTAGAAGAGCTAACCATATTCAAACTGCCAAGAAAAAGTATAAAGTTATTTTTATAGCAAAGACTAGCTTTGAGACAAGAAATGCATATATTTGATTGGGAAAACAAGATATGCTAGCTCAAATATTTTGTGATGCACTTATGCTCCATTTGATAGCAGAGTGGTATTATGTCCCTCAATGATTCTAAATTTCTATTATCTAACAAAATTTGTTTGTCGATCTTTGTCGCGCTGCTTTTAATGCCAGGGTCTCAGTAGAATTGTTGTTCCGCCAAAATTCAGATGTGAAGAGGAGTTCCTGATAATAGATGAACATACCAGCCTACTTGCCTACAACCAAGGTAGAATTATCAGCGGGTACGCCAGTCGGAGCTGTTGACTGAAGAAAACCTGTAGATAGCTACCATCAATGTCACTTAAGTAAACAGCCAAGATCTTACATGTGACCGTTGTTTTTGAAGCCTTATCTGCAATTGAGACTATACGGCGAGAAGACACAAGTGCATCATACATTGGATACTGAAAAGTAGACATGTTTTTACAGATGACATAGCAGAATATCACCATAGTGGAAGCAAAGCACCCTATATCCATGAAAATAAATAGTATAAGACGTCAAGGAAGAAAATGAGACATTAACATTTGATGAAGATTCAACTTCATAGGAAGTAGGGGTGCTTATAAGGGATGCTGCTATAAGGGGATGGAGGTAATCAGAAGAAATTTGCATGTGGTGAAATAACTACCTCATAGAAGAGTTAATTGGTTTTAATGTAGGAAAAATCTACAGGCTGGTTAAGCTTTGATGTATTTGATGTATAAATATTAGCACTTCGCTCTGTGTAAAAAATTTCTTGCTAATGTTATTCAATGGGCTAAGAGAATACTTGATGGACCAAGGCAAGTAGTGTTTGTAATGAATTGGTTTATGATAGTGCAAAATAAATTATAAAGAGAGTACATAGATTATTGCCATGAAATATTTTAAACTTGCAGATATTTTGGTTCATATCATGACATCCACACAAACCTAACTATCCTGCTTACAATGCTTCACACAAATAGATAAAAAATTATACCCCCCGCAAAAAAAATAAAAAATTATACGCTTTCTTATCAGAAAATGAAAAATTACGCCACTACATGTGTGGAGTGTGTTGTAGTGCTCCACAAAATATTTTTCATGACCCCTGAAAACTTTTAAGGATAGAGCGAATCACCCAAAACAATTTCCATGAAATTCCTTTTGTTGTGGTGGCAAATATAATGCTTAGAGCATCTCCAATAGATGATGTATATTTTGGTGATCCAAACCGGTGGTGTAAAAATTTACATCACCAAAAAGTGTTTTTTACATCTCCGAAAAAGGCTTAACTCCAACAGATGGTCCAAAACGGAGATGTAAAAAAGCAACTCCAATAGATGGTCCAAAACGAAGATGCAAAAATCTGAAAATGACCAACTACTACTTCATCTCAACAAAGTTCAAACATCAAATTCAAACATAGTTCAAACATAGATGACATAAATTTAAACTAGCAGAACTACTCGTTGTCCGAGGGCATCCAGTACGACTCTTCGGAGTCATCCGAGAGCCCCCAGAACTCATCCTCCTCCTCCGACGATGATGGAGGATGGGGACCACCGTCGAGGGGCCGGCCTTGTCCTCCTTCTTCAGCTCATCCTCCTCCTCCTTCTTCTCCTCGGCATCACGCTTCCAGTAGAACTCCTACTTGGCCTGGGCATACTCGGGATGCTCCCGCGCAAACCGAGCCAACGCCGCCTCGTCGCTCTCATCGGGTGTGACGACAACTGCCGGTCTCTTCTTCTTCTTCGTCGACATCTCTTCCATCCGGATGCCCTGCAGCACGAGCCACTCTGCCACCGCCCAGGTATCAATTGCCGGGAACTTAAGGTTCGTCTTCAGCTGTCTGACACGCCACACCGCCATGTCATAGGCATGCGCAACCTCATCGGTGGTGGGATACGTGCCGAGCCACCAACGCCGCTCGGCGTCAGAGAACTCCACTCCGAAGTTCCCGGAGGGCTTCACCCTCACGCCGAAGAAACTCGACTTTCCCTTCGGCATCTTCTTCGGCGCCATCGGGTGGCGGTGGCGGCCGGAGCGAGTCAGGGTGGCGACAGATGGAGAGAGGTCGGGGCGGCGGCCGAGCGGGGAGCGGGCGGCGGACGAGTGGGGAGCGGGCAGCGGCCTGCGGCGTGGGGCAGAGGCGAATGGAGTGGGGCGACGGCGTGCAGTGCCGGCAAGGGCGGGCGGCATTGTAAAATACAACACCTCGCGGTGCAAATTTACATTTCCGCCTCCACGAATTCCATATGCAATTTTTTTACAACAAGTAGTTTAGCTAGTTTAAATTTATGTCATCTATGTTTGAATTTGATGTTTGAACTTTGTTGAGATGAAGTAGTAGTTGGTCATTTTCAGAATTTTACATCTTCGTTTTGGACCATCTATTGGAGTTGCTCTTTTACATCTCCGTTTTGGACCATCTATTGGAGTTAAGCATTTTTCGGAGATGTAAAAAACATTTTTTGGTGATGTAAATTTTTACATCACCGGTTTGGATCACCAAAATATACATCATCTATTGGAGATGCTCTAAGCATTATATTTTCCACCACAACAAAAGGAATTTCATGGAAATTGTTTTGGGTGATTCGCTCTGTCCTTAAAAGTTTTCAGGGGTCATGAAAAATATTTTGTGGAGCACTACAACACACTCCACACATATAGTGGCGTAATTTTTCATTTTCTGATAAGAAAACGTATAATTTTTTATCTATTTGTGTGAAGCATTGTAAGCAGGATAGTTAGGTTTGTGTGGATGTCATGATACGAACCAGAATATCTGCAAGTTTAAAATATTTCATGGTAATAATTTATGTACTCTCTTTATTATTTATTTTGCACTATCATAAACCAAGTCATTACAAACACTACTTGCCTTGGTCCATCAAGTATTCTCTTAGCCCATTGAATAACCTTAGCAAGAAATTTTTTACACAGAGCGAAGTGCTAATATTTATACATCAAATACATCAAAGCTTAACCAGTGTGTAGATTTTTCCTACATTAAAACCAATTAACTCTTCTATGAGGTAGTTATTTCACCACATGCAAATTTCTTCTGATTACCTCCATCCCCTTATAGCAGCATCCCTCATAAGCACTCCTACTTCCTATGAAGTTGAATCTTCATCAAATATAATGTCTCATTTTCTTCCTTGACGTATTATACTATTTATTTTCATGGATATAGGGTGCTTTGCTTTCACTATGGTGATATTCTGCTATGTCATCTGTAAAAACATGTCTACTTTGTAGTATCCAATGTATGATGCACTTGTGTCTTCTCGCCGTATAGTCTCAATTGCAGATAAGGCTTCAAAAACAACGGTCACATGTAAGATCTGGGCTATTTACTTAAGTGACATTGATGGTAGCTATCTACAGGTTTTCTTCAGTCAATAGCTTCGACTGGCGTACCCGCTGATAATTCTACCTTGGTTGTAGGCAAGTAGGCTGGTATGTTCATCTATTATCAGGAACTCCTCTTCACATCTAAATTTTGGCGGAACAACAATTCTACTGAGACCCTGGCATTAAAAGCAGCGCGGCAAAGACCGGCAAACAAATTTTGTCAGATAATAGAAATTTAGAATCATTGAGGGACATAATGCCACTCTGCTATCAAATGGAGCATAATTGCATCAAAATATTTGAGCTAGCATGTCTTCTTTTCCCAATCAAATATATGCATTTCTTTTCTCAAAGCTAGTCTTTGCTCTAAAAATAACTTTATACTTTTTCTTTGCAGTTTGAATATGGTTAGCTCTTCTGCTGCTTTACAGATTATGATGGTTCTATTCTATCTATGTACCTATGGGATACTGTTGGACTGAAAAGGTCAAGAGTCTTGGTGTTGCATAACATCAGAGTATGATTAATTGTCAGTCTCACCTACAAATCTAGGTTGTGTAGGATATATTAATTCTGATACCCAGAGGCCAAAAAGCGATGCCTGAATAATACTATGAAAAGGATGGCCTAAATAAAATTTTGCTCATAAGATTGCATGGGTAGCAGATTGCTGACAGGAAATAAATTGCACTAAAAGGATGAACAAATCCGACTTTATGGGAAGAGAGTGCAACAGTCATGAAGAGTGGAGTATATTATACCTAATATGTGCTGCCAAAGGTAACGCCTTCAAAATGAATTATCAAACTGATACTCAAGGTTGTATTATTGACGTGAAGTACCAATACATGGGAGCAATTAACATGGCGATAGTGGTCGACGACTGCACAAAGGCGACCACCATTCAAATGAATAACACACCTATTACAGAGACCCCACATCGCCATCTAGAGAAGAGTCATTTGGAGGAAACATAGAGTGGAGGGACGGAGGGGGGGGGGGGGGAGAGGGCCGGCCGTCGCCCGTCGCCAGCCACCCTCGTTGCCGCACACGGAGGCCTGCCTTCTCACCGGAGGGGAGGGGAGCGGCGTCCTGAGAGAGAAGATGCACACGGTGTCCGCCCCCTCGATCTACCTCTCCCGGCACGGCCCATCTCGACGAGATGTGGCCATGATGGATCTGGTCACCGCCCCGCTGACTTCCACGACTCGATCTGGGGCCTCCCCGCTTTAAGAAAAGAAGGTGAGTGGAGGGCGGCGCCGGTGGGGAAGATGACGACTTTGGGTGGGGGAGAGGGAACAGGGCGGCTGTGCACGGGCGTTCGAGGGGGCCTCGTTCGCCTGATGAGATTTCTTTGTTATGATTTACACATTAATTTTCTTAAAATTGGTTACTTGTTTCCTAATTAATGTGATTGAGCGACTTTTCTTAAAATAAATTATTTGTTTTCTAATTAATGTGATTGAGCGATTTAAGGTAATGTTAATTAATTTAGTTTGATTTGATCTTTAGAGATTGATCGTGATTGATTATGCATTACTAAATAATTTGCGTCAGCATGGAAAATTATGATATGTTCATATTTCTTTCATTGTGTGAGAGGGTGACGCGAAAATAAACCGGTGAAGTGGGGAGGGGACGAAAAAAATCTATGAAAAAAACCTATGAAAAAACCCAGCGAAAATGGGAGGTGGGACGAAAAAACCCCGGAACGGAGACTACCAACTGCTCCATTAAAAGTAGAGATTATTTGTTTTCTAATTAATGTGATTGAGCGATTTTTTTTAAATAAATTATTTGTTTTCTAATTAATGTGATTGAGTGATTTAAGGCAATGTTAATTAATTTAGATTTGATCTTTAGAGATTGATCGTGATTGATTCTACATTACTAAATAATTTGCGCCAGCATGGAAAATTCTGATATGTTCAGATTTCTTTTATTGTGTGAGAGGGTGACGCGAAAATAAACCGGTGAAGTGAGGGGAGAGGACGAAAGAAAATCTACGGAAAAACCTATGAAAAAACGCAGCGAAAGTGGGAGGTGGGATGAAAGAAAACCCGGAACAGACACTACTAACTGCTTCATTAGAAATAGAGATACCGGATCGCTTGAACGTGACTCGATGCGGAAGAAACAAAAAATGAATTGGACCAATGCAAGGAGACAAAAGTGTGTTGCCTATCAAGGACATGGGGAACACGAGAAAACATATGTATGCTAATAAGGCATGAGAAAGGGGACCAAAAAAAAGGACAATGAATCATGATGGGAGGTTGTTAGGTGCACTGCAAATGCTATAGACAAAGATTGCTACTTGAAGAAGGTTTTAGAGGATCAATTCATTTATAACCGATGCAAGTCCAACACTCACCGACTAAAGCAAAGAGAAGACTCTTAACAAATAATATATGCTAGATGCTACAGTAAGCTTCTTACCAAAATTACTATGATTCATTTGTGAGCAATTTTAATTGCTCTATAGGTATTCACACAAATGAACTCGACGCATTTTAGCGAACAAAAATTCAGAAGGTCTTCCGTCATGGAGAAGAAATTTGGATTTGGACTTTATGTACATGAAAATCTCAAGGAAGTATGCTTTACCTCACTCTACACGTTCTTCCAAACCTACTACACAGAACAATGGTACGCCTATCTAAATAATGGTTAACCATCGCCTTATAGAATAACGTACTACAATCAATTTAACATTTTTATCATGACATTTTTTTGATGGTGTCATATAGGCAGAAAAATAATGTAGCAAAGCAATTAAAGATGAAAGAGAGCATTATAATAACCCAAAAAAACCAATGTTAAACACGTGGACCTATGCAAAAAGATTATCAACCAATACATGAAGGAGTTCTGTTACTAACATTTAAAAAAAGGGGGCTTAGCTATAAAGGCTAAGCACCGATGCATTGTGGACTTCAGTTGCTAAGCATTTTAATGCACTTAGCACCCCACTTTAGCACCAATGCATTGAAGTTGTCTAAGAAGACTATGTATAGAATGCTATTGGTCTTGATTACCGTGTGATGAGATAAAATACTTTAAAGTGCATTAGGAAGATAGAAGTACATTTTTTTTGTGGATAAATTTTAAACCCAAACGTACACTCTTCATCGAACGAAGGAAGTACTTGACAGTTCTTTAACCTAGCAACATTCCAGGGCCGACATACATTTGCATACAAAAATATCCACAACGACATAGCTTTCATTTTGCCATCTCTGTTTTTCTTGATCAATCAAAAAGCTAAAACGATGTCTGAACAAAGCAAGAGAGAGCGACCTTTTTTCGTTATCCTTTGAAAATCTGGAAGGCATCATTCCCAGTTTATACTACTACGTATTGACTTCCTCCCTCGGCCGCACGGTTTCATTTACTCCACGCAGGTGTGTTTCTCAAACCCCAATCAATGCCACCGTGCGTTTTCTCAAACCCCAACCAATGCCACCGCGAGTACATGGTCGGGTACGGCGAGCATTTATCCTCCCACGGCCCCGCGGCGGGGCCCCGGCGAGCGAATTCAAACCACAGGCGAGCCAAGAGCAAAGACCGATGATGCCAAAAGGCTCTCCCCTCCCCATCGGGCCGGGCGACCCCCGCCCCCCGAACAAGGAGAGAGGGGAACAAAACAACGCCGCGGAAATGCGAAAGCGGAAAAACTTCTGGCCCCTGTCCTCCCTCCCCCCGAAGCGATAGATTGAAGAGGAATAGGGGCCGCGTCTCCTCTTCCCCCCTCCACTCCGTCCACCACACCGCCTCGTCCGCCTCCTCCTGCCCCCTGCCCCGCCCCGCCCCGCCTCGCCTCCGTGGCCCGCTAAACCACAGCCGCGCTCGATCTAGGGTTTCCGGTCGTCGCGGCGCCAATGGCGGACGCGCGCGGGGGCTGGTCGTGGGACCTCCCCGGGTTCCAGCCTCCGACGCCGGCGGCCGGGACGCCGCTGGCGCCGCCCACCGCCATGCCCAGGGCGCCGCCGACGGCCATGGTGGCCCGCTCCTCCGAGGGGGCGCCCCGCGCGTCCGGCGCCATGCCCGTCGCCGACCGCCTCGACCAGCTCGCCGACAGCGTCCAGGTGCCTGCTCCGCTCTCGAGTTTTGGGTTGGGTTGTGCCTGTGGTGTCTGGTTCTGTCGTTTTAGCCCGATTTTTTCGGGGTGATGGGATAAGCTGGTTTGCCCTTCTGGGCGGCATCGTTGGAGTGC
Organism: Triticum monococcum; assembly: GCA_034509565.1. NCBI lineage: Eukaryota > Viridiplantae > Streptophyta > Magnoliopsida > Poales > Poaceae > Triticum > Triticum monococcum. Next base: position 133,453,999 of record CM067847.1, read on the forward strand.
GGGATGTTGCCGTGTGCCCGGCACCGGTTCGGCGAATATTTCCGTATTTTGGGTTAGGTATCCACGAATGAGCTGGCTGAAGTAGAGGATTTGGACACATGTTGATCCAGTGCTGTGATTCCATACTGTTTTTGCTCCATTTGTTTGGGGGCGTTAACGGAGGTTCTCTATTGGGTCTACAACTCAAACTTGCAGTTTAGTTACATATACGGTGTATAATTTTGAAATTTATTTGATTGAAGAACCAAGTCTGGCTGTGCTCAACTAGTAATAATGCGTTGAATTGAGGAGACTATAGGTATATGCGGGGCAATGTGTTTCTGTTACTGGTGTTAGTTCAACATGAAACAGTACCATGGTGGGATGACAGGCTCCAACATTGTATTCATTTAGTATGTTCGAGGACAAGATGACTGTTATGATTTTCCTTAATTTAGAGGAACTGAAATTACTCAACTGGAACCACATTGGGAGGCGGCGATTCCGTTACCTGCTCACTAGGAATGAGGAGTGCAAACAAACTTGAGCAGGATAATACTGTCGGCGCTTTCAATATTTATCATAATTTTGCTTTCACATGAAAAATTCCAGGAAACTATTCTTGCTAATTGATGCAAATACCAGAGCTATGATGATTATGTCAAATCAACATGATTTGATGTGCACGATAATATGTGTTCACTTCATGTTTTTCTCTTGTTCCTGCTTGTGTTGGTATTTGATCATTTCTTAAAACTCACTTTTATAAATTACACTTGTAGCTTGCTAGAGAGGACTGCTTGGAACTTAGACAAGAAGCTAGTGACCTTCTTGAGTATTCTAATGCAAAATTGGGCCGTGTCACTCGCTATCTTGGGTTTCTTGCAGATAGAACTCGGAAACTAGGTAAGTTCAATCTCTCTTCATGGTGTTCAGTTAAGTATTAACCTCGTTTCCCCCTGTGTTAATGAGGGGGTCCTGTTTAATCATTTATAAACATCTAGTTGTTTATATTTTCCTTGCCCTTTAGGCTTGTTAATGTTAATGATGATAGTGGTTTTGCCGGGGTGGTTGGTACTGTGTTTTGAAGGCTCCTGGAATAAGCTATATGCTTGCAGTGAAATTTCTCTCATTGGCACATAGCGAGCATAATATGGCTGCCGGTGTCTGTAATATAATGATTCCCTGTTTATAAATTATGGGGTGGGTTATGTGCAACTCTTATATTCATGTACTCGTGCTCTGTTTTGAAAGAGCTGGGACGTATTGCAGTTATAGCGAATAGCACATATAAGTCCCTTAAGTAGTTAAGTACATTCTATAATCTTGTGACCACAAATAGTAACTGTATGAAGCCAGTGGTAATAAAATTATCCCCTGAGCATTAAAACGACATAACAAACTGACTTTGGATGTTGTTGGATCATATCATGTTCTAAGGACACTTTTTCCCCCCAATCACACAATGTACATAGTCAGAAGAGATAGAGAATCATGCTTTTTCATGCGTTGCAACTTGCTCTGTTTTGTTATTCATCTATTTTTAATATAATTTCCATTGTTACCTGAGATTATATCTTTTGCTGCTGTAGATCAAGCTGCACTTGAAACTGAAACTAGAATCACTCCTTTGATTCATGAGAAGAAAAGGCTTTTCAATGACTTATTGACCTTGAGAGGTACTCTATTATGTTCTATACTGCCTGACTTACACACATGACTCATCTTTGTGTGTGGTGTCTTTTTAGCGTCAGTCATAATTATGAACACCTTTCAGGCAATGTCAAAGTATTCTGCCGTAGCAGACCATTATTCGAAGATGAGGGTTCATCAGCGGTCGAGTTTCCAGATGATTTTACTATCCGTGTAAACACTGGAGACGAGTCTCTTACAAACCCTAAGAAGGATTATGAGTTTGACAGGGTATATGGTCCCCACATCGGGCAAGGTAAGATTGATGATGGGCCATGCAGGATGCAATTAATAAGTGCCAGACTGCGCAAAACTTTGACAACATATTTTTGTAATATCTACAACTCTTACACTGATTCTGTCCTTCAAATGATTTCAAGGTGAACTTTTCCACGATGTTCAACCGTTTGTGCAGTCTGCCTTGGATGGGTACAATATCTCCATATTTGCGTATGGTCAAAGCCGCTCTGGAAAGACACATACACTGGTTTTCATCTACTCCGATGTGTTTATAATTGTTTTTCATGAAATTACACATTCTAAGTTACAGAATGTTTAGCTTGCATTGATGCCATTCTTGCTCCCTCTGAATTGTTTGCAAGAAATATACTATAAAAATAATAACATCTTGGTATGGCAAATATCTTCATTATGACAAGCCCATAGCACAGTGCATTATGAAAGGTACATGGAGCCTAACTTGTTTTTTCTTAAAGGTACATGCATTATGAAATCTGTCACCCTTTGAGTTCTTACGAGGTGCAATAGTCAAAGTCTATTTTATCAACCTGTGATTGTATGTTAGAATATATATATATATATATATATATATATATATATGTATGTATGTATGTATGTATGTATGTATCTTATTCAATCATGTAACTCGTGTCTCCTAACAAAGAAAAAAAATGCAACCAATGTATTGAGAGCCATTAGAATGATGAGCGTCGATCACTTGTTCACAAAGGAATGCAACGACGCTTCTCAAACAGCACTATTATTTATAGCTTCAATGGCTAATTGTAATATTTTAGTGCACTTTTAGGGCAGCACCTGTTTCTCAGAATTACTTTATTGTTTGATAAGATCTGATCCCAGGTACTGCAAAACAAGACGTAGAAGCTTACATTCTTGCTATGCTCTTGACTGAATGTTTATTTAAATTCATAGATGCACTACTCTTTGACTGAAATTCCTATGCTTTCTTTTCAGGAAGGATCTAGCCATGATCGTGGTTTATATCTCCGATGCTTTGAGGAACTATTTGATCTTTCAAACTCAGATACTACTTCCACATCACACTTTAACTTCTATTTTACTGCCTGTGAACTCTACAATGATCAGGTACTAATACAATTCTGTCAGTGGAATTCTACCAATGATCACTTGGCTGTTGTTCCGTGTCAAGTGAATATGACTGCACTTTCCTTGTATAGTCGGTATCACAGCAGCCTAATTGCATCTGTTCGTTTCGCACAGGTCCGGGATTTGCTGTCAGAATCTAGAAGCACAGCTCTGAAAGCCCGCATGGGTGTGCAAGAATCCTTCGTGGAACTTGTGCAGGAGAAGGTTGAAAATCCATTGGAATTTTCTGGAGCTCTAAAGACAGCACTTCAAAACCAATCTGTACATTCGACGAAGGCCATCGTATCTCACCTGTATGTCAATAAGTGCTATTGTCTCTCTCCATCCATACCCCATAACATTGTTTTTTTCTAGGTCAAATATCTTTTTTGTGATGCAATGATGAATGTAATATCTAGTTGTACTCCCTAGTACATTTGTCAGATAAATCTTTAAAAAGGGCATTATTTCTTGGTGGCGCATTAATCCTTTTTCTGGTACTTAATGTCTCAGTCATAGGTTTTGAATATTTAAATCTTCATTGGTGCCTATTTGAAGATGAAACGGACTATATTATTTGGTGTTCTGGGTTCATTACTTTTGAAGAAACTTAATATTGCCTTCTCTATTGTTGCTCCCTGCTCTTGCCATTGTAACTATGAAACTTTTTGTCACAAGCCACTGTTTGGATAATTTTTTAATTTTTATTTTCATTCACGGCACTAACTTTTCTAAGGAGTACTAAAAAATATTCCTTTGATTTTCAGGATTATTACCATCCATATACACTACAGAAATTATGTAACAGGAGAACATCTGTACAGTAAGCTTTCTCTAGTAGATTTGCCAGCTAGCGAATGCCTTCTTGAGGAGGATGCCAATAGAGATAATGTAACAGACTGTTTGCACGTCTCAAAGTCACTTTCTGCGTAAGTAGCATGACTCTTGTGTTCCTTGTTTTCTGTTTAGTCTGATCATTTCCTCATTGGTGATTTGATTGTTAGTGGCCTATCTCAATGGTGCATATTCATTTCTTGTTAATGCATTTATGTTTTTCCTTTTATTTAATATAAAAGTGCTCTCAATTTTGTTATGCATAGGTTGGGTGATGCTCTGGCCTCTTTAAGTGCAAAGAAAGAGCCTGTTCTGTCTGGGAATTCAAGACTTATACAAATCTTAGCTGACTCTCTTGGTAAATAGTTTCTTTCTCCATAAGGGTCTAATTATTTTTTGTCCTAAGTGCAATATAGTCTGTTCCTGGTTGGTTGCAACCAAAGTGCTAACGGAGGGTGTATCCATCTGATGCCCCCTTTCATACGTCCGTACCCCCCAAAAAGAAATATGAAACAATTTGTTTTTAGGAGATTGTAGGGCAAAATCAATGTGCCATGCTTCATAATTTTGATACAAATAATTCACATGATAAGAACACAAAATACTAACTACTCCTAAGAATTTGTAATAAAAGATGAAATATAATTAATATTAAGTGAAGTATATCTTATACTCTCATCTGTTTTTGTTCTCACAGTTTCTACTGAGTTTAATTACGTAGTTTAAAATGATGTAAGGCCATATGAGATCCTTACCATCTTAACCTTTAATAGAATTTTTCATGTTTGCGTAATTGCAATTTGGAAAGTGTAGTACCACAATAACATGTTTGATAATGCATGGTTGATTCATGGAAATGGAAATGCATCTGCTTCGTAAAAATCAGAGTCTGTTACCCATCCTTTGGTGATCCAAGCCCCCCTTCTATGTTTGACACATTAAGAAAATAAGAAATGGTAATGCATGTGAAATCAACATATGATGGAAAAACACTAGTAGCTTTTATGCCCTATTACTCTTATTGACCAATGCAATTACCTGATGCTACCATTCATATGGTATAACTAGGAAAAGAGTGATTAGATACTTGCGGTAAGGTGACCTAAGACGAGCACCAACCGCCCTGATGCCTAAGCGCCTAAAGCGGGCATAATTGTAAGGCGCTGCTTATAAACAATGCGATACTTATAAGATTTTCTAGGGTCCATGTATATTTGTCTATCCGAACACAGGCCGAAGGGAAAATGGTTCCCTTTAGCATAAAACAGATGTAGTAAGACCAAAAGGAAGCTTCCACCTCCTACCAATACCATTCTTAGTTTTACGTTTCTTCGTTCGTGCAGGAAGCAGCTCGAAGATTTTGTTGGTTGTGCATGTAAGTCCAAGTGCTTCAAATTTGTCTAGAACTTTGCCCACACTCAGTTTTTCGGCCAGAGCAAGAAATGCTGAATTGAGCCTTGGAAATCGTGATACCATCAAGAAATGGAGAGATGTGGTATGGGTTTGATCGATATTTGCATGGTCCCATTTTAACTCTTATAGCCATTTAACCATGTTCCTATTTTATTCATAGGCGAATGATTCACGTAAAGAATTGCATGAGAAAGAAAAGGAGGTTTCGGACTTGAAACAAGAAGTTTTAGGGTTGAAACTTTCTCTCTCAGAGGCCAATGACCAATGCACACTGCTCTTCAACGAAGTGCAGAAGGCATGGAGAGTTTCTTCTACACTACAAACTGACCTGAAGGTCAATACTACCCATACTACTGCTCTGAATCAAACTAATGCCAAGCTAAATACAGTCAATTATGACCATTTGGACAGTTATTTTACTGAGGCCCTGTTGTTTGATTAAAAAAATGTGTGTCCAAATAAATATTATTTAAGAGTGCATGCACAAGAACATTTATATCTTTGACACTAATATTGACAAAAAGTTTAGTTTTGTAGTTATATTATTAGTAATTTGTCATCAGAGGTACTTGGATATCATAGTATCTTCTACAACTTTTAGTAACAGCCAGTAAAAATGTAATGGTCAAATGTGTGTGTATTTGGCCATTGTCTGAAATAACGTCTATTGAGAACATACAGGGCGATTCATGCGTTTCTAGTTTTAATGTATCCTAGTCCTGGGATGATTAATTCCAACTTTATGTGGAAAAGCTACAGTAATGCTGATGGTGCATCTCTGTTTAATCTTCAGTAATTGATGTTGATGGTGCATCTCTGTTCAATCTTCATTATTTTATGTTGCTAATATATCATTCAGATGTTATTCTAGGATGTACTAACTCGTAAGTGTAGTTCAGTTATAATCTTTTGGATACTCAACCTGCAGTCTTGTAGTATTAAACATTGAAGGTGATTGACATTTTTGTTGTTCTTATCTATCGCAGTCTGAAAATTTAATGCTCGCTGACAAGCACAAGATTGAGAAAGAACAGAACAATCAGCTAAGGGACCAGATTTCTCGTCTTTTGGAAGTTGAGCAAGAGCAGAAAATTAAGATGCATGAACGCGATTTAACAATTCAATCGCTACAGGTTAAATGTTAATATGTTTGCTTATTATCAACAATCTATATTTGTCAAATTAGATAGGGCAGAATTTTGTTTCAGTATTGATGCTTATACTATTTCTTCTTGAAATTATTTTGTCTCCCTTTTCAAAAAATTCTCTTGATTAATGCTATTGTTTTTTTTTGCGGGTGAGATTAATGCTATTGTTAATATGTTCACTAAAAAAGCTAGTCATGTTTTGTGTTGTGTATGATTCTTTCACTCAATTTAGCAGTGGCTTTTGATATATAGTCTTGGACCCTGTAAATATGTAAAGCAACAACCTTCAAAATGGTGGTGCGTTTCTATTTAGCATGTGTTGGCTCCATGAAAAAATATCTATGGCGTGTGGTAGCTTCTTACAGTGCAGCCATAAAAATTCATGCTGCAAGATAATGCATTTTTTTTAGCATTTGATAGCTTCTTACAGTGCAGCCATAAAAATTCATGCTGCAAGATAATGCATTTTTTTAGCATTCCACTCACGTATAATGGTATAAGTATATGCAACAGAGTGCGGTTCATCCTTTTCATCCTTGGGTTTTTATTCACCATGCCATCATCATGTAGATGTTTTTGGACTCTCATTCTGGCTATACCATGTTTCAACTTCACTAACATTCTCCCTGCAAAAAAAAAACTTCATTAACATTCTCTTTTGCCCAACTAAATTGTATCATAATTTGGCATCTAATCTGGTTCTTCCTTTCCTAATCTGGCCATAAGGGACTATAATGTGATTACGACCAGCTTGTCTGTCACACTATTCAATAGTAGTGTATAGCTACCCGAGTTTTACTATTTGTGCATCTGCTGGTGAGATTTGAGTGTTAACTGACGTAGTATGGTTAGAAAGCCAACTTTTTTATATATTCGAATACCCACTTGTATTTTGCATGCTTATTTTGTTCCTACAATTTACAGGCAAAACTTAAGTCCATTGAGTCTCAACTTAATGACGCTCTGAACTCTAGTGATGCAAGATCAACAATTGGATCTGAATCTGCTTCAGTTATTTCAACCCCAAAGATGATGGAATCAACCGCTGAGTCATCATCAGTGACCAAAAGGCTTGAAGAGGAGTTAGCAAAGAGGGATGCCCTTATTGAGGTATTGATACTTTAATTATCTTTCATCACCAAGTATTATTTGTTCCACCTCATGCAAATGTGAGATTTTTGCTTGAATTATATACTTACGTAATTACAAAAAATTACCTCAAGTTTGAGTACGCGACTAATTAGTGGTGTCTCTGGACTTCTTTTACCAGTTCTTTCCCACCCACTGATAGCAACTAATAATGTAATTTTAATTGGTCAAACTGATCGTCGTTTGAGCAACGAGCGCTCTCACTGTCAATTTCAAAGGCATTTAAATTCAGCTTAGGAGTTTCCATCCTACCTGCACAAGGTGCAAATTTGAGAAGACAGTTTTATAGAACACTGTTGGTTGTTTGTATTCATGTTCTCATGCATAATAAAGCAAGATCATATATAAAAAGGATCTTAAAGCTATACTTATTTATCATGGATCTGATTTCTATACTCAGATTAGGAGACCTGCTAGCTTAGTGCTAACAACTCTATTGGTATCATGTACCACCTGATGTTCAACACCAATTTTTGACGAGACTTGTTTGCATCCAGTTAAATTGTATGCACTACTTTTGGAGTTCTGTGTGTTATGATGGGCGTGTATGATTTCTCTATTCTTTATATTTATTTAAGCCAAGACAAGTCAAGCTTCTGGTTCCTTCGGTTTTATGAACCGTTGGCCTTCATTTTCTGCGCTTTAATTAATGTCTTACTTTTGAAACATTGCCTTGATTAATGTAGAAACTGCATGAGGAGAATGAGAAGCTCTTCGACAGACTTACAGAGAAATCGGGATTAGCAAGCTCTCCTCAGGTGTCCTTGAATACCTTCACTGTTGGGCCCCTTTTTATTCAGTTTGTCCCATTTCCTGGACTCCTTTAGTGCTTGTGAAAAGGTCTAAAGATAAGTCATTTCTGGCACTTTGTCTTGTCTGTCCCTTGATGCTGCAGTGCATGTTCAGGCATTTTTGCGACCCACAAGGGACCAAAATTCTACTTCCATCAATCTGCACGTGTGGCTTTGCGAGTGATGATCATGATCCTCCATTCCTTATGGTGTGATGATTTTTTTTATCCATCTGCCTTGGAATGACCTGGGAATGTGACATTTGTGTGTATATCTTACTTGCCTATTGTTCCTTCTTCCCTTTTCCACTTTAAGTTAGAATTAATACGAACTGTTAACTGCATATCTTCTAACTGCCCTCACTTGTCCTTTATAATAGAGAGCTTGTTCAACGTAGCAAATGCAGAAACTCCACATGAGTTTATAACTTCACCATTCTTGTTTTGTTCTCAATGTCTTTCAGTGTACTGTGTCAACGTGAGCTGTGTCAAGAAGCTTTTATTTTATATAAGTACTCATTGCGATAGCATTTCTCTTTATGATCTGTCAGTAACTCTATTTTGCAAATAGTTTAGAAAAGCTGTGTTTGCAAATTTTGCTATAAAGCTTATAATGTTCTCATGCAGTAATATTTGTCTGTAGGCTCCAAGTCCATCTTCAAACCAAGTAACTAATGCTCAGGGAAGGGATATAGGCAGGTAAATGCTACTATGCATACATGTGCAATCAGCCAATCTCACTGTTTTTTGCAATAAAAAAAGTATCCGACCATGTTCCATTTACAACTGTATTTGCAGGAGCAACAGTGCCAAAACTCAATCACCAGATGTATTTCCAGCAACAATGTCTCAGGACAAAACTGGAAACAGTGGAGCTATAGTGAAATCAAGCAATGAGTTAGCAAAAACTACACCTGCTGGGGAGTACCTGACTTCGGCACTGATGGATTTTGATCCTAACCACTTTGAGGGATTTGCTGCAATAGCTGATGGTGCAAATAAGCTTTTGATGCTGGTCAGTACTGCTAAATTAACAGAAAATATTTGCATTGTACCTATAAGAGTTCTATTCTTCTATTGTTATAAGCTGGTTTTGCATATTTATCATTTCATTGTTGTTTTGTTATGGTCACCGGCCATCCACTAAAGCTATGACCCATTCAGAACGTCCAGTTCCATCAGATGGTCATTGGACTGTTAGGTGATTTATGGGATCGGAGAGGATATGAAAATCCAGTACCTGTCAGGATGCTGCTGTGTAGTTGGTTGTTGATGCCTGTTCTCATCTTACTAGGCTGTATGTGGCACTAACTGGAACAACTCTGTACAGAAGTTGGATGGGTACGGTCTGTCCAAGTTGTGAATTTGTTTTGATTTTGATCTTTTGATGTCCAATGCATTTTGTCCCTAATTTGTCTAGGTAGAAGAATGGTGCCGATTGGTTAGAGTTGATGCGAATCACCACAAAATCCAGTTTAGTATAATATGTCCAAAGCCCTACATGCCCAAAACCCTACTTTGACAGCTGCCTACATTTTGCATGACAAGCAGATACTACCATCCCATTTTCATATTCAGCGCAGTGATGCTAGTCATTGTTTTCTTTCTTTCATGGGAATATCTAGAGATTGTGATGTGCTGTGTGGTGTCTTGATTAAGTGGCCAGGCGTTCATATGGGATTTTATACAGTTCCTTGATTTGAGCACTATGTCTGAGGTCTGAAATCCTCAGCCTTTTTTAACTGTTTATTATAGGCTACATTAGGTATGTGAAAGCCTAGTCTGTTTCAGTTTCATGGTATTCCTGTCATAGTAAATGTTGATTTCCATTCATGAGCGACTATGTAATTATGATATGCTTCCAGGTATTGGCTGCAGTTATCAAAGCGGGTGCTGCTAGGGAGCATGAGATACTTGCCGAGATCCGAGATGCTGTCTTCTCGTTCATTCGCAAAATGGAACCAAGAAAAGTTATGGATACCATGCTAGTTTCAAGGGTCCGGATATTATACATTAGATCTTTGCTTGCTAGGTCCCCAGAACTTCAGTCCATCAAGGTGCAATGTCGCTGTCTTGCTTTTATCTATTATATTATTTTAAGCCAAGAGGCCCCATCCTTTTGTACTAAATGGGTTAGGGTATTTGTCCATTTGTTCCTTCTTCAAGGTTTCTCCAATTGAACGTTTTCTGGAGAAATCAAATAGTACTAGTCGGAGCAGAGGTTCTAGCAGGGGAAGTAGTCCTGGCAGGTCTCCTGGTTACCACCATGATCATGGTTCACGGGTTGCCTTAATGGATGAAAATGTGCATGGTTTCAAGGTTAACATTAAACAGGAAAAGAAATCAAAATTCTCCTCTATTGTTCTGAAGCTTCGTGGGATTGAGGAGGTATGTCTTGTTCTCCTTTAGCTGTTGCAGAAGTAGCACTCCCACTGAAAATTGCTTGCATATGTTACTGTTAGATCTATTTCATTTTGGATATATCTGCGGTTCTGATGGGGTCCCTATGCTTTATTGCTTGCATGGTCACTTACAGATTTTTGGTCATCATAGTGATGCTAATATGTCAGGCTAGGACATGTTATGCTAATATATTGCCACTGAATGATCTGAAGGGCTTGCCGTGCTTCTAGATGTTTTACCTATTTGAATATGTGCTAGCATTGAGTAATTGGTATTAGTGCTACATTTGACAGGAGACTTGGAGACAACATGTCACTGGAGGAAAGCTTCGGGAAATTACCGAGGAAGCGAAGGCTTTTGCGATTGGAAACAAAGCCTTGGCTGCTCTTTTTGTTCACACACCTGCTGGTGAATTACAACGCCAAATCCGAGCATGGCTTGCAGAGAACTTTGATTTTCTATCTGTAACTGGTGGAGATGTTGCTGGAGGAACTACTGGGCAACTTGAATTGTTATCTACCGCTATCATGGATGGATGGATGGCTGGCCTTGGTACAGCGCAGCCCCCAAGCACTGATGCTCTAGGCCAGCTGTTATCTGAGTACAGCAAGCGTGTTTACACATCACAGCTACAACACTTGAAGGTTTTATTTACCCGTCTCATGTTCTGGTCTAACAAATCCAGTACAATTGTTTCTCTTATCCTTCGTAATATTGCAGGACATAGCTGGCACATTGGCAACAGAGGAGGCTGATGATCCTGTTCATGTCAGTAAGCTGCGCTCTGCTCTGGAGTCCGTCGATCATAAAAGAAGAAAGGTGCCTGTAGCTCCCTCACAAAATTTACTTTCATGTGTTGCACTTGGTACACTTCACTTGATGGACTTCTCAAATTTATGAATGAAGTGCGTAAACATGATCTGTGGTTCAAATTTTGGTGATGGAATAAGTTTTTCTCTGCCTGCTCTTTACTAAAAATATTTTTAACTCACTAAGCAAGTCCTGGGGTTCACGTTGATGTATGATGAAGTCACGTTTCCACACTCCTTTTGTAGCTTCGTACATTTGAACTATTTAAGTTGACACTTTTACTTGTGGCATCTCACCCTTGTCATACTCTTACCAGATCATGCAACAAATGCGGATTGATACTGCCTTGTTAACCAAAGAAGAAGGTGGTTCACCTATCCGGAATCCTCCAACTGCTGCTGAAGATGCACGATTAGCATCTCTCATATCTCTAGACAACATCTTAAAGCAAGTCAAGGTCTGATGCTAATCATTTGTGCCTATATTTGTTTTGCCTTTTATGTTTTATACTGAGAGACATGTTTTCTAACACCATACTTGTTCATTTTTGGACATCAGGAAGTAATTAAACAAAGCTCTACAAGACCATTACGAAAATCAAAAAAGAAAGCATTGCTAGAATCATTGGATGACCTCTTGGCACAGATGCCTTCTCTTCTTGACATTGATCATCCATGTGCTCAGAAGCAGATCACGGATGCACGCAATGCTGTAGAGGTATGTACATAGTATCTCATAATCTTTGCCCTGAATGATAGAGTAGTACTTATATTTACATAGTATTACCTCCGTCCCAAAAAGCTTGTATTAGATTTATCTAGATATGGATGTATCTAACACTAAAACGTGTCTAGATACATCCGTATCTAGACAAATCTAAGACAGGCTTTTTGGGACGGAGGGAGTATCTGATAATCTATGCCCTGAACGAAAGAGTATGATTTATTGATTTTTGACCCCTCAAATAGAAATGGGGTTATGATAAAAAGATGAAGGATTTTGTTTCTTTGCAAGACAGTTCTCTCTAAATCGTACTAGATCTCTTTTGTAACAGGAGGTTTAGTAACTTCTGACTTGCAAAATTTCAACTTTATATTTAGGTTAACTAATCATTACTCTCTTTGGGTTTCTGTACATACACTAGGATGTGGGCCACCTTTACATTTTGCAATCTAGTATGAATCCCAGCTGATTGGTTGTGGTAGTCATGAATTGTTAAGACAATTGTTTTTCTTTTTTCAATATAGCTTATGCATTGCGAGATAGGGTCTAGCTTATATGAATCCCAGGAGACAGAGGGAGTAGATCTCTTTTGTAACAGGAGGTTTAGTAACTTCTGACTTGCAAAATTTCAACTTTATATTTAGGTTAACTAATCATTACTCTCTTTGGGTTTCTGTACATACACTAGGATGTGGACCACCTTTACATTTTGCAATCTAGTATGAATCCCAGCTGATTGGTTGTGGTAGTCATGAATTGTTAAGACACAATTGTTTTTCTTTTTTCAATATAGCTTATGCATTGCGAGATAGGGTCTAGCTTATATGAATCCCAGCTGACGGCTCACTTGTCATGCCAAGGCCCAAACACCAAGTCTCAGTTATATTCCATTAACTTTAGCTGATGCAACACTAACATGTATGTGTACAGTCACTGCAAGAAGACCCCGATGATCCTGCCCCTGACCCCAACTCGAATTCCAACACGCTGGGAGAGAGCGAAGTTTCACAGTGGAACGTATTGCAGTTTAACACCGGAACGACAGCACCTTTCATCATAAAATGCGGAGCAAATTCGAGCTGTGAACTGGTTATCAAGGCTGATCAACGAGTCCAGGAACCTAAAGGTGGCGAGGTAATCCGCGTTGTTCCAAGACCATCTGTTCTTGCAGAGATGGGCTTTGAGGAAATGAAAGGCGTGTTTGAGCAATTGCCGGAGGCAGTCAGCTTGCTTGCCCTTGCACGATCCGCCGATGGCACAAGAGCCAGGTATTCTAGACTGTACAGAACTTTAGCTAGCAAAGTGCCTGCCTTGAAAGAGATTGTTGCGGAGATGGAGAGAGGTGGTGTTTTCAAGGATGTCAGATCATAGTGTTAGTTCATTTTGTAGAGTTATATGTAATGTTGTATATGGAGCCATTTGAGGGCATCCCATGTAGTAACTTTTTTTGTTTACACCATGAGCAAGCCTATGTTGTAGCATTGTCTTGGGTTAAGAGAGCTCATCTTTTCTCTCTGCCTGCCACCTCTGGATGGTCAATGATTCAAAATACATGGTTGTTGTAGTTCATGGATGCCCTTGTAATATTAATTCTGCCTCTCTTTTACGTACTGCTGAAAGGCATAGCTTCGACAGTTTGACAATTAACGAAGCCTAGCATGGGAACATCTCACAAGCCATTCGGCCATTTCAGCTGAGGTGTCTGTCCGACTTGTACTATTCTGTTATTTTCGTGATTTTTTAGTATTTTACCATCTAAATCACCCACCAAATCCATAAAATGCAGAAGATGTGGCAAATTGGTTTGTCTTGGAAGGTCCCAGTGTCAAGTAAAGCTAGTAGATTCCCTGCAAAAAAGAGTAAAGCTACTCTCTCTGTCCATAATGTAAAACGTTTTTGACACTACACTAGTAGATAAACTTAACATTTTTTAGTACATCTTTGAAACGTTTTTTGACACTATACTAGTAGATAAACTTAAATTTTTAGTACATCTTTGCCTTGTGGCTTCTCTGGTTGGTGGACTTTATTCTGTACGAATATTTATTTGATACCATGGAAAGTTTCACATGCTCTATTTTGTATGTGATTTCAAAGGAATTTTTTCATCAAGTCTAAAGTTTTCTGATTTTATGACAACAATGACTTGCACCTAAATCTTTAGATAACTTCTTGCATTTTTGTAGTGACTCAACCAATTACACATTTTCTTATTTTTATTTTATTTTATTTCTGTGATTTCTAAATCCTACGAACCAAAGAGGCCATAAACACCTGTTTGGGAATTTCAAAAGAATCCTATTATTCATATTCCGTTCCTAAATATAAGTCATTTTAGAGATTCTGATATAGAATACATACATAGCAATATGAGCGAATCTACACTCTAAAATATGTCTATATTCATCCATATATATGTGGTGGATTTACAGCAGAATTCTTTTTTTGGGGGGGGGGGGGGGGGGTGTGAGACCCAAAATAAGAACAGTTGTCCAATCTAAGCCCTATAATTCTTAGGGTAAAATACTAAATTCCATCTAAGCCCTATAATCATTATTGCCTTCACGGAATTGTCCAAGGATGGGGGCCATGCCCCCCCCCCCTCCCCCGAACTATACTAAGCTCCGTAGTACCTTAGATCCCGCAGTGATGGGTTTGGGGGCTTGTCACAAATCAACCTCTAGTTATTGAAGAGTACCCCTCCATCGACAGGCGCCGACTCGTCATTAAAGCTAAACTATCACTACAAGCCCTAGATTTTCATCCATTAGTGGTAAGTATGTAACCATTGATCGGCCTAGGACCCTATCCGCCACTATTACTTAAAACACCACTGATGGGCTTATATTTTTGCTCGTTAGTGGTGGTTTCTAGGGATATAACTCTTTTGGCCATATACACATACAAGTCACAATTACAAAAAAAAAATGACCACCATTACCAAAAAATAACATCTATCACAGAGCACAAATCACACACGGAAGCACTTCACAAGAAATACATGCTATGCTGAACTAAACCTCTAGCCATTGTTAACACTTAAATACAAGTTCACCCCGTAGCTGAGTATGTGGTCCCCACTAACTTATTATTTCTTTCAATATGTAACCATGTCACCTCAACATGCAGCCATGCAAAGCAAAAGGTTTTCCATTCTTTTATGATATATTTGTATTCAATAAATATTTTTCAACTATAATAATCAAATACAGTAAATTCATTTGTGTTTTTAGTTTTGCTTCTGATATTATTAATCCATTCAAATATTCATGTTCAATACAATCAAATCTCATTGGCACATATTGAAACCAATACCTGCAAGAACATATTGAAACCAACACCCGCAACAATGTGCGGGTATCATCTAGTATCCAATATGAACAAGAACACATAGTATCATGCCAAAAAACACAAGTGTAAATGAGCTAGACCTCAATAACGACCCTCAAAATCAAATCCCAAAATCCTGACTAAAATAGCCCGCCTTCTCTGAAACAAACTACACAAAAATACACTCAATATGCTCACCTTGCTAGGCAAGGGTGAGATGAATTTTAGCACACTGGGTGTATTTTTTAAATGTTCAGACCTCATGGTGTACCACATATCATTTATTGTGGGGCCTATTGATGTTGATATTCTAGTGGAAGCCTTTCATGCATGTTCCATGCTAGGAGTTGGTTGTCTTTCTCTGGTTGATCTCCATTGTCCGTGTGACGCACATGGGTCAAAATTAGACTTTTAACGTAACAACACCTATAACTAATTAGGGCGAAGGATGCTCTCCAAACTGGTGGAGTGACCGTTTTTATTGGAAGGACGAGTCCTTTTAGAACTGTTGCTTGAAATGGAAACATGCATATAACCGGAATTCGTAATAAAACATTATTTAATTCATATATAGTTATTGAATAACAAGAAAAACATTTACACTTTACATACATTACTTTTTCCGTCCATCCAAATAAAAAGAAAAATCAAGACTTCTAATCACATGGGAGTCAACTGTCCCGTTTATTTCACACAAGCCTATATAAGCTTAAACAATAAAGAATGTACTAAAGCAACTATAAAATCAATCAACTAAACAACAATTTTCTGGTCTGATTGTTCTGCACATGTCTGCCTTTTTCCATGTAGATTATTTAGCAGGTAGGCATGTTGGGAGGTGGAGGCAACATTTTAGCTTCAGGAGCCTTGCCATCCTTCACGATGAAGACGGTGTTCATTCCCCACAGCACATGGCGATCAAAATGGCAATGCATGAACCACACACCTAAACAAGAGCACATACACAATACATTAGAGATTAATTCGCTCCAAGGAATTTCATAGGCATATAGCTCAAAACCTGAATTATAAAGTTAACTCACCTGGATTCGCCGCGCGGAATCGGATCGCGGCCCAGCCGGCTTTGGGCACGGAAACGGTGTTCTGGTGCGGCGGGTCGACCAAGTTATAGGTGGCCGGGTCCTTCTGCTCGTCAAAGTTCCCGAACCCTCTCCCTACCACGTAGAAAGTGAAGCCGTGCAGGTGCATGGGGTGGTTCTCGGCGCCAAGGATGGAGGTGTCCTGGAACACCACCTCCACGACGGCGCCGTACTCCACCACCTTCACCTTGGTGCCGCGCTTGGTGGCCCAGCGCTCGACGGGGTCGTTGTCGACGTCCGTGAAGTTGAAGAAGAAGGGCGGCTTGTTGGGGAAGTCCGTCTCGAACACGCCACGGACAGAGCGGTAGTAGGCGCCGAGGATGTCGACGGCCGGGCTCGCGAAGCTGACGTTGTTGAGGCTCGCCGCTAAGCGGTTGCCGCCGGGGCCCCCGCACGTCTCGTTGGGCGCGCAGGGGAGCACGTTGACGGCAATGGTGACGAGCATGCGCTCATCGACCTTCCTCGGCACGTTCACCGGGTGGTCCTTGCTGCCCAGCGACCGGAGCTGCGCCGTGTATGCCGTCGCCGAGTCGATGTCGTTGACGCCCGGAAGGTTGGCAGGGAACTCCGGCCGGCCACGCGCCGGTGCGTCGTCCATGTATTCCACGATGGCGGTGGCGGTGCTGTTGTTGACCTCGATGTTGGGGTTGGACGCCAACGTCCTCGCGGCCATGTAATACCGGCCGCCGTCAGCGCGGTTGGCTTGGAGGAGTGCGTCCATGGTCTGTCCCGGCGCAATCATGATGTGCTTGACGGCGAACGGCTTGGTGTAGTGGCCGTCGGTGCCGACCACGGTCAGGTTGTGCCCGGCGACGCCGAAGAAGAGGTCGTTGGAGAGCCCCGCGTTGATGATCCGGAGCAGGTACGTCTTGCCGTGCTGCACCGGTATCTTGTAGGTGCCGGCCTTGGAGCACGGGAACAGGTCCCCCGGCTGTCCGTTGATGGTGTTCGCGTCCGAGATGTTGATCTCGCCGCCGGTCCGCTGCGCCTCCTCGAGTAGATGGTTCACGTCGGCATTCCACCACTCACCTGCATGGATGAGATCGGACATATCAAGTTAACAACAACTTAGCTTGATTATAAGCATGGATGAAAGCAATGGAGCAGTATATACCGAGGATGACAGGTATCTCCTTGTGTGGCTTTTTGAAAGGGAAGGTGGTTCCGAGCTTGGGGTGGATGACAATGGCGCCGTGGACAGTGGTGCGGTCGAAGTCGCTGTGCGCGTGCCACCAGAGCGTACCCTCTTCCTCCGACAAGATGACCCGGTAGGTGAAGTTGCCGCCGGGGCGGATGGGACACTGGGTGATGTACTCCGGCCCGTCGGACCACGGGTTGCGTGGCTGATCCACACCATGCCTGTGTACAACATACACATATGTCGAGTCAGAAAATAGGTTTATGGATGGCCGGCGGCCAGGCTAACTAGCTAACTTACCAGTGGATGGTGATGTTTTTATCGCCTTGGTTGTAGACATTGACGATGACAAGGTCGCCCTTGCGCGCGTAGATGGTAGGGCCAGGGAACTGCCCGTTGACGGTGAGAACAGTCCTCTCCTTGCAGAGCCTCGTGTAATTGCTCTCCTTAATCTGCACAATATGACGAACGAACGCCACAAGTAAGTTTATGATCATATGCTGAGATGGCATGTGCAAATGTTAATTAAGAGAAGTGGATTTATGGATGTTAGATATAGAAACGAATGGGAATAAATGCAAGCAGACTTACAAAGAAATCGTGGTAGCGAGTCTTGGCGCCCTCAGCGGGGCTAACGGAAACTCCCAGCGCTAACACCGCCCCAAGTAACCAAAGCACCGCCGGTATCTTAGCTACACCCATCGTCGGCCGACGGCCGTCGCCACTCACCGAGCTCTGCTCAGATCGACGGTGAACAGTCGGAGATTAGCTAAGAAGCTAGCCACAAGTAATGCACGTACGCTAGCTAGCTGCTACTTGAGCAAGTCCTGAAACTAATGTGTGGGATGGACTGATGATGGCAATCCCAAGCAGACGCACGAGGTATTTATAGGTCGTATGGAGGAGGGGGACAAGATCGAGCCCGGTCGACGTTGCGTGCGCGCGTGCATGGTTTCATATGATTAGCTTCTTGTCAAATATAATCGGTAGAAAGCGGAGACGGCTTTGGCAGAAGCCGCCCACCGCGACGACGTGAAATGCATGCATGCGTGCAGTTACCCGTGAATTGATTATCGTTGGTTGGTCGCTGTCATGCATGCTGTCTGTGACGACGACAGCGTCAAGGCCCTGAGCCCTTCGCAGCAACTGCCCGCGGAATTTAGTTTCAGTAGATTAATCTATTCAAGCATACGTACTTTTCGAAAATTAATCGGAAAATCAACACGAGCTTTTGGAACACGCGGTGCTTTCGATGCTATATCGTTGTTACTCCCTCCGTTCAGAAATATAAAATGTTACAATTTTTTTTAAAGTTGAATGTATATAAACATATTTTAGGATGTTTGTTCATTTATTTCAGTCTGTATGTAGTTTATATTAAAATATTTAAAACATCTTATATTTGTGAACAGAGGAAGTAGAATTTTGACCACTTTGTGTCCATTTGTCTAGCAGAAATGAGCAAGGTAATCAACGCGTGTGGAAATGCAGGTCAAGCTGACATATGTGGTAACCGGGAGACGTGATCAACTACGCAATCAACACAAGGAAACAATCATGCATGTATGCCCGGCCGTCAAGGAAATACTAACCTGGACTGTCAAACCGCGGTGTGACCATTGAATATAATCTTTTAGGACGACCATTGAATATATTGACGAAGTTATGTGAGGGCCAACCTGGGCCCTCGCCCGCTGTAATGACCCGCGAGGGGATCAGATTAAACCAGAGGTAGGTGAGGTTTGTTTGGAATGGAAATATCTTCATGTTATGATGAACAAGCTGGGTTTTGCACCTGTCTGGATCTCTTCTGTGATAAAAATGGTGACCTCTATTAAATTTTCAGTTTTGTTTAATGGAAAGAAGCTCGAGGAATTTAGACCTACAAGGAAAATTCGGCTGGGAGACCCAATCTTGCCATACCTTTTTTTGATGGCAGCAAAGGGCTTTTCGTGCCTCTTAAAAAGTTCGAATCGGCCATCTCATATTTGTGAGATGAAAGTGGAAGAACCGGCACCACTGGCGAGCCATTTACTCTTTACAGATGACAACCTGTTGTTCGTCTAGGCTGAAGGTGAGGGTGCAACTTTGGTAACCTCGTTGTTGGACACTTATTGTTAGGCTTCAGGACAAAATAAATAAACCTTTCCAAGTCATCGGTATTCTTTAGTAAAGGATGTTCTGAGCTTATGAGGGATGTGATGAAAGGAATACTCAATGTCCACAATGAGAACTTGTCTAGAAACAACAAAAATAGAGCTTTCAAATATCTCAAAGAAAGTGTTTGGAACAAAGTTAAGGGATGGATGAAAACAATTCTCTCTTGGGAGGGAAACATGTGCTCACCAAGTTTGTTGCACAAGTAGTGCCAGTGTACTCTATGTCCTGTTTCAAGCTACCCCGTGGACTTTTCAGCATACACTAAAAAAATACTTCCGTGATGATACTTGTTTGTCACAGTAGGTCACATTTTCTGTCATGCATGTACATTCGTGAAGATTTTATGACCGAATGAAGATAGTCATGCCTGTGCTATTGTAGAGGTGC
Source organism: Triticum monococcum (assembly GCA_034509565.1). Lineage (NCBI taxonomy): Eukaryota > Viridiplantae > Streptophyta > Magnoliopsida > Poales > Poaceae > Triticum > Triticum monococcum. The sequence continues at coordinate 133,474,402 of CM067847.1, forward strand.
TCCATGACAATACTCAATTTATTGTCACGGAAGTGTTCACTTCCGTGATGATAAATGGCGCGTCATGGAAGTGTTTTCGTCAAGGGTAACCGACATGTGGCATCCACCGTAACGGGTCGCCGTTAATATATCGGGTGTCGGTTTTTGATCCGTTACCCGTTAACAGCCCGGACCAATGACGATTTTACACGTGTCAAATTCTCATTTGCCAACGGAACCACGTGTCAGCTCGGCATTGCGACATATGTGTCATCCATCCAATGGTTGTGACGCGCCAATGAAAAGCCGAGACATGGAACGGACCAAAGTGACCCATTTAGGTTAAAAAGGTCGGCCCAGCCAAAGGCCCACAAGATTTTGTCAGATACTAGTGGGCCGGCCCGTTAACAGTGTGCCATGTTTTGGGCCAAATTACGGCCCATATCAGATCTGACCCGTTAAGAGCCCACTATGCTTTTGGGCCACTGAATGCCATGTTTGTATTTCGGCCTGTTAAAGGCCCATTGAACAGTTTGACCCATTTCGGCGCGATGTTTGTTTCATCCTGTTAACGACCCTTAGTGGAATTGGGCTGTTTTTGGTCCGGTTTCCGTTTCGTCCATTTAACGACCCATACTGCATTTGGGCCAATTTTTGGTCCGAAGTGACTTTCGGCCTCTTACGGCCCGTAATCTTCGTGGATAAATTTTAGCCCAACCTGACTATCGGCCCTGAAAGGATCGATATGGTTGACTATATGGGGGGGGGGGGTGAATAGGCAACTAACAATTTTCAGCTTTTTCTTCACAAATTAGGTTTAACAACAAATAGGTTGTCTAGATGTGCAACTAGGTGAGCAACCTATATGATGCTAACAACAACAACAACAACAACAAGCACAAGCAAAGGATACAACACAACAATAGCTTGCACAAAGTAAAGGAAAGAGATAACCACAAGTGGAGCCGGTGGAGACGAGGATGTGTTACCAAAGTTCCTTCCCTTTGAAGGGAAGTACGTCTCTGTTGGAGCGGTGTGGAGGTGTTGGGAATCGTTGCATGGAAATCAAAACAAAAATTCTACGCACACGCAATGATCTATCCATGGAGATGCATAGCAACGAGGGCGAGAGTGTGTCTACGTACCCTCGTAGACCGTAAGCGGAAGCGTTTCACAACGCGGTTGATGTAGTCGAACTTCTTCGCGCTTCAACGGATCAAGTACCGAACGCACGACACCTCCGCGTTCTGCACACGTTCAGCTCGGTGACGTCCCTCGCCTTCTTGATCCAGCAAGACGTCCATGGAGTAGATGAGTTCCGTCAGCATGACGGCATGGTGACGGTGATGGTGAAGTGATCTCCGCAGGGCTTCATCTCAGCACTACGAAATTATGACCGGGGGTATAAACGGTGGAGGGGGGGGGGGGGGCGCCGCACACGGCTAGGCAATTGTCTGTTCTGTGCTAGGCGCCCCTCCCACATATATATAGGTGGGAGGGAGGGAGGAGCAGCCAAAGGAGGCGCCCAAGTAGGAGGAAGCCTACCTGGGGTCCCTCCCAAGCCGTGCCCCCTTTCCTTATTTGGAGTGCGGGGAAAGGCAGGGGAGGGTGGTGCCCCCCTTTCCTTTCTCCCGTGAGAGGGAAAGGCAAGAGGGGCTAGCCCTCCCCCTTTTCCTTCCCTAGGGCTGGCCAAACAAGGGAGGGGGTGCACCAGCCCCTTTGTGAGTTGGTCTGTCCCCTCCTTTGGCCCATAAGGCCCATAACTTGCCGGGGGCGTGCCCGAAACCCCTTCTAGTGACTCGATTCCTTCCCGGTACGTCCCAAAACACTTTTGGTGTCCAAATACCATCGTCCTATATATCAATCTTTACCTCTCGACCATTTCAAGACTCCTCGTCATGTCCGAGATCTCATCCGGGACTCCGAACAACTTTCGGTCACCATAACATATAACTCATATAACACTATATCGTCAACGAACGTTAAGCATGCGGACCCTACGGGTCCGAGAACTATGTAGACATGACCGAGACACCTCACTGGTAAATAACCAATAGCGAAACCTGGATGCCCATATTGGCTCCTACATATTATATAAAGATCTTTATCGGTCGAACTGTTATGACAACATACGTAATTCCCTTTGTCCATCGGTATGCTACTTGCCCGAGATTCGATCGCCGACATCTTCATACCTAGTTCAATCTCGTTATCGGCAAGTCTCTTTACTTGTTCTGTAATACATCATCTTGCAACTAACTCATTAGTCATTTGCTTGCAAGGCTTCTTATGATGTGTATTACCAAGAGGGCCCAGAGATACCTCTCCGATACTCGGAGTGACAAATCCTAATCTCGATCTATGCCAACTCCACAAACACCTTCGAAGATACCTATAGAGCATCCTTATGATCACCCAGTTACGTTGTGACATTTGATAGCACACAAGATATTCCTCCGGTATTCGGGAGTTGCATAATGTCATAGTCGAAGGAATTTGTATTTGTCATCAAGAAAGCAATAGCAATAAACTGAACAATCAATATGCTAAGCTAAAGGATGGTTCTTGTCCATCACATCATTCTCCTAATGATGTGACCCCGTTATCAAATGACAACTCATGTCTATAGTTAGGAAACCTTGACCATCTTTGATCAATGAGCTACTCTAGTAGAGGCTCACACTACTGGAATCAGGATCTTTGCTGTTAGCCTGATCTTTGTTGTCAGCCAGCTGACGGCAATGAAGGTCTTTACCACCAGCTTACATAAAACAGACGACAAAGAAAGAGCTGATGGCAAATATCATGTTTGCCGTCAGCCAGATCTTTGTCGTCCGCTAGCGGACGACATAGAAGCTTTGCCGTCCGCTAGCAGACGGCAAATAAAGAGGGTGGCCCACTCGTGAGAGCCACCCAACGGCCACTTCATTTGCCGTTTGCTAGCAGACGACAAAGCATCTTTGCCGTCTGCTCGCAGACCATTTCATCTTTGCCATCCTCCAGCAGACGGCAAACAGTCCTTCGCCGTAGCCTATTCAGCCAGACCTGTTGCCGTCTGCTGGCGGACGGCAAAGTCCTTTGCCGTCAGCCATGGCAGACGGCAAAGTGCCTGATTCTTGTAGTGTTACTAGGGACACGGTATTTGTTTATATATCCACACATGTAATTAAGTTTCTGGTCAATACAATTCTAGCACGAATAATAAACTTTTACCATGATTTAGGAAATATAATAATAACCATTTTATTATTGCCTCTAGGGCATATTTCCATCACGAGGCACAATGCTCCCCAAGAATCCACCAGGGCCACCGTATTCTCCTCACGTCCTCGCACAATGCGAGATGCCGTGATTCCACTAGTGGTGCCTTTGAAGGCAGTGACTGAACCTTTACAAAAAAGGTTGGGGCAATCTCCAAAACTTTATTGGAGGCTCCCAACACCACCATGGAGCTTCACCACAATGGAATGTGGTTCCGAGGTGACCTCAACCGTCTAGGGTGCTCAAACACCCAAGAGTAACAAGATCCGCAAAGGATTAGTGTGGGGAATAAAATTTCTCTTGGTGGAAGTGTAGATCTGGACCTTTTCAACCAATCCCTTGAAAATAAACAAGTTTGATTGGCTAGAGAGAGAGAGATCTGGCGAAAATGAGCTTTGGAGCAACAATGAGTTAGGGTAGGAAGAGGTGGATCTTCTTGGGGAAGAAGACCCCCTTTTATAGTGGGGGGGGGGGACAAATCCAACCGTTATGCATCTCACAACTGCCAGACAAGCGGTACTACCGCTCCTTAAGGATGCACATGAGAAATGAAGAATAGGGGAGAAAATAGAGGAACGGGCGGTGGTAGCCGCAGTAGTTGGAGCGGTACTACCGCCTATAGGTGGTACTACCGCTGCTACAACCGCCCATTTTCCTGGGACAAACGAGTAGCATAGTAGTAATCCGATGGCACCACTATAGAACTCGACAGGAAAAATCAAGGTCCCAGCCACGAGTGGTAGTGAGAACAGTGGTTACAGCGGTACTACCGCCTATAGGCGGTACTACCACTGCAGCCAGCGGTACTACTGCTTGTGGCTCTTCTCCCCTACTCTGATGCAAACGCGGGACAACTCCAAGGAAACGGAAGGGGACGATGGGTGCAAGAAGAGTGTACGTGTTGATTCCATCCAAACCTTTCAGACGGGGACCCCCTCTTGATAGTACGGTTTTCCCTACGACTCAAGTCCACCAGAAAAGAAACGCGCGAAAGAAAACTGTCTTCTCTTTGAAACTCCGAGGGGCACGAATTGACTTGTGCCATATGCTTGATAGTCTGAAAAGCTCAATGCACACAATGAGTCCGCAAACATGTTGTCATCAATTACCAAAACCATTTAGGGAGAAATATGCCCTAACAATCTCCCCCTTTTTGGTGGATTGATGACAACGTGGGATTTGCACAAAGGATATATCAATAAGAGGCGTGCAACCCCACAATCTACAAAATATAGACTGGCTCTCCCTAGATGTGTGCACTATTTTAGATATGCTTTTGGAATGCAAAATGCACACGTATAGGATCCACACCCCCCTATATTTTATAGACCAAACCATACTTGCATAGATAGTAAGATGAAAGCATGCAAGTGATACTATGTGAGCATATGAATAAGAGCATAAACAAGATATCTCTCTTAAGCGATTACTGACATAAAGTGCTTGGCATAGATAGATAAGGATATGATAGCTCATATGTCTCACACCATATGGTCTCGAACACACGGGACGAACACAAACCAAAGCAAACGAGTTCGAGCGAGGAAATCAAGTGAAAAGAGAAAAACACTCACAACACACTGCAAATCCCTACACTCTCTCCCCCTTTGGCATCGAGACACCAAAAGAGTAGAGAGGACACCTAAACACGATGGTGGTAGCAATAATCCAGGACATCACCAATCATGCTCCTCCTCCTTGTTAGACTCCGCGGCAGGAGTTGAATGGCCTCTAGTGCCATCACCAGAATCAGCCACAGATAGTGCACCCAGATCCAAGCCTCCTCATCAGTGATCATGTCCCCAGAACCATCGAAAACGGTGAGGCCAACCTGTCTCATAATGGCCTTGTCGCGACAATGGGCCTTCTTCTCTGCAACATGAGCCTTATACTGACCCGTGGCCTGAAGGCAAAACAACTTCTTCATCTTCTGCTTGAGCTTCTTAGCCCAAGATGGCTCCTCAGATGGCTCATAGTACTGCTCATCATCATCAACATACTCATCCTCATACTACACTTGTGGGGCAGGAGTTGCCGTTCCCCACTTCTCCTTCTGCCTCAACTGAACAACATCATGAAACATGAGGTCTCCAATGAGAAGGTCCTCATCAGGAAACGTAGATGCCCATGTCTCCTCAATGAGATGCATTAGGTAATGGCCATAAATGATGCACTTGCGCTCCAAGATCGCACACCAGAGCTCAGACCACATGACATGAGACACATCCAACACTTCCTGAGAGCCCTTCTCCTTCTGGCAAAAGAGAAGAAGGTCCACCAGATAGGAATGCACCGTATCCTGCTGAAAATCCTATGCATGATATATAGAAAAGGCCAAAGATCATAGGAGACATGTCCAGTCTCAGATACCTTCCTGGTAGAGAACTGCCATAGAGCCTCCTTGTGAGTAGCAGTGGCCTCCCGGTGAGGGCAAAAACCAACTGGGTTTGGGTGCCCTTGTCCTCATATGACAACTGTAGGAGATATGCCCTAGAGGCAATAATAAATGATATTATTTATCTCCAAGTTCATAATTATGTTTATGTTCCATGCTATAACTGCTATGGTTCTCGAGTCTGCAATAACACGAGGCTCGGAGGAAGACTCATATGCACGTGTGGAATAATAAACGGTAAGAAGTATTCTTAGTCTGGCCTCTAAGACTAGCTCAAGTGTTCCATGATGGTTCTGTTTTCCTGATCATGGGCATGTCTATGCCAACAACTTTGAGGGCACAATGTTAAGAGAACATTTGTGTTGAATCGACCCGGATTGATGCTATGCTATGAGATTCATTCGTCACAAGTTAATGGTACATAACACAGAGATGGTTAACGTTTGCATGATTCCTTAGACCATGAGAGTATCGAGTTTCTTCATGCTTGCTTCATGAATGATGTCTACTACACAACCTTCTTCTTGTAGACGTTATTGGGCCTCCAAGTGCAGAGGTTTGTAGGACAGTAGAAAATTTCCCTCAAGTGGATGACCTAAGGTTTATCAATCCGTGTGAGGCGTAGGATGAAGGTGGTCTCTCTCAAACAACCTGCAACCAAATAACAAAGAGTCTCTTGTGTCCCCAACACACCCAATACAATGGTAAATTGTATAGGTGCACTAGTTCGGCGAAGAGATGGTGATACAAGTGCAATATGGATGGTAGATATAGGTTTTTGTAATCTGAAAATATAAAAACAGCAAGGTAACTAATGATAAAAGTGAGCACAAATGGTATTGCAATGCGTTGAAACAAGGCCTAGGGTTCATACTTTCGCTAGTGCAAGTTCTCTCAACAGTAATAACATAATTGGATCATATAACTATCCCTCAACATGCAACAAAGAGTCACTTCAAAGTCACTAATAGCGGAGAACAAACGAAGAGATTATGGTAGGGTACGAAACCACCTCAAAGTTATCCTTTCTGATCGATCTATTCAAGAGTCCGTAGTAAAATAACATGAAGCTATTCTTTCCGTTCAATCTATCATAGAGTTCGTACTAGAATAACACCTTAAGACACAAATCAACCAAAACCCTAATGTCACCTAGATACTCCAATGTCACCTCAAGTATCCATGGGTATGATTATACGATATGCATCACACAATCTCAGATTCATCTATTCAAACCAACACAAAGTACTTCAAAGAGTGCCCCAAAGTTTCTACCAGAGAGTCAAGACGAAAACGTGTGCCAACCCCTATGCTTAGGTTCATGGGCGGAACCCGCAAGTTGATCACCAAAACATACATCAAGTGGATCAATAGAATACCCCATTGTCACCACGGGTATCCCACACAAGACATACATCAAGTGTTCTCAAATCCTTAAAGACTCAATCCGATAACGTAACTTCAAAGGGAAAACTCAATCCATTACAAGAGAGTAGAGGGGGAGAAACATCATAAGATCCAACTATAATAGCAAATCTCGTGATACATCAAGATCATATCACCTCAAGAACACGAGAGAGAGAGAGAGAGAGAGAGATCAAACACATAGCTACTGGTACATACCCTCAGCCCCAAGGGAGAACTACTCCCTCCTCGTCATGGAGAGCGATGGGATGATGAAGATGGCCACCGGAGAGGGATTCCCCCCTCTGGCAGGGTGCCGGAACGGGTCTAGATTGGTTTTCGGTGGCTACGGAGGCTTCTGGTGGCGGAACTCCCGATCTATTCTGCTCCCTGATGGTTTTAGGGTATATGGGTATATATAGGAGGAAGAAATACGTCAGGGGAGCCATGAGGGGCCCATGAGGGTGGAGGGCGCGCCCCCCTGCCTCGTGCCTTCCTCGTTGCTTCCCTTACGTACACCCCAAGTCTTCTGGATTGCTTCTGTTCCAAAAATAAGTTCCGTGATGTTTCAGGTCAATTGGAATCCGTTTGATTTTCCTTTTCTGCGATACTCTAAAACAAGGAAAAAACAGAAAATGGCACTGGGCTCTAGGTTAATAGGTTAGTCCCAAAAATAATATAAAAGTGTATAATAAAGCCCGTAAAACATCCAAAATAGATAATATAATAGCATGGAACAATAAAAAATTATAGATACGTTGGAGATGTATCAATGAACTTAGGGGTTTGTTAAACGTCATCGGTAAATGGGTGGCTATTACAGCGGCTTACGGGTTCATGGAAAAGTATGTCAAGTGACTTGATAGCTCAAGATTGGGATTTGCTTGTCCGACAATGGAGAGATATCTCTGGGCCCTCTCGGTGTTACGGTATCCATCATTGTCTGGCCAGACACTTTGTGATTTAATCACGGGGATGCCGGAACACGGGAACGAGAAAAGAGAACAATACCGGTAACGAGGTAACTGGCATAATGACAAGTTGTTGATCCATGGGGATGCCAACATGTCTCACCTCGGGTATTTGTAACATATCACGAAGCAACAGGAATAGCACACGGCAACTGGAGGTTCGCTCGAATATTCATACGTGTGGGTATAGGGGTCAATATGGGTGTCCACGGCTCCGATGTTGATCATTGATCGGAAAGTGTTCCCGTCATGTCTATGCTTCACCGAACCTATAGGGTCACACGCTTAAGGGTCAACTATCTGCTGAGTACTAGACATGGAGTTTGAGAGAAAATCACCGAAAAAGTTTCGGACACCGAAATGTTTCGGACAGCGGAAAAGTTCCGCAAAGAGAGGTCATCCGATGAGTTTCGGTGAAACCGAAAAGTTGTTTCGGGATATACTATTAAGTCAAATTGGTTTTGGCACATGCCTGATAATTCTTGGAGGGTGCCAGAGTCATTCTGGAAAGTTTTTGGAAATTTTCGGGATAAAAGCTGGAATTGTTCCGCAACAGTCGGTACCGGTTTGTAGGGCTGGAAAAAAGCTCGAAGCTCGCGAGCTAAACGAGTAGCTCGTGACTCGGGTCGAATCGACTCGAACTTGAAGAATAACGAGTCGAGCCGAGATTTAGTTTAAGATCGTTTATAGACCAAGTTAAACGAGCCAATCTCACGAGTACTCGTGTAACTCGTTAGGCTCGATACAAAAGATCAGTCAGTCCCAATACAAAAAAAGATTAGTCACTCAGCATCCTATGTCCCAGGCGCACAACACAAGGCCTAGCCGTTGAAGGCCCATGTCCCAGGCGCACAACCGCCTAGGAGACTCACGTGTTATAAGGAAATTACTAATGTTTAGTGATATATATGTTTAATATATACATAATCATTTTATAATATATGAGGGTTTTATGTTCATATCTTTAACAATCTTAACAAGCTAAACGAGCCAGCTCGCGAGTTATACGAGTCGAGCCAATATGGGATTTGAGCTCATTATAATAACGAGTTGAGTCGAGCTAGCTCGTTAACGAAACGAGCTCTAGCGAGTCGAGCCGAGCTAGCTCGACTCGGCTCGAATTCCAGCCCTACCGGTTTGGTTGCTTTTCGCAGATGAAATTCACTAATCTGAAATTTTTTCAGAATGAATTCAAAATCATTTTAGTGGGTACTGGAATTATTCTAAGACCCACAGAAATATTTTTGGATTTAATGGACGCAAAAAATTGTCTTCATGAATAGTGAAAACACATTCTTGTTTGTTTTTCGCAGATGAAATTCACTAAACCGAAATTGGTTCGGAACGCGATGAAAATTATTTTAGTGGGTACTGGAAATATTCTGAGCCACATAAATATTTTCAATTCGAACAGACGCTGAAAAATGTTGTCGTGAATAGTGAAAGTGCTTTTTGCTTGGCTTCTTGGAGAAGCCACCTTGAGGGCCTTTTGGTATTATCCCCTTTGGCTTCTTGGAGAAGCCACCCTTGGGCTTGGCCTATAAATAGGGGTGGAGAGGGCTGCCTAAAGACACACTCTTGCTCTCATACAAATGCCATGCATGATCTGGCTCTCTCTCCCCCTCCAAGCGAAATAGTTTCGTAGAGCCGAAAGGCTGTCTGGGTTCCGTCAGGAACTAGTTCTGGACGGCGAAGCCTTGCCGGATAGATGACACCGTATGTGTGCAACCCCGTAGAGAGGTCGTAGTTTCGATCCTTTTGCCCGAGGGGCTGTTTTGAGAGTGCCTCCTGAAGGGCTGTCCAAGTGACGGTCCGAGTTCTGTGAGTTCTCCCGAAGGGCTGTTCGAGTGACCGTCCGAGTTTTGAGGGTCCTCCCGAAGGGATGTCCGCAACACCGTCCGAGGGACTGTCCTACCGCCTCCCGGAGGGCTGTCTGTGGGGCGGATGAGGGTATACATCCTCGTAGTTGGGAGGTTGTAAATCCTAGCTGCGGGGATTCGCACCGCCGTTCGTCATCGACTCTACTTCCGCTGCGCTACGAGTCGGTAACGAAAAAGATCGAACCATGTATGCAGTCTCCATAGTGGTCCTGGGCTGGTGTGTAGGTCGGAATTTTTTTGTTTTCTGCTGCGTTACCCTATAGTGGCATCATGAGTCGTGCTATGCGTAGATGCATGTTGCGATCTAGAATACATAGAGATGTATGGGTGTTGCACAATATAATTTGTAGTAGATGAGTTCTATTACTGAAAATTATTTGTGTGGGTAGCAGATGAAATCTGTTACCCGATGTTCTTGTTGCTTCCCTGGAATTTGCATATTTCTGATCTTGATAACGGCATGGTGGATTTTCAATATTCTGGCAATCTGCGATCCTGATTGATCAACAAAGTGCTAACAGTTCATTGAAATCCACCATAGTTAGAAAGAAATATGAAATTTTGCAGACAAAAGGGCAATGCAGATATGATCTGCACGGGGGTCATGCGTATGATGAAGTTCAATATGGGGCTCGAGATTTTATTATCTCGTGTTTCATACACCCCGCAAAGTTGATCTAGCGACTTGAATTATCATACTTGATGATGGACATTGGTAGCTTTGGTTTGTTTCGAAACTTTAGAAGCCACGAAAAACAAGTTTTTGCATGAACTGATTAGAGGCGTCTAACTTGGTTTTGCAGGAGGGTTTGCATGTGCATGTGATGTGGTAGCAATGCTCATAATAATTTGATTATGTATGAGATGACTATATGATGTAATTAACATGACCTGCATGTCATGATTCGGCATGATGGCTGGAGCCATATGATTGCACTTTAATGACTTGCGTGTCAACCTTAAGTGATGCATTTATTTTATCCTCTATGGAGATAGCGATATTAGCTGGTGCATCGACAAGGTGGTGGCAATCTTCGCGAAGGTGAACACCGACGCGAATGCCGAAGACGAAGAAATACTTGACTTCTCCGTCCAAAGAGGCTATACCATATCATGCTATTGTGAATTGCCTGAGATGTTTATCCCTCTTGGTGCACCCTTCTTGATTCCGCGGTAGTCGCTTTTATTAGGGTGATCTCTCAAAAAAAATCAAGTAGTTAGTGTTCTCCCAAGCGTAGCACCGTCATGGCACCTAACTTTTCGGGGTATCACAGGATCTCCCTGGGTACGAATGATTAGGGAAGTGTGAGGCGGGTGAGTTGAGACCTCGCAGCAAGATCACTTGGTTGTCTTGACATTCTGGAAGGATCTCCCTGAGCTCGGAACACGCCCATCGAAAGATGAACAAGAGTCACATAGATATGTGATCGACAAGTTTGCCTACCGATTGAATTTCGCGCCATCAGTGTTCATCTCGTTCAATGGCGTTGAATGGATATGCGGGTCTTGTGTCACTCATAATCAATTTTGAGAGATATTGATTTGAGTGGGAGCGCACTGTTGAATTAACATGTTTAATTCTCAGTGCAATTAATTATGAACACGGTCTAAGTGTTTTTTGAAAAATAGTTGTAGAATAATGGCTCGCGTTTCCACCTTCCCTGTTAAAATTGAATAGTTGTTGAATATCTGGTTAAAACTTTATGATTGGTAACGTAATGTGAGGATTGTCCTCAAAAGTGTCGAGAATGACTTTGTCCTATTGCATGCTTTCTGTATACTCCCGCTAAATGTAATGGATGATGAGACTCTCGTCCTTCGATCCAAAAGCTAGAATTCCATTACAGTCAAGTGCAATATGTTTGCTTCCATGAAACCCGAACTTCGAAAGTTTTGGGACAGTTATGTGATATTCATGGAACTGAAAATTAATTTTCAGATACAAACAATGGCCGGAAGATATGAAATATCCAAAGAAATGTTTGTTTGCAAATTATTAGTAAAGTGTTTACTATGCATTAGACTGATAAGAGAGGGATCCAGAAGAACACCCGTCATATGATGAATGGTGAATAAAACAACAACTTAAAGAGAAAGGAAGTGTCCAAAGGGTGTTAGTATACTTACACGCCTAGGAAGTCCGGGGCTAACGCCACTCTTAAGTTGGGTGCTTCTTTTGCGAGTAGGAAATACTAAAAATTAAACTGGTAGAAGTATAAAGGCAGAAAGAAAGATGACTGGAGTATCCAGCTCATGTATGAATGTCATACAAGTTTTTGATGTATAAAGAAGGCTGGTCAAAGATATAGTTCTTGGGAGTTATGGTTAAACATGTTAATCACTAATTCTAGGGTATTGTGAGTTAATCACAAAGATACCCGCTCGATTGCATTTTTTTGCAACTCGATGTAAGAACTACTATGGCCTAAAAGATTGGCCAGGAATGAGGTTTTAATACATGCTGGGAACATAGTAAAAGTTACTATACCTTCCATCGGTGTATTACCTATGTATTTTCTTTCATAATTCATTTTAGAGCTTCTCACACTCTAGCCCTTTGCATAAGGTATCTTGCAAGAAGGTTGTTCATAAGAGAACTTTTGATATTTAGTATTATGAATAAGCATAAGGGCCATACTTTCATTATGAATGAGATGTATGTTATGAATAACGATATTAATATATTACCTCTATTTTTACTTTCATAATTCATTTTAGAGTTTCTTACACTCTAGCCCATTGCACAATGTTTATTGCAAAAGGGTTGTTCATAAAAGAACAATTGTTGTTCAGTATTATGAATAACATGAAGGGCCATGCTTCCATCCAAGATGGGATGCATGTTATGAATATTGATGGTAAAATGATACATCCATAACACTAACGCTAAATGTCGCAAGACTATGAGAATACCACACATGTGTGGCACTACATTTGGTCACATTGGAGAAACCCGCATGGAAAAATTCCATTATGATTGATTTTGAAGTCGTTTGATTTTGAATCATCTGGCACTTGCGACTTTTCTCTGAAAAGTGAAGTGACTGAAATACCGTTCACAGGCCATAAGGAATGAGAAACAAACTTATTGTTGATCATACATTTTGATGTGTGTAGTTCAATAAATGTTGTTGCAAGTAGTGGATTTATATATCTTCAGAAATGACTCAAGTAGATATATGGATATTTGCTTGATGTGACGTAAGTCTGGATCTTTTGAAATCATTCGAAAGGTTTTCAAAAATGAAGTAGAATTGTTATTGTAACAAGGAAATTATGTTTCTGCAATTTTATTGCATAAAGGAATATTTGAGTTACAAGTTTAGCGAATGTCTGATGAGTTGTGAAAAGAGTTTCATAACTTACAACTCCCGGAACACCACTATGAGTGGAATGTCTGTGAAGATGTAATCAAGCCATTTATGACATGGTATGATCAAAGATGACATAAATAAATTTGCCATTATCACTTTTAAAGAGTAATGCTTTAGAGACTGCGGCTTTTACACTGAAAAGAGCTCCATCAGGTCTGTTGAAATGACGTCATGGTATGGTAGGCCCAACCATGTTATATCTTTTCTTAACATTTGGAATATGGGGCTTGTGTAAAAGGTTACAAACCTATTCCAAATCAGACAAGTGCTACTTTGTAAGTTATCCCGAGTCATTGGGTATTCCCCCACCACTATACCAAGGCAAATGATTTTTTGCCACAAAATGGTATGCTTTTAAAGAGAATAGTTCTTGCAAAAGGGTAAGTGGGAGGACAATGCAACTCGATGAGATAACAAGTATCTTCGTCATCAGGTCAAAGGAAAGGAACCTTGGAAGTAATTCCAGAGTTTCCTACTGCGACTGATACGGAAGCCTCTACATTAGATGTATGGACTTCGGTCGAACTTGTAGCTGAACAACATAGGCAAAAGCTTGTGCAAACCTCTCAGGTGCGCAAATGAGATATTGTTGTTAGGCAACAGTATACCTATGATACACGAGGAAGCGTTTATGGGCCCTGACTCCAGAATTGGCTAAATGCCAATATAATCCGAGATAGTTTCCATAAATGATTCAAGATTTAAATCTTGATAAACCCTCCAAAAGACTTGGAGTCTAACGGATTGTAATGGGACTATAAACTGATATGGATAAAAATGTTTTATCCATTAAGCTAGACTTGTTGCAATAACAAGTTCAAGGAGTTGACTACAATGAGATTGTCTCACCGTAGCAATGCATAAAGTCGGTCCGGGTTAAACTAGCAATTAATACATATTTCAAAACGTGAGATATGAAACATGGATGACAAAAGAATTTCCATGAAATGGAATTGCAACCTAGGACTTGTATGTGATACATTCCAAAGTATTTTGTCGGTCCAAAGGATGCTAGTAAGTATGCTAGCTTCAGAGTTCCAACAATGGACAGAAGAGAGCAAAATGGAGTTGGAATCTTCGTTTTTGATGGAATGGTCAAAGGGATTTGACTTCATCAATGGGTAACGAAGATGCTTGTGGTTTCAAGAAAGTAAGTGGGAGCATAATTATATTTCTGAAAACCTTGTGTGCTTGACACATTGTTAATTGGAAATAAATTTCTTTACACAAATTAGGGCTTCATTTGAAAATAGTTTTTCGATGAAGTGCTTGGGCTAAATAGCCTTGATATTAGGCATAATGATCTATGGAGATAGATTTACCTAATAGGGCTGAGCAAAAATACATATTGACAAGATGCTAAAACCGTTTAGCACTAAGAACGACAAGGAGTGATTCTTGCTAAAGTCACATGGAAAGAGTTTTTGCAAGAATCAGTGTCCCAAAACAATGATGAGCAAAATACATGATGGAGATTCCACACACTCCTGTGTTTGGATTAATCATGTATTCCATGGTATGTAAAACAACCAGATATGTCCAATACTCCCAAGCTGTTGCGAGTATAGATACCAAAGTGATCAAAAGTACTGATCATGGGACAACAATGAAAAAGGATCATTGAGTACTAAAGTAGCACTGATGACATGTTTTCTCGCAAGTGGAGATCATGAAGAGTTCGTTGTAAAAGGTTACATCGATACAATCTTCATCATTTCTCCATGCGATTTTCGATTTAAATTGAGGGTTTTGTGTAACACACAATATGGTGGTGCAGTTAGTTGGAAATTGTTCCAAACAAGTTACTGTGGTGAATTCTATAACAGAGGCGAAGTATGTTGCCGCTTTAGAAGCGACAAAGACAAAGATGTTGAATCATATAGTCCATTCATGAACTTAGTATGGTTCCAAGAAGGCTTTGGTCAATGGGACACTATTGCAGATAGTTGCTCCATAACTCAGACTGAGAATCAGGTTTCAACCAATGATTCACATATATACAAAGCCAATTCCACACAAAATATGAATTTTGTGAAAGTGTGAAAACGCGAGGATATACAGAGATACACATAGAGCTAAAGTTGCCAGATCCGATGGACATCAGGCTATACCACATGCGAAGCATTTTTACACCAGTATGCCATAGGTGTAAAGTGCATTAGCATTAACTAGATTATTGACTCTAGTGCAAGTGGGAGTCTGTAGGAGATATGCCCTAGAGGCAATAATAAATGATATTATTTATCTCTAAGTTCATAATTATGTTTATGTTCCATGCTATAACTTCTATGGTTCTCGAGTCTGCAATAACATGAGGCTCGGAGGAAGACTCATATGCATGTGTGGAATAATAAACGGTAAGAAGTATTCTTAGTCTGGCCTCTAAGACTAGCTCAAGTGTTGCATGATGGTTCTGTTTTCCTGATCATGGGCATGTCTATGCCAACAACTTTGAGGGCACAATGTTAAGAGAACATTTGTGTTGAATCGACCTGGATTGATGTTATGCTATGAGATTCATTCGTCACAAGTTAATGGTACATAACACAGAGATGGTTAACATTTGCATGATTCCTTAGACCATGAGAGTATCGAGTTTCTTCATGCTTGCTTCATGAACTTTGGGGTTTATTAAACGTCATCCGTAAATGGGTGGCTATTACGGCGGCTTACGGGTTCATGGAAAAGTATGTCAAGTAACTTGATAGCTCAAGATTGGGATTTGCTCCTCCGACGATGGAGAGATATCTTTGGGCCCTCTCGGTGTTACGGTATCCATCATCGTCTGGCCAGACACTTTGTGATTTGATCACGGGGATGCCGGAACACGGGAACGAGAAAAGAGAACAATACCGTTAACGAGGTAACTGGCATAGTGGACAAGTTGTTGATCCACGGGGATGCCAACATGTATCACCTCGGGTATTTGTAACATATCACGAAGCAACGGGAATAACACACGACAACTGGAGGTTTGCTCGAATATTCATTCATGTTGGTATAGGGGTCAATATGGGTGTCCATGGCTCTGATGTTGATCATTGATCGGAAAGTGTTCCGGTCATGTCTATGCTTCACCGAACCTATAGGGTCACACGCTTAAGGGTCATCTATCTGCTGAATACTAGACAAGGAGTTTGGGAGAAAATCACCGGAAAAGTTTCGGACACCAAAATGTTTCGGACAGCGGAAAAGTTCCGCAAAGAGAGGTCATCGGATGAGTTTCGGTGAAACCGAAAAGTTGTTTCGGGATATACTATTAAGTCAAATTAGTTTCGGCACATGCCTGATAATTCTTGGAGGGTGCCAGAGTCATTCTGGAAACTTTCTGGAATTTTCCGGGATAAAAGCTGGAATTGTTCCAAAGCTGTCGGTACCGGTTTGGTTGCTTTTCGCAGATGAAATTCACTAATTTGGAATTGTTTCAGAATGAATCCAAAATAATTTTAGTGGGTACTAGAATTATTCTAAGACCCACAGAAATATTTTTGGATTTAATGGACGCGAAAAATTGTCTTCATGAATAGTGAAAACGCATTCTTGTTTGCTTTTCGCAGATGAAATTCACTAAACCGAAATTGGTTCGGAATGCGATGAAAATTATTTTAGTGGGTACTGGAAATGTTCTGAGCCCACATAAATATTTTCAGTTCGAACGGACGCTGAAAATGTTGCCATGAATAGTGAAAGTGCTTTTTGCTTGGCTTCTTGGAGAAGCCACCTTAAGGGCCTTTTGGTATTATCCCCTTTGGCTTCTTAGAGAAGCCACCCTTGGGCTTGGCATGTAAATAGGGGTGGAGGGGGCTGCCTAAAGACACACTCTTTCTCTCATACAAATTCCATGCATGATCTGGCTCTTTCTCTCCCTCCCAGCGAAATAGTTTCGTAGAGCCGAAAGGCTGTCTGGGTTCCGGCAGGAACTAGTTCTGGACGGCGAAGCCCTGCCGGATAGATGACACCATATGTGTGCAACCCCGTAGAGAGGTCGTAGTTTTGATCCTTTTGCCCGAGGGGCTGTTTTGAGAGTGCCTCCCGAAGGGCTGTCCAAGTGACGGTCCGAGTTCTGTGAGTCCTCCTGAAGGGCTATCCGACTGACCGTCCAAATTTTGAGGGTCCTCCCAAAGGGCTGTCCGCGACACCGTTCGAGGGACTGTCCGACCGCCTCCCGGAGGGCTATCCGTGGGGCGGATGAGGGTATACATCCTCGCGGTTGGGACGTTGTAAATCCTAGCTGCGGGGATCTGCAACGCCGTTCATAATCGACTCTACTTCTGCTGCGCTACGAGTCGGTAACGAAAAAGATCAAACCATGTATGCAGTCTCCATAGTGGTCCTGGGCTAGTGCGTAGGTCGGAAATTTTTTGTTTTCTGCTGCGTTACCCTACAACAACAACTCCATAAAATTCTTCCAAGAAGCAGACATACGCTGACCATTGGTCATCCAGGAGAGGGTCATGTCCTCATCATGCCCAAAGTAAACTATGGCATAAAATTGTGCCACAAGCTCCGCATCAGAATCCTTGTTAAATGATATGATCCTCTTGATATCTAGCTCCTCGCACCTCTGAAGAGCCTCTCCAAAGTAAGGCAAGTCCCTCTCCATGTGAGACAGATCAACTGACTTCACTTTCACATATAGATTCTTCTTAGTCTTCAACACATCATGGAAAATAGATTTCCGAAACTTGTTCCAGAACATGCGATGAACAAGAGAAGGATCCTGAGGCTCCCGGTACGGATTGCGCTTCCGTGCCATATCAAACTCCAAAGAAGACATCTGATGAGTACCCTTGGGACCCTTGTTCTTGGTTGCAATCACTTTGACTCTCTGTCTTGGCTACTCAGCTGAGGCACGAGCAGGCACAGAGCCATCCTCTAGCACGGTGCTGCCCACTAACACATCTGCAGAACGGTAGCGCTTGGAGCCATCGGTACGAGCGGGGTTCTTGCAACGAGCTTGATGCCCGGAGCTACTACCACCTAGAACACACACACACAAGAACACGAAAGATACAAAATGCATAAGCCAAGAGAAAAAGAAAACACAAGAGCGAAGATGAAATGGAGAAAATCTAAAGTTGGAAGCTCTGAGCGGTAGTACCGCACCTCCCAGCTATAGCACTGCTGTGGAGGAGCAGTAATACCACTTGAGGCAGATGTCAAAGGGGCTAACGACTTCCGCGGCGAGGTCCGGTAGTACCGAAGGCGCCGAATTCAAATACTCACGCAGTCCCCTACTCTAGCAGTCCCCTACGTCCTACTCAAGCCCCGATTTGGCCAAAAATTGAAGAATGCAACAGATATTGCCCTAAAACATAGATCCAAGAACTAGTGCCAACGAGGGGAAGAACAAGGGCAATACTGGCATCCATGGCAAGAGGAAGGGGTGGTGATCGATCCCACCGTACGGAAACGCGGAAGACGACCCATGGACGGCGGCCCGACGGCAACCCTCCGCTGCATGTTCGTCGCCTAGGAGGGAGAGAGAAACCTCCCCTGCCCCAATTCATACCCCCGCTCCAACGCCCCACGCGGTACTACCGTGGGCCCAAGCGGTAGTACCACTAAGAAGCGGTACTACTGCGCTGGCTCAGCGGTAGTACCGCTCAGTCAAAAACAGGCAGGAGTACAAAGGGAAAAAGGCTTATGCACACGGGAAAAACCACGGAAAAACACAAGAGGGACAAAATGAAGAACAATAACAGGAGGAAGAGACACCTCAAGCACAAAAGCAAGGGACAACAAAACCTCACAAGAAGTGTCTCAAACCCACACAAAAGACCTCAAGACCAAACAACAGTTGTTGATCACGAGGAGAGGGTGGTGGCCGAAGCCACCTATTTCTGAGTTAAAAGGTATGGCACCGCAAAGATTTTAACCTTGGGCCCATGACCAAAACTCATCTTTGAAGCACAAGTACCATAAAAATGGCTAATGTGAAAGACTTGACCGATTTATGCATAATGGGGGAGGGAGAGTTCATTGAGAGAACAACACACCCCTATGTCCATGCCTACATCTAGAACAAGATATGATGATGAGTGTGGTGTGTTGGAAATATGCCCTAGAGGCAATAATAAAATGGTTATTATTATATTTCCTTGTTCATGCTATAATTGTGTTATCCGGAAATCGTAATACATGTGTGAATATATAGACCACAACATGTCCCTAGTAAGCCTCTAGTTGACTAGCTCGTTGATCAACAGATAGTCATGGTTTCCTGACTATGGACATTAGATGTCATTGATAACGGGATCACATCATTAGAATAATGATGTGATGGACAAGACCCAATCTTAAGCATAGCACAAGATCGTGTAGTTCGTCTGCTAGAGCTTTTCTAATGTCAAGTATCTTTTCCTTAGACCATGAGATTGTGCAACTCCCGGATACTGTAGGAATACTTTGGGTGTGCCAAACGTCACAACGTAACTGGGTGACTATAAAGGTGCACTACAGGTATCTCCGAAAGTTTCTGTTGGGTTGGCACGAATCGAGACTGGGATTTGTCACTCCGCATGACGGAGAGGTATCTCTGGGCCCACTCGGTAAAACATCATCATAATGAGCTCAATGTGACTAAGGGTTGGTCACGGGATGATGTGTTACGGAATGAGTAAAGTGACTTGCCGGTAACGAGATTGAACGAGGTATTGGAATACCGACGATCGAATCTCGGGCAAGTAACGTACCAATTGACAAAGGGAATTGAATACGGGATTGATTGAATCCTCGACATCGTGGTTCATCCGATGAGATCATCGTGGAATATGTGGGAGCCAACATGGGTATCCAGATCCCGCTGTTGGCTATTGGCCGGAGAGTTGTCTCGGTCATGTCTGCATGGTTCCCAAACCCGTAGGGTCTACACACTTAAGGTTCGGTAACGCTAGGGTTGTAGAGATATTAGTATGTGGTAACCCGAAAGTTGTTCAGAGTCCCGGATGAGATCCCGGACGTCACGAGGAGTTTTGGAATGGTCCGGAGGTAAATATTTATATATAGAAGACCAGTTTCGGCCACCGGGAAAGTTTCGGGGGTCACAGGTATTGTACCGGGACCACCGGAAGGGTCCCGGGGGTCCACCGGGTGGGGCCACCTATCCCGGAGGGCCCCATGGGCTAAAGTGGGAAGGGAACCAGCCCCTGGTGGGCTGGTGCGCCCCCCTTGGGCCTCCTCATGCGCCTAGGGTTAGAAAACCTAGGGGTGGGGGTGCCTCCACCTGGCTTGGGGGCCAAGCCACCCCTTGGCTGCCGCCCCCATCTAGATGGGATCTAGAGGGGCCGGCGCCCCCCTGGCCCCTATATATAGTGGAGGGGAGGGAGGGCAGCCACACCCAAGTCCCTGGCGCCTCCCTCTCCCCCCGTGACACATGTCCCTCTCGTTGGTGCTTGGCGAAGCCCTGCTGAGATCCCGCTGCTTCCACCACCACGCCGTCGTGCTGGTGGATCTCCATCAACCTCTCCTCTCCCCTTGCTGGATCAAGAAGGAGGAGACGTCTCTCCCAACCGTATGTGTGTTGAACGCGGAGGTGCCGTCCGTTCAGCGCTCGGTCGTTGGTGATTTGGATCACGACGAGTACGACTCCATCAACCCCGTTCTCTTGAACGCTTCCGCTCGCGATCTACAAGGGTATGTAGATGCACTCCCCTCTCCGTCGTTGCTAGATGACTCCATAGATTGATCTTGGTGATGTGTAGAAAATTTTGAAATTCAGCTACGTTCCCCGACAGTGGCATCATGAGCTAGGTCTATGCATAGTTTCTATGCACGAGTAGAACACAAGTTGTTGTGGGTGTTGATTTTGTCAATTTACTTGCCGTTACTAGTATTATCTTGATTCGGAGGCATCATGGGATGAAGCGGCCTGTACCGACCTTACACGTACGCTTACGTGAGAATGGTTCCACCGACTGACATGCACTAGTTGCATAAGGTGGCTAGCGGGTGTCTGTCTCTCCCACTTTAGTAGGATCGGATTCAATGAAAAGGGTCCTTATGAAGGGTAAATAGAAATTGGCATATCACGTTGTGGTTTTGGCGTAGGTAAGAAATGTTCTTGCTAGAAACCTATAGCAGCCACGTAAAAACTTGCAGCAACAATTAGAAGACGTCTAACTTGTTTTTGCAGCATGTGCCATGTGATGTGATATGGCCAAAAGGATGTGATGAATGATATATGTGATGTATGAGATTGATCATGTTCTTGTAATAGGAATCATGACTTGCATGTCGATGAGTATGACAACCGGCAGGAGCCATAGGAGTTGTCTTAATTTATTTATGACCTGTGTGTTAACATAAACGTCATGTAATTACTTTACTTTATCGCTAACCGTTAGCCATAGTAGTATAAGTAATAGTTGACGAGAAAACTTCATGAAGAGACGATGATGGAGATCATGATGATGGAGATCATGGTGTCATGCCGGTGACGACGATGATCATGGTGCCCCGAAAATGGAGATCAAAAGGAGCAAAATGATATTGGCCATATCATGTCACTATTTGATTGCATGTGATGTTTATCATGTTTTACATCTTATTTGCTTAGAACAACGGTAGCATAAATAAGATGATCCCTCGTAATAATTTTGAGAAAGTGTTCCCCCTAACTGTGCACCGTTGCTAAGGTCCGTTGTTCCGAAGCACCATGTGATGATCGGGTGTGATAGGTTCTAACATTCGCATACAACGGGTGTAAGCCAGATTTACACACGCAATACACTTAGGTTGACTTGACGAGCCTAGCATGTACAGACATGGCCTTGGAACACGGAAGACCGAAAGGTCGAACATGAGTCGTATAGAAGATACGATCAACATGAAAATGTTCACCGATGATGACTAGTCCGTCTCACGTGATGATCGGACACTGCCTAGTTGACTCGGATCATGTATCACTTAGATGACTAGAGGGATGTCTATCTGAGTGGGAGTTCATTAATAATTTGATTAGATGAACTTAATTATCATGAACATAGTCTAAATTCTTTGTAATATTTCTTGTAGATCAAATGGCCCACGCTAATGTTGCCCTCAACTTCAACGCGTTCCTAGAGAAAACCAAGCTGAAAGGCGATGGCAGCAACTACACGGACTGGGTCCGTAACCTGAGGATTATCCTCATAGCTGCCAGGAAAGCATATGTCCTTGATGCACCGCTAGGTGAAGCACCTGTTTTCCCTGCAAAACAAGACATTATGAACGCTTGGCAGACACGTAGTGATGATTACTCCCTGGTTCAGTGCGGCATGCTTTACAGCTTAGAACCGGGGCTCCAAAAGCATTTTGAGCAACACGGAGCATATGAGATGTTCCAAGAGCTGAAAATGGTTTTCCAAGCTCACGCCCGGGTCGAGAGATATGAAGTCTCCGACAAGTTCTACAGTTGTAAGATGGAGGAGAACAGTTCTGTCAGCGAGCACATACTCAAAATGTCTGGGTTGCATAACCGCTTGTCTCAGCTAGGAGTTAATCTCCCGGATGATGTGGTCGTTGACAGAATCCTTCAGTCGCTCCCACCTAGCTACAAGAGCTTTGTGATGAACTTCAATATGCAGGGGATGGAAAAGACCATTCCCGAGGTATATTCAATGCTGAAATCAGCGGAGGTGGAAATCAAAAAGGAACATCAAGTGTTGATGGTGAATAAAACCACTAAGTTCTAGAAAGGCAAGGGTAAAAAGAACTTCAAGAAGGACGGCAAGGGAGTTGCTGCGCCCGGTAAGCAAGCTGCCGGGAAGAAGTCAAAGAATGGACCCAAGCCTGAGACTGAGTGCTTTTATTGCAAGGGAAACGGTCACTGGAAGCGGAACTGCCCCCAAGTACTTAGCGGAAAAGAAGACTGGCAATACCAAAGGTATATGTGATATACATGTTATTGATGTGTACCTTACCAGCGCTCGTAGTAGCTCCTGGGTATTTGATACCGGTGCAGTTGCTCATATTTGTAACTCAAAACAGGAACTGCGGAATAAACAGAGACTGGCAAAGGACGAGGTGACGATGCACGTCGGGAATGGTTCCAAGGTCGATGTGATCGCCGTCGGCACGCTACCTCTGCATTTACCTACGGGATTAGTTTTAAACCTCAATAATTGTTATTTAGTACCAGCTTTGAGCATGAACATTGTATCTGGATCTCGTTTAATGCGAGATGGCTACTCATTTAAATCTGAGAATAATGGTTGTTCTATTTATATGAGAGACATGTTTTATGGTCATGCCCCGCTGGTCAATGGTTTATTCTTATTTAATCTCGAATGTGATGTTACACACATTCATAGTGTGAATGCCAAAAGATGTAAGGTTGATAATGATAGTCCCACATACTTGTGGCACTGCCGCCTTGCTCACATTGGTGTCAAACGCATGAAGAAACTCCATGCAGATGGACTTTTGGAGTCTCTTGATTATGAATCATTTGACACGTGCGAACAATGCCTCATGGGTAAAATGACCAAGACTCCATTCTCCGGAACAATGGAGCGAGCAACCAACTTATTGGAAATCATGCATACTGATGTGTGCAGTCCAATGAGCGTTGAGGCTCGCGGTGGCTATCGTTATGTCCTCACCCTCACTGATGACTTAAGTAGATATGGGTATGTCTACTTAATGAAACACAAGTCTGAGACCTTTGAAAAGTTCAAGGAATTTCAGATTGAGGTTGAGAATCAACATGACAGGAAAATCAAGTTCTTACGATCAGATCGTGGGGGAGAATATTTGAGTCACGAATTTGGCACGCACTTAAGGAAATGTGGAATAGTTTCACAACTCACGCCGCCTAGAACACCACAGCGTAATGGTGTGTCCAAACGTCGTAATCGCATCCTATTGGATATGGTACGATCTATGATGTCTCTTACCGATCTACCGCTATCATTTTGGGGTTATGCTATAGAGACTGCCGCATTCACTTTAAATAGGGCTCCGTCGAAATCCGTTGAGACGACACCATATGAATTGTGGTTTGGTAAGAAACCTAAGCTGTCATTCTGAAAGTTTGGGGATGTGATGCTTATGTCAAGAAACTTCAACCTGAAAAGCTCGAACCCAAATCGGAAAAATGCATCTTCATAGGATACCCTAAAGAAACTATTGGGTATACCTTTTATCTTAGATCCGAAGGCAATACCTTTGTTGCCAAGAATGGATCCTTTCTAGAGAAAGAGTTTCTCTCGAAAGAAGTAAGTGGGAGGAAAGTAGAACTTGATGAAGTATTGCCTCTTGAACCGGAGAGTGGCGCAGCTCAAGAAATTGTTCCTGAGGTGTCTGCACCGACTAGGGAGGAAGTTAATGGTGATGATCATGAAACTTCAGATCAAGTTGCTACTGAACTTCGAAGGTCCACAAGGAAGCGTTCCGCACCAGAGTGGTACGGCAACCCTGTCCTGGAAATCATGTTGTTAGACAATGGTGAACCTTCGAACTATGAAGAAGCGATGGCGGGCCCAGATTCCGACAAATGGCTGGAAGCCATGAAATCCGAGATAGGATCCATGTAAGAAAACGAAGTATGGACTTTGACTGACTTGCCCGATGACCGGCGAGCCATAGAAAATAAATGGATCTTTAAGAAGAAGACATACGCGGATGGTAATGTGACCATCTATAAGGCTCGGCTTGTCGCTAAGGGTTATCGACAAGTTCAAGGGGTTGACTACGATGAGACTTTCTCACCCGTAGCGAAGCTGAAGTCCGTCCGAATCATGTTAGCGATTGCCGCATTCTATGATTATGAGATATGGAAATGGACGTCAAAACGACATTCCTTAATGGTTTCCTTAAGGAAGAATTGTATATGATGCAGCCGGAAGGTTTTGTCGATCCTAAGAATGCTGACAAGGTGTGCAAGCTCCAACGCTCAATCTATGGGCTGGTGCAAGCATCTCGGAGTTGGAACATTCGTTTTGATGAGATGATCAAAGCGTTTGGGTTTATGCAGACTTATGGAGAAGCTTGCGTTTACAAGAAAGTGAGTGGGAGCTCTGTAGCATTTCTCATATTGTATGTGGATGACATACTATTGATGGGAAATGATATAGAATTCTTGGAAAGCATAAAGGTCTACTTGAACAAGTGTTTTTCAATGAAGGACCTTGGAGAAGCTGCTTATATATTAGGCATCAAGATCTATAGAGATAGATCAAGACGCCTCATTGGTCTTTCACAAAGTACGTACCTTGACAAGATATTGAAGAAGTTCAATATGGATCAGTCCAAGAAGGGGTTCTTGCCTGTATTGCAAGGTATGAGATTGAGCATGGCTCAATGCCCGACCACGGCAGAAGATAGAGAAAAGATGAGTGTCGTCCCCTATGCCTCGGCCATAGGGTCTATCATTTATGCCATGCTGTGTACCAGGCCTGATGTAAACCTTGCCGTAAGTTTGGTAGGAAGGTACCAAAGTAATCCTGGCATGGAACACTGACCAGCGGTCAAGAATATCCTGAAGTACCTGAAAAGGACTAAGGATATGTTTCTCGTCTATGGAGGTGACGAAGAGCTCGTCGTAAATGTTGGGGAACGTAGTAATTTCAAAAAATTTCCTACGCACATGCAAGATCATGGTGATGCATAGCAACGAGGGGGAGAGTCTGATCTACGTACCCTTGTAGATCGCAACGGAAGCGTTGACACAACGTAGAGGAAGTAGTCGTACGTCTTCTTCCCGATCCAACCGATCCAAGCACCGTTACTCCGGCACCTCCGAGTTCTTAGCACACGTACAGCTCGATGACGATCCCCGGGCTCCGATCCAGCAAAGCTTCGGGGAGGAGTTCCGTCAGCACGACGGCATGGTGACGATCTTGATGTTCTACCGACGCAGGGCTTCGCCTAAGCACTACAACGATATGATCGAGGTTGAATATGGTGGCAGGAGGCACCGCACACGGCTAAAGAACGATCTCAATGATCAACTTGTGTGTCTAGAGGTGCCCCCTGCCCCCGTATATAAAGGATCCAAGGGGGAGGGGCTGGCCGGCCAAGAGGAGGGCGCAGGAGGAGTCCTACTCCTACCGGGAGTAGGACTCCCCCCCAATCCTATTCCAAATAGGACTCCCAAGGGGGAAAGAGAGAGAGAGAGGTGGCCGGCCACCTCTCCTAGTCCTAATAGGACTAGGGGAGTGGGGGAGGCGCGCAGCCCACCATGGCAGCCCCTTTCACCTTTCCACTAAAGCCCAATAAGGCCCATATGGCTCCCGGGGGGTTCCGGTAACCTCCCGGTAATCCGGTAAAATCCCGATTTTACCCGGAACACTTCCGATATCCAAATATAGGCTTCCAATATATCAATATTTATGTCTCGACCATTTCGAGACTCCTCGTCATGTCCGTGATCACATCCGGGACTCCGAACTACCTTCGGTACATCAAAATGCATAAACTCATAATAACTGTCATCGTAACGTTAAGCGTGCGGACCCTACGGTTCGAGAACAATGTAGACATGACCGAGACACATCTCCGGTCAATAACCAATAGCGGGACCTGGATGCCCATATTGGCTCCTACATATTCTATGAAGATCTTTATCGGTCAGACCGCATAACAACATACGTTGTTCCCTTTGTCATCGGTATGTTACTTGCCCGAGATTCGATCGTCGGTATCCAATACCTAGTTCAATCTCGTTACCGGCAAGGCTCTTTACTCGTTCTGTAATACATCATCCCGCAACTAACTCATTAGTTGCAATGCTTGCAAGGCTTGTGTAATGTGCATTACCGAGAGGGCCCAGAGATACCTCTCCGACAATCGGAGTGACAAATCCTAATCTCGAAATACGCTAACCCAACATCTACCATTGGAGACACCTGTAGTACTCCTTTATAATCACCCAGTTACGTTGTGACGTTTGGTAGCACCCAAAGTGTTCCTCCGGCAAACGGGAGTTGCATAATCTCATAGTCATAGGAACATGTATAAGTCATGAAGAAAGCAATAGCAACATACTAAACGATCGGGTGCTAAGCTAATGAAATGGGTCATGTCAATCAGATCATTCAACTAATGATGTGACCTCGTTAATCAAATAACAACACATTGTTCATGGTTAGGAAACTTAACCATCTTTGATTAACGAGCTAGTCAAGTAGAGGCATACTAGTGACACTCTGTTTGTCTATGTATTCACACATGTATTATGTTTCCGGTTAATACAATTCTAGCATGAATAATAAACATTTATCATGATATAAGGAAATAAATAATAACTTTATTATTGCCTCTAGGGCATATTTCCTTCAGTCTGCCACTTGCACTAGAGTCAATAATCTAGTTCACATCGCCATGTGATTTAACAGCAATAGTTCACATCACCATGTGATTAACACCCATAGTTCACATCGTCATGTGACCAACACTCAAAGGGTTTACTAGAGTCAGTAATCTAGTTCACATATCTATGTGATTAACACCCAAAGAGAACTAAGGTGTGATCATGTTTTGCTTGTGAGATAATTTTAGTCAACGGGTCTGTCACATTCAGATCCGTAAGTATTTTGCAAGTTCTATGTCTACAATGCTCTACACGGAGCTAGTCTAGCTAATTGCTCCCACTTTCAATATGTATCCAGATTGAGACTTTAGATTCATCTGGGTCAGTGTCAAAAACTTGCATCGACGTAACCCTTTACGACGAGCCTTTTGTCACGTCCATAATCGAGAAACATATCCTTATTTCACTAAGGATAATTCTGACCGCTGTCCAGTGATCTACTCCTAGATCACTATTGTACTCCCTTGCCAAATCAGTGCAGGGTATACAATAGATCTGGTATACAGCATGACATACTTTATAGAACCTATGGCCAAGGCATAGGGAATGACTTTCATTCTCTTTCTATCTTCTGCCGTGGTCGGGCTTTGAGTCTTACTCAATTTCACACCTTGTAACACAGGCAAGAACTCCTTCTTTGACTGTTCCATTTTGAACTACTTCAAAATCTTGTCAAGGTATGTACTCATGGAAATACTTATCAAGCGTCTTGATCTATCTCTATAGATCTTGATGCTCAATATGTAAGTAGCTTCACCGAGGTCTTTCTTTGAAAAACTCCTTTCAAACACTCCTTTATGCTTTACAGAATAATTCTACATTATTTCCGATCAACAATATGTCATTCACATATACTTATCAGAAATGCTGTAGTGCTCCCACTCACTTTCTTGTAAATACAGGCTTCTCCGCAAGTCTGTATAAAACTATATGCTTTGATCAACTCATCAAAGCGTATATTCCAACTCTGAGATGCTTGCACCAGTTCACAGATGGATCGCTGGAGCTTGCACATTTTGTTAGCATCTTTTGGATTGAAAAAACCTTCTGGTTGCATCATATACAACTCTTCTTTAATAAATCTATTAAGGAATGCAGTTTTGTTTATCCATTTGCCAGATTTCATAAATGCGGCAATTACTAACATGATTCGGACAGACTCAAGCATAGATACGAGTGAGAAGCTCTCATCGTAGTCAACACGTTGAACTTGTCGAAATTTTTTGCGACAATTCTAGCTTTGTAGATAGTAACACTACTATCAGCGTCCGTCTTCCTCTTAAAGATCCATTTATTCTCAATTGCTTGCCGATCAACGGGCAAGTCAACCAAAGTCCAAACTTTGTTCTCATACATGGATCATATCTCAGATTTCATGGCCTCAAACCATTTCGCGGAATCTGGGCTCATCATCGCTTCCTCATAGTTCGTAGGCTCATCATGGTCAAGTAACATGACCTCCAGAACAGGATTACCTTACCACTCTGGTGTGGTTCTCACTCTGGTTTACCTACGAGATTCGGTAGTAACTTGATCTGAAGTTACATGATCATCATCATTAGCTTCCTCGCTAATTGGTGTAGTAGTCACAAGAATAGATTTTTGTGATGAACTACTTTCCAATAAGGGAGAAGGTACAATTACCTTATCAAGTTTTCTACTTTCTTCCCACTCACTTCTTTCGAGAGAAAACTCCTTCTCTAGAAAGGATCCATTCTCAGCAACGAATATCTTGCCTTCGGATCTGTGATAGAAGGTGTACCCAACATATTCTTTAGGGTATCCTATGAAGACGCACTTTTCCGATTTGGGTTTGAGCTTATCAGGATGAAACTTTTTCACATAAGCATCATAATCCCAAACTTTAAGAAACGACAACTTTGGTTTCTTGCCAAACCACAGTTCATAAGGCGTCGTCTCAACGGATTTTGATGGTGCCCTATTTAACGTGAATGCAACTGTCTCTAATGCATAACCCCAAAACGATAGTGGTAGATCGGTAAGAGACATCATAGATCGCACCAAATCTAATAAAGTACGGTTATGACGTTCGGACACACCATTACACTATGGTGTTCCATGTGGCGTGTGTAGTGAAACTATTTCACATTGTTTTTAACTGAAGGCCAAACTCGCAACTCAAATACTCTTCTCTACGATCAGATCATAGAAACTTTATTTTCTTGTTACGATGATTTTTCACTTCACTCTGAAATTCTTTGAACTTTTCAAATGTTTCAGACTTATGTTTCATCAAGTAGATATACTCATATATGCTCAAATCATCTGTGAAGATCAGAAAATAATGATACCTGTCGCGAGCCTCAATATTCATCGGACCACATACATCAGTATGTATGATTTCCAACAAATCTGTTGCACGCTCCATTGTTCCGAAGAACAGAGTCTTAGTCATCTTGCCCATGAGGCATGGTTCGCAAGCATCAACTGATTCATAATCAAGTGATTCCAAAAGCCCATCAGCATGGAGTTTCTTCATGCGCTTTACACCAATATGACCTAAACGTCAGTGCTACAAATAAGTTGCACTATCATTATTAACTTTGCATCTTTTGGTTTCAATATTATGATTATGTGTATCACTACGATCGA
Organism: Triticum monococcum; assembly: GCA_034509565.1. Classification (NCBI taxonomy): domain Eukaryota; kingdom Viridiplantae; phylum Streptophyta; class Magnoliopsida; order Poales; family Poaceae; genus Triticum; species Triticum monococcum. The sequence goes on from CM067847.1 coordinate 133,504,572, forward strand.
GATCCAACGAACTATTTTCATTGGGTGTGTAACCATATAAGGTTTTATTCATGTAAACAGAACAACAATTTATTCTCTTACTTAAATGAATAGCCGTATTACAATAAACATGATCAAATCATATTCATGCTCAACGCAAACACCAAATAACACTTATTTAGGTTCAACACTAATCCCAAAATTATAGGGAGTGTGCGATGATGATTATATCAATCTTGGAACCACTTCCAACACACATCGTCACTTCACCCTTAACTAGTCTCTGTTTATTCTGCAACTCCCGTTTTGAGTTACTAATCTTAGCAACTGAACTAGTATCAAATACTGAGGGTTTGCTATGAACACTAGTAAAGTACACATCAATAACATGTATATCAAATATACTTATGTTCACTTTGCCATCCTTCTTATCCGCCAATCACTTGGGGGTAGTTCCGCTTCTAGTGACCAGTCCCTTTGCAGTAGAAGCACTCAGTCTCAGGCTTAGGATCAGACTTGGGCTTCTTCACTTGAGCAGCAACTTGCTTGCCGTTCTTCTTGAAGTTCCCCTTCTTCCCTCTGCCCTTTTCTTGGAACTAGTGGTCTTGTCTACCATCAACACTTGATGTTTTTCTTGATTTCTACCTTCATCGATTTCATCATCATGAAAAGCTCGGGAGTCGTTTTCGTCATCCCTTGCTTACTATAGTTCATCACGAAGTTCTACTAACTTGGTCATGGTGACTAGAGAATTCTGTCAATCACTATCTTATTTGGAAGATTAACTCCCACTTGATTCAAGCGATTGTAGTACCCAGACAATCTGAGCACATGCTCACTAGTTGAGCGATTCTCCTCCATCTTTTAGCTATAGAACTTGTTGGAGACTTCATATCTCTCAACTCGGGTATTTGCTTGAAATATTATCTTCAACTCCTGGAATATCTCATATGGTCCATGACGTTCAAAACGTTTTTGAAGTCCCGATTCTAAGCCATTAAGCATGGTGCACTAAACTATCAAGTAGTCATCATATTGAGCTTAGCCAAACGTTCATAACGTCTGCATTTGCTCCTACAATAGGTCTGTCACCTAGCGGTGCATCAAGGACATAATTCTTCTGTGCAGCAATGATGATAAACCTCAGATCATGGATCCAATCCGCATCATTGCTACTAATATCTTTCAACAAAATTTTCTCTAGGAACATATCAAAATAAACACAGGGAAGCAACAACGCGAGCTATTGATCTACAACATAATTTGCAAAGTACTACCAGGACTAAGTTCATGATAAATTTAAGTTCAATTAATCAAATTACTTAAAGAACTCCCACTTAGATAGACATCCCTCTAATCCTCTAAGTGATCACGTGATCCATATCAACTAAACCATGTCCGATCATCACGTGAGATGGAGTAGTTTCAATGGTGAACATCACTATGTTGATCATATCTACTATATGATTCACGCTCGACCTTTCGGTCTCCGTGTTCCGAGGCCATATCTGTATATGCTTGGATCGTCAAGTATAACCTGAGTATTCCGCGTGTGCAACTGTTTTGCACCCGTTGTATTTGAACGTAGAGCCTATCACACCCGATCATCACGTGGTGTCTCAGCACGAAGAACTTTCGCAACGGTGCATACTCAGGGAGAACACTTCTTGATAATTAGTGAGAGATCATCTTATAATGCTACCGTCAATCAAAGCAAGATAAGATGCATAAAAGATAATCATCACATGCAATCAATATAAGTGATATGATATGGCCATCATCATCTTGTGCCTGTGATCTCCATCTCTGAAGCACCGTCATGATCACCATTGTCACCGGCGCGACACCTTGATCTCCATCGTAGCATCATTGTCGTCTCGCCAATCTTATGCTTCCACGACTATCGCTACCGCTTAGTGATAAACTAAAGCATTACATCGCGATTGCATTGCATACAATAAAGCGACAACCATATGGCTCCTGCCAGTTGCCGATAACTCGGTTACAAAACATGATCATCTCATACAATAAAATTCAGCATCATGTCTTGACCATATCACATCACAACATGCCCTGCAAAAACAAGTTAGACGTCCTCTACTTTGTTGTTGCAAGTTTTACGTGGCTGCTACGGGCTTAAGCAAGAACCAATCTCACCTACGCATCAAAACCACAATGATAGTTTGTCAAATAGACTCCGTTTTAACCTTCGCAAGGACCGGGCGTAGCCACACACGGTTCAACTAAAGTTGGAGAGACAGTCGCCCGCAAGCCACCTGTGTGCAAAGCACGTCGGGGAAACCGGTCTCTCGCGTAAGCGTACGCGTAAGGTTGGTCCGGGTCGTCTCGTCCAACAATACCGCCGAACCAAAGTATGACATGCTGGTAGGCAGTATGACTTGTATCGTCCACAACTCACTTGTGTTCTACTCGTGCAAATAACATCAAACCATAAAACCTAGGCTCTGATGCCACTGTTGGGGAATGTAGTAATTTCAAAAAAATTCCTACGCACACGCAAGATCATGGTGATGCATAGGAACGAGGGGGAGAGTCTGATCTACGTACCCTTGTAGATCGCAACGGAAGCGTTGACACAACATAGAGGAAGTAGTCGTACGTCTTCTTCCCGATCCGACCGATCCAAGCACCGTTACTCCGGCACCTCCGAGTTCTTAGCACACGTACATCTCGATGACGATCCCCGGGCTCCGATCCAGCAAAGCTTCGGGGAGGAGTTCCCTCAGCACGACGGCGTGGTGACGATCTTGATGTTCTACCGACGCAGGGCTTCGCCTAAGCACTACAACGATATGATCGAGGTTGAATATGGTGGCAGGAGGCACTGCACACGGCTAAGGAACGATCTCAATGATCAACATGTGTGTCTAGAGATGCCCCCTGCCCCCGTATATAAAGGATCCAAGGGGGAGGGGCTGGCCGGCCAAGAGGAGGGCGCAGGAGGAGTCCTACTCCTACCGGGAGTAGGACTCCCCCCCAATCCTATTCCAAATAGGACTCCCAAGGGGGAAAGAGAGAGAGAGAGGTGGCCGGCCACCTCTCCTAGTCCTAATAGGACTAGGGGAGTGGGGGAGGCGCACAGCCCACCATGGCAGCCCCTTTCACCTTTCCACTAAAGCCCAATAAGGCCCATATGGCCCCCGGGGGGTTCCGGTAACCTCCCGGTAATCTGGTAAAATCCCGATTTTACCCGGAACACTTCCGATATCCAAATATAGGCTTCCAATATATCAATCTTTATATCTCGACCATTTCGAGACTCCTCGTCATGTCCGTGATCACATTCGGGACTCCGAACTACCTTTGGTACATCAAAATGCATAAACTCATAATAACTATCATCGTAACGTTAAGCGTGCGGACCCTACGGTTCGAGAACAACGTAGACATGACCGAGACACGTCTCCGGTCAATAACCAATAGCTGGACCTGGATGCCCATATTGGCTCCTACATATTCTACGAAGATCTTTATCGGTCAGACCGCATAACAACATACGTTGTTCCCTTTGTCATCGGTATGTTACTTGCCCGAGATTCGATCATCGGTATCCAATACCTAGTTCAATCTCGTTACTGGCAAGTCTCTTTACTCGTTCTGTAATACATCATCCCGCAACTAACTCATTAGTTGCAATGCTTGCAAGGCTTGTGTAATGTGCATTACCGAGAGGGCCCAGAGATACCTCTCCGACAATCGGAGTGGCAAATCCTAATCTCGAAATACGCCAACCCAACATCTACCATTGGAGACACCTGTAGTACTCCTTTATAATCACCCAGTTACGTTGTGACGTTTGGTAGCACCCAAAGTGTTCCTCCGGCAAACGGGAGTTGCATAATCTCATAGTCATAGGAACATGTATAAGTCATGAAGAAAGCAATAGCAACATACTAAACGATCGGGTGCTAAGCTAATGAAATGGGTCATGTCAATCAGATCATTCAACTAATGATGTGACCTCATTAATCAAATAACAACACATTGTTCATGGTTAGGAAAATTAACCATCTTTGATTAACGAGCTAGTCAAGTAGAGGCATACTAGTGACACTCTGTTTGTCTATGTATTCACACATGTATTATGTTTCCGGTTAATACAATTCTAGCATGAATAATAAACATTTATCATGATATAAGGAAATAAATAATAACTTTATTATTGCCTCTAGGGCATATTTCCTTCAGTAAAGGGTTACGTCGATGCTAGCTTCGACACAGATCTGGATGACTCTAAGTCACAAACCGGATACGTGTATATTTTGAATGGTGGGGCAGTCAGCTGGTGCAGTTGCAAGCAAAGCGTCATGGCGGGATCTACATGTGAAGCGGAGTACATGGCAGCCTCGGAGGCAGCATAAGAAGCAATCTGGGTGAAGGAGTTCATTACCGACCTAGGAGTTATTCGCAATGCATCGGGCCCGATGACTCTCTTCTGTGACAACACTGGAGCTATTGCCCTTGCCAAGGAGCCCAGGTTTCACAGGAAGACCAGGCATATCAAGCGTCACTTCAACTCCATTCGTGAAAATGTTCAAAATGGAGACATAGATATTTGCAAAGTGCATACGGACCTGAATGTCGCAGATCCGTTGACTAAACCTCTTCCTCGAGCAAAACATGATCAACATCAGAACTCTATGGGTGTTCGATTCATCACAATGTAACTAGATTATTGACTCTAGCGCAAGTGGGAGACTGTTGGAAATATGCCCTAGAGGTAATAATAAAATGGTTATTATTATATTTCCTTGTTCATGATAATTGTCTATTGTTCATGCTATAATTGTGTTATCTGGAAATCGTAATACATGTGTGAATATATAGACCACAACATGTCCCTAGCAAGGCTCTAGTTGACTAGCTCGTTGATCAATAGATAGTCATGGTTTCCTGACTATGGACATTAGATGTCATTGATAACGGGATCACATCATTAGAAGAATGATGTGATGGACAAGACCCAATCTTAAGCATAGCACAAGATCGTGTAGTTCGTCTGCCAGAGCTTTTCTAATGTCAAGTATCTTTTCCTTAGACCATGAGATTGTGCAACTCCCGGATACTGTAGGAATACTTTGGGTGTGCCAAACGTCACAACATAACTGGGTGACTATAAAGGTGCACTACGGGTGTCGGTGTCAAAACCGGCGGATCTCGGGTAGGGGGTCCCGAACTGTGCATCTAAGGCGGATGGTAACAAGAGGCAGGGGACATGATGTTTTACCCAGGTTCAGGCCCTCTTGATGGAGGTAAAACCCTACGTCCTGCTTGATTGATATTGATGATATGGGTATTACAAGAGTAGATCTACCACGAGATCAGAGAGGCTAAACCCTAGAAGGTAGCCTAAGGTATGATTGTTGTTCTGTATGTTGTGTCCTCTATCGACTAGCCTGGCCCTGGTTTATATAATGCACCAGAGGCCTAGGTTAACAAGAGTCCTAGCCGAATACGCCGGTGGGGAGAAGTCCTTGTCTTGATCGCCAAGTCTTTGTGGAATATTCCTTGTATGCGGCAGCTGTCCGAACTGGCCCATGAGTATACGGCCATGGGGGGCCTCGGCCCAATCTAATAGATCGGGAGACGACGTGGTGAGTACCCCCTAGTCCAGGACACCGTCAGTAGCCCCCTGAACCGGTCTTCAAGTTAGGGACGCTCCTTGATTCTTCCGAACTGTTGTTCATCTTCGGCCGTCGGTCTTGAAAACTGGTTCAACAAATCTTCTCATCTTCGATCTTGAGGATCACCGAAATGCATTCGACGAGTTTATACGCCGGGTATCCGAGGAGCACCTTTAAGTTTCTGGCCTTTATCAATGCCTTATTATATTTATACCACACCTCAGGTTTGAAGTTGTTCCCGGGAGGCAGTGTCCTCTTGCGTCCGAGCTCTAACGCCGGACTGTATTCAAGGTATCTTTTGCAGCCGAGCACCAATGCCGGACCGCTTCCCAGCTCTAACGCCGGAATGTATCCAAGCTCCAACGCCGAACTATGTATCCGAGCTACAACGCCGGACTATATCCGAGGTGTCATATCACCTTGGTTCAAAAAAGTTTGAAGGAGTTTAGCCGATCTTAACGCCGGGAATGCCCTGTACGGAGCCAGCCACTAGCGCCCGAGCTTTATGCCAGACTGCTTTCGAGGTGGTGCACCACCCCGAATGTGGGCCGATTTTTGTGAATATTTTTTGTTGGTGCAATTTATTCTCTGCCGAGATATATAGCCAGTAGCCCTCAAGGTGTGTATCGGTCTAAAACCCGAGATGCACCTGAAGGATGACGTAAGACCGCTGATCCTAGTAGCCGCTGAGACTCAGGTTGATTTGCAAAATCGGCCTGAGGATCAAGTCCAAGCTCGGCAGAATACTTCGGGACACTAAAAGCGGCGTGCTCAGTCCTCGAGACTCAGGTTGTGTGCGGCCGACCAACCTGAGGATCAAAATCTCCTCGGAAACTATATTGCACATAAAATTTTCTGCATTGGACAAGCAATGCAGTAGCCCCCGAGACACTGGTCGGGTGGCAACACCAGATCAGGGGATCGATGTGCCCCTTTAATATTTGTAAATAATAAGCCCGAAGCCCAGTAGCCCCCGAGCCTTAATGCGGGCACGGGTGGCTGAATTAAGGATCAATATCCATAGTAAAATCACAAATTATGTGTAATGACTCTATGTATCCAAGTACTTTACGTCATTCATGCTCAGATCCGCATTGTACAAAACTTTGTTAACCGACCATCGGCTTCCACCTCCTCGGCCAGTAGCCGAGGAGTGCTTGTCCTACTTTATAAAACCTTTATGAGGGCAAAGATTTACAACAAACAAGGCAATCTGGCCATGCGGTTTTATAAACAAAGGTACGTAGAGAGTTATATTACTGTTTAACAGAAGAAATGTCTTCCAAAGAAAATAGTCCCGCTATCGGTTCTTTTCTTTGGGTTGTCATGCTAAGCATGATCATTAAACCTCAACTCTAATGTAAGAGCAAAATATCGAGGATTTAGTTTGGGAGGCCAGTTAATAGCCCCCGGTAGTGTTTGGCGACAGTCGGGGTCAAGCCGTAAACACTTCGGCCAATGTTATGAACGGCCCGTCATTTAACATAGTCATCGGATCGCTGACCAGTTCACGCTTATTGTGACAGTCAGTTTTCGGCTTTCTCCACTAAGGTGCTTAACCATGTGAGCTGGAAGCACAATCCCAGTGGTTCTCCCTTTGCACGCCTAGCTGAACAAAACGGAACGTAGGAAGCAAGTGCAGGAGCCAGGCAACCCAACTATTGACCGAAGACACAATTCGAAACCGATGCATATATAGCAATATCTGAGATTTTTTTTGCCGAATCCCTAAAGGTGTCCGGCGTTGCACTGCGAGACTAATGCTGGAAAAGCACAAATAGTTTAAAAGTGCCAAAAAGCTTGGAAAACCAAGGAACGTCAGTAAAAACATGACGTCCGAACAAGATCAAGTGTTCGGTGCCAATCCGAAAATTGGTCTTAGAAAAAAGAAGTGCTTCTGTCGTGCTTTAACATGATACATCCTATCTCAAGACTTCGAGCGGGTCAGCCTACGGCTTCAACCTCCTATCCTGAGGGCGGAGTACTTCTCATTAGGCCAGTTTAGCAAACTAAACTCTAGCGGCTTTAAGAGAGAAATTAGGCTCCCCGGCTAGTGACCGCACACTCGCGTCAAAAAAGGAGTGATAAATAATAATAATAAAACTTTGCAATGACTAAGAAGAAGAACACTTATTATAAAACCGCTCAAATAAACTTAAGAGCCCCCAAGTGACTTGAGTAAAACTGTAAAAGAATGATTCCATGTACCGAAGTACTTATATCATATCTATGTTCAACCGAACTTTAAACGCGTCTTAACCGACCGTCGGCTTCTCCCTCTTCGGTCAAGGACCGTAAAGTGTTATGTACTCCATCTGTCGAGAATATCGACGGTGTTTCCAATAACCAGGCAATCAGGCCATAAGGCTGTAACAGACAAAGCGCGCTCAGGGAACTTATGCTATATTACTGCAAAGTGTAAGAAGCATCTTCGAAGAAAATAGTACCCCCACCGATGCCTTTCTTCGGTGCTCATTGTTATTATGAGACTTGTGCAGTAGATTTTTTGTACTCATGAGTTCCGTTGTGTGCCGACCATCATTAAAAACAATAAGAGCGCTAGCTTTCGGCTTCACCCAGTCTGAGGTCCGGCTCGGGTGACCCGATCATGACAATCGCAGAGGTGCTCCCTTTACTTCCTAGCCGAACAATCAGGAACGTAGGGGTAAACACAAGAGCGAGGCAACCCAGCTTGCAAATCGCTTAAGTCAATATGGTGCACATTGTGGCGTAATACACGAACAAGGAACGAAGCCGTACAATTATAATCATATGCAAGAGGAAAAGCTTCATAAAGGAAGCCCCCAAGTAAACGGGGTATTTGAATTTATGCGTCACAAACAAAGTTTGGACAAGGAAATTTTTTACAAGCAACTTTTTTCCAAAAAAGCATAATTCTTGGTCGAACCGAACACAAGTTAGAAATTAAAGCTTTGAGCATGAAAGTGACTTAGCTGGTTAATGTGTTCGGTATTGATGACGCGGTCCGAGCTTGATGTGGGGCAAGGTTCCATCCCCCAAGCCGGTCCCGAGGTGGCGGAGCTGAGAGCTCGACACGCCGAAGTGGTGACATAGCACGGTCAATGCAGACCGGCAGAGTGACGCCGAAGTCCCCGGATCATTTTTCTGTGCACAAAAAATAGTGCAAACCGGAGATAATAGTAATAGTGATAATTAAAAAAATGTTGCATAATAAATAATTTATGCAAAGTGAGGAATAGAAGAAATATGGCCTGGCGCCGAAATCAATGTTGATGCAGGGCGTCGGCGTGATGTAGTAAAGGCGTGGCAAAGCCTGAATTCACAGGTCAGTCCGAGCTCCGGATGCGACGTTCGCCGGACTATGTACGGAAACTGATCGAACCACCACGCGACCGTCGTTAATGCGGTCACCATTTGATAGACCTGTGTACATATTATGGACAAACCAAAGTAATAATTCCTTGGGAAAAATGAATCCAAACAAGCAAAAAATACTGGGACTAATAGCACCTAGTTTATTTGTTGTAGCAATCCGAAGGAAGGTGATTTCCAAAATTGGGACTTGCTCCGCATACCCATCGCCTGATGGGCGATAAAACGACGGCATGGCAATGCTGGTAAAGGTTGACTCGCCGAGGCAAAGCCCTTGGCCCAGCTAACGTGACGGAGCTGGTCGGCTAGTGACGCCGAAGCGTCCGAAGTAGGTTGATGAAGAGATGGCGAAGCCCCTGGTCCAGCCGAGATGTCGAAGCCTCGACGCCAGCCGATGAGTCGAAGTAGGTCGGCGTGATAGACACCAGCTTGAAGAAGCAATAGTGCGGCCCTGTCGATGCAAGTCGTGACGTGGTCGATGCCGGCTTGATGAAGCGACCGTGCGGCGATGCCGGTATGCCCGCTCCGTGTAGTCCGTGGGGCAGCGATGTTGATGATGATTTATCCTTCGCGATGCCGGACTCTTGTTCGGCTTGCCGAGATGATGATCCGAAGAAGTTGAGCTCGGCTAAAGTGACGACGTGTCTAGCGCAGGTCGGCAGCCGTGGAGTAATATTGCCGGACTGGTTTGACACCAGCATGATGTTGAAGATCATGTTCAAAAGATCTTAAAGTTAGTGGGGTGTGTTCGGGAACAAAACACAATACTCCATAAAAAACTTCCTTCAAAAGGGATGTCCGAAATCCCGTTCATAAAAAAGATGAACTCGGGTCGGATTCGTTTTCGCGCAGGAAATAGACCCAAAAAGTGATGGACTAAGTGGAAGGTTCCCGGAGTTTGGACGGTCGGATCGAGCTGAAATTTTGAGAGGTGGTATATATAGGAATTCCGCAGCCGATCAATGGTTGGATCTTCCAAAGGACGTCCGAGCTAGAAGCTGGACACCACGCCCTAAACTCATCCAAATTCCCATCCAGATTTGACAGGGCTCCGGTATATCGTGGATTGCCAGAGATTCCTCCATCGGAACTCGACGAAATTTTCCAGGGTTGTTATAGACCCAATTCCGCACAATTCCACCAAAGCGATCATCAAAGCGATACTTGAGGAGGTGGTGGCGGCAGATACGAGTTCGCTGTCCAAAAAAACAGCACGGTCGCTTGAGGGCAATGTTGACGTTGAGCCCCCGAGCTCCATAGATAATTCCTCCGTGATCTTGATAGAGATCGGAGTTGACATTTGATGAAGGCCCTCGTCCGAACATGGTGATCCGAACACGAGGCGCAATTCTTGGTCGAACCAAGGTGACCAGTCGAACTGGTGACGAAGACGCCGAAGTTGCAGTTGATCTGCAGGCGAGCCATCGATCCTTTTGTCGATCACACAACGGAACTCTCAATGAAAGCACCAATGTCAGTGTCAAAACTGGCGGATCTCGGGTAGGGGGTCCCGAACTATGCGTCTAAGGCGAATGGTAACAGGAGGCAGGGGACACGATGTTTTACCCAGGTTCGGGCCCTCTTGATGGAGGTAAAACCCCACGTCCTGCTTGATTGATATTGATGATATGGGTATTACAAGAGTAGATCTACCACGAGATCAGAGAGCCTAAACCCTAGAAGCTAGCCTATGGTATGATTGTTGTTCTGTATGTTGTGTCCTCTATCGACTAGCCTGGCCCTGGTTTATATAATGCACCAGAGGCCTAGGTTAACAAGAGTCCTAGCCGAATACGCCGCTGGGGAGAAGTCCTTGTCTTGATCGCCAAGTCTTTGTGGAATCTTCCTTGTATGCGGCAACTGTCCGAACTGGCCCATGAGTATACGGCCATGGGGGGCCTCGGCCCAATCTAATAGATCGGGAGACGACGTGGTGAGTACCCCCTAGTCCAGGACATCGTCAATGGGCATCTCCGAAAGTGTCTGTTGGGTTGGCACGAATCGAGAGTGGGATTTGTCACTCCGCATGACGGAGAGGTATCTCTGGGCCCACTCGGTAAAACATCATCGTAATGAGCTCAATGTGACTAAGAGTTGGTCACGGGATGATGTGTTACGGAATGAGTAAAGTGACTTGCTGGTAACGAGATTGAATGAGGTATTGGAATACCGACGATCGAATCTCGGGCAAGTAACATACCAATTGACAAAGGGAATTGAATACGGGATTGATTGAATCCTCGACATCGTGGTTCATGCGATGAGATCATCGTGGAATATGTGGGAGCCAACATGGGTATCCAGATCCCGCTGTTGTCTATTGGCCGGAGAGTTGTCTCGGTCATGTCTGCATGGTTCCCGAACCCGTAGGGTCTACACACTTAAGGTTCGGTAACGCTAGGGTTGTAGAGATATTAGTATGTGGTAACCCAAAAGTTGTTCAAAGTCCCGGATGAGATTCCGGACGTCACGAGGAGTTCCGGAATGGTCTGGAGGTAAAGATTTATATATAGGAAGACCAGTTTCGGCCACCGGGAAAGTTTCGGGGGTCACCGGTATTGTACTGGGACCACCGGAAGGGTCCTGGGGGTCCACCGGGTGGGGCCACCTATCCCGGAAGGGCCCCATGGGCTGAAGTGGGAAGGGAACCAGCCCCTAGTGGGCTGGTGCACCCCTCTTGGGCCTCCTCCTGCGCCTAGGGTTAGAAACCCTAGGGGTGGGGGCGCCTCCACCTGGCTTGGGGGCCAAGCCACCCCTTGGCTGCCGCCCCCCATCTAGATGGGATCTAGAGGGGCCGGCACCCCCGTGGAACCTATATATAGTGCAGGGGAGGGAGGGCAGCCGCACCCAAGTCCCTGGCGCCTTCCTCTCCCCCCGTGACACCTCTCCCTCTCGTTGGTGCTTGGCGAAGCCCTGCCGAGATCCCGCTGCTTCCACCACCACGCCGTCGTGCTGCTGGATCTCCATCAACCTCTCCTCTCCCCTTGCTGGATCAAGAAGGAGGAGACGTCTCTCCCAACCGTATGTGTGTTGAGCACGGAGGTGCCGTCTGTTCGGTGCTCGGTCATTGGTGATTTGGATCACGACGAGTATGACTCCATCAACCCCATTCTCTTGAACGTTTCCGCTCGCGATCTACAAGGGTATGTAGATGCACTCCCCTCTCCCTCGTTGCTAGATGACTCCATAGATTGATCTTGGTGATGCGTAGAAAATTTTAAAATTCAGCTACGTTCCCCGACATGGTGGGGTGTGCCTAGATTCAAGCCACATTTCTCAAATCAATGATATTTAGCTCATGCCTTAACTCGCGGAATCTTGCTTCATCTAGAGGCTTGGTGAAAATATCCGCTAGTTGATCTTGACTGTTGATGTAGATGATCTCAATATCTCCACGCTTGATGTGATCCCGAATGAAATGATGATGAATCTCAATATGCTTCGTCTTGCTATGTTGCACCGGGTTGTGAGAGATCTTGGTGGCAATTTCATTGTCACATCCAAGAGGCACTTTGTCACATGTGACACCGTAATCCTTTAAAGTTTGCCTCATCCATAGCAATTGTGCACAACAAGTTGTTGCAGCTACATATCCGGCCTCAGCGGAAGATAGAGACACACAATTTTTCTTCTTCGAAGACAAACTCACCAAAGAGCGACCGAGGATTGGCACCCTCCGGAAGTTGACTTCCTCTCCACACAATCTCCCACCCAATCCGAGTCCGAATAGCCCATAAGATCAAAGCTTGCTCCTTTGGGGTACCATAAGCCAAAGTTTGGGGTATGAGCCAAATATTGAAAGATTTGCTTGACCGCCACATAGTGGCTTTCGTTAGGTGTAGCTTGAAACCGTGCGCAAATTGCCACACTCAACATGATATCGGGTCTAGATGCACAAAGGTAAAGCAAGGATCCAATCATGGAGAGATATACCTTTTGATCCATCGCTTTACCATTGGGATCACTATCAAGCTTGCATTTGGTGGGAATGGGAAACTTGACCGGCTTGACATCATCTAGCTTGAATCTCTTGAGCATGTCTTGGGTATACTTGGCTTGGTTGATGAATGTTCCTTCTCTTCTTTGCTTGACTTTGAACCCGAGAAAGAACTTCAATTCTCCCATCATAGACATCTCAAACTTCTCGGTCATTAGTGCGACAAACTCATCATTGAAAGATTTGTTAGGAGAACCAAAAATAATATCATCAACATATAGTTGGCATATGAAAAAAAATCCCCTTTGACCCTCTTAGTAAAAAGGGTGGGACCGATTTTCCCAATTTCAAACCTACAATCTTGCAACAACTCGGTAAGGTTCTCATACCACGCATGTGGGGCTTGTTTAAGTCCATAGAGCGCCTTCTTGTGTTTGTATACATGATTGGGGAGCTTGGGATCCTGGAATCCCCGAGGTTGTTTGACATATACCAACTCATTCAAAGGACCATTTAGAAATGCACTTTTCACATCCATTTGTTGCTACTTAAAATCATGATGAGATGCATATGCAAGCAACATGCGAATAGATTCAAGACGAGCAACGGGGGCAAAGGTTTCACTGTAGTCGATACCCTCAACTTGGGAGTAGCCTTGTGCCACCAATCTTGCCTTGTTTCGAACAACCACACTGTTCGCATCTTGCTTGTTCTTGAAGATCCATTTGGTCCCAATGACATTGTGTTCCTCCGTTGGCCTTGGCACTAATTCCCAAACTTGATTGCGCTTGAAGTTGTTGAGTTCATCATGCATGACTTCAAGCCAATCCTCATCATCAAGCGCCTCATGTACCTTTTGGGGTTCAACACACGAAATAAACACATGATGTTCACAAAAGTTTGAAAATTGTTTACGAGTAGTTGCCCCCTTTCGTAGGCTTCCAAGCACATTCTCCATGACATGTTGTTGACGCTCGAGCGTGGAGGCCACCTTAGCAGCATGACGCTCCAGAAGTTCCTCGATGGGCATTTGAGTATCAACTTGAGCACCATATTGAGTTTTCTCTTGATCTTGAGCACCATCTTGAGCTTGCTATTTATCTCGAGCGAGCTTGGGGGCATGAACTTTACCTTGGGCATCATTTGGTGCATCACCATCTCGACGTGGTTGATCTTGCCCTTGATCTTGCTCATGGGGTTGAGGGCCTTCACTTTGTTCTTCGAAAGCATGTGAGTCTAGCGTAGGTGATGGCTCCACTTGAGTAGAGCATTGTCCTTCTCCTTCGGTCACAGGGGTTCCTCAATGAGGAATATTTGACCAATCCCCATTCTTCTTATGGCTTGGGGAGGAATTTCATGACCTACATCACAAAGACCACTTTGCTCCACTTGGGAGCCATTATTTTCATCAAACTTCACGTTACACGTATCCTCAGTGAGTCCGGTGGACTTATTGAGGACACGGTAGGCATGAGAGTTTGTCGCATAACCAAAAAATATGCCCTCTTGAGCTCTAGGTTCGAATTTAGACAAATGAGCACGTTTCTTGAGAATGAACTTACAACCGAACACCCAGAAGTACTTGAGGTTGGGCTTGTTGCTAGTAAGTATCTGTAACATCCCGATTCTCAGAATGTTTAAGAAAAAAATAAGTTTTCCAAAAATCAGGGCCAGAAAATTTCATTTGTTGTATTTGTTAACAAAGCTTAAATTGGACTTTTATAATTTAGAGGATTTACTTTGAACTAATGCATACCTATATTAAATATTTAAGTTTACTTCTTTTATTTTGTCGGGTTTTATTTTCTCTTCTTTGGCATATTAAATTATGCGCGTTTGTATTTTTTTGAACTTCATTTGATTTTTGTTTGATGTTATATTTTTTTTAGATTTCCCTTTTAGGAAAATCTAATTCATTTCCTCTCTCAAACTCTCAAATGAATTCTTAGACCCAGTTTATCTTCCTCTTTCCTCGTAGTATATTTTTGGATGTGCACCGAATGAGCCAAATCATTTCTCTCTCTTGTTTTATTTTTTTTCTCTCTCATGAGCTTTATCCTGTTTCATCACGTGAGTACAACCTACCTTATCCTTTTTTAAAAATTTCTCATTCAACCGAGTGGGCCTGGCCCATCTGATTTATTTTTGTTTTCTTTTTCTCCTTCCTCATGGGCCTGACCTGGCCCATCTCTCCCAATCAACGAACCCCTCTCCTCCTCTCTTTTTCTGCGAAATCACTAGTTGAGGAGTACTCATTGCAAAGATCACTCCAACTCTCTATGTTGTGACAAGTGGCGCACATGCAGAGCGCCACTTGTTGCAACCTGCGAGTTTTCCCTTTTTCGTAGATCTGCTTATTCAAAACGTTTTATCTCTCAAACCGTGTGTCCAAATCTCAAACCGCTTTCACCGTTGCATTCCTCGCGTCGAGATCTTCAAAACTAGATCCCATGTTGATAGGTTTTGACGAAATTTTTTTTCACGAAAAAACAAGCCGAAAAAACGGACGAAAAAACCGAACCGGGAGCACGGGTTTTTTCCCTTTCTGAAAGAGGCACGCCCGTGCCTCTCACGAAATCACAACCGTGCCTCTCGTGGAAGGAAAAAAAGAGAAACCATGTTTTTTTATTTTTCCGAGGAGGCACGGCCGTGACTCTCGCGAAAGCACACCCGTGCCTCTCGCGGAAGCAAACCGTTACTCTCGCGAAATGAAAAAAAAACAGAAAACATGTTTTTTTTTGTTTCCGAGAGGCACAACCATGACTTTCGCGAAAGCAAAACCGTGCCTCTCGCGGAAGCAAAACCGTGACTCTCACGAAAGCCCTACCGTGCCTTTAGAGGAAGCAAAACTGTGACTCTCGTGAAGAAAAAAAACAGAAAACGTGTTTTCTTCGTTTCTGAGAGGCACGGCTATGACTCTCGCGAAAGGAAAAAAACACATTTTTTCGCACAATTTTTTTTGGTCGACAAGCTAAGGAAGACCGGTGGAAAACCAAAACATCGAAAAAACCAGTTTAAATAGCCGAAACGCGTGGGAAAAATAAAATAAAAAACAAAATTCGGAGAGAGCGCCCAAAGCGCGACATGTGGCGAATGGCTGAGAGCACGCCAAGTGCCGCTGATCGTTGCGAGGCTCCCGAAGAAGCGTTCTTTAACTAGTGGCTCCCCCTTTTCTGTAGGTTCACAACTCACAACTCATAGAATAGGAAAAACGTACAGTGGAAGAAAGGCATGTACGCTAGACTGCTGATCTTCCGTTTATTCTCTCTCCCTTGATTTATTTCTCTCCAAGCTCTTCATCTCCTTCCTTCAGTGAGACTAGTCACAATGTGTAGTAATTTAGACTAGTAATTTGCATTTGTTACTAGTCTATGTTACTACCTCTATAGTGGGGAGTAACAAATGTTTGGTGTCATGCAATACTTTATTTATTAGGTTGTAGACTCATCTTATCTTGGTATGTGTGATGTTATAGTAACTAGCTATGTTACCACATGCCTCTCTTTCCTCATGAATTACTTGCCACATCATCTATTTTGCCTAGAGATGTGTGATATTACCACCTATATTACTCTCACTATGGGTAGTCTCACCTACAGGTTGAGGTGCACACCAGAAAACGTAAAGGCACTTGCACCTCTCCTCCAATTCCTTTAATTCTCCACCACTTCAGAATCTGTGAGTATATGTACGCGCACCTCCTCCTTGTTGGTGCAAACCCTAAGCCCTAGCTTGCCCTAGATCCTCCCTAGCTCGCTCTTTCTCTCTGCCAGAACCCGAGGAAGAAGAAGGAAGGAAGAAGGGGAGCACACGGTGGAGTCGGTGGGTTTTTCCGGCGCACGAACGCCCGCTGCGCGAACAGCTTCACCTCGAGCTTGAACTCGACACCCACTCCGTTATAACGATCGATGCTATGATCTTATACATCGGACCAGCGCTGGGCCACGACCCCCACGCCTCTACCCACTCCTCGCCCGGTTCGGCCCGCCCAGCGCACGCTCACGACCGCATCTCCACGCGCCCGCCGCGCCGAGCCCACAACAAACCCGCGCGATCACCGCGTCCCGATCGCCAACGGCTACACCACGCACACACACACACATGCGGTGTACACCTGCACGAACACACGCACACCTATGTCACGGACCCGTGTTGCCCTACACGATCAGCTCGCGCTGGTCATGCCCGACGTGTCGCCTCGGCTTATTGCCCTAAAGTTCACCCCCTAAGCCGCGGCTCAGAGCAGTCCGGATTCCTCGACGTCGCCGTCCACCAGCAATGCTCACTCCGCCGCCAGCACCTTCCATAGCAGCGGACACTCCCGCTTGAAGTGGCCATGCTCGCCGCACGTGTAGTAGCACCCGCGCCGGTTGCCACCGTTGCCCGACGCCATCCTCCGCACGTCATCGTTGTCCCGCGCACCTCCCTGCTGCCGCTCCCGCGCCCGCCACTGCGCCACCGTGTACATGAGCTGCCCGTCTGCTCGCTCGCCACCGGCCTACCCACATCGCAGTAGCCGCTTGTCGAAGGCCTTCAGGCGACCTAGGGCCTCCTCGAACGCCATGGTGCTCACGTCACAGAACTGCTCAATCCCGGCCACCACCGCATACAGGCGGTCCGGCACGGAGTCGAGCAGCTTTTTTACCAGTGCGGTGTCCTCCAGAGTTGATCCAAGCCTGGCGAAGCACGCCGCCATGGCACCCAGCTTGGCGGTGAACCCATCCAGCATGTCGTCGTCCGCCATGCGCAACAGCTCAAATTCACCGCGGAGCGTGCCCAGCCGCGCCGCCCGCACGCGATCCGCGCCGACAAACCTGTTAGGGAACGTAGCATGCAATTTCAAAAAAATTCCTAAGCTCATGCAAGATCTATCTAGGAGATGCATAGCAACGAGAGGGGGAGAGTGTGTCCACGTACCCTCGTAGACCGAAAGTGGAAGCGTTAGGTTAACGTGGTTGATGTAGTCGAACGTCTTCACGATCCAACCGATCCAAGTACTGAACGTATGGCACCTCCGTGTTCAGCACACGTTCAGCTCGATGACGTCCCTCGAACTCTTGATCTAGTAGAGGGTCGAGGGAGAGTTCCGTCAGCACAACAATGTGGTGGCGGTGTTGGTGATGTGACCCGCGCAGGGCTTCGCATAAGCACTACGAAGCTATGACCGGAGGAGTAAACTATGGAGGGGGCACCAAACACGGCTAAGAGAACAATTGATGTCCCTTTGGGGTGCCCCTGCCGACGTATATAAAGGAGGGGAGGAGAGAGGCCGGCGGCCAGGAGGGGCGCGCTATGGGGGGAGTCCTACTAGGACTCCTAGTCCTAGTAGGATTCGCCCCCCCCCCCTTTTCCTTTCTCCGCCGAAGGGAAAAGGAAGGAGAGGGAAAGGGGGGCGCGGCCCGCCTAGTCCAAATCGGACTGCCATGGGAGGGCACCCCTTGCGGCCCTCCTCTCTCTCCACTAAGGCCCAATATTTCCCCCGGGGTGTTCTAGTAACTCCTGGTACTCCGGTAAAATACCCGAATCACTCGGAACCATTCCGATATTCGAATACAACCTTCCAATATATGAATCTTTACCTCTCGACCATTTCGAGACTTCTCGTCATGTCCCTGATCTCATCTGGGACTCTGAACAAACTTCAGTCACCAAAACACATAACTCATAATACAAATCATCATTGAACATTAAGCGTGCGGACCCTACGGGTTCGAGAACTATGTAGACATAACCGAGACACATCTCCGGTCAATAACCAATAGCGGAACCTGGATGCTCATATTGGCTCCTACATATTCTACGAAGATCTTTATCGGTCAAACCGCATAACAACATACGTCATTCCCTTTGTCATCGGTATGTTACTTGCCCGAGATTCGATCATCGGTATCATCATACCTAGTTCAATCTCGTTACCGGCAAGTCTGTTTACTCGTTCCGTAATGCATCATCCCGTAACTAACTCATTAGTCATATTGCTTGCAAGGCTTATAGTGATGTGCATTACCGAGAGGGCCCAGAGATACCTCTCCGATACATGGAGTGACAAATCCTGATCTTGATCTATGCCAACCCAACAAACACCTTCAAGACACATGTAGATCATCTTTATAATCACCCAGTTTCGTTGTGACCTTTGATAGCACACAAGGTGTTCCTCTGATATTCAGGAGTTGCATAATCTCATAGTCTCCGGAATATGTATAAGTCATGAAGAAAGCAATAGCAATAAAACTAAACGATCATAATGCTAAGCTAACGGGTGGGTCTTGTCCATCACATCGTTCTCTAATGATGTGATCCCGTTCATCAAATGGCAACACATGTCTATGGTCAGGAAACTTAACCATCTTAGATTAACGAGCTAGTCAAGTAGAGGCATACTAGGGACACTCTGTTTTGTCTATGTATTCACACATGTACTAAGTTTCCGGTTAATACAATTATAACATGAATAATAAACATTTATCATGATATAAGGAAATATAAACAACAACTTTATTATTGCCTCTAGGGCATATTTACTTCAGAACCGTGCCTTGAGGATGCTCCACACCTCCGTTGCCGTCTTCTTGGACGCCACCTGCACTAGCAGGTCCTCCTTGAGCGTCCTGAGCATGATAAGCCCGCGACGGCTTATCCTTCTTCGCGATCACCACCGCTGCTGCGTCCTCCGGCACCACCACCGCCCCCCACAGCCCCGCCGCGTCGAGATTGGTCTCGACCTTGATCTCCCACGCGGTGTAATTCTCACTGGTGAGCATCGGCACTGGCTGCGTGATAACCCACAAGTATAGGGGGTCGCAACAGTTTTCGAGGGTAGAGTATTCAACCCAAATTTATTGATTTGGCACAAGGGGAGCCAAAGAATATTCTCAAGTATTAGCAGTTGATTTGTCAATTCAACCACACCTAAAAGACTTAATATTTGGAGCAAAGTATTTAGTAGCAAAGTAGTATGGAAGTAACGGTAACGGTGGCAAAAGTAATAGTAGCAGTTTTTGTAGCAATCGTAACAATGGCAACGGAAAAGTAACTAAGCAAAGATCAATATGTGAAAATCTCGTATGCAATGGATCAATGATGGATAATGGATGTGATTCCTCATGCAACAGTTATAACATAGGGTGACACAGAACTAGCTCCAGTTCATCAATGTAATGTAGGCATGTATTCTGAATATAGTCATACGTGCTTATGGAAAAGAACTTGCATGCCATCTTTTGTCCTACCCTCCCGTGGCAGCAGGGTCCTATTGGAAACTAAGGGATATTAAGGCCTCCTTTTAATAGAGTACCAGACCAAAGCATTAACACTTATTGAATACATGAACTCCTCAAACTACGGTCATCACCGGGAGTGGTCCCGATTATTGCCACTTCTGGGTTGCCGGATCATGACACATAGTAGGTGACTATTGACTTGCAATTTAGGATCAAGAACTCACATATATTCTTGAAAACATAATAGGTTCAGATATGAATTCATGGCACTTGGGCCCTAGCGACAAGCATTAAGCATAGCAAAGTCATAGCAACATCAATCTTAGAACATAATGGATACTAGGGATCAAGCCCTAACAAAACTAACTCGGTTACATGGTAAATCTCATCCAACTCATCACCGTCCAACAAGCCTGCAATGGGATTACTCACGCACGGCGGTGAGCATCATGAAATTGGTGATGGAGGATGGTTAATGATGACGACGTCGATGGATTCCCCTCTCCGGAGCCCCGAACGGACTCCAGATCAGCCCTCCCGAGAGATATTAGGGCTTGGCGACGGCTCCGTATCATAAAACGTGATGAATCCTTCTCTCTGATTTTTTTCTCCCCAAAAGTGAATATATGGAGTCGGGGTTGAGGTCGGTGGAATCCCAGGGGCCCCATGAGGCAGGGGGTGCGCCCTAGGGGGGCCTGCACCCTCGTGGACAGGGTGTGGGCCCCCTGATGCTGATTCTTTCGCCAATATTTTTTCTTTAATTCCAAAACGTGTCTCCGTGGATTTTTAGGTCATTCCGAGAACTTTTATTTCTACACAAAAATAACACCATGGCAATTCTGCTGAAAACAGCGTCAGTCCGGGTTAGTTCCATTCAAATCATGCAAGTTAGAGTCAAAACAAGGACAAAAGTGTTTTGAAAAGTAGATACGTTGGAGAAGTATCAACTCCCCCAAGCTTAAACCTTCGCTTGTCCTCAAGCAATTCTGTTGACAAACTGAAAGTGATAAATACATACTTTACAAACTCTGTTTGATCTTGTTGTTGCAAATATGTAAAGCCAGCATTCAAGTTTTCAGCAAAGATTATGAAGTAACCAAATTCACAATAACATTTTGGTCTCATGTTTACTCATATCAATGACATAATCGACTAACGAGCAATAATAATAAATCTCGGATGACAACACTTTCTGAAAACAATCATAACATGATACAACAAGATGGTATCTCACTAGCCCTTTCTGAGACCGCAATACATAAATGCAGAGCACCCCAGAAGATCAAGGACTGACTAGACATTGTAATTCATGGTAAAAGAGATCCAATCACATTCATACTCAATGTAAATTAATAGCAATGCATGTGCATGACATCGGTGCTCTCCAACTGGTGCTTTTTTTACTAAGAGGATGATGACTCAACATAAAATTAAATAGATAGACCCTTCGCAGAGGGAAGCAGGGATTTGCAGAGGTCCTAGAGCTCGAGTTTTGAAATAGAGATAAATAATATTTTGGGTGGCATACTTTCATTGTCAACATAACAACCAAGAGATCTCAATATCTTCCATGCTACACACATATTATAGGCGGTTCTCAAACAGAATGGTAAAGTTTATACTCCCCCATCACCAACAAGCATCAATCCATGGCTTGCCCGAAACAGTGGGTGCCTTCAACTAACAACAATCATGGGGGAGTTTTGTTTGCAATTAATTTGATTTGAGCATGGGACTGGGCATCCCGGTTACCAGCCCTTTTCTCGTGAGTGATGAGCGGAGTCCACTCATCATGAGAATAACCCACCTAGCATGGAATATATAGACATCCCTAGTTGATACATGAGCTATTCGAGCATACAAAATAGAATTTCATTTGAAGGTTTAGAGTTTGGCACATACAAATTTACTTGGAACGGCAGGTAAATACCGCATATATGAAGGTATGGTGGACTCATATGGAATAACTTTGGGGTTTATGGAAGTGGATGCATAAGCAGTATTCCCGCTTAGTACAAGTGAAGGCTAGAAAGAGAATGGGAAGCGACCAACTAGAGAGCGACAACAGTCATGAACATGCATTAAGATTAATCAACACTGAGTGCAAGCATGAGTAGGATATAAATCACCATGAATATAAATATCGTGGAGGCCACGTTGATTTTTTTTCAACTACATGCGTGAACATGTGCCAAGTCAAGCCACTCGAATCGTTCAAAGGAGGATACCACCCTATCATGCCACATCACAACCATTTTAATAGCATGTTCGCACGCAAGTTAAACCATTATAAACTCCTAGCAAATTAAGCATGGCATGAGCTGTTGGGAAACGCAGTAATTTCAAAAAATTTCCTACGCACACGCAAGATCATGGTGATGCACAGCAACGAGGGGGAGAGTATTGTCTACGTACCAACGCAGACCGACTGCGGAAGCGATCTCACAACGTAGAGGAAGTAGTCGTACGTCTTCTTCCCGATCCGACCGATCCAAGCACCGTTACTCCGGCACCTCCGAGTTCTTAGCACACGTTCAGCTCGATGACGTTCCTCGGGCTCCGATCCAGCAAAGCGTCGAGGAAGAGTTTCGTCAGCACGATGGCGTGATGACGATCTTGATGTACTACCGACGCAGGGCTTCGCCTAAGCACTACAACGGTACGATCGAGGTGGAATTTGGTGGCAGGGGGCACCGCACACGGCTAAGGAACGATCTCAAGGATCAAGTTGTGTGTCTATGGGGTGCCCCCTGCCCCCGTATATAAAGGCCAGGGGCAAGGGGGTCGGCCGGCTAGGAGGGAGGCGCAGGGAGGAGTCCCACTCCTACCGGGAGTAGGACTCCTTCCCCCAAATCCTATTCCTAATAGGACTCTTCGGGAGAAAGAGAAGAGAGGGGGGCCGGCCCCTTCTCCTAGTCCTAATAGGACTAGGGAAGGGGGGTTCGGCCAGCTAGCCTGTGGGCTGCCCCTTCTCTCTTTTCCACTAAGGCCCAATAGGCCCATTTGCCTCCCGGGGGGTTCCGGTAACCCTCTCGGTAATCCGGTAAATTCCCGATTTCACCCGGAACACTTCCGGTGCCCAAACATAGGCTTCCAATATATCAATCTTTACGTCTCGACCATTTCGAGACTCCTCGTCATGTCCGTGATCTCATCCGGGACTCCGAACAACCTTCGGTACATCAAAATGCATAAACTCATAATAACTGTCATCGTAACGTTAAGCGTGCGGACCCTACGGTTCAAGAACAATGTAGACATGACCGAGACACGTCTCCGGTCAATAACCAATAGCGGGACCTGGATGCCCATATTGGCTCCTACATATTCTACGAAGATCTTTATCGGTCAGACCGCATAACAACATACGTTGTTCCCTTTGTCATCGGTATGTTACTTGCCCGAGATTCGATCGTCGGTATCCAATACCTAGTTCAATCTCGTTACCGGCAAGTCTCTTTACTCGTTCCGTAATACATCATCTCACAACTAACTTATTAGTTGCAGTGCTTGCAAGGCTTATGTGATGTGCATTACCGAGAGGGCCCAGAGATACCTCTCCGACAATCGGAGTGACAAACCCTAATCTCGAAATACGCCAACCCAACATCTACCATTGGAGACACCTGTAGTACTCCTTTATAATCACCCAGTTACGTTGTGACGTTTGGTAGTACCCAAAGTGTTCCTCCGGTAAACGGGAGTTGCATAATCTCATAGTTATAGGAACATGTATAAGTCATGAAGAAAGCAATAGCAACATACTAAACGATCGGGTGCTAAGCTAATGGAATGGGTCATGTCAATCAGATCATTCTACTAATGATGTGACCTCGTTAATCAAATAACAACTCCTTGTTTATGGTTAGGAAACATAACCATCTTTGATTAACAAGCTAGTCAAGTAGAGGCATACTAGTGACACTCTGTTGGTCTATGTATTCACACATGTATTATGTTTCCGGTTAATACAATTCTAGCATGAATAATAAACATTTATCATGATGTAAGGAAATAAATAATAACTTTATTATTGCCTCTAGGGCATATTTCCTTCAGTCTCCCACTTGCACTAGAGTCAATAATGTAGATTACACTGTAATGATTCTAACACCCATGGAGCCTTGGTGCTGATCATGTTTTGCTCGTGGAAGAGGCTTAGTCAACGGGTCTGCAACATTCAGATCCGTATGTATCTTGCAAATCTCTATGTCTCCCACCTGGACTAAATCCCGGATGGAGTTGAAGCGTCTCTTGATGTGTTTGGTTCTTTTGTGAAATCTGGATTCCTTTGCCAAGGCAATTGCACCAGTATTGTCACAGAAGATTTTCATTGGACCCGATGCACTAGGTATGACACCTAGATCGGATATGAACTCCTTCATCCAGACTCCTTCGTTTGCTGCTTCCGAAGCAGCTATGTACTCCGCTTCACATGTAGATCCTGCTACGACGCTTTGTTTAGAACTGCACCAACTGACAGCTCCACCGTTTAAAGTAAACACGTATCCGGTTTGCGATTTAGAATCGTCCGGATCAGTGTCAAAGCTTGCATCAACGTAACCTCTTACGGTGAGCTCTTTGTCACCTCCATATACGAGAAACATATCCTTAGTCCTTTTCAGGTATTTCAGGATGTTCTTGACCGCTGTCCAGTGATCCATTCCAGGATTACTTTGGTACCTCCCTGCTAAACTTATAGCAAGGCACACATCAGGTCTGGTACACAGCATTGCATACATGATAGAGCCTATGGCTGAAGCATAGGGAACATCTTTCATTTTTTCTCTATCTTGTGCAGTGGTCGGGCATTGAGTCTTACTCAACTTCACACCTTGTAGCACAGGCAAGAACCCTTTCTTTGCTTGATCCATCTTGAACTTCTTCAAAATTTTGTCAAGGTATGTGCATTGTGAAAGTCCAATTAAGCGTTTTGATCTATCTCTATAGATCTTTATACCTAATATGTATGCAGCTTCCCCGAGGTCTTTCATCGAAAAACTTTTATTCAAGTATCCCTTTATGCTATCCAGAAATTCTATATCATTTCCAATTAGCAATATGTCATCCACATATAATATCAGAAATGCTACAGAGCTCCCACTCACTTTCTTGTAAATACAGGCTTCTCCAAAAGTCTGTATAAAGCCAAATGCTTTGATCACACTATCAAAGCGTTTATTCCAACTCCGAGATGCTTGCACCAGTCCATAAATGGATCGCTGGAGTTTGCATACTTTGTTAGCTCCTTTTGGATCGACAAAACCTTCTGGTTGTACCATATACAACTTTTCTTCCAGAAATCCATTCAGGAATGCAGTTTTGACATCCATTTGCCATATTTCATAATCATAAAATGCGGCAATTGCTAACATAATTCTGACGGACTTAAGCATCGCTACGGGTGAGAAGGTCTCATCGTAGTCAACCCCTTGAACTTGTCGAAAACCTTTTGCGACAAGTCGAGCTTTATAGACAGTAACATTACCGTCAGCGTCAGTCTTTTTCTTGAAGATCCATTTATTCTCAATTGCTTGCCGATCATCGGGCAAGTCAACCAAAGTCCATACTTTGTTCTCATACATGGATCCCATCTCAGATTTCATGGCCTCAAGCTACTTTGCGGAATCTGGGCTCACCATCGCTTCTTCATAGTTCGTAGGTTCATCATGATCTAGCATCATGACTTCCAGAACTGGATTACCGTACCACTCTGGTGCGGATCTCACTCTGGTTGATCTACGTGGTTCAGTAGAATCTTGATCTGAAGCTTCATGATCATCATCATTAGCTTCCTCACTGATTGGCATAGGTGTCGCAGAAACAGTTTTCTGTGATGTACTATTTTCCAATAAGGGAGCAGGTACAGTTACCTCGTCAAGTTCTACTTTCCTCCCACTCACTTCTTTCGAGAGAAACTCCTTCTCTAGAAATGATCCATTCTTAGCAACGAATGTCTTGCCTTCGGATCTGTGATAGAAGGTATACCCAACAGTTTCCTTTGGGTATCCTATGAAGACACATTTCTCCGCTTTGGGTTCGAGCTTATCAGGTTGAAGCTTTTTCACATAAGCATCGCAGCCCCAAACTTTAAGAAACGACAACTTTGGTTTCTTGCCAAAACATAGTTCATAAGGCGTCGTCTCAACGGATTTTGATGGTGCCCTATTTAACGTGAATGCGGCCGTCTCTAAAGCATAACCCCAAAACGATAGCGGTAAATCAGTAAGAGACATCATAGATCGCACCATATCTAGTAAAGTACGATTACGACGTTCGGATACACCATTACGCTGTGGTGTTCCGGGTGGCGTGAGTTGCGAAACTATTCCACAATTTTTCAAATGTATACCAAACTCGTAACTCAAATATTCTCCTCCACGATCAGATCATAGAAATTTTATTTTCTTGTTACGATGATTTTCAACTTCACTCTGAAATTCCTTGAACTTTTCAAATGTTTCAGACTTATGTTTCATCAAGTAGATATACCCATATCTGCTTAAATCATCTGTGAAGGTGAGAAAATAACGATATCCGCCGCGAGCCTCAATATTCATCGGACCACATACATTGGTATGTATGATTTCCAACAAATCTGTTGCTCTCTCCATAGTACCGGAGAACGGTGTTTTAGTCATCTTGCCTATGAGGCACGGTTCGCAAGTACCAAGTGATTCATAATCAAGTGATTCCAAAAGCCCATCAATATGGAGTTTCTTCATGCGCTTTACACCGATATGACCTAAACGGCAGTGCCACAAATAAGTTGCACTATCATTATTAACTTTGCATCTTTTGGCTTCTACATTATGAATATGTGTATCACTATCTTCGAGATTCAACAAGAATAGACCACTCTTCAAAGGTGCATGACCATAAAAGATATTATTCATATAAATAGAACAACCATTATTCTCTGATTTAAATGAATAACCGTCTCGCATTAAACAAGATCCAGATATAATGTTCATGCTCAACGCTGGCACCAAATAACAATTATTTAGGTCTAATATTAATCCCGAAGGTAGATGTAGAGGTAGCGTGCCGACCGCGATCACATCGACTTTGGAACCGTTTCCCACGCGCATCGTCACCTCGTCCTTTGCTAGTGTCCGCTTATTCCGTAGTCCCTGTTTCGAGTTGCAAATATTAGCAACAGAACCAGTATCAAATACCCAGGTGCTACTGCGAGCTCTAGTAAGGTACACATCAATAACATGTATATCACATATACCTTTGCTCACTTTGCCATCCTTCTTATCCGCCAAATACTTGGGGCAGTTCCGCTTCCAGTGACCAGTCTGCTTGCAGTAGAAGCACTCAGTTTTAGGCTTAGGTCCAGACTTGGGTTTCTTCTCCTGAGCAGCAACTTGCTTGCTGTTCTTCTTGAAGTTTCCCTTCTTCTTCCCTTTGCCCTTTTTCTTGAAACTAGTGGTTTTGTTAACCATCAACACTTGATGCTCCTTCTTGATTTCTACCTCCGCAGCTTTCAGCATTGCGAAGAGCTCGGGAATAGTCTTGTTCATCCCTTGCATATTATAGTTCATCACGAAGCTCTTGTAGCTTGGTGGTAGTGATTGGAGAATTCTGTCAATGACGCAGTCATCTGGAAGATTAACTCCCATCTGAATCAAGTGATTATTATACCCAGACATCTTGAGTATATGCTCACTGACAGAACTGTTCTCCTCCATCTTACAGCTATAGAACTTATTGGAGACTTCATATCTCTCAATTCGGGCATTTGCTTGAAATATTAACTTCAACTCCTGGAACATCTCATATGCTCCATGACGTTCAAAACGTCGTTGAAGTCCCGATTCTAAGCCGTAAAGCATGGCACACTGAACTATCGAGTAGTCATCAGCTTTGCTCTGCCAGACGTTCATAACATCTGGCGTTGCTCCAGCAGCAGGCCTGTCACCCAGCGGTGCTTCCAGGACGTAATTCTTCTGTGCAGCAATGAGGATAATCCTCAGGTTACGGACCCAGTCCGTGTAATTGCTACCATCATCTTTCAACTTTGCTTTCTCAAGGAACGCATTAAAATTCAACGGAACAATAGCACGAGCCATCTATCTACAAGCAACATAAACAAGCAAGATACTATCAGGTACTAAGTTCATGATAAGTTTAAGTTCAGTTAATCAAATTACTTAGGAACTCCCACTTAGATAGACATCCCTCTAATCCTCTAAGTGATCACGTGATCCAAATCAACTAAACCATAACCGATCATCACGTGAGATGGAGTAGTTTTCAATGGTGAACATCGTCATGTTGATCATATCTACTATATGATTCACGCTCGACCTTTCGGTCTCTGTGTTCCGAGGCCATATCTGCATATGCTAGGCTCGTCAAGTATAACCTGAGTATTCTGCGTGTGCAAAACTGGCTTGCACCCGTTGTAGATGGACATAGAGCTTATCACACCCGATCATCACGTGGTGTCTGGGCACGACGAACTTTGGCAACGGTGCATACTCAGGGAGAACACTTCTTGATAATTTAGTGAGAGATCATCTTATAATGCTACCGTCAATCAAAGCAAGATAAGATGCATAAAAGGATAAACATCACATGCAATCAATATAAGTGATATGATATGGCCATCATCATCTTGTGCTTGTGATCTCCATCTCCGAAGCACCGTCATGATCACCATCGTCACCGGCGCGACACCTTGATCTCCATCGTAGCATCGTTGTCGTCTCGCCAATCTTATGCTTCCACGACTATTACTACCGTTTAGTAATCTAGTAAAGCATTACATCGCGATTGCATTGCATACAATAAAGCGACAACCATATGGCTCCTGCCAGTTGCCGATAACTTAGTTACAAAACATGATCATCTCATACAATAAAATCAGCATTATGCCTTGACCATATCACATCACAACATACCCTGCAAAAACAAGTTAGACGTCCTCTACTTTGTTGTTGCAAGTTTTACGTGGCTGCTACGGGCTTAAGTAAGAACTCATCTCACCTACGCATCAAAACCACAACGATAGTTCGTCAAATAGACTCCGTTTTAACCTTCTCAAGGACCGGGCGTAGTCACACTTGGTTCAACTAAAGTTGGAGAGACAGTCTTCCGCAAGCCATCTATGTGCAAAGCACGTCGAGGGAACCGGTCTCGCGTAAGAGTACGCGTAAGGTTGGTCCGGATCGTCTCAACCAACAATACCGCCGAACCAAAGTATGACATGCTGGTAGGCAGTATGACTTGTATCGCCCACAACTCACTTGTGTTCTACTCGTGCATATAACATCAAACCATAAAACCTAGGCTCGGATGCCACTGTTGGGAAACGCAGTAATTTCAAAAAATTTCCTACGCACACGCAAGATCATGGTGATGCACAGCAACGAGGGGGAGAGTATTGTCTACGTACCAACGCAGACCGACTGCGGAAGCGATCTCACAACGTAGAGGAAGTAGTCGTACGTCTTCTTCCCGATCCGACCGATCCAAGCACCGTTACTCCGGCACCTCCGAGTTCTTAGCACACGTTCAGCTCGATGACGTTCCTCGGGCTCCGATCCAGCAAAGCGTCGAGGAAGAGTTTCGTCAGCACGACGGCGTGATGACGATCTTGATGTACTACCGACGCAGGGCTTCGCCTAAGCACTACAACGGTACGATCGAGGTGGAATTTGGTGGCAGGGGGCACCGCACACGGCTAAGGAACGATCTCAAGGATCAAGTTGTGTGTCTATGGGGTGCCCCCTGCCCCCGTATATAAAGGCCAGGGGCAAGGGGGTCGGCCGGCTAGGAGGGAGGCGCAGGGAGGAGTCCCACTCCTACCGGGAGTAGGACTCCTTCCCCCAAATCCTATTCCTAATAGGACTCTTCGGGAGAAAGAGAAGAGAGGGGGGCCGGCCCCTTCTCCTAGTCCTAATAGGACTAGGGAAGGGGGGTTCGGCCGGCTAGCCTGTGGGCTGCCCCTTCTCTCTTTTCCACTAAGGCCCAATAGGCCCATTTGCCTCCCAGGGGGTTCCGGTAACCCTCCCGGTAATCCGGTAAAATCCTGATTTCACCCGGAACACTTCCGGTGCCCAAACATAGGCTTCCAATATATCAATCTTTACGTCTCGACCATTTCGAGACTCCTCGTCATGTCCGTGATCTCATCCGGGACTCCGAACAACCTTCGGTACATCAAAATGCATAAACTCATAATAACTGTCATCGTAACGTTAAGCGTGCGGACCCTACGGTTCGAGAACAATGTAGACATGACCGAGACACGTCTCCGGTCAATAACCAATAGCGGGACCTGGATGCCCATATTGGCTCCTACATATTCTACGAAGATCTTTATCGGTCAGACCGCATAACAACATACGTTGTTCCCTTTGTCATCGGTATGTTACTTGCCCGAGATTCGATCGTCGGTATCAAATACCTAGTTCAATCTCGTTACCGGCAAGTCTCTTTACTCGTTCCGTAATACATCATCTCACAACTAACTTATTAGTTGCAGTGCTTGCAAGGCTTATGTGATGTGCATTACCGAGAGGGCCTAGAGATACCTCTCCGACAATCGGAGTGACAAACCCTAATCTCGAAATACGCCAACCCAACATCTACCATTGGAGACACCTGTAGTACTCCTTTATAATCACCCAGTTACGTTGTGACGTTTGGTAGTACCCAAAGTGTTCCTCCGGTAAACGGGAGTTGCATAATCTCATAGTTATAGGAACATGTATAAGTCATGAAGAAAGCAATAGCAACATACTAAACGATCGGGTGCTAAGCTAATGGAATGGGTCATGTCAATCAGATCATTCTACTAATGATGTGACCTCGTTAATCAAATAACAACTCCTTGTTTATGGTTAGGAAACATAACCATCTTTGATTAACAAGCTAGTCAAGTAGAGGCATACTAGTGACACTCTGTTGGTCTATGTATTCACACATGTATTATGTTTCCGGTTAATACAATTCTAGCATGAATAATAAACATTTATCATGATGTAAGGAAATAAATAATAACTTTATTATTGCCTCTAGGGCATATTTCCTTCATGAGCAACTATAATCTCTAATTGTCATTGCAAACATGTTTCATTCATAATAGGCTGAATTAGGAACGATGAACTAATCATATTTACAAAAACAAGATAGGTCGAGTTCATTCCAGCTTCTCTCATCTTGATCAGTACATCATATATCGTCATTATTGCCTTTCACTTGCACGACCGAACGGTGTGGATAATAATAATAGTGGACGTGCATTGGACTAAGCTGGAATCTGCAAGCATTTAATACAAAGGAGAAGACAAGGTAATATGGGCTCTTGGTTAAATCAACAATAATGCAAATGAGAGCCACTCAATATTTTCATCATGGTCTTCTCCTCTCGACCCCAAAGAAAAGAAATAAAACTATTTACACGGGAAAGCTCCCAACAAGCAAAAGAAGAACGAAAAATCTTTCTGGGTTTTCTTTTTAATTACTACTACTACAGGCATGGAAAGTAAACTAGCTAAAAGCTACAACTATTTTTTTGGTTTTTCTTATGGTTTTTCAAACACACAAGAAGAAGGCTTAGAAAAGAAAATAAACTAGCATGTATAGTACAATGAAAAAGTATGAGCACCGACAACTCGCATGAGTGTGCGAATATGAATGTAATGTCGGCGAGAAGTACGTACTCCCCCAAGCTTAGGCTTTTGGCCTAAGTTGGTCTATGCCCACGGCTGGCCTGGCGGATATCCAAAGTCGTAGCTGGGGTTGTACTGAGATGCAGCACCTACTGCCTCAAGAGCTGCAGCTCGGAGGCGAGCTGCTTTCGTACTCCTCTCATACTCGTTCGCCTCCTCCCTAGTTATAACATATCTCCCTTTTTCCTGAAAGTTAAAGAAACTAGGAGTAGGGAGGGTAATATGAACAGTGCGTCGTCTGTCAAAGATTAGTCGGTACTGGAGGAACTGTTCATTCCTCTCAAGAAACTGATGGCGAACCATAGCATTATAATCTAGATAAGCAGGAGGCAACTCCATATCATGTTCATGTATGGGTACATCAAGATAATTAGCTACACGAGTTGCATAAATTCCACCAAAAAAATCTCCTCTTGTACCGTTAAGATGCAACCTTCGTGCAACAATGGCCCCCAAGTTATATTGTTTATCACCTAATACCGCACTCTTGAGGACACTAAGATCTGGAACACACATGTGACAAGCTTCATCTTTACCGTTAATGCATCTACCTATAAAGAGAGCAAAATAATGTATGGAAGGGAAATGAATGCTCCCTATGGTAGCTTGTGTGATTTCTCTAGATTCCCCCATAGTGATACTAGCAAGAAAGTCTTTATATTCAGATTTGCGAGGTTCACTAACATTGCCCCACTGCGGGTGTTTACAGGAAGTATTAAAATCTTCTAGGTCCATGGTATATGATTTATCATAAAGATCAAATAGAACAGTGTGAGAATTGCGCGATGATGCAAATTTAATCCTCCTCACAAAGGAATCAGCAAGGTAGCGGTATTGTAGGCACTTATCTGACACGAAGTCCTCAAGATTAGCATTTCACACATATGCGTCAAATTCATTCTTGATGCCTGCCTGGACCATAAACTCTTCTGACGGCCATTCACCAGGCCGCACTTGAGCTTCCCTCGGTGGTTCATCGTCCGACTCACGTATCGCGAGCCTTGGTCCTTGCTTCCTTGAGGAACCACCTTGGTACATTTTCCTAAACATTTTTCTTTCTCTGAAAAATTTCTGAAATTTTAGTGACTCAAAATAAAAATGAACAAAACTAAACAAGATTGATAGCAGCTACTCCCACAAGTGCCTAGAGGCTATACCATGCATTAGAACTACTTGGGACCACATAATTTGACATGCAAGCTCAAGAACAAGGTCACCTAAGAAGAAAATATTTGCAATAAATAAAGCACTATAACAAAAACTAATTGGACCATTGGAGGTCTCGCATACTAAAGAGCAATCCCCCCAATCAGTTTTGTGAATGGAGCTTTGAGCAAGGAGATCGAAAATGGCAACAAGATGAGCTAGAACACGGGTTTGAGATATGGGAGGATTTTTTCTAGAGGAAGACGAAGTGAGTGGGTGCTGGAATAAGTGGAGGGGGTCCACGTGGCGCCCACGAGGCAGGGGCGCGCCCTAGGGGGGTGGGCGCGCCCTGTGCCCTCGTGGCCAAATGGTGGGGCCCCCTTGTGTGTTCTCAGTGCCAGATATTCTTAAATATTCTACAAAAAATCATATTTCATTTCCAAGATATTTGGAGATCTTTATTTTTAGGGTATTTTTATTGCAAGGATAATTCAGAAAACAGACAGAAAATACTAATTTTTCTTTATTTAATCTAAATAACAGAAAGTAAAAATAAGGTACAGAGAGTTGTGCTTTCTAATTTCATCCATCTCATGCTCATCAAAAGGAATCCACTAACAAGGTTGATCAAGTCTTGTTAACAAACTCTTTCCGAATCGCATGAAACCGAAGAATTTTCGAATAACACTAGGTTACCTCAACGGGGATATGTATGTCCCCAATAATAGGAATATCATATTTCTTCTTGACAGTAGGAAGAGGGAATTCAAAACCTCCAGTAGTAACCATTGAAATTTTTCTAATAGAATTTATACTGTGGACTTGAGGTTGTTTCCTCGGAAAGTGTACCATATGCTCATTACCATTAACATGAAAAGTGACATTGCCTTTGTTGCAATCAATAACAACCCCTGCGGTATTCAAAAAGGGTCTACCAAGGATAATCGACATACTATCGTCCTCGGGAATATCAAGAATAACAGGCACATCCTCACAAATACAGACATGTATAGCAGTTGTTTTGTCGGCCATTTGTAAAGATATTTCAGTAGGTGTCAACTTATTCAAATCAAGTCTATGATATAAAGAGAGAGAGGCATAACACTAACACTGGCTCCAAGATCACATAAAGCAGTTTTAACATAGTTTCTTTTAATGGAGCATGGTATAGTTGGTACTCCTGGATCTCCTAGTTTCTTTGATATTCCACCTTTAAAAGTATAATATAATTAGCAAACATGTGAAGCAAATATGCCCTAGAGGCAATAATAAAGTTATTATTTATTTCCTTATTTCATGATAAATGTTTATTATTCATGCTAGAATTGTATTAACCGGAAACATAATACATGTGTGAATACATAGACAAACAGAGTGTCACTAGTATGCCTCTACTTGACTAGCTCGTTGAATCAAAGATGGTTAAGTTTACTAGCCATATACATGAGTTGTCGTTTGATTAACGGGGTCACATCATTATAGAATGGTGTGATTGACTTGACCCATTCCCTTAGCTTAGCACTTGATCGTTTAGTTTGTTGCTATTGCTTTCTTCATGACTTATACATGTTCCTATGACTATGAGATTATGCAACTCCCGTTTACCAGAGGAACACATTGTGTGCTACCAAACATCACAACGTAACTGGGTGATTATAAAGGTGCTCTACAGGTGTCTCCAAAGGTACTTGTTGGGTTGGCATATTTCAAGATTAGGATTTGTCACTCCAATTGTCGGAGAGGTATCTCTGGGCCCTCTCGGTAATGCACATCACTTAAAGCCTTGCAAGCATTGCAACTAATGAGTTAGTTGCGGGATGATGTATTACGGAACGATTAAAGAGACTTGCCGGTAACGAGATTGAAATAGGTATTGAGATACCGACGATCGAATCTCGGGCAAGTAACATACCGATGACAAAGGGAACAACGTATGTTGTTATGCGGTTTGACCGATAAAGATCTTTGTAGAATATGTGGGAGCCAATATGAGCATCCATGGTCCGCTATTGGTTATTGACCGGAGACGTGTCTCGGTCATGTCTACATTGTTCTCGAACCCGTAGGGTCCGCACGCTTAAGGTTTCGATGACAGTTATATTACGAGTTTATGAGTTTTGATGTACCGAAGGAGTTCGGAGTCCCGGATGAGATCAGGGACATGACGAGGAGTCTCGAAATGGTCGAGACGTAAAGATCAATATATTGGACGACTATATTTGGACATCGGAAAGGTTCCGAGTGATTCAGGTATTTTTCGGAGTACCGGAGAGTTACGGGAATTCGCCGAGGAGTACATGGGCCTTATTGGGCCATACGGGAATAGAGAAGAGAGGCCAAAAGGAAGGAGGCGCCCCCCCCCCTCTGGTCCGAATTGGACAAGGGGTGCAGCCCCCTTTTCCTTGTTCCTCTCCCCCTCTTTCCTTCTCTCCTACTCCAACAAGGGAAGGAGGAGTCCTACTCCCTCCCCCATTGGCGCGCCCACCTCCTAGGCCGGCCGCCTCCCCCTTGCTCCTTTATATACGGGGGCAGGGGCACCCCATAGACACAACAATTGATCCCTTGGATCTCTTAGCCGTGTGCGGTGCCCTCCTCCACCATAATCCTCGATAATATTGTAGCGGTGCTTAGGCGAAGCCCTCCGACGGTAGAACATCAAGATCGTCACCACGCCGTCATGCTGACGGAACTCTTCCCCGACATTCTGCTAGATCGGAGTCCGGGGGTCGTCATCGAGCTGAACGTGTGCTAGAACTCGGAGGTGCCGTAGTTTCGGTGCTTGATCGGTCGGGCCATAAAGACGTACGACTACATCAGCCGCGTTGTTATAACGCTTCCGCTTTCGGTCTACGAGGGTACGTGGACAACACTCTCCCCTCTCATTGCTATGCATCACCATGATCTTTCATGTGCGTAGGAAAATTTTGAAATTACTACGTTCCCCAACAGTGGCATCCGAGCCAAGTTTTATGCGTAGATGTCATATGCATGAGTAGAACACAAGTGAGTTGTGGGCGATATAAGTCATACTGCTTACCAGCATGTCATACTTTGGTTCAGCGGTATTGTTGGATGAAGCGGCCCGGACCGACATTACGCGTACACTTACGCGAGACTGGTTTTACCGCCGTGCTATGCACACAGGTGACTAGCGGGTGTCAGTTTCTCCAACTTTAGTTGAACCGAGTGTGGCTACGCCCGGTCCCTGTGAAGGTTAAAACCACACCAACTTGACAAACTATCGTTGTGGTTTTGATGCGTATGTAAGAACGGTTCTTGCTAAGCCCGTAGTAGCCACGTAAAACTTGCAACAACAAAGTAGAGGACGTCTAACTTGTTTTTGCAGGGCATGTTGTGATGTGATATGGTCAAGACGTGATTGGATATAAGTTGTTATATGAGATGATCATGTTTTTGTTGAAGTTATCGGCAACTGGCAGAAGCCTTATGGTTGTCTCTTTATTGCATATAAGATGCAAGCGCCAAATAATTGCTTTACTTTATCGCTATGCGATAGCAATAGTTGCAAGAGCAATAGTTGGCGAGACGACCATGTGACGACACATTGATATAGATCAAGATGATGGAGATCATGGTGTCATGCCGGTGACGATGGAAATCTTGACGATGCTTTGGAGATGGAGATCAAAGGCACAAGATGATGATGGCCATATCATGTCACATATTTTGATTGCATGTGATGTTTATCTTTTATGCATCTTAGTTTGCTTAGTTCGACGGTAGCTTTATAAGATGATCTTTCACTAATTATCGGGCATGGTTTAGTTGATATGGATCACGTGATCACTTAGAAGATTAGAGGGATGTTTGTATAAGTGGGAGTTCTTAAGTAATATGATTAATTGAACTTTAATTTATCATGATCTTAGTCCTGGTATTATTAGCATATCTATGTTGTAGATTAATAGCTCATGTTTAGCTCCCCTGTTTTATTTTTGATCTGTTCCTAGAGAAAATTAAGTTGAAAGATGTTAGTAGCAATGATGCGGATTGGATCCGTGATCTGAGGATTATCCTCATTGCTGCACAGAAGAATTATGTCCTTAATGCACCGCTAGGTGACAGACCTATTGCAGGAGCAGATGCAGACGTTATGAACGTTTGGCTAGCTCAATATGATGACTACTTGATAGTTTAGTGCACCATGCTTAAACGGCTTAGAATCGGGACTTCAAAGACGTTTTGAACATCATGGACCATATGAGATGTTCCAGGAGTTGAAGTTAATATTTCAAGCAAATACCCGAGTTGAGAGATATGAAGTCTCCAACAAGTTCTATAGCTAAAAGATGGAGGAGAATAGCTCAAGCAGTGAGCATGTGCTCAGATTGTCTGGGTACTACAATCGCTTGAATCAAGTGTGAGTTAATCTTCCAGATAAGATAGTGATTGATAGAATTCTCTAGTCACCATCACCAAGTTAGTAGAACTTCATGATGAACTATGATATACAAGGGATAACGGAAACGATTCCCAAGCTCTTCGTAATGCTGAAATCAACGAAGGTAGAAATCAAGAAAAATATCAAGTGTTGATGGTAGACAAGACCACTAGTTTCAAGAAAAGGGCAAAGGGAAGAAGGGGAACTTCAAGAAGAACGGCAAGCAAGTTGCTGCTCAAGTGAAGAAGCCCAAGTCTGGTCCTAAGCCTGAGACTAAGTGCTTCTACTGCAAAGGAACTGACCACTGGAAGTGGAACTACCCCAAGTATTTGGCGGATAAGAAGGATGGCAAAGTGAACAAAGGTATATTGGATATACATGTTATTGATGTGTACTTTACTAGTGTTTATAGCAACCCCTCAGCATTTGATACTGGTTCAGTTGCTAAGAGTAGTAACTTGAAACGGGAGTTGCAGAATGAACAGAAACTAGTTAAGGGCGAGGTGACGATGTGTGTTGGAAGTGGTTCCAAGATTGATATGATCATCATCGCACACTCCCTATACTTTCGGGATTAGTGTTGAACCTAAATAAGTGTTATTTTGTGTTTGCGTTGAGCATGAATATGATTTGATCATGTTTATTGCAATACGGTTATTCATTTAAGTTAGAGAATAATTGTTGTTCTGTTTACATGAATAAAACCTTCTATGGTCATACACCCAATGAAAATGGTTTGTTGGATCTCGATTGTAGTGATACACATATTCATAATATTGAAGCTAAAATATGCAAAGTTAATAATGATAGTGCAACTTATTTTTGGCACTGCCATTTAGGTCATATTGGTGTAAAGCACATGAAGAAACTCCATGATGATGGGTTTTTGGAATCACTTGATGCTTGCGAACCATGCCTCATGGGCAAGATGACTAAGACTCCGTTCTCCGGAACAATGGAGCGAGCAACTGACTTATTGGAAATAATACATACTGATGTATGCGGTCCGATGAGTGTTGAGGCTCACGGCGGTTATCATTATTTTCTGACCTTCACAGATGATTTGAGCAGATATGGGTATATCTACTTGATGAAACATAAGTCTGAAAACATTTGAAAAGTTCAAAGAATTTCAGAGTGAAATGGAAAATCATCGTGACAAGAAAATAAAGTTTCTATGATCTGATCACGGAGACAAATATTTGAGTTACGAGTTTGGCCTTCAGTTAAAACAATGTGAAATAGTTTCACTACCCACGCCACCTGGAACACCACAGTGTAATGGTGTGTCCGAACGTCATAACCGTACTTTATTAGATATAGTGCGATCTATGATGTCTCTTACCGATTTACCACTATCGTTTTGGGGTTATGCATTAGAGATAGCTACATTCACGTTAAATAGGGCACCATCTAAATCCGTTGAGACGACACCGTATGAACTATGGTTTGGCAAGAAACCTAAGCTGTCGTTTCTTAAAGTTTGAGGTTGCAATGCTTATGTGAAAAAGCTTCAACCTGATAAGCTCAAACCCAAATCGGAGAAGTGCGTCTTCATAGGATACCTAAAAGAAAATGTTGGGTACACCTTCTGTCACAGATCCGAAGGCAAGATATTCATTGCTGAGAATGGATCCTTTCTAGAGAAGGAGTTTCTCTCGAAAGAAGTGAGTAGGAGGAAAGTAGAACTTGATGAGGTAACTGTACCTGCTCCCTTATTGGAAAGTAGTTCATCACAGAAATCTGTTCCTGTGACTACTACACCAATTAGTGAGGAAGCTAATGATGATGATCATGTAACTTCAGATCAAGTTACTACCGAACCTCGTAGGTAAATCAGAGTGAGATCCGCACCAGAATGATACGGTAATCCTGTTCTGGAGGTCATGTTACTTAACCATGATGAACCTATGAACTTTGAGGAAGCGATGATGAGCCCAGATTCCGCGAAATGGCTTGAGGCCATGAAATCTGAGATGAGATCCATGTATGAGAGCAAAGTATGGACTTTGATTAACTTGCCCAATGATCGGCGAGCCATTGATATTAAATAGATCTTCAAGAGGAAGACGGACGCTGATAGTAGTGTTACCATCTACAAAGCTAGAATTGTCGCAAAAAGGTTTTCGACAAGTTCAAGGTGTTGACTACGATGAGAGTTTCTCACTCGTATGTATGCTTAAGTCTGTCCGAATCATGTTAGAAATTGCCACGTTTTATGAAACCTGGCAAATGGGTAAACAAAACTACATTCCTTAATGGATTTATTAAAGAAGAGTTGTATATGATGCAACAAGAAAGTTTTGTCAATCCTAAAGGTGCTAACAAAATATGCAAGCTCCAGCGATCCATCTATGGACTGGTGCAAGCATCTTAGAGTTAGAATATACGCTTTGATAAGTTGATCAAAGCATATAGTTTTATACAGACTTGCGGTGAAGTCTGTATTTACAAGAAAGTGAGTGGGAGCACTACAACATTTCTGATAAGTATATGTGAATGACATATTGTTGATCGGAGATAATGTAGAATTATTCTGCAAAGCATAAAGGAGTGTTTGAAAGGATTTTTTCAAAGAAAGACCTCGGTGAAGCTGCTTACATATTGAGCATCAAGATCTATAGAGATAGATCAAGACGCTTGATAAGTTTTTCAATGAGTACATACCTTGAAAATATTTTGAAGTAGTTCAAAATGGAACAGTCAAAGAAGGAGTTCTTGCCTGTGTTACAAAGGTGTGAAATTAAGTAAGACTCAAAGCCCGACCACGACAGAAGATAGAAAGAGAATGAAAGTCATTCCCTATGCCTCAGCCATAGGTTCTATAAAGTTTGCCATGTTGTGTACCAGATCTATTGTATACCCTACACTGTTTTTTTGGCAAGGGAGTACAATAGTGATCTAGGAGTAGATCACTGGACATTGGTCAAAATTATCCTTAGTGGAATAAGGATATGTTTCTCGATTATGGAGGTGACAAAAGTTTCGTCATAAAAGGTTACGTCGATGCAAGTTTTGACACTGATCCAGATGACTCAAAGTCTCAATCTGGATACATATTGAAAGTGGGAGCAATTAGCTAGAGTAGCTTAGTGCAGAGCATTGTTTACATAGAAATTTGCAAAATACTTACGGTTCTGAATGTGGCAGACCCGTTGACTAAACTTCTCTCACAAGCAAAACATGATCACACCTTAGTACTCTCTGGGTGTTAATCACATAGCGATGTGAACTAGATTATTGAATCTAGTAAACCCTTTGGGTGTTGGTCACATGACGATGTGAACTATGGGTGTTAATCACAAGGTGATGTGAACTATTGATGTTAAATCACATGGCGATGTGAACTAGACTATGGACTCTAGTGCAAGTGGGAGACTGAAGGAAATATGCCCTAGAGGCAATAATAAAGTTATTATTTATTTCCTTATTTCATGATAAATGTTTATTATTCATGCTAGAATTGTATTAACCGGAAACGTAATACATGTGTGAATACATAGACAAACAGAGTGTCACTAGTATGCCTCTACTTGACTAGCTCGTTGAATCAAAGATGGTTAAGTTTCCTAGCCATAGACATGAGTTGTCATTTGATTAACAAGGTCACATCATTAGAGAATGATGTGATTGACTTGACCCATTCCGTTAGCTTAGCACTTGATCGTTTAGTTTGTTGCTATTTCTTTCTTCATGACTTATACATGTTCCTATGACTATGAGATTATGCAACTCCCATTTACCGGAGGAACACTTTGTGTGCTACCAAACGTCACAACGTAACTGGGTGATTATAAAGGTGCTCTACAGGTGTCTACAAAGGTACTTGTTGGGTTGGCATATTTCAAGATTAGGATTTGTCACTCCGATTGTCGGAGAGGTATCTCTGGGCCCTCTCGGTAATGCACATCGCTTAAAGCCTTGCAAGCATTGCAACTAATGAGTTAGTTGTGGGATGATGTATTACGGAACGAGTAAAGAGACTTGCCGGTAACGAGATTAAACTAGGTATTTGTAACGCCTTCGATGCAGCTATATCTCCCACGTGTCGAGGCACGACTTAGAGGCATAGCCGCATTGAAAGCAATGTCGCAAGTCGGGAATCATTACACAACCCATGTACATATATAATATAAAGGGGAATAATAGCATAGTTGGCTTACACTCGCCACATCACATCAAAGTACATAAATAACATCCATCATACAATCACTCATGGCCCGACTACGGCGCCAAAATAGAAAAGACCCCCAACAAGCGACTAGGCCCTGAATCTAACCCCGAATAGGCATCCCTACTGATCATCGGGAAACGACACATAGTAACGCTGAGAGTCCTTGTCGTACTCCCACTTCAGCTCGAGCGTGCCATCCGGAGAGGTATCATCTGTCCCTGCATCTGGTGTAATAGTAATCTGTGAGCCACAAGGACTCAGCAATCTCGCACCCTCGCGATCAAGACTATTTAAGCTTAATAGGAAGGAAAAGGGGTAGTGTATAAGTGGAGCTGCAGCAAGCGACTAGCATATATGGTGGCTAACTTATTTGCAAAGGAGAGCGAGAAGAGGAGGCAAAGCACGAGCGGAAAACTAGAGAGCAGCCTACGCAAACATAACTCCAACGCCGTGTCCACTTCCCGGACTCCGCCGAGAAGAGGCCATCACGGCAACACACTCAGTTGATTCATTTTAATTAATTAAGGTTCAAGTTATCTATAACCGGACATTAACAAATTCCCATCTACCCATAACCGCGGGCACGGCTTTCGAAAGATCAATCCCTGCAAGGGGGGTCCCAACTTAGCCCATAACAAGCTCTCACGGTCAACGAAGGAATAGACCTCCACCCAGGACACACCGATCAGACTCGGTATCCCGGTACAACAAGATGATTCGACAGGTCAAAACTAGTCCAGCAACACCGCCCGAATGTGCCGACAAATCCCGATAGGAGCTGCACATATCTCTTTCTCAGGGCACGCTCGGATAGGTCAAGCTACGAGTAAAACCAACCCTCGAGTCTCCCCGAGGTGGCCCCGCAGGCTGCCTGGTTCGGACCAACACTCAGAGGAGCACTGGCCCGTGGGGGGCTAAAATAAAGATGACCCTCGGGCTCCGGAAACCCAAGGGAAAAAGAGGCTAGGTGGCAAATGGTAAAACCAGTGTTGGGCATTGCTGGAAAAGCTTTAATCAAGGCGAACTATCAAGGGGTTCCCATTATAGCCCAACCGTGTAAGGGACGCAACAATCCGGGAACATAACACCGATATGACGGAAACTAGGGCGGCAAGAGTGGAACAAAACACTAGGCGAGAGGCCGAGCCTTCCACCCTTTACCAAGTATATAGATGAATAAAGATAACATGGCAATATAATGATATCCCAACAAGTAAATAAATGTTCCAATAAGGAACGGCTCCAATCTTCACCTGCAACTAGCAACGCTATAAGAAGAGGGCTGAGCAAAGCGGTAACATAGCCAATCAACGGTTTGCTAGGACAAAGGTGGGTTAGAGGCTCAATCATGGCAATTGGGAGGCTGACAAGCAAGTGGTAGGCATCGTAGAAATGGCAAAGCAAAAGAGCGAGCAAACTAGCATAGCAAAGATAGTAGTGATTTCGAGGGTTTGATCATCTTGCCTGCACAGTTGTCAGAGTTGACTGGATCCTCAAAAGCAAACTCAACGGGCTCCTCGTTAGCGAACTCGTCTCCCGGCTCTACCCAACAACACAAACAAGCAACAAGGATACAATCAACCACGTGCAAGGGCAACCAATAATATGCAAAGATGATATGCTATGCGGGATGCGACGCGGGATGCAAAATGCAAGACGTGATAGGAAATGCATGAACCTGGCCTCAACTTGGAAAACCAAGTGTGCCACTGGATAGAGGGGAATAAATCCCCTGAAAACGATATAAGGATCATGGCAATCGGAGCTACGGTTTGGAAATGGCAAGCGTTTTACGAAACGAGCCGATCTGCGATTTACAGCAAGTAGGCTCCTAAATGCAATGAAATGAACATGCTACAGCCACCAAGCATGAAAACAAATTGCATGGCAGTGATGTACTCAAGAAGCTTAACAAATCACCAGGACTGAGGCATAGGCAAAATCATCCATTAAGGCCTTCAAACAAGCATGGCAAAACTGAATAAGCAAAACAGATTTCAGACTTAGCGAAATTAACGCTAGTCTGGAATTTCAGACCA
This sequence comes from Triticum monococcum, assembly GCA_034509565.1. NCBI lineage: Eukaryota > Viridiplantae > Streptophyta > Magnoliopsida > Poales > Poaceae > Triticum > Triticum monococcum. The sequence continues at coordinate 133,548,158 of CM067847.1, forward strand.
CGATGCTCTCTTCGGAGCAGCAAAACAGCATGAAGCAAAACCTGAACATGGCAAGTAAGAGCATGGCATGGAGCTACTCAACAAGCTTAACAAAACACCCAAAATTACCTGGGGCCAAAAGGGTTCACAAAATACTCTACCGAGCACACGAACATCGATGAAACACAATCAGTTTTCAGACTTAGTGAAAACTGGGACATGCTGAAATTATAACTCACGGAGGCATGTAAACGAGCTCGATGCTCTCACTACGGTGCAAGTCATAGCAAGGCAAGCACATATCCATTAAGAAGGCACAAAATTCTAGCTATACATGGCAACAACAATGGCATAGCATGCATGGATCACTAGCAATAGCTCCGGCAAAATCGCAAAAGAGTTCACGATCTGCCCAAATTAACAACTATGCAAAAGTTGAGCTCGATTGCGTGAACCTAGGGTGCTCCAACATAACAAGTAAAGACATGGATGGATTAAGCACAACAAGCATAACAAACCACTCTTACTGATCATCCTCAAAAGAGGCACGGATCACTAGGAAACAAGCTGGACATATAGCATCGTGATCTAAAACATCCCAGACTTAGTGATTTTCACTAAGTCCCTGAAATCAGCAATCTCAGGTACCCCTGTTTGCAAGCTTGCACAAGACAACACACACATCCTAAAAATGCAAGGGAGGCACCTCTGGAAAGAAGACAACATGCTTAACAATTCATCCCAAAGGAGCACAGGCATATCATGCACACAATAATCATGGCAAAAATGACAAAAGTCAATGTAGAGCTAACGGATCTGCAATTTAACTCATGATGCCTCCTTCCAACAGCATTTTGGGCACCAAGATGACCTCAACTGCAAATGATGCAATGGAATGAAATGATCTACTCGTCGAGACGAAGATTTTGATATATCATATGCCCAAAACGGAGCCACGGGTGCAAAGATATGAGCGGTCAAAGATTGCATAAAAATACTAGAATTAGGGTTTCGGGGGAGAGGAGGTCAACCGGATCTGGATCTGGCACTGTAGCACTGTTCACGCGCACTGTAGCAGGGGCGTCCGAGCTCGCCGGAAATGGTCGTGGCGGCGGCCGGCGTGGAGGAGGGAGGCCGGAGAGGTCACCGGGGCGGCGCGGGGAGGACTCCGAGGCGGCGCGGGCCGGCGAGGCTCCCCGGTGGAGCCGCGGCGCGGCGCGGCGCGGAAGCCGAGGCGAGGGGCGGCGGCCGGCGATGCCGCTCGCGGTGGCCGGCGCTGCACCGGCGAGGCGGCGGGGCGGAGCAGGCGGCCGGCGATGAGGGAGAGTGGCGGCGCGGCGAGGCGGGCGCCCGCGGCCTCGGTCGGGCGGCGATGCGGGCCGGGGGGGCCCGGCCTGGGCTGCGGCGGGCCCGCGCGGGTGGCGGCGCGGTGAGGCGGCGGAGTGCCATGTGGCGATCCGTTGTTGGCTGCGGCGGCTTCGTCCGGCCCGGACGGACGTGTCCGGCCGGCGCGGATGGAGAGATTAGGGTTTCGGAGGGGATCCGCGAATTTGGAGGAGGGGGGTCTATATATAGGCATAGAGGGAGCTAGGAGAGTCCAAATGAGGTGCGGTTTTCGCCCACACGATCGTGATCAAACGACCGAGACGATGGAGCAGAGTTTGGTGGGTTTGGGGCCAAATTGGAGGGGTGTTGGGCTGCACACACACGAGGCCTTCTCGGTCCCTCGGTTAACCGTTGGAGTATCAAACGAAGTCCAAATGACCCGAAACTTGACAGGCGGTCTACCGGTAGTAAACCAAGGCCGCATGGCAAGTCTCATTCTAATCCGGAAATGTTTAATCCCCACACACGAAAGAAAGCTAGAAATGGCCACCGGAGGAGAACGAAGCGCCGGAATGCAAAACGGACAACGGGGAAAATGCTCGAATGCATGAGATGAACATGTATGCAAATGCAATGCACGTGATGACATGATATGAGATGCACGAAAACAAAAACAACACACGGAGACAAAGACCCGAACCCGAGAAATAAATATAACTTAATGCCGGAAACGGCAAGAGTTGGAGTACAAATTGGGAAAGTTACATATGGGGCGTTACAGTATTGAGATACCGACGATCGAATCTCGGGCAAGTAACATACCGATGACAAAGGGAACAACGTATGTTGTTATGCGGTTTGACCGAGAAAGATCTTCGTAGAATATGTGGGAGCCAATATGAGCATCCAGGTTCCGCTATTGGTTATTGACCGGAGACGTGTCTCGGTCATGTCTACATTGTTCTCGAACTCGTAGGGTCCACACGCTTAAGGTTTCGATGACAGTTATATTATGAGTTTATGAGTTTTGATGTACCGAAGGAGTTCGGAGTCCCGGATGAGATCGGGGACATGACGAGGAGTCTCGAAATGGTCAATACATAAAGATCGATATATTGGACGACTATATTCGGACATCGGAAAGGTTCCGAGTGATTCAAGTATTTTTCGGAGTACCGGAGAGTTACAGGAATTCGCCGGGGAGTACATGGGCCTTATTGGGCCATACGGGAATAGAGGAGAGAGGCCAAAAGGAAGGAGGCGCACGCCCCCCCTCTGGTCCGAATTGGACAAGGGGTGCAGCCCCCTTTTCCTTGTTCCTCTCCCCCTCTTTCCTTCTCTCCTACTCCAACAAGGGAAGGAGGAGTCCTACTCCCGGTGGAAGTAGGACTCCCCCCTTGGCGCGCCCTCATCCTAGGCCGGCTGCCTCCCCCTTGCTCCTTTATATACGGGGGCAGGGGGCACCCCATAGACACAACAATTGATCCCTTGGATCTCTTAGCCGTGTGCGGTGCCCCCCTCCACCATAATCCTCGATAATATTGTAGCGGTGCTTAGGCGAAGCCCTGCGACGGTAGAACATCAAGATCGTCACCACGCCGTCGTGCTGACGGAACTCTTCCCCGACATTCTGCTGGATCGGAGTCCGGGGATCGTCATCGAGCTGAACGTGTGCTAGAACTCGGAGGTGCCGTAGTTTCGGTGCTTGATCAGTCGGGCCGTGAAGACGTACGACTACATCAACCGCGTTGTTATAACGCTTCCGCTTTCGGTCTACGAGGCTACGTGGACAACACTCTCCCCTCTCGTTGTTATGCATCACCATGATCTTGCATGTGCGTAGGAAAATTTTGAAATTACTATGTTCCCCATCAACATGGTGGAACTTTCAGCTTCCGGTATCTTTCTTTTATTTGTAACAAGATCTTTCATATACTTAGCATAAGGATTCATTTTAAGCATATTAGTCAAACGCATACGCAAAAAGATGGGTCTAATCATTTTAGCAAAGCGCTCAAAATCCTTATCATCCTTTTTCTTGGATGGTTTAGGAGGAAGAGGCATGGTTTCTGAACCCATGGTTCTCTTTCTTTACCGTGCTTCCTAGCAACGAAGTCTCTCTTATCATAACGTTGATTCTTTGATTGTGGGTTATGAAGATCAACAGCAGGTTCAATCTCTACATCATTGCTATTGCTAGGTTGAGCATCAACATGAACATCATCATTAACACTATCACCAGGTTCATTTTCATTACCAGATTGTGTTTCAGCATCAGAAATAGAAATATCATTGGGATTCTCAGGTGTGTCAACAACAGGTTCACTAGAAGCATGCAAAGTCCTATCATTTTTCTTTTTCTTCTTCTTAGGAGGACTAGCTGCATCAACATTAGTTCTTTGAGAATCTTGCTCAACTCTCTTAGGGTGGCCCTCGGGATACAAAGGTTCCCGAGTCATTTTACCCCCTCTAGTCATAACTCTAACAGCATTATCATTTTTCTTATTATTTAATTCATTGAGCAAATCATCTTGATCTTTAAGCACTTGTTCTACCTGAGTGGTGACCATAGAAGCATGTTTACTAATAAGTTTAAGGTCACCTTTAACTCCAGACATATAATCGCTCAAGTGTTCAATCATATAAGCATTACATTTCAATTGTCTACCAACATAAGCATTGAAGTTTTCTTGTTTAACAATAAAATTATCAAACTCATCCAAACATTGGCTAGCAGACTTATTACGAGGAATATCACCTTCATCCAATCAATAGAGAGAATTTACCATTACTACCTGTGTCGGGTTATCAAGACCATATATTTCTTTAATATGTGGTAAATTCTTAACATCTTCAGCTTTAATACCCTTTTCCTTCATAGATTTCTTTGCTTCTTGCATATCTTAAGGAATGAGAAATAGAATACCCCTTTTCTTCGGAGTTGGCTTAGGAGTTGGTTTAGGAAGTGTCCAATCATTATCATTACTCAATATATTATTCAATAATAATTCAGCTTGCTCAATAGTTCTTTCCCTGAAAACACAACCAGTACAACTATCCAGGTGGTCTCTGGAAGCATCGGTTAGTCCATTATAAAAGATATCAAGTATTTCATTTTTCTTGAGAGGATGATCAGGAAAAGCATTAAGTAATTGGAGAAGCCTCCCCAAAGCTTGTGGGAGACTCTCTTCTTCAATTTGCACAAAATTATATATTTCCCTTAAGGCAGCTTGTTTCTTATGAGCGGGGAAATATTTAGCAGAGAAGTAATAAATCATATCCTGGGGACTACGCACACAATCAGGAGCAAGAGAATTAAACCATGTTTTAGCATCACCCTTTAATGAGAACGGAAATAACTTAAGGATATAGTAGTAACGAATTTTTTCCTCATGAGTGAACAGGGTGGCTATATCATTTAATTTAGTAAGATGTGCCACAACAGTTTCAGATTCATAGCCATAAAAGGGATCAGATTCAACCAAAGTAATTAACTTAGGATTGATAGAGAAATCATAATCCTTATCAGAAATACAGATAGGTGAAGTAGCAAAAGCAGGGTCATATTTCATTCTAGCATTCAAAGACTTTTCTTTCAGCTTAGCTAACAGTTTCTTAAGATCATATCTATCTTTGCAAGCAAAAAGGTCTCTAGTAGTTTCTTCATCCATAACATAACCCTCAGGCACATCAGGCAATTCATATCTAGGGGGAGAATCTTCATCATCACTTTCATCAATATTATCTGTTTCAATCATTTCATTCTCTCTAACCCTAGCAAGTTGTTCATCAAGAAATTCACCTAATGGCGCAGTATTATCAAGCATAGAAGTACTTTCATCATAAGCATCATGCATAGCAGAAGTGGCATCATCAATAACATGCGACATATCAGAATCAATAACAGGTGTAGGTTTATGTCATGGAATTGTCACGTCAGATGTCCTAGTGTGAGGACTTAGTCGTGAGGCCAGCACATCTATGTGGTAGCTTGAGAGGGGTTGAGCGGAATCGAGAGATGCAACACAAGACAGGGATTTAGATAGCTTCGGGCCCCGGGAAACATTATCCGGTAACAACCCTACATGTTGTTTGAGGCTAGGTCTCATTATCATCACCATGGAGTCGCCGGTAAACCGACTCTTTGTGTCTAGCCCTAGAGATTGTTTCTCCTTTTCCTCTCCCTCTTTGGGGAGCCCTACCCCTCCTTATATATGTTGAAGGGGCGGTTTACATGACTAGTCCAAGTTGGATTACGACTACTCTATTACAAGTCGAGTCCTAGTCTTGCTTCCTTTGTTGGAGAATATTCCTTATGTCTTCCTCTTAAACCGGCCCACCATAACATGAGCCGGCCTTTCATGAACCGCCCGTTGGGCCATCGAGTCTTGTCGCTCCTCTAACCCGCCTGCTGGATTAACAATGAATCGTAAACCGCCAGGTCAAAGCGGGTTGTCTGTGAATCGCCAAACTCCAGTCGGGTCATACATCCGGCGGTTTATACCACGGGGTATATCCCCGACAGTTTAGGTGTCGCAAGTTTACTCAAAACAGAAGGTGAATCAAGTGAAGAGCTAGATGGCAGTTCCTTACCTCCCCTCGTAGTTGAGGAAAAAATCTTAGTTCCTTTGTCTTTCAAGTTCCTCATAGTGGTCAATAGATATAAATCCCAAGTGACTCAAAGAATAGAGCTATGCACCCCGGCAACGGCGCCAGAAAATAGTCTTGATAACCCACAAGTATAGGGGATCGCAATAGTTTTCGAGGGTAGAGTATTAAACCCAAATTTATTGATTTGACACAAGGGGAGCCAAAGAATATTCTCAAGTATTAGCAGTTGAGTTGTCAATTCAACCACACCTGAAAGACTTAATATCTGCAGCAACGTATTTAATAGCAAAGTAGTATGGAAGTAACGGTAACGGTGGCAAAAGTAACAGTAACAGTTTTTGTAGCAATCATAACAGTGGCAACGAAAAAGTAACTAAGCAAAGATCAATATGTGAAAATCTCGTAGGCAATGGATCAATGATGGATAATTATGATGGATGCGATTCCTCATGCAACAATTATAACATAGGGTGACACAGAACTAGCTCCAGTTCATCAATGTAATGTAGGCATGTATTCCGAATATAGTCATACTTGCTTATGGAAAAGAACTTGCATGACATCTTTTCCCTACCCTCCCGTGGCAGTGGGGTCCTATTGGAAATTAAGGGATATTAAGGCCTGAAAGTGGGTTAAGTCGACTAGAGGGGGGTGAATAGGTGATTTTTATGAATTCTCCACTAAGGAATTTCAGGGTGAGGAAATTCCTGAGCGAAGAACTACTTGCAGCGGAATAAGTACTCAGATGCATACATGACATAACATACATATGGATATCATGATGAAATGAAATCAGACACAGAGTACAAAAAGCGTAAGCATAGGATAAAACAGGATGAAGACAAACATACTAAAGAAATTGAACTGAGGAAATTGAGAAAGTCTTCAGTCAAAGTCTTCAAACAGATATGAACAAGTACACATCACAGTACTGAAGAAATGAAAGGGTTGAGGAAATAGAACCAGTAAGCTTGGTGAAGACAATGATTTGGTAGACCAGTTCCAACTGCAGTGACAGTTGTAAGTCTGGTTAGAGCGGCTAGGTATTTATACTTGAGGACACACAGTCCCGGACACACAGTCCTCACTGTATTCTCCTTGAACTAAGGTCACACAGACCTCGTCCAATAACTCATGGTAAGTCTTTAGGTGACTTCCAGACCTTCACAAACTTGGTCACCTGGCGATCCACAATTTCCTCTTAGATTCTCTAGACCATGACGCCTAACCGTCTGGAGGATGCACAGTCCTCAAAGGTAACGAGCGTCGGTTCCACACATGAACAATCTCTTCAGTGATGCTCAATCACTTTGGGTTTGTAGGTGTTTGGTTTGGGGTTTTGGGGTTTTGGGTTTTTCCTCACTTGATGATTTTCGCTCAAAGTCCTCGGAGGATGGGATGCTCTCAATGACAAGTCTCAGTTTCTCGCGGAGCAGCCAACCAACTAGTGGTTGTAGGGGGCGGCTATTTATAGCCTAGGGAGCAGCCCAACATGATAAGACATAAATGCCTTTCAATGATATGACCGTTAGGTGGGTAGATATTTTGGCACAGCTGGCGCGTAGCACAATAATGGTCAGTAATTTGACTATCAAATTCCTCAGGGCTATCATGTTCCTCACTTGTAGGTAACCCACACTGGCGAATTCCTAACTCCTCAGTCAGAACAAATTCCTCAGAGACCAGAAAAACTTTGTCTCTGTCACTGAAGAAATTGACTAAACTGTATGAGATTTCCAATGGCTTCACTCGAAGGGATTGGTAGGTGTAGGATTTTGAGATGAGCATCACTTGGAAACTTTTCCTTAGTTTTACCTCGACCCCCTTTAACAGTACGGTGTTTCCTATGACTCAATAAAGAGAAAATGAAACTACGAAAATAAAAGTCTTCACGCTTCATGTTCCTCGCATGAATAACAAGTCTTCACGGTCACACCAATTTCTTCACTTTCAAAGTCTTCAAAAAGTCTTTAGAAATCCAAAGTCTTCAGTCGAAGACATTCATTTTTAGGGGTCGACTTTCTCTGTGAATATCAAATTCCTCATAGACTTATAGACCTGTGTACACTCACAAACGCATTAGTCCCTTAACATATAAGTCTTCAATACACCAAAATCGCTAAGGGGCACTAGATGCACTTACAATCTCCCCATTTTTGGTGATTGATGACAATATAGGTTAAGTTTTCAACGGGGATAAACATATGAAGTGTAAATACTGATATTGAGGAATTTGATTGCGAGATATAGAAGAACTCCCCCTGAAGATGTGCATAGTGAGGAATTTGCTTTTGAAGCAATGCACATTTGAAGTGTAGAATCATGGAGATATCCCCCTATATCTTGTAATTCATACACGCATTTAACATATGATATGAATAATTTGAAATGCATGATGAAATATGGCAACTGATGTGATTCAGCATGCATGCATTAACATATATGAGGAAATAGCATGCAGAAGAACATAGCAAAAGTACCAGACCACCATCGGGTTTAAGTTTACAACTCGATCCAATAAATCTTCATAAGAACGAGAATTGTAACTTCGAAAAAACGCCCTTATAAAGAGACCCGCTTGAAGACTAACTCAAATGTCTCCCCCTTTGTGATTGTATGAACAAAAGGGACAAAAAGTGAGGACTAACGCTCCTGAAGAATATCATCACTGAGTCAATGAAGGAGCGCCAGCATTGCTGGGGTCAGTTGTTGAGGTAGGGCCTGCCGCAGTGTCTTCCAAATCTTTATGCTCATCAGTCTCACGCAATGAAGAAGATGAGCTGGCTACCAAGGAAGGAACTTTGGTTTTTTTGAATTTCTTCGCTGGTGGTTGAGACCATTCAAAGTCCTGCTTGAAACCCATTTGCTTCAGATCTTCTTCACCATAGAGATGAGACAGAACAGCCCATGTGCGATTGAATACTTCATGGAGGTAGAAGTGGTTCTTCTTCACTGCATTATGTGTAGTAGTCATGTTGTGAAGAATAGAACCAAACTAACACTTAACCCATTTGTGGTTGCGATCGACCTTCTGTTGAAGACCGAGGAGAAGCTCACGATCAGTCATCACCCTTGGAGTTGTGCCTTGAGGATTTTGCTTTGAGGCATTGGCGGCAGAGTCATGAGTCGCAGAGTCATCATTGGTGGAATATGATGCAGCTTCATGGAACTGACCATCCAACGGACGAATGCCTTCATCAATAATAGCAGCAGCCTTGCCCTTTTCATCAGCTGAGGAAAATGTCTGCTTGAGGACTTCTATTGGGGGCAAGTAGCTGACGTGATTCTGCAAATTAGTCTTGTAGTTGATTGAGGACCTTGATCTGAGGAATCTCATAATCCAGGGAGCATAAGGCTTCAACTCAAAAGGGGACAAAGCTACATTTGCCAGAGTCCTAATGAAGAAATCATGGTAGTTGATAGGTATTCCATGGATTAGGTTGAATAGCATATTCTTCATGATACCAATGACCTCTTCTTCATTAGATTCGTGGCCCTTGATTGGACTCAAAGTCTTGGACAAGATGCGATATACAGTCCATGGTATACACAAGAATTCCTTCACGAGGAATTTGGTTCTTGAGGCTTGACCGAGCTTCAGCGGCTTCATCAACACTTGCATATAATGGTCAATAAGTTCAGGTTCATGATATATACAACGTGCACCTTCAAGGGAAGGACTAACAGGCAGGGCATGAAGCAATTCAGAGGCCGGTGCTTTGAAGTGAGTATTCTCTGTCATCCAGTCCAATACCCAAGAGTTCACATCTTCAGCATTTCCTGTTATGTGCAGCGCTGCATAGAACTGAAGAATTAATTCTTCATTCCAATCACATATATCTGTGCAGAAGTTGAGAAGTCCAACATCGTGAAGAACACTAAGGACTGGCGTGAAGCAAGGTAGTGATTCCATGTCCACATGAGGAATATTTGCATGATCAAATACTTTGTCCTTATCAAAAGCAGTGAAGAATAGAAGTTGACTTGGCTGGCAGTCTAGAAATGCCTCCTTCAAAGACGAGCAGAGTCATATGGGTTGTAATCTGTGAAGAATACGTGCTCATGGAAGAAGTAAGCAGCCTTGAATGTTTGCTTCTTGGAGAAGGGATTCTTCATCTTGAGGTGAGGAGTGTTTGTTAAAGTCATCATAGCCTCAGGAATTACGTTCTCCGGAACCACAGGCTGAGGAATTTCAATTTCAGTTTCAGTTGTAGCCTGGTTCTTCATTTCTTCATCAATAATTTCATCAGCACTAGTGGCTGAAATTGCTTTAGTAGCATTTTCATCAGCACTAGTGGTTGGAATTGCTTCAGGAATACGAGGTTCTTCAGAGCACATAAGAACTTCAGTGTGCATAGGGGACTGAGGGATTTGTTGTAGAGGGGTGAATAGCGGAGAGTTGGGGTGGTGACTATCCCAATAGTCATCATTTAGCACTGGAGTGGAGCACCCAATATCCAAGTCTTCATCTTCTTCATTTAATTCTTCAATGCTTGCCTCTTCAGTTGTGAACTGAGGCATATGCGATGAGATGATTGGAGTTGAAGGGATATCATCCGCTTCAATTTCTTCGTCCAAATGCTCTGAAGAAGCACCAGAAGGAATGTCTTTATCCGATCCTCTTGGGATCACATTATCTTCACCAAAAGGAACGAGTTCCTTTGATGGCATGCTTGAAACTGGAATAGCATCAATCGGATTCTCAAAAGAGCTGGTCAATTTCTTCATCTTCTTCGGTGCTGAAGACTGAGATGAAGTAGATGCTTTCCTTTTCTTCACTACTACTCGCTCCACAGCTTTGGTTTTCTTCGCTTCTGATGTAGAAGGAAGAAGTGTACTTGTTGTTGGTGCAGGAGGAGCAGAGGAAATATGTTTAGTTTCCTCTTGCGCAACTGATGCAGTTGCCCTGGTTGGTTCATATTCTTCAGGCTCAGCGGTTGATGCCTCAGCTGGCCTGGCTTGTTCTTCAGGTGCAACACTAGTGGTTGCCCTTGCAATGTCATCAGCGGCTGAAATGCAGTCATCAGCCCTAGTACTCTCATTTTCTTCAGCAGCCTGATTTTCATCAGCGGTGCTGGCATGTTCTTCAATCGCCTGAGCAGATGCATCAGCCTGAGGAATTTCAATGTGTGTTTGAGTATCCACATTGGGGGTGAATGTCTTTGCCAATTTCACAAATCTGACTTTGGCCCCCTTCCAGTCAGCATGATAGGCATCAAATTCATCACTGAGGTTTTTGATCTTAGCTTGAACAGCCACAAGTTCATCAGTTGTCATCTTGACAATGTTCTTCTTCAGATAGCGCTCTTTCTTGTACTACGCTTTCTTCAGCTGCCTGGCCTTCTCAAACTTCCATTTTTCTTTGCCTATGAAGGCGGTCAGCATATGACTTTGGGCAGAGGTCAACTTAAAGTCTGGCATAGGAGCGTTGGGGTCATTCTGCCAGAGATCAATGTATTCAAGGATCAACTTAGGATCCAGTAGGATAGGAACTTCACTTCCTTTGGTTCTAGCGGCCCTCTGTTGTCTGTCTCTGATGATTTCCGCGAGTTCATCATCATCAACTTTCTTATCAAAGGGCGGTACTTCAAAGGCGACCTGCTTCTTTTGAGGATTGGGTCTAGTGCCTCATCCAGCAGTGGCCTTGGTCTTCAGCAATGTGGGGCCAGTTGAGGAATGCAGAGGAGCTAAAGAACTTGCAGAGGCTTTTGAGGCAATAGATTTTCCTGTGGTCCTTTGGCACGAGACAAGATGCACAGGTGCTGAGGACTTTGCCGGAGGAGCTGAGGGTTTTGGAACTTGAGGAACTGGGGCAGCTTGAGGGATTGGCCGTGAGGGCTTAGCTGAAGAGCTTGGCCGTGAGGGCATTGAAGAAGAAGCACTGGGCTTATGTGCAGGCTTCTTAGGCATAGCCTTCTTGGGCTTGCTAGCAGAGGCCTCAGAAGTGGCAGCAGCAGCAGAGTCTTCATTGAATTTCTTCACTGCCTCTTTTGCTACATTGGCCAACTTAGCTTGACGCTTGGCTCATTCAGCAGGAAATTCCTCACATCGTCTAATGCTTGAGGGATCAGCAACTTGGCCTGGTGCCAAGGGAGGTCTTGGGCATGGAGGGTGTACAATGAATTTCTTCATGTACTTGGGAGTCACATATATGTACTCCCTCCATTCTCTAGCCCATCTTCTCTCTATTTTCTGAATGCGCACTTTGCGCTCATTCTTCGTTTCTTTTCCATGAATTGCCTCATCTGGAGTGCAATACCCTACATAGATGTCTTCAGGGATTTCAAATGTAGTGTTGACTTCCAACTTCTTTCCTCCCTTCTGAGGTTTATTTCCATCAGCCATTTTCTTCAGCTGAGGGTTTTGAACAGTTGAATTCTCTGAATAGGTATGCAGTTTTTCTTCGAGGAACACTGCAAATGAGTTAAGTTGATGAGAACCTATTGATTCAGCAGCATACATGTGTACCTGTGAACAGAGTATAGGTGCGAAGAATTTGGAGAGGTCATATGCGTTCTCAGAAGTTTTTGCAAAAAGAACAAGTTTGAGGAATTTGACCAGATGTGTCTTGAGGAATTTCACTAAGCATTCGTTGACTTAGGTTTCCGATTTGTGTAGATTAAAAATCCACACAATTCAGGAATCTTGAAGAAAAACATGGCTCAGGAAACAAATCAAGAACAGATGTTTGTGTGAGGTGTTTAGAGTGTGAAGATTGAAGAATAAACACCTTTTGAAGATTTTGATGAAATCACTAGAATCAATAAGGGAAGTAAAAGTGACTTTTAATTACCCTTGATGAAGAACACGACGAACTAGAAATGTAGATTGGAAGTTCGTCAGTCCAGATCTTCCATGCCCTAACTTGGCAGAGGAAGATAGCTACGGCGGCGGCGGAGTGAAGAAATCCGCGGTCGGCGCGAGTACGACGGCGATGAGGTCGAGGTAGCGAAGCTCTTCCTCACCGACGATGATGGAAGTAGCGGCGGCGCTAGGTTTTGAGAGCTCGAGCGAAGGAGTGAGTTTGAGCGGAGTAAAAACAGACTGAGGAAGGGAAGGGGTATATATAGCCACGGTGAAAAACTGCTCCTCTGAGGAAAATGGATGAACGTGCCCCTGACCTTTCTCATCTATGTGACATGTGTCATGCACGTACTTTGAGGTGGAGATCGTGTGAGATCGTGGGTGAATAGATAAGTATTATCGTGGAATGTGGAATGGTTTGAGCGGCAAAAGCCGAAAATTCAGATATGAAAATTTTAATGATTTGTTCGCAAATTCTTCAGATGACAAGGACACAATGAAGATTATGAACGGGTTTCAAATAGAACGAGGAATTTGTAAACAGTCTGGGTTGAGTTTAGCATAGAGGGGGAAGGGTCTGATCACATTCACTTAGCAGAAAACACATCTTGAAGAAATAGCAATAAGTGAATGTTGTAGCAGACATAAACTCATATATTATATAGCCAATGAAGAAAAACGATGGAAACAGTGAGGATATTGCAAAGTTTAAGAATTTGAACAACTGAGGAATTTCAAAAGTGAAGAAAAACTCAAATTGAAGATTTTCAACTTTTGTTGGTGGCGTGACCGACTGTATAAGGATGATGATTTCAGACACCACGTACAATTATCGTAGGGTTTTGAGAATCAAATTCTTCATTAATTTCTTCACACTTAGAGGGTTAGTCTTCATTGATTGAAGAAAAATGTTACTTCATGTGTTGCACATCTAAGTCATCAATTTTGCATAAGTGTTAGGATGTGTGTCCTTTTCAAAGGACATTCGAACATTCTAAGATATTTAGCTCACACCGCAACTTGCTAAATCTCTTCTCATCCAAGGGCTTTGTGAAGATATCGGCTAGCTGTTCTTTAGTCTTCACGTGCTCGATGAAGATGTCGCCCTTCAACACATGATCACGAAGAAAGTGATGACGGATCTGAATGTGCTTTGTCTTTGAGTGCTGAACTGGGTTATGAGCAATCTTGATGGCACTCTCATTGTCACAATAGAGTGGCACATTCTTCACATTGATGTCGTAGTCCTTAAGAGTTTGTTTCATCCATAGCAATTGAGCACAACACGATCCAGCAGCAATGTACTCAGCTTCAGCAGTAGAAAGTGGTATGCAGTTCTGTTTCTTTGAAGACCAGCATACCAAGGATCATCCGAGGAAATGGCATGTGCCTGATGTTGACTTGCTGTCCACACAATCACCAGCATAGTCAGAGTCTGAATATCCAATGAGATCAAAAGCCGATCCCTTGGGATACCATAATCCAAGTGTTGGAGTGTGAGTTAGATATCGAAGAATATGCTTCACAGCCTTATGGCGTGATTCCTTCGGTGTAGCTTGAAAACGGGCACACATACAAACACTAAGCATAATATCTGGCCTAGATGCACATAAATACAATAAAGAACCAATCATGGAGCGATATACCTTTTGATCGAAGTCAATACCATTTTCATCAGTGCATAGATGGCCATTTGTGGGCATAGGGATATTGACGCCTTTGCAATCTTGCATGTCGAATTTCCTCAATACACCCTTGAGGTATTTTTCCTGAGATGAATATGCCATTACATTATTGACGAATCTGAAGACCTAAGAAGAATTTCAATTCTCCCATCATAGAACTTTGATATTCTTCACTCATCATGTAGGCAAATTCATCATTGTAAAGTTGGTTAGTACAACCAAAGATGATATCATCAACATATATTTGGCACACGAATAATTCATTATCATAAGCTTTGGTGAAAAGAGTTGGGTCAAGTGAACCGGGTTTGAAGCCCTTCTTCATGAGGAATTCCTTCAAAGTATCATACCATGTCCGAGGGGCCTGCTTGAGGCCATAGAGGGCCTTATTGAGTCTGAAGACTTTGTCAGGATGCTTTGGATCTTCAAAACCTGGGGGTTGAGCAACATATACTTCTTCCTCAAGCTTACCATTGAGGAATGCACTTTTCACATCCATTTGATATAAGATGATATTATGATGGTTAGCATAAGCAAGTAATATGCGAATTGCTTCAATTCTAGCAAAAGGTGCAAACGTTTCATTGAAATCAATTCCTTCAACCTATGTGTAGCCTTGAGCTACAAGTCGTGCCTTATTCCTCACCACAAGGCCATTTTCATCTTGCTTGTTACGGTAGATCCATTTTGTGCCTATGATATTGTGCTTGCGAGGGTCTGGTCGCTTGACAAGTTCCCAGATGTTGTTGAGCTCGAACTGATGTAATTCCTCTTGCATAGCTTGAATCCACTCAGGCTCCAGAAATGCTTCATCTACCTTAGTGGGATCTGTGATAGAGACGAAAGCAAAGTGCCCACAAAAGTTAGATAAATGTGAAGCTTTTGAGCGTGTGAGAGGACCTGGTGCGTTGATGTTGCTGATGATTTTCTCAATCTGCACTTCATTAGCGACACGAGGATGAGCTGGTTGATGATGAGGAATTTGCTCAGCATTTCTTCAGAGCCATTTTCGTCAGGTGCACGAGCATGATGTTCTTAATGTTCTGGAATGACTTCTTCAGCAGATCATGCGGTAGGAATGACATCCTCAGTAGCCTTTAACTTAATGGATTCCTCAGGAGATATTTCATCTATCACAGGAGGTAGGTGCTCTCTTTGCGAGCCATTAGTTTCATCGAACCACACATCTATAGTTTCAACAACCTTGTGGTGATAGGTGTTGAAGACTCTGTAGGTGTGCGAATCCTTACCATAACAAAGCTTAATATCATCATGTGCTTTCAGTGCAAATTTAGAATTGTGATGAGGATCTCTAATCCAGTATTTAGCACCGAAGACTTTGAAATAACTCACATTGGGTTTCTTGTCAGTGAGGAGTTCATATGCAGTCTTCTTTAAGAATTTGTGAAGATATACTCTGTTGATGATGTGGCACACAGTATCTATTGCCTCAGGCCAGAAGCGAGGAGGCGTCTTGTACTCATCAAGCATAGTGCGGGCCATCTCAACAAGAGTCTTGTTCTTGCACTCCACGACTCCATTTTGCTAAGGAGTACAAGGAGCAGATAACTCATGAATAATACCAAGTTCGTCAAGATAGTCATCAAGATCAGTGTTCTTGAACTCAGTTCCATTGTCACTTCTGATGTGCTTGATCTTCACACCAAAGTTGGTTGAAGCCCTCGAGGAAAATCATTTGAAGACTTCCTGCACTTCAGTTTTGTAAGTGATGATATGCACCCATGTATAACGAAAATAATCATCAACAATGACAAAGCCATATAAAGATGCAGCATTAGTAAATGTGGCATAGTGAGTAGGGCCAAAGAGATCCATGTGAAGCAATTCAAATGGACGAGTGGTAGTCATGATGGTCTTTGAGGGATGCTTTGCCTTGGTCATCTTTCTAGCTTCACAGGCTCCACACAAATGGTCCTTGAGGAATTTGACACCCTCGATGCCAATGACATGCTTTTTCTTCGCGAGCGTGTGCAAGTTCCTCATCCCAGCATGACCAAGTCGTAGACGCCATAGACAGCCTTCTGAAGCTTTTGCAAGTAGACATGTAGCAGGTTGTGGTTCTATAGAGAAATCAACAATATATAAATCTCCTCTCCTAAAGCCTTCGAAGACTTTGGAATTGTCAGCTTCCATGATCACAACACAACGATACTTGCCAAAGACAACAACCATATCAAGATCATAAAGCATTGAGACAGACATGAGGTTGAACCCTAAGGACTCGACAAGCATGACTTTGTCCATGTGTCGATCCTTTGAGATTACAACCTTACCTAGACCCAATACCTTTCTTTCGCCTTTGTCAGCATAGGTGATATGCTTCAGATGCAATGGAGATAAGGGGGCGTCCATCAATAGATTCTTGTCACCAGTCATGTGATTTGTGCATCCACTATCGAGGACCCACTTACTGGCTTTGGGTTGATCATCCTGCACATGAATTAGTGCAGCTTACGAACTCATATACTTCATTAGTGAAGAATATGACATTAATTTCATCAGATCAATTTCATCAAGCAATAGAACAGATATAGCAATGTGAAGACGTGAGAAATGAAAATTCATTTTGTCATGATTAGCTTGCGTCCTTTCAAGCATATTCAGGTCTCCAGCAAATTCTTCAGACATTTAGGTTCGTCTGGAGACCTGACCCTGCATAAGAGATTAGTTCTTTTTCTTCACCACCCACATCTGAAGGGGTGGCAAAGAGTTCATCATTCTGCGAGCTCCATAAGAGAAAGGTGGCATAGATGCCAATCCACTTTGTTTCGCATATGAGGGGTTAGGGTAAACATATGAGTAAGCAGAGAAATTCTTCGAGGATTTATGAACATAATGATTTAAAGAATAGTGCACATATCCATAATCCTTAGCCTTTTCCCTGCGAAACAGAGGTGTTAGCTCTGGTACGCCGGTGGATGAGCAGTCTAGAGTTTCGAGAGGGGAGGGGAGAAAGGCCAATGAAGTACAAACAGCATGATGTGAGATGCTCTGGTGCTGTGGAGTTAGTCATTTTTGTGGGAGGGGAAAGGAAATGGGGGTGTCGTGTAGTGGGGGGAACCGGAAGTTACCAAAGCAGCCCCGACCTATTATGTAGATGAGGGCGTAACTATTGGTTTCCATGCACCAAGGACAAAAGGGGAATTTCGCATGCTAAAGACTAAGGTGGTGGAAATTTTAGAAGGAGGCGGGAGATTTTGCCGCCCGCGGGATCGTTCGTATCTAGTTTCAACTAATTTTGGACCATGCTAGCAGGAAGGGCATGTGAGACTGTGTACACGGGGCACGCGTTAGTAGTTAATAACTGGTGCGAAGTCCACCCTAGAAAAAAGACAATAACTCGGGATGATGCGCCGATAACTTGGACGTTCACACGGGCGCGGCCAATCGCTGTAGTGGAGCGTTCACAAAAAAGGGATCAAACGCTCAGCCTATGTATTTCTCGTGTAAATAGATAATTTAGTGCAATTGGTTATTTACTTTAGACATAATGCATTGACGTGTTAGTGTAGAGGCGCACAAAAAGAAATGGATATTGTAGTCCGCTACTTAAAAGTGTTACCTCGTATGATTACATAGCCTCCATTTCATAAATTGCGTACCCATTGAATTCATATATGAATATTACATATATTACTTCATAATAGAACCTTAAATCATCCAAGACTAATGATTTAGAATGCAAGAGTAACAATGGTGCATGTACATGATAGCTACATTGGTTGTTTGAAGAAACATCACTGTAACTTTGGCATGCACAACTGAAAAGGTTTATTTAAATAGAAAAAAATGTGATACGTGAGTGTCCAATCTTTATATCCTTGAATCGTTATTGTACCTTTGGCCACGATACGAAGTAGATATTGATTTATGTTCAAGCGATGCACGTCCACAATCGTAGATAGTGATACATGAATGAATTGTGCAATATCTCTCACACGCATACATATCTCATTTCCCTGTGGGCATCGGAATCACACATGCGCACTTCATGTATTTATCTCCCTCCGTCAAGGTTAGAATTCGTCTTTCTACCCCGTCCTACAAGTCTCTCACACAGAAACACACGCGCTCTCTCTGTCGAACACGCCCACCCCTTTAATTCCGCCCACCCACAGTCACTAATGTCTCAAAGTATAATAATGTCTCTCACACATATGCCTGAGGTTAACTCGAGTTCCGGAACCAGATGAATACATACAATGGGATTCCAGCAGAGCACCTTTTGTTTTGAGATTTCGCACTCTCTCTCTCCCTCCCCCTCTCCCTCTCTCTCTTACACACACACACGCGCGCGCGCGTACAGACACGCATTGTTTCTCGCTTCATTTTTCCCGGCACTTGCATGCACACAATTTTGTTTATCTTCATGATGCTTTAAGTATGCCTCGCACAAATGCTATCTACCTATCCCTTAATATAGCTAAATATGTGTCACACAAACTCCTTCTCCCTACTAGCAAGATGCCCATGCGTTGCACCGAACATCAAGATGCATTTGTATGAGTAGTTTATCTTGTGGGAGAAAAGGATGAATGAGGGAATGCCTTATTTGCAAATGCGGAGATGGGTGTGGGTATCTTTTTGCAAAATTGCCACAGTTTCCTTCCTATCCATCGGGTATAAATCGGATGGCCTATATTGCAGGATGGCAGGAACACCATCATCACCAACTCTGTTTTTTATAAGAGTAGGGATATGTGAGTATCACCCCCCCCCCCCACACACACACCCACACCCACACAACCACACACACACACACACTTCCCAACACCGAAGGAGTAGAGTGACACCTCGATCTTGATACTAATCTATCAACTGGCTTCTCTCTCAAATACACACACGCACACACACACACACTACCCGACACCGAAGGAGTAGGGCGGCACCTTGATCTTGATAGTAATCTATCTACTCCTCTTTCAAACACACACACACACACACACACTCGCTAGTTGTGCCTCTGTGCCTACCGCGCACACTCTCGATACGTCTTTCTCTCCCTCCCCCTCCCCACCCACCCCAACAATGACAGCAGAAGGGTGACAACTCGATCTAATTGTAATCTGTCAATTGTAATCTGACAATCTCGAACATTGTGTCTCTGTGCCTCGCTCAGTAGCCCCCTCGATATGTAGACTTCTCGCACGCGCACAGCTGTAGTGACGATGACGCTGAACCCAGTGTGCCTCGTTTTTACCGGCCTAATGTGATAGTTTTCACCCTGTTTTCTGTTAATTAACAAGGCAACCTTTTCTTTGTTACTACTAGTGAATCTGAAATCATTCGGGGCAGACATAAAATATATCACTTCAACTCAATTATTGCAGTAACTATTTTAAAAGAAACTAGCTAGATGCCCGTGCGTTGCACGGAACATCAAGATGCATTTGTACGATTAATTTATCTTGTGAGAGAAAAGGATGAACGAGGGAAGGCCGTATTTGCGAACGTGGAGAGGGGTGTGGGTATATTTTTGCAAAATTGCCATAGTTTTCTTCCTATCCGTTAGATATAAATCCGGCGGCCTATATTGCAGGATGGCACACACACCATCATCACCAACTCTATTTTCTACTCCCTCCGTTCCTAAATATTTGTCATTTTAGAGATTTCAACAAGTGACTACATATGGAGCAAAATGAGTGAATCTACACTCTAAAATATGTCTACATACACATCTGTATGTGGTAGTCCATTTGAAATCTGAAAAAGACAAATATTTAGGAACTAATGGAGTATAAGAGTAGACATGGAGATATATGTCCAGCATGGTGTACAAAAAAATGTGCGGGACTGGTTAGCGCCGGATGCTCGCAACGCGATGACATGAGTTCGAATTCTGTCTTTAACTTTAGATTTTTATATTACATATTACTTATTTAATATACTAATTTCGCTAATGTACTGACAGTGGAACCCACAGAGTACTTAGAATACAAGATTAAGGATGGACTTGTTTCTTTTTAACTTTTTGTACGAAGCTATAGCCACCCTGCAAGTCACGTGTACACTGTACATGCAATTAACTTTTTATAGAGAGACAATCATACACGCAATTAACTCAAATGGATTGGATGTCACTCTATTATTTCTAGCATAAGAGCATCTCCAACGGCAGCCGGCAAATTTTCTCCCGCTTCCTTCCGCGGAGGACGACAACAAACGCCAGCGGCATACATTTTCACAACTCTAACCAACCAGATGAAATTCGTGCAAACACGGACTGCTTTCATATAAGCATGAAGTATTTCGTATAAAAAGCCGGATCTTCATATAAACATGATGGATTTCATTACATTTACATGAACTAAACGGTGCCAATCCGGCTCACTTGGTATAATTAATACTCCCTCCGTCCAGAAATACTTGTCCTAGAAATGGATGCATCTAGACTTATTTTAGTTATAGATACATACAATTTATCCATTCTTAGAACAAAAATTTCCCGCCAACTGGAGAGCGAGTACATAATCTAAATGGCCGCCCGTGGATCCCTTTGTCTTCCTCATGTCCGGCAGACACTTTGCGGGGTCGACGAAGGTCCTCGGAAGAGACGAAGAAGCAAAGAAACCACCTGAATGCGTAGTCGTCGCCTCGGCAGTGGCCTTCATGGGACCCAAGTGGCGGCGGCCTCCCGTGTTCTACTTCTCCTCGATGACGGCGGCGGACATGGAGAAGCTGGCCACCGACTCGTCGCTCTCCACGCACCCGGCTTCTGTCTCTGCCTACATGGCGCTGCCGTAGGCACAGGAGGCGCGACCACAGACACGGGAGGTGTGGCACTGCAGACACTGGTAGCGCGGTACGACGCGGCAGCGACGACGCCTGTACCAGTGTGCTGGCCGCCGTGCCGGCGTGGAGCAACTCGCCACTCCTCATCAAGCTGAATTGGAGCGGCGAGCTGCTGAACCACGCGCCTGCTTGGGGCGGCAACTGGCTCCGTCGGGCAAAGCAAGGTTGGTGAAGCACCGAGCGGCCTCGCCCGTATCCGGAGGGCTCGACGGGCCACCCAGCCGGGTAATATGCCGGAGAACGGCTCCTCGGAAGCCATCAGAAGAGTGGAGAAAATGTTGAAGAAGGAGATGGGGGAGCGGCGGAGGGGTGCGATTCTTGCCCGCTGTCTGTCTGGCCTCGTGTAAATAGAGGGCGGATGGTAGGAGCTTGGCCAGCGTCTGGCCTTGTTTAAACTGAGGGCGAACGGGAGGAGCTCGGCCGGTGTTGCGTTTAATTCTGGCCCGCTCATGAACAGACGTGTGGCCAGACTAGGTTTATCGGTTTGCATGCGGGTTTAACGGAGGGGTTTGATGGAGGCGAGGAGCTGTGTTCAGCCGGGCGTGCAGCGGGCGGCGCGGTACTATTCGATTTGGCAGCAGGCGGCGCAGTTCCCGATACGGCTTTAATGCAGACGAGGGAGGGAGTAGCGGTTCCTGAAATGTTGAACGGCCAATCCATCATCCGTCAATTAATTCATGAGGGAAGTAATGGGAGGAGGACCGGGAAAAGAGGCTGCACAATGTGAATGCAACGCAGTTTGCCCTCATATAAAGGTGCCCCTCCATTGCAATGCATCTATCACATCATACGCACCTAAGCATTTGCCTAAGCACCTACACTAAGCGCAAAAGAGCTCACTCCAAACCCATGGCGGCGATGTGCGCGAGCGGCCAGCGGTTGTGCCAGATGGTCCACGACGTTGGCCTGCGGCATGGCGCCGAGGATCGTCTCCAGACGGTGTTGGAGACCGGCTGGTAGATGGCCACCGTCGACGCCAACTACGACTCTTAGTTGGACCAGATGATTGTTGCCACCACCAACAAGTTCACCGTCCTCAAGAAGCTCGCAGACGACATCGCCGTACTCCTCCAGCCCACGCGCCCGGGCTCCTCATTGCCTGCCACCCTAATCGGCCTCCATGGCCGGAACCTCTTTCAAGCACTGGTGGCCCTGCGACTGCCCGCCGACGCCAAGAAGAATGTCCACCTGGAGGTTGCGCTCACCGCAAGGCGCCTCGCCCTGCAAGAATTCGTCGACCTACACAACCACGTGTATGAGAAAATCGTGTACATAGGTATCTACAAGGCCAGTGAGGACGCTACGACGTTGGCCTTCCTCAACCGGCTGGAAGCCTTGGATGCCTTTGCTGAGAAGCACCTCGACCTCGCCACAAAAGCTGCTGCTCCTTAGCCGCCGGTCGGTGGCCCGGCGCACAAAGTTGAGGAGGAGGAGGTCGTACGTTGATGGATGCATCTTTCTTCTTGCCTTCTGTAACCACCACTGCGATCCCATCATCATCGTGGCCTTAATTCTTATTGTGTTGTTGCATTCTCGTTCCAGTCAATACCGACATGTGCGATCCCTTTGCTTAATTATATGCATCACTATAACTAGTACTCCATCTGTCAATTTATAAGTTGTGCTTACCTTTTCCATCAACTTCGTGCAACGCGCGGGCATCTTGCTAGAAACACTAGAACATGTCAGACCGCGTGTGACCAAACCGACGATGCGCCAACCTAGCTACTACGTACCCTGCTTCTCTGGCGGAAATAGCCCCGCCCTAGCGTTTCCAATCGTTATTTCTATCTATCGATCGTCCCAAGGAGCAGAACCAAAATGTTACAATTTATACATGTTTCTCTACTCCTACTCCTATAAAAGACTCAGTTGGTGATGGAGGTGTGTCTGCCATCCGTCGTTTCTGACCATTAGATCTGCATCTAATGGCTGTGAGGTAAGTTGTGGCATTTTTGAAACAATAGCCCACTTCTCTGCTCCAATTTGTAGAAAACCCCTTATTATCTTGAAAGCAACCACATCCCTCCCTCACCTCATCAAAACAGCCCGAGAAATATATACTCCTATAAAAGACTCAGTTGGTGATGGTGGTGTGTCTGCCATCCGTCGTTTCTGCCCATTAGATCTGCATCTAACGGCTGTGAGATAAGTTGTGGCATTTTTGCAACAATAGCCCACTTCTCTACTCCAATTTGCAGAAAACCCCTTATTATATTGAAAGCAACCACATCCCTCCATCACCTCATCAAAACAGCCTGAGAAATATATTTTGAGTGAAAAGTACTCCCTTCGTTCCTAAATATTTGTCTTTCTAGAGATTTCAATAAGTGACTACATACGGAGGAAAATGGGTGAATCTACACTTCTAAATATGTCTATATAATCCGTATGTGATAGTCCATTTGAAATCTCTAAAAAGACAATATTTAGGAACGGAGGGAGTAATATATTAGGAGTATATCAAAACAAGAGTGATTTCTTTCAAGTTTGTGAACAACTACTACTATTCTACTACTTTGGATCCGTTGCAACGCATAGGCACATTGCTGGTAAAAGGAAAAGGCCTGTCGCGTTCGCGTCGCACTCCCCCCACACACGCCCGGGAATCGGGAGTACTCCACGGCCCGTCCGGCATGACACATAGCTTAGGGAAGGCGTGTTGCCTAGCATTTTCACTTTCATGTGGGACCGCTGTTGAGCAAACTGGCTATTGGCAAACCACACCCCACCCGCCGCCGAGTTGGAAAACAAAAACGAGGGGAAGATCTAGCTGTAGCACGGAAGCCAAGAAATTTGGTGTCAGATGGGGCTCGTTGATAGAGTAGGAGCATTCCGCACTACTCTACTCCTACTAGTACCAAGTTTGTAGTACTATACAACTAGTACTACCACTATACAACTAGTAGGTACTAGCATGGCACAACATCGTAGGAAAAAAACGGGAAGATCTTGTTTTGGGTGATTTATCTTTTTTTCAGTCAACGTAGTACTCCCTCCGTTCCATAATGTAGTGCCTATAGATTTTTTGAGAAGTCCAACTTTACAAGCTTTGACCAAGTTTGTAGAGAAAAATATTTATATTTACAATACCAAAAATATATAATGTGAAACTACATCTTATGATGAATCTAGTGATATATGTTTCGCACTCAAGATGTAAATATTTTTCTCCACAAACTTGGTCAAAGTTTGTGAGGTTTGACTTCTTAAAAAATCTATAGGCACTACATTATGGAACGGAGGGAGTATGAATAATATGATGTGGGGGCACCCATGAAGCTTATGTGGCTTGGTTGCATGGCTACGGAAGGTTAGAGAAAAATAAATAGATAATGTGTTTAGAGTGCACTCCACTAAACAGATATACTTTGGATCCATTGCAACGGGCCGGCACATCTATATCTATACCCCCTATATAGTGTGTGAATAACTTTGAAAGTTGGTCGTTGGATGAAGCCAATCTGATGGTACAAAGATGGCAAATCCGAGCACTACTGGTCGTTGGATATCATCTACATTCCACCAGATTCTGCCACATGTAGAATCTAGAAGACTCCATGGTTGAACTTCATTCATGACTAACTTTGCCACAACTAAGCCTAGGCAAAGTGTGTCTGCCACAAAAAATGTGGCTAACAAAATATCCACCACAAGTGTGGCCAGATTTGGCAAGAAGTTGAGTCTGTGACATGTGGACCATGTAGCTAGAAAAGTGTGGCAAACCACAAGTGTAGCAATGAACCAAACACATGCCTGGTGTGTTTGGTTGGGTGTATGAAGGGTGCATGATCCCAAGAGTTCCCTTCTCAACCCACTTTTGGGTGTTTGGTAGAGTGTATGGAGGGTGCATGAGTCCACACTAGATTATCACAAATACACTAGCAGCATGCATGAAGAGAGCATACATGAAGAGGGGTGTTTAGTTGAGCATGCATGAAGAGGGAACAACTATGCTGAGACGAGAACGCAACCAAACACACTTGTGGCACGCCTAAGCTTAGGCATGGAAACCTTAGGCTGCAAACAAAACCATAACTTTGAAAGTTGGTCGTTGGATGAAGCCAATCCGATGGTACAAATATGACAAATACGAGCACTACTGGTTGTTGGATATCATCTACATTCCACCAGATTTTGCCACATGTAGAATCTAGAAGACTCCCCATGTAGAAGCATAATGCACAAACCACCAGAATCTCATGCGTGCAATGCACGTGTACCTTACTAGTAGTTGGTAGTAGTAAGAAACAAATTCCGGGTTTGGCACGAGCTCGTACTGCGGGAGCACCACAAGGCCTGCCGCGGGAGTTACATTTCCCTCTCGGGGGCCACGGGACCGAACTTCAGTGGCTTAGTGCCTGGCCTATGAGTCAATGACATGCGGACCTTAAATGCGGTTGGCCCACATGTCATTCTCATGGTGGTGGTGTGGTTCGTGACTCACTCGTTCGAGATGAACCGACCGGTGGTGGCGTGGCCATGGCGAGGGTGCCACAGCTGGGCCTCGGGGCGTTACGAGGCGTAGATGGCCACACCGGCGGGTACTACCTGTAGTATAGAAGTACTCCAGCTGAGGATTGATGCCCGGGACGAAATGTGTCACAGCCGCTGGATGAAAATTCGATGGTGCGGGAGTACGGATCGGAGCACAGCAGCGGAGCGGGCAAACCGCGTCCAATCAGGTGTGGCTGTGGTAGAAAGTTGATGGTCGCCGCAGTTCAGCTGGCCCGCATGTCATGCACACAAAGGCAGAGGAGCGGTGGGGCCGAGAGGGATGAGGCGCTCGTCGGGGGATGAGGATCCCCTGACGTGAACAATCCTACCATTCTATCACTGACATGTGGGACCCGCAAGTGTGGGTCCCACCAGTCAGCGAAGGAAAGGCAGGGTAAGGCAGTGATAGCCACGTCAGAGGATCCATGTCCACGTTGGGGGACGTCGTGCTTACAGGTAGGGTTGGAGCGGCGTCGTGGGAATCATGTGTGGGTGTGGCAGTGGTAGAAACAAGAAATGTGATGGTCGTCATGGTTCAACTTCCATGGACAAGCTGTCATGTCTGCTGACACATGTATATCAAAACTAGAGTGTTTATATTTCAAGCATGTGAACAAGTATTATTATACTACTTTGGATCCATTGCAACACACGGGCCAGCACATTGGTAGTAGTAGTGTCTATCTCTATCTCTAGAGGCCTTCCCTCGTTCATCCTTTTCTCTCACAAGATAAACTACTCATACAAATGCATCTTGATTTTCCATGGTGTCAAACCAGGGGACTTGTTTCGTATGGGACACATCCTACAATATGCTCCCTCTCTCCCAGTTTATTTGTTTTGAATCTTTTCGTTTTATAAGTTTCAAATTCAAATTTAGAGGGGCAGTGGGGCCGAGAGGGGTGAGCCGCAGGTCGGGGGACGTGTGGTGTCATGGGTTCATGCGGCGTCCTGGAATCACGTGTGGCTGTGGTAGAAACTTGATGCTCTCCGCATTTAAGGTGGCCCACATGTCATGCACACAAAGGCAGAGGGGTGGTGCGGCCGAGAGGGGTGAGGCGCACGTCGGGGGACGTGGTGCCGTGGGTTGGAGCGGCGTCGTGGGAATCGCGAGTGGCAGTGGATGAAACATGATGGTCGTTGTTGTTGAACTTCCATGGACAAGTTGTCATGTCTACGGACACATGCATTGCATACCGATCACTGGAAGGAGTAGTATAGAAAGCTACGCGGATAAATAGTTCCTTATAGTCAAGCGGACCCACGCTACTACTTGTTCCAAAGACATGCACACCATCAAAATAGTCCATCTATATCAATATACATAGAGAGGGAATATTTTTTTACAAGAGAGGAAATAGTTCATCCATCCATAATGCCCTACTGCTGGTGCAACATATTCTTCTTCTTCTTCTTCTTCTTCTTATTCTTCTTCTTCTTCTTCTTATTCTTCGTGTTCTCATTTTCATGGGAGACGGCTTCGCAACAAGCTCTTTGGACCTTGCAAATATCTCGAAACTCACATGGGCATTGAGGGCAGCATATTTTATCCGCTCGTACGTCAAGGGATAATTCTCCCATCCAGACAACCTTAATGCCAGCGTCTCATCTGTCAGATGTGGGGTTCCGGCAAACCCTTAAGGTTCGAACATTGGGGTGCATGCGAAGTCTTTTCCTCCCACCTATCTACGCCCTAGCTCGCTAAGATCTCGCGAACAAACTCGACGAACTCGCAACATGGAAAGACACAAGATTTATACTAGTCCGGGCCACCGTTGTGGTGTAATACCCTACTCCAGTGTGGTGGTGGATTGCCTCTTGGGCTGATGATGAACAATACAAATGGGAAGAACAACCTCCTGAGGTTGAGGTGTTCTTGTTCTTGGCTAACTTGCGTGGGTGAGAGTGATCTCAGATCTCGTCCTCCTATTGCCTATGGTGGTGGCTAGTCCTACTTATAGAGGCCCTAGTCCTCTTTCCAAATCTTGAGCGGGAAGGGAGCCAACAATGGCGGGAAAATTTGAAAGGGGACAGCTAGTACAAGCTATCCTGACAAAGGTGGTCTTCGCCTGCCAAAGGCTCTGGTGGTGACGCCATCTTGGGCTCCACGATGACCTCCGCCTTGTTGTCCCTCTGGTCTTGGTCTTATTGCACCAAAATGGCAACCTTTGCCTGGTGCCTCGGTACTCCTCGCCTGCGCTGGTTTCCTTAGCACCAAAGAGGAAACAAGGACGCTGTGCGTGCTGGCGCCCGCCTGGTGTTGATCGTCATGGCTCACATCACGAGAGCCTCATGAGGTTCGCCTCGCCTTGATATCTCCGCTCCTCGCGAGCCTGCCGGACTAGGCCGCTGCAGAGGAGGTCTTGTGTCGTCTGCCTCGCGAGGCTTGGCCCCTCGCGAGGGTCTTGGATGCCTTGTTGATGAAGGTGGGCCGTACGGCCTGCTGGCTTAGCCACGCAGCGGGCCGCAGGCAGGCAAGTCTGGGGACCCCCATTCCCAGGACGCTGATAGTAGCCCCCGGGACCAAGGTGCACTCGGGCTTGGCTCTGCGGTGAAGCCAAGGGCCAAGTACGGAGCACCGCGGGCCCCAAAAGCCTGGGGCCTCGGTTGACGCGTGGAGGCTGATTGGACGTGGGCGTCTCTATTTCCCCACACTGCCCTTGAATCTGCCTGGCTATGCGGCCCCGGCTTCTTACTCAGTTATTCTTCCTTCGCCGCGCCTGACTCTTCCAATCTCCCTGCTTCCTCAAGGCCCTGCTCCGTTCTCCCAATCTGATTGCGCTCCGCTTGCTTCTCCGCCATGGCGCCTAAACAAGCCGAGAAGTGCAAGAAACCTCTGTCCTCGCCAACTGCGCCTCCATCCTTCGAGCCGGCGCCCGGCCGGCCCCGGGTGCTCAACGACGAGGCCATGGACAAGGTGCGCCCCATGCTTGCCTCTGGTTTCAACGAGTGGGGAGCGACGACAGCTTGGCCCGCGTCTCGTACTCGCATGGCTCGGGCGGTCACCGAGGTTCCGATCTTCATTGAGGCCCTCTGGGCTGGCCTGATTCCTCCCTTCTCCGCTTTCTTCAACGCGGTGCTCGAGCACTATCAGATCCACATGCTCCATCTCGACCCTCAATCTGTGACCCTTCTTGCTGTCTTCGCCTTATTGTGCGTGGCCATGGTGGACATCGCTCCTTCCGTGGCACTCTTCCGCCACTTCTTCTCGCTGCATCTCACCGGTCCCCGGCAGAGCTCGGGGTGCGTGGGCTTCCTGACCATGGCTGCGACGGCAGGCGCGGGGATCGACTTAGAGCTTCCTTCATCCATGAGCGAGTTCCATACTTGATGGGTGTTTGTTGACGCCGGCGTGCTCAACCCTCTGTTCCAAGCTCTGGTGGGGCCTGCTATTCCAAACTCCGGCTGGGGTCATCAGAAGCTCACAAGCCCCTGCCTTGCCCCCGTCTGGGCCAGGCTGAGGTGGTTGAAGGACCTCGGCGTGGCTGCGCCCATGGTGGTGAGGGAGTTTGTCAGGCGTCGAGTCGCTCCACTTCAGCGCCACTCCCGCCCGATGTAGGACTTGCTCCGCAGCCAGGACAACATGAGGTTTCAGAAGGAGCAGCTTCCTCTTGCGGCGCGGCAAACAGTGCTCACGGTCTTATCAGGTGTCCCTCTGCCAGATGAGATGCCCAGGAACAACTGCCTGTTGTACCGTTGCGAGAACAAAGTCACATTTGCCACGAACATGCCTTCCTTTGATGAGTGGGAGTTGCGCCCAGTCGGCTTGACAGGGCCCCGCGAGAACCCCGTCATCGTGGTCCCCCTCCCTGCCGCCGGTGCCGAGCTCGCCCCAGGTGATGGTGTGGGGGGACGAGCTCCGACGGGAGCCGGCGGCTCAAGTGCCGAGGAGCACGTGACGAGTGGTGATCCTGGGGCATCATCCTTGGGGGCCTGCGACCCCCCTCTTGAAGCGTTGGTTGCTGAGGAGACGCGGCATCCGGCTCCTGAGGCTGAGGCTCCAGGAGCCTCGGGAGGTTGCAGTGAGAGGGCGCAGGGCTGTTCGCCACGATCGGGCTCCTCTAAAGCCATCACTCTTGGTTCTTCTTCGGCTCCGCCGCGCACCGGCCGTCATGTCTAGCGCTTTGGTCATCTTTGTGTGGACTTCGAGGAGCTCCGCAAGAGGAAGGGATCCCCCAGTGGCAGCAATATCTTCGGGCCGTTGAAGCGACGGAAGTACATCGCCATTGACGCGTAAGCATCTTATTGCCGTGGCTTCCTGCATGTGGTCTTCTTATCCTGACGTCTGTCTTTCAGGGCTCCTTCCGTTGAAGTTGTTGCATCTTCC
The DNA here is from genome assembly GCA_034509565.1 of Triticum monococcum. Lineage (NCBI taxonomy): Eukaryota > Viridiplantae > Streptophyta > Magnoliopsida > Poales > Poaceae > Triticum > Triticum monococcum. The sequence continues at coordinate 133,578,203 of CM067847.1, forward strand.
GAGAGGCCGCCTCCTCCTTCATCAACTCCCCCATCAACCTTGAGCGTTCCTGGCCGGCCTGCCGCCTTTGGAGCAGGGTCGGTCGGGGGAGCGTCCTCGCCTTCGTGGTGCGCTGAGTCCATGGTTCGGCCACTCCTCCCCCACGGCCTAGTGTGGAGCTCGGCTGGCGTGCCCAAGACTCCTCCCCTGCTCATGAATAGCCGTTGGTTGACCTCGATCTTCGTTTCCTCTTCAAGCGGCGAGCCCCGATCATCTTAGGCTCCTTGCGAGGACGGGCTGACGGCAGGCGCGGCGCCAGCCCCCAGCCTCCCGCCGGGAGGTGCTGTGCCACTTGATGCTCCACCCGCTACCCCTGAGGTGGAGGACGAGGAGGGTTGAGCGTTCGAGCTCGAGCGCGGGCGGAGCATGGTTCGTCATGAGCTCTTCCAGGAGGCGATGGGCGTGATGGGCCGCCTTGGTGAAGAGCTTGCTGGTGTCGATTCGCGTCTTAAGGCTGTAGGTCTCCGGCTGGTGGAGGAGCGGCGCAAGCTGAAGGTGGCCATCAGCCTCGATCGCTACCAGCGCGACCTCGATAATGCGAAGGCCGAGGCGTCCCTCAATATCGCCCATGAAGCCCGCTCGCAAGCCTTGGAAGAGGCTCGCGAGGCCGATCGCCGTCGCGAGGCAGCGGAAGAGCGCGCGTGGGGGCTCCAGGCCTGGAGCATGTCCCTTGAGTAGCAGGTTGAGGCGCGCGGGGCCAGTCTTGCATTGCTGAGGGGGACGCCCGCGGAGGAAGAGGAGGTCCGGAAGCGTGAGGGGACGCTGGCCCTGGAAGCCGTGGAGCGCAGCCTCTAGCTCGAGCAACTGGAGACGAGGGAGCATCAAGTTGCTCAGGCAGAAGACGCCGTCGGGGCTCGCGAGGCCGGAGTCTTGGAGGAGATCAATCGCCGGGTGGCCGAGATTCGTGCAGATCTGGAGGGCATGTACGACTCGAAGTTGAAGCTCGCGGGTATGGAGGATGTGGGAGAGCCTCCACCCTCAGGCTTAGGCTGGATGAGGCTGAGAGGCGTGCAGAGGCCACAGCCGCCGCCCTGGTTACGGCGCAGGCGGACTTGGCCTCCACCCGCGCCGAGCTGCTTTCTCTCCGGAACCTGGTTGATGGTGCCGAGGCCATCACACGGCAAAACAGGGAGGAGGTGCTCCAGCGCCGGACACTGGAGCGCGAGCATGCTCCTATGCTTCAAGGCCTCCGAAACAGGGCCAACACCATCCTGGGTTATATCTGTGACGAGAATGCTCTGGCCCCCCACTCGAATGACTATGCCAGCCACCTGACCTTCTTTACCGAGGTGGTGACGCGCCTGGAGGCTCGATCTATCAGAGCTCGCCGGCTTGTGGAGGAAAGGGATCGTGGCCTGCTTCAACGCGCCTTCTCCCGTGTTCTCAGCCACCTTCTGAATGCCGACCCCAACTTTGACTTCGACGCCGCCATTGCCCCCGTACCCACGGTCGTCCGGGGCGACCTGGCGCGTTGGGTAGAGGACCATGTGGACGCGTTGGTCAGGGCCTTCACCTCGGAGGATGATGCGGTGGTGGTCGTCGCAGACGAAGGCGACGTGGTTGACGACAGCGATGGGGGCGTCACGGACGACGCTCCGACGCCGACGAAGATGACGATGACGAGAGTGACGCGTCCACGGGTGATGTAGCGAGTGATATTTCTGGTTGATCCCATGTTCTCCTGTTGTTTCATCCTGCACGCAAAACTCGGGCGCGGCCCTGGAAGACTTGTAAGAGCATTTTGAGAGGGGGAGCCCCTCATGTCTGCAAATTGAAGTTTTTACTTTCCTATGCGATGTGGGTATGTGTCCTCGTGAACTCGTGAGGCCGGGGGCGAGCTTCCCGTCGTGGTTTACCTTAGTCAGCACCGGCTCCGGGCTGGGTCGTGAAGCGACGAGCTTCTGAGAATCCTGTGGAGCTTATCGCTCCGTCTGAGGGGGCCCCTCAAGAGGTGAGCGCCAGCCGCAGCGCTGGCGCATGCTTGACGAGCGTGCGCTTGGCGCAGTCCAGCTCACGAGGAGCTTGCGAGGGAAAGGTGATGGACATGAGTCCCAAACCAAACGAGATCCAGAAGGCGAGAAATGGATCGAACGAGAAAAGGCACCCCCCGCGCACATCGATAAAAAATCAGCTTCAACTTAAATCCAGATCCAGAAAGCAAAGCCACAGAAAGAGAGATCCAAAGCAAAAGGCCACGTCCGACACCTAGTCTAGTCTTCAGGTCTTCAAGTCTTCTCACCATCGCGGAGCTAAGTGCTGCCACTAGGCGTGGGAGGGAGCCCCAGGGCTTGAGGCCGGCGCTCCTGAGACTCCAGGGCGTGTACAGCCCCAACTCATTATTACGTGAGAGTGTCACGGGCGGCGAGCTTCACAGGCACTGGGCCTTCTTCACAGGAACCGGCCTTGCTTCATATCGCCAGACGAGGGCCCCGCCTTGCGCCACCCTCGACCTCCTCTGTGCCGACCGGTCATCAGGATGACACAAAGGAGGGAAAGGGGACGCCAGCGGTTCCCTCGGCGACCACAGGTCCTCTGCCGGGGGAAGGGTCGTCGAAGCCTCCCCGGCAGAGGGCCTACCTCCGGGTATCCCCTGGCCTTGTAAGCTTTGGGGAGGGGCCTGGCTCACGGCCCCTCTCCTTTAGCCCCCAACGCGATCCTCCCGCTGCCAGGGGGGACGTCAAGCTGGGGCCGCCTACCGCTGCGGTGACCTGCTCCTCCTGCGACTCATGGTTAGCGTAAGCTTGCTCCTGAGGGATTAGGGGTACCCTGTAGTGGTCATCGCACGGGCGGTCGTGGTGGTTCCCCGGCAGCTCCTGGAAGGCCTCGACTCCTAGCGTCCCTTCTTCCCAATCTTCTCCAACGAACGAGCCAGGGTCGTCCTCCCGCGTGTACTCATGGTCCGTCATGCGGGGCACGTAGGCTTCTGGGGCTGTTACCCCGAACACCTCGCCGTGGTGCCCCACACTCCATGTCGCCCGGCCCAGCGTGACGTCCTGGGGGTGATAGCGCGGCATCCCACTTGGGCCATGGAAGGCGACACTTGTGCCCATGCTTGCTGCAGGCGGTGCGGGGGTAGTAGAGCCCCCGGTGCTGCCGGCCATGCTGGCGTTGACGAAGCCCCCTGGCGCGCCTAATAGTGCGTGGTGGCGGCGTAGCCCGCCGAGAATCCCCGTAGCGGCCTGAGGAGAAAGGTGATGGCAGAAGGGCGGGGCTCCCGAGGCCGCCGCGTCCAGCAGCTCGGCAACGCGCTCCTATTCTATGCATCAAATGACACCTCTTTCTTTATAGAAATTGAGATGCATGTCATCTCACTTCCTATGAAGTTCCTATTCTTACAATATTTTTATCCTATGAATCAAAGGAGGCCTTAGGAGCCTTTTATGCATATTTAATGCGCTGGGTTGTCTTACTACGATAAATCTTCATTTTGGTCAAGACACGACTTTTTATGTAACAGATGCCCAAAACTTGTTACGGAACATACTCCCTCCGGTCCTTTTTACTCTGCATATTAGGTTTGTCCGAAGTCAATCTCATTCAACTTTGACCAAGTTTATATAAAAAATTATAAACATTCACATAACAACACCAATATCTTTAGATTCATCCTGGAATATATTTTCATATTATTTTTATTAGATATTATAGATGCTAATAATTTTTAATATAATTTTGGTCAAACTTAGCAAAGTTTGACTTTCGGCAAAACCAATGTGCAAAGTAAAAAGGATCGGAGGGAGTACCTATAACCGAAATGATGAGCCCTTTTAGAATTATTGCTTGAAAAGGGGTGTAGCGAGTGGTTTTTACTAGAGAAATGATGAGCCCTTTTAGAACTATTGCTTGAACTCCATGATGCAAAAGTGCAAACCTTTTGTACAAGAAACTAAGACAATGCATATAACCGGAATCCATACCATAACGAAATATTCTTAATTCATATATAGGTATTGAACAACAAGAACAATTACCCAATAAAGAAAATTACTTTTCCCATCCAGCCAAACGAATAGAAAACTCAACTTCTAGTCACATGGGCCTCAGCTGGCCCGTGTATTTCACACACTATGCTTAAATGATAAGCAATATAATAAATCAATGATAAAAATCAGTCAACTAAACAATTTTTTGGCTTGATTGTACTGCATATGTCCGCCATGTTCCATGTGGATTATTTAGCAGGTAGGCATGTTGGGAGGCGGAGGCATCATTTTAGCTTCAGGAGCCTTGCCATCCTTCACGATGAAGACGGTGCTCATTCCCCACACCACATGGCGATCAAAATGGCAATGCATGAACCAGACACCTAAGAAAGAGCACATACACAAAACATTAGAGATTGGCACTTGATTAGTTCGCTCCAACGAATTTCACAGGCATAGCCCAAAAGCTGAATATAAAGTTAAACTCACCTGGATTCGCCGCGCGGAATCGGATTGCGGCCCAGCCAGCTTTGGGCACGGAGACGGTGTTCTGGTGCGGCGGGTCGACCAAGTTATAGGTGGCCGGGTCCTTCTGCTCGTCAAAATTACCGAACCCTCTCCCTACCACGTAGAACGTGAAGCCGTGCAGGTGCATGGGGTGGTTCTCGGCGCCAAGGATGGAGGTGTCCTGGAACACCACCTCCACGACGGCGCCGTACTCCACCACCTTCACCTTGGTGCCGCGCTTGGTGGCCCAGCGCTCGACGGGGTCGTTGTCGACGTCCGTGAAGTTGAAGAAGAAGGGCGGCTTGTTGGGGAAGTCTGCGTCGAACACGCCGCGGACGGAGCGGTAGTAGGCGCCGAGGATGTCGACGGACGGGTTCACGAAGCTGACGTTGTTGAGGCTCGCCGCTTGGCGGTTGCCGTCGGGGCCCCCGCACGTCTCGTTGGGCGCGCAGGGGAGCACGTTGACGGCGATGGTGACGAGCATGCGCTCGTCGACCTGCCTCGGCACGTCCACTGGGTGGTCCTTGCTGCCCAGGGACCGGAGCCGCGCCGTGTACGCCGTCGCCGAGTCGATGTCGTTGACGCCCGGAAGGTTTGTAGGGAACTCCGGCGGGGCCGTACGTCCCGGTGCGTCGTCCATGTATTCCACGATGGCGGTGGCGGTGCTGTTGTTGACCTCGATGTTGAGGTTGGACGCGAATGTCCTCGCGGCCATGTAGTACCGACCGCCATCGGCGCGGTTGGCCTCGAGAAGCGCGTCCATGGTTTGACCTGGCGCGATCATGATGTGCTTGGCGGCGAACGGCTTAGTGTAGTGGCCGTCGGTGCCGACCACGGTGAGGTTGTGCCCGGCGACGCTGAAGAAGAGGTCGTTGGAGAGCCCCGCGTTGATGATCCGGAGCAGGTACGTCTTGCCGTGCTGCACCGGTATCTTGTAGGTGCCGGCCTTGGAGCACGGGAACAGGTCTCCCGGCTGTCCGTTGATGGTGTTCGCGTCCGAGATATTGATCTCGCCGCCGGTCCGCTGCGCCTCCTCGAGCAGATGGTTCACGTCAGCATTCCACCACTCACCTGCATGCATGAGATGGAACATATCAAGTAAGCAACGACAACTTGGCTTAAAGATAAGCATGGATGGAAGTAATGAATATACCAAGGATGACGGGTATCTCTTTGTGTGGCTTCTTGAAGGGGAAGGTGGTTCCGAGCTTGGGGTGGATGACAATGGCGCCATGGACCGTGGTGCGGTCGAAGTCGCTGTGCGCGTGCCACCAGAGCGTACCCTCTTCCTCGGATAAGATGACCCGGTAGGTGAAGTTGCCGCCGGGGCGGATGGGACACTGGGTAATGTACTCCGGCCCGTCGGACCACGGGTTGCGTGGCTGGTCAACACCATGCCTGTGTACACATATGTCACGTCAGAAGATAGGTTTTCTGATGGTTATATGCAATGAACGGCCGGCAGCCAGGCTAACTATAACTTACCAGTGGATGGTGATGTTTTTATCGCCTTGGTTGTGGACGTTGACGATGACGAGGTCGCCCTTGCGCGCGTAGATGGCGGGGCCGGGGAACTGGCCGTTCACGGTGAGGACGGTCCTCTCCTTGCAGAGCCTCGTGTGGTTGCTCTCTTTAATCTGCCAAACAGGATGCACGAACGCCACAAGTAAGTTTATGATCATATACTGAGATGGCATGTGTACATGTTAATTAAGAGAAGTGGATATTACTAGATAGAAATGATTGCGAATAAATGCAAGCAGACTTACAAAGAAATCGTGGTAGCGAGTCTTGGCGCCCTGAGCGGGGCTAACGGAAACTCCGAGCGCTAACACCGCCCCAAGTAACCAAAGCACCACCGGTATGTTAGCCATACCCATCGCCGGCCGACGGCCGTCGCCACTCACCGAGCTCTGCTCAGCTCGACCGTGAACCGTCGGAGATTAGTTAAGAAGCGAGCCACAAGTTATGAAGCTGCTGCTTGAGCAAATGTGGAAACTAATGTGTGGGATGGAATGGACCGATGATGGCAACTCCAAGCAGACGCACGAGGTATTTATAGATCGTAAGTCTACCGAGGGTTCGAATCCCTCTCTTTCCGTTTTTCTTAATTCATCAACGTTAAGGATCACAATGTATCAAATCAAATAACAATTTTTTCCAGCAATAAGATAATATAAGATATTATATTATTTTGATTTAATAGAAATTAGAAATTCTCTATAGCAAATTACTGTGGTATGTAAAATACACATAGAGGAAAAAAGAAAAAAGGATATGGGCGACAAGATCGAGCCCGGTCGACGATGCGTGTGCTGATGTGCATGGTTCCATACATATGATTAGCTTCTTGTCAAAGTTATAGGAGTAATCGGCATTCGGCAATCGCTATGGAAAGTGGAGGCTTTGGCAGAAGCCGCCCATGCACATGCAGTGGCCCCTAGATCGATTAATTTATTTGTTATTAACCGTTGGTTGGTCGCCGTCATGCATGCTGCGACGACGACAGCGTCAAAGGCTCAAAGCCTTGAACCCTTTGCGCCAACCGCCCACGGGATTAATAATTAGTCGATCCAAGCACGTACGACGTAGGTGCAACTTCTGGAAAATCAATCAGAAAACACACGAGGAGCTTTTGGGACGTGTGGTGGGTCGATGCATGCATCCATTCCTGCTTTCGCCTCATCTGGATGCATGGAGGTGCCATGTTGGTTCTATTTTGACGTTTTTCTTTTGCCATGTTAGTTCTATTTTGACGTTATTGTTGTGAGCGATAGTAGTGGCTCGTTTTTGTGGCAGGAACGAGCAAAGCTCGTCAACGCGTGAGGAAATGAAAGTCGTGCTGATATTTGTGGCACTCGGGAGACCTGATCGACGACGCAATCCATTCCAAGGGAAACAACCATGCATGCATGCATGTCCGACCGTCAATCGGGACTGTCAAACCGCGGTGCGACCGTTGAATGGTGGATCCTATCGAATGGCGTTTTGCCTCCCTGGAGCGCGGGCTTCCGCGTGAATAGTAAACAAAAAAGATATTATAATATTATTAAAAATTCTGATTTTTTAGATGATCGTGTTAGTGTCGCAAACTGTTAAACTTGTGATTTGGTGGAAACTGGCTCAACGCATCTGGTGCGTGGCCTATCACTTTATATATGGTACCAAGAGGTACAATACAGGTACAAATACAGTTGTGGTACAATATACAGTCTAACACTCTCCCTCAATTTTAACTGTGGCCTCATGTACTCAGTAAGTTAAGATTGCGTCTACAGCCTATGAACAAAGGAAGAGACAACGGTTTGGCGAAGATATCAGCAGGTTGATCCTTGGAGGAGATGAACTTGATCTGCAGGAACTTCTGTGCAACACGTTCTCTCACAAAATGATAATCAACTTCGATGTGTTTCGTTCGGGCATGAAATACCGGATTCGATGAAAGGTATGTGGCACCGACAGTGGCGTAGCTAGGGGGTGGCCAGGGTGGTCCATGGACCACCCTGGAATTTCCCCATAGCTTGTATATAATGTACTAAAATAAACATTTCTTTGAAAAATAAATAACTTATGTTAATATTTCTATTAATGGACCACCCTGGTGTATTGGGCTGGCTACGCCACTGGGCACCGATGTTGTCACACCAAAGGACAGGAGGCTGACTGTGAGAGATCTTCAATTCTCGAAGAAGGGACTGGACCCAAATAAGCTCAACAGTGGCATCAGCAACCGCCTTGTACTCAGCTTCAGTGCTACTCCGAGAAACTGTAGCCTGTTTCTGAACACTCCAGGCAATCAGATTAGGACCAAAGAATACTGCATATCCCCCGTGGATCGCCTGTCATCCGGGTTACCAGCCCAGTCCGCATCACTAAAGGCCGAGAGCACACTAGAAGGCGCCGGCCAGAGATGAAGTCCATAAGAGGCAGTGGAGCGAACGTAACGCAGAATACGTTTGATGGCAGTCAAGTGAGGCTCTCAAGGAGCATGAAGATACTAGCAAACACGGTTAACTGCATATGAAATATCAGGCCGTGTGATGGTGAGGTACTGAAGATCCCCAACAAGGCTTCTGTACTCGGTAGCATCATCAGCAGAGAGGAGAGTCCCATCAGTAGCAAAAATAATCACAGTGGAGGACATGGGAGTGGTAGCAGCTTTGCACTCCAACATGCCAGCACGCCACAGGAGATCCTGAGAGTACTTCTGCTGAGAAAGAGCAAGACCATCATGTGGATACGTGACCTCCAGACCAAGAAAGTAATGAAGTTTGCCCAGATCCTTGACAGCAAAATCAGAACTGAGAGCCAGAACCAAACGATCAGTCGCCGCAACAAAGGAGCTGACAAGGATGATATCATCAACATAGACCAGAATGTACATGGTGACTTCCGGTCGCTGAAGAATAAACAGTGAAGTATCAGCAGTGGAGGTCACAAACCCATGAGCACGAAGCGCAGAACCCAGCCGTGCATGCCAAGCACGAGGAGCCTGTTTGAGACCATAGAGCGCTTTCACGAGACGACAGAGATGCTGGGGACGATCAGGGTCAACATACCCATGGGCCTGACGCATGTAGACCTCCTCCTGAAGAACCCCACGAAGGAACGCATTCTGAACATCCAATTGACGAAGGGACCAACCTCGTGTAACAGCAAGTGACAGGAGCAGTCAAATAGTGGTTGGCTTAACAACAGGACTGAAGGTATCCTCGTAGTCAAGACCATACCGTTGCTTGAAGCCCTTAGCAACCAGCCGAGCTTTGTACCGCTCAATAGAACCATCTGCATGTCGTTTGACCTTGAAGACCCATTTGGAGTCAATGACGTTGATACCTGAACGGGGAGAGACCACTGCCAGGTGCCATTCTGACGAAGAGCCTGAATCTCAAGGTCCATAGCAGCACGCCAGTGAGGAATACTCATCGCTGCTTGATAGTGTTGAGGTTCCGCAGTAGGATCGGACTGCGCTTGAGCCAAGCAGGCAGCAATCCATGCAACAGTGCCATCACTGTATTTCTTGGGCCGGTGAATACCGCTCCGGCTACGTGTATGCGGTCGAAGAACCACAGGAGCTGGAGGCGGGTCAGCCGCTACCTCGTCAGGAGAGGCAGGTGATGATGCAGGAGACGGGCTCCCGAGGAGCGAGGCCGCAGGCGAGACAGGCACAAGCGAGGCCGGCCCAGGCGAGGAAGCTGACGCGGGCGAGGCGGGCCCGGGCGAGGCGGGCTCAAGCGAGGCCGGCCCAGGGGAGGCAGGCGAGGGCGTCGCGGGTGGTGAAGACCACGCAAGCGAGGCGGGAGGCAGTGGAGGCCCACTGCCAGGCGACCGCGCGGGCGACGAAGCGCCTGGGCCAGGCGGAGCCGAGGAGGCGGCCTCGAGGCGCTCGCCCGCTGCATGTCCCATGCAGCGATCGACGTCGCCGTCATCAGAAGCAGGTGCGGGCGACTCCGGTTCGTCAAGGAGCTCGAGGCGAGCGCCACATCCGGTACCTGCACCGTGGTTAGGCAATAACACAAGCGAATATGCAACATCCTCAAGTTGATCAGGCGAAACAAAGGAGCTATTAGTGGATGATGACAACGATGGGGAAGATGGCAGATTCGAAAAAGGAAACAGACTTTCGTCAAACATGACATCACGAGAAATATAGACTCTATTTGTTGGAACATGGAGACATTTGTAGCCTTTGTGAAGAGCACTATACCCAAGGAAGACGCACTTTTTAGAGCGAAACTCAAGCTTGCGACTGTTATAGGGCCGAAGGTGCGGCCAACAAGCACATCCAAAAACCTTGAGGAAAGTATAGTCAGGGAGTTCATTAAACAGTAGTTCAAGCGGTGTCTTCATTTTTAATACTCGAGTAGGAGTTCGATTGATCAAGAAGCAAACAGTGGTAAAAGCATCACTCCAAAACCGAAAGGGCACAGAGGCATGAGCAAGAAGTGTAAGACCAGCTTCAACTATGTGGCGGTGCTTACGCTCAACGGCACCGTTCTGCTGATGTGTATGTGGGCATGAAACACGATGAGATATCCTAAGCTTATTAAAGAAAGAATTGAGGTTGCGGTATTCGCCCCCCCCCCAATCTGACTGAACACGAATGATCTTATGCTGAAGGAGTCTCTCAACATGCAATTGAAACTGTAAAAACACACGAAACACATCAGCTTTGCTTTTTAAGAGATAAAGCCAGGTAAAGCGACTGTAGGCATCAATGAAGCTGACATAATATTTATGACCACTGACAGAGGTTTGAGCAGGGCCCCATACATCCGAAAACACAAGCTCTAATGGAGTAGTAACAACTCGAGATGAAGACACAAACGGTAACTGATGACTCTTTCCTTATTGACATGCATCACAAATTGCTAAAGCTTTATTACTAGATGATGTAGGGAGCTCATGTCGATGCAAAACATGGCTAACTATGGGAGACGCTGGATGACCAAGCCGGGCATGCCAATGGGATACCGACGTGCGAACATCGCTGAAGACCTCCGGAAGGGATGTCGCCTCCAACGCATACAGGCCCTGATGGATGCGACCTCTAAGCAGAACCTCCCGTGTGGCTTGATCCTTGACCAAGAGATGAAACGGGTGAAACTCACAGAACACATCATTATCATAAGTAAACTTACGAACAGATAGTAATGGACGAGTGACAAGTGGGACATGAAGGACATTACGAAGGCGAAGGCGACGAGAGGAACTAGACAGAAGGGAGGCCTGACCAACATGAGTAATGGGCATACCTGAACCATCAGCGGTGCGGACCTTGTCACGGCCGCGGTAGGGCTCCAGCGCCTGGAGTCGAGCAACCTCATTGGTCAAGTGCTCCGTGGCACCCGTGTTGAGATACCAGGCAGGATCGATCTAATACGACGGTGTGTACCCGCCTGCACCGGGGTGGGTGCCGCCAGGATGGCCGGAGGAACTCTGTTCGGCGATGGCAGCTTGCTTCTCGTTGCCGCGCCCGTCATTTCCGATGCCAAGAAAATCCCTCTTGAAGCGACGATGGCAGCGAGAGGCATAGTGCCCGTGGATGCCACACAGCTGGCAGTCGGCGTTGGGGCAGCCGCGGCGATCGGTGGCCACAAGAGGGCCACGGGATGGCGGTGATGGAAGGGGCTGGCGGCCACCACCTCCCATGGGCTGGCCAGGAGGAGGACGAGGTGGACAATGACCACCAGCACCACGGTAGGCGGCATGGGCCTGAGGGTCTTTCAGCTGCATCTCGGCATGGCAGGCATCAATGCGTTGCTCGATGGAGAGGAGGCGCGCATACAAGTCCCGGGAAGACAGGGGCGTCTCACGACCCCGCACCGCCTCAACTAGATTGTCGTAGTCCTGATCGGGACCCCGAAGAACGAAGTCAGTGAACTCCGTATCACGAAGCGGCTCCCCGATAGCGGACAGGGTGTCGGCGATCGTCTTGATCTTGTTGTAGTAGACGTGCGCAGAGGAGTCAAGCTTCTTGCACTCGAGGAGTTGTTGACGAAGAGCCGACGCGCGAGCCGAGGAGTTGGTCGAGAAGCTATCGGCCATCGTCGCCCAGACGTCAAGGGACGTGGCGGCGAACACCACCAGCCCAGCAACTCCTTCCGTCAGGGAGGACTGGAGCGCGGACAGGATGGCCTGGTCCTGTGCGACCCAGGCACGGTGCACCGGGTTTTCGGCCGAGACCCGGGCACCGGTGGCCGTGACTGCGGGGACGAGGCGGGGCGGACACGGGTGGCTCCCGTCGACGTAGCCTTCGAGATGACGGCTGCGAAGAAGCGGTAGGATCTGCGCCCGCCAATACAGGTAATTGTCCTACGTGAGGCGCACCGTGATGAGGTGCGTGAGCTGATAGGGGCCAGTGCCCGGGCCGTCGGCGACCGGAGATCCAGCAGGGGCGACGACGTCTGCCGCGGTGGAGATGATGGGTGGCGGCACGGCCTCGGGCACGACCGAGTAGGGGTCGAGGGACGGCGAGGCCAGGGGCGCCGATGGGGCCGAGGCCGGCACCGTGTTGAACGGCACCAGCGGCACCGATGCGTAGGACGGCAGCGGAGGGATGAGCCCTGGAGCAAACTGCGACGAGCCGAGGTACAGAGGACGCGAGGTGGTGGACGCGGCCATCTGGCTCGTGGTGCTGGCGGCGAGGATCGCCGCGAGCTGGGGCGGGATGAAGGGCGCCACCACGGGTGGTGGTGTGGAGGCGGGCAGGGCAGCGGAAGAGGCCGAGGAAGCGCCAAAGGAACTCATGGCGATGGCGATCTTGGCGGCGGCGCGGCAATCCGAGGAGGCGGCGGCGGCGGCCAAGGATAGGGGGCGGCGGCTAGGGTTTTAGAAAACCTAGTATGATACCATGTTAAACTTGTGATTTGGTGGAAACTGGCTCAACGCATCTGGTGCGTGGCCTATCACTTTATATAGGGTATCAAGAGGTACAATACAGGTACAAATACAGTTGTGATACAATATACAGTCTAACACAAACATTCTTAAAAAAGTTCATGCAAAACGAGCAGCGGTGTTTCCCTAGTGAAAAGAAAAACAAATTTAGCATGACATTCTGGAATGACATTTGGTGTTTTTTTGTTTTTTTTGCAAAGATTAAAATGTTTAATTTTTTTGCCTACATATTTATATGTAGCACTTGGATGTGACAAAGAACCACATAGATTTTTTATTGGATTTTTCTTGACATTTCAAAAAATATTTTCACGCGCTTCCAGGAGTACCAACGAATATTGCGGATCCTATTCCCCTAACATGGACAATGAGAGCTGCTCGCCGCCCATTTCTTTGTTTTCCTTCACACCGGTTTTGGAAGGTTCTAGAACCTTCAATTTTTTTCTATCTTTTGATTTTTTTGGTTCCTTATTCTTTTACTCTTATATTTCTAATTTCATGAACATTTTTTAAAATTTAGAATTTTTTAAATGAGGATTTTTTTAAAAAAAATTGTGAATATCTCAATTTAAAAGGCCTACAAATGTGTGTAGATACTGATGCGAGAGCCGGCTATGGGGGCCGGGCCGATGGGGAGCAGTCGGCAAAGACTGATGCGGGAGCTAGCCATCCAACCACAGCCGCAAATGTCCGGAGACTTTTCGAATGGAATTTATCGGAACTAAACAAATTTGATGCAAATTTAAACAAAACAGATGAATTTAATTAAAACTTGGATGCTTTTTTTCTAAAACCACTAATCTTCATCCAAATCGGAGCACATGCGTTTTGTTTTCGATATATTTGGACTAAACACTAGTCTAATGATTGCCCCCGCACGCTTCCCATGTCTACCAACTCGTCGAACGACCATGAGCCCTGGAAAATGAAGCCCAGCCTCCGCGAAAACCAGCAAGTGGCTAATCGAACGATGATGATGAGCCCGCCAAAGCTTAGCTTCAACGAAAGGGGAGAAGTGATGGACTTCGTGGGAACCGAGTGCCGACGTCCTTCCATGCTCTACGCTTCCTTGTTGCCGGCGGTGCCCGCGGATGTGCCTGCTTCATTGTCATGGTGGAGGACGCGACCGATGCGGAGCTGGCGACATCATCCTCGTCCTTGATGTACACTTCATTCTCCGCCTCGTCAATCTCTTGAAATGTGGCTTTCTTTCTCCGCCTGTAGGAGACGGTACTGCAAGCGCTCACGACGGATGTCGCGGGCGCAGTGGTAGAATAGGAGCAGAGCCTCCTGCTCATCCATGTCTACAGCTGTCATGATGCCCGTGGCAGTGGCGAGTTGCTCCTCCGTGTGCTTGTGCTCGCGGAGAAGGTGAAGGTTGTACGCCTGGTAGATCTGTGCTACTGAACGTGGCCTCCCATCCTTCCAACACCACGTCGGTGTAGTGAGCCCGCACCTCGCCCATGGCGATGTCTACATGGGATGACGAGGATGGTGGCACCGGATCATCCGCAACGCTAGCCATTGGAGAGCTCGTCCGCCTGTCGGCCGTAGTGGCGGCTATCTCCTTCTTTAATTCAGACGAGAGGTTGTCCCGCATGCAGGCCTTCGAAGCTCGAGGAGGCCATGTCAGGTGTGGTACCGAGAGGAGGCAGGGAGCGGAGGAGGTTGGATGCCGCTGTTGTTGGCCCGGGCGTTTAAATAACAGGCGGATGGCAGACCTGGTGGCGATGTGGTTAATAGTGATCGGCAGACAGATGGACGAGCAGCGTTGGAGTAGGTTTCTCAGCTACCGAACATGATTAACGAAGGGAGGCAGACGAACAGTTTATCATTTGAACGCGGAGAAGGCGCGTGCACCAGGATGCGGTGCAAACGGCGCTCTCGGCTGGCACGCCGCTTTAATGCTGGCTCCAGTGAGAGGTCACGTCTGCTCTGGTTCGAATGTGGCGTTGACGCTTCAGACTGGAAAGGGCGCGAGTGGGGAAAGGGTTTTGGCTAGGGTTAGTTTGTCGGAGGCATGTGTGGTAGCACTCGAAAAAAGTGAGGGCCAACTTGGGCATTTCCTACGGGCGCCTGCAGCGCTCCGTGCTGGGCCGGCCCATGTAGGGGTGCCTGAGTTTTTTCTTCTACTAGTCAATGCGCACGTGCAACGCACGTTAATATTTAGGCAATATATTCATTGCACACGAATATTAGATATGCTATTATTTGTGTGTTAATCATGTGATTGGTGTAATATTTTATACGTCTAAATACATCCATTTCCGAAACAAATAATTCGAAACGGAGAGAGTAATGGACTACGTTGCTACTCGAACCTCATACCTCACCCGTCGCTACATGCTTCTGTTACCACCCCAACATGCAGCCGATTCTGAAAATTTACGAACTTTCCTCTATTTTATTCACTCTTTTTTTCCTTTTTCCTTTTTTGTGTTCTGTTTTTTTCCTTTTTGTACGACCAGGTTCCCCCTGCACCCCTTTGAATTCGATGAACTATTTTGAAATTCTATGAACTTTTCAAATTTGATTAATCTTTTTTCAATTTTCATGAACTTCTTTTCAAAATCAACAAACTATTTTTTAAAATTGATGAACTTTTTTTCAATTTCGATGAACTTTTTTCAAATCAATGAACTTTTTTCAATTTTGATGAACTTTTTCAAAATCAACAAACTTCTTTCAAAAGCATTGAACTATTTTTTTTTCAAATTTGATGAACTTTTTTATTCAAAGTCGATGAACTTTTTAAAGTTGGTGAACTTTTTGTTCAATATGGGTGAACTATTTTCAAAATTGATGAACTTTTTCCACTTTTTTTTAAATTTTCATGAACTTCATCCTAAATTTTGCGATTTTTTTTAAATATTTGAAGTTTTCTCAAATTCATGATATTTTTTCAGTTTTTACGAACCTTTTCAATTTTATGAACTTTCTTTGAAATTCACGTTTTTTATATTGTCCATTCATTTTCTTTTTTCTTTTCATTTTATCATAAAATAATAAGTATAACAGTCTGGGTATATACTAAAGACAGTTTGTCCCTAAAATAAAGAGGGTACTGAGGTCGGCCTAGTGGCCGAGTTCGAATGCTACTGCGGTTGCGGTCAGAAATCGAATCCTGACTCTACTGCATTTTTTGCGATCTTTTTTTTTTTTGAGAAATTTTTGCGATCTATAAACCTCGCTGTGCCTGGCTGCGTTTCCTGGCCCGGCCCAGTTCGGGTCCGTGCAGGCGCCAGCGACGCGAACCGGGGGAGCTCCTATACGCCGCTTATTGCGGCAAATGGAGGGCGCGCCGCACAGGGGGTCCCCGACTGGGCCGGCCCACTACAATCGAGTTAAGCTGAACGCAAAACTACGCAAAAATGACAATCGCTGGAAGTACTCGAACACACGACCTCGTGACTCAAATCTCTTGCAGCTGGCCACTTGAGCTGAAGCCGCCAGATGTCCCAATGGTTAGCACGAAACAATAAGAACAAACAACAGAGGAACGTATTTAAAAGGCAAACCTTTTTTAAAGTTAAAGCACATTTATGAAAACGTGATTTTTTTCAAAATTCCAGAACATTTTTTGAAAATTTTAAATGCGAACATTTTTGTATTGTAGCGCCTGGGACTGTAGCTGCCTTTTTTTAGTTCCAAACAAATTTGCGAAAAATTTCTGAATTTATGAAAAAACGAAACAGGAACATTTTTTGAACTTTTGAACAAATTTTGAATATCAAGAACCTTTTCTGAATTTTTGAACAAAATATGAAAACGGGATCATTTTTCATAAAAGTACGAACATTTTTATAAATTGTGAACCAAAATTGAAAACAAGAACATTTTCCCAACTTCTGAACAAATTTTTTATAGAAGAACATTTTTAAAATTCTCGAACAATTTTAGAATTTGTGAACAAAATTTTTAAACGGGAACATTTTTCGTAAAAGCATGAACATTTTTTAATTTCTGAACCAAAATTGAAAACAGGAACATTTTTCAAACTTCTGCACAATTTTTGAAAAAGCATAATCATTTTTTGAAAAAGTGAACATTTTTCGATTTTCTGAACAAAATATGAAAGGGAAACATTTTTTGAAATTTTAAACAATTGATGATAAATGCAAACATTTTTTGAAATTTACGAACATTTTTCGAAAGCACAAACTTTTTTTAAAAAGGAAAAAAGAAAAAAGGAGAGGAAGAAAAAAAAGAAACATGAAAAAAGAAAAAAGAAAAGAACGAAAAGAAACAGAAAAAGAAGAAATAAAAAGGAAAATAGAAAACCAGCTTAAGGAACCTTCTAGAAGGTTCCCAAAACTGATAAAAACCGGCTGGGAAACTTTTAGAAAGTTCCCAAAACCGAAACTGTCTATAGTGGGAGATGGGCCGGCCCAGATTATCGCTCCCCTATGCGTTCGCTCGACATTTTGACGCAGGGAGCATCCAATAGGAATCTCCGCGAACCGGCGCCTACAGCGCTATATAGGAGCTCCCGCCAACCTGGGCCGGTGGCCCGCCCAGCGCTGGAGAAAGAGAAATTATACCTAGGCCCAGCCCACACTCTGACCACTGCGCACAGCAGCAGACAGCACGCAGCACGCAGCAGCCCATAGCCCAAGCTCACGGCACGCACGCAGCGCTCAGCCGCCACCGGGCACCGTCGCAACAGCCGCCGTCCGCCGCGGTGCCGGCCGCCGGCACGCGCATCAGCCGCCACCCACACAGCAGCGCGGCGACTCGGCGAGTCGGCAGAAGCCGACCCACGACGGCACGACCCTACCGGCACACAGCAGCGGCGAGCCAGCGACCCAGATCCCGCAACATCTTCACATAACTGCACTTCGGCGGTGCCCCTTGGGGATTTTGTTGCCGGGCGATGTCGGCGACGCCGCTGCCCCCACCGCCGCCGGCCGACGGCCCGGCGGCGCTCCCGCCCCCGCCGGGGACGGACATGACGGGGATCTGCTTCCGCGACCAGCTGTGGCTCAACACCTACCCGCTGGACCGCAACCTCGTCTTCGACTACTTCGCCCTCTCCCCCTTCTACGACATCACCTGCAACAACGAGTCCCTCCGGTCGCGCCAAATCCACCCCCTCGACATGTCCCAGCTCACGTAAAACCCTAGCTCCCCCTCCCCGCTCCTCCTCTCTCGCTGCCCAATTCGCCGGTAGCGAGGGTCACTCATTGCTCCGTTCCTTGTGGTGGTCGCAGGAAGATGACCGGGCTGGAGTACGTGCTGAGCGAAGTGATGGAGCCGCACCTGTTCGTGATGCGCAAGCAGAAGAGGACGAACGCCGAGAAGTCTGACGCCTTGCTCGCCTACTACATCCTCGACGGCTCCATCTACCAGGCGCCCCTGCTTGGCAGCGTTTTCGCCTCCCGCATAGTAAAGCTCCAGAGCCTTTTATTCTATTTTTTCCCAGAAATTCTGCAGCGAGGTTATATAGTTCACTCACTGACAACGATTGCAACGTGATATATTGTTGAGCTATTTCATTCGCACAATTTTTCTGTGATTTTGCCAATCGCCGAGTTGCAGAGTGTTAGGTTGATTAATGTTTCCCCTTTTCTGCTCCTGTGGCATTTCAGAGTAGGGCTATGCATCACATATCAAAAGCATTTTCTACGGCATGCTCAAAATTGGAGAAGATTGGTAATGGTATGGTCTTCACATTTTATCCACTTTACCTCTTCTTTTACCCTTTTTCTTACTTGAATAAACATCAATTATGCATGATGTAGTTTTGGCCAGTTGTTGTATTGCCTGCGAAATATATACTTTTATTGAGCATCCAGCTGATTTTATGCATTGTAGTTCGTGACTGGAAGAATGAAACTAACAAGCAGTGGTACAATTGGTCAGGATAATGCAGTAATTGGTTCGTCATTAGGTTCACAAAAAAGTATTCATTTTCTAGAGGAGTTGAGGTTTATGCCTAGCAGCAAAGTTTCAGAATCAGCAGGTTGACCTAAAAGATGCTAACTCTAAAGTCATCTCTATTTTCTTTTCAGCGGTCCCGAATTTAATTCCTTACTCCTTCGTGAAAGAAAAAAAATTCAAGTTCCTTTTTGGTTTCTTGACAGATTTCCATGGTTAAACTAATTTCAAATAGCCAATTTACCCTTTCTCTCCAAAGATTGCTTACTCTGTTTTGACTGGGCTAGGGGTTCAGATTTTCTGAAGCTCTATTCACTCAGTAATAAAGTTCATTTCTGTTAAGTTCTTCGGTCAAGCTTCAGTTTCTAGCCTTGATTAAACCGCTGTTATTCTCCAAAACCTATCAATTTCTGAAATCTGGTACCAGCAGGATCCATAATTCTGGGGAATCTGGTTTCTATAACATGGTTCGTCAACTGCAGTTAGCACTGATCAGTGTGTGACAGCCGTTTATTATGCTATGGCATGTGCAGCTATAGCTGGTGTGTTTGCAGCCAGCAGTGGGTGGCGGCACAAAGGCAAAAAATTGGGTTAAATGGACAATTCTTATTATTATTATGAATGGAAATGAGATTTTGTGCATAGGTTTTGCAACTTTTAGTTAAATGGTCTTTTGCAACTTTTAGTTAAATGGCCTTTTGCAACTTTTAGTCGTATATTTTGCAAAATTATGAGTTCTGCAGGTAAAAAATTAGATATAGGCAATTTTTTTGTTTTCTAAGAGTAAAGCTCCAAGAATAAAATGGAATACTAGCTAAATACCCGTCGTTGCAACAGGGGCAACTTTATTCTAGTGGTTCAACGTAGGAAATTTTTTATTGGGTTGAGATTGAGATATGCTGTGGGGATGGAATCCATCGGTGAAGGTAAACAAAGATATGATGTGATTGGGATTGTGTACGTATAACTACGTGAGTTGATTTTGTTGTTTGCTTCCAAGAGATTTCTTGCTATTGGTGATTTATTTGATTTCTGTTGATTGTTTTTCACGGGATTTCTTTTCCCAGAAAAAAGGAGGTGGGGGTCAGTTTGAAAAAAAAACTTAATGAGGGTTATCGCGTGGTTTTGAAAAAAATTGGTGGGAGGGGTGGAAGCGAAACGAACAAACTCCCCTTCAATGTAGTAGAGATAATTCATTATTTTTTGTCACCGGTTTTCTTATATCTATTTCTCTCTATGTTATTGGAGTTTATATGCTTAACTGTTCAAAGAAATTTGTTTTTGTTTGTAGGTTGGAAGTTACCAGATAAAGTTTGAGTCCATGTGAACGGATACACTGTTTGAAACAAATAAAATTTAGCATTACAGATTGTTGATTGAACTACTACTTATCTCGAATTTTGATAATCTGTAATAATGATAGTTAGCACTTTGGCGTTGTTCATGCAAGATCACCTGCAGGAAATTGGTTCCTTGCCGCTGCTGTACTTCACAACTTACATGTTAATTCTTTTTATGTTACAATTCTTTTTATTTACTGCAAGTTGCGAAACAAAAGTAGCATAACTGGAATTTTTGTTTTGTTATTTACAGCGGAAACAGAGGCTGATGCGGCAGCTTCTGAATCAAAGGCCCAAAAGGAAACAATTGACTTGAAGGAGTTGAAACGAGTGGATCACATCCTCATGTCTTTGCAACGAAAGGTAACATCATTTTTAGATAGCAAAACATCATTTTTAGATAACATGATGATGGCCGTTACGCAAAAGCAAATTGGGGAGACATACGGTGCACTAGGCACATGAGATGTACTGATGCATATTGTGTGTCCCCAAGAAAGTTGTGTCTGATGCACCTTATGCGAGTTCTGCTGCTGTATCTTACTCCCAAGTGTGTTCATGAACCTCCTTGTCAACCATTTACTAATTACTCTGGACTTTTGACATCTTTCTTGGCAGCTGCCTCCTGCTCCTCCCCCTCCACCCTTTCCGGATGGTTATGTCCCATCTGAACAAGAGAAAGGGCCAGATGATCTGTTGGCCTCGGAGCCATTGCCTCCTGCAATTGACCCCATCATTGATCAAGGGCCAGCAAAAAGACCAAGATTTCAATGAGATTGTGCCGTCAATCAAGTAAAATTACCAAGATTTCAATGAGATTGTGCCATCAATCAAGTAAAATTACTGGCACGCTAATGGCATGTTGTATTGCAAATGATAAGTAGAGATTTGTAATTCCTGAGCTGGGAAGGTGCAGACCATTTTCTGAATGTACACTTGGACTTGATCCTTTATAGCTATGTAAGGCCAGTTTGTGGTTTTCAAACTCCTGATGAATTGCTGGCCACAGCATTTGCTACATCAAACAGACCCGTATATGATGGTCATCGGCCACTTTACCCACACCCAAAGCTGCTTGAAAATGAGCAGGCTTGTTACATGCTCCGGGCCTATACTGGATAAAACTTGTCTCCAGAAGGAATTTGATGTCCCTGGAAAGCTGACCCAGGGCTCGCATTATCATACGCAGTGAAGGCGAGGGCCTGTTTGAGTACCAGGCTTCTCAATGCCGTGATGGTCTGCGAGCTTCACGGAGGGGCGCGGGCAATTGTTCCATCAGCATGCAAGGCGTCCGCAGCTTCAAAAACTACGTCGCCATCGGGGGACATTTATTTGTACGATGCAAGGAGGTGAAGGCAGTGTGGCGAGTCATGGGAATGGAAGCTGTCAGAATGAAGCTAGAGGCCTATAATTCAGTGGAACCTGTCATGGATCATCTTTGGTCACTGAAGATGGAGGACCGTGTGCAGATTTTGTACTTCTGGTGGGAGTGGTGGAATGAGAGGAACCACATCAGAAAGAATGAAGGAAGGGTACGGCCAGAGCCCGCAGATTTTGTACTTCTGGTGGGAGTGGTGGAATGAGAGGAACCACATCAGAAAGAATGAAGGAAGGGTACGGCCAGAGCCCAGAGGAGATCGCCACAGCACATATGTGGCCGCCATGGAATATTGGGAAGTTGTCGGAAAACATAAGCAAAATCCGCCAAAGGAGAAGGGAAAATGGAGGCCACCTGAAGAAGATGTGCTGAAGTTTAATATTGATGGGGCTCATGTGCCAGGGAGCTTGGAGTCTGCTTGGAGGGTTGTTGCACCAGACCATACCGGGGAGGTATTAGCATGCATGACTGGCAAAGCTGAGCATGTATCTGATGCGTTCGCGGCAGAGCTACAAGCGGCAGCGGAAGCAGTGGAGCTAGCTTCACATCTTGGGGCGATCCGAATTTGTATCGAGACTGATTCCCAGCTCCTGCAAGCGGCCCTACGACAAACGGCACCAAGCTTGTCTGCTTATAGCATTACTAATAGAGCCCTCGAACCCCTAAAAATAACTGTTTTTTTAACAATTTTTGTCGAAAAAAAGCGTAGACTAGAACCTTTTAACCCTCAACCCTCAATTTTTTTTAAAGGTCCAACTCTCAAACCCTTTCCCAATCCTCAAAAGTAAGGGTTGGGGAGCAAAACCTATCCCAACCCTCATTTGGCGGTTATACTCGCGCGGGAGGGGAAAATCCTTCCAACTCCCGCGCCCACGCCCGCGACCGCCGCTGCTAGTCGCCTCCGTCGCCGGCGGCTGCCCCGTCGACCTCCCGCGCACAACGACAACGTTGTTCATGGAGAATATTCCGTTATAAGGGTTGGGTTTGAGGGTTCTAATCTCTGCCCCTATTTTTCAACCCGTAAAAGTGCACAAAAAGATCATTTTGGACCCTTAAAATGCTAGTGAGGGTTCGAGGGTTTGAGGGTT
Source organism: Triticum monococcum (assembly GCA_034509565.1). NCBI lineage: Eukaryota > Viridiplantae > Streptophyta > Magnoliopsida > Poales > Poaceae > Triticum > Triticum monococcum. The sequence goes on from CM067847.1 coordinate 133,600,755, forward strand.
CTACTAGTAATGCTCTTACGCTTCAGCCCTGGAGGACCTGAAGATCCAAATGCGGCTATGGTTCTCAATATGTGATGTTACTGCATGTAGGAGGGAGGTTAATGGTGTTGCGCATGAGTTTGCAAAGCTTGGTTATAGTTGCACTGATAGAAAAAGGGCCTGTAGTCCCGGTTCGTAAGGGCCTTTTGTCCCGGTTCTGGAACCGGGACTAAAGGGTCGGTACTAATACCTCCCCCCTTTAGTCCCGGTTCAAACCAGAACCGGGACAGATGGGCATCCATGTGGCCGCTGCCGGCAGCCCAGGCAAGGGGGCTTTTGATCCCGGTTGATGACATAAATCGGGACCAAAAGGCTTCCACGCGTCAGCAGCTAGCTGGAGCTGAGGTTTTTCTTTTTTTTAAAAAAAAAGTGGTTGTTTTAGGGGTTTAGGGGGCAGATATATAATAACTCATGCATGCTTGCATCATACATCATCATATATAATAACAAGTCCTACTAATTAAGCATCATCATACAACTTCTACTCGTTATTAATAATAAGTCATACGATCATCATCCTCATAGTCATCGAACCCAACCCTACATAATTGTTCTTAGCACATGACCATCAGTATCAGGTAGGACCTAAACACACTTAAGGTAAAATAGCATAAAACAATATAGACCCTGACTCTCCATTATGAAGAATGGAGATCATCCTGTCTTCAATTCTTGCGCCTCGCTTCCTTTTGCTTCCAAGAAGCTCCTTACGACTGTCCATACATTTTTTCCATCCTTTGATTTTCATGTCTCCACTTCTTTTAGAAATCTCGTATGGACAGTTGAGATTCGTAGGATGACCTGGATATATGTTCAAAACACGAAGGCTGTCGCCATTCTAATACATCAAATGAGGCACACAATCCTCTGAGATTCTCTGTTGAAAAACATAGTAATAACTCTGTAGTTAGCAATGATGTACTAGTTTTAAAAGTATGCAAAAAGATGCACGGATGTCGTAATAGTAAAAAATCTTATCAGGGTATCTCCATAGTAGTTACCGTAGTTCAACACGTGCACTAGTGGCACGTATTGACCATAATGTTGAGGAGTTCGATTATAGATATTGTAATTCTCAAGATCATTACAAAATCCAACCAGATGAGTTTTCTCCTTATAAGTTAACTCAGAGCCATCGGTGTAGTAAGTTCTATTTACCATCTTCTGCACATTCTTTGATATTTCAAAATAAGCTGTCAATGAAAATAAGCTGTCAACTATTTTGAAATGAACAATATAAATTAGTTAATAATTAACTATGTTTGAGAAACTCACATAGCGGTAGAACTGGAGGCGTATCAACAAGGACCCAAATGTCCATATTGTCTTGCTCGATTTCAGGATCACCAAGATCCATGGTGACAAGCATACCCTCATCAAAACCATACAATTTGCAAAATGCTTCCCAATTTTTGCAACCAAAATGGGTTACGCTCTCAGCATTATACAACTTTACTTCAAAATCCACATCATGATGGGTCCTTAGGTGAATTTTCTTCGTTTCGAAATTTTCATGGTCTTCAAAATCCATCCTCTCCAAGACATAGCGTCTTGCATGGCATGGGATAAACTATACTCGAATGGTAAAAGATGAAAATTACACGTTGAAATAGTTGAAGTCATGCTTAATTATGAAAAAAAACACTTGTCGTCATTGCGTACCGTTTCAACTTCGAAGGTCTCCTCGAGCTTAATGCTGAAGCGCCGACCATCGTCCAGGTGAGGCCTGTCGCACTGACCTCGATCGTCGTGGCACCAGTCGCACTCCCCGGGAGACTTCCGTCGTCCGATGATGACATTTCCTATACGTTCATAATTCAAAGACTAAATTAGATCATTATTATTCAACTAATCATATGCATATGCCTTGCATAGTGCTCTCCAATTTGAGCATTCAATAAGAAAAATCAAATCGCAAAATAAAGTAGTATTCAAATTAGGATGCATTCAGTTATAAGAAAAACTACACCATCTCCATGTGTCCGTACATCGAATATTATCACTAATACACATCGAATACTATCATACATATCGCCAGTACAGCTAGAACCGTAGCGCCCGACGGGTATCGGCGCGGGCGGTGGATACCCAAAGGAAAGGAACCATCACAGGATCATAGCTCCAGTGAGATCCCTGAAGAACCTGCCAGGTATTATCGAACCTGCCCTCCAACGCAACCATGTAGCGACGGACGTGCTGGTCCTCCTCGCTGACACGGTGACGTACCACCTCCGCGGTGTCCGGAAGGCTCGGCGCCGTCACTGGCCCACGCGACCGCCACCAAATAAGGATCGGGTCAACGACAGGCTGGCTCCTCACCAAGCTACGCCCCCCGGAAGGTAGCGCCTCCCAGTACCACCCCGGCGGAGCCCAGTCCCGGACATGGCCCATCTGGTCAAGCAGGTGTCGTCCTCCGTCGACTCGACGACGAGGATGCGGGATAGGCATCGTCCACGTCGATGCAGGAATAATTGCTTTAACTAAAAAAATAAACTAGTTCTATTAATTTTCTTGCTAAAACTAAACTACTTCTATAGTAAAATAAACCAGTTTTATTAAATCAACTAGTTCAACTACTAAGCACTTACTATAAATAGAATAATGTAGTACTTACTAAAAATAAACAAGTTTACCTAGTTCTAACTAATTCCATTAAACACTTTCTAAGTAGTACTAATTACTAAAAGTTATCGGGGAGGAGGGTATATCGACAACGACATACCCGATAACAAAAATAAGAAGAGGAAGAAGAAGAAAAAAAAAGAGGAGAAGAAGAAAGGAATAGAAGAGGAAGAAGAAGAAAAAAAGAGGAGAAGAAGAAGGAATAAAGAAAGGAAGAATTATTCCTTCTTCTTCTCCTCTTTTTTTTCTTCTTTTTCATCTTTTTATTTATTTCTCCTGTTATTCCTCTCCTCTTCTTCTTATTCTTCTTCTCCTTCTTCCTCTTCTTATTTTCCTTTTTTCTCTCCTTCTTTTTCTTCTAAATATGAACATATACGTAAATTGACAAAGATAATTCTATGAACAAAAAAATCATAAAAATTCTATGAACAAAATTACAACAGAAAAAAATCATAAAAAATCTATGAACAAAATAAAAATTCTAAGAACAAAATTACAACAAAAAATTCATAAAAATTCTATGAAAAAATTGACATATTCTTTGCATATATATGAACACACAAACTTTCGCATATGCAACAATAATATCACCAAAAAAATGTATGAACAGTAAAAAATTCTAACTTTTGCATCTAAACTATACATCTAAATTAACTACAACAATTCAATTAACTATACATCTAAACTACGCATCTAAATTAAATACAACAACTCAATTAACTCTACATCCTAAATTACACATCTAAATTAACTACATATCTAAATTAGGAAATTACGCAACGGGCTAGGGCGGCGATCGACGAGGAGGCCGGCAGGACACGGGGGCGATGGTGAGGGGCGCGGCGACGGCGACGGTGATGGGCGCGGAGACGGCGACGGTGAGGGGGCGCGGCGCGACGGGCGATGAGGAGGCAGGGGGCGGCGACAGCGACGGTGAGGGGCACGGGGCGGCGAGGAGGCAGGGGGGCACGGGGCGGCAACGGCGTCGGCGGTGAGGAGGCAGGGGGCACGGGGCGGTGACGGCGTCTGCGGCCGCGCGGGACGGCGTCGGAGGCAGGGGCGATGGCGAGGCGCAGCCTGGCGGTGTCGTCGGGCGGGGAAGAACGAACTGAATGAAAATTTTCACAAGTGCTACTTATATAGACGAAGCATTGGTCCCGGTTCGTGACAGAAACCGGGACGAATGCACCCTGTAGTCCCGGTTGGTGCCACCAACCGGGATCAAAGGCCACTTTTCGGCAGCCCAAAGGGCGGGAAGCGGCGGCCTTTGGTCCCGGTTGGTGGCACCAACCGGGACTACAGGGTGCATTCATCCCGGTTTCTGTCACGAACCGGGACCAATGCCCTCCTTTAGTCCCGGTTGGTGCCACCAACCGGGACCAATGGCCTTGCGCTGGAGCGGTGGTGGGAGTTTAGTCCCACCTCGCTAGTTGAGAGTGACCAGCACCTGTTTATAAGCTCCGCTGCCTCTTCCCACTCGAACTCCTCTGAAATGCAGGCTTATGGGCCTAATTGGACACTGCAATGCCTGTGGGCCTACTGGGCCTGCTGCGGGCCTGAATCCTAGCCCATGGTTGGGTTTCTAGTCGTATTCAGGCCGTGCTGGCCCAGTAGGTGGCAATTTTTTTTTCTATTTATTTTTTCGTTTCTACTTAGAACTAAATACTTATAGTTTTTAATGATTTCTTTTTTCTTTTAGGTGACAAAAATTATAAACTTTCTGTTAGTGCCATTAGCTTTAAAATTTGAATAGTTTAAATTTGAATTTTTTAAAATTTGTGTGAATCACTAGTTTACTAAGTTTGTGTGAAAACACTTTGTAGAATAGTTAAAATTGATTTTTGCATCAATCTTTTTCCTTCTATTTAATAGTAGGTGGCACTTATTTTGTTTTTTTGTTGTGTAGTGATTTCTTTTTTATTTTAGGTCACAAAAATTATAAATTTTCTGTTAGTGCCATTAGTTTCAAAATTTTTAAATTTGAATTTTTTAAAATTTGTGTGAATCACTAGTTTATGAATAACTTTACTCAATTTGGTAATTTTAGTTTGTCATAATAAATATTATAGGCATTTTTTTTCTTTTTTGCTATTTATTTTTTCATTTCTACTTAGAACTAAATACTTATAGTTTTTTAGTGATTTCTTTTTTCTTTTAGCTCACAAAAAATAAAAACTTCTTTGTTAGTGAACATAGATGCACTTATAGAGAAAATTAAACATAAATTCATAATTAATTTTTATTTATGAATTTAGGTCCAATTTCGTCTATAGGTGCATCTATTTTCACTTTGAGAGGAGCTCAACAACGTAGAGAGGGACGGGCTTATAAACAGGTGTGGGCGCCCATTCGGTTGGCGAGGTGGGACTAAACTCTGGGCAAACCCTTTAGTCCCGGTTCGTGGCATGAACTGGGACTAAAGGGGAGCCTTTGGTCCCGGTTCATGCCACGAACCGGGACCAATGGTGGTGGGCCAGGAGCCAGGCCTATTGGTCCCGGTTCGTCCCACCAACCGGGACCAATGGTCCACGTGGCCCGGCCGGCCCCCTGGGCTCATGAACCGGGTCCAATGCCCTCATTGGTCCCGGTTCTAGACTGAACCGGGACTAATGGGCTGACCCGGCCTGGACCAAAGCCCTGTTTTCTACTAGTGTTGTAATGCTAATGAACCTCGTATCTGGGATGTTGTTCCGCCATCTCTTTTTTTGTGAGAAAACTTCCAATCTATTCATCAACTGTCAAGGTAATACAAAGAACACCAGAAATAAAAAATACATCTAGGTCCGTAGACCACCTAGCGACAATTACAATCACTGGAGCGAGACGAAGTCGCGCCACTGTCATCGCCCCTCTCTCATCGGAGCCGGGCAAACCTTGTTGTAGTAGACAGTCGAGAAATCGTCGTGCTAAGGCCCAATAGGACCAGCACACCAGAACAGCAATCGCCACCGATGAAGAGAATCATAGATCGAAAGGATCTAACCTGCAGACACACTGACATAGACGAACAAAGACCAGATCCAAGCGGATCCATCTAAGACAAATGCCGACCGAATCTCACAAGATCCGTCGGAGACACACTTCCACACACCCTCTGAAGATGTTAGAAGCACCACCAGGATAGGGGCTAGACGGGAAGAACTTTATTCCATCTTTAAAAAATCATCCCTGCCTCATTTTCCTAAACATGGCACAAACCCTAATAAAACAGAAAAAAAAACACCTAAAAACGGAACCCTCTCAGCGGCAAATGCTGGAATCCGCCGCGCCTTCATAGTCCCAGGACCATAGAAGACGAAGCGGACCAACGACGCCCCGGCGAGAGGCTAAGGAAACCCTAGACGAGTCGCCTGGGACTTCGCCTGGTTGGAGTTGTACTAGGTGATATGCCGAACTCGTTCACGTAATAAAGCTATGCTTTGACTCTAAAAAAAAACTACGTCGCCATCGCTGGGAATGCACCGCGTCCGTGTTCACTTTAATCACTCCCACCGGTGGACGGACACTTGCACCTCTGTGTTTGTGCAGCTTGGACCTTGGTTTAGGCATGCGAAATTCTGCGATTCTGCAGTCAGCCTCCTCACATGAAACTGAAGCTGGTCTACTGTCCAACTTCGTTGTGTTTTTTCTGGTTCCACCGGTACCACATGGAAGCAAACAGCTTGCTACATGCGGCAGCGAAAGGATCGATGGAAATATTAACACTTTCTCGACTAATCTAATATATGAGTATACAGTAAATATGGCAAATACGATATGCATCTCATACTGATACCTAAGCATGTGAGCACGTATCGTACATCAAAACATCTATGAACAAACATATATACGACCACACATGAACGCGTAAATAGGGGATGAATGAGTCATACCTTCCAGTTGGCCAGGCCAACACGGCGGCGGCAGCGTCAACCTCGGCATCGATTGAGGCCTTCTTCTTGCCGGCTACGTCGTCAGCCATGGAGTCGATGCAAGGGAAGTAGTGGAAGCAGAGACAAATAGAGGCGGGAACGGATTAGGAGAAGTCGCGTCGAGACTCTCCCCAAAAACTTTATTACCGTTTTTCCAGGCCGGGTCTCGAACGACAAGATTCCGGAGGCACCTGCTCTCTCGACCAATCGTGCACGCGGTCGTCGGGATGGGATCGCTGGAAGCAGCACAGAGAGAGGATCAGTAGATGACGGCTAGAATTGTGCAAGAGGGAGTTAGTGAACTGAACTGAAGGAAATATATCCTAGAGGCAATAATAAAGTTGTTATTTTATATTTCCTTATTAATGATAAAGGTTTATTATCCATATTAGAATTGTATTGATCGAAAACTTAAATACATGTGTGAATACATAAATAAATACTGCGTCCCTAGTAAGCCTCTACTAGACTAGCTCGTTGATCAAAGATGGTTAAGGTTTCCTAACCATGGACATGTGTTGTCATTTGATAATGAGATCACATCATTAAGAGAATGATGTGATGGACAAGACCCACCCGTTAGCTTAGCATAGTGATCGTTCAGTTTATTGCTATTACTTTCTTCATGTCAAATACATATTTCTTCGATTATGAGATTATGCAACTCCCGAATACCGGAGAAATACCGTGTGTGCTATTAAACGTCACAACGTAACTGGATGATCATAAATATGCTCTACATGTATCTCCGAAGGTGTTTGTTGAGTTGGCATAAATCAAGATTAGAATTTGTCACTCCGAGTATTGAAGAGGTTTCTCTGAGCCCTCTTGGTAATACACATCATGAAGCCTTGCAAGCAAATGACTAATGAGTTAGTTACAAGATGATGCATTACGGAATGAGTAAAGAGACTTGCCAGTAACGAAATTGAACTAGGTATGAAGATACCAACGATCGAATCTCGAGTAAGTAACATACCGATGGACAAAGGAAATTATGTATGTTGTTATAAGGTTCGACCGATAAAGATCTTCGTAGAATATGTAGGAGTCAATATGGGCATCCAGGTTACGCTATTGTCTATTGACCGGAGAGGTGTCTCGATCATGTCTACATAGTTCTCGAACCCGTAGGGTCCGCACGCTTGACGCTCGTTGACGATATAGTATTATATGAGTTATGTATGTTGGTAACCTAATGTTGTTCGGAGTTCCGGATAAGATCACGGACATGACGAGGAGCTCCGGAATTCCGGAGGTAAAGATTGATATATAGGATGATATGGTTAGGCCAGGGGTAAGGCCCACAGGGCTTTAAGTTGGTGTAGAAGGAATTTTGCGGAGGCCAGGGGGCCAAATGCCAGAGACCCTGGCGTCTGGCACTGGGCCAGACGCCGAGGTCCATGGCGTCTGGGCCAAACGCCAAGGACTATGGCGTCTGGTCCTGGAAGTCCGAGAAGGACTCTTCCTTGCGGGCAAAACCGACTTTGAGGAGGCTCTTTCTCCAAGTTACGACCTGGAGGCTCAACATATAAATAGAGGGGCAGGGCTAGCACCTGGAACACATCAAGAATCACCAAGCCGTGTGCCAGCAACCCCGTCCCCTCTAGTTTATCCTCCGTCATAGTTTTCATCATGCTTGGCGAAGCCCTGCGGAGATTGTTCTTCACCGACACCGTCACCACGCCGTCGTGCTGCTGGAATTCATCTACTACTTCGCCCCTCTTGCTGGATCAAGAACGCGAGGACGTCATCGAGCTGAACGTGTGCTGAACACGGAGGTGCCGTACATTCGATACTTGATTGGGCCGGATCATGAAGGTATACGACTACATCAACCGCATTGATAAACGCTTCCGCTTAGCGATCTTCAAGGGTATGAAGATGCTCTCCCCCTCTCGTAGCTATGCATCTCCATGGATAGATCTTGCATGTGCGTAGAATTTTTTTGTTTTCCATACAACGTTTCCCAACATGAACTAGGTCACTCTACTGGCTAGCGCCTTCTTATATAGGTCGTTGGGTAGACGGGCCTGGGCCACGACCGAGTCTACGAACAACCCACGGTCCAACGTCTTAGGCGGGGCGCGCGGGTGGCGAAGGAGGAGGAGCACGCATGTACAACGCATCTTCCCAAGCTCCCAATGGCATGTGGTAGAGCAGCCTTTATAAAGGGGTCTCACTCTCACTCCACTATCAGTATGGTACTAAACTTCCTATCACTTGTCATGCATCTAAATGGGCCTTAGAGATTAACCAGGGATTATTGTCTTATATGGGCCTAAGCCCATCTATAATCCAACAATCCCCCGTCAGATCTCGAGGCACATAAGTTTGTCAACTGTTTCAAACAATGTTTGATATACCAGAATTTTTAGTGGAGTCTGTCAAGTTGAACTTCCACCTAGAGCAACAGGATTAGACTTCTTCACAACTGAACAATGGACTATACCTTAAATTGTCAGTTTGGCGTGCAGAAGTTTCGCCTATTATTAGCCGATACGTGGTCGCCGAAGGCTAAACCCCACGGGTGCTTATTAGTCATACTCCTTACCTTCTCATGAGCTTCCTAGAAATTACCCAACCTCATATATTGTTGACTAGCAGTCGGGCTTACACAAGATTTGGAACACATTGAGACAAAAGTCAGCCTGCCTTATAGAATACGAGAGTATTGCATCTCCAACGCAGTGGGTTAGTAAGGGTAGTCTCTTTAGTTGACCGCTAGGTTGTTTTCATAGGTCATAATTCATGGGATCTCTAATCACATAGGTTGGGTTACGCCCATGGCGACTTACGTGGGTCTCATGCCCATCTTCCTCAATGCATTTTCTATCACAATCCACGATAGCCCTTTCGTGAAGGGATTTGCTAGATTTTTAGTGGTCTGGATATAATCCAGCACTGTCACTCCGGAGTTTCTCGATTTTCTGACAGATTTTAATCTTCTTTTTTTGTGCTTTTGTGGATTTCATGTTGTCCTTTGAACTCTTAGCCTTGGCACTGTTTGATTGTCACAGTTCATAAAGATAGCTGGGACTGGCTTATCAACCACTGGCAAATCCATTAAAAAGCTCTTGAAGTCATTCTGTTTCGACGCATGACGTGTCTAATGTTGTGAGTTCTGCTTTCATAGTCGATCTCGTTAAGATCGTCTGCTTGCAAGACTTTCAGAAAACAGAACCACCACCAAGTGTGAAGACATATCCACTTGTAGCTTTCATCTCATCACCATCAGATACCCAATTCGAATCACTATACCCCTCAAGTACCATCGGGTACCTAGAATAGTGAATTCCATAGTTCACAGTACCTTCCTGATAATCCCCAAGTGCAAGGAATCATCGTAGAAATTTTCCAAGATGGAAGTGGTAAGTATGGAGTTTCGAACGCACAAGGAGATAAGGTAAGATCAATATTCTCTCAAGTCCTATCTGCCACTGATACGACTCTTCGTATACTGAGCGTTTGTTTTTATCTAGAAACAAGAAATAAAACTACGTTGTGGGTATAAAGAGGATAGCATTGCATGATATTGAAGAGCTAAAATATAAAAATAGGTTTTTATCAACATAAAGTTAGAATATGTTACAAATAGTGAGTGTGGAATAATGATGGATCTCTGTGTGAAATTATCCTCTAGGCAATTGATAACAAGATCGGTAATCATTATTGCAATTTTATATGAGGGAGAGACATGAGTTAACATACTTCCTGTGCTTGAATCATATGAACTTATGATTGGACCTCTAGTAAGCATCCACAACTACTAGAAATCATGAAGGTAAACCCAACCATACCATCAAGTATCAAGTCCCCTTTGCTCCCATATGCAACAATTCCCTTACTTGGGTGTAAGATTCTGTCACTATAGCCACCCACTATAAGTGAATCATGAACGTATTACAAAACCCTACAACGGGGATCCCTCACATGTGTGCGGTATGGAAGGCACCATAGGACAACATCAAAATAAAACATACAACTCAAACCAATCGAGATCATCAATCAACCAAAGGACAAAATAAATATACTCAAACATCATAGGATGGGAACATATCATTGGATAATAATATGTGGCATAAAACACTATGTTCAAGTAGATTATTACATCGGGGTGCGGGAGAGTGGACCACCGAAAAGAGATGAGGTAGGTGATGAAGACAGTGATGTTGATGAAGGCGATTACCGCGGCGATGGTTCCCCCGGCGGCACTCCGGCGCCACCGAGAGAGGGGAAGAGAGGCTCCTCCTCCGGCTTGCTCCTACATGGCCTCCCTCCTAGATGGGGAGAGGTTCTCCCCTTGTCCTTAGCCTCCATGGTGCCCGGAGGGCCGAGAGCCCCTCCGAGATTGGGTCTCTCTCTCTCTCTCTATTCTCTTCTGTTTCTGGCCGAAAACCGTTTTTCATATTCTTGGAGATCCGTAAAAACTTGGATCCTTAAGAGCAATAACAATTTGAATCGTTATTTTTCCAAGAATTAAAAGTAGAGTGTAGTGTTTGGCAGACTTTGTCGTTGATTTCGCTCGACCTGATTAAAATTAATGTGGATGCGAGCTTTGTTGTTAATTTTGGCATGGGGAAGCCTTAGAGTGGTGGTTCGGGGTTCCAGGGGAGACGTTCTCCATTTAGCTTGGGATTTTGTTCCTAGTTGTCTCAACGTGGAGTACGCTAGAATGTTGGCATGTTCGGTAAGCTTATATATTGTTGTTCCTTTGCAGATGCAGGTCATTCTAGATACATACTATCTTCTTTATGTTTAATCTACTCTCGAGCGACAGTTTTGACATGCCAAGTTTGATCCATAAAAAGAAGGAGGCTAAAGGAGTGGTGAATTTGTTGCCCAGTTTCAAGTTTGATAAATTAAGTAATCTGCCCCGAGCGATTGTTTTGACAAGACAACTCTGATCCATTTGAAGGAGGTTCAGGGAGTGGTGAATTTACTGCCTAGTTCCAAGATGTAGAAAATCAAGTAACCTATTCTCGAGGTTTTTGATAAGCTAGCTTTCATCAATATGAATAAGGAGGCTCAGGGAGTGGTGAATTTGTTAAATAGTTTCAAGATGGAGATAATTAAGTAGCCTGCTCTCGAGCGATGGTTTTGATAGGAGTTTTGGTCCATCTGAAGGAGACTCTGGGAGTGGTGAATCTGTTTCCCAGTTTCAAGATGGATAAAATTAAGTAACCTGCTTTTGAGTGATAGTTTTGACATGAATTTTGATCCATCTGAAGAAGGAGGCACGAGGAGTGGTGAATTTTGTTCCCGGTTTCAAATTGGAGAAAATCAAGATAGATCCAAATGGGGTGGTTGTCGGGCTTGTGGAACCAAGGGTATCTAGGCCCGTCTGCCTTCGGCTCAGGACATGGCGGATGGCGTAGGCCCAGCAAGGGGCCCACCGGTAGGCGCCAAAAATCCCTTGTGAGACCCTTGAAGGAAATATACCCTAGAGGCAATAATAAATTTGTTATTTATATTTCCTTATATCATGATAAATGTTTATTATTCATGCTAGAATTGTATTAACCGGAAACTTAGTACATGTGTGAATACACACACAAAACATAGTGTCCCTAGTATGCCTCTACTTGACTAGCTCGTTAATCAAAGATGGTTAAGTTTCCTGACCATAGACATGTGTTGTCATTTGATGAACGGGATCACATCATTAGAGAATAATGTGACAGACAAGACCCATCCGCTAGCTTAGCATTATGATCATTCAGTTTTATTGCTATTGCTTTCTTCATGACTTATACATATTCCTCTGACTATGAGATTATGCAACTCCCGAATACCGGAGGAACACCTTGTGTGCTATCAAATATCACAACGTAACTGGGTGATTATAAAGATGCTCTACAGGTGTCTCCGATGGTGTTTGTTGAGTTAGCATAGATCAAGATTAGAATTTGTCACTCCGTATATCGGAGAGGTATCTCTGGGCCCTCTCGGTTATGCACATCAATATAAGCCTTGCAAGCAATGTGACTAATGAGTTAGTTGCGGGATGATGCATGTAACACCCTAGTGTCATGCTACAGTAACCCTCTGTGATTAAGCTAATCATTTTACTAAACAATGCTTGATCACCTTTGATTCAAATATCCTTTGAAATTCCACTTTCAAATCATATTCTTTTTGCAAGTAAAATATGGAGTTGCACAATAGTTGCTGAAAAATAATTCATCTTTTAGCCAAAATTCCATAACAAATTGATTGTTAAGGAACACAACATCACCTCCAAGCCAAGATGGACTATAGCAATTAAACAGTGCCATTTCACCATTTTAAAATGTTATTTTATTTGTGCAAAATGCGAATGGGTTCAGTTGCCCCTCAAACTTTTTGTGGCAGTGCCAAATACTACAAAGAACTTATGTAGCCTAGTCCCACATTTTTTTCAAAGTCTTTTGGTAGCCCAAACCTTTCCCTAGTTGTCTATGTTTTAAATAAAAAGAAAGAAAACAGAAAATAAAAAGGAAAGGCACTACTGGGCACTTGTAGCCCAAATGAATAGTGTGAGGCCAAGCCCACCACGCGCCCCTGTCTCCTCCTACCTCTGTTCACAGAGGCGCGCTGGACGCACGCGCGGCGTCCATGCCGCAGGGGAGCCATGGGTCGGCCATCCACCGGTGCCCCGAGGGGATAAGAACCTCGTCGACCCCCCTAGCGAACCCTAGTACTCACTCCCTCTCCCTCACTCGTTCTTCCCCTCTGTATCCCTCCCGATGCCGCCGTCATCGTGCTCCGCTCGATCCCGCGGCCACGGTCGTCCCCGCGCCCTGCCAAGGTGTCCAGAAGCTCCGGAGTGGACTTCTTCGTCTTCATTGCCCCTAGATCGCAGCTGGGGAGCCGCTTCAACATCCCCTGCGCCTTCTTCTTCCTCCACGGCCAACGCTCACCCCGCCCAATTCGGCTGCTCCTCTCCACACCCGACCTCGCTGGCCTGCTCATCTGGACCACGGTGAGCCCATCTACCGATTCCCTCACTTCCCCTTTCGATTTGTGCCGTTTACCGCTGCTCCCATACTCGTACGTGGTCGCCATGGCTGCAGCCCCGCCCGATCGCGTCCGCGTCCCGCGCGCCCTACCGTTGGGTACGGCTCACCCACACCTCCACCCGTCGTTGCTGCTCGCGCCTGCTGCCCTGCAACCGCCCGTGCATGGCCCCGCACCTGCTCTTTGCTGCTGCCGCTGCACTGCTTCCTGCCGCCGTCCGCAAGCACGCCGCACCTGCTAGCGGCTGCCCATCCCCGCACGCCCCCTCGCCCTGCTATGCGTCGCCGCCCCTCCTGGGCGCCCGGCCGCGCCCAGGCCTGCGCCCGCCGAGCCTTGCCTCGCGCCGGCCCTCGCCCCGCACTCCTGCAACCGCCGCCGCCTCCCCTCCAGCTTACCGCGCCCCCCACAGCCCTCTAGCGCTCGCTCGCCCCGTCGTGCTCGTGGCCGTGCCCGCCGCCGGCCGCCGGTGTCGCGCCCGCCGGAACCCCGCCCGCTGCTCCGGCCGGTCGGCCTCGCCGTGCCCTGGCTTCGACCAGAGGCCGCGCGCGTGCGGCCCAGCGTGGCTGGCCGGCCACTGCAGCAGCCCCTGGGCCCTGCCCTTGTTAATTAGGGGCTAACCCCCCTGTCTAACACTCCCCGCTAACCCCCACTGACCCGTGGGCCCAAGGCCTTTAGGCCTAGTTTAGTTAGACTCAATCAATACCCTTGAGACACTGACTGGTGGACCCCTCCTCTAAATGTATAAACTAATAAAACTATAACAAAATTATGTCCCTATGACACCTGGGCCCCATTGCCCAGTTTTGACTAGTGACTGTTGACTGCTGAGTCAGCACCCCTCTGGCCCCACATGTAATAGACTGGCTAGAGTAGTACTAGGTGACAAAAGTGTTCTGTTTTTATTTTGAACTTAAATAATTCTAGGATTTCTTTAAAACTTCAAAAATTCATAGAAAATAAACCGTAGCTCGGATGGAAAAACTTTGTACATGAAAGTTGCTCAGAACGACGAGACGAACCCGGATACGCAGCCCGTTCGTCCGCCACGCGTCCCGAGCATAGCGAACACGCAACTTTCCCCCTCTGGTTCATCTGTCCGAAAACGCGAAACACCGGGGATACTTTCCCAGATGTTTCCCCCCTTCACCGGTATCACCTCCTACCGCGTTAGGTCACACCCGCCACATCTTATTGCCATGTTATACTTTGTGGTGCTATGTTTGCTTTATATTTACTGTTTCTTCCCCCTCTTCTCTCCGGTAGACCCCGAGACCGATGATGCCGTTGTGATCGACTACGTCATCGACGACCCCTCCTTGTCTGAGCAACCAGGCAAGCAAACCCCCCTTGAGCATTCCGATATCGCCCATTCCTTCCCTCTCATGCTTGCATTAGAACTGCTACTGCTTTCTGTATGATCCTACTCTGATGCATAGCCTGTTGTTGTTACCTACTTTCATACCTTACCTGCATATCCTAAATTGCTTAGTATAGGTTGGTTAGAGATCCATCAGTGACCCCACCTTGTCCCAGTTGCCCCGCTTTATGTTCGATGACTCGATCAACGTGATCGATGTCCAGGCCTCGACATCGCACATCACTTTCCCCTTTTGTTGCTCGACTCTGCAGAGTTACCATCGAGTGCTGAGGGTGGAACCTCATACATCACTCCCGATGAGATCTCTGTAGTGTAGCTATACGGTCGAGGTCATCGAGGGTGATTTCCTCCTTAACCACTTCCGTTACCACTCTGCCGTGCAACCCCTCAAGTGTGAACCTTGAGGGTGGATCCTCTTACGTTCACCTTGATGATAACAACGATTGGGATTCACCGGGGTGATTCCTCGGGTTTTCCCCTTGGTGTTAGACACACAGTTACTATGGTTACTATGACTTTACCCTGAGCCATGATACTAAAGACGGGTCTACCCTGAGGGGTACCCGCGCGAGCTTATTAGCGAGTGATGTGGAGTCGGGTTGACCTGGAATGTGCCCGCGAGATACTTACGAGGCGTGGCCGGGCATTCTTAGCCCTTGCCGCAAGTACTCGAGACGGGGTGACGGGGTCACATCGATCGTGAGTCTCTGCTCGTTACCGCGCGTTCCTAATCCACTACGATTTGGATATTTGATCCGAGGGGCCTCTGGCCTGATAGCACTAACCATCACGTGGGCATAGTATGCGCGTTCTGCGTCGTATACATCAGCCGAAGCTTAATAGACGTCAGCGACTAAGCGGCGTGCGCCGGGTTGGACTGCGTAAGCACCTGCCTTGTTGAAGGAGGTAGATAGGTTTGCTCACCGGCCGCCCACGCAACGTGCAGGAGTTCCCGGGGAGATGGCCCATGACCCCTGGGGGCATAGGTTTAGTCCGGCGCGCTAACATCTCTATTAAGCCTAGGTCGGGTTGCGACGTATTGTTTGGCCGAGGCCGGGCATGACCTAGGAAAGTGTGTCTGGCCGGAGTTAATCGAGCGTGGTGGGTAAGTTGGTGCACCCCTGCAGGGAAGAAAACATCTATCGATAGCCTGTCCTACGGTAATGGACACTTGGAGTTGTATCCTGATCGATACAACTAGAACTGGATACTTGTGATGAGAACTGGATGGTGATGAGAAATGGATATGAGACATGGTTATGATGAATGGATAGTATGGCTCTGGGATTGCTTTCTCGCAGGGAGTCGAGAAAGGATCTCTGGCCAAGATTGATAACACTTCTACTACTTTACTTTATGCTACTCTACTCCTTCCTGTTGCTGCAAGATGGTGGTTTCCAGAAGATGCTAGTCTTCGATAGGCTAGGCTTTCCCCTTCCCTTCTGGCATTTTGCAGTTTAGTCCACAGATACAACCCATTCCTTTGATACAGATGCATACTTAGTTTAGATCTGATGTAAGTCTTGCGAGTACTTTGGATGAGTACTCATGGTTGCTTTGCTACTTCTTTTCCCCCATACCCGATTGTTGCGACCAGATGACGGAGCCCAGGAGTCAGACGACGCCACTGATGACTACTACTACCCGGAGGATGCCTACTACTATGTGACGGCCGCTGACGACTTGGAGTAGTTAGGAGGCTCCCAGGCAGGAGGCCTTGCCTTTTCGATCATTGTTGCGTTTGTGCTAACCTTCTTAAGGCAATCTTATTTAACTCATGTCTGTACTCAGATATTGTTGCTTCCGCCGACTCTTGTGTTTTCGAGCTTATGTATTTGAGCCCTCGAGGCCCCTAGCTTGTAATATAAATCTTGTATTATTTTAATTTGTGTCTAGAGTTGTGTTGTGATATCTTCCCGTGAGTCCTTGATCTTGATCGTACACATTTGCGTGTATGATTAGTGTACGATTGAATCGAGGGCGTCACAATGCATTATGGAATGAGTAAACAGACTTGTGGGTAACGAGATTGAACTAGGTATGATGATACCGATGATCAAATCTCGGGCAAGTAACATACCGATGACAAAGGGAATAACGTATGTTGTTATGCGATTTGACCGATAAAGATCTTCGTAGAATATGTAGGAGCCAATATGAGCATCCAAGTTTCGTTATTGGTTATTGACCGGAGATGTGTCTCGGTCATGTCTACATAGTTCTCAAACCCGTACGGTCCGCACGCTTAATGTTTGATGACGATTTGTATTATGAGTTATGTGTTTTGGTGACCGAAGTTTGTTCAGAGTCCCGGATGAGATCACGGAAATGACAAGGAGTCTCGAAATGGTCGAGAGGTAAATATTGATATATTGGAAGGTTATATACGAACATTGGAATGGTTTCGATAAGGTTCGAGGATTTTTCGGAGTACCGGGAGGCGACCGGAACCCCCCGGGAAAGTTAATGGGCCTAATGGGCCATAGTGGAGGAGAGGAGGCAGGCCACGGGAGGTGGTGCGCACCCCCTTGCCCAATCCGAATTGGACAAGGGGAGGGGGTACATCCCCCCTCTTTCCTTCTCCTTCTACCGCCTTTCCCCTTCCCCCCTCTCCGTTGGAAGGAAAAGGGGAGGGGGGGGGGGTGAATCCTACTAGGAACGAAGTCCTAGTAGGACTCTCCCCTCTTGAAGCCCCCCTTGGGCCGGCCTCCTCATCCCCCTCCTTTATATACGTGGACAGGGGGCACCCCAAAGGCACAACAGTTGTTTCTTAGCCGTGTGTGGTGCCCCCCTCCACAGTTTACTCCTTCGGTCATAGCGTCGTAGTGCTTAGGTGAAGCCCTGCGCGGATCACATCACCATCACCATCATCACTCTATCATACTGTCGGAACTCTCCCTCGACCCTCTACTGGATTAAGAGCTCGAGGGACGTCATCGAGCTGAACGTGTGCTGAACACGGAGGTGCCATATGTTCGGTATTTGGATTGGTGGATCATGAAGACGTTCGACTACATCAACCACGTTAACCTAATGCTTCTGCTTTCGGTCTACGAGGGTACGTGGACACACTCTTCCCGTCTCGTTGCTATGCATCTCCTAGATAGCTTTTGCCTGATCGTAGGATTTTTTTTGAAATTGCATGCTACATTCCCCTACAGTGGCATCCGAGCCAGGTCTATGCGTAGATGATATGCACGAGTAGAACACAAAGAGTTGTGGGCGTTAATAGTCATACTGCTTACCACCAATGTCTTACTTTGATTCGACGGTATTGTTGGATGAAGCGGCCTGAACCGACATTACATGACCGCGTTCATGAGACTGGTTCTACCGACGTGCTTCGCACATAGGTGGCTGGTGGGTGTCTATTTCTCCAACTTTAGTTGAATCGAGTTTGACTACGGCCGGTCCTTGTTGAACGTTAAAACAACACACTTGACAAAAAATTGTTGTGGTTTTGATGCGTAGGTAAGAACGGTTCTTGCTAGAAGCCCGTAGCAGTCACGTAAAACTTGCAACAACAAAATAGAGGACGTCTAACTTGTTTTTACAGGGCATGTTGTGATATGATATGGTCAAGACGTGATGAGATATAAATTGTTGTATGAGATGATCATGTTTTGTAAAAGTTATCGGCAACTCGCAGGAACCTTATGGTTGTTGCTTTATTGTATGAAATGCAATCGCCATGTAATTTCTTACTTTATCACTAAGCGGTAGCGATAGTCGTAGAAGAAATAGTTGGCGAGACGACAACGACGCTACGATGGAGATCAAGGTGTCAAGCCGGTGACGATGGAGATCATGACGGTGCTTTGGAGATGGAGATCAAAGGCACAAGATGATGATGGCCATATCATGTCACATACTTTTGATTGCTTGTGATGTTTATCCTTTATGCATCTTATTTTGCTTAGTACGGCGGTAGCATTATAAGATGATCCCTCACTAAATTTTAAGGTACAAGTGTTCTCCTTGAGTATGCACCGTTGCCACAGTTCATTGTGCTGAGACACCACGTGATGATCGGGTGCGATAAGCTCTACGTTCACATACAACGGGTGCAAGCCAGTTTTGCACGTGCAAAATACTCGGGTTAAACTTGACGAGCCTAGCATATGCAGATATGGCCTCGGAACACTGAGACCGAAAGGTCGAACGTGAATCATATAGTAGATATGATCAACATAGTGATGTTCACCATTGAAAACTACTCTATCTCATGTGATGATCGGACATGGTTTAGTTGATATGGATCACGTGATCATTTAGATGACTAGAGGGATGTCTATCTAAGTGGGAGTTCTTAAGTAATATGATTAATTGAACTTTAATTTATCATGAACTTAGTACCTAATAATTTTTGCATATCTATGTTGTTGTAGATCAATGGCCCGTGCCACCATTCCCTTGAATTTTAATGCGAGCTAAGTTGAAAGATGATGGTCGCAACTACACGGACTGGGTCCGTAACTTGAGGATTATCCTCGTTGCTGCACAGAAGAATTACGTCCTGAAAGCACCGCTAGGTGCAAGACCCGCTGCAGGAGCAACTCTAGACGTTATGAACGTCTGGCAGAGCAAAGCTGATGACTACTCAATAGTTTAGTGTGTCATGCTTTACGGCTTAGAATCGGGACTTCAAAGACGTTTTGAACGTCATGGAGCATATGAGATGTTCTAGGAGTTGAAGTTAATATTTCAAGCAAATGCCCGAGTTGAGAGATATGAAGTCTCCAACAAGTTCTATAGCTGCAAGATGGAGGAGAATAGTTCTGTCAGTGAACACATACTCATATTGTCTGGGTACCATAACCACTTGACTTAGCTGGGAGTTAATCTTCCTGATGATAGTGTCATTGACAGAGTTCTTCAATCACTGCCACCAAGCTATAAAGACTTCGTGATGAACTATAATATGCAAGGGATGGAAAAGACAATTCCCGAGCTCTTCGTGATGCTAAAGGCTGCGGAGGTAGAAATCAAGAAGGAGCATCAAGTGTTGATGGTTAACAAGACCACTAGTTTCAAGAAAAAGGGCAAAGGGAAGAAAGGGAACTTCAAGAAGAATAGAAAGCAAGTTGTTGCTCCCGGGAAGAAGCCCAAGTCTGGACCTAAGCCTGAAACTGAGTGCTTCTACTACAAAGGGACTGGTCACTGGAAGCGGAACTGCCCCAAGTATTTGGCGGATAAGAAGGATGGCAAAGTGAAAGGTATATTTGATATACATGTTATTGATGTGTACCTTACTAATGCTTGTAGTACCGCCTGGGTATTTGATACTGGTCTTGTTGCTCATATTTGCAACTCGAAATAGGGGCTACGGGTTAAACAAAGATTGGCTAAGGACGAGGTGACGATGCGCGTGGGAAATGGTTCCAAAGTCGATGTGATTGCCGTCGCACGCTACCTCTACATCTACCATCGGGATTAGTTTTAGACCTAAATAATTGTTATTTGGTGCCAACGTTGAGCATGAACATTATATCTGGATCTTATTTGATGCGAGACGGTTATTCATTTAAATCAGAGAATAATGGTTGTTCTATTTATATGAGTAATATCTTTTATGGTCATGCACCCTTGATGAGTGGTCTATTTTTGTTGAATCTCGATTGTAGTGATACACATATTCATAATATTGAAGCTAAAAGATGCAAAGTTAATAATGATAGTGTAACTTATTTGTGGCACTCCCGTTTAGGTCATATTGGTGTAAAGTGCATGAAGAAACTCCATGCTGATGGGCTTTTGGAATCACTTGACCCTTGCGAACCATGCCTCATGGGAAAGATGACTAAGACTCTGTTCTCCAGAACAATGGAGCGAGCAACTGACTTATTGGAAATAATACATACTGATGTATGCGGTCCGATGAGTATTGAGGCTTACGGTGGGTATCGTTATTTTCTAACCTTCATAGATGATTTGAGAAGATATGGGTATATCTACTTAATGAAACATAAGTCTAAAACATTTGAAAAGTTCAAAGAATTTCAGAGTGAAGTGGAAAATCATCGTAACAAGAAAATAAAGTTTCTACGATCTGATCGTGGAGGTGAATATTTGAGTTATGAGTTTGGTCTTCATTTGAAACAATGTGGAATAGTTTCACAACTCATGCCACCTAGAACACCACAGCGTAATGGTGTGTCCGAACATCGTAACCGTACTTTATTAGACATGGTGTGATCTATGATGTCTCTTACCGATTTACCACTATCGTTTTGTGGTTATGCTTTAGAGACGGCTGCATTCACGTTAAATAGGGCACCATCTAAATCCTTTGAGATGACACCATATGAACCATGGTTTCGCAAGAAACCTAAGCTGTCGTTTCTTAAAGTTTGGGGTTGCGATGCTTATGTGAAAAAGCCTCAACCTGATAAGCTCGAACCCAAATCGGAGAAATGTGTCTTCATAGGATATCCAAAGGAGACTGTTGGGTACACCTTCTATCACAGATCCGAAGGCAAGATATTCATTGCTAAGAATGGATACTTTTAGAGAAGGAGTTTCTCTCGAAATAAGTGAGTAGGAAGAAAGCAGAACTTGATGAGGTAATTGTACCTTCTCCCGAATTGGAAAATAGTTCATCACAGAAATCAGTTCCAGTGATTCCTACACCAATCAGTGAGGAAGCTAATGATGATGATCATGAAACTTCAGATCAAGTTACTACCGAACCTCGTAGGTCAACCAGAGTATGATCCACACCAGAGTGATACGGTAATCCTGTTCTGGAAGTCATGTTACTTGACCATGATGAACCTACGAACTATGAGGAAGTGATGATGAGCCCAGATTCCGTGAAATGGCTTGAGGCCATGAAATCTGAGATGGGATCCATGTATGAGAACAAAGTGTGGACTTTGGTTGACTTGCCCGAAGATCTTCAAGCCATAGAGAATAAATGGGTCTTCAAGAAGAATACTGACGCTGACGGTAATGTTACCGTCTACAAAGCTCGACTTGTTACGAAAGGTTTTTGACAAGTTCAAGGAGTTGGCTACGATGAGACCTTCACACCCGTAGTGATGCTTAAGTCTGTCCGAATCATGTTAGCAATTGCCGCATTTTATGATTACGAAATTTAGCAAATGGATGTCAAAACTGCAATCCTTAATGGATATCTTAAAGAAGAGTTGTATATGATGCAACCAGAAGGTTTTGTCGATCCTAAAGGTGCTAACAAAGTGTGCAAGCTCCAGCGATCCATTTATGGACTGGTGCAAGCCTTTCGGAGTTGGAATATACACTTTGATAGTGTGATCAAAGCATATGGTTTTATACATACTTTTGGAGAAGTCTGTATTTACAAGAAAGTGAGTGGGAGCTCTGTAGCATTTCTAATATTATATGTGGATGACATATTGTTGATTGGAAATAATACAAAATTTCTGGATAGCATAAAAGGATACTTGAATAAGATTTTTTTAATGAAAGACCTCGGTGACGCTGCTTATATATTGGGCATCAAGATTTATAGAGATATATCAAGACGCTTAATTGGACTTTCACAAATCACATACCTTGATAAAGTTTTGAAGAAGTTCAAAATGGATAAGTCAAAGAAAGGGTTCTTGCATGTGTTACAAGGTGTGAAGTTGAGTCAGACTCAATGCCCGACCACTGCAGAAGATAGAGAGAAAATGAAAGTCATTCCCTATGCCTCAGCCATAGGTTCTATCATGTATGCAATGTTGTGTACCAGACCTGATGTGTGCCTTGTTGTTTAGTAGGGAGGTACCAAAGTAATCCAGGAGTGGATCACTGGATAGCGGTCAAGAACATCCTAAAATACCTGAAAAGGACTAAGGATATGTTTCTCGTTTATGGAGGTGACAAAGAGCTTGTCGTAAATGGTTACGTCGATGCAAGCTTTGACACTGATCCGGAAGACTCTAAGTAACAAACCGGATACGTATTTATATTGAATGGTGGAGCTGTCAGTTGGTGCAGTTCCAAGCAGAGCGTCGTGGCAGGATCTACGTGTGAAGCGGAGTACATAGCTGCTTCGGAAGCAGCAAATGAAGGAGTCTGGATGAAGGAGTTCATATCCGATCTAGGTGTAATACCTAGTGCATCGGGTCCAATGAAAATCTTTTGTGACAATACTGGAGAAATTGCCTTAGCGAAGGAATCCAGATTTCATAAGAGAACCAAACACATCAAGAGACGCTTCAATTCCATTCGTGATCGAGTCAAGGAGGGAGACATAGAGATTTGCAAAATACATACGGATATGAATGTTGCAGACGCTTGACTAAGCCTCTCTCACGAGCAAAACATGATCAGCACCAAGACCCCATGGGTGTTATAATCATTACTATGTAATCTAGATTATTGACTCTAGTGCAAGTGGGAGACTGAAGGATATATGCCCTAGAGGCAATAATAAAGTTGTTATTTATATTTCCTTATATCATGAAAAATGTTTATTATTCATGCTAGAATTGAAGTAACCGAAAACTTAGTACATGTGTGAATACATAGACAAAACAGAGTGGCCCTAGTATGCCTCTACTTGACTAGCTTGTTAATCAAAGATGGTTAAGTTTCCTGACCATAGACATGTGTTGTCATTTGATGAACGGGATCACATCATTAGAGAATGATGTGATGGACAAGACCCATCTGTTAGCTTAGCATTATGATCGTTTAGTTTTATTGCTATTGCTTTCTTCATGACTTATACATATTCCTCTGACTATGAGATTATGCAACTCCCGAATACCGGAGGAACACCTTGTGTGCTATCAAACGTCACAATGTAACTGGGTGATTATGAAGATGCTCTACAGGGGTCTCTGATGGTGTTTGTTGAGTTGGCATAGATCAAGATTAGGATTTGTCACTTCGTATATCGGAGACGTATCTTTGGGCCCTCTCGGTAATGCACATCACTATAAGCCTTGCAAGCAATGTGATTAATGAGTTAGTTGTGGGATGATGCATTACGGAACGAGTAAAGAGACTTGCCGGTAATGAGATTGAACTAGGTATGATGATACCGACGATCGAACCTCGGGCAAGTAACATACCGATGACAAAGGGAATAACGTATGTTGTTATGTGGTTTGACCGATAAAGATCTTCGTATAATATGTAGGAGCCAATATGAGCATCCAGGTTCCCCTATTGGTTATTCATCGGAGATGTGTCTCGGTCATGTCTACATAATTCTCGAACCCGTAGGGTCCGCATGCTTAATGTTCGATGGCGATTTGTATTATGAGTTATGTGTTTTGGTGACCAAAGTTTGTTCGGAGTCCCAGATGAGATCACGGACATGACGAGGAGTCTCAAAATGGTCAAGAGGTAAGGATTGATATATTGGAAGGTTATATATGGACACCGGAATTGTTTCGATAAGGTTCGGGGATTTTTGGAGTACCGGGAGGCTACCGGAACCCCCCGGGAAAGTTAATGGGCCTAATGGGCCATAGTGGAGGAGAGGAGACAGGCCACGGGAGGTGGCTCCCCCCTTTCCCTATCCGAATTGGACAAGGGGAGGGGCGCGGCCCCCCTCTTTCCTTCTCCTTCTCTCGTCTTTCCCCTTTCCCCCTCTCTGTTGGAAGGAAAGGGGGGATCCTACTAGGAACGGAGTCCTAGTAGGACTCCTCCCTCTTGGCGCGCCCCCCTTGGGCCGTCTCCTCCTCCCCCCTCCTTTACATACGTGGGCAGGGGGGCACCCCAAAGGCACAACAGTTGTTTCTTAGCCGTGTGCGGTGCCCCCCTCCACAGTTTACTCATGCGGTCATAGCGTCGTAGTGCTTAGGCAAAGCCCTGTACGGATCACATCACCATCACCGGCATCATGCCGTCGTACTGTCGGAACTCTCCCTCGACCCTCTACTGGATCAAGAGCTTGAGGGATGTCATCGAGCTGAACGTGTGCTGAACATGGAGGTGCCGTACGTTTGGTACTTGGATCGGTTGGATCGTGAAGACGTTCGACTACATCAACCGCGTTAACCTAACGCTTCCGCTTTTGGTCTACGATGGTACGTGGCCACACTCTTCCCGTCTCATTGCTATGCATCTCCTAGATAGATCTTGCGTGATCGTAGGATTTTTTTTTTTGAAATTGCATGCTATGTTCCCCTACAACCCTGGCCTCCTGAGGTCCCCTGTCGAGGGGGTGAGCTAGCAGTGAAGACGTAGTGGCATCACCGAGAGCCTCACGAGGCCCTCTCGCAAGGCAACCTCCCGAGGCACCCTCCCCGAGGCAAGCAAGTCAAGGGATGTTCAGCTCGATCGCGCGGCCCCGTGCCCACCACGTGGGTGACGCGCGCAACGCGAACGGCGGCAGAAGCTGTGCCAGCAGGCGTGGATGAAGAGGATTTCCCCTTTTGTGCTAAGGGAGCAAGGCTGCATTCCAACTCCCAAAGCAACCCCCAAAGGTTGCCCGATCGGTGAAAGAAGACCAGGACGACGAGCCGCAGTGCGGTGGTCATTCTCAAGATCACCCGCGCGTCATGGATGGTGGCTTTGCAGTGAATACCACTTTTAGTCAGGATAGACTGTGCCCTTGTCCCCTTTCAAACTTGCCGTTGTGTGGCAATCCTTCTCGCCTGAGGTTTTCGGGGGAAGAGGACCATGACAATATAAAAGGAGGGCAAGGTGCCACTGTAGAGGATATCGATCCGTCAACCACTTGAGCCGCAACCTTTTACTCTCTCTCTCTCTCTCTAGCAATCCCAACCAAGCAGGAGTAGGATTTTACATCGCAAGGTGGCCCGAACCTGGGTAACCGTTGTGCCACCGGTTCGTCCTAGCTAGCTCGTTCTCGCTATAGTCACACCATGGTTTGATTGTTGGTAAGGACAAAGAGGCAGAATGAGCTTACCCCAGAGTTCGAACCTTAGGGTCCCCGGAGCCTGGTTTCCGACAGTGGCACACGATATTGCAAAATTCTTCCTTCCATCTGAATCTAATGAGATTGTAGAAACTTACTTTGAGTTAATATATGGTGGTTTCAGAAAAAATATATGTTATAAGCACTCCTATTAGAGAAAAAAAATCAATGTACTTATAATGTCAAACTACAAAATCCTCATTTGACAAAGAAGGTATATGAAGACCCAGAGACTGCATGTGCACCAAGAAAATAAAAAATGATGCTTGACTATTTCTTCATCTCATTTCCTTGTATTGGGAACAAATAATTCAGAAACCTATTTCAGCCTTAATCTATTCCTTTTATCTGTAATTTTGAGGATTGAATTCCCACTAGTAACAAGTTGTCCCTCCAAACATTTACATTTTATCCAATTTACAACCTCAAGATAACTCCTTAAGCAATAATAAGTGGGTGTCTTTTCCTTTCCCTCACACAAATGTGGCTAGGGAAAAATTCTCCTCTGCTCCAAGATCCACCGACTACCCCGTGGATTCTCCTCCCCTCTGCCTGCCGCTTCAGCGGTTGGTGGCGCAGAGGGGAATCCTGGTGCCTCGGCTCTAGCTAGTAGCTTATGTGAGAGCATCTCCAACAGTGGCTGCAAAAAACGCGAGCGCGGTAAAAGGAGGTGTTAGCGCACGCGGGGCGGTTTTGCGCGCTCCAGCGGTGGTGGGAAACTCAGGCGCACGCGAAAAAGCGGCCGGGTGCACACTAGTTTTGGTGCAGGGCCTTCGGCGTGCCTTATAAATGCAGCGCCCGCCACACGCCCTCCTATCGCTGTCCACCTCGCCACGCACCCTCTGCTGCTCTCTCCCCGCTCCCTCTGCCGCTTTCTCACCTTGCCGCCGCCGCGCCACCGCCGCGCCACCATGCCGCCGCGCCGCCGAGGAGTTTCGGGCTACCACGACATCCGCACGCGCCCCTCCGGCGCCTTCTCCGCCGTGATCCGGTTCGGCGACATGCGCCTCGGCCTCAGCAGCTTCGACACCGCCCATGAGGCCGCCCCCTCATACGACGCGGCGGCGTGGTACCTCCGGCGGCCTCGTAGGGACATGAACTTTTCGAAGGTGCCAACGCGGGAGCTGGCGCCTCTCCCGTGGCTTTTCACCGACGAGGATCGTCGCGACAACCGGAGGTGGGAGCGTTGTCTCAGCCTTGCCGAGATGGACGGGGAAGCCTTGGCGTTATGGCGCGAACGCTTCCCGCGGGATGTTATCAAAGAGCCCCAGTTCTACGCGTAAAGGAGGGCAAAGAGGAGGGTGGAGCGAGCCGCCTATCACGAGGACAGGCATATGGGGAAGGTGGCCGCTCAATTCAACATCGACCTAGGAGTTGCGTCGTCCTGGGACTCCGACGACGATCGGTACCTTGACGCCTTTATTGAGACGTCAGAGGAGGACATCACCCAGGCGGAAGTCAGAGGAGGAGGAGGACGACGAGTAGTTTTTTATCTATCATAGGAGGAGGCTATGAACATCTATGTATCGTTTTATCTATCTATCTATGTACCTTTTATCTATGTCTGTCTATCGTATTGAGTCAAAGCCGAATGTGTATCGAGTCGGAGTAGAAGGAGAAGAAATATAGCGCGTCTGCAGGAGCAGCGCGTGTGCAATTTTTTTGCAGTGGCCGCTGGAGCTAGCGCTCCGCGGCGCGCAAAAACTGGCTATGAAGGCTGTAAACGCTTTTTAGCGCGCCGCGCGTTGCGTGCCTGTTGGAAATGCTCTTAGGGATTTTAGTCTTCATAGGGCGTCACTCATACATATGTCAGCGCTTCATCTTCGAGTTGATATTTTCGGACTTCGATTGTGCTTAAGTGTATTCGTCAGGACGAAGTCAACGAAGCTCCAGCATGAATTCCTGCCGTCTCCTTTGGGCGGCGATGTTAGGATTTCTGGCCGTACGTGCACAATGACGAGATCTAGTGTTAGACACTTTAGATCAGTTCAAGGGTTCAGCAGGGATGACCATTACTCCATGGTGTTGGCCCTTAGAGGCACGTGTATGAAGATTTCCGATTGTCATTCACAATGTCATGCTGGCTCCAGTACAGAAACAACGATGGTAGCACCTCGACGGCTCATTCTGGTGGCGGTGATAGTCGTTTGGTGGTTTAGAGACCTTGATGTAATTTGTACTATGTTTGAGGTGCTTTAACTTCCGATGAATCTACTACCCTATAAAAGAAAGAGAGGGTTGAGAACCAAACAATCAGACCCGTCCATCAACAAGATCTAATGGCCCTTAATCCTTCAATGTTTAACGCAACAAACCACGCATTAAACCAAATCCATCGTTCAGAAAAAAAAACGCTGCCCGCACACGACCGCACGACCTCTCCCCTCCTCCCCGCACGACCTCTCTCGCCCCTCCTTCCTGCACGTCTCTCGTCCCCTCCTCGACCTTTCTCGCCCCCTCCTCCTCCTCCCGTGCCGTTCGCCGCCCCGCCATTCCTCCCATAGCCTCGCGCCGCCGTTAGCCGCAGAAGCCGCCCCGCCGCGCCCGCAGCCGCCTCCCGCAGCCGCCGCCAGCCGCCCCTGTGAGGAGGAGGCATCCCGCACAAGATTCGGCCAACAGGTGTTCCCTCGCCCTATCCCATGACCGGGGATGGACCAGGGAGGCGGTCGTCGCCCGTATGGTTCACTCAACTCACGCCGTCGCGGATCTGAGCCTCCTCATCACGCCGTCGATCTTGGGACCAGAAACTCCTTCACCTCGCGCGTGCAAGTATGCCATCGACCTGGTCTCGCGCCAAACCTCCTCTCCCTCCAGTCGTTAACCTCGCCTCGCTGCGGATCTGAAGCATCGTATTCATATATTCTTCTTCAGGCAGGTTAGTGTGAGCCTCTGCTCCTCTCCAGGCCTCCCCCTTCAATTTCCTCTGTTCCGTGTCTTCCTAAGTATGCTCTGCCAGTCATGGTGCTCCATTGTCATAATATAACTGAAATAGCCATATTAAATGCATGGTAGTGAACTGAAACTCACGTTCAGATTTCTGTTCGCACCATTCCCCTCTGAAGTCTCTTTGTTTTAACATGCACATGATTCAGATTCAAGAGGAGGCGAGGAACTTTCGGCTGTTGATGGATGTACGGCAATGAGACCACTCAAATTCAAGAGCTGGCGGGGAACTTTGGGCCATTGATGGATGTACTTGTCAGCAAGGGTGCTGGATTCTCATTGCTTAACAAACCTATGAGAATTAAGAGAATTGTTCAAGCATCATCTGCCACTACTGAAAGATCTTTAACTGTTAAGGTAATTCAACGGCACATATATCAAATAGAATAGCTGAATTGTTGTGCTCACCTTGTCTTTGCTTCTTGATTCTAGGTAAGAACAACTTTCTTTGAAGGAAGAAACTGTGCTGATTCGTTAGTTTCAGACATTTATGACTCGGGTGCTTCAGCCATAACAATACATGGTCGATCACAGCAACAATGCTACAACAAATTTGCCGGTTTTGACTATACTAACCAGTGTGCATAGAAGGCCCCTGACGATCCGCATGTCATGGGAAATGGTGATATATTCTCCTTTATAAAGGTTAGTATATACATCAGTTTACATGATTTACAATTTTAGCGAAGTTTGCTTGTGATCCACATTTTAACTTGTAATTGTGTAAGAAAAACATTTTCAAATAATTACAATATCCTCACTTCTCTCTAAATATATACCAGAAAGCAAGAAGAACTGCCAGCTTAATCAGGAAATACGAAATCTAGGCGTTACAGAAAATTATCAGCTATTATCAAGCATTTATCTGCTCCCATTGTTTTGCGCAGCCTATGGAAAGGAAGATTCCCAACAGTGGTCAGGGGAACAAGGTACAACTTCTCCCAAAAATCTATTGTCTTTCTTTCACGTAAATGAGGTGTTGCAACTAGCTCAATTATGCGGGAGCTTGGGATATTTGAGAGCACTTCCAATCATTAACTAAATTAGGATCTTCGGGTTCTGCCTTAGTTCTAGATAAAATGAATTATGCTCCAGTTTTTACTTTTGAAAAGGTCTAATTTTTGGCCCAACTTTCAATGGTCATCTGCCATAAGAAGTGCTATTCATCGCTGCAAAACATTGCTATTTCTGAAAGTTTTTAACGCTCTGCATATACCTTTTCTGTATCTGGTGCGATACCTTTTAAATACGTACAACCATTCCATAATTTTAATAGCTATTTTGTCTGTCTTCTGCAGTGGCTCAACCAGAGCATATAAACTGTTATATTCACATTTGCTGCTCTTCTACGAATGTCTCACTGATCCCTCTTCTTTGATCTCAAAATTTAGATGACAATTACTCCTATCTTTAGAATCAATATATTTGGTTCATGTTCGTAGATGCGTAATGGTTGATGACTGTGCATTCATATTGTTTATGTAGTTAGTGAAAGGTCTGTATAATGCATACTTTACATTGAACTGATAGCTGATAGACAAGGTAAACTGTAGCATGAAATCGCTGTAATTCATGAGGATACATGCAAAGTCAGTATTACTTATGCTCATCGGTCCTAACATATTTTTGTAATGCTTTTACTTGCTTAATTAATAACCTCTCTACGTCTCTGTAATAGATGCGATGTTTGATTGATCAGTCTAACAGCGTCTGATCACCATTGAAACAACCTATGCAGTGATTTGTTAAACATAATGGAACACATGGTTGGCAAGAAATGTATATACGTATATGCCCTTATGTGAAATTGTATTAAATTTCTTTGGTGCTAATGCATGACATTTGATACTTGACAGCCTTGGATATTTACTGAGATAAAAGAACAAAGGGACTTGGATATTTACTGAGATAAAAGAACAAAGGGTATGGGATATCACATTTGGTGAGAGATTGAGTATTCTGAAAGATTTAACGTGCTTATGTCTCGAACACTAGGGCTCTGCTGACATCAAAGGTGAGTCATCTCATCTCTGAGAGTATGTAGAAATTAGGACATTTTCTTTGTCATATTTTCACAGGGAGGGTGTAATTATTGAAAACTGATGTTGGGTGTGATTATGTACAAGGAAGAAGCTTTTGACTTGTTGAAGACAGAAGGTCTAGCATACCTCACCTTGATGTTGAATTTGCGTTTAATGGACATTAACAAGCGTTGGATATAAACTACTTTTGCTTTCTTGGCGGCGGCTCTTGGAGGGAAGGAGCATCATGTTGTGAACATTGTTATCTTGAAGACATAACTTTCTGTTGGTTAGCTCACATTGTTTGATAAAGAAATAGTCAAATGCCGTTTATGTTGCATGAGCTTTTTTAGCGGAGCTGATGCATTCTGAGGATTTCTGAAGGCTTTGGAGTTGCTAATTTGAATAGTCCGTATGGTTAATGGAAGCTCATGTTTGTGTCATCCATTACGGCTAATTATAGCAAACGTGTGTGGCTGGGTTTTGAATTCAGCCTAAGAGCGTGTCCCCCTTACTACTCGCCCCCAGCTGTCATTGCAATATGGTGTAGTTTGGGTTTGTATCCTTGTAAGACCGATGTTTTCATGTTACTTTTTGTTGGTTCGATTTTTGTGGCGTTAGAACCCTTCCTCAACACTGTAATGAAGATTTTGTGATTTGTGTTTCAGCAAAATACAAGCCAACATTTTTTCTCCATGATATCAGGTGTGTCTATAAAAAATAGACGCCCATCAATGCTTGAAAACGTTGCCGCTGAGGTGCTTATTTAGGCTATGAAAATAATATATTGATCACGTGCATTGCACATGCAAGCTTACTAGTTTTCATAAAAGATTTAGATATTTCACAAAAAAAAACTCTTAAACAGATCAGTCCATGCATAATGCCTGACAATGAAAGAGAGGTGTTAAGCAGGAAAGCAATACCAAGAAGATGCTCATCAGGATAGTATACTAATTTGCCTTGAGCAACCAACTCTTTACGCCAGAAATTCCAGCTCCATCAATCGCTTTCACAAAATTAATAATCGTTCTCACAGAAAAGCATACAATGCCTAGCACGCAAAGACGATATCTAACCGAGTTGACAAGAGAAAGAAAGAAAATTCGCAAGAGAAGCTTCAGCTGACAAGGCGGCCCGCCCTCCGTCTTTGGACTGTAGGGCACAGCTGTCCATGAGAGTGCGTGAAAAGCTCTGCCCTACTGTTTACCCACAGTGCTCACACGCCAAGGCTAGGGCGCTAGGCCAATGAGCATGAGAAAACACCGCACCTCTCGCGGCAAGAGGCGACGCACGCCACGGCCCCCCGCACAGAGATCCCCTGCACCCACGAATCCATCGGTCACCCCTCCTGTTCCCTCCACGACCCGTCCCACTCCACCACGTCCCATCAATCGGCACCACCCAACAGGCATGGGATTAGTAGTGAGATTAATTAATCAGCGCGACCCGACGCCCCAACCAGCCGAGTGATTAATCAAGCTAACCACCCGCAACTGTTCACGGCGACGATGATAAGCCCGGGCCAAGCTGTGACGTGCAAAAAAAGCAAGAAAAAGCACCCGAATTGGAGGAGTACCTGCGCTGGCTGGGGGCGCGGACCCTGCCACATGCACGGCGATCCCGCGCCGGAACAGGGAATCTAGCCCGGCGGCCGCCGCACGCGCGCGGGCCTGCCACGGCCAGTACTGTTCCGACCCGCCCCTCCCCTCCCCTCCCCTCCGCCACCCTTCCTTTCCTAATCGGGACCGCCTTTAATTCGCTCCCACACCCGTCGTCGTCGTAGCTGCTGGGGGAGGAAAAGGACCGGCCGTGCCGACCTGCCGTGCGGCGGAGATTTTCCGGGCCTGTATAGGTATACCATAAAATAATATATAAACAACGACCGGCGCGGCCAGGTGGAGCGTGCGGGGGCACGGGCCCGGTCGCGCCCCCGATTTGTTTAACCGCCAGCTTACTGTTCGGGCTCCCCCCGCCGGCCAATGGGAGCGCACCGTACGCCGCGGCCCCGGGGAGGGGAGGGGAGGCGAGCGGGCGGGCGAGCGAGACCTCTCCCTCCCTCCCTCACCTTTCCCGTCGCTCCCCCTCCTCCTCCCATTGGCGGGGCGCCGTTTATATACTAGGCGCACACACGCGGGCGCGCCAGAGGGTAAAAATCTAGCCAGCCGGTGCTCCTTTGTTTGTTTGTTTGTTTGTTTGTTCGTGCGGCTGAGCAGGAGGAGGGAGGAGGGCGGCGGCGCCGGAGCAGCTGGGAGCGGTTCAGGCAGGGCGGATCGAGATGGCGCGGGAGAGGCGGGCGATACGGCGGATAGAGAGCGCGGCGGCGCGG
The DNA here is from genome assembly GCA_034509565.1 of Triticum monococcum. Classification (NCBI taxonomy): domain Eukaryota; kingdom Viridiplantae; phylum Streptophyta; class Magnoliopsida; order Poales; family Poaceae; genus Triticum; species Triticum monococcum. Next base: position 133,633,861 of record CM067847.1, read on the forward strand.
CAGGTGACCTTCTCCAAGCGGAGGCGCGGGCTGTTCAAGAAGGCCGAGGAGCTCGCCGTGCTCTGCGATGCCGACGTCGCGCTCGTCGTCTTCTCCTCCACCGGCAAGCTCTCCCAGTTCGCCAGCTCCAGGCACGTACCCTCGCCTCTCCTCTCTTTCCTCCCCGCCCTCTCACCCCCATCTCCCATCTCACACACGCATACACATGTGTTCTTCTACCTTCTCCATTCTCTCTTTTCTCTCTTACTCCAGATCTGTCCGTTCTTCTCGTGTCCCCGACTCGATGCGGATTTGGGATCCTTGCTGCACGGGCTAGCTAGGGTTCCCCACCCTTCCCGCACCGCCACCCACCGGCCTGATTTCCTCCTCCGCTTCTAGGTTTCGGATTCGGTTACGATGTCATCACATGATGCTACGAAGAGCCACCATTTTCTACTTGTCATGGCTAAAGATCCTCACGGCCTCCGTCCTTTGCACCGATCCGGCCGGGCTCGATTCCGGAGAAATGGGGAATTTTTTCACTGTAGTTTCGGCACAGTACCAGATCGATCTCCACCTCTTTTGCTCGATCCGTTCGCGTGTCCTACGCGGGGGAACACGCTGGTGTCCTCCGGTCACTCGCGTGTTCTTTCGCCTTCTTTTAGTAAAATACTATAAGCCGGAAGCCTATCCGTGGCTCTCCGGAATCTGGATCGGCGCGTGGGGTGGCAGCAAAAGGCGTCTCTGCAGCTCGTGCACGCCCGTACGTACCTGTGATTTCATGTGGTGGCGGCATGCCGTATGCATACCATGCCTGCGTGCAAAGAGCTTCCCTCCCTCTGGGCTGAGCTCTCGTGCTCTGTGCAGCCGTGGATAGACTGATAGAGTAGTACGTACTCCACTAGCAGTAGGATAAGAGTAGTAGTTTTTCTTGGGCTACTACTAGGTTGTTGCTATTGGGTTACATTTATGGGATTTGGGCGCTTACCACTATTGTCTGTTCCGATACTACCAGAGAAAAATAACATTTCAAGTACTACCAGCATCGTGGCTCTGCTGCATGTGTTGCGTAATCATAACCCTGGGAAATGATTGTTATATCAGTTCCCTTGTGTACCGGCAGGTTGTCCTATTTTTTTTTCCTTGACAATTTCCTCTTGGTACTCGAAAGCAGGTTAATTATATAATATAATTCTATGTACTTTCTGTAAGCTTGTACAATGCAAGATGCCTAGAGAGATGCTTGTGAAAATGATCTGATTTTACTTAATCACCCGTTCTTATTTGTATAACATGGACGCTAGGCACCTCTCTCTCTATATAAAGCAATGGTGATTAAGCAAAAACCGGTTTATTTTTACAAGCACCTTGCATTGTACATGGTTTTAGGGATTGGTTTGTGCAATTCTTTTGGGGCATTCATGTTGGAGCTGAATGCACTGTTGGAATTTGTTTGAGTGAGAGGTGATATTTGCCACTTGGCATGGTTTTGCCGAGGAAAAGGGAGAGTTGCATTTAACATTTAAGTATAAGCAGTGATGGAAGTGCTTATGGAACCATATGCTATTCCTTTGCCAAACTTTGACATGTCAATGGTGATTTCTAATAGTCTACCATAACTAGTCGAAGAAGAAAGGCACACACATTTTCTTATAATAATTTTTCGTTAATTGCGTCATCCTCTTATAATATTTGATTGATGTCTGGCAGTTTTGTCGCTTGGTGCTGTATGCACGATTGCACTAATGAAACTGGGAGGCTGTGCTCCTGTTATGAATAAAAATCTGCTATGCAATGTGTTATCCAATATGAATTTGCGAAGATCTATGTACCAAATTAAACAAACCCTAACCGAATCATGTATGCATAGAACAATTAAGTACTTTGAGTTTGTGGCTGTACCATGCACCTTAAGGACATGCTTGGAAGAGGAATATTTCTTGGTTAAAGTGTTGGTATTTAGTTTAAATTTGACTTAATACAAAAATTATACCAAGAAGTATTATTCTATAAAAGTGCCCCTAATTAAGTCTTTACAATCAAGACTCCTATAGATCTAATCAGAAATTTGTTTACGTACCATCTTTCTGATGACATTACTTTCTCAGAAGTAACTCTGGCTTCTTCTTTTTTCCGGGGAAAAAGTAACTGTGCTAACATATATAAAGGCACATATATGTGTGGCCATGTATTTCACTTTAAATACAGGCATTCACATCTCTAGCTTTAAGCATATTAGATGCTATTGCATCCATTTTATGCATGGTACCCAGCAATGCGCAGCCTCCAATTATTTTATTGTTGTTATTGGCTTGAGAATACAATTTCATGTTTCAGATTGAACCATTCAAAATCCATCCATTTGTACAAGGTGTTACACAGTTCCAAATAGCTTGAACATAACCCTTTTTACTTAAGAAGATAAACTAATAATTAAGTATCATGGATACTTTTTACATCATACTATAAAATGACCTTTGGAATGTTGGACACCCCTAGCTTCAAAAGAGGATAAGAATTCAGGGCTTTATATCTACTATAAAAAAAATTAACTCTTTGAAATCCTCATTTCTATGCATGTGATATGAGATAGATTATATATGATATATATACGAGAGAAAAACGAGTTTATCAGTTCTGAACAAGTGGATAATATCTTAATTATTTCAGTTGGATACTTCTGGACAATTCACTACTATATATGTGTGTGTGATTTGCAGGATATTCCTCTTATGTACTAGCTCCTTCCCAAAATATAAGGCGCTGATTGACTTTTCTGGTCTTCGTTACACAACTTTGACTATGATTTTCATGTATTATACGTCTGCAAAATTAGTATACAGACATATGAAATAAAATTGTTTTGAAAGATAAATACGACGATACCATTTATACATGTTTAATCCATGTACTTTGGGATATATTAGCAGTCAAAGTCGTGCATCAAAGACCGTGCAAAGTCAATCACGCCTTATATTTTGGGAAGGAGGGAGTACCTTGAATACATGATACTGTATAAAGTTAATATGATATGCCCCTGATCAATTAATACTACATTATATGCTGGTGTACCTTCAAACACTTTTGTACAGAAGCTTGCTTGTATTAGTATTTTTATATACATTATTAATTTCCTGATAAACTGTATATTTGTGTAAATTCTGATGTGATTTTGGTTTGGTGAACAGTATGAACGAGATCATTGACAAGTATAGTACTCATTCAAAGAACCTGGGGAAATCTGATCAGCAGCCGGCTATTGATTTAAATGTATGTATAGCAATTTTTTTGTAAAAAAGAGAGCAAAAAGTTATGTAATTAACTAGGAATTATTAAATGGAAAGATTTGTGTGGAGAACCTAGTGACCCCACATACATTTACATTTTTTTTCAAAGAGTAATATGAACTCTATATACTTCTTTCCATAGTTGGCTAATTAAAAATGTCCTTTGCCAATCATTTGTAAACGTTAAATGATACTAATAAAAAAATCTTGCACTGGCACCTAATTTCTTGGAGCACACTAAGGAGAGATAATGTGCATGGATGGAATAGTGAAGTATATACCTGCCTTGGGTCCTATTTTCTGGCCCACTAGCCAGTTCCTAGCCTGGAACTGTATTCTTTTTCAAAATTTTCTTGTATCATTTCATTATTGTTTTGAAACATTTTGTCAAATAAGACATTTTCATTATTTATTATTATTTCCATGATCCTCCAATTTAACATTGCACATATCTCATAAGAATTACACGTTTATTTTCTTTTTTACATGCATATTTATACTATTCCTAACGAAAATGATACAGTTACAGATGTATTCTCTTTTCAGTTAGAGCACTGCAAGTATGACAGTTTGAATGAACAACTCGCAGAAGCAAGTCTTCGACTTAGGTTATGTTCTGTTCCCATCCTGGATTTGTGTGATTAACTATAAGTTGTTAACTACAAAGCGGCTGAAATATTAACGGTTAATGCCATGCTCTATATTATAGACACATGAGAGGTGAGGAACTTGACGGACTGAGTGTCGGTGAGTTGCAGCAGATGGAAAAGAATCTCGAAACAGGATTGCAGAGGGTGCTTTGTACAAAGGTAGGGTGACATCTCTTTCTCCTTCAGCTTGGTTTTGATTGTGCAGGCACTATGCCAATTGTTTCACATGATATATGTGTCTGCAGGACCGGCAATTCATGCAACAAATTAGTGACCTCCAACAAAAGGTGAGGAATGATCTCTATTGTTTATTTAGGCTTTTGGCAGCAGATTGCACAGTTCCTTTTTTGGATCATGTATGTCAGGCAAATTATCAAACTACTTACACATGTATATTTCTTTACAGAGGGAGTATTAGATATACATGTATGTAATGGAGTCGAATGGGTTTTATGGCAATTACCTGAATTGTTGCAGGCATGTAGGAAATTAATTGTTTGAACTGGTTCAAAAAAATTTGTTTGAAAATGTTGCTGATTGCTGAACTCTCAAGTGACCTTAATTTATATGGACTATTGCTAATAGAGCCCATTAGTAGGGAAATTAAATTGTTAATTCCAATTCTCATAGATTCATAGGGAATGCCCTTGCAGTATGCACAGAGATGGAGAATGATATGAATATACATGTGGAAGTAGTAGATATGTGCATGTCATGTGCAACAAGTCAATACCTAAAATTGGCACAGTACATGTTAAACAAGAGGCAAATCGACAAGTGGACTCTTTTTTCTTTCCCATATTGATAATGTCAAGAGAGGTTGGGATAGACCGAACTTGACATGGGAGGAGTTCATAAAGAGAGATCTGAAGGACTGGAGTATCACCAAAGAACTAGCCATGGACAGGGGCATGTGGAAGCTTACTATCCATGTGCCAGAACTATGAGTTGGTTGCGAGATCTTGTGGGTTTCACCTCTAGCCTACCCCAACTTGTTTGGGACTAAAGGCTTTGTTGTTGTTGTTGTTGGTGGTGTTGTTGTATATTGAATGGAATGTTATCAGCAATATATCCCTTTATGTGTGGTTTTAAAATTTTATTATTTATTTAAGTGGAAGAAATTATTCTTTTACCACCAACACAGTCAATGGAGTTGCTCCCTGATTGCATTATTTTTATTATAAACTATTCAGCAACACAAAATTGACCAGAGTTTATTGGTTTTGAGAATATTTTTGGTGTACTTTTACAAGGTGAACATTTGATAATGTAATTTCTCTTTTCCTTGTAGGGAACACAGCTGGCAGAGGAAAATATGCGCTTGAAAAACCAAGTAATAAGATTTTAGATGCATTCGTAGTCCTGCACTTAATCAATCTTTATAAGAAGTGCAGCTTGAACAAAAGTCCAATAAAAGTTGGGGTGGCAGAGCACACATTTACATCATGTTCGTGTGCTTGGATGTAGATGCATGAGGTGCCAACTGCTAGCACGGTGGCCGTTGCCGAAGCCGAAAATGTTGTCCCTGAAGATGCTCATTCATCTGACTCTGTGATGACGGCAGTACATTCGGGAAGCTCACAGGACAATGATGACGGTTCTGATATATCCCTGAAACTTGCGTGAGTTTCGCCCAGAAACCCTTGCTCATCATCTTTATCCTGATCATATGCTAGTCTCAAAATGCCTTAATAGAATCTGCGACATGAGAAAAAATATATATAGTAGTTACTCCCTTCGTTCCCAAATTGTATATTTTGTACTCCCTCTGTACTATACTTTTGGGACGGAGGGAGTACTATTATGGGACGGAGGGAGTAGTTAGCTTTGATAATTGGAGATGAGTCTGACAACTCTAATTTCAATGTGTGTTTGTCGGTTTTTATTTTTGAGGGAACCAATGTGTGTTTGTCACCTGACTGAGTTACCAACAGTTTCTATCATCAATTCTGAAATGTGGCAGATTCTTCTTCACTCAACAGGTTACCTTGGAAGTAAGGACCGTGGGGAGGCCACCATGAGTTGCCTTGGTAGAGAGAAGATGTGAAATGCTATGGGGAATCACTCCAAGATAGGCTGACTGGAATGATCCCATAGTAGAAGCCAGATCAGTTTAACCCGATCGAGTTGTCGTTTTATGTCTCCGTTTGCACGGCGCAGTTGTCCACCTTTGTGCCTGGGAATTCAGTCACTGAACTTGTAGCGTATCTTCTTGTCTTGCTCTGTAGCGACATGTATCATTCGTGCAAACTATGTATGTGCCTGCTACGGCTATGTGTACTTATTTTATGATGAAGCGTAAGCGTGTTAGTGAATTTGCAATTCGCTGAGACAGGGCAAAAAAGCTTAAAAATATATTTAGAAAAATGTGGCATCGCCCGGGATTGAACCGGAGACCTTCAGTGTGTTAGACTGATGTGATAGCCAGCTACACCACGACACCATAATTAATTTTCTTATTGTAATGTTTTATTTATATATTTTAATAGATGATAGTGTCAATCTACTTATCGAGCTATTTTTTTTTACAGTTTTGTGCCTTATGAAAGGAGAAATTGGAGGCTACCAAAATCCGAGATTTCACAGGTGCATATTCGGTTTAGCTTAGAATTCGCTCAAAGAATCAAGTGGCACTCTTGCTAAGCTTTTATTCAACCTCCATATTGTTTACTTGAAGCTCTTCAGGTTGACCTAACCAAATAGGGCGACCAAACCCGAGAGTTAAAGAATGCTTAGCGAGATTGTGAGCCTTGAAAGTCGAGCTCCTAAACTCATGAACGATATTACAATCAGCAAAACCCGTAGATTGGTCTATGATTTCTTGTACGATAGTATTACTTTGCCACGAAATTTTGCTTGATGTCGTTCACCACCGTTTTTCAGTCACTTGCAATGTGAATTCGCTGGACCTGGACATACAGGTCCTCGGCAAGTGCTTGTCCTTCACGGACAGCCAGAGCTTCGAGGGTAGTTGGGTCTGCAACAAATCTGAATATAACCGATGATGCTCCTAGGAACTCTCCCCTTTCGTTTCTGCACACCACTGCTGCAGCTCCAAACGCATCCTCTTGTGATCGTTCAGTGGAGGGATCCACGTAGCATTACGAACACTAGCAGCCCCGGATCCCACTGGTGCTTCTTTAGCAATAATCTGAAGGTCCTTTTGGAAAAAAATGATGAAAGATTTGTAGCAAATGGACTCTCGAAGATCTCCTCATAGATAGGTTTCCTTCTGGCTCGCCAAATTGCCAAAGTCACTGTCATACGAGTGGACTCATCCTGCGCCAATTTTTCATGCATTGAAAACAGCCAACACTTTGCATTCATTGACAAATCGCTGCACATGCACTCCACTGTCTCCTCTGAAGATAGAGACCAAACGCTCCTCGCCATCACAGAATCAATAAGAGCATGCTTCCAACTGTCTTGCGCAGAGCATAAAGCACATACTAGGGAGGTAGAAATGTTGCGGTGATGGAGTATCCTATTGGAAGAGATTCATGGCACAACCTCCATAGAAAAAAAATTCAGTTTTGAAGGAACCTTAATGTTCCAAAGAGCTGTCCATGCCCGCTCCTCTCTAACTGAATCAAAGTGGCTTCCAGTATGCTGTAACAGTGACTCCCCTTGCAACTTTGTTCGCAGCAGAAAATTGTAAACTGAGCTGACTGGAAACACTCCTCGATCATCCTCTCCCCATGCCCAAAAATCATCCACTCGTCTGGTATATAGTGGGTGTTAGAATAAAACGCTAATGCAAGATCATAGACGACACACCGAGACACGATATTTGTTAACAAGGTTCATTGATATGGCTACATCCCCGGGGCATGACTACGGGCGCTCCTCCCCGTGACACCGTCACAATACCGCACCCGGTCGTCTTGGACGCCGGCAGACGCCGCCGGCTTCCTCTACGTTCCGGTGCTATTATGTTGGCATAGGTTACATCGTGTGTCTAGCCTCGCTATATATGAAAGGCCTAGGATACAAGTGTCGTACTAGGACACGACTCCATATCCTATCTAAACACAATACAACTACAGAGTCCAACTGTAACCTAACTTGTACACAACATTCGACACAACTCTAACAATGGGAATCCCAAGATTAAATCTGCATCAACTGGGAGGAAAACTTCTCGGCCCCTGTCCTCACGCCATGCAGCTGACGAGCTGTCTATTAATTCTGAAACAAAAACTGGCTTATCATGTACCAAAGAAGTCAACAGTCTCATCAGTCCAGACCGAGGGATCCAGTTGTGCTCAATTTTTTTTGTTTTCTCACCAGTCCCAATTCTGCTTATTAGGCCATGAGCCAAAGCATCTCGATCATCTAGCACCGCCCTCCAAATCTGTGATGGGTTAGAACCCAAATATGCCTCAAGAAAAGAATCATTGGGTAAGTATTTTGCTTTCAAAATTCTTGCACTCAAAGTAAGGGGTGCTTGGATCAGGCGCCAAGCTTGTCTTCCTACAAGAGATAAATTAAATAGCTTCATATCCCGAAATCCAAGACCTCCCAACCACTTTGGCTTGGTGCACACATCTCATGAAATCCAGCAAGGTGTTCTTTTTCCTTTTTTGCACCCCACCAAAACCGGCGGATCATTGACTTTACACTCTCGCAAATACCCAGGCCCGTACCGGACGCATGTGCAGAAGGTTCGACCGAACAGGGCCCCCAAATCAGGAGGGGCCCCAATTTATTATGTTAAACTATTACTCAGTGCTGGTTTAGTTGGGTTAATCAGGCCTAGGACTAATCAACGCATTAAAAATTCCACCGAATCTGTGGCAGAATTAACTCTACACCAGGCCCCGCTCCACATGGCCGAAACTCACGCAAGCCCCCGCTTTCTCTCTCTCTGTCTCTCTTCACTTCTCTTTCTCTTTCTCTTTCTTTACTGGCGCGAGCGACTTAGCGCAATTCTTCCAATCGCTGCTCAAGTAGTTTAATTTCTTCGCGATTTCCATGCAATACATCCGTTGTTGAATGAATAGATACAAGGTCCAGTACTCTGCTTAGATTGCTTCTTGGTAAGATGTAATTCTTTCAAAATTTGTACCACTAACATGATACACACACACACACACTATAAAACTGTATTTTCCTAATTGCCAATGGTTACGAGGGCCCAATTTTTTGTTTTGCACCGGGCCTCCATTTTCTTGGGTACAGCCCTGCAAATACCCATGGGAAGCCTGAAGCATGGCATCGAATAGACAGGGATTGCTTGGGCCACCGCCTTGATCAATGCTACTTGTGAGCTGCGTTGGGATTTCCTCGAAGACGAAAGGATGATGCAATACAATAGAGATAAATATTTTCTCAGTTATGGAACCAAGGTTATCAATGTAGTGGGAGAACCAAGCAACAGTATATAAACATTACCTGCACACAAACAACAAATACTTGCAACCCAACAAGTAGAGGGGTTGTCAATCCCTCAACGGTTACGAGCGAGATTAAACGATATAGTTTTTGATAGATAGATCAAACCAAAATACAAAATAAAAAAATTGCAACGAGATATTTTTGGTTTTAATATATGATAGAAAATAGATCTGGGGCCATAGTTTTCACTAGAGGCTTCTCTCATAAAAATAACATACGGTGGGTAGACAAATTACTGTTAGGCAATTAACAGAAGAGCAAAAATTATGACGATATCCGACACAATGATCATGTATATAGGCATCACGTCCGAGACAAGTAGACCAAAACTATTCTGCATCTACTACTATTACTTCACACATCGACCGCTATACATCATGCATCTAGTGTATTAAGTTCATGAAAGAACGGAGTAATGCCTTAAGCAAGATGACATGATGTAGACAAGATGCTGTAGGGTGAAACCCTAGGGGGGATCTTTTCACACTTGGAGGGGGAAAAGTGATGAACACACAAGAACACAAGGGGAAAATCACTCAAACATACCCAAATCACACATCCACTAGAGTAGCATACATGAGATCCACAAGCATACAGGAACAATTCAAGGAAAATAATACTAGGGTAGAGTTCTTCCCACTCCAAGGAGGTGAGGCCTAGATGTTGATCTTCTCCAAGAGGAGGCCTTGATAATCCACAAGGATTCTTCCCAAAGAGGGGTCTTGATCTCCAAGAGGAGGGGATACAAAGAGCAAAGCTCTCTCATGTCTCTCAAATACTTTGCTATCCCCTAGAACAAGCTAGGTGAGGGGTACTTATAGTCTAGGGATGAAATTGGGGGAAAACATGAGTACATGGGTCTTTTAACTCTAAATGCGCGCAGGCATATTCGGTGGAGTCCGGGCACCCGGGGTAAAGTGGTCGGGGCACCCGGACCGGTCAGAGATAGGCGCCAATGAGCGGGGGGGGGGGGGGGGGGCACCTGGGGGTCGAAGGCCCGGGCACCCGGACGGGTCAGAGGAGGACCAGTCCTTGCGGCAGAAGAGCCAGGGCACCCGGAGGCAAGGGACAACGCCCAGCGGGGTGGTCGGCACCCGGGGCGGCGGGCAGCGCCCAAGCTGGGGAGGCCGGGCACCCGGGGTGTCCAGTGGCTCCACTCCTTCGTGCCCTTCTTCCTTCTCCTTCCCCTTGTGTGCTCACGTCTCCCTCCTAGCTTCTTCATGGGCTTCTTCTTGGTACCTAATAATGCATAGAGTTTTCATTTGAGGTAGAATCCAACTCTTGTGTGCTCAGGTCTCCCTCCTAGCTTATTCATGGGCTTCGCCATGAATAGCAGAGCACTTATCGACGTGGCATGTCGGCCGAGGAACAACCACGAGCGCTTCCGGTCTCGAAAACGTCGTGTTCAGGTGACGCTCTCAAAGAAGATCGGCAGATTCGCCAACCATCAGACACAAACCCTGTACTGGAGAGGTCGTCACCTTCTGCTCGTCGCCATCGCCATCCGAAGCGGCAGTCGCTGCCTCGCCGGCAACACCTCTGAATACCAGATCCACCACATGGGAGTAATGGTAGAAAACAAATCCCTTCAATCCATCGTTATCGTCACATAGGAAACCGTCGAGATGTGGCTGGGATCGGGGAACAATTATTCCCAATGTCAACACCGCCGCCATCCAAAACACTAACGAAGAAATCTACAATCCTATCCCTAACTATAAACCAGGACAAAAAAACTGGGGTTCCCTCCTCAGCTGTCACCGGAGCGGCGAACGGAGGGGAAGAGAACCCTCGGCCTCGCCGGCGTAGTGAGGGGGTTGTTGTTTCACTTTTCTCCCTGGAGAGAACGAGAGAAGGCACGAAGGAATCGTTCCGTCAAAGAAGGGCCGATTGTTTCAAACTGGGTAAAGGATAAAAGGAAAAAAAGAGTAACATGACACAAGTAATTTGTTATTCCAGTGGTTTGCGCTCTACTTTGTGAACTAGAGATTGTGAGTTTGACTCGTCGTTCCAGCACAACTTTTTAAATTTAAAATAGCAAAAAAAATGTTGAATGGGCCGGCCCTGCTCGGATAGGGCATGTGCGCCGGTTGATAAATTGCCTTTAACCCGAGGCGCTAAATAGGGTTTGCCCCTCCCTGCATGCCAATGCTTGAGTGTTGGGTCTATAATTCATGGGTGACAGAAGTGGGTTATAGATTAGACATATATATTAATTCAACGCGGATATTCAGTAGGACATTATTTTTGTATTAATTATGTGATAATGTTAATATTTGGTATGTGATTAATTACACGCTAAACATATTCACCGCGTACCGTTTAGCGGAGATCCCTTAAAGCCCAAACTCGTAATACTACGATTCCGTATACACATCGAAGGCGAACTGGCCAACAAAATAGGCCCATCTTAGTTTACAGTCCGTCCTGGCTTAGGTTTGATCTTCCGTGTAGGTCGGGCTCTCGTCTGCTAGATTTGTCACGTTGAGTCCGTCGAGAATCGAGAGCGGATCGACCAATCTCGCTGCCGACTTGCTTTGTCGCCGCTCGCCGCCTCGTTGCTCCCTCGCTCTGCGCCGCCCGCCGGCGGCTAGGATTCCATCCAGACCATAAGCGGCGGTGAACGAAGCTCATGCTTCTGCCGTGCTAGCCACCCGCTCTCCCTTTGTTTTCAAGGTACTCTACTACTCTTTTTTTTTTTGCGAATGAAGGTACTCTACTACTCACTCTGTAAAGAAATATAAGAGCGCTTAGATCATCAAAATAGTGATCTAAACGCTTTTATATTTATTTACAGAGGGAATACCAGCCAGTGCAGTATTTTTGTATGAAGAAATTATTACGACCTGGTACTTGTCTAGCAGTAGTTAACAATACACTTGGCAATAAAATCAATTCTTAGCTGCCTTTGCTGGGACTCATGTCGCATTCCTGATCATCTGGTCCGCTTGTTTAGCAGAGTTGGGGGGTTTTCCTAGATTTTTTTCTTTCAATTATGTAGTTATATATTTTTGTTTTTGTTAGATCATCTAACCTTTATATTGCAGGGCAATCATACAACTTTTTTTTGCGGGAAGGGCAATCATACAACTGACATAGTACTATTAGATTGTACATATGTCCTAGGAAAGCATTAGACTGTACATAATTGTTAAAGAGTGCATACATACAGTCAACAAAATATGTTTATTTCCTTCAACACTTCAGTTCACAAAAGAAATTAATTGCATCTGATAGCACAAACTATGAATTTAGTGACACTCCTCTGATTATTTTGCACACCTAAATGGCTATGAGGTACCACGCCACGTTAGTATTATGTTTCAATTAGCCTAAAATATATAATCCGGCCATTCAAAAAAGAACATTGTTTTTCTGGATATTTCATTTGAAAATTGACTCCACTTTTGGCTCACACTATATGCTCGCTAGTAAGTACATTACATGTTCTCTTATGGCCTTTTTTGGCTCGTAGATAAAGGATATGAGCAGTAATCTGTGGGCTGTTGCAGGTGCCGCGTAAACGTCGTGTGTAAACCCAGCCGGAGCGCGTTGAACTGAAACGGCGAGCCGAGGCGTGTGCTCCGCCGGCGGTTGGGGTCTCCAAGCGTCTCCATCCAGTGCTCCTGGTGATAAAAAATCTAACCTTGTCCGTCGCAGGCCAAAAGTCTGAAACCCACGCCATGGTGGTGGACTCCATTTTCGCAGACTTCAGGCTTGACCCGAAAAGCGACTTGTATCTCTTCCAAACCCTCAGCGTAGGGCAGCACGTCCTGCGCATAGGATGCCACCCGCGCGGGACGGGGCACAGAGACGACGGCGACCTCTCCGTCGCCCTGCGGCTGGAGAGCAAATCCAGGAGCGTCAAGGTCGAATTCGACGCCTTCCTGACGGGCGGAGACGACGCCGCACCACCGCTCAGAGCAAAGCGGTCCACGTTTACGCAGGAGAAGACCTCCGATGACGTGGACGTCCATGGCTGGTTCCATTTCATGCGGAGCGACGTGGACCCACTTTTCGCGGCGCACGGCGCGGCCATGCTGGTGTGCGGGGCCGTGCTTGTGCGCGGCGACGACCCCGTCCCCGTCCCGGCGTCCGACATAGGCGACCATCTCGGGCGCCTGCTCGACCGCGCAGACGGCTCGGACGTCTCCTTCTCAGTCGCCGGCGAGACGTTCCGCGCGCACCGGGCCGTGCTCGCCGCCCGCTCGCCGGTGTTCAGGGCGGAGCTCTTCGGGTCCATGGCGGAGGCCGCGATGCCATGCATCACCCTGCACGACATCGAGCCGTCGACGTTCAGAATTCTGCTTCGGTTCATGTACACGGACGGGCTGCCCACGGACGAGGAGCTTCCAAGCTCTTCGGAGAGTTCGGAGACGACCGAGCTGTTGCAGCGTGTGCTTGCGGCGGCCGACCGGTACGATCTTGGCAGACTGAAGCTCCTCTGCGCCCAGAAGTTGTGGGAGAGCGTGTCGGTGGAGACGGTCGCTACTACCATGGGTTACGCTGAAATGCACAACTGCCCGGAGCTGAAGAAGAGGTGCCTCGACTTCTTCATGGCGGACAAGAACTTCAAGAAGGTGGTGGTGACCGACGGCTACTTCTGGCTCATCGGACGCTTCCCCTCCATTATTTATGATATAAGAGCACGGGTTGATGAGACTTGATTCACGGCAACATCATTCTAGTCTTGTGCAGAGTCGACTATTAATTGCAACAATTCTTTTTCAAGATGTGCTACATTTTATTTTTGTGGCTGCAACATATCAGAGAAAGCATCGTATATATTCACAAAAAAAAAGAGATCATCATATATTTACAACATTTTCAAATTATTATCTCATCAAAATCAAAACATAATTGCAGAAGAAATATTATGTGTTTTCAACATAAACAAGTCTCCGGATCACAGAAAAACAAAAGAAAACTACAACGTATCAGGTAACAGTTGCAACAGTTTGACTCAACAACTCTAGAGAATAATTCTTCTACCGATCATGGGAGCTACATCATTTCTTCTATCGAGGGTCTCGACTCTGTGTCTTCTTCTTCTTCTTCAAGTTTCCGTGGCACATGACCAATTTTTTCATACTCCAACTATAAGGGAGAGCACACATATTTAAGGTCGACCGTCGCATCTCCGAAATCATTCACCACTTTGTTGCGGGAACTGTGGGCCCAATGATCTGGTTTGACCCAATGCTTGGCGTGATGCCAGATTGATCAGCCGGGACAGAACATTTCCCTAAAATCTATTGTTCTATATGTTTCTTCTCCATGTCTCGTCCATTATATATATGCAATTAAATAGCTACTCATCTTTCATTGATCGTATTCGCGGCAGCCGCGGCCAATGCCTTCATATGTTTTTTTCTTGAGAGTTGAGACAATGATGCATTCATATGTGCCTCAGTACGATCTCATTGGGTCATGGGTACCGGAGGAATGACAATCGTTCGTCCACTGAACAAGGGCACACAGAGCGAAACTCGAGCCCATGGAATTCCCTTTGAAAGGTTTAGGACACAACCCATAGAACAAAAGGCTCATTCATGATGGCCCATATCTTGTTCTGCAATTGAATTGCAGGTCTGCACGGCAAACCCTATTTGGCGCCTTCAATGCCGGCTAAAGACAATTTTGTCAACTGGCGCACACACCCCATCCGGGCTGGGCCGACCCATTTAGAATTTTTTTTCTATTTAAAATTCACAAAATGTGTGTAGGAACGACAGGTCGAACTCACGACCTCTAGTTCACATAGTAGAGCGCAAATCACTAGAATAATGTATCACTTGTGTCGTGTTACCCTTTTTTCTCTTTATCCTTTACCCAGTTCGTGGTAACCAGCCCTTCTTTGATGGAACGGTTCCTTCGTGCCTTCTCTAGTTTTCTTCAGAGAGAAAAGGGCAACAACGGTTTCCCCCCTCACTACGCCGCCAAGGCCAGGGGTTCCCTTCCCCTCCGTTCACCGCCCCAGCAACGGCTGGGGGAGGGAACCCCGGTATTTCAATCCTGGTTTATAGTTAGGGATAGGATTGTAGATTTCTTGGTCGACGTTTTGGATGGCAGCGGGACGTTGGGAATAATTGTTCCCCGATCCCAGCCACATCTCGACGGCGTGTTGTGCGATGATGTCGATGGATCGAAGGGAGTTGTTTTCTGCCATTACTCCTGTGTGGTGGATCTATTGTTCAGAGGTGTTGTCGGTGAGGTAGCGGCTGCCGCTTCGGATGGCGATGATGACGAACAGTAGGTGACAACCTCTCCGGTAATGGGTTTGTGTCTGATGGTTGGCGAATCTGTCGGTCTTCTTCGACAGCGTCGCCTGGAGACGGCGTTTTCGAGACGTGAAGCGCTCGGGGTTATTCCCCGACCGACATGCCACAGCGATAAGTGCTCTGTTATTCATTCAATCCTTTATTCGGTTCAGAAAGCTTCGATGCGATGTGGCGCCGACTGTCGTTTGGTTTGCGGCTCTATCTCGTCTACCTCTGATGGAGACGTCGAAGAAAGACGACAACAGGCTTGGATTTAGTTCAGCAATCTCTCCTCTTAAGGACTTTGTTGTAATTTTTATTTTCTTGGGGGTGGATATGTCGTTATTCCGGGACAGTTTTCTACTCTATTTCGGTGTGTGCCACACGCAATGTATGCTGGACATTTGCCTAATGAAAATGTGGTTACCCCTAAAAAAAAGTTTACGGCAACCAGCTGGTTTTGGGAAGCTTCCCAAACCGGTTTTTCTAGCTCACTGGGCGTTCTCCAAAACGGTTTTTATTCAGTTTTTTCTTGTTCATTTTTCTTTTTTATTTTCCCCTTTTTTGTCTTCTTAAATGCGCAAAAATTTGAAGTTCATGAAACATTTTTAAAACCTTTGAATTCTTTTCTTCAATTCATTAACTTTTTTTCAAACTCGTGGACTTTAAAAAAATCAATGAACTTTTTTAAATCCATGATTTTTATTCAAAATCGATGAACATTTTTGCAAAATCAGTGAACTTTTTTCAAATTCATGAACTATTTCGAAAATGAATGAACTTTTGCCAAAAAAAATTAAGTGGATGAACTTTTTTTCAAAAACTAGTCAATGTGTACGTGCAATGCACGTTAATTTGGAAGTATATTAAGTGCATGTGGATATTAAATAGGATACTATTTGCGTATTATTATGTGATTAGCATTATATTTGGCATGAAATTAACTGCACGCTAAACGTGTTGAGCACTTGACATTGAAGCAGTCTAAATCGTTGGATTGACATGATTTGATGGCCGAGATTAATTGGATCTGCCCCTTTGGGTTTTTATTTTCAAAAATGATGAACTTTTATTTGAAAATCGTTGAACTTTTTTATATTTGTGAAAAATATTCATATTTTTTCATTTAGTTTTTTTAGATTCTTTTTTGTGAACCATCAACCGGTCAATGGTTGACTTGTAAGAGGTTAACCTGTCAACTGTGAAATCTATCGATCGAGCACGAGGCACGAGCCGCACGACCGCAGCAATCGTTGCTGGGCCAGCCCATGGAGCTCGCGCGTGAGCGCCACTATAGTAGCGGGCGCATAGCCGCACATTTCCTCTCTCATTAGGGTTTCACGCTCCTCTCGGCGGCGGCGACTTTCGCCCCACGTAGAGAACCAATCTCCCCTCCCCTCCTCTCCCCGCTAGCGCTGGCGTGCTGATGGCGGGGGGCGAGGGCCTTAGGGACCCTACCGCTCGCGGAACAGAAACCTCGAGCAAGAGATCGATGGATGATCGAGCTTCGGGATCAGGATCGGGCACGCTCACCTCCGATCTGGAGGCAATGGTGGAAGAACTTGGCTTGAAAGAAGACGATCTTGAAGTGAAAGTGCGTTATATCGACTAGAGGGGGGGGGGGTGAGAATAGGCGATTTTTATGAAATTCCTCACTGAGGAATTTGTCGGTGAGGAAATTCCTTAGCGAAGAACTACTAGCAGCGGAATAAGTACTCAAAGGTAAACATAACAGAATACAAGCATAGCCATCATGATGAAATGAAGACAGACACAGAGTACAGGAAGCGTAATCACAGGATAACATAGGATGAAGACAAACAGACTGAAGAAATTGAACTGAGGAAATTGAGAAAGTCTTCAGTCAAAGTCTTCAAACACAGATATGAACAAACATACAACACAGTTATGAGGAAATGAAAGAGTTGAGGAAATAGAACCAGTAAGCTCGGTGAAGACAATGATTTGGTAGACCAGTTCTAACTGTTGTCTCATTTGTACGTCTGGTTGGAGCGGCTGGGTATTTAAACTCGAGGACACACAGTCCCGGACACCCAGTCAAGGACACTTAGTCCAAGACACCCAGTCCTCACCGTATTCTCCTTGAACTAAGGTCACACAGACCTCGTCCAATCACTCGTGGTAAGTCTTCAGGCGACTTCCAAACCTTCACAAACTTAGTCACTCGGCAATCCACAATTCCTCTTGGATGCTCTAGACCATGATGCCTAACCGTCTGGAAGAAGCACAGTCTTCAAAGGTAACAAGCGTCGGATCCACTCAGGATCAATCTCTTCAGTGATGCTCAATCACTTGGGGTTTGTAGGTGTTTGGATTTTGGGTTTTTGGTTTTTCCTCACTTGATGATTTTCGCTCAAAGTCCTCGGAGGATGGGTTGCTCTCAAATGACAAGTGTCAGTTTCTCTCGGAGCAGCCAACCAGCTAGTGGTTGTAGGGGGCGGCTATTTATAGCCTAGGGAGCAGCCTGACATGATAAGACATAAATGCCCTTCAATGATATGACCGTTAGGTTGATAGATATTTTGGAACAGCTGACGCATAGCACAGCAACGGTCGGAATTTTGAGTAGCAAAATCCTCAGGGCTATCATGTTCCTCACTGTGTAGGCAATTCGCACTGGCGAATTCCTAACTCCTCAGTCAGGACAAATTCCTCAGAGACCAGAAGAACTTCGTCTCTGTCACTGAAGAAATTGACTGAACTGTATGAGATTTTCAATGGCTTCACTCGAAGGGATTGGTAGGTGTAGGATTTTGAGTTGAGCATCACATGGAAATTTTTCCTTAGTATTTCCTCGACCCCATTTAACAGTACGGCACTTCCTATGACTCAAGAAAGAGAAAAACAAAACTATGAAAACGAAAGTCTTCAAGCTTCATATTTCTCGCATGAATATCAAGTCTTCACGGACACACCAATTTCTTCATTTTCAAAGTCTTCATGAAAGTCTTCAGAAATACCAAAATCTTCAGTCGAAGATATTCATTTTTAGGGGTCGACTTTTCCTGTAAATATTAAACTCCTCATAGACTTATAGACCTGTGTACACTCACACACGCATTAGTCCCTTAACCTATAAGTCTTCAATACACCAAAATCACTAAGGGGCACTAGATGCACTTACAATCTCCCCCTTTTTGGTCATTGATGACAATATAGGTTAAGTTTTCAACGGGGATAAACATATGAAGTGTAACTACTGATATTGAGGAATTTGATTGCAAGATATAGAAGAACTCCCCCTGAAGATGTGCATAGTGAGGAATTTGCTTTTGAAGCAATGCACACTTGAAGAGTTGAATCATGGAGATCTCCCCCTATATCTTGTAATTCATACACGCATTTAACATATAATATGAAGAATTTGAAATGCATGATGAAATATGGTGCCTGATGAAATTCAGCATGCGTGCAATAATATTAACGAGGAATAAGCATGCAGAATAGTGCATCAAGAGTATCAGAGCACAGTGCATCAAAAGTATCAGAGCACCATCGGGTTTAAGATTACAACTCGATCCAATAAAGTTTTAGAAGAACGAGAGTTGTAACTTAGCAAAAAAACATTGTATATGGGCGTTAAAATAGACCCGCTTGAAGACTAACTCAAATTTCTCCCCCTTTGTCATCGAATGACCAAAAAGATCGAAACTGAGGACTAACGCCCCTGAAGATAATCAAGTTGATGAAGGAGCGCCAGCATTGTCGGGGTCGGTTGTTGTAGTAGGGCCTGCCGCAGTGTCGTCCAAATCTTCATGCTCATCAGTGTCGCGCGATGAAGAATATGAGCTGGCCACCAGAGAAGGAACCTTGACCTTCTTGAATTTCTTCGGTGGAGGTGCAGACCAGTCAAAATCTTCATTAAGACCCATGTTCTTCAGATCTTCTTCACCATACAGATGTGACAGGATTGCCCAGGTGCGACCAAAGACTTGATGGAGGTAGTAGTGGTTTTTCTTCACTTCATTGTGTGTGGCAGTCATGTTGTGAAGAAGTGAACCAAACTAACGCTTAACCCATTTGTGATTTCGATCCACCTTTTGGTGAAGACTAAGCAGAAGTTCACGGTCTGTCATCACGCGCGGAGCAGTGGCTTGAGGAGTGGACTTGGGTGCATTGGCAGAGTCATGTGTGCCAGAGTCATCATTGGTGGAATAAGATGTAGCTTTGCGAAACTGACCATCCAATGGACGAATGCCTTCATCAATTACAGCTGGTGCCTTGCCCTTTCCATCAACTGAGGAATATGTCTGCTTGAGGACTTCAATTGGGGGCAAGTAGCTGAGATGATTCTGGAAATCAGCTTTGTAGTTGAGTGAAGACCTTGTCCTGAGGAATCTCATGATCCAAGGTGCATAAGGCTTCAGCTCAAACGGAGACAGTGCAACATTGGCCATAGTCCTCATGAAGAAATCGTGATAATTGACAGGAATGCCATGAACGATGTTGAATACCAGATTCTTCATGATGCCAACAATTTCCTCATCATGTGAGTCGTGGCCTTTGATAGGACTAATTGTCCTCGTAAGAATACGATAGACAGTTCTGGGCACGTATAGAAATTCCTTCACGAGGAATTTGGTTCGTGGTGCCTGACCTGGTTTCAAGGGCTTCATCAGCACCTGCATGTAATGATGTGTGAGCTCAGGTTCACTATAGATGCAGCGAGCTTCTTCAAGGGGAGAACTGAGTGGTAGAGCACGAAGCAATTCAGAGGATGGTGCAGTGTAGTGAGTGTTTTCAGACATCCAGTCCAGCACCCATGAATTCACATCTTCAGCATTTCCGGTGATATGCAGCATTGCATAGAATTGAAGAATCAGTTCTTCATTCCAATCGCAGATGTCAGAGCAAAAATTGAGCAGTCCAGCGTCGTGAAGAACACTGAGGACTGGTGCGAAGCACGGCAGAGATTCCATATCCACGTGAGGAATATGCTCATGGTAGAAAATCTTCTCCTTGTTGAACAACACCGAGGAATAGAAATTGGCTTGACTAGCAGTCCAGAAACGCCTCTTCCTAATGCGAGCAGAGTCATATGGGTTGTAATCTTCGAAGAATACGTGCTCGCCGAAGAAATCATCAGCCTTGAACTTTTTCTTGCATGAGAATGGATACTTTGGCTTCGGCAGAGGAGTGTCAGTGAGTTGCATCACGACCTCAGGAATCTTAATCGCAGGTTCTTTAGGCTGAGTAATTTCTGGTTCTTCCTCAGTGGCAGTCTGCATTGTTGGTTGTTCAGCAGCAGCAGTTTCTTGTAACGCCCTGAGTCCGATGTGCCAGGTGTCCTCCAGTTATTCGCTGTCGTTGCCATGTCTTTTGCTTGCGTGTTGCATTTCATCATGTCATCATGTGCATTGCATCATCATGTTTTCAAAACTTGCATCCGTCCCGGCCTCCCCGTTCCTTTCGTTGTCCATTCTGAGTCCAACCACACTTGCACGCGCCCGCGGTATGTCCGTAATATTATTTTATAAGTGGCCGGAAAATGTTCTCGGATTGGGTTGAAAGTTGGCGTGTGGTCTTATTATAGTGTAGATAGACCGCCTGTCATGTTTCATCGCATTCGGAGTTCGTTTGATAGCCCAACCGTTAAACTATAGCGGCATTATAGCCGGGCACGCGTCGAATGTTTTCGGTCTCCAGAAACAGTCGCCGGGCCTCTCTCTCTTCCCTCCTCTCAGCCCACTACCACTCACCGTCAGGCCCTACCTAAACTCTCTCGTCAGCCTG
The DNA here is from genome assembly GCA_034509565.1 of Triticum monococcum. Lineage (NCBI taxonomy): Eukaryota > Viridiplantae > Streptophyta > Magnoliopsida > Poales > Poaceae > Triticum > Triticum monococcum. Next base: position 133,655,188 of record CM067847.1, read on the forward strand.
TGGCCCTCCTCGCGCGCGCCCCCGAAAGCTGTCCCGGACCCGACCCGGGCAGTCGTCACCGTTGGATCCGGAACATCCCCAAACATCTACAAAACGTCTTCGTTTTTCTGTTTGGGCTACCTAACCTATTTTTTCCCTAACCGTCCGATTTTGATCGGAGGGACGAGATAGCCCCTAAACTTAATCCCACCGCTATATAAAAGAGGACCAAACCCTAAAATCTAGGGAGATGTCCCATCCATCAAATCCTCCGCCGCCGCCATTGTTTTTTCTCCCACCTCGGGATTCCCTTTGCACCAACCAGACACCACCTCTCGATCCCCACCTTCTCATCAATTTCAGCGCCACCCAACCAGCATCCCCTCGCTGTAGCTTCCTCGATCTGGTATGGGAGAGGAGCTCCCGATCGAGTCCCTCGTCGCCGGATCAGGCCAAGATCCCCTCGAACCCTCTCCTTCCCTTCCTCCCTTTCCCGTTATTCTCTCTGCCCCCTTCTCTCTCTCATATGAAGCTCTCTGTCTCCTAGGAACCCCGCATGGCCAACAACCTCGAGTGGCCATGGAAGGCCGCCACCAAGTTCACCCACAACGCCGGGAACCGCTCCGCCATGACCGGATCTGCCCGTCCGTCACCGTTTCCGGCCGGATCCTCAAGTCCCGCTCCAGATTATCTCTGGAGCCGTCGTGTCATGCTACTTCCAGACGCGTCAAGGAGCGAGGCGTTCGTCCTCTTTGGCCGGAGCCTACCAGCCTTTGCATAGCCGCTGCTCCCTGCCTCATCCGCCCTCCCTTCAACATGTTCGCCAAGTCCCTCTACCAGAGCTCCCCCGCATCGCCCGGCTTCTAGCTCCTCGCCGTCGGCTGCATCGAGCAGCAGTAGCGAGCGCGTCAATCGACGATTCCTGCCCGCGTTGACCGAGCCATGACCCCCTCCCTCTGCTTCGCTCGCGCAGCCCAGCGCCTCCCCTTCGCCCATTGACCCCAGCTCAAGCCGGCCCACTCCTCCACCGACTGGGCTTGGCCCGATGTAAGCAGCTCCTGTCCTTTCCTCTGATGGGCCAACCAGATCCGGCCCGTATCGTGTTTTTTTTACATAGAGCGTTTTCCCATTTTTTTCCAGGGAATTGCACTTTTGCAGATCAGCCCCTAAACTTCATGCATTTCATTACTCACAAACGGTGCATCATATGTTAAAACTTTAAATATGAAAAATGTTTAGATTTTTGTGTAGGTCCATAATATGCCACTTTCGATCATGTTTAAAATGCTTAAAATGTTGTTTGTTTAAATTTGCTCAAATAACTTGTTAAAAATGTTTTATTTCATAACTAAATAACCGTAGCTCGGTTTTAAATAATCTTTATATGTAAATGGGGTAGAAAAATGCCTAGTTTAACATGGTGTACTTGTTTTGCATGTTTAATAACTCTAAAATTGTGTTTAGGACAGAACAGTACCAAACCTAATTTATGTATATGGGGTTTTACCGGAATTGTTGTTCGTTACTCCCGGCCTCATTTAAACTTGACTAGATAGGTAGTTTTCATTTGCTTCACCCTCTTGCCATGGTTAACAACATTTAATATTGTTGGGTACATAAACGAGATCGAACTAAATAACTTGAACGTGGTGTTTCGTCAATATGCAGCGGGGATGCATATTGAGCTCCACTTAATTTGTAGGATTGCTTGTGCACTTTGCCATGCCATGCTTCATTAAGCCGGACACGCATCATACTCGATTGTGCATCATGCCATGATTATGTGATGGTTGTTTACTTTGTTGTTTGTTTCTTTCCGGGTTACTTCTCGCGTTAGCTTCGGTTTCGTTCCGGAGTTGTGAGGATCCGTTCATCTACGTCCGTTTGTCTTCTTCATGGACTCATTCTTCTTCCTTGCGGGATCTCAGGCAAGATGACCATACCCTCGAAATCACTTCTATCTTTGTTTGCTAGTTGCTCGCTCTTTTGCTATGCCTATGCTGTGATACCTACCACTTGCTTATCATGCCTCCCATATTGTTGAACCAAGCCTCTAACCCACCTTGTCCTAGCAAACCGTTGTTTGGCTATGTTACCGCTTTGCTCAGCCCCTCTTATAGCGTTGTTAGTTGCAGGTGAAGATTGAAGTTTGTTCCTTGTTGGAACATCGAGATGTTGTTCCTTATTGGAATATGTTTACTTGTTGGGATATCACAATATATCTTATTTAATTAATGCATCTATATACTTGGTAAAGGGTGGAAGGCTCGGCCTTATGCCTGGTGTTTTGTTCCACTCTTGCCGCCCTAGTTTCCGTCATATCGGTGTTATGTTCCCGGATTATGCGTTCCTTACACGGTTGGGTAATAATGGGAACCCCTTGACAGTTCGCCTTGAATAAAACTCTTCTAGCAATGCCCAACATTGGTTTTACCATTCGCCACCTAGCCTTTTCTTTTCCCTTGGGGGTCGCGCGCCCAAGGGTCATCATTATTTTAAACCCCTGAGCCAGTGCTTCTCTGAGTGTTGGTCCAACTTGTCAGCTGCCGGTGGCCACCAGGGGCAACTTTGGGCTGGCCTACCCGTACCTAAGACAATCTGAGTGTGCCCTGAGAAAGAGATATGTGCAGCTCCTATCGGGATTTGTCGGCACATTCAGGCGGTGTTGCTGGTTTAGTTTTACCTTGTCGAAATGTCTTGTAACTGGGATTCTGAGTCTGATCGGGTCTTCCCGCTAGAAGGAATATCCTTCGTTGACCGTGAGAGCTTGTCATGGGCTAAGTTGGGACCCCCTGCAGGGATTTTAACTTTCGAAAGCCGTGCCCGCGGTTATGGGCAGATGGGAATTTGTTAACGTCCGGTTGTAGAAAACCTAAAGTTGACCTTAATTAAAATGCATCAACCGCGTGTGTAACCGTGATGGTCTCTTTCCGGTGGAGTCCGGGAAGTGAACACGGTGTTGGAGTTATGCTTGACGTAGGTTGTTCTAGGATCACTTCTTGATCATAGTTTCTCGATCGCGCTTTGCCTTCTCTTCTCGCTCTCATTTGCGTATGTTAGCCATCATATATGCTAGTCGCTTGCGGCAGCTCCACCTCATACCTTTACCTTACCCATAAGCTTAAATAGTCTTGATCGCGAGGGTGCGAGAATGCTGAGTCCCCATGACTCACAGATACTTCCAAAACCAGCTTGCAGGTGCCGTCGAACCGTGCAGATAACGCAACCAAGCTCAAGGAGGAGTTCAATGAAGATCTTGTCCTTTGTGTTGTTTTGTTCTAGTTGATCAGTAGTGAGGCCCAGTTGGGGTCGATCGGGGATCTCTGTAGCATTTGGGGTAGTCTTATTTTATTTTGGTTCCGTAGTCGGACCTTGATTGTATCTGGTTGATGTTGTTGGATTTCGGGTTCCGGCAGACCCTTGAGGTTCGAACACTGGGGTGCGCGCGGAGATTTCGCCTTCTACCTACCTGCACCCCTCCGCCTCGCTAAGATCTAAGCTATGGAAAGAACAGCACAAGAGACACAGGGTTTATACTGGTTCGGGCCACCATTGTGGTGTAATACCCTACTCCAGTGTGTGGTGTGGTGGATTGCCTCTTGGGCTGCTGATGATGAGCAATACAAGGAAGAACAGCCTCACGAGGGTCTGTTCTTGGCTGAGGGGATGAACTGCTAGGAGGAGTTCAGTCACCCTTCTCTCTCTCTCTCTCTCTTTCTCTCTCTCTCTCTCTCTGTGTGTGTGTGTGTGTGTGTGTGTGTGTGTGCAATGCTACTCGGTCCGATTTTCCTCTCGATCTCGATCCCCCTACCCTGTGGGTGGCTAGTCCTATTTATAGGCAAAGGCCCTGGGCCTCTTCCCAAATATTGAGCGGGAAGGGCACCAACAATTGGGCATTTTGAAGGGGAACATCTGGTACACTTATCCTGACTAAAGTTGGTCCTCGCCTGCCAAAGGCTCTGGTGGTGACGCTGGCTTGGGCTCCACAATGACTTCCTCCCTGCCGTTGGACTGGTCTTGGTCTCGTTGCACCAAAACAGGTGCCTTTGCTTGATGCTCTCACCTGCGCTTGCTCCCTTTGCACCAAAGAGGAAAGGAGGACACTGCGCGGGCTGGCGCCCGCCTAGCACCCTTGGTCGTCATGGCTTGCGTCACGGGCACCTCGTGAGGTACCCCGCCTTGATCTCTCCGCCTCCTCGCGAGCCAGCCTGATGAGGCCGTGCCTGAGGAAGCTCCGTGTCGTCCGCCCCGCGAGGCTTGGCCCCTCACGAGGGTCTTGGGTCTGTGTTGATGAAGACGGGCCGTGCTGGGCCCCCTTTTGAGCCACGCCGTAGGCCTTAGGCAGGCAAGTCTGGGGATCCCCATTCCTAGAACGCCGACAGTAGCCCTCGGGCCCAAGGCGCGCTCGGACTTGGCCGTGCAGGGAGGCGAAAGGGCAAGAGCGAAGTGCCGCGGGCCCTAACAGCCTGCGGCCTTGGGCGCCACGTGGCGGTTGATTGGACATGGGCGTCTCCACTTCCCCATGGCGCCTCGGCAACTGCACGGATTGGACAAGTCCCTGCATGCAAAGCGGTTCATGATTACCTGCGATCGTGGGGGCCGACGGTTGGCCCTCGCCGGCTATAAGTACGGATCGGCGCGCGCCCTTCCACTTCATCCCCCCTTGCTTCTCCTTCTTCTTCATGGCCCCGTCGAGGAGGTTCTTGGCCGTAGAGAAGGGGAAGGCTCGCCAGGTTGAGCCTGCCTCTCCCCCGCCCAAGCGCGGCCGAGGGCGCCCTCGCAAACATCCTGTGGCCACCACGGCAGCTCCCCGTGGCCGTGGAGACGATTTCCAGCACGGTGACGGGCGGACTGCTGCGGCCGGGGGAGCGTGCTTCGGTCGCACGTTCCCCTAGGCCGTGCTTTCGCGCTGCAGAGTTGCTGCCGAAGTTCGTTGTGTGGTCGGCGGTGCCGACGAGCACCCGGCTTCAACTTCCTAGCTTCCTCCTCGGCGAGCTCCCGGCCGGCGCCCTGGGCGGCCTCTGGCTTCAGGCAGACGGCTGCTGCAGCTGGGCCTCATGGGCTTCACTGGAGGTCTCCGCAGCCGGGAGCCTGGCCTTGACCCGTGGTTGGCAGACGTTTGCCCCCGCGCGTGGCCTGAGCCGTCGGTGCACCCTGCACTTCAAGTTTGACGGCGATGCCACCCTCTACGTGAGGGTGTTTGGGGAAGATGGTCGCCGTGCAGGGTGCTGCCCTGAGGACGACGACCGCGGCCGGGAACCCAGCCCCGGCGATGATGGAGAGGACAACGCTCGCGTGATTGGCGGCGCTCAGGGTTCCCCAAGCTTCACCGGTTCTTCTTCAGGCGGCGACTCTTCTAGCGGTGGCCGCGGTCAGCCTCCACGCCGTCGTACCTGCTTGGGAGGTGGTAGCATGTCTGCCCGCCGTCGCACCTCGGTGAAGCGCGAGAGGGAGTCTGCCTGAGCCCCGAAGGCAGCTCGAGTCTTCCCTGCAGGCCGGTGTGAGGCGAGCTGCGCCTGATTTGTTCTTTCTTTTCCCTTTTCCCGCGTAAAAAGACAGTAGCGTGGTGCCCCGCGGGGGCGTGTTTGGGTTATTGCTGTTAATCATCGCTTTGCTTCCGTTATCGTGCCTTCCGGCTACGTGCCCGCGTGTGGATAGTTCCCGGCCCCAGCCGTGGGGGGGGGGGGGGGGGCGACCGACCCAGGCCCTGTGTTCGTGTCACGGTGCTCGTGGGGCACGGACTGGAGGGGTGCTCATGTAATGGACCCAGGTCACGAAACCTTTGAACGACTAGGACAGGAACACTCGCGAGGGCGCTCGGCTGCCCCCTCGCGAGGCCTTTCATAAGAGAAATCGAGGCAGGAGAGTGAAAAGTCGAAGAACCACAAGCCAAAGACGGCAACAACTTCAATAAAACTTCGAATGAGAATGAACAAGCCAACTGCGGAAAGCAAATGAAAAAGCCGCGTCCGGCACCTAATCTAGTCTTCGACGTCTTCTCACCAGCGCAGAGCTAAGTGCTGCCACTGGGCATGGGAGGGAGCCCCATGGCCTGAGGCCGACGCTCCTGAGACTCCGGGGCGTGTACAGCCCCAACTCATTATTACGTGAGAGTGTCACGGGCGGCGAGCTTCACAGGCGTTCGCCTTCTTCACAGGCTCCGGGCCTTTTCCAAAACGCGACAGCTTCACAGGCATTTGCCTTCTTCATAGGCTCTGGGCCTTTTCCAAAACGCGACAGCTTCACAGGCATTCGCCTTCTTCACAGGCTCTGGGCCTTTTCCAAAACGCGACAGCTTCACAGGTATTCGCCTTCTTCACAGGCTCTGGGCCTTTTCCAAAACGCGACAGCTTCACAGGCATTCGCCTTCTTCACAGGCTCTGGGCCTTTTCCAAAATGCGTCAGCTTCACAAGCATTCGCCTTCTTCACAGGCTTTGGGCCTTTTTAGGGGTAGAACCTCCAGAGGTGCTGGATGTTCCATGCGTTCTGGACCGGCACCCCCTCCTGAGTCTCCAAGCGCGCGGAGCCAGGCCTGGAAACATGAACAACCTTGAACGGGCCCTCCCACATGGAAGAGGGCTTGTGCAGTCCCTCCCTGGAGAGAACCCGCGTGAGCACGAGGTCTCCTACCTCGAGAGTTCTGGGGCGGATGTTGCGGCAGTGATATCGTCACAGTGCTTGCTGGTACCTCGCAGCTTGCAGCGCGGCTTCTCGGTGACGTTCCTTCCCCAGCACGAGGTCCATCCCCCGCATGGCGTCCCGCTGCGCCTCATCGAACGCTAGGACCTGCGCGGAGCGACGTCTGACCTCGTGAGGGAGGACCGCTTCGGCTCCGTAGACCAGGAAGAACGGGGTCTCTCCAGTCGGCTTGGTCGCGGTTGTGCGGATGGACCACAACACGGACTGAAGCTCGTCGTACCAACCTCTGCTGCAGGCCTCCAGCTTCTTCTTGAACGTCCTGGTCTTGAGGCCCCTCAGGACCTCTGTGTTGGCTCGCTCGGCCTGGCCGTTGCTTCGGGGGTGCGCCATCGAAGCGTAGCATATCTGCATTCCAAGGTTAGCACAGTATGTTTTGAAGAGGTTACTGGTGAACTGCGAACCGTTGTTTGTGATGATGCGGTTCGGCACCCCGAACCGGCTCACGATGCCCCTGATGAACTTGACCGCGGAACCCGCGAGGATGGTGCGGACGGCCTCTACTTCAGCCCACTTGGTGAACTTATCCATGGCGACGTAGAGGTAGCGGTAGCCCCCTGGCGCCCGAGGAAACGGGCCCAGGATGTCCAGCCCCCAGACTGCGAATGGCCACGAAAGGGGTATAGTCTGCAGGCCTCCTGCCGGCTGATGGATCTGCTTGGCGTGGAACTGGCAGGCCTCACAAGCTTTCAACACTTCGACGGCGTCATTGAGTGTGGTGGGCCAATAAAACCCACTGCGGAACACCTTGCCGACGAGGGTCCGCGATGATGAATGATGTCCATAGTCTCCGCCGTGTATATCTTCCAGCTGTTCCTTTCCTTGCTCCCTGGAGATGCAGAGCAGGGATACATTGTTTGGTCGCTTCCGGTAGAGCTCTCCATCCTTGATGCAGTATGTCGTGGCCTGCCGTGCCACACGCTCCGCTTCCTCCTCCTTCTCCGGTAGGGTCCCTTGTGTTAAGTAACTCCGGAGCTCCGTGATCCAGCACCCCTCCTGAGGTTCCATCGTCAGGAGCAGGCGTACTCCTGAGGCCGGGCCACAGACCGGGACTCCTGAGGCAGGTGGCTGGGGGAGCTCCTCTCGAGGCTGAGCCGTGTTTGACAATGACGGCAGGGCTGAGGGCTTGAAGAGCCGCTCCTCGAAGACACCAGGCTCCTGAGGTAACCGCCTGGACGCCCGTTTGGCGATGTCGTCGGCCTCCTGATTGGTGCCGCGGGGCACATGCTGCAACTCCAACCCCCAGAACTGCTTCTCCATCCTGCGGACCTCCGCAAGGTAGGCTTCCATGTGCTCATCTTTTGGCTCGTACACCTTGTTGGAGAAATTGACAAGGAGCTGCGAATCGCCCTTGATGGTGAGGCGTTTCACCCCCAGGGCAGCTGCGGCCTTCAAGCCCGCTATTAAACCTTCATACTCCGCTATGTTGTTGGAGACCTTTTCACCTTGCTGGAAACAGAGCTGTTTAACGTCGTAGAGCTTGTCATGAGTGGGCGATATAAGCACCGCCCCAGCCCCAGCGGCATGCCTGGAGAACGCCCCATCGAAGTACATGACCCAGCCTTCTGGCGCCTTGCTTCCCGGGGAGAGGGACCGATCCTCGTCGGCCTTGAGGCCTGGTGCCTCCGTCCATTCTGCCACAAAATCCGCTAATGCTGCTCCCTTGATGACTCTGGTCGTGCTGAATTCGAGCTGAAACGCTTGCGGTTCTATGTTCCACTCAGCGACCCTTCCAGCTGAGTTAGGGCTCCTGAGCACTCTCTCCAGGGGGTATGACGAGACGACCTTGATGGGGTGACCTTGAAAATAGTGCCGCAGCTTGCGCGAGGCCACCAGTAGCGCGAGGAGGAGCTTCTGAGGCATGGGGTACCGTGCCCTCGCGTCCCGCAACACCGTGCTGACGAAGTAGACTGGGTGCTCAACGAGGTTGGGTCCGTCAGTGCTGGTGGCGCCCTCCGGAGACCATGGCGCCTCCTGAGGCTGGCCATCTGGGAGAGGGGCCTCTTCCACCTTCGGTGCACTCCTCTGCGGCGGCTGATCCTCCTCAACCGCGGTGGCGGTTTCTGTGGGCCTTCCTTGTTCCTGTTTTGCCTTGTCCCGGGCTGCTGCTGTGGTTTTGATTCGACGCTCCTCCCTAACCGCCACCAGGGCTACGCTGGCGGAGTAGGGAGTGGCGGCGAGGTAAAGCACCAGGGGCTCTTGAGGGCGCGGAGCCACCATGACCGGAGGGCTGGTTAGGTATCTCTTGAGATCCTGAAACGCCTTGTCGGCCTCTTCAGTCCATTCAAAGGGCCCCTTTTTCTTCATTAGCTGGAAGAAGGGTAGCGCTCGCTCCCCCAACTTGGAGATGAAGCGCCCTAGCGCGGTCACGCGCCCAGTGAGCTTCTGCATTTATCTGAGGGTCTTTGGCGGGCTCATGTCCTCGACCGCCTTGACCTTTTCCGGGTTAGCCTCGATGCCTCAGTGGGACACGAGGAAACCAAGAGCTTGCCCGAGGGGACTCCGAACACACACTTCTCTGGGTTGAGCCGCAGGTTCACTACGTTGAGGCTCGAGAAGGTTTCCTCCGGGTCTTGTATCAGGGTCCCGGCCTCCCGAGACTTCACCACAATGTCATCGACATAAGCCTCGACATTCTTCTCGAGCTGCGGGCCCAAGGTGATGTGCATCAGCCGCTGAAAGGTCGCCCCTGCGTTACGCAGCCCGAATGGCATGCAGGTGTAGCAGTACACCCCACACGGGGTTAGGAAGGCTGTCTTTTCGACGTCTTCTACCGCCATCTTGATTTGGTGATACCCAGAGAAGGCATCCAAGAAGCATAGCAGGTCGCATTCTGCGGTGGAATCGACGATCTGGTCGATGCGGGGGAGCGGGAACGAATCTTGCGAGCACGCCTTGTTGAGGTTGGTGAAGTCGACACACATGCGCTCCTTCCCTCCCTTCTTTGGCACAACGACAGGGTTGGCCAACCAATCCGGGTATCGGACCTCGCGAATGACCCCAGCGGCTTCTAGTTTGCGGGTCTCTTGGACGATGAAGGCCTGCTTTTCTGTGGACTACTGCCTTGCCTTCTGCTTCACAGGGCGCACGTTGGGGCACACGTTGAGGTGATGCTCGATTACGCTCCTAGGGATCCCCACCAACTGGTCAGGCTCCCAAGCGAATACCTTCTTGTTTGCGCGCAGGAACCTGACCAGGGCCTCCTCCTGCTCGGGCTCGAGGTTGGCGCCTATGGTGAAAGTGGCATTGGTGGACCCGTCCTCATCGACGGGTATCTGCTTGGTTTCTGCCTTGTCTTGGGTGAACAACTGTTTCTTCTTAGCGGGTGCAGCCCCCCTTGGGCTCGGGGGTCTCCGAGTCGGCGGGCTGTGCCGTCGCCGCCGTCTTGAAGGCGACCTTGAGCACTCGCAGCGCGTCTCCAGTGTCCCTGTGCACGGTGAGGACACCGCTGCTCCCGGGCATCTTCATGAGGTTGTACGCCGGGTGTGTCGCGGCCATGAACTGGGCCAGCGCTGGGTAGCCGAGGATGGCATTGTAGGGGAGGCTGATGGGGGCGATGTCGAAGTCGACCAGCTTCGTGCGGAAGTTGTTGTAGGTGTCGAAGGTTACTGGGAGCCGGAATTGTCCCAAGGAGCTGGATGATCCGCCCCCAACGCCTGAGAAGGGCCGGCTGGGTTGCAGCCATTCCAGGGGTATGCATAGGAGGTTGAAGGCCTCAACCGAGAGCACGCTGAGGCCCGCACCGCCATCGATGAGAGTTCTGGTGATGGCCACCTGGCAGATGGTGGGGGTGCACAGCATGGGGAGCGCACCCGAGCAGGCCGAGTTGGAGGGGTGGTCCTCCGAGCTGAAGGTCAGGCCGGCCTTGGGCGCCGCCCGGTCCGGGAGAGCCCCTTGCCGTGTGGAAGCGGCACCGACCCGGCGGATGAACGACTTGACGTGGTGACTCGTAGGCGGCTCCTGCGAGCCGCCTAGGAGGGCAGCGACGACCGGGGGTGTTGGTGTAGCATGGTGGGCGGGGAAGAGGCTGCGGAGCTCTTCCCAAGAGGCCACGGAGGCTGCCGGCAGGTGGAGCAGCCATGCGCGCAGAGCGCCGGTGAGGGCCATGGGGAGCCAGTTGGCCATGACCCTATCGTAACCTCCAGCTTCGAGGATGGCCTCCTCGTACACCAGCAAGGAGGCCAGCAGATCAGTCGCGCCGCTGTAGCGCGGCGGCGTCGTTGGCTTGAACTTGTCCGGCCACCGTACCCGTTGCAGGGCTGGGGCCAGGGCTCGGAGCCCCCTGGCCCCCGTGCTGGCGCCAGCGGCCGGAGCGAGCGGCGCGCTACTCATCGCGAGGCAAGTCATGGCGGTGGCGGAAGGGAAAACTCCGGTGCACCCCTACCTGGCGCGCCAAATGTCGGATTTCGGGTTCCGGTAGATCCTTGAGGTTCGAACACTGGGGTGCGCGCGAAGATTTCGCCTTCTACCTACCTGCACCCCTCCGCCTCGCTAAGATCTAAGCTATGGAAAGAACAGCACAAGAGACACAGGGTTTATACTGGTTCGGGCCATCATTGTGGTGTAATACCCTACTCCAGTGTGTGGTGTGGTGGATTGCCTCTTGGGCTGATGATGATGAGCAATACAAGGAAGAACAGCCTCGCGAGGGTCTGTTCTTGGCTGAGGGGATGAACTGCTAGGAGGAGTTCAGTCACCCTTCTCTCTCTCTCTCTCTCTCTCTCTCTCTCTCTCTCTCTCTCTCTCTCTCTCTCTCTGTGCGATGCTACTCAATTCGATTTTCCTCTCGATCTCGATCCCCCTACCCTGTGGGTGGCTAGTCCTATTTATAGGAAAAGGCCCTGGGCCTCTTCCCAAATATTGAGCGGGAAGGGCGCCAACAATTGGCCATTTTGAAGGGGAACATCTGGTACACTTATCCTGACTAAAGTTGGTCCTCACCTTCCAAAGGCTCTGATGGTGACGCTGGCTTGGGCTCCACAATGACTTCCTCCCTACCGTTGGACTGGTCTTGGTCTCTTTGCACCGAAACGGGTGCCTTTGCTTGATGCTCTCGCCTGCGCTTGCTCCCTTTGCACCAAAGAGGAAAGGAGGACACTACGCGGGCTGGCGCCCGCCTGGCACCCTTGGTCGTCATGGCTTGCGTCACGGGCACCTCGTGAGGTACCCTGCCTTGATCTCTCCGCCTCCTTGCGAGCCAGCCTAATGAGGCCATGCCTGAGGTAGCTCCGTGTCGTCCGCCCCGCGAGGCTTGGCCCCTCACGAGGGTCTTGGGTCTGTGTTGATGAAGACGGGCCGTGCTGGGCCCCCTTTTGAGCCACGCCGCAGGCCGCAGGCAGGCAAGTCTGGGGACCCCCGTTCCCAGAACGCCGACAGATGTAATGGCATTTATGTACTTGGCATGACGTGGCGAGTGTAAGCCAACTATGTATCTCTTTCCCTTATGTATTACATGGGTTGTGTGAAGATTACCTCACTTGCGACATTGTTTTCAATGCGGTTATGCCTCTAAGTCGTGCTTCGACACGTGGGAGATATAGCCGCAGCGAGGGCGTTACAAGTTGGTATCAGAGACTTCCCCGACCTTAGGAGCCCCCCCTGCTTGATCGAATTAGCTGCCGTTGTTGAGTCTAGAAAAATGTTTTGAGTCATTTAGGAATTATATATCGGAGAGTTAGGAATTCTTTTTACTCCCCAGTCCCTTCATCGCTCTGGTAAGGCATCCTGACGTAGAGTTTTGATTCTTCTCTTCTCAAATTTCACTAATTTTTTTTAGGATCACGCGGGTATCTTGGAATCGTTCTGATGGTTTTGTGACGAGAACATTGTTCTTGGTGCCTCCTGTCATTTAGGGGTTGTGGCAATGTCCCGGGGAGTTGAGCTCTGAGGTGTTGTCGTCACAATTTTATCGTTGCAGTTCTGAAATACCTGAGATTAGTTTCGCCGACATCGAAAATCTCTTTTATGCAGTTGTTGGTGAGATAACCTCGACACCACCCAGTACTGGGGCGGGAGTTCGGGAGTATTGCCATAACTTGTATAACGGATGCTTTTCGAAGGTTGAGGTAGACGATTTCCGAAGGTTTCTTGGTTATGTGTTGAAGGATGGATACAGCTAGATGTAGGATTTGTTAGTTTTGGGTGAGATATTATGCTTCCCCTGTATCCCTAACACCTGATTGCATAACCGGAAAGTTTCGGGAGTTTATAAGTGGGAAATCAAGTAGCTCTTAGGATATCTTTCCGACGGATGTATGATATGAAATTGGGGTTCGACGTCTAGTGGTCCGCCTATTCACGGTCGGTTTTACAGTGGTCTCGTTGTGTCTTAAAGAGTCCTTGACTATGCCGACTCGGGGACGCTTCATATGTCATGTGCACTGCCTTGTACATGATGGTGCTGTACGATCGAGCCCGTGTAGGCCCCACCACGAAAACTTCGGACGAAATCTCTATCATATGTTTGTTCTGGCTTATTCTGCAAGCCAAAACTTTGTTTTGTTTTGAGTTGTGGTATTCGAGTTGCTTCGAAGTCAAGAGTTTATTCCATACCTTTCCAAACCGGTGTGCTCATACTCCGATGTGATTACCAATCCTTCTTGATAATTGAGATTATCATGTCAATCCTTTTCAACCGGTGTGTCTCTCTTCAAGTGGTTCCGATCTTTTCAACATCCGCAAGATTAATTATCAGTTCTTCTCAACGGTGTTTGCTTCATCCATCCTAAATTGCCTTTGTTTTCCCGCCCACCCACCCTTTTTCTTCAAGGAATCCGATGTTTTAATCAAGTATCCTTTATATTCTCGTGAAGTCTCTCCATTCCTTTTCCGTCAATGTTCTTACCCGGTGATTCTCATGAAGATACTAAGGAAGCTCCATGTTCATCATTCATCATTCTTTTCTTCTCCGGTGGTTTCAAGTCAAGCTTTGTTGATCATATCCTTTCCTCGTTTCAATGCTTTCTCATGCCGGTGCAATTCTTAATCGTTCACCTCTAGCTATACTATTGTCCCGGAGTGCTCAAGATATCTCAGAAGGCTCGTCTTTTCATTCAAGATCAGTTCTACGTATTTCGAGGTTGTTATCTCATTCAAGCCATTTAAATTCAATGGGTGCATTCTCTCTTTTAAATCATTTCAACGGTGTTTCTTTTGAGTGGGCCCTAACCCACAGGTCTTTTCCCAGGATCTTACCTGACTCTTCTTATTTTACCGGAGCTATTCTCAAATCTTTCAAAGTTTGACGTAAGAATGAATCATCATCAGTCATATGTATTTCTCCAAGATCATTCAAATTCTTTTCATCGTTGGCTCAACTTTTCCATTCTTCATTCAGGTGTGCCTCAATAATTCTTGGTGGTGCTTCTCGCTGTCATTCTCATCATTTGAAGACCAAAGAAGTTTTTTTTTTCGTCAATCTTGCTCTTTTCTCTTCAAGATTCATGGTTCTAGTCCGAGGCCATCCTCTCATAATTGTTTTGATTGTGAAAATTCTTTTTACCTATCCATAGCAATTCAATATTCTTCTCAGTTTGTTATCCGGAGTCCATCAATTCTAGATTATTCATGTCAGCTTCCAATTATCATTCTCAAATCTTACCGGTGCATCATTCAAATATTCTCTAATCAATTCGTGATCTCTTCGTTCTCCCATATATAAATTCTCTCAAGTATCTTTGTTCGTTTCATAATTCTTCCCGGTGTTCCTTTATCTTCCCTTCGGTCATTTTAATTCTTACGGTGGTTCGTGCAAGATTCCTCTTCTTTCATTATCGTATCAATTCATTCGCTGTTTCGATTCCACCGGTGTTTCGTTGAAGACCTTATCAAGTTGGCGCGATATCTATCTTAATCCTTTCTTCGAGAATAAGTAGTGTGCCAAATCCATTGTTTATCATCAATTTAATTGATGAAGGACAAGCATAATGTAATTCTTATTCTTGTTTTATCCTAATGACTAATTCTTTATTCCGGAGGCCCTTCAAACTCTCAGTTTCATTTGTTTATGTTCTCTTTTTCCCGGAGTTCCAACCTCTTTCAATTATATTATCATGGAGATCTCTATCTAAATCATTGCAAGGATTCAATCTTATTCTTTTCATCATTCAATTATTTTGGATCATTCTTTTGTTTACTGGAGTTCTTCATGAAATTTCTGCTTGATAGTCCATAAAGAACTTAATCCATTCTCGAAACGTTCATCAAGATTATTTTTAGAGGAGTTCAAGCTTTCTTCTTCTTGCAATCCAGAGTGCAATTCTTTCTACCATGTTATTGGAGGTGGTATTATGTCATTCTTGATAATTTGAGTTCATGTTTCATGATTCACTTGTTGTTAAGAATGAGGTATTTTAAACCCATAACTTTCTTCCATGGAGTTATCTTGTGTTATATTTCACCTAAAGCTTTTTCCTAAGGATTGTTGCTAATTATGGTGCTTATAAATGATCCAAGTTCTTCTTTTATCCTCACGGTGAAATAGTTTCTCGTCTCCTTGTTCTTATCAATCCAATATATTGTTTCCATTAGTGGCAGAATTTCACCTCATAATTTTGAGATGTTTTAAATAAGCCCACAACAAGCTTATTATTTTCGTTGTTGGTTTTTCCAACAACTCCGTTCGACCCTTCCCCTAAATACCTCTTCAAGCTCTTTTGTGGCAGAAGTTGGCATTTTCTTCTCAATTCTCCTATGGCAATTATCTATCTTCTATTCTTCTGTTCCGGAGGCATTGTGATGTTGCCTCAACCCATCTTCTCGGATTGTCAGGACCATGTTTTGATCGTGCTTATCCTTTTAACTGGAGTATTGTGTCCCTTTTCTCAAGCTCTTTCATTTTATCAAGTTTTTCATCTCTTTTAAACCGGAGTGATGTCCGAGATCTTTCTTACCCCTTGTTCCATTCATTCAATACTTACGGAGGTAGTGTATTGTGATTTCATCAAGTATCTTCTCATCTTATCAAGTTCTTATTCAATTCCTGTTCTTTTCAACCGGAGTGCTGACCGAAGTTGTTCTTCATTGTTCCTCTTTTCAACTTCGTTCATCTCTGTTGTATTCTTTTCTTGAAATGACTTAAATTTTCAAGGTTCTTTGGTTTCATTCATTTTTCAAAGAAGCAACTTAGCTTTACCTCTTCTCTTTCTCTTCCGTTTTTCCCTCCGGTGCCATTCTAGATCTCGGGAGGAGATCCTCTCGTAGTGGTGGAGTGTTGTAACGCCCCGAGTCCGATGTGCCAGGTGTCCTCCAGTTATTCACTGTCGTTGCCATGTCTTTTTCTTGCGTGTTGCATTTCATCATGTCATCATGTGCATTGCATCATCATGTTTTCAAAACTTGCATCCGTCCCGGCCTCCCCGTTCCTTTTGTTGTCCGTTCTGAGTCCAACCACACTTCCACGCGCCCGCGGTATGTCCGTAATATTATTTTATAAGTGGCTGGAAAATATTCTCGGATTGGGTTGAAAGTTGGCGTGTGGTCTTATTATAGTGTAGATAGACCGCCTGTCAAGTTTCATCGCATTCGGAGTTCGTTTGATAGCCCAACCGTTAAACTATAGTGGCATTATAGCCGGGCACACGTCGGACGTTTTTGGTCTCCGGAAACAGTCACCGGGCCTCTCTCTCTTCTCTCCTCTCAGCCCACTACCACTCACCGTCAGGCCCTACCTGAACTCTCTCGTCAGCCCGTGGCCCTCCTCACGCGCGTGCCCGAAAGCTGTCCCGGACCCGACCCGGGCAGTCGTCACCGTTGGATCCGGAACATCCCCAAACATCTACAATACGTCTCCGTTTTTATGTTTGGGCTACCTAAACTATTTGTTTTCCTAACCGTCAATTTTGATCGGAGGGATGAGATAGCCCCTAAACTTAATCCCATCGCTATATATAAGAGGACCAAACCCTAAAATCTAGGGAGATGTCCCATCCATCAAATCCTCCGCCGCCGGCACTATTTTTTCTCCCACCTCGGGATTCCCTTTGCACCAACCAGACAACACCTCTCGATCCCCACCTTCTCATCAATTTCAGCGCCACCCAACCAGCATCCCCTTGATGTAGCCTCCTCGATCTGGTACGGGAGAGGAGCTCCCGATCGAGTCCCTCGTCGCCGGATCAGGCCAAGATCCCCTCGAACCCTCTGCTTCCCTTCCTCCCTTTCCCGTTATTCTCTCTGCCCCCCTCTCTCATATGAAGCTCTCTGTCTCCTAGGAACCCCGCGTGGCCAACAACCTCGAGTGGCCATGGAAGGCCGCCACCAAGTTCACCCACAATGCCGGGAACCGCTTCGCCATGACCGGATCTGCCCGTTCGTCACCGTTTCCGGCCGGATCCTCAAGTCCCGCTCCAGATTATCTCTGGAGCCGTCGTGTCGTGCTCCTTCCAGACACATCAAGGAGCGAGGCGTTCGTCCTCTTTGGCCGAAGCCTGCCAGCCTTTGCACAGCCACCGCTCCCTGCCTCATCTGCCCTCCCTTCAACCCGTTCGCCAAGTCCCTCTGCCGGAGCTCCCCCGCATCGCCCGGCTTCTAGCTCCTCGTCGTCGGCTGCATCGAGCAGCAGTAGCGAGCGCGTCAATCAACGATTCCTGCCCACGTTGACCGAGCCTCGACCCCCTCCCTCTGCTTCGCTCGCGCAGCCCAGCGCCTCCCCTTCGCCCATTGACCCCAGCTCAAGCCGGCCCACTCCTCCACCGACTGGGCTTGGCCCGATGTAAGCAGCTCCTGTCCTTTCCTCTGATGGGCCAACCAGATCCGGCCCGTATCGTGTTTTTTTACATAGAGCGTTTTCCCATTTTTTTCCAGGGAATTGCACTTTTGAAGATCAGCCCCTAAACTTCATGCATTTCATTACTCACAAACGGTGCATCATATGTTAAAACTTTAAATATGAAAAATGTTTAGATTTTTGTGTAGGTCCATAATATGCCACTTTCAATCATGTTTAAAATGCTTAAAATGTTTTTTGTTTAAATTTGCTCAAATAACTTGTTAAAAATGTTTTATTTCATAACTAAATAATCGTAGCTCGGTTTTAAATAATCTTTATATGTAAATGGGGTAGAAAAATGCCTAGTTTAACATGGTGTACTTGTTTTGCATCTTTAACAACTCTAAAATTGTGTTTAGGATAGAACAGTACCAAACCTAATTTATGTATATGGGGTTTTACCGGAATTGTTGTTCGTTACTTCCGGCCTCATTTAAACTTGACTAGATAGGTAGTTTTCATTTGCTTCACCATCTTGCCATGGTTAACAACATTTAATATTGTTGGGTACATAAACGAGATCGAACTAAATAACTTGAACATGGTGTTTCATCAATATGCAACGGGGATGCATATTGAGCTCCACTTAATTTGTAGGATTGCTTGTGCACTTTGCCATGTCATGCTTCATTAAACTGGACATGGATCATACTCGATTGTGCATCATGCCATGATTATTTTATGGTTGTTTACTTTGTTGTTTGTTTCTTTTCGGGTTACTTCTCGCGTTAGCTTCGGTTTCATTCCGGAGTTGTGAGGATCCGTTCATCTACGTTCGTTTGTCTTCTTCATGGACTCGTTCTTCTTCCTTGCGGGATCTCTGGCAAGATGACCATACCCTCGAAATCACTTCTATCTTTGCTTGCTAGTTGCTCGCTCTTTTGCTATGCCTATGCTGCGATACCTACCACTTGCTTATCATGCCTCCCATATTGTTGAACCAAGCCTCTAACCCACCTTGTCCTAGCAAACCATTGTTTGGCTATGTTACCGCTTTGCTCAGCCCCTCTTATAGTGTTGTTGGTTGCAAGTGAAGATTGAAGTTTGTTCCTTGTTGGAACATGGAGATGTTGTTCCTTGTTGGAACATGTTTACTTGTTGGGATATCACAATATATCTTATTTAATTAATGCATCTATATACTTGGTAAAGGGTGGAAGGCTCGGCCTTATGCCTGGTGTTTTGTTCCACTCTTGCCACCCTAGTTTCCGTCATATCGGTGTTATGTTCCCGGATTTTGCATTCCTTACGCGGTTGGGTAATAATGGGAACCCCTTGACAGTTCGCCTTGAATAAAACTCTTCCAGCAATGCCCAACATTGATTTTACCATTCGCCACCTAGCCTTTTCTTTTCCCTTGGGGGTTGCGCGTCCAAGGGTCATCATTATTTTAAACCCCCGAGCCAGTGCTCCTCTGAGTGTTGGTCCAACCTGTTAGCTGCCGGTGGCCACCAGGGGCAACTCTGGGCTGGCCTACCCGTACCTAAGACAATCTGAGTGTGCCCTGACAAAGAGATATGTGCAGCTCCTATCGGGATTTGTCGGCACATTCGGGCGGTGTTGCTGGTTTAGTTTTACCTTGTCAAAATGTCTTGTAACCGGGATTTCGAGTCTGATCGGGTCTTCCCGCTAGAAGGAATATCCTTCGTTGACCGTGAGAGCTTGTCATGGGCTAAGTTGGGACCCCCTCCAGGGATTTGAACTTTCGAAAGCCATGCCCGCGCTTATGGGCAGATGGGAATTTGTTAACGTCCGGTTGTAGAAAACCTGAAGTTGACCTTAATTAAAATGCATCAACCCCGTGTCTAACCGTGATGGTCTCTTTCTGGCGGAGTCCGGGAAGTGAACACGGTGTTGGAGTTATGCTTGACGTAGGTTGTTCTAGGATCACTTCTTGATCATAGTTTCTCGATCACGCTTTGCCTTCTCTTCTCGCTCTCATTTGCGTATGTTAGCCACCATATATGCTAGTCGCTTGCGGCAGCTCCACCTCATACCTTTACCTTACCCATAAGCTTAAATAGTCTTGATCGTGAGGGTGCGAGATTGCTGAGTCCCCGTGACTCACAGATACTTCCAAAACCATCTTGCAGGTGCCGTTGAACCGTGCAGATGACGCAACCAAGCTCAAGGAGGAGTTCGATGAAGATCTTGTCCTTTGTGTTGTTTCGTTCTAGTTGATCAGTAGTGAGGCCCAGTTGGGGTCGATTGGGGATCCGTGTAGCATTTGGGGTAGTCTTATTTTATTTTGGTTCCGTAGTCGGACCTTGATTGTATCTGGTTGATGTAATGCTATTTATGTACTTGGTGTGACGTGGCGAGTGTTAGCCAACTATGTATCTCTTTCCCTTATGTATTACATGGGTTGTGTGAAGATTACCTCACTTGCGACATTGCTTTCAATGCGGTTATGCCTCTAAGTCGTGCTTCGACACGTGGGAGATATAGCCGCAGCGAGGGTGTTACATTTCTTCAGCGCTAGTGTCTGGAATTTCCTCATGGACAGATGCAGTGGGATGAGTTTCTTCAGAGCCCATGTGAACAGTTTGTGTGGGGGACTAAGGAATTTGCTGTAGAGGGGTGAACATTGGAGAGTTTGGATGCTGACTTTCCCAGAATTCATCACTGATTACGGGTGTGGAGCAGCCAATGTCCACATCTTCATCTTCCATTTCTTCAACGCCAGCCTCTTCAGCTGTGAACTGAGGCATAGGCGAGGAGATGATAGGTGTTGAAGGGATCGCATCCACTTCAGTTTTTTCATCCAACGGTTCAGACGAAGTAGCAGAAGGAGTTTCTTCATCAGATCCGCTGGGGATCACTTATTCTTCATCAAAAGGAACAAGGTCCTTTGATGGCCTGGTTGAGATGGGAACAACATCAATCGGATGTGCAAATGAACTTGTCATAGGCTTCATTTTCTTCGGAGCTGAAGAATCTGAAGCAACTGATGCTTTCCTTTTCTTCACTGCAGCACGCTCTGCAGCCTTGGTCTTCTTCACATCTGATGCAGATGGAAGGATTGGAGTTGAAGTTGGTGCAGGAGCAGCTGAGGAATCTGGTTGATTTTCTTCAGGCACAACTGATGCAGTTGACCTGAGTTCTTCAGTTTATTGAGGCACACCACTAGTGGGTGCCCTGGCAATTTCTTCAGCGGCTGGAGTGCAGTCATCAGCCCTGGAACTCACATTTTCTTCAGCAGCCTGATTTTCATCAGCGGTGCCGGCATGTTCTTCAGTCGCCTGAGAAGATGCTTCAGCTTGAGGAATTTCCTGTTGCGTTGGGGCAGCAACATTTGAAGTGAACTGTTCAATTATCTTTACAAATCTAACTTTGGCTCCTTGCCAATCAGCATAGTAGGCTTTGAAGTCATCGCTGAGGGTTTTGATTTCAGATTGGATTTTTACAAGTTCATCAGTTGTCATAGTGACAATGTTGTTCTTCAGAAATTTCTCTTTCTTGTACTGGGTCTTCTTGATCTTCCTGGCCTGATCATATTTCCATTTCTCCTCTTGGATGAAATGAGTCAGCATGTGATTTTGACCAGGCGTCAGCTTGAAGTCAGGCATAGGAGTATTTGGGTCCTTGTGCCAGAGATCAATGTAGTCGAGGATCAGCTTGGGATCCAAAAGCAGTGGCACAGGTGTGCCTTTGGCTCTAGCGGCCCTAACTTTTCTGTCTCTGATGATTTCTGCAAGTTCATCATCATCAGCTTCATCTTCTTCAGGTGGCTCTTGGAAGGCGACCTCTTTCTTCTTAGGACTTGGCCGAGGACCTCGTCCAGCAGTTGCCTTGGTCTTCAGCAGAGTGGGGCCAGATGAAGAATTTGGTACAGCTGAGGAGCTTGATGAGACACCAGAGGCAATGGAGATGCCGGCAGTCCTTTGGCACGAGGCCAGATGCGCAGGTGCTGAGGACTTTGTTGGAACAGCTAAGGACTTTGGAGGAGGTGCTGAGGATTTTGAAGGAGCAGCTTGAGGGATTGGTCGTGAGGACTTTGAAGAGTCTGGCCGTGAGGGCGCAGCTGAGGAACTTGGCCGTGAGGGCACTGTTGGTGAAGCACTTGGCTTACGAGCAGGCTTCTTAGGCATGGATTTCCTCGGCTTGACAGAGGCCTCAGCAGAGGCAGCAGCAGCAGAGTCTTCATTAAATTTCCTCACTGCTTCTCTTGCTTGCTTAGCCAGCTTGGCTTGGCGCTTGGCCCAATCATTAGGATAGTCCTCACCGTGTTTGAGGCTGGCGGGATGAGCAATTTGGCCAGGTGCCAATGGAGCTCTTGGGCATGGAGGATTGAGTGTCAATTTCTTCATGTACTTAGGAGTGACATATCTGTACTCCCTCCATTCTCTTGCCCATCTCCTCTCTATCTTCTGAATGCGCACTTTGCGCTCATTCTTGGTTTCCTCAGTAGGTGTGCAGTACCCAGCATATATGTCATCAGGGATTTCAAACGCTGTATTTACCTCAGGCCTCTTTCCTCCCTTCTATGGCTTCTTACCATCAGCCATTTTCTTCAGTTGAGGAATTTGAACAATTGCATTCTCTAAAGAAGTATGCAACTTTTCTTCGAGGAACGCTGCAAATGAGTTAAGTTGATGAGAACTTAGTGATTCAGCAGCTGACATGCGTACCTGTGAACAGAGTATAGTTGAGAGGAATTTGGAGAGGCCATATGCGTTCTCAGAAGGTTTTTCAAAAAGAACAAGTTTGAGGAATTTGACCAGATGAGTCTTGAAGATTTTCACTAAGCGTTCTTTGTCTTAGGTTCTAGAGTTGTATAGATCGAAGATCCACACAATTGAGGAATCTTGAAGAAAAATGATGCTTAGAGAAACGAATCAAGAACATATGACTTTGTGAGGTGTTCAATGTGTGAAGATATGAAGAAAAATACTTTTGAAGATTTTGTAGATACTCATTCAAATCAACGAGGGAAGTAAAAGTAACTTTTATTTACCCTGGACGAAGAACACGACGAACTAGAGTGAGGAGATGTGAAGTTCGTCTGTGCAGATCTTCCACGCCCTAACTTGGCGGAGGAAGACGGCTACGGCGGCAACGGAGTGAAGATGTCCGCGGTCGGCGCGAGTACGTCGGTGACGAGGTCGAGGCAGTGAAGCTCTTCCTCACCGGCGGCGATGAAGTAGCGGCGGCGCTAGGGTTTGAGAAGCTCGAGCTGGAGAGAGAGGTCGAGCGGAGTAAAAGAAGTGAGGAAGGGAAGGAGGGGTATTTATAGCCACGGTGAAAAACTGCTCGCCCGAAGAAATTGGACGAACATGCCCCTGACCCTTCTCATTCGCATGACATGTGTCACCCACGTAGTGAGAGGTGGAGATCATGTTAGATCGTGGGTGAGTGGATAAGTGTATCGTGGGATGCGGAACGGTTTGAGCGGCAAAGCCGAAAATTTAGATAAGATAGATTTTAAAGTTCCGTTCGCAATTTCTTCAGCTGACAAGGACACAGTGAAGATTTTGAACGAGTTTTAAATAGAACGCAAATGAAGAATTTGTGAATAGATTGGGTTGAGTATAGCATAGAAAGGAAGGGTCCAATCACATTCACTTAGCAGAAAACCAACTTGAAGAAATAGCAATAAGTGAATGATGTAGAGGACATAAACTCATATACTCATATATATATATATATATAGCCAATGAAGAAAAACGACGGAACCAGTGAAGACTATGCAAAGTTGAAGAATATGTATAATTTGAGGAATTTCAACTTTTGGTGGTGGCGTGACCCACTGTATAAAAATAATGATTTCAGACACCGCGTACAATTATCGTAGGGTTCTGAGAATCAAATTCTTCATTAATTTCTTCACACTAAGAGTGTTATTCTTCATTGATTGAAGTAAAACGTTTCTTCATGTGTTGCACATCTAAGTCATCAATTTTGCATAAGTGTTAGGATGAGTGTCCTTTTCACAGAACATTCGAAGATTGTACGATATTTAGCTCACATCGCAACTTGCTAAATCTCTTCTCATCCAAGGGCTTTGTGAAGATATCGGCTAGCTGTTCTTCAGTTTTCACATGCTCAATAGAAATGTCGCCCTTCAACACATGATCACGAAGAAAATGAAGACGAATCTGAATGTGCTTTGTCTTCGGGTGCTGAACTGGGTTGTGAGCAATCTTGATGGCACTCTCATTGTCACAGAAGAGAGGTACATTCTCCATGTTGACGCCGTAGTCCTTGAGAGTTTGCTTCATCCATAGCAATTGGGCACAGCAAGAACCAGCGGCAATGTGCTCAGCTTCAGCAGTAGATAGTGATACGCAGTTCTGTTTCTTCGAGGACCAACAGACCAAGGATCATCCGAGGAAATGACATGTACCAGATGTTGACTTGCGATCCACACGATCACCAGCATTGTCAGAGTCAGAATATCCAATAAGATCAAAAGCCGAGCCCTTGGGGTACCATAATCCAAGTGTTGGTGTGTGAGCTAGATATCGAAGAATATGCTTCACAGCCTTATGGTGTGATTCCTTCGGTGCAGCTTGAAATCGGGCACACATGCAAACACTAAGCATTATATCTGGCCTAGATGCATATAAGTATAATAAGGAACCTATCATGGAGCGGTATACCTTATGATTGAAGTCAATACCATTTTCATCAGTGCACAGATGGCCATTTGTGGGCATAGGAATTTTGACGCCTTTGCAATCTTGCATGCCGAATTTCCTCAGTACATCCTTGAGGTATTTCTCCTGAGATATGAATATGCCATTGTGTTGTTGACGAATTTGAAGACCTAAGAAGAATTTCAAATCTCCCATACTAGACATTTGATATTCTTCACTCATCAAATAGGCAAATTCATCACTATAACGTTGGTCAGTACAGCCAAAGATAATATCATCAACATATACTTGGCACACAAACAATTCACCATCATAAGATTTAGCAAAAAGAGTAGGGTCGAGTGAACCGGGTTTGAAGCCTTTCTTCATGAAGAGTTCCTTCAAAGTATCATACCAAGCCCATGGGGCCTGCTTGAGGCCGTAGAGGGCCTTGTTGAGTCTGAAGACTTTGTCAGGATTCTTTGGATCTTCAAAACCTGGGGGTTGAGCAACATATACTTCTTCCTCAAGCTTACCATTGAGGAATGCACTTTTCACATCCATTTGATATATAGTGATATCATGACGGTTAGCATATGTTGGGGAACGTAGTAATTTCAAAATTTTCCTATGCACACTCAAGATCATGGTGATGCATAGCAACGAGAGGGGAGAGTGTTGTCTACGTACCCTCGTAGACCGAAAGCGGAAGCGTTAGCAGCACGCAGTTGATGTAGTCGTACGTCTTCACGATTCGACCGATCAAGTGCCGAACGCACGGCACCTCCGAGTTCTGCACACGTTCAACTCGATGACGTCCCTCGAACTCCGATCCAGCCGAGTGTTGAGGGAGAGTTTCGTCAGCACGACGGCGTGGTGACGATGATGATGTTCTACCGAAGCAGGGCTTCGCCTAAGCACCGCTACGATATGACCGAGATGGATTATGGTGGAGGGGGGGCACCGCACACGGCTAAGAGATCAAGAGATCAATTGTTGTGTCTTTGGGGTGCCCCCTGCCCCCGTATATAAAGGAGTGGAGGAGGGGGAGGGCCGGCCCTCTCTATGGTGCATCCTAGGGGAGTCCTACTCCCACCGGGAGTAGGATTCCCCCTTTCCTAGTAGAACTAGGAGCCCTTCCAAGTAGTGGGAGTAGGAGGGAAGGAAAGGGAAGGGAAAAGGAGAAGGAAGGAAGGGGGCGCCCCCCTCCCTAGTCCAATTCGGACCAGCCCATGGGGAGGGGTGCGGCCACCCTTTGAGGCCTTTCTCTCCTTTCCCGTATGGCCCATTAAGGCCCAAGACGAATTCCCGTAACTCCCCGGTACTCCCGAAAATACCTGAATCACTCGGAACCTTTCCGATGTCCGAATATAGTCGTCCAATATATCGATCTTTACATCTCGGCCATTTTGAGACTCCTCGTCATGTCCCCGATCTCATCCGGGACTCCGAACTCCTTCAGTACATCAAAACACATAAACTCATAATATAACCGTCATCGAACTTTAAGCGTGCGGACCCTACGGGTTCGAGAACTATGTAGACATGACCAAGACACGTCTCTGGTCAATAACCAATAGCGGAACCTGGATGCTCATATTGGCTCCTACATATTCTACGAAGATCTTTATCGGTCAAACCGCATAGCAACATACGTTGTTCCCTTTGTCATCGGTATGTTACTTGCCCGAGATTCGATCGTCGGTATCTCAATACCTAGTTCAATCTCGTTACCGGCAAGTCTCTTTACTCGTTCCGTAATACATCATCCCGCAACTAACTCATTAGTTGCAATGCTTGCAAGGCTTATAGTGATGTGCATTACCGAGTGGGCCCAGAGATACCTCTCCGACAATCGGAGTGACAAATCCTAATCTCGAAATACGCCAACCCAACAAGTACCTTCGGAGACACCTGTAGAGCACCTTTATAATCACCCAGTTACGTTGTGATGTTTGGTAGCACACAAAGTGTTCCTCCGGTAAACGGGAGTTGCATAACCTCATAGTCATAGGAACATGTATAAGTCATGAAGAAAGCAATAGAAGTAAACTAAACGATCAAGTGCTATGCTAACGGAATGGGTCAAGTCAATCACATCATTCTCCTAATGATGTGATCCCGTTAATCAAATGACAACTCATGTCTATGGTTAGGAAACATAACCATCTTTGATCAATGAGCTAGTCAAGTAGAAGCATACTAGTGACACTCTGTTTGTCTATGTATTCACACATGTATTATGTTTCCGGTTAATACAATTCTAGCATGAATAATAAACATTTATCATGATATAAGGAAATAAATAATAACTTTATTATTGCCTCTAGGGCATATTTCATTCAGTCTCCCACTTGCACTAGAGTCAATAATCTAGTTCACATCGCCATGTGATTTAACACCAATAGTTCACATCACCGTGTGATTAACACCCATAGTTCACATCGTCATGTGAAGAACACCCAAAGGGTTTACTAGAGTCAATAATCCAGTTCACATCGCTATGTGATTAACACCCAAAGAGTACTAAGGTGTGATCATGTTTTGCTTGTGAGAGAAGTTTAGTCAACAGGTCTACCACATTCAGATCCATAAGTATTTTGCAAATTTCTATGTCAACAATGCTCTGCACGGAGCTATTCTAGCTAATTGCTCCCACTTTCAATATGTATCCAGATTGAGATTTAGAGTCATTTGGACCAGTGTCAAAATTTGCATCGACGTAACCCTTTACGACGAACCTTTTTGTCACCTCCATAATCGAGAAACATATCCTTATTCCACTAAGGATAATTTGACCGCTGTCCAGTGATCTACTCCTAGATCACTATTGTACTCCCTTGCCAAAAACAGTGTAGGGTATACAATAGATCTGGTACACAGCATGGCATATTTTATAGAACCTATGGCCAAGGCATAGGGAATGACTTTCATTCTCTCTCTATCTTCTGCCGTGGTCGGGTTTTGAGTCTTACTCAACTTCACACCTTGTAACACAGGCAAGAACTCTTTCTTCGACTGTTCCATTTTGAACTACTTCAAAATCTTGTCAAGGTATGTACTCATTGAAAAACTTATCAAGCGTCTTGATCTATCTCTATAGATCTTGATGCTCAATATGTAAGGAGCTTCACCGACGTCTTTCTTTGAAAAACTCCTTTCAAACACTCCTTTATGCTTTGCAGAATAATTCTACATTATCTCCGATCAACAATATGTTATTCACATATACTCATCAGAAATGTTGTAGTGCTCCCACTCACTTTCTTGTAAATACAGGCTTCACTGCAAGTCTGTATAAAACTATATGCTTTGATCAACTTATCAAAGCGTATATTCCAACTCCGAGATGCTTGCACCAGTCCAAAGATGGATCGCTGGAGCTTGCATATTTTGTTAGCACCTTTAGGATTGACAAAACTTTATTGTTGCATCACATACAACTCGTCTTTAATAAATCTATTAAGGAATGCAGTTTTGTTTATCCACTTGCCAGATTTCATAAAATGCGGCAATTGGTAACATGATTCGGACAGACTTAAGCATAGATATGAGTGAAAAACTCTCATCGTAGGCAACACCTTGAACTTGTCGAAAACCTTTTTGCGACAATTCTAGCTTTTGCAGATAGTGACACTACTATCAGCGTCTGTCTTCCTCTTGAAGATCCATTTAATATCAATGGCTCGCCGATCAATAGGCAAGTAAATCAAAGTCCATACTTTATTCTCATACATGGATCTCATCTCAGATTTCATGGCCTCAAGCCATTTCGCGGAATCTGGGCTCATCATTGCTTCCTCATAGTTCGTAGGCTCATCATGGTCAAGTAACATGACCCCCAGAACAGGATTACCGTACCACTCTAGTGCGGATCTCACTCTGGTTTACCTACGAGGTTCGGTAGTAACTTGATCTGAAGTTACATGATCATCATCATTAGCTTCCTCACTAATTGGTGTAGTAATCACAGGAACAGATTTCTGTGATGAACTACTTTCCAATAAGGGAGCAGGTACAGTTACCTCATCAAGTTCTACTTTCCTCCCACTCACTTCTTTCGAGAGAAACTCCTTCTCTAGAAAGGATCCATTCTCAACAACGAATATCTTGCCTTCAGATCTGTGATAGAAGGTGTACCCAACATTTTCTTTTGGGTATCCTATGAAGATGCACTTCTCCGATTTGGGTTTGAGCTTATCAGGTTGAAACTTTTTCACATAAGCATTGCAACATCAAACTTTAAGAAACGACAGCTTAGGTTTCTTGCCAAACCATAGTTCATACGGTGTCGTCTCAACGGATTTAGTGGTGCCCTATTTAACGTGAATGTAGCTGTCCCTAATGCATAACCCCAAAACAATAGCAGTAAATCAGTAAGAGACGTCATAGATCGCACCATATCTAATAAAGCACGATTATGACGTTCGGACACACCATTACACTGTGGTGTTCCATGTGGCGTGAGTAGTGAAACTATTTCACATTGTTTTAACTGAAGGCCAAACTCGTAACTCAAATATTTTACTTCTGCGATCATATCGTAGAAACTTTTATTTTGTTATGATGATTCTCCACTTCACTCTGAAATTCTTTGAACTTTTCAAATGTTTCAGACTTATGTTTCATCAAGTAGATATACTCATATCTGCTCAAATCATCTATGAAGATCAGAAAATAATGATACCTGCCGCGAGCTTCAATATTCATCGGACCACATACATCAGTATGCATGATTTCCAACAAATCTGTTGCTTGCTGCATTGTTCCGGAGAACGGAGTCTTAGTCATCTTGCCCATGAGGCATGGTTCGCAAGCATCAACTGATTCATAATCAAGTGATTCCAAAAGTTCATCAGCATGGAGTTTCTTCATGCGCTTTACACCAATATGACCTAAACGGGAGTGCCACAAATAAGTTGCACTATCATTATTAACTTTGCATCTTTTGGCTTCAATATTATGAATATGTGTATCAATACGATCGAGATCCAACGAACCATTTTCATTGGGTGTGTAACCATATATGTAAACAGAATAACAATTTATTCTCTTACTTAAATGAATAACCGTATTGCAATGAACATGATCAAATCATATTCATGCTCAATGCAAACACCAAATAACACTTATTTAGGTTCAACACTAATCCCGAAAGTATAGGGAGTGTGCGATGATGATCATATCAATCTTGGAACCACTTCCAACACACATCGTCACTTCACCCTTAACTAGTCTCTGTTCATTCTGCAACTCCCGTTTCGAGTTACTACTCTTAGCAACTGAACCAGTATCAAATACCAGGGGGTTGCTACGAACACTAGTAAAATACACATCAATAATCCGTATATCAAATATACCTTTGTTCACTTTGCAATCCTTCTTATCCGCCAAATACTTGGGGCAGTTCCGCTTCCAGTGATCAGTTCCTTTGCAGTAGAAGCACTTAGCCTTAGGCTTAGGACCAGACTTGGGCTTCTTTACTTGAGCAGCAACTTGCTTGCCGTTCTTCTTGAAGTTCCCCTTCTTCCCTTTGCCCTTTTCTTGAAACTAGTGGTCTTGTCTACCATCAACACTTGATATTTTTCTTGATTTCTACCTTCATTGATTTCAGCATTACGAAGAGCTTGAGAATCGTTTATGTTATTCCTTGCATATCATAGTTCATCATGAAGTTCTGCTAACTTGGTGATGGTGACTAGAGAATCCTGTCAATCACTATCTTGTCTGGAAGATTAACTCCCACTTGATTCAAGCGATTGTAGTACCCAGACAATCTGAGCACATGCCCACTGCTTGAGCTATTCTCCTCCATCTTTTAGCTATAGAACTTGTTGGAGACTTCATATCTCTCAACTCGGCTATTTGCTGGAAATATTAACTTCAACTCCCGGAACATCTCATATGGTCCATGACGTTCAAAACGTCTTTGAAGTCCCGATTCTAAGCCGTTTAAGCATGGTGCACTAAACTATCAAGTAGTCATCATATTGAGCTAGCCAAACGTTCATAACGTCTGCATCTGCTCCTGCAATAGGTCTGTCATCTAGCGGTGCATTAAGGACATAATACTTCTGTGCAGTAATGAGGATAATCCTCAGATCACGGATCCAATCCGCATTATTGCTACTAACATCTTTCAACTTAATGTTCTCTAGGAACATATCAAAAATAAAACAGGGGAGCTAAACGCAAGCTATTGATCTACAACATAGATATGCTAATACTACCAGGACTAAGTTCATGATAAATTAAACTTCAATTAATCATATTACTTAAGAACTCCCCTTAGACAGACATCCCTCTAATCTTCTAAGTGATCACATGATCCATATCAACCAAACCATGTCCAATCATCACGTGAGATGGAGTAGTTTCAATGGTGAACATCACTATGTTGATCATATCTACTATATGATTCACGCTCGACCTTTCGGTCTCCGTGTTCCGAGGCCATATCTGTTATATGCTAGGCTCGTCAAGTTTAACCTGAGTATTCTGCGTGTGTAACTGTTTTGCACCCGTTGTATTTGAACGTCGAGCCTATCACACCCGATCATCACGTGGTGTCTCAGCACGAAGAACTTTCGCAACGGTGCACTCTCAGGGAGAACACTTGTACCTTGATAATTAGTGAGAGATCATCTTATAAAGCTACCGTCGAACTAAGCAAAATAAGATGTATAAAAGATAAACATCACATGCAATCATAATATGTGACATGATATGGCCGTCATCATCTTGTGCCTTTGATCTCCATCTCCAAAGCATCGTCATGATCTCCATCGTCACCGGCATGACACCATGATCTCCATCATCTTGATCTATATCAATGTGTCGTCACATGATCTATATCAATAAAGTAAAGCAATTATTTGGCGCTTGCATATTATGCAATAGAGAGATAACCATAAGGCTTTTGCCAGTTGCCGATAACTTCAAAAAAATATGATCATCTCATACAACAACTTATATCTCATCACGTCTTGACCATATCACATCACAACATGCCCTGCAAAAACAAGTTAGACGTCCTCTACTTTGTAGTTGCAAGTTTTACGTGGCTGCTACGGGCTGAGCAAGAACCGTTCTTACCTACGCATCAAAACCACAACAATAGTTTGTCAAGTTGGTGCTGTTTTAACCTTCGCAAGGACCGGGCGTAGCCACACTCGGTTCAACTAAAGTTGGAGAAACTGACACCCGCTAGTCACCTGTGTGCATAGCATGGCGGTAAAACCAGTCTTGCGTAAGCGTACGCGCAATGTCGGTCCGGGCCGCTTCATCCAACAATACCGCCGAACCAAAGTGTGACATGCTGGTAAGCAGTATGACTTATATCGCCCACAACTCACTTGTGTTCTACTCGTGCATATGACATCTACGCATAAAACCAGGCTCGGATGCCACTGTTGGGGAACGTAGTAATTTCAAAAATTTCCTACGCACACTCAAGATCATGGTGATGCATAGAAACAAGAGGGGAGAGTGTTGTCTACGTACCCTCATAGACCGAAAGCTGAACCGTTAGCCCAACGCGGTTGATGTAGTCATCCGTCTTCACGGTCCGACCGATCAAGTACCGAACGCACGGCACCTCCGAGTTCTGCACACGTTCAACTCGATGACGTCCCTCGAACTCCGATCCAGCCGAGTGTTGAGGGAGAGTTTCGTCAGCACGATGGCGTGGTGACGATGATGATGATGTTCTATCGACGCAAGGCTTCGCCTAAGCACCGCTATGATATGACCAAGGTGGATTATGGTGGAGGGGGGCACCGCACATGGCTAAGAGATCAAGAGATCAATTGTTGTGTCTTTGGGGTGCCCCCTGCCCCCGTATATAAAGGAGTGGAGGAGGGGAGGGCCGGCCCTCTCTATGGCGCGCCCTAGGGGAGTGCTACTCCCACCGGGAGTAGGATTCCCCCTTTCCTAGTAGAACTAGGAGCCCTTCCAAGTAGTAGGAGTAGGAGGGAAGGAAAGGGAAGGGAAAAGGAGAAGGAAGGAAGGGGGCGCCCCCCCTCCCTAGTCCAATTCGGACCAGCCCATGGGGAGGGGTGCGGCCACCCTTTGAGGCCTTTCTCTCCTTTCCCGTATGGCCCATTAAGGCCCAATACGAATTCCCATAACTCCCCGGTACTCCCGAAAATACCTGAATCACTCGGAACCTTTCCGATGTCCGAATATAGTCGTCCAATATATTGATCTTTACGTCTTGACCATTTAGAGACTCCTCGTCATGTCCCCGATCTCATCCGGGACTCCGAGCTCCTTCAGTACATCAAAACACATAAACTCATAATATAACCGTCATCGAACTTTAAGCGTGCGGACCCTACGGCTTCGAGAACTATGTATACATGACCGAGACACGTCTCTGGTCAATAACCAATAGCGGAACCTGGATGCTCATATTGGCTCCTACATATTCTACGAAGATCTTTATCGGTCAAACCGCATAACAACATACGTTTTTCCCTTTGTCATCGGTATGTTACTTGCCCGAGATTCGATCATCGGTATCTCAACACCTAGTTCAATCTCGTTACCGGCAAGTCTCTTTACTCGTTCCGTAATACATCATCCCGCAACTAACTCATTAGTTGCAATGCTTGCAAGGCTTATAGTGATGTGCATTACCGAGTGGGCCCAGAGATACCTCTCCGACAATCGGAGTGACAAATCCTAATCTCGAAATACGCCAACCCAACAAGTACCTTCGGAGACACCTGTAGAGCACCTTTATAATAACCTAGCACACAAAGTGTTCCTCCGGTAAACGGGAGTTGCATAATCTCATAGTCATAGGAACATGTATAAGTCATGAAGAAAGCAATAGCAATAAACTAAACGATCAAGTGCTATGCTAACGGAATGGGTCAAGTCAATCACATCATTCTCCTAATGATGTGATCCCGTTAATCAAATGACAACTCATGTCTATGGTTAGGAAACATAACCATCTTTGATCAACGAGCTAGTCAAGTAGAAGCATACTAGTGACACTCGGTTTGTCTATGTATTCACACATGTATTATGTTTCCGTTAATACAATTCTAGCATGAATGATAAACATTTATCATGATATAAGGAAATAAATAATAACTTTATTATTGCCTCTAGGGCATATTTCCTTCAGCATAAGCAAGTAATATGCGAATAGCCTCAAGTCTAGCAACAGGTGCAAAAGTTTCATCGAAATCAATTCCTTCAACCTGGGTGTAGCCTTGAGCTACAAGACGTGCCTTATTCCTCACAATAAGGCCATTTTCATCTTGCTTGTTGCGGTAGATCCACTTTGTGTCGATGATATTGTGCTTGCGAGGATCTGGACATTTGACCAGTTCCCAGACATTGTTGAGCTCGAACTGATGTAATTCTTCTTGCATGGCCTGAATCCACTCAGGCTCCAGAAATGCTTCATCTACCTTAGTGGGCTCTGTAATAGACACAAAATCATACTGCCCACAAAAGTTAGACAAATGTGAAGCTTTTGAGCGTGTGAGAGGACCCGGCGCTTTGATGTCATTGACGATCTTTTCAATTTTCACTTCTTTTGCAATGCGAGGATGAGCTAGTTGTCGTTGAAGAATTTGATCAGTGTTTTCTTCAGCACCATTTTCTTCAGGTGCATTAGCTCGACGTTCTTCATGTTCCGGAATGAATTCTTCAGCAGATTCTTCAGTAGGAATGACATCCTCAGTAGCGTTGAACTTGATAGTTTCCTCAGGTGCTGGTTCATCTATCATAGTAGGTAGGTGCTCTCTTTACGAGCCATTAGTTTCATCGAACCGCACATCTACAGTTTCAACAACTTTGTGAAGAACGTTGTTGAAGACTCTGTAGGTGTGCGGGTCCTTTCCATAACCAAGCATAAAACCTTCATGTGCTTTCGGTGCAAATTTTGAGTTGTGATGAGGATCTCTAATCCAACATTTAGCACCGAAGACTTTGAAATAACTTACATTGGGTTTCTTATCAGTGAGGAGTTCATAGGCAGTCTTTTTGAAGAATTTGTGAAGATATACTCTGTTGACGATGTGGCACGCAGTATCAATTGCCTCAGTCCAGAAACGACGAGGCGTTTTGTATTCGTCAAGCATAGTGCGAGCCATCTTAGCAAGAGACCTGTTCTTGCGCTCCACGACGCCGTTCCACTAAGGAGTGTAAGGAGCAGATAACTCATGAGTAATACCAAGTTCATCAAGATAGTCATTGAGACCAGAATTCTTGAACTCAGTGCCATTGTGACTTCTGATGTTCTTGATCTTCACACCAAAGTTGGTTGAAGCCCTCGAGGAAAATCGTTTGAAGACTTCCTGCACTTCATGTTTGTAAGTAACAAGGTGTACCCATGTGTAACGAGAATAATCATCAACAACAACGAAGCCATATTGAGATGCTTCATTTGAGATAGCAGAATAGTGATTAGGACCAAAGAGATCCATGTGAAGCAATTCAAATGGGCGAGTGGTGGTCATGATAGTCTTCACTGGATGCTTGGCCTTGGTCATCTTCCCAGCTTCACAGGCTACGCATAGGTGATCCTTGAGGAATTTGACATTCTCGATGCCAATGACATGCTTTTTCTTCGCAAGCATGTGCAAATTCCTCATGCCTGCATGACCAAGTCGTCGATGCCAGAGCCAGCCT
The DNA here is from genome assembly GCA_034509565.1 of Triticum monococcum. Classification (NCBI taxonomy): domain Eukaryota; kingdom Viridiplantae; phylum Streptophyta; class Magnoliopsida; order Poales; family Poaceae; genus Triticum; species Triticum monococcum. The sequence continues at coordinate 133,689,863 of CM067847.1, forward strand.
TCTGAAGCTTTTGCAAGTAAGCACATGGCTGGTTGTGGTCCTGTAGAGAAATCAACAATATACATGTCTCCTCTCCTAAATCCTACGAAGACTTTGGAATTGTCAGCTTCCATAACCACAACACAACGGTACTTGCCAAAGACAACAACCATATCAAGATCACAAAGCATTGAGACAGACATAAGGTTGTAACCTAAGGACTCAACAAGCATGACTTTGTCCATGTGTCGATCCTTTGTAATCGCAACCTTACCTAGACCCAATACCTAACTTTTGCCTTTGTTAGCAAAGATGATATGCTTCAGATGCGACGGTGATAATGGAGCATCCATCAATAGATTCTTGTCACCAGTCATGTGGTTTGTACATCCACTATCGAGGACCCACTCAGTGGCTTTGGGTTGATCATCCTGCAGATGAATCAGTGCAGCTTACAAACTCATATACTTCATCAGTGAAGAATATGACATCAATTCATCAGATCAATTTCATCAAGTAAAAGAACTGATAAAGCAATATGAGGATGTGAGAAATGAAAGTTCATTTCTTCATGATTAGCCTGCGTCCTATCAGGCATGCTCAGGTCTCCAACAAATTCTTCAGACAATTATGTGCGTCTGGAGACCTGACCCTGCAGAAGAGATTAGTTCTTTTTGTTCACCACCCACATCTGAAGGGGTGGCAAAGAGTTCATCATTCTGCGAGCTCCATACGAGAAGGATGGCATAGAAGCCAGTCCATTTCGTTTCACATAAGAGGGGTTAGAGTAAGCATAAGAGTAAGCAGAGAAATTCTTCGAGGACTTATGGACATAATGATTTGAAGAATAATGCACATATCCATAATCCTTAGATCTTCCCTGCGAAACAGACGGGTTAGCACGATGATGTTCATATGAGGACTTTGATCCATATGAGGACTTTGATCCATATGAGGAATATGGTCCGTATGAGGACTTACATCCATATGAAGAATTTGGTCCATATGAAGAATTTGATCTGGGGTTCCTATTCTTCACAGGTGGCGTCATGATGACATTCACCTGAAGATTTTCAAGGCATCTTTTGGGAACACAGATTTTCTTCATAGGGGAGCCGTTCCTGCAGTTAGTGCCAACATATCTAGCAAATACTTCACCATTCTGATTTTTGAATAGCTTATAGTTGGAGTCAATTGACTCATCATCAGAATGAGGAGATTCACATGCAAATCCAGATAAGTTAGATGGATCAACTGGAGGTCCCTTTGCAGCAACCCATGTAGTTTTGGGGTACTTCTCAGGCTTCCAATATGTACCATCAGTATTGAGTTTCCTCTCAAAGGCGATACCCTCTTTCCTAGGGTTCCTGTTGAGGATCTGCTTTTTAAGCACATCACAAAGAGCCCGATGCCCTTTGAGGCTTTTGTACATGCCTGTCGTGTACAATTCCTTCAGCCCTGCATCGTTAGTGATACTGGCAATGTCCTCAGATGAGGAATTAGTGATAGCAGAGGCATGTGAAGAATTTGAAACATTAGCAGCATTTGAACATTCAGCTGAAGAATTAGCAGATTCACGTTCAATGCACTTCAAGCATGGAGGAACAAATTCTTCCTGAGATGCGCTGATTTGTTGAGAAAGTAATGAATCGCGCTCCTTCTGAAGATCTTCATAACTCACTCTTAGCCTCTCAAGGTCTTGCTTTCTTTGAAGAAATTCATAAGAAAGCTTCTCATGATCCGATAAGAGAGTGTTATGATGAATTTGAAGTTTTTCAAGCTTGGACTGAAGTCTCTGAAGACTTTCAGCCAAAGCTTTTGACCGATCCATTTCCTCACCCAACATATCATCGCTCTTGTTTAGCATATAGTGAGCTTTTTCCAAAGCTCTTTGTTGTTTAGTAGCCAGGGAAGCAAGTTTGACATAGCTGGGTCCAAATTCATCACCAGATTCATCATCACTGGACTCAGATAGGTAGCATTCAGTTACCTCAGCATCTTTTGCCATAAGGCATGATGCAGAAGATGATGATTCTAGTTTGAATGTCATCGTTTTGAGAGATTCCTTGAAGTCCTCGAACCAAGGATCATGACAAGTTTGATGACCTTCATAGACCTCAGAGAGACGATCCCAGATGAGCTTCGCATGATCGAGATGCATGATATTCCTGAACTGATTTTGTGATAGGCTGGAGCAGATGACATCCTTCGCCGTGAGGTTGAGAAGAGTATATTTGCGAATGTCATCAGCATCCGCCATCTTGCACAGATCAGTCAGGCCAATCTCAGTGACGGTCCACAACTCGTTGTTCATCGCCATGAGGCGTTTCTTCATCATGGCCTTCCACTTGGGATACTCGTGACCGTCAAAGATGGGGCATGTCACCTTCGTCATACCTGCGGTCGACATAACAGAAAACTCCAGGCGGTTAAACCAAAATCACATAGAACAAGGGTGTACCTTGCTCTGATACCAATTGAAAGTGCGTTATATCGACTAGAGGAGGGGTGAATAGGCGATTTTAAATGAAATTCTTCACTAAGGAATTTGCCGGTGAGGAAATTCCTTAGCGACGAACTACTAGCAGCGGAATAAGTACTCAAAGGTAAACATAACGGAATACAAGCATAGCCATCATGATGAAATGAAGACAGGCACAGAGTACAGGAAGCGTAATCACAGGATAACACAGGATGAAGACAAACAGACTGAAGAAATTGAACTGAGGAAATTGAAAAAGTTTTCAGTCAAAGTCTTCAAACACATATATGAACAAACATACAACACAGTTATGAGGAAATGAAAGAGTTGAGGAAATAGAACCGGTAAGCTCGGTGAAGACAATGATTTGGTAGACCAGTTCCAACTGCTATCTCAGTTGTACGTCTGGTTGGAGCGGCTGAGTATTTAAACTCAAGGACACCCAGTCAAGGACACTTAGTCCAAGACACCCAGTCCTCACCGTATTCTCCTTGAACTAAGGTCACACAGACCTCGTCCAATCACTCGTGGTAAGTGTTCAGGCGACTTCCAAACCTTCACAAACTTGGTCACTCGGTGATCCACAATTCCTCTTGGATGCTCTAGACCATTGATGAAGCTACGTACCTAGGGTAGGGGCATGGACCTGTCCTAAGTGCCCTACTCAAGGACATCCCTAGACGAAGTCACCTTTCAATCAACTTGGAGGTATCCCACTCGACGGATTCAAGACACTCGACCACGAAGCTATCGCTCGACCACGAAGCCAACCACTCGACTGTCAGGAGATCTAAAGTCACTCCGCATGCAAACGATCGGTCATTAAGTAGCTTTTATGGTCATCATAGCACTTTATTAGGGGCGTTACCAGTAACCCCCATTCTTAATGTACTTTAAACCTTGCATTACTGAGGGCTGGAGGGGCTTGGCGAACTCTATATAAGCCACCCCCTCCTCAGTATCAAGGGTTCGCACCCCTGTTATTCATACACACATAATTCAGTCGACTGCCTCCGGGCACCGAGACGTAGGGCTGTTACTTCCTCCGAGAAGGGACTGAACTCGTAATCCTCGTGTGCTTACAACTCCTCCATAGATAAGATCAAGCCCCTCCATACATACCCCCCTACATAACTGTCAGAGTTAGAACCATGAAAGTTGGCGCCCACCATGGGGCTAGGAGTCTTAGCGCCTAGTTGGAGAAGTTGCGATTTTTTCCGATCTCTTTGATCATGGTTTCGGGCGGAGCTTTGGTGGAGGGCCATGAGATCCGTCTCGGCGCACTCTCGTTCATCGCCGATGACTCCGCTTGGCTTCAGGAGGCTCCACCCGACATCGACGCGCTCCCCCTCCGCGGGGCGACGCACTTTCGCGCATGCGTCCGTGGTGTCCTCCTGCGGCAGCCGTCGACCCAGTATCGGTCGGCTCCTGTGGCATCTCCCCGCCCTGTTTCTCGCCGGCGCAAGCGCTCCGGTCGGTCGAGGCTTCAGAGGTGGGTGAGGCATGCGGTGGCCCACCAGTCGGCCACCCCACAAGTCACGGCGATCGAGCCTGACGAATCCCTCTACGGCCTGTTCGACCTGTCGACTGGCTCCGCAGAGACCGCATCCGAATGCGATAGCAGTGACCCGGTGGCAGAGGTTCTGGTGATCGATGGGCCACATAGTCCTCCCGGTTTTTCCTGCACTGACGGAGGCGCGGATGGAGGCGACCCGTCGCGTCCCCACGAAGAGTATCTCCCTGAGCCTCTCACTTCAGTGCAGCGAGAGGAGCTTTGCCGCCGAAACATGGATGCACTCCGCACTCCTATCGTTGGAGAAACCCCCGAGGCCCGGGCCTTGGAGGATGCGCGCTTGGCTAACTTGGCCGAGCGCACTCGACTAGAGAATCTTCAGCTAGCACTCGATGAGCGAGCACGTCAGCGGGCTCCGGAATCCAGTCGACGTCAACTCTTTCTGCCCCTGCAGGTATATCGAACTCCGATTCAAAATTTAGCAGCTGCAGCCCATATAGCAGAGTCAATTCAGCCCTTCCAGTCGGAGGCTGGCAGAGGTTTGTTGCAAATTAGAGCATTCCTCTGGGCAGCAGGAGACCAGAATTCCGCTGTTTCTCAGTCGCGGAACAGGATCCACAGTCGATCCGTTGCAGCGGATATAGTCCAGTCGGCTCACAGCCCAAGATCACCTCCGAGGCGTGAGGGACGTGGAGACCGGCGTGATCAGTACAGAAGGAATGAGCAGTATGATCACCGATTCGATCGTGATGATCGACGTCGAGTGCCAACCCCTCCCCCGAGGAGCGGATCATATGTGCCTCGACAGCAGGATGACAGGCGCCCTCATAGTGTTGGGCGGAGAATTCTAGTCGACCCTAGGGAACCAGGCTTTGATGTGAGATCCGTTCTCGTTCAAGGTTTGGTCGACAGGAATAGAGCTCACCGAGAAGGCCACGACAGAGATGCACCTACCAATAGCAGAGTACATGTTTCAGGGCCGGAGTGTTTCAGTCGAGCCATCAGAGCCGCGGTAATTCCTCCCAACTTCAGGTTGGCGACTGGAGTTAGTAAGTTCACCGGTGAGTCCAAGCCCGATACTTGGCTCGAAGATTACCGAGTGGCTGTCCAGATTGGCGGTGGGAATGATGAGGTAGCCATGAAGCACCTGCCTCTCATGTTAGAAGGCTCGGCCAGAGCGTGGCTGAATCAGTTAGCACCCAGCAGCATTTACACTTGGGAGCATCTCTCCCGAGTGTTTGTCACCACATTTGAAGGAACATGCAAGCGACCTGCAGGCCTTACGGAATTGCGGTCTTGCGTGCAGAAACCGAATGAAACTCTGAGGGATTACATCCAGAGGTGGATCACATTGCATCACACAGTTGAAAATGTACCAGATCATCAAGCAGTTTGTGCCTTTAAAGAAGGCGTTAAGTATAGAGAATTAAATCTGAAGTTCGGTGAACCGGAGAGATGTCTCTGAATCGGATGATGGAGATTTCCACCAAATACGCCAATGGTGAAGATGAGGATCGACTCCGGAGTGGCAAGCATAAAGCAGTCGCCCAGGAAACCGGAGGAAATTCTAGTCGGAAACAGAAGAGGAAAGCCGAGCCAGCCGCTCCTGGAGAGGCCCTGGCCGTAACCCAGGGAAAACCCAAAGGGCCTTGGAACCCTAAGAAAGTTAAAGACCAAGACGGAAATGATGTTTTGGATCTATCGTGTCACATCCACACCAAGAAATATGAAGAGGGTAAATTCATTTACCCAAAGCATACCACTCGACAGTGTCGGCTCCTGATCCAGCAGTTTCAGGGCAAGCAGTCCAAAGATAAGGAAAAAGAGTCGGACAATGTTGAGGACAAGGAAGATAGTGATGATGGGTACCCCCAGGTCAATTCCACCCTGATGATTTTTGCTGATGTTGAGAGCAAAAGTCGACTGAAGGTTATTAACCATGAGGTAAATATGGTTGCTCCGGCAACACCCAATTATCTGAAGTGGTCTAGACTACCATCACATTCGACTAGTCTGATCACCCTACGCACATTGCCACCCCTGGGAGGCAAGCTCTGGTGGTCGACCCAGTTGTCGAAGGCACTCGACTGACCAAAGTCCTGATGGATGGAGGCAGCGGTTTGAACATACTGTATGCAGAAACATTAAAAGGGATGGGCATTCTGATGTCCAGGCTCAGTACCAGTAACATGAGTTTCCATGGAGTCATTCCTGGGAAGAAAGCCAAGTCACTCGGCCAAATTGCTCTTGATGTGGTTTTCGCTGATTCCAAGAATTACCGCAAGGAAAAGTTGACATTCGAAGTTGTGGATTTCCAAAGTGCTTATCATGCTATTTTGGGCAGGCCAGCTTATGCACGCTTCATGGCTCGACCATGTTATGTGTATCTCAAATTGAAGATGCCTGGTCCCAAAGGTGTGATCACTATTACAGGCAATCGGAAGAAGGAAGAAGAGTGTTTTCAGAAAGGCTCAAAGATTGATGACGCTCAGATGGCAGTGGTCGAGCTACAAGAGTATCAGAAGACTGCAGATCCGAGTGAGTTGCTACGAGCTAAGAAGCCTGCTTCAGAATCAGCTTTTCAGTCGTCCGGTGAAACGAAGGCAGTTCACATTCACCCGACCGATCCAAATGCTGCTCCGACTCACATCTCAACGACGCTCGACTCCAAATAGGAAGAAGCGCTCATCCAGTTCCTCCGTGAGAACTGGGACATCTTCGCATGGAAGCCTTCTGACATGCCTGGAGTTCCCAGGGGGCTGGCTGAGCACCACCTACGAGTCGACCCAAATTTTAAACCTATGAAAGAACATCTTCAACGGTCCGCCATCCAGAAGAGGAAGGCCATTGGCGAGGAGGTGGCTCGGCTCTTAGCAGTGGAGTTCATCCGAGAAATTTACCACTCCGAGTGGCTCGCCAATGTTGTCATGGTCCCCAAGAAGGACAAGTCACTTTGCATGTGCATTGATTTTAAGCATATCAATCGGGCATGCTCGAAAGATCATTTTCCTCTCCCCCGCATCAACCAGATAGTCGACTCGACTGCGGGATGTGAGCGCTTGTCTTTTCTAGACGCCTATTCCGGGTACCATCAGATCCGTCTGTACGGGCCCGACGAAATCAAAACAGCTTTCATCACTCCGTTCAGGTGCTTCTGTTATGTTACCATGCCATCCGGCCTCAAGAATGCCGGAGCCATGTTCATGAGGATGATTCAGAAGTGTTTGCTCACTCAAATCAGTCGGAACATGGAGGCATACATGGATGATATTGTGGTTAAGTCACGCAAAGGTTCCAACCTGCTGACTGACCTTGCTGAAACCTTTGCCAACCTCAGGGGGTATGATATCAAGCTCAATCCATCAAAATGCGCATTCGGAGTTCCAGGTGGAAAGTAACTCTGTTTTCTCGTTTCCGAACGGGGAATCGACGCCAATCCTGAAAAAATTGGTACTATACTCCGGATGAAGCGTCTTGTGCGTGTACATGACGTTCAGAAGCTTACAGGTTGCTTGGCCGCTTTAAGTCGATTCATATCTCGTCTCGGTGAAAAGGCATTGCCTCTTTACCGACTGTTGAAGAAGTCCGACAAGTTCGAGTGGACTCCGGAAGCTGATGCAGCGTTTGTAGAGCTAAAAGCTCTGCTCTCCACCCAGCCGGTGCTTGCTGCCCCAATCAGCAAGGAGCCTTTGCTGCTTTACATTGCAGCCACAGGACAAGTTGTTAATACAGTACTTACGGTCGAGCGGGAAGAAGAAGGAAAGGCCTTCAAAGTTCAGCGCCCAGTATATTATGTTTCTGAAGTTTTGACTCCTTCAAAGCAAAGATATCCTCACTACCAGAAGCTTGTATATGGAATTTATATGACCACGAAGAAGGTTGCACATTACTTCTCTGATCATTCCATTACAGTTGTCAGCGACGCTCCGCTATCAGAGATTTTGCACAACAGAGATGCAACTGGTCGAGTGGCCAAATGGGCGATTGAACTTCTTCCCCTAGATATCAAGTTTGAGGCAAAGAAAGCTATCAAGTCCCAAGCAATTGCAGATTTCGTCGCCGAGTGGATCGAACAGCAACTTCCGACTCAAGTTCACTCGGAGCACTGGACCATGTTCTTCGATGGATCTAAGATGCTGAATGGTTCCGGTGCTGGGGTAGTATTGGTTTCCCCCCGAGGAGATAAGCTCAGATATGTTCTCCAGATTCACTTCGATTTCTCCAATAACGAAGCAGAATATGAAGCACTTTTATATGGGTTGCGCATGGCCATTTCACTCGGCGTCCGTCGCCTCATGGTCTATGGCGACTCAGATTTGGTGGTTAATCAGGTGATGAAGGAGTGGGACGTCAGAAGTCCAGCTATGACTGGGTATTGCAATGCAGTGAGGAAGTTAGAGAAGAAATTCGAGGGGTTAGAGCTCCATCACATCCCCCGACTGAAAAATCAAGCGGCTGATGATTTGGCAAAGATAGGCTCCAAGAGAGAAGCCATCCCCAGCAATGTGTTCTTGGAACACATCCACTCGCCATCAGTCCAAGAAGATCCTTTTACAGATGAAGCCCCGCAGCCAAAGAGCGCCACAAATCCGACTGAAGTTGAAATTCCGGCAGTGGTCGACCTAATCATGGAAGTTTTGGCGATCACCCCCGACTGGACGATAGCGTACATCGCGTATATCCTGAGAAAGGAACTCCCGGAGGACAAAGAAGAGGCTCGACAGATCGTCCGTCGATCCAAGGCCTTTACAGTCATAAAGGGACAGTTGTATAGAGAAAGCGCGACTGGAGTCGGTCAGAAGTGTATAACACCAGAAGAAGGTCAGATAATCCTTGATGATATCCACTCGGGGACCTGTGGTCATCATGCGTCCTCTCAGAGCATTGTGGCTAAAGCATACCGGGCGGGATTTTACTGGCCAAGAGCGAATGAAATGGCAAAAGAGATAGTCGACAAGTGTGGAGGGTGCCAGTTCTACTCCAACATGTCACACAAGCCTGCATCAGCCCTGAAGACCATTCCACTCATCTGGCCCTTCGCTGTTTGGGGACTGAACATGGTTGGTCCACTGAGAACAGGCAGGAGCGGTTTCACACATGTGCTTGTGGCAGTCGACAAGTTTACCAAATGGATTGAAGGTAAGCCTATCAAGAATCTTGATGCTTGCACTACCATCAGTTTCGTCAGGGAGTTAACATTCAGATATGGAGTCCCGCATAGCATCATCACTGACAATGGGTCAAACTTTGATTCGGACAAGTTCAGAGCTTTTTGCGCCTCGCAAGGCACACGAGTCGACTACGCATCTGTCGCCCATCCCCAGTCGAATGGACAAGCAGAAAGGGCAAATGGTCTGATTCTCAAAGGACTAAAGCCTCGGCTGATGCGTGATCTCAAGCTTGCAGCGAGCGCATGGGTCGACAAGCTTCCATCAGTTCTGTGGGGATTGAGGACCACCCCAAATCGGTCAACTGGAAGTACTCCATTCTTTCTGGTTTACGGAGCTGAAGCAGTCCTGTCGAGCGATCTACTTCACAATGCGCCACTGTCAGGACCCCGATTCCAGGCCACATCGATCTAGCCGGTAACACCTCATATCACTTTGCGGCCTCACGCACGGTATCCCACGGGTGTCGCCTTACCATGGCCCGGGACCGTTTGCGCCTTTTGGCTCGCGTATATGACAATGTCGCTAGCATCCATATGACCGAGAACCCGGGCCGACATGGCTAGTCGTGAACCCAAAGCGGCACAGACCTATGGAGACAGGCATACATGAATCACATCGAACATGTCGGTCATCAACGAGTGATTCCGGGCTGTAGCACTGGGCTAACAGGACTCCGGGGATCCCGGGCTGTAGCAGGCTAGACAGGACTCCGGAGATCACCGCGTGACATTTCCCCGAAGGGACAGACATAGGGACGAAGTGAAACACATGCCGGCCAGTCAAGTGTCCTGAACAGTAGTGCTGGGCTAGCAGGACTCCGGTGAACCGGGCTGTAGCGGACTACTATGGCTCGAGGAGCACTAGACTACATTTCCCCATAAGAAAGGCTGCGAAGGACCAACAACTAGATTGTCGGATCCCACGCATACCAAGCATTTCAATCATACACACAATATGCCCGATATGAGTACATACAACATGGCATCACAACAAAACTCTACAACTCAAGTACTTTATTTAAAGGCTCCAGGGAGCCATACATAACATATCCATACAGGTAGGGGTCACATGACCCGACACTCAAGTCATACAGTCATACAAGCACATGCGGAAGCAACTAGTCTGAGTACAGACTCTAGAAAGAAAGAAGGCTTCTCGAAGCCTGTCTATCTACATAGGGCCCTCCATGGCCTGGATCACCACCTGGGTGGCTAGTCACTCGTCGACGTCAAGGTCTACGTAAAACCCATCGGAGGGGGCAGTGTTGTCGTCTGAAAACAATAAATAAGCAAACATGAGTACAAAGGTACTCAGCAAGTCTTACATCAGAACCTACTATACATGCTCATTCTCAAGAAGGTGGTGGGGTTTATGCAGCAAGCCAGCTTTGACTCTTGGCTAAGCTATCCTACGGAATCTTTTAGCAAAATAGTTTTCGCACACGAGTCCACTACTCACCATCACAATACTCCACCATGGATCCTCCCTCGTAACCTGCGAGAGGGCCATCCTCGGTACTCACACTTATCTTGAGTCTTTTAGTAGTATCCTTTAACTTGTCTATGAACTGTACAGGCAACCAAGTAGTCCTTTACCGCGGACGCGGCTATTCGAATAGTTTTATACCCTGCAGGGGTGTACTTCGTCATACACGCTTTCACCGCTTACCGCCGTCTACACGACATGTACTCGGCAACCTTCAAGCGGAAGCCCGGCGAGGGTGTCGGCCACGGCCTACCTAAACACCTAAGCCCCTAGTCCAGGTTATCGCCTATCCAGGTTCCATCCGCAGGGAGTCCGGCCGAGGTTTCCACATACGGCCCCGAACGATGTGAACAGGGTTCCCGAGACACCAAACGGGTGACTCGGTACACCGTGCCACGGTGTATCTACCGCAACATAGCCCACCCCTAGGGTCAGCGCTACGCACGGCCGCCAACACATATCCTACAAACACCAGAAACTATTTGCAACTCCTGGACAGAGTACTAGGGTGGCTAAGAAGCCGAGAGGGTCCATTTGTTTCGGGCCCAATGTACGGTAGTAACTGCATCTTAAATCACACATACAGATCTCAGTTCTTATGGACGGCCTCAATGAAACAACCCACCATGTACTCCTACATGGCCTCTCATCGATACCTTTACCAAAACATGTTCAACACATCCCACATATTACTGGCACAAGCATTTCACTCTAGCCCATCACCCAGATGAACCAGACCTAACACAACTCTAAGCATAGCAGGCATAGCAAGGTAGGAATCACAAAACATGGCTCAATCAACTCCTACACATGCTAGTGGGTTTCATCTAGTTACTGTGGCAATGACAGGTCATGCGGAGGATAAGGGTTCAGCTACCGTAGCACACAGCAGTTTGAATCGTGTTGTCTTAATGCAGTAAACAAGAGCAGGAGCGAGAACATGGGTTGTATCGGAATGATCAATGGTTGCTTGCCTGATGGAGTGGTAACGGGATACTACCCTTCAGTTGGATACTCGTGAATATCCTCGGAGGCAGAACCTACCATGAATAACACAACCGAGCACAATCAACACATGACGATATGCAACAATATGATGCATGCTATGACATGGCAATATGGATGTGTCTTGGCCTAATGCAAGCTAAAACAGAAGGGTAATTGCTTATTTGAACCAAAGGTTCAAGTGTTAGCTCATTTAACTTGATCATATTAGTGCATCACCTTATATTGCATAAACAGCAGGTTTAACTTGTTCTGACATGCATGAAACCAGAACCAATGGATAGCTTGGATTTTTCTGATAATTTTTCATATATAATTTGTCTCATTTGGAGTTATGGTTGAATTTCTATGAATTTTTGAAGTTTAGGCAATTTTCTGGAATTTTCTATATAAAATTAAATCCAGAAAAAGAGTTATTGCGTCAGCATGACATCACCCTGATGTCAGCAGGTCAACTGGGCGCCTCCAGGTCAAACCTGACCAGTGGGGTCCACTGGTCAGTGACACAATCAACTAACCAAGTTAATTAGCCCTAACTAACTTAGTTAGCCGGGCGGGGCCCGCATGTCAGTGGCTCATCTAATTAGCTAAGTTTATTAACACTAATTAACTAACACTAATTAAGCAGGCGCCTGGGCCCACACGTCAGTGAGTCAGAGGGGGGAGTCAACCCAGCCAACCGGGGTCAAAACACGCCGGAGTTGACCCCGGCTCGTCGCCGGCAAGGCCAGAGACGGCGGAGGGGCTCGGAATTCCTCCTCCGGCGACCAAATGGCCAGCGGAGGGCATCTACGCGGAGCTGGGACTCGCCCGCATCCATCTGTGCACATGGCAGGGGCTGAGATGGCCCGAGCTCGCCGGAGGCAAGCTCACGGCGGTGGCCGGAATTAGGGGCTAGTGCGGGTTAGCGCTAGGGGGCACGGCAGGTCGAACGGGTGGGTGCATTAGGCTCCTGGGGACGCGTTGAAGACGGTGGTGCGCTCGGACGCGTGCTTGCATGGCCGTAGCCACGACGGCGTCGAGGCTCAACGGCGGCGAGCTCCGGGTGCTCGCGGGGCAATGGCTACGGGGCGAAATCGACGGCGTGGCTAAGGCGAAAAGGACCGGGAGCTCACAGCGGTGCCGTAGGGGTGGCTAGCGGGCTCGGGGGCGACCTTGACGGCGCGAATCGACGGCGAGGAGCTCGGGCGGCCGAGGTTGAAGAAGAGCTCGAAGTCGACGATGCAGGGCTTCCGGCGGGGCGTGGTTCGGTGTGGGGGTCGAGGACGACGTTGCGGAGCTCGTGGGCACAATCGAGGGACGAGGGGGTGGCTGTGGCCGTGGTGGTTCTCGTCGGCGGCGACGGCCGCGTTCTGTGGAAGAGAGGGGGAGAGCCAGAGGAGGGATGAGCACGGGGGAGGAGGAATGAGAGGGCCAGGGGGTGCATGGCCGTCTCCGTGGCATTGGGAGGGAGTCCGGAAGCAGGAGGTGGCACGCAGGGGGGGAGGTGGCGCGCGCGCGTGCCGGCGAGCGCCGGGCACACGCCCGCATCCTTCTGTCCGAGGAGGGGGACGACAGGAGGCAGCGGGGTGGGCTGGGCCGCCAGCTGGAGATGGGCCAGGTAAGTGGCCCATGGCCTTTCCCTCTTTATTTTTTTGTGTTTTTCTATTTCTGTTATTCTGTTTTGATTTAGTTTAAATACTAAATCATTTTATAAAATCCTGAAAATATTTATGGACACTTACTGAAATATTTCAGTGGCCCAAAAAATAGTTCCAACATTATTTGAGCATTTGAATTATTTAATAGTATTTAAATGCCCAAATTCAAATATTTATGAATTAAATCAATGCCCCTTTTGTTGACCTAAAATTATATGCACCATTTTTCCCAAGGGTTCTAACCCAAGGCAAAGAGGGTGAACATTTTTGAAGGGCATTTCAGGTTCATTGAATTTATTTTTAGTAAACCCTAGTTGATTTCAGGGGGGGTGCTGGGGGTTCTGCTTTCCCCATTTCAATTTTCTGATGAAGGTAAACATGATGCACACTCTAATGCATAATCTAGCTAGGGTGTGACAACTCACCCCCACTCAATAGAATCTCGTCCCGAGATTTAGGATCATCTGGGAAGAAGGTGGGGTACTCGAGTCGAAGACGATCCTCCCTTTCCCAAGTGGCTTCTTCCTTGGAATGGTGTGACCATTGAACCTTGAGAAACATGATATTATGATGTCGAGTGGTACGCTCGGCTTGATCAAGGATACGAACGGGGTATTCCCGACAAGAAAGGTTATCTTGTAAATCAAGCGTTTCGTGGTCCACTCCACGGATAGGATCCACGAAGCAACGCCTGAGTTGCGAAATGTGGAAGACATCGTGAACTCTGGAAAGATGCGGAGGTAGTTCCAATTGGTAGGCAACTTCTCCTCGTTTGGCAAGAATGCGAAAGGGTCCAATGTAACGAGGAGTCAATTTGCCTTTGATACCGAAACGATGGGTTCCCTTTAACGGGGTAACCCGAAGGTAAGCTTTCTCGTCAATTTCAAATGTCATAGGCTTATGTTTACGATCATATTGACTCTTTTGGCGAGATTGGGCTGTTTTCAATTTCTCACGAATAACGCGAACCTGCTCTTCTGCTTCCTGAATCATATCCGGGCCAAAGAGTTGTCTTTCCCCGGTTTCTAACCAGTTAAGAGGCGTTCGACATTTTCGTCCATAGAGAACTTCGAAGGGAGCCTTGCCCAAACTAGCTTGATAGCTATTGTTATAAGCAAACTCCGTGAATGGAAGGCATTTCTCCCAACTCATTCCGAACGAGATAACAGAAGCTCGGAGCATATCTTCCAGAATTTGATTGACTCCCTCTACTTGACCACTTGATTGAGGATGGAAGGCGGTGCTAAAGGAGAGATGAGTTCCCATAGCATTTTGGAAACTTTCCCAAAATCGAGAGGTGAAGAGACTTCCACGGTCTGAGTTAATTTCCAATGGGACACCATGAAGAGACACTATTCGGGAGATGTATAGGTCAGCTAGCTGGCTAGCGGTGATACTCTCACGAACAGGTAGAAAATGGGCTACTTTGGAAAGACGGTGGATCACGACGAAGATGGCATTATTCCCCCTCTTGGTCCTGGGAAACCCAGTGATGAAATCCATACTGATTTTGTCCCATTTCCATTCAGGAATAGCCAAAGGTTGAAGGGTGCCAGCAGGCCGTTGATGCTCTGCTTTAACACGACGACAAACGTCGCAATTGGCAATGTATTGAGCGATTTCTCTCTTCATCCTAGTCCACCAAAACCTCTGGCGTAGGTCTTAATACATTTTAGTACTACCGGGATGAATGGTGAGAGGGGATTCATGAGCTTCCTTAAGGATCAGTCGCCTCAGGTTTCGCGCCTTCGGAACCACTAGGCGATTCCCAAAGTATACGACACCTTGATCATCAATGGAGAAACAATTCACGACTCCTTTCTTAACGTTTCTCTTGATGCGGGAAATTCCCGGATCTATCTTCTGTGCCTTGATGACCTGATCCGTAAGGGTAGGTTCCGCTACCAGGGTGGATAGGAATCCTTGAGGAACAATGTGAAGATTAAGCTTGCGAAATTCCTCATGGAGAAGTGGTTGACTTTGTTGTAACATCAGGTTGTTACAGTAGGACTTACGACTTAGTGCATCGGCCATGACATTGGCCTTGCCAGGGGTGTAAGTTATTCCTAAGTCGTAATCCGAGATCAACTCGACCCAACGTCTTTGCCTGAGATTCAAATCTGGTTGGGTGAAGATATATTTCAAGCTTTGGTGATCGGTGAAGATCTCGCAACGATTACCGAGAAGGTAATGTCGCCAGGTTTTGAGTGCATGGACTACAGCTGCAAGCTCTAGATCATGTGTGGGATAATTTTCCTCATGTGGGTGTAATTGCCGTGAAGCATAGGCAATTACCTGACGATCTTGCATGAGTATGCAACCTAGTCCTTATCGCGAGGCGTCGCAATAGATAATAAAGTCCTTGGAGAAATCTGGTGGTACCGGTACGGGAGCAGATGTCAAGCGTCTTTTCAGTTCCTGAAAACTGAACTCGCACTGTGGAGTCCACTCAAACTTTTTATCTTTCTTGAGGAGTTTAGTTAGAGGTTTAGCAACCTTGGAGAAATTCTCGACGAAGCGGCGGCAATAGCTCGCTAGGCCAAGGAAACTCCGAACTTGCTTGACCGTTTCAGGTGGAGTCCAATCAAGGACGGCTTGAACTCGCTCGGGATTGACAGCAATACCCTTACCAGAGATTACATGGCCTAGATAGGTCACTTCTGACAACCAAAATTCACACTTGGAGAATTTGGCATAAAGGCGATGCTCTCGAAGTTTCATCAATACCAGCCTTAGATGTTCGGCATGCTCCTCTTCATTCTTGGAGTAGATGAGTATGTCATCGAGGTATACTATGACGAATTTGTCCAAGTACTCCATGAAAACCGAGTTCATTAACCGGGAGAAAGTGGCCGGGGCATTGGTTAAACCGAAGGACATGACGGTGTACTCGTATTGGCCATAACGAGTAACAAAAGCTGTTTTGGGAATGTCCCCGTTTCTGATTTTGATTTGATGGTAGCCCAACCTCAAATCCAGCTTGGAGAAGACTGAGGATCCAGCGAGCTGATCATACAGGTCGTTGATCCTGGGAAGCGGGTATTTGTTCTTGATGGTGACCAGATTGACAGGTCGGTAATCCACAACCATTCGATCCGTTCCATCCTTCTTCTTGACGAAGAGGACGGGGCAAGCCCAAGGAGAGGAGCTAGGACGGATGAACCCTTTGTTCAAGGACTCATCGAGTTGGTTCTTAAGCTCGGCTAGTTCTAAGGGTGCCATCTTGTAGGGTCTTCTAGCAATTGGAACGGTTCCTGGAACAAGGTCTATCACAAACTCGACATCCCGGTCAGGTGGAACACCTGGCAGTTCTTCCGGAAACACATCCGGGAAGTCTCGGACTACCAGAACGTCCTCAAGGTCTGGAAGAGGGTTGGCATTGAGAGAGTAAAGTTGGCGCTTGGCCACTCGAGTTAAGACATTAACTGTCTTGCCCGAGCGATGAGTAAGTTGAACGGTTCTAGTGGCACAATCGATCTTGGCATAATGAGCCGACATCCAGTCCATACCCAAGATGATGTTTATGTCGGAGGACTTGAGAGCTATTAAAGATGCGAGGAAAACAAGCCTATCGACAAGAATTTCGTTCCCATGGCTTACCTTAGAAGTTTGCCATTTGGAACCCGGAGTTTGAATTACCATGGAAGTGGGCATGTCACAGAATGTCGTGTTATGCAACCGAGCATAATTCTCGGATATGAATGAATGAGATGCTCCAGTATCGAAAAGAACAGATGCCGGATGGCAGTTAACAAGGAGTGTACCAAGGATGACGTTGGGATCCTCTTGGGCCTCTTCGGCTGAAACATAGTTGACATGGCCACGTGCAGTGGTGGCCGGCTTGGCGTAGAAAGTCTTTCCCGCGGGCTTACCACGGCCAACGGACTTTCCAGCTTGATTGGGGTTGTTCTGGGGACACTCTCGACTATAGTGACCCGGTTCTCCACACTTGAAGCATGTTACCACAGTGGGGCGTGGAGCAACATTAGCAGCGGGGCCACCATAGGGCTTGGGCGGTGCAAATTGCTGGTTGGGACGAGGCGCCTCAAAGGATGGCCTCGGGGTGAATCTGGGTGGCAGTGCGGTGCTTGGAATCCACACCCGGCGCTTCTGAGCTCCAGAGCCGGATGAAGACCCAAAATCACGGGAGTGCTTGCGTGAAGCATCATAATCAGTCTGGCCGGTCTCAGCACTGATAGCTTTATTGACCAGCTTCTGGAAGGATGTGCACTCGTGCAGACGGAGATCGCGGCGAAGCTCAGGGCTAAGTCCCTTGCGGAACCTTGCCTGCTTCTTGGCGTCAGTAGAAACCTCTTCAGGAGCATAGCGTGCCAGGTTCCCAAATTCTCGGCTATATGCATCCACAGTCAGCCTTCCTTGGGTGAAGTTGCAGAACTCCTCCCTCTTGCGATCCATGAGACCTTCCGGAATGTGATGCTCACGGAAAGCCTCGCTGAACTCAGCCCAGGTAGTGATTTGGCCGACCGGGCGCATAGCTTCGTAGTTTTCCCACCAATGGCTAGCGGGGCCCTCGAGATGATAAGCAGCATAGGTAACCTTGTCGGCTTCGGCTACGTTGGCAGAACGTAGCTTGTGGGTGATGCTGCGAAGCCAATCATCCGCGTCGAGGGGCTCGACGGAATGGTTAAACTTTGGTGGGTACAGCTTGATAAAGTCATTGATTGACACCAGGTCATTTCGTGGGTGGCGTGCAGTGTTCTGCTCAATCCGCTCTAGCAGGCGGTTGGTCTCACGCTTGTTCCTTTCCGCCTCCAGCATCACTTCGGCCAGGGAAGGCGGGTGAGGCAAATTTTCACCTCTAGCTGCATTGGCTTCCCCCCGCTCCGGGGCAGCAGGGTTGCCGCGGGTGTTGACCATCCTAGGAGGAAAACAAGACAACGGTTTAGACAAGGATGGCTCAAACTTAACAAGGAAGTGCAAAATGTAAGGATAACGCGGAATGCAGAGATGCTCATTCGTATGCCATGGTAATATAAAACTGCCATATATACACCAACGGTCATACTCGTCATACATAGTTTAGTACAAGCCCATGCTACAGTACAACTATGAAGGTAGACGTTACATCTCATCGGAGGCATTCTGAGTCCCTATACATTATTTGTCTACACCTCCGGAATCGATTACACACCAAGTCGTATTCCACAAGTCACGCAGGACAGTGGGGATACAACTACTACAATACTAGTGGTACTACTACTAACTCAGATAGCTCCGTAGTAGTCCTCATAGAAGTCACCTCCATAGCCTGGAAGTTCAACATGATCATCCGGAAACAGACGGTCCTGAGGAGCCTGTGGACCATAGGGGCTAGGATGAGGTCTTGGACCAACAAACGGTGGCCTACGGGGACCAAGGGGTGGGGTGATGCCTCCCACATCACGCCAATCCACCATGTCTGGCAGAGCTGCTCTCACAGGATACAGATCCCTGGTATCCATACATCCAGCTTGCACCGCGGGTGCAAACCGAGTCAATGTGGCCCAATGATCAGCACGGGTATTAAAGAGCTCCAACCTCAAGGCCCGATTCTCTCGGTCCTTATCTTCGAGCATCTCAGCGGTGGTACGAGTTAATGAGTCCTCCTGAGTGGAGTCAGCATAGATAGCCTGAAGATACCCCTGCGCTCCCGGAAGTGAAGCTGGCATGTAACGGAAGTCAGTGTTCCGAAGCAGGCCAGTCCGGACTCGCAAGATGGTCATCATGGAATAGGCAGCATCCTGCACAGCCATCTCAATGGTAACTCCGAGTCCATAGGAACAGTGAAGGGGCTCGGTAGATCCAGGATAGGAAGGAAATATCCTGACGGTGCAGAATACTGGCTTTGATTAAAGTCGCGGAACTACTCTTCAACAGTGTATTCGGGATACCAACGGTATCCTGTCTCGATCATGACCCGGACCAACATAGCAGTATGACCGGGCACGTCGAGGCACCTGGTCAGGCGAACCACTTGATTTTGAGAATGGTTGGCCATCTGAAAGCACAACCACAAGACAAAGACATCAGAATTCCTAGGGAAAATTGGACAGCATAACGGCTGTAAATGCTCAGAAAAAGATTTGAGACATCCACAACAGTTCACAATACCGCTCAACAGCATCATATCAAGGTTCTGATTCAAATAGCAACGTACTAAAATAGTAGAAACTGGACTGGAACTCGTAGCAATAATGCTATAAACTACTACGGATTAGTAACACGTGAACCTGATAGAAGAAGAGAGCCTAGTCCTTAACCCACGTTGAATGAGAAGAGAATGACTCGGATCAGAAGCATAGGGTAAAGGAGTAAAAGAACCTTACGTTCCCTCCCACAATCAATTCCCTTACATATAACTAAAGCATTTCTAGACTCGACATCGACCAGTTTGGCTGAACGAACCTACAGGCAGTCCAGCTCTGATGCCAACGCTGTCAGGACCCTGATTCCAGGCCACATCGATCTAGCCGGTAACACCTCATATCACTTTGCGGCCTCACGCACGGTATCCCGCGGGTGTCGCCTTACCATGGCCCGGGACCGTTTGCGCCTTTTGGCTCGCGTATATGACAATGTCGCTAGCATCCATATGACCAAGAACCCGGGCCGACATGGCTAGTCGTGAACCCAAAGCGGCACAGACCTATGGAGACAGGCATACATGAATCACATCGAACATGTCGGTCATCAACGAGTGATTCCGGGCTGTAGCACTGGGCTAACAGGACTCCGGGGATCCCGGGCTGTAGCAGGCTAGACAGGACTCCGGAGATCACCGCGTGACATTTCCCCGAAGGGACAGACATAGGGACGAAGTGAAACACATGCCGGCCAGTCAAGTGTCCTGAACAGTAGTGCTGGGCTAGCAGGACTCCGGTGAACCAGGCTGTAGCGGACTACTATGGCTCGAGGAGCACTAGACTACATTTCCCCATAAGAAAGGCTGCGAAGGACCAACAACTAGATTGTCGGATCCCACGCATACCAAGCATTTCAATCATACACACAATATGCCCGATATGAGTACATACAACATGGCATCACAACAAAACTCTACAACTCAAGTACTTTATTTAAAGGCTCCAGGGAGCCATACATAACATATCCATACAGGTAGGGGTCACATGACCCGACACTCAAGTCATACAGTCATACAAGCACATGCGGAAGCAACTAGTCTGAGTACAGACTCTAGAAAGAAAGAAGGCTTCTCGAAGCCTGTCTATCTACATAGGGCCCTCCATGGCCTGGATCACCACCTGGGTGGCTAGTCACTCGTCGATGTCAAGGTCTACGTAAAACCCATCGGAGGGGGCAGTGTTGTCGTCTAAAAACAATAAATAAGCAAACATGAGTACAAAGGTACTCAGCAAGTCTTACATCAGAACCTACTATACATGCTCATTCTCAAGAAGGTGGTGGGGTTTATGCAGCAAGCCAGCTTTGACTCTTGGCTAAGCTATCCTACGGAATCTTTTAGCAAAATAGTTTTCGCACACGAGTCCACTACTCACCATCACAATACTCCACCGTGGATCCTCCCTCGTAACCTGCGAGAGGGCCATCCTCGGTACTCACACTTATCTTGAGTCTTTTAGTAGTATCCTTTAACTTGTCTATGAACTGTACAGGCAACCAAGTAGTCCTTTACCGCGGACGCGGCTATTCGAATAGTTTTATACCCTGCAGGGGTGTACTTCGTCATACACGCTTTCACCGCTTACCGCCGTCTACACGACATGTACTCGGCAACCTTCAAGCGGAAGCCCGGCGAGGGTGTCGGCCACGGCCTACCTAAACACCTAAGCCCCTAGTCCAGGTTATCGCCTATCCAGGTTCCATCCGCAGGGAGTCCGGCCGAGGTTTCCACATACGGCCCCGAACGATGTGAACAGGGTTCCCGAGACACCAAACGGGTGACTCGGTACACCGTGCCACGGTGTATCTACCGCAACATAGCCCACCCCTAGGGTCAGCGCTACGCACGGCCGCCAACACATATCCTACAAACACCAGAAACTATTTGCAACTCCTGGACAGAGTACTAGGGTGGCTAAGAAGCCGAGAGGGTCCATTTGTTTCGGGCCCAATGTACGGTAGTAACTGCATCTTAAATCACACATACAGATCTCAGTTCTTATGGACGGCCTCAATGAAACAACCCACCATGTACTCCTACATGGCCTCTCATCGATACCTTTACCAAAACATGTTCAACACATCCCACATATTACTGGCACAAGCATTTCACTCTAGCCCATCACCCAGATGAACCAGACCTAACACAACTCTAAGCATAGCAGGCATAGCAAGGTAGGAATCACAAAACATGGCTCAATCAACTCCTACACATGCTAGTGGGTTTCATCTAGTTACTGTGGCAATGACAGGTCATGCAGAGGATAAGGGTTCAGCTACCGTAGCACACAGCAGTTTGAATCGTGTTGTCTTAATGCAGTAAACAAGAGCAGGAGCGAGAACATGGGTTGTATCGGAATGATCAATGGTTGCTTGCCTGATGGAGTGGTAACGGGATACTACCCTTCAGTTGGATACTCGTGAATATCCTCGGAGGCAGAACCTACCACGAATAACACAACCGAGCACAATCAACACATGACGATATGCAACAATATGATGCATGCTATGACATGGCAATATGGATGTGTCTTGGCCTAGTGCAAGCTAAAACAGAAGGGTAATTGCTTATTTGAACCAAAGGTTCAAGTGTTAGCTCATTTAACTTGATCATATTAGTGCATCACCTTATATTGCATAAACAGTAGGTTTAACTTGTTCTGACATGCATGAAACCAGTACCAATGGATAGCTTGGATTTTTCTGATAATTTTTCATATATAATTTGTCTCATTTGGAGTTATGGTTGAATTTCTATGAATTTTTGAAGTTTAGGCAATTTTCTGGAATTTTCTATATAAAATTAAATCCAGAAAAAGAGTTATTGCGTCAGCATGACATCACCCTGATGTCAGCAGGTCAACTGGGCGCCTCCAGGTCAAACCTGACCAGTGGGGTCCACTGGTCAGTGACACAATCAACTAACCAAGTTAATTAGCCCTAACTAACTTAGTTAGCCGGGCGGGGCCCGCATGTCAGTGGCTCATCTAATTAGCTAAGTTTATTAACACTAATTAACTAACACTAATTAAGCAGGCGCCTGGGCCCACACGTCAGTGAGTCAGAGGGGGGAGTCAACCCAGCCAACCGGGGTCAAAACACGCCGGAGTTGACCCCGGCTCGTCGCCGGCAAGGCCAGAGACGGCGGAGGGGCTCGGAATTCCTCCTCCGGCGACAAAATGGCCAGCGGAGGGCATCTACGCGGAGCTGGGACTCGCTCGCATCCATCTGTGCACACGGCAGGGGCTGAGATGGCCCGAGCTCGCCGGAGGCAAGCTCGCGGAGGTGGCCGGAGTTAGGGGCTGGTGCGGGTTAGCGCTAGGGGGCACGGCAGGTCGAACGGGTGGGTACATTAGGCTCCTGGGGACGCGTTGAAGACGGTGGTGCGCTCGGACGCGTGCTTGCACGGCCGTAGCCACGACGGCGTCGAAGCTCAACGGCGGCGAGCTTCGGGTGCTCGCGGGGCAATGGCTACGGGGCGAAATCGACGGCGTGGCTAAGGGGAAAAGGACCGGGAGCTCACAGCGGTGCCGTAGGGGTGGCTAGTGGGCTCGGGGGCGACCTTGACGGCGCGAATCGACGGCGAGGAGCTCGGGCGGCCGAGGTTGAAGAAGAGCTCGAAGTCGACGATGCAGGGCTTCCGGCGGGGCGTGGTTCGGTGAGGGGGTCGAGGACGACGTTGCGGAGCTCGTGGGCACAACCGAGGGACGAGGGGGTGGCTGTGGCCGTGGTGGTTCTCGTCGGCGGCGACGGCCGCGTTCTGTGGAAGAGAGGGGGAGAGCCAGAGGAGGGGATGAGCACGGGGGAGGAGGAATGAGAGGGCCAGGGGGTGCGTGGCCGTCTCCGTGGCATTGGGAGGGAGTCCGGAAGCAGGAGGTGGCGCGCAGGAGGGGAGGTGGCGCGCGCGCGTGCCGGCGAGCGCCGGGCACACGCCCGCGTCCTTCTGTCCGAGGAGGGGGACGACAGGAGGCAGCGGGGTGGGCTGGGCCGCCAGCTGGAGATGGGCCAGGTAAGTGGCCCATGGCCTTTCCCTCTTTATTTTTTTGTGTTTTTCTATTTCTGTTATTCTGTTTTGATTTAGTTTAAATACTAAATCATTTTATAAAATCCTAAAAATATTTATGGACACTTACTGAAATATTTCAGTGGCCCAAAAAATAGTTCCAACATTATTTGAGCATTTGAATTATTTAATAGTATTTAAATGCCCAAATTCAAATATTTATGAATTAAATCAATGCCCCTTTTGTTGACCTAAAATTATATGCACCATTTTTCCCAAGGGTTCTAACCCAAGGCAAAGAGGGTGAACATTTTTGAAGGGCATTTCAGGTTCATTGAATTTATTTTTAGTAAACCCTAGTTGATTTCAGGGGGGGTGCTGGGGGTTCTGCTTTCCCCATTTCAATTTTCTGATGAAGGTAAACATGATGCACACTCTAATGCATAATCTAGCTAGGGTGTGAAAGCAACGATTCGAGCTTTACACCGAAGACGAAGCAGAACAAGCCTGGCAAGATGCAGTCGACCTCCTGGAAGAAGAAAGAGAAATGGCTATGATCCGATCGACCATTTACCAGCAAGACTTGCGTCGATTCCATGCCAGAAATGTGAAGAGTCGAGCCTTCCAAGAAGGAGATTTGGTCCTCCGAGTGGATCAACAGAAACCACACAAGCTCGCCCCTACTTGGGAAGGCCCCTTCATCGTCACCAGAGTCCTCCACAATGGAGCATATCACCTTTACAATATCTGTCACATCCCTAGTTCTGGTATGACCTAGACTAGCTTGTCATGTGTGCATCATGTTTAAATTCCATTTAAATTTGAAATGGGGATTGGTGAAACCCTCAGAATCATTTCTGGAAATAATCCAGATAAAAATTTCTCCAAAAAGGTCCAAGAAAATGTTCATGTTACTCCCTGAAAATATTGGCCAGAGATAAAAATCAAACCAATATTTTTAGGAGCTCATAAATATTTATTTTGGCCATTTGGAATTAATCCAGTAATTATTTGCGTTGGATAAATATTTTATTATATATAAAATAATGTCCAATAATTCTGAATTTTGGTGAGGGGCTTTGGAGTGGTCCAACTAGTCCCTACTAAAATTTACAGAATAATATAAAATGATTTAGTATTTTTATTAAATCAAAACAAATGTCAGAAAAAATAGAAAAGAAAACAGTTTAGGAACTTACCCGGGCCACTTACCTGTGCAGCCGGGCACTGTGCAGCCCAGCGGCCCAACAGGCCGGCCCGACGACTGGCAGTGCCAGTCTTCCCCTTCCTCGCGCCAGGAGGACAGGGGCACGCGCCCGGCGCGCGCAGCCACGCGTCCGGCCACGCCACCTGCCTGCCTGGCCTCTCCCCCAACGCCCTGGCCGTCCCGGACGACGCCACGCGCCGCCCTGGACCTTTCCCTCACTCTCCCTCGCTCTCACCCCCTTTCCTGGATCTCTCTCCCTCGCATCCGAGCGAGCTCGTCGCCGCCGATCGCTGCTGTCGCGGCCACCGTCATCGCCTCGCCTCCCTAACGTGTCTGCGAGCACCGCCGTCGTAGACTACGTCATCCCCGAGCGGCGAAGCGATGCGGGAGGCCCTGCAATGCCGCAATCGTCGTCATATTCAACCTCCAACGAACGAGATCGCCGGCAACCCCTCGCTCGCTCTGGGCCTTCCCCGAGCCTGCTGGCCTGCTCTGCGTGATCCCCGTGAGCACCCCGTCGCAACCCCTCTCTCCTCCTCTTCGTTTTCGCGCCGTAGTAGCCGTATCGACGAGCCCGAGATGCTCCTCGCCGCCGGCCATGGCGCCACCATGGCCAGGGGCCGAGCCAGCCGCAACCGAGCACACCATCATGCTCAGTGCAACGCCAGGACCCCAAAACCCTCACCTGCTGCTCCTGCCATGCACCGTAGCCCCTTCTCCCCTCCCCGCCGAACTTCGGCCGCCGCCCAAGTGGTCGCCGCCGTCGATTTAGGCCGTCTCCGGTGAAACGGAGGGCACCAGTGGATGCGCACGAGCACCAGCTCCTCGGAGATGGTCTCCGCGGCCCATTTGGTCGCCGGAGACGCGTTTCCGACGCCCTCCGCCGTCTCGGGCCTCGCTGGCGTCGAGTCGCCGGCTGGTTTGACCCGCTGACCAGGGTTGACCCTCCCCCTTGTGTCACTGACACGTGGGCCACCCCCTGACATTTAGTTAGTATTAGATTAACACTAATTAACCTAGGTTAGTTACCTAGTTAGTCATTGACTAGTGGGCCCGGCGCCCACTAATCCTAATTAGACTAATTAAACCCCCTCTTAACTAACTGAGTCACTGACGTGTGGACGCCACATGTCAGGTTTGACTTGGTCAGCGCTGTTGACTTGCTGACGTCATGCCACTGTCATGCTGACGCAATTATTCATTTTCTGATATTAAAATAAATCAGGAAATTCCTGAATATATTCAAAACTTCAAAAATTCATAGAAATTCAACCGTAGCTCAGATTGAAATAATTTATATATGAAAAATTATCAAAAAAAATCAATCTATACATCTGTACCACTTTCATGCATGACAAACCAACTTATACATGCTGTATATGAGGAATCATATAAATGGCATTTATAAAGAGTTAATTTAGAGTTGCATTTGAACCTTGGGTTCAAATGAACCTCTTCCAAATAGAATGCTAATTGCATTAGCTCAAAGCACATCACATACCCATGCCATGTTCATGCATCATAATGTTGCATATGATTGTGTATTGATTTCCGACACCGTTCCTTCTCGATAGGTCCTGCTCCGGAGAGTGTTCGAGAGTACCTGTCTGACGAGCAGTGCCCCTCTGTTGATCTACCAGGCAAGCAACCCCCCTTGTTCATTCCGATACAATCCCACTCTCTCGCCCCTACTCTCATTTATTGCATTAGGACAACAATGATTCAACTGCTACTTTATGTTGCGGTAGTTGAGCCCATTCCTCTGCATGACCTGTCATTGCCACAGTAAATAGTTGAAACCCACTAGCATGTGTAGGAGTTGTTTGAGCCATGTTGTGTTCCTACCATGCCATGCCTGCTATTGCTTAGAGTTGTGTTAGGTCTGATTCATCGGGAATGAATTGGAGTGCTATGATATGTTCTGGTGCTGAGAGTTAAGCGTGTGAACACGATTTGGTAAAGGTAGCGGTGAGAGGCCATGTAGGAGTACATGGTGGGTTGTCTCATTGGGACCGTCCTTAAGAACTGAGTTCTGTGTAAGTTGTTCAATGACTAGCTACTACCACACATTGGGCTCCGGGCGCTCCAAGCTCTCTCGACTTATTAACCGCCTTGAACTCTGTCCAGGAGTTGAAAATAGTTTCTGGTGTTTGTAGGTAGTGCTATTTTTCTACCGAGTGGCACCCGGCAGGGTGGACTTGGGACAGACTAGGCACACGTGGCCCGGTGTACCGAGTGGCACCCGGATGGTGGGCTCGGGAACCCTGTACACATTGTTTGGGGCCGTGAGCGAAACCTCGGCCAGATCTCCTTGCGGATGGAACCCGAATAGGCGATAAACCTAGACTAGAGTCTTGCGTGGTTAGTCAGGTTGTGGCCGACACCCTCGCCAGGCTTCCGCTTGAAGGTTGCCGAGATACATGACGTGTACATGGTGATAAGTGGTGAGAGCGTGTGTGATGAAGTACACCCCTGCAGGGTTATCATGATCTATTCGAATAGTCGTGTCCTCGGTTACGGACTTCTTGGATGCTTACGTGGTACATAGACAACTTGAAGTGGATACTCTAAAATGCTCAAGGCAAGTGTGAGTGCTATGGATGGCCTTCTCGTAGGAAGACGGGAATGAATCCATAGTAGTGTATTGACGTGGTGATTAGTGGACTCGTGTGCGCTGCCTCATCTCAAAGAAGTTTCTCATTGTCGTAGAACAGGATAGCCACTGAGTCAAAGCTGGCTTGCTGCAACTAAACCCCACATTACCTTCTTGATACAGATGCATATATGATAGGATCTGATGTAAGTCTTGCTGAGTACCTTTGTACTCACGTTTGCTTTATTTATGTTTTGCAGATGAGACATCTGTCTTACTAGTAGTTCCGCTTGGACTTCGACGAGTAGCTTGTTACCTCAGCTACGATCTTGTACCCTTGGGAGGGTCTTGTAGATAGTCAGGCTTCTCAGCCCTTTTCTTTTGTAGTTGTCTGTAGTCAGACATGTAATGCTTCCGTTGCTTGTATGCTCTGAATGATGGGTCATGTGACCCTTGTTTGTATTTATGCTATGTGGCTCTTCTGAGCCTTTATCTATATGAGTTTGCGTTATGTTGTGATGCCATGTTGTACAGCACATACTTGCATGTTATGCGTACGTGTGACATGTATTGCTATGTGTGGGATCCGACAATCTAGTTGTTTATCCTTGGCAGTCTCTCTTATGGGGAAATGTAGTCTAGTGCTTCCTTGAGCCATAGTAGTCCGCTACAGCCCGATTCACCAGAGTCCTGCTAGCCCAGCACTACTGCTCAGGAGACTTGACTGGCCGGCATGTGTTTCACTTTGTTCCTGTGTCTGTCCCTTCGGGGAAATGTCACGCGGTGACAACCGGAGTCCTGCCTAGCCTGCTACAGCCCGGGTTCCCTGGAGTCCTGTTAGCCCAGTGCTACAACCCGGATTCACACGCTGCTGACCGACACGCTCGATGTGAATCATGTATGCCTGTTCCCATAGGTTAGTGCTGCTTTGGGTTCACGACTAGCCAGGTCGGCCCGGGTTCTCTATCATATGGATGCTAGCGACACAATCATATACGCGAGCCAAAAGGCGCAAACGGTCCCGGGCCATGGTAAGGCGACACCCGTGGGGATACCGTGCGTGAGGCCGCAAAGTGATATGAGGTGTTACATGCTAGATCGGTGTGATTTAGAATCGGCGTCCCGACAATATCGGTCGCCAGATCGATGAGCCACGAGCTTGGAATGCGGAACTGCTCCGCCCCTTTTAGACTTGAATTCTCACTCGGATGAGATGTAATAAGAAAAACTTCTGTAGTCTATTTATCAAGAGTGTTACAATTCTTCCTATAATTGTTGTCGCCTTTGTTTGCGTATGAAATCCCCTAGTGGGTAGCTTAGCTGCGAATCCGTTTCGCCTAAGTTTGTGAAAAAAATCCTACCGAGTGGTGAGCCAGACTCCCACTCGGGGGCTTAGCTGCAGCCCAGTGCTCGCCTAAGTGTTTAAAAAATCCTACCAAGTGGCGAGCCAGACTCTCACTCGGGGGCTTAGCTGCAGCCCAGTGCTCGCCTAAGTGTTTAAAAAATTCTACCGAGTGGCGAGCTAGACTCTCACTCGGGGGCTTAGCTGCAGCCCAGTGCTCGCCTAAGTGTTTAAAAAATCCTACCGAGTGGTGAGCCAGACTCCCACTCGGGGGCTTAGCTGCAGCCCAGTGCTCGCCTAAGTGTTTAAAAAATCCTACCGAGTGGAGAGCAGACCTCCCACTCGGGGGCTTAGGTGCAGCCCAGTGCTCGCCTAAGTGTTTAAAAAATCCTACCAAGTGGAGAGCAGACCTCCCACTCGGGGGCTTAGCTGCAGCCCAGTGCTCGCCTAAGTGTTTAAAAATCCTACCGAGTGGCGAGCCAGACTCTCACTCGGGGGCTTAGCTGCAGCCCAGTGCTCGCCTAAGTGTTTGAAAATCCTACCGAGTGGAGAGCAGACCTCCCACTCGGGGGCTTAGCTGCAGCCCAGTGCTCTCCTAAGTGTTTAAAACATCCTACCGAGTGGAGAGCAGACCTCCCACTCGGGGGCTTAGCTGCAGCCTAGTGCTCGCCTAAGTGTTTAAAAAATCCTACCGAGTGGAGAGCAGACCTCCCACTCGGGGGCTTAGCTGCAGCCCAGTGCTCGCCTAAGTGTTTAAAAAATCCTACCGAGTGGCGAGCCAGACTCTCACTCGGGGGCTTAGCTGCAGCCCAGTGCTCGCCTAAGTGTTTAAAAAATCCTACCGAGTGGAGAGCAGACCTCCCACTCGGGGGCTTAGCTGCAGCCAAGTGCTCGCCTAAGTGGTTAAAAAATCCTACCGAGTGGAGAGCAGACCTCCCACTCGGAGGCTTAGCTGCAGTCCAGTACTCGCCTAAGTTTTTAAAATCCTACCGAGTGGCGAGCCAGACTCCCACTCGGGGGCTTAGCTGCAGCCCAGTGCTCGCCTAAGTGTTTAAAAAATCCTACCGAGTGGAGAGCAGACCTCCCACTCGGAGGCTTAGCTGCAGTCCAGTACTCGCCTAAGTTTTTAAAATCCTACCGAGTGGCGAGCCAGACTCCCACTCGGGGGCTTAGCTACAGTCCAGTACTCGCCTAAGTTTGAAAAAAAATCCTACCGAGTGGAGAGCAGACCTCCCACTCGAAGGCTTAGCTGTCGTCCAGTACTCGCCTAAGTTTGAAAAAATCCTACCGAGTGGAGAGCAGACCTCCCACTCGGAGGCTTAGCTGCAGTCCAGTGCTCGCCTAAGTTTTCAAAAGCCTATCGAGTGAAGAGCAGACCTCCCACTCGGGGGCTTAGCTGCAGCCCAGTGCTCGCCTAAGTACGGAACGCATCCCAATCCGCAAGGACGACGAGGTACAAATCGACTGCTACCTTCTCCTTAGGAGCTGCACCACAAATACAAAGTTATTTCGAGTGAAGAACAAGTTCCACTCGACAGATAATTCATGAAGATATTCAACGATAAATCAAGTTCAGATAAGATCCAAAGGTCCTAGACCGTAGATCAAAGTACTCGAGCCTCCAGCTCGACAGAGTTTAATGGTTACAAAATCCACTCAGCATTCCGAGGCAAATTTAAAGTGAAGCATAAAAGTTTTTATTCCTCGGGCGGAGGACTGGAAGGGGCGACGAACTCGTCCAAGTCGATCCCGTCTGCAATGCGAGTGGCAGCAGCAATGAAAGTCTCCATGAAGTCTTGAAAGTTGTACTTCCTGGTATTGGCAACTTGGATGGCGGCCAACTTTTCTTCTCGCACCTCCTTACAGTGGACGCGGACCAGAGACAGAGCGACGTCAGTGCCACATCTAGCAGAAGATTTCTTCCATTCCACCACTCGACCTGGGACTTCATTCAGTCGAGTCATCAGGGACTCGAGGTCATTCTGAAGCGTCGTCCTAGGCCAGAGCGACGTGTCGATCCGCGACATCGCAACCTTCAACCGAGCAAGATAGTCCACAACTCCGGCAACACGAGATTCCAGTCGGAGCACGTTCATAATAGCCTCGTCCTTCACTAGAGAATTGATGGGGTCCAAGCCTGTCTCCACTCGACTGGTCTCCTCTTCAAAGTTCTGCCAGAATTCTGTAAATACAATTCAAGGATAAGTCAATGACTCTACGCGGGTTTGGTAACTGCAAGTCAGTCGGACCGGAGTAATTACCCTCGAGCATGACAAACAGCTTCTTGGCGAGTCCACCAAGATAAACCTCCAGATCGTTCCTCTGCTCCGCCAGTTCACCTGCCTGGTCACTCAGAGTCATCTTGTCTTTCTTCACACGGCTGACCTCTTGATTAGCCACGTCAAGAGCACTTTTCAGCCTGGAGTTTTCCTTTTCAAGAGTACCGACCGAAGCCAGTTTTTCTTCAGCAAACTTCGTTTTGTTCAGGGCCTCCTTCTGAGCTTCGGCAAGGTCTTGATCCTTCTTCTTCAGAGCCTCCTCCACTTTGTCTACGAAACAGCAAGTGAGATCAACATCGAGGACGGCCAGAAAGAAAGGACAGTCGACAAAAGCTCACCAACCATACCTTTTGCTTCGTCCCTCGCCTTCTGCAAGTTCTCCTAAGCAAGCTTCAAGTCAAGGTTGAGCTGGATCTGTTTGTTCTCCAACTCAGTGTAGCGAGCCACAAGTTCGCAGGATTTCTGCAAAAAATCAGTCGACAGACGTGCAAGATAAGTTGCTTCCGAGTAACCAAGAGACAATGATGGCGTTTCTAAGACTACAGCCGAATCAAAAACATTCGACAGTAGTCTCGGGGACTACACCCAGTGGGTGCACTTAGCGTGCCCCCACTGGTTCGACCAAAAAAAATCGACTGCCCGCAGTCGACCGCGTACAGTTCCATTCGACATGGCCTGACCAGACCGAGTGAAGAAGTTCAACTAAAACAACACAATATAAAGACTACAGTCGACTGCCAGCAGTCCACCGTAGTCTCAGGGACTACACCCAGTGGGTGCACTCAGCGTGCCCCCACTCACACCCAGTGGGTGTACAGATATAAAGATCTTCGGAAAAGAGATTCTTCAGATAGCATATCCTAACAGAACAAGCGGTGAATCGACTAACCTGGACGTTGCTCTGAAGAGCTGAACTCGCGTCATAAGCTGCTTGGCTGGCTTCCTGGACCACCTTCACTTGCTCCATCATGATCCCCGCCTGGCGTATAGCCTCCTTAGCGGCACCCGCTTGGTCCTCCGGGACGTGGTGTGTGGCAAAAAGCGAAGGCGGATTTTCAGTCAACGTCGAAGGCCAGACACTCGTCAAAGGAACAGCGAAGGTCACAGAAGCCCGAGTGGTGTCACCACCCTCCCGAGCTACGGCCTCAGGCCCCGAAGTAGTTTGTGGGGTCTGGCCAGCCGGTGCCCTCCTATTCCTTCTCGCCCTCAGTGGCACTTCGTCTTCATCATCAGGGAGGTCGATGACATGAGGAGGAGCTACAAGAAAAATCCAATCGACCGGGATTATAGGAAATAGTCAGTCGACTAAAAGCAGAGCATCAGTAATCGTACCAGGGTTGGAGGTAACAGCGTCTTCCATCTCTTGATCATCGTCCTTGGTGGAGATCTCCGAGGTGGCAGCACTGCAAATTTCGAAAGTCAGTCGGCTTATTCAACGAGTCGACCAGGAGTCCGTCACGTTCGACAAAGGAAAACAAATTCTACTATTACCCAGAAATGGTGGGGACAGTCATCTTCATCTTGGGCAGAGCCTTGGGCGGCTTGGACGCCGTCGCGCGTGGATGCTTGGGAGTTTTTTCTGTCGGTGCTGGAGATGAGGTCCGAGGGCGCTTCGACGACTGCCCAACAGGGACAGCCGCCTTACCACGTTCCCGCGCAGGGTCGTGTGTAAGCCTGGATCGCCGTTCCGAGCGGGGAGGTTCGACTTCTTCCTCCTCTTCTTCACTGGAGTCGTCGTCATCATCCCCCTCTCCTTCGCCGTCAGATTCCCACTCTTCTCTCTCGTCTCCACTTTCGCCTCCGCTCGCCTCTCCTTCCTCGACCTGCTCCTGTGCTCCATTGGGTGTTGAGTACATCTCAGTAGTGGCCTAGAGGACAGCAAACAAGACAAAAGTCAATCGACTGATCCAAAGAGAACAAATAAAGAAAGCAAGATCTCAGTCGGAAACGCAAGGTCAGACCTGATCCACTTCATATGATTGGTCGAGTGGAGGAATCCTCCTGGCACCTCGGGGGTTTTCCTTGTTCCCTGTGATACTCGACAGCCACCCTTCCAACATCTCGTCAGTGACCTCCTCTAGGTGGATCCGAGTGGTGTCTTCGAGACCCGAGTACAGCCACATCGGGTGGTCACGAGCCTGAAGCGGTTGGATACGCCTCCGAAGGAAGACTTCCAGCAAGTCCATGCCAGACACACCCTCGCGGACAAGCTGAACCACTCGACCGACCAGCACCTTGACTTGCGCCTTTTCCTCCGGCGTCACTTTCAGAGAGGCAGGTTTTTGTGCTTGATTCAGAGAAAAAGGGGGAAGCCCAGTCGACTATCCCGGGGTCACCTGGTCTTTGCAGTAAAACCAAGTCGATTGTCACCCACGGACTGACTCAGGAAAAGTGATAGATGGAAAGGAACTTTTTCCCCTCATCTGGATCGCCAGGCCCCCGCACAGCTGAATCACCTACGTCCGTTCGTCACTCGACTTGGCCTTCTTGACCGACTGGGAGTGGCAAGTGAGGATGTTCTTGAAGAGTCCCCAATGGGGGCGGCAGCCCAAGAAGTTTTCACACAAGGAAACGAAAGCAGCAAGATACACAATAGAATTGGGAGTAAAGTGATGGAGCTGTGCTCCGAAGAAGTTCAAGAAGCTCCGAAAAAAAGGATGAGGAGGCAGAGAGAATCCGCGATCGATATGGGTAGTGAGGAGGACGCACTCACCATCACGAGGCTGTCGACTTCTTTCCCCGGAAGATGAGCAGATTCATGGGGAATGAATCCCCCCTCGACCAGATCATCAAGATCATCCTGCCGAATCGCTGATGGCATCCAGTCGCCCTGGATCCAATCCTTGGGCAGAGCAGTCCTCGAGGAAGATCCGCCCCGAGCGGACTTCTTCCCCTTCCCCTGCACCGCCGCCTTCTTCGCGCGCTCCAGAGCCGACGTCTTCTCCTTCACCATCGTCGCCGGTGAAGCTCGAACAGGCCTACGGCACCAAGGTGAGAGCGGAGGTGGCAGAGGATCTTGTGAAGGAAGAGGGAAAAGTGGAGGCGCACTGTTCGGGGGCCCCGAGCCGGCAACTTATAAGAGGTCGCTTCCGAGTGGCTGACTGGTAGGCCCAGGCAATCCCATCAAATCCCGCAACAGGCGTGCGCGCGGTACGTGGCAAAAAAGGTGGCGCGGGGACCGAGGAGCTTCCGTCCTATCCCATCCTATTACTGCGGTCGCCCCCGTCCCACGCGCTTCCTGAAATTCAAATCCTGCAAAATCCGCGGGCCGCAGAACAACTCGTCAAACAGAAGATCCCTTTCATACCATCACTCGGAACTTCACAAGTAAAGAAATTCACTCGATAAGAGGCCAAGAATGGATCAAGGCGACTGAAAGAAGTTGACGACGTCATCCGTGACAATTGATCCAAAGCAAGACGTTCATATAACATGAAGAACCAGTCGGAAAGATCCCCAACTCCTTCCCCACTCAAACCTCGATCCATTCAGGGGCTAATGATGAAGCCACGTACCTAGGGTAGGGGCATGGACCTGTCCTAAGTGCCCTACTCAAGGACATCCCTAGAAGAAGTCACCTTTCAATGAACTTGGAGGTATCCCACTCGACGGATTCAAGACACTCGACCACGAAGCTATCACTCGACCACGAAGCCAACCACTCGACTGCCAGGAGATCTAAAGTCACTCCACACGCAAACAGTCGGTCATTAAGTAGCTTTTATGGTCATCATAGCACTTTATTAGGGGCGTTACCAGTAACCCCCATTCTTAATGTACTTTAAACCCTGCATTACTGAGGGCTGGAGGGGCCTGGTGAACTCTATATAAGCCACCCCCCTCCTCAGTATCAAGGGTTCGCACCCCTTTTATTCATACACACATAATTCAGTCGACTGCCTCCGGGCACCGAGACGTAGGGCTGTTACTTCCTCTGAGAAGGGCCTGAACTCGTAATCCTCGTGTGCTTACAACTCCTCCATAGCTAAGATCAAGCCTCTCCATGCATACCCCCCTACATAACTGTCAGAGTTAGAACCACGACAACCATGACGCCTAACGTCTGGAAGAAGCACAGTCTTCAAAGGTAACAAGCATCGGATCCACTCAGGATCAATCTCTTCAGGGATGCTCAATCACTTGGGGTTTGTAGGTGTTTGGGTTTTGGGTTTTTGGTTTTTCCTCACTTGATGATTTTCGCTCAAAGTCCTCGGAGGATGGGTTGCTCTCAAATGGCAAGTGTCAGTTTCTCTCAGAGCATCCAACCAGCTAGTGGTTGTAGGGGCGGCTATTTATAGCCTAGGGAGCAGCCTGACATGATAAGACATAAATGCCCTTCAATGATATGACCGTTAGGTGGATATATATTTTGGAACAGCTGGCGCATAGCACAACAACGGTCAGAATTTTGAGTAGCAAAATCCTCAGGGCTATCATGTTCCTCACTGTGTAGGCAATCCGCACTGGCGAATTCCTAACTCCTTAGTCAGGACAAATTCCTCAGAGACTAGAAGAACTTCGTCTCTGTCACTGAAGAAATTGACTAAACTGTATGAGATTTTCAATGGCTTCACTCGAAGGGATTGGTAGGTGTAGGATTTTGAGTTGAGCATCACATGGAAATTTTTCCTTAGTATTTCCTCGACCCCCTTTAACAATACGGTGTTTCCTATGACTCAAGAAAGAGAAAAACAAAACTATGAAAACGAAAGCCTTCAAGCTTCATATTTCTCGCATGAATATCAAGTCTTCATGGACACACCAATTTCTTCACTTTCAAAGTCTTCATGAAAGTCTTCAGAAATAACAAAATCTTCAGTCAAAGATATTCATTTTTAGGGGTCGACTTTTCTTGTAAATATCAAACTCCTCATAGACTTATAGACCTGTGTACACTCACACACGCATTAGTCCCTTAACCTATAAGTCTTCAATACACCAAAATCACTAAGGGGCACTAGATGCACTTACATGAAGACGTCATGATTGAAGATGAGGAGCTTCCGGCGGAGGCAACGCGCTGGATGGCCATTGCTAGGGTTCACACGGAGAAGATGTATAGCCAGTACTGGTTCTTCCGGAACATGAGGGCTGCTTGGGACTTGGCGAAGGAGGTAAAGATCAGGCCGCTCGAAGAGAATTTGTACACTCTGTAATTTGGATGTCTGGGTGATTGGGAACGGGTGATGGAGGATGGACCATGGACCTTCAAAGGGAAAACTATGGTTATAGCTCATTACGACGGATTCACAAAGCCATCTTCAATTGAGCTTAATAAGATCGACATCTGGATACAGATCCACGATCTCCCTGATGGTTTCTACCCCAAGATCAAAGCGATGTCAGCTACTGTAGGAGAATTTATCTTTGCTGAACCAAAATCCTAGGACTTTGAAGGGAATTTTACAAGGGTTCGAGTAAGGATTGATGTGACAAAACCTCTTAAGAATGCAGTTTCAATTGTTATCAAGAAGAAAGAAGTCCTCCAGAGGGTGATATTCAGAGTTAAATATGAACGGTTGCCTGACTGGTGCGTCGTATGTGGATATCTGGGACATCTATATAAAGAGTGTGGTGATGGGGTACATCCACCAAAGTCCTTGGTTTTTAAGGATCTAAGAGCTTCATGGTTCAGAGGACCGGGAAGAGGCCCAGGGGAAGGAAGAGGGCAAGATGACAGTAATGGAGGAAGAGGAGGACATGGCAGAGGCCGGTCCGGAAGAGGGCATGGTCGGGGCTTTTCTCAGGCAAATCCTATGGAAAAATACAGCGAGTAAGATACAACCAATATCGCTTCTGATGTAGGCATGAGTGAGGCTGAAAACAATAAGAATAGAGGGGGTTTGGGAAGTGAAACCAACCCATCCCTGAATATGGGGCATGCAACCAGCAATGCCATTCCGCTGCTACTTCCGCCCCCACAGATACCGCCCAGCCCTTCCTCAGTACAAGAGCCAAAGAGAACCAAGAAAAACTCGAACACGGCTGAGAAGAATAGCGGTGACCAAAAATCTTGATGCCCGTTTGGTGGGCTCCCTGGCGGGGTCGTGCCTAGCACAATGAGTTTGCTATGCTGGAACTGTCGCGGGATTGGCAAACCCGCGACAGTTAAAGAGCTTCGTGATCTAACGAGGCAACTTGCCCCCTCTGTAATTTATATCCTTGAAACCCAAATAGAGGGAACTAGAGTCAAAAACTTGGCTGGTTCTTTAGGTTTTGATAAGAGTTTTGTTGTCAGTAGTTCTGGTAGAAGTGGTGGATTAGGAATGTTTTGGATTGAAGAAATAAAGCTTGAGGTTATTGGGTACTCTAAGTATCGCATTGATGCAATCATTAATGATATGATGGATGTTAAAATTGTTGGAAATATGCCCTAGAGGCAATAATAAATTGGTTATTATTATATTTCCTTGTTCATGATAATCGTTTATTATCCATGCTATAATTGTATTGATAGGAAACTCAGATACATGTGTGGATACATAGACAACACCATGTCCCTAGTAAGCCTCTAGTTGACTAGCTTGTTGATCAATAGATGGTCACGGTTTCCTGACCATGGACATTGGATGTCGTTGATAACGGGATCACATCATTAGGAGAATGATGTGATGGACAAGACCCAATCCTAAGCATAGCACAAGATCGTGTAGTTCGTATGCTAAAGCTTTTCTAATGTCAAGTATCATTTCCTTAGACCATGAGATTGTGCAACTCCCGGATACCGTAGGAATACTTTGGGTGTGCCAAACGTCACAACGTAACTGGGTGGCTATAAAGGTACACTACGGGTATCTCCGAAAGTGTCTGTTGGGTTGGCACGAATCGAGACTGGGATTTGTCACTCCGTGTGATGGAGAGGTATCTCTGGGCCCACTCGGTAGGACATCATCATAATGTGCACAATGTGATCAAGGAGTTGGTCACGGGATGATGTGTTACGGAACGAGTAAAGAGACTTGCCGGTAACGAGATTGAACAAGGTATCGTAATACCGACGATCGAATCTCGGGCAAGTATCATACCGATAGACAAAGGGAATTGTATACAGGATTGATTAAGTCCTTGACATCGTGGTTCATCCGATGAGATCATCGTGGAACATGTGGGAGCCAACATAGGTATCCAGATCCCGCTGTTGGTTATTGACCAGAGAACGTCTCGGTCATGTCTGCATGTCTCCCGAACCCGTAGGGTCTACACACTTAAGGTTCGATGACGCTAGGGTTATAAAGGAAGTTTGTATGTGGTTACCGAATGTTGTTCGGGGTCCCGAATGAGATCTCGGACGTCACGAGGAGTTCCGGAATGGTCCGGAGGTAAAGATTTATATATGGAAGTCCTATTTTGGTCACCGGAAAAGTTTCGGGGTTTATCGGTAACGTACCGGGAGCATAGGGAGGGTCCCGGGCGTCCACCAAGTGGGGCCACCTGCCCCGGGGGGCCACATGGGCTGTAGGGAGTGCTCCTTGGCCTACATGGGCCAAGGGCACCAGCCCCACTAAGGCCCATGCACCCAGAAGGGGAGAGGAGGCAAACCCTAAGGGCATATGGGCCCTAAGGCCCATACACCCTGCGCCTCCCTCTCCTCCCCCCCCCACTTGGCCGCCACCCCTTGGCCATCTATGGCTGCCGCCCCCCCTAGGGGTGGGAACCCTAGAGGGGGCGCAGCCCCTCCCCTTCCCCTATATATATGAGGCCTAGGGGGCTGCCCATTACACACGTGATTCAATCTCTCGTTGGTGCAGCCCTGCGTCTCTTCTTCCTCCTCTTCTGCGGTGCTTGGCGAAGCCCTGCAGGATTGCCACGCTCCTCCATCACCATCACGCCGTTGTGCTTCTGCTGGATGGAGTCTTCCTCAACCTCTCCCTCTCTCCTTGCTGGATCAAGGCATGGGAGACGTCACCGGGCTATACGTGTGTTGAACGCGGAGGTGCCGTCCGTTCGGCACTAGGATCATCGGTGATTTGGATCACGACGAGTACGACTCCATCAACCCCGTTCACTTGAACGCTTCCGCTTAGCGATCTACAAGGGTATGTAGATGCACTCTCCTTCCCCTCGTTGCTAGTCTCTCCATAGATAGATCTTGGTGACACGTAGGAAAATTTTGAATTTCTGCTACGTTCCCCAACAAAAATAAGGGTTACTTTCATTTACGGAGAAGCCCAAGTAAATGAAAGATATAAGACTTGGGACACGCTAAGGGGAATTGCCGGCTCTAACAATATACCCTGGCTAGTCTTAGGCGATTTTAATGAGGTACTTCATGCACATGAACATGACGGAGTAGGGAACAGAATTCAAGCACAGATGGATTCAGGGATGCTCTGGATACGTGCAGCCTATCTGACATAGGTTACACGGGTACGGATTGGACCTTTGAACGGAAGGTGGCAGGTGGGTCGTATACAAAAGTGAGACTGGACAAAGGCGTGGCTAATCCAGCCTGGTCCATCGCTTTCCCCACGGCCAAGCTTGAGCACAAACTAGCATCGACAAGTGACCACGTCCCAATTCACGTGAAGTACGTGCATGAGGTTGCATGCCAGCGGGCCCCGTGGTCCTTTAAATATGAGCTGGCCTGGGAAAGAGACGCCGGTTTGGCGCCGTTGGTGGAATCTGCATGGGCATCTGGAACGGGCGACTCGATGCTCTCCATAAGCGACAAACTCCAGTCGATGTCATCTGATCTTGCGGGGTGGGACAATGAACACTTTGGCAATGTACGGCGCGAGATCCAACAGCTCCAACGAAAGCTACATGAGTTACGGGATATTCGAGGAAGATATGGTCCTAGTCATATGGAACTAAAAATGGTAGAGAGATTGACTGAATTATTCCACGGAGAGGAAATTCTTTGGAGACAACGAGCACGTATTGAATGGCTTATGCATGGGGATAAGAACACATATTTTTTCCATCTACGGGCGAGTAGACAGAGGAGGAAAAATCAGATAAAGTCACTTTTAAAAGAGGATGGGCCTATGACAGAAAATGTCCTGGAGATGGAGAGCTTGACTACATCCTTTTATCAACACCTGTACACTTTTGAGGGGGTTCAAGATATGGCCCCTGTTTTGGACACAGTTTCGACCAAAGTGACACAACATATGAACGATATGTTAAACGCTCTGTATAGCCAGAAAGAAGTGAAGAATGCCTTGTTTCAAATGTTCCCGACAAAGGCACCCGGGCCTGATGGCTTTCCGGCTCATTTCTTTCAACACCATTGGGAAATATGCGGTGATGATGTAACCAAGGCGGTCCTGAAAATTGTAGAAGGTAACGAGTCAGCAGAATGCATCAATGAGACCATTCTGGTCCTCATACCCAAGGTGAAAAACCCTACACACTTGTCTCAGTTTCGTCCAATTAGCTTGTGAAATGTTCTATACAAAATTACTTCGAAGGTGATCGCCAACAGGCTGAAAATAGTCCTACCTGACATCATATCTAAGGAACAATCCGCTTTTGTGCCTGGTAGATTGATCACAGACAATATCATGACAGCCTATGAGTGTTTGCATTTTATGAAACGCAGCAAGGCTAAGAAGAACCAATCTTGCGCCCTCAAGCTTGACATGATGAAAGCGTATGACAGGGTAGAATGGTCTTATCTGAGGGCCGTTATGATGAAGCTGGGCTTCAATGAAAGATGGGTTGACATAGTGATGAGCCTTGTAACAACGGTCAAATTTTAAGTGTTGTTCAACGGTAAGAAGCTACAACAATTTGAACCATCTAGAGGAATCATACAAGGGGATCCAATTTCTCCGTATTTGTTCTTGATAGCAGCAGAGGGCCTTTCGTGCCTCCTCAAATCAAAAAGTAAGTCATCCAAATTGAATGGCCTACATGTGGCGCCCACGGCGCCTCCGGTGAACCATCTCCTATTCGCAGATGACAGCCTGCTGTTTTTCAAGGCAAATAGTGCGGAGGCAAATGAGGTGTACCATGTTCTGAACACATATTGTCAGGCGACCGGGCAACGTATTAACTATGCCAAATCATCTATCTATTTCAGCA
Organism: Triticum monococcum; assembly: GCA_034509565.1. Taxonomy (NCBI): domain Eukaryota; kingdom Viridiplantae; phylum Streptophyta; class Magnoliopsida; order Poales; family Poaceae; genus Triticum; species Triticum monococcum. The sequence goes on from CM067847.1 coordinate 133,730,732, forward strand.
AAGGTGTGCCAAAAACGATCAGACAGGGGATAAAAGATATTTTACAAGTACCCAATGAAACTCTTAATGAGAAGTATTTGGGAATGCCTTCTAATATTAGTAGCTCCAAGAATGGCGCGTTCAAATATTTGAAAGATAGGCTTTGGAGTAAGGTACAAGGCTGGATAGAGCGCACCGTGTCCACGGCCGGAAAGGAGGTTTTGGTTAAATCGGTGGCGCAAGCGGTGCCTGTGTTTTCAATGTCATGTTTTAAGCTTTTGAGGGGATTGTGCGAACACTTCAACATGCTAATCAGAAAGTTCTGGTGGGGGAGTAAAGAGGGCAAAAGGAAGCCTCATTGGGTGTCCTGGGAGACCATGACTCAACCTAAGGACATGGGGGGTCTGGGCTTCAAGGATTTTGAGCTCTTCAACCTTGCCATGCTCGCCCGTCAAGCATGGCGACTGCTTCAACACCCTGATTCTCTATGTGCCCGAATTCTAAAAAGCATATACTATCCAGCAAGTGACATCCTTGATGCGGAGCTGGGGAGCCACCCGAGCCAAGTATGGCGAGCTATGGTCGAGGGAAGGGATGTTCTAAAGCGGGGACTCGTCAAACGGATAGGTAATGGCACATCCACGCATATATGGGAACAAAATTGGCTGCCTCGGGAGGAGTTCCTTTGGCCCCTCGGTTGCCGTGTTCAGAACCCACCTACAATGGTTTCCGAGCTGATCGTTACGGCCACAGCGTCATGGAACAGAGAACTAGTTCAGGCAACTTTTTTGCATATGGATGCAGAGATCATCCTTGATATACCACTTTGTACGCGCAGCCTACCTGATTTCTGGTCTTGGCATTTCGAAAGGCATGGATCCTTCATTGTTAAATCAGCTTACAAAATGCTGGTGGCGACTAAACAGAGAAGAGAGGCTTGGTTAAACGCAGAAACTGGTCCATCTAATTCAAGGGCAGAAAAGGGAGAGTGGAAGTATCTCTGGAAAACAGCAGTCTCTGGGAAGATCCGTATGTTCCTCTGGAGATTATCAAAACACTCGCTACCAACCAATGATGTACGAGCACATCGTCATATGGCCAACTCAAGTGCATGTGGTTTGTGCGGGGTACAGGACTCATGGCGGCACTCTCTCCTTGAATGCACTTCTTCGAGAAGCGTTTGGGCACTAGCGGATAAGGAAATCACACATAAAATCACAGCTAATACCGAACCAAAGGCGAAGAGCTGGCTCTTTACAATTATGGGATTGCTGACACATGACCAGTTTATCACAACGGCGGTAACTCTTTGGTCCATTTGGCATGCCCGGAGGAAAGCTATCCACTAAGCAATATTCCAGAGCCCTCAAGCAACACATGGCTTCATCGAGAGGTATTTGCAAGATCTGGCTATCATACAAAATACAGCTCAAAACCAAAACATGATTGGCACAGTGCCACGGCCAGTTCATGCAATACCAAAAAAACCACCTCCGGGGCACCACAAGATCCATGTTGATGCGGCTGTCCGCGTGAGGAGAGGTGGTTCAGCGGTGGCTGTGTGTAGAGATGAAAGGGGTAATTACATTGGAAGTTCGGCCCTTGTCGTCGAGGGAGTTTATGATCCCCCAACATTGGAGGCAATAGCATGTCGGGAAGCTTTGGCCCTGGCTGAGGATCTGGGCATTCATCACTTCATCGTGGCATCGGACTGTCGACAAGTCGTCCTAGATATTAATAGAAGGGCGCGCTGGGCTTATGGCGCCGTCATCAACGAGATCAACACCCAAGCTTCTACTTTTTCATGTAATTTCTCTTTTGAAAGCTGTGTTGTTAACTATGAAGCACATAGCTTAGCAAAATTTGCATTATCTAGAGGTCCGGATCGCCATGTCTGATATGATGTTCCCCATGACCAAGTGTGTATCCCATTTCATGTGGAGTTTGATGAATAAAGCAGGTTCTTACTCCTAAAAAAAAGTAGCGGGCGCATAACGCGCTGATTAGGAGCTCCCGCACCACAGATCGCATTACTTCTACTCACTCTCGCCACTTGATTCTTTGAGCGAATCCTAATCTAAACCGAACATCTGCACCTGTGAAAATCTTGGATTTTGGTAGCCTCCAATTTATCCTTTCATAAGGCACAAAACTGTAGAAAAAAAATAGCTCGATAAGTAGATCATGTGGACATTACGGATTGACAACATTATCATCTATTAATATATAAATAAAACATTACCATAGCCTAGCTGGCTATCACATCAGTCTAACACACTGAAGGTCTCCAGTTCAAACCTGGGTGATGCCATTTCTTTCATAGTACCTTTTTTGAAGCTTATTGCCCTGTCTAGAGCCGTCGGCCCCAGGACCGCCCCCAGGCGCGATTAAAAATAAAATTTGTATAGCAAATTTTGGCACAGTTCGGCGAAGTTCGGCTAAACACGACTAAATTTCGGCAAACTTGGGCATATATTAGACATGTTCAAGGATTTTCATTACATAGCAAAATAGATAACTAATCTAAAAAAACTGGCTGAACGCCGAGTCGTCGCCGCCGTCATCGGACTTCTCCTTAACGCGGCCGTCCCTGGTGAACCCCTGACCGGCGTCGCCAACGTGGGCTGGTGGCGGCGGCGCGTCGTCGTCGTCGCTGTCGCAGATGACGATGACTCCGCCTTCATCGCGGCCGCATGGGGCTCCGCGAAGCGGCGCAGGGCGGCGCACTGGCGCTCCTTCGCCTTCTCCAGGCGCTCCTTCTCCATCGCTATGGAGTCCCTGCGCGCCCATTTCAGGGCTGCGTCGTCGTCGTCGAGCTCCGTCTTCACCGGCGCGGCCGGCTCCTTCTTCGCCGGCGCGAGCCCTAGCTCCGTCTTCGCCGGCGCGAGCCCCGGCTCCGTCTTTGGCTTGACGAAGCGCGGAGGAGGAACCGACGAGGAGACTCGCCGGCCGCCCTCGTTGATGACGATGCGAGGAAGATCACGAGGAGGAGGACCCGAACCTCCTTGGCGCCCATGGCCCGACGCGTCGGTGCTGCGCCGGGGCGGCCACCCTCGCCGGATACGCCAACGGTGGGTCATTGCCGCTCTCGAGGTACGTCAGCACGCCCTCGAGTGTGCGGCCGGGGACGCACCACCACAGGTGGCGCTCCTCGCTGTTCTTCGGGCCGCCGACCACCGGCGCGTCGTTGGTGGACGCCAACCGCTGCTGCTGGCGGCGCTAGAAGTACGCCGCCCAAGCCGTGTGGTTGTCGACGGCGTACTGGGGAGGGAGAGCTGGGCGTCGGTGAGGGAGGCGCGTACGACCTCGACCTCCTTGGCGAAGTAGTTGGGCTTGGCCACGGCGTCAGGCAACGGGGGAACGGGCACTCCCCCGTCGCCGAGTCTCCACCCCGTCGGGCCGGCGCGCATGTCCGTGTTAGAAATATGCCCTAGAGGCAATAATAAATTGATTATTATTATATTTCCTTGTTCATGATAATCGTTTATTATCCATGCTAGAATTGTATTGATAGGAAACTCAGATACTTGTGTGGATACATAGACAACACCAAGTCCCTAGTAAGCCTCTAGTTGACTAGCTCGTTGATCAATAGATGGTTACAGTTTCCTGACCATGGACATTGGATGTCATTGATAACGGGATCACATCATTAGGAGAATGATGTGATGGACAAGACCCAATCCTAAGCCTAGCACAAGATCATGTAGTTCGTATGCTAAAGCTTTTCTAATGTCAAGTATCGTTTCCTTTGACCATGAGATTGTGCAACTCCCGGATACCGTAGGAGTGCTTTGGGTGTGCCAAACGTCACAACGTAACTGGGTGGCTATAAAGGTACACTACAGGTATCTCCGAAAGTGTCTGTTGGGTTGGCACGAATCGAGACTGGGATTTGTCACTCCGTGTAAACGGAGAGGTATCTCTGGGCCCACTCGGTAGGACATCATCATAATGTGCACAATGTGATCAAGGAGTTGATCATGGGATGATGTGTTACAGAACGAGTAAAGAGACTTGCCGGTAACGAGATTGACCAAGGTATCGGGATACCGACGATCGAATCTCGGGCAAGTATCGTACCGATAGACAAAGGGAATTGTATACGGGATTGATTAAGTCCTTGACATCGTGGTTCATCCAATGAGATCATCGTGGAACATGTGGGAACCAACATGGGTATCCAGATCCCGCTGTTGGTTATTGACCGGAGAACGTCTCGGTCATGTCTGCATGGTTCCCGAACCCGTAGAGTCTACACACTTAAGGTTCGATGACGCTAGGGTTATAAAGGAAGTTTGTATGTGATTACCGAATGTTGTTCGGAGTGCCGGATGAGATCCCGGACGTCACGAGGAGTTCCCGAATGGTCCGGAGGTAAAGATTTATATATGGGAAGTCCTGTTTTGGTCACCGGAAAAGTTTCGGGTTTTATCGGTAACGTACCGGGACCACCGGGAGGGTCCCGGGGTTCCACCAAGTGGGGCCACAAGCCCCGGAGGGCTGCATGGGCCAAGTGTGGGAGGGGACCAGCCCCGGGTGGGCTGGTGCGCCCCCCCCCCCCCACCAAGGCCCAAGGCGCAAGGAAGAGGGGAAGGGGGCAAACCCTAGGGCAGATGGGCCCTAAGGCCCACCCTGGTGCGCCTCCCCCTCTCCCCTCCCCTTGGCCGCCCCTAGATGGGATCTAGGGGGCTGCCGCCACCCCTAGGGAGGGAACCCTAGGTGGGGGTGCAGCCCCTCCCCTTCCCCTATATATAGTTGAGGTATGGGCTGCCCAATACACGAGTTCCTCTCCTTCTTGGCGCAGCCCTACCCCTCTCTTTCTCCTCATATCTCGCAGTGCTTGGCGAAGCCCTGCTGGATCACCACGCTCCTCCATCACCACCACGCCATTGTGCTGCTGCTGGATGGAGTCTTCCCTAACCTCTCCCTCTCTCCTTGCTGGATCAAGGCATGGGAGACGTCACCGGGTTGTACGTGTGTTGAACGCAGAGGTGCCGTCCGTTTGACACTAGGATCATCGGTGATTTGGATCATGACGAGTACGACTCCATCAACCCCGTTCACTTGAACGCTTCCGCTTAGCGATCTACAAGGGTATGTAGATGCACTCTCCTTCCCTCGTTGCTGGTTTCTTCATAGATAGATCTTGATGACACGTAGGAAATTTTTTGAATTTCTGCTACGTTCCCCAACAGTGGTATCAGAGCTAGGTCTATTGCGTAGATTCTATGCACGAGTAGAACACAAAGTAGTTGTGGGCATTGATTTTGTTCAATATGCTCACCGTTACTAGTCCAATCTTGATTCGGCGGCATTGCGGGATGAAGCGGCCCGGACCAACCTTACACGTACGCTTACGTGAGACCGGTTCCACCGACTAACATGCACTAGTTGCATAAGGTGGCTGGCGGGTGTCTGTCTCTCCCACTTTAGTTGGATCGGATTCGATGAAAAGGGTCCTTATGAAGGGTAAATAGCAATTGGCATATCACGTCGTGGTTTTGCGTAGGTAAGAAACGTTCTTGCTAGAAACCCATAGCAGCCACGTAAAACATGCAAACAACAATTAGAGGACGTCTAACTTGTTTTTGTGGGGTATGCTATGTGATGTGATATGGCCAAGAAGAATGTGATGAATGATATGTGATGTATGAGATTGATCATGTTCTTGTAATAGGAATCACGACTTGCATGTCGATGAGTATGACAACCGGCAGGAGCCATAGGAGTTGTCTTAATTTATTTATGACCTGCGTGTCAACATAAACGTCATGTAATTACTTTACTTTATTGCTAACCGTTAGTTGTAGTAGTATAAGTAATAGTTGGCGAGACAACTTCATGAAGACACGATGATGGAGATCATGATGATGGAGATCATGGTGTCATGCCGGTGACGATGATGATCATGGAGCCCCGAAGATGGAGATCAAAAGGAGCAAAGTGATGATGGCCATATCATGTCACTATTTGATTGCATGTGATGTTTATCATGTTTATACGTCTTATTTGCTTAGAACGATGGCAGTAAATAAGATGATCCCTCATTAAAATTTCAAGAAAGTGTTCCCCCTAACTGTGCACCGTCGCGGAAGTTCGTCGTTTCGAAGCACCACGTGATGATCGGGTGTGATAGATTCTTACGTTCGAATACAGCGGGTGTTGACGAGCCTAGCATGTACAGACATGGCCTCGGAACACATGCAAAACACTTAGGTTGACTTGACGAGCCTAGCATATACAGACATGGCCTCGGAACACAAGAGACCGAAAGGTCGAGCATGAGTCGTATGGTAGATACGATCAACATGAAGATGTTCACCGATGTTGACTAGTCCGTCTCACGTGATGATTGGACATGGCCTAGTTGACTCGGATCATGTAATCACTTAGATGACTAGAGGGATGTCTATCTGAGTGGGAGTTCATAAGATGAACTTAATTATCCTGAACATAGTCAAAAGGTCTTCGCAAATTATGTCGTAGCTCGCGCTTCAGTTCTACTGTTTAGATATGTTCCTAGAGTAAATTTAGTTGAAAGTTGATAGTAACAATTATGCGGACTAGGTCCGTAAACTGAGGATTGTCCTCATTGCTTCATAGAAGGCTTATGTCCTTAATGCACCGCTCAGTGTGCTGAACCTCGAACGTTGTCTGTGGATGTTGCAAACATCTGACATACACATTTTGATAACTACGTGATAGTTCAGTTAAACGGTTTAGAGTTGAGGTACCGAAGACGTTTTGAAACGTCACAAAACATATGAGATGTTTCGAGGGCTGAAATTGGATTTCAGGCTCGTGCCCACGTCAAGAGGTATAAGACCTCCGACGATTTTCTTAGCCTGCAAACTAAGGGAGAAAAGCTCAATTGTTGAGCTTGTGCTCAGACTGTCTGAGTACAACAATCATTTGAATCGAGTGGGAGTTGATCTTCCAGATGAGATAGTGATGTTTCTTCGAAGTCATTACCACCAAGCTGCTAGAGCTTCGTGATGAACTATGATATATCAGGGACATATATGATGATCCTTGAGATATTCGCGATGTTTGACACCACAAAAGTAGAAATCAAGAAGGAGCATCAATTGTTGATGGTTGGTGAAACCACTAGTTTCAAGAAGGGCAAGGGCAAGAAGGGATACTTCATGAAACGGCAATTCAGCTGCTGCTCTAGTGAAGAAACCCAGGGTTGAACCCAAACCCGAGACTAAGTGCTTCTGTAATAAGAGGAACAGCCACTGGAGCAGAATTACCCTAGATACTTGGTAGATGAGAAGGCTGGCAAGGTCGATAGAAGTATATTGGATATACATTGTGTTAATGTGTACTTTACTAGTACTCCTAGTAGCACCATAGTATTAGATACCGGTTCGGTTGCTAAGTGTTAGTAAACTCGAAATAAAAGACTGCGAAGTAAACGGAGACTAGCTAAAGGTGAGCTGGCGATATATGTTGGATGTTTTTCCCAAGCTTGATGTGATCAAGCATCGCACGCTCCCTCTACCATCGAGATTGGTGATTGCATTGAGCATAGACATGATTGGATTATGTCTATCGCAATACGGTTATTCATTTAAGGAGAATAATGGTTACTCTGTTTATTTGAATAATACCTTCAATGGTCTTGCACCTAAAATGAATGGCTTATTGAATCTCGATCGTAGTGATACACATGTTCATGTCAAAAGATATAAGATAGTACCACCTACTTGTGGCACTGCCACGTAAGTCATATCGGTATAAAATGCATGAAGAAGCTCCATGTTGATGGATCTTTGGGCTCACTTGTTTTGAAAAGTTTGAGACATGCGAACCATGTCTATTGGTGTATATGCATGAAGAAACTCCAGGCAAATGGACCGTTTGGACTCACTTGATTTTGAATCACTTGAGACATGCAAATCATACCACATGGGCAAGATGACTGAAAGCCTCGTTTTCAGTAAAATGGAACTAGAAAGCAACCTGTTGGAAGTAATACATTTTGATGTGTGCAGTCCAATGAGTGCTGAGGCGTGTAGTGGATATCGTTATGTTCTTACATCATAGATGATTTGAGTAGATGTTGAGTATATTTACTTGATGAATCACGAGTCTGAATTATTGAAAGGTTCAAGTAATTTCATGGTGAAGTTGAAAGATCGTCGTGACAAGAGGATAAAATATCTATGATATGATCATAGAGATGAATATCTGAATTACGAGTTTGGCACAGAATTAAGACATTGTGGAAATTGTTTCACAACTAATACAGCCTGGAACACCATAGTGTGATGGTGTGTCCGAACATCATAACTGCACCCTATTGGATATGATGCATACCATGATGTCTCTTATCGAATTACCACGATAGTTTATGGGTTAGGCATTAGAGACAACCACATTCACTTTAAATGGGGCACCACGTAATTCCGATGAGATGACACCATATGAACTATGGTTTAGAGAAACCTAAGCTGTCATTTCTTAAAAGTTTGGGGCTGCGACGCTTATGTGGAAAAGTTTCAGGCTGATAACCTCGAACCCAAAGCGGATAAATGCATCTTCATAGGACACCGAAAACAGTTGGGTATACCTCCTGTATCAGATCCGAAAGCAATAAGGGATTGTTTCTAGAATCGGGTCCTTTCTCGAGGAAAAGTTTCTCTCAAAAGAATTGAGTGGGAGGATGGTGGAGACTTGATGAGGTTATTGAACCGTCTCTTCAACTAGTGTGTGACAGGGAACAGGGAGTTGTTCCTGTGGCACCTACACCAATTGAAGTGGAAGCTTATGATAGTGATCATGAAACTTCAGATCAAGTCACTACCAAACCTCGTGGGATGACAAGGGTGCGTACTACTTCAGAGTGGTACGTAATCCTGTCTTGGAAGTCATGTTGCTAGACAACAATGAACCTACGAGCTATGGAGAAGCGATGGTGGGCCTGGATTCCAAAATGGCTCGAGGCCATATAATCCGAGAGAGGATCCATATATGAAAACAAAGTGTAGACTTTGGAAGAACTACTTGATGGTCATAAGGCTGTTAGGTACATATGGATTTTAAAAGGAAGACAGACAATGATGGTAAGTATCACCATTAAGAAAGCTCGACTTGTCGTTAAGATGTTTTTCGACAAGTTCAAGGAGTTGACTACGATGAGACTTTCTCACTCGTGGCGATGCTAAGAGTCTGTTGGAATTATATTTGCGATTACTGCATTATTTATGAAATCTTGCAGATAGGATGTCAAAACATTGTTTCCTCAACGATCTTCTTGAGGAAAGGTTGTATGTGATACAACCGGAAGGTTTTGTCAATCCTGAAAGATGCTAATAAGTATGCAAAGCTCCAGCAATCCTTCTAAGGACTGGAGTAAGCATCTCGGAGTTGGAATGTATGCTTTGATGAGATGATCAAAGATTTTGGGTGTATACAAAGTTTATGAGAAACTTGTATTTCCAAAGAAGTGAGTGGGAGCACTATAGAATTTCTGATGAGTATATGTTGTTAACATATTGTTGATCGGAAATGATGTAGAATTTCTAGAAAGCATGCAGAGTTATTTGAAAAGTGTTTTTCAATGGAAAGCCTGGATTAAGCTACTTGAACATTGAGCATCAAGATCTATAAGGATAGATCAAAACGCTTAATGGTACTTTCAAATGAGCACATACCTTGACATGATCTTGAAGGTGTTCAAGATGGATCAGTCAAAGAAGGAGTTCTTGCCTGAGTTGTAAGGTATGAAGTTAAGACTTAAAGCTCTACCACGGCAGAAGAAAGAGGAAGGACGAAGGTCGTCCCCTATGCTTTTGTCATAGGCTCTCTATAGTATTCTATGCTATGTGCCGCACCTGAAGTGTGCCTTGTCATGAGTCAGTCAAGGGGTACAAGAGTGATCCAAGAATGGATCACGGGACAGCGGTCAAAGTTATCCTTAGTAACTTGTGGACTAAGGAATTTTCTCGATTATGGAGGTGGTAAAAGAGTTCGTCGTAAAGGGTTACGCCGATGCAAACTTTGACACTAATCCAGACTATTCTGAGTAGTAGACTGGATTCGTATAGTAGAACAGTTATTTGGAATAGCTCCAAATAGAACGTGGTAGCTGCATCTAGGAGATGACATAGAGATTTGTAAAGCACACACGGATCTGAAAGATTCAGACCCGTTGACTATAACATCTCTCACAAGCATAACATGATCAAACCCAGAACTCATCGAGTGTTAATCACATGATGTGAACTAGATTATTGACTCTAGTAAACTCTTTGGGTGTTAGTCACATGGGGATGTGACCTTGAGTGTTTATCACATATCGATGTGAACTGGATTATTGACTCTAGTGCAAGTGGGAGACTGTTAGAAATATGCCCTAGAGGCAATAATAAATTGATTATTATTATATTTCCTTGTTCATGATAATCGTTTATTATCCATGCTAGAATTGTATTGATAGGAAACTCGGATACATGTGTGGATACATAGACAACACCATGTCCCTAGTAAGCCTCTAGTTGACTAGCTCGTTGATCAATAGATGGTTATAGCTTCCTGACCATGGACATTGGATGTCATTGATAACGGGATCACGTCATTAGGAGAATGATGTGATGGACAAGACCCAATCCTAAGCCTAGCACAAGATCATGTAGTTCGTATGCTAAAGCTTTTCTAATGTCAAGTGTCATTTCCTTTGACCATGAGATTGTGTAACTCCCGGATACCGTAGGAGTGCTTTGGGTGTGCCAAACGTCACAACGTAACTGGGTGGCTATAAAGGTACACTACAGGTATCTCCAAAAGTGTCTGTTGGGTTGGCACGAATCGAGACTGGGATTTGTCACTCCGTGTAAATGGAGGGGTATCTCTGGGCCCACTCGGTAGGACATCATCATAATGTGCACAATGTGATCAAGGAGTTGATCACGGTATGATGTGTTACGGAACGAGTAAAGAGACTTGCCGGTAACGAGATTGAACAAGGTATCGGGATACCGACGATCGAATCTCAGGCAAGTATCGTAGCGATAGACAAAGGGAATTGTATACGGGATTGATTAAGTCCTTGACATCGTGGTTCATCCAATGAGATCATCGTGGAACACTGGAGGACCTCCCCAGTGGGCACGGTATGGCAGCCGCCATACCTTACTTCTGGGCAAAAAAAGTTATATACATATGCATCTATCGATCGATACTTGAATGAATTGCTTGACTCGTTTGACCGCACCCAGGGCTGGCCAGCCTGGCCTAATGGGCCGACGCGACGCATCCAACTGTTGGACACTTGGGCTAGTCACAGCCGGTTGAGATCAATCCAGCGCCCACGCACACGAGACACGACGCCCAGCTGCGACGCAACCCTAAGCAGCTAGCACGGCGGCGGTGGCTGGCCAGGTCATGAGGACGAGGATGGCCGTGGGCGACCGACGACGGGGCAGCCGATGGTCGGACGGCAGCAGCTGGCTGGGGGCTTAGAGGGCGGCGGCAGCAAGCTCCAGAGGTAGCAGAAAGCGGCGGCTCCAGCGGGCGATGATAGTTGAGGATTTTCCTAGTAATCTTTCGGGGTCCGAAACTCTGAACCACTCCTCTACTCTGAACTATTTGCAGCCACTACCACTTTGTTTATACAATTATATTTTTCATTCATGCTACTGTACGCACAAGTTTTTTGTTTTTAGATGATTATACGTACAAGCTAATAAGATGCCCAACCGGCGCAGTTCTGTGACTTCTGTCCATAAGATGGAAAAGAAGGGGAAAGAACCAGCAAATGCAAAGGAAAGAGGAGGAAGAGGTATATTTATCATGTCCGCTTGGTAAAATTAAGGAAGATGTGTTACATTGAGTGATAGATCTTCAAAAGATTGCTCTTGTTAAAATTAAGGAGATTTTCAGAAGGAGGATAGGGCACTGCCATTGCCTGGGTCTTCTAGACGCCATTATAAGCATTATCGGTATGTTTTAGGTTGTTTTCCTATTGAAACATGTCTACATCTTCATTGTATTTGGTTATTCATTTGTAGTGTGCATTGATAGTGTGTATTGACTCCTTTGATTCGCATAAAAAAATTCTTAGTGAGACTTCGCCCCACCTTAAAAAAATTTCGTGGTCCGCCTCTGTCGTGGAACATGTGGGAACCAATATGGGTATTCAGATCCCGCTGTTGGTTATTAATCGGAGAACATCTCGGTCATGTCTGCATGGTTCCCGAACCCGTAGGGTCTACACACTTAAGGTTCGATGACGCTAGGGTTATAAAGGAAGTTTGTATGTGATTACCGAATGTCGTTCGGAGTCCCGGATGAGATCCCGGACGTCACGAGGAGTTCCCGAATGGTCCGGAGGTAAAGATTTATATATGGGAAGTCCTATTTTGGTCACCGGAAAAGTTTCGGGTTTTATCGGTAACGTACTAGGACCACCAGGAGGGTCCCGAGGGTCCACCAAGTGGGGCCACAAGCCCCGGAGGGCTGCATGGGCCAAGTGTGGGAGGGGACCAGCCCCAGGTGGGCTGGTGCGCCCCCCCCCCCCCACCAAGGCCCAAGGCGCAAGGAAGAGGGGAAGGGGGCAAACCCTAGGGCAGATGGGCCCTAAGGCCCACCCTGGTGCGCCTCCCCCTCTCCCCTTCCCTTGGCCGCCCCTAGATGGGATCTAGGGGGCTGCCGCCACCCCTAGGGAGGGAACCCTAGGTGGGGGCGCAGCCCCTCCCCTTCCCCTATATATAGTTGAGGTATGGGCTGCCCAATACACGAGTTCCTCTCCTTCTTGGCGCAGCCCTACCCCTCTCTTTCTCCTCATATCTCGCAGTGCTTGGCGAAGCCCTGCTGGATCACCACGCTCCTCCATCACCACCACGCCGTTGTGCTGCTGCTGGATGGAGACTTCCCTAACCTCTCCCTCTCTCCTTGCTGGATCAAGGCATGGGAGACGTCACCGGGTTGTACGTGTGTTGAACGCGGAGGTGCCGTCCGTTCGGCACTAGGATTATCGGTCATTTGGATCACGACGAGTACGACTCCATCAACCCCGTTCACTTGAACACTTCCGCTTAGCGATCTACAAGGGTATGTAGATGCACTCTCCTTCCCTCGTTGCTGGTTTCTCCATAGATAGATCTTGGTGACACGTAGGCAAATTTTTGAATTTCTGCTACGTTCCCCAACAGTCCGGCGGCGCCAGGATGTTCGCCTAGAACAGGGGCCAGGACTCCTGTTCGCACAGCGAACGGCGGCCGAAGCCGTTGGCCGCCGCCTCGTCTCCGGGAAAACGCTCTGCCATGGCGACGGGCTCGGGAAAGGTAGAAAGGGAGAGGGAGGGGCTGGGCGGCGGCGCTCGGGAGAGGTGGAGGGAGGGGCTGGGCGGCGGCAAGGGGCGGGGCTGGTGTGGGCACAGGCGAGTGAGGCCACCGGCTATATAGCCGCGTCACGCCCGTGTGAACGTGTGCGAGGGAGGGAAGGCGTCGGCGCGCCATCCCGTGACGCGCCGCCCGTGAGGAATCAATGGCAAGGCTGACCGGCGGCAGCCTTGCCATTGATTCCCCGCGGGAACCGAGGCCGTTGAGGGAAGACGGGGCGCCGTGTCGCTGACGCGGCTGGCCCGCGGCTTTTTCGCGCCAAAACAGCTCGCCCCGGCGCCCCCGGGCACCCCCAGCGCACCGGGTTCGGCCTGGGTCCACCGGCGCTGTTTTTGGCCCAGGCCGGCGAAAATCGGGCTCCTAGAACGCGACTGGGCCATTTTTTCGGCGCCGGCACGAGAAAATCGCCTGGGGAGGCCTTCCTGGGTCGCGGCTAGAGATGCTCTGACACGCTTATTCATCAGCAGCAAGAACGGCGTCCATACGCTTGACCATAAAATAAGTATACACATAGTCGCGGCAGGTGCACATTATATGCACGAATGATGCATGTCGCTAGAGAGCAAGAGGACACGCGAATCAACCTGTGGTTGAGTTGGTTAGGTGGACAGTGGTATCCCCAACCCACCAGGGTTCAAATCCTGGTGCTCGCATTATTTCTGGATTTATTTCAGGATTTCTGGCGATGCGCTTTCAGTGGGAGGAGACGTTCCCGTCGACAATGAGGCGCCTACGGTGACTTCGTAAATCTCGTGTATGCGTTCATAGGGGTGAGTGTATGCGCGTGTATATGAGCGCTTGTGTCTGTACTGATGCTTAAAAAAAAGAGCAAGAGGACACGCTGATCTGGCTTCTACTATGGGATCATTCCAGTCAGCCTATCTTGGAGTGAGTCTCCGTAGCATTTGACATCTTCTCTCTACCAAGGCAACTTCCTCTACCTCATGGTGGCCTTAGACTCTTGCCATGGTCCTTACTTCCAACTCCAAGGTAACCTGTTGAGTGAAGAATAATCTACCACATTTCAAAATCGATGATACATACTGTTGGTAAATCAATCAGGTGACAAAACACATTGAAACTATAGTTCTTAGATTCATCTCCAATTAGGGCGTTTCGGTGACTGAGCTCCATGAAGCCTTTTATTTTTGAAAAATTCAAAATTCAAACTTTTTGACTTCAAACAATTCTAAAAATAAATATGCAACTATACATGGATGAAATGTATGTGTGTGTAAAAATTCAAGATGAAATACTTCGAAATGTGACCTATAGAAAAAAGACAAATTTTTGGACTTTGAGGATGAATAGTAACATGTGTTAAAAAGCCTCAGATTTGTCTTTTTTGCACAGCCTTCATTTCAACGTATTTCATCCTAAAAATTTACACACATGTATGTTATGCCTCCATGTATATCTGTAATTTTTTTCAGATTTTTTTGAATTGTAAAAATATAAATTTTTATGAATTTTGTGTTTTTCAAAAACCACCGAGCTCCAAAAAGCATTTTCGAGCTAACTATTGCAAATTAGTCGTCAGGATCAAGATGATGAGCACTGAATTAAAGATTTCCAAGAAGGACCTCCCGCGGGGAGGATCTTTAGGGGAGACCTCCACCTCGACGGGGTGTGTGGACCGGCCCAACAGCACCCCGCTCGGTTAATGGTTGAACCGGTGGACCATTGACCGCTGACTCGTTGACCGGCTGACTACTGACAAGTTGATTGTTGACCTCTGACCTCTCTCCGTTGACCATTGGCGTTGTAAAAAAGAAGTGAATTTGAAAAAACAAAAAGTCCATGCATTTGAGAAAATCTCATGGATTTCTTAAAAAGAAAACTTTGAATTTACAAATAAAACCACGCATCTTTTAAAATTTCACGAATTTAAAAAAAATCACGTATTTGAAAAATATTTACTAATTTGCAAAAACAACTCATGATTTGTTTTCAAAAAAATCTCATGCTTTGAAATTTGCACGATTTTTTAAAAAGTGCACTAAATTTAAAATAATGAAGAAAACATAAAACATAAAGCAAACAAAAAAGATGGAAACGAAAAAAACAAAGAAAGACCTAGCCGGAAGGAACCTTTCTAGAAGCAACCCACTTTTGTACTGATTGGCAACCCACTTACGACAAGCAAGGGATATGTCGGCACGTCATGCCGATTGGCCTTTAACTTGCCCATTAAGCGTCATATAGGATTTGGCTCTTTTAGGTTCCTCTAGGTCTTGACCTCTTGGGAGCAACTAATTAACAGGTATCCTGGAAGGGGTTCCACTGGGCAGGGTGGGGAGCATCCCAGTGCCACCACATGTCGCATGACGGCATACCCACAGGAGCAAGTTTTTCTTATATGTGTACTTGGGTTTTTTGGTTCTTGGAATTTGCTTGGTTTTTACACCGAGGATGAAAAAGCATGGTTATGCTTCACGGTGAAGCACACCACGCTTCTCGAAAAATGAAAAGTACATTGTGCGTCTTCAAAAGTGAAAAGCACAGGTTTGCTCTGTGCTTTCCCAGAAAGTGAGAAGCACATCTGTGCTTCCTTGAAAAAGTGAAAAGCACAATTGTGCTTCATGGTTTATGTTTATTTTCGTGTTTTATGTTTTTCTTTTTTTCTGTTTCTTTTTTTCTTCCGTTTTCACCTTTTGTATTTCTAGTTTGTTTTGGTTTTTTACAGAAAAAAATTTCATCCAAACCTATTAATGTAAGACCTAGTTTCGAATATCTCGCCGTGAAAACCCAACAATGAAATCGTTTCATGATTTGAACGCATGGTTAAAGAGATAATTTAAAAAAACTACAATAAAAGTGCAAAACTCCTAGGTTATGGCAAGTGCCGTACATATAGTGCATCATTTATCACCTGCACACAAGATGAAAGTAATTTTGGCAAGGGCTACCCCTTAACTAGTGATTTGGCTAGATCTTGCCTGTAGCAAGTGCCACAGTGGTCTCGCCTCTACCGGTTTTATCCCATGAACATGTCTTATTGCTACTTTAGTTTTTGCATACTATGTAACACATTTGATTTTGTTGGTCTTTTTATTTCATCATTTTTATACATTTTCTAAAATGTTTATGAAAAATATGTTTTGAAAACATATTACTGTACTAAATTTCTAAAAAAAAGGTTTATCATGTATTAGAAAAATTATCAGGTGTTTAATGTTTTTTCCAACATAAAAAAATCCCATGTGTTTTTATAAAGTTTGTTCTGTTAAAATAATATTTGTCATATGTTTAAAATGTTCATCATGTATTTAAAAATGTTCATGAAATCTAAAAAAATGTTTACAAATTAATTTTTGGGATAATAAAACAAATGGCCAAGAATTTATAAAATATTCACATGTTTTAAAATATATTCATCATATTTTTCTAATATGTTCATGAAATGCAAAAAAACGTTTGTATCATTCTCAGAAAATACTTGTAGCATTGAGGAAAAAATATTTCACGGCATTTAAAAAATGTTAAAACATTTTAAAAAAATATGTTCATTAAGTTAAAAAAATGTTCAACATGTGTATAAAAATGTTCATAGTGTATTTAAATAATATTTATTGTGAATTGGACAAAGTTTTGACATGCATTTGAAAAATACTGAGCATGTATCAATAAAATATTTTATATGTATTAAAAATGAACTATGTTTTACAAATGTCAAGTTTTTTACATAAGAAAATGATGATGATGATGATGATGATGATGATGATAATAATAATAATAATAATAATAATAATAATACATGTGTATAAAAATGTTCATAGTGTATTTAAATAATATTTATTGTGAATTGGACAAAGTTTTGACATGCATTTGAAAAATACTGAGCATGTATCAATAAAATATTTTATATGTATTAAAAATGAACTATGTTTTACAAATGTCAAGTTTTTTACATAAGAAAATAATAATAATAATAATAATAATAATAATAATAATAATAATAATAATAATAATAATAAAGATAAAATCTAAAATAAGGAAAAAAGAAAAAATCGAAGAAAAAAGAAATAAACCAAAAAACCAATAGGAAAAACATAGAAAAGAGAAAAGTGAAAAACTAGATGGATGAGGGTCACCGTCTGTGGCTTTTACACCCTTTTGATACTAGTGGAATCAACCTGGCTTTGTGGAAAGGCCTTCTTTGTCTTCCTCAACAAGAAAAAATCCCACGCTTTCCTTGTCCTCTCGGCGTCGCTGCTTGTCCGCCTCATCTCCAATGGCCGCTGGGCCATGGAGGTGCAGAGGACCTCGTTCCCCTGCCAGTGGGAGGGACCCCTTTCTTGTTCTTGTTTGGTTCAATGTCATGGTTGGGGCTGTGTGGCGGCGGCAATGTCTCTTTGTAGGCATAATGTCTCATGCGTTCTATCCCCGTCTCGATGGTGCGTCTGATGTCATCGGAGGGTGTGTGGAGGTGTGTCTCCTTTGGATCTTGCGGGATTCGGTTGATGCTGGTATTCGATGGATCTGTTTGGATCCGGTCTTCATTCGTCGTTGTGGTGTTTGAAGGTTTGATCCTGCTTATCTACGAGTTTCTTCATCAGCGTTTGTTGCTGCTTTGGTGCGCTGGTCCTATAGGGTCTTAGCACAACGAACATTCCCCATTGATTATTCCCGATTGTCTACTACAAGAGGGAGGGGCGATGACGGCGACGCGCCTTCGGGTCGCTCCAATGTTTGTAGTCGTCGCTAGATGATCCACGGACCTGGTTGTAATTTTTTTTATCGTCTCTGTTGTGCTTCATATTGTCATGATTAAAGATGAATAGGCTAAAAGTTTCTCATGAAAAAAAACAATCTAATCAAGTTTACTTGTACATCTTTAGCTCAAGGTAGATACGCTTTGGTTACTATAAACTCGTGATACGACTATTACTCATGTACAAACTACTCCCTCTGTAAATTAATATAAAATTGTTTAAATCACCAAGTATAGAGTAGTATTTCTGAGTAATAAAGCTTGACGAATTGTTTTAGAAAAAAACTTCTAGACCTTGATCGTTCGGGGTGGGGCCAAAGCACCACCTACCAGTGCCGGAGCCAGCAAATTGCCAAAGCCCGGGCACGCTGTAAGCTAAACTTTACTTTTGTCTATCAGACACAATAAGTATCATATATTTGGATAAATGTCATGTGCAATATACACACTAATGTTTTATAGATCATTGAAGTAAATAAAAACAGAAATACAATACCAAATAACTCTCCAAACACTAGTCACACAACCTAACCTTTCGACACCTCGACGACAATAGTACAATCTCCAACGTTCATCATTGTGCACACAAGAGAATCTACAAGATAAAACACATTAATAATTTATATAATTTTCATTGAAATTAAACACATTAGATAGAATGGAGCGTACCAGTAATATGCTAATTGGACCTGGGCAATTGCCCTTTCCGATACTTCATGGCTTGAAACCGTTTAATAATAGCATCATCATCAAGTGCTTTAAAAATCTCTTGCTCGGTGTAGCAAATCATCAAGTCATTAAACCATGTATCATTCATCTTGCTGCGCAATTTAGATTTGATAATCTTCAGTGCCGAGAAAGCTCTTTCGACTGATGTCGTTGAGACTGGCAATAACAAAGCCAACTCTATGATTCTGTACACCAGTGGGAAAACCAAATGTTTCTCAGTTTCAACCATAGTTGTAGCTAAACTTTCAATATCTTTACAAGAAGAAAAGGCCTCATGCCTTCGTACATGAAGAATGTAAGTCTGAAGTTCGTCTCTTATGATTGCATGGTCACCACTAGAGAAATCTCCATGATAAACTTCAGTTAAGCTAGCAAGCTTGTCAACATCAAACTTGGAGAAGGAATTTTTTGGATGAAGGCATGAGAAGGCCACTATTATATTTGAAGATGCTTCATTGAAGCGATGATTCATCTCAGTGCATATCTTGTCAATGGCGACATAGAAGATCTCAACTCAACAGAAATGAAGATTGGTGTAAGTCACACCATCAAGCCTTGAACGACCTCGGACCGGCATTCTTTCATTCATATCGGGCACCGGAATACCTTTGGCGACACAAAAGTGTTGGACTTCATCGAACAAGCTTTCCCAACCACTTTCTCTCATAGAGGCCAGCCGAGCTTTGACATCACCAACTAGTTCAATGGCATTAACAATGTTTATATGTTTTCTCTGCAAGACTTGTGAGAGTTCATTTGTGATAGCAAGCAACTTTATCATAAGATGCAATACGAAAGCAAATTTGAAACTCTCCATTATCTCTATCAAACCCGCCGCTTGAGACGGTCTGCGCCCTTCATCATTGACCTCACGAAGCACATATATGACTGACTTTCACATTTGACTCAAACGAAGCAAAGTTGTATGGTGTGAATCCCGTCTAGTATCCCCGGGTCTTGCTAAATTTGTTTCTTGGTTCAAACCTCTTCCACTAAACATCTCACCGCTCTCAAGCTGATCTAATATATTTTGATGACGTTCCTCCCTCAGTGAATCCCTTCTCTTGCAAGATACAATAGTTGTGCTCACAATTAAGGAGACATACTCAAACAAATCATGAATAGAGGAGCAACAACTAGCAACCGAGACAACCACCAATTGTAAACGATGTGCAAAGCAATGCACATAAAAGGTCTAAGGGTTCTCATCAAGAATTTTCTTTTGCAAACCATTAAATTCACCTCCCATATTTGAAGCTCCATCATATCCTTGCCCTCGTAGACTATGAATGAATAACTTATGATCAAGAATGTCAACAAGAGCTACCTTTAGTGCCTCTGATGTAGTCTCACTGACATGGTATAGAGAGAGAAATCGTTCCACTGCCTCCCCTTTTATCATTGACATACCTACATCAAGATTTTTGTAACAAGGTTAAATAAAAGTAGAAAAAACTATGAAATAACAGTTAAATGAATAATAAACCACTACTAACCTCAACATCACTGCCATTTGCTCTTTGGCAGATATATCATGTGACTCATCAATAAGCACAGAGAATTTCTTATCACAATTTCTCTCATGATCGCTTTGGTGACCTCTTCTGCGCAACACTTTGCAAGATCTTTTTGAATTTCAGCAGCAAGCATCTTGCAGTTTCTACTACCATGGTCAAAAGCATGCCTCACTTTCTCATCTCTAGCTTTATGCCAATCTACCATCTCACGGAAGTTACCCTTGTTCAGTGAAGTTGAACTTTCATCATGGCCACGAAAGGCCAAGCCTTGAGCAATGAGATATCTTGCACGACCCAGAGAAGTGTGCAACCGAATTTTGTAAAGTACTCCAGACTCCTTGGATGACCTAGCAAAGTTACTAGACATGCTTTGCCTTTGATTACGAAAATCATCATAATGCAATCTTGCCTTGTTGTGCACACTATTTACCCCACCAACACGAGCAGACAATGCCTGATATGCATGCTTCCAATCCCTGAATCCTTTTTTGATGAAGACATCATAACCAAAATGTGTACTACTTCCTGGTTGCTTAAAAAGAAAGCAATAGAAACAAATGCAGTTTGCTCGGACACACTATATTATAACCACTCATAATTATTATACCAATTTTTAGAAAATGCATGGTTCTTGCTACCAATTTTTTTTGATCAAATTTGACAGTTGGTCGGGTTGGACCCTTCAATATTTATGCTCTTCTCACCTGATCTTGAATATTCGGATGATAATCAGCAATTTGTTGCCTATGAGCGGGATCACACACAACTTCAGCCGGATTAAACTCGCCATCGTCCTCATCCTCAAAATTCACCTCATCATCATCATCGTCATCATCCAGCATTTGCTGCTCAATCCAATTCTGAACCTCATCTATCACGTCGTCATCATGTTCATGAACATCACTTGGTTGTGGGTCTTGTGGCGGTTCCACTTGTGAATTTCTTCTAGTGTCAACAAAAAATCTGCTCAACTCTAAAATTTTAACGAGCATAATTAGAGTCGGCAAGCAATCCAATGCACAACCTCTTAAATTACAAATATAACTCACCTAGTTGTCGGCTTGCGTCTAGCCCTAATTGTTGGCAGTCATCTACTGGATGCCTCTTGAACAGATTGAGTGTTCAGTGCCGCTGCTCGTGTTGCTAGTGTCGACGGTGAAGATCCAACGTCCGATCGAGCCGGAGTTGAATTCCCACTGGTGGTACCGGACGATTCGCCGCCTTGGCGCCCCCGCTTATGCTTCCGGTCTTGACCGTCGCCCACCGGAGTTAGAGCCGAGGCCTGGCCGCGCGTCATCTCTATTCTCTAATCTCTCTTCAAATCTTGTCGTCCGACGTTCATCTGGCTGCTGGCGGCAGTCTACCTCACGCCCTCGCCGCCTCGGAGGCGCAGCTGCGCAACAGATGTTAGGTCGCGACTAGGTCTCGCGTTTGTGCGCACGCAGACGAGCAGGCGACTTGTCGATGGATCGATCGATTCAGATTCTTCTTCCGTGCATGGATTGATCGAGCAAACAAGGCCTATTGGCTGTTGTGGCCCATCTGATTGCTTAGCTGATATGAGTAAGGCCCAAACTGCAGAAAACGCTCGGACTGGACGAGTTAGAGAAGTTTATGTATTTTTCATCGTTTTTTCATGTTTTAAAGCATTTTTTAGGCATGTGGTGGTTAGGAAAGATCGATATAGTTGAGAAATCCGACGGGATCGAGCCCGGGCACGTGCCCAGGGTGCCCGTACGGTAAACCCGCCACTACCACGGCGCTCTTTTGGTGCAAATGGCAGAGGTTGCACGCGGGAGAATATTAGGTGCTTCCAAGCCTCATATGCTACGGTGATACGAGCTCCTCGGGTCTTATTTTTTTAATGAAAAAGCACTTAAAGAGTTTAGAAATTATGCACAAGTACAAAAACTGCTTAGATGTCATTGGATCCGAGATCTAATGACTTAGAAACTTGTATCACCATAGCATCTAAAGCTTAGGAGCACCTGATAGTTTCCTGGTTACTCACTTGTGTCGTCCATTAGGTGGCTCATTCCGAAAAATATACTTCATCCGTTTCATAATGTAGGACTTTTTAACACTATATGTCTATATTAGTAGAGTGTTTGACAAAAAACTACTATTTTAGGGGTTACCGTCTCACAGAACTACCATTTTTTAAAAACTGACCGAAAACTACCAAAATTTTCTAATTTTGTGACTAAAAACTACCACTTTTGGATAATAGCCAGTTTAGACGATTTAAACATGTTTATGACAGGCAGGGTTCACCCGTTAGGGCTGACCTGGCGGGAAAGTCAACTCCGTCAGATTGACTCTGTATGTAAGGCGTTATGACATGTGGGTTCCACATGTTAGTAACTTTGTGACAAATAACCAAAAACTAAAAAAATTTGCGTCGGCTGGGAATCAAACCGTGGTCTCACGGCTGAGGGCTATAGGAGCTAACCAGCTGGACTAAAATGATTTTCTGGTAAATATGTCGCTTGTCTGTTAAAGTATTCTAGCACGCCTTTCGTCTTTCTCCCGGCATGTCTGCACAGGAGAGGCGTCGATGACGAGCGCCAGCGTCCAACAGGAGCGGCTGCATCGGGGCCGGCGCTGACCGCGGTGGCACGAGGAAGCCAGGCACGAGCGGCGGGGCTGGCTACTGCTGCGTGGGGCGCGACCACGGGCCCTCCCTGCTGAGCTCGATGACGGACCAACCCCGTACGACGCGCCGGAGCCGGGTACGAGCGGTAAGGCCAGCTGCTGCTGCGTGGCCGGGCACGAGCAGCGGGGCGGGACGTCGGGCACTAGCGGCGGGGCACGACGCAGGCGGACGCTAGCGGCGAGGCACCCGGCGCCGACGCCCGTCGCGGCCATGGGGTGGGGCGCGGAACAGAGGAGGCGGAAGAGGTGCGGACGGACGCCACGCTCGGTGCGGGCCGGGGCGCGCCTCGCCTCGCCGGACAGCCAGATGCAGATTTTCCACAGGCGAGCGCCGGCGGTGGAGGTGGCGCGCAGGTGCACAGAAGGTGTTCGAGGAAATGCCACAGAGAAGAGAAAGAAGAAGGTTGATGCTGACGTGTGGGACCCACCTGTAAATAATGGTCAAAATAAACGGAGTTGACTTAGCAGCCCTGACGGGTGGGCCCCGCCTATCGTAAACACGTTTAAATCGTCTAAACAAGCCGTTATCTAAAAATGATAGTTTTTAGTCATAAAATTAAAAAAAATTAGTAGTTTTCGGTCAGTTTTTAAAATATGATAGTTCTATGAAACGGTAACCTTTAAAATGGTAGTTTTTGTCAAACACTCATATTACTATCATAAAACGTACTATTATATTACGAGACGGAGGAGTATACGATGGAGCCGCGTTCACTACTTCATCTGAATCTCTTCGCGTCAAGAAAACGAACCAGACAATACGATAACTGCAACCCTGCAAGTCTGCAACCGCACCGAGCTCCCGGGCCACCACGATAACTGCACTCAACTATGGCTTTGACTCTCGGCTGTGCGCGGCCAAGAAATCCCAATAATTGCAGGACACGGACGGCGCCACCGGCGCGCGTCGGTACTTGCCAGCCAAATGGCCCGGACGGCCGCGCATGCCCGCCGCATGGTCGATCGCGCCGCGGCGCAGGAACCCGAGAGAAAGGCTGGCGACGACGGTCTACGCTACGCGCCGCGCCGAGGGTGGGGGCCCGGTCGGTGGGGGCGCCGACCGCCGTGTGCCGTCGACGTCCCGCGCCGCTCCGCCAGGCGACAGGACAGCGACCCGACGTGGGCGGAGACCAGATTTGGGGGAGGAGGAGGCAGAATAGCAGCGTGAGGCCAAATCACGGCGCCCGAGAGGCAGGGGAACGACTGGCAGGTGGAGCCGACGCGGGCCTCTGGCCGCCGAGCGAGACCGAAGTGAGACTCATGGGAACGACTGGCAGGGCATGGCAGGCCGGCCAGTGAACGGGGCGAAGTTCTGCGTTCAACGAGAGGATACGACTGCGCGAATGGGATCTAGAGACACACACGCCACAGAGTTTTCACTTTCTCTAGGATTGTTTATACATAGAGAATATGCAGA
This sequence comes from Triticum monococcum, assembly GCA_034509565.1. Lineage (NCBI taxonomy): Eukaryota > Viridiplantae > Streptophyta > Magnoliopsida > Poales > Poaceae > Triticum > Triticum monococcum. The sequence goes on from CM067847.1 coordinate 133,755,095, forward strand.
CTGCAATCTCTATAAGCTAGCAAAACGGCTTGACATAATAAATCCTTGTTTGGCAACTCTAACTAATCCGGAGATATAGACAACTTGGCCAACCCTGTTCGCACACGAGTCACCGCGGTACGCAGAACACGTCGGAGGAGGGGCCTCGCCGGCAGCGCGATAGCAAAACACACCAGTGAGATCTTGTGAGAACTCTAAACCTTGCACGTCCGGGAGAGATCCCGTCAGGATGCGCGGCAGCTATGGGCTACTTTAGGTTGACCGGATCATCCCTAGGGCTTCATGAAGTGCCGTCATCGAACACGAAGAACGAAGAATAGGAAAATTAGGATAAAAAAGAAAAGGTAAAAGATAGAAAGTGATAGACGGATTGATTAACTATGTGTTGTTCGATCGACCATCACCTCTCATTTATAAATGAGGAGGTGGACTCCCTGTACACGAAAATGGCTTTAATTTTCGTACAAAATGCCAAATTCAACCTAACTCGGACTGGTCATGACCCTCGGATAGGACGTCCGGCTTCCAACCCGGACAATTCGGCCATGCTCAGTTTTTCCCACAACAACACCGTCTTCGGTATGTAGAATTCACATATGACCTCGGATGAAGACGACCCCAAAAACATATTTATCCGTTTGACTAGACTAACAACTCACATGTTGAAAGCTTTCCGATTTGAGGTCATCTTGGGTGTGTTTTGTCCCATTTCCTAACTTTTGCAGCAAAGAAAACTGAAGCTTTTGGCCGGATAATTGGCCGGATGTTTGGATTCAAAATCGTATGATTCCCGAATTGTTCGGGTTCCAAGCCGTACCACACGGTCAATTTTCAACGTTTTGTAGTTCTTCCTGGATAATACACTGGATGTATGGACCTTTCATCAAGCCTTGGGCCGGACATCGGTCCGGCCGTCTGCTACCGCAACGCACAGTCTTAACTATAAATTTTGCATATGTTGTCGAACGAAGATGATTAAAATATCAAAATCGTTCGTTTTGATGATACAAAGATTTTTCATGTTGAGCACTTTATCATTGAAGTCATCTTAATTGTGTTTTCTGCCATGCCATAATCTAGTGCCAACACATGCATATATGAATTCATCATAATTTTTGCATCCAAGCTCCGTTTTGTACCATCTTTATATCTGATTTTGTCATTACATAGAGGGCTTTCCAATCTTCAAATTGATCTCATCTTTCTATGGCTTCGAGCCATTCTTTACAATTGTGCCACTTTTGAGCATCAACATATGCCCCCCCCCCCCCCCCCCCCCCCTCTTATTTTGGCAAAGCTAGCATGACAAAAATTACTTTCACCGAGTTTGTTCCAGGCCATTTTATATGTGCTTAAGACGATCGGTCTATACATGCCATATTTATGCTCAGGGTGATAATTGTATACCGACCTTGCTTCCTTGAACCTTTTTTGATGCAAACTTGGGTGAAACTTCCTCAAGTCCTCGCTTAGTTTTCACCCAAGCACTTGAAAAGAATACCTTTAATAGTCCGACAATAAAATTAAAAAAATAATGTGCATCACATGGTCATCCACTGAATTGCCTTGTACACCCTTTCGCTAGGATTTCGTAGGTAATCAATAATGAACTTCTTTCAATCATGCTTTCACCTGCACAATTTTTTTTATTAGTGGCTTAGGTGGTGGGCTCCGGTTCGGCCTTACATATGTCCATGAGACCAAGCATTGACTATTGTAGATATGCAATACATCATGATCAACATGTTAGCCAGATGCTTGTCGTGCCAGCTCATTCGCTCTTAAATTTGCATGTCCAGATATATGAGCAATCCTAAAGATATCCAAGGTGGAAATTATATCTAGACACATATGAAGATAAATAATAAGTGATTTGTCAAAACACTGATAATCCTTGGATGATTTTTGTACTACTAAAAATAAATCAACGGGAGCCTCAATATTTGTAGCACTTATAGCAAGCAAAAACTTCAAACTGAACAAAAGAAATGCATATTCGGCTTTTATTATTTATGCAAAGCATATTCTAAGCGGCATGAGGTTTCACAAAAAAGCATCATAAGGAGATATATAAACAACACCAACACCTTGACGATTGCTGCAAACTGAACCATTAAAATATAATTTCCATGGTACTAGAGAGACAAGTTTAATATTGATATCATGCATCACGTCAATCGGATGTTCAACAATAAAACTATCAATGACTTGGCCTTTCACAGAATCTACAAATTAATGAGCCAAATTCATATTCCGCCAAAGCATAAACCCACTCATGAATTCGCAACTCTGAAAATAGGTAAATTACTTGTTAGACATACATCTTCAAATATGTTGGGAGAGCATGATGGTCGCATGACTTGAACAATATCTTGCTCCGTCTTCTGATGACTCCCCAACGCCCTGTCATCTTTATTTTCTGGATCCCGTGCCTCATCAGTTTGGCGGTTTTTTGTCAACCAAACTTTATGCGGCTACACATTCTTTCTCTTGATGCTCGTCAACTTCTATGACACAGAGCTCATAGGGGAGGAAGAAGGTTCCTTTGACTTCAGAAAAATCAAGCACTGTTGCTTTGCCATGCTTTCCATGCCCTTTATCAATGATGCTTGACTCTTTGAATTTGATGGATTCAGAACATATACTATTTGATTCGGTTTTATCAATCGAAGCAATTTCACTCTCTGAATCATTATTCTTTTCATCATTTCTACCAATTGGCAAGACTTATTTCCTTTGAGCCAATTCCTTTTATGTTTGCTCCTGGCGGCGACAAGATCAGCTCTACTAATAATGATGATGAGTTCAACATACCGCAGTGGTAGCATGGCCACAAGCTTACATATCTGATGCTTTCCATATTAGCACGAGATGTGTTATCGGTATCTGTCTCAATGGTATTATCAGACTCTGCTTTTAGTCTAGTTGGAAGAATACTTGAGGTGAGAAGAACTAGTCTGACCACGAATATGGTGGAAACACTAATGGCTGTCAAAAATGGAAACTAGCAAGAAGGAAAGCCCAGCACACTGGCGATAACCAAAGACTGCCATCCATGTTAAAAAATCTCGCCATTCATGAAGAAGAACAGGAAGAATAGTTGTATTCTTTGCAACTTTTCTTTTTCTTTGTTATTCTTTCATCCTTTAGTGTTTTTTGTTCTTAATTAGAACGTGACTTTATACTTTTTTTCCTTCAGAGGGACGGAAGGCTTTAACGATGCAACCACTAATAAAACTCAAAATTTGTCCCATATGAACATTGCCTCATTTTTTGATTTTATTTTTTGCTTCTAATTTTTCTGTTTTCTCTTAAATATTTTTTTGAAATAATTAGGCCATAAAATCTTGAACTTTTTTTAGGGGTGTGCTGAAAGGCCGGGCACGCATGCCGCTGCAGGCCGTGCCATGCTACTAGGCACGTTTAAGCATGGGCCGGGCCGGCCCAGATGCCGAGGTATGCTGAAAGCCGTCCATGTTGCAATAGACTATTTTGCCCTCAGCGAGGACCCGATAAACCCACACCTACCCGATAAAACTCTAGGACCGGAAAACTTTTACCCTAGCCCCCACCCCCAGCCCCACCCCCCTCGGTCCACCCCCTCGTGCCCAGACGCGCTTCTCGCCGTTATTCTCCCGTGGTAACCGACGAGCGCCACCACCATCTCCGCCTCCGCCGCACCTCGACAAGCTCCACCAGGCTAGGGTTTGATCTCCGGTCCCTTCTTCGGAGCAATGGAGGGCGGAGGCAAGGGCGCAGCACCGGCCCCAGCGGCGGCGGCGGCTGCGGCGGCGAAGGTGAAAAACCCAAGGTGCTTCATGTTGGGGAACGTTGCAGAAAACAAAAATTTTCCTACGGTTTCACCAAGATCCATCTATGAGTTCATCTAGCAACGAGTAATCGGATGCATCTACATACCTTTGTAGATCGCGAGCGGAAGCGTTCAAAGAACGGGGATGAGGTAGTCGTACACGACGTGATCCAAATCACCAGAGATCCTAGCGCCGAACGGACGACACCTCCGCGTTCAACACACGTACGGTCGGCGCGACGTCTCCTCCTTCTTGATCCAGCAAGGGGGAAGGAGAGGTTGATGATGATCCAGCAGCACGACGGCGTGGTGGTGGATGCAGGGCGTCACAGTAGCAGGGCTTCGCCGTATACTACGAGAGGAAGAGGTGTAGCAGGGGAGAGGGAGGCGCCAAGACTCAAGGTGCGGCTGCCCCTTCCCTCCCCCTCATATATATAGGCTCCCCTAGGGGGGCACCGGCCCTAGGAGATGAGATCTCCTAGGGGGGGCGGCGGCCAGGGCTGGAGTGGCCCCCAAGGCAAGGTGGGGCGCCCCCTCCCCCCCCCCCACCCTTAGGGTTTCAACCCTAGGCGCATGGGGTGGGCCTAGGGGGGCGCACCAGCCCACTATGGGCTGGTTCCCCTCCCCACTTTGGCCCACGGGGCCCTCCGGGATGGGTGGCCCCACCCGGTGGACCCCCGGGACCCTTTCGGTGGTCCCGGTACAATACCGGTGACCCCGAAACTTGTCCCGATGGCCGAAACAGCACTTCCTATATAATTCTTTACCTCCGCACTATTCCGAAACTCCTCGTGACGTCCGGGATCTCATCCGGGACTCCGAACAACATTCGGGTTACTGCATATACATATCTTCACAACCCTAGCGTCACCGAACCTTATGTGTGTAGACCCTACGGGTTCGGGAGACATGTAGACATGACCGAGACGACTCTCCGGTCAATAACCAACAACGGGATCTGGATACCCATGTTGGCTCCCACATGCTCCTCGATGATCTCATCGGATGAACCACGATGTCGAGGATTCAAGCAACCCCGTATACAATTCCCTTTGTCAATCGATATGTTACTTGCCCGAGATTCGATCGTCGGTATCCCAATACCTTGTTCAATCTCGTTACCGGCAAGTCACTTTACTCGTACCGTAATGCATGATCCCGTGACCAGACACTTGGTCACTTTGAGCTCATAATGATGATGCATTACCGAGTGGGCCCAGTGATACCTCTCCGTCATACGGAGTGACAAATCCCAGTCTCGATCCGTGTCAACCCAACAGACACTTTCGGAGATACCCGTAGTATACCTTTATGGTCACCCAGTTACGTTGTAACGTTTGGTACACCCAAAGCACTCCTACGGTATCCGGGAGTTACACGATCTCATGGTCTAAGGAAAGGATACTTGACATTGGAAAAACTCTAGCAAACGAACTATGCGATCTTTATGCTATGTTTAGGATTGGGTCTTGTCCATCACATCATTCTCCTAATGATGTGATCTCGTTATCAATGACATCCAATGTCCATAGTCAGGAAACCATGACTAGCTGTTGATCAACGAGCTAGTCAACTAGAGGCTTACTAGGGACATGTTGGTGTCTATTATTCACACATGTATTACGATTTCCGGATAACACAATTATAGCATGAATAAAGACAATTATCATGAACAAGGAAATATAATAATAATGCTTTTATTATTGCCTCTAGGGCATATTTCCAACAGTCTCCCACTTGCACTAGAGTCAATAATCTAGTTACATTGTGATGAATCGAACACCCATGGAATTCTGGTGTTGATCATGTTTTGCTCTAGGGAGAGGTTTAGTCAATGGATCTGCTACATTCAGGTCCGTATGTACTTTACAAATATCTATGTCTCCATCTTGAACATTTTCACGAATGGAGTTGAAGCGACGCTTGATGTGCCTGGTCTTCTTGTGAAACCTGGGCTCCTTGGCAAGTGCAATAGCTCCAGTGTTGTCACAGAAGAGTTTGATTGGCCCCGACGCATTGGGTATGACTCCGAGGTTGGTGATGAACTCCTTCACCCAAATTGCTTCATGTGCTGCCTCCGAGGCTGCCATGTACTCCGCTTCACATGTAGATCCCGCCACGACGCTCTGCTTGCAACTGCACCAGCTTACTGCCCCACCATTCAAAATATACACGTATCCGGTTTGTGACTTAGAGTCATCCAGATCTGTGTTGAAGCTAGCGTCGACGTAACCCTTTACGACGAGCTCTTCGTCACCTCCATAAACGAGAAACATTTTCTTAGTCCTTTTCAGGTACTTCAGGATATTCTTGACCGCTGTCCAGTGTTCCTTGCCGGGATTACTTTGATACCTTCCTACCAAACTTACGGCAAGGTTTACATCAGGTCTGGTACACAGCATGGCATACATAATAGAACCTATGGCTGAGGCATAGGGGATGACACTCATCTCTTCTATATCTTCTGCCGTGGTCGGACATTGAGCTGAGCTCAATTTCACACCTTGTAACACAGGTAAGAACCCCTTCTTAGACTGGTCCATATTAAACTTCTTCAATATCTTATCAAGGTATGTCTTTGTGAAAGACCTATGAGGCGTCTTGATCTATCTCTATAGATCTTGATGCCTAATATATAAGCAGCTTCTCCAAGGTCCTTCATTGAAAAACTCTTATTCAAGTAGGCCTTAATGCTGTCCAAGAGTTCTATATCATTTCCCATCAAAAGTATGTCATCTACATATAATATGAGAAATGCTACAGAGCTCCCACTCACTTTCTTGTAAACGCAGGCTTCTCCATAAGTCTGCGTAAACCCAAACGCTTTGATCATCTTATCAAAGCGAATGTTCCAACTTCGAGATGCTTGCACCAGCCCATAAATCGAGCGTTGGAGCTTGCACACCTTGTCAACATTCTTAGGATCGACAAAACCTTCTGGCTGCATCATATACAATTCTTCCTTAAGGAAACCATTAAGGAATGCCGTTTTGACGTCCATTTGCCATATCTCATAATCATAGTATGCGGCAACTGCTAACATAATTCGGACGGACTTCAGCTTCGCTACTGGTGACAAAGTCTCATCGTAGTCAACCCCTTGAACTTGTCGATAACCCTTAGCGACAAGCCCAGCTTTATGGATGGTCACATTACCATCCGCGTCTGTCTTCTTCTTAAAGATCCATTTATTTTCTATGGCTCGCCGATCATCGAGCAAGTCAGTCAAAGTCCATACTTCGTTTTCATACATGGATCCTATCTCGGATTTCATGGCTTCTAGCCATTTGTCGAAATCCGGGCCCGCCATCGCTTCTTCATAGTTCGAAGGTTCACCGTTGTCTAACAACATGATCTCCAAGACAGGGTTGCCATACCACTCTGGTGCGGAACGTGTCCTTGTGGACATTCGAAGTTCAGTAGCAACTTGATCTGAAGTTTCATGATCATCATCATTAACTTCCTCTCTAGTCGGTGCAGGCACCTCTGGAACATTTTCTTGAGTTGCGCCATTTTCCGGTTCAAGAGGTAACACTTCATCAAGTTCTACTTTCCTCCCACTTACTTCTTTCAAGAGAAACTCCTTCTCTAGAAAGGATCCATTCTTGGCAACAAAGATCTTGCCTTCGAATCTGAGGTAGAAGGTATACCCAATAGTTTCTTTAGGGTATCCTATGAAGACGCATTTTTCCGACTTGGGTTCGAGCTTTTCAGGTTGAAGTTTCTTGACATAAGCATCGCATCCCCAAACTTTTAGAAACGACAGCTTAGGTTTTCCCAAACCATAATTCATACGGTGTCGTTTCAACGGATTTCGACGGAGCCCTATTTAAAGTGAATGCGGTAGTCTCTAAAGCATAGCCCCAAAAAGATAGCGGTAAATCGGTAAGAGACATCATAGATCGCACCATATCTAATAGAGTGCGATTACGACGTTCGGACACACCATTACGCTGAGGTGTTCCAGGCGGCGTGAGTTGTGAAACTATTCCACATTTTCTTAAGTGTGTGCCAAATTCGTGACTCAAGTATTCTCCTCCACGATCTGATCGCAAAAACTTGATTTTTCTGTCAGGTTGATTTTCAACCTCACTCTGAAATTCCTTGAACTTTTCAAAGGTCTCAGACTTGTGTTTCATTAAGTAGATATACCCATATCTACTCAAGTCATCAGTGAGGGTGAGAACATAACGATAGCCACCGCGAGCCTCAACACTCATTGGACCGCACACATCAGTATGTATGATTTCAACAAGTTGGTTGCTCGCTCCATTGTTCCTGAGAACGGAGTCTTGGTCATTTTACCCATGAGGCATGGTTCGCACGTGTCAAATGATTCATAATCAAGAGACTCTAAAAGTCCATCTGCATGGAGCTTCTTCATGCGTTTGACATCTATGTGACCAAGGCGGCAGTGCCACAAGTATGTGGGACTATCATTATCAACCTTACATCTTTTGGTATTCACACTATGAACATGTGTAGCATTACGCTCGAGATTCATTAAGAATAAACCATTCACCATCGGAGCATGACCATAAAACATATCTCTCATATAAATAGAACAACCATTATTCTCGGATTTAAATGAGTAGCGATCTCGAATTAAACGAGATCCCGATACAATGTTCATGCTCAAAGCTGGCACTAAATAACAATTATTGAGGTTTAAAACTAATCTCGTAGGTAAATGTAGAGGTAGCGTGCCGACGGCGATCACATCGACCTTGGAACCATTCCCGACGCGCATCGTCACCTCGTCCTTCGCCAGTCTCCGTTTATTCCGCAGCTCCTGCTTTGAGTTACAAATGTGAGCAACTGCACCGGTATCAAATACCCAGGAGCTACTACGAGTACTAGTAAGGTACACATCAATTACATGTATATCACATATACCTTTTGTTTTGCCGGCCTTCTTGTCCGCTAAGTATTTGGGGCAGTTCCGCTTCCAGTGACCACTTCCCTTGCAATAAAAGCACTCAGTTTCGGGCTTGGGTCCATTCTTTGGCTTCTTCCCGGCATCTTGCTTGCCAGGCGCGGCAACTTCCTTGCCGTCCTTCTTGAAGTTCTTTTTACCCTTGCCCTTCTTGAACTTAGTGGTTTTACTCACCATCAACACTTGATGTTCCTTCTTGACTTCTACCTCCGCTGATTTCAGCATTGAAAATAACTCAGGAATGGTCTTTTCCATCCCCTGCATATTGAAGTTCATCACAAAGCTCTTGTAGCTTGGTGGAAGCGACTGGAGGATTCTGTCAATGACCGCATCATCCGGGAGATTAACTCCCAGCTGAGTCAAGCGGTTATGCAACCCAGACATAGTGAGTATGTGCTCACTGACAGAACTATTTTCCTCCATCTTACAGCTGAAGAACTTGTCAGAGACCTCATATCTCTCGACCCGGGCATGAGCTTGGAAAACCATTTTCAGCTCTTCGAACATCTCATATGATCCATGTCTCTCAAAACGCTTTTGGAGCCCCGGCTCTAAGCTGTAAAGCATGTCGCACTGAATGAGGGAGTAGTCATCAGCACGTGTCTGCCAAGCGTTCATAACGTCTTGGTTCTGTGGGACGGGTGGGTCACCTAGCGGTGCTAGTAGGACATAATCTTTCTTGGCAGCTATGAGGATGATCCTCAGGTTCCGGACCCAGTCCGTATAGTTGCTTCCATCGTCTTTTAGCTTGGTTTTCTCTAGGAACGCGTTGAAGTTGAGGACAACATTGGCCATTTGATCTACAAGACATATTGCAAAGATTTTAGACTAAGTTCATGATAATTAAGTTCATCTAATCAAATTATTTAATGAACTCCCACTTAGATAGACATCCCTCTTCTAGTCATCTAAGTATAACATGATCCGAGTCAACTAGGCCGTGTCCGATCATCACGTGAGACGGACTAATCAACGTTAGTGAACATCTTCATGTTGATCGTATCTTCTATACGACTCATGCTCGACCTTTCGGTCTTCTGTGTTTCGAGGCCATGTCTGTACATGCTAGGCTCGTCAAGTCAACCTAAGTGTTTGCATGTGTAAATCTGTCTTACACCCGTTGTATGTGAACGTTGGAATCTATCACACCCGATCATCACGTGGTGCTTCGAAACAACGAACTGTCGCAACGGTGCACAGTTAGGGGGAACACTTTCTTGAAATTATTATGAGGGATCATCTTATTTACTACTGTCGTTCTAAGTAAACAAGATGCAAAACATGATAAACATCACATGCAATCAAATAATAATAGTGACATGATATGGCCAATATCACATAGCTCCTTTGATCTCCATCTTGGGGCTCCATGATCATCTTGTCACCGGCTTGACACCATGATCTCCACCATCGTGTCTCCATGAAGTTGCTCGCCAACTATTACTTCTACTACTATGGCTAACGCGTTTAGCAATAAAGTAAAGTAATTTACATGGCGTTTCTCAATGACACGCGGGTCATACAAAATAAAGACAACTCCTATGGCTCCTGCCGGTTGTCTTACTCATCGACATGCAAGTCGTGATTCCTATTACAATAGCATGAACATCTCATACATCACATATATATCATTCATCATTCATCACAACTTTGGCCATATCATATCACAAAGCACTTGCTGCAAAAACAAGTTAGACGTCCTCTAATTGTTGTTGCAAGTTTTACGTGGCTGAAATAGGTTCTAGCAAGAATGTTTTCTTACCTACGTGAAAGCCACAACGTGATTTGTCAACTTCTATTTACCCTTCATAAGGACCCTTTTCATCGAATCCGCTCCAACTAAAGTGGGAGAGATAGACACCCGCCAGCCACCTTATGCAACTAGTGCATGTCAGTCGGTGGAACCAGTCTCACGTAAGCGTACGTGTAAGGTTGGTCCGGGCCGCTTCATCCCACAATACCGCTGAAGCAAGATAAGACTAGTAGCGGCAAGAAAGTTGACAACATCTATGCCCACAACAAATTGTGTTCTACTCACGCAAGAAGAACTATGCATAGACCTAGCTCATGATGCCACTGTTGGGGAACGTTGCAGAAAACAAAAATTTTCCTACGGTTTCACCAAGATCCATCTATGAGTTCATCTAGCAACGAGTGATCGGATGCATCTGAAGGAAATATGTCCTAGAGGCAATAATAAAGTTATTATTTATTTCCTTATATCATGATAAATGTTTATTATTCATGCTAGAATTGTATTAACCGGAAACATAATACATGTGTGAATACATAGACAAACTTAGTGTCACTAGTATGCCTCTACTTGACTAGCTCGTTAATCAAAGATGGTTATGTTTCCTAACCATGAACAAGGTGTTGTTATTTGATTAATGAGGTCACATCATTAGTTGAATGATCTGATTGACATGACCCATTTCATTAGCTTAGCACCCGATCGTTTAGTATGTTGCTATTGCTTTCTTCATGACTTATACATGTTCCTATGACTATGAGATTATGCAACTCCCGTTTACCGGAGGAACACTTTGTGTGCTACCAAATGTCACAACGTAACTGGGTGATTATAAAGGAGCTCTACAGGTGTCTCCAAAGGTAGATGTTGGGTTGGCGTATTTCGAGATTAGGATTTGTCACTCCGATTGTCGGAGAGGTATCTCTGGGCCCTCTTGGTAATGCACATCACATAAGCCTTGCAAGCATTGCGACTAATGAGTTAGTTGCGAGATGATGTATTACGGAACGAGTAAAGAGACTTGCCGGTAACGAGATTGAACTAGGTATTGGATACCGACGATCGAATCTCGGGCAAGTAACATACCGATGACAAAGGGAACAACGTATGTTGTTATGCGGTCTGACCGATAAAGATCTTCGTAGAATATGTAGGAGCCAATATGGGCATCCAGGTCCCGCTATTGGTTATTGACCGGAGATGTGTTTCAGTCATGTCTACATTGTTCTCGAACCGTAGGGTCCGCACGCTTAATGTTACGATGACAGTTACTATGAGTTTATGCATTTTGATGTACCGAAGTTAGCTCGGAGTCCCGGATGTGATCACGGACATGACGAGCAGTCTCGAAATGGTCGAGACATAAAGATTGATATATTGGAACCCTATATTTGGATATCGGAAGTGTTCCGGGTGAAATCAGGATTTTACCGGAGTACCGGGAGGTTACCGGAACCCCCCGGGAGCCATATGGGCCTTAATGGGCTTTAGTGGAAAGGAGAAAGGGGCAGCCCAAGGTGGCCGCGCGCCTCCCCCCTCCCCTAGTCCTATTAGGACTTGGAGAGGTGGCCGGCCCCCCTCTCTCTCTTTCCCCCTCGGGGAATCCTAGTCCAACTAGGATTGGGGGGGGAGTCCTACTCCCGGTAGGAGTAGGACTCCTCCTGCGCCCTCCTCCTGGCCAGCGGCCCCCTCCCCCTTGGCTCCTTTATATACAGAGGCAGGGGGCACCTCTAGACACACAAGTTGATAATTCAGATCGTTCCTTAGCCGTGTGCGGTGCCCCCTGCCACCATATTCCACCTCGATCATATCGTTGTAGTGCTTAGGCGAAGCCCTGCGTCGGTAGAACATCAAGATCGTCACCACGCCGTCGTGCTGACGGAACTCCTCCCCGACGCTTTGCTGGATCGGAGCCCGGGGATCGTCATCGAGCTGTACATGTGCTAAGAACTCGGAGGTGACGGAGTAATGGTGCTTGGATCGGTCGGATCGGGAAGACGTACGACTACTTCCTCTATGTTCTGTCAATGCTTCCGCAGTCGGTCTGCGTGGGTACGTAGACAACACTCTCCCCTCTCGTTGATGTGCATCACCATGATCTTGCGTGTGCGTAGGAATTTTTTTGAAATTACTACGTTCCCCAACAGTGGCATCCGAGCCTAGGTTTTATGGTTTGATGTTATTTGCACGAACACAAGTGAGTTGTGGGCGATATAAGTCATACTGCCTACCAGCATGTCATACTTTGGTTCAGCGGTATTGTTGGACGAGACGACCCGGACCAACATTACGCGTACGCTTACGCGAGACCGGTTCCCCCGGCGTGCTTTGCACACAGGTGGCTTGCGGGCGACTGTCTCTCCAACTTTAGTTGAACCGAGTGTGGCTACACCCGGTCCTTGTGAAGGTTAAAACGGAGTCTATTTGACAAACTATTGTTGTGGTTTTGATGCGTAGGTGAGATTGGTTCTTGCTTAAGCCCGTAGCAGCCACGTAAAACTTGCAACAACAAAGTAGAGGACGTCTAACTTGTTTTTGCAGGGCATGTTGTGATGTGATATGGTCACGACATGATGCTAAATTTTATTGTATGAGATGATCATGTTTTGTAACCGAGTTATCGGCAACTGGCAGGAGCCATATGGTTGTCTCTTTATTGTATGCAATGCAATTGCGATGTAATGCTTTACTTTATCACTAAGCGGTAGCGATAGTCGTGGAAGCATAAGATTGGCGAGACAACAATGATGCTACGATGGAGATTAAGGTGTCGCGTCGGTGACGATGGTGATCATGACGGTGCTTCGGAGATGGAGATCACAGGCACAAGATGATGATGGCCATATCATATCACTTATATTGATTGCATGTGATGTTTATCTTTTATGCATCTTATCTTGCTTTGATTGACAGTAGCATTATAAGATGATCTCTCACTAAATTATCAAGAAGTGTTCTCCCTGAGTATGCACCGTTGCGAAAGTTCTTTGTGCTGAGACACCACGTGATGATCGGGTGTGATAGGCTCTACGTTCAAATACAACGGGTGCAAAATAGTTGCACACGCGGAATACTCAGGTTATACTTGACGAGCCAAGCATATACAGATATGGCCTCGGAACACGGAGACCGAAAGGTCGAGCGTGAATCATATAGTAGATATGATCAACATAGTGATGTTCACCAATGAAACTACTCCATCTCACGTGATGATCGGACATGGTTTAGTTGATTTGGATCACGTGATCACTTAGAGGATTAGAGGGATGTCTATCTAAGTGGAAGTTCTTAAGTAATTTGATTAATTGAACTTAAACTTATCATGAACTTAGTACCTGATAGTATCAGGCTTGTTTATGTTTGATTGTAGATAGATGGCTCGTGCTGTTGTTCCGTTGAATTTTAATGCGTTCCTTGAGAAAGCAAAGTTGAAAGATGATGGTAGCAATTACACGGACTAGGTCCGTAACTTGAGGATTATCCTCATTGCTGCTCAGAAGAATTACGTCCTGGAAGCACCGCTGGGTGCCAGGCCTGCTGCTGGAGCAACACAGATGTTATGAACGTCTGGCAGAGCAAAGCTGATGACTACTCGGTAGTTCAGTGTGCCATGCTTTACGGCTTAGAATCGGGACTTCAACGACGTTTTGAACGTCATGGAGCATATGAGATGTTTCAGGAGTTGAAGTTAATATTTCAAGCAAATGCCCGGATTGAGAGATATGAAGTCTCCAATAAGTTCTATAGCTGCAAGATGGAGGAGAACAGTTCTGTCAGTGAGCATATACTCAAAATGTCTGGGTATAATAATCACTTGATTCAGATGGGAGTTAATCTTCCAGATGATTGCGTCATTGACAGAATTCTCCAATCACTGCCACCAAGCTACAAGAGCTTCGTGAAGAACTATAATATGCAAGGGATGAACAAGACTATTCCCGAGCTCTTCGCAATGCTGAAAGCTGCGGAGGTAGAAATCAAGAAGGAGCATCAAGTGTTGATGGTTAACAAAACCACTAGTTTCAAGAAAAAGGGCAAAGGGAAGAAGAAGGGGAACTTCAAGAAGAACGGCAAGCAAGTTGCTGCTCAGGAGAAGAAACCCAAGTCTGGACCTAAGCCTGGAACTGAGTGCTTCTACTGCAAGCAGACTGGTCACTGGAAGCCGAACTGCCCCGAGTATTTGGCGGATAAGAAGGATGGCAAGGTGAACAAAGGTATATGTGATATACATGTTATTGATGTGTACCTTACTAATGCTCGCAGTAGCACCTGGGTATTTGATACTGGTTCTGTTGCTAATATTTGCAACTCGAAACAGGGACTACGGATTAAGCGAAGATTGGCTAAGGACGAGGTGACGATGCGCGTGGGAAACGGTTCCAAAGTCGATGTGATCGCAGTCGGCACGCTACCTCTACATCTACCTTTGGGATTAGTATTAGACCTAAATAATTGTTATTTGGTGCCAGCGTTGAGCATGAACATTATATCTGGATCTTGTTTAATGCGAGACGGTTATTCATTTAAATCAGAGAATAATGGTTGTTCTATTTATATGAGTAATATCTTTTATGGTCATGCACCCTTGAAGAGTGGTCTATTCTTGTTGAATCTCGATAGTAGTGATACACATATTCATAATGTAGAAGCCAAAAGATGCAGAGTTGATAATGATAGTACAACTTATTTGTGGCACTGCCGTTTAGGTCATATCGGTGTAAAGCGCATGAAGAAACTCCATACCGATGGACTTTTGGAACCACTTGATTATGAATCACTTGGTACTTGCGAATCGTGCCTCATGGGCAAGATGACTAAAACACCGTTCTCCGGTACTATGGAGAGAGCAACAGATTTGTTGGAAATAATACATACAGATGTATGTGGTCCGATGAATGTTGAGGCTCGTGGCGGATATCGTTATTTTCTCACCTTCACAGATGACTTAAGCAGATATGTGTATATCTACTTAATGAAACATAAGTCTAAAACGTTTGAAAAGTTCAAAGAATTTCAGAGTGAAGTTGAAAATCATCGTAACAAGAAAATAAAGTTTCTACGATCCGATCGTGGAGGAGAATATTTGAGTTACGAGTTTGGTGTACATTTGAAAAATTGTGGAATAGTTTGGCAACTCACGCCACCCAGAACACCACAGCGTAATGGTGTGTCCGAAGTCGTAATCGTACTTTACTAGATATGGTGCGATCTATGATGTCTCTTACTGATTTACCGCTATCGTTTTGGGGATACGCTCTAGAGACGGCCGCATTCACGTTAAATAGGGCGCCATCAAAATCCGTTGAGACGACGCCTTATGAACTATGGTTTGGCAAGAAACCAAAGTTGTCGTTTCTGAAAGTTTGGGGCTGCGATGCTTATGTGAAAAAGCTTCAACCTGATAAGCTCGAACCCAAATCGGAGAAATGTGTCTTCATAGGATATCCAAAGGAAACTATTGGATACACCTTCTATCACAGATCCGAAGGCAAGACTTTTGTTGCTAAATTCGGAAAATTTCTTGAGAAGGAGTTTCTCTCGAAAGAAGTGAGTGGGAGGAAAGTAGAACTTGACGAGGTAACTGTACCTGCTCCCTTGTTGGAAAGTAGTACATCACAAAAAACTGTTTCTGCGACACCTACACCAATAAGTGAGGAAGTTAATGATAATGATCATGAAACTTCAGAACAAGATACTACTGAACCTCGTAGATCAACCAGAGTAAGATCCGCGCCAGAGTGGTACGGTAATCCAGTTCTGGAAGTCATGCTACTAGATCATGATGAACCTATGAACTATGAAGAAGCGATGGTGAGCCCAGATTCCACAAAGTGGCTTGAAGCCATGAAATCTGAGATGGGATCCATGTATGAGAACAAAGTATGGACTTTGGTTGACTTACCCGATGATCGGCAAGCAATTGAGAATAAATGGATCTTCAAGAAAAAGACTGACGCTGACGGCAATGTTACTGTCTATAAAGCTCGACTTGTCGCAAAAGGTTTTCGACAAGTTCAAGGGGTTGACTACGATGAGACCTTCTCACCCATAGCGATGCTTAAGTCTGTCCGAATCATGTTAGCAATTGCCGCATTTTATGATTATGAAATTTGGCAGATGGATGTCAAAACTGCATTCCTGAATGGATTTCTGGAAGAAGAGTTGTATATGATGCAACCGGAAGGTTTTGTCGATCCAAAGGGAGCTAACAAAGTGTGCAAGCTCCAGCGATCCATTTATGGACTGGTGCAAGCCTCTCGGAGTTGGAATAAACGCTTTGATAGTGTGATCGAAGCATTTGGTTTTATACAGACTTTCGGAGAAGCCTGTATTTACAAGAAAGTGAGTGGGAGCTCTGTAGCATTTCTGATATTATATGTGGATGACATGTTGCTGATTGGAAATGATATAGAATTTCTGGATAGCATAAAGGGATACTTGAATAAGAGTTTTTCAATGAAAGACCTTGGTGAAGCTGCTTACATATTAGGCATAAAGATCTATAGAGATAGATCAAGACGCTTAATTGGACTTTCATAAAGCACATACCTTGACAAGATTTCGAAGAAGTTCAAAATGGATCAAGCAAAGAAAGTGTTCTTGCCTGTGTTACATGGTGTGAAGTTGAGTCAGACTCAATGCCCGACCACTGCAGAAGATAGAGAGAAAATGAAAGATGTTCCCTATGCTTCAGCCATAGGCTCTATCATGTATGCAATGCTGTGTACCAGACCTAATGTGTGCCTTGATATAAGTTTAGCAGGGAGGTACCAAAGTAATCCAGGAGTGGATCACTGGACAGCGGTCAAGAACATCCTGAAATACCTGAAAAGGACTAAGGATATGTTTCTCGTATATGGAGGTGACAAAGAGCTCACCGTAAAAGGTTACGTTGATGCAAGCTTTGACACTGATCCGGATGATTCTAAATCGCAAACCGGATACGTGTTTACATTAAACGGTGGAGCTGTCAGTTGGTGCAGTTCTAAACAAAGCGTCGTAGCGGGATCTACATGTGAAGCGGAATACATAGCTGCTTCGGAAGCAGCGAACGAAGGAGTCTGGATGAAGGAGTTCATATCCGATCTAGGTGTCATACCTAGTGCATCGGGTCCAATGAAAATCTTTTGTGACAATACTGGTGCAATTGCCTTGGCAAAGGAATCCAGATTTCACAAGAGGACCAAGCACATCAAGAGACGCTTCAATTCCATCCGGGATCTAGTCCAGGTGGGAGACATAGAGATTTGCAAGATACATACGGATCTGAATGTTACAGACCCGTTGACTAAGCCTCTTCCACGAGCAAAACATGATCAGCACCAAGGCTCCATGGGTGTTAGAATCATTACTATGTAATCTAGATTATTGACTCTAGTGCAAGTGGAAGACTGAAGGAAATATGCCCTAGAGGCAATAATAAAGTTATTATTTATTTCCTTATATCATGATAAATGTTTATTATTCATGCTAGAATTGTATTAACCGGAAACATAATACATGTGTGAATACATAGACAAACTTAGTGTCACTAGTATGCCTCTACTTGACTAGCTCGTTAATCAAAGATGGTTATGTTTCCTAACCATGAACAAGGTGTTGTTATTTGATTAACGAGGTCACATCATTAGTTGAATGATCTGATTGACATGACCCATTTCATTAGCTTAGCACCCGATCGTTTAGTATGTTGCTATTGCTTTCTTCATGACTTATACATGTTCCTATGACTATGAGATTATGCAACTCCCGTTTACCGGAGGAACACTTTGTGTGCTACCAAATGTCGCAACGTAACTGGGTGATTATAAAGGAGCTCTACAGGTGTCTCCAAAGGTAGATGTTGGGTTGGCGTATTTCGAGATTAGGATTTGTCACTCCGATTGTCGGAGAGGTATCTCTGGGCCCTCTCGGTAGTGCACATCACATAAGCCTTGCAAGCATTGCGACTAATGAGTTAGTTGCGAGATGATGTATTACGGAACGAGTAAAGAGACTTGCCGGTAACGAGATTGAACTAGGTATTGGATACCGACGATCGAATCTCGGGCAAGTAACATACCGATGACAAAGGGAACAACGTATGTTGTTATGCGGTCTGACCGATAAAGATCTTCGTAGAATATGTAGGAGCCAATATGGGCATCCAGGTCCCGCTATTGGTTATTGACCGGAGATGTGTTTCAGTCATGTCTACATTGTTCTCGAACCGTAGGGTCCGCACGCTTAATGTTACGATGACAGTTACTATGAGTTTATGCATTTTGATGTACCGAAGTTAGCTCGGAGTCCCGGATGTGATCACGGACATGACGAGGAGTCTCGAAATGGCCGAGACATAAAGATTGATATATTGGAAGCCTATATTTGGATATCGGAAGTGTTCCGGGTGAAATCGGGATTTTACCGGAGTACCGGGAGGTTACCGGAACCCCCCGGGAGCCATATGGGCCTTAATGGGCTTTAGTGGAAAGGAGAAAGGGGCAGCCCAAGGTAGCCGCGCGCCTCCCCCCTCCCCTAGTCCTATTAGGACTTGGAGAGGTGGCCGGCCCCCCTCTCTCTCTTTCCCCCTCGGGGAATCCTAGTCCAACTAGGATTGGGGGGGGGGGAGTCCTACTCCTGGTAGGAGTAGGACTCCTCCTGCGCCCTCGTCCTGGCCGGCGGCCCCCTCCCCCTTGGCTCCTTTATATACGGAGGCAGGGGGCACCTCCAGACACACAAGTTGATCATTGAGATCGTTCCTTAGCCGTGTGCGGTGCCCCCTGCCACCATATTCCACCTCGATCATATCGTTGTAGTGCTTAGGCGAAGCCCTGCGTCGGTAGAACATCAAGATCGTCACCACGCCGTCGTGCTGACGGAACTCCTCCCCGACGCTTTGCTGGATCGGAGCCCGGGGATCGTCATCGAGTTGTACATGTGCTAAGAACTCGGAGGTGCCGGAGTAACGGTGCTTGGATCGGTCGGATCGGGAAGACGTATGACTACTTCCTCTACGTTGTGTCAACGCTTCCGCAGTCGGTCTGCATGGGTACTAAACAACACTCTCCCCTCTCGTTGCTGTGCATCACCATGATCTTGCGTGTGCGTAGGAATTTTTTTGAAATTACTACGTTCCCCAACAGCATCTACATACCTTTGTAGATCGCGAGCGGAAGCGTTCAAAGAACGGGGATGAGGTAGTCGTACACGACGTGATCCAAATCATCGGAGATCCTAGCGCCGAACGGACGGCACCTCCGCGTTCAACACACGTACGGTCGGCGTGACGTCTCCTCCTTCTTGATCCAGCAAGGGGGAAGGATAGGTTGATGATGATCCAGCAGCACGACGGCGTGGTGGTGGATGCAGGGCGTCACAACAGCAGGGCTTCGCTGTATACTACGAGAGGAAGAGGTGTAGCAGGGGAGAGGGAGGCAGCAAGACTCAAGGTGCGGCTGCCCCTTCCCTCCCCCTCATATATATAGGCTCCCCTAGGGGGGGCGCCGGCCCTAGGAGATGAGATCTCCTAGGGGGGGCGCCGGCCCTAGGAGATGAGATCTCCTAGGGGGGGGCGGCCAGGGCTGGAGTGGCCCCCAAGGCAAGGTGGGGCGCCCCCCCACCCCTAGGGTTTCAACCCTAGGCGCATGGGGTGGGCCTAGGGGGGCGCACCAGCCCACTATGGGCTGGTTCCCCTCCCCACTTTGGCCCATGGGGCCCTCCGGGATGGGTGGCCCCACCCGGTGGACCCCCGGGACCCTTTCGGTGGTCCCGGTACAATACCGGTGACCCCAAAACTTGTCCCGATGGCCGAAACAGCACTTCCTATATATAATTCTTTACCTCCGGGCTATTCCGAAACTCCTCGTGACGTCCGGGATCTCATCCGGGACTCCGAACAACATTCGGGTTACTGCATATACATATCTTCACAACCCTAGCGTCACCGAACCTTATGTGTGTAGACCCTACGGGTTCGGGAGACATGTAGACATGACCGAGACGACTCTCCGGTCAATAACCAACAGCGGGATCTGGATACCCATGTTGGCTCCCACATGCTCCTCGATGATCTCATCGGATGAACCACGATGTCGAGGATTCAAGCAACCCCGTATACAATTCCCTTTGTCAATCGATATGTTACTTGCCCGAGATTCGATCGTCGGTATCCCAATACCTTGTTCAATCTCGTTATCGGCAAGTCACTTTACTCGTACCATAATGCATGATCCCGTGACCAGACACTTGGTCACTTTGAGCTCATAATGATGATGCATTACCGAGTGGGCCCAGTGATACCTCTCCGTCATACGGAGTGACAAATCCCAGTCTCGATCTGTGTCAACCCAACAGACACTTTCGGAGATACCCGTAGTATACCTTTATGGTCACCCAGTTATGTTGTGACGTTTGGTACACCCAAAGCACTCCTACGGTATCCGGGAGTTACACGATCTCATGGTCTAAGGAAAGGATACTTGACATTGGAAAAACTCTAGCAAACGAACTATGCGATCTTTATGCTATGTTTAGGATTTGGTCTTGTCCATCACATCATTCTCCTAATGATGTGATCTCGTTATCAACGACATCCAATGTCCATAGTCAGGAAACCATGACTATCTGTTGATCAACGAGCTAGTCAACTAGAGGCTTACTAGGGACATGTTGGTGTCTATTATTCACACATGTATTACGATTTCCGGATAACACAATTATAGCATGAATAAAGACAATTATCATGAACAAGGAAATATAATAATAATGCTTTTATTATTGCCTCTAGGGCATATTTCCAACACTTCATGGACATCACCATCGGCGGTGAGATGGAGGGGAGGATCGTGATAGAGTTGTACGCGTCCGTGGTCCCGCGGACGGCGGAGAATTTCCGCGCGCTCTGCACCGGCGAGAAGGGCGTCGGCGCCTCGGCAAGCCGCTCCACTATAAGGTCAGTGTATTGAGTGCTTACTGATTAGAGCACCTTCTGATTTGGTTCCTTCGGCACTGTTGCCGAGTGATTCCAGTGGTGGAAAATGCAATTTCGTCTGGTTGGGAGTAGCTTGCATAATAATTGTGTTGTTTAGTGCAGGAACATCTGAGTTTTGGTGCGATTTGGCTGCTCCTGTTAGCTTTTTCAGCGAAAAGTGCTTTTTCTGATTCAATTGACAGTTTAGTATAGGGTTTTGACCCGGATTTCGTATGGTCTGCACTCTTATTTCTCTTATTTCTTCAGAGGCTTCATTTTTGTCGGGAGGGGTTTGCTCCCCGTGTAATTACAGAGCTGCTCCTGCTGATAATTGGAACCCGTCTTTGTAAATATCGCCCCCTTTTGTCACATGTCTAGATGTTGGCCGTGTGATTCAAACTTCCAAATCTCACCTGATGGCCTGGGGCGTAGCTTTCAATCTGCTCCAGATGGCCAAGCGAATTAGCCCACAGTGCAAAGCTGCCGAATACGAAGATCTGTCCGGGAAGAAAAGTCTCACCCTGGACTGCATTGCTATTGATGATAGTAGGAGCCATCAAGCCTAACGGCGACGACACAGAGGAACTCTCAATGAAAGCACCAATGTCGGTGTCAAAACCGGCGGATCTCGGGTAGGGGGTCCCGAACTGTGCGTCTAGGCCGGATGGTAACAGGAGGTGAGGGACACGAAGTTTTACCCAGGTTCGGGCCCTCTTGATGGAGGTAAAACCCTACGTCCTGCTTGATTAATATTGAAGATATGGGTGTTACAAGAGTAGATCTACCACGAGATCAGAGAGGCTAAACCCTAGAAGCTAGCCTACGGTATGATTGTATGTTGTGATTGTTGTCCTACGGACTAAAACCCTTCGGTTTATATAGACACCGGAGAAGGTTAGGGTTACACAAGGTCGGTTACAAAGGAGGAGATATTCATATACGTATTGCCTATCTTGCCTTCCACGCCAAGTAGAGTCCCATCCGGACATGAGACGAAGTCTTCAATCTTGTATCTTCATAGTCTAACAGTCCGCCCAATGGAGATAGTCCGGCTGTCCGGAGACCCCCTAATTCAGGACTTCCTCAGTGTTCATCGGGAGGGCTTGGACGGAAGAGGCGATGGAAACAAGGCCTGGCGTACCGCACAACGGAGGAAACGGACCTCCTACGGTCGAAACGGGGGTCCTGTTGATCGAGAGGGTGTGGCGTACCGCAAAACGGAGGAAACGGACCTCCTACGGTCGAAACGGGGGTCCTGTTGATCGGGAGGGGTGTGACGTACCGCAAAATGGAGGAAACGGACCTTCTACGGTCGAAACGGGGTCCTGTTGATCGGGAGGGGTGTGGCGTACCGCAAAACGAAGGAAACAGACCTGTGTTGGAGCGCTACGGTCGAAACAGGGGTCCTGTTCATCGGGAGGGGTGTGGCGTACCGCAAAAAGGGGACTCCACGGGATACTGTTCATCTCCACCGTCGACCCCCTCCAGCCTCCATGAGCTACTGTTCATCCACCGTCGACCTCCTCCAGCCTCCACGGGTTCCTGTTCATCTAGCCTCCACCGCGCGCTACTCCACCGGTTACTGTTCAACCACCCATCCACCCTCTACTGTTTATCCAGCCCTCCACACCACGGGGTCCTATTCAACCACTCCTCCACGGGCACCCCTCCACCTTCTACTGTTCATCCTGCCCTCCACACCACGGGGTCCTGTTCATCCACCCCTCCACGGGCACCCCTCCATCGTCTACTGTTCATCCAGCCCTCCACCACACCACGGGGTCCTGTTCATCTATAGGCAATGCCATCACTCACTGTTCATCCAACCCCCCCCCCCCCCCGCAACGCTCACTGTTCATCCCATCGACCGGCTTCAGTTAGCAGCAATAGCCAAGGAATCGCTCGATCGGGTTTAGTTAACAGCCATCGATCGATCGCTCGGGTTCAGTAACGCGTAGCCTGCAGTGCAATCGCTCGGGTTCAGTTAGAGCCCAACGCCTCGCTCAGGTTCAGTTAGAGCCAACGCCTCGCACACACGCGCGTACGTGTACGAGAGAAACACGCATCGCTCGGCCCCCGACCTCCCACTATAACCGGGAACTCCCCGAAATCCCCCCCCCTCACTTCTACCATGGTTTTTTCCGTCATGGACGGCCCAAAGAATGTCATGCAGCTGCGTCTCCGGCACGCCCAGG
This sequence comes from Triticum monococcum, assembly GCA_034509565.1. Taxonomy (NCBI): domain Eukaryota; kingdom Viridiplantae; phylum Streptophyta; class Magnoliopsida; order Poales; family Poaceae; genus Triticum; species Triticum monococcum. The sequence continues at coordinate 133,778,741 of CM067847.1, forward strand.
ACGAAAAGCCCATTTTCTGTCATGATTTTTTGTCATAAAGTAGGAGCCCACCACATCTATGATGATACCGGGTTTTGTCACAATTATCGTCATAGAAGTGTCATATGTATGACAGAATTTTTTTTGTTCGGCCCAAAATGTCACGGATGTGTCTTTTTTTTGTAGTGCGGGGATATACCCCGCGGCATGACCCGGCCGGACTTGGCGACTAACCGGCGACCCGCCCTGACTTGGCGACTCACTGGCGACCCGTCCTGACTTGGCGACTCACTAAGTGACCCGCACAGATCTCTCCACTCACTGATGACCCGGCCGAGCTGGGTGATTCATTGGTGACCCGGCAGGCGGGTCAGAGGAGCGACAAGACTCGGTGGCCCAGAAGGCGGTTCATGGAATGCCAACTTATGTCATGGTAGGCCGGCTTAAGAGGAAAACGTAAGGAATATTCCCTTACAAAGGAAGCAAGACTAGGACTCCACTTGTAATAGAGTAATCCTAATTCTACTAGGACTAGTCTTGTAATCCGCCCCTTCAACTTAGATAAGGAGGGGCAGGGAACCCAAGAGGGACAAGTTGGACAAATCTAGACAGACAAATCAATAGCTCTCGAGATAGAGCACCGTTGTAATCGTGATCATCATCATCAATATCAATGAAGCAGGATGTAGGATTTTACCTCCGCCGTGAGGGGCCGAACCTGGGTAAAAAAAACCCGCGTCTCTCGTCCCACTCAACCCCTCTCAACCTATCACATAGGTGCGTTGGCCTCGCGACTAAAGTCCTCACACTAAAAACATTTGGCGTGACAAATCCACGACACTATCTGTCTCAATGGTATTATTGGACTCTGCTTTTAGTCTAGTTGAAAGAATACTTGAGGAGAAAAGAACTAGTCTGACCATGAATATGGTGAAAAGACTAATGACTGTGAAAGATGGAAACTAGCAAGAAGGAAAGCCCAGCACACTAGCGATAACCAAAGACTGACATCCATGTTAAAAAGTCTCGCCATTCATGAAGAAGAACCGGAAGAATAGTTGTATTCTTTGCAACTTTTCCTTTTCTTTGTTATTCTTTCATCCTTTTGTGTTTTTGTTTTTGTTTTTAATTAGAGCGTGACTTTATACTTTTTTCCTTCAGAGGGACGGAAGGCTTTAACGATGCAGCCACTAATAAAACTCAAAATTTGTCCCATATGAACTTTGCCTCACTTTTTGATTTTATTTTTTTCCTTCTAGAGTTTCTGTTTTCTCTGAATATTTTTGAAATAATTAGGCCATAAAATGTAAAAAAAAATTGAGGGGTGTTCTGAAAGCCCGGGCACGCGTGCCGCTGAAGGCCGTGCCATGCTAGGCATGGGCCGGGCCGGCCGAGATGCCGAGGTACGCTGAAAGCCGTCCATGTTGCAATAGACTATTTTGCCCTCAGCGAGGACCCGATAAACCCGCACCGACCCGATAAAACTCCGGGACCGGAAAACTTTTACCCTAGCCCCCACCCCCACCCCCACCCCCCTCGGTCCACCCCCTCGTGCCCAGACGCGCTTCTCGCCGTTATTCTCCCGTGGTAACCGACGAGCGCCACCACCATCTCCGCCTCCGCCGCACCTCGACAAGCTCCACCCAGGCTAGGGTTTGATCTCCGGTCCCTTCTTCGGAGCAATGGAGGGCGGAGGCGAGGGCGCAGCGCCGGCGGCGGCGGAGGTGAAAAACCCGAGGTGCTTCATGGACATCACCATCGGCGGCGAGATGGAGGGGAGGATCGTCATAGAGCTGTACGCGTCCGTGGTCCCGCGGACGGCGGAGAATTTCCGCGCGCTCTGCACCGGAGAGAAGGGCGTCGGCGCCTCCGGCAAGCCGCTCCACTATAAGGTCAGTGTGTTGAGTGCTGACTGATTAGAGCACCTTCTGATTTGATTCCTTCGGCACTGTTGCCGAGTGATTCCAGTGGTGGAAAATGCAATTTCGTCTGGTTGGGAGTAGCTTGCATAATAATTGTGCTGTTTAGTGCAGGAACATCTGAGTTTTGGTGCGATTTGTCTGCTTCTGTTAGCTTTTTCAGCGAAAAGTGCCTTTTCTGATTCAATTGACAGTTTAGTATAGGGTTTTGACCCGGATTTCGTATGGTCTGCACTCTTATTTCTCTTATTTCTTCAGAGGCTTCGTTTTTGTCGGGAGGGGTTTGCTCCCCGTGTAATTACACAGCTGCTCCTGCTGATAATTGGAACCCGTCTTTGTAAATATCGCCCCCTTTTGTCACATGTCTGGATATGCTCAATCTATGCTCTAACCTAGCCGGACCAGTGCCTACCTTTTCCTTTGTACTCAGAAAGTAAGTACTATTACTTTCCCTGTGATGTCAAATCCTGTCCTTTGCCTGTCAAAAAAACAATTCGTGTCCTTTGATGTGCAGTTAACACTGCTACCACAAGTCCTGCCACTGTTAACAAGGGCCCCCTCCCTTTTGACTTCATTCCAAAATTGCACAATGCATATATTAACCTATAAGTACCATCACGTGGTAGCTTTTGTGTGCAGACATGTGCTTGTCGGAACCTGGAAAATACACTCCTCTTTCCCACTTAAAAGTTGGCACGTCTGCCTCGTGATGCTACAGTGCTCGTAAATCTGTGTATGAATAGGCAATGATTTGCTATCAGCCTTACAATGCAGTGATTAGATCACATGGGGATTCTTGTACATCTGGTACTTTCATCACAAAATATTCCATTGACAGGCCAGCTTAGTGCAAACCACTGTTCCTCTTTATTTTCAACCGAAAACATACCAGGTCGATTTTGAGAAATCAACATTCGTCGCGTAGCTGGCCTTGTAGCCTTTTGGAAGAGACAGACGCCATCACTGTATCATGGTTTGGTTTGCCACTCATTTTGATTTATGTTTCGGTCATTGTTCTTGCATAAAGTGAGGATAAAATTGTTGGTTGGGACGTGCTTAGCATAACTGTTTGGCCTTCCGCACTCAACCTGAGTGAAACTTATGCTAATGAGAACAGTGATGCGTGAGAACTGAGGAGTGCTTAAGTGCAGAGGTGCCGACCGATTTCTTGATGCTCACCTGTTGGAAGCTGTGTGATGTGCATGTGGATATGGATTCTGAAAGTGCATGATGGATATTATCGATCATCCTTCTTCCTAATGGATGGAATTTATCGGTGTTCATTTGTGATGAAAACTATTTTTTTTCTATTTTCCATTTTCCGATTTCAACCAACAAAAGTCATGATGAAAGTTTGACGTTGGCAGAATTGTTTATGCTGCACTGATTCGCTTGCTAGTTCTTCACAGTAAGCACTTGACACATCTTTGGTAATTGCTATTCTTGCAGGGATCATACTTCCATCGCATTATCAAAGGTTTTATGGTACAAGGTGGAGATTTTACTGCTGGTGATGGAACAGGAGGGGAGTCGATTTATGGATCGAAATTTGAGGACGAGAATTTTATTTTAAAGCATGAGAGGAAGGGAATATTATCTATGGCTAATTCTGGCCCCAACACAAATGGATCTCAATTTTTCATCACTACCACCAGAACACCTCATTTAGATGGGAAACATGTAGTTTTTGCGAGAGTAATAAAGGGAATGGGTGTGGTTCGCTCTTGTGAGCACATTCCTGTAGGAGAAGCCGACCGTCCCACAGTTGATGCCGTAATTGCTGAATGTGGGGAACTTCATGAAGGTGCAGATGATGGAGTTGTGAACTTTTTCAAGGATGGTGACATGTATCCTGACTGGCCAAATGATCTCGATGAGAAGCCTACAGAGGTTTCATGGTGGATGGAAGCTGTGGAGTCTGCCAAGGCTTTTGGGAATGATAATTTCAAGGTAATTTCTGTCCTAGCTAAGCTATATCTTATTTTGTTTAGGTTAGTGGTATATCCACATTTCAGACTAAACTTTACTAGTTTGCCTTTATCTCAGATGCGTGCTCAATTTTCGCAACAATGTTTACTGCAGTGGGTGATACTCCCTCTCTACAGAGGGAGTGCTATTCTAACCCGTTTATCTTTTAGATAGGATTTAAAACCAACAATTTTAATTATTAGATTGAATGTTGATTGCTCAGATCAGCCTTTGTCAAATCCACAGACACTTTACAAAAGACCCTGGATTTTTTGTAGTCAGCAACTTAGCATTTGTGTACATTTGGTTTGAACTAGTGGCTCTGCAAAAGACCCTGGAGTTTTTGTAGTTAGCATTTATACCCTCCACTTTCTGTGATATGAACATCCACCTTTATCTACATTTGGACTTAATCTAGCTGATAATATTGAGTTCTCATTCTTGTATGGGATCTCACTTGAGAATAAGTTTTCGCTTTCTTTGTCAAGCATATCCTGCGACATATAAGATATACTTAGCATCACAGTCACGACTCTTGTATGCGTTTCATAGATATTTCATTATTAGTGCTCTGAGCTAACCTAGTTTTGCACACATTTAATGTTGTATTTCCCTATCTGGGTACCTAAAGTTAAAGCTAGTTCGTCTACTCTCTACAGAAACAGGATTATAAGACAGCCCTGAGGAAGTACAGGAAAGCTCTGCGCTACTTGGATGTTTGCTGGGAGAAAGAAGAGATAGATGAAGGCAAATTTTACTGTTTCTGTTCTGCACTACAATTGCTCCGTTTTTTTGTTGGTTCTGTCGCACGGTACTTATTAGTATTATGAACATGTCTTGATATGCAGAGAAGAGCTCAGCACTGCGGAAGACCAAGTCCATAATACTCACGAATAGCTCTGTAAGTTAATTACTTTGCTGGATGTGTATCTCCTATTCTTTTATCTGAGAAAACCGCATAGTTAGTACTATCTTGACTAGCTGCTCACTTAGGCACATGGTTGTTGGCTTGTAGCATCTAGCAAGCTCTTGGAGAGTTACATAACTTAAGCTAGATAGAGTGCTACATGGCTCATGTCTCTGGTAGTCTGATTACCTGTTGCCCAGAGCTCTAGGTTGTCTCCCTTCAAGTTGCTATGTAAAGCCAACTATAGATTAGTCCTTGAGTACCTTGTGAATAAATAAGCCTGTACATGGAGTTCGTAGAATTGTAGTGTTCTGTAGAAGTGTAAACTCCAATCATCAATGTTGTTCATTGCTTTCCATTTACTTTGCCAGCACTGTACACTTCTTTCTCCTGCATATTATGCAAGTAGCTTTATATTCATGCTTTATTGTACTGTTGTCAAAGAATTGTTGCCAGTCAATTGCTATTCTCTCCTGCAGCAGTGTGAACCTTTTCAACCGTACATCGGCAACAATTTTATTAATTCCTGTTTACCAACTCAGAAACATATGATAGATATGATTTATTATTGTCTGATAATCTTTTAAGTAATCTAAACATTGCACACCCTGGTACACCGTGTTGCTTGTTTCCTGAAACTGAGGTGATTTCTTCAGGCATGCAAAATGAAGCTGGGAGATTTGAAGGGTGCTTTGTTGGATGCAGATTTTGCGCTGCGTGAAACAGAGGGCAATGCCAAGGCTTTTTTCCGACAAGGACAGGTTTGTATTGCCCTTAGTAGTATAGTGGCTCTAAGTTCTTCACCTGGAATAGTTCATTCTCTTGAGTGGTTCTATTTTCACATTTCCAAGGTCTCATCTTATTTGTAGTGCTTAACAATATTTACCCTCTCCAGTTAAGATATCTTGACTTGAATCTGACATGCACAGTGTAAGGTTATACACTCTGTGTTGTTTAGAAAAATGTTCCAACATGGTGACAAGCCTATATAGTGCGTATAATAATTTTTGGTTAAATAAAATCTGAATTTGAGTAGTGTTCTAAATAGCTAGATATAGTGGCGCCACATATTTTTTGGACCCAAACTATATAGATTGATGTTTAGCTATATAACTACACATATGAGGCTCCTCCGAGTAGCTCCACTATTTGCAGTAGCTCATAGCTAGCAATAGGTCTTCATCTAATGTCTAAATCCATCTCTTATAAGCCCTTGACTACATGGAAATCTATCAAGAGAGCTCATCAAATTCCTTTTCAATAGTCAGACAGTCCAACATTATATTTTTTAGTAAGGATATGCTTACGAAGAACATTGTGGTATGGTTTTCATTCAATGGTCATTTGGACATGTATTAACCTTTTTCTGTTAATTCTAGACTTAGTATCTTAGTGTAAAATATATAAGTACCTTCTGAACTAATATATTTTTGATTTTTCGTTTAGAGTCTACTATAGACATATATTTATATTTTATAAAACCAAAAAGACGCAGGGGCGCGTGGAAGTTATCTATGCCAGAACCATGAGTTGGTTTCGAACTTACGGGTTTCAGCTCTAGCCTACCGCAACTTGTTTGGGACTAAAGGCTTAGTTGTTGTTGTTGTTGTAAAAAGACGATGTAGGGTAGATTCCATGATATTTTCCGTCGCTTTTTCGAGACCATGAAGCCGCCAGTCACAATTCAATACTTTGGAACTGAGACTGTTACCTCAGAAGCAATTAGCAGCTTCTTATTTTGACATTCCCAAGAAAAAACAACCCAAAGAGAATTGTGTTCAAGTTCACTTTTGTTGCTTCTTGTTTAGATTATTTGTTTCCGACACTTGATGGATGTGAATGCTGATTTCTTAAGTATGTGCAGTTTAGTCGAACAATATATTCCATGCCTTCTACATAAATCAGTCAACAGCAATAATATGCGCCGTACTGTTACCACTTGTTGATATATGGTCACTTGAATGTGATCTGCAGGCACACATAGCACTTAATGACATTGATGCAGCGGTGGAGAGCTTCCAGCATGCATTGGACTTGGAGCCGAACGATGGTTTGCCTCTTTTCTCTTCATCGTCGGTCCTTCTTTCCGCAACCGGGTATCTAATGGATTTGCTTTGCAACCCGCAGGAGCAATTAAACGCGAGCTGGCTGCTGCAAAGAAGAAGGTCAGTCTTGATTTCGTGGTGAACCTAATATCTGAATAAAAATGTTAATCGTTACCAACTCCTCGCAAACTTTCACAGATCTCCAACAGGAGAGATAAGGAGCGCAAGGCGTACGCCAGGATGTTCCAACCTTAAGGAAAATCAGAGGAGAACAAGAACGGCTAAGTAATTTTTCGAGTAACCGTTCAATTTCTGCCCCAGGCATGCGAAGATGCTAACGTTTATTTTCATTCCTACTCTTGTAGGAGAAGGATTGATCCGTAGTTTCCTCGCCCCGGCAGAACTTTTGGTAGCTTATTCTGGGATACATACTCGAACTTCCGTGGAAAAGGTCGTCGTCCTAGTTAATATGCCGTAAAACAGAACCTTGTGCTCTTCTTCTGTGGCATAGTTTTGCTGATGCACACCAAAGGATGCTTATGCGTTGGAAAAAATTAGAGGATTGTTTGTGTTGCTCGTATGACAAGGGGGGGCTGTCTCCCAACATTTTGAAAAATACAGGGGAAAAAGTGGTAGTCAATGCTGTCCTGAAAGAAAACCTGAGACACTGGAACTTGAGCAGAGCATTGCTTCAGATGTTTGCTGCAGCAAGGCATGCATGCCAGATTGCCAGTAGACTTTTCCTCTTGTTTGGTCCCATTGTGGTCAAGCCTGGCCGTTGCTGCTTTTCTGTGCGTCGTTTGCTTTTTTCTCTTGTGATGTATGTGCCTTTTGTCTGCCACACATGCCTGCTGCCAAACGCCGCAGTGCTTTTGCCGTAATTTTCTTTCTTTCGCAGTGGGGTTTTCACCTGGTGCATGTGCTCGGCCTCGGCCCACGCCGCTGCGTTTCGGCATCCTCCTGATGGTTGCTACCGTTTGTACCCATATTGTTCTTCCAACATGTTGGCTATGCCCATTTTGTGGGTTTCGTATGTTGCTAGATATATGCCATTTGATAAGACCCCTCCACTCCACCAGCCCCTCATCTATGTATCTTCTGGGGTTCATATGGGATGTGTTTGTTGCCTAGAGTGATTAGTGCCTGCGTAACCACATCTCACCAGACACGCACATCTCACCAGAGTCTGGTTCAGCAAAAACACACGACAAACCAAGAGGCTCAAAAACCAATCAAAAACAGATAACAAACCAAGAGGCTCAAAAACCAATATCTACATGTTGTTTGGTTGCCTGCATTGCATCAATGGTCGCTTTAAGGCCGACTGTTTGGTTGCCCGCATTTGTGCTTATCAATGGTCGCTTTAAGGCCGACTGTTTGGTTGCCCGCATTTGTGCTTAAGGGGTGAGCAGATGCAAACCACGCTTGTTTGGCTGCATACACGTTTGTGTTTTGTCCATCTCATTCAAATGCGATGGCCTTGCCACCACATTAGGCACAACAGCATGCAGAGCACTAAGAACACATAAACTAGCAGGTAAATTGTTAGAGTACGTAATGGGCTTAATGGCCTGGGCTGGCTGTATAGCCTGTTAGTCTTAGGGTTAATTAGAGATAAGAGTCGCTTGCTTAGGGATCAAGTAAGCCTTGCTTGGGAGTCAAGTAAACCTCTCTATATAAAGAAAGGAGATGTATCAATCTAATCAAGCAAGAATTAAGAAGGAAATCCCTTCCATCTTGCCCGGCCGTGGGCAAAAGGCCCCCGGCCGGCCCTCTCGCGCCCTCCTTCTAGCAGCGCCATAACAATTTGGTATCAGCTAGCTTCGGTTCGATCATGTCTTCACCGCCGCCCAACCCGTCTCTTCCGCTGCCGGTCACCTCGTCGCCTCCGGCGACCACCACGACCGTCGCCCCGCTCCTGCCCGTGTCGGGATCCTCCGTCGCGCCTGCCCCCGCCGTCCTCACCCCGGAGGAGGTGTCCGAGGTGCTGCGGGACCTACACAAGCGGTCCAGGAGATCCGCCTGTTCTTGGCCGGGTCCTACGGGCCGCACTCGGCTGCGCCGCCCATCACCGCCACCGCGCCGCCATGGCTGCCGTGGCAGCCGCTGCACCAGGCGGCCCCCGCCGCGCTCGCCGGGCTGCTGCAGCAGCCGCTGCAGCTGCCATTCACCGCCCCGTCCTGGCAGCCGTGGTAGCCGCCGCACCAGGCGGCCTCCGCCGCGCTCGCCGGGCTGCTGCAGCAGCCGCTGCAGCTGCCATCCACCGCCACCACCGCCCCGTCCTGGCTGCCATGGCAGCCGCCGCACCAGGTGGCCTCCGCCGCGCTCACCGGGCCGCTGCAGCAGCTGCCATCCACCGCCACCACTGCCCCGCCCTGGCTGCAGTGGCAGCCACCGCTCCTGGCGACCTCCGCCGCAGCAGCCGCTGTAACTGCAGCAGCCATTGCCGGTCAGCTCCGGCCCCGCATCGACCGCGTCGACGGGAGTCCCGATCCACCAGATCAAGTTCCCGTCGTAGCCATCACCGCTTCCCCAAGGCGTCCCCATCCAGCAGATCAAGTTCCCGCCGTTGCCGTCACCGCTTCCAGCTTGGATCACTACCCGCCATGTGTCGGCGGCGGTGAGGCTGCAGGCTGCTGCACGCGGCCTCCTAGCGCGTCGGCGTGTGCGGGAGTTGTGTGGTCTGCAGCTGCCGCTCCTCCCAGTTGCGCTTCGCTGCGCAAAGGACCTCGATCTCGTCCGCCGCGTCGGGGATCTTGGGCATGCTGTTTTCCCCACGGACAGCGCCCTCAAAGTCTGCGACATCGGCGGTTGGGGAGGCGCACCCTTCCTCGCCATTCTCCATCGACAGCCCTCCACTCTTCTATGTGCGGTGCCGACCTACAACCGTCCGGCGGGGAGAAGGCATGGTGTCACCGACAAGAGCGCACCGCGTAGCACCACTGCATTCCGCCGCCGGCCACCGCGAGGGCGCCTCTGCTGGTCGCTCTTGCGACCACTTCCAGGTGCCCATACACATGCATTCCTTTTGTCCAAATGGTGTCCATGGGATACAAGTGGCTGTACACGTGCACGTCCGATGTGCAGATGGTATCCACTTTTTGTTAAGAGGTCCAAAATAAATCATCCCAGTCCATTTCATGTTGAGGCTAATAAAACAAGCCGAGATGTAAAAGGCTTGTTTTTAGGTGTTAGGTCTGTGTTGCGTCGAGTCATGGTTATAAGTTGGTTAGGCCGTAGCTCGAGGACAAGCTGCATGTCCAGGTGGGGTGTAGCGTTAGAGTACGTAATGGGCCTAATGGCCTGGGCTGGCGATATAGCCCGTTAGTCTTAGGGTTAATTAGAGATAAGGGTTGCTTGCTTAGGGGTCTCAAGTAAGCCTTACTTGGGAGTCAAGTAAACCTCTTTATATAAAGAGAGGAGATGTATCAATCTAATAAAGTAAGAATTAAGAAGGAAATCCCTTCCATCTTGCCCGGCCGTGGGCAAAAGGCCCCCGGCCAGCCCTCTCGCGCCCTCCTTCTAGCAACGCCATAACATAAACAACAACTAACAACAGATAAACAAGCAACTAAACATGCATATTGCTAGCAAGCATAAGTTTAAAGACAGAAGGGGCATCCCATACCCCCTGCTTCACCACAGGGTGCTGAACCCTAGACAACATATTAACAAGTTCACAACAAGTTCTCCCATCACCACAGCAAACTAACTACAAATTCATAGGGCGAAAGCAAGGTCACCGATGCAGTTGTGCCTGCTGCAGCGCACCTTGCATCCGATGAAACTGTCATGGTTGTAGATTTGGACCTTTGAGGCCTAGGCCGGAGATGCGCGGCACGACGAGGTCGCCGGGGATGATCCTGTGGCAGCGGCAGAAGTACTGCCAGCCCTGGCCAAGCACCATTTTCCCCTCGAAGTTCTGTACCAAGCACCATCTGCCCCTCGAAGTTCTGTACCTGAACCCAGAACTCGTACCACTTGTTCGCTGAGAGCCTGACGACGCGCGGGAGCTTGACCGTCAGCCACTCCTTCATCACCTCCATGAACTTGGGAGGGATGACAAGCATGGCAAGATCCTCCTCGCCCCTGATTTGCACGTAAAAGCAAAGCGGCTCTCGGGACACCTCCTCGTGACCGGTCCTAGGAGATCGTCCCCTTGAACGTGGCAGGCACATGAAGGCGACCCTGCCAGGCAGATTCACCCTCTTGAGCCAGCGGTTTGTGGGGATGAAGTCCACAGCGGCCTCGGCGTCGGCGATGACATGGGCTCCTCCTCCGGTCCTGTCAGGTAAGATGACATGGATTAGTAACATGGCATTGGTAGCATGCTACATTTGTACCAGTACCTAAAGCAGCAAACACATTGGTCCTACCTACCATGAAAACCATGCACATGACAAAATCATGCAACATAGCATTTCCATTCCAGCACCAATCTAGCTAGCATGCCCATGAACCCTAAGCATGAACATCAAACATAGAACAAGCATCATGAACACAAAGCAGGAACATCAAAGACAACACCAATATAGCTAGCATGCCCATGAACCCTAAGAGGAGAGGAGAGCAACGGGCGGTGAGAGGAGAGCGAGGAAGCGTGGTGTGAAAGGGAGTGAGCGGTGACACGAGAGAGAGGGGGAGTTATGAGACGTCCTGCTCTCTATAAATTTGCAGGTAAATTTTCAGTTTGGGGAGTTATGAGCGGTGACACTGAAAAAAAATCTCTATAAATTTGGTCAGATGTGGATAAGTTTGACGTCTTTAACACTAATACATCTTATATTTTAAAACGACATCGAACATGATAGTTTATACATTAGTTATGGATTATTCATCGTTGTAGAGTTGTAAAGAAAAGGTAAAGGAAAAGAAAGCTTGGCACGGTCCTCAAATCACACCCAGAATTTATTTTAGGCATTCCAACAATTTGCGCTCAGTGAATGGAGACATTCACGTCGTCTACAAAGTCATCTGTGACAACTTCATGAGCATCTACGTTCGCACAGTGTTAAAAAAATCTCACAAGCAGATGAAGTGCGAAAGGGGTCATGGTATTCCAGGAAACAAAAAAAATCGCGAAGCCGGTCGTGGGTGGTCGAGGAGAAGAGGGAATGCGATTAAACACCTGAAAAAGCACGGAATGGGTGTGTATATCCTTACGCAGTTACGCTTTCCAAATGGCCGGCCCCGAAAGAGCCAACCGAGCATACATCATGCGACTAGTATAATTGATCATTCAGGCCGCTCATCTTTTGATCTTGTCTTCCAAGCTACGTATACCGCGCACAGCGCGCCGCTAAGCTACATATACACTTGCAGGTGGTCACCGGTGAACAGATAGTACTAGCGCGGCGTAGCATGTCAAAACCGAAGGGAAATTTGGATATGTGTGTTTTGTGTGTGCAGGAAACGTACTCATGATTTCATGAATGATGCAGGCCTGCAGTACTCTCCCGCCGACCTGTATGCAGTAGCGCAAGAGCGTATGTCGCACGCCCGTGACATTTGTGTGGCCGGAGCACTCGAGTGCTGTGCATAATTGAACTCGAACAGATGCAGCCCAAGTTGACCCTGAAACAATGCAGATGCAGACGCTGAGAATAAATATATAATTAAGCTAGAATTTTTAGAATCTTCAAAAGGTGTGGCTAGGTCTCAGTCGACTGAGTCAGTCAAGTGATAGCATCGACTAAGATATAACGTAGTCTCAATCGACCGAGACTTAGCAAAATTGATCTTCAAATTATTTTATCGCCCCCAAGGAAACAATTGTAGCTAAGCTATGATTGATAGCTAATTGCGCACGCATTGCTCAGCTTTTCTGACTGAGTCCCAAAGTTAAGGCCTTCTTTGGTTTGTAGGATTTTTATAGAAATTCTATAGAATAGGATTTGCAAAGGAAAAATTTCTTTGAAGCCCTTTGGTTTGTAGGAATGGATTCCTATTCCTATGTAGGATAGGAAACAATCCTTCATGTTTTGAAGGAAAAAAAACATTAGCCTAGACTTAATGAAAAAAATCCTATCCTATGCACCAAATGACATCTTTTTCTCTATAGGAATTGACATGCATGTCAACTCACTTTCTATGATTTTCCTATTTCTATCAAATTCCTATCCTATGAACCAAAAAAGGCCTAAACTTACCGGAAGCACGCATTTTAACCATCCATTCAAAGGTAAGCTTTTCGTGCTTTCTTGACGGCCGATTCAAAGGTAAGCGATCGACCGATCCACGGGGTCTCCCGAGCGATACGGTTAGTCCCAGCAAAAGTGGCCGGTCGGCGACGAATTCGCGCCATCTTGACCGCAGGCTGACCCTTACGTAGAGTGGTAGCAAAGCGATCGGCCGTTTGACGGTGGTCGTGGAGTACTAGTTTATGCATGCCTATACTGGTACCGAACCAATACTACAGCACTAGCTAGGGTTAGTTCATTGACCACCACACATTGAGCACTTGCTCGAAGCGCCACTCAGCATGACGCGATCGTGAAGCACGCATGTACATATACTACTAGCAGGGTAAGTAGTTTAGAGTAAGTGGTATCTACTTTGCTGTCAAATAAACAGACAAGCGTACGTACATGGACCAATCGCGCGCTCACTTAATCATCTCGCGCCACCCTAGCTAACCCTCCACAGTAATCATGGCCATTGGCCAGTGCCCCCCTAATCCACCACCGTAATAATCATGGCCATGCTGTGCCGATGGCCCTGCGTACGCCTACGGGGACGGCTCCGTAGAAGTGACCAGAGATGGCAATTCATCATCAAAGTGGACAGTGGCCAAGCTAGATGTTACTACCGAGTTCCACACGGCCAGTGGTGTCCACCAACCCCCAAAGACACGCCCTGCCACTAAGCACGCACGCCCAGGTCGCTAATGGCGCACCAACGTTGCGGTCGACCAACCCCAAGCGCGACCCTCCCCAAGTGCAACGCCCGCTTTTCTCTAATCGTGTGGCCCAGACAAGTAAACAATGACCCGAGAAGAGAATTCCCAGGGTTCTGTCGAGCTGATGGAACCTCTCGTCCCGGCTACAAGAGTCAACTGGCGCCATCATCACGCGCCCCCGTGCTGCGCTGGCCGGGCGAGCCCGGCCTGCACTCCGACGCAACGCCATGATCGACCGGCCCGTCGCTCCTCCCTATTTATACCCAAGCCATGCCATGCTCATCACAAACCAGGCCAGACAGAGCATCGGGTGGCCGGCGAGCAAGCTGAGTACGTGCTGCCGCTAGCAGGTGTGGTGCTCTAGCTTGTCCCTGGTTGAGAGATGGAGGCGAGGTTCCCGGCGGCGGCGGTGCTCGTGCTGCTGGTGATGGTGGTCGTCCCGGAGGCGTGCCGGGCGGAGCGGTTCGTCGTCGGCGACGCGGCGCGGTGGACGTGGGGGTACAACTACACCGACTGGGTCATCAGGAAGGGACCCTTCTTCCAGGACGACAGCCTCGGTACGCAATTATACTATGTACTGACGTATACTTGCTTTCTCTGATCTGAGTTCAGTCTTGGTTTTTAAAGCATTTTTTTTTTGCAATCAGCCTTTTAAAGCACTTTACCTTGCCATATTTGGGCACACTAACGAACTGCAAAAAAACAAAAAACAAAAACCGCAACGTACGTCAAGTTTTAAGCAACAACAAAATTGTCACTGTTTAACCGAAGTTGCTAAAGATTCAGTTAACTAAGCTACTCTGCACCTCGGAATAATATTTACTCCCCCCTAAAAGAAATATAAGAGCGCCTCAGAATAATATTTACTACCCTTGTAGACGCTCTTATATTTCTTTACAGAGGGAGTACTTAGACGCTCTTATATTTCTTCTGTTGAAAAACTCATCTTTTTTTTGATGGTATGTTGAAAAACTCATCTTATATAGTACACATCAGGAACTAAACTAGACACTGAGCACTGCACATGTGTACCGAACACCCTGGCTCTCATCTCACGAGGGCGGCACTGGCTTTTACTCCAAGTCACATAAATATTGACCGGATAACATATCTTGGTTGTTTGGATGCTGGGTGCGCAGTGTTCACTTACGACCCGCCCAACGCGACGACGCACGCGCACAGCGTGTACATGATGCGGAACCTGGCCGACTACCAGGCCTGCAACCTCAAGACGGCCAAGCTGGTGGCCGGCGTGACGGAGGGCGCCGGTGCGGGCTTCGAGTTCGTCCTCAAGAAGCGCAAGATGCACTACTTCGTCTGCGGCGAGCGCCAAGGCCTCCACTGCACCGCCGGCCAGATGAAGTTCATCGTCAAGCCCAAGAGCTCCGTCTGCCGCGACTGACCACCCGCCCCCTCCTCGCCGGTTATCCATGGCGTCCACGGCCTTCGCCGCCGTCTTCTTCTGCATGCCACCTTCTTCTTCTTAATCATTTGTTATACTTGCTGCTTGTAAGTTATCACAATTGTTGCATTCATATGTGTCGTGTGGTGTAAACTGTGTTGCGTGATACGCTATTTATGCATGACTCGGTGCTTGAATAAAGTAGGGAGTGCGTGTGTGTGTGTGTGTGTGAACTGTGGCGTGTGTTGCTACAAATTAGTGGAGGATGTAATGAGAATGAGGGGCTGTTAGTCCAGGAGTAGCCGGTGTGTCAATCTCTCATTTCTACTCCTAAAAAGGCCTTCTGTTCTAGTTTCAACTGAACATTTGGCTTGAAGTTGCTGTAACAAATAAAGTGATGTCAAAAGAGAACATTTGGCTTGAAGCCTTTCATGAGAGTTCGTGTTCTGAAATGAATAGTAACATGAAGCCAACCAAGGAAAATTTATCCATCTTACACATAATTATCTGCCTCATAACCGGCATTTACAACAAAAACAAAAACGTGTACTGAAGCAAAAAACTACAATCATATATATGGATGAGAACATTTTGGCTGAAGAGTGCAGAGAATGATAGCACAAGAACATTTAGCACGAGTGAGATACAGTGGATGCAATTCATAACATTGGTTTCGGTGATCTGAACATCGGTGAACAGCAAGTCAGCTAAATGTCTTCAAGAATAGTAGAAAAAACGCACCAACGAATACGGGGAATGAGCACCAGTCTTCCACATGGTTTTTGCATCTTCGGTCTCCTCGGCCAGAGATGATGCAAATTATTTTTACTACGGGCACGAAAACATCAAAGTAGTCAATGTCCTGTGCCCACCCTCAAATGCCCCCCTCCCCAAATCAGAATGAATGGTTGTGGATGTATCGCAAATTGGCTCAGGTTGCCGTCCTTGTCCAAGTTTGATTGTACGCAAGGTCCTGTTGCAGATCAAACGACCCTTTTGAGTTATTTCCTGGACTGCATCTTGTTCGCCATTTGGGGTCAAGCCTGATCATCTTATGTGAAAGTTTTTTGAGTAATATCTTATGTGAAAGTGATCCCTTCAATGTGCCATCACTCCGTTTTCGAGCGATCTTCATACCTGATTTTGTATCCTACTTCAGGTAAAAAATCGGCCAAAGTAACCCATGCTGCACCGAGGTAACTTGTTCACCCTCCCGTAATTAAGACATCCAGAAGCTCAACAGATCTCCTAAGTTTTCTGTCCCGGCACACAGCCTCAATCAGCTTTGCCCAACAACTAGCCTCTGGCATGAACCCAAATTTGGCCAATCCATACAATGCAGCTGTCGCATCTGCCACTCGCCCAACATCGCACAGACCGATCAAAAGTTTGTTTGAGGCTGCATAGTGCGGCAAAAACCCTCTTCTGAGCATTAATCCCAGCAAGCCAACGGCTCTCTCCATATCTCCACCTGAGCACAGAGTATTCATCACAATCCGATAGCTTGCGACGTTCAACTGAACTCCTTCCTCTGGCAACCTCCCAAGCAAGTCCATCACTTCTGCCATCCGCCCATCTTTGCACAGCCCTTCAAGCAGCAGATTGTATGTGACAACATCAGCCTTGCATCCCTTCTCCCTCATCTCCATCAGAAGATCGATCCCCTCATCGACAGTCCCATGTCTACAAAGGCACCCGATCAATGCCGTGTAGCTGACGGCGTCTGGTTCCACCCCAGCAGTCCTCATCTCCTCGAACACCAGCTTTGCATCCTCCACTTCCCCTTTCTTGCAGTGTCCATTTATAAGAGTTGCGTAGTTGAAAGCATTTGGCTCACACTCATTCTTCCTCATAAATCCAAAGATTGTCCGTGCCTTCTCCACCTGCCCCAGACGGCAGAATCCGTCGATGATCAGATTGTATGTCAGCTGGTCCGGCACGATGTGGTCTTTCTCGATCATCTCCTCAAACAGCTCAAACGCTTCCTTCATCTTACCAGCACGACAGAGCCCACCCAACAAGGTCGAATAGGTGACCAGGTTCGGCCTCACATCGCCGCAGGTGTACTCACGCATTTCATCGAGCACCCTGAAGGCTGTCTCGGAGTCGCCGTTCTTGATGTAGTGCTTGATGAGGATGTTGTAGACGCAGGTGTTGGGAGCGGGAAGATACTTGTTCCGGGGGTCGCGCAGGTCGGCTATGAGGTCGTCGAGCACGTCGGGGCAGCGGGAGGAGACGAGGCGGTCGAGGCAGACGGCGAGGGCCTTGTGCGAGACGCGGCGGCGGCGGAGGAGCGACGGCAGGAGGCGGAGGAGCGCGAGGGCGTGGTCGGGCGGCAGGAGGCGGAGGAGCGGCAGGAGGTGCGGCTCGAGGAAGCGGCAGGGCGCGGAGGCGGCGCGGCGGAGGACGGCGGTGGTGGCGGACGGGAGGCGGGCGCGCGCGAGGCGGATGAGGAGCGCGGAGAAGGTGGAGGCGGTGTGCGAGAACCCGCGCTGCTCCGCGGCGGCGTTGAAGAGGTCGAGCGCGCGCTGCCCGGACTGCGAGGAGGCGATGAGGCGCGCGAGGTCCGGGTGGTCGACGCGGCGCGGCGGGGGAGAGGAGGGCGGCGGGGGCGGCGGGGGCGGGGAGGCGGGCGCGGCGCGGGTGGGGCTGCGGTACTGGAGTGGGGAGATCCACGGGAGCGGCGCCGCTCTGGCGGGCGCCGGCAGGGGCGGGGGCTTCATGGCCGCCGGCGGCGGAGGGGGGGCTTGTCGGTCGCCGCCGCCTCAGCCTCTCGGGAAGGAGGGGGGAGGAGATCGGCGGATTCGCCGCGAGGTTTGTGTGTGGTCAGCGGCGGCCGCGGGGTGGGCAGGCGCGAACTGAAACTGAAGGCGCCGGGGCGTTGGCCGTTGGGTGAACGTGCTACCACAGCCACAGGCAGCGCACGCACCATATCTCAGCCTGCCGGCGATCGCAGGTCGCAGCCGCGCCGTCGCAGCTTGAAACAGGCGGCACGGCCGATCATGTCTGCCGGAAATCTTTGGATCTTCCTCTAGCAATAATCTGCGTATCTGCTTTTTTTGATAAGTTTGCTTTCAGGCTGGGTCTGATCATACACCTCTTTTACTGGCAGAAGGGGAAGATGGGAGCATTTACCCCATATACAAATTCAAGTCTAAAACAGTTTGGTTGTGTACTCTAAAAAAATACAGTTTGGTTGCTGAAAGAGAATTTTATTTTTTTGGCGAACACGCAAAAGGCTTGCGTATCGGTGTATTAAGATAGGGGGAAAATGCAGTACATAGTAGCTACAACAGTGGCATACGATGGCCACGACGCTTATGCCCGGGCTCGCATGATCAGCGGTCGATATAGTACAGCGCCCGGTGCAACCGTGTGTACTACTAGGTGACAAGGGTATCAGATGACCAACAAAATGTGAATATGGAGGTCCATACGATGTGTGCTAGGTGATGATGTATGGCGTCCATGTTTGGTGACAAATACACAGGTTGAGAAACAAGTATGTCTCCTGCCCTCCGGTGATGAAGGGGCGACGACGGCGGCACGCGTTCGGCTCGCTCCAGTGTTTGTAGTCGTCGCTACGTGGTCTATGGGCCTAAATGTATTTTTTTACTTCTAGTGTTCTTTGTATTGCCTTGTCAGATGATGAATAGTTCGAAAGTTTTCCCCGCAAATGTAGGAGTTAGATGAGACTTTGTTAATTCTGGATTTTTCTTGCTACATATATTTAGACCATGCTTTTCTGATGGGGTAAAGCCAAGAGTACCCTTCACAAACAGAATGTTGACTACACGTGTAAGATGAAACTACTACGATTGCGCATGCGAATATACTCCAGAGTTACATATGCCATCTGACGATAATTCATCCTTTGTCCAATGAAGACACGGCAATTTCTCTAATTCAAAATAGTCCATAGCAAATAGGTCATGTTGCCATTGCGCTGGAGGGGGCATGAGAATGTCCTCACACCATTGATTAATAGATTGGTCTAGGTCAGGCGACGCTGGAGTATGCATCTCATGTAGAACACTAACTGTTTTCCATACCTCTTGCGAGAAAGGGCGGTCCTGTCATAGGTAGGGACGTAGCCAGGCCCAGGCAACACTAGCCATGGCCTAGGGTGTGGCAACAACTTAATTCATTGACTTTAGCAATTGTAGGCGCCGCTCATCACTGCAGTAAGAGGTCGGCCTGGATCGTTACCTTATCATGTCTACGCAGCTTGACATAAGTGTACAATGGTATCGTTGGTCGCAAGGCACAAGTGACAAGTAGGGCTAGATTCTCCGAGTGCGAGGATTCTACCATGTAAAATAAGCCATTCAAATATCATGCATCGGGGAGCAGTAGTGGCCTTCCAAATTTTTGTAGAGCGAAAAGGTTGGAGACAACCATGGAATTGCATTCAATACACCGAACAGTGGAGAACACCATGTTGTCTGTCCAATTCTAGCGGACGGAGTCCGGCCAGGGGTCGGTGTTGGATTCTTGGAGAAGCTATCAAATATCAATGAATTTGTGGAGCTGTGCTGGGTTGTTTAAGCGGGCAACTATTGCTATCCATTTACCCCTCCCCCTCCGGCTTCTAGTGCACAATCCTATTATTCCTGGTTGCAATTTTGAAGAGCCTTGGACCGCGGTTGCATAGTGTTGTGTCCCAAGCTCATATGTCTTTCAAAATACTAATTTCCTTTTCCATCTTCGATCGTGATAGTAGTTGAGGCCCACAAAAGTTACATGCTAGGGTCATTACAAGGGAGCCTAGTTCATGTCCAAGGTCAATCGTGGTCGGTCCGCACGAACCAAGGCCAACAAAGGTGTAGGGCCCAACCAAAGCGGTCAAAGGCAGCCACCTGGGCCACCAAGATTTTACGGGTTGCGCACCATCTTCCACTTAACTACCCGACTCTACCAACCCGCCATCATCAGCCTTCCAGATAAATCCCCATGCCATCTTGTACATCTCTTTCTTTACCTAGCAAGATGACAATCATGTGCTAGATATGACCATCACAGTGACGACCTATTTAGTTGCAACAGTAAGATTTTCCCCCTTTTGCGTGTTATGACACCCATTATTTACAAGGGGAGTCGCATCCGTCCCATCGCAAGCACCTACAATTTCATAATTGCATTAGTTTACCTCTTTTGATAGATCAACAGTTGGTTGCCCCTCTAATAAGAAAAGGTGGAAATATGTAAACTCCTCTGCCATTTAGATATGAGAATCTTATATTATACCAAAGAGAACGATCCCATCTACTTCTAATTATCTCAACATGCGTGCTTTCACAACATCAAAATTGTTCTAGCCGTTGGATTTACTAGCTTGATCCACTAGTGTCCGTCTAATCTACACATGGGAATCCTCTACCATGCAATGTGTGTTAGTGCATTCTAAGTGAATTTTAAATCACATTGCATTTAATTGCGACATGCACAATTTTTCATTCTAAGTTTTTTGGCTTATGCAGAAATCTTTCACATAGTTTAAATCGTAACGATTGAATTACTATTCTACACAATATTTAGAAACTATATATTCAATTCCGCTGCAACACGCGTGGTATTCTCTAGTCTATAGAAGTAATCAGGCTCTGCACTTGTAGATGAGCGGTTGGTTGTAAGTCCACCCGGCGAAGACACCGGAAGTGGAGGGGGAGACCAAGATATTTGCCGAAAAGGAAGCCAATCTAGCTGGAAAAACAAATAGTGTGTCAACGAGGTCAATGCCGTCATGACAAAAAGAGAAGACCTCCATCTTGAGTGGGTTTGTTCTAAGGTTAGTCGCCCCGACTAAGGCATCAAGGATGTGGCACATGGCCAAGAGCTTGTCTTTGTCAGGACTAGCGAAATTTTCGGTGTCATCAAGATAAAATTAATATACAATGTATTCATATTTAGTTATATGCGGGCTTCTTCACTTACCCATTTACATCCTTAGGCCTAATTCCTAAAATAGGCTACGATTACATCTGGGTTGGATAAACCATACACACCATATACTACCTCTGGGTTGGATAAACCATAGACACCATATCATACCAAACTCCCATAAGCTTTCATGTTTGCTCTGCATAAAAGGGGCAATGTTGGGATTATTTGGCCTAGCCATGTCGTACATTGCTTATTCCAGTTATCACATACACCACATTTTTTTTCTAGAAAGCACGACATACATTTTCTCTGAATAGTTCAAACATAGCAAACACTACATCACAAACTCAGTAACATATGTTTGAAACACACAACTTAGCATTTCTCCCAAAACAAGAGAGAAGTTATTACACTCAGCCGCCCAACCATATGTGAACACATCATGCATCGCCGGATCCAACAATTCTCATTTTGAGATCATAAGCTTTGGCAAACAATTCCTCTCTGTTTTCCTGCAAGTGGTGAAGAGGTTGAACATAGTAGAGTGCACACCAAAAGAAAGTACTTATGAAGCAAATAGGTACATACCTTGAAAAGAAGATACCGTGAGCTGAACCAAACCGTGTATCCGAGGCCCACCATCTCCAGTATTCTTGGGAGCTGAGGGCAATATCACATTCAGTTAAAGATCTATGATGGCAGAAAGAATTTTACATCCATGCAGAGATCTAATGACTACTGACCAAGGGGATGGAGTCAATTGCTGAAACAACAGCGGACAAAACCCATCCGGCAAAGAAAGCACCGGTGCCGTATATGACATATGTGGCCATCTCCTTGAAGCCCAACTGGAGCTTTTCAACAAACAATTAGAAGAATCAACCACATGTGCAAAGAAATAATGTATAACAAATCATATTAATTTGTTTCTGCAAATGATATACAGCCTAGTGGGACGCACAAATTCATGTTTCTACTGAAAACTATAAATTATAGAGGCTTTAGTAAGGTTAAGCTGTTTTATTGCCTTGCAAAATTTAGGACCCACAAATTCATCCTTCTAAACATGTTCACAACTGTACTAGCTCAATTCTAAGAGTACATAATAATCAAAATCAAAATCAAATTGCAATACTTTTTGACAAATGGCAAGGAGCCAGTCGACTGAAATTTCCTTTTGGGACAGTCTGGATTACGTCTTCTTCCTTCTTCCTAAAAACAGATCGCCCGTGTTCTTCTTCCTCCACCGCATGCTGCCACTGGCCGGGTCGCCTGCTGTCGCCCCCGCGACCGCCTCGCCGCACCGCCGTCCCCTAAACCGCCCCCACCGACGGTCTTGCCACCAGCCTCGGGTGATGACCGGTTTTTCTCCGGCGAACTTCCACCACCGCCGTGTTGCCACCCCCCACCAGGCCACCACCGCCGTGCCGCCTCCCCCACCCCCACCCTAAGATAGATGGTGGGGTAGCTTGCCAGCAAGCTTCTTCCTCTCCTCCGGCGAGTTTCTTCCTCCCCTCCGTCCGTGTCTCCCTTCTAGCGAAATCGACGGACCCAAATTCAAAAGTCAGGTGACTGACATGTAGCTATTCTATATTTCTTTCTGTGTAACTCCACGCCAAGATCCACAATAACTCCCCCACCCTCCGTCTAAACATAGCCACAAAAGTACCTTTGACGCAATACAACAAACAAGTCACGTGCAAAGCAGGGAAGTCACCTTGTCGGCAGCCACCTCGTCACCGACGATGTCCACCGCCACCAAGTTGTGCCCGAACGGCGTGGCCGCGGCCATCCTTATTGCATCCGTAACCCCCACCTCCGTGCCGGAGCAGCGCAGCCCTGCAAAAACACACCGCCACAACAAAAAGAATCCTCAGGTTAGGCTTTCTCATCCGTTCGGCCGGTAAATCCGACGAGCGTGAGAGCGTCCTGTTCTGTTCCCGAGCTAGACCTGTAGTTGGGAGGCCGCGGCGGCGGAGGGAGAGACGGGCAGGCACCGGAGCGGCGAGCGCGACGTCGCACGGGGGTGCGCGTCGGCGCGGGAGGTCGGGAAGGGCGGCGGCGGCGGCGGGGGCGCTGATGCAGAGCAAGGCCGCCATTGCGTCAGCTTTGTTCCGTCGCAGTTCGAGTGTGTGCCGAGGCTGTGAGGGTGATGGTTTCGCGGGGCTCTATATATAGACCCATATTCCTACTGTTTCGTTTGGCTTTTTTGTTCTTTATTTATTTAGAAGAGTTTTATGTGCGTGCGTGCGCGCGCGTGTGTGTGTTTCTACTGTCTTTGGAGTGTTCTCAAACTGACGTTGCATGTCCATGTGACAGCTTTTATGTGTGCCTGCTCGTTGCTACTGCGTCTGGAGGGTAGCCATGCCGACTTTTGTCGCGGTTTATTTATGTACACCTGTGCGTTTCTACTACTGACCGTTCTTTTTGGGATGCGTCTCTACTCTCTACCAACCATGAATTGCAGCACACCTGTGTCCAGAGCATGCGCTTGTCACAGCTACGGTCCTACTGTATTTGTTTGGGCTTACTTATGCAAACATGTTTTTTTGTTGAGCATACATGTGTGCTTCCTCTCTCAGCTGTCCACAGCATGTCCTTGTGGCGGCTATCACCCCTGCTTATTTGATACTTCCTCCCTAAACTAATATAAGAGCGTTTAGAATACTAAAATAATGATTTAAACGTTCTTATATTAGTTTACAGAGGAAGTACCTCTTAACCATATTTGGAATGTATCTCAACCGTCTATAGCATGTTCATGTGATGGCTATGCCACTTTTTTTGTTTGGGTTTTTGCACAAGTCCAAACAAACGTCTACATTTCCGGTTTTGCTATTCTTTAGGTACCTGAAATTTTTTATCATGTCAGTCATCTTCTTCCTTCTTTCCTTCCTTCACGCTAGACCTCACCGGAGAAGAAAAAATCTCGCCGGATAAGAACAACCTCCACTATCTATCTTAAGGGGAAGCCATGACCTCACTATGGGGGAAGCTACAACCCTATTATCTATCTTAGAGGAGGGGGGGGGGGGTCACCGGTGGTGCGGGGCTTAGAGGGATAGCTAGGGCGGTGGCCAGCAACGGCGGTGGCGGAGGCCGAGGGAAGGGTGCGGCAATAGAATGCCTTAAAAAGATGCACATAAAAAATTGGTTCAGTATTCTCATAGCAGGTGGGGAAGGTATCGAGCAGCTCGGTGGGCCGACCCAATTCACATGCACGGATGCGCGATTGTTCAGTATTACACCACTATAGTTATCTCTCGCCTAATGCGAGATGTAGCTCTCGCTCGCCACTAGCGCTCGCACATATTAGTTGGCCCATTAGTATTAGTTGGCCCATTAGTGGGTTTTAGCTTGCACAATCGCTGCAGTCACTCTCTTGATTTATTTTTCTTCTCTTCTTCTGTTGTACACTAGTTGTACAAGTTCAAGTTTGACTGTGTACTTTCTTTGTTGTCTTCTATCAATCTTTGTTGGTTTTTTGTTTTTTTCTATGTGTTTTCTTTACATTTTTCATCAAGGTTCTTATGTTTTAATTTGTTTTCACTTTCCTGTCCTTTCCTATGTTTTTTTTTCATCTGTTCTCTTTGTTTTCATAAGGTTTGTCTTTTATTTTAGACTTTTATCATTTATACCACCGGTTGTGTTTCACTACTTCGTTTTGTCACTAGGAATTTTAACTGCTAAAAAATGACATCGCTTTATTAGGCGTATGCTTAAAGATTCCATTAGACAACATTATTGTCAGCTCAAAACACATTTACCATGTTATAATGGCAAAAATACACATGGACCAACATGTCAACTTTTCCTCTATCCCAGTATGATAAAGTGTGGGTCCCACTCAATCCCCCAACAATGTTTTTATTTTCCTCTATAATTATTTGCTTGCTTACTCTTGACAAGTGGGACCCACACTTACCATAGATAGAGAGAGCTGACATGTGGGACTATGGGTATTTTGGTCATATAACTGAAGGAAATATGCCCTAAAGGCAATAATAAAAGTTTTTAATTATTTCCTTATTTCATTAAAAATGTTTATTATTCATGCTAAAATTGTATTAACTGAAAACATAATACATGTGTGAATACATAGACAAACAGAGTGTCACTAGTATGCCTCTAATTGACTAGCTCGTTTATCAAAGATGGTTAAGTTTCCTAACTATAGACATGAGTTGTCATTTGATTAACGGGGTCACATCATTAGGAGAATGATGTGATTGACTTGACCCATTCCGTTAGCTTAGCACTTGATCATTTAATTTGTTGCTATTGCTTTCTTCATGACTTATACATGTTCCTATGACTATGAGATTATGCAACTCCCATTTACCAGAGGAACACTTTGTGTGCCACCAAACGTCACAACGTAACTGAGTGATTATAAAGGTGCGCTACAGGTGTCTCCTGCTACGTCTTGAGCTTGCGTTGGTTTTCCCCGAATAGGAAGGGATGATGCAGCAGAGTAGCGTAAGTATTTCCCTCAGTTTTTGAGAACCAAGGTATCAATCGAGTAGGAGGCCACGCTCAAGTCCCTCGTACCCGCACAAAGCGATAGCTACTCGCAACCAACGCGATTAGGGGTTGTCAATTCCTTCACGGTCACTTACGAGAGTGAGATCTGATAGATATAATATTTTTGGTATTTTTGGTATAAAGATGCAAAGTAAAAAGTAAAAGCAAAGTAAAAAGCAAAGCAAGATTAAAATGATGGAGATTGATATGATGAGAATAGACCCGGGGGCCATAGGTTTCACTAGTGGCTTCTCTCAAGAGCATAAGTATTCTACGGTGGGTGAACAAATTACTGTTGAGAAATTGACAGAATTGAGCATAGTTATGAGAATATCTAGGCATGATCATGTATATAGGCATCAGGTCTGTGACAAGTAGATCGAAACGACTCCGCATCTACTACTATTACTCCACTCATCGACCGCTATCCAGCATGCATCTAGAGTATTAAGTTAAAAACAGAGTAATGCCTTAAGCAAGATGACATGATGTAGAGAGATAAATTCATGCAATATCAAATAAACCCCATCTTGTTATCCTCGATGGAAACGATACAATACGTGCCTTGCTGCCCCTTCTGTCACTGGGTAAGGACATCGCAAGATCGAACCCAAAGCTAAGCACTTCTCCCATGGCAAGAACTACCAATCTAGTTGGCCAAACCAAACGGATAATTCGAAGAGACTTGCAAAGATAACCAATCATACATAAAAGAATTCAGAGAAGATTCAAATATTATTCATAGATAGACTTGATCATAAACCCACAATTCATCGGTCTCAACAAACACACCGCAAAAAGAAGATTACATCGAATAGATCTCCACAAGAGAGGGAGAGAACTTTGTATTGAGATTCAAAGAGAGAGAAGAAGCCATCTAGCTACTAACTATGGACCCGAAGGTCTGAGGTAAACTACTCACACTTCGTCGGAGAGGCTATGATGATGTAGAAGCCCTCCGTGATGACGGCCCTCTTCCGGCGGAGCTCCGGAACAGGCCCCAAGATGGGATCTCTTGGATACAGAAAGTTGCGGTAGTGGAATTAGTGTTTTGGCTCCTGTTCTGATCGTTTGGGGGTACGTGTGTATATATAGGAGGAAGAAGTACGCCGGTGGAGCACCGAGGGGCCCATGAGTCAGGGGGCGCGCCCTAGGGGGGGCGCCCCCCACCCTCGTGACCTCCTCTTTGACCCCCTGGAGTAGGGTCCAAGTCTCCTGGATCACGTTCGGTGAGAAAATTACGTTCCCGGAGATTTTATTCCGTTTGGACTCCGTTTGGTATTCTGTTTATCCGAAACACTTAAATAGGCAAAAAAACAGCAATTCTGGGCTGGCCCTCCGGTTAATAGGTTAGTCCCAAAAATAATATAAAAGTGGAAAATAAAGCCCAATATAGTCCAAAATAGTAGATAATATAGCATGGAGCAATCAAAAAATATAGATACGTTGGAGACGTATCAGGCATCCCCAAGCTTAATTCATGCTCGTCCTCGAGTAGGTAAATGATAAAAAGAGAATTTTTGATGCGGAGTGCTACTTGGCATAATTTCAATGCAGATCTTCTTAATTGTGGTATGAATATTTAGATTAGAAAGATTCAAGACAAAAGTTTATATTGACACAAAAATAATAATACTTCAAGCATACTACACAAAGCAATTATGTCTTCTCAAAAAAACATGGCCAAAGAAAGTTATCCCTACAAAATCATATAGTCTAGCTATGCTCCATCTTCACCACACAAAGTATTTAAATCATGCACAACCCTGATGACAAGCCAATCAATTGTTTCATACTCTAACCTTTTCAAAACTTTTTCAATCTTCACGCAATACATGAACGTGAGCCATGGATATAGCACTATAGGTGGAATAGAAGGGTGGTTGTGGAGAAGACAAAAAAGAGGGGAAGATAGTCTCACATCAACTAGGCATATCAACGGGCTATGGAGATGCACATCAATAGATATCAATGTGAGTGAGTAGGGATTGCCATGCAACGGATGCACTAGAGCTATAAATGTATGAACGCTCAACAAAAGAAACTAAGTGGGTGTGTATCCAACTTGCTTGCTCACGAAGACCTAGGGCAATTTTTAGGAAGCCCATCATTGGAATATACAAGCCAAGTTCTATAATGAAAAATTCCCACTAGTATATGAAAGTGACAACATATGAGACTCTCTATATGAAGAACATGGTGCTACTTTGAAGCACAATATATGAGACTCGCTATATCATGGTGCTACTTTGAAGCACAAGTGTGGAAAAAAGGATAGTAGCATTCCCCTTTTTATTTATTTTCTTTTTTTTGGGCCTTCTTTTTTTTCTTTGGCCTTTATCTTTTTTTATTTTTTTATTTGGGACAATGCTCTATTGAAAATGATGATCATCACACTTTTATTTATTTACAACTCAATGATTACAACTCGATTCTAAAACAAAGTATGACTCTATATGGATGCCTCCGGCGGTGTACCGGGATATGCAATGAATCAAGAGTGACAAGTATGAAAAAATTATGAATGGTGGCTTTGCCACAAATACTATGTCAACTACATGATCATGCTAAGCAATATGACAATGATGAATGTGTCATGATGAACTACATGGTGGAAAGTTGCATGGCAATATATCTCAGAATGGCTATGGAAATGCCATAATAGGTAGGTATGGTGGCTGTTTTGAGGAAGGTATATGGTAGGTGTATGATACCGGCGAAAGGTGCGCGGTATTAGAGAGGCTAGCAAAGGTGAAAGGGTGAGAGTGCGTATAATCCATGGACTCAACATTAGTCATAAAGAACTCATATACTTATTGCAAAAATCTAGAAGTTATCAAAGCAAAGTATTACGCGCATGCTCCTAGGGGGATAGATTGGTAGGAAAAAACCATCGCTCGTCCCCGACCGCCACTCATAAGGAAGACAATCAATAAATAAATCATGCTTCGACTTCATCACATAACGGTTCACCATACGTGCATGCTACAAGAATCACAAACTTTAACACAAGTATTCTTTAAATTCACAACTACTCAACTAGCATGACTTTAATATTATCACCTCCATATCTCAAAACAATTATCATGCTTCAATCTTTTCTTAGTATTCAACACACTCAAAAGAAAGTTTCACAAATCTTGAATACTAAGCATATTATTAAGCAAATTACCATGCTATTAAGAGACTCTCAAAATAATTTAAGTGAACCATGAGAGAGCAATAGTTTCTCTAAAACAAATCCACCACCGTGCTCTAAAAGATCTAAGTGAAGCACATAGAGAAAAATTATAACGCTCAAAAGATATAAGTGAAGCACATATAGCAAAACTACTTAGCTCAAAAGATATAAGTGAAGCACATAGAGCAAAATTATAACGCTCAAAAGATATAAGTGAAGCACATAGAGCAAAACTACTTAGCTCAAAAGATATAAGTGAAGCACATAGAGTATTCTATCAAATTTTAATTCATGTATGGATCTCTCAAAAGGTGTGTACAGCAAGGATGATTGTGGCATACTAAGACACAAAGACACAAATAATAAAAGACGCTCCAAGCAAAACACATATCATGTTGGTGAATAAAAATATAGCTCCAAGTAAATTACCGATGGAAGTGGACGAAAGAGGGGATGCCTTCCGGGGCATCCCCAAGCTTTGACTTTTTGGTGTCCTTGGATTATCTTGGGGCTGCCATGGGCATCCCCAATCTTAGGCTCTTGCCACTCCTTGTTCCATGATCCATCAAAAGAATTCACCCAAAACTTGAAAACTTCACAACACATAACTCAAAATAGAAAACTCGTGAGCTCCGTTAGCGAAAGAAAACAAAAGACCACTTAAAGTTACTGTAATGAACGCATTCTTTATTTATATTGGTGTTAAACCTACTTTATTCCAATTTCTCTATGGACTATAAACTATTCTACTAGCCATAGATTCATCAAAATAAGCAAACAACACACGAAAAACAGAATCTGTCAAAAACAGAACAGTCTGTAGTAATCTGTAGCTAGCGCAAGATCTGGAACCCCAAAAATTCTAAAATAAATTTCTGGACGTGAGGAATTTATCTATTAATCATCTGCAAAAAGAATCAACTAAATAGCACTCTTCAAATAAAAATGACAGCAGTTCTCGTGAGCGCTAAAGTTTCTGTTTTTTACAGCAAGTTCAACAAGACTTTCCCCAAGTCTTCCCAACGGTTCTACTTGACACATACACTAATTAAACACAAAAAACACAATAAAAACAGAGGCTAAATAATTTATTTATTACTAAGCATGAGCAAAAAGCAAGGAATAAAAATAAATTTGGGTTGCCTCCCAACAAGCGCTATCGTTTAACGCCCCTAGCTAGGCATAAAAGCGAGGGTAGATCTAGGTATTGCCATCTTTGGTAGGCAATCCATAAGTGGTTCTCATGATAGTTTCATATGATAATTTTATTTTCTTTCTTGGAAAGTGTTTCATGCCCTTTTTTAATGGAAATTGAAATCTAATATTCCCTTCCTTCATATCAATAATCGCACCAACCGTTCTAAGGAAAGGTTTACCAAGGATAATAGGGCAAGAAGGATTGCAATCTATATCAAGAAAAATGAAATCTATGGGCACAGAATTCCTATTTGCAACAATAAGAACATCATTAATTATTCCCATAGGTTTCTTAATAGTGGAATCCTCAAGATGCAAGTTTAGAGAGCAATCATCAAAACTACGGAAATCTAGTAAATCACACAAAGTCTTGGGAATAGTAGAGACACTAGCACCCAAATCACAGAAAGCATAAAACTCATGATCTTTAATTTAATTTTAATAGTTGGTTCCCACTCATCATAGAGTTTTCTAGGGATAGAAACTTTCAGCTCAAGTTTTTCTTCATAAGATTGCATCAAGGCATCAACAATATGTGTTGGGGAACGTTGCAGAAAACAAAAAAAATTCCTACGGTTTCACCAAGATCCATCTATGAGTTCATCTAGTAACGAGTGATCGGATGCATCTACATACCTTTGTAGATCGCGAGCGGAAGCGTTCAAAGAACAGGGATGAGGGAGTCGTACTCGACGTGATCCAAATCACCGGAGATCCTAGCGCCAAACGGACGGCACCTCCGCGTTCAACACACGTATGGTCAACGTGACGTCTCCTTCCTCTTGATCCAGCAAGGGGGAGGAGAGGTTGAGGAAGATGGCTCCAGCAGCAGCACGACGGCGTGGTGGTGATGGAGCTACAGTACTCCGGCAGGGCTTCGCCAAGCTCTATGAAGGAGGAGGAGGTGTTGGAGAGGGAGAGGGAGGCACCAAAGGCAAAGGTAAGAGGTCCTCCATTCCCCCCACTATATATAGGGGGCCTAGGGGGGGGGGGCGCCGGCCCTAGGAGATGCAATCTCCTAGGGGGGCGGCGGCCAAGGGGTGGGGGTCTTGCCCCCCAAGCAAGGGGGCGCCCCCCCTTTAGGGTTTCCCCCACCCTAGGCGCATGTGCCCTAGGGGAAGTGGCGCCCCAGCCCACTTTGGGCTGGATCCCTTCCCACTTCAGCCCATGGGGCCCTCCGGGATAGGTGGCCCCACCCGGTGGACCCCCCGGGACCCTTCCGGTGGTCCCGGTACAATATCGGTGACCCCGAAACTTGTCCCGATGACCGAAATAGCACTTCCTATATATAATTCTTTACCTCCGGACTATTCCGGAACTCCTCGTGATGTCCGGGATCTCATCCGGGACTCCGAACAACATTCTGGTTACTGCATATACATATTCCTACAACCCTAGTGTCACCGAACCTTATGTGTGTAGACCCTACGGGTTCGGGAGACATATAGACGTGACCGAGATTGCTCTCCGGTCAATAACCAACAGCGGGATCTGGATACCCATGTTGGCTCCCACATGCTCCTCGATGATCTCATCGGATGAACCACGATGTCGAGGATTCAAGCAATGCCGTATACAATTCCCTTTGTCAACCGATATGTTACTTGCCCGAGATTCGATCGTCGGTATCCCAATACCTTGTTCAATCTCGTTACCGGCAAGTCACTTTACTTGTACCGTAATGCATGATCCCGTGACCAGACACTTGGTCACTTTGAGCTCCTAATGATGATGCATTACCGAGTGGGCCCAGTGATACCTCTCTGTCATACGGAGTGACAAATCCCAGTCTTGATCCGTGTCAACCCAACAGACACTTTCGGAGATACCCGTAGTATACCTTTATAGTCACCCAGTTACGTTGTGACATTTGGTACACCCAAAGCACTCCTACGGCATCCGGGAGTTACACGATCTCATGGTCTAAGGAAAGGATACTTGACATTGGAAAAACTCTAGCAAACGAACTATACGATCTTGTGCTATGTTTAGGATTGGGTCTTGTCCATCACATCATTCTCCTAATGATGTGATCTCATTATCAATGACATCCAATGTCCATAGTCAGGAAACCATGACTATCTGTTGATCAACGAGCTAGTCAACTAGAGGCTTACTAGGGACATGTTGGTGTCTATTATTCACACATGTATTACGATTTCCGGATAACACAATTATAGCATGAATAAAGACAATTATCATGAACAAGGAAATATAATAATAATGCTTTTATTATTGCCTCTAGGGCATATTTCCAACAGTCTCCCACTTGCACTAGAGTCAATAATCTAGTTACATTATGATGAATCGAACACCCATGGAATTCTGGTGTTGATCATGTTTTTCTCTAGGGAGAGGTTTAGTCAACGGATCTGCTACATTCAGGTCCGTATGTACTTTACAAATATCTATGTCTCCATCTTGAACATTTTCACGAATGGAGTTGAAGCGACGCTTGATGTGCCTGGTCTTCTTGTGAAACTTGGGCTCCTTGGCAAGTGCAATAGCTCCAGTGTTGTCACAGAAGAGTTTGATTGGCCCCGACGCATTGGGTATGACTCCTAGGTCGGTGATGAGCTCCTTCACCCAAATTGCTTCATGCGCTGCCTCCGAGGCTGCCATGTACTCCGCTTCACATGTAGATCCCGCCACGACGCTCTGCTTGCAACTGCACTAGCTTACTGCCCCACCATTCAAAATATACACGTATCCGGTTTGTGTCTTTGAGTCATCTAGATCTGTGTCGAAGCTAGCGTCGACGTAACCCTTTACGACGAGCTCTTCGTCACCTCCATGAACGAGAAACATTTCCTTAGTCCTTTTCAGGTACTTCAGGATATTCTTGACCGCTATCCAGTGTTCCTTGCCGGGATTACTTTGGTACCTACCTACCAAACTTACGGCAATGTTTACATCAGGTCTGGTACACATCATGGCATACATAATAGAACCTATGGCTGATGCATAGGGGATGACGCTCATCTCTTCTATATCTTCTGCCGTGGTCGGACATTGAGCTGAGCTTAATTTCACACCTTGCAACACAGGCAAGAACCCCTTCTTAGACTGATCCATATTGAACTTCTTCAATATCTTATCAAGGTATGTGCTTTGTGAAAGACCTATGAGGCGTCTTGATCTATCTCTATAGATCTTGATGCCTAATATATATGCAGCTTCTCCAAGTTCCTTCATTGAAAAACTCTTATTCAAGTAGGCCTTAATGCTATCCAAGAGTTCTATATCATTTCCCATCAAAAGTATGTCATCTACATATAATATGAGAAATGCTACAGAGCTCCCACTCACTTTCTTGTAAACGCAGGCTTCTCCATAAGTCTGCGTAAACCCAAACGCTTTGATCATCTCATCAAAGCGAATGTTCCAACTCCGAGATGCTTGCACCAGCCCATAAATCGAGCGTTGGAGCTTGCACACCTTGTCAGCATTCTTAGGATCGACAAAACCTTCCGGCTGCATCATATACAATTCTTCCTTAAGGAAACCATTAAGGAATGCCGTTTTGATGTCCATTTGCCATATCTCATAATCATAGAATGCGGCAATTACTAACATGATTCGGACGGACTTTAGCTTCGCTACCGGTGAGAAAGTCTCATCATAGTCAACCCCTTGAACTTGTCGATAACCCTTAGCGACAAGCCGAGCTTTATAGATGGTGACATTACCATCCGCGTCTGTCTTCTTCTTAAAGATCCATTTATTTTCTATGGCTCGCCGCTCAACAGGCAAGTCAGTCAAAGTCCATACTTTGTTTTCATACATGGATCCTATCTCGGATTTCATGGCTTCTAGCCATTTGTTGGAATCCGGGCCCGCCATCGCTTCTTCATAGTTCGAAGGTTCACCGTTGTCTAACAACATGATTTCCAAGACAGTGTTGCCGTACCACTCTGGTGCGGAACGTGTCCTTGTGGACCTACAAAGTTCAGTAGCAACTTGATCCGAAGTTTCATGATCGTCATCGTTAATTTCCTCTCTAGTCGGTGCAGGCACCTCAGGAACATTTTCTTGAGTTGTGCCATTTTCCGGTTCAAGAGGTAATACTTCATCAAGTTCTACTTTCCTCCCACTTACTTCTTTCGAGAGAAACTCTTTCTCTAGAAAGGATCCATTCTTGGCAACAAAGATCTTGCCTTCGGATCTGAGGTAGAAGGTATACCCAATAGTTTCTTTAGGGTATCCTATGAAGACGCATTTTTCCGACTTGGGTTCAAGCTTTTCAGGTTGAAGTTTCTTGACATAAGCATCGCATCCCCAAACTTTTAGAAATGACAGCTTAGGTTTCTTCCCAAACCATAATTCATACGGTGTCGTCTCAACGGATTTCTATGGAGCCCTATTTAAAGTGAATGCGGCAGTCTCTAAAGCATAGCCCCAAAAAGATAGCGGTAAATCGGTAAGAGACATCATAGATCGCACCATATCTAATAGAGTGTGATTACGATGTTCGGACACACCATTACGCTGAGGTGTTCCAGGCGGCGTGAGTTGTGAAACTATTCCACATTTTCTTAAGTGTGTGCCAAATTCGTGACTCAAGTATTCTCCTCCATGATCTGATCGCAAAAACTTGATTTTTCTGTCACGTTGATTCTCAACCTCACTCTGAAATTCCTTGAACTTTTCAAAGGTTTCAGACTTGTGTTTCATTAAGTAGACATACCCATATCTACTCAAGTCATCAGTGAGGGTGAGAACATAACGATAGCCACCACGAGCCTCAACGCTCATTGGACCGCACACATCAGTATGTATGATTTCCAATAAGTTGGTTGCTCGCTCCATTGTTCCTGAGAACGGAGTCTTGGTCATTTTACCCATGAGGCATGGCTCGCACGTGTCAAATGATTCATAATCAAGAGACTCTAAAAGTCCATCTGCATGGAGCTTCTTCATGCGTTCGACACCTATGTGACCAAGGCGGCAGTGCCACAAGTATGTGGGACTATCATTATCAACCTTACATCTTTTGGTATTCACACTATGAACATGTGTAGCATTACGCTCGAGATTCATTAAGAATAAACCATTCACCATCGGAGCATGACCATAAAACATATCTCTCATATAAATAGAACAACCATTATTCTTGGATTTAAATGAGTAGCCATCTCGAATTAAACGAGATCCCAATACAATGTTCATGCTCAAAGCTGGCACTAAATAACAATTATTGAGGTTTAAAACTAATCCCGTAGGTAAATGTAGAGGTAGCGTGCCGACGGCGATCACATCGACCTTGGAACCATTTCCGACGTGCATCGTCACCTCGTCCTTCGCTAGTCTCCGCTTATTCCGCAGCTCCTGCTTTGAGTTACAAATGTGAGCAACCGCACCGGTATCAAATACCTGGGAGCTACTACGAGTACTGGTAAGGTACACATCAATTACATGTATATCACATATACCTTTTCTTTTGCCGGCCTTCTTGTCCGCTAAGTATTTGGGGCAGTTCCGCTTCCAGTGACCACTTCCCTTGCAATGAAAGCACTCAGTCTCGGGCTTGGGTCCATTCTTTGGCTTCTTCCCGGTAGCTTGCTTACCGGGCGTGGCAACTCCCTTGCCGTCCTTCTTGAAGTTCTTCTTACCCTTGCCTTTCTTGAACTTAGTGGTTTTATTCACCATCAACACTTGATGTTCCTTTTTGACTTCTACCTCTGCTGATTTCAGCATTGCAAATAATTCAGGAATGGTCTTTTCCATCCCCTGCATATTGAAGTTCATCACAAAGCTCTTGTAGCTTGGTGGAAGCGACTGGAGGATTCTGTCAATGACTGCGTCATCCGGGAGATTAACTCCCAGCTGAGTCAAGCGGTTATGTAACCCAGACATTGTGAGTATGTGCTCACTGACAGAACTATTTTCCTCCATCTTACAGCTGAAAAACTTGTCGGAGACTTCATATCTCTCGACCCGGGCATGAACTTGGAAAACCATTTTAAGCTCTTCGAACATCTCATATGCTCCGTGTCGCTCAAAACGCTTTTGGAGCACCGGTTCTAAGCTGTAAAGCATGCCGCACTGAACGAGGGAGTAATCATCAGCATGTGTCTGCCAAGCGTTCATAACGTCTTGGTTCTGTGGGACGGGTGCGTCACCTAGCGGTGCTTGTAGGACATAATCTTTCTTGGCAGCTATGAGGATGATCCTCAGGTTCCGGACCCAGTCCGTATAGTTGATGCCATCATCTTTCAGCTTGGTTTTCTCTAGGAACGCGTTGAAGTTGAGGACAACGTTGGCCATTTGATCTACAAGACATATTATAAAGATTTTAGACTAAGTTCATGATAATTAAGTTCATCTAATCAAATTATTCAATGAACTCCCACTCAGATAGACATCCCTCCGGTCATCTAAGTATAACATGATCCGAGTTAACTAGGCCGTGTCCGATCATCACGTGAGACGAACTAGTCAACGTCGGTGAACATCTTCATATTGATCGTATCTTCTATATGACTCATGCTCGACCTTTCGGTCTTCTGTGTTCCGAGGCCATGTCTGTACATGCTAGGCTCGTCAAGTCAACCTAAGTGTTTGTATGTGTAAATCTGTCTTACACCCGTTGTATGTGAACGTTGGAATCTATCACACCCGATCATCACGTGGTGCTTCGCAACAATGAACTGTCGCAACGGTGCACAGTTAGGGGGAACACTTTCTTGAAATTATTATGAGGGATCATCTTATTTACTACCGTCGTTCTAAGTAAACAAGATGTACAAAACATGATAAACATCACATGCAATCAAATAATAATAGTGACATGATATGGCCAATATCACATAGCTCCTTTGATCTCCATCTTGGGGCTCCATGATCATCTTGTCACCGGCATGACACCATGATCTCCATCATCATGATCTCCATCATCGTGTCTCCATGAAGTTGCTCGCCAACTATTACTTCTACTACTATGGCTAACGCGTTTAGCAATAAAGTAAAGTAATTTACATGGCGTTTCTCAATGACACGCAGGTCATACAAAAATAAAGACAACTCCTATG
The DNA here is from genome assembly GCA_034509565.1 of Triticum monococcum. Classification (NCBI taxonomy): domain Eukaryota; kingdom Viridiplantae; phylum Streptophyta; class Magnoliopsida; order Poales; family Poaceae; genus Triticum; species Triticum monococcum. Next base: position 133,815,675 of record CM067847.1, read on the forward strand.
GCTCCTGCCGGTTGTCATACTCATTGACATGCAAGTCGTGATTCCTATTACAAGAACATGATCTCATACATTCACATATATATCATTCATCATTCATCACAACTTTGTCCATATCACATCAGAGAACACTTGCTACAAAAACAAGTTAGACGTCCTCTAATTGTTGTTGCAAGTTTTACGTGGCTGCAATAGGGTTCTAGCAAGAACGTTTTCTTACCTACGTGAAAGCCCAACGTGATTTGTCAACTTCTATTTACCCTTCATAAGGACCCTTTTCATCGAATCCGCTCCAACTAAAGTGGGAGAGATAGACACCCGCCAGCCACCTTATGCAACTAGTGCATGTTAGTCGGTGGAACCGGTCTCACATAAGCGTACGTGTAAGGTTGGTCCGGGCCGCTTCATCCCACAATACCGCTGAAGCAAGATAAGACTAGTAGCAGCAAGAAACTTGACAACATCTACGCCCACAACAAATTGTGTTCTACTCGTGCAAAGAGAACTACGCATAGACCTAGCTCATGATGCCACTGTTAGGGAACGTTGCAGAAAACAAAAAAAAATTCCTACGGTTTCACCAAGATCCATCTATGAGTTCATCTAGCAACGAGTGATCGGATGCATCTACATACCTTTGTAGATTGCGAGCGGAAGCGTTCAAAGAACGGGGATGAGGGAGTCGTACTCGACGTGATCCAAATCAGCGGAGATCCTAGCGCCGAACGGACGGCACCTCCGCGTTCAACACACGTACGGTCAACGTGACGTCTCCTTCTTCTTGATCCAGCAAGGGGGAAGGAGAGGTTGAGGAAGATGGCTCCAGCAGCAGCACGACGGCGTGGTGGTGATGGAGCTGCAGTACTCCGGCAGGGCTTCGCCAAGCTCTATGGAGGAGGAGGAGGTGTTGGAGAGGGAGAGGGAGGCACCAAAGGCAAAGGTAAGAGGTCCTCCATTCCCCCCACTATATATAGGGGGGCCTAGGGGGGGGGCGCCGGCCCTAGGAGATGCAATCTCCTAGGGGGGCGGCGACCAAGGGGTGGGGGTCTTGCCCCCCAAGCAAGGGGGCGCCCCCCCCCTTTAGGGTTTCCCCCACCCTAGGCGCATGGGCCCTAGGGGAAGTGGCGCCCCAGCCCACTTTGGGCTGGATCCCTTCCCACTTCAGCCCATGGGGCCCTCCGGGATAGGTGGCCCCACCCGGTGGACCCCCCGGGACCCTTCCGATGGTCCCGGTACAATACCGGTGACCCCGAAACTTGTCCCGATGGCTGAAATAGCACTTCCTATATATAATTCTTTACCTTCGGACTATTCGGGAACTCCTCGTGACGTCCAGGATCTCATCCGGGACTCCGAACAACATTCGGATTACTGCATATACATATTCCTACAACCCTAGCGTCACCGAACCTTAAGTGTGTAGACCCTACGGGTTCGGGAGACATATAGACATGACCGAGATTGCTCTCCGGTCAATAACCAACAGCGGGATCTGGATACCCATGTTGGCTCCCACATGCTCCTCGATGATCTCATCGGATGAACCACGATGTCGAGGATTCAAGCAATCCGGTATACAATTCCCTTTGTCAATCGGTATGTTACTTGCCCGAGATTCGATCGTCGGTATCCCAATACCTTGTTCAATCTCGTTACCGGCAAGTCACTTTACTCGTACCGTAATGCATGATCCCGTGACCAGACACTTGGTCACTTTGAGCTCATAATGATGATGCATTACCGAGTGGGCCTAGTGATACCTCTCCGTCATACGGAGTGACAAATCCCAGTCTTGATCCGTGTCAACCAACAGACACTTTCGGAGATACCCGTAGTATACCTTTATAGTCACCCAGTTACGTTGTGACGTTTGGTACACCCAAAGCACTCCTACGTCATCCGGGAGTTACACGATCTCATGGTCTAAGGAAAGGATACTTGACATTGGAAAAACTCTAGCAAACAAACTATACGATCTTGTGCTATGTTTATGATTGGGTCTTGTCCATCACATCATTCTTCTAATGATGTGATCTCATTATCAATGACATCCAATGTCCATAGTTAGGAAACCAGGACTATCTGTTGATCAACGAGCTAGTCAACTAGAGGCTTACTAGGGACATGTTGGTGTCTATTATTCACACATGTATTACGATTTCCAGATAACACAATTATAGCATGAATAAAGACAATTATCATGAACAAGGAAATATAATAATAATGCTTTTATTATTGCCTCTAGGGCATATTTCCAACAATATGTTCGGTGAAGGCTTTATTTTGACTATAAGCATGTGGAGAATTTAGTGAAGGAAATATGCCCTAGAGGCAATAATAAAGTTATTATTTATTTCCTTATATCATGATAAATGTTTATTATTCATGCTAGAATTGTATTAACCGGAAACATAATACATGTGTGAATACATAGACCAACAGAGTGTCACTAGTATGCCTCTACTAGACTAGCTCGTTAATCAAAGATGGTTATGTTTCCTAACCATGAACAAAGAGTTGTTATTTGATTAACGAGGTCACATCATTAGTTGAATGATCTGATTGACATGACCCATTTCATTAGCTTAGCACCCGATCATTTAGTATGTTGCTATTGCTTTCTTCATGACTTATACATGTTCCTATAACTATGAGATTATGCAACTCCCGTTTGCCGGAGGAACACTTTGGGTACTACCAAACGTCACAACGTAACTGGGTGATTATAAAGGAGTACTACAGGTGTCTCCAATGGTAGATGTTGGGTTGGCGTATTTCGAGATTAGGGTTTGTCACTCCGATTGTCGGAGAGGTATCTCTGGGCCCTCTCGGTAATACACATCACATAAGCCTTGCAAGCATAATAACTAAGATGTTAGTTATGAGATGATGTATTACGGAACGAGTAAAGAGACTTGCCAGTAACGAGATTGAACTAGGTATTGGATACCGACGATCGAATCTCGGGCAAGTAACATACCGATGACAAAGGGAACAACGTATGTTGTTATGCGGTCTGACCGATAAAGATCTTCGTAGAATATGTAGGAGCCAATATGGGCATCCAGGTCCCGCTATTGGTTATTGACCGGAGACGTGTCTCGGTCATGTCTACATTGTTCTCGAACCGTAGGGTCCGCACGCTTAACGTTACGATGACAGTTATTATGAGTTTATGCATTTTGATGTACCGAAGGTTGTTCGGAGTCCCGGATGAGATCACGGACATGACGAGGAGTCTCGAAATGGTCGAGACGTAAAGATTGATATATTGGAAGCCTATGTTTGGGCACCGGAAGCGTTCCGGGTGAAATCGGGATTTTTCCGGATTACCGGGAGGGTTACCGGAACCCCCCGGGAGGTAAATGGGCCTATTGGGCCTTAGTGGAAAAGAGAGAAGAGGCAGCCCACAAGCCTAGCCGGCGCCCCCCCCTTTCCCAAGTCCTAATAGGACTAGGAGAGGTGGGCCGGCCCCCTCTTTCTCCTTCCCCCCCAAGAATCCTAGTTGGAATAGGATTGGAGGGGAGGAGTCCTACTCCCGGTGGGAGTAGGACTCCTCCCTGCGCCTCCCTCCTAGCCGGCCGAACCCCCTGCCCCTGGCCTTTATATACGGGGGCAGGGGGCACCCCAAGACACACAAGTTGATCCTTGAGATCGTTCCTTAGCCGTGTGCGGTGCCCCCTGCCACCAAATTCCACCTCGATCATACCGTTACAGTGCTTAGGCGAAGCCCTGCGTCGGTAGTACATCAAGATCGTCACCACGCCGTCGTGCTGACGGAACTCTTCCTCGACGCTTTGCTGGATCGGAGCCCGAGGAACGTCATCGAGCTAAACGTGTGCTAAGAACTCGGAGGTGCCGGAGTAACGGTGCTTGGATCGGTCGGATCAGGAAGAAGACGTACGACTACTTCCTCTACGTTGTGTGATCGCTTCCGCAGTCGGTCTGCGTTGGTACGTAGACAACACTCTCCCCTCTCGTTGCTGTGCATCACCATGATCTTGCGTGTGCGTAGGAAATTTTTTGAAATTACTGCGTTCCCCAACAGTGGTATCAGAGCCCAGGTTTTTATGGTTTGATGTTATATGCACGAGTAGAACACAAGTGAGTTGTGGGCGATACAAGTCATACTGCCTACCAGCATGTCATACTTTGGTTCGGCGGTATTGTTGGTTGAGACGATCCGGACCAACCTTACGCGTACTCTTACGCGAGACCGGTTCCCTCGACGTGCTTTGCACATAGATGGCTTGCGGAAGACTGTCTCTCCAACTTTAGTTGAACCAAGTGTGACTACGCCCGGTCCTTGAGAAGGTTAAAACGGAGTCTATTTGACGAACTATCGTTGTGGTTTTGATGCGTAGGTGAGATGAGTTCTTACTTAAGCCCGTAGCAGCCACGTAAAACTTGCAACAACAAAGTAGAGGACGTCTAACTTGTTTTTGCAGGGCATGTTGTGATGTGATATGGTCAAGGCATGATGCTGATTTTATTGTATGAGATGATCATGTTTTGTAACCGAGTTATCGGCAACTGGCAGGAGCCATATGGTTGTCGCTTTATTGTATGCAATGCAATCGCGATGTAATGCTTTACTTTATTACTAAGCGGTAGTGATAGTCGTGGAAGCATAAGATTGGCGAGACGACAACGATGCTACGATGGAGATCAAGGTGTCGCGCCGGTGACGATGGTGATCATGACGATGCTTCGGAGATGGAGATCACAAAGCACAAGATGATGATGGCCATATCATATCACTTATATTGATTGCATGTGATGTTTATCCTTTTATGCATCTTATCTTGCTTTGATTGACGGTAGCATTATAAGATGATCTCTCACTAAATTATCAAGAAGTGTTCTCCCTGAGTATGCACCGTTGCAAAAGTTCTTCGTGCTGAGACACCACGTGATGATCGGGTGTGATAGGCTCTACGTTCAAATACAACGGGTGCAAAATAGTTGCACACGCGGAATACTCAGGTTATACTTGACGAGCCAAGCATATACAGATATGGCCTCGGAACACGGAGACCGAAAGGTCGAGCGTGAATCATATAGTAGATATGATCAACATATTGATGTTCACCATTGAAAACTACTCCATCTCACGTGATGATCGGTTATGGTTTAGTTGATTTGGATCACGTAATCACTTAGAGGATTAGAGGGATGTCTATCTAAGTGGGAGTTCTTAAGTAAATTAACTGAACTTAAAAATTATCATGAACTTAGTACCTGATAGTATCTTGCTTGTTTATGTTGATTGTAGATAGATGGCTCGTGCTGTTGTTCCGTTGAATTTTAATGCGTTCCTTGAGAAAGCAAAGTTGAAAGATGATGGTAGCAATTACACGGACTGGGTCCGTAACCTGAGGATTATCCTCATTGCTGCACAGAAGAATTACGTCCTGGAAGCACCGCTGAGTGCCAGGCCTGCTGCAAGAGCAACACCAGAAGTTATGAACGTCTGGCAGAGCAAAGCTGATGACTACTCAATAGTTCAGTGTGCCATGCTTTACGGCTTAGAACCGGGACTTCAACGACATTTTGAACGTCATGGAGCATATGAGATGTTCCAGGAGTTGAAGTTAATATTTCAAGCAAATGCCCGGATTGAGAGATATGAAGTCTCCAATAAGTTCTATAGCTGCAAGATGGAGGAGAACAGTTCTGTCAGTGAGCATATACTCAAAATGTCTGGGTATAATAATCACTTGATTCAATTGGGAGTTACACTTCCGGATGATTGCGTCATTGACAGAATTCTCCAATCACTGCCACCAAGCTACAAGAGCTTTGTGATGAACTATAATATGCAAGGGATGAACAAGACTATTCCCGAGCTCTTCGCTATGCTGAAAGCTGCGGAGGTAGAAATCAAGAAGGAGCATCAAGTGTTGATGGTTAACAAAACCACTAGTTTCAAGAAAAAGGGCAAAGGGAAGAAGAAAGGGAACTTCAAGAAGAACGGCAAGCAAGTTGCTGCTCAAGAGAAGAAACCCAAGTCTGGACCTAAGCCTGAAACTGAGTGCTTCTACTGCAAGCAGACTGGTCACTGGAAGCGGAACTGCCCCAAGTATTTGGCGGATAAGAAGGATGGCAAAGTGAACAAAGGTATATGTGATATACATGTTATTGATGTGTACCTTACTAATGCTCGCAGTAGCACCTGGGTATTTGATACTGGTTCTGTTGCTAATATTTGCAACTCGAAACAGGGACTACAGAATAAGCGGACACTAGCAAAGGACGAGGTGACGATGCGCGTGGGAAACGGTTCCAAAGTCGATGTGATCGCGGTCGGCACGCTACCTCTACATCTACCTTCGGGATTAATATTAGACCTAAATAATTGTTATTTGGTGCCAGCGTTGAGCATGAACATTATATCTGGATCTTGTTTGATGCGAGACGGTTATTCATTTAAATCAGAGAATAATGGTTGTTCTATTTATATGAGTAATATCTTTTATGGTCATGCACCCTTGAAAAGTGGTCTATTCTTATTGAATCTCGATAGTAGTAATACACATATTCATAATGTTGAAGCCAAAAGATGCAGAGTTGATAATGATAGTGCAACTTATTTGTGGCACTACCGTTTAGGTCATATCGGTGTAAAGCGCATGAAGAAACTCCATGCTGATGGGCTTTTGGAACCACTTGATTATGAATCACTTGGTACTTGCGAACCGTGCCTCATGGGCAAGATGACTAAAACACCGTTCTCCGGTACTATGGAGAGAGCAACAGATTTATTGGAAATCATACATACTGATGTATGTGGTCCGATGAATATTGAGGCTCGTGGCGGATATCGTTATTTTCTCACCTTCACAGATGATTTAAGCAGATATGGGTATATCTACTTAATGAAACATAAGTCTGAAACATTTGAAAGGTTCAAGGAATTTCAGAGTGAAGTTGAAAATCATCGTAACAAGAAAATAAAGTTTCTACGATCTGATCGTGGAGGAGAATATTTGAGTTACGAGTTTGGTGTACATTTGAAAAATTGTGGAATAGTTTCGCAACTCACGCCACCCGGAACACCACAACGTAATGGTGTGTCCGAACGTCGTAATCGTACTTTACTAGATATGGTGCGATCTATGATGTCTCTTACTGATTTACCGCTATCATTTTGGGGTTATGCTTTAGAGACGGCCGCATTCACGTTAAATAGGGCACCATCTAAATCCGTTGAGACGACGCCTTATGAACCATGGTTTGGCAAGAAACCAAAATTGTCGTTTCTTAAAGTTTGGGGCTGCGATGCTTATGTGAAAAAGCTTCAACCTGATAAGCTTGAACCCAAATCGGAGAAGTGTGTCTTCATAGGATATCCAAAGGAAACTTTCTTGAGAAGGAGTTTCTCTCGAAAGAAGTGAGTGGGAGGAAAGTAGAACTTGACGAGGTAACTATACCTACTCCGTTATTGGGAAATAGTACATCACAGAAAACTGTTTCTGTGAGAACTACACCAATAAGAGAGGAAGTTAATGATGATGATCATGAAACTTTAGATCAAGATACTACTGTACCTCGTAGATCAACCAGAGTAAGATCCGCACCAGAGTGGTACGGTAATCCTGTTCTGGAAGTCATGCTACTAGATCATGATGAACCTACGAACTATGAAGAAGCGATGGTGAGCCCAGATTCCGCAAAATGGCTTGAAGCCATGAAATCTGAGATGGGATCCATGTATGAGAACAAAGTATGGACTTTGGTTGATTTGCCCGATGATCGGCAAGCAATTGAGAATAAATGGATCTTTAAGAAAAAGACTGACGCTGATGGTAATGTTACTATCTACAAAGCTCGACTTGTCGCAAAAGGTTTTCGACAAGTTCAAGGAGTTGACTACGATGAGACTTTCTCACCCGTAGCGATGCTTAAGTTTGTCAGAATCATGTTAGCAATTGCCGCATTTTATGATTATGAAATTTGGCAAATGGATGTAAAAACCGCATTCCTGAATGGATTTCTGGAAGAAGAGTTGTATATGATGCAACCCGAAGGTTTTGTCGATCCAAAAGGAGCTAACAAAGTGTGCAAACTCCAGCGATCCATTTATGGACTGGTGCAAGCATCTCAGAGTTGGAATAAACGCTTTGATAGTGTGATCAAAGCATTTGGGTTCATACAGACTTTTGGAGAAGCCTGTATTTACAAGAAAGTGAGTGGGAGCTCTGTAGCATTTCTGATATTATATGTGGATGACATATTACTCATTGGAAATGATATAGAATTTTTGGATAGCATAAAGGGATACTTGAATAAAAGTTTTTCGATGAAAGACCTCGGGGAAGCTGCTTACATATTAGGCATAAAGATCTATAGAGATAGATCAAAACGCTTAATTGGACTTTCACAAAGCACATACCTTGACAAGATTTTGAAGAAGTTCAAAATGGATCAAGCAAAGAAAGGGTTCTTGCCTGTATTACAAGGTGTGAAGTTGAGTCAGACTCAATGCCCGACCACTGCAGAAGATAGAGAGAAAATGAAAGATGTTCCCTATGCTTCAGCCATAGGCTCTATCATGTATGCAATGCTGTGTACCAGACCTGATGTGTGCCTTGCTATAAGTTTAGCAGGGAGGTACCAAAGTAATCCAGGAGTGGATCACTGGACAGCGGTCAAGAACATCCTGAAATACCTGAAAAGGACTAAGGATATGTTTCTCGTATATGGAGGTGACAAAGAGCTCACCGTAAGAGGTTACGTTGATGCAAGCTTTGACACTGATCCGGACGATTCTAAATCGCAAACCGGATACGTGTTTACTTTAAACGGTGGAGCTGTCAGTTGGTGCAGTTCTAAACAAAGCGTCGTAGCGGGATCTACATGTGAAGCGGAGTACATAGCTGCTTCGGAAGCAGCGAACGAAGGAGTCTGGATGAAGGAGTTCATATCTGATCTAGGTGTCATACCTAGTGCATCGGGTCCAATGAAAATCTTCTGTGACAATACTGGTGCAATTGCCTTGGCAAAGGAATCCAGATTTCACAAAAGAACCAAACACATCAAGAGACGCTTCAACTCCATCCGGGATTTAGTCCAGGTGGGAGACATAGAGATTTGCAAGATACATACGGATCTGAATATTGCAGACCCGTTGACTAAGCCTCTTCCACGAGCAAAACATGATCAGCACCAAGGCTCCATGGGTGTTAGAATCATTACTGTGTAATCTAGATTATTGACTCTAGTGCAAGTGGGAGACTGAAGGAAATATGCCCTAGAGGCAATAATAAAGTTATTATTTATTTCCTTATATCATGATAAATGTTTATTATTCATGCTAGAATTGTATTAACCGGAAACATAATACATGTGTGAATACATAGACCAACAGAGTGTCACTAGTATGCCTCTACTAGACTAGCTCGTTAATCAAAGATGGTTATGTTTCCTAACCATGAACAAAGAGTTGTTATTTGATTAACGAGGTCACATCATTAGTTGAATGATCTGATTGACATGACCCATTTCATTAGCTTAGCACCCGATCGTTTAGTATGTTGCTATTGCTTTCTTCATGACTTATACATGTTCCTATAACTATGAGATTATGCAACTCCCGTTTGCCGGAGGAACACTTTGGGTACTACCAAACGTCACAACGTAACTGGGTGATTATAAAGGAGTACTACAGGTGTCTCCAATGGTAGATGTTGGGTTGGCGTATTTCGAGATTAGGGTTTGTCACTCCGATTGTCGGAGAGGTATCTCTGGGCCCTCTCGGTAATACACATCACATAAGCCTTGCAAGCATAATAACTAAGATGTTAGTTATGAGATGATGTATTACGGAACGAGTAAAGAGACTTGCCAGTAACGAGATTGAACTAGGTATTGGATACCGACGATCGAATCTCGGGCAAGTAACATACCGATGACAAAGGGAACAACGTATGTTGTTATGCGGTCTGACCGATAAAGATCTTCGTAGAATATGTAGGAGCCAATATGGGCATCCAGGTCCCGCTATTGGTTATTGACCAGAGACGTGTCTCGGTCATGTCTACATTGTTCTCGAACCGTAGGGTCCGCACGCTTAACGTTGCGATGACAGTTATTATGAGTTTATGCATTTTGATGTACCGAAGGTTGTTCGGAGTTCCGGATGAGATCACGGACATGACGAGGAGTCTCGAAATGGTCGAGACGTAAAGATTGATATATTGGAAGCCTATGTTTGGGCACCGGAAGCGTTCCGGGTGAAATCGGGATTTTTCCGGATTACCGGGAGGGTTACCGGAACCCCCCGGGAGGTAAATGGGCCTATTGGGCCTTAGTGGAAAAGAGAGAAGAGGCAGCCCACAAGCCTAGCCGGCGCCCCCCCTTTCCCAAGTCCTAATAGGACTAGGAGAGGTGGGCCGGCCCCCTCTTTCTCCTTCCCCCCCAAGAATCCTAGTTGGAATAGGATTGGAGGGGAGGAGTCCTACTCCCGGTGGGAGTAGGACTCCTCCCTGCGCCTTCCTCCTAGCCGGCCGAACCCCCTGCCCCTGGCCTTTATATACGGGGGCAGGGGGCACCCCAAGACACACAAGTTGATCCTTGAGATCGTTCCTTAGCCGTGTGCGGTGCCCCCTGCCACCAAATTCCACCTCGATCATACCGTTACAGTGCTTAGGCGAAGCCCTGCGTCGGTAGTACATCAAGATCGTCACCACGCCGTCGTGCTGACGGAACTCTTCCTCGACGCTTTGCTGGATCGGAGCCCGAGGAACGTCATCGAGCTAAACGTGTGCTAAGAACTCGGAGGTGCCGGAGTAACGGTGCTTGGATCGGTCGGATCGGGAAGAAGACGTACGACTACTTCCTCTACGTTGTGTGATCGCTTCCGCAGTCGGTCTGCGTTGGTACGTAGACAACACTCTCCCCTCTCGTTGCTGTGCATCACCATGATCTTGCGTGTGCGTAGGAAATTTTTTGAAATTACTGCGTTCCCCAACATTTAGCACAGATTGCAACAAGGAAATACAATCAATTAAAGAACAACTTTCATAATTAAAGTCCTTGGAATCCAATATAGTGGGTTTAGCAACATCTAGATTTTTATTTCTTTCAATCTCACTTTCATCAATTTCATCATTAAGATCTAAATACTCCGAATTTTTAGACTGCCTTCTAGGTAAAGGAAGATCATATTCAGTTTCATCAAGATTCATATTGCAAAACAAAGATTTAATAGGGGACACATTAATAACTTTTAGATCTTCATCTTGATTTTCATAGGAATTGGAGGAACACTCTTTAATAAAGGCATCTTTCGAAGCACGCATCCTAGCGGTTCTTTCCTTGCACTCATCAATGGAAATTCTCATGGCTTTGAGAGACTCATTGATATCATGCTTAGGAGGAATAGATCTAAGCTTTAAAGAATCAATCTCAAGAGAAATTCTATCAACGTTCCTAGCCAAATCATCAACTTTAAGCAATTTCTCCTCAAGCAAAGCATTAAAATTCTTCTGTGAATTCATAAATTCTTTAACACTATTCTCAAATTCAGAGGACATCTTATTATAATTTCCATAAGAGTTGTTGTAGGAATTCCCATAATCATTAGAAGGATTACTAGGATTTGGCCTAGGATTAAAATTCCCTCTATAAGCGTTGTTACCAAAATTATTCCTACCAACAAAATTCACATCCATAGATTCATTGTTATTCTCAATCAAAGTAGACAAAGGCATATCATTAGGATCAGAAGAAACACTCTTAGTAGCAAATAATTTCATAAGTTCATCCACCTTTCCACTCAACACATTAATTTCTTCTATCGCATGCACTTTTTTATTAGAAGATATTTCAGTATGCCATTGAGAATAATTAATCATAATATTATCTAGGAGTTCAGTAGCATCTCCTAAAGTGATTTCCATAAAAGTGCCTCCCGCGGCCGAATCTAAAAGATTTCTAGAAGCAAAATTCAATCCGGCATAAAATTTTTGTATAATCATCCACAAATTCAAACCATGAGTAGGGCAATTACGTATCATTAATTTCATTCTCTCCCAAGCTTGTGCAACATGTTCATGATCAAGTTGTTTAAAGTTCATAATATCGTTTCTAAGAGAGATGATCTTAGCGGGAGGAAAATACTTAGAGATAAAAGCATCTTTGCACTTGTTCCATGAATCAATACTATTTTTAGGCATAGACAAAAACCAAGCTTTAGCACGATCTCTAAGCAAAAAAGGAAATAGCTTCAATTTAACGACATCATTATTGACATATTTTTTCTTTTGCATATCACATAAATCAACGAAGCTATTCAGATGAGTAGCGGCATCTTCACTAGGAAGGCCGGCGAATTGATCTTTCATAACAAGATTCAACAAAGTAGTATTAATTTCACAAGATTCAACATCGGTATGAGGAGCAATCGGAGTGCTAAGGAAATCATTATTATTGGTATTGGTGAAGTCACACAATTTGGTAGTATCTTGAGCCATCGCGACAAACAAGCAATCTAACACACGAGCAAACAAAAAGCAAGCGGGCAAAAGAGGCAAATAGAGAGGGAGGATAGAGAGAGAGGGCGAATAAAACGACAAGGGTGAATTGGGGGGGAGAGGAAAACGAGAGGCAAAAGGCAAATAATGTAATGCGAGAGATAGGGATTATGATGGGTACTTGGTATGTTGACTTTTTGCGTAGACTCCCGGGCAACGGCGCCAGAAATCCTTCTTGCTACGTCTTGAGCTTGCGTTGGTTTTCCCCGAAGAGGAAGGGATGATGCAGCAGAGTAGCGTAAGTATTTCCCTCAGTTTTTGAGAACCAAGGTATCAATCCAGTAGGAGGCCACGCTCAAGTCCCTCGTACCTGCACAAAGTGATAGCTACTCGCAACCAACGCGATTAGGGGTTGTCAATCCCTTCACGGTCACTTACGAGAGTGAGATCTGATAGATATAATATTTTTGGTATTTTTGGTATAAAGATGCAAAGTAAAAAGTAAAAGCAAAGTAAAAAAGCAAAGCAAGATTAAAGTGATAGAGATTGATATGATGAGAATAGACCCGGGGGCCATAGGTTTCACTAGTGGCTTCTCTCAAGAGCATAAGTATTCTACGGTGGGTGAACAAATTACTATTGAGCAATTGATAGAATTGAGCATAGTTATGAGAATATCTAGGCATGATCATGTATATAGGCATCACGTCCGTGACAAGTAGATCGAAATGATTCCGCATCTACTACTATTACTCCACTCATCGACCGCTATCCAGCATGCATCTAGAGTATTAAGTTAAAAACAGAGTAACGCCTTAAGCAAGATGACATGATGTAGAGAGATAAATTCATGCAATATGAAATAAACCCCATCTTGTTATCCTCGATGGCAACGATACAATACGTGCCTTGCTGCCCCTTCTGTCACTGGGTAAGGACACCTTAAGATCGGACCCAAAGCTAAGCACTTCTCCCATGGCAAGAACTACCAATCTAGTTGGCCAAACCAAACGGATAATTCGAAGAGACTTGCAAAGATAACCAATCATACATAAAAGAATTCAGAGAAGATTCAAATATTATTCATAGATAGACTTGATCATAAACTCAAAATTCATCTGTCTCAACAAACACACCGCAAAAAAAAGATTACATCGAATAAATCTCCACAAGAGAGGGGGAGGACTTTGTATTGAGATTCAAAGAGAGAGAAGAAGCCACCTAGCTACTAACTATGGACCCGAAGGTCCGAGGTAAACTACTCACACTTCATCGGAGAGGCTATGATGATGTAGAAGCCCTCCGTGATGACGGCCCTCTTCCGGCGGAGCTCCGGAACAGGCCCCAAGATGGGATCTCGTGGATACAGAAAGTTGCGGCGGCGGAATTAGGTTTTTGGCTCCTGTTCTGATTGTTTGGGGGTACGTGTGTATATATGGGAGGAAGAAGTACGTCGGTGGAGCACCGAGGGGCCCATGAGGCAGGGGGCACGCCCTAGGTGGGGGGGCGCGCCCCCACCCTCATGACCTCCTCTTTGACCCCCTGGAGTAGGGTCCAAGTCTCCTGGATCACGTTCGGTGAGAAAATCACGTTCCCGAAGATTTTATTCCGTTTAGAATCCGTTTGATATTCTGTTTATCCGAAACACTGAAATAGGCAAAAAACAACAATTCTGGGCTGGGCCTCCGGTTAATAGGTTCCCAAAAATAATATAAAAGTGGAAAATAAAGCCCAATATAGTCCAAAACAGTAGATAATATAGCATGGAGCAATAAAAAATTATAGACATGTCGGAGACGTATCATCTTTGAAGGTACTTGTTGGGTTGGCGTATTTCGAGATTAGGATTTGTCACTCCGATTGTCGGAGAGGTATCTCTGGGCCCACTCGGTAATGCACATCATTATAAGCCTTGCAAGCATTGCAACTAATGAGTTAGTTGCGGGATGATGTATTACGGAACGAGAAAAGAGACTTGCAGGTAACAAGATTGAACTAGGTATTGAGATACCGACGATCAAATCTCGGGCAAGTAACATACCGATGACAAAGGGAACAACGTATGTTGTTATGCGGTCTGACCGATAAAGATCATCGTAGAATATGTAGGAGCCAATATGGGCATCCAGGTCCCACTATTGGTTATTGACCAGAGAGGTGTCTCGGTCATGTTTACATAGTTCTCGAACCCGTAGGGTCCGCACGCTTAACGTTCGTTGACGATATAGTACTATGAGTTATGTATGTTGGTGACCGAATGTTGTTCGAAGTTCCGGATAAGATCACGGACATGACGAGGAACTCCTGAATGGTCCGGAGATAAAGATTGATATATGTGATAATAGTGTTTGGACTCCGGAAGGGGTTCCAGATGTTTCCCGAAATGTTTGGGTACGAGGACACTTTATTTGGGCCAAAGAGGAAAGCCCACAAGGTTTTTGGAAGCACAAAAGGAAGTTTTGCGGAGTCCAGGGGCCAGACGCCAGGGTCCCTGGTGTTTGGGTCCAGACGCCGGGAATCCTGGCGTCTGGCCCTGGAGTCCGAGAAGGACTCTTACCTTTCGGGTGAAACCGACTTTGTGGAGGCTTTTACTCCAAGTTTCGACCCCAAGGCTCAACATATAAATAGAGGGGTAGGGTTAGCACCCAAGACACATCAAGAAACACCAAGCCGTGTGCCGACTACCCCGTCCACTCTAGCTTATCCTCCGTCATAGTTTTCCTAGTGCTTAGGTGAAGCCCTGCGGAGATTGTTCTTCACCAACACCGTCACCACGCTGTTGTGCTGTCGGAACTCATCTACTACTTCGCCCCTCTTGATGGATCGAGAAGGCGAGGACGTCACCGAGCCGAATGTGTGCAGAACTCGGAGGTGCCGTGCTTTCAGTACTTGGATCGGTCGGATCATGAAGACGTACGACTACATCAACCGCGTTGATATAACGCTTCCGTGAACGGTCTACAAGGGTCGTGCCCAGATCCTGCATGTGCGTAGACAACACTCTCCCCGCTCGTTGCTATGCATCACCATGATCCTGCATGTGCGCAGGAATTTTTTTGAAATTAGTACGTTCCCCAATAGTGGCATCAGAGCCAGGTTTTATGCGTAGATGTCATATGCACGAGTCGAACACAAGTGAGTTGTGGGCGATATAAGTCATGCTGCTTACCAGCATGTCATACTTTGGTTCGGCGTTATTGTTGGATGAAGCGGCCCGGACCGACATTACGCGTACGCTTACGCGAGACTGGTTCTACCGACGTGCTTTGCACACAGGTGGCTGGCGGGTGTCAGTTTCTCCAACTTTAGTTGAACCGAGTGTGGCTACGCCCGGTCCTTGCGAAGGTTAAAACAACACCAACTTGACAAACTATCGTTGTGGTTTTGATGCGTAGGTAAGAACGGTTCTTGCTCAGCCCGTAGCAGCCACGTAAAACTTGCAACAACAAAGTAGAGGACGTCTAACTTGTTTTTGCAGGGGTATGTTGTGATGTGATATGGTCAAGACGTGATGAGATATAAGTTGTTGTATGATATGATCATGTTTTGTTGAAGTTATCGGCAACTGCCAGAAGCCTTATGGTTGTCTCTTTATTGCATAAGATGCAAGTTCCAAATAATTGCTTTACTTTATCTCTATACGATAGCAATAGTTGCAAGAGCAATAGTTGGCGAGACGACCATGTGACGACACATTGATATAGATCAAGATGATGGAGATCATGGTGTCATGCCGGTGACAATGGAGATCATGACAATGCTTTGGAGATGGAGATCAAAGGCACAAGATGATGATGGCCATATCATGTCACATATTTTGATTGCATGTGATGTTTATCTTTTATACATCTTATTTTGCTTAGTTCGGCGGTAGCTTTATAAGATGATCTCTCACTAAATTTGAAGATAAAAGTGTTCTCCCTGAGTATGCACCGTTGCCAAAGTTTGTCGTGCCCAGACACCACATGATGATCGGGTGTGATAAGCTCTACGTCCATCTACAACGGGTGCAAGCCAGTTTTGTACACGCAGAATACTCAGGTTAAACTTGACGAGCCTAGCATATGCAGATATGGCCTCAGAACACTGAGATTGAAAGGTCGAGCGTGAACCATATAGTAGATATGATCAACATAATGATGTTCACCATTGAAAACTACTCCATCTCACGTGATGATCGGACATGGTTTAGTTGATTTGGATCACGTGATCACTTAGATGATTAGAGGGATGTCTATCTAAGTGGGAGTTCTTAAGTAATATGATTAATTGAACTTTAATTTATCATGAACTTAGTCCTGGTAGTATTAGCATATCTATGTTGTAGATCAATAGCTCGCGTTTAGCTCCCCTGTTTTATTGTTGATATGTTCCTAGAGAAAACTAAGTTGAAAGATGTTAGTAGCAATGATGCAGATTGGATCCGTGATCTGAGGATTATCCTCATTGCTGCATAGAAGAATTATGTCCTTGATGCACCGCTAGGTGACAGACCTATTGCAAGAGCATATGCAGACGTTATGAACGTTTGGCTAGCTCAATATGATAACTACTTGATAGTTTAGTGCACCATGCTTAACGGCTTAGAATCGGGACTTCAAAGACGTTTTGAACGTCATAGATCATATGAGATGTTACAGGAGTTGAAGTTAATATTTCAAGCAAATACCCGAGTTGAGAGATATGAAGTCTCCAACAAGTTCTATGGCTAAAAGATGGAGGAGACTAGCTCAAGCAGTGAGCATGTGCTCAGATTGTCTGGGTACTACAATCGCTTGAATCAAGTGGGAATTAATCTTCCAGATAAAATAGTGATTGACACAATTCTCTAATCACCATCACCAAGTTAGTAGAACTTCGTGATGAACTATAATATGCAAGGGATAACAGAAACGATTCCCAAGCTCTTCGTGATGCTGAAATCGATGAAGGTAGAAATCAAGAAAAGCATCAAGTGTTGATGGTAAACAAAACCACTAGTTTCAAGTAAAGGGACAAAGGGAAGAAAGGGGAACTTCAAGAAGAACGGCAAGCAAGTTGCTGCTCAAGTGAAAAAACCCAAGTCTGGACCTAAGCCTGAAACTGAGTGCTTCTACTGCAAAGGAACTGGTCGCTGGAAGCAGAACTACCGCAAGTAATTGGCGGATAAGAATGATGGCAAAGTGAACATAGGTATATTTGATATACATGTTATTGATGTGTACTTTACTCGTGTTTATAGCAACCCCTCAGTATTTGATACTAGTTCAGTTGCTAAGAATAGTAACTCGAAATGGGAGTTGCAGAATGAACAGAGACTAGTTAAGTGTGAACTGACGATGTGTATTGAAAATGGTTCCAAGATTGATATGATCATCATCGCACACTCCCTATACTTTCGGGATTAGTGTTAAACCTAAAATAAATGTTATTTAGTGTTTGCATTGAGCATGAATATGATTAGATCATGTTTATTGCAATACGGTTATTCATGTAAGTTAGAGAATAATTGTTGTTCTGTTTACATGAATAAAACCTTCTATGGTCATACACCCAATGAAAATGGTGTGTTGGATCTCGATCATGGTGATACACATTTTCATAATATCGAAGCCAAAAGATGCAAAGTTAATAATGATAGTGCAACTTATTTGTGGCACTGCCGTTTAGGTCATATTGGTGTAAAGCGCATGAATAAAATCCATGCTGATGGGCTTTTGGAATCACTTGATTGTGAATCAGTTGATGCTTGCGAACCATGCCTCATGGGCAAGATGTGAAGGAAATATGCCCTAGAGGCAATAACAAAGTTATTATTTATTTCCTTATATCATGATAAATGTTTATTATTCATGCTAGAATTGTATTACCGGAAACATAATACATGTGTGAATACATAGACAAACAGAGTGTCACTAGTATGCCTCTACTTGACTAGCTCGTTGATCAAAGATGGTTATGTTTCCTAACCATAGACATGAGTTGTCATTTGATTAACGGGATCACATCATTAGGAGAATGATGTGATTGACTTGACCCATTCCGCTAGCTTAGCACTTGATCGTTTAGTTTGTTGCTATTGCTTTCTTCATGACTTATGCATGTTCCTTTGACTATGAGATTATGCAACTCCCGTTTACCAGAGGAACACTTTGTGTGCCACCAAACGTCACAACGTAACTGGGTGATATAAAGGTGCTCTACAGGTGTCTCCGAAGGTACTTGTCGGGTTGGCGTATTTCGAGATTAGGATTTGTCAACTCCGATTGTCGGAGAGGTATCTCTGGGCCCACTCGGTAATGCACATCACTATAAGCCTTGCAAGCATTGCAACTAATGCGTTAGTTGCGAGATGATGTATTACGGAACGAGAAAAGAGACTTGCTGGTAACGAGATTGAACTAGGTATTGAGATACCGATGATCAAATCTCGGGCAAGTAACATACCGATGACAAAGGGAACAACGTATGTTGTTATACGGTCTGACCGATAAAGATCTTCATAGAATATGTAGGAGACAATATGGGCATCCAGGTCCCGCTATTGGTTATTGACCAGAAAGGTGTCTCGGTCATGTCTACATAGTTCTCGAACTTGTAGGGTCCGCACGCTTAACATTCGTTGGCGATATAGCACTATGAGTTATGTTTGTTGGTGATCGAATGTTGTTCGGAGATCCGGATAAGATCACGGACATGAAGAGGAACTCCGGAATGGTCTGGAGATAAAGATTGATATGTGGGATAATAGTGTTTGGACTCCGGAAGGGTTCCGAAATTCACCGGAAGGGGTTCCGGATGTTTCCCGAAATGTTTGGGTACGAGAACACTTTATTTGGGCCAAAGGGGAAAACCCACAAGGTTTTTGGAAAGCGCAAAAGGAAGTTTTGCGGAGTCTAGGGGCCAGATGCCAGGGTCCCTGGCGTCTGGGTCCAGACGCCGAGAACCCTGGCGTCTGGCCCTGGAGTCCGAGAAGGACTCTTGCCTTTCAGGTGAAACCGACTTTGTGGAGGCTTTTACTCCAAGTTTCAACCCCAAGGCTCAACATATAAATAGAGGGGTAGGGTTAGCACGCAAGACACATCAAGAAAGACCAAGCCGTGTGCCGGCTACCCTGTCCACTCTAGTTTATCCTCCGTCATAGTTTCGTAGTGGTTAGGTGAAGCCCTGCGGAGATTGTTCTTCACCAACACTGTCACCACGCCGTCGTGCTGCCGGAACTCATCTATTACTTCGCCCCTCTTGCTGGATCGAGAAGGCGAGGACGTCGCCGAGCCGAACGTGTGCAGAACTCGGAGGTGCCGTGCTTTCGGTACTTGGATCGGTCGGATCGTGAAGACGTACGACTACATCAACCGCGTTGATATAACGCTTCCGCGAACGGTCTACAAGGGTATGTAGACAACACTCTCCCCTCTCGTTGCTATGCATCACCATGATCCTGCGTGTGCTTAGGATTTTTTTTGAAATTACTATGTTCCCCAACAATAAGATGGTCAACGGGTTTGAACTGAAATTAATGATGTCTAATTGCATTTTTTGAGCAAACATCTAATAGAACGATAGCATTTTTTAGGTATCTAATGGCATTTTTGAGCAAGTATCTCACAGAACAATGATATTTTTGAGCAGCTATAAATTTTAATGGCAAAACTTAGTAGTGGGACACAACTAGTGGCATAAATAATAATAAAAAAAATTATCTGAATTTTTTCTTCAAGGGTTTCATTAGTTTTCTTTACCTATTTTTATTCATTTTTCTTTATATTTTTTCAACACATCTATGTTTTTCATATACAAGGTAAATTTTTTGTATACATCAGGATAGTTTTTATACATGTTTAAAATTTGGAATAGATTGTTAGCTTTTAATAAAAATTGATGTCTACATTTTCTTTACACATTTCACATTTTATAAATACATGATTAACATTTTTTCAAATTATATGTTTTGACATCTAGTTTTTCTCATACATGTTCTGCATTTTTTTATGTAGTGGGAACATTTGATATACGCATTTAACATTATGAATAAACCTTTAGCAATTTTTAAAATATATGTTTTTGATTTCTACATTTTGAACATTTTTTCTATACTTCAGGAAAAATTTTATATCCATTTTTTTTAACATACATGGTAATCATTTTTTTTATAAAAGAGTTTTTTGAAATCCATGAATTCAAGTTTTCTCAAAAACATTACGAATTTTATCAACATATTTTTGAGAAAACAAATTGTTTAAACCTCGCTAACATTTTTAAAATTCATGCTTCTTGAATTTTGTAATCTTATTTGTGCTGCTGAATATATGTAATTGGAATATTCTTTGTAAAGATAAACACATCAAAATAGAAAAAAAAAACAGAGAAAAAACCTCCTAGCCTAGAAGCTACTTGGGGCGGCCCATTAGTAGCGAACCTTGATGCAAGCGTACGCTCTATCCCGCACTAAGCGACCTATATCCACACTCATATTCCTGGGGGAAATATCTAGTGCATCCAGCCATCTTGTGCTACCTATGCACGTAGTAATAAAACCCAATTTATAAATTTCATCAAAAATCCAAACAAAAAGTATGTTGTACTTGCAACGAGAATCTGTCATACCACCAAATTTAAGATCCAATTTGTAAACATAGATTTAGAAAACAAAAAGGAGAAGTTCACATATTATATAGAAAATGGTTGAATGCCTAAATCCAAGGCCCAAGTTGCAATAGCTACTATTCACAACATGATTTAACTTTTTATTATTTCTACCTATGTATTTTGAATTTGAATCTAAAATTTAATACTACAGTACATATGTGTCATACTTGCACCCTCACAAAAATTCATAATTTTTCAATATTTATAGAATGAGATACGTAGATCGGGTGCACTATTAGCATCAAATTCACCATTGCACCAGATATATTCTCCATATTCCTGGGCCGGGGGGGGGGGGGGGGGAGTTTTCCTACGGGGTGCGAAACCCACCCTAGGACCCAGGTAGGGGGGGGGGGTGTCTGCACCAGTAACCAATATTTGACGCATTAAGCACGGAGAAGCGACACTGATGGTAGAGGTGGGCCGACCTATTTTAGCAGCGTACACTCTGGTTTTATGAACGTTCCAGAAGTTTCTCCAGGCTTTTAGTGGTTTTGGGTACCTTCCAGAAGGTTCTGGTACAGTTTTTTTCCCATTTGTTCTCTTTCCTTTTCCTTTTGAAAAGTTCCCCTTTTAAAAAATGTTCAGTAAATTCTAAAAAATCAGCATTTCAAAAAAATTCCAGGATTTTTCGGAAATTCAAATTTTATTTGGAATGTCAAAAATTGTGCACAGAATTTTAAAATCCTGTAATTTTCGTTTAAGAAATGGAAGTAAAAATTATTAGCTTTAAAAAATGAAAATCAGAACTTTAAATTTTGTTCGCGTTTTCAATAAAATTCTAAATTTGTGAATACATGTAGGTAATTAAGAAACGTTTCACCTTTCTCAAAAAAAATAATGTTCCAAAAATATGTTTTCAAAATTTTAAAACAGTTGCTGCAGTCCTACTGCTAAAGTCGGGTGCGCCTTGTACGAAGTGGACGCTATTTGCCGCGCGGAGCGGCATATAGGGAGTCCCGTCTGCAGCAGGGCTGCTGATTTTTGTTTTTCTATACTATAAGAAAAAATATTTATATTTTTTTTTGAAAAAATCCCTTTTTTAAAAAAAAAGAATAGATTATTTATATATAGCTTTTTTTTAGGCAGATTAGGCTTGTCCTCGGAGTTGAACTTGGGTTTAGAGTAAGCCGAAACCGTCCAGGCCTCGTAGATTGGCGTTTTTGTAACGAAGCCGAACCGAACCGACTCTTCGATCCTCGATCTATATAATCATCGTATCTAAACTTCCGGTAATCCCGAACTCCCAAAGGCCAAAGCCCTAAGACTGCTCACAGTGGAGAGTAATATAAAGTAGTGGGTAGTAATATATGAATAGTATCATAAAATAGTTCATTTATTAGGCTATAGACTCATTATATTTTTTGAGCATTAGTACAGACACAAGCGCTCATATACACGCGCATACACTCATCCCTATGAACGTACACATGCATACCCTACCTCTATGAGCACCTCCGAGAGACTGAGCCGGCATATCATCTTGAGATTTACGAAGTCACCGTAGGCGCCTCGTCGTCGACGGGAACGTCTCCTCCCATTGAAAACGCATCGCCGGAAATCCTGAAATAAATCTAGGAATAATGCGAGCACCAGGATTACCCTGGTGGGTTGGGGATACCACTATCTACCTAACCAATTCAACCACAGATTGATTCGCGACTCATTATATCTTGAAATGTGTGATGTTACAGTTAGCACAAACCCCTCTCTCCTCGTTAATTAGGTGTCACATAAGTAATTTTGTATAGAAATATGTGATGTTACTATTCAAGTTACTCCCACTGTGACTAGTCTAAGATTCGCCAAGGAATCCGCATCGAAGATGTCGTGCTCCCGCCCCGGCGACGATGTCCCAATGATCTCCGACGACGACGACGCTGACTATGAGGCTGTCACCGCAAGGACGAAAGCCGCCTTGGAAAAGGCCCTCCTCGCCCGCCTCGCCACCGAGCGGCCCGGCGCGGACATCCAACCGCACAAGCGTGTCCGGCCGGCCTTCGTCAGGTACGTTCCAGCGCCGGAGTCCACGGCGTCCAACCCGGCCGCGGCGGAGAGGATCATCAGGTTATCGGAGATCTCAACCGACCCGTTGGATCCGCCCATGATAAAGTTCAGACGGCTGCCCCGGCCGTCCCGGTCGCCGCCGGTGCCGGTGCGGAGTTCGCCGCCTCGGCCGCCCTCGGAGAGGGACCAGTTAGAGTGGAAGATCCCGCCCTGCGTCTCCGACTGGAAGAACCCCAAGGGGTACTCGATCCCGCTCGACAAGCGGCAGTTGGCGTCGTCGGATGGCCGGGGGACGCGGGGCGATCAGGTAGCGAGCAACTTCGCCATGCTCGCGGAGGCGCTGTACGTCGCGGAGAAGAAGGCCAGGGAGGCCGTCCTGATGCCCAAGAAGATGCAGCAGGAGCTGCAGATGATGGAGAAGGAGCGGCGGCAGAAGCAGCTGCGACGGCTCGCCAAGGTGGCGCGCGCGCACAGAGCCGACGCTGAATCTCCTCCGGCGGCCCCTGTCCGGGAGGAGCCACGCGACCTGCAGTCCAAAGCAAAGCAAGGCGGCCCTGACATGCACGGCAATGCCGGTAAGAAGCGGCTTGCCAAGACGGGCAGGCCCAAACACGACAGGGGGCTCTCCGGCGGAGCACCGAAGGTCGTCAGGGCGGGTGTCAAGAGGGAGAGGCCGGCCGGGCACGACGAGCTGGAGAAGGGCGGCGACCCCTTCGGCCTCGACCAGTTTATGTCTCAGGTGAAGAAGGGGAAGGAGCACTGATCTTCCTTACCAGCAAGAAATTTTATCTCATGGTTTTGTTATGGGTCCGTCTATATTACATCTAGATATGAGATAATTTTACATCTAAATATAATGTCAGCATTATTTTATTATTTTATTGTTTGTCTTGTTTGTTTGATTTAATTTGTCAAAGCCTCCCAAAAAAACATCTCGCCCCGCACGTCCCACCATATGTGTATCTAATAGCTAGCTAGCTGTGCACAATGCATGTGCGATGGCTGTAGCTTATGCGTCCGGTAGCAAACTTTTACAAGTACGTCTCTGATCGCTAGCTTCTAATAGGCTAATAAGGATTTGTTGTTGTTTTTTTGTGTTATCACTTTTTTTCGTTTTTTCACAAAAAATATTATTCATGAATTTACATAAATGCATTCGAATTAGAATTTTTTTTAATGAATAAAAAATTGTTTTAATATACAGTGAACAATCCTTTAACATAAGATGACCATCTTCTGAATATACACTAACTTTTTGTACTATAAATTGAACATTTTTAATATACAGTGCGCTTTTTTATATATGATGAATTTTGCTAATTATACACAATGACTATTTCTTTAATATGCACTTAACATTTTTTAGTACACACTTAACCTCTTTTAATATACGATGAACTTTTTTAATATATGGTGAACATTTTTATAATATGCACTAAATTATTTTAAAACTCATACTGAACAATTGATTGTGCACTCAATAAATGTTCACGGAGTAGAAAAATATTCACAATATTCAAAATTTGTTCGCAGATTCAAAAAATGTTCGCCGATTCACAAACTATGTTCACAAATTTCTGAAATATTCATATTTTGAAACAGATTTAGAAATTATAAAAAAGGAAAGGAAATGAAGAAAAAAACAAAAAGAATTTTAAGAAACAAACAATGGTCCCTATTACAAGTCGAGAGTGGACTTGCAACTAGGAGAAAAAAATAATGGGCCTAGTTGCGAGTCGAGGTTGGACTTACAACTGGAACAAGTACACGAAACTACGATGCCCGTTGTGAATCGTGGGTGAATTTGCAGCTGGGATTGATACAAACAGACCAGTTGTGAGTGAGAGATTGGACTTGTAACTGGGCCAATAACAAAACCATGACCCAAGTTACGAGTCAAGGGTGAACTTGCAACCGGGATGAAAACAAACTATGTCGTAGTTGAGTCGAGGATGGACTTACAACCGAGATAACTACACAAAAACTACGATGCTAGTTGCAAGTCAAGGGTGCACTTGCAACTGGCAAAACAAACGACCCAATTGCGAGTCAGAGGATGGACTTGCAACAGGGACAACAACAAAAGTATAGGCCCAATTGCGAGTCGAGGGTGGACTTGCAACTGAGATAACTAGAAAACTACGAGTCAAGTTGCGAGTCAAGGGCGGACTTGTAATTGGGATGAAACAAACAACATGCCTAGTTGCAAGTCAAGAGTGGATTTGCAACTGAGACAACTACACAAAACTACGATGTCCATTGTGAATTGAGGGTGGACTTGCGACCGGGATAAAAACAAATGGCCCAGTTGCTGGTCAGAGATTGGACTTGCAACTAGGACAACGACAAAATCATGCCCAAGTTGCGAGTCGAGGTGGACTTGCAACTGGTATGCAAACAAACAACGGCCTAGTTGTGAATCGAGCATTGACTTTAACCGGAACAACACAAAATTACGATGCCAGTTGCGAGTTGAGGGTGCACTGCAATTAGCAAAACAAAAGGCCTAGCTGTGAGTCGGAGGAACAAGGACAACAAGAATACTATGGGCTGAGTTGCGAGTCGAGAGTGGACTTGCAACTGGGACAACTACAAAACTGCAACCCCAGTTGTGAGTCAAGGGTGTACTTGCAACTGGGATGAAACAAACAATGGCCTAGCTGCGAGTCAAGGGCGGACTTGCAATTGGGAACTACACAAAACTACTATGCGAGTTGTGAGCCGAGGGTGTACTTGCATTTGGGAACAAAACAAACGGCCCAGTTGCGAGTCGGAGGCTGGACTTGCAACTGGGATAACAACAAAACCATGCTGAAGTTGCGAGTCGAGGCTGGACTTGCAACTAGGATGAAAACAAACTATGGTCTAGTTGTGTAACGCCCCGAGACCGATGTGCCAGGTGTCCGCCAGTTATTCGCTGTTGTTGCGTTGTCATTGCTTGCATGTCATGCATCTCATATCATGTCACCATGTGCATTGCATTTGCATACGTGTTCGTCTCATGCATCCGAGCTTTTTCCCCGTTATCCGTTTTGCATTCCGACGCTTCGTTCTCCTCCGGTGGTCAATTCTACCTTTCTTTTGTGTGTGGGGATTAAACATTTCCGGATTGGACCGAGACTTGTCATGCGGCCTTGGTTTACTACCGGTAGACCGCCTGTCAAGTTTCGGGTCATTTGGACTTTGTTTGATACTCCAACGGTTAACCGAGGGACCGAGAAGGCCTCGTGTGTGTTGCAGCCCAACACCCTTTCAATTTGGCCCAAAAACCCCCCTAACTCTGCTCCATCGTCTCGGTCGTTCGATCACGATCGCGTGGCCGCAAACCGCACCTCATTTGGACTCTCCTAGCTCCCTATATGCCTATATATACAACCCCCCTCCGAAATTCGCGGTTCATTCTTCCCCTAACCCTAAAATTCTCAGATCCGCGCCGCCGGACATTTCTCCCACCACGGGCCGGACATGTCCGCTGCCACCGCCACGCCGCTCCGACCAATGGGAGCGCGACACATCACCCCGCCGCCGCTCCTCCTCCAATCAGCCGCCGCCACCTCAGCGCCCGCGCCGCCCCACTTCGCCGCCGGCCCGCGGAGCCCATCCGGGGCCCGCACGGGCCCAAGCCGCCGCCGCCGAAGCCTGGCTTCACCGCCTCGCTCGCCAACCGCCGGAGTCTCGCCAGACTTCGCCGGAGAGACGCCAGCCACCGCCGCCTTTCTTCTCTGGAAGCCGCCACCGCCCCGCAGATGAGCGCCACTGCCCCGCGCCCCCCTCTCCTTTTCTTCTCCCTCCGTTTCTCTCTCTCTGCTCCTCATCAGTGCCGCCTCCCAACAGGGTCCGCCGCCGCCATGCAAGACCTAGTGCCGCCTCCCAATCTCATGTTTTTTTCCCGCGCCTAGGTTTTTCCTATTTATCCAGTGCGCTGCCGTTTTACAGATTACTCCCTCTAGATCATGCATTTAATAACTCATGAACCGTGCATCGGATTAAAATGATTTATATATGAAACTTGCTCAGAATTTTGTGTAGATTAATAATATCCAACTTCCACCCATGTTTAAAATGTTTAAAATGCTGTTTGCATATATTTTTCTCCCATGCCATGCTAAAATGATTTAATTCATAACTATATAACCGTAACTCCGATTTTAATAAACTTTATATGTAAATGGGGTAGAATTTTGCCTAGTTTATCATGGTGGCATCACTTTGCATGTTAAACAACTCTAAAATTGTGTTTAGGATAGATCAGGACCAAACCTAATATTTGCACATGAGGATTTTCCGGAATTGTTGTTCGTTGCTTCCGGCCTCATTTAAACTTGCCTAGATTAGATAGTTTCATCATGTTTCCCCTCTCGCCATGTTTAACAACATTTAATATTGTTGGGTACATAAACGAGATCGAACTAAATAATTGATGTGGAGTTCCGTCAATATGCAACGAGTTGCATATTGAGCTCCACTTAACTTGTAGTTTTGTTTGTGCTCTTTGCCATGCCATGCATTTTTAAACCGGACATGCATCATTCTTGATTGTGCATCATGCCTTGTTGATGTGTTGGTTGTTTACTATGTTGTGTGCTTCTTTTCCGGTGATTGCTTCTTTGGGTTGGTTCCGGTAATGTCGAGTTTGTGAGGACCCGTTCTTCTACGTCCGTTTGTCTTCTTCATGGACTCGTTCTTCTTCCTTGCGGGATTTCAGGCAAGATGATCATACCCTCGAAATCACTACTATCTTTGCTATGCTAGTTTGCTCGCTCTTTTGCTATGCCATTGCTACGATGCCTACCACTTGCTTGTCAGCCTCCCAAATTGCCATGTTCAGCCTCTAACCCACCAATGCCCTAGCAAACCGTTGTTTGGCTATGGTACCGCTTTGCTCAGCCCCTCTTATAGCATTGCTAGTTGCAGGTGAAGATTGGAGGCCGTTCCTTGTTGGGACATTTATTTACCTGTTGGGATATCACTATATTGCTATGTTATCTTAATGCATCTATATACTTGGTAAAGGGTGGAAGGCTCAGCCTTATGCCTGGTGTTTTGTTCCACTCTTGCCGCCCTAGTTTCCGTCATATCGGTGTTATGTTCCTGGATTTTGCGTTCCTCACGCGGTTGGGCTATAATGGGAACCCCTTGACAGTTCGCCTTAAGTAAAGCTTCTCCAGCAATGCCCAACATTGGTTTTACCATTTGCCACCTAGCCTTTTTCTTCCCTTGAGTCGGCCGGCTCAAGGGTCATCTTATTTTAACCCCCCCGGGCCAGTGCTTCTCTAAGTGTTGGTCCAACTGAGCGATGTCCGAGGCTACCAGGGTCAACTCTGGGCTGGCTTACCCGACGTCTGGCTCATCTGAGTGTGCCCTGAGAAAGAGATATGTGCAGCTCCCATCGGGATTTGTCGGCACATTCGGGCGGTGTAGCTGGTTTAGTTTTACCCTGTCGAAATGTCTTGTTGTATTGGGATACCGAGTCTGATCAGAATGTCTCGGGTGGAGGTCTATTCCTTCGTTGACCGTGAGAGCTTGTGATGGGCTAAGTTGGGACACCCCTGCAGGGATTGATCTTTCGAAAGCCGTGCCCGCGGTTATGGGCAGATGGGAATTTGTTAATGTCCGGTTGTAGATAACTTGAACCTTAAATAATTAAAATGAATCAACTGAGTGTGTTGTCGTGATGGCCTCTTCTCGGCGGAGTCCGGGAAGTGGACACGGCGTTGGAGTTATGTTTGCGTAGGCTGCTCTATATAGTTTCCGCTCGTGCTTTGCCTTCTCTTCTCGCTCTCCTTTGCGAATAAGTTAGCCACCATATATGCTAGTCGCTTGCTGCAGCTCCACTTTTCATTACCCCTTTCCTACCTATTAAGCTTAAATAGTCTTGATCGCGAGGGTGCGAGATTGCTGAGTCCTTTGTGGCTCACAGATTACTATTACACCAGATGCAGGGACCGTTGACACTTATCCTGATGGCGCGCTCGAGCTGAAGTGGGAGTACGACGAGGACTCTCAGCATTACTATGTGTCGTTTCCTGATGATCAGTAGGGATGCCTATTTCGGGGTTAGATTCAGGGCCTAGTCGCTTGTTGGGGGTTTTTTCTATTTTTGGCGCCGTAGTCGGGCCATGAGTGATTGTATGATGGATGTTATTTATGTACTTTGATGTGACGTGGCGAGTGTAAGCCAACTATGTTATTATTCCCCTTTATATTATATATGTACATGGGTTGTGTAATGATTCCCGACTTGCGACATTGCTTTCAATGCGCCTATGTCTCTAAGTCGTGCCTTGACACGTGGGAGACATAGCCGCATCGAGGGTGTTACAAGTTGGTAATCAGAGCCTTCCCCGACCTTAGGAGCCTCTTTGCTTGATCGTTTTTAGCGGCCGAGTTGTGTCTAGAAAAATGTTTTGAGTCATTAGGAATTATATATCAGAGAGTTTAGGAATTCTTTTTACTCCCCAGTCCCTTCGTCGCTCTGGTGAGGCATCCTGACGTAGAGTTTTGACTCTTCTCTTCTCAAATTTCACTAAAAAAATTTTAGGATCACGCGAGTATCTTGGATTTGTTCCGATGGCTTATGATGAGAACACTGTCTTGGTGCCTCCTGTCAGGGGTTTTGTGGAAGTGTCCCGGGGAGTTGAGCTCTGAGGTGTTGTCATCATAATTTTATCGTTGCAATTCTGGTATACTTGAGAGATGTGCGCGACATCGAAAATCTCCTTTATGCAGTTCGTTGGTGAGATAACCTCGACGCCACCCAGTACTGGGGCGGGAGTTCGGGAGTATCGCCATAACTTGTATAACGGATGCTTTTTCGAAGGTTGAGGTAGATGGTTTCCGAAGGTTTCTTGGTTATGTGTTGAAGGATGGATACAGCTGGATGTAGGATTTGCTAGTTTGGATGAGATATTATGCTTCCCCTGTATCCCCAACACCTGATTGCATAACCAGAAAATTTCGGGAGTTTCATAGGTGGGAATTCAAGTAGCTCTTAGGATATCCTTCCGACAGATGTATGATATGAAATTGGGGTTCGACGTCTAGTGGTTCGCCTATTCACGGTCGATTTTACAGTGGTCTCGTTGTGTCTTAAAGAGTCCTTGGCTATGCTGACTCGGGGACGCTTCGTATGTCATGTGCACTGCCTTGTACATGATGGTGCTGTACGATCGAGCCCGTGTAGGTCCCACCACGAAAACTTCGGACGAAATCTCTATCATATGTTTGATCCGGCTTATTCGGCAAGCCAATCCTTTGTTTTGTTTTGAGTTGTGGTATTCGAGTTGCTGCAAAGTCAAATGTGGATTCCATACCTTTCCCCAAATGGTGTTCTGATATTCCTATGTGAATACTAATCCTCCTCAATCATTGAGTGTGTCATTTCAATTCCTTTTACCGGCGTGTTTTCTCTTCAAGTGGATCCGAGCATTCCAATATCAGCAAGATCTATTATCACTTCTTCTCAACGGCGTTTGGGTCATCCATCTCCAGTTGCCTTTGTTTTTCCCACCCTCCCTCCCTTTGTTTCTTCGAGGACCCAGATTTCTTTATCAAGTATCATTTTATTCTTGCGAAGTCTCGCCATTCTTTTTCCGTCAATGTTTTTACCCAGTGTTTCTCATGAAGATGCTCTACTCATTCTTCTTTCTCCATTCTTTTCTTCTCCGGTGGAACCAAGTCAAGTTTTGTTGATCATACCCTTTCCTCATGACAATGTTTTCTCATGCCGGTGTTTTTTTTAATCGTTCACTTCTCGCTATTCAATTGTTCCGGAGTGCTCAAGATATCTCGAAGATTCATGTTACCACTCTGCTTTTGCTCAAACTCTTTTGAGGATGTCATATCATTTAACCCTTTTAATTCAACCGGTGCAATCTCTCTTTTCAAGTAATCGTTCTAACGGTGTTTTCTCTTGAGTGGGCCCTAACCCACAGGTCTTTTTCCAGGATCTTACCTGACTCTTCTTATTTTCCCGGAGGTATTCTCAAATTCCTTTTGAAGTTTGACGTAAGAATGAATTATCATCAGTCAAATGTCCTTCTCCAAGATCTTTCAAATTAATTTCATCGTTGATTCAACTTTTATATTCTTCTTTATTCCGAAGTGCCTCAATAATTGTTGGTGGTGTTTCTTGTCGTCATTATCATATTTTGAAGACCGAAGAAGAGTTTCTTTCAAATCTTACCCCATTCTCTGCCATCCTCTAATAATTGTTTGATTGTGAGAATCCTTTTATCCATCGGAGCAATTCAAGAGCCTTTTCAGTTTGATTCTCCGAGGGCCATCATTTCGGGATTATTCATTCTAGCTTTCAGCTCTCATCCTCTAAATCTTACCGGTGCTTCGTTCAAGTGATCTATAATCGGCTCGTGTTCTCTTCGTTCTCATGTATCTAAATCTTCTCAAGCATCTTCATTCATTTTATAATTCTTCCCGGTGTTTCTTTATCTTCTCGTCGTTCATTTCCAATTCTTACGGTGGTTTGCTCAAGATTTTAGTCCATGGTTATCATATCAACTCATTCGTTGTTTTTTCCAAATTCTACCGGTGGTTCTTTGAAGACCTTCTCAAGTTGCGCTATATCTCTCTTAATCTTTTCTATGAGAATAAGTAATATGCCAAATCCATTGTTTGTCATCAATTGAATTGGTGAAGGATAAGCATAATGTAATTCTTATTCTTATTTCATCCAAGTGATTAATTCCCTATTCCGGAGGCTCATCAAAAATTCTTGGTCTCAATTGTTCATCTTATGTTTTCCCGGAGTTCCAACCTCTTTCAATTATATTATCACGGAGATCTCTATCTAAATCATTGCGAGGCTTCAATCTTATTCTTTTCATCATTCAATTATTTTGGATCATTCTTTTATTACCGGAGTTCTTCATGGAGGCTCTACATGTTGGTTCATCAAGGATTTAATTCCTTCTCGAAGTGTTCATTGAGATTCTTTTCAAAGGAGCTCAAGCTTTCTTCATATTGCAATCAGGAGTGCAATTCTTTCTACCATATTACCGGAGGTGGTATTGTGTCATTCTTGATAATTTGAGTTCGTGTTTTCATGATTCACATGCTGTCAAGATTGGGATATTTTAAATCCATCAACCTATTCGTTGGTATTGTCTTGGGTTATATTTCACCTAAAGCTTCCCCTAAGGATCTTGCTACGAGGCATATAATTGACCCAAGTTCTTCCTTATCTTCCCGGTGATATGGCCGTCTCGTCTCCTTGTTCTTATCAATCCAATTCTTCTTCCCGTAAGTGGCAGGTTGTCACCTCATAATTTGAGTTGTATTCCATAAGACCATATATCATGATTACTCTTTTCGTTGGTGGTTTTTTCCAACAACTCCGTTCAACCCTTCTCCTAAAGATGCCTTTCCAAACTCTTTTGTGGCAGAAGTTGGCATTTTCGTCTCCATTCTCCTATTTCTATTATCTATCTTCTATTCTTTCGTTCCGGAGGTATTGTGATGTTCATCTTTTCAACCCATCGTCTCGTTTTGTCAAAGATCATGATTTTTCCATGCCTATCCTTTTAATCTGAGTGTTGTGTCCTTTTTTTTTCAAGTATCCTCTCATCTTGTCTTGTTCAATTCCTTCCATTTACAGACGGAGTGCTACCCAAATTATATCACTCTTATTCCTTCCCTATCTTGCTTAACCGGAGTATTGTGCCCCTTTGTTCAAGTTCTTTTCGCCTTATCAAGTCTTGCATCCCTTTCTCAACCAGAGTGTTGTGTTTTCATTTGAGCTCTCTCATCTTATCAAATTTTGACTCCCTTCTCAACCGGAGTGCTGTCTGAGATCTTTCTTACCCCTTGTTCCATTCATTCAATAGTTCCGGTGGCAGTGTGTTGTGATTTCATCAAGTATCTTCTCATCTTATCAAGTTATTATTCAATTCCTTTTCTTTCCAACCGGAGTGCTGCCCGAATTTGGTCTTCCTTGATCCCCTTCCTTAACCGGAGTGTTCTCAATATATATCTTCCCTTCAACCTCAAGGTTTTTCGCAATGTTCTTTCTTCCTCTTTCCTAAATGGCTGTTTTCGACCTTATTCACCTTCGTTGAATTCTGTCTCGAATGTATTCAACCTCTCAAGGTTGTGGTTTCACTTGTTCGTCAAAGAAGCAACTTAGTTTTACCTCTTCTTTTTCCCTTCCGTTGTTCCCTCCGGTGCCATTCTAGATCTCGGGACGAGATCCTCTCGTAGTGGTGGAGTGTTGTAACGCCCCGAGACCGATGTGCCAGGTGTCCGCCAGTTATTCACTGTTGTTGCGTTGTCATTGCTTGCGTGTCATGCATCTCATATCATGTCACCATGTGCATTGCATTTGCATACGTGTTCGTCTCATGCATCCGAGCTTTTTCCCCGTTATCCGTTTTGCATTCCGACGCTTCGTTCTCCTCCGGTGGTCAATTCTACCTTTCTTTTGTGTGTGGGGATTAAACATTTCCGGATTGGACCGAGACTTGTCATGCGGCCTTGGTTTACTACCGGTAGACCGCCTGTCAAGTTTCGAGTCATTTGGACTTCGTTTGATACTCCAACGGTTAACCGAGGGACCGAGAAGGCCTCGTGTGTGTTGCAGCCCAACACCCTTTCAATTTGGCCCCAAACCCCCCTAACTCTGCTCCATCGTCTCGGTCGTTCGATCACGATCGCGTGGCCGCAAACCGCACCTCATTTGGACTCTCCTAGCTCCCTCTATGCCTATATATACAACCCCCCTCCGAAATTCGTGGTTCATTCTTCCCCTAACCCTAAAATTCTCAGATCCGCGCCGCCGGGCATTTCTCCCACCACGGGCCGGACATGTCCGCTGCCACCGCCACGCCGCTCCGACCAATGGGAGCGCGACACGTCACCCCGCCGCCGCTCCTCCTTCAATCAGCCGCCGCCACCTCAGCGCCCGCGCCGCCCCACTTCGCCGCCGGCCCGCGGAGCCCATCCGGGGCCCGCACGGGCCCAAGCCGCCGCCGCCGAAGCCTGGCTTCACCGCCTTGCTCGCCAACCGCCGGAGTCTCGCCGGACTTCACCGGAGAGACGCCAGCCACCGCCGCCTTTCTTCTCTGGAAGCCGCCACCGCCCCGCAGATGAGCGCCACTGCCCCGTGCCCCCCTCTCCTTTTCTTCTCCCTCCGTTTCTCTCTCTCTGCTCCTCATCAGTGCCGCCTCCCAACAGGGTCCGCCGCCGCCATGGAAGACCTCGCCGCCGGCCTCATCGTCCCCAACTCTCGCCGGATCCGGAGTCCTCAGGCCCGGATCTACCCGTTCCCGGCCTCCCCGCGCCATCCAGCCCTTCCGTCGAAGCCGCTGCCGCTGCCGTTGACCGCGGGCGCCGCCGTCCCGCTGTCCTGCTTGAGCGGATGCGGGAGGACGACGCCGTGCGCCTCCGCCTCCTTCCGCGTGGGCCTTGGCCTCCCAGGCCCAGATCGCGCCGGCCTCGTTTGGCCTCCTCCTCCTTCGTGGGCCGGCCCAGCTCCAGCCGGCCCAACGCAGCCCCTGCCGGCCTCATCTCTCCACCGAGCGGGCCAAGTCCCACTGGGTGAGCCGCCACCCAGCGCCCCACCTCTTTTTTTTCTTTTTCCTTCCTGATGTTGGGCTTGCCCCTATTCGGCCCGTCATGTTTTTTTTCCCGCGCCTAGGTTTTTCCTATTTATCCAGTGCGCTGCCGTTTTACAGATTAGTCCCTCTAGATCATGCATTTAATAACTCATGAACCGTGCATCGGATTAAAATGATTTATATATGAAACTTGCTCAGAATTTTGTGTAGATTAATAATATCCAACTTCCACCCATGTTTAAAATGTTCAAAATGCTGTTTGCATATATTTTTCTCCCATGCCATGCTAAAATGATTTAATTCATAACTATATAACCGTAACTCCGATTTTAATAAACTTTATATGTAAATGGGGTAGAATTTTGCCTACTTTATCATGGTGGCATCACTTTGCATGTTAAAAAACTCTAAAATTGTGTTTAGGACAGATCAGGACCAAACCTAATATTTGCACATGAGGATTTTCCGGAATTGTTGTTCGTTGCTTCCGGCCTCATTTAAACTTGCCTAGATTAGATAGTTTCATCATGTTTCCCCTCTCGCCATGTTTAACAACATTTAATATTGTTGGGTACATAAACGAGATCGAACTAAATAATTGATGTGGAGTTCCGTCAATATGCAACGAGTTGCATATTGAGCTCCACTTAACTTGTAGTTTTGTTTGTGCTCTTTGCCATGCCATGCATTTTTAAACCGGACATGCATCATTCTTGATTGTGCATCATGCCTTGTTGATGTGTTGGTTGTTTACTATGTTGTGTGCTTCTTTTCCGGTGATTACTTCTTCGGGTTGGTTCCGGTAATGTCGAGTTTGTGAGGACCCGTTCTTCTACGTCCGTTTGTCTTCTTCATGGACTCGTTCTTCTTCCTTGCGGGATTTCAGGCAAGATGATCATACCCTCGAAATCACTACTATCTTTGCTATGCTAGTTTGCTCGCTCTTTTGCTATGCCATTGCTACGATGCCTACCACTTGCTTGTCAGCCTCCCAAATTGCCATGTTCAGCCTCTAACCCACCAATGTCCTAGCAAACCGTTGTTTGGCTATGGTACCGCTGTGCTCAGCCCCTCTTATAGCATTGCTAGTTGCAGGTGAAGATTGGAGGCCGTTCCTTGTTGGGACATTTATTTACTTGTTGGGATATCACTATATTGCTATGTTATCTTAATGCATCTATATACTTGGTAAAGGTTGGAAGGCTCGGCCTTATGCCTGGTGTTTTGTTCCACTCTTGCCGCCCTAGTTTCCGTCATATCGGTGTTATGTTCCCGGATTTTGCGTTCCTCACGCGGTTGGGCTATAATGGGAACCCCTTGACAGTTCGCCTTAAGTAAAGCTTCTCCAGCAATGCCCAACATTGGTTTTACCATTTGCCACCTAGCCTTTTTCTTCCCTTGAGTCGGCCGGCTCAAGGGTCATCTTATTTTAACCCCCCCGGGCCAGTGCTTCTCTAAGTGTTGGTCCAACTGAGCGATGTCCGAGGCTACCAGGGGCAACTCTGGGCTGGCTTACCCGACGTCTGGCTCATCTGAGTGTGCCCTGAGAAAGAGATATGTGCAGCTCCTATCGGGATTTGTCGGCACATTCGGGCGGTGTTGCTGGTTTAGTTTTACCCTGTCGAAATGTCTTGTTGTACTGGGATACCGAGTCTGATCGGAATGTCTCGGGTGGAGGTCTAGTCCTTCGTTGACCGTGAGAGCTTGTGATGGGCTAAGTTGGGACACCCCTGCAGGGATTGATCTTTCGAAAGCCGTGCCCGCGGTTATGGGCAGATGGGAATTTGTTAATGGCCGGTTGTAGATAACTTGAACCTTAAATAATTAAAATGAATCAACTGAGTGTGTTGCCGTGATGGCCTCTTCTCGGCGGAGTCCGGGAAGTGGACACGGCGTTGGAGTTATGTTTGCGTAGGCTGCTCTATATAGTTTCCGCTCGTGCTTTGCCTTCTCTTCTCGCTCTCCTTTGCGAATAAGTTAGCCACCATATATGCTAGTCGCTTGCTGTAGCTCCACTTTTCATTACCCCTTTCCTACCTATTAAGCTTAAATAGTCTTGATCGCGAGGGTGCGAGATTGCTGAGTCCTTTGTGGCTCATAGATTACTATTACACCAGATGCATGGACCATTGACACTTCTCCTGATGGCGCGCTCGAGCTGAAGTGGGAGTACGACGAGGACTCTCAGCGTTACTATGTGTCGTTTCCTGATGATCAGTAGGGATGCCTATTTCGGGGTTAGATTCAGGGCCTAGTCGCTTGTTGGGGGTCTTTTCTATTTTTGGCGCCGTAGTCGGGCCATGAGTGATTGTATGATGGATGTTATTTATGTACTTTGATGTGACGTGGCGAGTGTAAGCCAACTATGTTATTATTCTCCTTTATATTATATATGTACATGGGTTGTGTAATGATTCCCGACTTGCGACATTGCTTTCAATGCGCCTATGTCTCTAAGTCGTGCCTCGACACGTGGGAGACATAGCCGCATCGAGGGTGTTACAAGTTGCAAGTTGAGGACGTACTTGCAACGGGGACAACTACACAATACTATGATGCCATCTACGAGTCGAGGGTGCATGACAAAACAAACAACCGAGTTGTGAGTCGGAGGGTGGACTTGCAACAGTGACAACAACAAAACTATCGGCCTAGTTGCGATTCGGGAGTGGAATTGCAACACAGACAATTACAAAACTACAAGCCCAATTGCGAGTCAAGGGTGGACTTGCAACTGGGATGAAACAAAGAATAGGCCTAGTTGCAAGTCAAGGGCGGACTTGTAACTGGGACAACTAAACTATGATACTATTTGCGAATCAAGGATGGACTTGCATCTGGGACAAATGACAAACTACAAGCCCAGTTGCGAGTCGAGCGTGGATTTGCAACTGGGATAAAAACAAAACACATGCTCAGTTGCAAGTCGATGGTGAGCTTGCAACTGGGACAACTACGAGCTAGTTGCGAGTCAAGGGCGGACTTGCAACTGGCCCAACTATGAATCTACGAGCCCAGTTGCGATTAATGGGTCAAATTGCAATTGGGTTGAAACAAACCACGAGCCCAATTGCGAGTCAAGGGTGGACTTACAATTATAATGAAAAACAAAAACGTAGGCTCCAGTTGCGAGTCAAGGGTTGGCTGTCAACTCGGACAACTATGAACCTAGTTGCGATTAGAGGGTGGACTTGCAAGTGTGACAACTACGAGCCCCGTGGCGAGTCGAGGATCGACTTGCACCTGGGACAACTATGAAACTATGATCCCAGTAGCAAGTCAAGGGTCGACTTGCAACTAGGATGAGACAAATTACATGCCCAGTTGCGTGTTAATGATGGACCTGCAACTGGGACAACTACGAGCCCAGTTGCGAGTCAAGGGTGGACTTGCATCTGGGACAACTATGAAACTACAAGCCCAATTGCGAGTTAAGGGTCAACTTGCAACTGGGATAAAACAAGTTATGAGCTAGTTGCAATCAAAAGGTAGACTTGGAACTGGTATGAAAAACAAAACACATGCTCTAGTTTGTGAGTAGAGAGCGGGCTTGCAACTTGGACAACTACAAGCCCAATTGTGAGTCGAGGGGGCTTGCACTTGGGACAACTACAAAACTACGAGCTTGTTGCGAGTCAAGGGTTGACTTGCAACTGGGATAAACAAGCTATGGGCCTAGTTGCGAGTCAAGGGTGGACTTGCAGCTGGGATGAAAAACAAAAACACATGCTCTAGTTGCGGGTTGAGGGTGGGCTTGCAAGTCTGACCACTATGTGCCTAGTTGCTAGTAGAGGATGGACTTGCACCTGGGACAACTACGAAACTACGAGCCCAGTTGTGAGTCAAGGGCCTACTTGCAACTAGGATGAGACAAACTACACGCCTAGTTGTGTGTCAATGGTGGACCTGCAACTTGGATAAAAAATAAAAACACATACTCCAGTAAGGAGTCGAGGGTGGACTTGTATCTGGGACAACTATGAAACTACGAGCCAGTTGTGAGTCGAGGGTGGACTTGCACCTAGGACAACTACGAAACTATGAGCCCGGTTGAAAGTCTAGGGTCTACTTGCAACTAGGATGAGACAAACTACATGCCCAATTGTGTGTCAATGATGGACCTACAACTTGGATGAAAAATAAAAACACATGCTCCAGCAAGGAGTCAAGGGTGGACTTATATTTGGGATAACTAGGAAACTATGAGCCTAGTTGCGAGTCAAAGGTTGACTTCCAACTAGGATGAAACAAACTACAGGCCTTGTCTCGTGTCAATGGTGGACCTACAACTGGGATGAGAAACAAATACACATGCTCCAACAGTGAGTCGAGGGTGGACTTGCACGTGGGACAACTACGAAACTACGATCCTAGTTGCTAGTTAATGGTCGACTGGTAACTAGAATGAAACAAACTACATGCCAGTCACATGTCAAGGATGGACCTATAACTGGGATGGAAAATAAATAATAGGGGTCAAAGGTCGTGTTGGGGAACGTAGCAGAAATTCAAAATTTTCCTACGTGTCACCAAGATCTATCTATGGAGAAACCAGCAACGAGGGGAAGGAGAGTGCATCTACATACCCTTGTAGATCGCTAAGCAGAAGCGTTCAAGTGAACGAGGTTGATGGAGTCGTACTCGTCGTGATCCAAATCACCGATGATCCTAGTGCCGAACGGACGGCACCTCCGTGTTCAACACACGTACAGCCCGGTGACGTCTCCCATGCCTTGATCCAGCAAGGAGAGAGGGAGAGGTTGAGGAAGACTCCATCCAGCAGCAGCACAATGGCGTGGTGGTGATGGAGGAGCGTGGTGATCCAGCAGGGCTTCGCCAAGCACTGCGAGATATGAGGAGAAAGAGAGGGATAGGGCTGCGCCAAGAAAGAGAGGAACTCATGTGTCTTGGGCAGCCCAAACCTCAACTATATATAGGGGGAGGGGAGGGGCTGCGCCCCCACCTAGGGTTCCCTCCCTAGGGGTGGCGGCAGCCCCTAGATCCCATCTAGGGGCGGCCAAGGGGAGGGGAGAGGGGGGCGCACCACTAGGTGGGCCTTAGGCCCATCTGAGCCTAGGGTTTGCCCCCTTCCACTCTCCCTTGCGCCTTGGGCCTTGGTGGGGGGCGCACCAGCCCACCTAGGGCTGGTCCCCTCCCACACTTGGCCCATGCAGCCCTCCGGGGCTTGTGGCCCCACTTGGTGGACCCCCGGGACCCTCCCGGTGGTCCCGGTACGTTACCGATAAAACCCAAAACTTTTCCGGTGACCAAAACAGGACTTCCCATATATAAATCTTTACCTCCTGACCATTCCAGAGCTCCTCGTGACGTCCGGGATCTCATCCGGGACTCCGAACAACATTCGGTAACCACATACAAACTTCCTTTATAACCCTAGCATCATCGAACCTTAAGTGTGTAGACCCTACGGGTTCGGGAGACATGCACACATGACCGAGACGACTCTCCGGTCAATAACCAACAGCGGGATCTGGATACCCATGTTGGCTCCCACATGTTCCACGATGATCTCATCGGATGAACCACGATGTCAAGGACTTAATCAATCCCGTATACAATTCCCTTTGTCTAGCGGTACGATACTTGCCCGAGATTCGATCGTCGGTATCTCGATACCTTGTTCAATCTCGTTACCGGCAAGTCTCTTTACTCATTTCGTAACACATCATCCCATGATCAACTCCTTGATCACATTGTGCACATTATGATGATGTCCTACCGAGTGGGCCCAGAGATACCTCTCTGTTTACACGGAGTGACAAATCCCAGTCTCGATTCGTGCCAACCCAACAGACAATTTCGGAGATACCTGTAGTGTACCTTTATAGCCACCCAGTTACGTTGTGACGTTTGGCACACCCAAAGCACTCCTACGGTATCCGGGAGTTGCACAATCTCATGGTCTAAGGAAATGATACTTGACATTAGAAAAGCTTTAGCATACGAACTACATGATCTTGTGCTAGGCTTAGGATTGGGTCTTGTCCATCACATCATTCTCCTAATGATGTGATCCCGTTATCAACGACATCCAATGTCCATGGTCAGGAAACCGTGACCATCTATTGATCAACGAGCTAGTCAACTAGAGGCTTACTAGGGACATGGTGTTGTCTATGTATCCACACATGTATCTGAGTTTCCTATCAATACAATTCTAGCATGGATAATAAACGATTATCATGAACAAGGAAATATAATAATAATCAATTTATTATTGCCTCTAGGGCATATTTCCAACAGTCTCCCACTTGCACTAGAGTCAATAATCCAGTTCACATCAATGTGTGATTAACACTCAAGGTTACATCCCCATGTGACTAACACCCAAGAGTTCTGGGTTTGATCATGTTATGCTTGTGAGAGAGGTTTCAGTCAACGGGTCTGCAGCATTCAGATCCGTATGTACTTCGCAAATTTCTATGTCATCTTGTAGATGCAACTACTACGCTACATTTGGAGCCATTTCGAATAACTGTTCTACTTGGAGCTATTCTAAATTGTTGCTCCATCATACGTATCCGGTATCTCTACTCAGAGCTATCCGGATAGGTGTTAAGCTTGCATCGACGTAACTCTTTACGTCGAACTCTTTATCACCTCCATAACCGAGAAAAATATCCTTATTCCTCTAAGGATAATTTAGACCGCTATCTGGTGATCTACTCCTAGATCACCTTTGTACCCTATTGCCAAATATGTGGCAAGGCACACATCAGGTGCGGTACTCAGCATGGCATACCGTATAGAGCCTATGACAAAAGCATAGGGGACGACCTTCATCCTTCCTCTTTCTTCTGCCGTGGTCGAGCTTTAAGTCTTAACTTCATACCTTACAACTTAGGTAAGAACTCCTTCTTTGACCGATCCATCTTGAACACCTTCAAGATCATGTCAAGGTATGTGCTCATTTGAAAGTACCATTAAGCGTTTTGATCTATCCTTATAGATCTTGATGCTCAATGTTCAAGTAGCTTAATCCAGGCTTTCCATTGAAAAACACTTTCCAAATAACCCTATATGCTTTCCAGAAATTCTACGTCATTTCTGATCAACAACATATATTCATCAGAAATTCTATAGTGCTCCCACTCACTTCTTTGGAAATACAAGTTTCTCATAAACTTTGTATAAACCCAAAATCTTTGATCATCATCAAAGCGTATATTCCAACTCCGAGATGCTTACTCCAGTCCTTAGAAGGATTGCTAGAGCTTTGCATACTTGTTAGCATCTTTCAGGATTGTTAAAACCTTCTGGTTGTATCACATACATCCTTTCATCAAGAAAATCGTGAGGAAACAATGGTTTTTGACATCCTATCTGCAAGATTTCATAAATAATGCAGTAACCGCTAATATAATTCCAACAGACTCTTAGCATCGCTACTAGTGAGAAAGTCTCATCGTAGTCAACTCCTTGAACTTGTCGGAAAACATCTTAACAACAAGTCGAGCTTTCTTAATGGTGATACTTACCATCATTGTCCATCTTCCTTTTAAAATCCATATGTACCTAACAGCCTTACGACCATCAAGTAGTTCTTCCAAAGTCTACACTTTGTTTTCATATATGGATCCTCTCTCGGATTATATGGCCTCGAGCCATTTTGGAATCCAGGCACACCATCGCTTCTCCATAGCTCGTAGGTTCATTGTTGTCTAGAAACATGACTTCCAAGACAGGATTACGTAGCACTCTGAAGTAGTACGCATCCTTGTCATCCTACGAGGTTTGGCAGTGACTTGATCTGAAGTTTCATGATCACTATCATAAGCTTCCACTTCAATTGGTGTAGGTGCCACAGGAACAACTTCCTGTGCCCTGCCACACACTAGTTGAAGAGACGGTTCAATAACCTCATCAAGTCTCCACCATCCTCCCACTCAATTCTTTCGAGAGAAACTTTTCCTCGAGAAAGGACCCGATTCTAGAAACAATCCCTTATTGCTTTCGAATCTGAGACAGGAGGTATACCCAACTATTTTGGGTGTCCTATGAAGATGTATTTATCCGCTTTGGGTTCGAGCTTATCAGCCTGAAACTTTTTCACATAAGCGTCGCAGCCCCAAACTTTTAAGAAATGACAACTTAGGTTTCTCTAAACCATAGTTCATACGGTGTCATCTCATCGGAATTACGTGGTGCCCCTTTTAAAGTGAATGTGGTTGTCTCTAATGCCTAACCCATAAACTATCATGGTAATTCGATAAGAGATATCATGGTATGCATCATATCCAATAGGGTGCAGTTATGATGTACGGACACACCATCACACCATGTTGTTCCTGGCTGTATTGGTTGTGAAACAATTTCCACAATGTCTTAATTCTGTGCCAAACTCGTAATTCAGATATTCATCTCTACGATCATATCATAGACATTTTATCCTCTTGTCACCACGATGTTCAACTTCACTCTGAAATTACTTGAACCTTTCAATAATTCAGACTTATGTTTCATCAAGTAAAAATACTCAGTATCTACTCAAATCATCTGTGAAGTAAGAACATAACGATATCCACCACATGTCTCAGGACTCATTGGACTGCGCACATCAAGATGTATTACTTCCAACAAGTTGCTTTCTAGTTCCATTTTACTGAAAACGAGGCTTTGAGTCATCTTGCCCATGTGGTATGATTTGCATGTCTCAAGTGATTCAAAATCAAGTGAGTCCAAACGGTCCATTTGCATGGAGTTTCTTCATGCATATACACCAATAGACATGGCTCGCATGTCTCAAACTTTTCAAAACGAGTGAGCCCAAAGATCCATCAACATGGAGCTTCTTCATGCGTTTTATACCGATATGACTTAAGTGGCAGTGCCACAAGTAGGTGGTACTATCATTACTATCTTATATCTTTTGGCATGAACATGTGTATCACTACGATCGAGATTCAATAAACCATTCATTTTAGGTGTAAGACCATTTTATTCAAATAAACAGAGTAACCATTATTCTCCTTAAATGAATAACCGTATTGCGATAGACATAATCCAGTCATGTCTATGCTCAACGCAAACACCAATCTCGATGGTAGAGGGAGTGTGCGATGCTTGTTCACATCAAGCTTGGAAAAACTTACAACACATATCGCTAGCTCACCTTTAGCTAGTCTCCGTTTACTCCGCAGCCTTTTATTTCGAGTTTACTAACACTTAGCAACCGAAGCAGTATCTAATACCATGGTGCTACTAGGAGTACTAGTAAAGTACACATTAACACAATGTATATCCAATATACTTCTATCGACCTTGCCAGCCTTCTCATCTACCAAGTATCTAGGGTAATTCTACTCCAGTGGCTGTTCCTCTTATTACAGAAGCACTTAGTCTCGGGTTTGGGTTCAACTTTGGGTTTCTTCACTAGAACAGCAGCTGATTTGCCGTTTCATGAAGTATCCCTTCTTGCCCTTGCCCTTCTTGAAACTAGTGGTTTCACCAACCATCAACAATTGATGCTCCTTCTTGATTTCTACTTTTGTGGTGTCAAACATCGTGAATATCTCAAGGATCATCATATATATCCCTGATATATTATAGTTCATCATGAAGCTCTAGCAGCTTGGTGGTAATGACTTCGGAGAAACATCACTTTCTCATCTGGAAGATCAACTCCCACTTGATTCAAATGATTGTTGTACTCAGACAATCTGAGCACAAGCTCAACAATTGAGCTTTTCTCCCTTAGTTTGCAGGCTAAGAAAATCGTCAGAGGTCTTATACCTCTTGACGTGGGCACGAGCCTGAAATCCTAATTTCAGCCCT
Source organism: Triticum monococcum (assembly GCA_034509565.1). Classification (NCBI taxonomy): domain Eukaryota; kingdom Viridiplantae; phylum Streptophyta; class Magnoliopsida; order Poales; family Poaceae; genus Triticum; species Triticum monococcum. The sequence goes on from CM067847.1 coordinate 133,860,148, forward strand.
CGAAACATCTCATATGTTTTGCGACGTTTCAAAATGTCTTCGGTGCCTCAATTCTAAACCATTTAACTGAACTATCACGTAGTTATCAAAATGTGTATGTCAGATGTTCGCAACATCCACAGACGACGTTCGAGGTTCAGCACACTGAGCGGTGCATTAAGGACATAAGCCTTCTATGAAGCAATGAGGACAATCCTCAGTTTACGGACCTAGTCCGCATAATTGCTACTATCAACTTTCAACTAAATTTTCTCTAGGAACATATCTAAATAGTAGAACTATAGCGTGAGCTATGACATAATTTGCAAAGTCCTTTTGACTATGTTCAGGATCATTAAGTTCATCTTATGAACTCCCACTCAGATAGACATCCCTCTAGTCATCTAAGTGATTACATGATCCGAGTCAACTAGGCCGTGTCCGATCATCACGTGAGACGGACTAGTCAACATCGGTGAACATCTTCATGTTGATCGTATCTACCATACGACTCATGCTCGACCTTTCGGTCTCTTGTGTTCCGAGGCCATGTCTGTACATGCTAGGCTCGTCAAGTCAACCTAAGTGTTTTGCATGTGTTCCGAGGCCATGTCTGTACATGCTAGGCTCGTCAACACCCGTTGTATTCGAACGTAAGAATCTATCACACCCGATCATCACGTGGTGCTTCGAAACGACGAACTTTCGCAACGGTGCACAGTTAGGGGGAACACTTTCTTGAAATTTTAATGAGGGATCATCTTATTTACTACCGTCATTCTAAGCAAATAAGATGTATAAACATGATAAACATCACATGCAATCAAATAGTGACATGATATGGCCAATATCATATTGCTCCTTTTGATCTCCATCTTCGGGGCTCCATGATCATCATCGTCACCGGCATGACACCATGATCTCCATCATCATGATCTCCATCATTGTGTCTCCATGAAGTTGTCTCGCCAACTTATTACTTCTACTACTATGGCTACCGGTTAGCAATAAAGTAAAGTAATTACATGGCGTTGTTCAATGACACGCAGGTCATACAATAAATAAAGACAACTCCTATGGCTCCTGCCGGTTGTCATACTCATCGACATGCAAGTCGTGATTCCTATTACAAGAACATGATCAATCTCATACATCACATATCATTCATCACATTCTTCTTGGCCATATCACATCACATAGCATACCCTGCAAAAACAAGTTAGATGTCCTCTAATTGTTGTTTGCATGTTTTACGTGGCTGCTATGGGTTTCTAGCAAGAACGTTTCTTACCTACGCAAAAACCACAACGTGATATGCCAATTGCTATTTACCCTTCATAAGGACCCTTTTCATCGAATCCGATCCAACTAAAGTGGAAGAGACAGACACCCGCTAGCCACCTTATGCAACTAGTGCATGTCAGTCGGTGGAACCAGTCTCACATAAGAGTACGTGTAAGGTCGGTCCGGGCCGCTTCATCCCACAATGCCGCCGAATCAAGATTGGACTAGTAACGGTAAGCATATTGAACAAAATCAACGCCCACAACTACTTTGTGTTCTACTCGTGCATAGAAACTATGCATAAACCTGGCTCTGATACCACTGTTAGGGAACGTAGCAGAAATTCAAAATTTTCCTACGTGTCACCAAGATCTATCTATGGAGAAACCAGCAACGAGGGGAAGGAGAGTGCATCTACATACCCTTCTAGATCGCTAAGCGGAAGCGTTCAAGTGAACGGGGTTGATGGAGTCGTACTCGTCGTGATCCAAATCACCGATGATCCTAGTGCCGAACGGACGGCACCTCCGTGTTCAACACACGTACAGCCCGGTGACGTTTTCCATGCCTTGATCCAACAAGGAGAGAGAGAGAGGTTGAGGAAGACTCCATCCAGCAGTAGCACAACGGCGTGGTGGTGATGGAGGAGCGTGGTGATCCAGCAGGGCTTCGCCAAGCACTGCGAGATATGAGGAGAAAGAGAGGGATAGGGCTGCACCAAGAAAGAGAGGAACTCATGTGTCTTGGGCAGCCCAAACCTCAACTATATATAGGGGGAGGGGAGGGGCTGCGCCCCCACCTAGGGTTCCCTCCCTAGGGGTGGCGGCAGCCCCCAAGATCCCATCTAGGGGCGGCCAAGGGGAGGGGAGAGGGGGGCGCACCACTAGGTGGGCCTTAGGCCCATCTAAGCCTAGGGTTTGCCCCCTTCCACTCTCCCTTGCGCCTTGGGCCTTGGCGGGGGGGCGCACCAGCCCACCTAGGGCTGGTCCCCTCCCACACTTGGCCCATGCAGCCCTCCGGGGCTTGTGGCCCCACTTGGTGGACCCCCGGGACCCTCCCGGTGGTCCCGGTACGTTACCGATAAAACCCGAAACTTTTCCGGTGACCAAAACAGGACTTCCCATATATAAATCTTTACCTCCGGACCATTCTGGAACTCCTCGTGACGTCCGGGATCTCATCCGGGACTCCGAACAACATTTGGTAACCACACACAAACTTCCTTTATAACCCTAGCGTCATCGAACCTTAAGTGTGTAGACCCTACGGGTTCGGGAGACATGCAGACATGACCGAGGCGACTCTCCGGTCAATAACCAACAGCGGGATCTGGATACCCATGTTGGCTCCCACATGTTCCACGATGATCTCATCGGATGAACCACGATGTCAAGGACTTAATCAATCCCGTATACAATTCCCTTTGTCTAGCGGTACGATACTTGCCCGAGATTCGATCATCGGTATCCCGATACCTTGTTCAATCTCGTTACCGGCAAGTCTCTTTACTCGTTCCGTAACACATCATCCCATGATCAACTCCTTGATCACATTGTGCACATTATGATGATGTCCTACCGAGTGGGCCTAGAGATACCTCTCCGTTTACACGGAGTGACAAATCCCAGTCTCGATTCGTGCCAACCCAACAGACACTTTTGGAGATACCTGTAGTGTACCTTTATAGCCACCCAGTTACATTGTGACATTTGGCACACCCAAAGTGATGGAAATATGCCCTAGAGGCAATAATAAAGTTATTATTTATTTCCTTATTTCATGATAAATGTTTATTATTCATGCTAGAATTGTATTAACTGGAAACATAATACATGTGTGAATACATAGACAAACAGAGTGTCACTAGTATGCCTCTACTTGACTAGCTCGTTAATCAAAGATGGTTATGTTTCCCAACCATGGACAAAGAGTTGTTATTTGATTAATGGGATCACATCATTAGATGAATGATCTGATTGACATGACCCATTCCATTAGCTTAGCACCCGATCGTTTAGTATGTTGCTATTGCTTTCTTCATGACTTATACATGTTCCTATGACTATGAGATTATTGAACTCCCGTTTGCCAGAGGAACACTTTGTGTGCTACCAAACGTCACAACGTAACTGGGTGATTATAAAAGAGCTCTACAGGTGTCTCCAAAGGTACATGTTGGGTTGGCGTATTTCGAGATTAGGATTTGTCACTCCGATTGTCGGAGAGGTATCTCTGGGCCCTCTCGGTAATGCACATCACTTAAGCCTTGCAAGCATTGCAACTAATGAGTTAGTTGCGGGATGATGTATTACGGAACGAGTAAAGAGACTTGCCAGTAACGAGATTGAACTAGGTATTGGATATCGACGATCGAATCTCGGGCAAGTAACATACCGATGACAAAGGGAACAACGTATGTTGTTATGCGGTCTGACCGATAAAGATCTTCGTAGAATATGTAGGAGCCAATATGGGCATCCAGGTCCCGCTATTGGTTATTGACCGGAGACGTGTCTCGGTCATGTCTACATAGTTCTCGAACTTGTAGGGTCCGCACGCTTAAGGTTTCGATGACAGTTATATTATGAGTTTATGAGTTTTGATGTACCGAAGGAGTTCGGAGTCCCGGATGAGATCGGGGACATGATGAGGAGTCTCAAAATGGCCGAGATGTAAAGATCGATATATTGGACGACTATATTCGGACATCGAAAAGGTTCCGAGTGATTCGGGTATTTTTCGGAGTACCGGAGAGTTACGGGAATTCGCCGGGAGAAGTATTGGGCCTTGATGGGCTTTAGTGGAAAGATGAAAGGTTTTATTCATGTAAACAGAACAACAATTTATTCTCTTACTTAAATGAATAACCGTATTACAATAAACATGATTAAATCATATTCATGCTCAATGCAAACACCAAATAACACTTATTCAGGTTCAACACTAATCCCGAAAGTATAGGGAGTGTGCGATGATGATCATATCAATCTTGGAACTACTTCCAACACACATCGTCACTTCACCCTTAACTAGTCTCTGTTTATTCTGCAACTCCGGTTTCGAGTTACTACTCTTAGCAACTGAACTAGCATCAAATACTGAGGGGTTGCTATAAACACTAGTAAAGTACACATCAATAACATGTATATCAAATATACTTATGTTCACTTTGCCATCCTTCTTATCCGCCAATCACTTGGGGTAGTTCCGCTTCCAGTGACTAGTCCCTTTGCAGTAGAAGCACTTAGTCTCAGGCTTAGGACCAGACTTGGGCTTCTTCACATGAGCAGCAACTTGCTTGCTGGTTTTCTTGAAGTTCCCCTTTTTTTCCTTTGCCCTTTACTAGAAACTTGTGATCTTGTCAACCATCAACATTTGATGCACTTTCTTGATTTCTACCTTCATCGATTTCATCATCATGAAAAGCTCGGGATTCGTTTTCGTCATCCCTTGTATACTATAGTTCATCACGAAGTTCTACTAACTTGGTGATGGTGACTAGAGAATTCTGTCAATCACTATCTTATCTGGAAGATTAACTCCCACTTGATTCAAGCGATTGTAGTGCCCAGACAATCTAAGCACATGCTCACTAGTTGAGCGATTCTCCTCTATCTTTTAGCTATAGAACTTGTTGGAGACTTCATATCTCTCAATTCGGGTATTTGCTTGAAATATTAACTTCAACTCCTGGAACATCTCATATGGTCCATGACGTTCAAAACGTCTTTGAAGTCCCGATTCTAAGCCGTTAAGCATGGTGCACTAAACTATCAAGTAGTCATCATATTGAGCTAGCCAAACGTTCATAACGTCTCCATCTGCTCCTGCAATAGGTCTGTCATCCAGCGGTGCATCAAGGACATAATTCTTCTGTGCAGCAATGAGGATAAACCTCATATCACGGATCCAATCCGCATCATCGCTACTAACATCTTTCAACATAGTTTCTCTATGAACATATCAAAATAAACACAGGGAAGCAACAACGCGAGCTATTGATCTACAACATGATTTACAAAATACTACCAGGACTAAGTTCATGATAAATTTAAGTTCAATTAATCAAATGACTTAAGAACTCCCACTTAGATAGACATCCCTCTAATCCTCTAAGTGATCACGTGATCCAAATCAACTAAACCATAACCGATCATCACGTGAGATGGAGTAGTTTTCAATGGTGAACATCGCTATGTTGATCATATCTACTATATGATTCATGCTCGACCTTTCGGTCTCCGTGTTCCGAGGCCATATCTGCATATGCTAGGCTCGTCAAGTTTAACCTGAGTATTCTGCGTGTGCAAAAACTGGCTTGCACCCGTTGTAGATGGACGTAGAGCTTATCACACCCGATCATCACGTGGTGTCTGGGCACGACGAACTTTGGCAACGGTGCATACTCAGGGAGAACACTTCTTGATAATTTAGTGAGAGATCATCTTATAATGCTACTGTCAATCAAAGCAAGATAAGATGCATAAAAAGATAAACATCACATGCAATCAATATAAGTGATATGATATGGCCATCATCATCTTGTGCTTGTGATCTCCATCTCCGAAGCACCGTCATGATCACCATCGTCACCGGCGCGACACCTTGATCTCCATCGTAGCTTCGGTGTCGTCTCGTCAATCTTATGCTTCCACGACTATCACTACCGCTTAGTAATAAAGTAAAGCATTACATCGCGATTGCATTGCATACAATAAAGCGACAACCATATGGCTCCTGCCAGTTGCCGATAACTCGGTTACAAAACATGATCATCTCATACAATAAAATTTAGCATCATGTCTTGACCATATCACATCACAACATGCCCTGCAAAAACAAGTTAGACGTCCTCTACTTTGTTGTTGCAAGTTTTACGTGGCTGCTACGGGCTTAAGCAAGAACCAATCTCACCTACGCATCAAAACCACAACGATAGTTTGTCAAATAGACTCCGTTTTAACCTTCGCAAGGATCGGGCGTAGCCACACTCGGTTCAACTAAAGTTGGAGAGACAGTCGCCCGTAAGCCACCTGTGTGCCAAGCACGTCGGGGGAACCGGTCTCGCATAAGCGTACGCGTAAGGTTGGTCCGGGTCGTCTCGTCCAACAATACCGCCGAACCAAAGTATGACATGCTGGTAGGCAGTATGACTTGTATCGCCCACAACTCACTTGTGTTCTACTCGTGCATATAACATCAAACCATAAAACCTAGCTCTGATACCACTATTGGGGAACGTAGTAATTTCAAAAATTCCCTACGCACACGCAAGATCATGGTGATGCATAGCAACGAGGGGGAGAGTCTGATCTACGTACCCTTGTAGATCGCAACGGAAGCGTTGACACAACGTAGAGGAAGTAGTCGTACGTCTTCTTCCCGATCCGACCGATCCAAGCACCGTTACTCCGGCACCTCCGAGTTCTTAGCACGCGTACAGCTCGATGACGATCCCCGGGCTCCGATCCAGCAAAGCTTCGGGGCGGAGTTCCGTCAGCACGACGGCGTGGTGACGATCTTGATGTTCTACTGACGCAGGGCTTCGCCTAAGCACTACAACGATATGATCGAGGTGGAATATGGTGGCAGGGGGCACCGCACACGGCTAAGGAACGACCTCAAGGATCAACTTGTGTGTCTAGAGGTGCCCCCTGCCTTCGTATATAAAGGAGCCAAGGGGGAGGGGTGCGGCCAGCCCTATGGAGGCGCAGGAGGATTCCTACTCCTACCGGTAGTAGGACTCCCCCCCAATCCTAGTTGGAATAGGAATCCTCAAGTGGGGGGAGAGAGAAGGGGGGCCGGCCACCTCTCCTAGTCCTAATAGGACTAGGGGAGGGGGGAGGCGCGCAACCACCTTGGGCTGCCCCTTTCATCTTTCCACTAAAGCCCACTAAGGCCCATATGGTTCCCCGGCGAATTCCCGTATCTCTCCGGTACTCCAAAAAATACCCGAATCACTCGGAACCCTTCCGAAGTCCGAATATAGTCGTCCAATATATCGATCTTTATATCTCGACCATTTCGAGACTCCTCGTCATGTCCCCGATCTCATCCGGGACTCCAAACTCCTTCGGTACATCAAAACTCATAAACTCATAATATAACTGTCATCGAAACCTTAAGCGTGCGGACCCTACGGTTCGAGAACAATGTAGACATGACCGAGACACGTCTCCGGTCAATAACCAATATCGGAACCTGGATGCTCATATTGGCTCCCACATATTCTACGAAGATCTTTATCGGTCAGACCGCATAACAACATACGTTGTTCCCTTTGTCATCGGTATGTTACTTGCCCGAGATTCGATCGTCGGTATCCAATACCTAGTTCAATCTCGTTACCGGCAAGTCTCTTTACTCGTTCCGTAATACATCATCCCGCAACTAACTCATTAGTTGCAATGCTTGCAATGCTTAAGTGATGTGCATTACCGAGAGGGCCCAGAGATACCTCTCCGACAATCGGAGTGACAAATCCTAATCTCGAAATACGCCAACCCAACATGTACCTTTGGAGACACCTGTAGAGCTCCTTTATAATCACCCAGTTACGTTGTGACGTTTGGTAGCACACAAAGTGTTCCTCCGGCAAACGGGAGTTGCATAATCTCATAGTCATAGGAACATGTATAAGTCATGAAGAAAGCAATAGCAACATACTAAACGATCGGGTGCTAAGCTAATGAAATGGGTCATGTCAATCAGATCATTCAACTAATGATGTGACCTCGTTAATCAAATAACAACACCATGTTCATGGTTAGGAAACATAACCATCATTGATTAACGAGCTAGTCAAGTAGAGGCATACTAGTGACACTAAGTTTGTCTATGTATTCACACATGTATTATGTTTCCGGTTAATACAATTCTAGCATGAATAATAAACATTTATCATGATATAAGGAAATAAATAATAACTTTATTATTGCCTCTAGGGCATATTTCCTTCAATATGGCCAAGACATGATGCTAAATTTTATTGTATGAGATGATCATGTTTTGTAATCGAGTTATCGGCAACTGGCAGGAGCCATATGGTTGTCGCTTTATTGTATGCAATGCAATCGCGATGTAATGCTTTACTTTATCACTAAGCGATAGCGATAGTCGTGGAAGCATAATATTGGCGAGACGACAATGATGCTACGACGGAGATCAAGGTGTCGCGCCGGTGACGATGGTGATCATGACGGTGCTTCGGAGATGGAGATCACAGGCACAAGATGATGATGGCCATATCATATCACTTATATTGATTGCATGTGATGTTTATCTTTTATGCATCTTATCTTGCTTTGATTGACGGTAGCATTATAAGATGATCTCTCACTAATTATCAAGAAGTGTTCTCCCTGAGTATGCACCGTTGCGAAAGTTCTTCGTGCTGAGACACCACGTGATGATCGGGTGTGATAGGCTCTACGTTCAAATACAACGGGTGCAAAACAGTTGCACACGCAGAATACTCAGGTTATACTTGACGAGCCAAGCATATACAGATATGGCCTCGGAACACGGAGACCGAAAGGTCGAGCGTGAATCATATAGTAGATATGATCAACATAGTGATGTTCACCATTGAAACTACTCCATCTCACGTGATGATCGGACATGGTTTAGTTGATTTGGCTGACGTGATCACTTAGAGGATTAGAGGGATGTCTATCTAAGTGGGAGTTCTTAAGTAATATGATTAATTGAACTTAATTTATCATGAACTTAGTCCTGGTAGTATTTTGTAAATCATGTTTTAGATCAATAGCTCGCGTTGTTGCTTCCCTGTGTTTATTTTGATATGTTCCTAGAGAAAATTGTATTGAAAGATGTTAGTAGCAATGATGCGGATTGGATCCGTGATCTGAGGTTTATCCTCATTGCTGCATAGAAGAATTATGTCCTTGATGCACCGCTAGGTGACAGACCTATTGCAGGAGCAGATGCAGACGTTATGAACTTTTGGCTAGCTCAATATGATGACTACTTGATAGTTTAGTGCACCATGTTTAATGGCTTAGAATCGGGACTTCAAAGACATTTTGAACGTCATGGACCATATGAGATGTTCCAGGAGTTGAAGTTAATATTTCAAGCAAATACCCGAGTTGAGAGATATGAAGTCTCCAACAAGTTCTATAGCTAAAAGATGGAGGAGAATCGCTCAACTAGTGAGCATGTGCCTAGATTGTCTGAGTACTACAATCACTTGAATCAAGTGGGAGTTAATCTTCCAGATAAGATAGTGATTGACAGAATTCTCTAGTCACCATCACCAAGTTAGTAGAACTTCGTGATGAACTATGATATGCAAGGGATAACGGAAACGAATCCCAAGCTCTTCGTAATGCGGAAATTGACGAAGGTAGAAATCAAGAAAAACATCAAGTGTTGATGGTAGACAAGACCACTAGTTTCAAGAAAAAGGCAGAGGGAAGAAGGGGAACTTCAAGAAGAACGGCAAGCGAGTTGCTACTCAAGTGAAAAAGCCCAAGTCTGGTCCTAAGCCTGAGACTAAAGTGCTTCTACTGCAAAGGGACTGGTCACTGGAAGCGGAACTACCCCAAGTGATTGGCGGATAAGAAGGATGGCAAAGTGAACATAAGTATATTTGATATACGTGTTATTGATGTGTACTTTACTAGTGTTTATAGCAAATGCTCAGTATTTGATACTAGTTCAGTTACTAAGATTAGTAACTCGAAACGGGAGTTGCAGAATAAACAGAGACTAATTAAGGGTGAAGTGACGATGTGTGTTGGAAGTGGTTCCAAGATTGATATGATCATCATCGCACACTCCCTATAATTTCGGGATTAGTGTTGAACCTAAATAAGTGTTATTTGGTGTTTGCGTTGAACATGAATATGATTTGATCATGTTTATTGTAATACGGTTATTCATTTAAGTAAGAGAATAAATTGTTGTTCTGTTTACATGAATAAAACCTTAGATGGTTACATACCCAATGAAAATAGTTCGTTGGATCTCGATCGTAGTGATACACATAATCATAATATTGAAACCAAAAGATGCAAAGTTAATAATGATAGTGCAACTTATTTGTAGCACTGCCGTTTAGGTCATATTGGTGTAAAGCGCATCAAGAAACTCCATGCTGATGGGCTTTTGGAATCACTTGATTATGAATCAGTTGATGCTTGCGAACCATGCCTCATGGGCAAGATGACTAAGACTCTGTTCTTCGGAACAATGGAGCGAGCAACAGATTTGTTGGAAATCATACATACTGATGTATGTGGTCCGATGAATATTGAGGCTCGCGATAGGTATCATTATTTTCTAATCTTCACAGATGATCTGAGGAGATATGAGTATATCTACTTGATGAAACATAAGTCTGAAACATTTGAAAAGTTCAAAGAATTTAAGAGTGAAGTGGAGAATCATCGTAACAAGAAAATAAGGCTTCTACGATCTGATCGCGGAGACAAATATTTGAGTTATGAGTTTGGTCTTAAATTAAAACAATGTGGAATAGTTTCACAAATTCGTGCCACCCGGAACACCACAGCATAATGGTGTGTCCGAACGTCATAGCCGTACTTTATTAGATATAGTGCAAATCTATGATGTTTCTTACTGATTTACCACTATCATTTTTGAGGTTATGCATTAAAGACAGCTGCATTCACGTTAAAAAAGGGGGCACCATCTAAGTCCGTTGAGACGACACAATCTGAACTGTGGTTTAGCAAGAAACCAAAGTTGTCGTTTCTTAAAGTTTGGGGTTGTGATGCTTATGTGAAAAAGTTTCATCCTGATAAGCTCAAAACCAAATTGGAGAAATATGTCTTCATAGGATACCCAAAAGGAGACTATTGGGTACACCTTCTATCACAGATCCTAAGGCAAGACATTCGTTGCTTATAATGGATCCTTTCTAGAGAAGGAGTTTCTCTCGAAAGAAGTGAGTGGGAGGAAAGTAGAACTTGATAAGGTAATTGTACCTTCTCCCTTATTGGAAAGTAGTTCATCACAGAAATCTGTTCCTGTGACTACTACACCAATTAGTGAGGAAGCTAGTGACAATGATCATAAAACTTTAGATCAAGTTACTACCGAATCTCGTAGGTAAACCAGAGTGAGATCCGCACCAGAGTGGTACAGTAATCCTGTTCTGGAAGTCATGTTACTAGACCATGATGAACTTGCGAACTATGAGGAAGCGATGATGAGCCCAGATTCCGCAAAATGGCTTGAGGCCATGAAATCTGAGATGGGATTCATGTATGAAAACAAAGTATGGACTTTGGTTGACTTGCCCGATGATCGGCAAGCCATAGAAAATAAATGGACCTTCAAGAGGAAGACGGACGTTGATAGTTGTGTTACTATCTACAAAGCTAGAATTGTCGCAAAAGGTTTTCGACAAGTTCAAAGTGTTGACTACGATGAGAGCTTCTCACTCGTATCTATGCTTAAGTCTGTCCGAATCATGTTAGCAATTGCCGCATTTTATGAAATCTGGCAAATGGATAAACAAAACTGCACTCCTTAATGGATTTCTTAAAGAAGAGTTGTATATGATGCAACCAGTAGGTTTTGTCAATCCTAAAGGTGCTAACAAAATATGCAAGCTCCAGCGATTCATCTATGGACTGGTGCAAGCATCTCAGAGTTGGAATACACACTTTGATAAGTTGATCAAAGCATATAGTTTTATACAGACTTGCGGTGAAGCCTGTATTTACAAGAAAGTGAGTGGGAGCACTACAGCATTTCTGATAAGTATATGTGAATGACATATTGTTGATCGGAAATAATGTAGAATTATTCTGTAAAGCATAAAGGAGTGTTTGAAAGGAGTTTTTCAAAGAAAGACTTCGGTGAAGCTACTTACATATTGAGCATCAAGATCTATAGAGATAGATCAAGACGCTTGATAAGTTTTTTCAATAAATACATACCTTGACAAGATTTTGAAGTAGTTCAAAATGGAACAGTCAAAGAAAGAGTTTCTTGCCTATGTTACAAGGTGTGAAATTGAGTAAGACTCAAAGCCCGACCACGACAGAAGATAGAAAGAGAATGAATGTCATTCCCTATGCCTTGGTCATAGGTTCTATAAAGTATGTCATGCTGTGTACCAGATCTATTGTATACCCTACCACTGAGTTTGGCAAGGGAGTACAATAGTGATCTAGGAGTAGATCACTGGACAGCGGTCAAAATTATCCTTAGTGGAATAAGGATATGTTTCTCGATTATGGAAGTGAAAAAAAGGTTCGTCATAAAGGGTTACGCCGATGCAAGTTTTGACACTAATCTAGATGACTCTAAGTCTCGGTCTAGATACATATTGAAAGTGGGAGCAATTAGCTAGAGTAGCTCCATGCAGAGCATTGTTGACATAGAAATTTGCAAAATACATGCGGATCTGAATGTGGCAGACCCGTTGACTAAGATTCTCTCACAAGCAAAACATGATCACACCTTAGTACTCTTTGGGTGTTAATCACATAGAGATGTGAACTAGATTACTGAATCCAGTAAAACCTTTTGGTTGTTGGTCACATGGCGATGTGAACTATGGGTGTTAATCACATGGTGATGTGAACTATTGCTGTTAAATCACATGACGATGTGAACTAGATTATTGACTCTAGTGCAAGTGGGAGACTGAAGGAAATATGCCCTAGAGGCAATAATAAAGTTATTATTTATTTCCTTATTTCATGATAAATGTTTATTATTCATGCTAGAATTGTATTAACCGGAAACATAATACATGTGTGAATACATAGACAAACAGAGTGTCACTAGTATGCCTCTACTTGACTAGCTCGTTAATCAAAGATGGTTATGTTTCCCAACCATGGACAAAGAGTTGTTATTTGATTAACAAGATCACATCATTAGATGAATGATCTGATTGACATGACCCATTCCATTAGCTTAGCACCCGATCGTTTAGTATGTTGCTATTGCTTTCTTCATGACTTATACATGTTCCTATGACTATGAGATTATGTAACTCCCGTTTGCCGGAGGAACACTTTGTGTGCTACCAAACGTCACAACGTAACTAGGTGATTATAAAAGAGCTCTATAGGTGTCTCCAAAGGTACATGTTGGGTTGGGGTATTTCGAGATTAGGATTTGTCACTCCGATTGTCGGAGAGGTATCTCTGGGCCCTCTCGGTAATGCACATCACTTAAGCCTTGCAAGCATTGCAACTAATGAGTTAGTTGTGGGATGATGTATTACGGAACGAGTAAAGAGACTTGCCGGTAACGAGATTGAACTAGGTATTGGATACCGACGATCGAATCTCGGGCAAGTAACATACCGATGACAAAGGGAACAACGTATGTTGTTATGCGGTCTGACCGATAAAGATCTTTGTAGAATATGTAGGAGCCAATATGGGCATCCAGGTCCCGCTATTGGTTATTGACCGGAGACGTGTCTCGGTCATGTCTACATTGTTCTCGAACCCGTAGGGTCCGCACGCTTAAGGTTTCGATGACAGTTATATTATGAGTTTATGAGTTTTGATGTACCGAAGGAGTTCGGAGTCCCGGATGAGATCGGGGACATGATGAGGAGTCTCGAAATGGCCGAGATGTAAAGATCGATATATTGGACGACTATATTCGGACATCGAAAAGGTTCCGAGTGATTCGGGTATTTTTCGGAGTACCGGAGAGTTACGGGAATTCGCCGGGAGAAGTATTGGGCCTTGATGGGCTTTAGTGGGAAGAGGAGAAAGGGCCTGTTGCGCCCCCCCTGCCCTCTAGTCTGAATTGGACTAGGGAAAAGGGGGCCGACCACCTTTCCTTCTCCTCCACTTCCTTCTCCCTTCCTCCCCTCTTGGTGGACTCCTACTAGGACTCCACATCCTGGCCGCACCTAGCCTTGGCCGGCCTCCTCCTCGTCCATCCTTTATATACAGGGGCAGGGGCACCCCATAGACACACAAGTTGATCCATGTGATCTTATTCTTAGCCGTGTGCGGTGCCCCCTGCCACCATAGTCCTCGATAATATTGTAGCGGTGCTTAGGCGAAGCCCTGCGACAGTAGTACATCAAGATCGTCACCACGCCGTCGTGCTGACGGAACTCTTCCCCGACACTTTGCTGGATCGGAGTCCGGGGATCGTCATCGAGCTGAACATGTGCTAAAACTCGGAGGTGTCGTAGTTTCGGTGCTTGATCGGTCGGGCCGTGAAGACGTACGACTACATCAACCGCGTTGTCATAACGCTTCCGCTGTCGATCTACAAGGGTACGTAGATCACACTCTCCCCTCTCGTTGCTATGCATCACTATGATCTTGCGTGTGCGTAGGAAAATTTTGAAATTACTACGTTCCCCAACACAAAGCACTCCTACGGTATCCGGGAGTTGCACAATCTCATGGTCTAAGGAAATGATACTTGACATTAGAAAAGTTTTAGCATACGAACTACATGATCTTGTGCTAGGCTTAGGATTGGGTCTTGTCCATCACATCATTCTCCTAATGATGTGATCCCGTTATCAACGACATCCAATGTCCATGGTTAGGAAACCGTGACCATCTATTGATCAACGAGCTAGTCAACTAGAGGCTTACTAGGGACATGGTGTTGTCTATTTATCCACACATGTATCTGAGTTTCCTATCAATACAATTCTAGCATGGATAATAAACGATTATCATGAACAAGGAAATATAATAATAATCAATTTATTATTGCCTCTAGGGCATATTTCCAACAGGTCGGTCAGTAAGAATATGGGGGATAAGCTTCATAGTCGAGACCCCTAAATGATGAAATATATGGGCCCATGTGAAAATAAATGCGGGATCATGATGACACAAAACAGACGAGACAAAAGGGCGCACGACAAAACAAAATAAGTTGGCAGATGTGTGCATGATCTGAGTTTGTGCGAACATTAAAGCAAACAATTCAAACAATTATAGACGTCGATGAGCTAACTCATCTAGATTAGATTTAGCAAATCCGAAAACAAAAAATCTAGTTACACTCCTATCTAGCTACACGATCAAAACCAAAAATAAAAGAAAACTGTGAATAGAAGGACACGTTGCCCTGCATAAAAAAAACCATACACAAAACATAATAACGGCCCACTGGAAAATGTCATATCGGGTCTGACTGCTTCACAAAGGACAAACAGACAACACAACGCAAAGACAAAGAACATCACTTAGAATCATGTGTATCTAATGATATACAAGTTAGATGAAACATTGTTAACCCTCATTTAGATGATAATTAGCAAACCGATCCGAAACGGGACCCCAGACCACATTACAAAAACGGCCAACAAAAGACGCACACACGAACAAGTCGACAAGCACCAAACACACGACGCGACACAACGCATGCCAAAATAATCCACAATCAAGATTTGCAGGACATTTTAGGCGAACATATGACAGAGTAAAACCAAGTTCATTAATTTTAAATGGATAAAAAGAAAAAATGGAAAAGATAAAAATATAAAATATAAATAAAACAAAAAAAATCATGGATTTAATATAACTCATGATTTAAAACAAATAACGAAATAGAAAAATAATAATAAAAGGAAAATAAAACAGAAACGAAAAAAACAAATACTGGGAATCAAATGGGAGCGTACAAGAAAATGAACTAGGGCAGGGTGTAACACAGACTTGTGAATGGAAATGGAAAAAGGAACGGAACCTCGCACTAGCAACGATCCAGCATAGACCTGCTTGTGAAAAACAACAAGACCTCGCACTAGTAACGAGCGCACAGGCAGCAAGCGAGACAACGCACTAGCAACGACCTGACAGGGAGACAACGCGCCGCGAGCGAGCACGACAACTAGACCATCACGTTATGCACAAATATTAAAGACAGATAATCTAACGGCTCCAGATTTGTGAGATAGCTATTTCACATCTAGATGTGAAATAGCAAACCTGTTTTATTATTGTTATTGAAACGTATGCCTCTCTTTTGCTGAAATTCAGTTTCCTGTTTCCATATGCTTCAGTTTGCCAGTTTAGGCATCGATGATTTCATTCTGGACGAACTGCTAGGATCGATGCTACACATCTCATAGTATGATCAGGAGTTCAGGATTCGACCCGCATGTGTTGCTGGTAATGTCAGTGATTCATCTATTTTATGCTAGATTGTTATTATTTCTGTTTGGGTTCCCGTTTCATATGTATCAGATAACTTCTGTAGGTTGAGAGCAGTCGTTATTAGTCTCAAAAACATTGTCAATGCTTTGATCGGGCTCCACCTTCCCCACGGATATTTTACAAGGTACTTTTGTTCCTTTGCCGATAGCTCAATTGTTTTGCGGGAACAGCAAGATCCAGCGTTATCCAAAATATATTCACGTTAGTGTTAACTTGGAATTTTTTTTATAGAATTTTTTTTATGCAGACGTCTACCCTAGCCGCCGCTTCGTATGGTTTCTTATCACCGTTCCAGATCATTGCGCCGCCAAGCTAGTCTTCTCTATCCCTCCTTCCGGCGTGCACCGCAAGAAGGGACAGCAGGCCTCCGGAACCCCGCCTCTCGTGATCCTGTACGGGAGAGGGGCGATCAGGTTTTTGGGGAGCGCACTCGCGCGACTGCTGGCAGCGACGACTTCGCGAACGACGACTTCTTCCCCGACCTCGGCAACCTCATCCTCGACGACATGGGCGACAACATCAACGCCGGCGGTGCTGCACCCGCTGCACCGTATGTGATTCTATCCTTCCTGTTCGAGATCGTGGTAGAATCCATGTTTCTAGTATGTGCCCTAGATGTGATATGTTCATCTGCTATGCTAGTTCGCATGATTAGTTTAATCTCTGCTGCTGTGGTCATGATTTATATTCTGTTTATTCGGATTAAATCTCGTAGTAATTTGCTCATATATTCAACAATCCAAAAACCTGATTATAGGCAATTTACTCCGAGTGGTTTTGCTGCGCATCTGAAACCGCCTGCCTTTAAGGGGGCGCAATATAAGAGGTGGCGCACGAGAGCAGTCTACTGGTTTCAGACCATGGGCTACTATGATGCCACCAAGGGCAAGCCTGAGGGCGATCTTAATCAAGCACAGCTGGAAGCTTTTGAGAAGATCGATACCCTCTTTAAAGGCGCTCTTCTGAGTGTTCTTGATGACTCCATTGTGGCTTCGTATATGTCGTTTGACAACGGCAAGGACATGTGGGCTGCGCTCGAGGCCAAGTTTGGTGCCTCGGACGCCGGCAGCGAGTTGTACGTCATGGAGCAATTCTATGACTACAAGATGACTGATGAGCGCCTTGTTGTACAACAGGCTCATGAGATACAGTCGCTCGCAAAAGAACTTGAGTACTTCAAGTGTGTGTTACCGGACAAATTTGTTGCCGGAGGCATCATTGCCAAGCTTCCACCTTCGTGGAACAATTTTGCTACTTCCCTGAAACACAAGAGACAGGAGTTTTCCGTTGCGGATCTCATTGGTACTCTTGATGTTGAAGAGAAGGCGAGAGCAAAGGACACACGTGCTCGAGTTGCTGAGGGAGATTCTAGTGCTCACATGGTACAGAAGAAGAACTCCCAGCCCAACAAGTACAAAAACAATAAGAACAAAACTCAGGGCAAAGGCAAGTTTGATACAAAGAACAAGCCATCACATTCTACCAACTTCAAGAAGAATTCTCATAAGAAGGGGAAGGGACTTTGCCATGTCTGCGGTGATCCTAATCACTGGGCTCCAAAGTGTCCTAACCGCTTTGAGGAGCGCGAACATGAGAAGAGCGGCAAGTCCGCTAATGTTGTCATCGGTGATATTGATATGAAGGAATCAGGGTACGGTATTTTTCCTACCATCCTTTCAGTATTTCAATCCCCTGATTGGTTAATTGACACCGGTGCCAATGTACATGTTTGTGCTGACGCCTCCATGTTTTCTTCTTACCAGGCAACAGGGACTTCACCCGTGCTGATGGGGAACGGGTCACATGCCATCGTTCGAGGTGTTGGTACGGTCGATCTGAAGTTTACTTCGGGGAAGACTGTGCGCCTGAAGAACGTTCATCATGTGCCGTCCATTAATAAAAATCTCGTTAGCGGTTCCCGTTTATGTCGAGATGGTTTTAAGTTGGTTTTCGAATCCAATAAAGTTGTAATTTCTAAGTGTGGACAATTTGTTGGAAAAGGCTATGAGTGCGGAGGCTTGTTCCGCCTATCTTTGTCAGATATTTGCACTAAAGTTATTAATAATGTTTGCCACAATAATGAGTCTGATATTTGGCATTCACGACTCTGTCATATTAACTTTGGTTGCATGACGCGGTTAGCCAATATGAATTTAATTCCGAAAATCTCTACTGTCAAAGGTTCCAAGTGCCAAGTATGTGTGCAAGCTAAGCAACCTCGCAAGTCCCATAAGACTGCAGAGGCAAGAGACTTGGCGCCACTAGAGCTTATACATTCTGACCTTTGTGAGATGAATGGCGTGTTGACAAAAGGTGGAAAGAGATACTTCATGACGTTGATTGATGACTCCACTAGATATTGTTATGTGTATCTTCTGAAATCAAAAGATGAGGCTTTAACTTTCTTCAAAAACTATAAAGCTGAAGCAGAGAACCAACTTGATCGGAAAATTAAACGGCTTAGGTCCGATCGTGGTGGAGAGTATTTTTCCAATGAATTTGATCTGTTTTGTGCGGAACATGGTATAATCCATGAGAGGACGCCTCCCTACTCACCCCAGTCAAATGGGGTAGCCGAAAGAAAGAACCGAACTCTAACTGATATGGTTAACACCATGTTAGACACTTCGGGTCTATCCAAGGAATGGTGGGGGGAGGCGCTAATGACTGCGTGTCATGTCCTAAACCGAGTTCCTACAAAGCATAAGACCATGACTCCGTTTGAGGAATGGGAAAGGAAAAGGTTGAAACTCTCTTACCTACGTACTTGGGGTTGTTTGGCGAAAGTCAATATACCAATTCCCAAGAAGCGAAAGCTTGGACCAAAAACCGTGGATTGTGTTCTTCTGGGCTATGCTTTTCATAGCATCGGCTATAGATTTGTGATAATAAAATCTGAGGTATCCGACATGCATGTTGGTACGATTATGGAATCAAATGATGCAACTTTCTTTGAGGACATATTTCCTATGAAGGATATGTCGAGTTCATCAAATCAGGAGATACCTACTCCATCTAGTGAGGAATTCACTGTAATTCCTGAACCCACCATTGCGATGGAACACGTTGAGAATCCTGTTGAGGGTAACAATGGAACTCCTGTGAGGAGTAAGAGACAGAGGACTGCAAAGTCTTTTGGTGATGATTTCATTGTGTACCTCGTGGATGACACACCCAGGACTATTTCAGAAGCCTATGCATCTCCTGATGCTGACTACTGGAAGGGAGCTGTACGTAGCGAGATGGATTCCATCTTAGCTAACGGTACCTGGGAGATCACTGACCGTCCATATGGGTGCAAACCTGTAGGATGTAAGTGGGTGTTCAAGAAGAAGCTTAGACCTGATGGTACGATTGAAAAGTACAAGGCACGGCTTGTGGCCAAGGGTTATACCCAGAAAGAAGGTGAAGACTTCTTTGATACTTACTCACCCGTGGCTAGACTGACCACAATTCGGGTGCTACTATCACTGGCTGCCTCACATGGTCTTCTCGTTCATCAAATGGACGTTAAGACGGCTTTCCTTAATGGAGAGTTGAAGGAGGAAATTTACATGGATCAGCCAGATGGTTTTGTAGTACCTGGTCAGGAAGGAAAGGTGTGCAAGTTATTAAAGTCTTTATATGGCCTTAAACAAGCTCCTAAGGAGTGGCATGAGAAGTTCGAAAGAACATTAACTGCTGCCGGCTTTGTAGTAAATGATGGTGACAAGTGCGTGTACTATCGCTATGGTGGGGGCGAAGGAGTTATTCTTTGTCTGTATGTCGATGACATATTGATCTTTGGAACCAAACTTGATTTAATCAAGGAGGTTAAGGATTTCTTATCTCGCTGTTTTGAGATGAAGGATCTAGGAGTAGCTGATGTTATCTTAAACATCAAGCTGTTGAGAGATGAGAATGGTGGGATCACACTGCTTCAGTCTCATTATGTGGAAAAGGTCTTGAGTCGTTTTGGGTATAGCGACTGCACGCCTTCTCCAACTCCATATGATGCTAGTGTGTTGCTTCGAAAGAATCGACGGATTGCTAGAGATCAACTGAGGTATTCTCAGATTATTGGCTCGCTTATGTATTTGGCGAGTGCCACGAGGCCTGACATCTCTTTTGCTGTGAGCAAGCTGAGTCGGTTTGTGTCAAAACCGGGAGATGATCATTGGCATGCGCTTGAGAGAGTTATGCGCTATTTGAAAGGCACCGCTAGCTATGGGATTCACTACACCGGGTATCCAAGGGTACTGGAGGGTTATAGTGACTCAAACTGGATATCTGATGCTGATGAGATTAAGGCCACAAGTGGTTATGTTTTTACACTTGGTGGTGGCGCTGTTTCCTGGAAGTCTTGCAAGCAGACCATCTTAACGAGGTCAACTATGGAAGCAGAACTCACAGCATTAGACACTGCAACTGTTGAAGCAGAGTGGCTTCGTGAACTCTTGATGGACTTACCTATGGTTGAAAAACCAATACCCCCTATCCTGATGAACTGTGATAATCAAACTGTGATCGTCAAGATAAACAGTTCTAAGGACAATATGAAGTCCTCAAGGCATGTGAAGAGGAGACTAAAATCTGTCAGAAAATTGAGGAACTCCGGAGTTATTACGTTGGATTATATCCAAACGTCGAAAAACTTGGCAGATCCCTTCACAAAGGGTCTATCACGTAATGTGGTAGATAATGCATCGATGGAGATGGGTTTGAGACCCACCGCATGAGTTGTCCATAGTGGTAACCCACTCTATGTGATCGGAGATCCCGTGAAGTAGAAGTGGGAGACAAGCTGTTGGTCAGCTGGGAGGAGAGTATCCCTATATTAATTATCCCACTCCGTAAAGATGCAATACTCTCCTGATCTGCATGGCAGGTTGATAATTATCTTAATGTGTTCCAAGTGGCTTATTCGGGTAAGCAGAGATGTTGTCCTGCAGAACATCTTCTGAGGAACACACCTATATGAATTTGACTGTCAACGTCGCAGTCTGTGAGAATTGGGTGTTCTCTAATAAATTCATGAAAGGCCCTGGAGTATGACGTATACGCTCCACCCGCGGGGAAGCCTTGCGGCAGCCCAGTATCGGTCAAGAATTTGTGTGAAACTAGTTTCACAGAAAACTTGTAGTTCAAGGCATAGTCCACTATTCAAGTTGTGATTTAGTGTAGCATAAATTTCTAAGTGGAAGTTCAACTTCACAGTCTCCACTAAGCACCGATATATAAAACAATGTTTTGGAACTAAATGATGAGATGTGCCAATGAGACTTTGTGAGGGATTGTTGGAATTTTTGCTAGTAGGCCTTTGGCCCAAAGCCCAACTAAAATTCTGAAATTCTCTTGGCCCATTCATGCACACATGTGAGTGGAGTGAGTGAGGCTAAAGTTTAGTCCCACATTGGAAGTTGAGAGAGAGTTGCACCTCTTTATAAGGTGAGCTCTTCTACCACTTGTATGAGCATGAGAAGAGGAGACCTACACGCGCGCTCCTCCTCCTCGCTCGCCTCGCCACGCCACGCCTCGTCGCGCCGCGGGTTGCGGGATTGAGCCGAGCCGAGGACAGAGCTATGCACGTTGTCTATATTTTTGCTGCATGGGAAAATTAATGAGTCATTAATTAATAATTAATGGACGCGTTAATTACTGAACCGTTTCCGATTCTTTTGGATCGTGACGACCCGGCCCGCAATATATATAGTCAGGCAGACGTCTACCCTAGCCGCCGCTTCGTATGGTTTCTCATCACCGTTCCAGATCATTGCGCCGCCAAGCTAGTCTTCTCCATCCCTCCTTCCGGCGTGCACCGCAAGAAGGGACAGCAGGCCTCCGGAACCCCGCCTCTCGTGATCCTGTACGGGAGAGGGACGATCAGGTTTTTGGGGAGCGCACTCGCGCGACTGCTGGCAGCGACGACTTCGCGAACGACGACTTCTTCCCCGACCTCGGCAACCTCATCCTCGACGACATGGGCGACAACATCAACGCCGGCGGTGCTGCACCCGCTGCACCGTATGTGATTCTATCCTTCCTGTTCGAGATCGTGGTAGAATTCATGTTTCTAGTATGTGCCCTAGATGTGATATGTTTATCTGCTATGCTAGTTCGCATGATTAGTTTAATCTCTGCTGCTGTGGTCATGATTTATATTCTGTTTATTCGGATTAAATCTCGTAGTAATTTGCTCATATATTCAACAATAGCATCCATTAAGCAGTAGCTATTTCTCAATTGTTTGAGAATAGCAAACGTGTATACTGGTAGATAGAAAAATACTACGAGCATATTGGAAATCTCATTACTCCGGCCAGTGGCGGAGCCATGACCGGCCTAGGCCCCGAGAACGTATCTGGTGAAACGGCCAAACTGGTGCACCGGATGCACCAGATATACGTGGGCCGTTAGATTCAAAAGAGAGGGACAGGATTTGGGCGGCGATGGACTTGCTGGTACATTTGCAAGACAGTCCTTCAAGTACAGCTAAATCCAGCGATCTGAGCTCTCTGTACCCGTATCGTCTTCCTCCCCTTGCCATCTTCTGTACCAGCCCGTCCAGCTGCGCGCTAGGGTTCGGGAAGGCTGCTCCGTCCGTCGCCTCTCTCTCTCCCCTACTCCTGGACCTTCTCCCCCTTCTATCCCCGTACCTAGTTCGGGCGCCGACGCGCCGTTGAAGCACGAGCTCCCCTCCTCTCCTCTGAGTCGCGCCCAACGAAGACGCCATTGCCGCCGGCGAGCACGTAAACATAGCGGCGGTGCTCTTGTACGTTCAAAAAATTATTTTCTGCTTCAGGACCAACTCAGGAGCTGGTTTAAGTCAAAATTTTAGTGCTATATAGCTTTTATTTATCTGCTAATGAAGCTTAACAAATGCTTGGTGGTCTAATCAGGCCTGGGACTGATCGGCTGACTCTT
Organism: Triticum monococcum; assembly: GCA_034509565.1. Classification (NCBI taxonomy): domain Eukaryota; kingdom Viridiplantae; phylum Streptophyta; class Magnoliopsida; order Poales; family Poaceae; genus Triticum; species Triticum monococcum. Next base: position 133,883,475 of record CM067847.1, read on the forward strand.
TAGGTGAACACAAAGAGTGGTCAGGAGTTCTGCAAAGTCTACAGACTGTTTTTCTGCTTTTCGCAAAGGATGCTTCTGCTTATCGTCGACCGACATGCGCTGCGATCTGGCTAACTTGCAATACAAAAATCATATATTCTGTTGAGAAGGTGAAATTTATTCCGAAAAATAGGGTGGAACCCCCGGCTTCATTTAATTAAAATGGAACCACATCGTAGCCAGTTACATATCTGCTCACCGACATCTGCCTATGGCAGTTCAGAAAAGCAAAAACAAAGTAGAAAACTGAAGTTCCAAACATTCCAGCACATTACAAAATCTAAACAGAAACTACACGTTTCAAGCTTTAGGGAAGGTGTCCATAGCTCCAGATAACTCCACAAGGGCATCATCCACGAATAACATGAATCGAGGGATGCTTTTGTATGCCAATAGGTTGAGCACCGTGCAGCTCCCATGATCATATGAACAAGACATCTTGGCTTCCTGAAAGAGACAAAGTGGATGCAGCTGAACTTGCAATTTTTTTTTGCAGATATGAACTTGCATGTTCAGCTTCCTGAAAGAATACTAGCTCGTCACAACAAGCATTTTTTTCCAGATATGAACTTGCAACAGAACATGCAGATCATACCTGAAAAAAAGGAACCAGATCATACCTGAAAGAATATCTATTTTAATATGCACATCCAAGACAAAAAGGTCAACAAAATGATCTGGTTTGACAAGAATTAAACTTATGTTGAATAGAATTTCAACGATGCTAGTTAAAATTTGGGTACCAGAACATGACTACAACTCCTAAAATCACTAGTGAGTGTTGATTACAAAAGAATTTGTCCTTACTTGCTGCCATTGGTTCAAGCTTTTTCTTGAACTTATTGATAGCTCTTCATCTTACAATCCTGATATGCTATAGAAAATTTAAAAGGAATAGGAGTACAGCTAACCTGAAATTGTTATGGCTCAGGTTAACAATCAGCTAATCAAATCAAATTTGTAATTATGATTAGCATGTAGACAATACCAGAAAAAATAGGAATATCATCTGATTTCATATGCATATCAAGACGAAGGGTCAACAAAATGATCTGGTTGAAGTTTTTTTTTAAAATTGCTCTTTAAATTGATGGTAACCCCAACTTCATCTTCAGATGGCTCGTCATCTTGTAGTAGTTCTTCATCTAATTTAGAAATTGCAAAAGTAAACTGAATGTATCAAGACAGTGTATAAAAGAAATGCAGCATAACTACGTAAGGCCCAGCTATATTGCTTATATGGCAACTAAAAGTTCAGTACAGCTACAACCTACAACTCTTAATATATGACAAGCCCACTTTGGAATACACTACTACTGCTGGTTCTTAATAATATATGACAAGCTACAAACTACACTACTACTGTCAGTTGTTAATATACAACAATCCCAGTACTTGATATATGACAAGATAAGCTACAGCTACCAGTGCCAATTCTTAGTACACCACCACTGCTAGGTGCTAGCTAGCCTAGCTCATTTCTGAAAAATCCTACTGAAAGAATTGACCTGTTCTTTTCTGTTATGTTCTTTTCTTAATAATGAGATACTGGACCAAGAGAAGAGAACAAAATCTGAACTGAGGTGCATCTCTATTCTCTCAAGACTAACACAAAATCTTAAATTAATTTGAATTTACTCCAAGTCTTCAACAAACGTTGCTACAGGATGCATCAGTCAGCGGTACAACACTACAACTAGGATATGTACAGTGCAGTGCACTTACAGTTGCCGGATTGGAGCTGGACGCTGTGGAACATGGTGAGCTGCAGCCTCCGGCCCGCCGGATTTGATGAGCTGGACTACCGGAGCTCGGTGGCATCGAGCAGGGAGGGTATGTGGGTGTACAGCAGCCGAACATGGAAGTGCGTTGACCAGGGGAGATCGAGGAGACGCCGAGCGTCACCGCACTGCTACCTCGATGGGGAGACCGCGGCTGGGAGGGGAGAGGCTGGAGGGTTACCTGGAGGAAGGGCGTCGTCTTGCTCTCCCTCTTCGGCCGGCGTCATCAGCCAGCCGCCATCAGAAGAGGATGGGGAGAGGAACAGGATAAGGAAGGAGAGGACAGGTTATGTTGAGGACTATTTAGGCATTTCGACAATTCTGCAAGGTCCAGGACGTAAAACATACCTGCAACCCTTCTTGTGATAAATCTGTTCCATCTATTATGAATCCAATGGCCCAGAATCTACAAGTGCATTCGTTGCACGAGTTGAATCGGTGCATAGGATACGTCCTCCCTAGGCCCCAGGCCATCCACGGGCCAGACATGAAACTATCAAATAGTGTCATAGTTCTATGGTCATCAAAGGATTTTAATGTCAGCCGGCCCGGCTTGCCCCTGCTCCCGACAATATACTGTAGAAATGAGATAGCAGAAATGTCAGAATCAGGGACTACTGCATCAATGGATTACAGACTCTGCAATTTTCCGAAGGATTGTGCTAACTTTCAGTCATCCGAACATTAGCGACAGATCCGAACGATCAATCTAGTAGTATATCTATCAGGTGTACGCAGTGCTTGAGTTTTTTTTTCTAAACCAAACTCATTCAGTATTATTTTCTCCTAATTGCTACATGCATGCATGTAGGACAAAATTGCTGATGTAGGCAAAGATTACATCAAATTCGAAAATTTAAAATGTTTTGTAGCGCAAACCGTCACTTCGATTGAAAAATTGTTTTCACATAAAAGATTCGTAGCGACGAGATCTTCGACACTAGATCCCATATTGATATGTTTCGATGACTTTTTTTCTGGTAAAAAGTTACTATATGTTCTACACAAATTTTCATGACCATGATGCATAAGTTATCATGTTGTTTACATAGAAATTATCAGGGTGTACAAAAAGTTTCTCCAACCTTCTCTTCATAAGCACATGCGCGCATGTATTATAGAGAAAAAATAATGTTATCCTAGTTCTCCCCTGTTTGAAACTTCAAAATGTTTTATAGCTCAAAAATGTTGGTCCGATCAAAAAACCGTTTTCACATAAAAAGTTCATCTCGACGAGACCTTCAAAACTAAATCTCATGTTGATATGTTCTGCCGACTTTTTTCCTGCAAATAGTTACCAGGCTTGAGCTAAGTAGGTTATCAAGTTTGATGTATGTTTATTATCATGCTATTTACACATGAGTTAGCGTGGTATATTTTCAACAACTATTTTTTCCATGACAAAGTTACCGCAATGTTTGTGGGTGAGTTAACATGCCTGAAGTCTGTATATTACCATGCTATTTACGCATAAATTATCGAGGGTATATTTTCAAACAACTTCCGCCACCGGGGTCAAAGTTATCACGATGTTTGTACATGAGTTATCAAGTGTACGATGTGTATATTATCGTGATATTTATATGGAAGTTATCGGGAGCCGGGGGGGGGGGGGGGGGGGTATGTTTTCAAACAACTTCCTCCTCTCCAACCATCCCTGGATCAAAGTTACCGTGATACTTATGCGTAAGCTATATGTATACGGTGCATACAATATCATGTTATTTACACGAAAGTTATCAGGGATATTTTTAAACACCCCCCCTCCCTCACGTTCAAAGTCATTATGGTGTTTGCGCATGAGCTATCAGATTTGTGGTGTGTAAATTATATGCTATTTACGCCAAAGCTGTCGGGGATGTCTTCAACAACTTTTTTTTCCGGGTCAAAGTTATCACGGTGTTTGTGCTTGAGTTATCAGGTCTGTGATGTATAAATTATCATGCTATTTACACATAAACTATCGGAGGATGTCTTCAACAACTTTTTCTCCAGGGTCAAAGTTATTACGGTGTTTGTGCATGAGTTATCAGATCTGTGCTATGTAAATTCATGCTATTTACGCATAAGCTACTGCTACCACATGTAGGCAGATAACTACAAAAAGTAACCATGTTGACAACTATAGTACATATAGCCTGACAAATGCATAGTAACCAATGGTGATAACTATAGTATATCTAGCCCGATAACTACAAAATAACCATGATAATAACTATAGTACATCTAGCCCGATAACTACCAAATAACCATGTTGGTAACTATATATAGTACATCTAGACCGATAACTACAAAATAACCATGTTGGTAACTATAATACATCTAGCCCGATAAACTACATAATAACCATGTTTGTAACTATATCACATAGTAACTAAGTAGGTACAAAGTCTCGATGATAGTTTTAATGTGCTGAATTGACTAAGGTGGATGCTTCGCTTTCTTTTTAGCAACCAAAATTAAATCTGAATGGGAAACAAAATTTGTTGTTTGTATAGCGTACAAGTAAAAAAAAAGTAGTTCAGATATGCACCAATGATTGTGTTAGCATAGTGGCTAGTGCCTCCTTGTCTCATATATACAACCTTTTTCCCTCGGGTCAAAGTTACCATCGTGTTTGGGTGTAAGTTATCATGCCTTCTGTAGATCAAAATATTATGCTATTTACACATATTTTATCGAGGTGTGCTTTCAACAACTCTCCTCCTCCTTCGGACTAAAGTTATCATGATGTTTCATAAGTTAAGAGCTTAAGTTCGAATTCTGTTGGCACCCTAAAAAAATTATTTCCCTGTCTCGATGCATGAAGCATCTAATGAAAAATCAAAAACTAATTCCATTTTTTCAGTCTCAGTGCCTCCGAGTGAGACAACACGTGTCACATCTCATCCTCTCTTCCACGATTCTGACGCGAAAGAGTGTAAAAGATTCAAAATCCTGATTCACTCAACTTCGCTTAGATCTCATATGTGTTGGAGTGTTGAGCGGTCAATTTTTTCTCAAAAAATTCTGGTTGGTTTTGTTGTTTGTCAGTTTGGCAATTCGATAGTAGTTCAAACCAACAGATCAAATACAAGTTGTCTTGAACATGAACACCAAAAAGATGGCAGATTGATTGGTTGGCTAGCTACAGCTTAAACCAAACAACCAGAGTTCGAATTCCTTGGCACACATGTATTTTCGCGTTAAGACCACAGTTTAAATGTGCATTCGTATAATTAGGAGGCGCAAATAAATAAGACAGTTACCTTCCTAAAGATCCTGACAGAATTTAAAAGGAGATCGGAATAATCTTTGTTTAAATGCGCATTTAAAGGAGATCAGGATAATTAAGCCGATCCACTAATTAGGGCGAAGATGATTAATGCGATCCCATAACCGTGGGGCGGTGAGAAATGGAAGAAAAGGCAAGCGAAGATTGCGGCGACCGTCCAATTCAAAATGAACGTCATCCGAGTCGTGCGGATCTGTTGCAGATTTTCAGACGGCAGGAATTTAGCTTTCTCGTTTTTTGAATTATTGTTCCGCCCGTGATATTCTCCTTGCGTACTCCCTCCGACACTTTTTTTTGGACGGGAGGTAGTACTACTTTATCAAGCTATTCCATCAAACATAATCGTAGTGGATTACCCCTTGATTTGTAGTGTCAACATTAATTTTCGTTAATCGCCCGCACTAAGGCCTCCTTTGGTTTCAAAGGAATTATATAGGATAGGATTCTTGTAATTTTTTTTCCTTTAAAGCCTTTTGGTTTGTAGGAATGGATTCCTATTCCTACATAGGATTGGTTTCTAGCCTTCACATTTCAAAGGAAATAAATATGAGCCTAGACTAGACCTGGCCATGGGCAGCCCGGCCCGGTCAACCCGACCTGCCCTGGCCTGATCTTGTCCATGGGCCGGGTTTGGGCCTAGATTTCAAGCCCGACGGCTGGGTCGGGCCGTGCCTAGATACGTCGTATTCGTGCGTTAACGAAGAGGCCAGGCCCGAGGCCCAGTGGGCTTTTAGCGTGATGGGCTGGGCTTGGGCCTCGGTTTTTTGCATTGGGCTTTGGTAGGCCCGACCTGACCTGACAGATGGCCAAGTATAGTCTAGACTCAATGGAAAAATTTCTATGATGAACCAAATGACATCTTTTTTCCTAATCATACTCATAGAATTTGAGATATATGTCAATCTTATTTCCTACAAGTTTTCTATTCCTGTAATAAGCCTATTCTATGAACCAAAGAAAGCATAAGCAGTTTTGTTTGCACTCTTATTTTGGATATAAGTGTAGACCTCTATCAAAAAAATGTCCAGGCTTCATTGAGATGCAAAATACGTTTCAAGGAAAAAAGTTATTTAAAAAACCACCACATTTGGGAGAAAATCACTACATTAAGAATGGTCTATCCTCTCGTTAGGAGACCCGACAATATTTTGTTGTTTAAAGAACCCATACATAAAGGGCCCTAAAGATAAATTTCTATGAAATGAAATTGGATGAAACTATTATGAATATCCTCTTGTCCTTAAGCAACTTTCTTGGACATGTTTTACAAAATAGTAGTCCTTTTGAAATTTGGCCCACCATCTCGTCAATAGTGACAAAAGTAATGTCCAAGAAAGTTATCTCCTACTTTTGAAGAAGTATTGTTGGCTAAAAAAGATGGCTCGATGGTTACAGTTGACAATGGTATTATGACCATCTAATTTGACCTACTATCCATTCGTTACGTACAACTAGTCGTACAGTCAACTCAACAAGTGAAGGTAAACATTTTAGTTCTTGATGCTTGCAAGCATCTAGTTGGAAATGCGAAAGCTAGGACTCCAATTGTTTTTGATTGGTAGAAAATAACATACAGTTTTCAGATCGCACATATTCGAAAGAGTAAAATGCATCATAAATCCTAAAACAATCGGAAGTGTGTCTAATTTAATTCTAAATCTATAAAACTGCATATTTTAGTCCTAAAACTATTTAAGTCATTCACCGAAGGTCTTAGTCTGCACGCATGATGAATTGACCAACACCACGTAGGCAATATTCGCCATCGCACGCGTGGAAATCCAAGAATGCACACAAGTGTTTTATCTCTAAGAACACTGAATTAATCATCTAACTCAAGCAACATTATATATACAAGATGACCCATTGCAACATTGGCGCAAAGACCAATTATAGGCAAGAAGCGAAGCAACTAATACTATCAAAACTTTAGGTGAATTATTTGGGTAACAGAGAAATGGCCACCTTATGGAACTGCTCCTGGACTGGGACTGGCACCTTGAAGATGGAATATCTAGAGTTGTTCAAGCATTGCAGAAGGAAGAACGGGACATTGAAAGCAGCTCTTGCAGATGGAACTTGGAACGGCGATCTAGCCCACGACAACACCCAACCTCTCTAGCCTGAGATGATCAGATTGCAAAGATGGCTTACTTGAAAAAGACATACAGCTAAACCACCAGCTCTGGGACACAATCAAGTGGAGCCATGAGGCCTCGGGAATTTTCTCCACAAGCTCCTCATACAAAAGTCAGTTTCATGGGCTGATCATGGCAAACTTCAAATAACTGTTTTGGCAGACGTGGTCAACTCCTTGTCTCAAGGTTTTTGTCTGGCTGCTACTCAAGAACATGTTACGGTGCAATGATCGCCTCCTGAGGTGAGGCTAGCCAAACGAGTATTTTTGCCAGCCGTGTTTAAGGAATTTAGAAAGCTCTGAACACCTTTTTTTTGGGAAGTGCCCCTTCTCAGTTTCAGTTTGGACCAAAGCTGTTGGGGGGTTTGGTTGCAACTCCCTACACCCGGACAACTGTAAGAGTAAAACAAAGCCGGCTGAGATCACAACAAAAATGATCAACGGGGTAGTAAAATGATGATCGTCGTGATTCTAGGGAAAATTTGGCACCAGCAAAACGAGTGCACTTTCAGAGGCAAAGTGGCCAGTTTGACAGAGATCACAACAAGGATGAGAAGGACTCTTGATTTTTGGCGCCAAGCAGGGCGACCCATTTAGAGCACCCGTTTGGGGACTCGCCATGAAAAATTCAAATCCTCTATCGCCCGACGGATGAATTTTTTTAATTTTCTTTGTTCTGATCTCCTTGATCACTAGATCGAACACCACTTTTGTATTCCCGCCTGCTCTTTGATTATTAGCAATATATGCCAGCCATTAGTTGGATCTTTCAAAAAAATTGAAGGATGTTTCTCACGAATGGTCTGAGAGTGGTTATGTTTGTATTGTGTTTGTATTTGCCATGTATTTTTACCAACAACACACAATGATGGTCATTGCACATTTCCTTTCGCCAGCCAGGGCAACCCAACAGTCGAGGTGATGAAAGGCTGACCGCACCCCCACGGTACATGACCTAAACCATCAGAACCTGGGACTCCTGCTCGGAACAATTGAGGAGACTTGGGACATCTCGGCCGACCACATAGTCCAAATACCGGACAACTGAGCCCAACTGGATGCAACAAGAACTTAGGTGAACTATTTGAATGGTATCTTTTAGGAATTGTCTACAAGAAATTATGTTTGACCACACCCCCTAGGAAAAATAATCTGAACCGTCAGAAACGGGCATCCCCACTCGGAACCACAGGGGCAGAAAGAACTATACGAATCGACTAGTTGATGTACGGGCCATGGGCCACAGGAGAGCGTGATCAGCGAACATGTGCAGCATGCATGCAAACGGCCAGCCCACAAGGGTCAAAGTCATGGCAGACATGGGAAAAGACGTCATCTAAGTAGCCGCGATGATCAGAGGCCGGGCAGACATTGCAAAGCATTATGTCCGACAAGACCAAACGCTCGAAGGATGGGAAGACATGGCAGAATGCGCCGTCTGTCCAGACCGCATCATTCAAAGACTGAACTCACATCCCAAGATCAAAAGGTAGTGGCATGACCCGGTAACCCTCCAGCCAAGTGGGCAGGACGATAAGAGGTAGTGGCATGACCCGGCAATCCATTAGGAGAACAGAAGCAAAAGGAAGCCCAATGTTCGAATTGCGTTTGTATCAATGACTATCTAAAGGTTGTTTTTACCTATAAACTTATCGATGACCCGTTGTGCCCACCGAGCAAAAGTCTACCCCGACAAACAAGGCAAGTAAGTTATACGAAGAACCATCTAAGGAATGCATTTAGACACAATCCATTTACACACACATGGTGTCTCAACCCATTGCATAAGCGTCATACACATGCATAATTGCATAATCAGAGCATTAAGCATATAACTACAACATTAGCACCTAAAAACCATCGGTATTTCTTGCATGACACCAAGACAACATCACATGGCTAGTCTGCTTTACTCAATCTCCTCATACTTGCAGTATTGTCACCTTCAATGGATGGTCTATCCCTCATCATAGTTTTCGATGATGATAAATCCATCACTAACAACAGTTCCACCATGTTTGTGTTGGAAATATGCCCTAGAGGCAATAATAAAAGCATTATCATTATATTTCCTTGTTCATGATAATTGTCTTTTGTTCATGCTATAATTGTGTTATCCGGAAATCGTAATACATGTGCGAATAAATAGACACCAACATGTCCGTAGTAAGCCTCTAGTTGACTAGCTCGTTGATCAACAGATAGTCATGGTTTCCTGACTATGGACATTGAATGTCATTGATAACGAGATCACATCATTAGGAGAATGATGTGATGGACAAGACCCAATCCTAAACATAGCACAAGATCGTATAGTTCGTTTGCTAGAGTTTTTCCAATGTCAAGTATCCTTTCCTTAGACCATGAGATCGTGTAACTCCCGGATACCGTAGGAGTGCTTTGGGTGTGCCAAACGTCACAACGTAACTGGGTGACTATAAAGGTATACTACGGGTATCTCCGAAAGTTTCTATTGGGTTGACATGGATCAAGACTAGGATTTGTCACTCCGTATGACGGAGAGGTATCTCTAGGCCCACTCGGTAATGCATCATCATAATGAGCTCAAAGTGACCAAGTGTCTGGTCACGGGATCATGCATTACGGTACGAGTAAAGTGACTTGCCAGTAACGAGATTGAACAAGGTATTGGGATACCGACGATCGAATCTCGAGCAAGTAACGTACCGAATTGACAAAGGGAATTGCATACGGGGTTGCTTGAATCCTCGACATCGTGGTTCATCCGATGAGATCATCGAGGAGCATGTGGGAGCCAACATGGGTATCCAGATCCCGCTGTTGGTTATTGACCGGAGAGCCTTCTCGGTCATGTCTACATGTCTCCCGAACCCGTAGGGTCTACACACTTAAGGTTCGGTGACGCTAGGGTTGTAGGGATATGAATATGCAGTAACCCGAATGTTGTTCAGAGTCTCGGATGAGATCCCGGACGTCACGAGGAGTTCTGGAATGGTCCGGAGGTAAAGATTTATATATGGGAAGTTATCATACGGTCGCCGAAAAGGTTCGGGGGCATATCAGTATTGTACCGGGGCCACCGGAGGGGTTCCGGGGGTCCACCGGGAGGGGCCACCTCTCCCGAAGGGCCTTATTGGCTATATGAGGAAGGGATCCAGCCCAAAGTGGGCTGGGGCGCCACTTCCCCCTGGGGCCCATGCGCCTAGGGTGGGGGAAACCCTAAAGGGGGCGCCCCCTTGCTTGGGGGGCAAGCCCCCTCCCCTTGGCCGTCGCCCCCTAGGAGAATTCATCTCCTAGGGCCGGCGCCCCCCTAGGCCCCCTATATATAGTGGGAGGGAGGAAGGGCCTCATACCCTTGCCCCTGGCGCCTCCCTCTCCCCTCCAACACCTCCTCCTCCTCCATAGAGCTCGGCGAAGCCCTGTCGGAGTTCTGCATCTCCACCATCACCACGCCGTCGTGCTGCTGCTGGAGCCATCTTCCTCAACCTCTCCTTCCCCCTTGCTGGATCAAGAAGGAGGAGACGTCACGCTGACCGTACGTGTGTTGAACGCAGAGGTGCCGTCCGTTCGGTGCTAGGATCTCCGGTGATTTGGATCACGTTGAGTACGACTACCTCATCCCCGTTCTTTGAACGCTTCCGCTCGCGATCTACAAAGGTATGCAGATGCATCCAATCACTCGTTGCTAGATGAACTCATAGATGGATCTTGGTGAAACCGTAGGAAATTTTTTGTTTTCTGCAACGTTCCCCAACAGTGGCATCATGAGCTAGGTCTATGCGTAGTTCTCTTTGCACGAGTAGAACACAATTTGTTGTGGGCGTAGATGTTGTCAACTTTCTTGCTGCTACTAGTCTTATTTTGCTTCAGCGGTATTGTGGGATGAAGCAGCCCGGACCAACCTTACATGTACTCTTACGTGAGACCGGTTCCATCGACTAACATGCACTAGTTGCATAAGGTGGCTGTCGGGTGTCTGTCTCTCCCACTTTAGTTGGAGCGGATTCGATGAAAAGGGTCCTTATGAAGGGTAAATAGAAGTTGACAAATCACGTTGTGGCTTTCACATAGGTAAGAAAATGTTCTTGCTAGAACCCTATTGCAGACACGTAAAACTTGCAACAACAATTAGAGGACGTCTAACTTGTTTTTGCAGCAAGTGTTTTGTGATGTGATATGGCCAAAGTTGTGATGAATGATGAATGATATATATGTGATGTATGAGATGTTCATGTCATTGTAATAGGAATCACGACTTGCATGTCGATGAGTATGACAACCGGCAGGAGCCATAGGAGTTGTCTTTATTTTTTGTATGACCTGCGTGTCATTGAGAAACGCCATGTAAATTACTTTACTTTATTGCTAAACGTGTTAGCCATAGTAGTAGAAGTAATAGTTGGCGAGCAACTTCATGGAGACACGATGATGGAGATCATGGTGTCATGCCGGTGACAAGATGATCATGGAGCCCCAAGATGGAGATCAAAGGAGCTATGTGATATTTGCCATATCATGTCACTATTATTATTTGATTGCATGTGATGTTTATCATGTTTTTGCATCTTGTTTACTTAGAACGACAGTAGTAAATAAGATGATCCCTCATAATAATTTCAAGAAAGTGTTCCCCCTAACTGTGCACCGTTGCGATAGTTAGTTGTTTCGAAGCACCACGTGATGATCGGGTGTGATAGATTCCAACGTTCACATACAACGGGTGTAAGACAGATTTACACATGCAAACACTTAGGTTGACTTGACGAACCTAGCATGTACAGACATGGCCTCGGAACACAGAAGACCGAAAGGTCGAGCATGAGTCGTATAGAAGATACGATCAACATGAAGATGTTCACCGACGTTGACTAGTCCGTCTCACGTGATGATCGGACACGACCTAGTTAACTCGAATCATGTTATACTTAGATGACTGGAGGGATGTCTATCTGAGTGAGAGTTCATTGAATAATTTGATTAGATGAACTTAATTATCATGAACTTAGTCTAAAATATTTACAATATGTCTTGTAGATCAAATGGCCCACGTTGTCCTCAACTTCAATGCGTTCCTAGAGAAAACCAAGCTGAAAGACGATGGTAGCAACTATACGGACTGGGTCCGGAACCTGAGGATCATCCTCATAGCTGCCTAGAAAGATTATGTCCTACAAGCACCGCTAGGTGAAGCACCTGTTTTCCCTGCTGAACAAGACGTTATGAACGCTTGGCAGACACGTTCCGATGATTACTCCCTCGTTCAGTGCGGCATGCTTTACAGCTTAGAGTCGGGGCTCCAAAAACGTTTTGAGAGACACGGAGCATATGAGATGTTTGAAGAGCTGAAAATGGTTTTTCAAGCTTATGCCCGGGTCGAGAGATATGAAGTCTCCGACAAGTTCTTCAGCTGTAAGATGGAGGAAAATGGTTCTGTCAGTGAGCACATACTCACTATGTCTGGGTTACATAACCACTTGACTCAGCTGGGAGTTAATCTCCCGGATGACGCGGTCATTGACAGAATCCTCCAGTCGCTTCCACCGAGCTACAAGAGCTTTGTGATGAACTTCAATATGCAGGGGATGGAAAAGACCATTCCCGAAGTATTTGCAATGCTGAAATCAGCAGAGGTAGAAGTCAAAAAGGAACATCAAGTGTTGATGGTGAATAAAACCACTAAGTTCAAGAAAGGCAAGGGTAAGAAAAACTTCAAGAAGGACGGCAAGGGAGTTGCCGCGCCTGGCAAGCAAGCTGCCGGGAAGAAGCCAAAGAATGGACCCAAACCCGAGACTGAGTGTTTTTATTGCAAGGGAAGTGGTCACTGGAAGCGGAACTGCCCCAAATACTTAGCGGACAAGAAGGCCGGCATCACGAAAGGTATATGTGATATACATGTAATTGATGTGTACCTTACTAGTACTCGTAGTAGCTCTTGGGTATTTGATACCGGTGCAGTTGCTCACATTTGTAACTCAAAGCAGGAGCTGCGGAATAAGCGGAGACTGGCGAAGGACGAGGTGACGATGCGCGTCGGGAATGGTTCCAAGGTCGATGTGATCGCCGTCGGCATGCTACCTCTACATTTACCTACGGGATTAGTTTTGAACCTCAATAATTGTTATTTAGTGCCAAGTTTGAGCATGAACATTGTATATGGATCTCGTTTAATACGAGATGGCTACTCATTTAAATCCGAGAATAATGGTTGTTCTATTTATATGAGAGATATGTTTTATGGTCATGCTCCGATGGTGAATGGTTTATTCTTAATGAATCTCGAGTGTAATGCTACACATATTCATAGTGTGAATACCAAAAGATGTAAGATTGATAATGATAGTCCCACATACTTGTGGCACTGCCGCCTTGGTCACATAGGTGTCAAACGCATGAAGAAGCTCCATGCAGATGGACTTTTAGAGTCTCTTGATTACGAATCATTTGACACGTGCGAACCATGCCTCGTGGGTAAAATGACCAAGACTCCATTCTCAGGAACAATGGAGCGAGCAACCAACTTATTGTAAATCATACATACTGATGTGTGCGGTCCAATGAGTGTTGAGGCTCGAGGTGGCTATCGTTATGTCCTCACCCTCACTGATGACTTGAGTAGGTATGGGTATATCTATTTAATGAAACACAAGTCTGAGACCTTTGAAAAATTCAAGGAATTTCAGAGTGAGGTTGAGAATCAACATGACAGGAAAATCAAGTTCTTGCGATCAGATCGTGGAGGAGAATACTTGAGTCACGAATTTGGTACATACTTAAGAAAATGCGGAATAGTTTCACAACTAACGCCGCCTGGAACACCTCAGCATAATGGTGAGTCCGAACGTCGTAATCGCACTCTATTAGATATGGCACGATCTATGATGTCTCTTACCGACTTACCGCTATCATTTTGGGGCTATGCTTTAGAGACTGCCGCATTCACTTTAAATAGGGCTCCGTCGAAATCCGTTGAGACGACACCGTATGAATTATGGTTTGGGAAGAAACCTAAGTTGTCGTTTCTAAAAGTTTGGGGATGCGATGCTTATGTCAAGAAACTTCAACCTGAAAATCTCGAACCCAAATCGGAAAAATGCGTCTTCATAGGATACCCTAAAGAAACTATTGGGTATACCTTCTACCTCAGATCCGAAGGCAAGATCTTTGTTGCCAAGAATGGATCCTTTCTAGAGAAAGAGTTTCTCTCGAAAGAAGTAAGTGGGAGGAAAGTAGAACTTGATGAAGTATTACCTCTTGAACCGGAAAATGGCGCAACTCAAGAAAATGTTCCTGAGGTGCCTGCACCGACTAGAGAGGAAATTAATGATGATAATCATGAAACTTCAGATCAAGTTGCTACTGAACTTCGTAGGTCCACAAGGACACGTTCCGCACCAGAGTGGTACGGCAACCCTGTCTTGGAAATCATGTTGTTAGACAACGGTGAACCTTCGAACTATGAAGAAGCTATGGCGGGCCCGGATTCCGACAAATGGCTAGAAGCCATGAAATCCGAGATAGGATCCATGTATGAAAACGAAGTATGGACTTTGACTGACTTGCCCGTTGAGCGGCGAGCCATAGAAAATAAATGGATCTTTAAGAAGAAGACAGACGCGGATGGTAATGTGACCATCTATAAATCTCGGCTTGTCGCTAAGGGTTATCGACAAGTTCAAGGGGTTGACTACGATGAGACTTGCTCACCGGTAGCGAAGCTAAAGTCCGTCTGAATCATGTTAGCAATTGCCGCATTCTATGATTATGAGATATGGCAAATGGACGTCAAGACGGCATTCCTTAATGGTTTCCTTAAGGAAGAATTGTATATGATGCAGCCAGAAGGTTTTGTCGATCCTAAGAATGCTGACAAGGTGTGCAAGCTCCAACGCTCGATTTATGGGCTGGTGCAAGCATCTCGGAGTTGGAACTTTTGCTTTGATGAGATGATCAAAGCATTTGGGTTTACGCAGACTTATGGAGAAGCCTGCGTTGACAAGAAAGTGAGTGGGAGCTCTGTAGCATTTTTCATATTATATGTAGATGACATACTTTTGATGGGAAATGATATAGAACTCTTGGACAACATTAAGGCCTACTTGAATAAGAGTTTTTCAATGAAGGACCTTGGAGAAGCTGCATATATATTAGGCATCAAGATCTATAGAGATAGATCAAGACGCCTCATAGGTCTTTCACAAAGCACATACCTTGATAAGATATTGAAGAAGTTCAATATGGATCAGTCTAAGAAGGGGTTCTTGCCTGTGTTGCAAGGTGTGAAATTGAGCTCAGCTCAATGTCCGACCACAGCAGAAGATATAGAAGAGATGAGCGTCATCCCCTATGCCTCAGCCATAGGTTCTATTATGTATGCCATGCTGTGTACCAGATCTGATGTAAACCTTGCCGTAAGTTTGGTAGGTATGTACCAAAGTAATCCCGGCAAGGAACACTGGACAGCGGTCAAGAATATCCTTAAGTACCTGAAAAGGACTAAGGAAATGTTTCTCATTTATGGAGGTGATGAAGAGCTTGTCATAAAGGGTTACGTCGACGCTAGCTTCGACACAGATCTGGATGACTCTAAGTCACAAACCAGATATGTGTATATTTTGAATGGTGGGGCAGTAAGCTGGTGCGGTTGCAATTAGAGCGTCGTGGCGGGATCTACATGTGAAGCAGAGTACATGGCAGCCTCGGAGGCGGCACATGAAGCAATTTGGGTGAAGGAGTTCATCACCGACCTAGGAGTCATACCCAATGCGTCGGGGCCAATCAAACTCTTCTGTGACAACACTGGAGCTATTGCACTTGCCAAGGAGCCCAGGTTTCACAAGAAGACCAGGCACATCAAGCGTCGCTTCAACTCCATTCGTGAAAATGTTCAAGATGGAGACATAGATATTTGTAAAGTACATACGGACCTGAATGTAGCAGATCCGTTGACTAAACCTCTCCCTAGAGAAAAACATGATCAACACCAGAATTCCATGGGTGTTCGATTCA
The DNA here is from genome assembly GCA_034509565.1 of Triticum monococcum. Classification (NCBI taxonomy): domain Eukaryota; kingdom Viridiplantae; phylum Streptophyta; class Magnoliopsida; order Poales; family Poaceae; genus Triticum; species Triticum monococcum. Next base: position 133,899,694 of record CM067847.1, read on the forward strand.
TCATAATGTAACTAGATTATTGACTCTAGTGCAAGTGGGAGACTGTTGGAAATATGCCCTAGAGGCAATAATAAAAGCATTATTATTATATTTCCTTGTTCATGATAATTGTCTTTTGTTCATGCTATAATTGTGTTATCCGGAAATCGTAATACATGTGTGAATAAAAAGACACCAACATGTCCCTAGTAAGCCTCTAGTTGACTAGCTCGTTGATCAACAGATAGTCATGGTTTCCTGACTATGGACATTGAATGTCATTGATAATGAGATCACATCATTAGGAGCATGATGTGATGGACAAGACCCAATCCTAAACATAGCACAAGATCGTATAGTTCGTTTGCTAGAGTTTTTCCAATGTCAAGTATCCTTTCCTTAGACCATGAGATCGTGTAACTCCGGATACCGTAGGAGTGCTTTGGGTGTGCCAAACGTCACAACGTAATTGGGTGACTATAAAGTTATACTACGGGTATCTCCGAAAGTTTCTGTTGGGTTGACATGGATCAAGACTGGGATTTGTCACTCCGTATGACGGAGAGGTATCTCCGGGCCCACTCGGTAATGCATCATCATAATGAGCTCAAAGTGACCAAGTGTCTGGTCACGGGATCATGCATTACGATACAAGTAAAGTGACTTGCCAGTAACGAGATTGAACAAGGTATTGGGATACCGACGATCGAATCTCGGGCAAGTAACGTACCGATTGACAAAGGGAATTGTATACGGGGTTGCTTGAATCCTCGACATCGTGGTTCATCCAATGAGATCATCGAGGAGCATGTGGGAGCCAACATGGGTATCCAGATCCCGCTGTTGGTTATTGACCGGAGAGCCTTCTCGGTCATGTCTACATGTCTCCCGAACCCGTAGGGTCTACACACTTAAGGTTCGGTGACGCTAGGGTTGTAGGGATATGAATATGCAGTAACCCGAATGTTGTTCGGAGTCTCGGATGAGATCCCGGACGTCACGAGGAGTTCCAGAGGTAAAGATTTATATATGGGAAGTTATCATACGGTCACCGGAAAGGTTCGGGGGCATATCGGTATTGTACCGGGGCCACCGGAGGGGTTCCGGGGGTCCACCGGGAGGGGCCACCTCTCCCGGAGGGCCTTATGGGCTGTATGAGGAAGGGATCCAGCCCAAAGTGGGCTGGGGCACCACTTCCCCCTAGGGCCCATGCGCCTAGGGTGGGGGAAACCCTAAAGGGGGCGCCCCCCTTGCTTGGGGGGCAAGCCCCCTCCCCTTGGCCGCCGCCCCCTGGGAGATTGCATCTCCTAAGGCCGGTGCCCCCCTAGGCCCCCTATATATAGTGGGAGGGAGTAAGGGCCTCATACCCTTGCCCCTGGCGCCTCCCTCTCCCCTCCAACACCTCCTCCTCCTCCATAGAGCTCGGCGAAGCCCTGTCGGAGTTCTGCATCTCCACCATCACCACGCCGTCGTGCTGCTGCTGGAGCCACCTTCCTCAACCTCTCCTTCCCCCTTGCTGGATCAAGAAGGAGGAGACGTCACGCTGACCGTACGTGTGTTGAACGCGGTGGTGCCGTCCGTTCGGTGCTAGGATCTCCGGTGATTTGGATCACGTCGAGTACGACTACCTCATCCCGTTCTTTGAACGCTTCCGCTCGCGATCTACAAAGGTATGTAGATGCATCCAATCACTCGTTGCTAGATGAACTCATAGATGGATCTTGGTGAAACCGTAGGAAATTTTTTGTTTTCTGCAACGTTCCCCAATAGTTTGACTAGTCAATGTTTCTCACATACGGGTTGTGACAACCCAAGACTGAGACCCCCATTAGTTTCTATTATCTTCATGCTTGCATGCTATATAATGTGTGTTTCATTTTTTTTGCATCATGCATCATAATCATCATTGCTTTGTTGTGGCACATTTAATTGTGTTCTAATCTTGTGTGATACTCCTTCTCACCTTCATCTTGCCTCTTGCCTCTTGCTCTTGCCACCAAACCAACTCAACCACCATCTAGTCCAAAACCCCATCCTAGTTTCTTTTCTTTCATTTTATCTATTTATCTCAAGTGACATTTTTCCTTATTCCAATAAATGTTCACTATATTCCTAAAACCCCTATGACCGACTCCACCAAGTTTTACTCGTTTGCAAATGTTATGGGAAGATTCAAAATTCATTCTCAAGTTTGAATAAAATTCAAGCTTGGTTTAATTTGTAGTTTTTGAAATTGTCATGGCATTTTCTAAATCGGGCATAAATCCAGGACTCTAGAAATATCTCCATCTCTGCCAAATTCCATCTCTACCCTTGCTTTTATTTTCTCGCGAGTTTTTCGTTTGAAGAAAAGAGAAAAACGAAAGAATTAGAGGAGAGAGAAGCCTAGGCTACAGCCCAACTTACCTCCTGGCCATGCAACCCACTTACCTCTGAGCCAAAGCCATCCCACCAGCATTGACCCCCCTCTGTTTCATCGCCTTCTCCCTGTATAGTAGAGCATCTAGAGGAGCCACGCCGACAGCAGCGTTGATTTGATGATCGGAGCTCCTCCCTAGAGCCTATAAACATGCCATACTCGTCGCCCTAATCCTAGCCTCTCCATTCTCTTAATCCTCCCACCGCCGCCTGCATAGGTAAGGACACCCATGCGCTTGTTGACGCCTTGGTCGTGTAGAGCTCGAGCTAGGGTTTGCCTTTTCAAAAAAAATCTAGATGACTACATTATGTAACGGTGGGAGTATATAATTTCGTGGTTTAGTAAAATGAGAGCAAGTACTAGAAAATTTCAATGGATTTAAATATGAGAATCTCAACTCATAACCCCTACAAATTTGATTCTAATATTCAAAATCTCCTCTGGCAGAAAAATTCAAAACTATGTTTGAACCCCGCTGCACCATTTTTTTAATCTCTATTCGCTGAACATTTTCTATGACGCTAAAAATCATCGTAGAATATGCACATACCTAGTGACGGTCACATGCGTCAGCTAAAATCAGGCAAGAACTTCATCGTAGTTTCCCAGGGCAGTACTCTAGGAGGAAATGAGTTGGGACAAAAAACCATCACGGAAAATGATCTTAGGTGATCACTTTTTTGCCTGTCACTAGAATTTTTGTCACAAAACAGCACACATTTTGTAGTGTTTGCCTCCGACCTAGTTCCCTGCATGGAAGACACGTTGCCTGAGCCTTTCGGTGATGTCTGAACACCATCTACAATGGGATTCAGCGAGCCAATGGCATTTGCTCCATGTCTCTGTTTAGGAGGTTGCTTCATCCATGCCTTATCACCACCATTCACCTCATCACAATCTAGGAGGTGCACTATATACTTAAAACAACCTCTCGACATCATCGTCTTCATTTTATCCCACCACATGGGCATAGTCTCTGCCATTTTCTAGTGTTCCTTTCTTCATGCCTATTGGGTCCAGCAAACACACCTTATCATCTGCCATGTTGCCCTCTTAAAGCGGTGGAATACAAACAAATGCCTTAAATCTCTGCAAGAGAAAAAAATAATTGGATTATTTTCAGTAGGTAAGAGAAAGGCAAAGGAAAAAAAGAGAAGACACATCCGGATACTAACTCTCATGCCCTCATTTTTGGACGAGTACAAAACAATGCGGGGACCTAATCGGAACTCTAGGACTTCCACTTCACCAGGGAAGGTTCCATTTCTTCCAGTGTCTTCTGATCGTAGTAGGCTTTCACCATCGCAGTCAAATCCTCGTACATCAGACATTCCCTTGTGCGGAGCAGTTGGATCCGCCTACCCATCCAACTAACCAAGATATGTTTGCTAGCAAGGCTGCTTTTCGCAAGGGCCTCCACTACCCCATCAAGGATTTGTGTCTCCTCAAATGCCTTGAGATCCATCAGCTCGCCCCAAGACCTCCACTGCACATGTCGATTACACAAGAATGGTCGCACCCCCATCTTCTCGCCGCCAATCAAGGTGTCGGGAAAGTAGAACCAACCTTGCTGCCATATCTTCACAGAGCCAGGCGACCACAGATCAAAGTATTTTTCATTTCCCACACTTGTATGAGAGTACAACCACACTCTCATAGATGGTCGTCGTACTGCGTGCCTTTAAATGGAAGTACTTCCTCACAAGCCAAGATGCAGCTGAGTCCCCAATAAACACTGACAAAATGCAATGAAGAGAACAATGAGGATTCCATTAGGGACAAGGTGATGCAGCTAGAGGACATAGAAGAAGACTAATCCACAAAATAAATCATGAAGGGATAGAGACATCCCTCGCAGCACGAAAGGAAGCAACACCACTTGCTCGGCATCCTGAGGCACCAACAAGACCTCTATGGTTGAGGAATGCCCCTAGTTCTGGCATGCCAAGCAGCCACCGCCTGCGATGAAATGTAGCCAAGCATGGCGAGCTTATTTAGTTTCACTTGATCACCAGTGAAGGCAGCCACTTCCCTTGGTGGCACTGGGTGAGTAGGCGGGCTTTCTAGATCCAGCACCCTTGTCGGCTAACCTAACGAAATCAGTTGTGGCCTTCTGTTTCTTGCCTACACGCGACAACTAAGGTGGCAGGACTCGGCTAGCCTGGAAGTATATTATGGGCGAAAGGCAGAAGGGGAAGTGTCGAAGAAAAATATGGGGAAAACACAAAAGCAAAAGTATCATGCATCACCGCATATTATAAACCATAAATAACATAGGCAGAGGGTTAGCGACAAGGAGGCGCCGTCCCAAACATAATGATGTCGGGTGAGTGCCCAACCCGTCCGCCATGTGGTCCCATCGAACTTTCTCGGCAGTTGATACGTGCGACCAAAGGGTAGGCCCATGAACATGATCCCCCGCATGACTGTGGCACTCGTAGCAAACTTTTCCAGCGAAGCTGCTCGTACAGCCACTCCTCGTAGCCTTATGACCATCTACTTGCCCATACCGACTCGTCCGCCGCCACTTACTTTTGTATCTGTCTAAAAATATTGGTCCACTCTTCTTATGTTAACTCGATGTTTCACACGCACATTCGTAGCACATTAAGCTGAGTGCATATGCAACAGGGTATTCGGACAAGACATGCACAACTGACTGTCACACACCGAGGCAGGTGCCTGTCTTGTGCAAGCAAACATGGCCTAGGATGACACAAACGACACTGATAGGCCGACCAGGCCTCACTCGGATCAAGCGGGACAACGCATGAGAAGGTGCATGCAACTTCCCATGCCATCCCAAGCCAGAGCAAAGACCAAGGAGCATGAAGCACCCTTCTCTCTCGACACATGCACCGACCAACCCAATGTTCCTTTTCTTAACACTCCCAAGCTAGGCCATGAGGAAACCGGAAGAGTGAAGCTAACGTACAACTTAGAACATGTTAATAGAAGGATTCAACATTGGGATAGCCAAACAAAACACTCTCTAATCAGTTACTCCACCTCTTAGATGGTCAGCAACAACAACTTGACATGCATTGAAAAGCAAGAGCGCGCGGTCGTCGGCCCCTATCACTAGTACAGAACCCCCATATTAGCTGCGTGCAACACGGCGCACTAGCCACATTCGGGTGCCATGCCGCCAGTACGACACGGGTGCTAAGGTACTATTAGCAGTGTGTGGCTTGCACACGGCTAATATGTTACCACTAGCATAGTGCATTGCGCATCTGACTATTATGTTACTAGCTAGTGGTGTTTGTACCACGTGCATGCTGCTAGGCTATCTGACACTAGTGACACGTGGTCAACGCAAACGCGGCCGATGGAAGGGAAAACATGTAGCATGCCCGCAGCTCACATGCTGCTAGTCTATTAACTCATAGGTAGCGTGCATCCTTGAGAACACGCTGCTAGTTTGTTTTGCGGGGCAAAGAAAATACTGGCACGACAACATTTTTTGCTGCCTTGGCAGCACTTGCACAATTCATAAGTATAGAAATATGAAAAGTATTATGCAATTAAATAATGAAGGTTATCATGTAACACATTTACATGAATCCAAGTTGCAACATATGCATATACATGTTCAATTCACATAATACATTTAAGTCATTGAGTTACAAGCATATGCATTTCACATCCCAAATTCGTAAAAGGACTGGGCATTTCATAGTGGTAGCTCGATCATGGGGCAAAGAACCAGAACTGTTGAAGTTGGAGTCGATGAATCTAAAAAGAATAATGTGAGCATGCATAGACACCAAATTAACATAACACATGAACCTATATAAGAAGATTACATAGCAAATGATGCCAACATTTAAGGAACAAAGGGATAATTTTCTACCATGGCGTTATCTGTGAGCCAAAGGGCTCATTTTGCTATCATGCTAGAGTCATCATGATTTATGGAATTTATTAAGTTCTGACTGACACAAAAGGTATGGTAAGTCTACCAAGTCTAGTTTAGAACAAGGTTTTCAACACGAACATTGTTGTTCTAGAAAAGACCTTTGTTTTTCTAGAAAAGACCATTGTTTTCTAGAAAATAACATGAGTAAATGGTTAGTGTCCTTCATTTCATGCACGTCGTCGATTCAAGCTAGTCGCTATGTTGTCGGTTTTGTCGATACCATTGCTAGTCAAGGGGTTCATAGTACATCTCGGCGTTGCTGATGATAGTGTTGTTGATGATGGTCGCAAGGGCGCTCTGGATCCATCTAAACTCTACTCGACTATCAACTAGTCTAATAATAGCAAGGGTTTACCCCCTGCCCCATTGGTGACATCGCCCTTTCTTGTGAAGGATGTATGCTTCCGCGTGTAATCAACTATATGGTTCATGACATAGTAGATAGACAAAAAACTTCTCTCGGTTTGTTGTTGCACGCAACAAAAGATTGTATTGTGGGCGAAGCATACCAAGACCAAGATGTTTTTTCTTTTTGAAATATGGGTTTATCGCTCCTGCTACCCTGGTTTCAAACTCTAAGAGACCTTCATCCAAAACCAACTTCAATTTGGTGCAGTCTTTCTTGATCTTTTGATTCGAATCCAAGACATAAGAATTGCAAGTCTTTGGGGATAGAACGAAGTGATATATATATATCACTACTAGGAGAAACATTATAGAAGCGTGGGATAATGGTAGCAATAGCGTCGTGTAATGCCCCGGACACACATGCCGGTGGTTGTCACTCCTGGTGGGATCTAGACTGGCCCCACAGATCAATACTAGTATTTTCTGCGCACTTTGCCCTCACTCGTGCGCACCCGGGAGCAACTTCCCAGTTGGTCACCCATCCTGAAACTACTCCAAGCTGAGCATGCTTAACTTCGGATTCTGTCTGAATGGGCTCCCGGAAAAGAAGGAATTCCTTATTGATATGAGTAGTCTATCATCCCTAATAAGCCTGACTATCACATACACCCCCACTCAAAGGAACCGATGTCCTCGTCGGGCCAGAGGAACGTTCCCTCTTGGCACATACGTCTGTGAATCCAGTCCGGCACATGTGCCATGCCGTGTGCCATGACGGGTGACAAACGTCATGCATAACATGGTCGTGCACTTGTTCGCAAACATCCATGTAACCGCGAGGGTCGGCTCTGATACCAACTTGTAACGCCCCGGACACACCCGCCGGTGGTCGTTACTCCTGGCGGGATCTAGACTGGCCTCACATATCAATACTAGTCTTTTCTGCGCACTTTGTCCTCACTCGTGGGCACCCGCATCCTGAAACTACTCCAAGCTGAGCACGCTTAACTTAGGAGTTATGTCCGAATGGGCTCCTGGAAAAGAAGGAATTCACTATTGATATGAGTAGTCTATCATCCCTAATAAGCTTGACTATCACACGTCGGGCCTGAACCAGCGCTACAGGTTAGTCTGTAGTAGTAGCGCTAGCGTGCCACCCAGTGCTACTGCTAAGTTGTCCCCTGCTCACCCATCAGGGCTACCCGTAGTAACACGTTTGACAAAAAGCAGCGCTACTGCTAATATTATAACAGTAGCGCGTGTCCAGGGCACACCGCTACCATTATGTGTGCACAATGCTAGCAGGTGGGGGCCATTTAACAGCAGCGATGGCCCCTGACATGGCACTATTGCTATGTCCTTTAGCAGTAGCGCTGGCACCTAACTCGCGCTGCTAGGCGTAGCTATCACCTTTTCCCACCCTCCCCTCCCCATTTCCCCTCTCCCTCATCTACCTCCCTCACTTGGTTCATTTAATTTTTTTCTCTTCCTTCTCATACCTCTCTTCTCTCATTAATGCCCCCTCCACGATCTCCTCTGTTGATGGCCTCTTCCTCTCTTCCTCACTTTATTTGTCTCTCCCTCCTTCCCTTTCCCCACTCCTATATTTGTCTCACTAGCTAGCTCTCTCTCCCTACCCATTATTTAGGTAGAGCATCTCCTCCCAACTAGATCTACCCATTTTAGAAGTAAGCCATCTTTGTCCACTTTCGATGATCCCTATATATAGGTAGCGACACCGGCCTCATCTATCGTGTGGTCGATCTCTCTCTCTCTCGGGATAGGTGAGTAAAAAGTTGTGCTTTGCAAGAATGGAAATATGTGTGTTTGTGTTATGATGGCAATTGTGCGTGTGGCATGACTTGCCGCCTATGTGTATTTGTTGAATTGTGCGTGACATGATTTGCTTATGTTTTCTGAAATGTCGATTTATTTCTGTTTTGGCGACTTTCGGGAAAAATCTATATGCCCTATTTTTAGGGAAGGTTAGTGGAAGGGTGTTGGAAAGATGGTTGCAATCCACGGTGCACGGCATGTATGCAAATAGCCGGATTGGGATTTTATGTCCGTGTAGAAGATGCAACGGCATCATCATGTTGGACCCCTTTGAGAGTGGCAGTTTGAAGGTGCATCTGCTCATGCATGGTTTCATGAATGGATATGCTCGGTGGATAAGTGAAGATGATGATGGGGACATCCACATGGTAGGCAATAACAACATGGGGCTAGACGAAGAGATGACGATGATGGACCCGAAGATGAGGGCGCCGGACATGGTGGCAGAGAAGAGGTCGGACACGACAGAGAAGAAGAAGACACGCTGCAGTCTTTGTTGCTACTAAGTTCAGTCGTGCAGAACCCTCATGTTCGAGACCTGCTTCGCAAGAATAGGACTAGCGACAGAGTTGCTTATAGAGAGGAGGCCAAGCTGGCGCAACTGGAGGTAGACTCAAAGACTCCATTGTATGACGGTTGCGATCTCGACGTGACCCGCTTGAGTTTCGCGCTTGAACTTCTAAAGACGAAGGTAAAAAAAGAATGGACAAACGCAAGCCTCGATGAGCATTTGAAGTATCTACATAATAAAGTTCTTCCCGGTGGGAACCTGTGTCCTACTAGTGTTGTTGAGGCCAAGAAGGTCGTGTGCTCTCTTGATCCACCACACATTAGATACCATGCATGCATCAATGATTGCATCATTTATCGAAAGGAGCACACGGAAAAACCAGTTGTCCGGTGTGCAATGCTTCTCGATACAAGAAGGCCGAAAAGAAATCTCCTCAGAAAGTTGTAAGGTACTTATCGATCACTCCCCGTCTACAACGTTATTTCATTAATCCTAAGTGAGCAAAGCTCATGTGCTGGCACACGGAGAGGGTGAAGCCCGACAAGGGAGATGATCCGAAGCTGAGACACCTCGCAGATGCTAGCCAGTGGAGAGCATTCAACACCGAATAATGGTATTTCAAATATGATGCAAGGAACATCGTGCTTGGCACGAGTAACGATGGCATGAATCTATTTGGCAACCAGAAGACCAACCATAACACATGGCTCATGTTTGTATGGATGTACAACCTCCCCCACTGGTTGTGCATGAAGTCAAAGTACATACACATGAGCATGTTGATTCAAGGGCCAAAACAACCGGGAAATAATATTAATCTGTATCTGGGGCTACTGAAAGAGGAGTTAGACACATTATGGAAAACACCGGCCAAGACATGGGATGCTAGCAACAGTGAATATTTCTATATGAGAGTCGCGTTGATGACGACGGTGCACAACTATATCGGTTACGGATATGTCATAGTCCAGGTGTGCCACGGATATTGCAGATGCACCAGGTGCATGGATGATACAATGTCTCAACCGCTAACGAAAGATGGCGAGTCTAGAAAATCATGTACATGGGGCATCGAAGATGGCTCGAGAAGGATGACCCGTGGAGAAACCATGGAGATCTATTCAATGGTGAGGTTAACCATCTAGGACCTACACGTAAGAGGAGCGACGCCGAAATCGGTGAGTTATTGTTGAAAAACTGGGAACAGTGCCCCACGATGGGAATAATGAAAAAGGCGCCAGAGCCACTGCTGAAGGTATGGAAAACGAGTTTGTTTTCTGGGACTTGGAGTATTGGCCCAAACTCGACATGCCTCATTACCTTGTTCAAATGCATATCATGAATAATGTCATGGAGATCTTGCTTCCAACATTGACGAACATGCCGGACAAGACCAAGAAGAGACTTGGTAGATTTGACATCATGGCAGTTCTTCACATGCTGCCCTGTAAAAAGTCAGAGGAGACGGAGACGGAGATGGGGGACATGGGCAAAAAAGTAAACAAGAAGGAGGAGAATTACTGGCCCCCCTTCTTGCTTCACCTAAAGTTCGAAGGAGATCGATCAATTCTTCAAGTGTCTTACCGGAATCAAAGTTAGTTTCGGTTACTGTGGGAAGATAAGTAGATTTCTAGACACCAAGAAGAAAAGGTTCAGCGGGATGAAGTATCATGACTGTCATGTGATGATGACGCAGATCCTTCCGGTTCCCTTAGAGGGATACTAGACAAGCACGTTTGTGAGACGCTTACTGGTCTCTGTAACTTTTTCGAAGTTATCTCTTGAAAGTCGATCAGTGTGAAGCAGCTCTGAAGGCTATAGGAAGAGACCGTTGTCTAAATGATCTTGAGATTTACTTCCCGCTCGTGTTCTTTGACGTCTTGTGCATCCATGTGCCCACGTTGTGGGCTACATCATCAACCTAAGGCCGCCATTCCTTCACAGGATGATGACATTCGAGAGGATGAATGGGGTCATCAAAGGATTCATTCGTAACATGTCTCGTTCGGATGGAAGCATCGTCCAGGGCTATCTGACCCAAAAGTGCATCTCCTTTTTCGAGAATTATCTAGGTGTCGAAAACCATGTTGTTGGTTTGCCCGTCAACAAGCACCTTAGGAGTCTCGGAGGAGAAGGTCACACGAACGGGCGGAGGGAATTGCATGTGGACCATAAGGGTCGATGCAACGACTTTGACAGAGCAAACTTAGTAGTGCTGCAGCACCTGGATGTGGTAGAGCCATCAGAGCCTGAGAAAGCGCGCAAATGCTATGGCAATCAAATAGAATGCATCCTACGGGAAACCGACAGCATTAACGATGATGCCTTAAGGAAGATACCAAATATGGAGCACTTCCTCCTGACGAAGTTGCACCAGCGATTCCTGTTCCCCGACCGGGATGATACAAAAGCTTCATGGCTAGACAAATCCATGAAGAAGATAAACAACAGAGCCATGGGCAATTTTAACGTGTTGTCCACCTAGAAAGTAGGGGTGAAACGAGCGATCGCCAAAAAAGTACCCTAGACCAAGATTGTTAAGGAAAATAAGACAATTTTGGAAGAGCAATTTGAAATATTCAAGGCGACTTGCGCTGCCAAAGTTGTCAAGGAAAAGTCGGAGTACATGAACGAGCTTCGAATAAGGAACACGGGGGACCACCGCCTCAAAAGCATGGTTACTTGGGCAAGAGGCACATATGGCCTAAGGAGGACGTAGAACATGAAAGTTTGCGGCTCCTAGACCCCTTGGCGGTGTTCACCGTCCCGCATGAGCATGACTTCATCATGGCTAGGTACACTTGGGACCCGGTAAATAAGGTTTTTAAAACGGACGCGCCCACGAGGGAGTTCATGAGACTACTAGTACTTATTATTTTACCAGCTTATTTTACCTTCTAATCAATTCGACTACACGTTTAGTCACATTTGTAAATGATCCATGTTCCATTTGCAGGAAGAGTAACACAGGCTTGCAGTCGAAAGGGACTTGTCGTTTGAGTCGTCGGTGAGCCCCAAGTGGGACACCCCTTTCAACCGGTCCTTGAACATAATGAAAGGACTCCCGATGGACAAGAAGTTGTCGTATGGACGTGTGCACGCCGTCAGAGACGATGCCACATGGAAGTATTACTACCATGAGGAGGTGGAAGAGAGAAGGCAGAGACGGAAGTTAAATGAAGTGAACATCAACAAGAAGGTTGCGATTCTGGTTGAGAAGAAAACAGTTGGGACCAAAGAAGCGATACGATCTGAGTTGGTCCGCGAGGCAGTCAATGCAGCGTTAGCAGCCTCCAGATATGAATTTGTAACTTCGGTTGATAGCTTGATTCCGGCTATTAACGAATGGACGAAGCAAAATCTAGATAAAGGGGCAGCAGATTTTCCCTTCCCCAACTACGTCGAGAGCAACTCAGAGAACGTCGCGCCAGCACCTGATCACGCAACCGCACATGCTCCTACACCTGCTCATAGCAGTCCACCGCCCGTCTCTAGCGTTCTTGGCGGGGCTTTGTCTTTGGCTGAGCCCGACGCCCTCATGGTAACAACGTGTCACGCCGGCCCTCTTCAACATATATATAATCTTCTGTTTATGTTGCCTTTTGGATGTCTGACGTCACAGACATGTCTTCGTGGGCCGACGAGACCCTGTGCACCATATTGTACACCATCAACAGCCAGAAGGTGGGCGTGGGAAAGGCAATGGTAGTGAAGCCGAAGGAATGCTCATTCCATAGCCGACTGTTGCCCCATGGCGTCTTCAAGGTTTCCCTGGCCAATGTCAAGGCGAACCACGAGAGTTTGGCTCCTCCGTGACGGTGAGACCCCACCGCGGCTTGGTGATTGCAAGAGTTGGATGTTGTTGTGGTCTTAGAGTCTCCTAAGTGTGGAGGAGGCCGGGAGCACACCAATGACAACGCCTCAACAAGGTATGAAGATCACCCCACCTACCCAATTAACGACGCCTGCCATATCGGGTGATAGCGGACAACGTGAGGAAGAGGCTCCATTAGTGGTTGATGACGTCACCCCCATCGAAGAAGAAATTGATGATGTCATGGACGAGGATGATGACCCTCTTCGGTTTTCTCAATACCGGCTATGACGACAGAGGATTGGTGGCTCAGCAGTATGACTCAGGCTATGAGCGTGATGAGTTGATGACTGATTTGTCGGTGCAGGTACATCTTAAGGCTGATAGCAAGAAGTCACTCTTCATGCAAACCTCGCAGGACACGCCTCCAGATGCTGCCTCAACCCAGCATCAACAACGTGAGGGCTGTGCAGTGCTAAGCTCGACAACATTGGGGGTGGTGGTCAGGGATGTTATGTCAGGCCCACTTCCGCTACCCAAGAAGCATAGGAAGAGACCGAAGAAAGGCCCTACTAGCACCAGAGCTGCTTCTATGAGCCAGAGGCCTCCGCAGCCTCGGTTGCAAACAGTGTACCTATCAAAAGTGCGCCAAAATTCCATGTCGCCGGTGATCTAATCCTACCTGAGGCAGTGCTAGAGGGCATAGACGATGATCTAAGCAGACTTCATGACGATGTGCTGTCGAGAGAGAAAAGCCTTTGCATCAAAAAATTCAAGATAACCACTCTACGCGGTTAACGTGCCGCATCAAAGGCTATACGTCCAGACATTCCTCCTAGATAAGTTCTTCCTTTGATTTGATTACCTCTTCGACATGTTTCACATGACAAACTTGAATTTTATGTCTCGCCGCCTTTATGCCATGTACATGAACTACATCATCAGGTGCGACTAAATATCCTATATCTTAGTCGCAAACCCGTACTTTATGCACGAGGGCTTCTTGACAGTCTGCCTAGAGCATCGTGAATATGCGAGGAACTACATCGCCGACTTGATGGTCGCCAATAAGGACAAGGAGACGATTCTCCTGCCTTATCATCCCATGTAAGTGATCCGCAGATATCCTTTGTGACACATATACAATTTTGTAAATTTTAATCATTCCTTTGAGGGGTGCATCGCTAATTTGAGGTGTACTTATTTTGTGCAGTGAGGAGCGCGCCGTCCTCATCATTCTTTACACCCGATTCTCCCATGTACTTATTTTGTACTTGGACTTGTCAAAGAACATAAAGAAAAAGGATTACACACACATAAAGAGTGTTCTCAACAGTGCTACCATAAGCTACGACCATGGGGTGGCGATATCATGGTCAAGAAGACAAAGAATCATGCGCCGTGTTTCGGCCATAAGACCGACTTCTGCTACATCCAGCAATCGAATGATAGTCCCAGTGATGGATTCTACGTCATCCACCACATGCTGGAGTACAGAAGGGATCGACAACAAAAACTTCGCATGTCACCTACTTTCGGTAATGCCAACATTTTGCAATGGTCCAAGAAACTAGGAAACATACTGGATCATTGACTCCGAGCTGAGTTCTATCACATCCAGCATGAACTTGCCCTAATCATCATGAAGGAGGTCAAATATAAAATAGGGATGTTCTTCGAAGGAGGGCCAGTATCGTGGGTTGACATCTGAACACATGTAGCCACTTAGCGTCTCGGCCTAATACCTTTCACATTGCTCGGGTGCTTCCTCTCTGATTTAGATGGATGGCACAACATGTTAGAGTGATTGACGATGACAATCTGTCCATTTAGTCACTACTTTCTCTATGAAGAAACTTTGAATTTATGCACGACGAAACTTTGTGATGTATACCATCCTCCTCAACTAGCATAGATCACTCTAGTTAATTAGTTTGGGTATGATGAACTTCGTCATTTCTTATGTTGCTTCTATTTGCTAACTTTTTCGCTTCGTGTTGCTCAACTATATTATGTTGCATATTATCGATGAATTCATCAAGTGACGATGCAGGTATTTAGATCATTGATGGCAAAGAAATCCGGCAAGGATATCGCACCCGCGCGACACCTTCCCTGCTTTGTTCGTTCGCTCGTGAGGCAGGAGCACCGACAACTGCCGCATTCTGGGTCGGCCGCCTTAATTTCAACTTTTGTATTCTGGAGGTCACATCTATACACAGAGACAAACCCACATTCTCTAGTTTTGAGTGAACCATTGGAATTTTCTGTTGCACGCTCTAGTTCAGATGGCGAAAACGGGCAGGGAATCATCGTACTTGTTCTCCGGCGTAATTTTTCAACCTCCTTGAATGCAATATCACGTTCTTTCAGCAAATGGTTATGTTTGGACTAAAGCTGGTTACAACGCTCTTTTGATTCCAAGAGTTGATGCTGAACATTATCACCATGCTAATTTGCTTTATGAAGTTCTTCAATGTAACACTTTTTGGATTTCGAGAGCTGATGCTCAACATACCTCTTGTGCAAATTGTGAGGTCCTTGCAAATCATTAGGTCTAATCACTTTAATCTCAACTTTTGTATTTCGGAGGTCACATCGATACATAGAGACAAACCCACATTCTCTGATCTTTAGTGAACCGCTGAAATTTTCTGTTGTGCATTCTAGTTCAGATGGCAAAAACTGGCATGGCATCGCCGTACGTGTCCTTCGGCGTAATTTTTCAACCTCTTTTGAGTGCAGTATCACGTTCTTTTAGCAAATGGTCATGTTTTGATGCTTTCTGGATTCCGAGAGCTGAAGCTCAACATTCTTACTATGCTCATTGGCTTTCTCAAGTACCTCAATATGACGCCTTTTGGATTCGGACAGCTGCTGTTGAACATGCTCATTGGCTTTCTGAAGCCCATTAGTGACCTCATCTTGTTGCGCTTTAACTTTGTTGCAACTCTTGTTGACCTAGGTCCCAGACACGGCGGTAGTCGGCGGCCTCCTCCGCGTCGATGCCATCCATTGCTAAGGCACTGAGAAGGAATTATCTGGATCTGTTTGGCATTATAGGCGACCACTATAAACGAAGGGAAAAACCCCTCCGTCTAATGGTAGATGAAGACGCCAAGAAGAAAGCAACTCTTTAGTAGAATGGTGCCTCTTGCTGCCGCTGCCTCTTCCAGCTGAGATGGTGGCAATGCTTTTTACTTCATTCGACATTTTTCGCCATGTCTTCTTAAACTGTTATGTCTTTGGTCGTTAGTCCTTGTGTCGGCGAGTGTGGCCGTCAAACCTTCCTCCTTATTGCTGGTCCAAACTGTTTTAATTGTAATATGTACTTCAGAATCTAGTTAGGCAATGATGCAAAGGTTGACGCATTGATGTAAGAACATATGCTAATATGCTTAAGTTTGATGGTTCTTTAGTGCTGGTATAGTTTTAGTTTCTTGCTCTTGTCATGCGCAAGTTTTGTTTATGACCACATCAGTAAGTAGTTTCAGATTTACTTAAACTGCATTTGGTTGTGTACACTTATATTGGCGATGATAGAGGCGACGCTTAGCAATCGCGGACAGGAAAAGGCAGCTTTGGCGAGCGAGGGCAGGGATGGGAGGCGGCGGAGGATCTAGGTGAGCATGTCGTCGCCGAGAGACAGGAGGGGATGGAGTTATTTTCCACGAAACATACAGAGAGGTGCTGTCACCTTGAAAGTCCAATCTAGGGCTTCTGCAGCCCGGCGAAATGCCGAGGTATGGGAAGAAAGCAGGGGAAGTTGAACAAATAGGGCCACGTCTCAATGTTGACTTAGGTATTTTTTCAGTGTTGTTCTTGTTTGCAGGTATGAGACCGACTGTTCATTCTAGTCAACCTTGATCAAAGAACAGCTAATTTGAATTGTTTATGACCATTTCTTACTTGCGACCAAGTATATTACCACATCATCATGCCAACAAGCAATAGCAATTAGTACACAGTTGTTTGACCTGGACAATAGGCACATGCCAAGCATAAGGCATCAACGCAATAACTAACATATGTATGCCGCTTTTGTTTCACTCTGTGCATGTTCAGACGGCAAATCGCTTTAGAAAAAGCTGCTTGCCCACTTCTTTGCAATACTGCACTTGTCGTTAGGAAAACTCTTCATTTTGTTCTCCTGAATCAACTTTCTTATGTCGCTTCTAAGGGCGGATGCATCTTCAGGTCTGTACCATTCCCTTCCACACTACATCAAAAGTAAGGTAAATAAATGAGTTAGAAACTAAAAAACGTATCCATTGTTTAGCCTCCCCCCAAATTGTCAAAAGAATGTCGATATTTGGCTAACCTGGAAGTTATCATCGAAGTCCTCAATGATTTTCTTCATGTGGTATAGCATCAATATGCCACAATCATAACCATTGGTCTATTTTGGAACTTGGCATCACAAGACTGTTAGAGCATGTGTCAAAGCTTGCTAGAACCTGGCATCAAGACTTTGACACAGGCTCTAACAGTCTACTGATGTCAGGTTCCAAAACAGACCAATGGTTATGATTGTGGCATATTGATGCTATACCACATGAAGAAAATCATTGAGGACTTCGATGATAACTTCTAGGTTAGCCAAATATCGACATTCTTTTCACAATTTGGGGGAAGGCTAAACAATGGATTTTTTTAATTTCTAACTCATTTATTTTCCCCTGCTTTTGATTTAGTGTGGCAAGGAATGGTGCAAACCTGAAGATGCATCCACACTTAGAAGCGACACAAGAAAGTTGATTCAGGAGAACAAAATGAAGAGTTTTCCTAACGCAAGTGCAGTATTGCAAAGAAGTGGGCAAGCAACTTTGTCTAAAGTGATTTGCCGCCTGAACATGCACACAGTGAAACGAAAGCGGCAGACATATGTTAGTTACTGCGTTGCTGCCTTATTTTGCATTGCTGCCTTATGCTTGACATGTGCCTATTGTCCAGGTCAAACAACTGTGTACTAATTGCTATTGCCTGTTGGCATGATGCGGTAATATACTTGGTCGCAAGTAAGAAATGAAAATAAAAAATTCAGATTAGCTGTTCTTTGATCAAGGTTGACTAGAATGAACGGTCAGTCTCAAACCTGCAAGCAAGAACACTGACAAAATTCCCAAGTCAGCGTTGAGACGTGGCCCTATTTTTTGAACCTCCCCTGCTTTCTTCCCATACTTGGGCATTTCGCCGGACTACAGAAGCCCTAGATTGGACTTTCAAGGTGACGGCGCCTCTCTGTATGTTTCGTGGAAAATAACTCCGTCCCTTCCTGTCGCTCGGTGATGACATGCTCACCGAGATCCTCCACCGCCTCCCATCCCTGCCCTCGCTCGCCAAAGCTGCATTTTCCTATCCACGATTGCTAAGCGTCGCCTCTACCGTCGCTAATATAAGTGTACACAAACAAATGTAGTTTAAGTAAATCTGAAACTACTTACTCATGTGGTCACAAACAAAACTTGCGCATGACAAGAGCAAGAAACTACAACCATACCAGCACTAAAGAACCATCAAACTTAAGCTTATTAGCATATGTTCTTACATCAATGCGTCAGCCTTTGCATCATTAGCTGACCAGGTTCTGGAGTACATATTACAATTAAAACAGTTTAGAGAAGTTACTTATGACAATAAGGAGGAAGGCTTGACAGCCACACTCGCCAACACAAGGACTAACGACCAAAGACATAACAGTTTAAGAAGACATGGCGAAAAACGCCGAATGAAGTAAAAACCATTGCCACCATCTCAGCTGGAAGAGGCAACGACAGCAAGAGCCACCATTCTACTGAAAAGTTGCTTTCTTCTTGGCGTCGTGTTCATCTACCATTAAACGGAGGAGGTTTTTCCTTCGTTTATAGTGGTCTCCTATAATGCCAAACAGATCCAGATAGTTCCTTCTCAGTGTCTTAGCAATGGATGGCATCATCGTGGAGGAGGCCGCCGACTACCGTCGTGTATGGTGAAGAACTTGCGCGACAAGATGAGGTCACTGATGGGCTTCAGAAAGTCAATGAGCATGTTCAACAGCAGCTGTCCGAATCCAAAAGGCGTCATATTGAGGAACTTGAGAAAGCCAATGAGCATAGTAAGAATGTTGAGCAACAGCTCTCGGAATCCAAAAGGTGTCAAAACATGACCATTTGCTAAAAGAACGTGATACTGCACTCAAAGAGGTTGAGAAATTGCGCCAGAGAACAAGTACGGTGATGCCCTGCCAGTTTTCGCCATCTGAACTAGAGCGCACAACAGAAAATTTCAGTGGTCCACTCAAGATCAGAGAATGTGGTTTTGTCTCTGTGTACTGATGTGACCTCCGAAATACAAAAGTTGAGATTAAGGTGATCACATGTGATGATTTGCAAGGAAACTCACAATTTGCACAAGAGGCATGTTGAGCATCAGCTCTCGGAATCCAAAAAGTGTTACATGGAAGAACTTCAGAAAGCAAATTAGCATGGTGATAATGTTCAGCATCAACTCTTGGAAGCAAAAGAGCGTTGTAAATAGCTTCAGTCCAAACATGACCATTTGCTAAAGAATGTGATACTGCACTCAAAGAGGTTAAAAAATTATGCCGGAGAACAAGTACGGCGATGCCCTGTCCATTTTCACCATCTGAACTAGAGAGTGCAACATAAAATTTTAGTGGTTCACTTGAGATTAGAGAATGTGGGTTTGTCTCTGTGTACCGATGTGACCTTCAGAATACAAAAGTTGAGATTAAGGCGGCCGACCCAGAATGCGGCAGGTGTCGGTGCTCTCACCTTACGAGCGAACGGACGTTGCAGGGAAGGTGTCGCGCGGGCGCTATAGCCTTGCCAGTGGAGGGAGGATGATTGGCGGCAGCGGGGAGTTTAGGTGGCGGCGAGTAGGGGAGCGAGGTGTAGCCGTGGCGGGCGGCGGCGTGTTTCTGTGGTTGGGGATTGGGAATTCCTCCGAAGACAAAAATAATGTGCGACACAATGAGGTGTAATCTTCCGAGTGGCAAGATATTCTGGGTATATGATTGTAGGGTCCTCCACAGGCTGCTTGGTGCTTTTGCTCTTAGATTCATTTAATAGATGAGAGATACCGAAGCCACTAAGTTTGCTGACTAAACCACACCCAATTGTTCATGGAGATCTTAAGCCCACCAACATTCTCCTTGATGCTAACTTAGTCGGCACACTTAGTGGCTTCGGTATCTCTCATCTAGTAAATGAACCTAAAAAATACATCACCGATGTCCAGTTATCCCCATCAACACCGGGAGATCATCCCAACCTCAGTATCTGTTCTCCCATTCAGGAAGAAAATTTCAGCAGTTCACTCAAGATCAGAGAATGTGGATTTGTCTCTGTGTACCGATATGACCTTCGAAATACAAAAGTTGAGATTAGGAACACAACGGCTGTCGGGTCGAGCAAGTGCTTGCCATAGTACATGTCCATGATGAGTTGCATCATGACGTCGCGCTTTCATCTCCCATCTACTTTCAACATCCTGCTGCCACCTGCACCTCTAGCTTTCGGGTTGAGCGAGTGCTTGCCAAAGTACATGTCGATGATGAGCTGCATCATGATGTCGCGCTTGATGCAGAAGAAGTCATCGTATAAATGCGCAGCTATAGCTAGGTGACATGTTCTCTGATCTTTCCGCATGAGAACAAACCAGACCCAATTGTTCATGGAAATCTTAAGCCCACCAACATTCTCCTTGATGCTAACTTAATCAGGAAACTTAGTGGCTTCGGTATCTCTCATCTATTAAACGAACCTAAGAGCAAAAGCACCAAGCAGCCTGTGGAGGACCCTACATACATAGACCCAGAATATCTTGCCACTCGAAAGATTACACCTCATTGTGTCGCACAGTGTTTTTGTCTTCGGAGGAATTCCCAATCCCCAACCACACAGACACGCCGCCACCCGCCACGCCTACACCTCGCTCCCCCACTCGCCGCCACCTGCACTCCCCGCTGCCGCCAATCATCCTCCCTATTCCAGCAAGGCAATCGCGCCCGCGCAGCACCTTCCCTGGTCCGTCTGTTCGCTCGTGAGGCGGGAGCACCGACACCTGCCGCATTCTGGGTCGGCCGCCTTTATCTCAACTTTTGTATTCTAGAGGTCACATCGGTACACAGAGACAAACCCACATTCTCTAATCTTGAGTGAACCACTGAAATTTTCTATTGCGCGCTCCAGTTTAGATGGAAAAAACGGGCAGGGCATCGCCGTACTTGTTCTCTGACGTAATTTTTCAACCTCTTTGAGTGCAGTATCACGTTATTTTAGCAAAAGGTCATGTTTGGACCGAAGCTGGTTACATCGCTCCTTTGATTCCAAGAGTTGATGCTGAACATTATCACCATGCTAATTTGCTTTATGAAGTTCTTCAACGTAACACTTTTTGGATTTCAAGAGCTGATGCTCAACATACCTCTTGGGCAAATTATGAGCGTCCTTGCAAATCATTAGGTCTGATCACCATAATCTCAACTTTTGTATTTCGGAGGTCACATGGTACACAAAGACAAACCCATATTCTCTGATCTTGAGTGAACCGCTGAAATTTTCTGTTGCGCGCTCTATTTCAGATGGCGAAAACAGGCAGGGCATTGATACGTCTCCAACGTATCTATAATTTTTGATTGTTCCATGCTATTATATTATCAACCTTGGATGTTTTATATGCATTTATATGCTATTTTATATGATTTTTGGGACTAACCTATTAACCTAGAGCCCAGTGCCAGTTTCTGTTTTTTTCCTTGTTTTAGAGTATCGCAGAAAAGGAAAATCAAACGGAGTCCAATTGACCTAAAACTTCACGGAACTTATTTTTTGAAAGGAAAGCAACCCAGGAGACTTGGAGTCCACGTAAGGGAATCAATGAGGAAGCCATGAGGCAGGGGGGCGCATCCACCCCCTGGGCGCGCCCCCCACCCTCGCGGCTCCCCTGACGTACTTCTTCCGCCTATATATCTCCATATACCCTAAAACGACCGGGGAGCACAATAGATCGGGAGTTCCGCCCGCCAGAAGCCTCTGTAACCACCGAAAACCAATCTAAACCTGTTCCGGCACCCCGCCGGAGGGGGAATCCCTCTCCGGTGGCCATCTTCATCATCCTGGTGCTCTCCATGATGAGGAGGGAGTAGTTCTCCCTCGGGGCTGAGGGTATGTACCGGTAGCTATGTGTTTAATCTCTCTCTCATGTTCTTGAGGTGATACGATCTTGATGTATCGCGATCTTTGCTATTATATTTGGATCCTATGATGTTTCTTCCCCCCTCTACTCTCTTGTAATGGATTGAGTTTTTCCTTTGAAGTTATCTTATCGGATTGAGTCTTTAAAGATTTGAGAACACTTGATGTATGTCTTGCCGTGCGTATCTGTGGTGACAATGAGATACCACGTGATTTACTTGATGTATGTTTTGGTGATCAACTTGCGGGTTCCGCCCATGAACCTATGCATAGGGGTTGGCACACGTTTTCATCATGAGTTTCCGATAGAAACTTTGGGGCACTCTTTGAGGTTCTATGTGTTGGTTGAATGGTTGAATCTGAGATTGTGTGATGCATATCGTATAATCATACCCACGGATACTTGAGGTGACATTAGGGTTTTGGTTGATTTGTGTCTTAAGGTGTTATTCTAGTACGAACTCTAGGGCTGTTTGTGACACTTATAGGAATAGCCCAACGGATTGGTTGGAAAGAATAACTTTGAGGTGGTTTCATACTCTACCATAATCTCTTCATTTGTTCTCCGCTATTAGTGACTTTGGAGTGACTCTTTGTTGCATGTTGAGGGATAGTTATATGATCCAATTATGTTATTATTGTTGAGAGGACTTGCACTAGTGAAAGTATGAACCCTAGGCCTTATTTCCTAGCATTGCAATACCGTTTGTGCTCACTTTTATCATTAGTTACCTTGCTGTTTTTATATTTTCAGATTACAAAAACCTTTATCTATCATCCATATACCACTTGTATCACCATCACTTCGCCGAACTAGTGCACCTATACAATTTACCATTGTATTGGGTTTGTTGGGGACACAAGAGACTCTTTGTTATTTGGTTGCAGGGTTGCTTGAGAGAGACCATCTTCATCCTATGCCTCCTACGGATTGATAAACCTTAGGTCATCCACTTAAGGGAAATTTGCTACTGTCCTACAAACCTCTGCACTTGGAGGCCCAACAACGTCTACAAGAAGAAGGTTGTGTAGTAGACATCAAGCTCTTTTCTGGCGCCGTTGCCGGGGAGGTTAGCGCTTGAAGGTATATCTTTAGATCTTGCAATCGAGTCTTTTTGTTTCTTGTTTTAGCACTAGTTTCGTTTATAAAATAAAACTACAAAAGAATATGGAATTGAGTTTGCCTCATACGCTTCATCTTTTTAATATCTTTCGTGAGTATGATGGAAAGGAAGATTGTGCCAAAGTGTTAGAAGAAGAATGCATTAACATGTTTGGCACTAAGTCTTTGAATGATGATCATGATTGCAATGTTGTTAGTATGAATTCCTTGAATATCTATGATGCTAATGATATGCAAAGCCACAAGCTTGGGGAATCTATGTTTGATGAAGATGATATTTTTTGTCCCCCAAGTTTTGATGAGCAAATTTATTATGATTAAAGCATGCCTCCTATTTATGATAATTATATTGATGAAAGTGGATTTGGAGAGGTCATGACTTTATTTTGTGATAAATCCACTATTCCAGAAGAGGTTCCAATTGATTATGAGAACAAAGTTGCTATCTATGATGATTATTGTGATGACTTGTATGCTATAAAGAATAATGATATCCATGAAATTTGTCATCATGATTTTAGTTTTCGATTAGATTATGCCTCACATGAGAATTATTTTGTTGAGTTTGCTCCCGCTATTATTCATGAGAAGAATTTTGCTTGTGTGGAGAGTAATAAAATTTCTATGCTTGTAGATCATGAAAAGAATGCTTGTAGGAATTGCAATAATATCAAGTTTCCTCTCTATGTGCTTAAAGTTTTAAAGTTATGCTTGTTTTACCCTCCTATGCAAGTTGATTCTTATTCCCACAAGTTGCTTGCTCACAAAATCCCTATGCATAGGAAGTGGGTTAGACATAAATGTGCTAGTAATATTCTTCATGATGCTCTCTTTATGTTTCAATTCTTATCCTTTATGTGAGCATCATTGAAATCATCATGCCTAGCTAGGGGCGTTAAACAATAGCGCTTGTTGGGAGGCAACCCAACTTTATTTTTTTCCTTGCTTTTTGCTCCTGTTTAGCAATAAATAATTTATCTAGCCTCTATTATGATTGATTTTTTATGTTTTAATTACTGTTTGTGCCAAGTAGAACCGTTGGGAAGACTTGGGGAAAGTCTTGTTGATCTTGCTGTAAAAAACAGAAACTTTAGCGCTCAAGAGATTTGCTACCATTTTTTATTGGAGAGTGCTATTTAGTTAATTCTTTTTGCAGATGATTATTAGATAAATTACTCAGGTCCAGAAATTTATTTTAGAATTTTTGGGGTTCCAGAAGTATACGTTTGATCCAGATTACTACAAACTATTCTGTTTTTGATAGATTCTGTTTTTCATGCGTTGTTTACTTATTTTGATGAATCTATGGCTAGTAAAAGAGTTTATAAACCATAGAGAAGTTGGAATACAGTAGGTTTAACACCAATATAAATAAATAATGAGTTCATTACAGTACCTTGAAGTGGTGTTTTGTTTTCTTTCGCTAACGGAGCTTACGAGTTTTCTATTAAGTTTTGTGTTGTGAAGTTTTCAAATTTTGGGTAAAGATTCGATGGACTATGGAATAAGTAGTGGCAAGAGCCTAAGATTGGGGATGCCCAACACACCCCAAGGTAATATTCAAGGACAACCAAGAACCTAAGCTTGGGGATGCCCCAGAAGGCATCCCCTCTTTCGTCTTCGTTCATCTGTAACTTTACTTGGAGCTATATTTTTATTCGCCACATGATATGTGTTTTGCTTGGAGCGTCATTTTATTTTATTTAGCTTTGCTTGCTATTTGAATAAAATACCAAGATCTGAAATTATTAAATGTTAGAGAGTCTTCACATAGTTGCATAATTATTCGACTACTCATTTATCTTCACTTATATCTTTCTGAGTAGTTTGTCGTTGCTCTAGTGCTTCACTTATATCTTTTTAGAGCACGGTGGTGGTTTTATTTTATAGAAATTAATGAACTCTCATGCTTCACTTATATTATTTTGAGGGTCCTAAACAGCATGGTAATTTGCTTTGGTTATGAATTTAGTCCTAATATTATGGGCATCCAAGAGGGGTATAATAAAAACTTTGATATAAAGTGCATTGAATACTATGAGAAGTTTGATACTTGATGATTGTTTTGAGATATGAAGATGGTGATATTAGAGTCATGCTAGTTGAGTAGTTGTGAATTTGAGAAATACTTGTGTTGAAGTTTGTGATTCCCGTAGCATGCACGTATGGTGAACCGTTATGTGATGAAGTCGGAGCATGATTTATTTATTGATTGTCTTTCTTATGAGTGGCGGTCGAGGACGAGCGATGGTCTTTTCCTACCAATATATCCCCTAGGAGCATGTGCGTAGTACTTTGTTTCCATAACTAATAGATTTTTGCAATAAGTATATGAGTTCTTTACGACTAATGTTGAGTCCATGGATTATACACACTCTCACCCTTCCACCATTGCTAGCCTCTCTAGTACCGCACAACTTTCGTCGGTACCATAAACCCACCATATACCTTCCTCAAAACAGCCACCATATCTACCTATTATAGCATTTTCATAGCCATTCCGAGATATATTGCCATGCAACTTTCCACCGTTCCATTATTATGACACGCTTCATCATTGTCATATTGCTATGCATGATCATGTAGTTGACATTGTATTTGTGGCAAAGCCACCGTTCATAATTCTCTCATACATGTCACTCATGAGTCATTGCACATCCCGGTACACCACCGGAGGCATTCATATAGAGTCATATCTTGTTCTAAGTATTGAGTTGTAATTCTTGAGTTGTAAGAAAATAAAAGTGTGATGATCATCATTATTAGAGCATTGTCCCATAGAGGAAAGGATGATGGAGACTATGATTCCCCCACAAGTTAGGATGAGACTCCGGACAAAAAAAAAAGAGAGGCCATAAAAAAGAGAAGGCCCAAATAAAAAATAAAAAATGAGAGAAAAAGAGAGAAGGGGCAATGCTACTATCCTTTTACCACACTTGTGCTTCAAAGTAGCACCATGATCTTCATGATAGAGATTCTTTTATGTTATCACTTTCATATACTAGTTGGAATCTTTCATTATGGAACTTGGCTTGTATATTCCAATGATGGGCTTCCTCAAAATGCCCTAGGTCTTCGTGAGCAAGCAAGTTGGATGCACACCCACTTAGTTTCTTTTTGAGCTTTCATACACTTATAGCTCTAGTGCATCCGTTGCATGGCAATCCCTATTCACTCACATTGATATCTATTGATGGGCATCTCCATAGCCCATTGATACGCCTAGTTGATGTGAGACTATCTTCTCCTTTTTGTCTTCTCCACAACCACCATTATATTCCACCTATAATGTTATATCCATGGCTCACGCTCATATATTGCGTGAAGATTGAAAAAGTTTGAGAACATCAAAAGTATGAAACAATTGCTTGGCTTGTCATCGGGGTTGTGCATGATTTAAATATGTTGTGTGGTGAAGATGGAGCATAGCCAGACTATATGATTTTTTAGGGATAGCTTTCTTTGGCCATGTTATTTTGAGAAGACATGATTGCTTTGTTAGTATGCTTGAAGTATTATTATTTTTATGTCAATATTAAACTTTTGTCTTGAATCTTATGGAGCTGAATATTCTTGTCACAATAAAGAGAATTACATGGATAAATATGTTAGGTAGCATTTCACATCATAAATTCTGTTTTTATCATTTACCTACTCAAGGACGAGCAGGAATTAAGCTTGGGGATGCTAATACGTCTCCAACGTATCCATAATTTTTGATTGTTCCATGCTATTATATTATCAACCTTGGATGTTTTATATGCATTTATATGCTATTTTATATGATTTTTGGGACTAACCTATTAACCTAGAGCCCAGTGCCAGTTCCTGTTTTTTCCTTGTTTTAGATTATCGCAGAGAAGGAAAATCAAACGGAGTCCAATTGACCTGAAACTTCACGGAACTTATTTTTTGGAAGGAAAGCAACCCGGGAGACTTGGAGTCCACGTAAGGGAAGCAACGAGGAAGCCACGAGGCAGGGGGGCGCGCCCACCCCCTGGGCGCGCCCTCCACCATCGTGGCTCCCCTGACGTACTTCTTCTGCCTATATATCTCCATATACCCTAAAACGATCGGGGAGCACAATAGATCGGGAGTTCCGCCGCCAGAAGCCTCCGTAGCCACCGAAAACCAATCTAGACCCGTTTCGGCACCCTGCCGGAGGGGGAATCCCTCTCCGGTGGCCATCTTCATCATCCCGGTGCTCTCCATGACGAGGAGGGAGTAGTTCTCCCTCAGGGTTGAGGGTATGTACCAGTAGCTATGTGTTTGATCTCTCTCTCTCTCTCTCTCTCTCTCTCTCTCTCTCGTGTTCTTGAGGTGATACGATCTTGATGTATCGCGAGCTTTGCTATTATATTTGGATCCTATGATGTTTCTTCCCCCCCTCTACTCTCTTGTAATGGATTGAGTTTTCCCTTTGAAGTTATCTTATCGGATTGAGTCTTTAAAGATTTGAGAACACTTGATGTATGTCTTGTCGTGCGTATCTGTGGTGACAATGAGATACCGCGTGATTCACTTGATGTATGTTTTGGTGATCAACTTACGGGTTCCTCCCATGAACCTATGCATAGGGGTTGGCACACATTTTCATCGTGATTCTCCGGTAGAAACTTTGGGGCACTCTTTGAGGTTCTATGTGTTGGTTGAATGGTTGAATCTGAGATTGTGTGATGCATATCGTATAATCATACCCACGGATACTTGAGGTGACATTAGGGTTTTGGTTGATTTGTGTCTTAAGGTGTTATTCTAGTACGAACTCTAGGGCTGTTTGTGACACTTATAGGAATAGCCCAACGGATTGGTTGGAAAGAATAACTTTGAGGTGGTTTCATACCCTACCATAATCTCTTCATTTGTTCTCCGCTATTAGTGACTTTGGAGTGACTCTTTGTTGCATGTTGAGGGATAGTTATATGATCCAATTATGTTATTATTTTTGAGAGGACTTGCACTAGTCAAAGTATGAACCCTAGGCCTTGTTTCCTAGCATTGCAATACCGTTTGTGCTCACTTTTATCATTAGTTACCTTGCTGTTTTTTTTATTTTCAGATTACAAAAACCTTTATCTATCATCCATATACCACTTGTATCACCATCTCTTCGCCGAACTAGTGCACCTATACAATTTACCATTGTATTGGGTGTGTTGGGGACACAAGAGACTCTTTGTTATTTGGTTGCAGGGTTGCTTGAGAGAGACCATCTTCATCCTACGCCTCCTACGTATTGATAAACCTTAGGTCATCCACGTGAGGGAAATTTGCTACTGTCCTACAAACCTCTACACTTGGAGGCCCAACAACATCTACAAGAAAAGGTTGTGTAGTAGACATCAGGCATAGTCATACTTGTTCTCCGGCATAATTTTTCAACGCTTTTTGGATTCCGAGAGCTGATGCTCAACATTCTTACTATGCTCATTGGCTTTCTAAAGTTCCTCAATATGACGCCTTTGAATTCGGACAGCTCTTGTTGAACATGCTCATTGGCCTAGGTCCCAGACACGGTAGTAGTGGGCAGCCTCCTCCGCGTCGATGCCATCCATTGCTAAGGCACTAAATACAGAATTGGGAGATTTCTTTGCAATCTCGGTTGCAAATTGCTAAGGCACTGAATGCATAATTGGGGGATTTCTATACAATCTCGGCTGCTAAAGATTTAAGGGCAATTCACCTCCGCGACCCAACAAATCTCAATGTTCAAAAGTCTGGATGTAAACCAAATGCCTCTGGTCCCAAACATAGCAGTAGTCAAAAAAACCTAGGTACCAGACACGATGGTAGTTGGCGGCCTCCTCCGCGTTGATCCGCTCCTGCTCCAGACACGGCGGTAGTCGGCGGCCTCCTCTGCATCGAGCCGCTCCTACTCCAGACACTACGGTAGTCGGCAGCCTCCTCCGCGTCGAGCTGCTCCTGTTCGCATTTATAAGATCTCCATGAACAATGGGGTCTGGTTTGTTCTCATGCAGAAAGATCAGAGAACATATCTCAACAACGACGTTGCTCTCATGCAGGTGGCAGTAGGATGATGAAAGTACTAGGAGATGAAAGTGCGACATCATGATGCAGCTCATCATGGACATGTTTTTGATAAGTAAGAGTGTCGAACCCAACGAGGAGCTAAAGGCAGAACAAATATTCCCTCAAGTTCTATCGACCGCCGATACAACTCTACACACGCTTGATGTTCG
This sequence comes from Triticum monococcum, assembly GCA_034509565.1. Taxonomy (NCBI): domain Eukaryota; kingdom Viridiplantae; phylum Streptophyta; class Magnoliopsida; order Poales; family Poaceae; genus Triticum; species Triticum monococcum. The sequence continues at coordinate 133,929,043 of CM067847.1, forward strand.
CTTTACCTAGAACAAGTATGAAACTAGAAGTACTTTGTAGGTGTTGTTGGATAGGTTTGTAAGAATATAAAGAGCACATAAATAAAAGATAGGGGCTGTTTAGGTAAAGACACAAGTAAGTTAGTTTTAGTAAGGAGCTTTTTGTTACGAGAAAGTTATTTGTCCCTAGGCAATCGATAACTAGACCGGTAATCATTATTGCAATTTTATATGAGGGAGAGACATAAGCTAACATACTTTCTCTACTTGGATCATATGCACTTATGATTGGAACTCTAGCAAGCATCCGCAACTACTAAAGATCATTAACGTAAAACCTAACCATAGTATTAAAGAATCAAGTCCTCTTTATTCCATACGCAACAACCCCCTTACTCGGGTTTGTGTTTCAGTCACTCACGCAACCCACTATAAGCGAATCATGAACGTATTGAAACACCCTACAGCGGGGATCCCTCACGCTTGTGCGACATGGAGAGCACCATTGGACAGCACCAATAATAAAACATGCAACTCAAACCAATCGCGATCATCAAATAACCATTAGGACAGAATGGATCTACTCAAACATCATAGGATAGCCATACATCATTGGGAAATAATATATAGCGTTGAGCACCGTGTTTAAGTAGAGATTACAGCGGGTAAGAGAGAGGTTACACCACTGCATAGAGGGGGAAGAGTTGGTGATGATAGCGGTGAAGTTGTTGGTGAATATTGCGGTGATGATGATGGCCCCCGGTGGCACTCCGATGCCACCGGAAGCGAGGGGTAGAGAGCCCCCCTCCTTCTTCTTCTTCCTTGACCTCCTCCCTAGATGGGAGAAGGGTTTCCCCTCTGGTCCATGGCCTCTATGGCGTGGGAGGGGCGAGAGCCCCTCCGAGATTGGATCTGTCTCTCTGTCTCTCTCTGTTTCTGCGTTCTCAGATTCTACCCTTTCACCATTTCTTATATTCCCGGAGATCCGTAACTCCGATTGGGCTGAAATTTTAACACGATCTCTATCCGATATTAGCTTTCTTGCAGAGAAAGAAGGGCATCAACCGCCTGATGGGGTGGCCACGAGGGTCAGGGGCCCGCCTGCCCCCTGGGGCGCTCCCCTGCCTCGTGGCCCCCTCGAGCATCGTCTCGCATGGATTTTTCTTCCCAAAAATCATATATGTTCCAAAAAAAATATCCGTCAGTTTTTATCCCGTTTGGACTCCGTTTGATATGGATATTCTGCGAAACAAAAAACATGCAACAAACATGAACTGACACTGGGCACTGGATCAATATGTTAGTCCCAAAAATAGTATAAAAAGTTGCCAAAAGTATATGAAAGTTGTAGAATATTGGCATGGAACAATCAAAATTATAGATACGATGGAGACGTATCAGGTGGTAGTCTGCGGCCTCCTCCGCGTCGACCAGTTTTTGTAGGCAAGTGATTTTTTTTACTTCCTCGGAATCAACGCAAATTTTGTACACCATGCTAATATGCTTTCTGAAGTTCTTCAATGTGATGCTTTTTGGATTCCGAGAGCTGATGCTCAACATTCTTACTATGCTCATTAGCTTTCTGAGGTTCCTCAATATGATGCCTTTTGGATTCAGACGGCTGCTGTTGAACATGCTCATTGGCCTAGGTCCCAGATACGGCGGTAGTCAGCGGCCTCTTTCGCGTCGATGCCATCCATTGCTAAGGCACTGAATACAGAATTGGGGGATTTCATTGCAATCTTGGTTGCAAATTGTTAAGGCACTGAATACATAATTGGGGGATTTCTTTACAATCTCGGTCGCAAAAGATTTAAGGGCAATTCGCCTCCGCGACCCAACAAATCTCAATGTTCAAAAGTCTCGATGTAAACCAAATGCCTCTAGTCCCTAACACGGCAGTAGTCGGACAAACCTATGTACCAGAGACGCGGTAGTCGGCGGCCTCATCCGCGTCGATCCGCTCCTGCTCCAGACACGGTGGTAGTCGGCGGCCTCCTCTGCGTCGAGTCGCTCCTGCTCCAGACACTGTGGTAGTAGGCGGCCTCCTCCGCGTCGAGCCGCTACTGTTCGCATTTATAAGATCTCCATGAACAATTGGGTCAGGTTTATTCTCATGCAGAAAGATCAGAGAACATATCTCAGCAATGACGTTGCTCTCGTGCATGTGGCAGTAGGATGTTGAAAGTAGCTAGGAGATGAAAGCGCAACGTCATGATGCAGCTCATCATGGACATGTACGATCGGTGGTAGTCGGCGGCCTCCTCCGTGTCGACCAGTTTTTGTAGGCAAGTGATTTTTTCGACTTCCTCGGAATCAACTCAAATTTTGTACACCATGCTAATATGCTTTCTGAAGTTCTTCAATGTGATGATTTTTGGATTCCGAGAGCTGATGCTCAACATTCTTACTATGCTCATTGGCTTTCCGAGATAGGATTTGAATTTGGACAGCTATTATTGAACATGCTCATTGGCTTTCTGAAGCTCATCAGTGACCTCATCTTGTCGTGCTCATGATGCAGCTCATCATCGGCATGTGTTGTTGCAAGCACTCGCTCAACCTGAATGCTAGAGGTGCAGGTGGTAGCAGGATGTTGAAAGTATCTAGGAGATGAAAGCGTGACGTCATGATTCAGTTCTCATGGGCATGTACTGTGGCAAGCACTCGCTGGACCCGAAAGCCGTCATGTTCCTGAACGAGGAGGGCAAAAACATCAGGCGCACTCAGACGAAAGTTCATGGACATGTACTGTGGCAAGTCACATGTGGGCCACCAACACAACAGAGGGCAATTCTCTGATAATCATTTTTATGACCTACATGCCACCACGTGAGACAAATTTGGGATAGTTTAGAGATGGTCAAAAACTCGCAAGCTTAGGGAAGGACCGTTTGGTCTCACTTAAACCAATTTTTGTAGGCAAGTGATTTTTTCGACTTCCTCGGAATCAACTCAAATTTGGTACACCATGCTAATATGCTTTTTCAAGTTCTTCAATGTGACACTTTTTGGATTCCGAGAGCTGTTGCTCAACATTCTTACTATGCTCATTGGCTTTCTGAAGTTCCTCAATATGACGCCTTTTGGATTCGGACAACTGTTGTTAAACATGCTCATTGGCTTTCTGAAACCCATCAGTGATCTCATCTTGTCGCACTTTAACTTGTTGCAACTCTTGTTGAACTAGGTCCCAGACATGGCGGTAGTCGGCGGCCTCCTCCACGTCGATGCCATCCATTGCTAAGGCACTAAATACAGAATTGCGGGGATTCTTTGTAATCTCGGTTGCAAATTGCTAAGGCACTGAATACATAATTGGGGGATTTCTTTGCAATGTCGGTCCAAAAGATTTAAGGGTGATTCGCCTTCGCGACCCAACAAATTTGAGTGTTCAAAAGTCTCGGTGTAAACCAAATGCCTCTGGTCCCAAACACGGCGGTAGTAGGACAAACCTATGTACCAAACACGGCGGTAATCGGCGGTCTCCTCCGCGTCGATGCCATCCATTGCTAAGGCACCAATACAAAAAAAGACACATCCGTGACATTTTGGGCCGAACAAAATTTTTTTCTGTCATACATATGACACTTCTATGACGATAATTGTGACAAAATCCGGTATCATCATAGATGTGGTGGGCTCCTACTTCTATGACAAAAAATCATGACAGAAAATGGGCTTTTTGTCCTGGGCGGGCCGGAGACGCAGCTGCATGACATTCTTTGGGCCGTCCATGACAGAAAAAACCGTGGTAGAAGCAAGGGGGAGGAAAATTTCGGGGAGTTCCCGGTTACGGTGGGAGGTCGGGGGCCGAGCGATGCGCGTTTCTCTCGTACACGTACACGCGTGTGTGCGAGGCATTGGCTCTAACTGAACCCGAGCGAGGCATTGGGCTCTAACTGAACCCGAGCGAGGCGTTGGCCTCTAACTGAACCCGAGCGATTGCACTGCAGGCTACGCATTACTGAACCCGAGCGATCGATCGATGGCTGTTAACTGAACCCGATCGAGCGATTCCTTCGCTACTGCTGCTAACTGAAGCCGATCAATGCTGCCTCTGGATGAACAGTGAGCGTTGCGGGGGGGTGGATGAACAGGACCCCGTGGTATTGCCTCTGGATGAACAGGACCCCAATCAATCGAGCCGGTTGGGGCTGGATGAATAGGACCCCGTGGAGGGCTGGATGAACAGGACCACCCCGTGGAGGCCTGGATGAACAGTAGACGGTGGAGGGCAGGATGAACAGTAGCCCGTGGAGGGGTGGTTGAACAGGAGCCCGTGGAGAGGGCTGGTTGAACAGTAGCCGGTGGAGTAGCGCGCAGTGGAGGCTGGATGAACAGGAGCCCGTGTATGAACAGTCGCAGGTGGAGGCTGGAGGAGGTCGACGGTGGATGAGCAGTAGCTCGTGGAGGCTGGAGGGGGTCGACGGTGGAGACGAACAGTATCCCGTGGAGTCCCGTTTTGCGGTACGCCACACCTCTCCCGATGAACAGGACCCCCGTTTCGACCGTAGCACTCCAACACAAGTCCGTTTCGTCCGTTTTGCGGTACGCCACACCCCTCCCGGTCAACAGGACCCCCGTTTCGACCGTATGAGGTCTGTTTCCTCCGTTTTGCGGTACGCCAGACCCCTCCCGATGAACAGGATCCCGTTTCGAACATGGCCGGTCGAACACAAGGCCGTTTCCTCCGTTCTGCGGTACGCCAGGCCTCGTTTCCATCGCATGTTCCGTCCAAGCCCTCCCGATGAACACAACGCATTCCGTTGCCTCCCCATGAACACGACGACGACGCTGTTTCCCCGTTCCAACCCAGCAATGTACACGAGCCCTGGCCGTACGTATGTGCTAGTAGGCGTTCGAGACCGCGCCCATATGTACACATACGTGGCCGTATTTTCTTTCTTGCACCCTGGCCGCTATACGTACGTGTACATGCTACGTGCGCGCCTCTACTACGACACGTGCGCGCCTCTACTACGACACGTGCGCACCTCTACATCGACCAGTATATATGTACGTACACGTTCGCGACCAGAATGACAAAGCTACGTACGTTTCGACCAGGTGGGTCCCGACTGTCAGGCACTTCCTTGCCTGCGAAGATGTAGCTGGTGGGTCCCAGCAGTCAGGGGGCAAATCATTTTTTTTGCCCGGGCGCACTTCCTTGTGTGCGAAGATGTAGCTGGTGGGTCCCAACAGTCAAGGGAAAACGTTTTTTTCGTGAAATACAGTGGCCCGTCCGATGGGTCCCAGCTGTCAGGTGGAGGAATCATTATTTTCCACGTAATAAGGAGGCACTTCGTTGCTGCGGACGTGGGCCCAGCTGTCAGCCTCTCCACGTACAGTCCACGTCTGATGGAAGTCGTTCCTTGACCACGTTGACCACGCCGCGCCGAGAGCACCAGGGCGGTGGACGACGGCGAGGCCTAGGAAGGGGACGACACGGAGGCAGGGAAGACTCGGCAGTTGTTTCCCATGCAGAGGGGAGTACGACTGTACGAGGGTTTACTTGTTCATCTGCCATCGCCGGAGAATAACAGCGGGTGTGGTCAGTAGAGGGATGGCTAGGCCAGCGATGGGAGTACGGTCGGGCGGTGAGGCCTGCGCGGAAGCACAGCCGGCCGCGAGGAGGAGGGAGCAGGCAGTCCCGCCGGCCCTTGTTTGAGCGGCTGGAGTAGGAAGAGCAGAGATTGAAGAAGCACGACGGCCGTTGGATGGACATCCAACAGTCAGTGCTTGTGCATCAACCTTTTTTTAGGAAAGCCTCAAATCTGTGGAAAATAGAATACAGCCCATCTGCCATTATTTCTAATAATTTACAGCCCATTTGCTAATTCTTAAGGTTTTTTTTGGAGCCCGTATTCTTTTTGTTAGCATTACAGCCCATATTGTGGCAACGGTTAAAAAATTATACGAAATTTTTCATATTTCGGTGCAGTCCGAACTGTTTTTAATCCCGAAATTTCGACTCACATTCAAATTGATTTTAAAAATAAATGTATATCAATATAAAATCCAACAAATTCTCCACGCATAAAAATTAATGTAATTTAAAATCTTGAAATGAAAAAAAAGATATTTGAAACTAATTGCCGGTTTGATGTGTTTTAAAAATGTACAACCCATTTCTCATTACTGATGGGCCATTTTCTCGGCCAGCCGAATGAAAGCTCTCCTCGTCTTGAAAGATTTGCAGCCCAACAGGCCTGACAAAGCGACTTACTTGGCAAATCACAAAAAAACTATGCTATGGCCGTGGACCCAGTTGTCAGCCTCTCCACGTACAGTACTCTTCCGATGGAAGTCACGTTGACCACGCCGCGCAGAGAGCACCACGGCGGTGGACGACGGCGAGGCCTAGGAAGGGGACGACACGGTAGTGGATGCCCGCGCGGAGAGAACCACGAGGGTTCACTGGTTCGGCTGCGGTGTGAGGCTGTCGTCGCCGCAGGGCCTGGCCAGCGGTGGGAATAGTAGGGGCGGTGAGGCCTCTGCGGCATCATAGCCGGTCACGGGAGGCAGGAGCATGCGGCACGACCGACGCTGCTTTGGGCGGCTGGAGCAAGAAGACCATAGGTTGAAGAAGCACTACGGCCGTTGGATGGACATCGTACGGTCACTGGAGCTAGAATCGTTCATATTGACTAAGTTGACAAAGCCCTTCATCCCCGTCAACTTAGTAGGCCCACAAGTCAGCCTCCCAGCAAGGTGGGTCCCAGCTAGCCGGGGGAGTATTCATTTTTTTGTGCGTAATAAGGAGGCACTTCCGGTGGGTCCGAGCTGATAGCGGGGGGGACGTTTTTTTCGCGAAATACGGTGGCCCGTCCGACGGGTCCCAGCAGTCAAGGGGAAACGATTTTTTCGCAAAATACTGGTGGCCCGTCCGGTGGGTCCCTGCTGTCAGGTGGAGGATTCATTATTTTCCGCGTAATAAGGAGGCACTTCCTTGCTGCCACCATGGACCCAGTTGTCAGCCTCTCCACGTACAGTCCACGTCCGATGGAAGTCGTTCCTTCCACGTTGACCACGCCGCGCCGAGCGCACCAGGGCGGTGGACGACGGCGAGGCCTAGGAAGGGGACGACGCGGAGCCGGTGACGCGGCAGTGGCTGCCCACGCAGAGAGGAGTATGAGGGTTCACTCGTTCGGCTGTGGTGTGAGGCTGCCGTGGCCGCAGGGCCTGGCCAGCGGTGGGAATAGTAGGGGGCGGTGAGGCCTCCACGGCAGCACAGCCGGCCACGGGAGGCAGGAGCAGGCGGCACGACCGGTGCTGCTTTGGGCGGCTAGAGCAAGAAGACCAGAGGTTGAAGAAGCACTACGGCCGTTGGATGGACATCGTACGGTCACTGCAGCTAGAATCGTTTAAATTGACTAAGTTGACAAAGCCCTTGGTACGTCAACTTAGTAGGCCCACAGGTCAGCTTCCGAAACGGTGTGGCCCAGATGTCAGGGGGAGGAATCATTTTTTGGGCGGGTGAAGCTAGAATATCCAAGATTGAAGAAGAAGCACGGCATCCGTTGGATGGACATCCAACGGCCACTGCTGCTAGAACTGTGTGTTGACTATAAGTTGACAAAGCCTTGCATACGCGTCAACTCTGTTTTTTTGGGGGACGCGTCAACTTAGTAAGGCTAGAAGTGTGTGTCAGAGAACTTATAGCCCATTTGAGATTTGTAAGAATGTGTAGCCCATTTTTGAATTCTAATGGAATTTACTACAGCCCATTTACAGTTTGTTAAAAGTACAACCCATTTCAACCAACCGTTCAAAACAGAATTCAATAAAATTTCCCACATTTTGATGGGATCCGAAATATTTTTATCCCCAAATTTCTAGTGAGACTAAATACAATTTCAATATAAATTCATATTACGTAAAAATCCAACGAAACATTGCGCTCGCAACTATTAATGAAATTAAAATTTTCAATATCAAAAAATAATATTTTATAAAGTAATCACGTGTTTGGTGCATTTTTTTTATAGTTGCTGGCCAGTTTTTATAATTACATCCCATTTATTATTTCTTAAAGCCCATTTTTTGTTAAGCCTAATGCATCCCTCCTAGGAAAGATTTGCAGCCCAGCGGGGCGAAGAATAACAACTTGACCTTGCCTGGGTATTCCTAAAAAAAGTATAGCTAGGCTAGCCATTTTCAGCTTGAAAAAAATTAATATCTGGGCTGGATATATGGCCTGGGCTAGACGGGCCACAGCCCGCCCAGTTAATACCTGCAGCGATGTTTTCGTTGTTGTTCAGAGGAGAAAAATTAATATCTGGGCTAAACATCGAAAAACTCTGCACTGCTCGCACCTCAAAAACACAAATACTGCTCGAGCTGCTTGGTTCCAGCTGTCGGCTGTTTCTTGTGCACTTCTCTCGTTTATTGACTAGTACTACATAGGTTGACAATGGTGTGGGACCGTGATGTCAGGAAACTAGGGGGAAGCAAAATAAATAACTCCAGCGAGCGCTTCCACCTCTGCCTCGTTGTCTCCCGTGGAAACCCCTTTCCTCCCTTTTTTTTGCTCGGGCAAGGACCAATGCATGCAGCACGTCCATGCGGTTATTAGGCAAGAAATAAAAGCGCTTTGCATGCTATGAATTACGATGGCCTGCATGGGTATCTAATAAGGCATCCTCTTAACTACTGTGATTAAATGTTGTGTTTAGAAGAGAGAAATATTCTTCTTTTCCACCAATCTGCTTGCACCTAGGTCGTGATGCACCTTCTAATACGACTTATTCACCTGGATGGAGGGAGTATAGTTTTATACATACATATATATATATATAATAAGGAGGCACTTGTGTACGTAGGCTATGGACCTGGTGGGTCCCCATTGTCATCGTCTCCAAGTAAAGTCATCTCCTCGCCCGCATGCGCTTTCCGCCCGAAACAGTCAGCGCCACCCGCCCCACTTCCCGGTGCAGGCGATTGCTCCGCCTTCAAATGACACAAGTGCCGTCTGTCCGTCCATCTGCCACCCACATTAATGATACAAGGTTGCCGAGGCGGCGACTCTGGCGCCACACGCCCGTCCCTCCGCCCGCCCACCATTGCTATATAAACTGCTGCACCGGCCATAGCCGCAGTCATCGCATTCGTTCCCTTTCTCCTGTCCACATCACTACTGCCCACCATGGCTTCCTCGCGCTCCAGCGCTCTTCGGGACGGGCGGACGACGGACCACAAGGAGATGGCAGCCATTGCTGTCGGCCGGCTGGCCGGTAGGCAGCCGGAGGACGACGACGTCCCAATGGAGAACATGGTAGTCGACGATCCGGCGCCAACCCCCTCCTCCGCGCCATCCTTGCCAGTGCATTGCACCATGACCATCGGCGAGGCCCGTGCCCAATATATGGACAGTGTAAGGCAGATGCGTCAGGAGCAGTTCCGGGAGGCGCAAGCCGACGCCGCCTACAACCACCATCTCCTCCAGGAGCATCTGCAGGCGGAGGAGCAGATCACCGTGGAGCGGGCAGAGCAGGAGGCGCTGCTCGACTCATACCGCTCCGCCCGCAAGGGCCGCCTCGAGCGCTGGCGGGAGTGCATGCGGGTGGCGGAGGCTGCGGCCGCCTACAAAGAGGCTAGCAAAGAGGGCGATGAAGTGGGCGAGGCGCTATTTGGCGAGAGCGAGGACGAGGCAGAGGACAATGCCGGCTCCGACGAGTCCCCGCTCCGCTGGCGTCGACGAGGCCTTGCTCCGCGAGGCCCCACCCCGCCAACAATGAGGCAGAGGACATCGCCGGCTCAGCTGAGGCCCCACCCCGCCGGCAACGTGGGGGAGGATTTCCACCGCTCCGCTGAGGCGCCACCCGCCGGCAACGAGACAAAGGACATCGCCGGCTCCGTCGAGGCCCCGCCCCGCTGCCAACGAGACCGCGCCACACAGAAAACAAGGAAGAGTAGAACACAGTAGGTCGCCGCCGCTCGGGTCCAAGTAAGGCCACCGCTGCTACCCTCCTATTGAAGCCAAGCTAGGCGGGTTGACCATTGACAGCCGGTTAGCTTCTTGGCGGCGACGTGGAGTCGGGGATTTCTGCTGGAGAATAACATTTCTTCTACTTAACTGCTGGTGTAGTTGGCCGACTGACACGTGGGCCCAATAGGCCACATGTCAGTTACATAACTGCACCTGCAGTTAAGTCACTGAAGCTTCTGTTCGGCTCAGCGGGACACAGGTGGGTAGCTTCGGTTAATTAATTATACTTCCAGCGCACCCCTTTTTAGTTGAAGAATGTATGAAATGTAATGAAATCTGGCATGTTTATATGAAATCCGACCGTGTATGAATGAATTTATTTCGATTAGTTCGAATTCCTGTATCACTGGCATTGGATGAACATGCAAAACAATATGTACTAGCATTTATTCCCAGGGTGATCACCTCGTTTGCAGTAGTTTCACATGTACTCCCTCTGGTCCTTTCTAGTCCGCATACAAGTTTTGTCTGTAGTCAAAGTATCTCTACTTTGACCAATCTTATACAAAAAAGTATGCACTTTCACAATGTGCGAAGTAAAAAGGAACAGAAGGAGTACAAAGAGTTTGAGCAGGTTTTTAGCCTTTCTGTACATTGCAATCAAACGCACAGGCCTGGCAATTCATAGATAACATTCAAAACAATCGATGATTATGCATCTCAGCGACTCACATGTCAGAGGCAATATTTACTTCACAACTAAAGAATAATGAAAAAATTGATCGACGCTGCTGACAGCAAGGGCGTCCCATTCGAAAATATCAAACGCATGTCTTGCTAAAATCAATGAGCAAAATTTGACAAGGTTGTCCCATTCCAAAATATCAAATGCCTACGATTGTGGAATGGGCAGGGTTTTCCATCAGTTCGGACATTGACATGGCACCTCGTGCTAAATAAACCAGCTGTTCTTTTTGTGCAGTTCCACCAAAATCAACCAAATTCGCGCATAGCTTGTATGATTTCGCCCTTATATGTTGTAACGCCTTGAACTTATCGGCACCTCCTTTCTTGTGGTGGAAATGAATGATTCGATGTATTCATGAACATTTTGTGCAGTTCCCATTGAAATCAAGCTGAGCACCCATGTTTGCACAAATACAAAAAAGTGATTAGTATAGAGCAAACTGTACTATGAATTGACAGTTTCAATAGGCACATACATGGTCCGTGTAGAGCACACTTTTAGAAAAATGGAACTCACCAGAAAGAATCCTAGAACAACTTTTTGTCAGTCCTTCTAAGCTGAAGTTAGTTTGGTCTTGTGGGGAGTAATGTAACCATCCTTCAACTGCTCCTTCTGATGATAAGATAGACAGGGCTTCTTCATCCTGGCATAATCGGAACTAGTCACTTCACATACTCCATATTCTTCTTCAGAGGACTACTAAATGCTAGCATCACTGTTTGCTCGAAAAAAAGGAAAGGAAATATTTAAAACAGCATAGATGAAGCACTTCTCAAGGACAATACCACTTTTTCGTGACAGCACCGGGAGTTGATTTTTGTTTTTCTTCCCCTTGTTCTTCCCCTTCATCACTTGGTTCAATAACAAACAAGCTTCGCCTTCAATATAAGATTTGGCATGTCAATTAGGGAGCACAAGTATAGTACTAACTTAATTTTCTGATGAAAGTCGCAAAATACAGGCCAGCAGTTGTGAAATATCCTTATCTTACCTCAATGGGATATTACGGTGCACATACAGATTGGAAGTCTTGTCTCCATTTGTGCAGATCACTAAAATCAAGCAACATTATCGTACAAGTAGCACAACATATGAATGCACATTGCAGAATCATGTGAAAGAAGGCTAGTACTAACCTCTCATGATGCGGAATTCAAACAACTCACAAGAAGAAGATCTGAACCAAATTCGCCTTAACGGATAGGAAGTAAGATCTCCTCTTGTGCAGTTCCACTAAGATCAAGCAATCAAGCAACGTTGTCGGTGTGACATTTTGGTTGAACTGCACAAAACACTCTTAAAACAAAAGTGGTTTGTGCAGTGCAACAAAAGGTCACAATGGCAACGAGGTGAAGCAGATAACCCTATTTACACAGAGGTGCAAAGGAAACAATTAGTGGTCAATAGCGGTGGATGACACAGAAGCCAACAAAAAGAAGCATCTACCTTATCTAAATGGGAAAGAAAGCAAGACAGTAGCATTTCTCAAATGGTGGCATTGATTAATATTAACATAGAGATTATATTAACAATAAAATTCGTTAAACATGTAATTTGCTTTTAACTGTGGCATTGCATCAATTTTCCAGCGGCATTATTAGAGGGTGTTTGTTTACAGGGACATTTTGGTGTAGGGACTAAAAAAAACTCCGTGTCAGTCCCATCTAAACCAAAGAGGAGGGACTTTTAGGGACTAAAAGTGGGCATTTGGGACTAAAGAAAGAAGACCCCGAGGGAGTCTTTTTGGGACTTTTTCCAATAGTTGCCCCTGCCATGCATTGCACCTTGTCTCTATTAGTTCATTACTAGGGGTAACATGGTCTTTTAGCATGTCATTTAATAACCTCTAGTCCATGTTTAGTCCCTGGAACCCAGCAGGTAGGGACTAGGGAGTTTTTAACCAAATAGGGCCTTAGATTAACAACAGCTAATGAGTTGCACGGGACAGTGGACGCGCCAGCACCATGTGCATCTACCGATGTATTGTGGTCATGCATAGTCTGTTGCAACAAAGAACAAGCAACCAAGGAGCATATTTGTGTTGGTCCCAGTTTTGTTATCTTTAGACGCCTTTCCCTATGTGGGCGCAGCAAATCTAGTCCTGCTCAAACTCTACAGCCTTGTCCCTTCCTTTCCTTTTTGAACTAGTACTTTCGCCCCTTCCTTTCCTCTTTGAACCATGTCCTAGATTTATGCGATACAACTTTCCCCACTACTTTCTCCCATTCCTTTCCTCTTTGAACCACGTCCTAGATTAATGCTATACAACTTTCCCCCTTCATTTCCTCTTTGAACCACGTCCTAGATTCATGCTATATACAATTTTTCCCACTACTTTCCCCCACTCCTTTCCTCTTTGAACCACGTCCTAGATTCATGGTGTACATGCAGCTAGAGCAATGCATGTGGAGTGAGTAAATTATACCTTAAGGTTCTTGGGGCGTGGTTCGGTGGGCGACGGGACGACGGCGAAGAAGAAGGGGTCGGAGGCCCTCCCGCGCCACCGCTGGGTGGAAAGTGAATAGCTGCGCCGGTAGTCCCTCGCCGACGGCGACAACGTTAAGCCTCCTTCCCTTCCCGGCGGACGGATCCTGCCGGCTCTTTGAGCAGCAGTGAGGGGAGAGAGAGGCCAACGAAGTCTTGTTTAGATCTGGAGAGGGCGAGAGAGTGTGAAGAGAGCAACTACAAGCGTTGAGGCTCTAGCGAGAGAGGGCGAGAGAGTGAGCGAACAGGCTAACCAGCTACACAACCCTCCCGTTATGTTCAACGAGAGGGAAATAACCTTTTATACATTCCTGCATTCGTGTGACAAGCATGCCGTGTGTTTTTTGTGTGTGTGGGAGTCATTGGGATTTCAATCATAATCGTGTCATGTGGCTTTGGTGGTAAGACTATCCACAGTGGTGCAGAAATAATGCAGCCTTAGTCACCTTACCTCTCTCCACGTAGTATGTTGGGTCCCACCAGTCAGAGGGTGAAACAAACAAATTAATAAGAAAAATTAAAAGCGCCATCAGTGTATCTTACCTCACACATCTCGCTACTGCTCGGGAACACTGTCCAATTGATCCCTCCGTTCGCTCACGTACTATTTTAAGTGAATCCTTATTATAACATGCACACAAATTTTGGCCACTTGTATTCGATTTAAGTCAGTGTGCCACCGTATCTCGTATACTTACTACTCCCTCCGTCTAGGTGTAATAAGTCACGTTAGAAGGTGCAACGGGACCAAGGTGCGTGTGTGTGTGTGTGTGTTAGAGAGAGCGACAGATCGACCTACTCCTACAGAGAGATGTTGTGTATTGTATGATTTTAGCCGCGAGAGTCGGTGCATCCTCTCATTTCCGGGCGTGTCCGGTAGGGACATGCGGACAGCTGCCACGCCCGCTCCTGACCAGCCTGGCCCACCCAAAGCCCCTCCATCACCCGCGCGCGCTTCCCGCCCGAAATGGTCAGCGCCGCTCCAAAGAATCGGTGTTGCATTCATGCCCGGGCAGAGCGGACGCGACCTCTCACTAGCGCAAGAGTGATGGTTGCTTCGTCCGTCCAACTTACTGCTGGGTCTATGTGATTTGATGGCTCATTTGTCTTTATTACTGAGGTGGTAGGACTGCTGGATGTCCCACACTTTCGGCGAAAGGAGGTATACTACTACTACGAGATTACAATTTTCTCCATTCTTACAGCGGAGGCGTGCAAGAGCAGTGAAAACACGCAGTCTCAGTGATTACATGGCCCACCTCACACTACTATCACCGTGCGACACCTAACTCTTTACATAGTACTCCCTCCATTCCTAAATATTACTAGATGAGTCCCCGTGCGTTGGCGCGGAACAGCGGTATATCTCTCTACGCAAAATTATCGATTTCACAGAACAAAAAAACTCTATAACCGCATGACAAATGTGGTAGCCAAACTAAATAAACTCCCATCATCATTTAGATCATCCCACGTAAGGAAAAAAGATCAGCCAACTCCTGAACTCCTACTGCATAATGGGATTATATTTTTCTTTTTGACATGTTAATGGGACTTAAAATCTCACTTACATGCATGCTACCGGTGCATGCTTGCATGCAGACATGTTGATGTGATTTAAAACCCACTCACATGCATGTGGCATGGTATTTCTGCATGCTTGCATTTGGCTTAGTGCTAAGCCTCTCAACGTCAAGATCAGACGGCTATTATGGACTGATTTACTTCATCTAACGGCTACATCAACTTTGATGACGTGGCTCAAGGAGTGGATAGAGAATTCCTAGTAGTGGGGGCTAGCTATTACTAGTAGATATAAGTCTTTGTAGAGATTCCACTACATACGGAACAAAATGAATGAATCTACACTTAAAATGCATCTATATACATCAGCATGTGGTTCATGGTGAAATCTCTACAAAGACTTATATTTAGGAATGGAGGAAGTACTAGTATAGTACGTACTGTAATTTATCAGCGAGATAAATTTGTACAATGCTATGAAGCTTCCAGCTTCTATTACATGTATCTTGCATCCAAGGTTGCCCGTTGCAACATTTCATCAAATATAAAGGAGACTAACATGCATGCTATTGCATCTCAATGATTGATAGATCATAGCAAATATGTACTCCCTCCATTCCAAAATAAGTTTCTCAACTTTGTGCAAACTTTAGTACAAAGTTGTACTACTACTAAAGTTGACATTTATTTTGGAACAGAGGCAGCTAAAGAAAAAAATGATCCATGCAGTCCCTAGCCCTTGAACCGTGAACCCTGACCAGGCTTCAATTTGCTCGTAACGTTCGAGCTTCCTAATAAATGAAGTTTGCATCCTTTTGACCATCGGATCATTTTGTGCGGTTTCACCAAAATCAAGATGAGCATCCCTGTGGCAAAGAAATTGAACAAGCGTGATTATAATAAGATTACTGGGACTAGTTGATGAGACATAAACTCATCACAAATACAGTATGTAGAAGCCAGTAGAGGTATGTGCGGGGCAAAAAAGTAGAGAAATATCCACAGGGAGTGATATGGGCAGCTGGAGCAGTGGTGCAAGCCGGCTGTAAAGGGAGTTGTACCTGAGGGACGTAGCTCAACCTTGAGGAGGGCGGCGGGAGGCGGCAACTGCCCACGTCGCGTCAGTGAGCAAGGGACGAAGGCAACCTCACCGGCTTTGCGAGAGAGAACGGCGGGGACCCCTGATCGGGACGTGCCGACATTGGGTTTTCGCCGTCGGCGACGGCCACCGCATCTACACTAAGGGCCTGTTCGGTAGTTCACCAGCACTACAAAATCCTCAACTCCGTCGCCCGGTTCCAGCAGCCAGCTTCCCACGAAAACTCCAGGATGGAGCGATCTGTTCGGCGCTGCAGCTTCTCGTTGCCAGTGATGGACGAGCTAAAAAGGCCAGAAAGTGCCTGCTCGGCCCGTTTTGGCAGCCCATGTTTGTATGTGGCCTATAGGCATATGTGGGCTAGTGATGATTTAGATTTTTTTTCCTTCCTGTGTGTACCGGGCCTGTAAAGGAATGCTTGGCCTGTTCGTTGGGGATTTTTTTTGCTGTTCCGAATTTTGCCTGTACAGAAGCAGTTCAGCATGCCTGTACGCTGGTACTTGTGATTTTCTTTGGCTGTAGCGGTTTTGGTAGTAACAGAGAGCATGTACAGAGAGGAATATCTCATATTTTGAGCATAGAATGATTATGTAAATTTGGAAACAAATATGACAATGTATATCATGGCATAAGCATCAAGTTTCACACATGTTTTATAGAACAAAAGCCTCTCATTGTGCATAAGCTTGCAAATCAAAAGGGGCAAATACATGTCTCTAAGATCAACAAAGCTTCATCTCATAGTTTTGCATAAGTTTGCAAATCAAAAGGCCACGTACATGTGTCAAACATCAACGATGTCTCACCAACTTAGAGCAATGGCTGTAGCTAGTTCTTGCCTAAACACATCCATGTCTTCACCATTTTCCGCTGTAGTTGATGTATCCGATGCGTGTGAAGGAACAGCAAATTTCTTGTATCATTCCGGAATTGTTGGCACATAGTCCGGGTCCCTATCACATCGAACAAAGTGAATATCTTCTTCATCATGGAAGCGAACATAGTTGTGCAAAGTCATAGTAGCAGCAACTGAAGGAAATATGCCCTAGAGGCAATAATAAAGTTATTATTTATTTCCTTATATCATGATAAATGTTTATTATTCATGCTAGAATTGTATTAACCGGAAACATAATACATGTGTGAATACATAGACAAACAGAGTGTCACTAGTATGCCTCTACTTCACTAGCTCGTTAATCAAAGATGGTTATGTTTCCTAACCATGTACAAAGAGTTGTTATTTGATTAACGGGATCACATCATTAGTTGAATGATCTGATTGACATGACCCATTCCATTAGCTTAGCACCCGATCGTTTAGTATGTTGCTATTGCTTTCTTCATGACTTATACATGTTCCTATGACTATGAGATTATGCAACTCCCGTTTGCCGGAGGAACACTTTGGGTGCTACCAAACGTCACAACGTAACTGGGTGATTATAAAGGAGCATTACAGGTGTCTTCAAAGGTAGATGTTGGGTTGGCGTATTTCGAGATTAGGATTTGTCACTCCGATTGTTGGAGAGGTATCTCTGGGCCCTCTCGGTAATGCACATCACTTAAGCCTTGCAAGCATTACAACTAATGAGTTAGTTGCGAGATGATGTATTACGGAACGAGTAAAGAGACTTGCCGGTAACGAGATAGAACTAGGTATTGGATACCGACGATCGAATCTCGGGCAAGTAACATACCGATGACAAAGGGAACAACGTATGTTGTTATGCGGTCTGACCGATAAAGATCTTCGTAGAATATGTAGGAGCCAATATGGGCATCCAAGTCCCGCTATTGGTTATTGACCGGAGACGTGTCTCGGTCATGTCTACATTGTTCTCGAACCGTAGGGTCCGCACGCTTAAGGTTTCGATGACAGTTATATTATGAGTTTATGAGTTTTGATGTACCGAAGGAGTTCGGAGTCCCGGATGAGATCGGGGACATGACGAGGAGTCTCGAAATGGTCGAGACGTAAAGATCGATATATTGGACGACTATATTCGGACTTCGGAAATGTTCCGAGTGATTCGGGTATTTTTCGGAGTACCGGAGAGTTACGGGAATTCGCCGGGGAGTATATGGGCCTTATTGGGCCATACGGGAATAGAGGAAAGAGTCCAAAAGGAAGGAGGCCTGCGCCCCCCCTCTGGTCCGAATTGGACAAGGGGCGCAGCCCCCTTTTCCTTATTCATCTCCCCTTCTTTCCCCTTCTCCTACTCCAACAAGGAAGGAGGGAGTCCTACTCCCGGTGGGAGTAGGACTCCCCTTGGCGCGCCTCCTCCTAGGCCGGCCGCCCCCTCCCCCTTGCTCCTTTATATACGGAGGCAAGGGGGCACCCCATGAGACACAAGTTGATCATTGAGATCGTTCCTTAGCCGTGTGCGGTGCCCCCTGCCACCAAATTCCACCTCGATCATATCGTTGTAGTGCTTAGGCAAAGCCCTGCGTCGGTAGTACATCAAGATCGTCACCACGCCGTCGTGCTGACGGAACTCCTCCCCGAAGCTTTGCTGGATCGGAGCCCGGGGATCGTCATCGAGCTGTACGTGTGCTAAGAACTCGGAGGTGCCGGAGTAACGGTGCTTGGATCGGTCGGATTGGGAAGAAGACGTACGACTACTTCCTCTATGTTGTGTCAACGCTTCCGTTGCGTTCTACAAGGGTACGTAGATCAGACTCTCCCCCTCGTTGCTATGCATCACCATGATCTTGCGTGTGCGTAGGAATTTTTTTGAAATTACTACGTTCCCCAACAGCAACAATCATCTTTTGTGTTTCGATGGAGTAGCTTGGCATCTTTAAGAATCTACCATTTCATCTTCCACACTCCAAAGGCTCTCTCTATGAAATTGCGTTTGGACGAGTGGAGCCTATTGAACTTTTCTTTAGGAGTATTGGGTGGAACACCTCTATGAAAGTCAGGCACATGATATCTTTCACCTTTGTACGGTGCGAGATATCCCTTTCTATTAGGATAGCCAGCATCCACAAGGTAGTACTTGTCTACGAAAAATAAAGAGAAGAATGAATGTTAGAATTGGCATACATGAAAGGAGTTCTAACATTCTGAGTCATGGGGGAAGGGGGCCTTGTCCGCATGCTCACCATTTGGAGGATGGGGGAAGGTGGCCTTGTCCGCATGCATTGCATGAAATAGCACACTTGTGTCATGCATAGAACCAGGTTGTCCAATTGAAGCATAAGTGAAATGCATATCAAAGTCACATATTGCCATCACATTCTGAGTGACCGCGCCTGTCCTTCCAATATATCTGATTTGCTTGTCTTCTGGAATTGAAGCTCTAATGTGAGTCCCATCTATTGCACCAATGCAGTCTTTCATGTGTGGATATGCTTGTTTATCACCAAGGATCCTTTGATGCACAGTGTGAAAATTGGGGTCTTTCGGCTTGAGGTAGTGACAAGACATCCTGACCACACAATGCAGTACCTCATGGAACTTGCGGTGGATAGTGTCAGGTGAATGTTTGAAACGGTTTTGGGTCCTTCTATTTGATTCACAACCCCCCAAGGTCCACAAGAACATAGCAAGAGACTCATAGCTGCTAACAAATGGAGAATAACCGAGCCCATAGTCCTTCACCAACAAGTCATGAAGCTCAAAGAAAACTCTTGTCTTCATTCTGAACATTGTAAAGGTCTCCCCTGGTGTTCCAATAGTCTCTTGCAACCATCCAAATCCTGTCAAGATAGATTTCCTAGGCTCATTCTTCATGATCCAACTACTGCAATACTTTCCAACTATTTTTTTTGCTCCTTCACAAATGACCGACATATGCTCGGAATGAAGACAAATCAATTTTTTCTTCAATTCATATTGGTTGTCATCATCACTATCATCATCACACAACATCTGCACATACAGAATCATACATTTATTAGATACCAACTAGCATGCAGATAGTGCATACACAAAATGGTACCCAGAACAAGTGCAAGTACCCAGGACATCCTAAAAGTGCAAGTAC
Source organism: Triticum monococcum (assembly GCA_034509565.1). Classification (NCBI taxonomy): domain Eukaryota; kingdom Viridiplantae; phylum Streptophyta; class Magnoliopsida; order Poales; family Poaceae; genus Triticum; species Triticum monococcum. Next base: position 133,948,800 of record CM067847.1, read on the forward strand.
CCAGAACATGCAATTACCAATAATTCATCCAAATAGAAAATGGTGGTTCAACATTACATAAATATCATCCAGATAGTGCATACATAAAATGGTTCAATAGTGCATAAACAAAAGACATGAGAAACCATCTAGTGGAACCAACTATTTCCCATACGTCATGGCAAACTTCCTACGAAGCCAATCTTTTCGTGCGGCAACACCCATGTGTAGAAACATCTCTCTTTGCTCTTTTTTGATGAACAACTCAGTCGCTATGTAGTGTTCATCACTACCCTCTAAAATACCAAGAGCAAGCACTTCGTTCATGGTACTGGCAACAGAAGTGGCATCATCATTCTTTATGAATGATTGAACGGTTTCTTGGGACTCCTTAGCAATGATTTTAATCTGTGTAATCTCATCTTGCATCACTTGTGCAGTCCTAGGTTTCTTGTGCGTGTCATCAATGGTTTTTCCAAGCCTCTTTTTCGTTGATGGCACGAAAGGAGAAGGTGGCATACTAGGAGAAGGTGGCATAGCAGGAGAAGGTGGCACTTGGCGATCTTCTAGAAAATCAACATCTATGATCGCTTCAATATCAATGGTATCTGGTATTGCTGCACTAGAGGAGGGAGGTATGCCTGTAGAAGGATTCCAATGGTCTGTGCCATCACTGGTGATGTCCTCAAACATAATGCTCAAGTTTTCTTCATTGCGTAGTCCACGCTTTTGGAACTTGCCGCAGCCTTTAAGGTCCTACAATACATTGCAAACAAATATTAGTAATAACAAAAGTTATACGACTTTATTAAAAATAAATGCAATCCAGAAACATGACAACTCACAATTTTTGCTTTCTTCCACCACTCCTTATCTTGTTTGACAGTGTTGAGAACAAAGTCCCATCCCCCTCCGGTCTCCTTTAGCTTGAGCTTCTTGAATAAAGTGTAATCTGCTTTCAGCTTGTCCCATTTGTTTTTCATTTGGTTGCTCGTGTAGTCCAATCCGGTTCTCACTTTGAATTGCAATGCCACTTCCTCAAATGCACTAGGGGTCAAGATTTTGTTTGGCCTATTTCCAGCCCGCACTTGCGTAACCATCAAGTTGGTAACGATCCTAGTGTTCTCTTCATCCCACTCGGCAGTCATGCTCGAAGACATGCTCTGAACTTGACTATAAAAAATATGTGAGTGCTTAACTATAAAAAACATGTACAAGTGTTGCTGCTGTCATTAATTATGTACTAGCAAAATTCTATTGTTGTACTGGACATGTACTGAACATACATAGCAACAAAATGCAACACTATCCATGAGCATGTACTGAACATGCAGCAGCAGAGAATGTACAAAACATTTACATTTTTTTCTGTCCCCTTCCTATAATTTACAGGCAACACATCACCCACAAAAAATTACCAAAGCACATCGCCAAATCCTACAACTAATCACCATGTACATCACAAATTCCACCATGAGCATGTATAGGGAGAGGTGGTCGGGCATCAAATCACCTTCCAAAATTGGGAAGAGGTGCACGGGGAGGCGGAGGAGCTCGATTGACAGCAGAGAAGCTCGTCGCTGACGGACAGTGCTCGAATCGCGGCGGCGGATCTGGTCGGCGATGGTGGCGAAACAGGGTAGGCAGGGGCGGGGAAGCTCATCGCTGATGGCGGCGGACCTGGTCGGCGATGGTGGCGAAAGAGGGCGAGCAGGGCGGGGAAGGGTGGGTCACGGCAGACTAGGGGCGGGGGAGAGCATGTCCGTCGGTGGTCGAGGTGCTTTGCGCCATCGCCTGAGGCTTGCGGCGGCTAGGGTTGGGGAGGGGGCCGGAAGAGGAGTCACGGGACAGGCCGGGCTCGAGCGTGTCCCTGATGCGTGTGGGGCTGGATCGATCACTTGGCGGTGGCAGAGGCCTGTAATTTCTATCCAAATCCCGCTTCGCTATTTTCTTGGAGCCCGGTATTTCCAACTCCGTCGCTCCGTCGTTTTTACACACTGATTTGAGCCAGCTTCTCGGTCCAAAATCCAGGAGTAGACCCGTTCGGCTGGACTCTGCGGCTGGAAACGTGGATTTGAGAAGCCAGACAACTACCGAACACGCCCTAAGCATCCACCCCTTCTCCAAGCGGACGTGATCCGCCGGGATGTTAGAGATGTGGCAACAGTCGTTTTGTGCGAGAGAGTGTGAAGAGAGCAACCCCAGCAAGCAACCGTGTAGGCTGGCCTGTCCTGACTATGTACTCCTTTTCTCTCCATATGAACCTATTATATTGTGAACGTGCCATTAAAGAAAAAAAAAACTTTATTTATAAATGACGCGGCACCTACTACTCGTTTTGGCATCTCCAAAATATTGACCTTGCAATTGGCTCTTCGCCTCTTCGGGAAGTCGAACAATAATGGTAGTGTAGTATATATCGTTCTGGCTATATGAGACCGAATGAATTTCTGCACGTCCACCACTTGGGCGAGGGTCGAGGGGCGAGGGAGAGTGATACATACGGAGCAAATGAGTGAATCTACACTCTAAAATACGTCTATATACATCAGTGTTTGGAGTATGTACTAGTAGTTCATATTGAAATCTACTAAAGGACATATATATTCCAAACAATATGATATAATCTCTATAACCAAGGTAGTAGGGACGAGGAGTAAACGGAGGGAGTAGTAAATTTTTCTCCTCGTCCTGTGAGCCACCGCGCGCATGGGCGAGGGAGCGGGCGTAAGGCGTAGTAAGCAAGCTTCACCTCATCTTGCGAGCCACCGCTCCCGTGGGCGGGGGAGACGGCGTACTAAGCAAGCTTCTCCTCGTTCTGCGAGTTGACGGGACACATCAAAAGTACTCCAGTGTATATAGCCTTGCCTCTAAGGTAGGCCCCACATGGTTTGCCTTTTTTAACAAAACATGTCAAGTCGCAATTTGTTTGTTCACCCGTGGTAGACGATCCTCCCTCCACCAAATGGACAACCAGTACACGTGCCAAATTACCACGTGGGCTGCCTTTTTCGTACAGAAATGAGCTCCACCGTGTACCCGCGCGGGTGTGGTTGGGAAAGAGACAGGAGTACGTGCGTCGTGCATGCACCTCTTCTCTTCGTGCACGTTCCCCACCTACGTGGATGTGTGTGAGAGATACAAACCGCGTTCGTGAGTGTTTTTTGTTTTGGGGTGGGGGTTGATTTCGTGAATTATTTGTGGGAATATGTGTCGATGACATCTCAAACAAAAGTTTGCATGCAATGTGTGTGAAATGGAGGCCTATCCATATCATACATAGAGGGTCGGGCAATCCATGAGAAGAGAGGGAGGGGTCATATCTATCGATAGAGTCGAAGAGAGGATCAAGTGGGTGGGTGCGAGATCGATGAAGAGAGCCATCGAAATTGTGTGTGTGTACAAGTCAAAGATATAGGGTGACTGGCCTACCGGAACGCTAGAGGGCACACGTCAAGTTTGTGTGTGGTAGGGAGACATGACTAGAGCGCTCGATGTATCGGTGTGTGTGGGGGGGAGGGGGTGGTGGGAGGGGTAGGCAGAGGCCTAACTATATAGGTAGAACGACTCGTATATGTGTTGAGAAGGAGAGACCTAGCTATGTCTTGAGGGAGATCGGTTGACATCCATACATAACTGAAGGACGGGAAATATCATGGGAGAGAGATAGAGGAGAGAGGGAGGGACGGAGAGGGGTAGAGTGCTGGATGGGTGATGGAGTTGCTTCTCGAAGATGGTGGGAGAGGACTACTGGACAAACTGAGGGTGGAACTGCAATGTTATCAATAAGAGTGGGGATGTGTTTCTGTGTGTGCCTGTGCGTGATAGATCTGTCGGGACGCATCCATGGATGATGAAGGGGAACCATGTGTTTGGTAAGCAAACCTAACTAGATCGGTAGATCAATTGTTGTTTGTCGGAGGAAGGGAGAGACACAACTAATGAGGTAGATCGATTGACGTGTGGGTAAAAACGAGTTATAAGGACCTAGCTAGCTATATGTATAGCGAGAGATCGGTCGGTGTACGTCCATTTGTTAGAGGCTAATAAGGCCCAGCGAGACGGATAGACAGAGAGAATGGATCTAGGAGGTGGTGCAAGAGGCCCAACTACTAGCTAGATAGGGGGAGGAGTGTGTGGTTGTGAGAGAGCGATGAAAAGAGGGGCGAGAGTTTACACGTGTGTCTGACCATATGAGAGACACAAGGCAAGGACACATAAAGGAGGAGATTGAAGGTGTGTTTGTATGTTGTAGGCAGGCATCGCTGGAGAGGTTTATCGATCGGTGTGTGTCGGAAAGGAGTTGTGGAGACTCTGGGAGAACGATCTAAAGAAAAAAATGAATGTGCCCGGTGGATAGAATGCCGAGGGAGGGGGAGGGCGAGGGGGGAGTGTGCATGCACGAGAGAAAGTTAGTGGTAGCTACAAAGGTTAGAGGATTATGTGGGTGTAAGAGACTAATAAAGATCATAATTTGATATGAAAGCGGATTCATATATTTGAATAGGAGATCATAGTGTTTTAAACATTGCATGCATGAATATAGCGGTGATACACATGCTGTGCACATGTTATACCATAATGTGATAATGCATGGTGTTTGCAACTCACAGCTAAATGCCGAACAATCTAAACCATACTATACATCAAACAATCTCACATTTTATTTGAATTTGTGATAATGTGTGGCGTTTGTAGCTTACAACTAAATATCGAACAATCTAAACAATACCATATATCAAACATTCTCACATTTTATTTGAATTTGTGGTAATGTGTGGTTTTTGCAACTCACATCTAAATACTTGAGTATGGGGCGGGGCACCATACATAATGTGATAAACACATTATACATATGAGACATGGTTTAGATTATGAAGATCTAGCTAGAGCTAGAAATGTAATGTGATTTGAAATCAAAATAAAGTGGATTCAAAAAATCTAGTTCGAGTTCATATAGTACACATAGTTCATATCTAACTCGAGACTAATCATGTGGTGTGCTGTGAAGATAATACACAAGCGATGGTTTAACTTAACAATAATGATGATTGTAGATCTTATTAAAACAGAGAAACGAATTCAAATGCTTTGACTTCACAACAATCATTACTGTAGATCTTATTCAAATAGAGAAACGAATTCAAATTTAGTTCATATTGAAGCGGTAGTATATACGTTTCGAATGCACTAAAACGTTCATTTGAGTAGTAGGCTGCATGCATTATACACGTAGCGAAATATTTTAATTGAACATAACATGAATTCAAAGTTTTGAATGACATTTGTAGGGCGCATTGATTTGGTACAGTACACGTTAGGCTTGTCCGAAAATTTCAACCCGCGCCTTGTTAGCCCGAAATATTTAAGATATATCTTTGTCTCGTTGTGCTCTGACAACTCCCTCCATCTCAACCCGTGCCTTGCTATTCTGAAATTACAACGCGCGTGAAAACTCCCACCTCCTGTGAAATCCCGACACGCGAAATGACTGTGGTACCCCTGAATCGAAAGAACCGCCTCAAATCGGTGGGGGTACTTTCGTAACTTACCCCACATTTCGGACAAGCGCGTCTCTAAGCCATGGTTCCCCACTGCCATCCCATCCGCCCACCCACTCATACACTGAGGCCGCGAAAACCCGTGACGAAACCCCACACCCTGCTCCGTCCGCCACCCAGCCGGAGCCTCTTCCCCGTCGACGTCGTCCATAGAAACACCTCGACGTCCCTCATCCACCGTACCAGATGAGGATCCGTCGTCGATCTCATCGTCCCGCTGTCGGATTTCAGGTTCCGGCAGACCCTTGAGGTTTGAACACTGGGGTGGGCGCGGAGATTTTGCCTCCTACCTACCTGCACCCCTCCGCCATGCAAGGATCTAAACTATGGAAATAACAACACAGGAGACACAGGGTTTATATTGGTTCGGGCCACCGTTGTGGTGTAATACCCTACTCCGGTGTGTGGTGTGGTGGATTGCCTCTTGGGCTGATGATGATGAACAATACAAGGAAGAACAGCCTCGCGAGGGTCTGTTCTTGGCCGGGGGGATGAACTGCTGAGAAGAGTTCAGTCACCCTCTCTCTCTCTCTCTCTCTCTCTCTCTCTCTGGCTGTTTCTCGGAAAAACTCCCCCTTTCTTCGGTGGGTGGCTGGTCCTATTTATAGAGGCCCTGGTCCTCTTCCCAAATATCGAGCGGGAAGGGAGCCAACAATGGCGGGCTAATTTGAAAGGGGACAGCCGGTACCAGCTAATCTGACAAAAGTAGTCTTCGCCTGTACAAAGCTCTGGCGGTGACGCCGTCTTGGGCTCCACAGTGACCTCCGTCTCGTAGTCCTCCTGGTCTTGGTCTCGTTGCACCGAAATGGCAACCTTTGCCTAATGCCTCGATACTCCGCGGCTGCGCTTGCCCCCTTTGCACCAAAGAGGAAAGGAGGACACTGCGCGGGCTGGCACCCGCCTGGCGCCCTGAGTCGTCATGGCTTGCACCACGGGCACCTCGTGAGGTACCCCGCCTTGATCTCTCCGCCTCCTCGTGAGCCAGCCTGATGAGGCCGTGCCTGAGGAAGCTCCGCATCATCCACCCCGCGGGGCTTGGCCCCTCGCGAGGGTCTTGAGTTTGCGTTGGTGAAGATGGGCCGTGCTGGGCCCCCCTTTGAGCCATGCCGCAGGCCGCAGGCAGACAAGTCTGGGGACCCCTGTTCCCAGAACACCGACAGTAGCCCCCGGGCCCAAGGCGTGCCCGGGCTTGGCTATGCAGGGAGGCGAAAGGGCAAGAGCAAAGCGCCGCGGGCCCTAACAGCCTGCGGCCTTGGGCGCCGCGTGGCGGTTGATTGGACGTGGGCGTCTCCACTTCCCCATGGCGCCTTGACAACTACACGGATTGGACAAGTCCTTGCATGCAAAGCAGGTCATGATTACCTGCGATCGTGGGGGCCGTCGGTTGGCCCTCGCCAGCTACAAGTATTGATCGGCGCGCGCCCTTCCAGTTCATCTCCCCTTGCTTCTCCTTCTTCTTCATGGCCCCGTCGAGGAGGTTCTCGACCGCGGAGAAGGGGAAGGCTTGCCAGGCTGAGCATGCCTCTCCCCCGCCCAAGCGCGGCCGAGGGCGCCCCCGCAAACATCCTGTGGCCACCATGGCAGCTCCCCGCGGCTGCGGAGGCGCTTTCCAGCATGGTGGCGGGCGGATTGCTGCAGCCGGGGGTGCGCTCCGGCTTCGCGTCCCCCTATGCCGCGCTTTCGCACTACAGAGGTGCTGTCGGAGTTCGTCGTGTGGTCGGCGGAGCCGACTAGAACCCGGCTTCCACTTCCTCGCTTCCTCCTTGGCGAGCTCCCGGCCGGCGCCCCGGGCGGCCTCTGGCTTCAGGCCGACGGCTACTGCAGTCGGGCCTCATGGTTTTCACTGGAGGTCTCCGCAGCCGGGAGCCTAGCCCTGGCCCGCGGTTGGCAGACGTTTGCCCGCGCGCGTGGCCTGGGCCGTCGGTGCATCCTACATTTCAGGTTCGACGATGATGCTACCCTCTACATGAGGGTGTTTGGGGAAGATGGTTGCCGTGCAGGGTGTTGCCCCGAGGGCGACGACCGCGGCTGGGAACCCGGCTCCGGCGATGATGGAGAGGACGGCGCTCGCGGGGCTGGCGGCGCTCAGGGTTCCTCAAGCTTCTCCGGTTCTTCTTCAGGTGGCGACTCTTCTAGTGGTGGCCGCGGTCAGCCTCCACGCCGTCGTATCTGCTTGGGAGGTGGTAGCGTGTCCGCCCGCCGTCACGCCCTGGTGAAGCGCGAGAGGGAGTCCGCCTGAGCTCCGGAGGCAGCTCGGGCTTCCCTGCAGGCCGGTGTGAGGCGAGCTGCACCAGATTTGCTCTTTCTTTTCCTTTTTCCTGCGTAAAAGGACAGTAGTGTGGAGCCCCGCGGGGGCGTGTATGGGTTATTACTGTTAATCATCGTTTTGCTTTCTTTATCATACCTTCCGGCTACATGCCCGCGCGTGGATAGTTCCCGGCCCCGGTCGTGGGGGTGACCGACCCAGGCCCTGTGTTTGTGTCGTGGTGCCCGAGGGGCACGGACTGGAGGGGTGCTCCTGCAAGCGGCCCAGGTCGTGAGCCCTTTGAATGACTAGGATAGGAACACTCGAGAGGGCACTCGGCTGCCTCCCTCGCGAGGCCTTGCACAAGAGAAATCGAGGCAGGAGAATGAAAAGCCAAGGAACCACAAGCCAAAGATGGCAACAACTTCAATAAAACTTCGAATGAGAAGGAACAAGCCAACTGCGGAAAGCAAATGAAAAGCTGCGTCCGGCACCTAGTCTAGTCTTCGACGTCTTCTCACCAGCACAGAGCTAAGTGCTGCCACTGGGCGTGGGAGGGAGCCCCAGGGCCTGAGGCCGACGCTCCTGAGACTCTGGGGCATGTACAGCCCCAACTCATTATTACGTGAGAGTGTCATGGGCGGCGAGCTTCACAGGCTCCGGGCCTTTTCCAAAATGCGATAGCTTCACAGGCATTCGCCTTCTTCACAGGCTCCGGGCCTTTTCCAAAACGCGATAGCTTCACAGGCATTCGCCTTCTTCACAAGCTCCGGGCCTTCTCCAAAACGCGATAGCTTCACAGGCATTCGCCTTCTTCACAGGCTCCAGGCCTTTTCCAAAATGCGATAGCTTCACAGGCATTCGCCTTCTTCACAGGCTCTGGGCCTTTTCCAAAACGCGATAGCTTCATAGGCATTCGCCTTGCTTCACAGGCTCTGGGCCTTTTCCAAAACGCGATAGCTTCACAGGCATTCGCCTTGCTTCACAGGCTCTGGGCCTTTTCCAAAATGCGATAGCTTCACAGGCATTCGCCTTGCTTCACAGGCTCTGGGCCTTTTCCAAAACGCGATAGCTTCACAGGCATTCGCCTTGCTTCACAGGCTCTGGGCCTTTTTAGGGGTAGAACCTCCGGAGGTGCTGGATGTTCCATGCATTCTGCACCGGCACTCCCTCCCGAGTCTCCAAGCGCGCGGAGCCGGGCCTGGAAACATGAACAACCTTGAATGGGCCCTCCCACATGGGAGAGAGCTTGTGCAGTCCCTCCCTGGAGAGAACCCGCTTGAGCACGAGGTCTCCTACCTCAAGAGACCTGGGGCGGATGTTGCGGCAGTGATATCGCCGCAGCGCTTGTTGGTACCTCGCCGCTCGCAGCGCGGCTTCTCGGCGACGTTCCTCCCCCAGCACGAGGTCCATCCCCCGCATGGCGTCCTGCTGCGCCTCGTCGAACACCAGGACCCGCGCGGAGCGACGTCTGACCTCGTGAGGGAGGACCGCTTCCACTCCGTAGACCAGGAAGAACGGGGTCTCTCCAGTCGGCTTGGTCGCGGTGGTGCGGATGGACCACAGCACGGACTGAAGCTCGTCATACCAACCTCTTCCGCAGGCCTCCAGCTTCTTCTTGAACGTCCTGGTCTTGAGGCCCCTCAGGACCTCCGCATTGGCTCACTCGGCCTGGTCGTTGCTTCGGGGGTGCGCCACTGAAGCGTAGCATATCTGCGTTCCAAGGTTAGCACAGTATGTTTTAAAGAGGTTACTGGTGAACTGCGAACCGTTGTCCGTGATGATGCGATTCGGCACCCCGAACCGGCTCACGATGCCCTTGATGAACTTGACCGCGGAACCCGCGGGAATGGTGCGGACAGCCTCTACTTCAGCCCACTTGGTGAACTTGTCCACGGCAACGTAAAGGTAGCGGTAGCCCCCTGGCGCCCAAGGAAACCGGCCCAAGATGTCCAGCCCCCAGACTGCGAATGGCCACGAAAGGGGGATAGTCTGCAAGCCTCCTGCTGGCTGATGGATCTGCTTGGCGTGGAATTGGCAGGCTTCACAAGCTTTCACTAGTTCCACGGCGTCATTGAGCGCGGTGGGCCAATAAAACCCATTGCGGAACGCCTTGCCGACAAGGGTCCGTGATGATGAATGATGTCCGCAGTCTTCGCCGTGTATATCTTCCAGTAGTTCCTTCCCTTGCTCCCTGGAGATGCAGCGCAGGGATACATCGTTTGGTCGCTTCCGGTAGAGCTCTCCGTCTTTGATGCAGTATGTCGTGGCCTGGCGTGCCACTCGCTCCGCTTCCTCCTCCTTCTCCGGCAGGGTCCCTTGCGTTAAGTAGCTCCGGAGCTTCACGATCCAACATCCCTCCTGAGGTTCCATCGTCAGGAGCGGGCGTGCTCCTGAGGCCGGGCCACAGGTCGGAGCTCCTGAGGCAGGTGGCTGGGGGAGCTCCTCCCGGGGCTGAGCCGTGTTTGATAATGACGGCAGGGCTGAGGGCTTGAAGAGCTGCTCCTCGAAAACGCCAGGCTCCTGAGGTAACTGCCTGGACGCACGTTTGGTGATGTCGTCGGCCTCCTGATTGGTGCCATGGGGCACATGCTGCAACTCCAACTCCCAGAATTGCTTCTCCATCCTGCGGACTTCCGCAAGGTAGGCTTCCATGTGCTCATCCTTCGGCTCATACACCTTGTTGGAGAAATTGACAAGGAGCTGCGAATCGCCCTTGACGGTGAGGCATTTCACCCCTAGGGCAGCTACGGCCCTCAAGCCCGCTATTAAACCTTCATACTCCGCTATGTTGTTGGAGACCTTTTCACCTTGCTGGAAATAGAGCTGCACAGCGTAATAGAGCTTGTCCTGAGTGGGCGATATAAGCACCGCCCCAGCTCCAGCTTCATACCTGGAGAACGCCCCATCGAAGTGCATGATCCAGCCTTCTGGCGCCTCGCTTCCCGGGGATAGGGACCGATCCTCGTCAGCCTTGAGGCCTGGCGCCTCCGTCCACTCTGCCACAAAATCCTCCAACGCTGCTCCCTTGATGACTCTGGTCGTGCTGAATTCGAGCTGAAACGCTTGCAGTTTTATGTTCCACTCAGCGACCCTTCTAGCTGAATTGGGGCTCCTGAGCACTCTCTCCAGGGCGTATGACGAGACGACCTTGATGGGGTGACCCTGAAAATAGTGCCGCAGCTTGCGCGAGGCCACCAGTAGCGCGAGGAGGAGTTTCTGAGGCATGGGGTACCGCGCCCTTGCATCCCGCAACACTGTGCTGACGAAGTACACTGGGTGCTCAACGAGGTGGAGTGCATCAGTGCTGGTGGCTCCCTTCGGAGACCATGGCGCCTCTTGAGGCAATGAGGCCTCCTGAGACTGGCCATCTAGGAGAGGGGCCTCTTCCGCCTCCAGTGCGCCCCTCTGCGGCGGCTGATCCTCCTCAGCCATTGTGGCGGTTTCTGTGGGCCTTCCTCGTTCCAGTTCCGCCTTGTCCCGGGCCGCTACCGCGGTTTTGATTCGACGCTTCTCTTTGACTGCCACCAAGGCTGCGCTAGTGGAGTAGGGAGTGGCGGCGAGGCAAAGCACTAGGGGATCTTGAGGGCGCGGAGCCACCATGACCGGTGGGCTGGTCAGGTATCTCGTGAGATCCTAGAACGCCTTGTCGGCCTCTTCAGTCCACTCGAAGGGCCCCTTTTTCTTCATTAGCTGGAAGAAGGGTAGCGCTCGCTCCCCCAACTTGGAGATGAAGCGCCCTAGCGCGGTCACGTGCCCCGTGAGCTTCTGCATTTCTCTAAGGGTCTTTGGTGGGCTCATGTCTTCCACTGCCTTGACCTTCTCCGGGTTAGCCTCGATGCTTCGGTGGGACACGAGGAAACCCAAGAGCTTGCCCGAGGGGACTCCGAACACGCACTTCTCTGGGTTGAGCCGTAAGTTCACTGCGTTGAGGCTCGCGAAGGTTTCCTCCAGGTCTTGTATCAAGGTTCTGGCCTCCCGAGACTTTACCACAATGTCATCGATGTAAGCTTCAACATTCTTCCCGAGCTGCGGGCCCAAGGTGATGTGCATCAGCCGCTGAAAGGTCGCCCCTGCATTATGCAGCCCAGATGGCATGCATGTGTAGCAGTACACCCCACACGGGGTTAGGAAGGCTGTCTTTTCGACGTCTTCGACCGCCATCTTGATCTGGTGATACCCAGAGAAGGCATCCAGGAAGCATAAGAGGTTGCATTCCGCAGTGGAATCGACGATCTGGTCGATGCGGGGGAGCGGTAACGGATCTTGCGGGCACACTTTGTTGAGGTTGGTGAAGTCGACACACATGCGTTCCTTCCCCCCTTCTTTGGCACAACGACAGGGTTGGCCAACCGATCTGGGTATCGGACCTCGTGAATGACCCCAGCGGCCTCTAATTTGCGGGTCTCTTGGACGATGAAGGCCTGCTTTTCTGTGGACTGCCGCCTGGCCTTCTGCTTCATGGGGCGCACGTTGAGGTGATGTTCGATTACACTCCTGGGGATCCCTGCCAACTGGTCTGGCTCCCAAGCGAATACCTTCTTGTTTGCGCGCAGGAACCCGACCAGGGCCTCCTCCTGCTCGGGTTTGAGGTGGGCGCCTATGGTGAAAGTGGCGTTGGTGGACCCGTCCTCATCGATGGGTATCTGCTTGGTTTCTGCCTTGTCTTGGGTGAACAACTGTTTCTTCTTGGCGGGCGCAGCTCCCTTGGGCTCGGGGGCCTCCAAGTCGGCGGGCTGTGCCAACGCCGCTGTCTTGAAGACGAGCTTGAGCACCCGCAGAGCGTCCCCGGTGTCCCCGTGCACGGTGAGGACACCGCTGCTCCCGGGCATCTTCATGAGGTTGTACGCCGGGTGCGTCGCGGCCATGAACTGGGCCAGCGCCGGGTAGCCGAGGATGGCGTTGTAGGGGAGGCCGATGGGGGCGATGTCGAAGTCGACCAGCTCCGTGCGGAAGTCGTCGTAGGTGCCGAAGGTTACTGGGAGCCGGATTTGTCCCAAGGAGCTGGACGATCCGCCCCCAACGCCTGAGAAGGGTCGGCTGGGTCGCAGCCGTTCCTGGGGTATGCAGAGGAGATTGAAGACCTCGACCGAGAGCATGCTGAGGCTTGCGCCGCCATCAATGAGGGTTCTGGTGACGGCCACCTGGCAGATGGTGGGGGTGCACAGCATGGGAAGCGCACCCGAGCAGGCCGAGTTGGAGGGGTGGTCCTCCGAGCTAAAGGTCAGGCCGGTCTCGAGCGCCGCCCGATCCAAGGGAGCCCCCTGCCGCGTGGAAGCGGCGCTGACCCGACGGATGAACGGCTTGACGTAGTGACTTGTCGGTGGCGCCTGCGAGCCGCCCAGGAGGGCCGCGACGACCAGGGGTGTTGGTGTAGCGCGATGGGCGGGGAAGAGGTTGCGGGGCTCTTCTCGAGAGGCCATGGGGGCTGCCGGTGGGTGGATCAGCCATGTGCGCGGGGCGCCGGTGAGGGCCATAAGGAGCCAGCTAGCCGCAACCCTATCGTTACCTCTTGCTTCGAGGAGGGCCTCCTCGCTCGCCGGCGAGAAGGCCAGCGGATCTGTCGCACCACCGTAGCACGGCGGCGTCGTTGGCTTGAGCTTGTCCGGCCACCGTACCCGCCGCAGGGTTGGGGCCCGGGCTCGGAGCCCCCTGGCCCCCGTGCTGGCGCCGGCGGCCGGAGTGGGCGACGCGCGGCTCATCGCAGGGCAGGCCGTGGCGGTGGCGGAAGAGAAAACTCCGGTGCACCCCCTACCTGGCGCACCAAATGTCAGATTTCGGGTTCCGACAGACCCTTGAGGTTCGAACACTGGGGTGCGCGCGGAGATTTCACCTCCTACCTACCTGCACCCCTCCGCCATGCAAGGATCTAAACTATGGAAAGAACAATACAAGAGACACAGGGTTTATACTGGTTCGGCCACCGTTGTGGTGTAATACCCTACTCCAGTGTGTGGTGTGGTGGATTGCCTCTTGGGCTGATGATGATGAACAATACAAGGAAGAACAGCCTCGCGAGGGTCTGTTCTTGGCCGGGGGGATGAACTACTGAGAAGAGTTCAGTCACCCTCTCTCTCTCTCTATCTCTCTCTCTCTCTCTCTCTGGTTGTTTCTCGGAAAAACTCCCCCTTTCTTCGGTGGGTGGCTAGTCCTATTTGTAGAGGCCCTGGTCCTCTTCCCAAATATCGAGCGGGAAGGGAGCCAACAATGGCGGGCTAATTTGAAAGGGGACAGCCGGTACCAGCTATCCTGACAAAAGTAGTCTTCGCCTGCACAAAGCTCTGGCGGTGACGCTGTCGTGGGCTACACAGTGACCTCCGTCTCGTAGTCCTCCTGGTCTTGGTCTCGTTGCATCGAAATGACAACCTTTGCCTAATGCCTCGGTACTCCGCGGCTGCGCTTGCCCCCTTTGCACCAAAGAGGAAAGGAGGACACTATGCGGGCTGGCACCCGCCTAGCGCCCTGAGTCGTCATGGCTTGCGTCACGGGCACCTCGTGAGGTATCCCGCCTTGATCTCTCCGCCTCCTCATGAGCCAGCCTGATGAGGCAGTGCCTGAGGAAGCTCCGCATCGTCCGCCCCGCGAGGTTTGGCCCCTCGCGAGGGTCTTGAGTTTGCATTGGTGAAGATGGGTCGTGCTGGGCCCCCCTTTGAGCCACGCCACAGGCCGCAGGCAGGCAAGTCTGGGGTCCCCCGTTCCCAGAACGCCGACACCCGCCGGTTCAGCCACACCGTCCTCCACCTCCAAGGAGCTGCCCCGACATTCCCCTCGTCTTTCGCGCCACCTCCATTCCCACACCGTCGTCTTCACCTGCACCACCGGCAGAGCATCATCATCACCGTTTCCTCGGATGAAGCTGCGGCGTAATCGGCGCCACCAAAGAGGTTGTACACTAATCACCGCATTTTCTTCTTGATTCGATCTCACGGTGCTGCCGGCGCTCGGTCCCGAGCCGACACGGCGTGGCTCCATCCACGGCGGCTTCGCCCTCCACTTCCTCCACGGCGTCGCTCCCTCGGCGGCGACGTCCACATCAGTAGGACCTGCTGCTGCTTTAGCTCTCGATCGCACTGCTGCTCTGCTCTTGCTCTCGGTCCCCTGCCTGGTCTGCTCTTGCTATTGCTCTTGCTCGCGCTGCTGCTCTCGCTCTTGCTCTTGCTTGCGATGCTGCTCCGATTTAGCTACACTTCACTCCGATGCCGCCGGGGTGAAGGAAGAACCAGCCGCAGCGGGGAGGGGGGCTCGCCGGAGAGGTACCCCACTATCTATCTTAGGGTTCAGGATGGGGCGGTGGTCGCTGGCGGTGGCCGGGCGTTGGCGGGGCAGTGGCGTGGGGATCGCTGGAGAAAAAGCGCGGCACGGGGGGGCCTAGAGGGATGGCCGGGGCGGCGGCGGACAAGCAGTGGGGAGTGTTTTCGGGGCGGGCGGGGTGGCGCACCGCGGGCAGCGGGGGGCTGCTGTTTGGCCGGCTCAGGGGGGTGGAGGTTGAAGATGAACCACAGGCCCTTGATTTCGTATCCAACGGCTGCAAAATCGACTAACCAGAGATGAAAAGGTCAGTCGACCGATGTGTAGCCTCACCTTGCAAGTGCGTCCAGTTTCGATAGCAAAATTCAGTTTCGACAGTTAAGTTCAGTTTCGACAGTTAAGTTCAGTTTCGACAGTTAAATTCAGTTTCGACAGTTAAGTTCAGAGATGAGCGGCTGATGTATTTTACATCTAGCACTTTGTGGTTATGTATTTTACGTCATGTATTGAAGATGCTATTAGAATTCCACTCAGGTTAACGTTGTTCGTTGTCTCTCTTGTCCTGCTTCAGCCTCGGCGTCGTACAACTCACTGGAGCTGCTCCAACGACGAAACCCTCCATCACAGCGGAGCAGTACCTCGGGCTCCATCTCCAGACGCCTAAAATCTTCTTCCCCTCCTCCGACAGCCAAGTCAGTCGGAGCATCCTCACCGGCCAACCCAATCACGCTGAGATCGACATGGCTTCGCCAAAGAGGTTGTACACTTGTTGCATCTCTTTTTTACTGTACATGTTATATATATTGTCCACTGAGCACACAGATTTGTTCCTTTAGTGTCTCCTTGAAAGAAAAAACATAGGAATTTTAATTTTCACTTGTCCTCCTTTTCAAATTCCTATTCATGAAGCACAAGACTAAGAGATAGTAGCATAATAGCATTATAACCGTACATTTTCTTGTGGTTTGACTTAATCTCACCATGCTTCTTTGCATCATGTGATCTTCCAATTGTTGTGAATCAAACACCCAGATTGGCAAAAATCCTGTGTTTTTAAATTCTCTGTTTTGCACGTGCATTCCTATCCTATTCCTGTCTATTTCCTATCCCTGCATTGTTGTAATCCTCCAATTCAAACGAGCCCTTACAGAATTACTTCTCTTACAGATAGTTGTCAAAGAAAACCTTGCGTGGTTTGTCCCGCTCCTGCTGCACCGTCGTCCACCCCAACTCAGCTGCTCCAACGACAGAAGGGTCCAGCACAGCAGGGATCCGGCCTCCAGACTGCTTTCGCCACCTCAGATCTTCTTCCCCGCTGCTGGCAGCCATGAAAACTACACTACCATCACCAACCGAGCAGATGACCTCGAGGACTACACGGGTCCGCAAGAGAGGTCGCACTCTTTCGTGTCTGCTTACGTTATGCATCGCTTAATATTACATGCTACTTTATCGTCCTGTTCCCCGATTAGACTCTGAGTCAGCTCCAAACTAATGGTCAAACTTGAGTTTTTAAATGGTTGTGGGGTACATATCGGGGCCGCTATCAATAGTATCTATCTACTATCTGGTTAATCTCCGGTGTCTACTATGAGTTTCATGTTGGGTGGGAAACAAACAGTAAAGAAGTCATTATCTGTATTTTTTAACTGAAGCCATTATTTGCCTGCTATTATTGGTTTTGGGTCTATCCACAGGTTGCTACCATCACTCTAGATTTCTGCATGCACTCCTTACATAATCTCACTATGTTTTATTCCTATGCGTGACAGTTATTGTAAACAATGGAACTGAACATGTAGATCAAAAGAGACGAGCCTTGTGTGGCAATAAAATTTCATGCAGACGTCGCTCCATGGTAGGTGCAAAGGCAGCCCCCCTCCACGCATTTCAGATAGTAATCGAGAGGAAGATATCTGTTCTGAGGGGGATTCAGAAGGAGAAGACAACTCCTATTTACCCCCTGAGGTCTTCGCTCTAACTTGGCATGCTGATGTTGGTTATATCATGCATATGGTGTCTTGCATTGCTTACTTTATACATCAAATATGTCATCTGCTTAGTTTAGACATCCTTTGTGCGAATGCCATCTGTTTAGTTTATTCATTGTTTATGTGAATTATGCAACGCCATCTTGTTTAGCCAGGCATCAGATATGTGAATTTTGCAATGCCATCCTGCTTAGCCAGTCATCTTATATGTAAATTATATCAGGCCATCCTTTTTTTCATTACATATTACATTTGTCAACAATGTTATTACATTCAACGGCTCTTCGTGTGCATCAGCCATTTGACACGATGATGGCAAATTCTGGAGTGAAAACAAGGTCTTCAGAGCAGACTATGCTATCTAACGAAGCGCATATCTTGCTGGTTACGGATAGCTCCTCAGAGGAGGATTCAGAGACAGATGACCAGTCCTACCCCCCCCCCCCCCCCCGAGGTGTATGCTCTAACTTGGCAGGGTTATGTTGCTCATATCATGCGTATGGTGTCTCGCATTGCTATATCATTTGATTAGTTTAGACATGCTTTGTGTGAATGCCACCTGTTCAGTGTCTAATTACCATATATGTGAATTATGCATTGCCATCTTGTTGCAAGACATTATATATGTGAATTATATAATGCTATCTTGTTGCAAAGGCATTATATATGTGAATTATCCAATGCCATGCTGTTTAGCCAATCATCATGTATGTGAATTATATCATGCTATCATTTTTTTGTATTACGTTCTATTTGGCGACAACGTTCGTATATTCAACTACTCTTCCTGTGCATCAGCCATTTGAAGCGGTGATGGAAGTATCTGGAATGAAAACAAGGTATTCAGAGCAGACAATGCTACCTGCTGAAGCAGACATCTTGCTGGTTACAGAGAGCTCCTCAGAGGAGGATTCAGAGACTGATGACCAGTCCTATTTCCCCCCTAAGGTCTATGCTCAAACTTGGCAGGGTTATATTACCTATGTCATGCATGCTGTCTTGCATTGCTTAGTTTTTACATCATATATGGATTGCCATCTGCTTACTTGCTTACTATATAAATCATATATTTGAATTATATCATGCCATCATGTTTACATAGTACATACACATCATCTATCTGAATTATGGCATGGCAACCCATTTAATAAAGACATCATATAGTTATATCATCTCATCCTGTTTAGTGTTTACAGTCATCATATTTTGAATTATAGCATTCTATCCGTGAATGTATGTGAATTATGGCATGCCAACCTATTTAATAAACACATTATATAGTTATGTCATGTCATCCTGTTTACATAGTCTCATATTTTGAACTATGTCTTTCCATCTTTTTTAGTTAGCCATCATAATGTGAAATTGTGTCATGCTATCCTGTGTAGTTAGCCATCATATATGTGAAATTGCGTCATGCTATCCTGTTTGGTTAGACAACATAAATATGAATTATTTCATGCCCTCTTTTATTCCCCACTATCCATTGCACATGTCTATCATACAATGTCTATACTTTCAATTACTTTTCTTGTTTATCAGCCATTTGAATTGGAGAGAGTGATGGCAGTATCTAAGGGAGTAACAACACGGTCTTCAGAAAAGATAGTGCTACAGTTGATGCAGATAGAACCACGGTTGTACTTGCCCAAGGACCAGATCCACCACACATAACCCAGACTCTCGCAGATTGTACCCCTACCCAGTTGGACAGAGAACCAGCTACACCCCTTCTAACCCCAACCCCGGCAGATAGTAACCCAGTTCCAGTTGACATAGCACCGTCTCCACCACAGAGCACCCAAACATGAGCAGTTAGTAAGGGAACTGCAGTGCCCAAAGCACGAGGACCACCACTCCGAATCCCAACTCAACGCTTAAAGGAGAATAAGATTTGTTCTCAGGTCAGGTTCTGTAGCTATGGTTCATACTCCTTTGCTCTTGCATGACTGTATTTACTCATATCAACTATTTTCAAATTTGAAGGATGGAATTGAAACTCCAATGGCGCAACAGGTATGTTTTAAACCTGTTTCTTTAACTGGTTTGCTGTTGTAACCTGCTCTATGTTGATTTCAGTTTCAATTGAATAAACAGTTATGTTCTCATGTCATGCACATTACAAGTGTTGTTATTTCTCTATAGTTACCCACACTTATATTTTGTCTATTCTGCTTTGTCTTAACAAATATTATTTGAACTGTGTCTCTATCTTGATTTGGCAACAAAAACTAGAATGGTATAGACCATAAAGTGACCATGATACATAGATATATGTTTGTTTCATGTTGTTATCCTGTCCACTTTACTACTGAACTCATTTACCAAAAAAGTTTCATATACAACATGGTAAACATGTGATGTGTCTGCTTGTTTCTCTTTTAGAATGCGGATAAAATATTGGAGAACAGTACCGCATTATCCAATGGTAAAGGAAGTAATGCAGATAAGGTTCAAGATAGTGAGACATCCCTGTTGGTCTCCAAGAAAGCTGATAAAAACTATCTTGACGACAGTGAGGGAACCCAAAAGTCCTATCTTGATGTAGTGTTCGAGTTACTGGCCACTACTGCTGGCACAAGCTCTTCAAACTCGCTGCCTGAATCAGTTTGTCTTCTTGAGTCTCAACTTCAAGTTGAAAGACATCGATCAGATGTGCTGCGACAGGAAGCTGAAGGACTGAGGAAGTCCCTGCAAAATTCAGATACATATTTTCTGGCGCAACAGGAAGCGCTGGAGGATTTAAGCGCCAAACAAGAGAAAGTTAATAAGCTTGCTAAGCATCTTGCCAGCATTATGGGTACCCAGGATATTGTTTCTTGAGATCTTCTGAAGTGGTTTCAGTTCCGGATTTGTTTTGCTGCGGCTTTATTTGCGCTGGTCGCCAACTTTGACAACCAGTGTATATGATATGCTACTTTGTTCCCTATATTTGCACTGGTGGCGAACTTTGATGCCCAGTGGATGTAATATGTGTAATAGCCGTGATAGCCTAGCGTTAGTTGCTTGCTTATTTATTTCCTTGTTGTCTTGTTTATTTGTTTGCTTGTAGTCATTGCAGTTCTTTTTCCGCGGTTAGCTAGTGGTTGCAATAACCTATTTTTTAAAACTAGGCCACAATAACCATGGGCTAATATTTACTGTAGTGGCACTGGGCCTCCTACTGGCCGTAGAAACAGTGGGCCATCTACGGGCCGTAGAAACAATGGGCCTTCTACGGGCCGTAGAAACAATGGGCCTTCTGCGGGCCGTATTATCAATGGGCCTTATACAGGTCGTATAATCGATTGGCCAAACATGGGCCGAACAGACCGCATTATGGCCGTAAACGGGCTAGAGTTGGAATCGTCTGTTCATGGGCCGACCATAACGGGCCATCGTTAATAGGCCGTATTTGATGACGCTATGAAATCGGCCCAACGTATTAACGGACCACAAACGGGCCGACTGTAACCACGGGCTGAATTTGGCCCACAAGTAGAAAATGACAGTAACGGGCCGTAAGTAAACGAATGCTGGAAATGAGCCCAAGAATAAATGGGCTCTGAGAAGGCCGAAAGATAACATGGGCTAGAAACGGCCCAATGGAATAACGGGTCGTTAATGGGTATAAAGTGATACACTGTTCATTACGGGCCCGTTTCACCACGGGCTGTTAATGGGTGTAAAGTGATACACTGTTCATTACGGCCCAGTTTCACCATGGGTCGTTAGTAGGCCAAGAGTTACATAGGGCCTCATATGGGCCGAAAGACGTCATGGGCCATACATGGGCCAGAAGTGAAAATGGGCTGGAATCATATTGGACGGCCTAGATGACGCTACTGGGCCTAATTTGGATAGGGTGTAACGGGTCTTGGGTTAGCGGGCTGTAAATGGGCTATATTCGAATAGGCCATTAACAGGCTTTCCATGGGCCGGCCCGCCAGCTTTTGACCAAGTCAAACGGGCCGGCCTTTTCACAGGAATGGGCCTTTGTTGGGTCGTGCCACGTGTCGACGTATCATAGGCGCCTTCCGTTCAATGAGTGGTTGACATCTGTCCCAACGGTGAGCCGACACGTGTTTCCTCCAGCCAATGATGATTTTACACGTGGAAAATCCCCATTGGTCGGGGCTGTTAACGGGTTATCGAATCCAAAACCCGACCCGATAGCTTAACGGCGTTCCGTTACGGTGGATGCCACGTGTCGGTCACCCTTGATGAAAGCACTTCTGTGACGCGCGATTTATCATCATGGAAGTGGACACTTCCGTGATGATAATTTTGGTAATGTCATGGAATACTTCTACGACAGCACAGGTATGACTATCTTGATTATGTCATAAATTTGTCATGGATGTACATGCATGACAAAAAATCGACCTACTGTGACAAACACGTATCATCACGGAAGTGTATTTTTTGTAGTGCACTAAATACATAATTGGGGGGTTTCTTTGCAATCTCGGTTGCAAATTGCTAAGGCACTGAATACATAATTGGGGGATTTCTTTGCAATCTCGGTCGCAAAAGATTTAAGGGCAATTCGCCTCCGTGACCCAACAAATCTCAATGTTCGAAAGTCTCGACGTAAACTAAATGCCTCTGGTCCCAAACACGACGGTAGTCGGACAAATCTAGGTACCAGACACGGCGATAGTCGGCGGCCTCCTCCGCATCGATCCGCTCCTGCTCCAGACACAGCGGTAGTTGGCAGCCTCCTCCGCGTCGAGCCGCTTCCACTCCAGACATTGAGGTAGTCGGCGGCCTCCTCTACATCGAGCCGCTCCTATTCGCATTTATAAGATCTCCATGAACAATTGGGTCTGGTTTGTTCTCGTGCAGAAAGATCAGAGAATATATCTCAGCAACAACGTTGCTCTCGTGCAGGTGGCAGCTGGATGTTGAAAGTAGCTGGGAGATGAGAGCGCGATGTCATGATGCAGCTCATCATGGACATGTACTGTTGATGGTAGTCGGCGGCCTCCTCCGCGTCGTTGCCATCCATTGCTACGGCACTGAATACACATGCAGCGGACATGTCAACTGTCTGCGGCAGGTTTGACACTCTAGGATCGCGCGGGGACAGCGAGAGGAACTTATTCGCACCTTGCTGAGAAGAATTGGAGCCGCATGCGGCATGGATATCTGTGGTGATTATTATGGCTGCATCAACTCGCTGTACACCAGGCACCGACACGCTGTAGTGATATCTATGGTGATTATTACTGCTGTTGGATCCACTCCTGAATGGCAGAACAGATATTGAGGTTGGGGATGAGCTCCCGGTGTCTCTGTACTAACCTAGAACCACAGCTTTAGGATTTGGTGGGTGGTATTAATCCATAGACTGGGATGCCGGCAAAAAGGGAAACACTGAATTGGGGAATGATCAGAAGAAATCTTCATCTGCGCACGAGCAAGATGAACTTCCATAAGTGGAATTCGTTTAGTACCTCATAGTGAGATGTTCACATTTTACAATTTTTTTTGAAGTTTCAAAAAATGTTCAGTTAGAAAAAACACAGTGACGCTTTTTGGATTCCGAGACCTGATGCTCAACATTCTTACTATGCTCATTGGCCTTATGAAGTTCCTCAATATGACGTCTTTTGGATTTGGACATCTGCTGTTGAACATGATCATTGGCCTAGGTCCCAGACACGGTAGTAGTCGGCGGCCTCCTCCGCTTCGATGCCATCCATTGCTAAGGCACTGAATGCAAAATTGAGGGATTTCTTTGCAATCTCGATTGCAAATTGCTAAGGCACTGAATACATAATTAGGGGATTTCTTTACAATCTCGGTCGCAAAAGATTTAAGGGCAATTCGCCTCCGCGACCCAACAAATCTCAATGTTCAAAAGTCTCGGTGTAAACCAGATGCCTCTGGTCCCAAACACGGCGGTAGTCGGACAAACCTAGGTACCAAACACGGCAGTAGTTGGTGGCCTCCTCCACGTCGATCTGCTCCTACTCCAGACACGGCGGTAGTCGGCGACCTCCTCCGCGTCGAGCCGCTCCTGCTCCAAACACTGCGGTAGTCGGTGGCCTCCTCCGCATCGAGCCGCTCCTGTTCGCATTTATAAGATCTCCATGAACAATTGGGTCTGGTTTGTTCTCGTGCAGAAAGATCAGAGAACATATCTCAGCAACGATATTGCTCTCGTGCAGGTGGCAGTAGGATGTTGAAAGTAGCTGGGAGATGAAAGTGCGACGTCATGATGCAATTCATCATGGACATGTATTGTCGGTGGTAGTCGGCGACCTCCTCCGCGTCAACCAGTTTTTCTAGGCAAGTGATTTTTTTGACTTCCTTGGAATCAACTCAAATTTTGTACACCATGCTAATATGCTTTCTGAAGTTCTTCAATGTGACACTTTTTGGATTCCGAGAGCTGATGCTCAACATCTTACTATGCTCATTGGCTTTCCGAGATAAGATTTTGGGTTCGGACAACTGTTGTTGAACATGCTCATTGGCTTTCTGAAGCCCATCAATGACCTCATCTTGTCGCACTCATGATGCAGCTCGTCATCAGCATGTACTGTGGCAAGCACTCGCTCAACCCGAAAGCTAGAGGTGGAGATGGTAGCAGGATGTTGAAAGTAGCTGGGAGATGAAAGCGTGACGTCATGATGTAGCTCATCATGGACATGTACTGTGGATGAGGACAAATAGGTGCAGATGACGATGAAGCAATTTTAGGCAATAATGCGGAATATGAAAATGAGCCTATCCTAATCACAATTGTATCTCATGATCTGCTCAAGCCTGACATGGGCACATCTATGGACATCACTTGGAGGGTGTGATATAATTGTTTTTACATGTACGTCATCTATTGGAGAAACATTTTCTGCCTTGAAACTATAAGAAAACTGTTATTTATACATGTACATCGTCTATTGGAGCAGCGTTTCCTGCCTTGAAACCGTAAAAGGTGTTATTTATACATCTATTGGAGCAGCGTTTTCTACCTTGAAACTCTAAAAATGTGTTATTTATACATCTACATCATCTATTGGAGCAGCGTTTTCTGTGTTGAAACTATAAAAAGGTTTTATTTATACATCTACATCATCTATTGAAGATGCTCACCGCCCAATGCAACAAGATGCTGCCCTATTGTGTGAGACAAGCTTCGTTCCTGAGTCAAAGTTTTACGTACGGAACTGATGCGTAATAATTACTCTCGGGCAATGCCATTGGCTCACACAGTCGCACGGCTCTCTGCCTAGGCAAATGGATGCCTCACACTCGCACCGCTACACCGGCGGAATACTCACTCCGTCCTCTTCAGCTTTCCACCGCTGCTGGTAGTAACAGTAACATACCATTGGGAGTAACATGTACATAATGGACAGTAACATACCATTGGTACTAACATGTACTTAATGGACAGTTACATACCATTGGGAGTAACATGTCACGTAATGGACAATAACATACCATTGGGAGTAACAGTCACCTAATGGACAGTAACATACCATTGGGAGTAACAGTCACCTAACGGACAGTGACATACCATTGGGAGTAACATGTCACGTAATGGACAAAAACATACCCCACTGGGAGTATGATGACTTTGATCTGCGTTGGGTTTTCCGTGAAGAGGAACGGGTTATCGCAGCACAATGCAGGTAAGCATTTCCCTCAGTTATGAAACCAAGGTTTATTGAACCAATAGGAATACCAATCATCAACCGTCTTCAGCGAGTGCACACAAAGAAACAAACAACTTGCACCCAACGCGGGTAAGAGGGTTGTCAATCCCCTTGAACTCGTTATTTGCAAGCAAATAAGGTGTGTAGATAATTGTTGATAATTGTAAATTGCAAAATAAAATAAAATAAAACACAAATAATGGCAGCAAGGTAGTAGTAGCGTTTGTAAATATATAAGTGAATAGACATGGGGCCGTAGTGTTCCCTAGTGGCATCTCCCACGGCAAGGCATATGGTGGGTAAACAAATTACTGTTGGACAATTAATAGAATATCGAATAATTATGCGATTTTCACAATGATCATGTGTATATAGGCATCACATCCATAAGCAAATAGGCTGACTCCTGCCTGCATCTATTACTATTACTCCACTTCAAGAGCACTTCTATGCTTGCCTCCCTTTACTATTACTCCACTTCAAGAGCACTTCTATGCTTGCCTCCCTACGTATTAAGTAAAAACAGAGTAATGCTTGGAGAACAATGACATGATGTAGACAAAGTAAACTCAATTAATATGAATAAACTCCATCGTTCTATCCTTAGTAGCAGCAACACAAAGATGCGAGCTGAAGCAACTTTGGATGAGCAGGTGTGGTTGCGTGAGCAGGTACTGCTGCGATGTTCTCTGACTTATTCCAACGTAGCTCGCAAGGGGAAAGTCCGCTGCCATTTCATCTGATTTTGCTTCGTCCATTCGATACCAGCCAGAATCAAGCTATTAATCGAAGCTACAAATTCATTTCTGCAGGCAGCTAATACTGCATTGACTGCCTCATGGACCAACTCAGGTCGTATCGCTTCTTTGGTCTCAACTACTTTCTTCTCGACCGCAATTGCAACCTTCTCGTCGATGTTCACTTCATTTAACTTCCATCTATGCCTTCTCCCCTACGCGCCCTCATGGTAGTAGTACTTCCACGTGGCGCCGCCTCCAACGGCGTGCACACATCCACACGACGGCCGCTTGTCCACCAGGAGTCCTTTCATTATGTTCAAGGCCCGGTTGAAAGGGGTGTCCCACTTGGGCCTCGCCGACGACTAAGAGAACGAATCGCTTCCGTCCGCAAGCCTATCTTGCTCTTTCTACAGAAGGAATGTGGATCGTTTACAAATGTGACTAAATTGTAGTCGAATTGATTAGAAGCTAAAATAAGATGGTAAAATAATAATTACCAGTAGTCTCATGAACTCCCTCGAGGGCGCGTCTGTTTCGAAAACCTTATTTTATCGGGTCCCAAGTGTTCCGGGCCATGATGAAGTCATGCTCCTGCGGGACGGTGAACTCCACCAAGGGGTCTGGGAGCCCCAGACTTTCACGTTACGCATCCTCCTTGGCCCATATGTGCCTCTTGCCCAAGTAACTACGGCTTCCGAGGCGGTGGTTCTATGTGTTCCTTTCCTGAAGCCCCTTCATGTACTCCGACTTTTCCTTGGCAGGTTCGGCAGTGCAAGTCGCCTTCAATATTTCGAATTGCTCTTCCCTAATTGTCGTATTTAACTTAACAATATCGAAGCAGGGTTCTTTTTTGGCGATCACTCATTTCACCCTTACTTTCCAGGGGCGTTGCAAAACTTGCCCATGGCTCTGTTGTTTATCTTCTTCATGCCTTTTGTCTAGCCACGGTGCTTTCATAGCATCCTGGCCGATGAACAGAAATCTCTGGTGCAACTTCGTTAGGAGGAAGTGCTCCATATTTGGTATCTTCCTTAAGGCTTCGTCGTTGATGCTCCATACTTATCAACGACTCAGCATAGTCGATGCACTAGGTGTACCAAGTGTGATTGGTATTGAGCGTGCCACATCACGAGCAGGTTGCTCTTGAGAAGATTCGAGTTCTTTATGTTCCCACAATGCAACAGTTCGTCGACATCATGACCAAAGGCTTGCCGACATCCACTTTTGAGGAGTTCCGGTCCAATC
The DNA here is from genome assembly GCA_034509565.1 of Triticum monococcum. Lineage (NCBI taxonomy): Eukaryota > Viridiplantae > Streptophyta > Magnoliopsida > Poales > Poaceae > Triticum > Triticum monococcum. Next base: position 133,975,458 of record CM067847.1, read on the forward strand.
TTCGCAAGACACGACGCTTTGACTATGGAGGGGGTGTTGACAGATGGTTGTATTTATTTCGTGTGTACACGTATGTGTATTCGTATAGTTGTCCCGTTTGTAGCTCAAGTATGTACTCTATAATTAGGGTTCTAGTCGTGAACGGACATACCCTTGGACATGTTATATACGAACACCCATGAAGTGAATACAGTCGTCTTGTACCAAACAATTATTCTACATCTACAGTCACTAAAAAAAAGTAGTCTTCGCGCATTAGGAGCCCTCCTCTGATGTGTGGAGTGTTCAGCCCCGAATCGGAGTTTGCTTGGATTGAAGTTAGAGTGATCCGAACAAGTGTAGGCCTCGTGGATTGCCGTTTTTGTAACGAAGTCGAGCCGGCTCGTTCCCTCTGATATATCTCGGCGTCCGGCGATCCCGAGCTGCCCAATCCCCAGTTTCACCATGGAATCCGCATCAAAGATCGCGTGCTCCTTCCCCGGCGACGCCGAGGCCGACGCCATCACCGTCGAGGAGGCCATTACCAACCTGACGAAAGCCGACGTGGAGGAGCTGATGCTACACGTCCGCCGCTTCTATGCCATGCTGCACGGCATCCAACCGCGCAAGCGTGTCCGCCCGACCTTCGTCAAGTACGATCCAGCACGGCAGTCCACGGCGTTCAACTCAGGGCCGGCGGAGATGCCGTTCGACCCACTGGCGCAGCACAAGCGCAGGTTCAGCCGGCCGCTGCCTCGCCCATCCCGGTCGCGGCCGGTGCGAAGCTCGCCGCCTCGGCCGCTCCCACGGAGGGACCAAGACGACTGGAAGGCCCCGCCCTGCGTTGACAACCGGAAGAACCCCGGCAAGCGGCAACCGGCGTCGTCGGCTGGCGTGGGGACGCTGGACGATCAGATAGTCCGCAACTTCGGCAGGCTCGCCGAGGCGCTGGACGCCGCGGAGAAGGAGGCCTTCCTGATACGGAACAAACCGGAGAAGGGTTCCTCCGGCGGAGCACCTGGACGTGCAGCGGCCGGCAAGAGGGAGAGGCCGGTGGAGTTCGACTTCGATGAGCCGGAGCAGAGCGACGACCCCTTCGACCTCGATCAGTTCATGTCTAAGGTGAGAAGACGGAGGAACACTGATCATCCTTTTTACTGTCAAAAAATTGATCTCGTCTTTTGTTATTTTTACTGAAATTTTGTTTCCTGTTTCTGTTCTTCAGTTCGCTTGTTTAGGCATGGATGATTTTGATCTCGATGAACTGCTAGGATCGATGCTACATATCCGATAGTATGATGAGGATTGAAGATCCAGCCTGCATGTATTGCCGGTATCATCTAATTCTGCACATTCTTGAACAGTAGTGGTTGCTGCTCGATCCAGCTGATGATGCAACGGAATGCCACGGTAAAGGATAATTTTGTCAAAATACAGCAAGGGATGGTCATAATTGCCAGGACAGAGGAATTAAGCAAGATGCATGGTACTGCGCTTGTGATAATTTCGATAAGAGGAGTTAGGCAAGATGCATGGTACTGGCACATCTGTTACTCCTTTTGCAAATACAGCAAGGGATGCCATACTGTAACCATTGTACTGATCCTTTCAAAGAAGAAGAAAAATTGAGGTGGTTATCATGTTCTAGTTACGATTCAGAGGAAACTTGCCACTGATATATCAAAATAGTTACGTATGATTCATAGATAAGCAGCAAGAGCAAGTTTATGTATGAATATTCGATGCGGTTTATCTCAATCATGGAAAAGGCACGGTGCAAGGCAAAAGGGTGCTCCATGATAAAAGCAACACAAAATAATTACAAGCATATTACATTTCAAGGGGGGGGGGGGGGGGGGGCAATAGCATTGTTTTACATGTAACCAGTCACCGAACCAAGTACATGATCACATTAGACCATTCAAAAGCCAGAACCTTTCCCCTAAAAAAAGCCAGAATCTTAGGATAAGGAACCTACTACCATTAGATGTTATAAGAAAATTTCGAAGAAACAATTAGGTTAAGCTTTCTGCGATGGAGTTCTGGACGAACTGTGCAATTGCTTTAACAGCTTCTAATTCAGCATCATGTTGACTTATTCCAGCAGATTTTTGGTATTTTTGGCTGACTTTGAAAGAGTGGTCACCACCATCAACAACATGCAGTTCATTCTTGCAGGTCATCTTCTTCCGAGTTAACTCAAGCTTGTCCAAGGGGCATAGGCCATCTTTGTTGCCCTGTGAACACACCCACCGCGAGTCAAGATTTTAAAATTACTATTTACACCCTGTTTGGAACACGAAATTTTTCATGTTCTTGTCGGAATTGAACTGTTTGCCATAAATTTCCTATCAGATTATGCGTTCCAAACAATCCCTAAAATTTTCACTGCACATATTTATCAGAAAACAAAGAAAGAAACTATTTTTCGTCAGTACCTGCACAAACATTGTTGGAACCATCAGCTTTAGTAGTATCTCGTCCCTCAGTGCCCCTTTCACTCCCTGTCAAAGAAATCAAAGATGCAAAACAAAAGGAACAGCTTCTTTAGTTTGTGATTCTATCTGAGAAAGTGAATTGTCTGTATACAAAATGACAGTGAATTATCATATAAAAATGTCACTGCATAGTTGTAACAATAGCATGCAGATCTGTATACATCAACCATTTATGTGCATAAATGGTTGAATTCTACAACGATTAAATTGTGATGGAGATCCAAATCCAATTCGGTGTGTGCCATTCCGCCTATGTGGCTTGGATGGGGCATCCGGCGGTAGATGTTAGGCTTTCGTGCGATGTCTGTTTGGTATTTGGCCCGGACATTCGGCACACCTTCATCAAGGGGATAGGAGTAGCGACAGGTGTCGTCGAGATGGTAGCCTCGGGCTTACTGTTGTATTACTTTGTAAGGTCTTTGTGAATAATAAATAATATGGTCGCATGCATCACCCAGATGCAGAGGCCGGGGGTGATTCCTCCTTTTCTAAAAAAAAAATCGGTGTGTACTATAGTTGACCTTTGAAGAACACAAGCACAACAATTCAACAAGGAGACAGGACAGGAAGCAACCCAAATACTAAGTACACACTGGTAAAATGTGATACCTTCAATGGATAACCCAAGCATATGACCGCAGAAACACTGATATCATCGGAGCTAGCTACCATGCAGCTGACCCTGAGAATGTTGCGGCATCACATAAGCATACTCAGAAGTCAAATCATATAACAAAACCAAAAAGATGAACAAGCAACAACATTATCACATCACTAAAAGCTACCTCGAACCCATAGACTTTCCCATAAGAACAAGCGGGTGACCAGGATGCTCTGCTACAGCATCCTTCACCACACTGAGATGGTGGTCGACGAGCTTGTCCGCCTTCGGGGGAGGCCTCCGTTTACCACCCGACATGTCTGCAGTGTTGTTGTTTGATTAATTCGTCAACCATTAGGTGAACATGGGTCATGAATTAAGAGCTAGACCTTCGGATAAAAATGAAATGGTTAGCAGTAGAGTGAATCCAATAAACTCACATGGATAGTCGAATGTTACTACTTCAACGGCATCCAGGGCTTCTTTCACCATCTCCTTCCAGCTGGAAAATTCAATAGTCTTGTCAGTTATTAACATAAAAATAAATATGCAGATACCAAGCACAGATCAGATGTGTATACAAACTGGAATCCTCAATTCAACTGTTTTGTGAAGGTGGGGTTTCATCACGCAAACGAGGGCATTCTACCGAAAAGAATCATACTGGCCACAGATCCATGAAACGCGTGCTGCAGAACAGACAGAGAAAGGGAGCTCACCGGGTCATCCAATCAGAGGAGGAGGGGGCGCCGGCGCCGTGGGCGAAGACGACCACCGGTTGCCGCTGAGACGGTTTAGTCCGAAGGGGCGGAGGCGGCGCCGGCGCCGGCGTGCGCTGCTCCGCGCGGCGGCGCTTGCGAGCCATGGGGGAAGGTTCGGAAACCTAGTGGTTTGGGGCTTCTTTTTTTTCGTTTTTACTTTTGAACTGCTATTTGTTTGTTTGGGCTTGGGGAAACCAAATTGAGAGAGAACCACTGAACCAGCACGGGCGCGCCAGTGCAAACTTTTGGAGAGACCTATTCCCGCCGTACGCGGCGCGCAACGATCAAACGCGCACCCAACCTCCCGCCCGCTCGCACTTTGAGCCGGCCCAAGTGCGGGGCGGGGCGCCCCAGCTTTTCTTTTTTTTTCCCTGCTTTTCTTTTTTTCCTTTTTTAAACTTCAAAAATATTCATGAACCCCAAATTCGAAAAAGTGTTCGGGATTTCTAAAAAATCAAATTTCAAACAAGATCATGAATTCTAAAAATCTTCATGAATTTGTTAATCATTCCTGGATTTCAAAAAATGTATCAAATTTCCAAAATGGACATGAAATTCAAAAAATGTCTGAATTTCAAAAAAAATGTGAAGGGGACTTTTTTATGTTATGGATCTAGTTCTTTTGACCAAGTTCAGCTCGTTGTGCCAGGGCATCAAGTTGAGCTTACTTTTGAAGATTCTGATAAATGCGATGATGGTTATTCTGAATTCATGTTGCTTTGCGATGATAATGTTTTATTTTTCATGAAACAACGGTCAGCCCAGTGGAAGTAGCACGCCGGTTATGCGTTACGTTGCTACTCCCCGGCCTATGCTCTAAATAGGATCCTCCACTTTTTGAGAACCACCCACCTGTGTTTTATTCGTTCAGGTGTTATTCTTTCTTCTTCCCGTTTTGATATTTACGCCTTGCAGAAACTTTCCCCGCCGATTAAAAAAATCGCTGGTCATTTTAACATATGTGTTTTCACATAATCAAAATTGTTGTAGCCGTTAGCTTGATCCATTAAGAGGTGACTCTTCCAAATCGAATCTTTTTAGAAAGAGGATCTTTTGTCTCATGGTAACCTGCTCCAGTCCCCTTACGCTTTGGCCGCTCTTGAGAGAACTACCGTTGGGAGAGTTCTCTCACCTGCGATGATTCGAGCCAGACGTTTGCCGCGGTACGCAACCCACTACGGATGGGCGAGAGGTGAGAACGGCGCCTGGAACTGACCCTTGCATGATCCTCACGTCCTCCCATCGCGGGCATGGTACGCCGGGCGAGTACGATTTTCGCCGCCGGAAAGCAACTAATCTCTGTGTAAAGCAAAGCTACAACCACTGAAGGGACATTCTTTTTTGAGTTGAAAGGGACTTTTATTGGTACGTTCATTTCCATGCTAGTTCTTTCTACATTAGCCCGCTTTTGACATACACTAAACATGTGCGCTCTGGCTCTGACTTGTACAGAGAGACGACCTGCTTCTGCTTGGAGTTCCGGTTGTCTTCCTTCTCCGCGGTGCGCCGTTGGTGTCATCGTCAGATCGATCATGGTGAAGCGTGGATATCTTGAAATCTATCTAGGGCTTTGCAGGAATAGCTTTTGCATGGATGCATGCCGTGAGGAACTCTGCCCGCTTTTCTTACGCTTCCACCGGAAGAAGATTCATCTCCAATCGAATTGAAAGTTTGTTTTGTTTGGTAATAAAGTCGTTGTTCTGTCCTACTCTTTTTATTTCAAATTACTCGTCGCTGAAATGAAAATATCTAGAACAAAAATACATCTAGATACATTCATACATGCGACAAGTAATTCGAAACGGAGAAAGTACTTAAGTCCGTTTAGCGGTGCTAGTAGTAGATATCGATGTGTGGAGACTGTTTCATTTAGCTTGGTGTCACGACACGACACTCCTAATTAATGTCAACCTGTGGTTGAGTTGTTTAGGTGAACAGTGGTATCCCCAACCCACTAGGATTCAAATTCTGATGCTTACATTATTTCTGGATTTATTTCAGGATTTTCGGCGATGCGCTTTCAGTGGGAGGAGACGTTTCCGTCGACGACGAGTCGCCTACAGTGACTTCGTAAATCTCAAGATGATATGCTGGCTCAGTTTTTCGGAGATGCTCATAAAAGTAGGGTGTGCGTGTGTGTTCATAGGGGTGAGTGTATACGCGTGTATATGAGCGCTTGTGTCTGTATTGATGCTAAAAAAAATGTCTTAGCTTGGCATCTCACCTAACGAATAAACTCCATCGATCGATCGGCTCCTTGCCCAACCACGACGTGATTTTTTGTTACGCGTCAACCGCAACAGTGCAGGCTGATCGATCGAGTTTAGTTTTATGGTTGTTTTCAGCTAGCCGACAGAAGAGCATTATGATTCCGTTGACGGAGTGCGGTGGTTTCACTGTTTTGCATATGTACGGTCCGGCTGATTGATTGGTGCGAAAGTAACAAAGAGGACAAAAGAGACAACTTTTTTGATCTAAGGACAACGCTGGATACTCCTCAAAAGAAAAGGATAACGCTGGATACGGAAGGGCTCAGGCCAACTCCACGACCTCAAATGAACGTTCGGTCTAGCCGGATTTCGTTCTTTTGGAACAGCAATGGGTTCGTCAATGTCTGCCTCTGTCCGTTGGGTCGTGAGTGTACTCAGCGCGCGGCCACATCTCAAATCATGTTCGTGTTGAACGTGATAAAAAACAAAAAAACTAAAATAAAATGACTTCAAAAAGTAAATAAACACAGCTAAAAAAACTTAAAACATAATTTAAGGGGTCATAGCCACAAAACGGCCCGTTCCACAGTTCACTTAGGGCCTCTTTGATTCGCAGGATTGCAAAAACACAGGAATAGGAAAAACGTAGGATTGAAATGGCATGTCCATTGAATCCCTATAGGATTTGAGTTTGTTTGATTGTGTCATGGGAAAAACAAAGGATTCCTTCCAAGAGGTTGGAGTGGATGTTAGAATTCCAGTGAAATGTAGTACAAATAAATCCTTAGAAAAAAATCCTACAAGATTCAATCCTACGAATCAAACGACCAACGTAGGAAAAATTCCTAAGGATTCCAATCCTTCAAAAATCCTATGAAGATCCTTTGAATCAAAGAGACCCTTAACGGCACAGTAGCGTAATTAACATAAAAATGAAAAAAAGCCGCCCGCGCGCTTTTGCCGTGTCCGTCGATGCTTTGGCCGTCGCCGGTGTCGTGGTCGTCGCTTACAAGATCGACGTAGTCCGGCGGCGTCCAGAGGTGGGCCGGCGGTCCGTGGTGCACGGGGACGGCGGGCTGGAAAGTGGCAGGTGCCTGCACCACCTCCTCCCGTGGCGAGGCGTCCCGCTCCGGTGACCGCTGCGGCTGGGGCACCAGTTCACGCCCCCCACGGCAGCTGCCATCTGCTCTTTCGTGCACGACCAGCTCCACCCCTGTCCCACCAGGCCTAGGTGGAACGCGGCCACCGGCGGCTCCTCCATCACCTCCTCCTTCGCCACCATCTCCAGCTCGGGGATGGTGACGTCACCGGCCGCGGAGAGGGTCGTCATCTCCTCGAGGCCCTCCCATTGGCGCTCGTCGTGCGTCTGCATGGAGTCATCCATGACACGCGCCATGAGACGGGCCTCCTCCTCCGTTGTCATGCGAGGAGGTGGTGGTGGCGATGGAGATGGCGACGGCGACGGGGTCGGCGTGAGGCTGCGCACTCGCGTACGCCCGCGCGCCTGGGGAGCAGCCGCTCGGTGCTCACGTGGCCGCCGCGGCCTTGTCGACGTGCCTCTCATGGGACCAAGTGTCCACAGGGCCGAGTCGGGGACGTACCTCTCGTTGTAGTAGGGGTCGTCCGGGAGGAGGCGACGGCGGCGCTCGATCTCCTGGCGGCGCGCACGGCTGCTCAGCGGGACCGGCGGGATCGGCACGCGGTCGGCCGACAAGTGCCAGTTGTTGGAGAGGTGGACGTCGCTCCAGGGTAGCGGCGTCCTCGTCTCCCAATAGCGGCGGCATACGGCAGCCTCGATGTAGTGTCGGTCGCGCTCGCTAGCGGCCGTGGGCGCGATGGAGAACGCAGGCGGCGTGGGGGCCCGACGCGGTGGTAATGCGGGCTCCTCCTTCTTCACAAAGCGACGACGACTCCCCGACGAGGAGCGAGCCTCGTGGTCGTGCTTCCCCTTCCGGCCATAGTACCATAGGCCCATGGCTGCGAGGTGGCCGGCCGGCGAGTTCGAGGCGAGGCTAGGGTTTGGGGTTGTCGGGTTTCGAGAAGGCCGTGGGGTGGAGTGGGGCAGTGTGGACGACGACCGGTCCACGGGTTCCCATTTAAGAAGAACCACGACCGTTTGCCTGGGCAAATGACAGACGGGACCGCCCGCGCGTGTGCATTGATGTGGGCGTGTGGGAGGTAGGTGGCCGTTTGCCACGCGACCCTGACGCGGACCAGGTGCGCGTCCGTTTGGTGTCTGCCGCGACCCAAGCCCGATGCACGTTTGCGCTCGAAATGGATCGGTCCGGACACAAAACGGACCAGATGGGTCCGGACCGTCGTGCGATGGGTCGACCAGTTTGTTCTTTTTACTTCAAACCAACGAGACCGGACAGAACGAGGTCGCGCGTTGAAGTTGGCCGCATCACTTGGACATGAATTATGCAGGGGAAACCATCCACATGATATGCCGAGATATTCGGCTCATTCATGGACGCTTGGCACATGCTGTCTTGTCTCACTGAACTTGCTCATTGTTGACATGCAATGCAATGATACGGTACGTCGCTGCTAGCTCGAATGGGACACTGGGGAACTTCCTTTATTGTCCACGGTGCATTCTCGGGTGAAACAATCTACTCCCTTCGTCCGCGAATAAGTATACTTCTAATTTTTGTTCTAAGTTAAAGTTTTAAAATTTTAACCAATTATATATAAAAGAATAGTAACATATATGACATCAACTTGATATATTATGCAAGTATAATTCAAAACGAACCTAATGATAGTAATTTAGTGCCATAAATATTGCTATTTTTTCCTATAAAATTGGTCAAAGTTTTAAAACTTTGACTTAAGACAAAAACTAGAAGTGCACTTATTCGTGGACGGAGGTAGTATTCGGTTAGGCTGGTCATAGTGAGGAGTAACTTAGACTAGTGTCATGCATAGGCTGGTCATATGACACTAGTCTAAATTACTACATTTATAATGTAAAGTAACATACTAGTAGTATTCTAGATGGCTTCATTTATTAGCTCGTAGTCTCATCTTGTCTTGAAAAACGTTATGTTACAGTAATATATTATGTTATCACCTTTCATTAATTACTTGTCACATAAAGCAGAATTTTCTCGAAGTATGTTATGTTATTACCTAAGGGGGTGTTTGTTTCCAAGGACTTTTTTATGTAGGGACCAGAAAAATTACGTCTTAGAGACTATTTTACCAAACGGGAGGGACTTTTTAAGGACTAAACTAGGCATTTGGTACTAAACGAAGAGGAGAGTCTTTTTGGGACTTTTTAGGACTTTTCCAACAATGCCCCTCCATGCACCCATTGGCTCGCCACCTGTAACACCCTCGATGCGACTATATCTCCCACGTGTCGAGGCACGACTTAGAGGCATAATCGCATTGAAGGCAATGTCGCAAGTGAGGTAATCTTCACACAACCCATGTAATATAATAGGGGAAAAAGTTACATAGTTGGGTTACAATCGCCACTTCACACAATTACATGAATAAAGCATTACATCAACCAAATACACTCATGGTCCGACTACGGAACCAAAATAAAAGAAGAACCCCAAATGCGACAAAGGTCCCCGATCGATCCCAACTGGGCTCCACTACTGATCAACTAGAAAGAAACAGCACAAAGGACAAGATCTTCATCGAGCTCCTCCTGAGCTTGGTTGCGTCATCTGCACGGAATCATCGGCACCTGCAAACTGGTTTTGGAAGTATCTGTGAGCTATAGGGACTCAGCAATCTCGCACCCTCGCGATCAAGACTATTTAAGCTTATGGGTAAGGTAAAGGTATGAGGTGGAGCTGCAGCAAGTGACTAGCATATATGGTGGCTAACATACGCAAATGAGAGCGAGAAGAGAAGGCAAAGCACGGTCGATAAAATATGATCAAGAAGTGATCCTAGGCTACCTACGTCAAGCATAACTCCAACAACCGTGTTCACTTCCCGGACTCCGCCGGAAAGAGACCATCACGGTTACACACGCTGTTGATTCATTTTAATTAAGGTCAACTTCAGGTTATCTACAACCGGACGTTAACAAATTCCCATCTGCCCATAACCGCGGGCACGGCTTTCGAAAGTTCAAATCCCTGCAGGGGTGTCCCAACTTAGCCCATCACAAGCTCTCACGGTCAACGAAGGAATAGACCTCCACCCGAGACATTCCGATCAGACTCGGTATCCCAGTACAACAAGACATTTCGACAGGGTAAAACTAAACCAGCAACACCGCCCGAATGTGCCGACAAATCCCGATAGGAGCTGCACATATCTCTTTCTCAGGGCACACCGGATCGTCCAAACTTCCGGTAGGCCAGCCCAGAGTTGCCCCTGGTGGCCACCGGCGGCTGACAAGTTGGACCAACACTCAGAGGAGCACTGGCCCGGGGGGGGGGGGTAAAATAATGATGACCCTTGAGTCTGCAGAACCCAAGGGAAAGAAAAGGCTAGGTGGCAAATGGTAAAACCAATGTTGGGCATTGCTGGAGAAGCTTTACTAAAGGCGAACTGTCAAGGGGTTCCCATTATAGCCCAACCGCATAAGGGACGCAAAATCCGGGAACATAACACCGATATGACGGAAACTATGGCGGCAAGAGTGGAACAAAACACCAGGCATAAGGCCGAGCCTTCCACCCTTTACCAAGTATATAGATGCATTAATTAAATAAGATATATAGTGATATCCCAACAAGTAAATAAATGTTCCAACAAGGAACGGTCTCCATGTTCCAACAAGGAACAAACTTCAATCTTCACCTGCAACTAACAACGCTATAAGAGGGGCTGAGCAAAGCGGTAACATAGCCAATCAACGGTTTGCTAGGACATTGGTGGGTTAGAGGCTGAACATGGCAATTTGGGAGGCTGACAAGCAAGTGGTAGGCATCGTAGCAATGGCATAGCAAAAGAGCGAGCAAACTAGCATAGCAAAGATAGTAGTGATTTCGAGGGTATGATCATCTTGCCTGAAATCCCGCAAGGAAGAAGAACGAGTCCATGAAGAAGAGAAACGGACGTAGACGAACGGGTCCTCACAACACGACGTTACCGGAACCAACCCGAAGAAGCAAGCACCGGAAAAGAAGCACACAACATAGTAAACAACCACGACATAGACATGGCATGATGCACAAACAAGTATGATGCATGTCCGGTTTAAATATGCATGGCATGGCAAAGAGCACAAACAATCCTACAAATTAAGTGGAGCTCAATATGCAACGAGTTGCATATTGACGAAACACCACGTCAATTATTTAGTTCTCTCTCGGTTATGTACCCAACAATATTAAATGTTGGTTAACATGGCAAGAGGTGGGGCATAACAAAACTACACCATCTAATCAATTTAAATGGGGCCGGATATAACAAACAACAAATCCGGTAAATCCCCATATGCCTTAGAAATTTATTGCAACAACAATTTAAACATTTCAATAGTTGTTATCATGATGCGGATGACATGAACAAGTTTATGCAATTTTATTAAAAGTTGACAAGAGCATTAAGAAGCATTTGTCACCGTGGTGGAAGGAAAAGGGTGCCACGGCAACGATAACGAAACGGTGCCACGGCAACGATAACGAAACGGTGCCACGGCAACGTTCTGGTTCCGGTAACTCGATTGAGAGACCGATGCAAAGGAGAAGTGTGCGGATGCATGGAAAAGATGGTGGGGTGCTCCCGGATACCGGGTGTCCCATGAGTTGGCGACAAGGAAACGAGTGACAAATTGGACACAGTGCAAACACAAGCATCTCAAACATCGCAAGCATTCGTTCACGGACGTCGTCTCAGGGTTACACCTTCGGAGCGTCCAAAGGAGACGGTTCTCGTTCGTAGAGGGAAGTAGGCGTTCTCGCGACGATAGTAGTGGAAGTAGTCGTTCATGGGTCGTCGAGGGAAGTAGTGGTACTCGGCGATGGTAGAGGAAGTAGTTTGTTCACGCGACGGTATTCGAACTTGACGGTTCCGAGCTCTTCGAGGGTCGTCGTGGTACTCGGCGTCTTCGGACCCGCCGGTCTCGTTCTTGCGACGTTAGTTGAACTTGACATATCCGAGGGATCTAGGTGTCGCGGTACTTGGCGTTCTTGACAATTCCGAAGATGGCGGTAGATGTACTTGGTGCAATATGGTCTTCGGGTACTTGACGACTCCGGACGGGGCAACAAATCATAGTCGAACTTGACGTTTCGGTGCTGTAGTGGAACAAACGTCCGTGTAGCCTTGCCGGTGTAGGTACTTGACGGTATCCGTGCGTAGAGGTACTTGGCAGGTTCATGTAGACGAACTTGAGGTACTCCGGGGCAGAGGTCGCGACGTTGCAACGATGGTCTCAGACGCTTCCAGATCGAAACAAGGCCGAGTGGCCCACTCGGCCTCGGGCATCGCAGATCGAAGCAGCGGTCGCACTCATCCTCCCGCGAGCAGAGACGAGGGCACCATGAAGACCTACGACGAGGAGCAACAGCAAGGGCGTCGGGGAGGCCTAGCGCGGCGCCGGAGACGGAAACGGGTGGAAACGAGGTTCCCCGGCAGCAGGGACGGCATCTGGCGACCCCTGGCCTGGTGGCTCAATGCAGGGCGCGGGAGGAGGCAAAAAAATGGCGCTGCGGTGGCCTATTGGTCTTGGACGGCGGCAACGAACAGGAGAAGGAGGAGGGCAGCATCGGGCAACGGCGACCATGGCCTCAGCAGTAGGGGCGCGGTCATGACAGGGCTACGCTGTGGAAGAGGCGAGGTCGGGTCGAGGCGCAGGGGGCCTATGGGCGCTGGAGGCGACGCTGGTCCTCGGACGATGAGGCGATGACGAGGAGGCGGAGCAGAAAGGCGGCGGCGCGGCCTGGAGAAGGGACGCAGAGGCCGGTGGCGCGAGGGAAAATCCCACGGCGACGGGCACCAACGAACGGAGGCGGGCGTCTGCAGGGCCGTTGCGCACGGAGAGGAGACTCGAGGGGATCGAGCACGGGGTGCGTTACGGCGCTGGGAGAAGGAGGGATCGAGAGGAGGCGACGAGGGTGAGAGGAGTCGGGCTGCGCGTGCGTTCTATCCTCTCTGGCAGCGTTGAGGGACGAGGAGGGAGCGAGGGGAAGGAAAACAGGGAGGCTAGGGTTCGGTAGACAGGGGCCGGATGGGCCTTCGGTGCAGATGGGCCTTAGAGGCCGGCGGCTGGGCCTTAGGCCACTTAGGTGGGGAGAGGGAAAAGGTCAGGAGGCCTGCTGGCTGTTGGGCTCCCTCCCTCTCTCTTACTCTTTTCAAAACAGAAAGATAAGAAGGAAAAAAGGAAGAAAAGAAAGGTTAGAGAAAGAGTTTGGGCACAGGGATAATTTTTCACGGACTCGTAAAAATGTGCACGGTCCACGAAAAATAGGAGAGGCATGATTGCAAGGATTTAATTCAAAGTCATTTGAATTTAATTCAAATGGTTTGAACAAGGGCTAGGAATTAGAGGTGTCCAAAAATGTTCGGATTTTTGGTGGAGCTCCGGAAAATGATGAAAGAATATAAGCAAAGTTTGGGGACCAATCTTGAAGCGAGAAAAGGCATGTGATTATTTGCAAGTGTGTTAAGGTGAATTCCAAATAATTGGAATACTTACTATAGCTCTCTAAATATCGAGAGGATATGTTATAAAGAGAATCACCATGTGAATTCCCTCGGTTTAAATGGACTGAAATTCCATACGGTTTATTTATTTGAGTTGCAAAAGATTTATGAGATGATGGCATGATGACATGATGCAATGCACATGATGCAATGATGAATGCAACGAACCAAACAAATCACACGATGAAACCCGGAAACCCTGGAAGGCATCTGAAGCTCCGGTCTTGGGGCGTTACAACACTCCACCACTACGAGAGGATCTCGTCCCGAGATCTAGAATGGCACCGGGGAAACAACGGAAGAGATAAGAGAAGAGGTAAAACTAAGTTGCTTCTTTGACAAACGAGTGAAACCACAACCTTGAGAGGTTGAACAAATCGAGAAAAGAATAGAACGAAGGTGAACAAAGTGGAAAAACACCCCTTTAGAAAAGAGGAACAAAGAACATTGCGAAAAACCTTGAGGTTGGAGGGCAAGATATATATTGAAAACACGCCGGTTAAGGAAGGGGTTCAATGTAGACCAAATTCGGGCAGCACTCCGGTTGAGAAGGAAGGCAAAATTTGATAAGATGAGAGAGCTCAAATGAAAACACGACACTCCGGTTGAGAAAGGGATGCAATACTTGATAAGGCGAAAAGAACTTGAACAAAGGGGCACAATGCTCCGGTTAAGCAAGATAGGGAAGGAATAAGAGTGATATAATTTGGACAGCACTCCGCCTGTAAATGGAAGGAATTGAACTTGACAAGATGAGAGGATACTTGAAAGAGGACACAACACTCCAATTAAAAGGATAGGCACGACAAGAACACGATCCTGATAAAACAAGAAGATGGGTTGAAGAGAGCAACATCACCATGCCTCCGGAACAAAAGAGTAGAGTAAAGATAATTGAGACAAGCTAATGTAGAAGACAATGCCAACTTCTGCTACAAAAGAGCCTGAAAAGGCATCTCTAGGAGAAGGGTTGAACGGAGTTGTTGAAAAAACCACCAACGAAAAGAATAGGTTGATATGGTCTTATGGAAAACATCTCAAAACCAAGAGTTGAAAATCTGCTACTAACGGAAAACGATATATTGGATTGATATGAACAAGAAGACGAGAACTTATTTCACCTGGAGGATAGATGAAAAACTTGGACCATATATAAGCACCACAGATAGCAACAATCCTTAGGGAAGGCTTTAGGTGAAATATGACACAATCTAACTCCAACGAAGAGATTGATGGATTTAAAATACCTCATTCTTGACAACATGTGAATCATAAAAACATGAACTCAAATTATCAAGAATGACACAATACCACCTCCGGTAATATGGTAGAAAGAATTTGCACTCCGGATTGCAAGATGAAGAAAACTTGAGCTTCTTAAAAGAATCTCGATGAAAACTTCGAGAAGGAATATAAATCCTTGATGAACCATCATGTAGAATCTTCCTGAAGAACTCCGGTAAACAAAATGCCGATAAAGGCAAAAGAAGTTGAAAACACAAGGTGAAACCTTGTAATGATTTAGATAAATCTCCGTGGTGATATAATTGAGAGAACTTGGAACTCCGGAAAAAGAAATGATGAAACAAGTGAAACCAAGAATGAGTATGATGAGCCACTCCGGAAAAAACAGGAATAGAATAAACTCGATGAAACAAGAATAAGAATTACATTATGCGTATCCTTCACCAATTAAAATTGATGACAAGCAATGGAATTGGCATACTACTTATTCTCGTAGAAAGGATTAAGATAGATATCACGCCAACTTGAGAAGGTCTTCAACTAAACACCGGTGGAATCGAAACAACGAGTGAATTGATATGACAACGAATGACGAGAACTCTTGAACGAACCACCGTGAGAATTGAAAAGGAACGAAGAGAAGATAAAGAAACTCCAGAAAGAATTAGCACATGAATGAAGATGCTTGAGAGAATTTAGATACAAGAGAACGAAAAGATCACGAGCCGATTAAAGATCACTTGAACGCAGCACCGGTAAAATTGAAGAATGAGAGCTGAAAGCTGAGAATGAATAAATCTTAGATGATGGACTCCGGATAATCAAACTGAACAGAATCTTGAATTGCTCCGGATAGGTGAAAAGAATTTTTCACAATTGAAAAATAATTATGAGAGGATTGCAACAAGCTAGAATCGCGAATCTGAAGAGAATGGAGCAAGATTAAAAAGAAACTCTTCTTCGGTCTTCAAATGACGACGAGAAACACCACCATGAATTATTTAGACACTCCGGAAGAATCAAAACGAAGAGGTTGAGCCAACGATGAAAAGAATTTGAAAGATCTTGGAGAAAGGCACTTGACTGATGAGAATCATTCTTACGTCAAACTTCGAAAAGAATTTGAGAATACCTCTAGGAAGTAAGAAGAGTCAGGTAAGATCCTGGAAAAAGACCTGTGGGTTAGGGCCCACTCAAGAGAAACACCGTTGAACGATTTAAAAGAGAGGTTGCACCGGTTGAATTAAATGACTTGAATGATATAACATCCTCGAAATAGGTTGAACAGATCTTGAATGACAAGATGAGCCTTTTGAGGAAGCTTTAGCACGCCGGAACAAAAGAATAGTGAGAAGTGAATGAATATGAGGTGCACCGGCATGAGAAGCTATTAGAAACGAGGAAAAAGGATATGATCCACAAAGCTTGACTTGGATCCACCGGAGAAGAAAAAGAATGAAAAGTTACGAACTAGTAGAACATCTTCATGGAAACCACCGGGTAAGAATATAGACGGAAAAGAATGGAGAGACTTCACATCAATAAAGGATACTTGAATAAGAAATCCAAGTCGTCGAAGAAGAAGGGTGGGTGGGCGGGAACAAATGCCACTTGAGATGGATGACACGAACACCGTTGAGAAGAACTGATACTCGATCTTGCGGAAGTTGAAAATGGACGGATCCACTTGAAGAGAAAACACGCCGGTGAAAAGGATTGACAAGACAATCTTGATGATCAAGAAGGATTGTATCCACATCGGTGTATGAGAACACCACTTGGGGAAGGTATGGAATCAACACTTGACATTGAAGCAACTCGAATACCACAACTCAAAACAAAAACAAAGGATTGGCTTGCAGAATAAGCCGGAACAAAGATATGATAGAGATTTCGTCCGAAGTTTTCGTGGTGGGACCTACACGGGCTCGATCGTACAGCACCATCATGTACAAGGCAGTGCACATGACATACGAAGCGTCCCCGAGTCGGCATAGCCAAGGACTCTTTAAGACACAACGAGACCACTGTAAAATCGACCGTGAATAGGCGAACCACTAGACGTCGAACCCCAATTTCATATCATACCTCTGTTGGAAAGATATCCTAAGAGCTACTAGAATTCCCACCTATGAAACTCCCGAAACTTTCCGGTTATGCAATCAGGTGTTGGGGATACAGGGGAAGCATAATATCTTACCCAAACTAGCAATACCTACATCCAGCTGTATCCATCCTTCAACACATAACCAAGAAACCTTCAGAAACCATCTACCTCAACCTTCGAAAAGCATCCGTTATAC
The DNA here is from genome assembly GCA_034509565.1 of Triticum monococcum. Lineage (NCBI taxonomy): Eukaryota > Viridiplantae > Streptophyta > Magnoliopsida > Poales > Poaceae > Triticum > Triticum monococcum. The sequence continues at coordinate 133,992,681 of CM067847.1, forward strand.
AAGTTATGGCGATACTCCCGAACTCCCGCCCCAGTACTGGGTGGCGTCGAGGTTATCTCACCAACGAACTGCATAAAGGAGATTTTTGATGTCGCGAACATATCTCAAGTATACCAGAATTGCAACGATAAAATTATGATGACAACACCTCAGAGCTCAACTCCCCGGGACACTTCCACTAAACCCCTGACAGGAGGCACCAAGACAGTATTCTCATCATAAGCCATCGAAACAAATCCAAGATACTCGCGTGATCCTAAAGAAAAATTTAGTGAAATTTGAGAAGAGAAGAGTCAAAACTCTACGTCAGGATGCCTTACCAGAGCGATGAGGAGACTGGGAAGTAAAAAGAATTCCTAAACTCTCCGATATATAATTCCTAAATGACTCAAAACATTTTTCTAGACACAACTCGGCTGCTAAAAACGATCAAGCAATGGGGGCTCCTAAGGTCGGGGAAGGCTCTGATACCAACTTGTAACACCATCGATGCGACTATATCTCCCACGTGTCGAGGCACGACTTAGAGGCATAATCGCATTGAAGGCAATGTCGCAAGTGAGGTAATCTTCACACAACCCATGTAATATAATAGGGGAAAAAGTTACATAGTTGGCTTACAATCGCCACTTCACATAATTACATGAATAAAGCATTGCATCAACCAAATACACTCATGGTCCGACTACGGAACCAAAATAAAAGAAGAACCCCAAATGCGACAAAGGTCCCCGATCGACCCCAACTGGGCTCCACTACTGATCAACTAGAAAGAAACAGCACAAAGGACAAGATCTTCATCGAGCTCCTCCTGAGCTTGGTTGCGTCATCTGCACGGAATCATCGGCACCTGCAAACTGGTTTTGGAAGTATCTGTGAGCTATAGGGACTCAGCAATCTCGCACCCTCGCGATCAAGACTATTTAAGCTTATGGGTAAGGTAAAGGTATGAGGTGGAGCTGCAGCAAGCGACTAGCATATATGGTGGCTAACATACGCAAATGAGAGCGAGAAGAGAAGGCAAAGCACGGTCGATAAAATATGATCAAGAAGTGATCCTAGGCTACCTACGTCAAGCATAACTCCAACAACCGTGTTCACTTCCCGGACTCCACCGGAAAGAGACCATCACGGTTACACACGCTGTTGATTCATTTTAATTAAGGTCAACTTCAGGTTATCTACAACCGGACGTTAACAAATTCCCATCTGCCCATAACCATGGGCACGGCTTTCGAAAGTTCAAATCCCTGCAGGGGTGTCCCAACTTAGCCCATCACAAGCTCTCACGGTCAACGAAGGAATAGACCTCCACCCGAGACATTCCGATCAGACTCGGTATCCCAGTACAACAAGACATTTCGACAGGGTAAAACTAAACCAGCAACACCGCCCGAATGTGCCGACAAATCCCGATAGGAGCTGCACATATCTCTTTCTCAGGGCACACCGGATCATCCAAACTTCCGGTAGGCCAGCCCAGAGTTGCCCCTGGTGGCCACCCGCGGCTGACAAGTTGGACCAACACTCAGAGGAGCACTGGCCCGGGGGGGTAAAATAATGATGACCCTTGAGTCTGCAGAACCCAAGGGAAAGAAAAGGCTAGGTGGCAAATGGTAAAACCAATGTTGGGCATTGCTGGAGAAGCTTTACTAAAGGCGAACTGTCAAGGAGTTCCCATTATAGCCCAACCGCATAAGGGACGCAAAATCCGGAAACATAACACCGATATGACGGAAACTATGGCGGCAAGAGTGGAACAAAACACCAGGCATAAGGCCGAGCCTTCCACCCTTTACCAAGTATATAGATGCATTAATTAAATAAGATATATAGTGATATCCCAACAAGTAAATAAATGTTCCAACAAGGAACGGTCTCCATGTTCCAACAAGGAACAAACTTCAATCTTCACCTGCAACTAACAACGCTATAAGAGGGGCTGAGCAAAGCGGTAACATAGCCAATCAACGGTTTGCTAGGACATTGGTGGGTTAGAGGCTGAACATGGCAATTTGGGAGGCTGACAAGCAAGTGGTAGGCATCGTAGCAATGGCATAGCAAAAGAGCGAGCAAACTAGCATAGCAAAGATAGTAGTGATTTCGAGGGTATGATCATCTTGCCTGAAATCCCGCAAGGAAGAAGAACGAGTCCGTGAAGAAGAGAAACGGACGTAGACGAACGGGTCCTCACAACACGACGTTACCGGAACCAACCCGAAGAAGCAAGCACCGGAAAAGAAGCACACAACATAGTAAACAACCACGACATAGACATGGCATGATGCACAAACAAGTATGATGCATGTCCGGTTTAAATATGCATGGCATGGCAAAGAGCACAAACAATCCTACAAATTAAGTGGAGCTCAATATGCAACGAGTTGCATATTGACGAAACACCACGTCAATTATTTAGTTCTCTCTCGGTTATGTACCCAGCAATATTAAATGTTGGTTAACATGGCAAGAGGTGGGGCATAACAAAACTACACCATCTAATCAATTTAAATGGGGCCGGATATAAGAAACAACAAATCCGGTAAATCCCCATATGCCTTAGAAATTTATTGCAACAACAATTTAAACATTTCAATAGTTGTTATCATGATGCGGATGACATGAACAAGTTTATGCAATTTTATTAAAAGTTGACAAGAGCATTAAGAAGCATTTGTCACCGTGGTGGAAGGAAAAGGGTGCCACGGCAACGATAACGAAACGGTGCCACGGCAACGTTCCGGTTCCGGTAACTCGATTGAGAGACCGATGCAAAGGAGAAGTGTGCGGATGCGTGGAAAAGATGGTGGGGCGCTCCCGGATACCGGGTGTCCCACGAGTTGGCGACAAGGAAACGAGTGACAAATTGGACACAGTGCAAACACAAGCATCTCAAACATCGCAAGCATTCGTTCACGGACGTCGTCTCAGGGTTATACCTTCGGAGCGTCCAAAGGAGACGGTTCTCGTTCGTAGAGGGAAGTAGGCGTTCTCGCGACGACAGTAGTGGAAGTAGTCGTTCACGGGTCGTCGAGGGAAGTAGTGGTACTCGGCGATGGTAGAGGAAGTAGTTTGTTCACGCGACGGTATTCGAACTTGACGGTTCCGAGCTCTTCGAGGGTCGTCATGGTACTCAGGGTCTTCGGACCCACCGGTCTCGTTCTTGCGACGTTAGTTGAACTTGACATATCCGAGGGATCTGGGTGTCGCGGTACTTGGCGTTCTTGACAATTCCGAAGATGGCGGTAGATGTACTTGGTGCAATATGGTCTTCGGGTACTTGACGACTCCGGACGGGGCAACAAATCATAGTCGAACTTGACGTTTCGGTGCTGTAGTGGAACGAACGTCCGTGTAGCCTTGCCGGTGTAGGTACTTGACGGTATCCGTGCGTAGAGGTACTTGGCAGGTTCATGTAGACGAACTTGAGGTACTCCGGGGCAGAGGTCGCGACGTTGCAACGATGGTCTCAGACGCTTCCAGATCGAAACAAGGCCGAGTGGCCCACTCTGCCTCGGGCATCGCAGATCGAAGCAGCGGTCGCACTCATCCTCCCGCGAGCAGAGACGAGGGCACCATGAAGACCTACGAGGAGGAGCAACAGCAAGGGCGTCGGGGAGGCCTAGCGTGGCGCCGGAGACGGAAACGGGTGGAAACGAGGTTCCCCGGCAGCAGGGACGGCATCTAGCGACCCCTGGCCCGGTGGCTCAATGCAGGGCGCGAGAGGAGGCAAAAAAAATGGCGCTGCGGTGGCCTATTGGTCTTGGACGGCGGCAACGAACAGGAGAAGGAGGAGGGCAGCATCGGGCAACGGCGGCCATGGCCTCAGCAGCAGGGGCGCGGTCATGACAGGGCTACGCTGTGGAAGAGGCGAGGTCGGGTCGAGGCGCAGGGGGCCTGTGGGCGCTGGAGGCGACGCTGGTCCTCGGACGATGAGGCGATGACGAGGAGGCGGAGCAGAAAGGCGGCGGCGCGGCCTGGAGAAGGGAAGCAGAGGCCGGTGGCGCGAGGGAAAATCCCACGGCGACGGGCACCAACGAACGGAGGCGGGCGTCTGCAGGGTTGCGCACGGAGAGGAGACTCGAGGGGATCGAGCACGGGGTGCATTGCGGCGCTGGGAGAAGGAGGGATCGAGAGAAGGCGACGAGGGTGAGAGGAGTCGGGCTGCGCGTGCGTTCTATCCTCTCTGGCGGCGTTGAGGGACGAGGAGGGAGCGAGGGGAAGGAAAACAGGGAGGCTAGGGTTCGGTAGACAGGGGCTGGATGGGCCTTCGGTGCAGATGGGCCTTAGAGGCCGGTGGCTGGGCCTTAGGCCACTTAGGTAGGGAGAGGGAAAAGGTCAGGAGGCCTGCTGGCTGTTGGGCTCCCTCCCTCTCTCTTACTCTTTTCAAAATAGAAAGATAAGAAGGAAAAAAGGAAGAAAAGAAAGGTTAGAGAAAGAGTTTGGGCACGGGGATAATTTTTCACGGACTCGTAAAAATGTGCACGGTCCATGAAAAATAGAAGAGGCATGATTGCAAGGATTTAATTCAAAGTCATTTGAATTTAATTCAAATGGTTTGAACAAGGGCTAGGAATTAGAGGTGTCCAAAAATGTTCGGATTTTTGGTGGAGCTCCGGAAAATGATGAAAGAATATAAGCAAAGTTTGGGGACCAATCTTGAAGCGAGAAAAGGCATGTGATTATTTGCAAGTGTGTTAAGGTGAATTCCAAATAATTGGAATACTTACTATAGCTCTCTAAATATCGAGAGGATATGTTATAAAGAGAATCACCATGTGAATTCCCTCGGTTTAAATGGACTGAAATTCCATACGGTTTATTTATTTGAGTTGCAAAAGATTTATGAGATGATGGCATGATGACATGATGCAATGCACATGATGCAATGATGAATGCAACGAACCAAACAAATCACACGATGAAACCCGGAAACCCTGGAAGGCATCTGAAGCTCCGGTCTTGGGGCGTTACACCACCCCATGATGTTGTTTGATTGTTATTTTTCTATATATTAGGGGCAACATAGTCATTTAATAACCTTAGGAAGGTACTTGGGACTTTTTAGTCTCTGAAAACAAACATGGAGAGACTTTTTAGTTGGGACTAGAAAAAGTCCTAGGACTAGAGAACCAAACACCACCTAAGTTAGGTGGTGTTTGGTTAAGAAGTCCTAGAACTTTTTCTAGTCCCAGGGACTAATCAAAAAAAACTCTCTAGTAGAGTCTTTTTCTAGTCCATGTAGAAAAAGTCCCTCCCGTTTGGTTTTTAGGGACTTTTTAGTGACTTTTTCTAGTCTCTGGGACTAAAAAGTCCCTGAACCAAACACTCCCACTATGACTAGCCTTATTGTGAACTTTGAGACAAAATTGTGCAAAAAGAGACGCCACTTGGCACGGGAGAAATCACGAGGGCACAAGAAAATAGAGACGGCAGCCGCCAAAATAACTACTCCCTCTGCTCCGGTGTGTAGGGCTCGGCGGAAAAATCATGGTGACAAAGGCAGAAGCGGGTTGGACTTGAGAAATTTTCACAGCAGAAAAATCAACACTACATGTCATCCTGGCCTCGTTTTAAGAAGCGAAAGATATCCGTGACCTGCGACGCACTGGCACAACAAAAATTATGCTGCACGCAGGCCGCGTTATTATCCACGGATGACTGTCCGGTGATAGACGTAGACGGATGGCTCAGTGCCAGCAACCACGTGGGAGTACGTACGTACGTAGGCACGCACGACTGGTACGAGGGAGCTCTGTCGGCCGGAGGCTGCCGTGGCGCGGCGAGAGACGGGGCCCCCGCGTCGTTACAAAAATGCTACACGTACGAAAAGAATCTACGTACGGTTACGTAACTTGACCAACTACTAATCACCTCCGCCCACCTGATTTCAACTACGTGGGGCCCCTCTTCTAATTTCCTCCAATAGAAAAAAGACACCTAAGCTGTTACGTTAGTTTACGTAGGTGTAGCATTGTTGACATCTGAGCCAGCCCCTCCTTCATGCTTGCGTTGTGTAGACACTGAAGCAGGCCCTCCGTGTGTCCTCCCTTCGCGATCGCAAATCGAGCGAGACGTTTGCCGCGGTACGCAACCAACCACGGATGGGCGAGAGGTGAGAACGGCGCCTGGAACTGACCCTTGCATGATCCTCACGTCCTCCATCCGGACCCTACTATCATTATGCCTTTGCATCGCGGTCATTGGTACACCAAGGCCGGCCGGGCGAATACGATTTTCGCCGCCGGAAAGCAACAAGTCACTGTGTAAAGCGAGCACACTAGGAACGGCGCCGCCATGTTACTCGTGCACCAACTAGACAAGGCTATAACAACCACTTAAGGGACCATTATTAGTGCGGAATGCATTCATTTCCATGCTAATAGTTCTTTCTACATTAACCCACTTTTGGCACTAAACTTGTGAGCTCCGGCTCTGGCTGTCTGACTCGTATAAAGGAGAGACGACCTGCTTGGAGTTCCGATTGGCTTCCTTCTCCGCGGTGGCGGCGTCGTCAGATCGATCATCGCGCGCGTGGATACCTTGAAGTCTATCTAGGGTTTTGCAGGAATAGCTTTTGCAAGTATGCATGCCGTGAGGAACTCTGCCCGCTTTTCTTCCGCTTCCACCGGAAGAAAATTCCTCTCCAATCGAATTGAAAGTCTACGACGGCGACGCGCCTGCAATCCAAGTTTGTTTTGTTTGCTAATAAAGTCGTTGTTCTCTCCTAATTAACGCCCTAGCTTGGCATCTCACCTAATGAATAAACTCCATCGATCGATCGGCTCCTTGCCCAACCACGACGTGATTTTTTGTTACGCGCGTCAACCCCCAGCAGTGCAAGCTGATCGATCGAGTTTATGGTAGTTTTCAGCAAGCCGACAGAAGAGCATTATGAGTCTGTTGACGGAGTGCGGTGGTTTCACTGTTTTGCATATGTACGGTCCGGTTGATTGATTGGTGCGAAACAAAGAGGACAAGAGGGATAAAACTTTTTTGGTCTGAGGATAACGCTGGATACGGTAGGGCTCAGCACCTGGACAGGAATTATACAGGGAAAACACATCCACGTGATATGCCGAGATATTCGGCTCGTCTTCATCGATGGTCGGAAGATGAAGTTAGGTTGGCACATGCTGTCTGTCTCACTGAACTTGCTCATTGTTGACATGCAATGATACTTATGATAGTACGTCGCTACTGGCTCGAATGGGAAATTGGGGAACTTCCTTTATTGTCCACGGTGCATTCTCGGGGTGAAAGAATCTATTCGGTTTTTGTGAACTTGAGATACAATTGTGTGCCAACCTCTCCAGCTACCTGTGCGCACTTGTGCACCATTTTGGCACGGTTGGAATCTCGAGCGCACAAGAAACAACCACCAGAATAACTAGGCAACTGTCCGGTGATGGACGTGGACACATGGCCGGGTGTCAGCACCCACGCAACGAGAATCATCAAGCAGCGGGAGTATGTATGTACGCACGCACGCATGACTGTACTATGATCGGAGTCCTGTCGGCCGGAGTCTGCCGTGACGCGGCGAGGGACGGGCCACCGCACCGTGGATCGAGGCTGACCGGAGAGAGCGACGGCACGTAGCAGCATGCATCGCAGAGAGACGAAGCGACGGGTCGATCGGCTTAACGGTGGGGCGGGTGGGTGGTGACATATGCAGCAGCGCACTGATGGCTTCGTACGTTTCAATTAGTGAAAAGAGACGAGTCCATGTTATGTCACCCCACCTACGGAAAACCGCGGTTAATTTGTAGCTGTTTGTACCGCGGGCTGGCTGAGATTTTTTGACAGGGAGAGGTCGAGGAGATGGATCAGCTTGCGACCGGCATTCCGGCGACAATGCAGCTAAGCCGAAAGAATGGCGGAGCTCACCGTCGGCACGTCGCTGCGCCAGTTGACAAAAGATTTCAAGATGGCATGAAACCGACAAAACCGGACGCAGCTTTGCCCCGTCGATGCAAAAGCTCGAGGCTATGATCATTCGCTGATGGGGTGGGGAGTGATGGTGGATTCACTGTTTCTACACTGCTTTCTACACTGCTGGTTGATTTGGCCGGTGCCGTGTGCGAAACAAGGCGATAAGGATTCGGCGCTTGGACGTGAAAAGAAACCATGCACATGATCAGCCAGGATACTCTCCTATCCGTAGGCAACTTGCCACCTTGGTGTGGTGTACCTCGATCAAGTTGAATTGCCAGTACAAAGACAAGATGAATGATGCGTCGCTTGATTGGGAAACTGGGGAGCTACGTGCTTGGATAAGAACCATGATACACAGTCACAGCGGGGAACTGGGGAACTTCCTCTTAACATAAGGATCGGTTCTCATTCTTGAAAATACTCGAGGATTTCAGATGAAAAATTGTTGTTGAAATTCCACAAGATATACTCAAGAATACAAGGACGACATTGCTGGCCATGAACAGCGGCGGTATATATATGGCCCGCATGTGGCCCGTGGAGGCAACATCTTCCTCAATCGGGTGTCTGAAGGGGACATGATTCCCTGCCGTGATGTGTGGCGTACTTAGGACGCTGACATATGGGCCCCGAAGCGGGTTGACCCACATGTCAGTGACACGAAGACAAGACGGTTGAGGCTATGTGTCGGTGTCAAAACCGGCAGATCTCGGGTAGGGAGTCCCAAACTGTGCGTCTAGGCTGGATGGTAACAGGAGGCAAGGGACACGAAGTTTTACCCAGGTTCGGGCCCTCTCGATGGAGGTAAAACCCTACGTCCTGCTTGATTAATATTGATGATATTGGTAGTACAAGAGTAGATCTACCACGAGATCGAGGAGGCTAAACCCTAGAAGCTAACCTATGGTATGATTGTTGATGTATATGTTATATATATTCTATCGACTAGCCTGGCCCTGGTTTATATAATGCACCAGAGGCCTAGGTTAACAAGAGTCCTAGCCGAATACGCCGGTGGGGAGAAGTCCTTGTCTTGATCGCCAAGTCTTTGTGGAATCTTCCTTGTATGCGGCAGCTGTCCGAACTGGCCCATGAGTATACGGCCATGGGGGGCCTCGGCCCAATCTAATAGATCGGGAGACGACGTGCTGAGTACCCCCTAGTCCAGGACACCGTCAGTACCCCCCTGAACCGGTCTTCAAGTTAGGGACGCTCCTCGATTCTTCCGAACTGTTCTTCATCTTCGATCGTCGGTCTTGAAACCTGGTTGAACCAATCTTCTTTATCTTCGATCTTGAGGATCGCCGAAATGCATTTGACGAGTTTACACGTCGGGTATCCGAAGAGCCTCTTTAAGTTTCCGGCCTTTACCAATGCCTTGTTATTTTTATGCCACACCTCAGGTTTGAAGTTGTTCCCGGGCGGCAGCGTCCTCTTGCGTCCGAGCTCCAACGCCGGACTATATTCGAGGTATCTTTTGCAACCGAGCACCAACGCCGGACCGCTTCCCAGCTCTAACGCCGGAATGTATCCGAGCTCCAACGCCGGACTATGTATCCGAGCTCCAACGCCGGACTGTATATCCGAGCTCCAACGCCGGACTGTATATCCGAGCTCCAATGCCGGACTGTATCCGAGCTCCAACACCAGACTATATCCGAGGTGTCATAAATCACCTTGGTTCAAACAAGTTTGAAGGAGTTTAGCCAAGCTTAATGCCAGAAATGCCCTCTATGGAGCCAGCCACTAGCGCCCGAGCTTTATGCCGGGCTGCTTCCGAGGTGGTGCACCACCCCGAATGTGGGCCGATTTTTGTGAATGCAATTTATTCTCTGCCGAGATATATAGCCAGTAGCCATCAAGGTGTGTATCGGTCTAAAACCCGAGATGCACCTGAAGGATGACGTAAGACCGTTGATCCCAGTAGCCGCTGAGACTCAGGTTGATTTGCAAAATCGGCCTGAGGATCAAGTCCAAGCTCGGTAGAATACTTCGGGACACTAAAAGCGGCATGCTCAGTCCTCGAGACTCGGGTTGGGTGCGGCCGACCAACCTGAGGATCAAAATCTCCTCGAAAACTATATTGCACATAAAATTTTCTGCATTGGACAAGCAATGCAGTAGCCCCGAGACACTGGTCGGGCGGTAACACCAGATCAATCAATGTGCCCCTTTAATATTTGTAAATAATAAGCCCGAAGCCCAGTAGCCCCCGAGCCTTAATGCGGGCACGGGTGGCCGAATGAAGAACCAATATCCATAGTAAAATCACAAATTATGTCTAATGACTCTATGTCCGGCGTTTGGACAGTCGGATCTCGGGTAGGGGGTCCCGAACTGTGCGTCTAGGCTGGATGGTAACAGGAGGCAAGGAACACGAAGTTTTACCCATGTTTGGGCCCTCTCGATGGAGGTAAAACCCTACGTCCTGCTTGATTAATATTGATGATATGGGTAGTACAAGAGTAGATCTACCACAAGATCGATGAGGCTAAACCCTAGAAGCTAACCTATGATATGATTGTTGATGTATATGTTGTATATATTCTATCGACTAGCCTGGCCCTGGTTTACATAATGCACAAGAGGCCTAGGTTAACAAGAGTCCTAGTCGAATACGCCAGTGGGAAGAAGTCCTTGTCTTGATCGCCAAGTCTTTGTGGAATCTTCCTTGTATGCGGCAGCTGTCCGAACTGGTCTATGAGTATACGGCCATGGGGGGCCTCGGCCCAATCTAATAGATCGGGAGACGACGTGATGAGTACCCCCTAGTCCAGAACACCGTCACTATGTCTTCACATAGGATGGAGTTGTGCTAGAGCAGTGGTTCGAAATCTGATGGAGTGGTGGGGGGGGGGGGTCTTTTTCCAAATCCTTTGGGACTATCTGGGTTCCATCATATGCAGCCGATTCGATCTCATATTTACATGCTGGCGTAACTTGGTGGTGCTTAGGCCGATTATGGTTCGAACAACTTGTATCTTGTTGGCGTTGTAGCTTGAGTCTTGCCTTTCTCCCCAACAAGGCGGACTTGTGGCCTGCCTCCCAGCTTATGCATGTTTTGCAAAAATAAAATAAAAAATTGTACTCGTGCCTATACGACTCCCTCGTTTATGCTTGTTAATTGTGTCTTCGATCATGTCCGTCGCGACAGGGTGGCTACTGCAACGTGACTGTAAAAGCAAACAAGGTGTCCTCATGTTCCTATCATCGGGAAGCTTCAGCGGTGGCTTATAACTTACTCTCCTAGTAGAACTCTTATAATTCTTAGGCTTTTGTTAGTTTGATTGAGGTTATCCCTGATACATGTGTGTATTTCTATAGGGAAGAGCTTTCTCTCAACCGACTGATGACTCGGCGCACGTTGGCTGTCACCGCGTCCGTTCAATCTGATTTTATTCGTATGGCACGCAGTGCAACGGGACTAAAGACCCGGTTTGCAGTATAGGTCTTGTTGCAAACACATGTTGCCAGAACATTACAATGGCACATAACGGTTTGATGGAAGCGCAACAAGGCTCGTATTGCAAAGGTCCAAGCGCAGCACACTCGATATTGCAAACGGTTGCGCTGACGCTGGCGGATATGGGACGACTATCTCGCGCATCATCCAATTGTTGTCAAGCTGATCTAGGTTACACCCAAAAAATGCATAGTACCTGCCATTTCTATACCTCCTAGGATGAAGATACGAACAGGTGTTGACTATCTCGGATGCTTGTGTAAAAGAACGAAAAGAACAAAAAAGATACACCCATAGACAGTGTATGATAGTTTTACACTACTAAAAAGAACGAAACCAGAGAGGAAGGACCCATCGCCTGTATTTTACAGAAGAAGCGACAAACATGGTTACATTTGCATCAAGACTATTTTCATAATATCAGCATTTTCAATTGAAACTCTATATGGTAGGCGATCAACTTGCAAGCATACAAGACCCACGGAACACACAAAATGCAAAATATATCTACCCGGACTCCATGGCCTCTGGTGCAAGAGGAGTAGAACAACAACGACAGAACACATGAGACGCGGCGACTGCCCATTCGGTAGGAGTCCATACCAACCTGTACCGAGTGTGGTGTAGCCGTTGGTATCACTGTCACGGCACGGAAAAGCTTGGCCCAAAAGACTAACCAAGGACCCGCAAATTAGTCGTGAAGACGTGATGAATACCTACCGGCAACCAAGGCCAGTTTTAGACTAGTCAAAGTGGAGTAACTTCAATAGTAACATCGAGTTCAACTTAATAAATTTGCTTATGTGGCAATGAGTTAATGAAGAGAGAGGTTGTCGTGGGAATTAGTCTAACAGTAAGAGTAGGGGGTACATAGGAGGAGACAGTGTCCTAACTACGACGAGGTTGTACGCACAAGTTTACGAGTTCAGGTCCCTCATGGAGGAGGTAATAGCCCTACATCTCGGTGCCGCGAAGGCTTGTCGACTGAATATGTGTGAAAGTTACAGGGGTGCGAACCCTTGTGCCAGAGAAGGGGGTGGCTTATATAGAGTACACCAGACCCCTCGCGGCACTCGGTTACACAGGGTTCAATGTGAGTTAAGACTAGGACATTTGGTAACGCCTGTTATTAATGATCTTTATGGCGACGGAGTGAATGCCTGACTGTTGCCATCCTAAGGTGACTTTAGGCCTTCTGTACTCTGAGTGATTCCTCGCATGGTCGAGTAATGTTACCGTGGTCCAGTGGAATTGGGATATCCGAGTGGAATTTCCTTGTCGAGTGGATTGCACTTCAGGGTGAGTTCAGTCGGTATCTTCTGTTGGATTTTGTATGTCTTTGGCTCTAGGGTAGTTCCTTGGATAGGGTGTCTAGGTCAGGCCTAAGACCCTACCCTAGGTACATGCCATTGTTAGAGGTAGTTTGAGTAACTTAGCTAGTTACTATAACATCACATGTCCCAATGCAATATGAGTATATAACTTAATAAATAAAGCTTTGCATGACACCACACTTATGTTACTACCCACTATGAAGGTAGTAACATACGCATATGCTTAGACTATGTTAGGCTGGCTGTAATAGGGAGTATCATATACTAGTATCATGCATATGATACTACCTCCGTAATGCATAGTATCATAAGTTAGTATCTTAGGTTGCCTTATTAATTGCCATGCACGACACAAAATAGTACATCATTTAATATGATACCGTACCATGATATGATACCACACACTCACTTTCCTCATTTAATTGTGTGCCACATCATTTAAAATGTCTAGTTGACATGCATGACATCGCTTATGATACTCCCATTATGACCAGCCTTACTCTCCATTGTGGCTTGTCTTAGCGGAGAACAAATAGACCCCAAAAATCTTTGAAGAAAGTTGGTACCACAGCTTTCTACATCTGGACCGGGGAGAGGCAATAAATGATGAAGATAAGGCGTAATCCTACCGATCACCCAAGAGTAGTGATAAGTCGAACAATAAATCGCTGAATCGAAAGATTTTTTTTAAACAGTGCTTATATGGAGACGTCAAGTCATGCCCGACAGGTGATACACGATGGCTCTGTCGGAGGTGTCATGTTTAGCCTGCTGTTGTCTGATCGAAGGTGGTGCGGCAGTAGCGGGAGGAAGGTGTGACGCCCCCAATTTGACCGTACACTAATCATACACGCAAACGTGTACGATCAAGATCGGGGACTCACGGGAAGATATCACAACACAACTCTACAAATAAAATAAGTCATACAAGCATCATATTACAAGCCAAGGGCCTCGAGGGCTCGAATACAGAGCTCGATCATAGACGAGTCAGCGGAAGCAACAATATCTGAGCACAGACATAAGTTAAACAGGTTTTCCTTAAGAAGGCTAGCACAAACTGGGATACAGATCAAAAGAGGCGCAGGCCTCCTGCCTGGGATCCTCCTAAACTACTCCTGGTCGTCGTCAGCGGGCTGCACGTAATAGTAGGCACCTCCCGAGTAGTAGTCGTCGTCGTCGACGGTGGCGTCTGGCTCCTGGGCTCCAACGTCTGGTCACAGCAATCGGATAAAGAAAGGGGGAAAAGAGAGGGCAAAGCAACCGTGAGTACTCATCTAAAATACTCGCAAGCAAGGAGCTACACTACATATGTATGCATTGGTATCAAATGGAATAAGGGTATCATATGTGGACTGAACTGCAGAAAGCCGGAATAAGAGGGGGATACCTAGTCCTATCGAAGACTACGCTTCTGGTAACCTCCATCTTGCAGCAGAAGAAGAGAGTAGATGGTAAGTTCACCAAGTAACATCGCATAGCATAATCCTAACCGATGATCCTCCCCTCGTCGCCCTGTGAGAGAGCGATCACCGGTTGTATCTGGCACTTGGAAGGGTGTGTTTTATTAAGTATCCGGTTCTAGTTGTCATAAGGTCAAGGTACAACTCCGGGTCGTCCTTTTACCGAGCGACACGGCTATTCGAATAGATCAACTTCCCTGCAGGGGTGCACCACATAACCCAACACGCTCGATCCCCTTTGGCCGGACACACTTTTCTGGGTCATGCCCGGCCTCGGAAGATCAACACGTCGCAGCCCTACCTAGGCACAACAGAGAGGTCAGCACGCCGGTCTAAATCCTATGGCGCAGGGGTCTGGGCTCATCGCCCATTGCACACCTGCACATTGCGTACGCGGCCGGTGAGCAGACCTAGCAACCTCCATTACAAAGGAAGTTGCGTTACGTGGTCCAACCCGGCGCGCGCCGCTCGGTCGCTGATGTCACGAAGGCTTCGGCTGATACCACGACATTGAGTGCCCATAACTGTCCCCGCGTAGATGGTTAGTGCATATAGGCCAGTGGCCAGACTCAGATCAAATACCAAGATCTCGTTAAACGTGTTATTTTGAAATAACCGCGAACGTTGACCAGGGCCAGGCCCACCTCTCTCCTAGGTGGTCACAACCTACCCTGTCGCTCCGCCTCAAAGTAACAGTCGGGGGCCGTCGGGAACTCTGGCCCACCACTACCTGGATGGAGCCACCTGCCCCTTCAGCCCCCATCTCCGAACAGTGTCCTAAGTAATGTAATAGTATAAGTATATACCCGTGATCACCTCCCGAGTGATCACGGCCCGATAGTATAGCATGGCAGACGGACAAGAATGTAGGGCCACTGATGATAAACTAGCATCCTATACTAAGCATGTAGGATTGCAGGTAAGGTATCAACAATTGTAGCAACAATGACAGGCTATGCATCAGAATAGGATTAACGGAAAGCAGTAACATGCTACACTACTCTAATGCAAGCAGTAGAGAGAAGAGTAGGCGATATCTGGTGATCAAGGGGGGCTTGCCTGGTTGCTCTGGCAAGAGAGAGGGGTCATGAACACCGTAGTCGTACTGGGGGTCTTCGGCAGTCTCGGGGTCTACCGGAAAGAAGTACCGGAGGGGAAACACAATAAATAACAGAGCAATCAATGTAACAAAAAGCAAGATGCGGTATTACGTTGTGCTAGGGGTGACCTGACGCGGTACGAGGTGATACCGGTGAAGGGGGGAAACATCCGGAAAAATATCCCCGGTGTTTCGCGTTTTTGGACAGATGAACCGGAGGGGGAAGTTGTGTGTTTGCTATGCTAGGGATGCGTGGCGGACGAACGGGCTGCGTAACCGGATTCGTCTCGTCGTTCTGAGCAACTTTCATGTACAAAGTTTTTTCATCCGAGTTAAGGTTTATTATATATTAATTTATAAAGTTTTAAACATTTTCAAGCTTTATTTCAATTAAATTAAATTAAAAGATATATAACAGAAAGTTGGGTGCACCCGGTGCAGTGCACCCAGTAGTGCACATAGGCTGACCAGTGGGCCCCGTTGACTGCCAAGTCAGCAGTCAACGTTGACCCGTTGACTGATCAACGGGGCCCGGGGGTCCCACACGTCAGTGTCTTAACATTTCGAATTTGATTTTCTCTAATCTAATCAAGGGGGACCCACATGTCATATTCTGCTTGGTTTAGCTTATTAGTTGTTTTGGTTAATTAACTAATTAATTATTCAATTAACTATTTATTTATTTATTTCATTTTTCTTTTACTTTTACTTTTCTCTTTTTTAAGGGTCGGGCCCACTGGCCAGAGGCACAGCCGGCCTCCAGTGGCCGGAGGCACGCACGGCCTCGCGGAGGAGGACCAACGGCCACGGCCAGAAGCAGGCGGGGCCGGGCTCGGCCGGCAGCGGGCGACACCGGCGGAGGGCGGAGCATGGGGCGGCGAGCAGCGGACCAACGCAGTGCGTGGCAGCGGCGGGCTCAGCGGAGCAGGAGGCACGTGGGAGTGGGTCAGGAGCGGGGCATGGCGGGAGGTGCGCGGGCGGCTGAGTAGCACGCGGCAGCAGAGCGGCGGCAGAGGCGGGGCGCTAGGCGAGGCCAAGCGGGCGACGGCAGGAACGGGGCTAGGTAGTTGACGGCGGCACGGGGCGTGGCCAGGCGTGGCGGCGGTGGCAGCCAGAGGCGGGCGCGCGGGGCACGGCCCCGGGCGACATGCGCGAGAGCAGGGGAGGTGGGCGCGTGCACGGGGACGAAAGTGGCAAATGCAAGCAGGCGCGTGGAGCCGAACGACGAATGCGAGCGGTGCTCGGGGTCGTGGGGAGTGCGCGCTCACCGCGAGCATGGACGCGGCTAGAACCGGCAACGGGAGCAGAGGGGGAGAGGATAGGGGAGTCGCTCACGTGCGAGGAGGGAACGGGCAGCGAGGCTTGGAGAAGCCAGCAAGCAGAGAGGTCGGGGTCGGCCGGCAGGGAGGAGATGAGGAGGCGGGCGTCGATGGCAGGCGACGGCGCGGCGAGGTCGGAGCGGGCTGCGTCGGGCGGCAGCGACGATTGGCGGGGCCGGCAACGGCGGGCGTCGGGGCGGCCGTCTCCTCCCGATCCAATCGGGAGAGATGGGGGGAGGGAGATATTTCTGCGGGGGAGGGGGGAGTGGGGTGTGTCGGTGTGTATTGGGGGAGTGGGGGAGGTTATGGGGTGAGAGTGGGCTGGCCTGGCGGCTTGGTGGGTTGAGGCCCAAGGGGGTGGGGTTTGCTTTTCACTTTTTTTGTTAGTTTTGTTTCCTGTTTTTGTTCTTTTCCTTTTTCTTTATTTTCTTTTCTGTTTTAATTTAAGTTCCTCTTTTATTTTAGTTTTATAAATTATAAAAGTAGTCCCTACTTTAGTGTTAATAAATAGGCTACTGCCACATAAGTTTTGGCAACTAAATAAAATAGTTTAATATCTTATTTAATGTAAAAGGCATTCAACTAATAGTTTTTGCTAGTGTTTAAAACATTCTAGAGTATTTTACACTGTTATAAAAGTGTGGTTTCTCCACGAATTTTACCTATGCAATATTTGGTTCACTCCGAACATTTTAGTTTTAAAATTTGAAAACTTTTGTTGTTTGCCTGATTTTGAATTTTGAATTTGAATCAGTTTCGAACTAGCGCAAGATTAACAACTGTAATCATGGTTACTCAGCATCGCTAACGTGGGACTACTATAGCGTAACTATCCGGGTGTCACAACAGGCGGTATGGGACGTCTTTGTCTTTCTTTGTCTCTTCTCCTCCTTTTCAAAGAAAAAATATGTGCATGGATGGAGACGATGGTGGCAAACAGGCAGCAACACCCCGTGGCCGCAAACCAACCTATGGTTGGATGGTTAGAGGGACTGTGGAATTCCCAGCCCACCAGTGTTCAAGTCCTTATGCTTGTATCTATTCCTGGATTTATTTTAGGATTTCCGATGATGCGCATTCAGTGGGAGGAGACGTTCCCGTCGACGACGAGGTGCCTACGGTGACTATACATTTCAAGATGATATGCCGGCTCGGTCTTTGAAAGATGCTCATAGAGGTAGGGTATGCGTGTTTGCGTTCATAGGGGCGAGCGTATGCGCGTGTATATGACCGCTTGCGTCTGTACTGTGTTTAAAAAAGCAACACCACGCGGCCAGCGTCACGGCATGGCACAGCGCGACGGATTTTGGAAAGCCATGGATGGCCAAACAGGACGTAGCTTTGTGACGTGGAGAACCGGGTCTGGCCATGCTGCAGCGGCGCACGATACTCGGGTGTGTCTGGTGTGACGGACGAGCTCGAGGACCGGTACTACAGAGGACGAACGGTCGACGCGCCCGTGCTAGCCGTGGCCATGGCACCTGTAATGCCCCGAGACCGATGTGCCAGGTGTCCTCCAGTTATTCGCTATTGTTGCCTTGTCATTGCTTGCGTGTCATGCATTGCATATCATGTCATCATGTGCATTTCATTTGCATACATGTTCGTCTCTTGCATCCGAGCTTTTTCCCCGTTGTCCGTTTTGCAATCCGGCGCTCCTATGTCACCCGGTGTCCCTTTCTACCTCTTTTCGTGTGCGGGTGTTAAACGTTTTCGGATTGGACCGAGACTTGTCATGTGGCCTTAGTTTACTACCGGTAGACCGCCTGTCAAGTTTTGTACCATTTGGACTTCGTTTGATACTCCAACGGTTAACCGAGGGACCGAAAAGGCCTCGTGTGTGTTGCAGCCCAACACCCCTCCAAAGTGGCCAAAACCCACCTAAACCCCCTCCATCATCTCGGTCGTTCGATCACGATCGCGTGGCCGAAAACCACACCTCATTTGGAGCTTCCTATCTCCCTCTACCTCTATAAATAGACCCCTCCATTTTCGTTTTCGGATCTTTTTCCCCGAAACCCTAAAAACCCCTTCCTCCGCGCTGCCGGACATGTCCGCTCGCCGGCGGATGCGTCCACCTAGCCGGCCACCTCACCCCGCCCAATGAGGGCGTGCCACCTCAGCGCCGCTGCCTCCCTCCACCAACCCGCACGCGCTGTCGTGGTTCTAAGCCTGACAGTAATGTAGGGGGGTAGGTATGGAGAGGCAAGATCTTAGCTATGGAGAAGTTGTAAGCACACGAGGTTTACGAGTTCAGGCCCTTCTCGGAGGAAGTAATAGCCCTATGTCTCAGAGCCCGGAGGCGGTCGACTGGATTATGTGTGTATGAATTACAGGGGTGCGAACCCTTTACACTGAGGAGGGGGTGGCTTATATAGAGTTCGCCAGACCCCTCCAGTCCTCAGTTATGTAGGGTTTCAAATACATTAAGGTCAGGGGTTACTGGTAACGCCCCTAATAAAGTGCTATGATGACCATAAAAGCTACTTAATGACCGACCGTTAGCCTGCGGAGTGACTTTAGATCTCCTGACCGTCGAGTGGTTGGGTCTTGGTCGAGTGGTTGCTTCTTGGTCGAGTGTCTTTGAGTCTGTCGAGTGGAATACCTCCAAGTCGATTGAAAGGTGATTTCTCCTAGAGATGTCCTTGGGTAGGGCGGTTAGGAAAGGTCCATGACCCTACCCTAGGTACATAGCTTCATCATTAGCCCCCGAATGGATCGAGGTTTGAGTGGGGAAGGAGTTGAGAATTTCTCCGACTCGTTTTTCATGCCAGGAGCATATCTTGTTTCGGATCAACGGACCTGAGTGATGACAGCAACTTCCTTTTCAGTCGCCTTGATCCATTCTTAGTTTTTTGTCGAGTGAGTTTCCTTACTTGAAGGGCTCCGAGTGACGATGTGGAGGAGATCTTCCGTCTGACAAGTTGTTCTGTTGCCCGCAGATTTCGCGGGATCCGAATTTTGGGAAGCACGCGGAACGGGGGAGGCCGCAGTAATCGGATGGGATAGAGCAGAGCCGCCTCGATCCCTGCGCCACCTTTTTCGCCACGTATCGTGCACACGATTGTTACGGGATTTGATGGGGCCGCCCGGGCCTACCAGTCAGCCACTCGGAAGCGGCTTCATATAAGGCGTCGGACCGGGGTCTCTCGAACAGTGCATCCCCATCATCTCTTCTCCTCTTCACGCTCCCTCGCCGCGCTCGCTCTCGCCCCAGCGCCACTGCTCCGTACGCGTCTCGCCGGCGATGATGGGGAAGGAGAAGACGTCGGCTCTAGAGCGGGCAAAGAAGGTGACGGCGAGGTCGAAGGGAAAGGCGACCAGTCGTGGTGGATCCTCCTCGCGAACGGGCCTGCCGAAGGGCTGGATCCAGGGCGACTGGATCCGCTCAACGATCACCGAAGAAGACCTCGACGACCTAGCCGAGGGAGGGTTGATCCCCTATGAATCGGCGCGGCTTCCGGGGAAGGAATCCGAGCCGCAACCTCGAGACGGTGAGCGCGTTCTCCTTGCCACCCACGTCGACCGTGGATTTTCTTTGCCTCCTCACCCTTTCTTTCGGGGATTTCTGAACTTCTTTGGGGCACAACTCCACCACTTCACTCCCAACACAATCGTTTATCTCGCCGCTTTCATTTCTTTGTGTGGGCCTTTTCAAGCACATTTTCACTTGTCGCTCCCAGATGGTGAAAAAGACCAATCCGAGTGACGAGAGGACTCAAGTGATTCAGATGTGTGGGGGTCTTGGTGTTCAGATGAGAGGGAAAAGTTCCTTTCCGGCCATGATCCTTCCCGACTCAGTTCGCGGATGGCAGTCGACCTGGTTTTACTGCAAAGATCAGTCGACGCCAGGGCAGTCGACTGGCCTCCCTCCTTTCACCATGGACCGAGTGAGGAAACCCTCCCCTTTGAAGGTGCTCCCGGAGAAGGCGGAGGTGAGGGTGCTGGT
Organism: Triticum monococcum; assembly: GCA_034509565.1. NCBI lineage: Eukaryota > Viridiplantae > Streptophyta > Magnoliopsida > Poales > Poaceae > Triticum > Triticum monococcum. The sequence continues at coordinate 134,013,246 of CM067847.1, forward strand.
AGAGCGATTGGTCCAGCTTATCTGTGACGGGGTCACCGGTATGGATCTCTTGGAGGTCTTCCTTCAGCGGCGCATCCAGCCTCTTCAAGCCCGAGACCATCCGATGTGGATGTATTCGGGTCTTGAAGACTCCACTCGGATTCACCCAGAGGAGGTTGATGACAACACACCGGAGAAGTGGCTGTCGGGCATGACTGGAAACAAGGACAACCCCAGGGGAGCCAGGAGAGTTCCTCCATTCGACCAGTCTCGTGTACCAGAGAAGGTCCGATTTTGAGTTTTTGTTTGTAATCTGAATTCACTCGCGCAGCCGCCTATACTGAGTCGACTGACTTTGTTCTTCCTGCTTTCTTTCAGGCCATTATTGAAATGTATTCAATACCCAATGGAGAGCAAGAGCAGGACCCGGAAGGAGAAGCGAGCGGCGGTGACAGTGGCGAATGGGAGACTGATGGTGGAGGGGACGAAGAGAGCGACGATCCAAGTGATGAAGAAGAAGTCGAGTCGCCTCCTCGCAGGGAGAGGCGGTCCAAACTTGACCAAGAACGACCGAGCGCCCGTGAAAAGGCGATTGCTCAAGCTGGTCAGTCTTCAAAATGTCCTCAGACCTCTTCGCCAATTCCGACTGAAAAAGCGTCAAAGCATCCCAAAGTCGCAGAGCCGAAGCTTCGGAAGGCGTTGCCGAAAATTAAGATTGACATCCCCGTCGCTTCTGCGTGAGTGTCTCCTTCTATCTTCACTCGACGCCCCGTGTTGTTTGTTTTTCTTGTTTTAACCGGACGAACTTTGGAACTGTCAGCGCTGCTACTTCCAGGACCTTAGCTTACAGGGACGACGATGAGGTGATGGAGGATGCGGTCACCTCTAATCTGGGTATGATTTCTGCCATACTGTCTTTATTTTGGTCGATTCAACTGCAAAGTGTACCATTGGGTGATGTGACTTTGTCGATTGAACTTTGAACAGCCCCTAACATTATTGACCTCCCTGATGATGATGATGATGAAGAGCTCGAGAGGCCTTTGACGAGGAAAAATAGGCAAGTTCCTGCGAGCGAGGTGCCACAATCGGCGCCTAGGGCAGAGCCAGTCGTTCAGGACGCTGGTGATGCCAATCGGGGTTCTGTCACCTTCGTCGTGCCATTGTCGAGTGCCTTGCCTTCCTCGTCGACTGCTCAGGCCCTTGTCGACCTGCCTTCAGTTTTTGCGACCCATCATGTCCCAGAGGACGAAGTGAATGCCGCCAAGGAAGCCATACGCCAGGCGGGCATTATGATGGAGAAGATGAAGACGGTGCGGGACGCCAGCCAGGCCGCCTATGATGCCAGCTCGGCTCTCCAGAGCAACGTTTCGGTTAGTTGGTCGCCGTTTGTTCTGTTAGGATATGCTATCTGAGGGCTTTTTCCGAAAATCTATGCATATGTACACCCACTGGGTGCGTCGATTGAATTTTTGAACTAGTGGGGGCACGCTGAGTGCACCCACTGGGTGTAGTCCCCGAGGCTACGGTCGACTGCTGGCAGTCAACTGTAGTCTTTGTATTTTATCGAGTGTAAACCAAACTGGTAGTTTGTCTCTTCCACTCGATCTGGTCGAGTGGGATCAGAACCGGTGGGGGCACGCAAAGTGGGTGTAGTCCCTGAGGCTACGGTCGACTACTGGCAGTCGACTGTAGTCTTTGTATTTTATCAAGTGTAAACCGAACTGGTAGTTTGTCTCTTCCACTCGATCTGGTTGAGTGGGATCAGAACCGGTGGGGGCACGCAAAGTGCACCCACTGGGTGTAGTCCCCGAGACCGCGGTCGACTGCTAGCAGTTGACTGTGGTATGAGTTCTACTTTCTCTCCTCTCTTTTTTTCTTTTTTTTTACTTCCTGCACTCGACTCCGGCGGGCTGGTCGAGTGGGATCAGAACCGGTGGGGGCACGCAAAGTGCACCCACTAGGTGTAGTCCCCGAGACTATGGTGGACTGCGGGCAGTCGACCATAGTCTTAGTACTTATTGTCTTTGTCGTTTTTTGCTGTAAAATAATTTCTCCCCTTTGATTTCAGAAATCTTGTGATCTTGGAGCTCGCTTTGCTGACTTCGAGAAACAGCAGATTCAACTGAACCTTGACTTGGAGCTGGCCAGGACAGAGCTGCAAAAGGTGAGAGACGGCGCCACTGGTAAGACGAGTTTGTCGACTGGTCAGTCTTAGGCTTGAGTACCCTTCTGCTATTTCCGAATCAATCATCATTTCTTTGCAGAAAAACTGAGAGAAGCTCTGGCGAAGAAGGATCAGGATTTGGCTGCTGCTCGAAAGGAGGTTGACGACAGGACCGCTCTGGCTAAACAGAAACTGGCTTCGGTCGGCCAGTTGGAAGAAGAGAATACCAAGCTGAAATCTGCTCTGAACGAAGCCAACAAGGAGTGCACACGCTGGAAGAAGGACAATCTCAATCTGTGCGAGAAGATGGAAGGCATCGCTCACATGACGGACGATCTGGAGAGTTGTCTCAGGAGCCTTGCCAAGAAGTTGTTCATCAAGCTTGAAGGTACACATTTTGATCCGACTGTTTTTTTTGACTCAGCGTGCGGAAATTGACTTATCCTTGGATCGTGAATGCAGAGTTTTGCCAGAACTTCGAGGAGGAGACTGGGCGGATTGAGCCAAGTTTGGACCCCATCAATTCTCCCGTGAAAGATGAAACTGCCATGAAGCTGCTCCGACTGGAATCCCGCATCGACGGTGTTGTGGACTGCTTGGCTCGACTGAAGGTCGCCATGTCACGGATCGACCCTGCACTTTGGCCAGAGGCGACGCTCCAGAATGATGTTGAGTCCCTGATGACTCGACTTGATGAGATCCCTGACCGAGTGCAGGAGTGGAAGAAATCTTCTGCCCGGTGTGGTGCTGATGTGGCCCTGTCTTTGGTTCGTGTCCATTGCAAGGAGGTGCGACAAGAGAAGCTGGCAGCAATCAAGGTCGCCGACACCCATAAGCATGACTTCCAATCTTTTAGGGAGACTTTCATCGCTACAGCCACTCAAATCGCCGACGGCGTCCACCTAGATGAGTTCGTCGAGCCTGCTAGTCCTCCTCCCGCGGAGTGAACAAACTCTTATGCCCCACCTTAAATTTGCCTCGAAATGCCGAGTGGTTTTTGTAACCGTTAAACTCTTTCGGGCTGAATGCCTGAGCACTTCGATCTGTGGTCCGGAACCTTTAGGATTTATCTTAACTTGGTTTATCGTTGAATATCTTCATGAATCCCCTACTGAGTGAACCCGTTCTTCATTCTTTGTATTTGTAGCGCAGCTCCGAAGGAGAAGGAAGCCGTCGACCCGCGCCTTGCTGCCCTTGCGGGTTGGCGATGGAGTGCGCGTTGTATTTGTAGCGAAGCTCTCCAGGGGAAGGCGACAGTCGACCTACGCCTCGTTACTGCAGAGCGGGACGGAGCGCATATTGTATTTGTGGCAAAGCTCTCCAGGGGAAGGCGGCAGTCGACCTGCGCCTCGTTACTGCAGAGCGGGACAGAGCGCACATTGTATTTGTGGCGAAGCTCCCCAGGAGAAGGTGGCAGTCGACCCGCACCTCGTTACTGCAGAGCGGGATGGAGCGCACATTGTATTTGTGGCGAAGCTCCCCAGGAGAAGGTGGCAGTCGACCTGCACCTCGTCGTCCTTGAAGATTGAGATGTGTTTCGTACTTAGGCGAGTACTGGACTGCAGCTAAGCCCCCGAGTGGGAGGATTGCTCTCCACTCGGTAGGATTTTTTTTCAAACTTAGGCGAGTGCCGGACTGCTGCTAAGTCTCCGAGTGAGAAAACTTAGGCGAGTACTGGACTGCAGCTAAGCCCCCGAGTGGGAGGATTGCTCTCCACTCGGTAGGATTTTTTCAAACTTAAGCGAGTGCCGGACTGCAGCTAAGTCTCCGAGTGAGAAAACTTAGGCGAGTACTGGACTGCAGCTAAGCCCCCGAGTGGGAGGATTGCTCTCCACTCGGTACGATTTTTTCAAACTTAGGCGAGTGCCGGACTTCAGCTAAGTCTCCGAGTGAGAAAACTTAGGCGAGTACTGGACTGCAGCTAAGCCCCCGAGTGGGAGGATTGCTCTCCACTCAGTAGGATTTTTTTCAAACTTAGGCGAGTGCTGGACTGCAGCTAAGTCTCCGAGTGAGAAAACTTAGGCGAGTACTGGACTGCAGCTAAGCCCCCGAGTGGGAGGATTGCTCTCCACTCGGTAGGATTTTTCAAACTTAGGCGAGTGCCGGACTGCGGCTAAGTCTCTGAGTGAGAAAACTTAGGCGAGTACTGGACCGCAGCTAAGCCCCCAAGTGGGAGGATTACTCTCCACTCGGTAGGATTTTTTCAAACTTAGGCGAGTGCCGGACTGCAGCTAAGTCTCCGAGTGAGAAAACTTAGGCGAGTACTGGACTGCAGCTAAGCCCCCGAGTTGGAGGTTTGCTCTCCACTCGGTAGGATTTTTCAAACTTAGGCGAGTGCCGGACTGCAGCTAAGTCTCTGAGTGAGAAAACTTAGGCGAGTATTGGACTGCAGCTAAGCCCCCGAGTGGGAGGATTGCTCTCCACTCGGTAGGATTTTTCAAACTTAGGCGAGTGCCGGACTGCGGCTAAGTCTCCGAGTGAGAAAACTTAGGCGAGTACTGGACAGCAGCTAAGCCCCCGAGTGGGAGGATTGCTCTCCACTCGGTAGGATTTTTTCAAACTTAGGCGAGTGCCGGACTGTAGCTAAGTCTCCGAGGGAGAAAACTTAGGCGAGTACTAGACTGCAGCTAAGCCCCCGAGCGGGAGGATTGTGAAGGAAATATGCCCTAGAGGCAATAATAAAGTTATTATTTATTTCCTTATATCATGATAAATGTTTATTATTCATGCTAGAATTGTATTAAACGGAAACATAATACATGTGTGAATACATAGACAAACAGAGTGTCACTAGTATGCCTCTACTTGACTAGCTCGTTAATCAAAGATGGTTATGTTTCCTAACCATGAACAAAGAGTTGTTATTTGATTAACGGGATCACATCATTAGTTGAATGATCTGATTGACATGACCCATTCCATTAGCTTAGCACCCGATCGTTTAGTATGTTGCTATTGCTTTCTTCATGACTTATACATGTTCCTATGACTATGAGATTATGCAACTCCCGTTTGCCGGAGGAACACTTTGTGTGCTACCAAACGGCACCACGTAACTGGGTGATTATAAAGGTGCTCTACAGGTGTCTCCAAAGGTACATGCTGGGTTTGCGTATTTCGAGATTAGGATTTGTCACTCCGATTGTCGGAGAGGTATCTCTGGGCCCTCTCGGTAATGCACATCACATAAGCCTTGCAAGTATTGCAAGTAATGAGTTAGTTGTGAGATGATGTATTACGGAACGAGTAAAGAGACTTGCCGGTAACGAGATTGAACTAGGTATTGAGATACCGACGATCGAATCTCGGGCAAGTAACATACCGATGACAAAGGGAACAACGTATGTTGTTATGCGGTCTGACAGATAAAGATCTTAGTAGAATATGTAGAAACCAATATGAGCATCCAGGTTCCGCTATTGGTTATTGACCGAAGACGTGTCTCGGTCATGTCTACATTGTTCTCGAACCGTAGGTTCCGCACGCTTAACATTACGATGACAGTTTCATTATGAGTTTATGTATTTTGATGTACCGAAGGTTGTTCGGAGTCCTGGATGTGATCACGGACATGACGAGGAGTCTCGAAATGGTGGAGACATAAAGATCGATATATTGGACGACTATATTCGGACACCGGAAATGTTCCGGGTGATTTCGGAGAAAACCGGAGTGCCGGAGGGGTTACCGGAGCCCCCCGGGGAAGTATTGGGCCTTAGTGGGCCTGAGGGGAGAGAGTGGGCAGCAGCCCAGGAGGTGGCGCGCCCCCCCATGGGGAGTCTGAATTGGACTAGGGAGGGGGCGCGGTCCCTCTTTCCCTCTCCCTCTCCCTCTCTTTCCTTCCCCCTCTCTCTTCCTAGTTGGACTAGGAAAGGGGAGTCCTACTCCCACTAGGAGGAGGACTCCCCCTCCCTTTGGCGCGCCCCATAGGGCCGGCCGGCCTCCCCCCTTGCTCCTTTATATACGGGGGCAGGGGGCACCCTAGGACACACAAGTTGATCTTCGTGATCGTTCCTTAGCCGTGTGCGGTGCCCCCCTCCATGATATTACACCTCGGTCATATTGTAGTGGTGCTTAGGCGAAGCCCTGCGACGATTGAACATCAAGATCGTCACCACGCCGTCGTGCTGACGGAACTCCTGCCCGAAGCTTTGCTGGATCGGAGCCCAGCGAGCGTCATTGAGCTGAACGTGTGCCAAGAACTCGGAGGTGCCCGAGTAACGGTGCTTGGATCGGTTGGACCGGGAAGACGTACGACTACTTCCTCTACGTTGCGTCAACGCTTTCGCTTCGGTCTACGAGGGTCCGTAGACAACACTCTCCCCTCTCGTTGCTATGCATCACCATGATCTTGCGTGTGCGTAGGAATTTTTTTGAAATTACTACGTTCCCCAACAGTGGCATCCGAGCCTAGGTTTTATGGTTTGATGTTATATGCACGAGTAGAACACAAGTGAGTTGTGGGCGATATAAGTCATACTGCCTACCAGCATGTCATACTTTGGTTCAGCGGTATTGTTGGATGAAGCGGCCCGGACCGACATTACGCGTACACTTACGCAAGACTGGTTCTACCACCGTACTTTGCACACAGGCGGCTGGCGGGTGTCAGTTTCTCCAACTTTAGTTGAACCGAGTGTGGCTACGTCCGGTCCTTGCGAAGGTTAAAACAACACCAACTTGACAAACTATCGTTGTGGTTTTGATGCGTAGGTAAGATTGGTTCTTGCTTAAGCCCGTAGCAGCCACGTAAAACTTGCAACAAACAAAGTAGAGGACGTTTAACTTGTTTTTGCAGGGCATGTTGTGATGTGATATAGTCAAGGCATGATGCTAAATTTTATTGTATGAGATGATCATGTTTTTGTAACCGAGTTATCGGCAACTGGCAGGAGCCATATGGTTGTCGCTTTATTGTACGCAATGCAATCACCCTGTAATGCTTTACTTTATCACTAAGCGGTAGCCATAATCGTAGAAGCATAAGATTGGCGAGACGACAACGATGCTATGATGGAGATCAAGGTGTCGCGCCGGCGACGATGGTGATCATGACGGTGCTTCGGAGATGGAGATCACAAGCACAAGATGATGATGGCCATATCATATCACTTATATTGATTGCATGTGATGTTTATGTTTTATGCATCTTATCTTGCTTTGATTGACGGTAGCATTATAAGATGATCTCTCACTAAATTTCAAGATAAAAGTGTTCTCCCTGAGTATGCACCGTTGCCAAAGTTTGTCGTGCTCAGACACCACGTGATGATCGGGTGTGATAAGCTCTACGTCCATCTACAACGGTTGCAAGCCAGTTTTGCACACGCAGAATACTCAGGTTAAACTTGACGAACCTAGCATATGCAGATATGGCCTCGGAACACTGAGACCGAAAGGTCGAGCGTGAATCATATAGTAGATATGATCAACATAGCGATGTTCACCATTGAAAACTACTCCATTTCACGTGATGATCGGTTATGGTTTAGTTGATTTGGATCACGTGATCACTTAGATGATTAGAGGGATGTCTATCTAAGTGGTAGTTCTTAAGTAATATGATTAATTGAACTTAAATTTATCATGAACTTAGTCCCTGATAGTATCTTGCTTGTTTAATGTTGATTGTAGATAGATGGCCCGTGCTGTTGTTCCATTGAATTTTAATGCGTTCCTTGAGAAAGCAAAGTTGAAAGATGATGGTAGCAATTACAGGTACTGGGTCCGTAACTTGAGGATTATCCTCATTGCTGCACAGAAGAGTTACGTCCTGGAAGCACCGCTCGGTACCAGGCCTGCTGCTGATGCAACTGACGATGTTAAGAACGTCTGGCAGAGCAAAGCTGATGACTACTCGATAGTTCAATGTGCCATGCTTTATGGCTTAGAACCGGGACTTCGACGACGTTTTGAACGTCATGGGGCATATGAGATGTTCCAGGAGTTGAAGTTAATATTCCAGCAGAATGCCCGGATTGAGAGATATGAAGTCTCCAATAAATTCTATAGATGCAAGATGGAGGAGAATAGTTTTGTCAGTGAGCACATACTCAAGATGTCTGGGTATTGTAATCACTTGATTCAACTGGGAGTTAATCTTCCGGATGATAGCGTCATTGACAGAATTCTCCAATCACTTCCACCAAGCTACAAGAGCTTCGTGATGAACTATAATATGCAAGGGATGGATAAGACAATTCCCGAGCTCTTCGCAATGCTAAAGGCTGCGGAGGTAGAAATCAAGAGGGAGCATCAAGTGTTGATGGTCAACAAGACCACTAGTTTCAAGAAAAAGGGCCAAGGGAAGAAGAAGGGAAACTTCAAGAAGAACAGCAAACAAGTTGTTGCTCAGGAGAAGAAACCCAAGTCTGGACCTAAGCCTGAAACTGAGTGCTTCTACTGCAAGCAAACTGGTCACTGGAAACGGAACTGCCCCAAGTATTTGGCGGATAAGAAGGATGGCAAAGTGAACAAAGGTATATGTGATATACATGTTATTGATGTGTACCTTACTAGAGCTCGCAGTAGCACCTGGGTATTTGATACTGGTTCAATTGCTAATATTTGCAATTCGAAACAGGGACTACGGATTAAGAGAACACTGGCAAAGGACGAGGTGACGATGCACGTGGGAAATGGTTCCAAAGTCGATGTGATCGCAGTCGGCACGCTACCTCTACATCTACCTTCGGGATTAGTATTAGACCTAAATAATTGTTATTTGGTGCCAGCGTTGAGCATTAACATTATATCTGGATCTTGTTTGATGCGAGACGGTTATTCATTTAAATCAGAGAATAATGGTTGTTCTATTTATATGAGTAATATCTTTTATGGTCATGCACCCTTGAAGAGTGGTCTATTTTTGATGAATCTCGATAGTAGTGATACACATATTCATAATGTTGAAGCCAAAAGATGCAGAGTTGATAATAATAGTGCAACTTATTTGTGGCACTGCCGTTTAGGTCATATCGGTGTAAAGCGCATGAAGAAACTCCATACTGATGGACTTTTGGAACCACTTGATTATAAATCACTTGGTACTTGCGAACCGTGCCTCATGGGCAAGATGACTAAAACACCGTTCTCCAGTACTATGGAGAGAGCAACATATTTGTTGGAAATCATACATACAGATGTATGTGGTCCGATGAATGTTGAGGCTCGTGGCGGATATCGTTATTTTCTCACCTTCACAGATGATTTAAGCAGATATGGGTATATCTACTTAATGAAGCATAAGTCTGAAACATTTGAAAAGTTCAAAGAATTTCAGAGTGAAGTTGAAAATCATCGTAACAAGAAAATAAAGTTTCTACGATCTAATAGTGCAGGAGAATATTTGAGTTATGAGTTTGGTCTACATTAAAAACAATACAGAATAGTCTCGCAGCTCACGCACCCGGAACACCACAACGTAATGGTGTGTCCGAACGTCGTAATCGTACTTTACTTGATATGGTGCGATCTATGATGTCTCTTATAGATTTATCGCTATCGTTTTGGGGTTATGCTTTAGAGACGGCCGCATTCACGTTAAATAGGGCACCATCAAAATCCGTTGAGACGACGCCTTATGAACTACGGTTTGGCCAGAAACCAAACTTGTCGTTTCTTAAAGTTTGGGGCTGTGATGCTTATGTGAAAAAGCTTCAACCTGATAAGCCCGAACCCAAATCGGAGAAATGTGTCTTCATAGGATACCCAAAGGAGACTATTGGGTACACCTTCTATCACAGATCCGAAGGCAAGACATTCGTTGCTAAAAATGGATCCTTTCTAGAGAAGGAGTTTCTCTCGAAAGAAGTGAGTGGAAGGAAAGTAGAACTTGATGAGGTAACTGTACCTGCTCCCTTATTGGAAAGTAGTACATCACAGAAACCGGTTTTTGTGACACCTAAACCAATCAGTGAGGAAGTTAATGATGATGATCATAGAACTTCAGATCAAGTTACTACCGAACCTCGTAGATCAAACAGAGCAAGATCCGCACCAGAGTGGTACGGTAATCCTGTTCTGGAAGTCATGCTACTAGATCATGATGAACCTACGAACTATGAAGAAGCGATGGTGAGCCCAGATTCCGCGAAATGGCTTGAAGCCATGAAATCTGAGATGGGATCCATGTATGAGAACAAAGTGTGGACTTTGGTTGACTTTCCCGATGATCGGCAAGCAATTGAGAATAAATGGATCTTCAAGAAGAAGACTGACGCCGACGGTAATGTTACTGTCTACAAAGCTCGACTTGTTGCAAAAGGTTTTCGACAAGTTCAAGGGATTGACTACGATGAGACCTTCTCACCCGTAGCGATGCTTAAGTGTGTCCGAATCATGTTAGCAATTGGCATTTTATGATTATGAAATTTGGCAAATGGATGTCAAAACTACATTCCTGAATGGATTTCTGGAAGAAGAGTTGTATATGATGCAACCAAAAGGTTTTGTCGATCCAAAGGGAGCTAACAAAGTGTGCAAGCTCCAGCGATCCATTTATGGACTGGTGGAAGCCTCTCGGAGTTGGAATAAACGCTTTGATAGTGTGATCAAAGCATTTGGTTTTATACAGACTTTTGGAGAAGCCTGTATTTACAAGAAAGTGAGTGGGAGCTCTGTAGCATTTCTGATATTATATGTGGATGACATATTACTAATTGGAAATGATATAGAATTTCTGGATAGCATAAAAGGATACTTGAATAAGAGTTTTTCAATGAAAGACCTCGGTGAAGCTGCTTACATATTAGGCATTAAGATCTATAGAGATAGATCAAGACGCTTAATTGGACTTTCACAAAGCACATACCTTGACAAAGTTTTGAAGAAGTTCAAAATGGATCAAGCAAAGAAAGGGTTCTTGCCTGTGTTACAAGGTGTGAAGTTGAGCACGACTCAATGCCCGACCACTGCAGAAGATAGAGAGAAAATGAAAGATGTTCCCTATGCTTCAGCCATAGGCTCTATCATGTATGCAATGTTGTGTACCAGACCTGATGTGTGCCTTGCTATAAGTCTAGCAGGGAGGTACCAAAGTAATCCAGGAGTGGATCACTGGAGAGAGGTCAAGAACATCCTAAAATACCTGAAAAGGACTAAGGATATGTTTCTCATTTATGGAGGTGACAAAGAGCTCATCGTAAATGGTTACGTTGATGCAAGCTTTGACACTGATCCGGACGATTCTAAATCGCAAACCAGATACGTGTTTACATTAAACGGTGGAGCTGTCAGTTGGTGCAGTTCTAAACAAAGCGCCGTGGGCGGATCTACATGTGAAGCGGAATACATAGCTGCTTCGGAAGCAGCAAATGAAGGAGTCTGGATGAAGGAGTTCATGTCCGATCTAGGTGTCATACCTAGTGCATCGGGTCCAATGAAAATCTTTCGTGACAATACTGGTGCAATTGCCTTGGCAAAGGAATCCAGATTTCACAAGAGAACCAAGCACATCAAGAGACGCTTCAATTCCATCCCGGATCTAGTCCAGGTGGGAGACATAGAAATTTGCAAGATACATACGGATCTAAATGTAGCAGACCCGTTGACTAAGCCTCTTCCACGAGCAAAAACATGATCAACACCAAGGCTCCATGGGTGTTAGAATCATTACTGTGTAATCTAGATTATTGACTCTAGTGCAAGTGGGAGACTGAAGGAAATATGCCCTAGAGGCAATAATAAAGTTATTATTTATTTCCTTATATCATGATAAATGTTTATTATTCATGCTAGAATTGTATTAAACGGAAACATAATACATGTGTGAATACATAGACAAACAGAGTGTCACTAGTATGCCTCTACTTGACTAGCTCGTTAATCAAAGATGGTTATGTTTCCTAACCATGAACAAAGAGTTGTTATTTGATTAACGGGATCACATCATTAGTTGAATGATCTGATTGACATGACCCATTCCATTAGCTTAGCACCTGATCCTTTAGTATGTTGCTATTGCTTTCTTCATGACTTATACATGTTCCTATGACTATGAGATTATGCAACTCCCGTTTGCCGGAGGAACACTTTGTGTGCTACCAAACATCACAACGTAACTGGGTGATTATAAAGGTGCTCTACAGGTGTCTCCAAAGGTACATGTTGGGTTGGCGTATTTCGAGATTAGGATTTGTCACTCCGATTGTCGGAGAGGTATCTCTGGGCCCTCTCGGTAATGCACATCACATAAGCCTTGCAAGCATTGCAACTAATGAGTTAGTTGTGAGATGATGTATTACGGAATGAGTAAAGAGACTTGCCGGTAACGAGATTGAACTAGGTATTGAGATACCGATGATCGAATCTCGGGCAAGTAACATACCGATGATAAAGGGAACAATGTATGTTGTTATGCGGTCTGACCGATAAAGATCTTCGTAGAATATGTAGAAACCAATATGAGCATCCAGGTTCCGCTATTGGTTATTGACCGGAGACGTGTCTCGGTCATGTCTACATTGTTCTCGAACCGTAGGGTCCGCACGCTTAACGTTACGATGATAGTTTCATTATGAGTTTATGTATTTTGATGTACCGAAGGTTGTTCGGAGTCCCGGATGTGATCACGGACATGACGAGGAGTCTCGAAATGGTCGAGATATAAAGATCGATATATTGGATGACTATATTCGGACACCGGAAATGTTCCGGGTGATTTCGGACAAAACCGAAGTGCCAGGGGGGTTACCGGAACCCCCCGGGGAAGTATTGGGCCTTAGTGGGCCTGAGGGGAGAGAGAGGGCAGCAGCCCAGGAGGTGCCCCCCATGGGGAGTCCGAATTGGACTAGGGAGGGGGGGCGCGGCCCCTCTTTCCCTCTCCCTCTCCCTCTCTTTCCTTCCCCCTCTCTCTTCCTAGTTGGACTAGGAAAGGGGAGTCCTACTCCCACTAGGAGGACTCCCCCCTCCCTTTGGCGCGCCCCATAGGGACGGCCGGCCTCCCCCCTTGCTCCTTTATATACGGGGGCAGGGGGGCACCCTAGGACACACAAGTTGATCTTTGTGATCGTTCCTTAGCCGTGTGCGGTGCCCCCTCCATGATATTACACCTCGGTCATATTGTAGCGGTGCTTAGGCGAAGCCCTGCGACGATTGAACATCAAGATCGTCACTACGCCGTCGTGCTGACAGAACTCCTCCCCGAAGCTTTGCTGCATCGGAGCCCGGGGAGCGTCATCGAGCTGAACGTGTGCCAAGAACTCGGAGGTGCCAGAGTAACGGTGCTTGGATCGGTTGGACCGGGAAGACGTACGACTACTTCCTCAACATTGCGTCAACGCTTTCGCTTCGGTCTACGAGGGTACGTAGACAACACTCTCCTCTCTCGTTGCTATGCATCACCATGATCTTGCGTGTGCGTAGGAAATTTTTTGAAATTACTACGTTCCCCAACAGATTGCTCTCCACTCGGTAGGATTTTTTCAAACTTAGGCGAAACGGATTCGTAGCTAAGCCCCCGAGTGGGAGGCTGGCTCACCACTCGGTAGGAAATTATTTTTACAAACTTAGGGGAAGCGGATTCGCAGCTAAGCCACCCACTGGGGGATTTCTTACGCAAACAAAAACAATAACAATCACTGGGAAAATTATAACGCTCTTGTCTTTGATAAATAAACTACAGGAGTTTTTTCTTATTACATCTCATCTGAGTGAGAATTCAAGTATAAAAGGGGCGGAGTAGCTCCGCATTCCAGGCTCGTGGCTCATCAACCTCGCGACCGACATTGTAGAGGTGGTACGCTCCATTGTGGAGGACTCTGGTGACTATGAAGGGGCCTTACCAAGTGGAGCGAGTTTGTGTGATTTTTGCTGATCCACGCGGAGGACTAAGTCTCCTTCTTGGAAGGCTCGACTCTTCACATTTCTGGCATAGAATCGACGCAAGTCTTGCTGATAGATGGTCGATCGAATCATGGCCATTTCTCTTTCTTCTTCCAGGAGGTCGACTGCGTCCTGCCGGGCTTGTTCTGTTTCTTCTTCAGAGTAGAGCTCGACTCGAGGGGCGTTGTGAAGCATGTCACTCGGCAAGACTGCTTCGGCTCCGTAGACCAAAAAGAATGGGGTTCTTCCGGTCGATCGGTTCGGGGTCGTCCTCAATCCCCAAAGAACTGATGGAAGCTCGTCGACCCATGCACCTGCTGCGTGCTTGATATCGCGCATCAATCGAGGTTTCAGTCCTTTGTGAATTAGGCCGTTTGCTCTTTCTGCCTGTCCATTCAACTGAGGGTGAGCGACCGAAGCGTAGTCGACTCGTGTGCCTTGAGAGGCGCAAAAGGCCCTGAATTTTTCGGAATCGAAGTTTGACCCATTGTCAGTGATGATGCTGTGCGGAACTCCATATCTGAATATCAACTCTCCGATGAAACTGATAGCAGTGCAAGCATCAAGATTCTTGATAGGCTTAGCTTCAATCCATTTGGTGAACTTGTCGACTGCTACTAGCACATGAGTGAAGCCGCTCCTGCCCGTTCTCAGCGGTCAGACCATGTCCAGCCCCAAAACAGCGAAGGGCCAGACGAGTGGAATAGTTTCCAGAGCTGACGCGGGCTTGTGCGACATATTGGAGTAATACTGACATCCTTCACATTTGTCGACTATCTCTTTTGTCATTTCATTGGCCCTTGGCCAGTAAAATCCCGCTCGGTATGCTTTAGCCACAATGGTCTGAGAGGACGCATGATGACCATAGGTCCCCGAGTGGATATCATCAAGGATCATCTGACCTTCTTCTGGTGTTATACACTTTTGACTGACTCTAGTTGCGCTTTCCCTATACAACTGTCCCTTTATGACTGTATGAAGGAAATATGCCCTAGAGGCAATAATAAAGTTATTATTTATTTCCTTATTTCATGATAAATGTTTATTATTCATGCTAGAATTGTATTAACCAAAAACATAATACATGTGTGAATACATAGACAAACAGAGTGTCACTAGTATGCCTCTACTTGACTATTTCGTCAATCAAAGATGGTTATGTTTCCTAACCATGGACAAAGAGTTGTTATTTGATTAACGGGATCACATCATTAGGTGAATGATCTGATTGACATGACCCATTCCATTAGCTTAGCACCCGATCGTTTAGTATGTTGCTATTGCTTTCTTCATGACTTATACATGTTCCTATGACTATGAGATTATGCAACTCCCGTTTGCCGGAGGAACACTTTGTGTGCTACCAAACGTCACAACGTAACTGGGTGATTATAAAGGTGCTCTACAGGTGTCTATAAAGGTACATGTTGGGTTGGCGTATTTCGAGATTAGGATTTGTCACTCCGATTGTCGGAGAGGTATCTCTGGGCCCTCTCGGTAATGCACATCACATAAGCCTTGCAAGCATTGCAACTAATGAGTTAGTTGCGAGATGATTTATTACGGAACGAGTAAAGAGACTTGCCGGTAACGAGATTGAACTAGGTATTGAGATACCGACGATCGAATCTCGAGCAAGTAACATACCGATGACAAAGGGAACAACGTATGTTGTTATGCGGTCTGACCGATAAAGATCTTCGTAGAATATGTGGCAGCCAATATGAGCATCCAGGTTCCGCTATTGGTTATTGACCGGAGACGTGTTTCGGTCATGTCTACATTGTTCTCGAACCCGTAGGGTCCGCACGCTTAAGGTTTCGATGATAGTTATATTATGAGTTTATGAGTTTTGATGTACCGAAGGAGTTCGGAGTCCCAGATGAGATCAGGGACATGACGAGGAGTCTCGAAATGGCCGAGACGTAAAGATCGATATATTGGACGACTATATTCGGACATCGGAAAGGTTCCGAGTGGTTCGGGTATTTTTTGGAGTACCGGGGAGTTACGGGAATACGGGAGAAGAAGTATATTGGCCTTATTGGGCTTTAGGGGAGAGGGAGAGGCAGGCTGCGCGCCCCCCAAGGCCTAGTCCGAATTGGACTAGGGGGAGGGGCTGCGCCCCCTCCTTCCTTCTCTTCCCTCTTCCCCTCCCTTGTCTCCTACTCCTAATACTTGGAAGGACTCCTAGTTGGACTAGGAAAGGGGGAATCCTACTCCCGGTGGGAGTAGGACTTGCCTAGGGCGCGCCATAGAGAGGGCCGGCCCTCCCCTCCTCCACTCCTTTATATACGTGGGCAGGGGGCACCCCATAGACACACAAGTTGATCTTCGTGATCGTTCTCTTAGCCGTGTGATGTGCCTCCTTCCACCATAATCCTCGATAATATTGTAGCGGAGCTTAGGCGGAGCCTTGCGACGGTAGAACATCAAGATCGTCACCACGCCGTCGTGCTGACGGAACTCTTCCCCGACACTTTGCTGGATCAGAGTCCGGGGATCGTCATCGAGCTGAACGTGTGCTAGAACTCGGAGGTGTCGTAGTTTCGGTGCTTGGATCGGTCGGATCGTGAAGACGTACGACTACATCAACCGCGTTGATATAACGCTTCCGCTTTCGGTCTACGAGGGTACGTAGACAACACTCTCCCCTCTCGTTGCTATGCATCACCATGATCTTGCGTGTGCGTAGGAATTTTTTTGAAATTACTACGTTTCCCAACACTGTAAAGGCCTTGGATCAATGGACGATCTGTCGAGCCTCTTCTTCGTCCTCTGGGAGTTCTTTCCTTAAGATGTACATGATGTATGGTACTGTCCAGTCGGGAGTGATGACCAAGACTTCCATGATTAGGTCGACCACAGCTGGAACTTCAACTTCAGTCGGATCCATGGTACTTTTTGGCTGCGGGGCCTCTTCAGTGAAGGGATCCTCCTGAACTGATGGTGTGTGGATGTGTTCCAAAAACACATTGCTGGGAATGGCTTCTCTTTTGGAACCTATTTTGCCAAATCATCAACCGCTTGATTTTTCAGTCGGGGTATGTGATGAAGCTCTAACCCCTCGAATTTCTTCTCCAGCTTTCTCACTGCATTGCAATAACCAGTCATGGCTGGACTTCTGATGTCCCATTCCTTCATCACCTGATTAACCACCAAATCTGAGTCGCCATAGACCATGAGGCGACGGACGCCGAGTGAAATGGCCATGCGCAATCCGTATAGAAGTGCTTCATATTCCACTCATTATAGGAGGAATCAAAGTGAATTTGAAGAACATATCTGAGCTTATCTCCTCGGGGGGAGACCAACACCACCCCGGCACCGGAACCATTCAGCATTTTGGAACCGTCAAAGAACATGGTCCAATGCTCCGAGTGAACCTGAGTCGGCAGTTGTTGTTCAATCTACTCGGCGGTGAAATCTGCTATTGCCTGGGACTTGATAGCCTTCTTTGCCTCAAACTTGATATCTAGAGGAAGGAGGTCAATCGCCATTTTGCCACTCGACCAGTTGCATCTCTGTTATGCAGGATCTCTAATAATGGAGCGTCGCTGATGACTGTAATGGAATGATCAGAAAAGTAGTGAGCAACTTTCTTTGTGGTCATATAAATCCCATATACAAGCTTCTGATAGTGAGGATATCTTTGCTTTGACGGGGTCAAAACTTCAGAAATGTAATATACTGGGCGCTGAACTTTGATGGTTTTCCCTTCTTCTACCCGCTCGACCGTAAGTACCGTACTAACGACTTGCCCGTGGCTGCAATTTAAAGCAGCAAAGGCTCCTTGCTGATTGGGGCAGCAAGAACCGGCTGGGTGGAGAGTAGAGCTTTGAGCTCTGCAAACGCTGCATCGGCTTCGGGAGTCCACTCGAACTTGTCGGACTTCTTCATCAATCGGTAAAGAGGCAATGCCTTTTCACCGAGACGAGATATGAGTCGACTTAAAGCGGCCAAGCAACCAGTAAGCTTCTGGACATCGTGCACTCGCACAGGACTTTTCATTCGGAGTATAGTACCAACTTTTTCTGGATTGGCGTCGATTCCCCGTTCGGAAACGAGAAAACCGAGTAATTTTCCGCCAGGAACTCCGAATGTACACTTTGATGGATTAAGCTTGATATCATACCTCCTGAGGTTGGCAAAGGTTTCAGCAAGGTCAGTCAGCAGGTCGGAACCCTTCCGTGACTTGACCACAATATCGTCCATGTATGCTTCCACATTCCGACTGATTTGAGTGACTAAACACTTCTGAATCATCCTCATGAATGTGGCTCCGGCATTCTTGAGGCCGAACGGCATGGTAACATAACAGAAGCACCCGAATGGAGTGATGAAGGTTGTCTTGATCTCGTCGGGTCCATACAGACGGATCTGATGGTACCCGGAATAGGCGTCTAAAAAAGACAGTCGCTCACATCCCGCAGTCGAGTCGACTATCTGATCGATGCGGGGGAGAGGAAAATGATCTTTCAGGCAGGCCCGATTGATATGTTTAAAGTCAATGCACATGCGAAGTGACTTGTCCTTCTTGGGGACCATGACAACGTTGGCGAGCCACTCGGAGTGGTAGATTTCTCGGATGAACTCCGCTGCTAAGAGCCGAGCCACCTCCTCGCCAATAGCCTTTCTCTTTTGGACGGCGGACCGTCGGAGATGTTCCTTGACAGGTTTTACTTTTGAGTCGACTCTTAGGCGGTGCTCAGCCAGCTCCCTGGGAACACCCAGCATGTCAGAAGGCTTCCATGCAAAAATATCCCAGTTCTCACGGAGGAACTGGATGAGCGCTTCTTCCTATTTGGACTCGAGTGTTGTTGAGATATGAGTTGGAGCAGCGCTGGGATTGTTCAGGTGGATGTGAGCTGTCTTCGTTTCGCCAGACGACTAAAAAGCTGATTCTGTAGCGGGCTTCTTGGCTCGCAACAAATCACTCGGGTCTGCAGCCTTCTGGTATTCCTGCAGCTCCACCACTGCCATCTCAGCATCAGTGATCTTTGAACCTTTCTGAAAACATTCTTCCGCTTTCTTCCGATTGCCCATAATAGTGATCACACCTTTGGGGCCAGGCATCTTTAATTTGAGATACACATAACATGGTCAGGCCATGAAGCGTGCATAAGCCGGCCTGCCCAAAATAGCATGATAGGCACTCTGGAAGTCTACAACTTCAAACGTCAACTTTTCTTTACGGTAATTCTTGGAATCACCAAAAACCACATCAAGAGCTATCTGGCCGAGTGATTCAGCCTTCTTTCCAGGAATGACTCCATGGAAGCTCATGTTGCTGGTACTGAGTCTGGACATTGGAATGCCCATCCCTTTCAACGTCTCAGCATATAGTATGTTCAAACCACTACCCCCATCCATCAAGACTTTGGTCAGTCGAGTGCCTTCAACAACTGGGTCGACCACCAAAGCTTGCCTCCCAGGGGTGGCAATGTGCGTTGGGTGATCGGACCGGTCGAATGTTATGGCAGTCTGAGACCACTTCAGATAATTGGGTGTCACCGGAGCAACCATATTCACCTCTCGGACTCCTTTTCCTTATCTTTGGGCTGCTTGCCCTGGAACTGCTGGATCAAGAGTTGACATTGTCGAGTGGAATGTTTCGGGTAAATGAAATTACCCTCTTCATCTTTCTTTGTGTGGATGTGACACGGCAAATCCAACACATCATTTCCGTCCTGGTCTTTAACTTTCTTGGGGTTCCAAGGTCCTTTGGGTTTCCCCTTAAATTTTCCTTGAGTCACAGCCAAGGCTTCCCAGGAGCAACTGGCTCGGCTTTCCGCTTCTGTTTCCGATTGGAATTTCCTCTGGCTTCTTGAGCGACTGGCTTGAGCTTGCCACTCCTGAGTCGATCCTCATCTTCACCATTAGCGTACTTGGCGGCAATCTCCATCATCCGATTCAGAGACATATCTCCGGTTCGACCGAACTTCAGATTCAATTCTCTGTACTTAACGCCTTCTTTGAAGGCACAAACTGCTTGGTGGTCAGGCACATTCTCAACTGTGTGATGCAACGTGATCCACCTCTGGATGTAGTCCCTCAAAGTTTCATTCGGCTTCTGCACGCAAGACCGCAGTTCTGTCAGCCCTGCCGGTCGTTTGCATGTTCCTTCAAATGTGGTGACAAACACTCGGGCGAGATCTTCCCAAGTGTAAATGCTGCTGGGTGCTAACTGATTCAGCCACGCTCTGGCCGAGCCCTCCAACACGAGAGGCAGGTGCTTCATGGCCACTTCATCATTATCGCCGCCAATCTAGATGGCCACTCGGTAGCCTTCAATCCAAGTATCGGGTTTGGACTCACCAGTGAACTTACTGACTCCAGCCGCCAACCTGAAGTTGGGAGGAATCACAGCGGCCCTGATGGCTCTGCTAAAGCACTCTGGCCCCAAAACGTGTACTCTGTTGCTGGTAGGTGCATCTCTGTCGTGACCTTCTCGGTGAGCTCTGTTCCTGTCGACCAAACCTTGAATGAGAATGGATCTCGCATCAAAGCCTGGTTCCCTGGGGTCGGCTGGAATCCTTGGCCCAACACTATGAGGGCGCCTGTCATCTTGCCGTCGAGGCGCATACGACCCGCTCCTCGGGGGAGGGGTGGGCACTCGACGTCGATCATCACGATCGAATCGGTGATCATACTGCTCACGGTTCCTGTACTGATTACGTCGGTCCCTATGTCCCTCACGCCTCGGGGGCGATCTTGGGCTATGAGCCGACTGGACTATGTCTGCAGCAACGGATCTGCTATGAATCATGTTCCGCAACTGAGACACAACGGAATTCTGGTCTCCTGCTGCCCGGAGTAACACTCTGATCTGCAGCAAGCCTCTGCTAGCCTCCGACTGGGAAGGCTGAATCGACTCTGCTCTATGGGCTGCAGCTGCTAAATTCTGAATCGGAGTTCGGTATACCTGCGGGGGGCAGAAAGAGCTGATGTCGACTGGATTCTGGAGGTTCTCCAGTCGAGTGCGCTCGGCCAAATTTGCCAGGTGCACGTCCTCCAAGGCACGAGCCTCGGGGGTTTCTCCAACGATAGGAGTGTGCTGTGCATCCATGTTCCGGTGACGCAGTTCCTCTCTCTGCAGCGACGTGAGAGGCTCGGGGAGATATTCCTCATGGGGACGCGACGGGTCGCCTCCACCAGCGCCTCCATCGATGCGGGGAAAACCGGGAGGACTGGGTGGTCCGTCGACCATCAGAACTTCCGCCGCCGGATCACTGCTGTCGCACTCGGATGCGGTCTTTCCGGAGCCAGTCGAACAGGCCGTAGAGGGATTCGTCGGGCTCGATCGCCGCGACTTGAGGGGTGGCCGACTGGCGTGCCACCACGTGTCTCACCCATCGCTGAAGTCTCGACCGACCGGAGCGCTTGCGCCGGCGGGAAACAGGGAGGGAGGATAGCACAAGAGCCGACCGATAGTTGGTCGACGGTTGCCGCAAGAGGACGCCGCGGACACAACCGTGAAAGTGCGTCGCCCCACGGAGAGGCAGTGCGTCCACGTCGAGCGGAGCCTCCTGAAGCCAAGCGGAGTCGTCGGCGATGAACGTGAGCGCGCCGAGACGGATCTCGCGGCCCTCCACCAAAACTCCACCAGAAAACATGATGATTTGGATCGAAAAATATCGCAACTGTCTCCAACAAATCGCTAAAACACCAGCCCCATGGTGGGCGCCAACTGTCGTGGTTCTAAGCCTGACAGTAATGTAGGGGGGTAGATATGGAGAGGCAAGATCTTAGCTATGGAGAAGTTGTAAGCACATGAGGTTTACAAGTTCAGGCCCTTCTCGGAGGAAGTAATAGCCCTATGTCTCAGAGCCCGGAGGCGGTCGACTGGATTATGTGTGTATGAATTACAGGGGTGCGAACCCTTTACACTGAGGAGGGGGTGGCTTATATAGAGTTTGCCAGACCCCTCCGGCCCTCAGTTATGCAGGGTTTCAAATACATTAAGGTCGGGGGTTACTGGTAACACCCCTAATAAAGTGATATGATGACCATAAAAGCTACTTAATGACCGACCGTTAGCGTGCGGACTGACTTTAGGTCTCCTGACCGTCGAGTGGTTGGGTCTTGGTCGAGTGGTTGCTTCTTGGTCGAGTGTCTTCGAGTTTGTCGAGTGGAATACTTCCAAGTCGATTGAAAGGTGATTTTGTTGGAAATATGCCCTAGAGGCAGTAATAAATTGGTTATTATTATATTTCCTTGTTCATGATAATCGTTTATTATCCATGCTAGAATTGTATTGATAGGAAACTCAGATACATGTGTGGATACATAGACAACACCATGTCCCTAGTAAGCCTCTAGTTGAGTAGCTCGTTGATCAATAGATGGTTACGGTTTCCTGACCATGGACATTGGATGTCATTGATAACGGGATCACATCATTGGGAGAATGATGTGATGGACAAGACCCAATCCTAAGCCTAGCCCAAAGATCGTGTAGTTCGTTCGCTAAAGCTTTTCTAATGTCAAGTATCATTTCCTTAAACCATGAGATTGTGCAACTCCCGGATACCGTAGGAATACTTTGGGTGTGCCAAACGTCACAACGTAACTGGGTGGCTATAAAGGTGCACTACGGGTATCTTCGAAAGTGTCTGTTGGGTTGGCACGAATCAAGACTGGGATTTGTCACTCCGTGTGACGGAGAGGTATCTCTGGGCCCACTCGGTAGGACATCATCATAGTGTGCACAATGTGATCAAGGAGTTGATCACGGGATGATGTGTTACGAAACGAGTAAAGAGACTTGCCCGTAACGAGATTGAACAAGGTATCGGGATACCGACGATCGAATCTCGGGCAAGTACAATACCGCTAGACAAAAGGAATTGTATAAGGGATTGATTGAATCCTTGACATCGTGGTTCATCCGATGAGATCATCGTGGAACATGTGGGAGCCAACATGGGTATCCAGATCCCGCTGTTGGTTAGTGACCGGAGAACGTCTCAGTCATGTCTGCATGTCTCCCGAACCCGTAGGGTCTACACACTTAAGGTTCGATGACGCTAGGGTTATAAAGGAAGTTTGTATGTGGTTACCGAATGTTGTTCGGAGTCCCGGATGAGATCCCGGACGTCACGAGGAGTTCCGGAATGGTCCGGAGGTAAAGATTTATATATGGGAAGTCCTGTTTTGGTCACCGGAAAAGTTTCGGGTTTTATCGGTAACGTACCGGGACCACCGGGAGGGTCCCGGGGGTCCACCAAGTGGGGCCACAAGCCCCGGAGGGCTGCATGGGCCAAGTGTGGGAGGGGACCAGCCCCAGGTGGGCTGGTGCGCCCCCCCACCAAGGCCCAAGGCGCAAGGAAGAGGGGAAGGGGGCAAACCCTAGGGCAGATGGGCCCTAAGGCCCATACCTGGTGCGCCTCCCTCTCCCCCTCCACTTGGCCGCCACCCATAGATGGGATTGGGGCTGGCCGCCGCCCCTAGGTGGAACCCTAGGTGGGGCACACCCCCTCCCTCTCCCCTATATATACTTGAGCACTTTGGGGTTACCCGTAGATGAGTTCCTGACCTCTCCGTGGCGCAGCCCTACCTCTCTTTCTCCTCATATCTCGCGGTGCTTGGCGAAGCCCTGCTGGATCACCATGCTTCTCCACCACCACCATGCCGTTGTGCTGCTGCTGGATGGAGTCTTCCTCAACCTCTCCCTCACTCCTTGCTGGATCAAGGCATGGGAGACGTCACCGGGCTGTACGTGTGTTGAACACGGAGGTGCTGTCCGTTCGGCACTAGGATCATCGGTGATTTGTATCACAACGAGTACGACTCCATCAACCCCGTTCACTTGAACGCTTCCGCTTAGCAATCTACAAGGGTATGTAGATGCACTATCCTTCCCCTCGTTGCTGGTTTCTCCATAGATAGATCTTGGTGACACGTAGGAAATTTTTGAATTTCTGCTACGTTCCCCAACAGTGGCATCATGAGCTAGGTCTATTGCGTAGATTCTATGCACGAGTAGAACACAAAGTAGTTGTGGGCGTTGATCTTGTTCAATATGCTTACCGTTACTAGTCCAATCTTGATTCGGCGGCATTGTGGGATGAAGCGGCCCGGACCAACCTTACACGTACGCTTACGTGAGACCGGTTCCACCGACAAACATGCACTAGTTGCATAAGGTGGCTGGCGGGCGTCTGTCTCTCCCACTTTATGTTGGGGAACGTAGTAATTTCGAAATTTTTCCTACGCACACACAAGATCATGGTGATGCACAGCAACGAGAGGGGAGAGTGTTGTCTACGTACCAACGCAGACCGACTGCAGAAGCGATCACACAACATAGAGGAAGTAGTCGTACGTCTTCTTCCCGATCCGACCGATCCAAGCACCGTTACTCCGGCACCTCCGAGTTCTTAGCACACGTTCAGCTCGATGACGATCCCCGGGCTCCGATCCAGCAAAGCTTCGGGGAGGAGTTCCGTTAGCACGACGGCGTGGTGACGATCTTGATGTACTACCGACGCAGGGCTTCGCCTAAGCACTACAACGGTACGATCGAGGTGGAATTTGGTGGCAGGGGGCACCGCACACGGCTAAGGAGCGATCTCAAGGATCAAGTTGTGTGTCTTGGGGTGCCCCCTGCCCCCGTATATAAAGGTTGGAGGAGGGGAGCCGGCCGGCCAAGGGAGGGGAGGCGCAGGGGAGTCCTACTCCCACCGGGAGTAGGACTCCTCCCCCCAATCCTAATCCAATTAGGACTCCCCGGGGGGGGGGAAAGAGAGAGAAGGGGGGCCGGCCCCTTATCCTATTCCTAATAGGACTTGGGGGGCACCGGCCTGCTAGTGGGCTTCCCTTTTCTCTTTTCCACTAAGGCCCAATAGGCCCATTAGTCTCCCGGGGGGTTCCGGTAACCTTCCCGGTATTCCGGTAAAATCCCGATTTCACCCGGAACACTTCCGATGTCCAAACATAGGCTTCCAATATATCAATCTTTACGTCTCGACCATTTCGAGACTCCTCGTCATGTCCGTGATCTCATCCGGGACTCCGAACAACATTCGGTACATCAAAATGCATAAACTCATAATAACTGTCATCGTAACGTTAAGCGTGCGGACCCTACGGTTCGAGAACAATGTAGACATGACCGAGACACGTCTCCGGTCAATAACCAATAGCGGGACCTGGATGCCCATATTGGCTCCTACATATTCTACGAAGATCTTTATCGGTCAGACCGCATAACAACATACGTTGTTCCCTTTGTCATCGGTATGTTACTTGCCCGAGATTCGATCGTCGGCATCCAATACCTAGTTCAATCTCGTTATCGGCAAGTCTCTTTACTCGTTCCGTAATACATCATCTCACAACTAACATATTAGTTGCAGTGCTTGCAAGGCTTATGTGATGTGCATTACCGAGAGGGCCCAGAGATACCTCTCCGACAATCGGAGTGACAAACCCTAATCTCGAAATACGCCAACCCAACATCTACCATTGGAGACACCTGTAGTACTCCTTTATAATCACCCAGTTACGTTGTGACGTTTGGTAGTACCCAAAGTGTTCCTCCGGTAAACGGGAGTTGCATAATCTCATAGTTATAGGAACACGTATAAGTCATGAAGAAAGCAATAGCAACATACTAAACGATCGGGTGCTAAGCTAATGGAATGGGTCATGTCAATCAGATCATTCTACTAATGATGTGACCTCGTTAATCAAATAACAACTCCTTGTTCATGGTTAGGAAACATAACCATCTTTGATTAACGAGCTAGTCAAGTAGAGGCATACTAGTGACACTCTGTTGGTCTATGTATTCACACATGTATTATGTTTCCGGTTAATACAATTCTAGCATGAATAATAAACATTTATCATGATATAAGGAAATAAATAATAACTTTATTATTGCCTCTAGGGCATATTTCCTTCAGTCTCCCACTTGCACTAGAGTCAATAATCTAGATTACACAGTAATGATTCTAACACCCATGGAGTCTTGGCGCTGATCATGTTTTGCTCGTGGAAGAGGCTTAGTCAACGGGTCTGCAACATTCAGATCCGTATGTATCTTGAAAATCTCTATGTCTCCCACCTGGACTAGATCCCGGATGGAGTTGAAGCGTCTCTTGATGTGTTTGGTTCTTTTGTGAAATCTAGATTCCTTTGCCAAGGCAATTGCACCAGTATTATCACAAAAGATTTTCATTGGACCCGATGCACTAGGTATGACACCTAGATCGGATATGAACTCCTTCATCCAGACTCCTTCGTTCGCTGCTTCAGAAGCAGCTATGTACTCCGCTTCACATGTAGATCCCGCCACGACACTTTGTTTAGAACTGCACCAACTGACAGCTCCACCGTTTAAAGTAAACACGTATCCGGTTTGCGATTTAGAATCGTCCGGATCAGTGTCAAAGCTTGCATCAACGTAACCTCTTACGGTGAGCTCTTTGTCACCTCCATATACGAGAAGCATATCCTTAGTCCTTTTCAGGTATTTCAGGATGTTCTTGACCGCTGTCCAGTGATCCACTCCTGGATTACTTTGGTACCTCCCTGCTAAACTTATAGCAAGGCACACATCAGGTCTGGTACACAGCATTGCATACATGATAGAGCCTATGGCTGAAGCATAGGGAACATCTTTCATTTTCTCTCTATCTTCTGCAGTGGTCGGGCATTGAGTTTGACTCAACTTCACACCTTGTAACACAGGCAAGAACCCTTTCTTTGCTTGATCCATTTTGAACTTCTTCAAAATCTTGTCAAGGTATGTGCTCTGTGAAAGTCCAATTAAGCGTTTTGATCTATCTCTATAGATCTTTATGCCTAATATGTAAGCAGCTTCCCCGAGGTCTTTCATCGAAAAACTTTTATTCAAGTATCCCTTTATGCTATCCAGAAATTCTATATCATTTCCAATCAGCAATATGTCATCCACATATAATATCAGAAATGCTACAGAGCTCCCACTCACTTTCTTGTAAATACAGGCTTCTCCAAAAGTCTGTATAAAGCCAAATGCTTTGATCACACTATCAAAGCGTTTATTCCAACTCCGAGATGCTTGCACCAGTCCATAAATGGATCGCTGGAGTTTGCATACTTTGTTAGCTCCTTTTGGATCGACAAAACCTTCTGGTTGTATCATATACAACTCTTCTTCCAGAAATCCATTCAGGAATGCAGTTTTGACATCCATCTGCCATATTTCATAATCATAAAATGCGGCAATTGCTAACATAATTCTGACGGACTTAAGCATCGCTACGGGTGAGAAAGTCTCATCGTAGTCAACCCCTTGAACTTGTCGAAAACCTTTTGCGACAAGTCGAGCTTTATAGACAGTAACATTACCGTCAGCGTCAGTCTTTTTCTTGAAGATCCATTTATTCTCAATTGCTTGCCGATCATCGGGCAAGTCAACCAAAGTCCATACTTTGTTCCCATACATGGATCCCATCTCAGATTTCATGGCCTCAAGCCACTTTGCGGAATCTGGGCTCACCATCGCTTCTTCATAGTTCGTAGGTTCATCATGATCTAGTAGCATGACTTCCAGAACTGGATTACCGTACCACTCTGGTGCGGATCTCACTCTGGTTGATCTACGTGGTTCAGTAGAATCTTGCCCTGAAGTTTCATGATCATCATCATTGGCTTCCTCACTGATTGGTATAGGTGTCGCAGAAACAGTTTTCTGTGATGTACTATTTTCCAATAAGGGAGCAGGTACAGTTACCTCGTCAAGTTATACTTTCCTCCCACTCACTTCTTTCGAGAGAAACTCCTTCTCTAGAAATGATCCATTCTTAGCAACGAATGTCTTGCCTTCGGATCTGTGATAGAAGGTATACCCAACAGTTTCCTTTGGGTATCCTATGAAGACACATTTCTCCGCTTTGGGTTCGAGCTTATCAGGTTGAAGCTTTTTCACATAAGCATCGCAGCCCCAAACTTTAAGAAACGACAACTTTGGTTTCTTGCCAAACCATAGTTTATAAGGCGTCGTCTCAACGGATTTTGATGGTGCCCTATTTAACGTGAATGCGGCCGTCTCTAAAGCATAACCCCAAAACGATAGCGGTAAATCAGTAAGAGACGTCATAGATCGCACCATATCTAGTAAAGTACGATTACGACGTTCGGACACACCATTACGCTGTGGTGTTCCGGGTGGCGTGAGTTGCGAAACTATTCCACAATTTTTCAAATGTACACCAAACTCGTAACTCAAATATTCTCCTCCACGATCAGATCGTAGAAATTTTCTTTTCTTGTTACGATGATTTTCAACTTCACTCTGAAATTCCTTGAACTTTTCAAATGTTTCAGACTTATGTTTCATTAAGTAGATATACCCATATCTGCTTAAATCATCTGTGAAGGTGAGAAAATAACGATATCCGCCACGAGCCTCAATGTTCATCGGACCACATACATCGGTATGTATGATTTCCAATAAATCTGTTGCTCTCTCCATAGTACCGGAGAACGGTGTTTTAGTCATCTTGCCTATGAGGCACGGTTCGCAAGTACCAAGTGATTCATAATCAAGTGGTTCCAAAAGCCCATCAGTATGGAGTTTCTTCATGCGCTTTACACCGATATGACCTAAACGGCAGTGCCACAAATAAGTTGCACTATCATTATTAACTTTGCATCTTTTGGCTTCTACATTATGAATATGTGTATCACTATCTTCGAGATTCAACAAGAATAGACCACTCTTCAAAGGTGCATGACCATAAAAGATATTATTCATATAAATAGAACAACATTTATTCTCTGATTTAAATGAATAACCGTCTCGCATTAAACAAGATCCAGATATAATGTTCATGCTCAACGCTGGCACCAAATAACAATTATTTAGGTCTAATATTAATCCCGAAGGTAGATGTAGAGGTAGCGTGCCGACCGCGATCACATCGACTTTGGAACCGTTTCCCACGCACATCGTCACCTCGTCCTTTGCTAGTGTCGGATTATTCTGTAGTCCCTGTTTCGAGTTGCAAATATTAGCAACAGAACCAGTATCAAATACCCAGGTGCTACTGCGAGCTCTAGTAAGGTACACATCAATAACATGTATATCACATATACCTTTGCTCACTTTGCCATCCTTCTTATCCGCCAAATACTTGGGGCAGTTCCGCTTCCAGTGACCAGTCTGCTTGCAGTAGAAGCACTCAGTTTCAGGCTTAGGTCCAGACTTGGGTTTCTTCTCCTGAGCAGCAACTTGCTTGCTGTTCTTCTTGAAGTTTCCCTTCTTCTTCCATTTGCCCTTTTTCTTGAAACTAGTGGTTTTGCTAACCATCAACACTTGATGTTCCTTCTTGATTTCTACCTCCGCAGCTTTCAGCATTGCGAAGAGCTCAGGAATAGTCTTGTTCATCCCTTGCATATTATAGTTCATCACGAAGCTCTTGTAGCTTGGTGGCAGTGATTGGAGAATTCTGTCAATGATGCAATCATCTGGAAGATTAACTCCCATCTGAATCAAGTGATTATTATACCCAGACATTTTGAGTATATGCTCACTGACAGAACTGTTCTCCTCCATCTTGCAGCTATAGAACTTATTGGAGACTTCATATCTCTCAATTCGGGCATTTGCTTGAAATATTAACTTCAACTCCTGGAACATCTCATATGCTCCATGACGTTCAAAACGTCGTTGAAGTCCCGTTCTAAGCCGTAAAGCATGGCACACTGAACTATCGAGTAGTCATCAGCTTTGCTCTGCCAGACGTTCATAACATCTGGCGTTGCTCCAGCAGCAGGCCTGGCACCCAGCGGTGCTTCCAGGACGTAATTCTTCTGTGCAGCAATGAGGATAATCCTCAGGTTACGGACCCAGTCCGTGTAATTGCTACCATCATCTTTCAACTTTGCTTTCTCAAGGAACGCATTAAAATTCAACGGAACAACAGCACGAGCCATCTATCTACAATCAACATAAACAAGCAAGATACTATCAGGTACTAAGTTCATGATAAGTTTAAGTTCAGTTAATCAAATTACTTAGGAACTCCCACTTAGATAGACATCCCTCTAATCCTCTAAGTGATCACGTGATCCAAATCAACTAAACCATAACCGATCATCACGTGAGATGGGGTAGTTTTCAATGGTGAACATCGTCATGTTGATCATATCTACTATATGATTCACGCTCGACCTTTCGGTCTCTGTGTTCCGAGGCCATATCTGCATATGCTAGGCTCGTCAAGTTTAACCTGAGTATTCTGCGTGTGCAAAACTGGCTTGCACCCGTTGTAGATGGACGTAGAGCTTATCACACCCGATCATCACGTGGTGTCTGGGCACGACGAACTTTGGCAACGGTGCATACTCAGGGAGAACACTTCTTGATAATTTAGTGAGAGATCATCTTATAATGCTACCGCCAATCAAAGCAAGATAAGATGCATAAAAGGATAAACATCACATGCAATCAATATAAGTGATATGATATGGCCATCATCATCTTGTGCTTGTGATCTCCATCTCCGAAGCACCGTCATGATCACCATCGTCACCGGCGCGACACCTTGATCTCCATCGTAGCATCGTTGTCGTCTCGCCAATCTTATGCTTCCACGACTATTACTACCATTTAGTAATCTAGTAAAGCATTACATCGCGATTGCATTGCATACAATAAAGCGACAACCATATGGCTCCTGCCAGTTGCCGATAACTCGGTTACAAAACATGATCATCTCATACAATAAAATCAGCATCATGCCTTGACCATATCACATCACAACATACCCTGCAAAAACAAGTTAGACGTCCTCTACTTTGTTGTTGCAAGTTTTACGTGGCTGCTACGGGCTTAAGTAAGAACTCATCTCACCTACGCATCAAAACCACAACGATAGTTCGTCAAATAGACTCCGTTTTAACCTTCTCAAGGACCGGGCGTAGTCACACTTGGTTCAACTAAAGTTGGAGAGACAGTCTTCCGCAAGCCATCTATGTGCAAAGCACGTCGAGGGAACCGGTCTCGCGTAAGAGTACGCGTAAGGTTGGTCCGGATCGTCTCAACCAACAATACCGCCGAACCAAAGTATGACATGCTGGTAGGCAGTATGACTTGTATCGCCCACAACTCACTTGTGTTCTACTCGTGCATATAACATCAAACCATAAAACCTAGGCTCGGATGCCACTGTTGGGGAACGTAGTAATTTCGAAAATTTTCCTACGCACACGCAAGATCATGGTGATGCACAGCAACGAGAGGGGAGAGTGTTGTCTACGTACCAACGCAGACCGACTGCGGAAGAGATCACACAACGTAGAGGAAGTAGTCGTACGTCTTCTTCCCGATCCGACCGATCCAAGCACCGTTACTCCGGCACCTCCGAGTTCTTAGCACACGTTCAGCTCGATGACGATCCCCGGGCTCCGATCCAGCAAAGCTTCGGGGAGGAGTTCCGTCAGCACGACGGCGTGGTGACGATCTTGATGTACTACCGACGCAGGGCTTCGCCTAAGCACTACAACGGTACGATCGAGGTGGAATTTGGTGGCAGGGGGCACCGCACACGGCTAAGGAGCGATCTCAAGGATCAAGTTGTGTGTCTTGGGGTGCCCCCTGCCCCCGTATATAAAGGTTGGAGGAGGGGAGCCGGCCGGCCAAGGGAGGGGAGGCGCAGGGGAGTCCTACTCCCACCGGGAGTAGGACTCCTCCCCCCAATCCTAATCCAATTAGGACTCCCGGGGGGAAAAGAGAGAGAAGGGGGGCCGGCCCCTTATCCTATTCCTAATAGGACTTGGGGGGCGCCGGCCAGCTAGTGGGCTTCCCTTTTCTCTTTTCCACTAAGGCCCAATAGGCCCATTAGTCTCCCGGGGGGTTCCGGTAACCTTCCCGGTATTCCGGTAAAATCCCGATTTCACCCGGAACACTTCCGATGTCCAAACATAGGCTTCCAATATATCAATCTTTACATCTCGACCATTTCGAGACTCCTCGTCATGTCCGTGATCTCATCCGGGACTCCAAACAACATTCGGTACATCAAAATGCTTAAACTCATAATAACTGTCATCGTAACGTTAAGCGTGCGGACCCTACGGTTGGAGAACAATGTAGACATGACCGAGACACGTCTCCGGTCAATAACCAATAGCGGGACCTGGATGACCATATTGGCTCCTACATATTCTACGAAGATCTTTATCGGTCAGACCGCATAACAACATACGTTGTTCCCTTTGTCATCGGTATGTTACTTGCCCGAGATTCGATCGTCGGTATCCAATACCTAGTTCAATCTCGTTACCGGCAAGTCTCTTTACTCGTTCCGTAATACATCATCTCACAACTAACATATTAGTTGTAGTGCTTGCAAGGCTTATGTGATGTGCATTACCGAGAGGGCCCAGAGATACCTCTCCGACAATCGGAGTGACAAACCCTAATCTCGAAATACGCCAACCCAACATCTACCATTGGAGACACCTGTAGTACTCCTTTATAATCACCCAGTTACGTTGTGACGTTTGGTAGTACCCAAAGTGTTCCTCCGGTAAACGGGAGTTGCATAATCTCATAGTTATAGGAACACGTATAAGTCATGAAGAAAGCAATAGCAACATACTAAACGATCGGGTGCTAAGCTAATGGAATGGGTCATGTCAATCAGATCATTCTACTAATGATGTGACCTCGTTAATCAAATAACAACTCCTTGTTCATGGTTAGGAAACATAACCATCTTTGATTAACGAGCTAGTCAAGTAGAGGCATACTAGTGACACTCTGTTGGTCTATGTATTCACACATGTATTATGTTTCCGGTTAATACAATTCTAGCATGAATAATAAACATTTATCATGATATAAGGAAATAAATAATAACTTTATTATTGCCTCTAGGGCATATTTCCTTCACTTTAGTCGGATCGGATTCGATGAAAAGGGTCCTTATGAAGGGTAAATAGGAATTGGCATATCACGTTGTGGTCTTTGCGTAGGTAAGAAACGTTCTTGCTAGAAACCCATAGCAGCCACGTAAAACATGCAAACAACAATTAGAGGACGTCTAACTTGTTTTTGCAGGGTATGCTATGTGATGTG
The DNA here is from genome assembly GCA_034509565.1 of Triticum monococcum. NCBI lineage: Eukaryota > Viridiplantae > Streptophyta > Magnoliopsida > Poales > Poaceae > Triticum > Triticum monococcum. The sequence goes on from CM067847.1 coordinate 134,046,293, forward strand.
ATATGGCCAAAGGATGTGATGAATGACATATGTGATGTATGAGATGATCATGTTCTTGTAATAGGAATCACGACTTGCATGTCGATGAGTATGACAATCGGCAGGAGCCATAGGAGTTGTCTTTATTTATTATATGACCTGCGTGTCATTGAACAACGCCATGTAATTACTTTACTTTATTGCTAACCGTTAGCTGTAGTAGTAGAAGTAATAGTTGGCGAGACAACTTCATGAAGACACGATGATGGAGATCATAGTGTCATGCCGATGACGATGATGATCATGGAGCCCCGAAGATGGAGATCAAAAGGAGCAAAGTGATGATGGCCATATCATGTCACTATTTGATTGCATGTGATGTTTATCATATTTATACATCTTATTTGCTTAGAACGACGGTAGTAAATAAGATGATCCCTCATTAAAATTTCAAGAAAGTGTCCCCCCTAACTGTGCACCGTTGCGAAAGTTCGTCGTTTCGAAGCACCACGTGATGATCGGGTGTGATAGATTCTTACGTTCGAATACAGCGGGTGTTGACGAGCCTAGCATGTACAGACATGGCCTCGGAACACATGCAAAACACTTAGGTTGACTTGACGAGCCTAGCATGTACAGACATGGCCTCGAAACACAAGAGACCGAAAGGTCGAGCATGAGTCGTATAGAAGATACGATCAACATGAAGATGTTCACCGATGTTGACTAGTCCGTCTCACGTGATGATCGGACACGGCCTAGTTGACTCGGATCATGTAATCACTTAGATGACTAGAGGGATGTCTATCTGAGTGGGAGTTCATAAGATGAACTTGTTTATCCTGAACATAGTCAAAAGGATTTTCCAAATTATGTCGTAGCTCGCGCTTTAGTTCTACTGTTTAGATATGTTCCTAGAGAAAATTTAGTTGAAAGTTGATAGTAGCAATTATGCGGACTAGGTCCTTAAACTGAGGATTGTCCTCATTGCTTCATAGAAGGCTTGTGTCCTTAATGCACCACTCAGTGTGCTGAACCTCGAACGTTGTCTGTGGATGTTGCGAACATCTGACATACACATTTTGATAACTACGTGATAGTTCAGTTGAACGGTTTAGAGTTGAGGCACCGAAGACGTTTTGAAACGTCGCGAAACATATGAGATGTTTTGTAACACCCTCGATGCGACTATATCTCCCACGTGTCGAGGCACGACTTAGAGGCATAATCGCATTGAAGGCATATGTCGCAAGTGAGGTAATCTTCACACAACCCATGTAATACAATAGGGGAAAAGGATACATAGTTGGCTTACAATCGCCACTTCACACAAATACATGAATAAAGCATTACATCATACAAATACACTCAAGGTCCGACTACGGCACCAAAATAAAAGAAGAACCCCAAATGCGACAAAGGTCCCCGATCGACCCCAACTGGGCTCCACTACTGATCAACTAGAACGAAACAACACAAAGGACAAGATCTTCAACGAGCTCCTCCTGAGCTTGGTTGCGTCATCTGCACGGACTCACAAGCACCTGCAAGCTGGTTTTGGAAGTATCTGTGAGCCACGGGGACTCAGCAATCTCGCACCCTCGCGATCAAGACTATTTAAGCTTATGGGTAAGGTAAAGGTATGAGGTGGAGCTGCAGCAAGCGACTAGCATATATGGTGGCTAACATACGCAAATGAGAGCGAGAAGAGAAGGCAAAGCACGGTCAATAAAAGTATGATCAAGAAGTGATCCTGGACTACCTACGTCAAGCATAACTCCAACAACCGTGTTCACTTCCCGGACTCCACCGGAAAGAGACCATCACAGTTACACACGCCGTTGATTCATTTAATTAAGGTCGACTTCAGGTTTTCTACAATCGGACGTTAACAAATTCCCATCTGCCCATAACCGCGGGCACGGCTTTCGAAAGTTCAAATCCCTGCAGGGGTGTCCCAACTTAGCCCATGACAAGCTCTCACGGTCAACGAAGGAATAGACCTCCACCCGAGACATTCCGATCAGACTTGGTATCCCGGTACAACAAGACATTTCAACAGGGTAAAACTAAACCAGCAACACCGCCCGAATGTGTCGACAAATCCCGATAGGAGCTGCACATATCTCTTTCTCAGGGCACACTCAGATTGTCTAAACTTCCGGTAGGCCAGCCCAGAGTTGCCCCTGGTAGCCACCGGCGGCTGACAGTTTGGACCAACACTCAGAGGAGCACTGGCCCGGGGGGGTAAAATAATGATGACCCTTGAGTCTGCAGAACCCAAGGGAAAGAAAAGGCTAGGTGGCGAATGGTAAAACCAATGTTGGGCATTGCTGGAGAAGCTTTACTTAAGGTGAACTGTCAAGGGGTTCCCATTATAGCCCAACCGCGTAAGGGACGCAAAATCCGGGAACATAACACCGATATGACGGAAACTAGGGCGGCAAGAGTGGAACAAAACACCAGGCATAAGGCCGAGCCTTCCACCCTTTACCAAGTATATAGATGCATTAATTAAATAAGATATATTGTGATATCCCAACAAGTAAGCATGTTCCAACAAGGAACAACATCTCCATGTTCCAACAAGGAACAAACTTCAATCTTCACCTGCAACTAACAACGCTATAAGAGGGGCTGAGCAAAGCGGTAACATAGCCAATCAACGGTTTGCTAGGACATTAGTGGGTTAGAGGCTGAACATGGCAATTTGGGAGGCTGACAAGCAAGTGGTAGGCATCGTAGCAATGGCATAGCAAAAGAGCGAGTAAACTAGCATAGCAAAGATAGTAGTGATTTCGAGGGTATGATCATCTTGCCTGAAATCCCGCAAGGAAGAAGAACGAGTCCATGAAGAAGACAAACGGACGTAGACGAACGGATCCTCACAACATGACGTTATCGGAACCAACCCGAAGAAGCAATCACCGGAAAAGAAACACACAACATAGTAAACAACCAATACATAAACATGGCATGATGCACAATCAAGTATGATGCATGTCCGGTTTAATGAAGCATGGCATGGCAAGGAGCACAAACAATCCTACAAATTAAGTGGAGCTCAATATGCAACGAGTTGCATATTGACGGAGCACCACGTCAATTATTTAGTTCTCTCTCGTTTATGTACCCAACAATATTAAATGTTGATTAACATGGCAAGAGGTGAAGCACAACAAAACTACCTATCTAGGCAAGTTTAAATGAGGCCGGAACAACGAACAACAATTCCGGAAAATCCTCATATGCATAATTTAAGGTTTGGTACTGTTCTGCCCTAAACATTATTTTAGAGTTGTTAGACATGCAAGATGATGCCACCATGTTAAACTAGGCAAAATTCTACCCCATTTACATATAAAGTTTATTAAATTTGGAGCTACGGTTAAATAGTTATGAATTAAATCATTTTAACATGGCATAGGAGCAAATTTAAACAAACAACATGTTAAGCATTTTAAACATGGATGAAAATGACATATTATGAAACTAGACACAATTCTAAGCAAGTTTCATATATAAAGTATTTTAATCCGATGCACGGTTAATTAGTTATTAAATGCATGATGTTTAGGGACTTTTCTGCAAAACGGGCGTTCTCTCGAATAATAGACAAAATCATCTAGAGGAAAAAAATATGACATGGGCCAAAACAGAGGCTGGCCCAACAAGCAACAGGGGCGGGGGCTGCTCACTCATGGGCTTTAGCCCGATAGGAGGGGAAGCAGACCAGGCCGCGTTGGGGTTGGCCTCACCGTGGCCAACTGGAGCGATGGGCCAGACCACGCGCGTGCGGGCGGTCGACGGGGCGCTGGGGCGAGCGGCTCGACTGGAATCGGTCAACGCGGCAGGGGCCTGCACTCTGCTCGTTTCTAAAGCAGAACGACAGCGGCAGGTTCAGGCGGACGCCGGGATCGGGCAAGGGCGGTGCCGGGCCGGGTCGGCGCGGGATCCAGCCGGCTTGAGGTCCAGGACGCAGCAGGCGGTGGATCCGGGCGGGGGGACGTCCATTCTAGCCGAAGGCGGGGCGTGGAACGAGGTAGCGACGAAGCATTCAGGTTCGGGCGGCCATGGACTCCACCTAAAAGAGAGAGAGACAGGCGGGGTGAGTGAGAGGGAGAAGAGCCAGAGGAGGAAGGGAAGGAAGAAGGTGGCGCGATGAGGGCTCGCCTGGGTAGCAGAGGGCGTCGGCAGGACGAGCTCCGCTCCGGTGAGCTGGAACTCCGGCGTGGCACGCGAAGACGACGGCTGAAACGAGCACTCTGCTCGGGAAGAACTGCTGCTCGATCCACACGAGAGGAGGGCGAGCGGGGAGGCCGGGCATGGTCGGGGTGGCCCGTGTGCTGGAGAGGAGCTCCGGCGAGGTGGTCGGGATCGAGCTACTCCGGCGACGGGGTGCTCGGGGACACAGGGTGACGGCAGCGCAGAACAATGAAGGTGGCAGAGGCAAGGCGTGGAGCTTCTCGACTCCGCGGAGGTGCTCTAGCACGAGCAGATTGGTGGGTGGATAGAGCGGTGGTGATTGGCCGATAGATGAATTCGAGGAGAATGAGATGGTTGCAGGTGGTTGGTTCGATCGGATCTAGGAGGATCCCAAGGTGGGAGGCGACCGGTGGATGTCTGGCAGCAGCGCGATTGGAACGATGGGACAAGGCACCTAGGATCTAGGGTTGGACCTATTTATATATAACAGGGGATTAGGTTAGGGGCTACCTAGTCCCTCTGATCAAAATCAGACGATCGGGAAAAGTAGGCTAGGGAGTCCAAATAAGAAAACGGTGATATTTTGTAGATGTTTGGGGATGATCCGGATCCAACGGTGACGACTGTCCGGGTCGGTTCGGGACAACTTTCGGACGCGCGCGAGGAGGAGGTCTGCGGGCTGACGAGAGAGGCAAGGTTGGGCCTGGCGGTAGGTAGTGGGCTGTGTAGACGGTCTCGAGCTGAGAGAAGAGAAGAGAGGGAGGCCCGGCATCTATTTCCGGAGACCGAAAACGTCCGATGTTTTGACCCGCTACTATTGCCGCTATATTTATCCGTTGGGGCGTTAAACGAACTCCGATTGCGATGAAACTTGACAGGCGGTCTGTCTACACTATAATAAGACCGCACACCAAAATTTCAACCCAATCCGAGAACATTTTCCGGCCACTTATAAAATACTATTTCGGACATGCCGCGGGCGCAGTGCAAGTGTGGTTGGGCTCACAACGGACAACGGAGAGAACGAGGAGAACCCGGGCTAATGCAAGTTTTGAAAACATGATGATGCAATGCACATGATGACATGATGAAATGCAACAAGCAAGAAAAATGACATGGCAACGACGGCGAATAACTGGAAGACAACTGGCACAACGGTCTCGGGGCATTACATGTTTCGAGGGCTGAAATTGGGATTTCAGGCTCGTGCCCACGTCAAGAGGCATAAGACCTCCGACGATTTTCTTAGCCTGCAAACTAAGGGAGAAAAGCTCAATTTTTGAGCTTGTGCTCAGATTGTCTGAGTACAACAATCGCTTGAATCAAGTGGGAGTTGATCTTCCAGATGAAATAGTGATAGTTCTCCGACGTCATTACCACCAAGCTGCTAGAGCTTCGTGATGAACTATAATATATCAGGGACATATATGATGATCCTTGAGATATTCGCGATGTTTGACACCACAAAAGTAGAAATCAAGAAGAAGCATCAATTGTTGATGGTTGGTGAAACCACTAGTTTCAAGAAGGGCAAGGGCAAGATGGGATACTTCATGTAACGGCAAATCAGCTGCTGTCATAGTGAAGAAACCCAAGGTTGAACCCAAACCCAAGACTAAGTGCTTCTGTAATAAGAGGAACAGCCACTGGAGCAGAATTACCCTAGATACTTGGTAGATTAGAAGGCTGGCAAGGTCGATAGAAGTATATTGGATATACATTGTGTTGATGTGTACTTTACTAGTACTCCTAGTAGCACCAGGGTATTAGATACCGGTTCGGTTGCTAAGTTTTAGTAACTCGAAATAAAAGCTACGGAATAAACGGAGACTAGCTAAAGGTGAGATGACGATATGTGTTGGAAGTATTTCCAAGGTTGATCAAATATCGTACGCTCCCTCTACCATCGAGATTGGTGTTTGCGTTGAGCATAGACATGATTGGATTACGTCTATCGTAATACGGTTATTCATTTAAGGAGAATAATGGTTACTCTGTTTATTTGAATAATACCTTCAATGGTCTTACACCTAAAATGAATGGTTTATTGAATCTCGATCGTAGTGATACACATGTTCATGCCAAAAGATAGTAATGATAGTACCACCTACTTGTGGCACTACCACGTAAGTCATATCGGTATAAAACGCATGAAGAAGCTCCATGTTGATGGATCTTTGGGCTCATTTGTTTTTGAAAAGTTTGAGACATGCGAACCATGTCTATTGGTGCATATGAAACTCCATGCAAATGGACCATTTGGACTCACTTGATTTTGAATCACTTGAGACATGCAAATCATACCACATGGGCAAGATGACTGAAAGCCTCGTTTTCAGTAAAATGGAACTAGAAAGCAACTTGTTGGAAGTAATACATTTTGATGTGTGCAGTCCAATGAGTGCTGAGGCGTGTAGTGGATATCGTTATGTTCTTACTTCACACATGATTTGAGTAGATATTGAGTATATTTACTTGATGAATCACGAGTCTGAATTATTGAAAGGTTCAAGTAATTTCAGGGTGAAGTTGAAAGATCGTCGTGACAAGAGGATAAAATATCTATGATATGATCATAGAGATGAATATCTGAATTACGAGTTTGGCACAGAATTAAGACATTGTGGAAATTGTTTCACAACCAATACAGCCAGGAACACCATGGTGTGATGGTGTGTCCGTACATCATAACTGCACCCTATTGGATATGATGCATACCATGATGTCTCTTATCGAATTACCACGATAGTTTATGGGTTAGGCGTTAGAGACAACCGCATTCACTTTAAATAGGGCACCACGTAATTCCGATAAGATGACACCGTTTGAACTATGGTTTAGAGTAACCTAAGCTGTCATTTCTTAAAAGTTTGGGGCTACGACGCTTATGTGAAAAAGTTTCAGGCTGATAAGCTCGAACCCAAATCGGATAAATGCATCTTCATAGGGCACCCAAAACAGTTGGGATACCTCCTGTCTTAGATCCGAAAGCAATAAGGGATTGTTTCTAGAATCGGGTCCTTTCTCGAGGAAAAGTTTCTCTCGAAAGAATTGAGTGGGAGGATGGTGGAGACTTGATGAGGTTACTGAACCATCTCTTCAACTAGTCTATAGCAGGGCACAAAGAATTGTTCCTGTGGCACCTACACCAATTGAAGTGGAAGCTTATGATAGTGATCATGAAACTTCAGATCAAGTCACTACCAAACCTCGTGGGATGACAAGGATGCGTGCTACTTCAGAGTGGTACGTAATCCTGTCTTGGAAGTCATGTTGCTAGACAACAATGAACCTACGAGCTATGGAGAAGCGGTGGTGGGCCTGGATTCCGATAAATGGCTCGAGGACATATAATCCGAGAGAGGATCCATATATGAAAACAAAGTGTAGACTTTGGAAGAACTACTTGATGGTCGTAAGGCTGTTAGGTACATATGGATTTTAAAAGGAAGACGGACAATGATGATAAGTATCACCATTAAGAAAGCTCGATTTGTTGTTAAGATGTTTTCCGACAAGTTCAAGGAGTTGACTACAATGAGACTTTCTCACTCGTAGCGATGCTGAGAGTCTGTTGGAATTATATTAGCAATTACTGCATTATTTATGAAATCTTGGAGATAGGATGTCAAAACATTGTTTCCTCGATGATTTTTGAGGAAAGGTTGTATGTGATACAACCGGAAGGTTTTGTCAATCCTGAAAGATGCTAATAAGTATGCAAAGCTCCAGCAATCCTTCTAAGGACAGGAGTAAGCATCTCGGAGTTGGAATGTATGCTTTGATGAGATGATCAAAGATTTTGGGTGTATACAAAGTTTATGCGAAACTTGTATTTCCAAAGAAGTGAGTGTGAGCACTATAGAATTTCTGATGAGTATATGTTGTTAACATATTGTTGATCAGAAATGATGTAGAATTTCTGGAAAGCATATAGGGTTATTTGGAAAGTGTTTTTCAATGGAAAGCCTTGATTAAGCTACTTGAACATTGAGCATCAAGATCTATAAGGATAGATCAAAATGCTTAATGGTACTTTCAAATGAGCACATACCTTGACATGGTCTTGAAGGTGTTCAAGATGGATCAGTCAAAGAAGGAGTTCTTGCCTGAGTTGTAAGGTATGAAGTTAAGACTTAAAGCTCGACCACGGCAGAAGAAAGAGGAAGGACGAAGGTCGTCCCCTATGCTTTTGTCATAGGCTCTCTACAGTATGCTATGCTGTGTGCCGCACCTGAAGTGTGCCTTGCCATGAGTCAGTCAAGGGGTACAAGAGTGATCCAAGAATGGATCACAGGACAGCGGTCAAAGTTATCCTTAGTAACTAGTGGACTAAGGAATTTTCTCGATTATGGAGGTGGTAAAAGAGTTCGTCGTAAAGGGTTACGCCGATGCAAACTTTGACATTAATCCAGATTATTCTGAGTAGTAAAGTAGATTCGTATAGTAGAACAGTTATTTGGAATAGCTCCAAATAGAACGTGGTAGCTGCATCTAGGAGATGACATAGAGATTTGTAAAGCACACACGGATCTGAAAGGTGCAGACCCGTTGACTATAACCTCTCTCACAAGCATAACATGATCAAACCCAGAACTCTTTGGGTGTTAGTCACATGGGGATGTGACCTTGAGTGTTAATCACATATCGATGTGAACTGGATTATTGACTCTAGTGCAAGTGGGAGACTGTTGGAAATATGCCCTAGAGGCAATAATAAATTGGTTATTATTATATTTCCTTGTTCATGATAATCGTTTATTATCCATGCTAGAATTGTATTGATAGGAAACTCAGATACATGTGTGGATACATAGACAACACCATGTCCCTAGTAAGCCTCTAGTTGAGTAGCTCGTTGATCAATAGATGGTTACGGTTTCCTGACCGTGGACATTGGATGTCGTTGATAACGGGATCACATCATTGGGAGAATGATGTGATGGACAAGACCCAATCCTAAGCCTAGCCCAAAGATCGTGTAGTTCGTTCGCTAAAGCTTTTCTAATGTCAAGTATCATTTCCTTAGACCATGAGATTGTGCAACTCCCGGATACCGTAGGAATACTTTGGGTGTGCCAAACGTCACAACGTAACTGGGTGGCTATAAAGGTGCACTACGGGTATCTCCGAAAGTGTCTGTTAGGTTGGCACGAATCGAGACTGGGATTTGTCACTCCGTGTGACGAAGAGGTGTCTCTGGGCCCACTCGGTAGGACATCATCATAGTGTGCACAATGTGATCAAGGAGTTGATCACGGGATGATATGTTAGGGAATGAGTAAAGAGACTTGCCGGTAACGAGATTGAACAAGGTATCGGGATACCGACGATCGAATCTCGGGCAAGTACAATACCGCTAGACAAAGGGAATTGTATACGGGATTGATTGAATCCTTGACATCGTGGTTCATCCGATGAGATTATCGTGGAACATGTGGGATCCAACATGGGTATCCAGATCCCGCTGTTGGTTATTGACCGGAGAACGTCTCGATCATGTCTGCATGTCTCCCGAACCCGTAGGGTCTACACACTTAAGGTTCGATGACGCTAGGGTTATAAAGGAAGTTTGTATGTGGTTACCGAATATTGTTCGGAGTCCCGGATGAGATCCCGGACGTCACGAGGAGTTCCGGAATGGTCCGGAGGTAAAGATTTATATATGGGAAGTCCTGTTTTGGTCACCGAAAAAGTTTCGGGTTTTATCGGTAACGTACCGGGACCACCGGGAGGGTCCCGGGGGTCCACCAAGTGGGGCCACAAGCCCCGGAGGGCTGCATGGGCCAAGTGTGGGAGGGGACCAGCCCCAGGTGGGCTGGTGCGCCCCCCCACCAAGGCCCAAGGCGCAAGGAAGAGGGGAAGGGGGCAAACCCTAGGGCAGATGGGCCCTAAGGCCCATACCTGGTGCGCCTCCCTCTCCCCCTCCACTTGGCCGCCACCCATAGATGGGATTGGGGCTGGCCTCTGCCCCTAGGTGGAAACCTAAGTGGGGCGCACCCCCTCCCTCTCCCCTATATATACTTGAGCACTTTGGGGTTGCCCGTAGATGAGTTCCTGACCTCTCCCTGGCGCAGCCCTATCTCTCTTTCTCCTCATATCTCGCGGTGCTTGGCAAAGCCCTGCTGGATCACCATGCTCCTCCACCACCACCATGCCGTTGTGCTGCTGCTGGATGGAGTCTTCCTCAACCTCTCCCTCACTCCTTGCTGGATCAAGGCATGGGAGACGTCACCGGGCTGTACGTGTGTTGAACACAGAGGTGCTGTCCGTTCGGCACTAGGATCATCGGTGATTTGGATCACGACGAGTACGACTCCATCAACCCCGTTCACTTGAACGCTTCCGCTTAGCGATCTACAATGGTATGTAGATGCACTCTCCTTCCCCTCGTTGCTGGTTTCTCCATAGATAGATCTTGGTGACACGTAGGAAAATTTTGAATTTCTGCTACGTTCCCCAACAGATTTCTCCTAGAGATGTCCTTCGGTAGGGCGGTTAGGACAGGTCCATGACCCTACCCAAGGTACATAGCTTCATCACGCGCCACTTGGCCTCCTGCCGCATCCCCGCCGTCGCGCCTCACCCGTCGGCCCGCCAGGGCCCGCGCGGGGCACTCTGGGCCCGGTCGCCGCCGCCTCTCGCCTGGATCCCCCGCCGCCTGTGCCCGCATCGGCCTCCCCCGCGCCGCCGCAGAGCGCCTCGCCGGCAGGCAGCGCCGGCCGCCTCCGCCTCCACCGCCCGATGGTCACCGCACCGCCGCAGCCCGTCTCCGCCTCGATTTCTGCGCCCCGTCGCCTCGGACGCCGACCACTGCCTCGTTCGCCCGCGGCCGGCATCGTCCTCGCCTCCATCGCCGGCGTCGAGCTCCTCCGGCGAGCCCCTCTTCTCCGGCCGTCTACAGTACTCGCCGGCGACGTCCTCAGGTTCCACGCTTTACTGTTCCGGCGATCCTCGATTTCCACGCCCGGCCAGATCCAGATCCGTTTTTGCCTCAGATTGACTTTTCCCCTCCAAACCCTAATTTTCTTGCATACTTTGACATGCCATAACTCTGCATCCGTAGCTCCGATTCGTGCGTGTAGCATATCAAAATGTTCGTCTCGACGATTACATCGTTTCATCTCATTGCATCATTTTCATTTGAGCTCATCTTGATGCCCGAAATGCTGTTGGAAGAGGGCTATGTGATGAATTTGTCAGATCTATTTCACCAAATGGCCTTTTGCCATTTTTGCCATGATTAATGTGTGCATGCTATGATCCTGAGCTCTACATGTGCTTTGTTATATGCCATGCCATCTTTATGTTGGGGAACGTTGCAGAAAACAAAAAAATTCCTACGTTTCACCAAGATCAATCTATGTAGTCAACTAGCAACGAGAGGAGAGTGCATCTACATACCCTTGTAGATCGCGAGCGGAAGCGTTCAAGAGAACGGGGATGATGGAGTCGTACTCGCCGTGATCCAAATCACCGATGACCAAGTGCCGAACGGACGGCACCTTCGCGTTCCACACACGTACGGAGCGGATGACGTCTCCTCCTTGTTGATCCAGCAAGGGGAAAGGAGAGGTTGATGAAGATCCAGCAGCACGATGGCGTGGTGGTGGATTCAGCAGTGATCGCAGCAGGGCTTCGTCGAGCTTCTGCGAGAGGGAGAGGTGTGGCAGGGGAGAGGGAGGCGCCAAGACTTGAGGTGTAGCTTCCCTCCCTCCCCCCCCCCCTTTATATAGGCCCCCTAGGGGGGTGCGCCGGCCCTAGGAGATGGGATCTCCTAGGGGGCGGCGGCCAAGGGGGTGGAGTACCCCCCAAGGCAAGTGGAGGCGCCCCCTCCCCTAGGGTTCCCAACCCTAGGCGCATGGGGGGCCCAAGGGGGGCGCACCAGCCACCAAGGGCTGGTTTCCCTCCCCACTTCAGCCCATGGGGCCCTCCGGGATGGGTGGCCCCACCCGGTGGACCCCCGGGACCCTTCCGGTGGTCCCAGTACAATACCGGTGACCCCCGAAACTCTCCCGATGGCCGAAACTGCACTTCCTATATATAATTCTTCACCTCCGGACCATTCCGGAACTCCTCGTGACGTCCGGGATATCATCCGGGACTCCGAACAACTTTCGGATTACTGCATACTCATATCTCTACAACCCTAGCGTCACTGAACCTTAAGTGTGTAGACCCTACGGGTTCGGGAGACATGTAGACATGACCGAGAAGCCTCTTCGGTCAATAACCAACAGCGAGATCTGGATACCCATGTTGGCTCCCACATGCTCCACGATGATCTCATCGGATGAACCACGATGTCGAGGATTCAATCAATCCGTATACAATTCCCTTTGTCAATCGGTACATTACTTGCCCGAGACTCGATCGTCGGTATCCCAATACCTCGTTCAGTCTCGTTACCGGCAAGTCTCTTTACTTGTACCGTAATGCATGATCCCGTGATCAACCACTTGATCACATTGAGCTCATTATGATGATGCATTACCGAGTGGGCCCAGAGATACCTCTCCGTCATACGGAGTGACAAATCCCAGTCTCGATTCGTGCCAACCCAACAGACACTTTCGGAGATACCTGTAATGTACCTTTATAGTCACCCAGTTACGTTGTGACGTTTGGCACACCCAAGGCACTCCTACGGTATCCGGGAGTTGCACAATCTCATGGTCTAAGGAAATGATACTTGACACTCAGAAAAGCTACAGCAAACGAACTACATGATCTTTGAGCTAAGCTTAGGATTGGGTCTTGTCCATCACATCATTCTCCTAATGATGTGATCCCGTTATCAATGACATCCAATGTCCATAGTCAGGAAACCATGACTATCTTTTGATCAACGAGCTAGTCAACTAGAGGCTCACTAGGGACGTGTTGTGGTCTATGTGTTCACACATGTATTACGATTTCCGGATAACACAATTATAGCATGAACAATAGACAATTATCATGAACAAAGAAATATAATAATAACCATTTTATTATTGCCTTTAGGGCATATTTCCAACACTTTACAGGGGTGTATGCCATGTATTTTTGTAATCTTTGTGGTGACTAGCACAAGCATGCAAAGTAGCTTACTCAATGATGCTGATTTCAGGGACATAGAATTTCACTAAGTCCTTGTCCTGTTTTTACTTTTATGCCATATGTTCATGTTGTTTCCTAGTGATCCGTGCCTCTTTTGAGGATGATCAGTAAGGATGTTTTGTTAATATTGTGCTGCTCTATCCATCCATGTCTTTGTTTGCATTTATGGAGCACCCTAGCTTGAGTCAATCGAGCTCTACTTTTGCTATAAAATGTTCCTGGCAGATTGTTAACATGTTTAGCGATTTTGCCGAGGATGTTGCTATTGATCCGTGCATGCTATGTTGTTGTTCTTGCCATGTCTATTTGCTGGGTGTATGCTTAGTTTGTCATGCAATGCCTCATAGTGAGTGCATCGAGCTCGTAAACATGTCTACTCGTTATCTGTTTTGCATGCTCCAGTTTTTCACTAAGTCTGAATCTGTTTATGTTTTTGCTATGTTCACATGCTTGCAATTGTATTTTCTAATCCCTTTTGGCTCAAGGTCACTACGGGACTTTTGTTAAGTGCTTAGAGTAGCTTCATACCATGCCTTGCTTTGCCATGATATGTTCCTGTAGCATGTAGTTATCATACTCGTAAGATTGCTTCCTGATGATAAATTCCTGATTTGTTGTTATTTCACTAAGTCTGAAACCTGTTATCTTTTGCATTTTTGCCATGCTTGTTTGAACCTGTTAATGAGTGATTTAGCCGTAGCTCAGTGTTCATATTTTGTCAAGCATTATGAGTGGAACCCTACCATGTATTTTGTTGCCATATTTGAGTGTTGTAGTATATTTATCTTGATGCATTTAGATGGCTACTTGCTGTTAATCGCAGACCGGTGCCATATTTGTTTTGCTTGCCATTTCCAAACCGTGCATCCGATTCCGGTGATCTTTATATCGATTTCAACCGAAATCAACTCATCATTCCAGTGGCACTCTTGGATTTACAAGTTGAGGCCAGGTTCAATCATTCCTTTCCAAGCCATGCATATGCATCACATACCGCATCCCGCATATCATACCATACTATGTTGTGTGCTTCTTTCCGGTGTTGCTTCTTCGGGTTGGTTCCGATAACGTCGCGTTTGTGAGGATCCATTCGTCTACGTCCATTTGTCTTCTTCATTGACTCGTTCTTCTTCCTTGCGGGATTTCAGGCAAGATGACCATACCCTCGAAATCACTTCTATCTTTGCTTGCTAGTTGCTCGCTCTTTTGCTATGCCTATGCTGTGATACCTACCACTTGCTTATCATGCCTTCCATATTGTTAAGCCAAAGCCTCTAATCCACCTTGTCCTAGCAAACCGTTGTTTGGCTATGTTACCGCTTTGCTCAGCCCCTCTTATAGCGTTGTTAGTTGCAGGTGAAGATTGGAGCTTGTTCCATGTTTGGAACATGGATATTTGTTGGGATATCACAATATCTCTTATTTATATTAATGCATCTATATACTTGGTAAAGGATGGAAGGCTCGGCCTTATGCCTGGTGTTTTGTTCCACTCTTGCCGCCCTGGTTTCCATCATATCGGTGTTATGTTCCCGGATTTTGCGTTCCTTACACGGTTGGATTATAATGGGGAACCCCTTGACAGCTCGCTTTGAATAAAACTCCTCCAGCAAGGCCCAACATTGGTTTTACCATTTGCCACCTAGCCTTTTTCCCTTGGGTTAGGCCAGCCCAAGGGTCATCTTTATTTTAACCCCCCCGAGGCCAGTGCTTGTCTAAGTGTTGGTCCAAACTAGAGCCCCTTGCAGCGCCACCTCGGGGAAACTCGAGGGCTGGTTTTAGTTGTACGGATTGCTTATCCGGTGCCCTGAGAACGAGATATGTGCAGCTCCTATCGGGATGTCGGCGCATCGGGCAGTCTTGCTGGACTTGTTTTACCATTGTCGAGGATGTCTTGTAACCGGGATGCCGAGTCTGATTGGATTGTCTTGGAAGAAGGAATATCCTTCGTTGACCGTGAGAGCTTGTGATGGGCTAAGTTGGGACACCCCTGCAGGGATTTGAACTTTCGAAAGCCGTGTCCGCGGTTATGGGCAGATGGGAATTTGTTAATGTCCGGTTGTAGAAAACCTGAAGTTGATCTTAATTAAAATGCACCAACCGCGTGTGTAACCGTGATGGTCTCTTCTCGGCGGAGTTCGGGAAGTGAACACGGTGTTGGAGTTATGTTTGACGTAGGTTGTTTTAGGATCACTTCTTGATCATAGATTTCTCGTACGTGCTTTGCCTTCTCTTCTCACTCTCATTTGCGTATGTTAGCCACCATATATGCTAGTCGCTTGCTGCAGCTCCACCTCATACATTTACCTTACTCATAAGCTTAAATAGTCTTGATCGCGAGGGTGTGAGATTGTTGAGTCCCTGTGACTCACAGATACTTTCCAAACCAGCTTGCAGGTGTCGTTGAATCGTGCAGGTGACGCAACCAAGCTCAAGCAGGAGCTCGATGAAGATCTTGTCCTTTGTGTTGTTTCGGTCTAGTTGATCAGTAGTGAAGCCCAGTTGGGGTCGATCGGGGATCTGTGTAGCATTTTGGGTAGTCTTCTTTTATTTTGGTTCCGTAGTCGGACCTTGAGTGTACCTGGATGATGTAATGCTTTATTCATGTATTGTGTGAAGTGGCGATTGTAAGCCAACTATGTATCTCTTTCCCTTTTGTATTACATGGGTTGTGTAAAGATTACCTCACTTGCGACATTGCTTTCAATGCGGTTATGCCTCTAAGTCGTGCTTTGACACGTGGGAGATATAGCCGCATCGAGGGCGTTACAGCAGCGACCTAGATAATGGTCGGTGGGGGTCGTCACAACCCTAATATGAGGAGGGCGTGCTCCTTGGCGACGATGGACTCCTTGTCGTCGACGCCGGCCTGGTGTTGTGTGGCACGCAGCGCGGCCGTCTCAACGGCGAAGCCGGTAGCGGCTTTCTTCTCTACCACCTTTGTCCGTTGGTTCCTTCTCTTGGCCCATTCGATGTCGAGCTCTGCCGACGTAAGCTCCGACCGCGGCCTTTTGGGACCCTTCTTTTTCGTGATGAGGTGCGCGGCCACAGCCGAGTCGCCGGGATTCTTCGGCGTGCCGACCACGGGTGAGGGAGGGGAGGGGGCGCGGGAGGGTTTTGGGTAAAATGGAGGGAAAGTGGGCGCGGGAGGGTTTTTTGGATAAAATGGAGAGAAAGTGGGCGTGTGTGTCCCCGACGAACGGGCCAGAGAAGGACAAAGGCACGCGTCCCACCCGTCCACGCGTTGTACGTTTCAACACAATCCGTTTGCAACCTTAAAAAAAACACAATCCATTTGCTGCATTTTATGTCTGTTTACCCAAACATACGCGGCCGGATCATTTGGGTTTGGGCGTTGGAGTTGCCGTCACAGCGGGCGCGTCGTTTTCGGAAAGCCAGGGATGGCCAAACGGGACGCAGCTTTGGCTCGTGCTACTACACCACCCGGCGTCATCCATCCATAGATGCCAAAAGCCATCATTGGCCATACCGCTACGCCAGGCACAGCGCCATTGAAGGCCGGCCCCGTGAGAAAAGACGAGACCTCATCAGATTCGAAAGCCCGGATCCTACGCGCGTCCTGCCCTGCCGCCCACTGCTCCTCTCCTCTCCTCCCCCCTCCCATCCCATCACCTTTCGAGGGAGGGAGACGGCGACGTTGACGTGCCAGCAGTAGCACGCACGCACACGCCGCGACGGACGTACTCCTACTACTCCTACAACGTCTAGCCGCCCGCGTAGGCGCGCTATTCCGATCGCCCATCCCTCGCCACGCCACAAAAGCACCCGTTCGGCCATCGTTCGGTCGGTGGCCAAGCCGTTTTGGCCGGCTGGGCACCTGATTCCGACTGATTCAGTTCCATCAGATCGATCCCTCGCAAGCGAACAAGGGCAGGCCAGCTGGGCGAACCGGCCTCAGTGACGAAACATGGCTTGCGGCATAAACAATGGCGTGTGATCGATCCAGATCCGAGTTGAAGTGGTGGCCAGGCCACCGAGTCAGACGCCCATAATGTATGGCAAATCTGCAAGTAAACAAGAAACGACGCGAGATGCGTCGAGCGGCCCCAGGGAGCAGCGGCACATGCCGCCAACC
Organism: Triticum monococcum; assembly: GCA_034509565.1. Lineage (NCBI taxonomy): Eukaryota > Viridiplantae > Streptophyta > Magnoliopsida > Poales > Poaceae > Triticum > Triticum monococcum. Next base: position 134,063,673 of record CM067847.1, read on the forward strand.
GCCGGGCAGGTGAGGTTTGCATCTTAAACCATTCGCGACTCCATGAGATTCCGATTATCAGTGGCGGGCGGCGACAGGGCGGGCTCCGGGAGAAAACAACGGCCGGATGACAGGGAGATGACAGAGGAAAAATGAGGGGAGCAGATGGCAAGTGCCAGGTTGGGCTCCACAGGCAGGACATGTGACGCTAATTAACGGATTCGGGTTGCCTGCTCACTCCCCATGCTCCCACTTCATCTACGGTTGTCTTTTTTCCTCTTTTCTTTCTAATCTAATCATCTCCCTCCTGATTGTGTGTCTATGTATGTAAAGATCAAATCATTGGTAGGGCCTGGCCTCATGATGCCAATGGCAACTGACAAGGCCTCCCTGGGCACTCATTGCAGCAAAGGGGAACAGTGATGCCGGTGCTGTAGGCAAGAGCCATGTTATGTTAGTAGTGGCAACGATGAGGGGTGGCTATGGCAGTTGGCAAGCAGCATGATAGTTGTGGTAGTAGTAGGATGAAACAACAAAATTTGCTGATAATAGAGTTTCAACTCCTTGGGTAGTTCTCAGCATAATAAGGGCGAGACAAGGAATGTAACAAGAGATAATAATAATAATGGCCTACAAGGGGGAGGGTCTACAAAAACAACAATGTCTGGAGGGAGGCTACAAAGTACAAACAAAGGGGAGGCTTTCTTTTACCATAGTCATCTTCTAAGCACAAGTACATGGTAGCAGAGTGGAATTCACATTGCCATGGCCACTCCTCTGTCGGGATGGATGGAACAGAAGCGCTTACTGGACTCTTGAGTGCAATCAGCCCCTGCTCATCTGTGCTGCAATACTGGGATCGACGCGAGGCCGGAATCTGATTCCCTTGTCTTCAACTGCTCCCGGCATAGCAGATGCTGATCAAGATGATACATATGGAGTAAGGTACCCAAACTGCTTCAACAGCAAATGCCGCCTCATCATCAGAGCAATTGTGAATTCGTTGCGAGGCGTGAGCATTGCCGGTGCTCCTTCGGTCCAGTGAATAATAATACATTGTTGCGTCCTGTGAAATCATGAAACCCCTCCACAGGAAACTTCCGTCCACTGGCTCCAGTCGACTAGCTCTCACTCAGGAATAACAGAACAGGGATAACCAGCTCCAGTAAGACAAGAAAAGTTCTGCTTCAGATCACCACCAAACTCCCACAAAATAAGCGATGACTACAAAATTTTCACCAATGGCGGTGCATCACCCCTTGGCCCTGCTAGTGAGCGGTACAGGTACAACTTATCAACAGTCTCTGTTTCCACCTTATCCTCATTTTGCTCCTCCATTACTTCAACAACCAAGTTAGGCATCCGCTGAGCTACCTCTCTACAACCCCTCATGGTTAGCCTGCATGAATTCATCCACAGGAACCTCATGTTGTAGAAATAATCCAAACCACAAAGCAGTCCCCTATCACTGAATGGGCTATCTCTGACCTCAAGCTTCTGTAACCGAGTGCATCCCTCAAACAAAAACTGAAGCGACAGATCACTGTTCCCCGAGAAGGCAAGAGACAAAGTCTTTATTAGTTTGCCATATTGCCCAATGTATGCAAATGCCTTATCAGTGAGCAGGCCAGAGACAGAGAGCCTAGTAAGTTTCTTGCAGTTCTTCACTATTGCACCAAAGCCGTCATCCATGGGCTCCCCAGTAATACGATCAGGGCGGTGGCGACCCATGATGCAAAGACGGAATACCACAAGGTCAGGGCAGTTATTGGACATAGCTACGACCGCAGCATTTGTCATCCGCTGGCAAAAGTAAAGTATGGATTCAAGCTTTCGGCAACCTTCGGATATAGCCTGAAGCCCAACATCTGACACAGACCCATCAGAGTCTTCGGTGGCATCCAGCGGAAATACTCGCAGCTCACGAAGATCAGAGCATGTCTCAGCCACAGCCCTGAGGCCTTCATCACCCACAGTATCAAGAACCTAAACCAGATGCAGTTTAGTACAAATGAAAAGAAAAAAGTAACATGAATTAGACTACCATGGTAAAACAAATAAGAGCATGGACCTACCCAGAATGTCTGAAGTTTGTGGCATTGGCGAATGACTGGTGTCAGATCCTCAGCAGTTAGGCTCGCGAAGCTAACATTAAGGGAGGTGAGATTACCACACACTGGGTAGATTGCTGGAAGGTATTCAGGGTTGACCTCCTGAAACCCAGAGAGGCAGACTATAGACGTTGAGGCTGCAAAAGAGGGTGCGAGTTCAGACACCGACATGCCTCCAACTTGTGGAGCCTCAGGACGAAAGGCCCCAGTGCCAAGGTGTGTGAGCTGCGGAGCCCGTGCCATGAGACGGCGTAGCTGCTCCACCGAAACGTAGTGGTTCACACGCAGCCGGCGAAGAGAGGGTGAGCGTGCCACAAGGGCCTCCAGGGCCTCAAAGTTGAATGGGACAGCAACGCAGTCAAACATGAGGGATTCTAGGGATGTGTTTGACACTGGGAACTTGGAGATCCAGTCCACTGCTTCGTCCTCCTGATCCACATAGTCCTCGATCAGATCCAGAACCCTCAGGTGCCTACACAAGTATTAAGTACATCAGTCGATGAGATGCCACACTCGACTCCACTCCTTTATAAACTGAAGCAAAGCAAGAGAAACAAGCACATCTGGAGTCTGGAGACGTCCAAGTCTGGGAGCTGCTGAAGTAGATAAGCATTAAGCTACCCCCTCTTTCCAAATATGTAAGGCAGCCATCAAACTTTGAGCCTAACTTTGACCACGAATTTGAGTAAGAAAATATAAGTTGTATGCCCCGAATATTATACCACTAAACTTTCGGACACGAATCAAATGGTATACTTTCTGTGACATATAAATCATATTATGTTGGTCAAATAAGTGGACAAAGGTTAGGCTAAAAATTTGATGGGCTTTACATATTTGGAAGGAGGGAGTACAATTGGATCGCCACAAATGCAACGGAATACCAATTTGTCTATTGCAGACAGAGGGAGTTTGCTAACAAGGACCCATTAAAAGTTTCAGTTACTGCTAAATATATGAACTGCGATATTCCCTACACAGGATTTAATTTTCATTCGTCAACGGGCACTAACGAAATAAAGCCATTACTATGTTTTAACGCCTTGAGTCAGTGGAATAAACCACAAAATGTAAGCACCATTAGTACGAATACGTATCAAAGTACTTCGCACGTCAAGATATATTTTGAGTTCATTCATGGGGCCGTCAACCCAAAAAATATGCTGGGGAAATCTAGCAGCAAAACATTGGACAACAAGCTAAAGAATGGCACACCACACGTGCATAGAACTCTAGAGAACCCCGCGACCGCGAGAGCGAGAAGGCTGCAAAGATTCAACCCTCCGGCAGCTTTCAATTCCAATCGAGGTATCAACCCGAAGTCAACGGGAATGCGTCGACAGCAAGCTATGCAAGACAAAAAGGGAGTTTGGCTGGGACATAAGTACCGGCAACGCTCGGCGATGACGGCGAGGCCGAGGGTGCTGAAGCCGTCGCAGCAGACGAGGGAGAGCTCCTTGAAGCCCGGGAAGGAGCGCGCGACGAGGCCGAGGTCGTCGTCGGTGACGGTCATGCGCTTGAGGCAGATGCGCTCGAGGCACGGGTAGGCGGGGCCGAGCGCCTCGAGCCAGGGCTTGACGTTGGCGCCCCAGCCGTCGGGGAGGAGGCTGAAGTCGGCGAAGCGCGGCTTGCCCTTGAGCACGACGGCGGCGACGGCACGGAAGCGCTGGACGGCGCGGCGCGGGTCGACGGCGTAGCAGTTGCCGATGAAGAGCTCGCGGCGCGTCTGCGCCTCGGCCCGGTACCAGGAGCGGCAGACGAGCGAGGCGGCGTTGCGGTCGCGGGCCGCGGTGAGAAACTCCAGCACGCTCTCCAGCACGTTGTCCAGGACCTGGTCGGGCGGCGCGGAGGAGGAGGAGCGCGGGCCGCCGCCGTTGTCGCCGCCCCTCAGATCCGGCGTCCGTCTGCCGCCGGAGGAGGAGGAGGAGCCGGGGGAGGAGTCCTCGGACATGTGCGTCGGCGGCGAGTCCGCCTCCTCCGCCGCCCCGCTCATGCCGGAGGCGGGGGAGGAGGAGGGGGAGGGGGATGGGATCGGAGGCGGTGGTGGTGGCGGTGGTTGGGGGATTGGAGAGGGGTGGAGGTGGGGGTTGGGGCTGGGGCTGGGGGAAGTGCTCATGTGAGACTGGAAAAGGATTAAATAATGATTAGATCGGAGAGGCGAGGTGGACGGGGGACGGAGGGAGGAACCAATTTTAATTATTATTTTTCTCTTCCAGCAGAGTACTACACGTAGTAGAGTATTTCGGCAGAGGGTAACGCTACGGTTACCAAGTGTAGGCGTACCTTTGTGTACTTTCTAGGAGTATGTAGGAGTACCTTTGTGGCTTTTTTACAGTATACTGTACAAGAATAGTTTACTGTACCACTGGTTTATCCCCTCGAAAATTAACGTATGAGAGGGAGGGTGGCATATATTCTCACTGCCAAAATCTCACACTAAAACAAAAACTTATAAAACTCTAACATAAGATCCAAAAGCACATTCAGCGAGTGAAGTAGAATTCTCACCCGCAAAAGAAATACAAAGTATTAGAATTGGTTACAGTCCAGGAGCGGATGCAGATTGTGGTCTGCATCAACGACATCTGAGAAACGGAACGTGTGCAGGGTTCGGGGTTCGTGGATGACAGGTATGGTTTTCTTCTTCGGCGTCTTAGTCATGGCGGGGTGCCAGATCTGAAGTTCGATGGCGTGTCCGGAGTGTTGCCCCGGTCTAATTCGTTCAACGGTAAGGGCTTCACTTTGGTGAGCCACATTGGAGGTCCCCAAAGCTGCATATCAGCAATGGAGCCGTGTCGAGCTCGGGTGAGCAGAAGATCCGTCATTCTTTTCTTCGGTGGTTGTTGTGGTGGTGCTAGAGACAGATGACGGACGTTGGTGTCAAGCTCGGAGATGTTCTACTATCTTTTCAGTTTTGTTATGTTGATCCTTATGTAACTTGTATTTTGATCCTTATGATATAAACGAGACATGTATTACCATGCAAAGAAAATTGGTTACAGTCTTCCACATTTTTTTCCTTTGAGAAATATATTCCACAGCTGATCTACGAAGGGTTGGGAGCCCGCTTTTCTATCGTTTTCCAGAAGAGTTTACTGTATGCAGAAGAGTTTACTGTATGACAGATTTTATCTAAAAATAATAGTTTTGCGAAAAAGATTCAAATCCTTTATAAAGGTTCACTGAAAATACAAAGCACCTCAAACAAAATAAAGAACTAGCCATCGTCATCGCTTTCTTATTAGAGGCGTCCTGACCTTGTCGATGACAGCAAGGGAATCGTGTCACTAAGGACCAGCGGCCTGAAACTGCAGTCATCGCCATTGAAGCCTCGAATTGATGTGTAGCATCTGACACCGTATCTCAAGGAGGATCGGATCCCGAAAGACGAAGTCAGAGAAGAATGGGCGTCGCCATCCACCAAACGCAGCACCTGCAAGGATTGAAAACCCTAATCTAAACTACTAATGAAAGTGGAGGCACCAGAATCCCCCTACCCGCCGGTCGTCGAAGCGAGGGGAGGCGGTGAATCCATGAACTCATCAACGAAGGCTGAAGGGGAGAGCTTGCACTGACTGGAGGATAGGTGAGGAAACGATTTCGCTTTTATTTACCTCGAAACTTAACGTGGGAGAGGGAGGGTGGTATATGTTCTCACTGCCGAAATCCCAGCCAAAAAAAATAATAAAAAGCTATTATAAACGTAATATTGGATCCAAAGCACATTCACCAAGCGCTGAAGAATTGGCTACCCCGCAAAAAAGAAGGAAGAAGAATTGGCTACAGTCAATTAGATTCCACATTTTTCTTTTCCTTTGAGAAATATTCCACAGCTGGTCTACGGAGGGGAGGGAGGGAGCCCGCTTTCCTGTCCTTTTCCCGGCCTGCGTGTCTGGGCTGGAAGATCCACTGGACGGCGAGGGGGGGAAAGCGGGGCACCTGCCGCGCCTTTTCTCGGCCGCACCCTTTTGGCTCCGCCCTCCCTCCGCGCACGGGACGAGCCACCGCGGGACCACCTCGCATCCCCCCACGGCCGCGGGCGGACAGCGGCGCCGCGCTGGCTGTACGGTACGGCTGCCGGGACGGATGCTGGACCTGGACGGCCAGGGGCGTCGCGTACGTCTCGCGGTACGTGGGTGCGTGCGTGGCACTGCTGGTGCCTGACCGTGCCGAGCGGTGACCACCGCGCGTGTGGTTTCCCGTTGCAAAGGCCCGGATCGTTCTTTCCATGGGCTGCGCCGCGATCAATGCTACACGCACGCACGCGGCGCGGCCCGAGCTATGCAGCGGCGCCAGCGCGACGGTGGCCGGTGCGGTGCGGTGCGGTGCGAGATCGGGGACGGCGCTGATTCCAGACCTCGCTTCCTCAGGATAGCTAGCGGATAGGCTGCCTGCCTGCCCCGCACCACCGCGCTGGCGCCGGTGTGGCATGCCGTCGAGGAAATCAGAGCGAATGGCGGAATTGGAAAAAGACGAGCCTCTTCTTTTCTACTCCAGCTTTGAGAGTGCTTTTTTTGAGTAGATAAACATGATCTGTTTTCACTCGCTACAGGTCCGCCGTGGCACCTAGCACCGTTTAAGGGCATGTACGGTGATTGATAAGATAGTCCTATCTTAAGTTTTGCATGTAAATTAAAGATGATAAAAAACATGTCTACAATGAGTTATCTCTTAGCCTTATCTTCAATAATTAGTTATTATTAAAAACATATTGAGACAATTTGTGCTAAGAGATCATCTCTTGTCTTCTCTTAAATAAGATAAGGCAAGTCTTCTTTTATGATTTCTCTCTCCTCCACCTCATCATTTATCCTACGTAGCATTGTTAAGATAGAACCATTGTACATGCTCTAACCCCTCCGTTCACGGTTAATGAAGAGGTTAAAACAAACGTTGAATGAAAAAGTACTCCTCCGTTCACGGTTTAGTACTACTACAACTTTTTAGTAAATCAGCAACAATTAAATATGAATCGAAGGGAGTAATCTTTTTGTGAACCGAATGTACATGGACGGATTTTGTTGTGTTTGTTCATTCATTTTAGTATATATCTAGTATGTATTCAAATATCCGAACATCTTATATTTATCAGTGAAGGGGGTAATAGTGAACCGTTGTTTGTTCTATTCGTTGATGTGGGTATTTATAGTTTTGTACCCTCCCAAAGGCTGTGTAACAATAGATGTATGGTAGGATATATTAACTAGGTTATTATATACTCCCTCCATCACGAATACATGGTGTTTTGGATATTTCAGTATGAACTGCAAATGCATTGAAAATGAGTGAACAAACACATTGAATAAAATATGGGAAACGTTTGTATACGGCGCACCGGTCGAGCGTTCGGCCGGTCGCGTGCCGCACGTCGGATCATTTAATATCGTACGTCTCCTAGCACCCTACGCTAAACACATGTCCAGTGGGCCACACGCACATCATTCTCTATCCAGTACGATCTGGAGAGTTCCCATGCCTCGTTTCCCAACCGTGGCTCTTATCCTCTCCCCAGTCCTCACCTTCCCTTGCGATAGATCGGGCCGGCTGCCATTGTCAGTGCACGAGCCGCTGCAAACTCCCCTCTTCCAGCCCCATCCTTTCTCCTCTGCCTTCATGCCGGACCGCGCCTCCGCGAAACTTTTTGTTGCAAAACACCGTCTGGTCCTGCAAGCCGTCAGGGGGCGGGGGCAACCGGGTGCTGGAGCTAGGACCGGTGCCGCTTGGTGTTTGGACCGACGCTACACGGCGCTGGGACGACGGCCACAAGATTGGAGACGATGGCTACCAGTGGTACAACCAGCACCCACTGGTGCTGGAGACGGTGGCACAAGTGCTGGAGAGCCGCTGCGGCCGGGGTCAGGGCGTTTGAAACCACGACAGCAAGTGTGGGAGATCCGGCGAGGTTCTTTTTTGCTGGAAGCTGCCCCAAATTTTGCTACCATTGTCTTCTTTTTTTGCTGGAGCCGGTCAATATTTTTGCTACCATGGTACCAATTTGCTACTATCATGTTCGACTTTTGCTGGAACCAGCCCAAATTTTTGCTACCATGTTTGTTTGAGTAGAACCAGAGTACCAATTTTGCTACCACCGTTTCGAGTTTTGCTACTATCAGCATGGTCAATTGCTACATCCTTTTTTCATGACCTGCCGAGACCCACGACCATGTGTTTTCGCTGCATTGCTACTACGGTGTTCAAAATTGATACATTTGTTGACAGTTTTTGCTACTACGGTCTTCAGGATTGATACATATCTTGACAGTTTTTGCTACTACGGTGTTCAAGATTGATTCATATGTTGACAGTTTTTGCTACTACCATGTATGAACAAGGGAAGGCCATGGAAATGCTGCCATGACCATCGGTATTTTTTTGTTGCGTTTGACGGCCGCGAGCGTCGGCGGTGAGATTCAACAGCGAGCGTCGGGGGCGAGATGACCGGGGAGGGTAGGAATTCGCTCCGCGGGACGCGGCGGCGAGAGGGCGGCCGCCATGTTTTTCTCAGAGGAGGGTGTGCGAGGGGTGAGGCGCGAGGGGAACGAAAAGATCGAACGGTTAGACGCGGAGGGATCGAAGGGCTACGCGGCGACTGGCCGAAATATTGGGCTGGTTGACCCGCGCCTAGTACTCGCCATGTTGCAACCGGTGCAACATTTTGCTGGAACCAGCTTGTCCGGGAGCTACGACGAGTCTACCAGGATTGCCGTGATATTTGGTGTAACCGGCATGGAGATTTGCTGGAAACGGCGTCTCGAATTGCTGGAACCGGCAACCATGTTTACTGAAATCATTGTCGCAAGCATGGCGTTTTACCGCAACCAGCCACGTCGTTTGTTGGAACCAGCTTCAGAATTGCTGGAACGGGCTTTTGTTCTTTTTTCGACGGTAGCCATGGCTACCACCGGGGCCACGATGTTTTTTTGCTGCAACCACATATCACAAAGCTGCAAGCACTATTGGATTTAGCTACAACCAACGAAACTTTTTGCTACATCCATCCAAGGCAGAGCTACGACCCGTGACGCCGGCGGTGTCGTCTTTGCTGCAACCGTTTTTGGTTTTTGCTACGACCAACAATTTTTTTGCTACATCCATCCACGGCAAAGCTGTGACGCGCGACGTCGGCAGTGACATTTTTGCTGCGCCCGTCATCTGGCTTTGCTACAACTGATGAAACGTTTTGCTACATCCTTTCATGGTTTACTGGTGGCCAATGTTTGCGTAACCCTATGCGGCGAGCTCGACGAGCGGCGCACCCGGAGTCCCGGATGCTGCAAACAATGAGCGTCAATGGCAAGGAGTTGCAACCGGACAGCTGGGGAAATTGCATGCGGTTTTGACGACAAAGCTGCAACGAAATCGACGATCAGGGAAGGTTTCTTCGGCCAGAGACGGAGAGCAGTGTTGCGAGGCGGCAAGGTGTGAGCAGCTGGCGGCCGTTGCCCTCGCCGGAGCCGCGCTCGGCAGAGCTGCGCACATGGACAAGGCCGCGTAGTTCAGAGACGGGGTGCGAGCGCCCGTGGCTGTTGACCTGTAGAATAGACGAAGTCGCTGTTATATAGCGATCAGATGACTTGGACGGATTCCATCGGGTGGCTATCTAACGGCCATCAGCGCTCTAATCTAAAGGTTTAAAACGGACCGGCCGAATCTTTCCGCCAGGGCGCCGGCGCCTAGCGGTGGCCATAAAATATATACACCCGATTCAGGAAGAAAAGTTAAAACATCTTACATTTGTGAACGGATGGAGTAGTTTTAATGAGTTTATTTAAAATATTTATATGTAACATTTTGTTGTTTTTGGAGTGTAGAGTTGCCAGATTTAAATGTTGTTGAAACGTATATACAAATTGAATTTTAATTTTGATATGCTAGTTTTCTAGCCCAGTTAAAGCAATGTTGCTGAACTCATCCTTTGGGAAGTTACAAAATATGTTTTTTGTGTGACGTGTTAATCTAACCATTATTACGTTTTTTCATATATATTTTTCTCTAATACGATTTTTCATGAAAAGACATCATTTCATGAAGATATCAAGGGATGTGTTGTTTTCACAAAGGGGCGCCTTTTCACCAACGGATGAGTCTTCCCCGTAGAGACATCTTTTCATCATCTCTTTATCAAGGGGCGTGACAGTTTGTAGGTTGAACCGCCAGCGGTTAATGAACTTGATTGATTCGTGATATAATCTTAAAATTGTTCTTTTTTGGGTGACATGGCTTGACGGGAATGTTGCACTAGGATTTAGTTTTAGAATACAGAGGCATGACAGGAGAGGCGTGAGTAAGCAACCGCGAGTGGTTAGTACATGCATGAATCATCCTAAATAGTAATTCTCAACACCCCTCCTAATCACCGTCCATCCTTATTATCATACAGTTTCTCATTCAAAGTCTCTTTCGAAAAACATGTGAAAAATATGAGGAGATATACATAATATGTGTTTCTCCGTTCGTCGTAGCAAATAAATTTGTCTTGCTCTTCAATACGGTGAGGTTGGATGTCTTGAGATTTGAGTTACCTTGGTGCAATCTCTCAAGAGCACCCCCAAGCTCCCTTTGTGGTATCGTAGAGTTGATGCGAATGTGATTGTAGATGACCCGATCAACACTCTTAGTAATCATATACAAAGCAAGAAAGTTAAATTGCCTAGCCCTCGTTTCTAGGGAGTTGATTAGAACGATCCACAGGGGAGTAACCACCCATGATTATTTCCCAAAGCCCATAATTGGCACCATAAAGATGATAACTCATCAAGACTTCCCAATGACCATAATTCTTAGAAGCAAGAATAGGTGGAGGGCTATATTAATAACATGAGTGTCTTGTGGAAGTACATGGTAGAGATGCCTTAGTTGAGCGTAGGCTTCCTTATCAATCTCATTACAGACAGTGTTCGACGCGGTGGTCGACTTGATGTCCTTTGCTCAAGTACAACAAGCTTCCTTTCTAACTCCAAAATTTTCAACTCGAGTTCGACATTCTCTTCGAGCATCTTTGCTCTCTATAGAGGTGAAGTTAAACAACAAGAGAGAGAGATCTTGCGCTGATACCAATTGAAGGATCAAAGATGTCATAAATATCAACTAGAAGGGGGGGGGGTAAATAGGTGACTACGAGATTAAATTCTTTTCTTAGTTGCTTTTGGAGACTAACATGAAAATATAAGTTCACTAGAAATGCAACTAGGTAATACAACCCTATATGATGTGTTACAACAAGCTAGCAGGGTACACAAAAGGCAATACACAAGCAAGTAATAACAACAAATAAAGTTAGGGTTAAGAGACAACCGAAAGTGGTGAAGACAGTGATATAATCTGAAGTTCACACACTTGGAGGTGTGCTAATCTCCGTCGGGAAGGTGGGAACAAAGAATTCCCCCACACCAATGAATGTCTCACCTTCTTCTCCGAGAACCTCAAACAACGAATCTTTAAGTTACCTTCCACCAGGGGGTAGCTCTTGGGGTGAGCTCCAAACCCTTATAAACGAGCACGAGGCACAATCACACAACTTGGATGCTCCCGGAAAACAACAACAACCGTCTAGCGTTCCATACAATCCCAAGTGTAACAAGATTTGTTGGATCTCGCTAGGAAGTTAGAGATAGAGAGACGGGTAGGGGAGTAACTGTGAGAGAGAGACAGTTCCACGGGGTTGTGTAGCATCCTAATCCATTCTCCAACGTTGAAGGAAGCAGGATGTAGCGCTGGTCGGCCGCGCGCATCAGGCACGTGCCTTCTCATCCTCCTATCGATAGGAATAAGATGACCATGGCCCTCCGGGACGAGCTGGGCCAGGCCATGTATAGGATAAATGTTTCCTACCACCAGTGGTAGTTACCCTCATGTTAGTTTTTGTATGTTGTATGTAGTATCTATTGGGGAACGTAGTAATTTCAAAAAAAATTCCTACGCACACGCAAGATCATGGTGATGCACAACAACGAGAGGGGAGAGTGTTGTCTACGTACCCTCGTAGACCGGAGGCGGAAGCGTTATAACAACGGGTTGATGTAGTCGTACGTCTTCACGGCCCGACCGATCAAGCACCGAAACTACGACACCTCCGAGTTTTTGCACACGTTCAGCTCGATGACGATCCCCGGACTCCGATCCAGCAAAGTGTCGGGGATGAGTTCCGTCAGCACGATGGCGTGGTGACGATCTTGATGTTCTACCGTCGCAGGGCTTCGCCTAAGCACCGCTACAATATTATTGAGGATTATGGTGGAGGGGGGCACCGCACACGGCTAAGAGATCAATGATCAATTGTTGTGTCTCTGGGGTGCCCCCTGCCCCCGTATATAAAGGAGTGGAGGAGGGGGCCGACCAAGGAGGGTGGCGTGCCCAAGGGGGGGAGTCCAACTCCCACCGGGAGTAGGACTTCCCCTTTTCCTATTAGGAGTAGGAGAGGGAAGGAAGAGGAAGGAGGGAGGAAGGAAAAGGGGGGGCCGGCCCCCTTCCCGATTCGGATTGGGCTTGGGGGGGGGGCCCTGAAGGAAATATGCCCTAGAGGCAATAATAAAGTTATTATTTATTTCCTTATATCATGATAAATGTTTATTATTCATGCTAGAATTGTATTAACCGGAAACATAATACATGTGTGAATACATAGACAAACTTAGTGTCACTAGTATGCCTCTACTTGACTAGCTCGTTAATCAAAGATGGTTATGTTTCCTAACCATGAACAAGGTGTTGTTATTTGATTAACGAGGTCACATCATTAGTTGAATGATCTGATTGACATGACCCATTTCATTAGCTTAGCACCCGATCGTTTAGTATGTTGCTATTGCTTTCTTCGTGACTTATACATGTTCCTATGACTATGAGATTATGCAACTCCCGTTTACCGGAGGAACACTTTGTCTGCTACCAAACGTCACAACATAACTGGGTGATTATAAAGGAGCTCTACAGGTGTCTCCAAAGGTAGATGTTGGGTTGGCGTATTTTGAGATTAGGATTTGTCACTCCGATTGTCGGAGAGGTATCTCTGGGCCCTCTCGGTAATGCACATCATATAAGACTTGCAAGCATTGTGACTAATGAGTTAATTGCGAGATGATGTATTACGAAACGAGTAAAGAGACTTGCCAGTAACAAGATTGAACTAGGTATTGGATACCGACGATCGAATCTCGGACAAGTAACATACCGATGACAAAGGGAACAACGTATGTTGTTATGCGGTCTGACCAATAAAGATCTTCGTAGAATATGTAGGAGCCAATATGGGCATCCAGGTCCCGCTATTGGTTATTGACCGGAGATCTGTCTCAGTCATGTCTACATTGTTCTCGAACTGTAGGGTCCGCACGCTTAACGTTACGATGACAGTTATTATGAGTTTATGCATTTTGATGTACCGAAGTTAGTTCGGAGACCCGGATGTGATCACGGACATGACGAAGAGTCTCGAAATGGTCGAGACATAAAGATTGATATATTGGATGACTATATTCGGACACCGGAAGGGTTCCGGAAGAGTATCGGATAAAACCGGGGCACCGGGGGGTTACCGGAACCCCCCGGGGGGTTAATGGGCCTTATGGGCCTAAAGTTGAGAAGTGGGAGGGGCTGCCAGGGCAGGCCGTGCGCCCCCTCTCCCCCTGGTCCAAATTGGACTAGGAGGGAGGGGCGGCGCCCCCCTCTTTCCCTCTCTTCTCCACCAATCCTACTTGGACTAGGAAAAGGGGGGGAGTCCTACTCCCGGTAGGAGTAGGACTCCTCCTGCGCCACCATAGGGCCGGCCGAACCCCTCCCCCTTGGATCCTTTATATCGGGGGCAGGGGGGTACCTCTAGACACACAAGTTGATCCACGTGATCGTTCCTTAGCCGTGTGCGGTGCCACCTGCCACCATATTCCACCTAGATCATATCGTTGTAGTGCTTAGGCGAAGCCCTGCGTCGGTAGAACATCAAGATCGTCACCACGCCGTTGTGCTGACGGAACTCCTCCCTGAAGCTTTGCTAGATCGGAGCCCGGGGATCGTCATCGAGTTGTACGTGTGCTAAGAACTCGGAGGTGCCGGAGTAACGGTGCTGGGATCGGTCGGATCGGGAAGAAGACGTACGACTACTTCCTCTACGTTGTGTCAACGCTTCCGTTGCGATCTACAAGGGCACGTAGATCACACTCTCCTCTCATTGCTGTGCATCACCATGATCTTGCGTGTGCGTAGGAATTTTTTTTAAAATTACTACGTTCCCCAACAGTGGCATCCGAGCCTAGGTTTTATGGTTTGATCTTATTTGCACGAGTAGAACACAAGCGAGTTGTGGACGATATAAGTCATACTGCTTACCAGCATGTCATGCTTTGGTTCAGCGGTATTGTTGGACGAGACGACCCGGACCAACATTACGCGTACGCTTACGCAAGACCGGTTCCCCCGACGTGCTTTGCACACAGGTGGCTTGCGGGCGACTGTCTCTCCAACTTTAGTTGAACCGAGTGTGGCTACGCCCGGTCCTTGCGAAGGTTAAAACGGAGTCTATTTGACAAACTATCGTTGTGGTTTTGATGCGTATGTGAGATTGGTTCTTGCTTAAGCCCGTAGCAGCCACGTAAAAACTTGCAACAACAAAGTAGAGGACGTCTAACTTGTTTTTGCAGGGCATGTTGTGATGTGATATGGTCAAGACATGATGCTAAATTTTATTGTATGAGATGATCATGTTTTGTAACCGAGTTATCGGCAACTGGCAGGAGCCATATGGTTGTCGCTTTATTGTATGCAATGCAATCGCGATGTAATGCTTTACTTTATCACTAAGCGGTAGCGATAGTCGTGGAAGCATAAGATTGGCGAGACGACAACGATGCTACGATGGAGATCAAGGTGTCGCGCCGGTGACGATGGTGATCATGACGGTGCTTCGGAGATGGAGATCACAAGCACAAGATGATGATGGCCATATCATATCACTTATATTGATTGCATGTGATGTTTATCTTTTATGCATCTTATCTTGCTTTGATTGATGGTAGCATTATAAGATGATCTCTCACTAAATTATCAAGAAGTGTTCTCCCTGAGTATGCACCGTTGCGAAAGTTCTTCGTGCTGAGACACCACGTGATGATCGGGTGTGATAGGCTCTACGTTCAAATACAACGGGTGCAAAACAGTTGCACACGCGGAATACTCAGGTTATACTTGACGAGCCAAGCATATACAGATATGGCCTCAGAACAAGGAGACCGAAAGGTCGAGCGCGAATCATATAGTAGATATGATCAACATAATGATGTTCACCGATGAAACTACTCCATCTCACGTGATGATCGGACATGGTTTAGTTGATTTGGATCACGTAATCACTTAGAGGATTAGAGGGATGTCTATCTAAGTGGGAGTTCTTAAGTAATATGATTAATTGAACTTAAATTTATCATGAACTTAGTACCTGATAGTATCTTGCTTGTTTATGTTGATTGTAGATAGATGGCTCGTGCTGTTGTTCCGTTGAATTTTAATGCATTCCTTGAGGAAGCAAAGTTGAAAGATGATGGTAGCAATTACACGGACTGGGTCCGTAACTTGAGGATTATCCTCATTGCTGCACAGAAGAATTACGTCCTGGAAGCACCGCTGGGTGCCAGGCCTGCTGCTGGAGCAACACCAGATGTTATGAACGTCTGGCAGATCAAAGGTGATGACTACTCGATAGTTCAGTGTGCCATGCTTTACGGCTTAGAATCGGGACTTCAACGACGTTTTGAACGTCATGGAGCATATGAGATGTTCCAGGAGTTGAAGTTAATATTTCAAGCAAATGCCCGGATTGAGAGATATGAAGTCTCCAATAAGTTCTATAGCCGCAAGATGGAGGACAACAGTTATGTCAGTGAGCATATACTCAAAATGTCTGGGTATAATAATCACTTGATTCAATTGGGAGTTAATCTTTCAGATGATTGCGTCATTGACAGAATTCTCCAATCACTGCCACCAAGCTACAAGAGCTTCGTGATGAACTATAATATGCAAGGGATGAACAAGACTATTCCCGAGCTCTTCGCAATGCTGAAAGCTGCGGAGGTAGAAATCAAAAAGGAGCATCAAGTGTTGATGGTCAACAAGACCACTAGTTTCAAGAAAAAGGGCAAAGGGAAGAAGAAGGGGAACTTCAAGAAGAACGGCAAGCAAGTTGCCGCTCAAGAGAAGAAACCCAAGTCTGGACCTAAGCCTGAAACTGAGTGCTTCTACTGCAAGCAGACTGGTCACTGGAAGAAGAACTGCCCCAAGTATTTGGCGGATAAGAAGGATGGCAAGGTGAACAAAGGTATATGTGATATACATGTTATTGATGTGTACCTTACTAATGCTCGCAGTAGCACCTGGCTATTTGATACTGGTTCTGTTGCTAATATTTGCAACTCGAAACAGGGACTACGGATTAAGCGATGATTGGCTAAGGACGAGGTGACGATGCGCGTGGGAAACGGTTCCAAAGTCGATGTGATCGCAGTCGGCACGCTACTTCTACATCTACCTTCGGGATTAATATTAGACCTAAATAATTGTTATTTGGTGCCAGCGTTAAGCATGAACATTATATCTGGATCTTGTTTAATGCGAGACGGTTATTCATTTAGATTAGAGAATAATGGTTGTTCTATTTATATGAGTAATATCTTTTATGGTCATGCACCCTTGAAGAGTGGTCTATTCTTGTTGAATCTCGATAGTAGTGATACACATATTCATAATGTAGAAGCCAAAAGATGCAGAGTTGATAATGATAGTGCAACATATTTGTGGCACTGCCTTTTAGGTCATATCGGTGTAAAGCGCATGAAGAAACTCCATACTGATGGACTTTTGGAACCACTTGATTATGAATCACTTGGTACTTGCGAACCGTGCCTCATGGGCAAGATGACTAAAACACCGTTCTTCGGTACTATGGAGAGAGCAACAGATTTGTTGGAAATCATACATACAGATGTATGCGGTCCGATGAATATTGAGGCTCGTGGCGGATATCGTTATTTTCTCACCTTCACAGATGATTTAAGCAGATATGGGTATATCTACTTAATGAAACATAAGTCTGAAACATTCGAAAAGTTCAAAGAATTTCAGAGTGAAGTAGAAAATCATCGTAACAAGAAAATAAAGTTTCTACGATCTGATCATGGAGGAGAATATTTGAGTTACGAGTTTGGTGTACATTTGAAAATTTGTGGAATAGTTTCGCAACTCACACCACCCGGAACACCACAGCATAATGGTGTCCGAACGTCGTAATCGTACTTTACTAGATATGGTGCGATCTATGATGTCTCTTACTGATTTACCGCTATCGTTTTGGGGATACGCTCTAGAGACGGCCGCATTCACGTTAAATAGGGCACCATCAAAATCCGTTGAGACGATGCCTTATGAACTGTGGTTTGGCAAGAAACCAAAGTTGTCGTTTCTGAAAGTTTGGGGCTGTGATGCTTATGTGAAAAAGCTTCAACCTGATAAGCTCGAACCCAAATCGGAGAAATGTGTCTTCATAGGATATCCAAAGGAAACTATTGGATACACCTTCTATCACAGATCCGAAGGCAAGACTTTTGTTGCTAAATTCGGAAACTTTCTTGAGAAGGAGTTTCTCTCGAAAGAAGTGAGTGGGAGGAAAGTAGAACTTGACGAGGTAACTGTACCTGCTCCCTTGTTGGAAAGTAGTACATCACAGAAAACTGTTTCTGCGACACCTACACCAATAAGTGAGGAAGCTAATGATGATGATCATGAAACTTTAGGTCAAGATACTACTGAACCTCGTAGATCAATCAGAGTGCGATCCGCACCAGAGTGGTACGGTAATCCTTTTCTGGAAGTCATGCTACTAGATCATGATGAACCTACGAACTATGAAGAAGCGATGGTGAGCCCAGATTCCGCAAAATGGCTTGAAGCCATGAAATCTGAGATGGGATCCATGTATGAGAACAAAGTATGGACTTTGGTTGACTTGCCCGACGATCGGCAAGCAATTGAGAATAAATGGATCTTCAAGAAAAAGACTGACGCTGACGGTAATGTTACTGTCTATAAAGCTCGACTTGTCGCGAAAGGTTTTCGACAAGTTCAAGGGGTTGACTACGATGAGACCTTCTCACCCGTAGCGATGCTTAAGTCTGTCCGAATCATGTTAGCAATTGCCGCGTTTTATGATTATGAAATTTGGCAAATGGATGTCAAAACTGCATTCCTGAATGGATTTCTGGAAGAAGAGTTGTATATGATGCAACCGGAAGGTTTTGTCAATCCAAAGGGAGCTAACAAAGTGTGCAAGCTCCAGCGATCCATTTATGGACTGGTGCAAGCCTCTCGGAGTTGGAATAAACGCTTTGATAGTGTGATCAAAGCATTTGGTTTTATACAGACTTTCGGAGAAGCCTGTATTTACAAGAAAGTGAGTGGGAGCTCTGTAGCATTTCTGATATTATATGTGGATGACATATTGCTGATTGAAAATGATATAGAATTTCTGGATAGCATAAAGGGATACTTGAATAAGAGTTTTTCGATGAAAGACCTCGATGAAGCTGCTTACATATTAGGCATAAAGATCTATAGAGATAGATCAAGACGCTTCATTGGAGTTTCACAAAGCACATACCTTGACAAGATTTTGAAAAAGTTCAAAATGGATCAAGCAAAGAAAGGGTTCTTGCATGTGTTACAAGGTGTGAAGTTGAGTCAGACTCAATGCCCGACCACTGCAGAAGATAGAGAGAAAATGAAATATGTTCCCTATGCTTCAGCCATAGGCTCTATCATGTATGCAATGCTGTGTACCAGACCTGATGTGTGCCTTGCTATAAGTTTAGCAGGGAGGTACCAAAGTAATCCAGGAGTGGATCACTGGATAGCGGTCAAGAACATCCTGAAATACCTGAAAAGGACTAAGGATATGTTTCTCGTATATGGAGGTGACAAAGAGCTCATCGTAAAAGGTTACGTTGATGCAAGCTTTGACACTGATCCGGACGATTCTAAATCGCAAACCGGATACGTGTTTATATTAAACGGTGGAGTTGTCAGTTGGTGCAGTTCTAAAGAAAGCGTCGTAGCGGGATCTACATGTGAAGCGGAATACATAGCTGCTTCAGAAGTAACGAATGAAGGAGTCTGGATGAAGGAGTTCATATCCGATCTAGGTGTCATACCTAGTGCATCGGGTCCAATGAAAATCTTTTGTGACAATACTGGTGCAATTGCCTTGGCAAAGGAATCCAGATTTCACAAGAGGACCAAGCACATCAAGAGACGCTTCAATTCCATCCGGGATCTAGTCCAGGTGGGAGACATAGAGATTTGCAAGATACATACGGATTTGAATGTTGCAGACCCGTTGACTAAACCTCTTCCACGAGCAAAACATGATCAGCACCAAGGCTCCATGGGTGTTAGAATCATTACTGTGTAATCTAGATTATTGACTCTAGTGCAAGTGGGAGACTGAAGGAAATATGCCCTAGAGGCAATAATAAAGTTATTATTTATTTCCTTATATCATGATAAATGTTTATTATTCATGCTAGAATTGTATTAACCGGAAACATAATGCATGTGTGAATACATAGACAAACTTAGTGTCACTAGTATGCCTCTACTTGACTAGCTCGTTAATCAAAGATGGTTATGTTTCCTAACCATGAACAAGGTGTTGTTATTTGATTAACGAGGTCACATCATTATTTGAATGATCTGATTGACATGACCCATTTCATTAGCTTAGCACCCGATCGTTTAGTATGTTGCTATTGCTTTCTTCATGACTTATACATGTTCCCATGACTATGAGATTATGCAACTCCCGTTTACCGGAGGAACACTTTGTGTGCTACCAAATGTCACAACATAACTGGGTGATTATAAAGGAGCTCTACAGGTGTCTCCAAAGGTAGATGTTGGGTTGGCATATTTCGAGATTAGGATTTGTCACTCCGATTGTCGGAGAGGTATCTCTGGGCCCTCTCAGTAATGCACATCATATAAGCCTTGCAAGCATTGTGACTAATGATTTAGTTGCGAGATGATGTATTACGGAACGAGTAAAGAGACTTGCCGGTAACGAGATTGAGAACTAGGTATTGGATACCAACGATCGAATCTCGGGCAAGTAATATACCGATGACAAAGGGAACAACGTATGTTGTTATGCGGTCTGACCGATAAAGATCTTCGTAGAATATGTAGGAGCCAATATGGGCATCCAGGTCCCGCTATTGGTTATTGACCGGAGATCTGTCTCAGTCATGTCTACATTGTTCTCGAACCGTAGGGTCCGCACGCTTAACGTTACGATGACAGTTATTATGAGTTTATGCATTTTGATGTACCGAAGTTAGTTCGGAGTCCCGGATGTGTTCACGGACAAGATGAGGAGTCTCGAAATGGTCGAGACATAAAGATTGATATATTGGATGACTATATTCGGACACCGGAAGGGTTCCGGAAGAGTATCGGATAAAACCGGAGCACCGGGGGGTTACCGGAACCCCCCGGGGGGTTAATGGGCCTTATGGGCCTAAAGTGGAGAAGTGGGAGGGGCTGCCAGGGCAGGCCGCGCGCCCCTTCTCCCCCTGGTCCGAATTGGACTAGGAGGGAGGGGCGGCGCCCCCCTCTTTCCCTCTCTTCTCCACCAATCCTACTTGGACTAGGAAAAGGGGGGGGAGTCCTACTCCCGGTAGGAGTAGGACTCCTCCTGCGCCACCATAGGGCCGGCCGAACCCCTCCCCCTTGGATCCTTTATATATGGGGGCAGGGGGGCACCTCTAGACACACAAGTTGATCCACGTGATCGTTCCTTAGCCGTGTGTGGTGCCCCCTGCCACCATATTCGACCTCGATCATATCGTTGTAGTGCTTAGGCGAAGCCCTGCGTCGGTAGAACATCAAGATCGTCACCACGCCGTCATGCTGACGGAACTCCTCCCCGAAGCTTTGCTGGATCGGAGCCCGGGGATCGTCATCGAGCTGTACGTGTGCTAACAACTCAGAGGTGCCGGAGTAACGGTGCTGGGATCGGTCGGATCGGGAAGAAGACGTACGACTACTTCCTCTACGTTGTGTCAACGCTTCTGTTGCGATCTACAAGGGTACGTAGATCACACTCTCCTCTCATTGCTGTGCATCACCATGATCTTGCGTGTGCGTAGGATTTTTTTTTTGAAATTACTACATTCCCCAACACCCCCTCCCTTGCTCCTTTCCCCTCCTTTCCACGAAGACCCAATAAGGCCCATATACCTCCCAGGGGGTTCCGGTAACCTCCCGGTGATCCGGTATTGTCCCAATCTCACCCGGAACCTTTCCGGTGTCCAAATATAGTCGTCCAATATATGGATCTTTATGTATCGACCATTTCAAGACTCCTCGTCAAGTCCGTGATCACATCCGGGACTCCGAACAACCTTCGGTACATCAAAATATATAAACTCATAATGAAACTGTCATCATAACGTTAAGCGTGCGGACCCTACGGGTTCGAGAACAATGTAGACATGACCGAGACACGTCTCCGGTCAATAACCAATAGCGGAACCTGGATGCTCATATTGGCTCCTACATATTCTATGAAGATCTTTATCGGTCAGACCGCATAACAACATACGTTGTTCCCTTTGTCATCGGTATGTTACTTGCCCGAGATTCGATCGTCGGTATCTCAATACCTAGTTCAATCTCGTTACCGGCAAGTCTCTTTACTCGTTCTGTAATACATCAACTTGCAACTAACTTATTAGTTGCATTGCTTGCAAAGCTTAAGTGATGTGCATTGCCGAGAGGGCCCAGAGATACCTCTCTAACAATCGGAGTGACAAATCCTAATCTCGAAATACGCCAACCCAACATGTACCTTTGGAGACACCTGTAGAGCACCTTTATAATCACCCAGTTACGTTGTGACGTTTGGTAGCACACAAAAGTGTTCCTCCTGTAAACGGGAGTTGCATAATTTCATAGTCATAGGAACATGTATAAGTCATGAAGAAAGCAATAGAAACATACTAAACGATCGGGTGCTAAGCCAATGGAATGGGTCATGTCAATCACATCATTCTCCTAATGATGTGATCCCGTTAATCAAATGACAACTCATGTCTATGGTTAGGAAACATAACCATCTTTGATTAACGAGCTAGTCAAGTAGAGGCATACTAGTGACACTTTGTTTGTCTATGTATTCACACAAGTATTACGTTTCCGGTTAATACAATTCTAGCATGAATAATAAACATTTATCATGATATAAGGAAATAAATAATAACTTTATTATTGCCTCTAGGGCATATTTCCTTCAGTCTCCCACTTGCACTAAAGTCAATAATCTGGATTACACAGTAATGATTCTAACACCCATGGAGCCTTGGTGCTGATCATGTTTTGCTCGTGGAAGAGGCTTAGTCAGTGGGTCTACTACATTCAGATCCGTGTGTATCTTGCAAATCTCTATGTCTCCCACCTGGACTAGATCCCGGATGGAATTGAAGCGTCTCTTGATGTGATTGGTTCTCTTGTGAAATATGGATTCCTTTGCCAAGGCAATTGCACCAGTATTATCACAAAAGATTTTCATTGGACCCGATGCACTAGGTATGACACCTAGATCAGATATGAACTCCTTCATCCAAACTCCTTCGTTTGCTGCTTCCGAAGCAGCTACGTACTCCGCTTCACATGTAGATCCCGCCACGACGCTTTGTTTAGAACTGCACCAACTGACAGCTCCACCGTTTAATGTAAATACGTATCCGGTTTGCGACTTAGAATCGTCCAGATCAGTGTCAAAGCTTGCATCAACGTAACCATTTACGATGAGCTCTTTGTCACCTCCATATACGAGAAACATATCCTTAGTCCTTTTCAGGTATTTCAGGATGTTCTTGACCGCTGTCTAGTGATCCACTCCTGGATTACTTTGGTACCTCCCTGCTAGACTTATAGCAAGGCACACATCAGGTCTGGTACACAACATTGCATACATGACAGAGCCTATGACTGAAGCATAGGGAACATCTTTCATTTTCTCTCTATCTTCTGCAGTGGTCGGGCATTGAGTCTTACTCAACTCCACACCTTGTAACACAGGCAAAAATCCTTTCTTTGCTTGATCCATTTTGAACTTCTTCAAAACTTTGTCAAGGTATGTGATTTGTGAGAGTCCAATTAAGCATCTTGATCTATCTCTATAGATCGTAATGCCCAATATGTAAGCAGCTTCACCGAGGTCTTTCATTGAAAAACTCTTATTCAAGTATCCCTTTATGCTATCCAGAAATTCTATATCATTTCTGATTAGCAATATGTCATCCACATATAATATCAGAAATGCTACAAAGCTCCCACTCACTTTCTTGAAATACAGGCTTCTCCAAAAGTCTGTACAAAACCAAATGCTTTGATCACACTATCAAAGCGTTTATTCCAACTCCAAGATGCTTGCACCAGTCCATAAATGGATCGCTGGAGCTTGCACACTTTGTTAGCTCCCTTTGGATCGACAAAACCTTCCGACTGCATCATATACAACTCTTCTTCCAGAAATCCATTCAGGAATGCAGTTTTGACATCCATCTGCCAAATTTCATAATCATAAAATGCGGCAATTGCTAACATGATTCGGACAGCCTTAAGCATCGCTACGGGTGAGAAGGTCTCATCGTAGTCAATCCCTTAAACTTGTTAAAAGCTTTTATGACAAGTCGAGCTTTGTAGACAGTAACATTGCCGTCAGCGTCAGTCTTCTTCTTGAAGATCCATTTATTTTCAATTGCTTGCCGATCATTGGGCAAGTCAACCAAAGTCCACACTTTGTTCTCGTACATGGATCTCATCTCAGATTTCATGGCTTCAAGCCATTTTGCGGAATCTAGGCTCACCATTGCTTCTTCATAGTCCGTAGGTTCATCATGATCTAGTAGCATGACTCCTAGAACAGGATTACCGTACCACTCTGGTGCGGATCGCACTCTGATTGATCTACGAGGTTCAGTAGTAACTTGTTCTGAAGTTTCATGATCATCATCATTAGCTTCCTCACTAATTGGTGTAGGTGTCACAGAAACTGGTTTCTGTGATGTACTACTTTCCAATAAGGGAGCAGGTACAGTTACCTCATCAAGTTCTACTTTCCTCCCACTCACTTCTTTCGAGAGAAACTCCTTCTCTAGAAAGGATCCATTCTTAGCAACAAATGTCTTGCCTTCGGATCTGTGATAGAAGGTGTACCCAACAGTATCCTTCGAGTATCCTATGAAGACAGATATCTCCGATTTGGGTTCGAGCTTATCAGGTAGAAGCTTTTTCACATAAGCATCACAGCCCCAAACTTTCAGAAACGACAACTTTGGTTTCTTGCCAAACCATAGTTCATAAGGCGTCGTCTCAACGGATTTTGATGGTTCCCTATTTAATGTGAATGCACCCGTCTCTAAAGCATAACCCCAAAACGATAGCGGTAAATCTGTAAGAGACATCATAGATCGCACCATATCAAGTAAAGTACGATTACAACGTTCGGACACACCATTACGCTGTGGTGTTCCGGGTGATGTGAGTTGCGAAACTATTCCGCATTGTTTCAAATGTAAACCAAACTCGTAACTCAAATATTCTCCTCCACGATCAGATCGTAGAAACTTTATTTTCTTGTTACGATGATTTTCAACTTCACTCTGAAATTCTTTGAACTTTTCAAATGTTTGAGACTTATGTTTCATTAAGTAGATATACCCATGTATTCTTAAATCATGTGTGAAGGTGAGAAAATAATGATATCCGCCACAGGCTTCAACATTCATTGGACCACATACTGAAGGAAATATGCCCTAGAGGCAATAATAAAGTTATTATTTATTTCCTTATATCATGATAAATGTTTATTATTCATGCTAGAATTGTATTAACCGGAAACATAATACATGTGTGAATACATAGACAAACAGAGTGTCACTAGTATGCCTCTACTTGACTAGCTCGTTAATCAAAGATGATTATGTTTCCTAACCATGGACAAAGAGTTGTTATTTGATTAACGGGATCACATCATTAGTTGAATGATCTGATTGACATGACCCATTCCATTAGCTTAGCACCCGATCGTTTAGTATGTTGTTATTGCTTTCTTCATGACTTATACATGTTCCTATGACTATGAGATTATGTAACTCCCGTGTGCCGGAGGAACACTTTGTGTGCTACCAAACGTCACAACGTAACTGGGTGATTATAAAGTTTCTCTACAGGTGTCTCCAAAGGTACATGTTGGGTTGACGTATTTCGAGATTAGGATTTGTCACTCCGATCGTCGGAGAGGTATCTCTGGGCCCTCTCGGTAATGCACATCACTTAAGCCTTGCAAGCAATGCAACTAATGAGTTAGTTGCGAGATGATGTATTACGGAACGAGTAAAGAGACTTGCCGGTAACGAGATTGAACTAGGTATTGGATACCGACGATCGAATCTCGGGCAAGTAACATACCGATGACAAAGGGAACAACGTATGTTGTTATGCGGTCTGACCGATAAAGATCTTCGTAGAATATGTAGGAGCCAATATGGGCATCCAGTTCCCACTATTGGTTATTGACCGGAGACATGTCTCGGTCATGTCTACATTGTTCTCGAACCCATAGGGTCCGCACGCTTAAGGTTTCGATGACAGTTATATTATGAGTTTATACGTTTTGATGTACCGAAGGTTGTTCGGAGTCCCGGATATGATCACGGACATGACGAGGAGTCTCGAAATGGTCGAGACATAAAGATTGATATATTGGAAGCCTATGTTTGGATGTCGGAAGTGTTCCGGGTGAAATCGGGATTTTACCAGAGTACGAGGAGGTTACCGGAACCCCTCGGGAGCTATATGGGCCTTAGTGGAAAAGAGAAGAGGCAGCCTGAGATGGGCCGCGCGCCCCTCCCCTCCCTTGGTCCGAATAGGACAAGGAGAGGGGGTCGGCCCCCCTTTCTCTTTTCCCTCCTCTGTGAATCCTATTCCAACTAGGATTGGGGGGGGGGGGGGATCCTACTCCCGGAGGGAGTAGGACTCCTCCTGGCGCGCCACCTCTAGGCCGGCCGCACCCCCCCCCCCTTGAGCCTTTATATACGGAGGCAGGGGCACCCAGAGACACACAAGTTGATCCACGTGATCATATTCTTAGCCGTGTGCGGCGCCCCCTGCCACCATAGTCCTCGATAATATTGTAGCGGTGCTTAGGCGAAGCCCTGCGACAGTAGTACATCAAGATCGTCACCACGCCGTCGTGCTGACGGAACTCTTCCCTGACACTTTGCTGGATCGGAGTCCGGGGATCGTCATCGAGCTGAACGTGTGCTAAAACTCGGAGGTGCCGTAGTTTCGGTGCTTGATCGGTCAGGCCGTGGAGACATACGACTACATCAACTAAACGTTTTCGTTGTCGATCTACAAGGGTACGTAGATCACACTCTCCCCTCTCGTTGCTATGCATCACCATGATCTTGCGTGTGCGTAGGAACTTTTTTGAAATTACTATGTCCCCCAACAGTGGCATCCGAGCCTAGGTTTTATGTGTTGATGTTATATGCACGAGTAGAACACAAGTGAGTTGTGGGCGATATAAGTAATACTGCTTACCAGCATGTCATACTTTGGTTCGGCGGTATTGTTGGATGAAGCGGCCCGGACCGACATTACGCGTACGCTTACGCGAGACCAGTTCTCCCGACGTGCTTTGCACATAGGTGGCTTGCGGGTGACAGTTTCTCCAACTTTAGTTGAACCGAGTGTGGCTACGCCCGGTCCTTGCGAAGGTTAAAATAGCACCAACTTGACAAACTATCGTTGTGGTTTTGATGCGTAGGTAAGATTGGTTCTTGCTTAAGCCCGTAGCAGCCACGTAAAACTTGCAACAACAAAGTAGAGGACGTCTAACTTGTTTTTGCAGGGCATGTTGTGATGTGATATGGTCAAGACATGATGCTAAATTTTATTGTATGAGATGATCATGTTTTGTAACCAAGTTATCGACAACTGGCAGGAGCCATATGGTTGTCGCTTTATTGTATGCAATGCAATCGCGATGTAATGCTTTACTTTATCACTAAGCGGTAGCGATAGTCGTGGAAGCATAAGATTGGCGAGACGACAACGATGCTACGATGGAGATCAAGGTGTCGCGCCGGTGACGATGGTGATCATGACGGTGCTTCGGAGATGGAGATCACAAGCACAAGATGATGATGGCCATATCATATCACTTATATTGATTGCATGTGATGTTTATCTTTTATGCATCTTATCTTGCTTTGATTGACGGTAGCATTATAAGATGATCTCTCACTAAATTATCAAGATAAAAGTGTTCTCCCTGAGTATGCACCGTTGCCAAAGTTCGTCGTGCCCAGACACCACGTGATGATCGGGTGTGATAAGCTCTACGTCCATCTACAACGGGTGCAAGCCAGTTTTGCACACGCAGAATACTCAGGTTAAACTTGACGAGCCTAGCATATGCAGATATGGCCTCGGAACACTGAGATCGAAAGATCGAGTGTGAGTCATATAGTAGATACGATCAACATAGTGATGTTCACCAATGAAACTGCTCCATCTCACGTGATGATCGGACATGGTTTAGTTGATTTGGATCACGTGATCACTTAGAGGATTAGAGGGATGTCTATCTAAGTGGGAGTTCTTAAATAATATGATTAATTGAACTTAAATTTATCATGAACTTAGTCCTGGTAGTATTTTACAAATTATGTTGTAGATCAATAGCTCGCATTGTTGCTTCCTTGTGTTTATTTTGATATGTTCCTGGAGAAAATTGTGTTGAAAGATGTTAGTAGCAATGATGCGGATTGGATCCGTGATCTGAGGTTTATCCTCATTGCTGCACAGAAGAATTATGTCCGTAATGCACCGCTAGGTGACAGACTTATTGCAGGAGCAGATGTAGACATTATGAACATTTGGCTAGCTCAATATGATGACTACTTGATAGTTTAGTGCACCATGCTTAATGGCTTAGAATCGGGACTTCAAAGACGTTTTGAACGTCATGGACCATATGAGATGTTCCAGGAGTTGAAGTTAATATTTCAAGCAAATACCCGAGTTGAGAAATATGAAGTCTCCAACAAGTTCTATAGCTAAAAGATGGAGGAGAATCGCTCAACTAGTGAGCATGTGCTCAGATTGTCTGGGTACTACAATCGCTTGAATCAAGTGGGAGTTAATCTTCCAGATAAGATAGTGATTGACAGAATTCTCTTGTCACCATCACCAAGTTAGTAGAACTTCGTGATGAACTATAATATGCAAGGGATAACGGAAACAACTCCCAAGCACTTCGTGATGCTGAAATCAACGAAGGTAGAAATCAAGAAAAACATCAAGTGTTGATGGTTGACAAGACCACTAGTTTCAAGAAAAGGGCAAAGGGAAGAAGGGGAACTTCAAGAAGAACGGCAAGCAAGTTGCGGCTCAAGTGAAGAAGCCCAAGTCTGATCCTAAACCTGAGACTAAGTGCTTCTACTGCAAAGGGACTGGTCACTGGAAGTGGAACTGCCCCAAGTATTTGGCGGATAAGAAGGATGGCAAGGTAAACAAAGGTATATTGGATATACGTGTTATTGATGTGTACTTTACTAGTGTTTATAGCAACCCCTCGGCATTTGATACTGGCTCAGTTGCTAAGATTAGTAACTCGAAACGGGAGTTGCAGAATAAACAGAGACTAGTTAAGGGTGAAGTGACGATGTGTGTTGGAAGTGGTTCCAAGATTGATATGATCATCATCGCACACTCCCTATAATTTCGGGATTAGTGTTGAACCTAAATAAGTGTTATTTGGTGTTTGCATTGAGCATGAATATGATTTGATCATGTTTATTGTAATACGGTTATTCATTTAAGTAAGAGAATAAATTGTTGTTCTGTTTACATGAATAAAACCTTATATGGTTACACACCCAATGAAAATAGTTCATTGGATCTCAGTCGTAGTGATACACATAATCATAATATTGAACCAAAAGATGCAAAGTTGATAATGATAGTGCAACTTATTTGTGGCACTGCCATTTAGGTCATATTGGTGTAAAGCGCATGAAGAAACTCCATGCTGATGGGCTTTTAGAATCACTTGATTATGAATCAGTTGATGCTTGCGAACCATGCCTCATGGGCAAGATGACTAAGACTCTGTTCTTCGGAACAATGGAGCGAGCAACGGATTTGTTGGAAATCATACATACTGATGTATGTGGTCCGATGAATATTGAGGCTCGCGACAAGTATCATTATTTTCTGATCTTCACAGAAGATTTGAGCAGATATGGGTATATCTACTTAATGAAACACAAGTCTGAAACAGTTGAAAAATTCAAAGAATTTCAGAGTGAAGTGGAGAATCATCGTAACAAAAATGAAAGTTTCTACGATATGATCGCAGAAGTAAAATATTTGAGTTACGAGTTTGGTCTTCAATTAAAAACAATGTGGAATAGTTTCACAAACTCATGCCACCTAGAACACCACAGCATAATGGTGTGTCCGAATGTCATAACCGTACTTTATTAGATATGGTGCGATCTATGATGTCTCTTACCGATCTACCGCTATCGTTTTGGGGTTATGCATTAGAGACAGCTGCATTCACGTTAAATAGGGCACTATCTAAGTCCGTTGAGACGACACAATCTGAACTGTGGTTTGGCAAGAAACCAAAGTTGTCGTTTCTTAAAGTTTGGGGCTGCGATGCTTATGTGAAAAAGCTTCAACCTGATAAGCTCGAACCCAAATCGGAGAAATGTGTCTTCATAGGATACCCAAAGGAGACTGTTGGGTACACCTTCTATCACAGATCCGAAGGCAAGACATTCGTTGCTAAGAATGGATCCTTTGTAGAGAAGGAGTTTCTCTCGAAAGAAGTGAGTGGGAGGAAAGTAGAACTTGATGAGGTAACTGTACCTGCTCCCTTATTGGAAAGTAGTACATCACAGAAAAATGTTTCTGCGACACCTACACCAATTAGTGAGGAAGCTAATGATAATGATTATGAAACTTCAGAACAAGATATTACTGAACCTCGTAGATCAACCAGAGTAAGATCTGCGCCAGAGTGGTACGGTAATCCTGTTCTGGAAATCATACTGCTAGATCATGATGAACCTACGAACTATGAAGAAGCGATGGTGAGCCCAGATTCCGCAAAATGGCTTGAAGCCATGAAATCTGAGATGGGATCCATGTATGAGAACAAAGTATGGACTTTGGTTGACTTTCCTGATGATCGGCAAGCAATTGAGAATAAATGGATCTTCAAGAGGAAGACGGACGCTGATAGTAGTGTTACTATCTACAAAGCTAGAATTGTCGCAAAAGGTTTTCGACAAGTTCAAGGTGTTGACTACGATGAGATTTTCTCACTCGTATCTATGATTAAGTCTGTCCGAATCATGTTAGCAATTACCGCATTTTATGAAATCTGGCAAATGGATAAACAAAACTGCATTCCTTAATGGATTTACTAAAGAAGAGTTGTATACGATGCAACTAGAAGGTTTTGTCGATCCTAAAGGTGTTAACTAAATATGCAAGCTCCAGCGATCCATTTATGGACTGGTGCAAGAATCTCGGAGTTGGAATATACGCTTTGATAAGTTGATCAAAGCATATAGTTTTATACAGACTTGCGGTGAAGCCTGTATTTACAAGAAAGTGAGTGGGAGCACTACAACATTTCTGATAAGTATATGTGTATGACATATTGTTGATCGGAAATAATGTAGAATTATTCTGCAAAGCATAAAGGAGTGTTTGAAAGGAGTTTTTCAAAGAAAGACCTTGGTAAAGCTGCTTACATATTGAGTATCAAGATCTATAGAGATAGATTAAGACGCTTGATAAGTTTTTCAATGAGTACATACCTTGACAAGATTTTGAAGTAGTTCAAAATGGAACAGTCAAAGAAAAAGTTTCTTGCCTGTGTTACAAGGTGTGAAGTTGAGTAAGACTCAAAGCCCGACCACGGCAGAAGATAGAAAGAGAATGAAAGTCATTCCCTATACCTCAGTCATAGGTTCTATAAAGTATGCCAT
Organism: Triticum monococcum; assembly: GCA_034509565.1. NCBI lineage: Eukaryota > Viridiplantae > Streptophyta > Magnoliopsida > Poales > Poaceae > Triticum > Triticum monococcum. Next base: position 134,094,883 of record CM067847.1, read on the forward strand.
GCTGTGTTCCAGATCTATTGTATACCATACACTGTGTTAAGAGAGGGAGTACAATAGTGATCTAGGAGTAGATCAATGGACAGCGGTCAAAATGATCCTTACTGGAATAAGGATATGTTTCTCGATTACGGAGGTGACAAAAGGTTCGTCGTAAAGGGTTACGTCGATGCAAGTTTTGACTCTGTTCCAGATGACTCTAAGTCTCAATCTGGATACATATAGAAAGTGGGAGCAATTAGCTAGAGTAGCTCCATGCAGAGCATTGTTGACATAGAAATTTGCAAAATACATGCGGATCTGAATATGGCAGACCCGTTGACTAAACTTCTCTCACAAGCAAAACATGATCACTTTTTGGGTCTTAATCACATAGCGATGTGAACTAGATTATTGAATCTAGTAAACCCTTTGGGTGTTAGTCACATGGAGATGTGAACCAATCACATAAAGATGTGAACTATTGATGTTAAATCACATGGCGATGTGATCTAGATTATTGACTCTAGTGCAAGTGGGAGACTGAAAGAAATATGCCCTAGAGGCAATAATAAAGTTATTATTTATTTCCTTATATCATGATAAATGTTTATTATTCATGCTCGAATTGTATTAACCGGAAACATAATACATGTGTGAATACATAGATAAACAGAGTGTCACTAGTATGCCTCTACTTGACTAGCTCGTTAATCAAAGATGGTTATGTTTCCTAACCATGGACAAAGAGTTCTTATTTGATTAACGGGATCACATCATTAGTTGAATGATCTGATTGACATGACCCATTCCATTAGCTTAGCACCCGATCGTTTAGTATGTTGCTATTGCTTTCTTCATGACTTATACATGTTCCTATGACTATGAGATTATGTAAATCCCGTGTGCCGGAGGAACACTTTGTGTGCTACCAAACGTCACAACGTAACTGGGTGATTATAAAGGTGCTCTACAGGTGTCTCCAAAAGTACATGTTGGGTTGACGTATTTCGAGATTAGGATTTGTCACTCCGATCGTCGGAGAGGTATCTCTGGGCCCTCTTGGTAATGCACATCACTTAAGCCTTGCAAGCAATGCAACTAATGAGTTAGTTGCGAGATGATGTATTACGGAACGAGTAAAGAGACTTGCCGGTAACGAGATTGAACTAGGTATTGGATACCGACGATCGAATCTTGGGCAAGTAACATACCGATGACAAAGGGAACAACGTATGTTGTTATGTGGTCTGGCCGATAAAGATCTCCGTAGAATATGTAGGAGCCAATATGGGCATCCAGGTCCCGCTATTGGTTATTGACCAGAGACATGTCTCGGTCATGTCTACATTGTTCTCGAACCCGTAGGGTCCGCACGCTTAAGGTTTGGATGACAGTTATATTATGAGTTTATACGTTTTGATGTACCGAAGGTTGTTCGGAGTCCCGGATATGATCACGGACATGACGAGGAGTCTCGAAATGGTCGAGACATAAAGATTGATATATTGGAAGCCTATGTTTGGATGTCGGAAGTGTTCCGGGTGAAATCGGGATTTTACCGGAGTACCGGGAGGTTATCGGAACCCCCCGGGAGCTATATGGGCCTTAGTGGGCCTTAGTGGAAAAGAGAAGAGGCAGCCTGAGATGGGCTGCGCGCCCCTCCCCTCCCTTGGTCCGAATAGGACAAGGAGAGGGGGCCGTCCCCCCTTTCTCTTTTCCCCCTCCGCGAATCCTATTCCAACTAGGATTGGGGGGGGGGGAATCCTACTCCCGGAGGGAGTGGGACTCCTCCTGGCGCGCCACCTCTAGGCCAGCCGCACCCCCCCCCCTTGAGCCTTTATATACGGAGGCAGGGGCACCCTAGAGACACACAAGTTGATCCACGTGATCATATTCTTAGCCGTGTGCGGCGCCCCCTGCCACCATAGTCCTCGATAATATTGTAGCGGTGCTTAGGCAAAGCCCTGCGACAGTAGTACATCAAGATCGTCACCACGCTGTCGTGCTGACGGAACTCTTCCCCGACACTTTGCTGGATCGGAGTCCGGGGATTGTCATCGAGCTGAACGTGTGCTAAAACTCGGAGGCGCCGTAGTTTCGGTGCTTGATCGGTCGGGTCGTGGAGACGTACGACTACATCAACCAAACGCTTCCGTTGTCGATCTACAAGGGTACGTAGATCACACTCTCCCCTCTCGTTGCTATGCATCACCATGATCTTGCGTGTGCGTAGGAATTTTTTTGAAATTACTATGTTCCCCAACACATACATCTGTATGTATGATTTCTAACAAATCTGTTGCTCTCTCCATAGTACCGGAGAACGGCGTTTTAGTCATCTTGCCCATGAGGCACGGTTCGCAAGTACCAAGTGATTCATAATCAAGTGGTTCCAAAAGTTCATCAGTATGGAGTTTCTTCATGCGCTTTACACCGATATGACCTAAACGGCAGTGCCACAAATAAGTTGCACTATCATTATCAACTCTGCATCTTTTGGCTTCAACATTATGAATATGTGTATCACTACTATCGAGATTCATCAAAAATAGACCACTCTTCAAGGGTGCATGACCATAAAAGATATTACTCATATAAATAGAACAACCATTATTCTCTGATTTAAATGAATAACCGTCTCGCATCAAACAAGATCCAGATATGATGTTCATGCTTAACGCTGGCACCAAATAACAATTATTTAGGTCTAATACTAATACCGATGGTATATGTAGAGGTAGCGTGCCGACCGCGATCACATCGACTTTGGAACCATTTCCCACGCGCATCGTCACCTCGGACTTTGCCGGTGTTCGCTTAATCCTTAGTCCATGTTTCGAGTTACAAATATTAGCAACAGAACCAGTATCAAATACCCAGGTGCTACTGCGAGCTCTAGAAAGGTACACATCAATAACATGTATATCACATATACCTTTGTTCACCTTGCTATCCTTCTTATCTGCCAAATACTTGGGGCAGTTCCGCTTCCACTGACCAGTCTGCTTGCAGTAGAAGCACTCAGTTTCAGGCTTAGGTCCAGACTTGGGTTTCTTCTCCTGAGCAGCAACTTGCTTGCTGTTCTTCTTGAAGTTCCCCTTCTTCTTCCCATTGCCCTTTTTCTTGAAACTAGTGGTCTTGTTGACCATCAATACTTGATGCTCCTTCTTGATTTCTACCTCCGCAGCTTTTAGCATTGTGAAGAGCTCGGGAATTGTCTTATCCATCCCTTGCATATTATAGTTCATCACGAAGCTCTTGTAGCTAGGTGGAAGTGATTAGAGAATTATATCAATGACGCAATCATCCGGAAGATTAACTCCCAGTTGAATCAAGTGATTATTATACCCAGACATTTTGAGTATATGCTCATTGACAGAACTGTTCTCCTCCATCTTGCAGCTATAGAACTTATTGGAGACTTCATATCTCTCAATCCGGGCATTTGCTTGAAATATTAGCTTCAACTCCTGGAACATCTCATATGCTCCATGACGTTCAAAACGTCGTTGAAGACCCGGTTCTAAGCCGTAAAGCATGGCACATTGAACTATCGAGTAGTCATCAGCTTTGCTCTGCCAGACGTTCTTAACGTCGTCCGTTGCATCAGCAGCAAGCCTGGCACCCAGCCGTGCTTCCAGGACGTAATTCTTCTGTGCAGCAATGAGGATAATCCTCAAGTTACGGACCCAGTCTGTATAATTGCTACCATCATATTTCAACTTTGCTTTATCAAGGAACGCATTAAAATTCAACGGAACAACAGCACGAGCCATCTATCTACAATCAAACATAAACAAGCAAGATACTATCAGGTACTAAGTTCATGATAAATTTAAGTTCAATTAATCATATTACTTAAGAACTCCCACTTAGAAAGACATCCCTCTAATCTTCTAAGTGATCATGTGATCCAAATCAACTAAACCATAACCGATCATCACGTGAAATGGAGTAGTTTTCAACGGTGAACATCACTATGTTGATCATATCTACTATATGATTCACGCTCGACCTTTCGGTCTCAGTGTTCTGAGGTCATATCTGCATATGCTAGGCTCGTCAAGTTTAACCTGAGTATTCTGCGTGTGCAAAACTGGCTTGCACCCGTTGTAGATGGACGTAGAGCTTATCACACCCGATCATCACATGGTGTCTGGGCACGACGAACTTTGGCAACGGTGCATACTCAGGGAGAACACTTTTATCTTGAAATTTAGTGAGAGATCATCTTATAATGCTACCGTCAATCAAAGCAAGATAAGATGCATAAAAGATAAACATCACATACAATCAATATAAGTGATATGATATGGCCATCATCATCTTGTGCTTATGATCTCCATCTCCGAAGCATCGTCATGATCACCATCATCACCGGCGCGACACCTTGATCTCCATCGTAGCATCATTGTCGTCTTGCCAATCTTATGCTTCTACGACTATTGCTACCGCTTAGTGATAAAGTAAAGCATTACAGGGCGATTGCATTGCATACAATAAAGCGGCAACCATATGGCTCCTGCCAGTTGCCGATAACTTGGTTACAAAACATGATCATCTCATACAATAAAATTTAGCATCATGCCTTGACCATATCACATCACAACATGCCCTGCGAAAACAAGTTAGACGTCCTTTACTTTGTTTGTTGCAAGTTTTACGTGGCTGCTACGGGCTTAGCAAGAACCAATCTTACCTACGCATCAAAAACCACAACGATAGTTTGTCAAGTTGGCGTTGTTTTAACCTTCGCAAGGACCGGACGTAGCCACACTCGGTTCAACTAAAGTTGGAGAAACTGACACCCGCCAGCCACCTGTGTGCAAAGCACGTCGGTAGAACCAGTCTCGCGTAAGCGTACGCGTAATGTCAGTCCGGGCCACTTCATTCAACAATACCGCCGAACCAAAGTATGACATGCTGGTAAGCAGTATGACTTATATCGCCCACAACTCACTTGTGTTCTACTTGTGCATATAACATCAACACATAAAACCTAGGCTCTGATGCCACTGTTGGGGAACGTAGTAATTTCAAAAAAATTCCTACGCACACGCAAGATCATGGTGATGCACAACAACGAGAGGGGAGAGTGTTGTCTACGTACCCTCGTAGACCGGAAGCGGAAGCGTTATAACAACGCGGTTGATGTAGTCGTACGTCTTCACGCCCCGACCGATCAAGCACCGAAACTACGACACCTCCGAGTTTTTGCACACGTTCAGCTTGATGACGATCCCCGGACTCCGATCTAGCAAAGTGTCGGGGATGAGTTCCGTCAGCACGACGGCATGGTGATGATCTTGATGTTCTACCGTCGCAGGGCTTCGCCTAAGCACCGCTACAATATTATCGAGGATTATGGGAGGAGGGCACCGCACAAGGCTAAGAGATCAATGATCAATTATTGTGTCTCTGGGGTGCCCCCTGCCCCCGTATAAAAGGAGTGGAGGAGGGGGCCGACCAAGGAGGGTGGCGCGTCCAAGGGGGGAGTCCAACTCCCACCGGGAGTAGGACTCCCCCTTTTCCTATTAGGAGTAGGAGAGGGAAGGAAGAGGGAGGAGGGAGGAAGGAAAGGGGGGGCCGCCCCCCTTCCCAATTCGGATTGGGCTTGGGGGGGGGGGCGCCCCCTCCCTTGCTCCTTTCCCCTCCTTTCCACTAAGGCCCAATAAGGCCCATATACCTCCCGGGGGGTTCCGATAACCTCCCGGTGATCCGGTATTGTCCCAATCTCACCCGGAACCTTTCCGGTGTCGAAATATAGTCGTCCAATATATCGATCTTTATGTCTCGACCATTTCGTGACTCCTCGTCAAGTCCGTGATCACATCCGGGACTCCGAACAACCTTTGGTACATCAAAATATATAAACTCATAATGAAACTATCATCGTAACGTTAAGCGTGCGGACCCTACGGGTTCGAGAACAATGTAGACATGACCGAGACACGTCTCCGGTCAATAACCAATAGCGGAACCTGGATGCTCATATTGGCTCCTACATATTCTACGAAGATCTTTATCGGTCAGACCGCATAACAACATACGTTGTTCCCTTTGTCATCGGTATGTTACTTGCCCGAGATTCGATCGTCGGTATCTCAATACCTAGTTCAATCTCGTTACCGGCAAGTCTCTTTACTCGTTCCGTAATACATCATCTTGCAACTAACTTATTAGTTGCATTGCTTGCAAGGCTTAAGTGATGTGCATTACTGAGAGGGCCCAGAGATACCTCTCCGACAATCGGAGCGACAAATCCTAGTCTCGAAATACGCCAACCCAACATGTACCTTTGGAGACATCTGTAGAACACCATTATAATCACCCAGTTACGTTGTGACGTTTGGTAGCACACAAAAGTGTTGCTCCGGTAAACGGGAGTTGCATAATCTCATAGTCATAGGAACATGTATAAGTCATGAAGAAAGCAATAGCAACATACTAAACGATCGGGTGCTAAGCTAATGGAATGGGTCATGTCAATCACATCATTCACCTAATGATGTGATCCCGTTAATCAAATGACAACTCATGTCTATGGTTAGGAAATATAATCATCTTTGATTAACGAGCTAGTCAAGTAGAGGCATAGTAGTGACACTTTGTTTGTCTATGTATTACACAAGTATTACGTTTCCGGTTAATACAATTCTAGCATGAATAATAAACATTTATCATGATATAAGGAAATAAATAATAATTTTATTATTGCCTCTAGGGCATATTTCCTTCAGTATCTATCAAAACCGAGAGTATTTACGTGTAGTATGTAGTATATAAGAATATATGGGTAGTATATATATCCTACTTTTTAGGTAGTATGTACTATTTTTTAGTATATTGTTTTATACGTACATATATGAAGGTATTTAAAAAAATTATGAAAAATTTATGGACTCACATGCAATTTTTCGTATAAGTTGCTATGAAACACCTTAGATATAGTATATGATAATTTTTAGAGTGATAAAGTAGTATATATACTACCACATGACATATGGGACATGTGGGGTAACTACCCCTGGGTGGTAGGATGTCTGGAAGAAATGAACCCTTCCAAGTGCATAATATATATTTCAAGATTTTTTTTATATTCTGTTTTCTATGAATGTATACCAACTTCAAATACCTATGGATTAATTCCAACATCCAAAGAATATTCTTTAATAATCCCAGAAAACAGGGTGGGATCCATGTAAATTATATGAGCTCATGCATTTTGGATTATTTTGTTTTGGACTTTTTATTAGGGTTCTCCCTTTTAATTAATTTTGAGGCTTTGGAATTCCTTCAATTTCAAATTTAAAGGAATTTAAATCTGATGCATGCTATACTTAGCTATCCCGGTATGTTTCCAGTAACTAGGGTTTGTGAAAGTATTATTGTGCCTCATTAAAAACCTTATGCTGGTTCGTTTGCAAAACAACAACAAAACACTTTTTTGTGTAGAATCTAAATGCAGGTTGATTTACAAGCCTGAAATCCATCTAGCCATGTGTACTGATGGGTTCAAAATTAAAAGATACACACAAAATTGTATCTACGACTTACTTTTATTATGGAACATCCTCTAAAATTGATATGGGTTAAGTACTTGAAATGAAACAGGCATGTAACATTGTTACTATACATGAGGTGTACTTTCAAAATCTAGAACAACTAACTTCACTAACCCATTTTAGTCAGGATCTACGTACAATTTTCTACACATTGGCAATATTATGTTCTTCGTTGTCTTATGTAAGGAACGAAGAAAGAAATAATGTAAATTATTTGCTCCAGTCAAAATTACCACAACATAAGCTTTTTCCAATAAATTTTTTGTGCCCAAAGCAACACACCAGCTAAAAGACGGAGGAGTTTATTGCGCAAGAAGGCTGGAACGCGGGCTCCCACGGCTGAACAGAATAATACTCATATTTTCAATGTTAAGTGATACTTATGAACTTACAAATCACTCTCAAAAGGCACATTTGAACAGAAGTGGTGGTTTTGCAGTTTGATTTTAGTTAGACGCCACAACTATCCATAACCTACTTGTGTACTTGGAGTCAACAATGACAAAGAGAGATCAAGTAGAAGATGAACATATAGTTGGAGCCTTGGCGGTTTATCGATCGGTAATTGGGTAGAATGATGAGTTCAGTGTAGAAGTATCAATCCTGACATATTGGAAGCTGATGATATGAAGCCACCAATAAGGGTGTGTATTATATATCGACAACATGATATACAAACTAATTAGTTAAGGGAACTTTAAAACAGTATGTGCCATATTTATTCTTAGGAGGTTTCCACTTGAGAATGTTCAACATTGATAAGTCTTAATTGAAAGGAGAATTTTTTGGGGGTCTAAACTTTCAAAAAAATATCCTTGGATATGAGTTCATGTATTCAAATACATTTTTGTGTTGTCTATATAGTAATTGTTTACTATTTAAAGGACTATGGCGATGGCACTAAAGAGTATTGATGACCAACTGAGCGGAATTGGTGGTGACGTAGCCATAAAAGATTATTTGGTTCAAAATATGTACCCCTTCTACTAAATCAACGGCAATCAATATAGATTGTAGGGAGTAGTAAACTAGTGATGGAATAAATTGTTTATACTACGTGACATCCGAGACACATAGCCATGCTACACCCAAGTAACTTAGTCGTTAGTCATGTTACATGACAGAACAAATACATGTAAGTGAGAGTTATGAACATCTTAATCAAGTAGCGGTGAATAGCAGGAAGAGCATAAAAGTAGATTGAAATACCACTACGTGCTTCGACTAGACAGTGTTGTAGAATGTGCTGACATGATAATTTTCAATATTTCATAATATATTTTTTGGACGCCTGAAACCGTGAGGGAAACCCCTCGGTAATTTTCTATACCCTCATATGTGATATTTTATAATAATCATTCATGCATAAGTCATAATGATTCAAAATATTTACCATGGGTAATATCTACTTAAAATGATATTTAAAGTGACTATAAACTTTATTCTGTAGAACTCCATATTTTCAGTATCTCTTAAATCATAATTTTACTTTTCGGATGAGTTGAATACTCTACAGGTGATGCCCTTGCACTTTGGAGGGCCACCTTGCTAGTTGAACAACATTTTTTGCACTCGAGATTCATTGGTTATTCCAGTTTTCTTTCTTGCTGAGAAAAAAGGCGATCCCGCCAACAGAGACTAGCCTTCCGACGTTGTCTTCTTGGTTGTTGGTGGTGTGTGTGTGTGTGGGGGGGGGGGGGGGGGTGGCGAATCCCACGCGTGTGGATCGTGTAGCTTAGGTTTTAGGGCCAATGCAGCTTAGATTTTTGGTCATTTGACATCTTGCTTAGGTGACAACAATGGCTGCATTGTATAAAGAAGCTCGAGATCCTTCCTCAACAAGGCGTTTTGCTCTATGGTCGGTGATGGGTTTGGAAACTAGTCTGCTCAACCGCAGGTGGTGTGGCGTCGATGACATCCTTGTGGTGGACTTGTGTCCTCGGACTCCGCCGTCACGACGATGTTCGCTAGCGGCAACGCGGAGCATGAGAGGTTGTTTAGGAGCAGGTGCCGACAATGATCTAGGTTGGCGACAGCTGAAAGACGGTGGATTCGTGGTTGAAGACTGGCGGGTCAGGTTTCCTCCTTTGATGTTGTCGCACGGTGGTGTTAGATCTGAAGTTTGATGGTGTCACGGGTGTTGCCCCCGCCAGATTGTTTAGGAGCGGGTGCCGACAATGATCTAGGTTGGCGGCAGCTGAAAGACGGTGGATTCATGGTTGAAGACTGGCGGGTCAGGTTTCCTCCTTTGATGTTGTCGCACGGTGGTGTTAGATCTAAAGTTTGATGGTGTCAGGGGTGTTGCCCCCGCCAGATTGTTTTCAACGACAATGGCTTCATTTTTGACGAGCTAATTTGGAGGTCCGAATAACTGCATGTCGATGATGGAGCCGCGTAGGGCTCGGGTAAAGAGTTCTTTTTTGTCCCATTTTGGGTGGCCGTTGTAGTGGTACCGGAGGCAGGTGACGGTTATTGGCATCAAACTGAAGGGGTTCTTCAGTTTTGATTGTAATTTTCTTTCTGATTGTGTTTTTTGGCTATTGGTAGGGTTCTGTTGTCATTTGAGTTTGTCAGGACGGCATATGTGTGGTTTGAACCTTACTATTTGTTTTACGATTGAGACATGTGTTGCCTGAAAAAAAGAACAAGAACAAAATTCAACTCTTGGCAAAAGGGTGTTCTTTCCTCTTTGAAATCCCATCCCATATGTCAAAAGTAGCATGTCAAAATGTTCACACTCCCATCCAAGGTGCATGTATTGGCATCACTGAAAGCCCGAAATTCACGTGGGCGGCCGAAAATGCTAACATTGCACCCCCGTTATTTCCCTTTCAGGAATGTCACCAAAGCCATGGCAACTTTCTCAAAATGAAGAACGGGTCAACTGCGGAAATCCGTTGGTGCTCCCCGGAGCGCGTGCTCTTGCACGCGAAAAATATATTTCAAAGTGTAAAAAAAAATTTAAACAAAAATTTGGCGCATACATTTCGATATTATATGTGTGGACGTCAAGTTTCGGAGAAAACCACCATTTTTTATGACTTGTGCAAAAAAGACAAAAGGATGTCTTGTGAAAAGCATTTTTTAACACCGGTTTTTGTCATTTTCATATGCGACACATAAGTTGTTGTTTTTCGTGAAACAACTTTGTAAGCATGTAGAATATCGAGATGTACGTGCCAAATTTTATTTGGAATTTTTTTGTCATTTCAAAATATGTTTAAAATATAATTTAAAATCAAAAGTGCGTGCTCCCATGTGCCAAAACGCCACTCTTGGGCCAACTAGTTCTACTTACTTACAGTACATAAGAAGTACGTAAGAAGTGAGATATAATGGAATCTCATTTCTACGAAACAGGCCATCCAGTTTTTTTGATCTCTGCCAAGGATCTGGCACGCGGCGATTGGTAGCTCTGTGCGGTAAACAGGTCTGACTGAGATTCACAGACGGTGATGTTTGGTTTTAGCACTAGTATTGTCACACTTTGCCATATATTTTTGTCAAATTTGCCTAAGATTAGTTTATCAAAATGAAAGCCACAAGTTGGCAAGGCTAAAGGAATCTTGTCACACTTTTTGTGTGTATGCCATGTGGGACCTAAATATGGCTTGTCTAAGATGTGGCTTAAACCAAACACTCATTTAAATTGGTCAAACTTATCTAACCTTAAGTGTGGCAACCCAAACAGCCCTAGGCAGGCCAAAGAAAATCAGAACGCAAAAGGACAAGAAACGAGGCTTTGACAGTTGACATGACCCGGCTGCCCTCGCGCACAGCTGCGCGTGCGCGCGCGCGCGCCGCGCGTCACACACGTACCGCCCGCGCGCTCTTGGCCCCGGGCCCCGTCTCACCGCGGGCAGGGCACCTCGCGGTGGTGGGTCGGCGCTCCGCCTGTGCGGAACAGAGGCGATCGACGGCCGGCCGTCAGCTCTCGCACGCGCGCGCCCGGCCCTGTCGGCTCACACGATCCGCCGATGCAGCGACCTACCTCGTTCGTCCTCATCCTGAAGCAGCGATCGAATCAAGCCGCTCATTCGTGACCCACCGCCACGGTCCTCTACACCGCACTGCACCGATCGACCGGTCTGGCTTGAGATTCACTTGAGAGAGAGGTGAGCAGCAGCAACAGTCCACGTCGAGGCCAGAGCGTTCGACATGTAGCATGCGTTCCGTGTCCCGTCCCTGTTCACGGTCAAAAAACGCGCTCCCTGCCTGCCCTTTGTGTTCCGTCTCTGTTCATGGCCGGATGCTCTTCGGAAGAAAACAGCAGATAGCTCACTGTTGAGCAACACTAGCTAGCTAGGCGGCGATGACCGGTGCTGAGTGCCGTGGCAGTACGTGGCTAGGCGCCCCTGTGCAGGCGAGAGCGACGGCGACGTCTTCGCGTACTGCACGCGCGCACGTACCCCGATCGTGGGGGCGGCGTCTCTACTCTCTACGGTCTACCATGTACGTACGGCTGGGCAGCAGTACGTACGTGCTCTCCGAGTTAAATTATTCATTCATCAAGCACAGCCCACGACCGACCGACAGACCACCGCGTCACCGGGGGCGAGGGTACGTGCGGCCGTGCTGGCCGGCGGTGGGTATCACCTTGCACTTGCAAGTTGCCGGGCGAGCACCTGCGCCACTAGCCGGTGCTCGGTCGATCGGCCCGGGGACCCTATGCTGCGTGTCGCCAGAGGGAATAGATAAAGAGCGTGAGACGGATCGGTGCGGTGCTCGCCGTCCTTTTCTCCCTGTCCTTTGGCCGGCCGGCCCTGATGCCATTGCGTAGGTGGACGCCGGGGGTTAAGGCCGGCCGGGGTGGTTACTGTTTGCAGAGAGGTCGCCTGGACCGGCGCTCCGGGGCCCGGCGACGATCTGGACGCGCTGATCGCTCTGCGTCGCGGAATGAAAAGACGAGATGTGCGTGTGCGCTTGACGGTGGACTGGGCATGCGTGATCAGAGGTCAGATCAGGGCAGATCGTTCAAATCACCGGCGCCGTTCCGGGACGTCGAAGGGACGTCGGGCTGCGTTCGGACGACACGTTCTTTCGTTCAGTCAGGGCGCTAGGGGCCAAAAGTCGGACCTGTTTTAAATTTACTTTACATACTGGCCAATTTTCAAATTATTTGTCCTCTTTTGTTATTGTACGAGTTTTGTATTCTGGACGATGTTTAGCGAACTGACTTACGAATAACTTTTTGGGAGATGTTAGAATTTAATTAATATTGTTATTAAGGAGATAATCCTCTCTTGTGTAACTGCTCGTGCGTTGCCAATCTGGCAACGGTCTCGACGGTCCCCCCCCCCCCCCCCCCCTCGAGTGGACGCGCCCCTCTACTTGCGTCCCCTCCGGTTGTATATACGGGTTGATCATTAAGAAAATTGATACTGGGTAGATTCATTTACATCTCTCAAGATTCTACTCGTACCTTACTGAGTTTTAAGAATATCCACATTGGTTTCTATATTGAAACTCATGAAGTGAGTGAGGTTGGAAGCCTACTCATGACTCGGCTCAAGGGATTTGCAAGAAATCCTAGAGCAAATGTCTTCTTTATATTTTGGATTGTACTATAGATACATTAAATTGTATATGCTTTGGGCATATAAGATAATTTTCTAGAATCTTGGTAAGTTCAAGATATGGCATGGTTGTCTTGGTCATCCCGGTGTTGGGACAATGAGAAAATTGTTGATGGTTCCATTGGACACAATCTAACGTGTGTCAATTTTACCTATTTCGCCAGTTTTTGTATGCACAAAATATGTAACTGGGAAATTAATCGCATGGCCATGTTATATTATGAGAAATGATGTGCCACTAGATATCCTTCGATAGGAGATATGTGCGATCCAATTCAACCGTTATATTGAATATTCAAATATTTTATAGTGCTTTCGAATGCATCAGTAAGATGGTCCAATGTGTGTCTTACTTTTATATGAAACCGTGTTTTTACAAAGATGATTGCTCAGATCATTAATTTGAGAGCAAATCATCCCAAGCACAGGATAAATCCATCAGAATGGATAATGCTATGGAAGTTAGTTCATGAGCATTTGATGGTTACTACCTAGATTTAGGCATAACCGTGGAGCATATTGGTACTTTGTGTACATACCCAGAATGGTCTTGCGGAATCACTTATCAAGAGGATTAAGTTGATAGCAAGATAGCTCCTACTGAATTGTAATCTCCCAACATTTAGTTGGGCACATGCAGTTTGACATACTGCATAGTTCATACAAATTCGACCAACTGCATATTATATGATCTCCCCCTGCAGTTAGTACGTGAAAATCAGTAAGTATTTCTCATCTGCGATAATTTAGTTGCATTGGATACGCATCGATTTCACCACCGCAACGTACATATACGGGCCCTCATAGATAAATGGGGATCTATGTGAGGTACAATTCTCCGTCAATCATAAAGTACCTAAAGTCTCTTGAATGAGACTTGTTTATGGCCCGGTACGTTGTTTGTATTTTGATGAGGACATTTTTCCGACATTAGGGGAGATAAGAACCACATTGAATGCCAGGAAATAGAATGAGATGTTAATAGACATCTAGTCCTTTGGTCCACGTATGAATGAATCTAAACTAGAGGTTCAGAAGTTTCTAAATTTGCAAAGTATTGCAAATAATCTGCCAGTTGCATTTACTGAGTATAAAGGTGTCACAAAGTAAAATGTTCCCATAATGAATGTGACCCATCGGTCCACTCGGCCTTGGAAGAGGGGGGGGGGGATCTGAACACAAAGAGGACAAGGCTTCATGGAAGCGTCCAAGGGGAATGAGGAATCCTCAAACAGTAAATGCAGATCAACTTCATGTTGACATTCAACCTAGGGTTGAAGGACATCTGAAGAATGTTGGACCCATGCAGGACCTAGCACGAGTGCGCACACAAATTTGGTGTTGGGACATCGGAAGACCTTCACTCCGTTGTTGTGGGAAATCACAAAGAGTCAAAAGGTATTGATGAAATCTCCACTGTGTATATGAATTCGGAAGAATCATATAATAAAGACTACATTATGTCGACATTTATTTCTCCTCAAGAATTGAAAAATACCTTGGATTGGATCTAGAACTTAAGCCCATGCATGGTTGAGTGTCTTAGACACTCTGGTTGATCCAAAGGAAGGCAACAATTGAGGAGGCGCTCGCTCTGAAGAAGAGGGGGTATTGACCTGATCACTAATATCCACTCCTCTGAATTTGTTTCCTGGGGGAGAAAATGGGTTTTTGTTCATGTGAGGAACGAAAATAATGAGGTGGTGATACATGAAGCGAGGCTTGTAGCACGGGGGGTTCACGCAGAGACCCACCATCGTTTAAGATGACACATAATCTCCTATTATGAGTGGAATAATGAAGGAAATATGCCCTAGAGGCAATAATAAAGTTATTATTTATATTTCCTTATATCATGATAAATTTTTATTATTCATGCTAGAATTGTATTAACCGGAAACTTAGTACATGTGTGAATACATAGACAAACAGAGTGTCACTAGTATGCCTCTACTTGACTACCTCGTTAATCAAAGATGGTTAAGTTTTCTAGCCATGGACAAAGAGTTGTCATTTGATGAATGGGGTCACATCATTAGAGAACGATGTGATTGACTTGACCCATCCGTTAGCTTAGCACGATGATCGTTTAGTTTTCTGCTATTGCTTTCTCCATAACTTATACATGTTCCTGTGACTATAAGATTATGCAACTCCCGAATACCGGAGGAACACTTAGTGTGCTATCAAACGTCACAACGTAACCGGGTGACTATAAATATGCTCTACAGGTGTCTCCGATGGTGTTTGTTGAGTTGGCATAGATCGAGATTAGGATTTGTCACTCCGTGTATCGGAGAGGTATCTCTGGGCCCTCTCAGTAATGCACATCACTATAAGCCTTGCAAGCAATGTGACTAATGAGTTAGTTACGGGATGTTGCATTACAGAACGAGTAAAGAGACTTGCCGGTGAAGAGATTGAACTAGGTATTGAGATACCGACGATCGAATCTCGGGCAAGTAACATACCGATGACAAAGGGAACAACGTATGTTGTTATGCGGTTTGACCGATAAAGATCTTCGTAGAATATGTAGGAACCAAGATGAGCATTCAGGTTCCGCTATTGGTTATTGACCGGAGACGAGTCTCGGTCATGTCTACATAGTTCTCGAACCCGTAGGGTCCGCACGCTTAACGTTCGGTGATGATCGGTATTATGAGTTTATGTGTTTTGATGTACCGAAGGTAGTTCGGAGTCCTGGATGTGATCACGGACATTACGAGGAGTCTCGAAATGGTCGAGACATAAAGATTGATATATTGGACGGCTATGTTCGGACACCAGAAGTGTTTCGGGAGGTTTCGGATAAAACCAGAGTGTCGGAGGGGTACCGGACCCTCCCTCCCCCCCAGGAAGTTATTGGGCCCTTAGTGGGCTTTAGGGGAGAGAGAGGGCAGCAGCCAGGAGGTGCCCCCCCCCAAGGGAGTCCGAATTGGACTAGGGGAGGGGGCGCGGCCCCTCTTTCCCTCTCCCTCCCCCTCTCCTTCCTCCCCCCTCCTAGTAGGACTAGGAAATTAGGAATCCTACTCCTACTAGGGGGATGATTCCTCCCCCCTTGGCGCGCCCTCTAGGGCCGGCCGGCCTCCTCCTCCCCTCCTTTATATACGGGGGAGGGGGCACCCCGTAGACACACACGTTTATTGTTTAGCCGTGTGCGGTGCCCACCTCCACAGATTTCCACCTCGGTCATATCGTTGTAGAGCTTAGTCGAAGCCCTGCGTCAGTAACTTCATCATCACCATCATCACGCCGTCGTGCTGACGAAACTCTCCGTCGACCTCAGTTGGATCTAGAGTTCGTGGGACGTCACCGAGCTGAACGAGTGCAGATCGCGGAGGTGCCGTACCTTTGGTGCTAGGATCAGTCGGATCGTGAAGACATACGACTACATCAACCGCGTTGTCATAGCGCTTCCGCTTATAGTCTACGAGGGTACGTAGACAACTCTATCCCCTCTCGTTGTTATGCATCACCTAGATGGATCTTGCGTGTGCGTAGGATTTTTTTTAAAATTACTGCGTTCCCCAACAAATAACGTTCCGATATTTGATATCACTAGTAGCGAATAATGAATTTGTATATCTAACCGATGGATGTTGTGACTACGTAGTTGTATGAGTCATTTGATTCGAATATCTATATGATATCCCCTAAGGGAATGAAGATGAAGACTTCGAATTAAATCGCAACATGTGTTGCGTAAAGCTTCAGAAGTTCTTTTATGGCTTGAAGTACTCGGGATGGATGTGGTATAACCGGCTGAGTGAGTTCCTTTGTTAGAAGGATTACTCAAATAATGATGATTGCTCATGTATGTTCATGAGGAAATCTGAAGCAGGATTTTTCTATCGTTTTTGTGTATGTTGATGATCTGAATATCATTGGAACTACACAAGTACATGAGACTGGAAAATCATCTTAAGACGGAGTATGATATGAAAGATTTGGTCGAGACCAAACTTTGCTCATGTTTGGAACTTGAGTGTATTCCTTTGGGAATACTTGTTCAAGTCCACATTTATCCATAAGATATTTGAATACTTCAATATGGATAAATCATATCCATCAAGAACTATGGTTGTCAGATCTCTGGATAGAGATTAAACCCATTAAGACCTAAGGGCAGTGATGAAGAGATATTTGGACCCGAGTTTCCATATCTCAGTGTAATGAGAGCACTAATGTATCTAGCAATTGCACGAGGCCTTGTATATTATTTGTAGTGAATTGAATGGCTAGACACAATGCATCACCAATAAAAGGTATTGGGTTGGTGTGAAGTACAATTTCAAATAGCTTCTGGACATGAGATATCCTGGTTCATTCTATGAGAAAAAACCAAGATATGACCATGGTTGGATATTGTGATGCTGGGTTTATTTTACACCCCCATAATCCTAGATCACGGACTGGTTTTTGTCTCCTCGAATGAAGGTGTGACCTTCTCTCAGATGTCAGGAAGACAAACTTTATTGGCTGCATCCACTAGTCATTCTGAAATTATTGATTTGTATGAAGCATCACATAGATGTATGTGACTTTGTCAGAATGATGAACTTTGTTGAAAGTTCAAGAGGGATTGGTTCATTGGAACTACCCACTATTATCTATGAAGATAATGTTGTTTGTATTACAGAGATTTAGACAGGTTACAAAGAGCAACATTACAATGTGTATTGCTCTGGATTTTTTAGCTCCAGGAGTTGCAAAGAAATGGGGAGCTAAATATCTTGCAAATAAAGTCATGTGATAATTTCGATGATTTGTTCATAAAGTCTTTATCAAGTTCTTCATTCTAGAATTATGTTAATGAGGTTGGTATGATATGACTTTGTGAATGCAAGGTTCAGGGGGAATGTACTCCCATATGATAACCTGTTTATTTTTTTTTATTTTTTGAACAAAATGATAACATGTTTAAGATCTTTGGATCTTAGATATTGTACTCTTTTATTTTATGAGTTTTTCCTGAATGGTTTCTCATAGAAGGTTTTTAATGAGGCAATAGTAATACAAGCACTGTGACATGTCATTTTCTCCTTATTTTCTCACTGGGTTTTTGGAAGGAGTTTTTCATGACATATTATGCATATCTCCTCATATTTTTTCCTGCCAGGTTTTTGGAGGAGAGTATTTCAAGGATGATCATTCACAAGGACAAGCGAGGATTAGGGAGAGTGTTAGAATTTAATTAATATTGTTATTAAGGAGATAATCCTCTCTTGTGTAACTGCAAGCCCTGTTCAGGAATTCATCCGATTAACCAGTTAACTTGCTGATTAATCCCTACTCGTAGGGTCACCGAGTAGCCGATAAACTGATAAATTGTCCGATTAATGATTAAATGGTCGATTAACTTGTCGATTAGCCTATTAATCTCCTACTCGCCAGCCAACCGAGCAGTTACCAGTTAACGATTTCCTCAACAATGACTGCAAGTGCTTTGCCAATCTGGCAACGGTCAGGACGGTTCCCTCGCCCCCACTCGAGTGGACGCACCCCTCTACTTGCGTCCCCTCCAGTTGTATATAAGGGTTAATCATTAAGGAAATTGATACTGGTTGGATTCATCTACATCTCTCTTGTTTTTACTCATATCAGTTTCTACCGGTACTATTTACTCCCTTTGTATCAAAATATAGTATAAACCGCTTTTTTAGGATATATAAACCGCCTTTTGACACTATGATCAAAATATAAGGCATTTTTGACACTATGATAGTGTAAAAAAATGCCAACGGAGGCCGAGCTCGAACGAGCTCTTTTTCAAATTTTATTTTTTTGGAGTGTGAAAAATTCCAAATTTATTTGTAAACACATGTGCACATGTATACTACGTATGTGCAAATTCTCACAGCATTATACTTTTACATGTGGCGTACAGAAAACAAACATGCTTTTTTAATGGGCCTTTTATTTTTGTTATTGGGCCGGATTTTTTTTGTACAGCCTACAAATCACAACATTTTTGACGAAAATTAACAAGTTCTTGCAAAACACATATATGTTTCCATGGACTTTTTTCAGATATTTTGAAACATTTAAATATGGTTTTTGATATTTTCAAAATACCGAGCTCATTGGAGCTCGGCCTCCAAAACTCCGCACCGCAAAAAAACATCTTATATTAGGGAGTACCTTCTGGCCATTTGATCTCATTCCTCCTCTCGATCTCCTGTAAAGCAGCACACCACTTATCATATTTGGCAGAAGGCACATGGCCAAACATACTACTCTCTCTGTCTCAAAATGAGCTGTTGATTTAGTACAGTTGTACTTGTACTAAATCAGCGACACTTATTTTTAAACAAAAGGAGTACAAAAAATCTACAATAATTTCCTTCCAAAAACAACAAATTACAAGTAATAAAGTGTTTGAAGAAAATACCCCCACCTTACTTCTGCATCGCTTGACGACACGTCATGAGCAGATTGCCGCATTGAAGAAGGTGGCGCCAAAATGGACGGGAGTATAATCCCAACTCCTATGGAGAGGAGGGGGACACAAACCTCACAAGTTCATGAAGTCTGTTTATGTCTAAGCTTCATTGGAAAGAGATATGAGTGAAAAATAAAAACACACCATAACATCATCTCCACCGGTGACGTGGACAAACACTAACCGCACCAGACCGAATAGATGCAATTGATGCCATCCTCTGACTCATCGACCTCTACTTTTTTTATCCAGTACCAACATTTTTTAATACATGTTTAAATACTTTACAGACATAATTAATAATTTTCTCCAATATATCCTTTTGATGTCTACTTTTTTATGAACACTGTACATTTTTCGTACACATCAGAAACATTTTCTGCACATATTTAACATTATTTGTGAACATTTTCCATACATGTTGTAATTTTTTCGTATACATAAAAAACAGGGAAAAAAGCCTGGAAAAACTGGAGAGGGACCGGAAAACTCGAAAGAAAACACAATATATAACAAGACAAAACAGTTACACATGTCAAAATGTGTGCGTGCTCACGTCCCGAACTGGGCTGGTCCATTTACATGGTTCTGCAGGTGATGCCACTTTGGGTTCGCTTCAAGCTACACACAATCTCGGCCATCGCTTACGGGCGCACCTATGTCTTGCTTATAGCGAGGCGTAGGGCAGCCTCGCCTGAAAGAGGGCGCGAGATGTGCTGGCCTAGGCGTGAGGGACACCACAGGTCAGAAGCCCAAAGTCAGTTTTTTTTCTGTGCCAGTATGTTAACAAAACATTTTTTACATGTGAAATATGAATAGAAAACATGTTTCTCATGTATACGAAAAATGTATGCAGAAAATACACAATGTATATGAAAAGTTGATCATCTATTACAAAATATTAATCAAGCATTTGAAAATATTAATCAAGTATTTTAAAATGTCAATCCAGTATTCGAAAAATGTTAAACGTGTATAAAAAACGTTTGACATATAGATAAAAATATAATGTGTATGAAAAAATGGTGATCATGTATTAAAATTATTTTAAACATGTATAAAAAATGTACTTGTATACGAAAAAGGTACAATGTACATTAAATGAAAGTAGACATCAAAATTATATACTTAAAAAAAGTTGATTCCGTTTTTAAAAAGTTAAACATGTATCAAACAATGTTCCTGGCATATACAGAAAATGTACATTATGTATGAAACTGTGTTTATTGCCATTAAAAAATGTTCACCTTGTATTGAAAAATATGGGCCATGTACTCAGAAAATGTTAATCTTGTATTTTGAAGATGTTAAACGTGCATTGACAGATGATTAGATATATACCAAAAATGTATAATGCATATAGAAAAAATTATTCATAAAAAATATAAGTTTTCAAAAAATATTAATCATGTATTTGAAAAATGTGAACATATGTATAAATCTGTTTTTGATGTATGCGATAAATGTTGAATGTGTACTGATTTTTTTAAACATATGTTGAACAAAAAAGAAACCGATGAAAACTGACAAAGAAACATAGAAAAACTGAGAAACCAAATAAAAATAATAATAATGAAAACTAAAGAAAATCAATGCAAAAAATGAAAGCAGAGAAAGAAACAAAGAAATACAGAGAAGCCGAAAGAAAACCAAAAATGAAGAAAGAAGGAAAAAAAAGTGAAACCGAGAAAAAACCAGGAATAAAATGAAGAAAACTAGTGAAAAAACAAAGGAAAAAGAAAAACTATGAAGAAAACAGACGAAGAAACAAAAAACCCAAAAGAAAAACAAAAATAAACTAAAAAGGAAGAGAAAATGGATCGAACACAACTACGAGCGAGTGCGCAAGAGCAAACTAGCGAGCGAGCGCTTAGAACGGGCTTGGTAAGTATTGTACAGTAGACAATAAAGTTTCAGGCAAGCCAGAAGCTGATCTCACTATAAGCGAGAAATAGTTCTCGTGGTCTTTCACTGTGGCACATTGTTGGGCAAATACAGATGAGTGAGGAATTGCGGCCGGCCCAAGTAGCAGTAGTGCTTTCCCGGTTTTGGGTCTTGTCGGTTTGCGGAAAGTTTTAGAGCTAGTTTGGTTTCTGTCCACAGATTCATGCCTGGGCAATGATGGTGCCTGGCGTGGACATGGAAGCTCGATATTTTTCTGTCTGGTTAGGCAGCCTAGCATGACAACTGTTTGGTTCTAGCCTGGCCTGGGAAGCTATTAGTACTAGAAAAAACAGTTTATGGGGTCATCTACTAGAAGTATCCACTGTACTTTATAGCCCAGGCCACCAAGCGCTTGAAGGGAGCTCCTATTGGCGGCCCGCCAGCGGCAAATTGCGGAGCCTTCCCTGAAGGCGGAGCAAATGGGCTGGCCCATTAGGAGGTAAATGAGCTCCAGGCAAGTAAAAAATAACCAAAAAATTATGCACCAACGAGAATTCGAACTCTCAACCTACCTCTAGTGCACGGGTCCTACTAACAAATACAGCTAGCAATTTCTGGTGATAAACTTCAGGCGCGACACAACAAGTATCGTAATCTTTTGATTTTGTTCTAGAAAAACATACACTGAACATTTGTGATATCCCTTGAACATTTTAAATAATACACGATGAATATTTCTTAATATACGATGATTTTTTTCCAAAAATATAAATATATGTGCTGAACAATTGTCGAATACGCATTGAACATTTAGTAAAAAACGTTGAACAATTTCATAGTATACGACGAACATTTTTGTAATATATGATGAACATTTTTATATGCAAAGTTGAACAATTTTCATAATATACAATGAACATTTTCCTTAATACAATGAACATTTTTGTAATACCTATAAACATTTTATATAATATGCAAATAAAGAGAAGAAAACGGAAACAAAAAATAAAAATAACGTAAAAAAAGAAACAAAACAGAAAAATAAAAAAAGGGAACAAAACAACAGAAAACCGGCAAACAGTGAAAAACTGGAAGCAAAAAAACTGCTGAAGAAAAACGAAAAAAAACGGCAGAAGCATCAAAGGAAACAAACAGCGAAGGAAAAAAGGCACAGGAATCCGTACATGGGCGGGCCCAAGTGGGGAGTCGCTTAAGCGAAGCTGCAGCTCCTGGACGCACACGCGCGTCATATAGGATTTGCCGCGCTTGAATACGCGCCTGGCCTTCAAAGTGATTCCCAGGCACGCTTCAGGCTAGGCAGAATAGCACGAGGACACGAACCAAATTGGCCCATAGTCTAGTTTTTATTCTTATTCTTTTCAGTTATTTTTCTTCTTCCTGTTTTACTTATTTTATTTTTGATTATTAAATTTTACAATTTTTTCTTAAAGAAACATTCACTAAAAAATGTTCAAGTTTTGTGTATAAAAATCATTTTTTTTAATTTCGTTTACAAAACATTCATTGTTTCTTACATATATAATATTCACTATTTCTAAAATACGTTATGCCCACTCAATGTTTGAAATTTTCATGGTTTATTATGTTTAAACCAATAAACAGGAGCAAAAAAAAAGAATGGAAACCCACAATGAAAATATAAAAGGCTTAATAACTAGTGGATGCTTACATGGGCTGGCACACCACGCACCGCATGTCTATTCTGTTTTGATGTATTAAGTGTTAAATGATGCAATATCTATTTGTGGAATTTTAAGAAGAATGACTTACACCGTCCGCTCTGCATATAAAATGCTAGTGTCTACAAGGACCAGGAGAGAGGCTTCGCTCAATGAGAATGTTGTGCCTTCAACTGTGGGAAATGATGAATCCTCATGGAAAATGTTCTTGCGGAGGTTGGCTAAGCAGTCACTACCGACGCAGGATGTTCGTTGCCACCGAAACACGGCAAATACAAATACTTGTGGGCTCCGTGGGTTCGAGAATTTATGGAGACACTCATTGGTAGAGTGTTCAAAGGAGCGTGGAGCTGCAAGAAAAGCTCGAGGCTCATGAGCCGCTCGAGATCAACTCGTCTTTTGGCTCGACTCGATATCGACTTGAAAAGAAACGAGCCGAGTTTAAACACTTTATGTAGCTCGACCAAGAAACAAGCCCATCTTGAGCCAATATTGGCTCGCTCGATTTTAGCTCGATATAATATCATTATGTTAAATGACCATGTCATATATTAAATGGGAATATGATAATTTGTCAACATATATGCTATCCATGATTTCTCCAATTTATTTACCAGCAAACATGAAAGCTTAATGAAGTGCGGAGAAGATTTAGGTCAAATTATGGCACGTAGTCGACTATGTGTTAAATGTCAAGTTGTTTTTGACAAAAGTTCCCAGCATATGCACCATCATTTTGATTGGAATAATATTTTTAGTTCTTTATTATGGCATGTTGTGACGCCCGGGTAATTAAGCTGCAGAAACCCTCTGGAAATGATGCCACGTCACCTCGGTTAGTGTTGATAATCTCACGTTAGTTCAAAACCGGATCAAAACTCAAATTCAAATATGGCAAACAACAAAAGTTTTCAAAAATAAAAACTAAAATGTTCTAAATGAGTCTAATAATTCATAGGGAATTATGGTGGAGAAACCACACTTTATAGAATCTTTAAATGCAACTAAGATAATAGAAACAACGAGAAAACAATTATTTAAATACTTTTTATAGTTAATAAAATATTAAACCAATTTAATTGGGCCCTAAACCTTCTATCGCAGTGGACTAAATTGATATGCCAATTCAGGTGCTAAATATGTATTTTACAAAACCAAGATAATAAAATTCTAAAATATAAAAGCAGAAAATAATCAAAACTAAAAGGCCCCCTGCTGGGCCGTGGCCCAGCTGGCCACCAGGTCAGGCCCAACCGGGCACCCACTCGCCCCATAACCCCCCGCTAGCCCAAAACCCTAACCTAACCGCACCACTCCCCCCCATCACATTCGCCTCCTTCTCCCCGATCCAGATCTGGATCGGGGGAACGAACCCCCCTCGCGACGCCAACGCCCCGCCGCCCCTGGACATCGGCGCCGTGCGCCGTGCGCCGTGCCACCGCCGCCCGGAGACCTCGCCGCCTCGACCTCGTCCCCGTCGTCGACCCCGCCGCCATCACCGACCCGTCCCCGTCCTCCTCCCCATCGGACCTCATCGAACCTCGTCGCCCCGTCACTGCACCAACGCCGCCCCGACGCCAACTCGTCATCGCCTCGCAGCTCTGACCCTCCCTGAGCACACTCTTGCACCACTACAGGGCTGGTGAGGACCTCCCCATCCGACCCCGTCTTCCCTTGCTCCGTCACCCGCTGTCGCTCGCGCTCACCCACATTGCCTACTGCCGCGTTCCCTCTCGCCTCCTCTGCTGCGCTGCCCACGACTGGTCTGGCCGCTCCCGCTTCTCCCTGCAGCTGCTCGCTGCTACTCCTCGCGCACCACCGCTGCCCGCATGTGCCCAGGGCGCGCCCTTACCTTGGTTGGCCGCCCTCCTCCGCCCCTGGCTGCGGCCACGCGCACCCGCTGCTCCCGCCGCCTCTGCTTGTGTTGCCGCATCCCTGCTACGGCCCCGCGCCGGCGCTCGTCACCGCACGCGACCGTGCTCCGCTCCGCCCCATGCAGCTCACCACCCGCCGCCGAGCGCCCCGCCGTGGCCGTCCCCCGGGCTCGCCCCCGCGCGCCCCGCCGGTGCCCGGGTCCGCCCTGTCGGGCGCCCGTAACCGCCCGCACGCTCATGGTGCTCCGCCCCAGCACCCAGCGCCCGTAACCCGCTATGGCCCCCTGGGCAGTTGAACAGATGGGGCCCACGCCCCTGTCTTGTTAAAAAAAACGTAAAGAAAACGTAATTAAAAAAAATGAAAATAAGTAATTAGTTATTTAATTAATTATGTAACTAATTAAATAAATAAATAACTAATTACTTAACTTAATTAACTCCGTTTAGTACTTAATTAACTTGATTAGTTAATTAAAACTGTTAATTAGTTGTTAGACTATGACGAATGGGACCCAGGCGTCAGTTTGACCCAGTCAACGCCCTGTTGACTGCTGACGTCATGCTGATGTTAGCGTACACTATTCTGGATAATGTTAATTTAATTAACAATTAATAAATTAGAAAATGATTTAAAACTTTAAAAATTAATATAAATTAAACCGTAGCTCAGATGAAAAAACTTTGTACATGAAAGTTGCTCAGAACGACGAGACGAACCCGGACACGCAACCCGTTCGTCCGCCACGCATCCCTGACCTATCCAACTCGCAACTTTCCCCCTCCGGCTCCTCTGCCCGAAAACGCGAAACGCCGGGGATACTTTCCCGGATGTTTTCCCCCTTCACCGGTATCACCTCATACCGCGTTAGGGCACGCCTAGCATCACGCTTTGCGTTGTCATGCATCATTATGCATCTGTTTGCATTGTATTTATTGTTTCTCCCCCTCTTCTTCCGCTAGACACCGAGACCGACGCCGCTGCTACCCAGTACGACTACGGAGTTGACAACCCCTCTCTCTTGCCAGAGCAACCAGGCAAGCCCCCCCCCCTTGATCACCAGATATCGCCTACTCTTCTCTATACTGCTTGCATTAGAGTAGTGTAGCTTGTTACTGCTTTCCGTTAGTCCTATCCTGATGCATAGCCTGTCCTTGCTACTACTGTTGATACCTTACCTGCAATCCTAAATGCTTAGTATAGGATGCTAGTTTATCATCAGTGGCCCTACCTTCTTGTCCGTCTGCCATGCTATACTATCGGGCCGTGATCACTCGGGAGGTGATCACGGGCATATACTATATACTTTACACCGTTACATTACCTGTGGTACTGTTCGAAGATGGGGGCTGAAGGGGCAGGTGGTTCCACCCAGGTAGTGGTGGGCCTGGGTTCCCGACGGCCCCCGACTGTTACTTTGTGGCGGAGCGACAGGGCAGGTTCAGACCACCTAGGAGAGAGGTGGGCCTGGCCCTGGTCGGCGTTCGCGGATACTTAACACACTTAACGAGTTCTGGGTATTTGATCTGAGTTTGGCCATCTGGCTTATACGCACTAACCATCTACGCGGGAGTAGTTATGGGTATCCCGGCGTCGTGGTATCAGCCGAAGCCTTCGTGACGTCAGCGACTGAGTGGCGCGCGCCGGATTGGACTGGAAAGCCACTAGGCTAGGTCTGCTTCTGGCCGCGTACGCAACGTGCAGGTGTGCAAAGGGCGATGGGCCCAGACCCCTGCGCCATAGGATTTAGACCGGCGTGCTGACCTCTCTGTTGTGCCTAGGTAGGGCTGCGACGTGTTGATCTTCCGAGGCCGGGCATGACCCAGAAAAGTGTGTCCGGCCAAATGGGATCGAGCGTGTTGGGGTATGTGGTGCACCCCTGCAGGGAAGTTTATCTATTCGAATAGCCGTGTCCCTCGGTAAAAGTACGACCCGGAGTTGTACCTTGACCTTATGACAACTAGAACCGGATACTTAATAAAACACACCCTTCCAAGTGCCAGATATAACCCGGTGATCGCTCTCTAACAGGGCGACGAGGAGAGGATCATCGGGTAGGATTATGCTATGCGATGCTACTTGGAGGACTTCAGTCTACTCTCTTCTACATGCAGCAAGATGGAGGTGGCCAGAAGCGTAGTCTTCGACAGGATTAGCTATCCCCCTCTTATTCTGGCTTTCTGAAGTTCAGTCCACCGATATGGCCCTTTACACATGTACCCATGCATTTGTAGTGTAGCTCCTTGCTTGCGAGTACTTTGGATGAGTACTCACGGTTGCTTTCTCCCTCTTTTTCCCCTATCCCTTCTACCTGGTTGTCGCAACCAGAGGTTGGAGCCCAGGATCCAGACGCCACCGTCGAAGACGACTCCTCCTACACCGGAGGTGCCTACTACTACGTGCTGCCCGCCGACGACGACCAGGAGTAGTTAGGAGGATCCCAGGCAGGAGGTCTGCGCCTCTTTCGATCTGTATCCCTGTTTGTGCTAGCCATCTTATGGCAACTTGTTTAACTTATGTCTGTACTCAGATATTGTTGCTTCCGCTGACTCGTCTACGATCGAGCTCTTGTATTCGAGCCTTCGAGGCCCCTGGCTTGTAATATGATGCTTGTATGACCTATTTTATTTGTAGAGTTGTGTTGTGATATCTTCCCGTGAGTCCCTGATCTTGATCGTACACGTTTGCATGTATGATTAGTGTACGGTCAAATCGGGGTCGTCACAAGTTGGTATCAGAGCCGACTGCCTGTAGGAATCCCCCTTCCCCACTCCTTGGCCGAAGTCGCGTCTTGTCGATGAAAACTATTTTACTAACATGGCTGTGTGGCCCATGGGCCCACGTCGCCATTGGGTGGTATTAGGATCTTTTATTCCTCGATCTATACTCTGGGACTCTAAACTCTCTTCTATTCGGGTTAAATGGTTTTGCTAACTCTAACTCTAGGTTCTCGTAAATACTTTCTCTCGGAGAGCCCCTTCATTCCAGATGATGGCCTGCTTCACTAGAAGATTCCGAAGATACTCTTTGCTATTCCTCTCGAGACTTTGTGCCCATCACTTTTGCTATTCCCGACCACCGATAAATCCTTATGGATAACTACTTACACTTGCCATTCATACGATCATCCCCCATTGATCTTGTTATTACAAGATACCCCGAAGTCTTCTCTATTGTTCCGAGGATACCTTGTGCCTACTGCCTAGCAGTTCCTTGCCACATGAATACCCCTTCAATTAAATCCTCGCACTTGTCGAGTATCCACTCATCCCCAGTTGTTCATGTGTTTCACAATGGTCTTCGAAATACTATTCGATCCTCCAAAAATCCTTAGTAGCTTATTGCTCTGCAATACTTGCCTGCTTGCATTATGGATGCTTTCCATATGTCTGGCGATATTCGTTAGTATCCTTAGGCATCGTCTTTTGATCCTATTGATTCAACTTGAGTGCGAATGCACGCAATCATCAGTTGATCCTTTTAAATTATCTTTCCGGCTCAGACGTTATTTTAAAACATGAGTTGGATCTCGACCAATCAAATTGCTGTCGATTGTACCCTTAAGGCTATTCAACTTATCCATCCCTGGTTAGAGCATTGCTTCTGATCCCTTGTCTTGGAATTGATAATTCCTTTGCATTTGAGCCTTGAATTAGTCAGTTGTTTCTAAAGTCTGATCTCCTTGCATTGTTTCTCCCTCTGGTTGAGTACCGATGATCACACCAGATCCCTTGAGGACCACCAGATCATTTGCTGGATTTTATCCGACAACGTCCTTCATATTCAATAAGTCTGTGAGCCTTTCCTCGGATACATAATACCTTTGGTAAATTGTATTCTCTGCTTTCTCAAACATGCTCTACTATCGAGCTGGTGTTATTTATTCTTGAAACTTGTGGTATATGTTTCTAAGAAGCCCCTATGGGTTGAACATATGCCTTCTCTAAACTGTGTGAACTCGAAAGCTTTCACGAGTCATACACCTCTAGTATTTTGCCAGATAAAATTTCAAACACTACAACTTCTTCGAAAGTGAGAAGTGAATGAAAGGTTATGCATTGGAGAAGTGGGAGTCGACCTTGAACTTTGTGTTCATGCCCATGGACACGATGTAGATCTTATCATTAAAGCTTCTCTCAAATTAATTATTCATTGGTATAAGTTCATCTTATATCTCGGATCTGGCCTTTTGCAATCATGGTTCCAACCATGTTCTCTTTTAAATACCATTTCGCGTGCAAGTTTAAGCGCTTGACTTCTGTAGAGCAATACCCCAGTCCAACCTCTACTTTGATCCGTTGTCGAGTATTACCCCCTCTGGTATCTTGAGTTTATCACGGAACTGCATAACTTCTTATGAGTTCTTCTTCAAGTATTATTTGACTTTCCCTGCGTCATCATTTGACTTGATGTCATCGCCAACCGATTACATCCACATGGAATTTCTCGACAAATGTGTCGTGGTCATCATCAACATCCTGAGCTTTTCCAAGATATATATCGAATTCTTGATGAGGAATACCATCCTCGCCCCTCGATGAATTGTGTTACCATCGACCACTTTATTGCCTTCCGTTCAACACAAACTTGTTCATGTCTCTAGCACCCTATTGCTTTCAAGTTAATGGTCTATATTTCATTCTTAGGCTATTGGTTGTTGAACCACCTTTCTAACATTGATCATGCTACCTAAGACCATATTTTGGGTGCACTTTTCAACCAATGCTTAATTGTGTAGGTTTTCCTCGAGCATACATCCTTATATCATTTGACCTGACAAATGTTATCTCCTTGTTCACATAAGTGTGGTAATCCATCTTTTGAAAATCTCAATGATTTGTTGCTGAGCCTATCAGCCACCTCCTCATCCTCTCCTTGGTTTACTGATGACCTCTTGTTCCAGAGCTCACTTACATAGATCACTTCTGAGAATCTCATAATGTCATCTCGTCAAGTTGTGTTGCACCTTTTCTTCTCAGGCATCCCGAGTCTGAGGTATCCTGACACCAATCAAATCTGAATCTCGGTCAGATATGATGGTTGGAACATATTTCCAAGAGTTATAACGTTGGTCTTTAGATGACCCGGTAAGGTGGTATCATACCTAGCCCACCTGGCCGGAGGCCCTATTGTTATAGTTCCCTTTTAGCAATGTTATCCACTCTTCCATGAGGAAACTGTAAGACTTATTCTACAAGTTATTCCTAATGGATCCTTTTTGTTTCCAAAGTCTGATTTTCACCTGTTGACCATGTCAGCGCTATCTCGAAGCATGTCTATGGTACTCTGATTTTCAATAAGAACATTTGAAGCACCATGCTAAATGTTTCTTGTTGAAATTACCCAAACACCGTTGTATGGGTAATGTCATGAAATTTGTGTCTCCTACCTAAAAGAGTTTTCTACCTTCTATCCGGTCTTGGATATCATACTCTGCTTGTTCTTGGGAAGGATATACCCCTGAAATATGTGTTTAATCACATTTTCCTTTCCATTCTTCTGTTTAATCTAAGAATCACATTTTTCCTTTTCCATTGTTTTGTTTAACCTTTCTTGTGATCTATATGATCCAAGAAAAAAATATTCTCCTGTTTATGTAAACACAGTGGTGTACAATTCTGTTAGCATGACCCTGTTACTATTGTTGATGACATTCCGGTAGCCACCAATGGACGAGAACTTTGCCTAATGGCTCGCCTCGTTCAACGAGCAGGAAAATGGTTCTCTTCGTCCCTTGCCCTTGGTACCGACATTGTTGCCAACATAAATGATAGGCTACCCTCTGACATGTCTTGCTATCACGACCGTGCAAGATATCAACGCTTTTCCTACTTTTAACCACATGGTGGGCCCATAACCCACAGTTCCACAGGATCGAAACTTGACTCTCCTGTACAACCCTGTTTCTAATGGTTATTCTCCATGTTTGGCTTCGTATTTAATTCATGGGCCACCTTCCTAGTGCCCTATTCTGGTACTAGACGCAATACCTTCCCATTGCTCTGAACCCCCTTTTACACTTTGTTTCAGGCATCGAACGATTGCCTCCCCGCTTAAAAACTTCTCATGGCACCTTCTTACTTTGCTCTTGATAGTTCCTTAAGTTTCAGTTCGAGAGTTACTTTCCGCCACCTTCCCCGATGTTAGCTACCAGATAGTCAACCTTGCAGAGGTCTGTTCTCCCGAAATACCCCCTTTATTCTTTGTAAGTACGACGGAGTTCCCGAAGAAAGGATGACGGCTTCGTCATGATGGCCTGAAGCAGAGGAATGAAGTCGCCAATGTAATGGATCGATCTCTTCGAGAAGAGCAACCAACACCGAGAAGACCCGTTAGAATTTCGTAACCCGAACCTTCCACCTTTACTCCCCTCTTAAATCTCGGGACGAGATTTCTTGTAGTGGAGGAGAATTGTGACGCCCGGGTAATTAAGCTGCAGAAACCCTCTGGAAATGATGCCACGTCACCTCGGTTAGTGTTGATAATCTCACCTTAGTTCAAAACCGGATCAAAACTCAAATTCAAATATGGCAAACAACAAAAGTTTTCAAAAATAAAAACTAAAATGTTCTAAATGAGTCTAATAATTCATAGGGAATTATGGTGGAGAAACCACACTTTATAGAATCTTTAAATGCAACTAAGATAATAGAAACAACGAGAAAACAATTATTTAAAGACTTTTTATAGTTAATAAAATATTAAACCAATTTAATTGGGCCCTAAACCTTCTATCGCAATGGACTAAATTGATATGCCAATTCAGGTGCTAAATATGTATTTTACAAAACCAAGATAATAAAATTCTAAAATATAAAACCAGAAAATAATCAAAACTAAAAGGCCCCCTGCTGGGCCGTGGCCCAGCTGGACACCAGGTCAGGCCCAACCGGGCACCCACTCGCCCCATAACCCCCCGCTAGCCCAAAACCCTAACCTAACCGCACCACTCCCCCCCCATCACGTTCGCCTCCTTCTCCCCGATCCAGATCTGGATCGGGGGAATGAACCCCCCTCGCGACGCCAACGCCCCGCCGCCCCTGGACATCGGCGTCGTGCGCCGTGCGCCGCGCCACCACCGCCCGGAGACCTCGCCGCCTCGACCTCGTCCCCGTCGTCGACCCCGCCGCCATCACCGACCCGTCCCCGTCCTCCTCCCCATCGGACCTCATCGAACCTCGTCGCCCCGTCACTGCACCAACGCCGCCCCGACGCCAACTCGTCATTGCCTCGCAGCTCTGACCCTCCCTGAGCACACTCTTGCACCACTACAGGGCTGGTGAGGACCTCCCCATCCGACCCCGTCTTCCCTTGCTCCGTCACCCGCTGTCGCTCGCGCTCACCCACATTGCCTACTGCCGCGTTCCCGCTCGCCTCCTCTGCTGCGCTGCCCACGACTGGTCTGGCCGCTCCCGCTTCTCCGTCCAGCTGCTCGCTGCTACTCCTCGCGCACCGCCACTGCCCGCATGTGCCCAGGGCGCGCCCTTACCTTGGTTGGCCGCCCTCCTCCGCCCCTGGCTGCGGCCACGCGCACGCGCACCCGCTGCTCCCGCCGCCTCTGCTTGTGTTGCCGCATCCCTGCTAGGGCCCCGCGCCGGCGCTCGTCACCGCACGCGACCGTGCTCCGCTCCGCCCCATGCAGCTCACCACCCGCCGCCGAGCGCCCCGCCGTGGCCGTCCCCCGGGCTCGCCCCCGCGCGCCCCGCCGGTGCCCCACCGTCGGTGCCCGGGTCCGCCCTGTCGGGCGCCCGTAACCGCCCGCACGCTCATGGTGCTCCGCCCCAGCACCCAGTGCCCGTAACCCGCTATGGCCCCCTGGGCAGTTGAACAGATGGGGCCCACGCCCCTGTCTTGTTAAAAAAAACGTAAAGAAAACGTAATTAAAAAAAATGAAAATAAGTAATTAGTTATTTAATTAATTATGTAACTAATTAATTAAATAAATAAGTAATTACTTAACTTAATTAACTCCGTTTAGTACTTAATTAACTTGATTAGTTAATTAAAACTGTTAATTAGTTGTTAGACTATGACGAATGGGACCCAGGCGTCAGTTTGACCCAGTCAACGCCCTGTTGACTGCTGACGTCATGCTGATGTTAGCGTACACTATTCTGGATAATGTTAATTTAATTAACAATTAATAAATTAGAAAATGATTTAAAACTTTAAAAATTAATATAAATTAAACCGTAGCTCAGATGAAAAAACTTTGTACATGAAAGTTGCTCAGAACGACGAGACGAACCCGGACACGCAGCCCGTTCGTCCGCCACGCATCCCTGACCTATCCAACTCGCAACTTTCCCCCTCCGGCTCCTTTGCCCGAAAACGCGAAACGCCGGGGATACTTTCCCGGATGTTTTCCCCCTTCATCGGTATCACCTCATACCGCATTAGGGCACACCTAGCATCACGCTTTGCGTTGTCATGCATCGTTATGCATCTGTTTGCATTGTATTTATTGTTTCTCCCCCCTCTTCTTCCGCTAGACACCGAGACCGACGCCGCTGCTACCCAGTACGACTACGGAGTTGACGACCCCTCTCTCTTGCCAGAGCAACCAGGCAAGCCCCCCCCTGATCACCAGATATCGCCTACTCTTCTCTATACTGCTTGCATTAGAGTAGTGTAGCTTGTTACTGCTTTCCGTTAGTCCTATCCTGATGCATAGCCTGTCCTTGCTACTACTGTTGATACCTTACCTGCAATCCTAAATGCTTAGTATAGGATGCTAGTTTATCATCAGTGGCCCTACCTTCTTGTCCGTCTGCCATGCTATACTATCGGGCCGTGATCACTCGGGAGGTGATCACGGGCATATACTATATACTTTACACCGTTACATTACCTGTGGTACTGTTCGGAGATGGGGGCTGAAGGGGCAGGTGGTTCCACCCAGGTAGTGGTGGGCCTGGGTTCCCGACGGCCCCCGACTGTTACTTTGTGGCGGAGCGACAGGGCAGGTTCAGACCACCTAGGAGAGAGGTGGGCCTGGCCCTGGTCGGCGTTCGCGGATACTTAACACACTTAACGAGTTCTGGGTATTTGATCTGAGTTTGGCCATCTGGCTTATACGCACTAACCATCTACGCGGGAGTAGTTATGGGTATCCCGGCGTTGTGGTATCAGCCGAAGCCTTCGTGACGTCAGCGACTGAGTGGCGCGCGCCGGATTGGACTGGAAAGCCACTAGGCTAGGTCTGCTTCCGGCCGCGTACGCAATGTGCAGGTGTGCAAAGGGCGATGGGCCCAGACCCCTGCGCCATAGGATTTAGACCGGCGTGCTGACCTCTCTGTTGTGCCTAGGTAGGGCTGCGACGTGTTGATCTTCCGAGGCCGGGCATGACCCAGAAAAGTGTGTCCGGCCAAATGGGATCGAGCGTGTTGGGGTATGTGGTGCACCCCTGCAGGGAAGTTTATCTATTCGAATAGCCGTGTCCCTCGGTAAAAGTACGACCCGGAGTTGTACCTTGACCTTATGACAACTAGAACCGGATACTTAATAAAACACACCCTTCCAAGTGCCAGATATAACCCGGTGATCGCTCTCTAACAGGGCGACGAGGAGAGGATCATCGGGTAGGATTATGCTATGCGATGCTACTTGGAGGACTTCAGTCTACTCTCTTCTACATGCAGCAAGATGGAGGTGGCCAGAAGCGTAGTCTTCGACAGGATTAGCTATCCCCCTCTTATTCTGGCTTTCTGCAGTTCAGTCCACCGATATGGCCCTTTACACATGTACCCATGCATTTGTAGTGTAGCTCCTTGCTTGCGAGTACTTTGGATGAGTACTCACGGTTGCTTTCTCCCTCTTTTTCCCCTATCCCTTCTACCTGGTTGTCGCAACCAGAGGTTGGAGCCCAGGATCCAGACGCCACCGTCGACGACGACTCCTCCTACACTGGAGGTGCCTACTACTACGTGCTGCCCGCCGACGACGACCAGGAGTAGTTAGGAGGATCCCAGGCAGGAGGTCTGCGCCTCTTTCGATCTGTATCCCTGTTTGTGCTAGCCATCTTATGGCAACTTGTTTAACTTATGTCTGTACTCAGATATTGTTGCTTCCGCTGACTCGTCTATGATCGAGCTCTTGTATTCAAGCCTTCGAGGCCCCTGGCTTGTAATATGATGCTTGTATGACCTATTTTATTTGTAGAGTTGTGTTGTGATATCTTCCCGTGAGTTCCTGATCTTGATCGTACACGTTTGCGTGTATGATTAGTGTACGGTCAAATCGGGGTCGTGACAAGTTGGTATCAGAGCTGACTGCCTGTAGGAATCCCCCTTCCCCACTCCTTGGCCGAAGTCGCGTCTTGTCGATGAAAACTATTTTACTAACATGGCTGTGTGGCCCATGGGCCCACGTCGCCATTGGGTGGTATTAGGATCTTTTATTCCTCGATCTATACTCTGGGACTCTGAACTCTCTTCTATTCGGGTTAAATGGTTTTGCTAACTCTAACTCTAGGTTCTCGTAAATACTTTCTCCCGGAGAGCCCCTTCATTCCAGATGATGGCCTGCTTCACCAGAAGATTCCGAAGATACTCTTTACTATTCCTCTCGAGACTTTGTGCCCATCACTTTTGCTATTCCCGACCACTGATAAATCCTTATGGATAACTACTTACACTTGCCATTCATACGATCATCCCCCATTGATCTTGTTATTACAAGATACCCCGAAGTCTTCTCTATTGTTCCGAGGATACCTTGTGCCTACTGCCTAGCAGTTCCTTGCCACATGAATACCCCTTCAATTAAATCCTCGCACTTGTCGAGTATCCACTCATCCCCAGTTGTTCATGTGTTTCACAATGGTCTTCGAAATACTATTCGATCCTCCAAAAATCCTTAGTAGCTTATTGCTCTGCAATACTTGCCTGCTTGCATTATGGATGCTTTCCATATGTCTGGCGATATTCGTTAGTATCCTTAGGCATCGTCTTTTGATCCTATCGATTCAACTTGAGTGCGAATGCACGCAATCATCAGTTGATCCTTTTAAATTATCTTTCCGGCTCAGACGTTATTTTAAAACATGAGCTGGATCTCGACCAATCAAATTGCTGTCGATTGTACCCTTAAGGCTATTCAACTTATCCATCCCTGGTTAGAGCATTGCTTCTGATCCCTTGTCTTGGAATTGATAATTCCTTTGCATTTGAGCCTTGAATTAGTCAGTTGTTTCTAAAGTCTGATCTCCTTGCATTGTTTCTCCCTCTGGTTGAGTACCGATGATCACACCAGATCCCTTGAGGACCACCAGATCATTTGCTGGATTTTATCCGACAACGTCCTTCATATTCAATAAGTCTGTGAGCCTTTCCTCGGATACATAATACCTTTGGTAAATTGTATTCTCTGCTTTCTCAAACATGCTCTACTATCGAGCTGGTGTTATTTATTCTTGAAACTTGTGGTATATGTTTCTAAGAAGCCCCTATGGGTTGAACATATGCCTTCTCTAAACTGTGTGAACTCGAAAGCTTTCACGAGTCATACACCTCTAGTATTTTGCCAGATAAAATTTCAAACACTACAACTTCTTCGAAAGTGAGAAGTGAATGAAAGGTTATGCATTGGAGAAGTGGGAGTCGACCTTGAACTTTGTGTTCATGCCCATGGACACGATGTAGATCTTATCATTAAAGCTTCTCTCAAATTAATTATTCATTGGTATAAGTTCATCTTATATCTCGGATCTGGCCTTTTGCAATCATGGTTCCAACCATGTTCTCTTTTAAATACCATTTCGCGTGCAAGTTTAAGCGCTTGACTTCTGTAGAGCAATACCCCAGTCCAACCTCTACTTTGATCCGTCGTCGAGTATTACCCCCTCTGGTATCTTGAGTTTATCACGGAACTGCATAACTTCTTATGAGTTCTTCTTCAAGTATTATTTGACTTTCGCTGCGTCATCATTTGACTTGATGTCATCGCCAACCGATTACATCCACATGGAATTTCTCGACAAATGTGTCGTGGTCATCATCAACATCCTGAGCTTTTCCAAGATATATATCGAATTCTTGATGAGGAATACCATCCTCGCCCCTCGATGAATTGTGTTACCATCGACCACTTTATTGCCTTCCGTTCAACACAAACTTGTTCATGTCTCTAGCACCCTATTGCTTTCAAGTTAATGGTCTATATTTCATTCTTAGGCTATTGGTTGTTGAACCACCTTTCTAACATTGATCATGCTACCTAAGACCATATTTTGGGTGCACTTTTCAACCAATGCTTAATTGTGTAGGTTTTCCTCGAGCATACATCCTTATATCATTTGACCTGACAAATGTTATCTCCTTGTTCACATAAGTGTGGTAATCCATCTTTTGAAAATCTCAATGATTTGTTGCTGAGCCTATCAGCCACCTCCTCATCCTCTCCTTGGTTTACTGATGACCTCTTGTTCCAGAGCTCACTTACATAGATCACTTCTGAGAATCTCACAATGTCATCTCGTCAAGTTGTGTTGCACCTTTTCTTCTCAGGCATCCCGAGTCTGAGGTATCCTGACACCAATCAAATCTGAATCTCGGTCAGATATGATGGTTGGAACATATTTCCAAGAGTTATAACGTTGGTCTTTAGATGACCCGATAAGGTGGTATCATACCTAGCCCACCTGGCCGGAGGCCCTATTGTTATAGTTCCCTTTTAGCAATGTTATCCACTCTTCCATGAGGAAACTGTAAGACTTATTCTACAAGTTATTCCTAATGGATCCTTTTTGTTTCCAAAGTCTGATTTTCACCTGTTGACCATGTCAGCGCTATCTCGAAGCATGTCTATGGTACTCTGATTTTCAATAAGAACATTTGAAGCACCATGCTAAATGTTTCTTGTTGAAATTACCCAAACACCGTTGTATGGGTAATGTCATGAAATTTGTGTCTCCTACCTAAAAGAGTTTTCTACCTTCTATCCGGTCTTGGATATCATACTCTGCTTGTTCTTGGGAAGGATATACCCCTGAAATATGTGTTTAATCACATTTTCCTTTCCATTCTTCTGTTTAATCTAAGAATCACATTTTTCCTTTTCCATTGTTTTGTTTAACCTTTCTTGTGATCTATATGATCCAAGAAAAAATATTCTCCTGTTTATGTAAACACAGTGGTGTACAATTCTGTTAGCATGACCCTGTTACTATTGTTGATGACATTCCGGTAGCCACCAATGGACGAGAACTTTGCCTAATGGCTCGCCTCGTTCAACGAGCAGGAAAATGGTTCTCTTCGTCCCTTGCCCTTGGTACCGACATTGTTGCCAACATAAATGATAGGCTACCCTCTGACATGTCTTGCTATCACGACCGTGCAAGATATCAACGCTTTTCCTACTTTTAACCACATGGTGGGCCCATAACCCACAGTTCCACAGGATCGAAACTTGACTCTCCTGTACAACCCTGTTTCTAATGGTTATTCTCCATGTTTGGCTTCGTATTTAATTCATGGGCCACCTTCCTAGTGCCCTATTCTGGTACTAGACGCAATACCTTCCCATTGCTCTGAACCCCCTTTTACACTTTGTTTCAGGCATCGAACGATTGCCTCCCCGCTTAAAAACTTCTCATGGCACCTTCTTACTTTGCTCTTGATAGTTCCTTAAGTTTCAGTTCGAGAGTTACTTTCCGCCACCTTCCCCGATGTTAGCTACCAGATAGTCAACCTTGCAGAGGTCTGTTCTCCCGAAATACCCCCTTTATTCTTTGTAAGTACGACGGAGTTCCCGAAGAAAGGATGACGGCTTCGTCATGATGGCCTGAAGCAGAGGAATGAAGTCGCCAATGTAATGGATCGATCTCTTCGAGAAGAGCAACCAACACCGAGAAGACCCGTTAGAATTTCGTAACCCGAACCTTCCACCTTTACTCCCCTCTTAAATCTCGGGACGAGATTTCTTGTAGTGGAGGAGAATTGTGACGCCCGGGTAATTAAGCTGCAGAAACCATCTGGAAATGATGCCACGTCACCTCGGTTAGTGTTGATAATCTCACCTTAGTTCAAAACCGGATCAAAACTCAAATTCAAATATGGCAAACAACAAAAGTTTTCAAAAATAAAAACTAAAATGTTCTAAATGAGTCTAATAATTCATAGGGAATTATGGTGGAGAAACCACACTTTATAGAATCTTTAAATGCAACTAAGATAATAGAAACAACGAGAAAACAATTATTTAAAGACTTTTTATAGTTAATAAAATATTAAACCAATTTAATTGGGCCCTAAACCTTCTATCGCAATGGACTAAATTGATATGCCAATTCAGGTGCTAAATATGTATTTTACAAAACCAAGATAATAAAATTCTAAAATATAAAACCAGAAAATAATCAAAACTAAAAGGCCCCCTGCTGGGCCGTGGCCCAGCTGGCCACCAGGTCAGGCCCAACCGGGCACCCACTCGCCCCATAACCCCCCGCTAGCCCAAAACCCTAACCTAACCG
Organism: Triticum monococcum; assembly: GCA_034509565.1. Lineage (NCBI taxonomy): Eukaryota > Viridiplantae > Streptophyta > Magnoliopsida > Poales > Poaceae > Triticum > Triticum monococcum. The sequence continues at coordinate 134,134,374 of CM067847.1, forward strand.
CACCACTCCCCCCCATCACGTTCGCCTCCTTCTCCCCGATCCAGATCTGGATCGGGGGAACGAACCCCCCTCGCGACGCCAACGCCCCGCCGCCCCTGGACATCGGCGTCGTGCGCCGTGCGCCGCGCCACCACCGCCCGGAGACCTCGCCGCCTCGACCTCGTCCCCGTCGTCGACCCCGCCGCCATCACCGACCCGTCCCCGTCCTCCTCCCCATCGGACCTCATCGAACCTCGTCGCCCCGTCACTGCACCAACGCCGCCCCGACGCCAACTCGTCATCGCCTCGCAGCTCTGACCCTCCCTGAGCACACTCTTGCACCACTACAGGGCTGGTGAGGACCTCCCCATCCGACCCCGTCTTCCCTTGCTCCGTCACCCGCTGTCGCTCGCGCTCACCCACATTGCCTACTGCCGCGTTCCCGCTCGCCTCCTCTGCTGCGCTGCCCACGACTGGTCTGGCCGCTCCCGCTTCTCCGTCCAGCTGCTCGCTGCTACTCCTCGCGCACCGCCACTGCCCGCATGTGCCCAGGGCGCGCCCTTACCTTGGTTGGCCGCCCTCCTCCGCCCCTGGCTGCGGCCACGCGCACGCGCACCCGCTGCTCCCGCCGCCTCTGCTTGTGTTGCCGCATCCCTGCTACGGCCCCGCGCCGGTGCTCGTCACCGCACGCGACCGTGCTCCGCTCCGCCCCATGCAGCTCACCACCCGCCGCCGAGCGCCCCGCCGTGGCCGTCCCCCGGGCTCGCCCCCGCGCGCCCCGCCGGTGCCCCACCGTCGGTGCCCGGGTCCGCCCTGTCGGGCGCCCGTAACCGCCCGCACGCTCATGGTGCTCCGCCCCAGCACCCAGTGCCCGTAACCCGCTATGGCCCCCTGGGCAGTTGAACAGATGGGGCCCACGCCCCTGTCTTGTTAAAAAAAACGTAAAGAAAACGTAATTAAAAAAAATGAAAATAAGTAATTAGTTATTTAATTAATTATGTAACTAATTAATTAAATAAATAAGTAATTACTTAACTTAATTAACTCCGTTTAGTACTTAATTAACTTGATTAGTTAATTAAAACTGTTAATTAGTTGTTAGACTATGACGAATGGGACCCAGGCGTCAGTTTGACCCAGTCAACGCCCTGTTGACTGCTGACGTCATGCTGATGTTAGCGTACACTATTCTGGATAATGTTAATTTAATTAACAATTAATAAATTAGAAAATGATTTAAAACTTTAAAAATTAATATAAATTAAACCGTAGCTCAGATGAAAAAACTTTGTACATGAAAGTTGCTCAGAACGACGAGACGAACCCGGACACGCAGCCCGTTCGTCCGCCACGCATCCCTGACCTATCCAACTCGCAACTTTCCCCCTCCGGCTCCTCTGCCCGAAAACGCGAAACGCCGGGGATACTTTCCCGGATGTTTTCCCCCTTCATCGGTATCACCTCATACCGCATTAGGGCACACCTAGCATCACGCTTTGCGTTGTCATGCATCGTTATGCATCTGTTTGCATTGTATTTATTGTTTCTCCCCCCTCTTCTTCCGCTAGACACCGAGACCGACGCCGCTGCTACCCAGTACGACTACGGAGTTGACGACCCCTCTCTCTTGCCAGAGCAACCAGGCAAGCCCCCCCTGATCACCAGATATCGCCTACTCTTCTCTATACTGCTTGCATTAGAGTAGTGTAGCTTGTTACTGCTTTCCGTTAGTCCTATCCTGATGCATAGCCTGTCCTTGCTACTACTGTTGATACCTTACCTGCAATCCTAAATGCTTAGTATAGGATGCTAGTTTATCATCAGTGGCCCTACCTTCTTGTCCGTCTGCCATGCTATACTATCGGGCCGTGATCACTCGGGAGGTGATCACGGGCATATACTATATACTTTACACCGTTACATTACCTGTGGTACTGTTTGGAGATGGGGGCTGAAGGGGCAGGTGGTTCCACCCAGGTAGTGGTGGGCCTGGGTTCCCGACGGCCCCCGACTGTTACTTTGTGGCGGAGCGACAGGGCAGGTTCAGACCACCTAGGAGAGAGGTGGGCCTGGCCCTGGTCGGCGTTCGCGGATACTTAACACACTTAACGAGTTCTGGGTATTTGATCTGAGTTTGGCCATCTGGCTTATACGCACTAACCATCTACGCGGGAGTAGTTATGGGTATCCCGGCGTTGTGGTATCAGCCGAAGCCTTCGTGACGTCAGCGACTGAGTGGCGCGTGCCGGATTGGACTGGAAAGCCACTAGGCTAGGTCTGCTTCCGGCCGCGTACGCAATGTGCAGGTGTGCAAAGGGCGATGGGCCCAGACCCCTGCGCCATAGGATTTAGACCGGCGTGCTGACCTCTCTGTTGTGCCTAGGTAGGGCTGCGACGTGTTGATCTTCCGAGGCCGGGCATGACCCAGAAAAGTGTGTCCGGCCAAATGGGATCGAGCGTGTTGGGGTATGTGGTGCACCCCTGCAGGGAAGTTTATCTATTCGAATAGCCGTGTCCCTCGGTAAAAGTACGACCCGGAGTTGTACCTTGACCTTATGACAACTAGAACCGGATACTTAATAAAACACACCCTTCCAAGTGCCAGATATAACCCGGTGATCGCTCTCTAACAGGGCGACGAGGAGAGGATCATCGGGTAGGATTATGCTATGCGATGCTACTTGGAGGACTTCAGTCTACTCTCTTCTACATGCAGCAAGATGGAGGTGGCCAGAAGCGTAGTCTTCGACAGGATTAGCTATCCCCCTCTTATTCTGGCTTTCTGCAGTTCAGTCCACCGATATGGCCCTTTACACATGTACCCATGCATTTGTAGTGTAGCTCCTTGCTTGCGAGTACTTTGGATGAGTACTCACGGTTGCTTTCTCCCTCTTTTTCCCCTATCCCTTCTACCTGGTTGTCGCAACCAGAGGTTGGAGCCCAGGATCCAGACGCCACCGTCGACAACGACTCCTCCTACACCGGAGGTGCCTACTACTACGTGCTGCCCGCCGACGACGACCAGGAGTAGTTAGGAGGATCCCAGGCAGGAGGTCTGCGCCTCTTTCGATCTGTATCCCTGTTTGTGCTAGCCATCTTATGGCAACTTGTTTAACTTATGTCTGTACTCAGATATTGTTGCTTCCGCTGACTCGTCTATGATCGAGCTCTTGTATTCAAGCCTTCGAGGCCCCTGGCTTGTAATATGATGCTTGTATGACCTATTTTATTTGTAGAGTTGTGTTGTGATATCTTCCCGTGAGTCCCTGATCTTGATCGTACACGTTTGCGTGTATGATTAGTGTACGGTCAAATCGGGGTCGTCACAAGTTGGTATCAGAGCCGACTGCCTGTAGGAATCCCCCTTCCCCACTCCTTGGCCGAAGTCGCATCTTGTCGATGAAAACTATTTTACTAACATGGCTGTGTGGCCCATGGGCCCACGTCGCCATTGGGTGGTATTAGGATCTTTTATTCCTCGATCTATACTCTGGGACTCTGAACTCTCTTCTATTCGGGTTAAATGGTTTTGCTAACTCTAACTCTAGGTTCTCGTAAATACTTTCTCTCGGAGAGCCCCTTCATTCCAGATGATGGCCTGCTTCACTAGAAGATTCCGAAGATACTCTTTGCTATTCCTCTCGAGACTTTGTGCCCATCACTTTTGCTATTCCCGACCACCGATAAATCCTTATGGATAACTACTTACACTTGCCATTCATACGATCATCCCCCATTGATCTTGTTATTACAAGATACCCCGAAGTCTTCTCTATTGTTCCGAGGATACCTTGTGCCTACTGCCTAGCAGTTCCTTGCCACATGAATACCCCTTCAATTAAATCCTCGCACTTGTCGAGTATCCACTCATCCCCAGTTGTTCATGTGTTTCACAATGGTCTTCGAAATACTATTCGATCCTCCAAAAATCCTTAGTAGCTTATTGCTCTGCAATACTTGCCTGCTTGCATTATGGATGCTTTCCATATGTCTGGCGATATTCGTTAGTATCCTTAGGCATCGTCTTTTGATCCTATTGATTCAACTTGAGTGCGAATGCACGCAATCATCAGTTGATCCTTTTAAATTATCTTTCCGGCTCAGACGTTATTTTAAAACATGAGTTGGATCTCGACCAATCAAATTGCTGTCGATTGTACCCTTAAGGCTATTCAACTTATCCATCCCTGGTTAGAGCATTGCTTCTGATCCCTTGTCTTGGAATTGATAATTCCTTTGCATTTGAGCCTTGAATTAGTCAGTTGTTTCTAAAGTCTGATCTCCTTGCATTGTTTCTCCCTCTGGTTGAGTACCGATGATCACACCAGATCCCTTGAGGACCACCAGATCATTTGCTGGATTTTATCCGACAACGTCCTTCATATTCAATAAGTCTGTGAGCCTTTCCTCGGATACATAATACCTTTGGTAAATTGTATTCTCTGCTTTCTCAAACATGCTCTACTATCGAGCTGGTGTTATTTATTCTTGAAACTTGTGGTATATGTTTCTAAGAAGCCCCTATGGGTTGAACATATGCCTTCTCTAAACTGTGTGAACTCGAAAGCTTTCACGAGTCATACACCTCTAGTATTTTGCCAGATAAAATTTCAAACACTACAACTTCTTCGAAAGTGAGAAGTGAATGAAAGGTTATGCATTGGAGAAGTGGGAGTCGACCTTGAACTTTGTGTTCATGCCCATGGACACGATGTAGATCTTATCATTAAAGCTTCTCTCAAATTAATTATTCATTGGTATAAGTTCATCTTATATCTCGGATCTGGCCTTTTGCAATCATGGTTCCAACCATGTTCTCTTTTAAATACCATTTCGCGTGCAAGTTTAAGCGCTTGACTTCTGTAGAGCAATACCCCAGTCCAACCTCTACTTTGATCCGTTGTCGAGTATTACCCCCTCTGGTATCTTGAGTTTATCACGGAACTGCATAACTTCTTATGAGTTCTTCTTCAAGTATTATTTGACTTTCCCTGCGTCATCATTTGACTTGATGTCATCGCCAACCGATTACATCCACATGGAATTTCTCGACAAATGTGTCGTGGTCATCATCAACATCCTGAGCTTTTCCAAGATATATATCGAATTCTTGATGAGGAATACCATCCTCGCCCCTCGATGAATTGTGTTACCATCGACCACTTTATTGCCTTCCGTTCAACACAAACTTGTTCATGTCTCTAGCACCCTATTGCTTTCAAGTTAATGGTCTATATTTCATTCTTAGGCTATTGGTTGTTGAACCACCTTTCTAACATTGATCATGCTACCTAAGACCATATTTTGGGTGCACTTTTCAACCAATGCTTAATTGTGTAGGTTTTCCTCGAGCATACATCCTTATATCATTTGACCTGACAAATGTTATCTCCTTGTTCACATAAGTGTGGTAATCCATCTTTTGAAAATCTCAATGATTTGTTGCTGAGCCTATCAGCCACCTCCTCATCCTCTCCTTGGTTTACTGATGACCTCTTGTTCCAGAGCTCACTTACATAGATCACTTCTGAGAATCTCACAATGTCATCTCGTCAAGTTGTGTTGCACCTTTTCTTCTCAGGCATCCCGAGTCTGAGGTATCCTGACACCAATCAAATCTGAATCTCGGTCAGATATGATGGTTGGAACATATTTCCAAGAGTTATAACGTTGGTCTTTAGATGACCCGGTAAGGTGGTATCATACCTAGCCCACCTGGCCGGAGGCCCTATTGTTATAGTTCCCTTTTAGCAATGTTATCCACTCTTCCATGAGGAAACTGTAAGACTTATTCTACAAGTTATTCCTAATGGATCCTTTTTGTTTCCAAAGTCTGATTTTCACCTGTTGACCATGTCAGCGCTATCTCGAAGCATGTCTATGGTACTCTGATTTTCAATAAGAACATTTGAAGCACCATGCTAAATGTTTCTTGTTGAAATTACCCAAACACCGTTGTATGGGTAATGTCATGAAATTTGTGTCTCCTACCTAAAAGAGTTTTCTACCTTCTATCCGGTCTTGGATATCATACTCTGCTTGTTCTTGGGAAGGATATACCCCTGAAATATGTGTTTAATCACATTTTCCTTTCCATTCTTCTGTTTAATCTAAGAATCACATTTTTCCTTTTCCATTGTTTTGTTTAACCTTTCTTGTGATCTATATGATCCAAGAAAAAATATTCTCCTGTTTATGTAAACACAGTGGTGTACAATTCTGTTAGCATGACCCTGTTACTATTGTTGATGACATTCCGGTAGCCACCAATGGACGAGAACTTTGCCTAATGGCTCGCCTCGTTCAACGAGCAGGAAAATGGTTCTCTTCGTCCCTTGCCCTTGGTACCGACATTGTTGCCAACATAAATGATAGGCTACCCTCTGACATGTCTTGCTATCACGACCGTGCAAGATATCAACGCTTTTCCTACTTTTAACCACATGGTGGGCCCATAACCCACAGTTCCACAGGATCGAAACTTGACTCTCCTGTACAACCCTGTTTCTAATGGTTATTCTCCATGTTTGGCTTCGTATTTAATTCATGGGCCACCTTCCTAGTGCCCTATTCTGGTACTAGACGCAATACCTTCCCATTGCTCTGAACCCCCTTTTACACTTTGTTTCAGGCATCGAACGATTGCCTCCCCGCTTAAAAACTTCTCATGGCACCTTCTTACTTTGCTCTCGATAGTTCCTTAAGTTTCAGTTCGAGAGTTACTTTCCGCCACCTTCCCCGATGTTAGCTACCAGATAGTCAACCTTGCAGAGGTCTGTTCTCCCGAAATACCCCCTTTATTCTTTGTAAGTACGACGGAGTTCCCGAAGAAAGGATGACGGCTTCGTCATGATGGCCTGAAGCAGAGGAATGAAGTCGCCAATGTAATGGATCGATCTCTTCGAGAAGAGCAACCAACACCGAGAAGACCCGTTAGAATTTCGTAACCCGAACCTTCCACCTTTACTCCCCTCTTAAATCTCGGGACGAGATTTCTTGTAGTGGAGGAGAATTGTGACGCCCGGGTAATTAAGCTGCAGAAACCCTCTGGAAATGATGCCACGTCACCTCGGTTAGTGTTGATAATCTCACGTTAGTTCAAAACCGGATCAAAACTCAAATTCAAATATGGCAAACAACAAAAGTTTTCAAAAATAAAAACTAAAATGTTCTAAATGAGTCTAATAATTCATAGGGAATTATGGTGGAGAAACCACACTTTATAGAATCTTTAAATGCAACTAAGATAATAGAAACAACGAGAAAACAATTATTTAAATACTTTTTATAGTTAATAAAATATTAAACCAATTTAATTGGGCCCTAAACCTTCTATCGCAATGGACTAAATTGATATGCCAATTCAGGTGCTAAATATGTATTTTACAAAACCAAGATAATAAAATTCTAAAATATAAAACCAGAAAATAATCAAAACTAAAAGGCCCCCTGCTGGGCCGTGGCCCAGCTGGCCACCAGGTCAGGCCCAACCGGGCACCCACTCGCCCCATAACCCCCCGCTAGCCCAAAACCCTAACCTAACCGCACCACTCCCCCCCATCATGTTCGCCTCCTTCTCCCCGATCCAGATCTGGATCGGGGGAACGAACCCCCCTCGCGACGCCAACGCCCCGCCGCCCCTGGACATCGGCGCCGTGCACCGTGCGCCGCGCCACCGCCGCCCGGAGACCTCGCCGCCTCAATCTCGTCCCCGTCGTTGACCCCGCCGCCATCACCGACCCGTCCCCGTCCTCCTCCCCATCGGACCTCATCGAACCTCGTCGCCCCGTCACTGCACCAACGCCGCCCCGACGCCAACTCGTCATCGCCTCGCAGCTCTGACCCTCCCTGAGCACACTCTTGCACCACTACAGGGCTGGTGAGGACCTCCCCATCCGACCCCGTCTTCCCTTGCTCCGTCACCCGCTGTCGCTCGCGCTCACCCACATTGCCTACTGCCGCGTTCCTGCTCGCCTCCTCTGCTGCGCTGCCCACGACTGGTCTTGCCGCTCCCGCTTCTCCCTGCAGCTGCTCGCTGCTACTCCTCGCGCAGCGCCGCTGCCCGCATGTGCCCAGGGCGCGCCCTTACCTTGGTTGGCCGCCCTCCTCCGCCCCTGGCTGCGGCCACGCGCACGCGCACCCGCTGCTCCCGCCGCCTCTGCTTGTGTTGCCGCATCCCTGCTATGGCCCCGCGCCGGCGCTCGTCACCGCACGCGACCGTGCTCCGCTCCGCCCCATGCAGCTCACCACCCGCCGCCGAGCGCCCCGCCGTGGCCGTCCCCCGGGCTCGCCCCCGCGCGCCCCGCCGGTGCCCCACCGTCGGTGCCCGGGTCCGCCCTGTCGGGCGCCCGTAACCGCCCGCACGCTCATGGTGCTCCGCCCCAGCACCCAGCGCCCGTAACCCGCTATGGCCCCCTGGGCAGTTGACAGATGGGGCCCACGCCCCTGTCTTGTTAAAAAAAACGAAAACAAAATGTAATTAAAAATATGAAAATAAGTAATTAGTTATTTAATTAATTATGTAACTAATTAATTAATTAAATAAGCAATTACTTAACTTAATTAACTCCGTTTAGTACTTAATTAACTTGATTAGTTAATTAAAACTGTTAATTAGTTGTTAGACTATGACGAATGGGACCCACGCGTCAGTTTGACCCAGTCAACGCCCTGTTGACTGCTGACGTCATGCTGACGTCAGCGTACACTATTCTGGATAATGTTAATTTAATTAATAATTAATAAATTAGAAAATGTTTTAAAACTTTAAAAATTAATATAAATTAAACCGTAGCTCAGATGAAAAAACTTTGTACATGAAAGTTGCTCAGAACGACGAGACGAACCCGGACACGCAGCCCGTTCGTCCGCCACGCATCCCTAACCTATCCAACTCGCAACTTTCCCCCTCCGGCTCCTCTGCCCGAAAACGCGAAACGCCGGGGATACTTTCCCACATGTTTTCCCCCTTCACCAGTATCACCTCATACCGCATTAGGGCACGCCTAGCATCACGCTTTGTGTTGTCATGCATCGTTATGCATCTGTTTGCATTGTATTTATTGTTTCTCCCCCCTCTTCTTCCACTAGACACCGAGACCGACGCCGCTGCTACCCAGTACGACTACGGAGTTGACGACCCCTCTCTCTTGCCAGAGCAACCAGGCAAGCCCCCCCCCTTGATCACCAGATATCGCCTACTCTTCTCTATACTGCTTGCATTAGAGTAGTGTAGCTTGTTACTGCTTTCCGTTAGTCCTATCCTGATGCACAGTCTGTCCTTGCTACTACTGTTGATACCTTACCTGCAATCCTAAATGCTTAGTATAGGATGCTAGTTTATCATCAGTGGCCCTACCTTCTTGTCCGTCTGCCATGCTATACTATCGGGCCGTGATCACTCGGGAGGTGATCACGGGCATATACTATATACTTTACACCGTTACATTACCTGTGGTACTGTTCGGAGATGGGGGCTGAAGGGGCAGGTGGTTCCACCCAGGTAGTGGTGGGCCTGGGTTCCCGACGGCCCCCGACTATTACTTTGTGGCGGAGCGACAGGGCAGGTTCAGACCACCTAGGAGAGAGGTGGGCCTGGCCCTGGTCGGCGTTCGCGGATACTTAACACACTTAACGAGTTCTGGGTATTTGATCTGAGTTTGGCCATCTGGCTTATACGCACTAACCATCTACGCGGGAGTAGTTATGGGTATCCCGGCGTCGTGGTATCAGCCGAAGCCTTCGTGACGTCAGCGACTGAGTGGCGCGCGCCGGATTGGACTGGAAAGCCACTAGGCTAGGTCTGCTTCCGGCCGCGTACGGAACGTGCAGGTGTGCAAAGGGCGATGGGCCCAGACCCCTGCGCCATAGGATTTAGACCGGCGTGCTGACCTCTCTGTTGTGCCTAGGTAGGGCTGCGACGTGTTGATCTTCCGAGGCCGGGCATGACCCAGAAAAGTGTGTCCGGCCAAATGGGATCGAGCGTGTTGGGGTATGTGGTGCACCCCTGCAGGGAAGTTTATCTATTCAAATAGCTGTGTCCCTCGGTAAAAGGACGACCCGGAGTTGTACCTTGACCTTATGACAACTAGAACCGGATACTTAATAAAACACACCCTTCCAAGTGCCAGATATAACCCGGTGATCGCTCTCTAACAGGGCGACGAGGAGAGGATCATCGGGTAGGATTATGCTATGCGATGCTACTTGGAGGACTTCAGTCTACTCTCTTCTACATGCTGCAAGATGGAGGTGGCCAGAAGCGTAGTCTTCGACAGGATTAGCTATCCCCCTCTTATTCTGGCTTTCTGCAGTTCAGTCCACCGATATGGCCCTTTACACATGTACCCATGCATTTGTAGTGTAGCTCCTTGCTTGCGAGTACTTTGGATGAGTACTCACGGTTGCTTTCTCCTTCTTTTTCCCCTATCCCTTCTACCTGGTTGTCGCAACCAGAGGTTGGAGCCCAGGATCCAGACGCCACCGTCGACGACGACTCCTCCTACACCGGAGGTGCCTACTACTACGTGCTGCCCGCCGACGACGACCAGGAGTAGTTAGGAGGATCCCAGGCAGGAGGCCTGCGCCTCTTTCGATCTGTATCCCAGTTTGTGCTAGCCATCTTATGGCAACTTGTTTAACTTATGTCTGTACTCAGATATTGTTGCTTCCACTGACTCGTCTATGATCGAGCTCTTGTATTCGAGCCTTCGAGGCCCCTGGCTTGTAATATGATGCTTGTATGACCTATTTTATTTGTAGAGTTGTGTTGTGATATCTTCCCGTGAGTCCCTGATCTTGATCGTACACGTTTGCGTGTATGATTAGTGTACGGTCAAATCGGGGTCGTCACACATGTTGTGCTGTATCTAGTTGTAATAATTGCCATAGATTTATAATTTTTACCGTCTCATTTTTCTTGAAACTAGCTCGAGATCGACTCGAGATCATTACAAGCTGAACACGAGTCATGTTCTACAACTCGATCTTGAGCTTCACTCAGTTTGAGCTCGCTCTAATTGTAATATGAGTTGAGTTGGGCCAACTTCAATTCGCTCGAACTTGACTCATTTGCAGCCCATTGGAGCGGAACGTCGGGGCGATAGTCGATGATGAACTACTTGAGCATATGATATCAACTATAGAACCAACTGCTAAAATTTGGTTGTTTACTATGATTGAGTCTCTCTCACACGATGTATTTATCAGGCTAGCAGTGACTCCATGGGCCATATGGTGGGTGAGAAGGAAGGCAACCCATGAGGTGGAATTCCAAAGTCCACCCCGACTAAACTTTTTGTATACAGATTTATCCGAAGCTTGGGGAAACCACTGTGAAGAACGTGAGTGGGGGGGGGGGGGGTCTAACGCAGCAAGAAGAGTTATTACAACCCGCATCAAATCACCTCCTGAAGGATATGCTAAAATTCGTGTGGACGCCGGGCTTACAAGATCAAGAATCAGAGGGGCAGCAACAACAGTTGGCCGAGATGTAGCCGAGAGTTATCTTGGTTCTTTGACTCTAGTAGAGCATGAGGGTCCGAGATGTTGCAGCTCTAGAAGCAATTGCTTGTAGGGAGGGTCTATGTCTTGCAAATGATCTTGTCCTACACGACATTGTGATCGCAAGAGATTCAAAGCAAGTGGCGGATGATATCTTCAAAGGGAGTGGAGGAAGGTACAACGAAATTATAATTTCAATAAAGAGCTACATACAAATTATAAGCGAAATAAAGCATAGAGCATTAAGGTACAATTGCAAGTTTTGTTACGAGGGGAGAGCATCGAACTATGAAGAACAATGCACTGGCTAAATTCTCTCGTTCTTTAGGTGAGGGATGCCATACTTGGCTAGACCAGCCTCATGACCTAGTTTGTATCCCTTTTCTGTAAACTCTGAGTAATAAAGTTTGGCCTTCCTAAAAAATATATTTGTCGACTTGAGTGTTGACTACTACTCCCTCCGTCCGGAAATACTTGTCTTTGAAATGGTTGTATCTAGACTTATTTTAGTTATAGATACATCCATTTACAACCATTTTGAAGACAAGTATTTCCGGACGAAGGAAATATGTTAGAGAAGCGATATGTCTCACCCGCAGTGAGACACATCAACGTTTGCCTCAAAGTACGCTCCAATGGGACGGTTTGTTAGTGGCTATGAACGTTTCCATTTTTTGGTTCCTTTTTACTTTTATTTATATACCAAAAAACTATACATGTTTGAGATTTAATTTATATCAATTTTAAAAAAGGTTGAACCATTTAAAAATGAATGTTCGTATCATTCAAAAAATGTTTGTACCATACCAAAAAATGTGGCATTGAGAAAATGTTCATGCCTATCAAAGAAAATATTCTTGTCTTTTTTTAAAAAAATGTTTATAAATTTAAAACTATCATATAATTCAAAAAGTGTTTCATGCCCTAAAAACATGAATATGACATTGAAAAATGTTCAAACATCATAAAAATACTTTTGGGGCATTTTATAAAAATATATAAGATGAAATGAAATGTTCGCATAATTTAAAACATATTTATCACACAATGAAATAAAATTTCCAAAAATGTGTATTTAGAAAATATTTAACATGCATTCGGGAAAAATGTTCAAAAACGTATTTGAAATGTTTTCAATGTGTATCCAAAAAAGTTCCCCATGCATACGAAAAATGTACTGCATGTATTAAAAAAGTAGACGTATGTTTCAAAAATAGGAAATAGAAAAAAGAAGAAAAGTAAAAAAATAAGAATAATAAAAACTAAATATGAAATGAAAAGAGAATGTAAGAAAACTAAAATATAAAAAACAGAAAAAGCGAGAGGTGCATATATCTCGCTTACTGTGAGACTTACCTCCCTCTTGCTTTTGGCACTCGATGTTGTGTCATCTTAGTGGGCTGGTCCAGTGAAGCAGTTTTGTGAAGGTGCTCAGAACTTTGCACCGATTTTGGAAAGGTTCCACTTGTTTTTTTTCTCTGTTCTTTTTGTGCGTTTTTGTTTACAGTTTTCATCGAGGATTTGTTTCACAGAAACATGTTGCACATATTTTGTGTGCATGCTGAACATTTATTGATACATGTTGAACATGTTCTGATTACATGATGAATATTTTTAAATACATGTTTGAACATTATTTCTGAATAGATGTTAACAATTATTCGAATACACGTTGATTATTTTTTGAATACGCGTTAAATTATTATTAATTCACAAACTTGTTTTTAGATAAATGATAGACATTTTTTATAATAGACGTTGAACATTTTTTTGAATACACATTGTACATTTTTTGTAACACATTGACAATTTTTTATCCATGGTTAATATTTTTAAATGTGACTTTTTACATTTGTGCCCCTAACTCGAATCCACTACTCAAATATACCCCTAATTTCGAAGCATGCTTAAATTTGCCCCTCTGCCGTTAGGTGTGCTTACAGAAATGTCCTTCCGTGTTCGTTACTATTTGGTCAAAGGGATTTGACTGTCGACGGAACGTTTGCTAGACATTTTGACCATGTCTCCATGTATCACTTACATGCGGGACCAGTCGAAAAAATAAAATGAAAAAACTCTTTCTCTCACCGCTCTCTCTCACACACGCACACTTACATGTGGGTTCCCTTGGCAATAGAAAAAAATAGAAAACACTCTTACCACTCTTTTTTTCATTACATGTGGGGACAAACAAGAAAAATAAAAATAATAAAAAATAAAAGGGAAACCTCTCTCTCTACCTCACGACGTCCATTCAACTCCGGCGAACCCCGATTCCTGAACATGCGCCGCCACCGCTGGTGGCCTCCTTTGACGGCACAAACGCTGCAGACAACGGACCGACCAACTACCATCGCCCTTGGTCTCTCCTACCTTCTAGCCCTCCCCGCAAGCACGTGGGAGATCGCCCCGTCGCCGTCTTCTGTCAGGCACGTGGCCAACGGCAACCCGAAGCGCCCCCACCTCGCCAGGAAGCTCTTACGATATGCCCTCATCCTACCAGCCTACTAATTGGACTAGACACACCCAAGACCAAGCACCACGATGCATCTTCCCCACCTCTGGCCTCAGATCGCCGCCATCGATTCGACGCCATTGAAGCCCTTCGGCCAATCCCTACCTCTCCCCGAGGATCCTAAGGTACCATAGAAGACATGGGCGTCCTCCAGAATAAACACGTGACCTCAGGCCTTCTTCTCCACGAGCTCCGAGCCCCGCCATGGCCGCCGTCGAATTCCTCGCTCTGGTCTTCCTTGAACCTCAGAGGCATCGCCATCGTGCTCCTAGTGAGCTACAAAATCTCACAGACCCTGTTACCCTCTCCGTCCCTATCGCATAGTCATTTGCGCCGCCCAGAGCCGCCACAGGAATGGTCGTCGCCGTTAGCTCGAGCGACCATATGGTTTGAAGAAGCCATCCCTGGATGCGGTAGACCAAGGGCTATGGCCTCGTTTCCTCAATCGTCTTCCCGCATGCTTCCGCCGTAGAATTTGGTCGTCGCCGGCAACCCTCGGTCTAATACACTCTTAATTAAAACAATATAATTTAGAAAATAATAATAAGTCAATGACATTTGGGCCCTATATTTAGTTTGACCAGTCTTATCTAATTTCCTTTTTTCTTTTTATGGATGGGGCCCACATGTAAGTGTGAGAGAGGGGTGAGAGAAAGAGTTTTTTTTCATGTTTTTTTCGAATGGGTCCCGCATGTAAGTGACACATGGAGACAGTGGCAAAATGTCTAGCAAACGTCCTATAGATGGTCAAAGTCCTTTTACCGGTCAGTAATGGCACGAAAGGGCATTTCTGTAAGGACACCTAATGGCAGAGGGGCAAATTTGAGCATGCTTCAAAATTAAGAGTAAATCTGAGTAGTAGGTTCGAGTAAAGGGCACGAATGTAAAAGTCCCTTTTAAAATACATAATGAATGTTTTTTCTAAGTAAACATTTTGTAAATACACGTTGAACATATTTTTAAATACATGTTACATATTTTTCAAATACAGGTCCACTTGCGTAAGCATCTCTAGCAAATCCCGCGAACAGCTCGGCCGCTATAATAACTGCCATTTTACGCGACCGGGGAGAAAAATCGTCCCGCGCTGGTCCCGCAAAATGGCCCATCCTGTTTTTTCTGGGGGGAGGGGGGAGCGGTATATTTCGGCCTCCTGACGCACATGTTCAATCCCCCCTGATTTGTTGTTTTCTCTATCTATCACGCGACTTGGCAGGAGGGACATTTGAGCTTGCACCCTCCATTTTGTCGCCGTCGTCGCCACATCTCGCCATCGCTCTTGCTACACCTAGCCACCCCGCTCCATCAAGTTGTTCCCTCGCCCTCCACAGCATCTTGTGAAGGAAATATGCCCTAGAGGCAATAATAATGTTATTATTTTATTTCCTTATATCATGATAAATGTTTATTATTCATGCTAGAATTGTATTATCCGGAAACATAATACTTGTGTTAATACATAGACAAACCAAACGTCACTAGTATGCCTCTACTTGACTAGCTCGTTGATCGAAGATGGTTATGTTTCCTAACCATAGACATGTGTTGTCATTTCATTAATGGGATCACATCATTAGGAGAATGATGTGGTTGACATGACCCATTCCATTAGCTTAGCACCCGATCGTTTAGTATGTTGCTATTGCTTTCTTCATGACTTATACATGTTCCTATGACTATGAGATTATGCAACTCCCGTTTACCGGAGGAACACTTTGTGTGCTACCAAACGTCACAACGTAACTGGGTGATTATAAAGGAGCTCTACAGGTGTCTCCAAAGGTGAATGTTGGGTTGGCGTATTTCGAGATTAGGATTTGTCACTCCGATTGTCGGAGAGGTATCTCTGGGCCCTCTCGGTAATGCACATCACATAAGCCTTGCAAGCATTACAACTAATGAGTTAGTTGCAATATGATGTATTACGAAACGAGTAAAGAGACTTGCCGGTAACGAGATTGAACTAGGTATTGAGATACCGACGATCGAATCTCGGGCAAGTAATATACCGATGACAAAGGGAACAACGTATGTTGTTATGCGGTCTGACCGATAAAGATCTTAGTAGAATATGTAGGAGCCAATATGAGCATCCAGGTTCCGCTATTGGTTATTGACCGGAGACGTGTCTCGGTCATGTCTACATTGTTCTCGAACCCGTAGGGTCCGCACGCTTAAGGTTTCGATGATAGTTATATTATGAGTTTATGAATTTTGATGTACCGAAGTTATTTAGGAGTCCCGGATGTGATCACGGACATGACGAGGAGTCTCGAAATGGTCGAGACATAAAGATTGATATATTGGACGGCTATATTCGGATACCGGAAGTGTTCCGGGTGATTTCGGAGAAAACTGGAGAGCCGGAGGGTTACCGGAACCCCCCCGGGAGAAGTAATGGGCCATATGGGCTTTAGTGGAGAGAGAGAGGGGCAGCCAAAGGTGGGCCGCGCGCCTCCTCCCCCCTGGTCCGAATTGGACTAGGAGAGGGGGGGGGGCGCCCCCCTTTCCTTCTCCCTCCCCACTTCTTTCCCCCTCCTAGTAGGAGTCCTACTCCTACTAGGAGGAGGACTCCTCCTTGGCGCGCCATAGGGGCCGGCCGGCCTCCTCCCCTTGCTCCTTTATATACGGGGGCAGGGGGCACCCCTAGACACAAGTTGATCCACGTGATCATATTCTTAGCCGTGTGCGGTGCCCCCTTCCACCATAATCCTCGATAATATTGTAGCAGTGCTTAGGCGAAGCCCTGCGACGGTAGTACATCAAGATCGTGACCACGCCGTCGTGCTGACGGAACTCTTCCCCGACACTTTGCTGGATTGGAGTTCGGGGATCGTCATCGAGCTAAACATGTGCTAGAACTCGGAGGTGCCGTAGTTTCGGTGCTTGATCGGTCGGGCCGTGAAGACGTACGACTACATCAACCGCGTTGTCATAACACTTCCGCTGTCGGTCTACAAGGGTACGTAGATCACACTCTCCCCTCATTGCTATGCATCACCATGATCTTGCGTGTGCGTAGGAATTTTTTTGAAATTACTACGTTCCCCAACAGTGGCATCCGAGCCTAGGTTTTATGTGTTGATGTTATATGCATGAGTAGAACACAAGTGAGTTGTGGGCAATATAAGTCATACTGCTTACCAGCATGTCATACTTTGGTTCGGCGGTATTGTTGGACGAAGCGGCCCGGACCGACATTACGCGTACGCTTACGCGATACCGGTTCTCCCGACGTGCTTTGCACAAAGGTGGCTAGCGGGTGACAGTTTCTCCAACTTTAGTTGAACCGAGTGTGGCTACGCCCGGTCCTTGCGAAGGTTATAACAGCACCAACTTGACAAACTATCGTTGTGGTTTTGATGCGTAGGTAAGATTGGTTCTTGCTTAAGCCCGTAGCAGCCACGTAAAACTTGCAACAACAAAGTAGAGGACGTCTAACTTGTTTTTGCAGGGCATGTTGTGATGTGATATGGTCAAGACATGATGCTAAATTTTATTGTATGAGATGATCATGTTTTGTAACCAAGTTATCGGCAACTGGCAGGAGCCATATGGTTGTCGCTTTATTGTATGCAATGCAATTGCGCGGTAATGCTTTAATTTATCACTAAGCGGTAGCGATAGTCGTGGAAGCATAAGATTGGCGAGACGACAACGATGCTACAATGGTGATCAAGGTCTCGCACCGGTGACGATGGTGATCACGATAGTGCTTCGAAGACGGAGATCACAAGCATAAGATGATGATGGCCATATCATATCACTTATATTGATTGCATGTGATGTTTATCTTTTATGCATCTTATCTTGCTTTGATTGACGGTAGCATTTTAAGATGATCTCTCACTAATTATCAAGAAGTGTTCTCCCTGAGTATGCACCGTTGCGAAAGTTCTTCGTGCTGAGACACCACGGGATGATCGGGTGTGATAGGCTCTACGTTCAAATACAACGGGTGCAAAACAGTTGCACATGCAGAATACTCAGGTTATACTTGATGAGCCAAGCATATACAGATATGGCCTCGGAACACAGAGACCGAAAGGTCGAGCGTGAATCATATAGTAGATATGATCAACATAGCGATGTTCACCAATGAAACTACTCCATCTCGCGTGATGATCGGACATGGTTTAGTTGATTTGGATCACGTAATCACTTAGAGGATTAGAGGGATGTCTATATAAGTGGGAGTTCTTTAGTAATATGATTAATTGAACCTAAATTCATCATGAACTTAGTACCTGATAGTATCTTGCTTGTTTATGTTTGATTGTAGATAGATGGCCCGTGCTGTTGTTCCGTTGAATTTTAATGCGTTCCTTGAGAAAGCAAAGTTGGAAGATGATGGTAGCAATTACACGGACTGGGTCCTTAACTTGAGGATTATCCTCATTGCTGCACAGAAGAATTACGTCCTGGAAGCACCGTTGGGTGCCAGGCCTGCTGCTGGAGCAACACCAGATGTTATGAACATCTGGCAAAGCAAAGCTGGTGACTACTCGATAGTTCAGTGTGCCATGCTTTACAGCTTAGAATTGGGACTTCAACGACATTTTGAACGTCATGGAGCATATGAGATGTTCTAGGAGTTGAAGTTAATATTTCAAGCAAATGCCTGGATTGAGAGATATGAAGTCTCCAATAAGTTCTATAGCTGCAAGATGGAGGAGAACAGTTCTGTCAGTGAGCATATACTCAAAATGTCTGGGTATAATAATCACTTGATTCAATTGGGAGTTAATCTTCCAAATGATTGTGCCATTGACAGAATTCTCCAATCACTGCCACCAAGCTACAAGAGCTTTGTGATGAACTATAATATGCAAGGGATGAATAAGACTATTCCCGAGCTCTTCGCAATGCTGAAAGCTACGGAGGTAGAAATCAAGAAGGAGCATCAAGTGTTGATAGTCAACAAGACCACTAGTTTCAAGAAAAAGGGCAAAGGGAAGAAGAAGGGGAACTTCAAAAAGAACAGCAAGCAAGTTGCTACTCAAGAGAAGAAACCCAAACCTGGACCTAAGTCTGAAACTGAGTGCTTCTACTGCAAGCAGACTGGTCACTGGAAGCGGAACTGCCCCAAGTATTTGGCGGATAAGAAGGATGGCAAGGTGAACAAAGGTATATGTGATATACATGTTATTGATGTGTACCTTACTAATGCTCGCAGTAGCACCTGGGTATTTGATACTGGTTCTGTTGCTAATATTTGCAACTCAAAACAGGGACTACGGATTAAGCGAAGATTGGCTAAGGACGAGGTGATGATGCGCGTGGGAAATGGTTCCAAAGTCGATGTGATCGCAATCGGCACGGTACCTCTACATCTACCTTCGGGATTAGTATTAGACCTAAATAATTGTTATTTGGTGCTAGCGTTAAGCATGAACATTATATCTAGATCTTGTTTGATGCGAGACGGTTATTCATTTAAATCAGAGAATAATGGTTGTTCTATTTATATGAGTAATATCTTTTACGATCATGCACCCTTAAAGAGTGGTCTATTCTTATTAAATCTTGATAGTAGTGACACACATATTCATAATGTTGAAGCCAGAAGATGCAGAGTTGATAATGATAGTGAAACTTATTTGTGGCACTGCCGTTTGGGTCATATCGGTGTAAAGCGCCTGAAGAAGCTCCATACTGATGGGCTTTTGGAACCACTTGATTATGAATCACTTGGTACTTGCGAACCGTGCCTTATGGGTAAGATGACAAAAACACCGTTCTCCGGTACTATGGAGAGAGCAACAGATTTGTTGGAAATCATACATACAGATGTATGTGGTCTGATGAATGTTGAGGCTCGTGGCGGATATCGTTATTTTCTCACCTTCACAGATGACTTAAGCAGATATGGGTATATCTACTTAATGAAACATAAGTCTGAAACGTTTGAAAAGTTCAAAGAATTTCAGAGTGAAGTTGAAAATCATCATAACAAGAAAATAAAATTCCTACGATCTGATCGTGGAGGAGAATATTTGAGTTACGAGTTTGGTGTACATTTGAAACAATGTGGAATAGTTTCGCAACTCACGCCACCCGGAACACCACAACGTAATGGTGCGTCCGAACGTCATAATCGTACTTTACTAGATATGGTGCGATCTATGATGTCTCTTACTGATTTATCGCTATCATTTTGGGGATATGCTCTAAAGACGGACGCATTCACGTTAAATAGGGCACCATCAAAATCCGTTGAGACGATGCCTTATGAACTGTGGTTTGGCAAGAAACCAAAGTTGTCATTTCTGAAAGCTTGGGGCTGCGATGCTTATGTGAAAAAGCTTCAACCTGATAAGCTCGAACCCAAATCGGAGAAATGTGTCTTCATAGGATATCCAAAGGAAACTGTTACACCTTCTATCACAGATCCGAAGGCAAGACTTTTGTTGCTAAATTCGGAAACTTTCTAGAGAAGGAGTTTCTCTCGAAAGAAGTGAGTGGGAGGAAAGTAGAACTTGACGAGGTAACTGTACCTTCTCCCTTGTTGGAAAGTAGTACATCACAGAAACCAGATTCTGTGACAACTACACCAATTAGTGAGGAAGCTAATGATAAAGATCATGAAACTTCAGAACAAGATACGACTGAACCTCGTAGGTCAACCAGAGTGAGATCCGCACCGGAGTGGTACGGTAATCCTGTTCTGGAAGTCATGCTACTAGATCATGATGAACCTACGAACTATGAAGAAGCGATGGTGAGCCCAGATTCCGCAAAATGGCTTGAAGCCATGAAATCTGAGATGGGATCCATGTATGAGAACAAAGTATGGAATTTGGTTGACTTGCCCAATGATCGGCAAGCGATTGAGAATAAATGGATCTTCAAGAAGAAGACTGACGCTGACGGTAATGTTACTGTCTACAAAGCTCGACTTGTCGCAAAAGGTTTTCGGCAAGTTCAAGGGATTGACTATGATGAGACCTTCTCACCCGTAGCGATGCTTAAGTCTGTCCGAATCATGTTAGCAGTTGCCGCATTTTATGATTATGAAATTTGGCAAATGGATGTCAAAACTGCATTCCTGAATGGATTTCTGCAAGAAGAGTTGTATATGATGCAACCGGAAGGTTTTGTCGATCCAAAGGGAGCTAACAAAGTGTGCAAGCTCCAGCGATCCATTTATGGACTGGTGAAAGCCTCTCGGAGTTGGAATAAATGCTTTGATAGTGTGATCAAAATATTTGGTTTTATACAGACTTTTGGAGAAGCCTGTATTTACAAGAAAGTGAGTGGGAGCTCTGTAGCATTTCTGATATTATATGTAGATGACATATTACTAATCGGAAATGATATAGAATTTCTGGATAGCATAAAGGGATACTTGAATAAGAGTTTTTCAATGAAAGACCTCGGTGAAGCTGCCTACATATTGGGCATCAAGATCTATAGAGACAGATCGAGACGCTTAATTGGTCTTTCACAAAGCACATACCTTGACAAAGTTTTGAAAAAGTTCAAAATGGATCAAGCAAAGAAAGGATTCTTGCCTGTGTTACAAGGTGTGAAATTGAGTAAGACTCAAAGTCCGACCAATGCAGAAGATAGAGAGAAAATGAAAGATGTTCCCTATGCTTCAGCCATAGGCTCTATCATGTATGCAATGATGTGTACCAGACCTGATGTGTGTCTTGCTATAAGTCTAGCAGGGAGGTACCAAAGTAATCCAGGAGTGGATCACTGGACAGCGGTCAAGAACATCTTGAAATACCTGAAAAGGACTAAGGATATGTTTGTCATATATGGAGGTGACAAAGAGCTCATCGTAAATGGTTACGTTGATGCAAGCTTTGACACTGATCCAGACGATTCTAAATCGCAAACCGGATACGTGTTTACATTAAACGGTGGAGCTGTTAGTTGGTGCAGTTCTAAACAAAGCATTGTGGCGGGATCTACATGTGAAGCGGAGTACATAGCTGCTTCGGAAGCAGCAAATGAAGGAGTCTGGATGAAGGAGTTCATATCCGATCTAGGTGTCATACCTAGTGCATCGGGTCCAATGAAAATCTTTTGTGATAATACTGGTGCAATTGCCTTGGCAAAGGAATCTAGATTTCACAAGAGAACCAAGCACATCAAGAGACGCTTCAATTCCATCCGGGATCTAGTCCAGGTGGGAGACATAGAGATTTGCAAGATACATACAGATCTGAATGTAGCAGACCTGTTGACTAAGCCTCTTCCACGAGCAAAACATGATCAGCACCAAAGCTCCATGGGTGTTAGAATTATTACTTTGTAATCTAGATTATTGACTCTAGTGAAAGTGGGAGACTGAAGGAAGTATGCCCTAGAGGCAATAATAATGTTATTATTTTATTTCCTTATATCATGATAAATGTTTATTATTCATGCTAGAATTGTATTATCCGGAAACATAATACTTGTGTGAATACATAGACAAACCAAACGTCACTAGTATGCCTCTACTTGACTAGCTCGTTAATCGAAGATGGTTATGTTTCCTAACCATAGACATGTGTTGTCATTTGATTAATGGGATCACATCATTAGGAGAATGATGTGGTTGACATGACCCATTCCATTAGCTTAGCACCCAATCGTTTAGTATGTTGCTATTGCTTTCTTCATGACTTATACATGTTCCTATGACTATGAGATTATGCAACTCCCGTTTACCGGAGGAACACTTTGTGTGCTACCAAACGTCACAACGTAACTGGGTGATTATAAAGGAGCTCTACAGGTGTCTCCAAAGGTGAATGTTGGGTTGGCGTATTTCGAGATTAGGATTTGTCACTCTGATTGTCGGAGAGGTATCTCTGGGCCCTCTCGGTAATGCACATCACATAAGCCTTGCAAGCATTACAACGAATGAGTTAGTTGCGAGATGATGTATTACGAAACGAGTAAAGATACTTGCCAGTAACGAGATTGAACTAGGTATTGAGATACCGACGATCGAATCTCGGGCAAGTAACATACCGATGATAAAGGGAACAACGTATGTTGTTATGCGGTCTGACCGATAAAGATCTTCGTAGAATATGTAGGAGCCAATATGAGCATCCAGGTTCTGCTATTGGTTATTGACTGGAGACATGTCTCGGTCATGTCTACATTGTTCTCGAACCCGTAGGGTCCGCATGCTTAAGGTTTCGATGACAGTTATATTATGAGTTTATGAGTTTTGATGTACCGAAGTTAGTTAGGAGTCCCGGATGTGATCACGGACATGACGAGGAGTCTCGAAACGGTCGAGACATAAAGATTGATATATTGGACGGCTATATTCGGATACCGGAAGTGTTCCGGGTGATTTCGGAGAAAACCGGAGAGCCGGAGGGTTACCGGAACCCCCCCGGGAGAAGTAATGGGCCATATGGGCTTTAGTGGAGAGAGAGAGGGGCAGCCAAAGGTGGGCCGCGCGCCTCCTCCCCCTGGTCTGAATTGGACTAGGAGAGGGGGGGGGGCCCTTTCCTTCTCCCTCCCCACTTCTTTCCCCCTCCTAGTAGGAGTCCTACTCCTACTAGGAGGAGGACTCCTCCTTGGCGCGCCATAGGGGCCGGCTGGCCTCCTCCCCTTGCTCCTTTATATACGAGGGTAGGGGGCACCCCTAGACACAAGTTGATCCACGTGATCATATTCTTAGCCGTGTGCGGTGCCCCCTTCCACCATAATCCTCGATAATATTGTAGCGGTGCTTAGGCGAAGCCCTGCGACGGTAGTACATCAAGATCGTCACCACGCCGTCGTGCTGACGGAACTCTTCCCCGACACTTTGCTGGATCGGAGTCCGGGGATCGTCATCGAGCTGAACGTGTGCTAGAACTCGGAGGTGCCGTAGTTTCGGTGCTTGATTGGTCGGGCCGTGAAGACGTACGGCTACATCAACCGCGTTGTCATAACGCTTCCGCTGTCGGTCTACAAGGGTACGTAGATCACACTCTCCCCTCGTTGCTATGCATCACCATGATCTTGCATGTGCGTAGGATTTTTTTTTGAAATTACTACGTTCCCCAACATCTTGCCCACCAATTTTTGAGCCGGCGGGTTGGCATTCCTTCCCACGGGCGCGTGGACGCCGCCGCCATGGATCTGTCTCGGAGCTTTGCATGGGGCCTTGTTGCAGGGCAGAAACGTCTACTCCGGGCGCGAATGAGCCATTGATTCGTTCTCACAACTGCCACGCCGCCGGCGCCGCATGTTTGGTGTCGTGGGGCAGTAGGAGCAAAAGATCTATTATCGGTCGGAGGTAGGGAAAGGAGCTCGGTTGTGCGGTGATAGGTCTCCATCGTATCTACTTTTCCAAACACTTTTACTCTTGTTTTGGACTCTAATTAGCATGATCCGAATGAAACTAACCCGTACTGATGTTGTTTTCGCAGAACTACCATGGTGTTGTTTTTGTGTAGAAATAAAAGTTCTCGGAATCAGACGAAACTTTCTGGAGATTTTTTATTAAATATATAAAAAATACTGGAATTATGATCCACCAGAGGGGGGCCACCAGTTGCCCACAAGGCAGCAGGGTGTGCCTACCACCCAGGGCGCGCCCTAATGCCTTGTAGGGCTCACCTGGCTCCGTCTGACCTAATTCCAGCACTATAAATTCTGTTTCCCTGAGAAAAAAATAAGAGAAGAAGTTTCATCGTGTTTTACGATATGGAGCCGCCACCACCTCCTGTTCTTCATCGGGAGGGCTGTTCTGGAGTCCGTTCGGGGCTCTAGAGAGGGGGGGGGGGGGTTCATTGCCATCATCATTACCAACCCTTCTTCATCAACAACTTCATGATGATGGATGATGATGGAGTTGGATGAGATTTTTCATGTAATTGGGTCAATTTGTTAGGGCTTGATCCCAATATCCACTATGTTCTGAGATTGATGTTGATATGCTTAATGCTGGTCACTAGGGCCCGAGTGCCATGATTTCAGATCTGAACCTATTATGGTTTCATGAATATAAGCGTGTTTGGATCCTATCTTGCAAGTTGTATGCACCTATTACGTGTTATGATTCACAAACCCCAAAGTGGCAACAATTGGGATTCACTCCGGTGATGATCGTATTATGAGTTTAGGTATTCACAATGTGTTAATGCATTGTTCTGGTTCTCTATTAAAAGGAGGCCTTAATACCCCTTAGATTTCCTTGTAGACCCGGTGCCATGGGAGGGTAGGACAAAAGATGTCATGCAAGTTCTCATTATAAGCACTTATGACTATTTACGAATACATGCCTACATTACATTGATAAATTGGATCTATTGTGTGTCACTCTAGGTTGTGACTGTTATATGATGAATGACATCCAACACAAATATGATGGGGAGCGAAGCATGAAAATAAAAAATCCTACAAAAACCCAAGATCCAATCTAGGAGATGCATGATACGTCTCCAACGTATCTATAATTTATGAAGTACTCATGCTGTTAATATTATCATTCTTAGATGTTTTACAAACATTTTGTAGCAACTTTATATTATTTTTTGGGACTAACCTATTGACATAGTGCCCAGTGCCAGTTGATGTTTTTTGCTTGTTTTTTACATCGCAGAAAATGAATACCAAACAGAGTCCAAACGCAGCAAAACTTTTTGGAGATTTTTTTGGACCAGAAGACCACCAATGGGCCAAGGAAGTACCAGAGGGGTGCCCCGAGGGGGCACAACCCACCTGGGCGCGCCCTGGTGAGTTGTGCCCACCTCGGTGGCCTCCCGCACCGCCTCTTCGCCCTATAAATTCCTAAATATTCCAAAACCCCTTGCGGTAACCCTAGATCAGAAGTTCCGCCGCCGCAAGCCTCGGTAGCCATGAAAAACCAATCTAGACCCCGTTCCGTCACTCGACCGGAGGGGGGAAATCATCATTGGTGGCCATCTTCATCACCCCGGCGGCCACCATGATGCGGAGGGAGAAGTCCACCCTCCGGACTGAGGGTTTGTACCAGTAGCTATGTGTTTAATCTCTCTCTCTCTCTCTCTCTCTCCCTCTCTCTCGTGTTCTTGAGATGTCACGATCTTGACATATCGCGGGCTTTGTTAATATAGTCAGATCATATGGTGTTTTCCCCTCTCTGTCTTGTTGTGATGAATTGAGTTTTCCCTTTGAGATTTCGTTGTTATCGGATTGGATACTTTTATGGATTTGAGAGCACTTGATATATGTCTTGCATACGAATACCTGTGGTGACAATGGGGTATTATATTGATTCACTTGATATGTGTTTTGGCACTCAACTCGCGGATTCCCGAGGTGACATTGGGGTAATCTATGCATAGGGGTTGATGCACGTTCTCGTCTTTTGTTTCTCCGGTAGAAATCTTGGGGGCACTCTTTGAGGTCTTTGTGTTGGATTGAGTATTATGAATATGAATTTGCGTTGGTGTTATTTTAGTACGAACTCTTGATAGATCGATCAAAAAGAATAACTTGTGTTATTTTAGTATGAACTCTTGATAGATCGATCGGAAAGAATAACTTGGTGTTACTTTAGTACGAACTCTTGGATAGATCGATCGGAAAGAATAGCTACAAATAATTTCTTCTTATGTTCTCCGCTAGATAGGAACTTTGGAGTGATTCTTCATCATGCATTGAGGGATTGTTATGTGATCCAATTAGATTAGCATTGTTGAGAGATTGCATTAGCGAAAGTACGGACCCTAGGCCTTGTTTTCAAAGCATTGCAATACCATTTGTGCTTACTTCTGTTACTTGCTACCTTGCTTTTTTATCGTTCCTATTACAAAAATCAATATCTACTATCATTACTACACTTGTATCACCATCTCTTCACCAAACTAGTGCACCTATACAAATTACCATTGTATTTGGTGTGTTGGGGAATACAAGAGACTTTTTATTATTTGGTTGCAGGGTTATTTGAGAGAGACCATCTTCATCCTACGCCTCCCACGGATTGATAAACCTTAGGTCATCCAGTTGAGGGAAAATTGCTACTGTCCTACAAAACTTTGCGCTTGGAGGCCCAACACGTGTCTACAAGAATAAAGTTGCGTAGTAGACGTCAAGCTCTTTTCTGGCGCCGTTGCCGGGGAGGTGAGTGCTTGAAGGTATATCTTTAGATATTGCAATTGAATCTTTTAGTTTCTTGTTTTATCACTAGTTTGGTTTATAAAAAGAAAACTACAAAAAATGGAATAGAGGTTGCATCATATTGTTCATCTTTATAATGTCTTTCGTGAAAATGATGGAAAGGAAAATTCTGCTCAATTGATAGAAGAAGGATTCTATAAAATGCTCGACAAAAAAAAATCTTTGAACGACGAGCATGATTGCAATGTTATTAGTATGAATTCTTTGAATATCCATGATGCTATTGATATGCAAAGCCATAAGCTTTGGGATGCTATATTTGATGAAGATGATATTTTTAGTCCCCCAAGATTTGATGTGCAAATTTGTTATAATGATTGCATGCCTCCTATTTACGGTGATTACAATGATGAAAGTGGATTTGGAGAGGTCATGACTTTATTTAGTGATGAATCCGCCATTTTGAAAAAGGCTTCAATTGAGTATGATAACAAAGTTGCTATCTATGATGACTATGGTGATGACATGTATGCTATAAAGAATAATGATAATCATGAAATTTGTCATCATGATTTTAATGTTCAATATGATTATGCCAATCAAGTATCACATGATAGTTCTTTTGTTGAGTTTGCTCCCACTAGTATGAATGAGAAGAAATTTGCTTATGTGGAGAGTAATAAAATTTCTATGCTTGTGGATCATGAAAATAATGCTTTATGTGATAGATATATTGTTGAATTCATTCATGATGCTACTGAAAATTATTATGAGAGAGGAACATATGCTTCTACATATCTTAATAATATCAAGTTTCCTCTCTATGTGTTGAAAATCTTGAAGTTATGCTTGTTTTGCCTCCTTGTGCTAGTTGATTCTTGTTACCATAAATTGTTTGATCACAAAATCACTATGCATAGAAAGTGGGTTAGACTTAAATGTGCTTGCCATGTGCTTCATGATGCTCTCTTTGTGTTTAAGTTCTTATCTTTTATGCGAGCATCATTGAAATCATCATGCCTAGCTAGTAGGCATAAAAGAAAAGCGCTTGTTGGGAGACAACCCAACACTTTTACCTACCGTTTTAGTGTGTTCACATTATTAGGCTACTGTAGTAATCATGTTTTATAGCTTTTGTTTCAATAAAGTGCCAAGTAAGACCTTTGGGATGGTCTATGGTGATAGTTGATTTGATCTTGCTATAAAACAGAAACTTTTTTGCCCAGTAAAATAATTTTGATTTTTTACATAACCATGATAAAATCCTGATTATTTTTGTACAATATTTATATACAAATTTCTCAGGTTGTCCCAATATTTTATAATTTTTTGGGTAACATAATTATGGTTGTTGTTCAGATCATTACAGACTGTTCTATTTTTGACAGATTCTGATTTCAATGCATAGTTTGCTTGTTTCCTAGTTTCTATGGCTTAAATTGCTCAATATAAATTGTGGAAATGATATGATATAGTAAGCATTGTGTGAGAACAATTATGAATCTTGTCTTTGACAGTACCAAAGTGAATGGTTTGTTCTTTATCATACTAACCTATCTCACGAAGTTCCGTTAAGTTTTGTGTGATTGAAGTTTTCAAGTTTTGGGTGAGATATTGATATGAGGAGAATAAGGAGTGACAAGACCCTAAGCTTGGGGATGCCCAAGGCACCCAAAGTTAATATCCAAGGAAAATCGAAGCAACTAAGCTTGGGGATGCCCCAGAAGGCATCCCCTCTTTTGTCTCCAACATTATCGGTAACCTCACTTGAAGCTATATTTTCATTTGTCACATGCTATAAGTTCTGCTTGGTGCATTATTTTATTTTACTAGGATTTTTTTGATGTTATTTAGAATAATGTTTTGCATATTTTATTTCAATAAAAGTGGCAATGATAGCCTTTACTATCCTTATTTTGCAAGTCTACATGTTGCTATCTCAAAACAAAAAGTTTATCACTATTGTAAAAAATTCCTAGAAAAGTTAGAATGTGAGAAAATGTTGAAACTTTTTGCACAATAAGCTATGGTATATTTTCTACAGTGTGGTAAATTTTCATAATTTTTTGAGTTAAAGAAGTACTGATACTCTTGCATTCTTTACAGACTGTACTGTTTTGGTAGATTGCTGTTATGTTTGCATTGTTTGCATATGTTTGCTTGTTTAATGATTCTATTTGAGGATAGGAGTATTAAATATGCAGAGGCACAATGTTGAATAATAATTTTAGTGATTTTCTACAGTAGAGAATGATAAGGTTTTTTGCATTGGTTTATACTAACTTATCTCATGAGTTCTTGTTGAGTTTTATGTGGATGAAGTTTTTAAGATTTAGAGAAACCGTGATATAAAAGGAATTAAGGAGACACAAAAGCTCAAGCTTGGGGATGCCCAAGGCACCCCAAGATAATATTTCAAGAAGTCTCAAGCATCTAATCTTGGGGATGCCCCGGTAGGCATCCCACCTTTCTTCATCAACAATTATCGGTCGAGCCTAAGTTTTTGCTTCTTCACATGATGTGTGTATTTCTTAGAATGTCATTTTATTTTGTTTTTGCTTGTTGTTTTAATAAAATACTTAGATCTAAAAGTTTTTAAATAAGAGAGAGTCCTCAAATAGCTACCCATTTACTTAACTACTCGCTTGATCTTCACTTATATCTTTTTGGAGTAGTTTGTCATTTACTGTTGTGCTTCACTTATATCCTATGAGTAAATTGTTGAATGAATTGAATATCATGAAGTTTAAATTATATCATGCCTAGTGGTAGCTTCACATTGGGTTTAGAGAGTGAAATCTTTTGAAGCTTGGCAATCACAATATTGGTCATACAAGCAATTCATGAATGATTAGTATACAGAAGAGAACTTTCACACAAAAATATATTATCTTGGACATCTTATATGATTGTGAATACCCATTAATTATTTTCAAACTTGAGCAAGTTAGTTGAAGTTGGACAAGGAAGATAGCATAATGAGTTATGTTTGGGTATATTTGCATAGAAGTTATATTGTAATGGATCCTCCAACATGTGGTGTTTGCCTAGGATCTTTTGCTAGCAAAAAATTGTACTAAGTAGAGATACTACTTGTACATCCAAAAACCGTTAAACCCAGTTTCTTGCCATGAGTGTCCACCATACCTACCTATGAATTGAATAAGATCCTTCAAGTAAATTGTCATCAGTGCATAAAGCAATAAAAATTGCTCGTAAATATGTTTGATCTTTTACTGTAAGGGAAAATTGAGTGTTGTACGAACTTGTGATGGCAAAGTAATAAAAGCGACAGACTGCATAATAAAGGATGCTATCATAAGGGGCAATATAACGTGATGCTCCTTTGCATTAAGAGCTTGGGCATCCAAATAAAAAGCGCATGACAACCTCTCCTTCCCTCTGCGAAGGGCCTATCTTTTATTTTTAGTATTTACTTTTATGCAAAGAGACAATAGTATACATCCTCATTCAACCTCAATTATTCTCTAGCTGGCAAGCATCATGTGGTGGGGAAAGACCTAGGCACATATGACCAGTCAAATATATTTGATCATGATTTATTATTGTTGACAATTATCTCTATGATAAATGAGTTGGGAGGCAAAATATTAAGCCCCTATCTTTCTTTGTGTTCAATGGATGCCATTTGTTCTAAGAATATGCTTTGAGTAGTAGCAATCATGGAAGACTATATGATGATTGAGTATGTGGAGCTCTTACTTAGACTCTGTTGAATAAGTTGAATTGCAATTGTTTGGTGACTAAGAATATAAGTTGTTGAGTTTCAAGAGAATTCATTGTTTGAACCTTAACATGTGAATAGGTTGCTACTTTAACATGAGAAGTTTTATGAGAAAGAATTTCTGTTATGATGCTAGGAGAAGTGGTTGAAATTATCATTGATCAAACTTATGCACTTTGCTAGCGTTAACACTTCATAAATTATTTCTTTTATCATTTACCTACTCGAGGACGAGTAGGAATTAAGCTTGGGGATGTTGATACGTCTCCAATGTATCTATAATTTATGAAGTACTCATGCTGTTATATTATCATTCTTAGATGTTTTACTATCATTTTATAGCAACTTTATATCATTTTTTGGGACTAACCTATTGACATAGTGCCCAGTGTCAGTTGTTGTTTTTTTGCATGTTTTTTACATCGCAGAAAATCAATACCAAACGGAGTCCAAACACAACAAAACTTTTTGGAGATTACTTTGGACCGGAAGACCACCAACGGGCCAAGGATGTACCAGAGGGGTGCCCCGAGGGGGGCACAACCCACCTGGGCGTGCCTGGGGGCCCAGGCGCGCCCTGGTAAGCTGTGCCCACATCGGTGGCCTCCCGCACCGCCTCTTCGCCCTATAAATACCCAAATATTTCAAAAACCCTCGGGGTAATCCTAGATCAGAAGTTCCATCGCCGCAAGCCTCTATAGCCACGAAAAACCAATCTAGACCCTGTTCCAGCACTCGACTGGAGGGGGGAAATCATCACCGGTGGCCATCTTCATCATCTCGGTAGCCACCATGATGCGGAGGGAGTATTCCACCATCGGGGCTAAGGGTTTCTACCAGTAGCTATGTGTTTAATCTCTCTCTCTCTCTCTCTCTCTCTCGTGTTCTTGAGATGTTACGATCTTGATGTATCGCGAGCTTTGTTAATATAGCAGGATCATATGGTGTTTTCCCCTCTCTATCTTGTTGTGATGAATTGATTTTTCCTTTGAGATTTCGTTGTTATTGGATCGAATACTTTTATGGATTTGAGAGCACTTGATATATGTCTTGCATATGAATACCTGCGATGACAATGGGGTATTATATTGATTCACTTGATATGTGTTTTGGCACTCAGCTCGCGGATTCCCGAGGTGACATTGGGTAATCTATGCATAGGGGTTGATGCACGTTCTCGTCTTTTGTTTCTCCGGTAGAAATCTTGGGACACTCTTTGAGGTTCTTTGTGTTGGATTGAGTATTACGAATATGCATTTGCTTTGGTGTTATTTTAGTACGAACTCTTGAGAGATCGATCGGAAAGAATAACTTGTGTTATTTTAGTATGAACTCTTGATAGATCGATCAGAAAGAATAACTTGGTGTTATTTTAGTACGAACTCTTGGATAGATCGATCGGAAAGAATAGCTACAAACAATTTCTTCTTATGTTCTCCGCTAGATAGGAACTTTGGCGTGATTCTTCATCGCACGTTGAAGGACTGTTATGTGATCCAGTTAGATTAGCATTGTTGAGAGATTGCACTAGCGAAAATACGGACCCTAGGCCTTGTTTTAAAAGAATTGCAATACTATTTGTGCTCACTTTTGTTACTTGCTACATTGCTATTTTTTATTGTTCCTATTACAAAAATCGATATCTACTATCATTACTACACTTGTATCACCATCTCTTCGCCGAACTAGTGCACCTATACAAATTACCATTGTATTTGGTGTGTTGGGGACACAAGAGACTTTTTATTATTTGGTTGCGGGGTTGTTTGAGAGAGACCATCTTCATCCTATGCCTCCCACGGATTGATAAACCTTAGGTCATCCACTTGAGGGAAAATTGCTACTGTCCTACAAAACTATGCGCTTGGAGGCCCAACACATGTCTACAAGAATAAAGTTGTGTAGTAGACATCAATGCATAACAATGACATGGGAGTGTGTCTACATACCCTTGTAGACCAAAAGCGGAAGCGTGTATAATGCGGTTTATATAGTCGTACTCTACGCGATCCAATCATGATCCAAACCGATCTAGCACCGAACGGACAACACCTCCGAGTTTAGCACACATGCGGCTTGGTGACTTCTCCTCCTCCTTGATCCATCAAGCGAAGGGGAGAAGTAGATGGGATCACAACCAGCACGCTGACGTGGTGGTGGAGTACCGGCATGGCTTCACTAAGCGACACCGGGGTGAGGAGATGGGAGAGACGGGAAGGGACAACTACTAGGCGAAGGGTCTAGCCCCCCTTGTGCCTCCACCCTTTATATAAGAGTGAGGGAGGGTCCAGGCAGCCCTAGCCCCTCCTCCAAGGGACGGGGTGGCGTGCAAGGGGGAGGAGTGCCCTCCAAGCCAAGTGGAGGGCCCTCCCTTCTAGGGTTTCCCCCTAGGCGCATGGGCCTTGTAGGGGCTGGTGCCCCTGGCCCAGTAAGGCCAGGGCACCTCCTTACAGCCAATGCTAGTCTATGGGACGTGGTGGAACCCTCGGGGGACTTTTGGCCCCCTCTGGAACCTTCCGGTGACTTCCCGGTACAATACCGAAAAAACTGAACTTTTCCCGGAACCCCGACAACAACTTTCCATATATAAATCTTTACCTCCGGGCCATTTCGGAGCTCCTCGTGATGTCTGGGATCTCATACGATACTCTGAAAAATCTTGGGTCACCATTACAAATATCCCAATACCACGCTAGCGTCCTAGAACATTAAGAATGCGACCCTACGGGTTCGAGCATCATGCAGACATGACCGAGAGGCATCTCCGGTCAATAATCAATAGCGGGACTTGGATGCCCATATTGCAGACATGACCGAGAGGCCTCTCCGGTCAATAATCAATAGCGGGACTTGGAT
Source organism: Triticum monococcum (assembly GCA_034509565.1). NCBI lineage: Eukaryota > Viridiplantae > Streptophyta > Magnoliopsida > Poales > Poaceae > Triticum > Triticum monococcum. The sequence continues at coordinate 134,168,024 of CM067847.1, forward strand.
GCCCATATTGATTCCCACATATTCAATGAACATATTTATCGGTTGATCCACGATGTCATGGATTCAGTTAATGCCATATGTAATTCCCTTTGTCTGGCGATATGGTACTTGCCCGAGATACGATGGTCGGTATCTCCATGCCTAGTTTAATCTCGTTATTGGCAAGTCTCTTTACTCGTTCCATAATACAATATTCCACGACCAAAATCATTAGTCACATGAAGCTTCTTATGATGTTGTATTACCGAGAGGTCCCAGATATCTCTCTCCGTCACACGGAGTGACAAATTCCTGTCTCGATCTATGCAACCCAACAGACACCTTCAGAGATACCTGTAGAGCACATTTATGATCATCCAGTTAGGAAGTGACGTTTGATAGCACACAAGGTATTCCTACGGTATCCAGGAGTGACATGATCTCATGATCCCAAGGTAATATTCAAGGAGAACCAATCAACTAAGCTTGGGGGTGCCCCGGAAGGCATCCCCTCCTTTTTTCTAATGACCATCAGTAATTTTACTTGAAGCTATATTTTTATTCGTCACATATCATGAGTTTTGCTTGGAGCGTCTGTATTGTATGAGCCTTTGCTTGTTTTGCTTTTTAGTTTGTCACAATCATCCATGCTGGACACACCTATTTGAGAGAGCCATAATGATGCTATGATTTGTGATACGTCCATTTTGCATCATGCTTTTATATCAATATTTATTGCATTATAGGCTGTTATTACACATTATATCACAATACTTATGCCTTTTCTCTCTTACTTTATAAGGTTTACATGAAGAGGGAGAATGTTGGCAGCTGGAATTCTGGACTGGAAAAGGAGCAAATATTAGAGACCTATTCTACACAACTCCAAAAGTCCTAAAACTTCACGGAGAATTAGTTTGGAATATATATAAAATATTGGGTGAAGAAAGCACCAAAGGGGGCCACATGCCATCCACAAGGGTGGAGGGCACACCCCTACCTTGTGGGCCACCTAGCAGGCCCCCGATGCCCATCTTCTGCTATATGGTGTGTTTTGACCTGGAAAAAAAATTAGAAGGAAGCTTTCGGGATGAAGCGTCACCGACATGAGGCAGAACTTGGGCAGAACCAACCTAGGGCTCCGGCGGAGCTGTTCTGTCCGGGAAACTTCCCTCCGAGAGGGGGAAATCTATAGCGATCCGACCTCAGACGGTCAAATCTCTATGTATAAGTGTCATCCTTGGATCGGTAATGCCGACACACACAATACTTGAAGGATTTATAATAGAGTTCAATCACACACTTACATCGAATGTCTCAAAGAGAGAACTTATTACAATAATATGGCTGAAGGCCATCTAATGAAGATAACAGCGTAAGCTTCGAAGGTAAAATGAGTCCATCAACTCCAACGTCATAGCTGAGTGCACGACAACGACCTAGCGCACCTTACTTTTCGTCTGAAAAATCTGCAACATAATACGTTGCAGCCTGTGTAGGTCAGCACATGGAATATGCTGGCAAGATAACACTATAGAGAAATGAACAATTAATAGCTATAACTATATGCATATATGGCTGGTGGAGGCTCTATGGTTATCATTTGCATAAAGCTAGTTTTCCCTACAACAAAGGAATATATTTTATTTAACTACAAAGTTGGTTGAAAAACATTGAGAATGGTAACCCCATATCAATACCAAAATTAATAATCATTAACCCAACAAGTTAATTAAGTAAAGTGACGAGATCAACATAGTAATTCAAGCACCAGATACTCAAGATGTCCATAACTGGGGACACAGCTAACCATGATTAGCTTATACACTCTGTAGAGGTTTGCACACTTTTCCCCACAAGACTCGATCTCCTCCGTTGTATTTCTCGCACTGCATGATGTTGGAGAAACAGATGACCGAGACACAGTCTTCCCGAAGAGGTCCCCTTAACCGATAGATAGGCAGGTACACCTACAATCCCCTACATCTGCTAGCCCATCATGGAAAGGATTCCCACAACTTACTCAACTATGCCAGAGCCCATAATGGCTTGTGGCTGCACATAAAAGTTTCCAGCATGAATAACATAATGATCCCTTTGAGCCTGGGTGGCGAACCATAGGAAAAATCACACGGATACCCCGGGATTCTCCTTTGGACAACACTGGATTTTCCCAGGTGCCCACAAACCAATCCACCGAGATGTGTGTTAAAGTAGCCACCTTAAGTAAAACCCTTAGTTCATAATAATGCTCACAACTGTCATGAATCACTCAAACCAAACCACGTCAACGAGCTTAGCATAGCATATCAAATATAATAAGCGTAACACAGTAACTCCCAAGGTTTGAATAAAAGGGCAATAGGTACTACCTCAACAACTACTTCCCAAAACACACATGTTAAATAGATCCTACTCATGCAATGTTTGAGGATTGAGACTAATGCATAAAAACTGGGTAATAAGGAATATGATCAAAGTGTTACTTGCCTTGCTGACGATCTGAAAACCCTAGTGACTCATAGTAGCACGCTTCGCACTCTGGAAACTCTATCGTGAACAAGCAATAGCATACATAAGCAATCAAGCATGATGCAAGGTAAAACTCAAATGAGATCCAAACTGAAAGCTCAACTGAAATGCTTCGATTTTGCAAAAAGGAATCAGCCAAATCGGAGCTACGAAACTCAAACTACGATCAAAAGAAGTTCGAATTCAAATCTTCTTGCAACCAAATTTTAAATTGTCAAAACCATGTTCAAGTTGGTTATCTGGAAAGGGGGGAACAAGATGAAGATTTTGGCGTTGGTTTCACTGGATTTGGACAAGCGAGCAAAAAGTTGCGAGGGTTTGAAGATCAGGGACTAATCTGTGATAAAAATAATCGCGGATAGGTCCCTGGCCGAAAAATAAAATAAAAGAAAAACCCTAGCGAACGAACGTTCGCTATGAAACCCTAATGAACGAAAACATTCGCTACAGATTAATAACGGACGAACGTCCGCAACTGAGATCCAACCGGAAAACTGAAACAAAACCCTAACTTCTAAAAAACCCGGAAGAAAAACCGGTTCAGGTTTTTATCGGTTAACCGGAGAAGAATCAACGACGGCAACGACGGGATCCGGCATGGCTCCGGCAAACGACGACTTGGGTGGTGGCGCGGGGCTGCGGGCAGGGCGGTGGTGCGGCGACGAGGCGATGGAGGGTGGTTGCTTACGGGCGGCGGAGCAACAGCAGCAGCAGCGGCGAGCGGCGGGCTCGGCGGCGGCGCTACGGTTGGTGGCGGCGGCTGTCGGGGTGGGGTGAGGAGGCGGCGTGGTGGCGGCGCTATTTAAAGGGCGAGGGGGGCGCAGCGGCTCATGTCTGAGCCGGACACGACGACGACAGCGGCGGCAGCGCTCGGGACTCCTGTCCTGAGTCGGAGAGGGAGGCGGCGCGGCGCTGCGGGCCGGCCTGCTCGGCCGGGCCTTTGGCCCAGTTGGGCAGGAATTTTTTTAAATAAAATTTTGCTCGAAGAAAATCCTAATAAATTATAAAAAATTCTAAAAATGCCATAAACAATTTTCACCGTCTAAACCTATTATTTAGAACAAAGTGAACATTTTTCTGGCCTAAAAATGCAAATTTCAAAAATGCATAATTTTCTATGTTCAAATAAAATAGCAAATAAAATACAAATAAAATTTTAATTTATTTTATTTTTTCTTCTCCAATATTCCTTTTTTTGAAGAAGTCATATTATCTTCTCTCTTTTATTTTTAATATTGGAAATAATTGGAGAGAAAAAAAATATTAAAATCAAAATGATCCCCTTTTCGGTCCTTGAGATGCTTAAGATTTCTAGGATCACAACCAAATATGCAAAATAAATATGATATGCATATAATGACCTATGTATAACATCCAAATTGAAAATTGGGATGTTACAAACCTACCCCCTTAAGATGAATCTCACCCTCGAGATTTGGGTTGGCTAGAAAATAGGTGCGGGTGGTCTTTCCGTCGGTCTTCTTCTCTTTCTCAGGTGGCTTCATCCTCGGTATGGTGGCTCCACTGAACTTTGCAAAACTTGATAACCTTGCTGCACGTAACTCGACTGGCAAACTCGAGAATCTTAACTGGTTTCTCCTCGTAGGTCAGATCACTCTCCAACCGAATCGCTTCCAGGGCATTGTATCTCTTAGAGGAATATCGGCCATCTTAGCATGGCACTTCTTCCACTGGGAAATGTCAAACATATCATGAACTCCTGACAATCCTTTGGGTAACTTCAACTTGTAGGAAACTTCTCCCATAATTTCCAGAACTCGGTATGGTCCTACAAATCTCGGGGCTAACTTTCCCTTAACTCCAAATTGTTTAACTCCTCGCAGTGGTGATACACGAAGATACGCTCTATCTCCAATCTCGTAGACTACCTCCTTGCGTTTTGTATCGGCATAACTCTTCTGCCTGGACTGAGCTACCTTTAGTCTATCCTGGATCAACTTAGGGCCAGTTCTTTTTGGCGATTCTCCCAGAATCGCCCCCTCCCCAGCTTCTCCTAGAATCGCCACTCTATTTTTTTACAATCCTATCTAGTTAAGGTCTAATTAGCTAGGATTGTAAAAAATATATGGAGTGGTGATTCTAGGAGAAGCTGGGGAGGGGGCCGATTCTGGTAGAATCGCCCAAAAGAACTGGACCTTAACCTTCTCTTCAGATTCTTTGATCAAATCTGGTCCAAACAACTAGCGGTCTCCAACTTCATCCCACATCAACGGTGTCATGCATCTCCTTCCATACAGAGCTTCAAAAGGGGACATCTCCAAACTAGCCTAATAGCTGTTGTTATATGAGAACTCCGCGTAGGGCAAATTATCGTCCCAACTAGATCCATAATCTAGCGCACAAGCTCTCAACATGTCCTCCAGAATCTGATTGACTCTCTCTGTCTGTCCATCGGTTTGCGGATGAAAGGCTGTACTGAACCCTAGCCTAGTACCCAAAGTTTGGTGCAGCTGATTCCAAAACTTTGAGGTAAATTGTGTCCCTCTATCTGATACGATGGTCCTCGAAACTCCATGTAGACATACGATCCTAGTCATATATATCTTGGCCAACTTCGTGCTTGTATATGTGGTTTTCACGGGGATAAAGTGAGCCACTTTGGTCAAGCGATGAACTACTACCCAGATTGAGTCATATCCTGATCTGGTCCTGGGTAATCCAGTGATGAAATCCATGCCAAGTTTATCCCACTTCCAATCGGGTATCAGCATAGGCTGTAATAATCCTGCTAGCTTCCTGCCTTCACTCTCTGACATACATCACATATTGCTACATACTCGGCAATATCCTTCTTCATACCGGTCCACCAGAAACGTTCCTTCAAATCCAAATACATCTTGGTGTTTCTAGCATGAATCAAGTATGGCGAGTCATGAGCTTCCTGAAGTATTAACTTCCTGATCTCCGCATTCTTGGGCACATATACCCGATCCTCAAACCATAAAGTCTCGTGCTCATCCTCACGAAAACCTTTGGCTTTTCCTTTGCTCATCTTCTCTTTTATCTTTGCAATTTCCTTATCATCCTTCTGAGCTTCTCGAATATTTCCCAATAATGTAGACTAAACCTCCATTGCTGCAACAAAACCTCTTGGAACTATCTCCAAACGAAGTTCCTTGAGATCGTCTACTAACTCTTGCGGTAATCCTCCGCTTACAATGGTATTTGCATAACCTTTGCGGCTCAAGGCGTCTGCTATGACATTGGCCTTGCCTAGGTGATAATGCAATTTCATATCATAATCCTTTATGAGCTCCAACCATCTCCTCTTCCTGAGATTCAACTCCTTCTGCGTGAAAATGTACTTCAAACTCTTGTGATCCATGTAGACATCACAACGGTTTCCAATCAAAAAATGTCTCCAGGTCTTGAGCGCATGCACTAAGGCTGCTAACTCCAAATCACGGGTGGCATAATTCAACTCATGAGGTCGAAGCTGCCGCGAGGCATACGAAACAACTCTTCCATCTTTCATAAGTACACCTCCAAGTCCCAAGCGAGAAGCGTCGCAATACACTTGGAAATCTTTGCATATATCCAGAAGAATCAGTAATGGGGCTGTAACCAAACATTTCTTCAACTCCTGAAAACTGGCCTCACAATCCTTGGTCCATTTGAACTTGGTGTCCTTCTTCAACAACTCTGTCATGGGTTTTGCAATCTTGGAAAAATTCTCAATGAATCTCCGATAATATCATGCGAGTCCCAGAAAACTTTGGATCTCTCCAACTGAGGTGGGTGCCAACCACTCAATGATAGACTGAACCTTGGTAGGGTCTACGGCTATACCTTCTCCTGATATAACATGGCCAAGAAATCCAACTTTCTTCAGCCAAAACTCACACTTGCTAAACTTGGCATATAGCTGATGTTCCCTGAGCTTCTCGAGAACTAAACGCAAGTGTTCCTTGTGTTCCTCTTCATTCTTCGAGTACACCAAAATATCATCAATGAACACCACAACAAACTTATCCAAAAACTCCATGAACACCTTGTTCATCATACTCATAAAATAGCCAGGGGCATTAGTCAATCCAAATGACATGACCGTGTACTCATATAGCCCGTACCTTGTGGTAAAAACCGTCTTAGGTATATCATGTTCTCGAATCTTCAACTGGTGGTATCCTGATCGAAGATCGATCTTGGAGAATACTTTAGCTCCTTGCAATTGGTCAAATAGATCATTGGTCATTGGTAGTGGATACTTGTTCTTGATCGTCACTTCATTCAACACCCGATAATCAACAACCATTCTCAAATATCCATCCTTCTTCTCAACTAAGAGCACCGGGGCTCCCCACAGTGATGAACTTGGTCGGATAAATCCTTTCTCCAATAACTCCTTAATCTGCTTCTTAATTTCCTCCAGTTCATTTGCGGGCATCCGATACGGTCTCTTCGATATTGGTCCGGTGCCTGGCAACAACTCTATCAAAAACTCTATGTATCGATCTGGTGGCATGCCTGGTAATTCCTCTGGAAATACATTCGGGTAATCCTTCACAACATGCACTTCTTCCTGAACAACTCCCGAGAGAGAATTTACTTGGGTCCTCCTTGGCACATGCCTAGACACATACTTGATCCTTTTTCCCTCCAGGGTGGTGAGTAGAATTGACTTACTAGCACAATCGATATTTCCTCCATACATGGATAGCCAATCCATGCCTAATATCACATCCAATCCTTGTGACTCCAAAATTATCAGGTCTCAGGGGAAAACATGACTACCTATGGTCAATGGCATCTAAAAACATCCACTTCTTGCCATATACTCCGCTCCAGGTGAGCTTACTAACATAGGTGTCTTAAGAACTTTGGTGGGAAACTTATATTTATCCACAAATCCCCTTGATATGTATGAATGCGATGCACCAGTATCAAAAAGAACTATTGCAGTAAATGACTTAATAAAAACTTACCTATAACTGCATCTGGCTGTTCTTCAACCTCCTCCATGTTAACGTGGTTCACTTGTCCTCTGGTGAAAGGGTCGGGCTTCTTCCCAGAGTTTCCATTTCCATTGCCGTTCTTCAACTCTGAGCAATCATTGGCGTAGTGTCTAGTCTTCCCGCACTTGTAACAGGTGACATGACTCAGGTCCTTCTTAGCGGGTGTTGCTGGATTGGGACGGTTCTGGTTGTTGCTTCCTCCATTCCCATTTCCATTCTTAGGCCCACTATGGTTATGTGAGCTTCCTCCACTGTGAGTATGACCTCCATGGTTATGGGTGTAACCTCCAGAGTTAGGGGTGAAGCAAGGCTTCTGCTGAGCTCCAGAATTGTACTTCCCCTATCCATACTTCCGTTTGCGGCTCTCTATCTGCTGCTGTTTGCTTTCAATCATAAGGGCCCTGCCTACCAACTCCTGGTAGTTAGTAAATGTTGCTACCATCAACTGCATACTCATCTCATCATTCAACCCTTCCATAAACTTCTCCTGCTTCATGACATCTGTGGCCACATCATCTGGGGCATAGCAAGCTAACTTGCTAAACACATCCACGTACTACCCCATAGTACGATTTTCCTGGCGTAAGTTGCGAAACTCACGCTTCTTCATATTCATTGCTCCCGGAGAGACATGGGCTGTGCGGAAAGCTTGTTGAAACTGACCCCATGTGACATTGGCTATGGGAAAAGTGGCTATGTAATTCTCCCACCATGAGGCTGTGGGTCCGTCCAATTGATGTGCGGCAAAGCGCACCTTCTCAACATCTGTGCAACCTGCGGTGGTCAGCTCCATTCCAATCCTACGGAGCCAGTCATCAGCAACAATCGGCTCGGTGCCACTGGAAAACACCGGCGGATTCAACCTTAGAAAATGGGCTAAGTTGTCAACTGGAGGTGGTGGCAGTGGGTTGTTATTGTTGTTGTTGTTGTTGTTGCCTTGGTTCTGGACTAGTAGCTGCATCAAGGCATTCTGCTGCTGGATCAACTGGGTTAGCTTCGGTGGAAAGACAAATCCGGGGTCACGTCTCAGAGGCATCTATAGGTTTAGAGGGGAGAGATTAGAATAGAGTGGGGTCTAAGGAGAAATCACTACCCATATGCGCATGAGACAAAAACATTCATATCACACCACTCAATTCAAACAAGGGCATACCATCGATCTAGCTACCATTACAAAATACTCGGACTACTATTATATACATGGGGGAATACTACTGGTAATATGGTGGTCGACTAGAAATTTTGATCGGAAGAAGACTCCATGATATCTGCTCCAACTTCGTCTTCATAATCATCATCACTGTCGGGGTCGGAGTCGGTGTCGTCAATGATGATGTAGTCATCGGGATGGCTGTCCTCTCCTGGCGCATGGTCTCCCATGAATACTCCTAGCTTCTTCTTCAGGTCTTCATTCTTCTTCAGTAGTACTGCAATTTCCTCTTCATATCCATCGCGTGTATACTTGAGCTCCTCTTCTATCTCCATGTTCCTGGTCATCACCTTCTTCAAGTCTATCATGCTGGCGCACATCTGGTTCTCCTGATGGCGAATGTGTTGGTTTAACTCCTGGATGTAGGTTGCAATGGACTTGTCCCTCCTGGTGCAAATCATCTCCCATTGCTCATCTCGGCGTCCACATATCTGGTAGATGGTTTCCTAAAGATCCTTGTGGTATACTTCGCTGATGCGTCCCATAGCGATGTGAGCTGCCACGCTCTTTCCTAGACTCCAGGTCGGTGCATCAAAGGAAAACTCTATGGGCTCGGTAACTCGGGTGAAAGTCCTTCCTGGAACATGTACTCGAATTGTCCAGCGCTCTTCTTTAGGTAGAGTGGCGGTGTAGGTCCCGGTGAAGCTCGGTATTCCGATGTTCAGGTATCTAGTAGCTTCCTTCAAGTGTCGTCCAAAAGGGGTGTCTTCATCCAATTGAGAAAACTTGTTCCTTGGGTCCGCCATCTATAGAGTAGAAAGTGGAGAAGAGTCAGAAATGAGTAGAGAAGAGTGTCCTATGGCTTATCTTAGTGGTCGCATCCTACAGTCAGCGTGTGCTCTGATACCATCTTGTAGCGATCCGACCTCAAATGGTCAAATCTCTGTGTATAAGTGTCATCCATGGATCCGTAATGCCGACACACACAGTACTTGAAGGATTTATAACAGAGTTCAATCACACACTTATTACAACGAATGTCTCAAAGAGAGAACTGATTACAATAATATGGCTAAAGGCCATCTAATGAAGATAACAGCGGAAGCTTCGAAGGTAAAATGAGTCCATCAACTCCAACGGCATAGCTGAGTGCACTACAACGACCTAGCTCACCTTACTCTTCGACTGAAAACTCTGCAACATAATACGTTGCGGCCTGTGTAGGTCAGCACATGGAATATGCTGGCAAGATAACACTATAGAGCAATGAACAAGTAACAACTCTAACTATATGCATATATGGCTGGTGGAGGCTCTATGGTTATCATTTGCATAAAGCTAGTCTTTCTGTACAACAAAGGAATATATTTTATTTAACTACAAAGTTGGTTGAAACACATTGAGAATGGTAACCCCATCTCAATCCCAAAAATAATAATCATTAACCTAACAAGTTAATTAAGTAAAGTGATGAGATCAACATAGTAATTCAAGCACCAAATACTCAAGATGTCCATAACCGGGGACACGGCTAACCATGATTAGTTTATACACTCTGCAGAGGTTTGCACACTTTTCCCCACAAGACTCGATCTCCTACGTTGTATTTCTCACACTACATGATGTTTGAGAAACGGATGACTGAGACACAGTCTTTTCGAGGAGGTCCCCTTAACCGATAGATAGGCCGGTACACCTACAATCCCCTACATCTGCTAGCCCATCATGGAAAGGATTCCCAAAACTTACTCAACTATGCCAGAGCCCATAATGGCTTGTGGCTGCACACAGAAGTTTCCAACATGAATAACATAACGATCCCTTTGAGCCTGGGTGGCGAACCATAGGAAAAATCACACGGATACCCTGGGATTCTCCTTTGGACATCATTGGATTTCCCCAGGTGCCCACAAACCAATCCACCCAGATGTGTGTTAAAGTAGCCACCTTAAGTAAAACCCTTAGTTCATAATAATGCTCACAACTGTCATGAATCACTCAAACCAAACCACGTCAACGAGCGTAGCATAGCATATCAAATATAATAAGCGTAACACAGTAACTCCCAAGGTTTGAATAAAAGGGCAATAGGTACTACCTCAACAACTACTTCCCAAAACACACATGTTAAATAGATCCTACTCATGCAATGTTTGAGGATTGAGACTAATGCATAAAAACTGGGTAATAAGGAATATGATCAAAGTGTTACTTGCCTTGCTGACGATCTGAAAACCCTAGTGACTCGTAACTCGTAGTAGCATGCTTCGCACTCTGGAAACTCCATCATGAACAAACAATAGCATCCATAGGAAATCAATCATGATGCAAGGTAAAACTCAAATGAAAAGATCCAAACTGAAATGCTTCGATTTTGCAAAAAGGAATCAGCCAAATCAGAGCTACGAAACTCAAACTACGATCAAAAAAGTTCGAATTCAAATATTCTTACAACCAAATTTTAAATTGTCAAAACCATGTTCAAGTTGGTTATCTAGAAAGGGGGGAACAAGACGAAGATTTTGGCGTTGGTTTCACTGAATTTGGACAAGCGAGCAAAAAGTTACGAGGCTTTGAAGATCAGGGACTCATCTGTGATAAAAATAATCACAAATAGGTCCCTGTTCGAAAAATAAAATAAAAGAAAAACCCTAACGAATGAACGTTCTCTATGAAACCCTAATGAACGAAATCATCCGCTACAGAGTAATAACGGACGAACGTCCGCAACTGAGATCCAACCGGAAAACCGAAAGAAAACCCTAACTTCTAAAAAAACCGGAAGAAAAACCGGTTCGGTTTTTTACCGGTTAACCGGAGAAAAATCACTGGCGACAACGACGGGATCCGGCGCGTGTCGGGGGTGCTGATCCCACGGACACCTATGGGACCACGGCGGACCGGGGCCCCTTTCGGTTCGGCAGGGGGGCGGAGAGTGCCCGAAGAGCAGATCGAGGCGAACGCACGAGCGACGCGATCAGTTTACCCAGGTTCGGGCCGCACGGATGCGTAAAACCCTACTCCTGCTTTGATTTGTATTGGGTTCTTGCTCGGGAGCAATGAATGCTACAGTACACTTGGGTGGCTAGTGAGACCGAGCATGAGAATGATTGTCCCCCCCTCTACGTTGCACATGGGCCTCCTTTTATATGTCAAAGGGGTCACCGACAGGTGGCAATAGAGATGAGGGTAAAAAAGTAAAAGATGTGGTGGTTGGCATCACCGCTTACTACAGTTGTATCATACCTAACCCTGACAGCAGGGGACAAAGGCATTAAATGCCTGTCTGTGTCGCCTAGACGGTGCAGAAAGGGACCGCTAGGGACGCCATCGCTTGCCACGATGGCTATCTTGTCAGCGCCGCTTGCCACCGTGTACCTCTAGCTGCACAGCCTTCCGCCACGTACGCCTGGAAGGGTCCCAGAGCGACACATTGGCGGATGTGCTGGAGCGCAGGTACAGGATGGAAGCTTGCCGCGGCAAGTGCCTTGCCATGGTTATTATCTTGTCGCATCCAGGAGTTTGTCGCTCACTGGGCCTTGCCGGGACACATGATGCGTTGCGGCAAGTTCCTCGAGATGCCTTGGTTGGCCTCCCCGGCAAGCTCCTCTTGCCGGGGTCTTGTCTCCTTCCCGGCAAGCTCCTCTTGCCGGGGTCTTGGATACTTTGTTCTTGAATGGCTCGAAGGGAACCACGGAGGATCTGGGCGGTCGCCCGGCAAGCCTTGCCGCGGGACGCTGCGACTGCCCGTGCACAAGTTCGGGATACTAAGGTACCCCTACTTTAGTACACCGACAGGAGCCCCCGGGCCTGGGCCATACACGATGCCAAGCGCTGTTGGGCCAGGCCCAAAACAGGGCACGGGCACGCGCGGCCTAGGTTACGCCGTAACTCACTCCGCATCCACCGCGCCCTCCCTGCACGGCACGCGTCGAACGCGGCATCGTGGGAGAGATCGTGGGCGGTTTCTTTATTAGGAAAGGCGGAACGTCCGCCACCTCCCCCTTTATAAGCAAAGGGAAACGGGGGTAGTGCGCCCACTCATCCCATTCCAATCTCAGTGTCGGGTGGTAGGTGCGACATATGCCAACGGGTGGCTTATCGTTGTGGGAGCCAATAGAACATCGCCGGTGCGTGGAAACGGGATAAGGCGAAGACATGCACGTCGGCGAATCTTACCCAGCTTCAGGGCTCTCCGGGCAGATAACACCCCTACTGCTGCTCTGCGGGATCTCCGCATGATGACTAAATGAACAAGTAGCTACACAATGCTCCTTGAGCTGTTCGGTGGGAGGAGGAAGAAGGGCACAACTTGCTTCTTCTCCTTGTATGGTGTCTAAGTCTATCTAGAGAGTTCAACCCTTTGCATGGGTGCACCGGAGGGTTTATATAGGCCTACCCCCCGGGGGTATAATGGTAATCCAGCTGGGCGCGGGGTCCAGCTGTCTGTGACTGTGCTCGCCGGCTTTTGCGCCGGCTGCTGGGGCCCGCCGACTGGTGGGTCCCGTCGGCTGCCGGCTCCTTGGTCGACAGGCAGGCCCCACTGCCCTGGGCCTGGTTGGTTGCTGGTTACTGTTGCCCCGTACTGTTGACGCAGGCTTGGTCGGGGTAAGCGTGGCTACAGTACCGCCGCCCTGGCGGGCGATTACTGTAGCCCCGCCATATCTTGTCTCCTTAATGGGCGTCTCCTTCGAGGAGGATGGCGAGCCGGCTGTGGGGGGCCGGCTTTCCATCAGGCCGACTTGGGAGGAGGTGCGGCCGCCTTCGGTATCTCTCCGCCCTAAGGGGCCCACCGCCTCGGGGGCCATGCTGGTGGCCCGTCGTGGACGGCGTCGGGGCCGCCGTGGCGACAGTGCCGCGCCGGACGGGTCGTGGCCACCCGTACGGCGCACTGTACCAGGCGTGCTCCGGGTTTTGGGGGTGGCAGGCTCCACTGTAGCCACGCCCTGCTTCATCATCGCGGGGTGGATGCGTACTTTGCGGGTACGGCCTTGACCGCTTTATGGGAGCCGACCTCTTGGAGTCGGCCCCGTTGCAGCCGGCTTCTCGCAGTCGGCCCTCCCACAGCTTTCTTCATGAGGGTAAAGGGCGGGCCGCCCCCGAAGCCGGCCTAGAAGATAGCCGGCAAGGGGGGAGGCGGCCCCAGGTCTTGAGTCTTCTTGAGAGCCGGACGGGCTCGTAATTTTTTCTGATGGGCCAAGGGAAGCCGGCTAGGCTACCCATGGCTATTTACTCCGACAGTAGTGCCCGAAGCTGAGCGAGCTTCGCGGCGGACAGGGGGACGAGAAGCTTGGTCAGCTTCACACCCTGAGGAGCCGACCTTGCCGTTGCAGGCCAACTTCGGAGAACTTTCTTGTTTTATCAATATGACGTGGACGACCCGCGGGCCGCCCGTGGGCCCCGCGACGGGCCACGTGGTGGAGAAGTCCTGCCGTTGCACGCGCGCGACGGGACGCCGCCGCAGGCCCGGGCCCGCCACTGCCTGGCGTCGGCCCGGGCGTAGATCTTCTGTGGCCCTAGGGGACTGCTCGCCTTCCCGCGGCCGTTTCTTCGTGTCTTTAGTGCGTAATAAACGCGGGGCGTGGGGGAAGTGGGCACGATCGATCCCCACGACCCCCCACGCCGCGCCTCCTTGGCTCCGGCGCACGAGCCTACAAGTAGGAGGGGGAGGGGGAGAGACAAAGGCTTGCTCGCTCCCCCGCTCCCCGTCCCTCCTTGTTCTCCTTTCCTTTCTTCTTCCTCTCGCGCCCGGCGCAACTTCCCGTCGCAGCTTCCCCACGCCGCCATGTCCATGGCGCTGTCGAGCTCGTGGGACGGCTCCAACGTCCACGATGAGCACATAGAGTTCCTTCGCCGGACCCGGCGCCTGCCTGCCGCCAACCTCGTGCAGGCTCGTCTGGCGCCGGAGGCGGAAATCTCGCCGGCGCCGGAGGAAGGCGAGCGGGTTGTCTTCCGCGCGCACTTCCTCCGTGGCTTCGGCCTGCCGGCGAGTGGGTTCATGCGTTCCTTCCTCGACTTCTACCACCTCCAGCCGCATAACCTTACGCCCAACACGGTGATGCTGCTGTCGGCCTTCGTCGCCCTCTGCGAAGGCTTCTTGGGAGTGCTGCCCACACTGGAGCTTTGGGCGGAGCTCTTCCAGAACAAGCTCGGCACCGTCATTGCCGGCGTGTCTGCCCCCTGCGGGGCCTTCATCGTGATGAAGAGGTCAGATGAGAACAACCCCTTCCCGCATATCCCTTTAATCCAATTGGTGAAGCTTGGGCAAAAATCATACTTCTACGTCAAGAACATCGCCCCGCAAGGAGACCACGTTAATCTGCCGGCTTACGTAGCCGGCCCGCCGGCTGGGAGGCAGCCATCCTGGGGCTTCAGATCCAAGTCCTTGTCACCGGCTGGGAACGCCGCCATCGCCCGTCTTAGGGTAATGATCCAGTCGGAAGGTCTGCGCGGAGCCGACTTGGTGGCCGCCTTCGTCGAGCGCCGGATCCTCCCCCTTCAGAGCCGGCCCCACATGCTGAGCCAGATGAGCGGCCGCTTCGACCCGTGCCGGCTGAGCACATGGGACATGCCCCATGCCGAAGTCGCGCTTATGATAAACTACATCGCCAACCTTAAGCTCGCCGACGACTGGCAATACGGCAAGGCGCCGTACTCTCGCGCCCATCCACCGCCCGTGGTAAGTTTTTCTTTCTATCTTCTTTCTGTCATCAGCCGGCATTATGCCTGCCGGCTTCTGACCAGGTGGTTCCTTCTTATCAGAACCCTCTTCTCCCGCCGCCAGCCGGGGCGGCAGGAGTCGAACGCCGGTATGCCCCCGACCGTGTGGCAGATGATGTTGACGACCCGGATCTGGGGGCGGCCGCCATGGAGGACGCCGCCACGAGGGACGTCGCCGAGCCCGGAGGCACGGGGCTCTCGGCCAGTTTTGACGACTGGCCGGATGACGTGGACGCGGAAGAAATCCCGCGCCGCCAGCCGCCAGCCGACCGTCACAGCGCGGGCTCGTCCGCCGCGCTGGCTGCCGGTGGTGGGACGTCAAAGCGCCGGGCCGCGCTTCCTCTCTTCGGCAGCCGGCCGAAGAAGACGAGGGCCTCCGCCGTGGCAACAAAGCGGGACGAGGCGGCGGCGAAGGCGGCTCGCTTCCGGAGGACGGTGAAGCAGCCTCAGGCGGTTTCGTCGTAAGTTTTCGGCCGCTTGCCTGTTTATTTCTCGTTGTCTTCTTTTGTTCTAACTCTCCACCATTTTCCGAGCAGGGCGCCGCTCTCCCTTGAGCGGGGCCCAGGCGGCTCTGTGGTTGGGCTGGGTGCTGGATCTTCAGGGCCCCACCGTGTGGACCCACGCGCCGACCTTGCGGAAGCCACGGAGCGGAACGCCCGTGAAGCGCGAGAGCAGAGGGAGGCGGCGGAGCGGGAGGCCGCCCGGGCGGCGAAGGAGCGGGCTGATGCGGCAGCCGAGACTCCGACGGAGCGGGCGACCGCGGAAACGGAGGCGGAAGGCACGCGTAGCCGGCCTCCGCTGCTCGCCATCCCCCTCTGCACCGTGGACCCAGACATCCCGCTGCCCATGGCAGAGGAGATCACCCCGGATCAGCCGTCGGTGCAGAGGGAGGAGCTCTTCGAGGTCTTCGCGGAGAGGACGCCGCCGGCAGCGCCAACCGGAGCGGGCGAAGGAGGCCAGTCATCGGCGGTGCCGGAGGAGCCGGCCCGGGGCGCACCCGAGGCCGGAGCCGGTCTTGAGATTCAGCTGGCGGCGACCCAGCGCGCCAGAGGGAACACGGCCCTGCCGGACACGCGCCAAGCTGCGGGTGCCAACCAGTCGGCGGAAGCCTTGGAGGCGGCCAGCTCTGCCATGTCCAGGTGGACTCCCAGCGGAGGAAGTGGCGAGCTGAACGTGGCGGCCCAAGGGGTTCGTAGCCGGCTGCAGGCTCAGGCCGCCCTCCTGTAGCAATTTACTCAGGAGTTCTTGTCGATGCGGTCTGCAATCCGGGTAAGTTTTTTACTTGTCGATCGCTCTGGTTCTCTGATTTCTTCCGTGGGGGCACGCTAGCGCACCCACTGGGTGTAGTCCCCGAGATCCGGGCCGACTGCAGCGCAGTCGGGTCGGATCTTTCTCGACGACTATCTTAACTCTGTTTTCTGTCTGATCCTTAGGATTATCACAACTCTCGTGCTGCCGCCTTCAACTCCCAGGCTCAGGAGCTGGGCCGGAGGACCGATGACCTGGCCCGCAGCCGTCGTAAGTACCTTGCTCTTATCTGTTTCTTGTGGGGGCGCGACAGCGCACCCACTGGGTGTAGTCCCCGAGATTCAGGCCGACTGTTGAGCAGTTGGGTCGGATCTTCTTTGACGACTTTTCCCTTGCTGACTTTTTCTCTTTGTCTTTTGCTCATGCAGAGGCCAACGCCGACTTGCGGAGGGAGCTTGGCGAGGCATAGACCGCTCTTCGCGCCAAGGACGCCGAGTACGCCGACTTGGTCCAGGAGCGCGACTGCCTAGTCAAGAAACTGGCCGACCAGGAAGAGAGCCACAAGGCGGCCCTACAGAAGGCACAGGACGGCGAGGCTTCCCTGAAGGCGGAGTTCGAGACCAAGGAGGCGAGCTGGGCCGAGACGCGTCAGGCGCTGGAGGAAGGTTTCGGCCGAATTGAAGATCTGATCGATGGTAAGCCACTTTTCTTGCCCTTCCTCCATCTGCTAGCCGCCTGGAGTTTTATTCTGACTTGTGCTTGTTATTTTGCGCAGATTACTTTCCCGGCCATTCCGTCCTCGCCACCCAAGCCATCGAGGCCCATCGCGAGGCGCGCCATCAGGCTGGAGTTGTTATTGCGCCGGATGCAAATCGAACGCTGGCGGAGCAGCTCATTGCCGTCCAAGCGCGACTGCAGCCGGCCCATCGGATGCTCCGCCGGCTCCAGCGTGCCGGGGCGCAGGTGCTGGCCGCGCTCTGGCCCGGCCAGATGATCCCCCGCACCCCAAGCCGGACCGCCGACTGGCTAGAAGTCGCAGTCGGCCGCTTTGAGGCTTGGAAGGCGCCGGCAGCCCGTCTCGGAGCCGGGCGTGCGTTGGAGTTCGTCCGCGCATGGTATCCAGGGCTAAGCCTGGACCAGCTGCGGACTTGGCGGCTGGAGGCCGACGCAGAGCTGGAGGAGGTACGGCCGGCTATCGCCTAGCGCGCCTCGACGATCGCCGAGTGCACCGACACCAGCGTCTTCGCGCCGGAACTTAATGACGATGGCGTCGCCCAGCCGGAGGAGTGGTTCGGGCTGAACCCGACGGAGGGCGAGGACTCGGCCGAGGAGATTGCCTCCAGCGACGAGGGCGAGGATGACGAGGAAGAGGACGGCGAAGACGCCGAGCCGGCCGGTGGAACGACCGACCACCCTCAAGCCGACCGTGCCTCCAGCAACGAGCCGTGCGGAAGCGCGCCCTCTGCCGGAGGCGGTGATTAGACCGAAGTTGGCCAGCCGGCCGCTCCTTCAGCCGGCGCAGCCGTCTCCACCGCCCAGCCCGGCTCGTCAGCGGCCCCGCTGGCTTGATCTGCCGTCCTTGTTGTTCCTGCCTTTGCTTTTTCGAACAACTTTTAAGTTTCCGCAATTCCACCCACTGGGGGTGTATCAAACAATGTTGGATGCTGACCTCTCTGGAGGTCCTTTGTGTAAATATTATTGTATGCATGTTTTGGTTTCCATTCGAGTGCACTTTTTATCCTTAGGCTTTTTCCTTTGCCGCCTTCCCTCTTTGGGAAGGCAAGTACTCGAGCTTTCTTGGATTTGAAGCGAACTGAATGCAAGCCGGCCGGCCGGCTACTCTGGTAGTCGGTCGGCGGTAGGCGGCAAGCCGGCTTTTGTTATATAAATCCGTTAGTCCCTAGCCATTTTTCGTGTGCACACCCTTTCCGGCTTATGACTCTTGCCAGCCGGGCAGCCGGTTCTTCGAACTGCGATTTTGGCAAGAGCCAAGCCTGGGTATCGGCACATTACTTGTCTGACCGCGGGTAGGATTCCTAATATAACTCCAGTCGGCTAGTCCCCGGGCCGACTCGTTGAACCCGGTGCCGGACGAAATAAATAAATGAACAAGCGATATCATACGCATGATAACTTTCATTCATAAAATAAAAGATGGCAGTCCCCGAGTCCTCCTCGGGGAGCCTATTGTCTCGTACTTAATATAAAAGTGGACGTGATACATACTGCATTTCAACTGTAAAATTTTCGAAGGAGATTGGCGTTCCATGGTCGTTCCGACTCCTTGCCGGAGTCGTCTCTCTTGCGTGCCTTCGGCTTCTGTGCATCGATGAGGTAGTAGGAATCGTTGCCTAGAGCTCCACTGACGACGAAGGGGCCTTCCCAGGGGGCTGCGAGCTTGTGCTGGCCGACTGTTCGCTGGATCAGCCGGAGCACAAGGTCGCCCTCCTGGAAGGATCTTGGCCTGACCTTCCGGCTGTGGTAGCGGCGCAAACCCTGCTGGTAGATGGCAGACCGGCTAAGGGCTAACAGCCGGCCTTCTTCCAGCAGGTCGACGCCGTCTTCTCATGCTTCTTTGGCCTCCGCCTCCGTGTACATGGTTACCCGAGGCGAGTCGAACTCGATGTCTATTGGGATGACTGCCTCAGCACCATATACAAGGAAGAAAGGAGTGAAGCCGGTTGATCTGTTTGGGGTAGTACGCAGACTCCATAGGACAGCCGGCAGCTCGTCGAGCCAACAGCGGCTGAACGCTCCAGAGGTACGACCAGTCAGGGCTTGATGCCGGACAGGATGAGGCCGTTTGCTTGCTCTACTTGGCCGTTTGACTGCGGGTGGGCGACGGACGCAAGGTCCAGCCGGATACCTTGTGTAGTGCAGAATCGTGCCAAGGCACCTTTGGCAAAATTCGTGCCGTTGTCGGTGATGATGCTGTGCGGTATGCCGTACCGGGTTGTTATATCTGCAATGGAAGTCACCGCAGTCAGCCCATTCAGCTTCTTGATCGGCTTTGCCTCGATCCACTTGGTGAATTTGTCCACGGCGACGAGCAAATGTGTCATGCCGCCGCGCGCCGTCTTGAATGGGCCCACCATATCCAGTCCCCAGACGGCAAAGGGCCAGGTGAGGCGAATGGTCTTGAGTGCCGAAGCCGGCATGTGTTGCTTGGAGCTGAAAAGCTGGCAGCCTTTGCAGTGTTTGACTAGCTCTTTGGCGTCGTCCAAAGCAGTCGGCCAGAAGAAACCATGGCAGAAGGCTTTGGCAACAAGTGATCTTGAGGCGGCGTGGTGGCCGCACTCTCCTTGGTGTATATCTCTGAGGATTGCAATGCCTTTCTCCTACTCGACGCATCGCTGTAAGACTCCGGTGACACTGCGCTTGACAAGTTCTCTGTTGACGATTGTGTATGCTCCGGCTTGACGTTGGACTTGTCTCGCTTCTGTTTTGTCAGCCGGCAGATCTTGGTTCACCAAGAAGTTGAGGATGGATTGAGCCCATGATGGAGCTGCAACTTCCCCTGCCGCCAATGTGGCTACAGCCACCAGGGTGGGCGGGCTGGGTGATGAAGTGCTGGAGTCGGCCGCCGCTTGCTATGCTGAAGAAGTCCCCGGGCCGGCTACCGCAGTCCCCGGGCCGGCTACCGCAGTCCCCGAGCCGGGTGCGGCAGTCCCCGAGCCGGCTACTGCAGTCCCCGAGCCGAGTACTGAAGTCCCCGGGCTGACTGCTTGATTCTTCGAGCCGGACCCGGCTCCATCGGGGTTAGGCGGCACGAAGATGGAGTCGGATTCCGGAGACGGCTTGATGGACGGCTTGAGGAGGCGTTGTAGGGCGACGCCGGTTGGTATTGCTTGCCGCATGGAGCCTATTCGGGCCAGGGCATCTGCTGGCTCATTGTCGGCTCGCGGTACGTGGAGGAATTCGCATCCATCAAAGTACCCACTGATTTGCTGCACTAAGAAGCGGTAGCTTGCCATGTTTGCGTCCTTGGCGTCCCAGTCGCCAGATGATTGCTGAACCACCAAATCTGAGTCGCCATAACACAGGATCCGGCGGATGCCGAGTTCCTTGGCAAGCCGGAGCCCATGTATGAGCGCCTCGTACTCGGCTACATTTTGGAGGCGGCGAAGTGGATCTGCAGCGTGTATCTGAGCTTGTCACCCTTAGGAGAGGTAAGGACGACGCCGGCCCCCAAGCCGGTGCGCATCTTGGATCCGTCAAAGTGCATGCGCCAATGGGTGGAGTCAGGAGCTGGCGGCAAGTACTGGGTCTTGGCCCAGTCGACAAGGAAGTCGGCCAGTGCTTGTGACTTGATGGCGGTGCGGGGTTGGTAGAAGATTGTGTAAGGGGCCAGCTCGATGGCCCACTTAGCCACCCGGCCGGATACATCCCGGCTGCCTATGATCTCAGCCAGCGGGGCAGTGCATACGACCGTGATGGGATGTTCTTGAAAGTACGGCTTCAGCTTCTTGGCGGTGAAGTACACGCCGTAGCACATCTTCTGGTAGTGCGGGTAGTTCTGCTTTGAGGCGGACATCACCTCGCTCAAGTAATACACCGGCCTCTGGACCGGCTGGGCTCGGCCTTCTTTGGGGCGTTGGACTACAATGACGGTGCTGACCACCCGGCTAGTAGCGGCAATATAAAGGAGCATGGGCTCCTTCTCAGTCGGCGCCGCCAGGACAGGCGGCGTGGCCAGCATTTTCTTCAGCTCGTGGAAAGCTTGGTCGGCCTGGTCATTCCACTCGACGTGAGTGCTTTTCTTCATGAGGCGGTAGAGAGGGAGAGCTTTCTCTCCAAGCCGGCTGATGAAGCGGTTCAAAGAGGCCAGGCACCTGGTGAACTTCTGGATCTCTCGAAGCCTGGTTGGGACCGCCATCCTCTCGATGGCCTTGATCTTCACTTGGTTGCACTCGATACCGCGTTCGGAGACCAGAAAGCCTAGGAGCTGGCCGGCTGGCACTCCGAACACGCATTTCTCGGGGTTGAGCTTGATTCGGAACCGGCGCAGGTTCTCGAATGTCTCTTTCAGGTCTTCCAGCAGAGTGCCGCGCTTCTCCGTCTTCACCATGATATCATCCACGTAAACGTGGGCGTTTTTGCCGAGCTGTGTGACGAGGCACTTCTGCATGCAACGCTGAAAGGTGGCGCCGGCATTCCTCAAGCCGAACGTCATGGTCAGGTAACAGAAGGCTCCAAACGGCATGATGAAGGCGGTCTTTAGTCGGTCATCCGGGTTCAGTTTTATCTGGTGGTATCCTGAATAAGCATCCAAAAAACTCAACAGCTCGCATCCGGCTGTGGAGTCTATCACTTGGTCGATTCTGGGCAGGGCGAAGGGATCCTTGGGGCAGGCTTTGTTGAGGCTTGTGTAGTCTATACACATGCGCCACTTGTTATTCTTTTTTAGCACGAGAACCGGGTTCGCGAGCCACTCGGGGAAGAAAACTTCCATGATGAAGCCGGCTGCAAGAAGCCGGGCTATCTCCTCCCCTATGATCCTTCTCTTCTCCTCTGACAGTCGGCGGAGAGGCTGCTTGACTGGTTTTGCATCCTCCCGCACATGTAATTTGTGCTCGGCGAAATCCTTCGGAACACCCGGCATGTCCTTGGGGGACCATGCAAAGATATCCCGATTCTCACGGAGGAAATCGACAAGCTCGCCTTCCTATTTGCTGTTTAGGCTTGCCCCAATGACGGCAAACCTTTCGGGGTGCTTGGGGTCGAGCTGTATCTTCTTGGTCTCCTTGGCCGGCTGGAAAGATCCTTGGGCATCATACTCCTTGGAGTCGGCGGGCTGGTTTAGCTGCTTGCTGGCCAGGGCCACGACCCTGTCCAGCGTCTTCTTTTCCTCGGCAATCACGAGGGATTCGGCCAGCCGGCTGCTGGCCGCGGCGCAGTCGGCGGACTTCTTGTAGTCGCCGGTGACGGTGATGATGCCCTTGGAGCTTGGTATCTTCATCTTGAGGTATGCATAGTGGGGGACCGCCATGAACTTGGCCAAGGCGGGTCGGCCAAGCAAGGCGTGGTAAGGGCTCTCCAGGTCCACCACCTCGAACCAGATTGCTTCCCGGCGGAAATGATCCTTGCCCCCAAAGAGTACATCGATCTTGATCTTGCCAATGGGGGCACAGGACAAACTGGGTACGATGCCATGAAACACCATTCGAGTCGGCACAAGCTATTTTGCCTTGACACCCAACTTCTCCATGGTGTCGCGGTACAGGATGTTGATGCTGCTTCCGCCGTCGATCAGCACACGGGAGAAGCGGGCGGCGCGCGTGTCCGTCGCGAGGGTGGCCTCCAGGACCAAGGCATAGGAGCCGGGGGACGGCATCACCTTTGGGTGGTCGGCCCGGCTCCAGCTGATGGATTTCTCTGACCAGTGCATTTGTCCGGCTGGGTTAGTGGCGGCCACATTGACTTCTTGGTGCTCTCGGCGCTTGCTGCGCCGGTCTTTGGGCTAGCTCGTAAAGATGACGTAAGATGCTTGCTCGTCAGGGAACTCGTCCTGCACGACGTCGACCGTGGGCCGAGCGGCCTTGGGCGGCGGAGCCGGAGGCGGCGGGCCGGCAGGCGGAGTCGGCGTGAGCCCTTCGCCCTTGGAGATTCGGGCGAGCCAGTTACACTTTCGGGTTGTATGGTTGGACGGCTTCGCGCCGCTATGGAACTTGCACGGGGCGTCAAGAGTTTGTTCGTAGGAGAAAGCCGGCTGCCAAGCCGGCCGCCCGCCCTTGGGCTTCTTGGGCGCGGGCCGCCCCTCAGGCGGCACGTCTTCGACCGTGGCCACCTGCTGGCTAGCGGGAGGCGGCGCAGGGCCTTTGCGCTTCTGATCATTCTAGTGTTGGCGTCGGCCGGAATCTCCCGCCGGTGCTTGGGGCACCGGGTTAAGCACTTTCCCGGACGCGTCCACCCAGAGCTCGGTCTTCATCGAGGAGTCAGCGGTGGCGTACTTGTCGGCGATGTTCAGGAGCTCGTCGAGGGTAGTCGGCTCGTCGCAGAGGAGCTTGTGCTTGAGGAGGGTGCCCTCTCGGCACCCGGCAGTGAAGTATTCGATGGCCTCCACCTCATGCACCCCTTCGCAAGAATTGCGGAGCTCGGCCCAGCGCGTGAGGTAGTCGCGGGTGGACTCGGCTGGGCCCTGTATGCACAGGGAGAGCTGTCTGGGCTTGGGAGCCCGCTTGTAGGTGCTGGTGAAGTTGTGAACAAAGGCTTCAGTGAAATCTACCCAGCTGTTGATGCTGAGAGGCTTGAGGCTGTTAAGCCAAGTCCGTGCCGTGCCTTGCAGCATGAGGGGCACGTACTTCACGGCAACGCGCCGGTTGCCGTTGGCGATGCTGACAGCTGTGGAGTAGTCGGTCAGCCAGTCTTCCGGCTTCACCGAGCCGTTGTACTTGGGTGTGTCTCTTGGGAGCGAGAACCCTTTGGGGAAGGGCTCGTCGCGGATGCGGGGGCCAAAGCAGGGCGGGCTGACATCGTCTTCTTCTTTTAGCGCCAGGGATCTGGCCAGGCGGTCGATCCGGCGGCGGGCGTTATTTTCGCTGACTCCTTCGCGGCGACCTAGCCGGCCGCTGAGAGTCGGGTGCGCCACTGGAGGCGGGGTGGGGTATCTCTCTCCACGAGCTCGAGGCGGAGGCGGGGTGCCCCGCCATTCCATGGCTCGGGGGCGGCCGTCAACGTCTCGCTCGATGGAGATTCGGGTCCGGCTTCGGCTGGAAGCCGACTCTTTCTCGCGCCGCGCGCGGGTGTTGCCCGTAGTCGGTGATCGGGAAGTCGCGCCGTGTTCGCGGCGCGGGGGAGGGCTCCCCGCGCAGGCGTCGGCTTCGTGCCGCTGAGCAGCCGCGTCAATTAGTTGCTGTATGCGCCGCGTCATGTGGGAGACGTCTTCGGCTTCCAAGCCGTCCAGCTCGTCTACGGCCGCCTGGGCGGCGCGCAGGTTCTCGAGCGGTGTGGCGTAGACCGGGCGATCGACTCCAAGCGTGTCGGCGATGACGGCGCCATGTTGCCTGACAGCACCAGCCTGGCTTGGGCCAGCCGGAGCCGGCGTGCCGAAGGTGGCGCGGTCAGCTTCGCGCTGGTAGGCCTCGGTGAGGCGTCTTACGGAGGCCAGCTGCCGGCCCTCTGCGAGGAGGGCGAGGCGGCGTGCCTCCAGTACTTCGTCGTCGGCATCAGCCGGGAGGGGGACGGACAAGTCGTGGGCCGCCGCGCGTGGGGCGTCGTGGGCGCCCTCGTCAGTCGGGCCGTCATGGCCGATAGCCATCACCTCAGAGGTGACAGTATCGCACTCGCCGGCCGGAGGGAGCGGGTCATTGTAGATCGTGATGTTGGTGGGGAAGGTGTCGTAGGACGCCGTGTCAGAGTCGACAGGCATCGGGTCGGTGGAGCCAACCGACTCCAAATCCACAGCAGGCTCGCTGGAGACGTGGAGCCGACCAAGGAGGTTGGCCAGGTGGTCTGTGCCCGCATCGGAGACGAGCTCGTCGGAGATGCGGGCCTTGTCGAAGAGATCGGCGAGGCCGCTCGCCGCGCAGATGTTGGTGACGCCATGCAGCGCGTCGTGGCAAGCGCCATCGGGCGAGCCGGGCTAGCTACGCTCGCGAGGGAGGAAGAGGGTTCCCGTCCAGAATAGGTCTCCGGACGACGGTGCACCTGGCCCCACGGTGGGTGCCAAATGTCGGGTGGTAGGTGCGACATATGCCAACGGGTGGCCTATCATTGTGGGAGCCAATAGAACATCGCCGGTGCGTGGAAACGGGATAAGGCGAAGACATGCACGCCGGCGAATCTTACCCAGCTTCAGGGCTCTCCGGGGAGATAACACCCCTACTGCTGCTCTGCGGGGTCTCCGCATGATGACTAAATGAACAAGTAGCTACACAATGCTCCTTGAGCTGTTCGGTGGGAGGAGGAAGAAGGGCACAACTTGCTTCTTCTCCTTGTATGGTGTCTAAGTCTATCTAGAGAGTTCAACCCTTTGCATGGGTGCACCGGAGGGTTTATATAGGCCTACCCCCCGGGGGTATAATGGTAATCCAGCTGGGCGTGGGGTCCAGCTGTCTGTGACTGTGATCGCCGGCTTTTGCGCCGGCTGCTGGGTCCCGCCGACTGGTGGGTCCCGCCGGCTGCCGGCTCCTTGGTCGACAGGCAGGCCCCACTGTCCAGGGCCTGGTTGGTTGCTGGTTACTGTTGCCCCGTACTGTTGACGCAGGCTTGGTCGGGGTAAGCGTGGCTGCAGTACCGCTGCCCTGGCGGGCGATTACTGTAGCCCCGTCGTATCTTGTCTCCTTAATGGGCGTCTCCTTCGAGGAGGATGGTGAGCCGGCTGTGGGGGGCCGTCTTTCCATCAGGCCGACTTGGGAGGAGGTGCGGCCGCCTTCGGTATCTCTCCGCCCTAAGGGGCCCACCGCCTCGGGGGCCACGCTGGTGGCCCGTTGTGGACGGCATCGGGGCCGCCGTGGCGACAGTGCCGCGCCGGACGGGTCGTGGCCACCCGTACGGTGCACTGTACCAGGTGTGCTCCGGGTTTTGGGGGTGGCAGGCTCCACTGTAGCCACGCCCATGCTTCATCATCGCGGGGTGGATGCGTACTTTGCGGGTATGGCCTTGACCGCTTTATGGGAGCCGGCCTCTTCGAGTCGGCCCCGTTGCAGCCGGCTTCTCGCAGTCGGCCCTCCCACAACTTTCTTCATGAGGGTAAAGGGCGGGCCGCCCCCGAAGCCGGCCTGGAAATAGCCAGCAAGGGGGGAGGCGGCCCCAGGTCTTGAATCTTCTTGAGAGCCGGACGGGCTCATAATTTTTTCTGATGGGCCAGGGGAAGCCGGCTAGGCTACCCATGGCTATTTACTCCGACACTCAGAAAACTCTGCCCCGCCTCCGTCTTCTCAAAGCAGCAAGAGAGCAGTGTCCTGCCCACCCCCATTGCCACCAGCACCACCAACGCCATTGGCCTCTTCCACCACATTCGCCATGGCTCCGAAAGCCGACAAGGGGAAGGGCGTGAAGTCGACCGAGGCGCAGCGGCTTGCGGCGCTGCGGAAGGAGCGAGCCATCTTCCCCCCAAGCTCGGCGCGAAGGAGCTGCGGGAGTACTATTACCTTTTCTAGTCGACGGAGACGCGAGCTCACCCGCGGACCAAGGTGCTCCCGGCCACTGCTCACGCGACGGCTCCGGACGGGTACCCTTTCTTTGGCATATTCTTCTACTGCGGACTCTACCCACCGTTTTCTGAATTCTTCTGTGATATCATGAACACATATGGCCTCTGCCTCCCTGATTTCAGTCCCAACGCCGTCCTCACCATGGCTGTTTTCGCACATCTTTACGAAAATTTTGTCGGAGTCCACCCAAACGTAGCTTTATTCCGTCATTTCTTCATTCCCCGGGTAGAGAGAGGAGAGCCTTTGTCCGGTGGAATCGCCTGGGTCTCTAGGACCGGCAAGAAGGATTCTTATTTGGAGGGTGAGTTCCGCGGCAAGTGGGAGGAGTGGAGGGCAGACTGGTGCTGGATTGTCGAGGAGAGCCCGCAGCCATTCATCGCCCGGTGCCAAGCAGCGGCAGTACGCGGCAGTGACTGGAGCGACATGGCCCCGAAAGACAGCAGGCTGAAGATTGCCGTCACCAGGATCCAGCGCCTTAGGCTTGCCGGACTCACTGTAGGCGCCGTTGGCGCAGACTTTCTTCGCCGCCGCATCGCCCCCCTGCAGGAACGGAGGAGGCCTGCCTGGGAGTTCAAGAATGCGGCAGATATCATGAGGCTGCGCCCAGGCCTCAACTACAATTTCACTGTCCTTGAGCTCAACGGAATACTGCAGGAGCTCTTCAAGTACGATTCAGATCACCCCAAAGTCTTCAGGTTGCCGCAGGGTGTCGTCCCTTTGTGCAACAATTCTGCGCTCGACCGCATCAGGGCAATGATGCCACTGTGCGACTCGCACGGACTCGTGCCCACTTGGCAAGAGCCCGAAGACAAGGTCGTGCAGCAGTTCTTCGACAACCTGGTAGAAGTGCCAATCCGCGCCGACGAGAAGGACGGCCTCATCCGCGACACCACCGAGGCAGAGTTGGCGTACATCGCTACCAGGTTGGAAGAGGCGGCGGCAGCCGCAGCGGCAGGCAAGTTCGGGTTTACCTTGGAGGAGGCAGCGGCAGCAGAGGCGGAAAATCGTGCCGAGCAAGAGGAAATCTCCGGCAAGAAAGAGCTTGCCTGGCAAGAGGAGCTTGCCGGCAAGGAAGATCTTGCCGGGCGTGACGCCGAGCCGAGCAAGCCCGCCGAGGATGCGAGCGGCTCCTTGGAGATCGACTCCTCCTCCACTTCGTCCTCAGACAGCACGCCGCCAGCAGCGTCTCCGTCTCCACCAAGAAGGCATCTCCGCAAGGCCGGGAATGTAGCAAGGCGGCAGGCGGGCCGGCAGTCGCCGCGCCGCACGATGCGCTCCACCGCGGCAAGCACCGTTGCCGCGGGAGCGCCCCATGCTGCTGCTTCAACTGGAGCGGGGTCTTCCCGGACTGCCGCTTCTGCTCCCGCCAAGCGACCAAGGGAGCCTACTCCTCCACCTTCCCGCGCCGGACGCGGGGCGGATTTTGACTTCTCCGCGTTTTGCTCCGACGAGGAAGAAGAAGAAGAGTAAGTTCTTCTTATTGTACTTGCAGTTCTTCAATCTTTGCTATTCTTTGATTTTTGCTGTTTCTTGTCTTGTATCTCACTTGCTTTTCTCTGAATCTATTCCTTTTCAAGACTCTGGCTCAGAGAGCGCCAAAGAGGGCCAAGGCGCCGGTGATTGTCATCGAGGACGAACCCACCGCATCAGTAGGGGACGCGCCTGAGACAAACTTGCCGGACCCGGCGGCTGATCTTCAGAGCAGCCCCCAGCGTAAGTGTCTTGTTCGTTTTCCGCTATCGGGCGCGCACGAAGATCCTTGCTTTGCTGATACTTGTTTATTGACTTGTGCAGGAGCACAGCAGCCTCACCAGGAGAGCCTGGAGGCCGCTCCCGAAGCGCCAAGGGAGAGTCCTCCGGTGAGGGAGAGGTCTCCGGCAAGGGAGGAGACTCCAACAAGGGAGGAGCCCCCGGCAAGGGAGGAGGCTCTGGCAAGGGAGGAGCCCCCGACAAGGGAGGAGCCCTCGGCAAGGGACTGCGTCAGCGATCCCCCGGCGACGGAGACCACAGCTGCAGACCCTGGCACAGGTAACTTCCTTGCTTCAAAACTCCCCTTGGCTTCTTCATTTTCTTGATCTTTCTCTTGGATTTTGCTGGAATTTTGCTTGAATTTTCTCCCCTCTTTCAGCCATCAGATCCATCTGCTGCAGAGCCGATGAAGACTGAAGTCACCGCCGAGGAAGCAGCCGGCGCCGGCGAGGAGGCCGCCAGGGCTGCTGCCGCGGAAGCGGGCGGGGAGTCTGGTGGTCGTACTGTTGACCCGGAGGCCGCAGGAGCGCCAGGTGCTGCTTCGACCACCGACTCCTCCGCTGCTGCCGCCGCGCCAGGCTCAGATGAGCCCCAGCCTGGCGTCTACCTGAAAGCCGGCAACGACATCTTCATCAACCTCCCCTGGGCGTTAAGCTCCAGGGCGCCGGTCAAGGGGGAGATGCTTGATGGAGAGGTGCTTGCCTCCGCCGGGCTGAAGCTGGTCGACGCGCCAAGCAGCAGCAGCAATGAACCCAAAGAGGAGCGTCTGCTGCGGAAGCTGGTGGCGCTCTACCGCGCCCGGCAAGCCAAAATGGAGTCCCGCGAAGCGCTCGTCGCGAAGGCGGGAGCCGACATCGAGAAGCGTGCGGAGGAGCTCCGGGGCGCCAACCAGGAAGCTCTCCGCTCCCTGGCAAAGGAGCGAGAAGATCTTGCTGAAGCGCAGCAGGCCTTCCTCCTCGAGAAGGCCGACGTCGAAGAGCGCCAACGTCTTACCGTGGAGAAATTGTCTTCACAGGAGGGTGACTTGGCGCAGCGGAAGGTCCACCTCGACAGCCACGAGGAGGAGCTTGCCGCGCGCGAGCGAGAAGTTGGCGGAGCCCTCAAGCAAGCCGAGGACGCTGCCGCAGCTGCCGAGGCCGCCAAGACTGAGCTGGAGCTGAAGGTGGTGCAGCTGGAGGCGAGCCTCAAAGCGAGCGGCGACGAGCTTGCCGCGCTCAAGCTTGAGCGGGAGAAGGACGCCAACAGCTACTCGGAGCTGCAGGCCCATCTCGCCGAGAAGGACAAGGAACTGGACGCCGCCAAGAACTCCAACACTGATCTTGAAGTGAAGCTGGCGGTTCTGACGAAATCTCTGGACGGCGCCAAAGAGCAGGAGACGGCCTTGAAGGAAGAAGTCGAGGCCGGCAAGGTGCTGCTGGCGAACGCTGCTGCCGCCTAGAAGACCTTGTCGGAGAACGTGGAGCACTGGATGGAGGGTCTGGTGAACGTCGCCGCAGACGCCGACAAGGAGCTGGGGCAATTGGGGATGGTGGATCTCGGGTACTCCTCCGACGAGAACCTCCAACCCAGCACCAAGCTTACTCTGTTCTTCAAAAGCGTGGCGACGGCGCTTCAGCGACTCCGGGAGCAGATCCCAAAGCAGCTTGCCGACGAGTCGCGCAAGATTTGCGCGGGAGCTCTCCAGAAGGTGCTGATGAAGGTGGCCTTCCGCAACCCAGGCCTCCGCCTCACCAACGTCCTCCGAAGCCTGCCGCCAGATGCTGATCTGGAGGAGCTCAAGGCCCTTGTCGCACCTATTGTGGACAGGGTGAGCGGAATCAGGAGGGTCGAAGGCGACCGCGTAGACTAGGCCATCCATCTTCTTCTTTCCTTGTCGCTGTCAATCATGTTATGAAAAACAGTCTGTTAGAGCTGCGACAAGTTATTTTGTAATATACTCTATCCTGGGTAGTAATTGCTACGTTATTTCCTTTACTTGACTCTTTCCTTTGTATGTTTTTACCCTACGCTTTTAGGGAACTTGCCGGCGCAGGCACCTTTGCCGCGAGCGCTGAGTGCGGAACGTCAGCAGCCTGCTGGCGGTGCCGCAGCCGACAAGAAACTTTGTCGCGGCTAGCTGCAGCTCACTTAAGTTGTTGAGCGGACTTGAAACAACAGTAAGGGTGCAACTAGCCACGAGTTGGTTCCTCCGCGCACAGGTTTTCCATACAAAGCATGGTCGTTCAAGGAAAATAAGTTAAAAATTTAAAGGGAATCTGATTGCTCAGACTTTGGCAACTTATCTTTTTTTGTTACTTGCTTCCCGGCAAGGCGAAACCTTCTTGAACGACGCCTGGTCCATACCGTATCTACTCCCTTCCCCCCGGCAAACTTGTGCGCGAGGGAACCTCCTTTTCCTTGCGAAAAAGAAAAAGGACGA
Source organism: Triticum monococcum (assembly GCA_034509565.1). Taxonomy (NCBI): domain Eukaryota; kingdom Viridiplantae; phylum Streptophyta; class Magnoliopsida; order Poales; family Poaceae; genus Triticum; species Triticum monococcum. The sequence continues at coordinate 134,198,951 of CM067847.1, forward strand.
AATAACAATATGGAGCTTTAAGGCTCGTTATTGCTTACCGGGGGTAAGTGCTGCACAAAATGTCAGATAATACATGCAAAATTTAAAAAGCATGAAATCGACAAGGTGTGCTGAGCACATAATCTTTATGCACGGGATCTGCGCCCGGCTTTGTACAAAGGATTACATGCAACATCGGCAAGACTTGTACAAAAAGGTGGTTGCCAGAACGGATTCCAGCGACCGTGCCCTACGGGTAAAACTTGCGAAGATGCTCAATATTGCAGGAGTTGCTCACTGGTATGCCATCTTCGGTCTCAAGGTAGACAGCGCCAGGCCTAGTGACTCGTTTCACCCGATAAGGGCCTTCCCACTTCGGCGTCAACTTGTTAGAATTCTTGGCGGACTGAACGCGCCGAAGAACAAGGTCGCCTTCCTCGAGACTTCTGGCGTTAACTTTGCGGCTATGGTAGCGGCGCAAAGCTTGCTGGTAGCGAGCAGCTCGCACAGCAGCCCGAAGACGGTCTTCCTCAAGGAGCAGCGCGTCATCTTGCCGCAGCTGCTCTTGCTCAAGCTCATCGTAAGCGAGCACTCGAGGCGACCCGTATACGAGTTCCATGGGGAGAACTGCCTCTGCTCCATAGACTAGAGCGAAAGGTGTCTGGCCAGTGGCTCGATTTGGCGTCGTCCTGATCGACCAAAGAACCACCGGCAGCTCCTCGATCCAGTTTCTTCCGCACTTGTGTAGCCTGTCGAAAGTTCTGGTCTTGAGCCCGCGCAGCACTTCAGCATTTGCCCTCTCCGCTTGACCGTTGCTTCTCGGGTGAGCAACAGAAGCGAAGCAGACCTTGGCGCCAAGATCTTGGACGTACTGCATGAAGGTGCGGCTCGTAAATTGCGTACCGTTGTCGGTGATTATCCTGTTAGGGATCCCGAAACGGCAAACAATCGACCTGAAGAACTTGACTGCTGACTGTGCTGTCACCTTCCTCACTGGTTCCACTTCCGGCCACTTTGTGAACTTGTCGATTGCAACGTACAAGTACTCAAAGCCCCCGACAGCTCGGGAAAAGGGGCCGAGGATATCGAGCCCCCAGACCGAAAATGGCCAGGATAAAGGGATCGTCTGGAGAGCTTGAGCTGGCTGGTGTATCTGCTTGGAATGGAACTGGCACGCTTCACACTTGGTTACTTGTGCAGTTGCATCCTGGAGGGCTGTCGGACAGAAGAAACCTTGTCAGAATGCTTTTCCGACAAGGGCTCTTGCGCCAATGTGGTGACCACATATGCCTCCATGTATCTCTGCCAACAGCTTCTGTCCATCTTCCCGGGGAATACACTTCAATTTCACACTGTTGAGTCTTCTTCTGCACAGTATGTTATCGACAAACTGGTACATACTAGACTGCCGGGCTACTCTTTCCGCTTCTTCTTGCTCTTCGGGAAGTTCTCCTGTTTGAAGGAAACAGACAATCTGCTGCGCCCATGTTGGAGCCCGTGGCTCGACAACAAGGACTAAAGGCAATTCTGCTGCTGTGGGAACATCTGCTTCCACGGCAAGAGCCTGCGGTTCTGCCGGAGCTCGATGTTCCTTGGCAAGCTTGCCGGAGCAGAACTTGTCGGGAGTGTCTGCTTCAACGGAACAAACCCTAGGGCTTGCCGGAGCAGACTGTTCCTCAGCATTCTTGGTGTTGATCTTGGGGACTTTCTTCGCGGCGGCTTTGGGAAGCTCTGCGGGAAGCTCTTGCATTTGGGGTTGTCTTCTTTTATTTTGGTTCCGTAGTCGGACCTTGATTGGATTCTGGATGATGTATGATATATTTATGTATTGTGTGAAGTGGCGATTGTAAGCCGACTCTTTATCCCTTTCTTATTCAGTACATGGGATGTGTAAAGATTACCCCTCTTGCGACATGCCTACCATGCGGCTATGCCTCTAAGTCGTGCCCCGACACGTGGGAGATATAGCCGCATTGTGGGTGTTACAATTGAGCACCGCAAGATCAAACCCATTTCAAAATCCGCCCTGCGTCCGATGTGGGAAGGTGGAAGAGTAGGCTCCCTTGGTCGCTTGGCGGGAGTAGAAGCGGCAGTCCGGGAAGACCCCGCTCCAGTTGAAGCAGCAGCATGGGGCGCTCCCGCAGCAACAGTGTTTGCCGCGGTGGAGCGCGTCGTGCGGCGCGGCGACTGCCGGCCCGCCTGCCGCCTTGCTACATTCCCGGCCTTGCGGAGACGCCTTCTTGGTGGAGACGGAGACGCTGCTGGCGGCGTGCTGTCTGAGGACGAAGTGGAGGAGGAGTCGATCTCCAACGAGCCGCTCGCATCCTCGGCGGGCTCACTCGGCTCGGCGTCATGCCCGGCAAGATCTTCCTTGCCGGCAAGCTCCTCTTGCCGGGCAAGCTCTTTCTTGCCGGAGATTTCCTCTCGCTCGGCACGATAATGGGAGTGTCTTTGGCGCGCCAGGTAGGGGGTGCGTCGAGGCTGTGTGAACCTGATCCGACGTTCGCACGAGCCGAATCTTCATCATCTTCATCAACATGCCGCCGAAGAAGAAGATTTCGGAGGTAGCTGCTTCGTCTGCGCCGAGCCTACCATCGCCGGAGCGAACGGCTGGTGGAGTAGACGTCGGCGGAAGAGCGGGCGCCGACGAGGGGGCTCATGGTGCTGCCAGGTCCAAGGACAAGGCTGCGCTGCACATCGGCGGCGCAGTCGGCTCCCACAACGACTGGGCGCACTCTAAGACCTCGGCGTCCGTACACGCACCGCGCCCATCTCAGGAGGCGCCGGACCAGCAGCGTCATGGTACTCACGGTACCATACGTTTGCTGGGCCAAGATCAAGCTGGCGGATCCTGGAGTGCTCAAGACCAGCATGCACGTCAACATGCTGGCGCGAGCATGGCACGGTCGCTTGGACGAGATATTGCTCCTTCTAACGTAGTTAGAAGTCCGAGCATGTCCCGTTCCTCGCACCGTTCACCGCCGCCGCCCGCCACTCCGGCAGAAGCGTTGGCACGGGCCCAACTGCTCCTAGATTACCCTCCAGCGCCAGAGAAGATCGATGACTGGAGGGCCACTATCCAGAGCCTCATCGGCTTCGCCAACGGTGACAACCCACGGCAGCCGAGCGCATCGTTGCCGCGGCAAGTCAGCCAGGCGCGAGCCAGTGGCGACAAGACCGGGGAGGGTGCAACCACTATGCACTCTCCGCCTCGAAGGCCAAGATCGCCGACTCGTCGGATCCACCACGACAGCGACTCCACCGCGTCATCAGATCCGCGAGCTCGTCGCGATCAGCGCCAAGTTCTTCACGAGCGACAACAAGAAGACGCTCATACCCGCATCGAGCGGCGAAGAGAAGCGCGGCATCAATCAGACCTGCGCGCTGGGCCTTCTGTTGACATGCATGCACCCGGAGAACCAGACGACTTGCCGTACGCGGTAGGTTGCCCTGCGTTTACCCGTGAGCTGCGGCAAGTCCAGTGGCCCAGCCAGAAACATTTCAAGCCAGACATGCCGGAGAAGTACGACGGCAAGTCGCACCCGTCAGAGTTCCTTAGCATCTACACCATTGCGGTGCAAGCTGCCGGGGGGCGAGACGACAAGGTCCTTGCCAACTACTTCCCGCTGGTGCTCAAGCCCGAAGTCAGGTCCTGGCTCATGCACTTGCCGGACAACTCCATATCCTCTTGGGCAGACTTGTGCCATCAGTTTGTCGGCGCCTTTACGGGCGGCCACAAACCACATGGCCAAGAGAGTGATCTCCACCTACTTGCCCAGAAGGAAGGAGAGCCCCTGCGCAAGTATATCCAAAGATTCAGCCGTGTACAGCGCAACATCCCAGACATCCACCCTGTCACGGTTATCAGCGCGTTCCATCAGAACGTGTGTAATCGCAGGATGCGAGAGGAGATGGCGATGAGCAGGATCAGAGATGTCAGCGAGCTGTACGCCTTGGCCGATAAGTGTGCACACGCTGAAGAAGGGAGGAAACTCCCCGGAGAGAATACTGGAGCAGGAGGATCTGACAACGAAGATGCTGCCCCGGCAAATAAAAACCGGAGGCGCAATAGGAAGAAGAAAGGCAAAGAGGTACTAGTCGTTGAGCAGTCCGGCAACGACGGTGGCGCCAAGCAAGCCAAAGTTGGCAGCTCTGGTAAGTAGGTTGCCGCATGCACTAATTGCCAAGGTGTGGCGGCCGCCGACAAGCAGGACAGCTCCGACAAGCAGTACTGCAAGATCCACGGCACCAAGGGCCATGATCTCCAGAGCTGCAAGAAGGTCAAGCAGCTTGTCCAGCAACAAAAAGTTGAGTACGAGCGGCGCGACAAGGAGAGAGCCCAAGGAGGCGGTGGAGAGGCCAGCAAGAAGCGCGCTGGCCGGGGAGGACGCCGCGGCAAGGCCAAGCAGCGGCAAGGAGACAGACCTCCCCACGGCCGCGACAAGGATGAAGACGAAGACGACGACGAGGACATGGATGATGTTGAGAACAATGAGCAAGAGTTTCAGAAAGCTACAGAAGTCTTGTGTATTGACGGCGGTGCTTCTCTGCATACTTCTCACCGCCAGCTCAAACAGTGGGCGCGGGAAGTCAATGTGGCAGAACCACCTGTCGAATCGCGTAAACTTCTGAAATGGTCCAGCACGCCTATCATCTTTGACATTGAGGACCACCCTGACCGCATAACTACGGTCGGGTGCTTGCCGCTGTTGGTTTCACCAACTATACGCAACCTCAAGGTCACCAAGATGTTAGTTGATGGCGGGGTCGGCTTAAATCTGATCTCCTCCGTTGTACTCCAGAAACTCCAGATCCCCGACAGCGAGCTCGAAGAGACCGGCACATTCCAAGGAATTAACCCGGGAAGGAGCAAGCCAAAAGGAAAAGTCACATTGCCGGTAACGTTTGGCAGCGAAATGAACTTCAGGACTGAGAGGGTCACTTTTGATGTTGCCGATTTCCCATTGCCTTACAATGGGATACTTGGCCGTCCAGCGCTTGCCAAGTTCATGGCAGCCTCTCATTATGCATATAACATGCTTAAGATGCCAGGCCCGATAAGTGTCATCTCTGTCCCTGGCGACAAGAAGGATGCCCTTATCTGCGGCGACAAGATCTACCGGGAAGCAGCTGCTGCAACAGATCACAAGACACTTGCCGCTGAAGCTCCCGGGGGGAAGAAGAAGACCAAGTCCGGCAAGAGCTCTGATGCCCACTCCGGCAAGCGCACCTCCTCGGAGTGCTGCGCTGCCATCGAGGACGCACCATCGAGCTCCACCGGCAAGTGTAAGAAGGCAATGGGAGCTCCACCACATACCAAGAAGGTGTCCGCCAAGGAGGACGGCACTGGTGGTATCTTCACCATCAGTGCCACGCTTGACCCTAAATAGGAAAGCGCGCTCATTACTTTCCTACGGGCGAATGTCGACGTGTTTGCATGGCAACCGTCTGACATCCCCGGTGTTCCCAGGAAAGTAATTGAGCACCGTCTTGCCGTTTGTCCTCATGCGCGGCCCGTCAAGCAGAAGGTCAGGAAACAGGCAGTGGAGCGCCAACAGTTCATAGTAGAAGAAATCAAGAAACTGGAAGCAGCAGGCCTTGTCAGAGGAGTGCTCCATCCCACGTGGTTGGCCAATCCTGTAGTCGTGCGCAAGGCGAATGGAAAATGGAGGCTTTGTATTGACTTTACTGATGTTAATAAAGCTTGTCCCAAAGATCTATTTCCCTTGCCGCGCATTGACCAGATTGTTGACTCCATAGCTGGATGTGATTTGCTTTCATTTCTTGACGCATATTCAGGATACCATCAGATCTTCATGGCAGAAGAGGATGAGGAAAAAACTGCATTCATTACTCCATGTAGCACGTACTGTTTCGTACGGATGCCTTTTGGTTTAAAGAATGCTGGCTCAACATTTGCAAGAGTAGTCCATGTCGCTTTGAAGCCATAGATACATAGAAATGTAGAAGCTTACATGGATGATATAGTGGTCAAAAGCAAGGACAGGGCAACTCTGATCCAAGATTTAGAAGAGACTTTTGCAAATCTGCGCAAGATCAACCTCAAGCTCAACCTCGAGAAGTGTGTGTTTGGAGTCCCTTCCGCCAAGCTTCTCAGGTTCTTTGTGTCTCAGCGGGGAATCGAAGCCAATCCCGACAAGATCAAGGCCATTGAGCAGATCGAAGCACCAAAGCGCGTCAAGGATGTACGGAAGCTTGCCGGTTGCGTGGCTGCTCTCAGCAGGTTTATCTCTCGGTCTGCTGAGCGCGCCCTGCCGTTTTTCAAAATTTTGAAAAAGGCAGGTCCAATGAAATGGACTCCGGAAGCGGAGGCTGCGCTGCAGGACTTGAAGAGATACCTGTCCTCCACTCCAACACTTGTCGCACCTAAGCCACAAGAGAAGTTGCTGCTGTACATAGCGGCAACCAATCAAGTGGTTAGTGCTGCGTTAGTAGCGGAGAGGGAGGCGGATGACGAGCCAGCAACCGCGGCAAGCACATCCAGCGACAAGTAGGGGGCTTCCCCGACAAGCTCTGGTCCCGACAAGCATGGATCTGCGTAGATGCAAGAGGAGATACAGAAGAAGATGGTGCAGCGCCCAGTTTACTTTGTCAGTTCCCTTTTGCAGGGGGCTAGGTCAAGGTACTCTGGTGTGCAGAAGTTGCTTTTCGGCCTTCTCATGGCCTCGAGAAAGCTGCGCCATTACTTCCAAGCACATGAGATTACAGTTGTCACTCGCTTTCCGCTGAAGAGGATATTGCAAAATCCAGAAGCAACAGGCATTATTGTCGAGTGGGCACTGGAATTGTCAAGCTTTGGCCTCAAATTTGAGAGTACATCAACAATCCAAAGCAGAGCATTGGCAGAGTTCATAGCAGAATGGATGCCAACTCCAGATGAAGAAATTCCAGAGACGAGCATCCCCGCCAAGGAAACAAACAAAGAGTGGCTTATGTACTTTGACGGCGCCTTTTCGCTGCAAGGCGCCGGTGCTGGAGTGCTGCTTGTCGCACCCACCAGAGAGCACCTCAAGTACATAGTCCAGATGCACTTTCCCAAGGAGCAAGCGACAAACAATACTGCAGAGTATGAAGGCTTGCTTGCCGGACTCAGGATTGCGGCAGAACTTGGAATTAAGAAGCTTATTGTCAGGGGTGACTCGCAGCTTGTCGTCCGCCAAGTGAACAAGAATTATCAGAGTCCATTAATGGAAGCTTACGTCGACGAAGTGAGAAATCTAGCAGAGCACTTTGACGGCCTGCAGATGGAGCACGTCCCAATAGCTCAGAATGACATTGCCGATGGCCTGTCAAAGTGCGCTGCACTTAAATTACCTGTGGAACCAGGGATTTTTGTGCTCAAGCTGACTCAGCCGTTCGTAACACCACCAACTGGACAGAGCAAGAAGAGCAAGTTGGTTTCTGGCGACTATTTTCCGGCAGAGCTTCCCGTAGCCGCCGCCAAGAAAGTCCCCAAGATCAACACCAAGAATGCTGAGGAACAGTCTGCTCCGGCAAGCCCCAGGGTTTGTTCCATTGAAGCAGACACTCCCGACAAGTTCTGCTCCGGCAAGCTTGCCGAGGAACGTCGAGCTCCGGCAGAACCGCATGCTCTTGCCGTGGAAGCAGATGTTCCCGCAGTAGCAGAATTGCCTTTAGTCCTTGTTGTCGAGCCACAGGCTCCAACATGGGCGCAGCAGATTGTACGTTTCCTTCAAACAGGAGAACTTCCCGAAGAGCAATAAGAAGCAGAAAGAGTAGCCCGGCAGTCTAGTATGTACCAGTTTGTCGATAACATACTGTGCAGAAGAAGACCCAACGGTGTGAAATTGAAGTGTATTCCCTAGGAAGATGGACAGAAGCTGTTGGCAGAGATACATGGAGGCATATGTGGTCATCACATTGGCGCAAGAGCCCTTGTCGGAAAATCATTCCGGCAAGGTTTCTTCTGGCCGACAGCCCTCCAGGATGCAACTGCACAAGTAACCAAGTGTGAAGCGTGCCAGTTCCATTCCAAGCAGATACACCAGCCAGCTCAAGCTCTCCAGACGATCCCTTTATCCTGGCCATTTTCGGTCTGGGGGCTCGATATCCTCGGCCCCTTTCCTCGAGCTGTCGGGGGCTTTGAGTACTTGTACGTTGCAATCGACAAGTTCACAAAGTGGCCGGAAGTGGAACCAGTGAGGAAGGTGACAGCACAGTCAGCAGTCAAGTTCTTCAGGTCGATTGTTTGCCGTTTCAGGATCCCTAACAGGATAATCACCGACAACGGTACGCAATTTACAAGCCGCACCTTCATGCAGTACGTCCAAGATCTTGGCGCCAAGGTCTGCTTCGCTTCTGTTGCTCACCCGAGAAGCAACGGTCAAGCGGAGAGGGCAAATGCTGAAGTGCTGTGCGGGCTCAAGACCAGAACTTTCGACAGGCTACACAAGTGTGGAAGAAACTGGATTGAGGAGCTGCCGGTGGTTCTTTGGTCGATCAGGACGACGCCAAATCGAGCCACTGGCCAGACACCTTTCGCTCTACTCTATGGAGCAGAGGCAGTTCTCCCCATGGAACTCGTATACGGGTTGCCTCGAGTGCTCGCTTACGATGAGCTTGAGCAAGAGCAGCTGCGGCAAGATGACGCGCTGCTCCTTGAGGAAGACCGCCTTCAGGCTGCTGTGCGAGCTGCTCGCTACCAGCAAGCTTTGCGCCGCTACCATAGCCGCAAAGTTAACGCCAGAAGTATCGAGGAAGGCGACCTTGTTCTTCGGCGCGTTCAGTCCGCCAAGAATTCTAACAAGTTGACGCCAAAGTGGGAAGGCCCTTACCGGGTGAAACGAGTCACTAGGCCTGGCGCTGTCCGCCTTGAGACCGAAGATGGCGTACCAGTGAGCAACTCTTGGAATATTGAGCATCTTCGCAAGCTTTACCCGTAGGGTGCGGTTGCCGGAACCCGTTCCGGCAACCACCTTTTTGTACAAGTCTTGCCGATGTTGCATGTAATCCTTTGTACAAAGCTGGGCGCAGATCCCGTGCATAAAGATTATGTGCTCAACACACCTTGTCGATTTCATGCTTTTTAAATTTTGCATGTATTATCTGACATTTTGTGCAGCACTTACCCCCGGTAAGCAATAACGAGCCTTAAAGCTCCATATTGTTATTTCATCCTTTTTGTTTTTCACAAGGAAAAGGAGGTTCCCTTGCGCACAAGTTTGCCGGGGGGGGGGGGGGGGAGGGAGAAGATACGGTATGGACCAGGCGTCGTTCAAGAAGGTTTCGCCTTGCCGGGAAGCAAGTAACAAACAAAGATAAGTTGCCAAATTCTGAGCAATCAGATTCCCTTTAAATTTTTAAGTTATTTTCCTTGAACGACCGTGCTTTGTATGGAAAACCTGTGCGCGGAGGAACCAACTCGTGGCTAGTTGCGCCCTTACTGTTGTTTCGAGTCCGCTCAACAACTTAAGTGAGTTGCGGCTAGCCGCGACAAAGTTTCTTGTCGGCTACGGCACCGCCAGCAGGCTGCTGACGTTCCGCACTCAACGCTCGCGGCAAAGGTGCCTGCACCGGCAAGTTCCCTAAAAGCGTAGGGTAAAAACATACAAAGGAAAGAGTCAAGTAAAGGAAATAACGTAGCAACTACTACCCAGGATAGAGTATATTACAAAATAACTTGTCGCAGCTCTAACAGACTGTTTTTCATAACATGATTGACAGCGACAAGGAAAGAAGAAGATGGATGGCCTAGTCTACGCGGTCGCCTTCGACCCTCCTGATTCCGCTCACCCTGTCCACAATAGGTGCGACAAGGGCCTTGAGATCCTCCAGATCAGCATCTGGCGGCAGGCTTCAGAGGACGTTGGTGAGGCGGAGGCCTGGGTTGCGGAAGGCCACCTTCATCAGCACCTTCTGGAGAGCTCCCGCGCAAATCTTGCGCGACTCGTCGGCAAGATGCTTTGGGATCTGCTCCCGGAGTCGCTGAAGCACCGTCGCCACGCCTTTGAAGAACAGAGTAAGCTTTGCGCTGGGTTGGAGGTTCTCGTCGGAGGAGTACCCGAGATCCACCATCCCCAATTGCGCCAGCTCCTTGTCGATGTCTGTGGCGACGTTCACCAGACCCTCCGTCCAGTGCTCCACGTTCTCCGAAAAGGTCTTCTGGGCGGCAGCAGCGTTCACTGGCAGCACCTTGCCGGCCCCGACTTCTTCCTTCAAGGCCGTCTCCTGCTCTTTGGCGCCGTCCAGAGATTTCGTCAGAGCCACCAGCTTCACTTCAAGATCAGCGTTGGAGTTCTTGGCGGCGTCCAGTTCCTTGTCCTTCTCGGCGAGATGGGCCTGCAGCTCCGGGTAGCTGTTGGCGTCCTTCTCCCGCTCAAGCTTGAGCGCGGCACGCTCGTCGCCGCTCGCTTTGAGGCTCGCCTCCAGCTGCACCACCTTCAGCTCCAGCTTAGTCTTGGCGGCCTCGGCATCTGCGGCGGCGCCCTCGGCTTGCTTGAGGGCTCCGCCAACTTCTCGCTCGCGCGCGGCAAGCTCCTCCTTGTGGCTGTCGAGGTGGACCTTGCGCTGCGCCAAGTCACCCTCCTGTGAAGACAATTTCTCCGCGGCAAGACGTTGGCGCTCTTCGACGCCGGCCTTCTCGAGGAGGAAGGCCTGCTGTGCTTCAGCAAGATCTTCCCGCTCCTTTGCCAGGGAGCGGAGAGCTTCCTGGTTGGTGCCCCGGAGCTCCTCCGTGCGCTTCAGGATGTCGGCTCCCGCCTTCGCGACGAGCGCTTCGCGGGACTCCAGTTTGGCTTGCCGGGCGCGGTAGAGCGCCACCAGCTTCCGCAGCAGATGCTCCTCTTCGGGTTCATTGCTGCTGCTGCTTGGCGCGTCGACCAGCTTCAGCCCGGCGGAGGCAAGCACCTCTCCGTCAAGCATCTCCCCCTCGACCGGCGCCCTGGAGCTTGACGCCCAGGGGAGGTTGATGAAGATGTCGTTGCCGGCTTTCAGGTAGACCCCAGGCTGGGGCTCATCTGAGCCTGGCGCGGCGGCAGCAGCGGAGGAGTCGGTGGTCGGAGCAGCGCCTGGCGCTCCTGCGGCCTCCGGGTCGTCAGTACGACCACCAGACTCCCTGCCCGCTTCCGCGGCAGCAGCCCTGGCGGCCTCCTCGCCGGCGCCGGCTGCTTCCTCGGCGGCGACTTCAGTCTCCATCGGCTCTGCAGCAGATGGATCTGATGGCCGAAAGAGGGGAGAAAATTCAAGCAAAATTCGAGCAAAATCCAAGAGAAAGATCAAGAAAATGAAGAAGCCAAGGGGAGTTTTGAAGCAAGGAAGTTACCTGTGCCAGGGTCTGCAGCTGTGGTCTCCGTCGCCGGGGGATCGCTGACGCAGTCCCTTGCCGGATGCCCCTCCCTTGCCGGGGGCTCCTTCCTTGCTGGGGGCTCCTCCCTTGCCGGAGCCTCCTCCCTTGCCGGGGGCTCCTCCCTTGTCGGAGTCTCCTCCCTTGCCGGAGACGTCTCCCTCGCCGGAGGACTCTCCCTTGGTGCTTCGGGAGCGGCCTCCAGGCTCTCCTGGTGAGGCTGCTCTGCTCCTGCACAAGTCAATAAACAAGTATCAGCAAAGCAAGGATCTTCGTGCGCGCCCGACAGCGGAAAATGAACAAGACACTTACGCTGGGGGCTGCTCTGAAGATCAGCCGCCGGGTCCGGCAAGTTTGTCTCAGGCGCGTCCCCTGCTGACGCGGTGGGTTCGTCCTCGATGACAATCCCCGGCGCCTTGGCCCTCTTTGCCGCTCTCTGAGCCAGAGTCCTGAAAAGGAACAGATTCAGAGAAAAGCAAGTGAGAAACAAGACAAGAAACAACAAAAATCGAAGAATAGCAAAGATTGAAGAACTGCAAGTACAATAAGAAGAACTTACTCTTCTTCTTCTTCCTTGTCGGAGCTAAACGCGGAGAAGTCAAAATCCGCCCCGCGTCCAGCGCGGGAAGGTGGAGGAGTAGGCTCCCTTGGTCGCTTGGCGGGAGCAGAAGCGGCAGTCCGGGAAGACCCCGCTCTAGTTGAAGCAGCATCATGGGGCGCTCCCGCAGCAACGGTGCTTGCCGCGGTGGAGCGCGTCATGCGGCGCGGCGACTGCCGGCCCGCTTGCCGCCTCGCTACATTCCCGGCCTTGCGGAGACGCCTTCTTGGTGGAGACGGAGACCCTGCTGGCGGCGTGCTGTCTTAGGACGAAGTGGAGGAGGAGTCGATCTCCAACGAGCCGCCCGCATCCTCGGTGGGCTCGCTCGGCTCGGCGTCACGCCCGGCAAGATCTTCCTTGCCGGCAAGCTCCTCTTGCCGGGCAAGCTCTTTCTTGCCGGAGATTTCCTCTCGCTCGGCACGATTTTCCGCCTCTGCTACCGCTGCCTCCTCCAAGGTAAACCCGAACTCGCCTGCCGCTGCGGCTGCCGCCGCCTCTTCCAACCTGGTAGCGATGTACGCCAACTCCGCCTCGGTGGTGTCGCGGATGAGGCCATCCTTCTCGTCGGCGCGGATTGGCACTTCTACCAGGTTGTCGAAGAACTGCTGCACGACCTCGTCTTCGGGCTCTTGCCAAGTGGGCACGAGTCCATGCGAGTCGCACAACGGCATCATTGCCCTGATGCGGTCGAGCGCAGAATTGTTGCACAAAGGGACGACGCCCTGCGGCAACCTGAAGACTTCGGGGTGATCTGAATCGTACTTGAAGAGCTCCTGCAGTATTCCGTTGAGCTCAAGGACAGTGAAATTGTAGTTGAGGCCCAGGCGCAGCCTCATGATATCTGCTGCGTTCTTGAATTCCCAGGCAGGCCTCCTCCGTTCCTGCAGGAGGGCGATGCGGCGGCGAAGAAAGTCTGCGCCAACGGCGCCTATAGTGAGTCCGGCAAGCCTAAGGCGCTGGATCCTGGTGACGGCAATCTTCAGCCTGCTGTCTTCCGGGGCCATGTCGCTCCAGTCACTGCCGCGTACTGCTGCTGCTTGGCGCCGGGAGGTGAATGGCTGCGGGCTCTCCTCGACAATCCAGCACCAGTCTGCCCTCCACTCCTCCCACTTGTCGCAGAACTCACCCTCCAAATAAGAATCCTTCTTGCTGGTCCTAGAGACCCAGGCGATTCCACCGGACAAAGGCTCTCCTCTCTCTACCCGGGGAATGAAGAAATGACGGAATAAAGCTACGTTTGGGTGGACTCCGACAAAATTTTCGCAAAGATATGCGAAAACAGCCATGGTGAGGACGGCGTTGGGGGTGAAATCAAGGAGGCAGAGGCCATATGTGTTCATGATATCACAGAAGAATTCGGAAAACGGTGGGCAGAGTCCGCAGTAGAAGAATACGGCAAAGAAAGGGTACCCGTCCGGAGCCATCGCGTGAGCAGTGGCCGGGAGCACCTTGGTCCGCGGGTGAGCTCGCGTCTCCGTCGACCAGAAAAGGTAATAGTACTCCCGCAGCTCCTTCGCGCCGAGCTTGGGGGGAAGATGGCTCGCTCCTTCCGCAGCGCGGCAAGCCGCTGCGCCTCGGTTGACTTCATACCCTTCCCCTTGTCGGCTTTCGGAGCCATGGCGAATGTGGTGGAAGAGGCCGACGGCGTTGGTGGTGCTGGTGGCAATGGGGGGGGGGGGTAGGACACTGCTCTCTTGCTGCTTTGAGAAGACGGAGGCGGGGCGGAGTTTTCTGAGATTGGAATGGGACGAGTGGGCGCACTACCCCCGTTTCCCTTTGCTTATAAAGGGGGAGGTGGCGGACGTTCCGCCTATCCTAATAAAGAAACCGCCCACGATCTCTCCCACGATGCTGCGTTCGACGCGTGCCGTGCGGGGAGGGCGCGGTGGATGCGGAGTGAGTTACGGCGTAACCTAGGCCGCGCGTGCCCGTGCCCTGTTTTGGGCCTGGCCCAACAACGCTCGGCACCATGTATGGCCCAGGCCCGGAGGCTCCTATCGGTGTACTAAAGTAGGGGTACCTTAGTATCCCGAACTTGTGCACGGGCAGTCGCAGCGTCCCGCGGCAAGGCTTGCCGGGCGACCGCCAAGATCCTCCGTGGTTCCCTTGGAGCCATTCAAGAACAAAGTATCCAAGACCCCAGCAAGAGGAGCTTGCCGGGAAGGAGACAAGACCCCGACAAGAGGAGCTTGCCGGGGAGGCCAACCAAGGCATCTCGAGGAACTTGCCGCAACGCATCATGTGTCCCGACAAGGCCCAGTGTGCGACAAACTCCTGGATGCGACAAGATAATAACCACGGCAAGGCACTTGCCGCGGCAAGCTTCCATCCTGTACCCGCGCTCTAGCACATCCGCCAACGTGTCGCTCTGGGACCCTTCCAGGCGTACGTGGCGGAAGGCTGTGCAGCTAGAGGTACACGGTGGCAAGCGGCGCTGACAAGATAGCCATCGTGGCAAGCGACGGCGTCCCTAGCGGTCCCTTTCTGCACCGTCTAGGCAACACAGACAGGCATTTAATGCCTTTGTCCCCTGCCGTCAGGGTTAGGTATGATACAACTGTAGTAAGTGGTGATGCCAACCACCACATCTTTTACTTTTTTATCCTCATCTCTGTTGCCACCTATCGGTGACCCCTTTGACATATAAAAGGAGGCCCATGTGCAACGTAGAGGGGGGGGGACGATCATTCTCATGCGCGGGAAGGTGGAGGAGTAGGCTCCCTTGGTCGCTTGGCGGGAGCAGAAGCGGCAGTCCGGGACGACCCCGCTCCAGTTGAAGCAGCAGCATGGGGTGCTCCCACGGCAACGGTGCTTGCTGCGGTGGAGCGCATCGTGCGGCGCGGCGACTGCCGGCCCGCCTGCCGCCTTGCTACATTCCCGGCCTTGCGGAGACGCCTTCTTGGTGGAGACGGAGACGCTGCTGGCGGCGTGCTGTCTGAGGACGAAGTGGAGGAGGAGTCGATCTCCAACGAGCCGCTCGCATCCTCGGCGGGCTCGCTCGGCTCGGCGTCACGCCTGGCAAGATCTTCCTTGCCGGCAAGCTCCTCTTGCCGGGCAAGCTCTTTCTTGCCGGAGATTTCCTCTCGCTCGGCACGATTTTCCGCCTCTGCTGCCGCTGCCTCCTCCAAGGTAAACCCGAACTCGCCTGCCGCTGCGGCTGCCGCCGCCTCTTCCAACCTGGTAGCGATGTACGCCAACTCCGCCTCGGTGGTGTCGCGGATGAGGCCGTCCTTCTCGTCGGCGCGGATTGGCACTTCTACCAGGTTGTCGAAGAACTGCTGCATGACCTCGTGGTACATAAGCCACTCTTTGTTTGTTTCATTGGCGGGGATGCTCGTCTCTAGAATTTCTTCATCTGGAGTTGGCGTCCATTCTGCTATGAACTCTGCCAATGCTCTGCTTTGGATTGTTGATGTACTCTCAAATTTGAGGCCAAAGCTTGACAATTCTAGTGCCCACTCAACAATCCTGCCTGTTGCTTCTGGATTTTGCAATATCCTCTTCAGCGGAAAGCGAGTGACAACTGTAATCTCATGTGCTTGGAAGTAATGGCGCAACTTTCTCGAGGCCATGAGAAGGCCGAAAAGCAACTTCTGGACACCAGAGTACCTTGACCTAGCCCCATGCAAAAGGGAACTGACAAAGTAAACTGGGCGCTGCACCATCTTCTTCTGTATCTCCTCTTGCATCTGCGCAGATCCATGCTTGTCGGGACCAGAGCTTGTCGGGGAAGCCCCCTGCTTGTCGCTGGATGTGCTTGCCGCGGTTGCTGGCTCGTCATCTGCCTCCCTCTCCGCTACTAATGCAGCACTAACCACTTGATTGGTTGCCACTATGTACATCAGCAACTTCTCTTGTGGCTTAGGTGCGACAAGTGTTGGAGTGGAGGACAGGTATCTCTTCAAGTCCTGCAGCGCAGCCTCCGCTTCCGGAGTCCATTTCATTGGACCTGCCTTTTTCAAAATTTTGAAAAACGGCAGGGCGCGCTCAGCAGACCGAGAGATAAACCTGCTGAGAGCAGCCACGCAACCGGCAAGCTTCCGTACATCCTTGACGCGCTTTGGTGCTTCGATCTGCTCAATGGCCTTGATCTTGTCGGGATTGGCTTTCATTCCCTGTTGAGACACAAAGAACCCGAGAAGCTTGCCAGAAGGGACTCCAAACACACACTTCTCGGGGTCGAGCTTGAGGTTGATCTTGCGCAGATTTGCAAAAGTCTCTTCTAAATCTTGGATCAAAGTTGCCCTGTCCTTGCTTTTGACCACTATATCATCCATGTAAGCTTCTACATTTCTATGTATCTGTGGCTTCAAAGCGACATGGACTACTCTTGCAAATGTTGAGCCAACATTCTTTAAACCAAAAGGCATCCGTATGAAACAGTACGTGCCACATGGAGTAATGAATGCGGTTTTTTCCTCATCCTCTTCTGCCATGAAGATCTGATGGTATCTTGAATATGCTTCAAGAAATGAAAGCAAATCACATCCGGCTGTGGAGTCAACAATCTGGTCAATGTGCGGCAAGGGAAATGGATCTTTGGGACAAGCTTTATTAACATCAGTAAAGTCAATACAAAGCCTCCATTTTCCATTCGCCTTGCGCATGACTACAGGATTGGCCAACCAGGTGGGATGGAGCACTCCTCTGACATGGCCTGCTGCTTCCAATTTCTTGATTTCTTCTGCTATGAACTCTTGGCGCTCCACTGCCTGTTTCCTGACCTTCTGCTTGACGGGCCGCACATGAGGACAAATGGCAAGACGGTGCTCAATTACTTTCCTGGGAACACCGGGGATGTCAGACGGTTGCCACGCAAACACGTTGACATTCGCCCGCAGGAAAGTAATGAGCGCGCTTTCCTATTTAGGGTCAAGCGTGGCACTGATGGTGAAGGTACCACCAGTGCCGTCCTCCTTGGCGGACACCTTCTTGGTATGTGGTGGAGCTGCCATTGACTTCTTACACTTGCCGGTGGAGCTTGATGGTGCGTCCTCGACGGCAGCGCAGCACTCTGAGGAGGTGCGCTTGCCGGAGTGGGCATCAGAGCTCTTGCCGGACTTGGTCTTCTTCTTCCCCCCGGGAGCTTCAGCGGCAAGTGTCTTGTGATCTGTTGCAGCAGCTGCTTCCCGGTAGATCTTGTCGGCACAGATAAGGGCATCCTTCTTGTCGCCAAGGACAGAGATGACACTTATCGGGCCTGGCATCTTAAGCATGTTATATGCATAATGAGAGGCTGCCATGAACTTGGCAAGCGCTGGACGACCAAGTATGCCATTGTAAGGCAATGAGAAATCAGCAACGTCAAAAGTGACCCTCTCAGTCCCGAAGTTCATTTCGCTGCCAAACATTACCGGCAACGTGACTTTTCCTTTTGGCTTGCTCCTTCCCGGGTTAATTCCTTGGAATGTGCCGGTCTCTTCGAGCTCGCTGTCGGGGATCTGGAGTTTCTGGAGTATAGCGGAGGATATCAGATTTAAGCCGGCCCCGCCGTCAACTAACATCTTGGTGACCTTGAGGTTGCGTATAGTTGGTGAAACCAACAGCGGCAAGCACCCGACCGCAGTTATGCGGTCAGGGTGGTCCTCAATGTCAAAGATGATAGGCGTGCTGGACCATTTCAGAAGTTTGCGCGATTCGACAGGTGGTTCTGCCGCATTGACTTCCCACGCCCACTGTTTGAGCTGGCGGTGAGAAGTATGCAGAGAAGCACCGCTGTCAATACACAAGACTTCTGTAGCTTTCTGAAACTCTTGCTCACTGTTCTCAACATCATCCATGTCCTCGTCGCCGTCTTCGTCTTCATCCTTGTCGCGGCCGTGGGGAGGTCTGTCTCCTTGCCGCTGCTTGGCCTTGCTGCGGCGTCCTCCCCGGCTAGCGCGCTTCTTGCCGGCCTCTCCACCGCCTCCTTGGGCTCTCTCCTTGTCGCGCCGCTCGTACTCAGATTTTTGTTGCTGGACAAGCTGCTCGACCTTCTTGCAGCTCTAGAGATCATGGCCCTTGGTGCGGTGGATCTTGCAGTACTGCTTGTCGGAGCCGTCCTGCTTGTCGGCGGCCGCCACACCTTGGCAATTAGTGCATGCGGCAACCTCCTTACCGGAGCTGCCACCTTTGGCTTGCTTGGCGCCACCGTCGTTGCCGGACTGCTCAACGACTAGTACCTCTTTGCCTTTCTTCTTCCTGTTGAGCCTCCGGTTTTTCTTTGCCGGGGCAGCATCTTCGCTGTCAGATCCTCCTGCTCCAGTATTCTCTCCGGGGAGTTTCCTCCCTTCTTCAGCGCGTGCACACTTATCGGCCAGGGCGTACAGCTCGCTGACATCTCTGATCCTGCTCATCACCATCTCCTCCCGCATCCTGCGATTACGCACGTTCTGATGGAACACGCTGATAACCGCGGCAGGGTGGATGTCTGGGATGTTGCACTGTACACGGCTGAATCTTTGGATATACTTGCGCAGGGGCTCTCCTTCCTTCTGGGCAAGTAGGTGGAGATCACTCTCTTGGCCATGTGGTTTGTGGCCGCCCGTAAAGGCGCCGACAAACTGATGGCACAAGTCCGCCCAAGAGGATATGGAGTTGTCCGGCAAGTGCATGAGCCAGGACCTGACTTCGGGCTTGAGCACCAGCGGGAAGTAGTTGGCAAGGACCTTGTCGTCTTGCCCCCCGGCAGCTTGCACCGCAATGGTGTAGATGCTGAGGAACTCTGACGGGTGCGACTTGCCATCGTACTTCTCCGGCACGTCTGGCTTGAAATGTTTCTCGCTGGGCCACTGGACTTGCCGCAGCTCACGGGTAAACGCAGGGCAACCTACCGCGTACGGCAAGTCGCCTGGTTCTCCGGGTGCATGCATGTCAACAGAAGGCCCAGCGCGCAGGTCTGATTGACGCCGCGCTTCTCTTCGCCGCTCGATGCGGGTACGAGCGTCTTCTTGTTGTCGCTCGTGAAGAACTTGGCGCTGATCGCGACGAGCTCGCGGATCTGATGACGCGGTGGAGTCACTGTCGTGGTGGATCCGATGAGTCGGCGATCTTGGCATTTGAGGCGGAGAGTGCACAGTGGTTGCACCCTCCCCGGTCTTGTCGCCACCGGCTCGCGCCTGGCTGACTTGCCGCGGCAGCGATGCGCTCGGCTGCCGTGGGTTGTTACCGTTGGCGAAGCCGATGAGGCTCTGGATAGTGGCCCTCCAGTCATCGATCTTCTCTGGCGCTGGAGGGTAATCTAGGAGCAGTTGGGCCCGTGCCAACGCTTCTGCCGGAGTGGCAGGCGGCGGCGGCGAACGGTGCGAGGAACGGGACATGCTCGGACTTCTAACTACGTTAGAAGGAGCAATATCTTGTCCAAGTGACCGTGCCATGCTCGCGCCAGCATGTTGACGTGCATGCTGGTCTTGAGCACTCCGGGATCCACCAGCTTGATCTTGGCCCAGCAAACGTATGGTACCGTGAGTACCATGACGCTGCTGGTCCTGCGCCTCCTGAGATGGGCGCGGTGCGTGTACAGACGCCGAGGTCTTAGAGTGCGCCCGGTCATTGTGGGAGCCGACTGCGCCGCCGATGTGCAGCGCAGCCTTGTTCTTGGACCTGGCAGCACCATGAGCCCCCTCGTCGGTGCCCGCTCTTCTGCCGACGTCTACTCCACCAGCCGTTCGCTCCGGCGATGGTGGGCTCGGCGCAGACGGAGCAGCTGCCTCCGAAATCTTCTTCTTCGGCGGCATGTTGATGAAGATGACGAAGATTCGGCTCGTGCGAACGTCGGATCAGGTTCACACAGCCTCGACGCACCCCCTACCTGGTGCGCCAAAGATGTCGGGGGTGCTGATCCCACGGACACCTATGGGACCACGGCGGACCGGGGACCCTTTTGGTTCGGCAGGGGGGCGGAGAGTGCACGAAGAGCAGATCGAGGCGAACGCACGAGCGACGCGATCAGTTTACCCAGGTTCGGGCCGCACGGATGTGTAAAACCCTACTCCTGCTTTGATTTGTATTGTGTTCTTGCTCGGGAGCAATGAATGCTACAGTACACTTGGGTGGCTAGTGAGACCGAGCATGAGAATGATCGTCCCCCCCTCTACGTTGCACATGGGCCTCCTTTTATATGTCAAAGGGGTCACCGACAGGTGGCAACAGAGATGAGGGTAAAAAAGTAAAAGATGTGGTGGTTGGCATCACCGCTTACTACAGTTGTATCATACCTAACCCTGATGGCAGGGGACAAAGGCATTAAATGCCTGTCTGTGTCGCCTAGACGGTGCAGAAAGGGACCGCTAGGGACGCCATTGCTTGCCACGATGGCTATCTTGTCAGTGCCGCTTGCCACCGTGTACCTCTAGCTGCACAGCCTTCCGCCACGTATGCCTGGAAGGGTCCCAGAGCGACACATTGGTGGATGTGTTGGAGCGCAGGTACAGGATGGAAGCTTGCCGCGGCAAGTGCCTTGCCGTGGTTATTATCTTGTCGCATCCAGGAGTTTGTCGCTCACTGGGCCTTGCCGGGACACATGATGCGTTGCGGCAAGTTCCTCGAGATGCCTTGGTTGGCCTCCCCGGCAAGCTCCTCTTGCTAGGGTCTTGTCTCCTTCCCGGCAAGCTCCTCTTGCCGGGGTCTTGGATACTTTGTTCTTGAATGGTTCCAAGGGAACCACGGAGGATCTTGGCGGTCGCCCGGCAAGCCTTGCCGCGGGACGCTGCGACTGCTCATGCACAAGTTCGGGATACTAAGGTACCCCTACTTTAGTATACCGACAGCGCGGCTCCGGCGAACAACGGCTTGGGTGGCGGCATGGGGCTGCGGGCAGGGCAGTGGTGCGACGACAAGGCGACGGAGGGCGGCAGCGGCGGCGGCGAGCGGCGGGCTCGGTGGTGGCGCTGCGGTTGGTGGCGGCGGCTGTCGGGGTGGGGTGAGGAGGCGGTGGGGTGGCGACACTATTTAAAGGGCGAGAGGGGCGCGGCGGCTCGTGTCCGAGCCAGACACGGCGGCGACGAAGATGGCGTCGCTTGGGACTCCTGTCCTGAGTCGGAGAGGGAGGCGGTGCGGCGCTGTGGGCCGGCCTGCTCGATTGGGCCTTTGGCTCAGTCAGGCGGAAATTTTTTTAAATACAATTTTGCCTGAAGAAAATCCTAATAAATTATAAAATAAATTCTAAAAATGCATAAACAATTTTCACCGTCTAGACCTATTATTTAGAACAAAGTGAACATTTTTCTGGCCTAAAAATGCATATTTTACTAAATTCAAATAAAATAGCAAATAAAATTTTAATTTGATTTTAAATTTTCTTCTCCAATATTCCTTTTTTAAGAAGTCATATTATCTTCTCTCTTTTATTTTTAATATTGGAAATAATTCAAGAGAAAAAAAATATTAAAATCAAAATGTTCCCCTTTTCAAATTTGATAAAATTCAAATATGAAAATTTATGAAATCCCCAACTCTCTCCTTGGGTCCTTGAGTTGCTTAAGATTTCTAGGATCACAACCAAATTGTGGCACCCCGGCTCAGAGCGACCGGTTTACCCTGCATTGCCAGCCTAGAGACCATGTCTTCTGGCAACACACAACATCTTGGTACAGAAAACAACCACTTTATTGATGCTAGCGGGTCAGAGTTTCTATTACAACAGATGTTGAGGCCGAGAAGCACATACGGTGCGGCTGAACAATATATGTACATTATTTAGTGAACGTAATGGGGCCTCGATCATATCAACTATGCGGCAGCGGAACAACGTCGTAGCGGTAACTCCATAGCACAGGGACACTGGTGTGGACACGATCTAGACTCAAGCAGTGCTCCTTTCCAACGCGAGTTTCCTGAAATCTGGCATGACACGGCAGGTCAGTACATTGAATGTACTTGCAAGCTCACAACAGGCATAATCATAATGACAAACAATATCCTGATATCTAACCAATTAATAATGCAATAATGTTCCAACATGCTGTGCTCATGCTCTTGGGATAAACGTCCCTCGGGACCAACTTACCAACCGTGATCGTTCTTGGATCACAAAACAAACCACCATCGTGGTCTTAACCAGACTAACTTGTGATCCTTACGGTGATCACCACCACACCACCATCGTGGTCTTAACCAGAGTAACTCGTGATCCTTTCGGCGATCACCACCACACCACCATCGTGGTCTTCACCAAAGTAACTCATGATCCTTTCGGCGATCACCACCACGACCCATATTGGGTCTCGAATAGCTCAATGGCCTTTCTGCCATCATCATCAGTGCAATGGTCATAATTTAGTGTGCATATTTATTAAACGTTGACTCATGGTGGGACCTACTACGAGTTGTCCATGACCGTGGACTCAACTATCGATAGATTATACACTCTACAAAGGTAGCACACTGTACCCACACCACGGAACCCATGGCCTCGCACTCCCATTTGGGTGGACCAATGGCATTCCGACAAAACCCTTCCATTGCCATGACACTCTCCCGGCCACTCCGACCCAATCCCCAACGGGCTAGTCCTAGGTGGCCCCATGTCTACCAAAGACACACCGACCACCATCGTGGCCAAAACAATCCCACTCGGGGACCCGGTACCAAAATCTCAACAACGGGCACACAAGGTTATGCCTGCTTACCGGGCCAGGATAAGCACGCCCATAACCTTCCCTATTTGGAGGCACCGACCAGAGACATGTCAATGGACCAAATCAAGGCCTTCCCAAAGAGGCAAATGTGGTTGCACTAGGAAAATCTCGATTCAGCGGCACCATGACCCAGTCAATGGTATATTCAAGTTGAGTTATATTCAGGTTCAACTTAAAATGAAAATGACTGGTGTCATAGCATGCCATGAAATGCAATACTAGACATGCATCATATAATACGAAAATGACTGCTGTCAACCATATTCACACTAAGCATAAGCATCAACAACTTATCTTACTTTCCTGGTCTCACTTTAACAATATATTTTTCAGCAAGTAACATTATTTTCTCATGCAAGAAAATAACTTCGATTAATTCCTCATATGCATAGCAAAGATTCTACCATCATCACTTCAAGCAAATCCTAATTTCTTTATCAAGTTAGGTTCAAACATTCTGGAAATTAAGTAAAATGTCTACACCGGCACTAAACAGGATATATTCTAGCAAATTTAACCATTTATTTATGCAAGAAAATAACTTTAAGCAATTATTCATACACATAACAACTCATTTTATCATTACCATAATTAGATCTTAGCCTCTTTACCAACTAAACTAGTTTCAAGGTTCTGTAAATCAAGCATAATACCAGCACACACATTAACAGCATATAAATAACATAATAGTCATTTAAAATGCATGGATTAATCATTCAATTCAAGTAAGAAGTTCCTCAATATTGAAATGGCACCATGCAAATGTTGCTGTGGCTTGCCTTAGAGCAGATGAGGTTCACAAGCCTTCTGGTGATCCTCAAGACAAGCCTCACCCTCTGAAAATAATTTTAAACACAAGAAGAAAATATCAAGAACTCTTCTGAAAATCACCAGAAATTCTAGACAGCTCAGAAAAATCTCATTTTTGGTGAGCTGCTAGATTTCCTTGCATAGAACATAATGCAAAAAAGAATCAATACATTTGGACTTATGGTTGAAAAGTTATGGCTGTTTGAAGCTCTCTGGAATTGAATGAAATTTGAATTTAAATAAACAGACTAGGGGTGGGGGTGACGTCGAAGGCGTAAAGCCTTAGGGCGCCACCACTCGTACCGCTTCACGCGCGTATAGAGTGGCTGACTAGCGGGCCTCGCTAGTCAGGTGAGAAGGAGGGGAGAAGGAAACAGAGGAAGGTCGCGGCTTCCCCGGAGCTCTCGCCGACGACGAGGGCTCCTTGGCCAAAACCAAAGGGAGGGATCGAGAGAGGGGGTTGAGGCGCACCTGCCCGCACCCGTAGCGTAGCTAGGGGCGGTCAGATGGCGTCGGAATCTTCCTCGCAAACAGAGGCAGAGGGCGGGGGTCACCGAAGATGAAGAAGACGGCGAGCAGAGGCAGCTCCAGGGGCTCCGGGGGAAAGGGATGGCTTCTCCGGAGAGAGGCGGAGGCCCTGGAAGGATCACCCTGGCCTTGGAGGGGCTGGAGCTACTGCGGCGACCAGAGGGGATCGCCGATGAGCTCGAGCTCGAGGGTGGTGGCCCGCAGCCCGCCCAGATGGGCTATGGCTTCCTACGCGTTTGTGGGGTGTGTGGGAGTGGTGGATGGTGCTCGAGGAGGCTGGGGGCGGCTCCATTTATAGGCGAGCGGAGAGAGGGGGTTCGGGCTCCGCCGGTGGACACCTGTCCACGGCGCCCGTCGACGAGCGGCATCAGTGAGAGGGGGAGAAGGCGACACAGCTCACGCGGGAACTATGGGCGAGCGGGGACGAGCACAGGAACGAGGAGATGGCGACGAGCACAGTACGCACCGCACTGTTGGGTTGGCCGGACCGTGCCCGTGCTCACTGCGGCGAGCTCCGGTGTCGGCGAGCACCAGGGAGGAGTAAATGGCATTGAGACGATGATGGTGGCGAGGTTTGGCACGCTTAGGCAGGAGGGGAAGCGAGCACGCGAGCAACAGAGGTTCGGGCGCGTCACAGAGCGCGTCGGCTGCATGTCAGCACGCCTGGACGAACACGGTCACCGCGTGAACTATGACCTCATGCCGACCTAAGCCCAAACACCATGTCTGGCACGTTGTTCGTGGTAGTTTTGAATGTTACCACACCTTGGTTTGGCTCCAGGTGCAGTAGAGAAGATTTCACACGTCAGGTAAGCTTCTGATCAGTAACTTTGAGGTGTTACTGAGGTTAAATGGCTGGGAGTTGGGAGTTGTGCTTTGGAGGCTAGCCATCTTCTACTAAGGTGATGATGCACAAGAAAATTCAGGCACAGGGGAGCAAGTAAAATGGTAGTTGCTGTAGAAAAAACCATTTCTGTCCAGAACAAGAAATATTTTCTGTAGCAAAAATATTCCAAAAAGTGATGAAATATTTTTTGCTCAGGAAGGTGCCCTAGGGTTCAAAGAATATTTGGGAATTTTCTTAGATTTTTGTGGGCCATAAAAATGAGGGTTGCTTTGGAGCTCATTGAAGTAGCTAGGGTTTTAGAGAAGAAAAATGAATATTTTTCATTTAAGAAAAATATTCCAAAGATTATTTTAGAGAGGGGAATGATGCACTTGGGTGAAAGCCAAGGGTACCCAAGTGTTTAAGTCCATATGAAAAGATTCAGAAACCCCAACTTTCAAAATAAATCCAGATGAAAATCAGGCAAATAAGAGAGGGAAAAATCAGGTTGTCACACAAATATGCAAAATAAATATGATATGCATATGATGACCTATGTATAACATCCAAATTGAAAATTGGGATGTTACAAACCTACCCCCCTTAAGATGAATCTCGCCCTCGAGATTCGGGTTGGCTAGAAAATAGGTGCAGGTGGTCTTTCCGTCGGTCTTCTTCTCTTTCCTAGGTGGCTTCATCCTCGGTATGGTGGCTCCACTGAACTTTGCAAAACTTGATAACCTTGCTGCGTGTAACTCGACTGGCAAACTCAAGAATCTTAACTAGTTTCTCCTTGTAGGTCAGATCACTCTCCAACCGAATCGCTTCCAGGGCATTGTATCTCTTAGAGGAATATCGGCCATCTCAGCATGGCACTTCTTCCACTGGGAAACATCAAACATATCATGAACTCCTGACAATCCTTTGGGTAACTTCAACTTGTAGGAAACTTCTCCCATAATTTCCATAACTCAGTATGGTCCTACAAATCTCGGGGCTAACTTTCCCTTAACTCCAAATCGTTTAACTCCTCACAGTGGAGATACATGAAGATACGCTCTATCTCCAATCTCGTAGACTACCTCCTTGCGGTTTGTATCGGCATAACTCTTCTGCCTGGACTGAGCTACCTCCAGTCTATCCTGGATCAACTTAACCTTCTCTTCAGACTCTTTGATCAAATCTGGTCCAAACAACTGGCGGTCTCCAAGTTCATCCCGCATCAACGGTGTCTTGCATCTCCTTCCATACAGAGCTTCAAAAGGGGTCATCTTCAAACTAGCCTGATAGTTGTTGTTATATGAGAACTCCGCGTAGGGCAAATTATCGTCCCAACTAGATCCATAATCTAGCGCACAAGCTCTCAACATGTCCTCCTGAATCTGGTTGACTCTCTGTGTCTTTCCATCGGTCTGCAGATGAAGGACGTACTTAACTCTAGCCTAGTACCCAAAGTCTGGTGCAGCTGATTGCAAAACTTCGAGGTAAACTGTGTCCCTCTATCTGATACGATGGTCCCCGGAACTCCATGCAGACATACGATCCTGGTCATATATATCTTGGCCAACTTCACGCTTGTATATGTGGTTTTCACGGGGATAAAGTGAGCCACTTTGGTCAAGCATGATGCAAGGTAAAACTCAAATGAAAAGATCCAAACTAAAAGTTCAACTGAAAAGCTTCGATTTTGCAAAAAGGAATCAACCAAATCGGATCTACGAAACTCAAACTATAATAAAAAGAAGTTGAATTCAAATCTGCTTGCAACCAAATTTTAAATTATCAAAACCATGTTTAAGTTGGTTATCTGGAAAGGGGGGGAACAAGACGAAGATTTTGGCGTTGGTTTCATTGGATTTGGACAAGCAAGCAAAAAGTTGCGAGGGTTTGAAGATCAGGGACTGATCTGTAATAAAAATAATCGCGGATAGGTCCCTGGCTGAAAAATAAAATATACTCCCTAATGAACAAATGTTTGCTATGAAACCCTAATGAACGAAAATGTTCGCTACAGAGTAATAACGGACGAACGTCCGCAACTTAGATCCAACAGGAAAACCAAAAGAAAACCCTAACTTCTAAAAAAACTTGAAGAAAAATCGGTTCGGGGTTTTACCGGTTAACCAGAGCAAAATCGTCGCCAGCAATGACGGGATCCGGCGTGGCTCCGGCGAACGGTGGCTTGGGCGCCGGCTCGGGGCTGCGAGCAGGGCGGCGGTGCAGCGACGAGACGGCGGAGGGCGGCGGCGCAATAGCAGCAGCGGCGGGCTCGACGACGGCTGCTATCGAGGTGGGGTGAGGAGGCGGTGGCTATCGGGGTGCGGTGAGGAGGCGGCAGGGTGGCGGCGCTATTTAAAGCGCGAGGGGGGGGGGGGGCGCTCGGGACTCCTGTCCTGAGTCGGAGAGGGAGGCAGCGCGGCGCTGCAGGCCGGCCTGCTCGACTGGGCCTTCAGCCAAGTCGGGCGGGAAACTTTTTTTTAAATAAAATTTCGCCTGAAGAATATCCTAATAAATTATAGAAAAATTCTAAAAATGCCAGAAACAATTTTCGCCGTCTAAACCTATTATTTAGAACAAAGTGAACATTTTTCTGGCCTAAAATTACAATTTCCAAAAATGCATATTTTTCTAAATTCAAATAAAATCTAAATAAAATTTTAATTTGATTTTAAATTTTCTTTTCCAATATTCCTTTCTTTTGAAGAAGTCATATTATCTTCTCTCTTTTATTTTTAATATTGGACATAATTGGAGAAAAAATATATTAAAATCAAAATGATCCCCTTTTCAAATTTGATAAAATTCAAATATGAAAATTTATGAAATCCCCAACTCTCTCCTTGGGTCCTTGAGTTGCTTAAGATTTCTAGGATCACAACCAAATATGCAAAATAAATATGATATGCATATGATGACCTATGTATAACATCCAAATTGAAAATTGGGATGTTACAAAATCGAAGCCACCGTCATCACCAATGATCCTGTCATCGAGAGGGGGTCAATCTCCATCAACATGTTCACGAGCACCATCTGCTCTCAAACCCTAGTTCATCTCTTGTATCCTATCTTTGTCTCAAAACCTCAGATTGGTACCTGAGGGTTGCTAGTAGTGTTGATTACTCCTTGTAGTTGATGCTAGTTGGTTTATTCGGTGGAAGATCATATGTTCAGATCCTTAATGATAATTAATACTCCTCTGATTATGAACATGAACATGCTTTGTGAGTAGTTACGTTTGTTCCCAAGGACATGGGAGAAGTCTTGTTATAAGTAATCATGTGAATTTGGTATTTGTTTGATCTTTTGATGAGATGTGTATGTTGTCTTTCCTCTAGTGGTGTTATGTGAACGTCGACTACATGACACTTCACCATGATTTGGGCCTAGGGGAAGGCATTGGGAAGTAATAAGTAGATGATGGGTTGCTAGAGTGATAGAAACTTAAACCCTAGTTTGTCCGTTGCTTCGTAAGGGCCTGATTTGGACCCATATGTTTCATGCTATGGTTAGATTTATCTTAATTATTCTTTCATAGTTGCGTATGCTTACGAGAGGGGTTAATCATAAGTGGGAGGCTTGTCCAAGGAAGGGCAGCACCCAAGCACCGGTCCACCCACATATTAAATTGTCAAAGTAACGAATGCGAACATATGAGCATGATGAAAACTAGCTTGACAGTAATTCCCATGTGTCCTCGGGAGCGCTTTGCTTTATATAAGAGTTTGTCCAGGCTTGTTCTTTGCTACAAAAAGGATTGGTCCACCTTGCTGCACCTTAGTTACTTTTGTTACTTGTTACCCGTTACGAAATATCTTATCGCACAACTACCTGTTACCGATAATTTTAGTGCTTGCAGAGAATACCTTGCTGAAAACCGCTTGTCATTTCCTTCTGCCCCTCGTTGGGTTTGACACTCTTACTTATCAAAAGGGCTATGATAGATCCCCTATACTTGTGGGTCATCAATTTGTTAGAATTTCTCTATGTGCTTCACTTAAATTTTTTGAGCTATGGAATTTCTCTAGTACTTCACTTATACCTTTTTGAGCATGGTGGTGCTTTAGTTTTGAAGAAATACTCTCATGCTTCACTTAGATCAATTTGAGAGTTAGTAATTTCTTTTGAAGAAATCCTCTCATGCTTCACTTATATTGTTTTGTGAGATGAAAATTTTGAAGAAAGAGCTTGTTAGTAGCAATGGTAATATATGAAATTAGTCCCAAAGTGATAGATATTCAAGGGGGATATAATAAAAACTTTCATGAAGATCATTGGAAACTTGATTCCTTGTAATAGTTTCGAGATATGGAGATAATAATATGCGAGTCATGTTGGTGAGTAATTATGCTTTAGTAAGAATATTGGTGTTAAGCTTTATGATTCCCGATGCAAGCACGAAAGTCAATAGTTATGCAATGAAGTTACATCCTACTTGTGGTGCATTATTCGGTGTTAGTTATGTTTAATGCTTGTTTTCGTTTGCTAGCCTCCATTAGTACTAAGCGGGAATACTGCTTGTGCATCCAAACTCATTAAACCAAGTTGTATCGAATGAGTCCACAATACCTACCTATATGCGGTATTTCCATGTCGTTCCAAGTAAATTTGTATGTGCCAACTCTAATGTTCAAAATAAATTTCCTTTTTGTGTGCCCGTACCATTCATGAAGCGGAAGGGGGTGGCCAATATTTTCCATGCTAGATATTTTATTCCCAAGATGAGTGTTTATTCACTTGTCATTGCACGAGAGTGTGGCAGGTAATAGGGATGCCCAGTCCCGAAATGATTTTTTATTTATGTTGTCAAATAATAAATTCCTTGAAGTGTTCGTATGGAGGGCACCCGTGGATACGGCTAGCCATGGATTGTGAAAGAATGGTGGAAAAAGGAATAAACTTTATTTTATGTTTGGGAACCGCCTATAATTGATCCAACATGGAAAGTATTGGAAATTCTCGGTCATTTTTGTTGAAGGGAAAAGCATGCCACCCAAAATATTTTATATCTCAATTTAAGCTTTGAGCTCTGGCACCTCTAAAAATCTATGCTTCCCTCTGTGAAGGGCCTATCTATTTACTTTATGCAATTTTTATTTTTATTGAGTCTCCATCTTCTCTTACAAAGCACCAACTAGGGAACACTATGATCATACTTGTGCATTGGATATAACTAATATTTGAGTGTGTTTCATGGATGGATCAATGATTGAGCATCATGGGCTAGGGATAGCTTTCCTTAGTGTTGATATTTTGAAAGACATGGTTGCTTGTGTTGGGAAACGTTGCATGGAAAACAAAAAAATCCTACGCACATATATCCATGGAGATGCATAGAAACGAGGGGGAGAGTGTGTCTACGTACCCTCATAGACCGTAAGCGGAAGCGTTTGACAACATGGTTGATGTAGTCGAACTTCTTCTAGCTCTGACCGATCAAGTGCCGAACGTACGACACCTCTGAGTTCTGCACACGTTCAGCTCGGTGACGTCCCTCGCCTTCTTGATCTAGCAAGTTGTCGAGGTAGTAGATGAGCTCTGTCAGCATGATGGCATGGTGACGGTGATGGTGAAGTGATCATCGCAGGGCTTCGCCTAAGCACTACGAAGATATGACCGTGGGAGTAAATGGTGGAGGGGGGCGCCGCACACGGCTAGGCAATTGTCTGGTGTGTGCTAGGGGCGCCCCCACATATATATAGGTGGGAGGGAGGAGGGAGGCAGCCAGGGTGCGCCCCAAGTAGGATCCGAATCCTACTTGGGGTTTCCCCAAGTGGCACCCCCTGCCTTATTTCATTGGAGAAGAAAGTGAAGGGGGAAGAGAGAAAGGAAAGGGGGCTGAACCCCCCTTTTCCTTCTCCCAATTCGGCATCCTACCATAGGGGAGGCGCCACCCCTTGTGGGCTGGTGTGCTCCCCTCTCATGGCCCATATATTCCCCCAGGGGTTCCGGTAACCCCTCCAGTACTCCGATAAAATACCCGATACACTTCAGAACACTTTTGGTGTATGAATACTATCATCCTATATATATCAATATTTACCACTCGAACATTTTGAGACTCCTCGTCATGTCCGTGATCTCATCTAGGACTCTGAACAATATTTGGTCACCAAATCACATAACTCATATAATACAATATTGTCATCGAACATTAAGCATGCGGACCCTACAGGTTCGAGAACTATGTAGACATGACCGAGACACCTCTCGGTCAATAACCAATAGCGGAACCTAGATTCTCATATTGGCTCCTACATATCCTACGGAGATCTTTATTGGCCGAACCATTATGACAACATACGTTATTCCCTTTGTCTATCGGTATGTTACTTTCCCGAGATTTGATCATCGGTATCTGCATACCTAGTTCAATCTCGTTACCGGCAAGTCTCTTTACTCGTTCCGTAATACATCACCTCGTGACGAACTCCTTAGTCATTTGCTTGCAAGCTTATGATGTGTATTATCGAGAGGGCCCAGAGATACCTCTCCGATACTTGGAGTGACAAATCCTAATCTCGATCTATGCCAAATCAACAAACACCTTTGGAGATACCTGTAGAGCATCATTATGATCACCCAATTACATTGTGACATTTGATAGCACACAACACATTCCTCCGATATTCGGGAGTTGCATAATCTCATAGTCGAAGGAATATGTATTTGACATTAAGAAAGCAATAGCAGTAAAACGGAACGATCAATATGCTAAGCTAACAGATGGGTCTTGTCCATCACATCATTCTCCTAATGATGTGATCCCGTTATCAAATGACAACTCATGTCCATGGTTAGGAAACCTTAACCATCTTTGATCAACGAGCTAGTCAAGTAGAGGCTCACTAGGGACACATTGTTTGTCTATGTATTCACACATGTATTTAGGTTTCCGATCAATACAATTCTAGCATGAATAATAAAAATTTTATCATGAATAAGGAAATATGAAATAACAACTTTATTATTGCCTTTAGGGCATATTTCCTTCAGTCTCCCACTTGCACTAGAGTCCATAATCTAGATTGCATTGTAATGATTCTAACACCCATGGAGTCTTGGTACTGATCATGTTTTGCTCGTGAAGGAGACTTAGTTAAGGGGTCTACTACATTCAGATCCGTATGCATTTTGCAAATCTCTATGTCTCCCTCCCTGACTTGATCATGGATGGAGTTGAAGCGTCTCTTGACGTGTTTTGTTCTTTTGTCTGGATTGCTTCGCTAAGGCAATTGCTCCAGTATTGTCACAATATATTTTCATTGGACCTGATGCACTAGGTATTACACCTAGATCAGATATGAACTCCTTCATCCAGACTCCTTCATTTGTTGCTTCTGAAGCAGCTATGTACTCCGCTTCACAACGTAGATCCTGGCACGATGCTCTGCTTGGAACTGCACCAACTAACAACTCCACCATTCAAAATAAATATGTATCTGGTTTGTGACTTAGAGTCATCCGGATCAGTTTCAAAACTACCATCAACGTAACCATTTACGACGAGCTCTTTGTCACCTCCATAAATGAGAAACATATCCTTGGTCCTTTTCAGGTACTTCAGGATGTTCTTGACCGCTGTCCAGTGATCCACTCCTGGATTACTTTGGTACCTCCCTGCTAGAATTACGGAAAGGCACACAATAAGTCTGGTACACAACATAGCGTACATCATAGAACCTATGGCTGAGGCATAGGGAATGATTTTCATTTTCTCTCTATCTTCTGCAGTGGTCGGGCATTGAGTCTGACTCAATTTCACACCTTGCAATAAAGGCAAGAACCCTTTCTTTGACTGATCCATTTTGAACTTCTTCAAAACTTTGTCAAGGTATGTGCTTTGTGAAAGTCCTATTAAGCGTCTTGATCTATCTCTATAGATCTTGATGCCCAATATATAAGCAGCTTCACCGAGGTCTTTCATTGAAAAACTCTTATTCAAGTATCCTTTTATGCTATCTAGAAATTATACATCATTTCCAATCAAAAATATGCCATCCACATATAATATTAGAAATGCTATAGAGCTCCCACTCAATTTCTTGTTGTCGGATTCAGGGCTCCGCAAATCCAAGATTGATTCGAACTCTGGGGTGCATGTGAAGAACTCAACCTCCTCAGTCTACCTACTCGTCGACAGCACGGCCTAGCTCGATGATCTGGAAGGAAATGGTACAAGGCATTTTACCCAGGTTCGGGCCACCTTGCGGTGTAATACCCTAGTCCTGCTCTGTGGTGGATTGGCCTCGAGGTGGGCTGAGGATGAACTAGTACAGTGGAGGAACAACCTCAGGAGGTATGTTCTAGTGTTTGTGTGAGCTGGTGGAGGTGCGGATGCTCTGGATCCGGATCCCCCTCTATGGTGGTGGCTAGGCTATACTTATAGTGGCTTTGGTCCTCTTCTCCCAAAACGAAGGCGGGAAGGGATCCCACAATAGCCAAATTCAAAGGGAGACAACTAGTACATCTTATCCTGACGAAAGGTGGTCTTCACCTGCAAAGCTTCTGGTCCTGACGCCGTGGTGGGCTCGGCGATGACCTTTGTCCTGTCATCCTGGCAGTCTTGGTCGTGTTGCATGGAAATGAAAACCTTTGGTTGATTCCTCGGGACTCCGCGCCTGCGCTTGCCTCTTTCGCACCAAAGAGGAAACCGTTGTACTGCACCCGCTGGCGCCCGCCTAGCCTTGGTCGTCATGGCTTGAGTCATCCGATCCTCATGAGGTGAGGGCTTACATAGAAATCCCTGCTCCTCAGAAGCCAGCCTAAGGATGCTGCTCCTTCTGGAGGTCTTGACATCGTTGATGTCTACTACACAACTTTATTATTGTAGACACATGTTGGGCCTACAAGCACAGAGTTTTGTAGGACAGTAGCAATTTTCCCTCAAGTGGATGACCTAAGGTTTATCAATCCGTTAGAGGTGTAGGATGAATATGGTCTCTCTCAAACGACCCTGCAACCAAATACAAGAAATCTCTTGTGTCCCCAACACACCCAATACAATGGCAAATTGTATAGGTGCACTAGTTCGGCGAAGAGATGGTGATAAAAGTGTAATATTGATGGGAGAAATATATTTTTATAATCTGAATAAATAAAAACAGAAAGGTAGCAAATAGTAAACGGGCACAAAAACGGTATTGCAAAGCTTGAAAATGAGGCCTAGGGTCTGTACTTTCGCTAGTGCAATCTCTCAACAGTGCTAACATAGTTGGATCATATGATTGTCCCTCAAAGTGCAATAAATAATCACTCCCGAGTCCCTATTAGCGGAGAAAAAAAGATAGAAATTGTTTGTAGGGTACGAAACCACCTCAAAGCTATTCTCTCCGATCAATCTATCCTAGAGTTCGTACTAAAATAATGCAAGCTATTCTTTCTGATCGATCTATTCAAGAGTTCGTACTAAAATAACACCATATGACACACATCAACCAACTCTAATGTCACCTAGATACTCCAATGTCACCACGAGTATCCGTGAGTTAATTCTACGATATGCATCAAACAACTTCATGATCATAATATTCAATCCACACAAAGAACTACAAGGATACCCCAAAGTTTCTATCGGAGAAAAGATAATAAAAACATGCATCAACCCCTATGCATAAATTACCCCAATGTCACCTCGAGAATCTGCAAGTTGAGTGCCATAACATACATCAAGTGAATCAATATGATACCCCATTGTCACCTCAAGTATTCATACCGCAAGATTTACATCATGTGTTCTCATATCTGAATATTCAATCCAATAAGACAAAACTTCAAAGGGTAAAGATTCAATTCATCACAACAAGAGTATAGAGGGGAGAAACATCATATGATCCATCTATGTTAACAAAGCCCATGATATAGATCACGAGGGAGAGAGAGAGAGAGATTAAACACATGGTTGCTGGTACAAACCCTCGGCCCCGAGGGTGGACTACTCCCTCCTCATCGTGGTGGCCGCCGGGATGATGAAGATGGCCACCGGAGATGATTGCCCCCTCCGGCAGGGTGCCATAATGGGGTCTAGATTGGTTTTTGGTGGCTACAGAGCCTTGTGGCGGCGGAACTTTTGATCTAGGTTAACCCAGAAGGGTTTCAGAATATTTGGGAATTTATAGTGCAAAGAAGGGGTATGGGAGCCACCAAGGTGGGCACAACCCACCTGGGCGCGCCTGGGGCCCTAGTGGGTTGTCCCCCCCCCCTCGGGGCACTCCCAGGTGCTGCTCTGGCCCATCCTGGGTATTTTGGTCCATAAAAATTCTCCAAAAAGTTTCACGGTGTTTGGACTCCGTTTGATATTGATATTCTGCGATGTAAAAAACATGCAAAAAACAGCAACTAGCACTTGGCACTATGTCAATAGGTTAGTCCCAAAAAATGATATAAAATGATTATAAAACATCCAAGAATGATAATATAACAACATGGAACAATAAAAAATTATAGATACATTGGAGACGTATCAACATCCCCAAGCTTAATTCCTGCTCGTCCTCGAGTAGGTAAATGATAGAAACAGAATTTTTGATGTGGAATGCTGCCTAACATGTCATCTAATATTCTTTTCTTTATAGAATCGACATTTGGACTTTTATATTGTTTGAAGCAATAGTCTAGTTTTGACATGATAACTTAAAAACTCAAGCATATCAATAAGCAACCATGTCTTTCAAAATATCAATGCTAAAATAAGTTATCCCTATCCCATCATGCTCAATCATTGATCCATTCATGAAACACACTCGTATATTAGCTACACCCAATGCTCAAGTACGATCATGGTGCCTTCCAGTTTGTGCTTTATAAGAGAAGATGGAGACTCAAATTAAAAAAATTGCATACAGTAAAAGAAAGGCCCTTCGCAAAGGGAAGTAGGGATTTGTAGAGGTGCTAGAGCTCAAAGCTAGAATTGAGAGATAAAAACATATTGAGAGGCATACTTTTCCCACCAACAAAAATGACTTAGAGCTCCCAACACTTTCCATGCTAGATATATCATAGGCGGTTCCCAAACAGAAAATAAAGTTTATTCCTTTTTCCACCATACTTTCACTTTCCATGGCTAACCGTATCCATGGGTGGCCTCCATACCAACACTTTCCAAGGAATTTATTATTTGAAAACATAAAGTAAATTCATTTTTCATTTCTGTACTAGGCATCCCTAATACCTTTGCCTTACTATCGTGCAATGACAAGTGAATAAACACTCGTCATGAGAATAACACATCTAGCATGGAAAATATTGGCCACCCCTCACCGCCTCGCGAGCGGTATGGGCACACAAAAGAGAAATTTATTTTGAAAATTAGAGATGACACATACAAATTTGCTTTGAACGACAAGAGAATACCGCATATAGGTAGGTATAGTGGACTCATGTGGCAAAACCGGTTTAAAGGATTTTGAATGCACAAGTAGTGATTATACTTGGTGCAAAATGAAGGCTAGCAAAAGATTGAGAAGCTACCAACCAAGAAACGAATAATCTCATAAGTGAGCATTGAGCATAATTAACACCGAATAATGCACCACAAGTAGGATGTAATTTCATTGCACAATTATTGACTTTTGTGCTTTCATAGGGAATCACAAACCTTAACACCAATATTCTTACTAAAGCATAATTACTCATCAAGATGACTCACATATCACATCATCATATGTCAAAACTATTACTAAGAACCAAGTTTATTTTGTCCAATAATCTTCATGAAAGTTTTTATTATATCCTTCTTGGATATCTATCACTTTGGAACTAATTTTCATGTGTTGTTTTTGATAAGCTCAAACAAATATAAGTGAAGATCATGAGCATAATATTTATTTCTCTCAAATTAATTTAAGTGAGGCAAGAGAGAATTTCTTCAAAAATATTAAAGCACACCGTGCTCAAAAAGATATAAGTGAAGCACTAGAGCAATTCCATAGAAAAGAGCTTCCTTGATGGGATGTGAATGCCGCTTACATAGCCTCCATGGCAACTATTTGAGGACTCTATTTTATTTAAAAACTTTCAGATCTAGGTACTTTATTAGAACAACAAGCAAAAATAAAATAAAATTACATTCGAAGAATAGCACACATCATGTGAAGAAGCAAAAACTGAGGCTCAACCGATACTAACCGATAATTGTTGAAGAGGAAAGGTGGGATGCCTACCGGGGCATCCCCAAGCTTAGATGCTTGAGACTTATTGAAATATTATCTTGGGATTCCTTATTCATCCCCAAGCTTTATCTTCTGTGTCTCCTTAATTCCTCTCATATCACGGTTTTCCTAAATCTCAAAAGCTTCATCCACACAAAACTCAACAAGAACTCGTGAGATAAGTTAGTATAAACCAATGCAAAAACCTTATCATTATCTACTGTAGCAAATCACTAAAATTATTATTCAACATTGCATACTAAATGCCTCCGCATATTTAATACTCCTATCCTCAAACAGAATCATTAAACAAGCAAACATATGCAAACAATGCAAACATAACAGCAATCTGCCAAACCAGTACAGTCTGGAAAGAGTGCCAGAGTATCAATACTTCTTAAACTCCAAAAATTATGAAAATTTACCACACTGTAGAAAATTTATCAAAGCTTATTTTTCAAAAAGTTTGAGCATTTTATCACATTCTGACTTTTCTTGGGAATTTTTGCAACATCGATAAACTTTCTGTTTTCAAACAGCAACATATAGACTTCTAAAATAAGCATGGCAAAGGCTATCCTTGGCATTTTTATTGAAAAGAAAGATGAAAAATATTATTCTAAATAACAGAAAGTAAATCTTAACAAAATAAAATGACTCTCCAAGTTAAACTCATATCGTGTGACGAATGAGAACATAGCTCCAAGTGAGGTTACCGATAATATTGGAGACGAAAGAGGAAATGCCTTCCGGGGCATCCCCAAGCTTAGTTTCTTGGATATTCCTTGAATATTACCTTGGGGTGCCTTGGGAATCCCCAAGCTTAGATCTTGTCACTCTTTATTCTCCTCATATCGACATCTCACCAAAAACTTCAAAACTTCAATCACACAAAACTTAACGGAACTTTGTGAGATAGGTTAGTATGATAAAGAGCAAACCATTTCACTTTTGGTACTGTCAAAGACAAGATTCATAATTGTTCTGACACAATGCCTACTGTAGCATATCATTTCCACAATTTATATTGAGCAATATAAACCATGGAAACTAGAAAACAAGCAAACTATGCATTGAAAACAGAATCTGTCAAAAATAGAACAGTCTGTAGTGATCTATACTCCAACCATACTTATGTTACTCCACAAATTCTGTATAATTAGGAAAACCTGGGAAAATTTTCTGTTAATCTTTTGAAAAAAGAATCATCATTTTATCACGCTTCTGTTAAAAATGAGAATCATTTTCCTGAGCGCAAAAGTTTTTGTTTTTCAGCAAGATCAAATCAACTATCACCGTAAGCTATCCCAAAGGTCTTACTTGGCACTTCATTGAAACAAAAGCAATAAAACATGATTACTACAGTAGCCTAATCATGTGAACACACAAAAACAGTAGGTAAAAGTGTTGGGTTTTCTCCCAACAAGCGCTTTTCTTTAATGTCTTTTAGCTAGGCATGATGATTTCAATGATGCTCACATAAAAGATAAGAATTGAAACATAAAGAGAGCATCATGAATCACATGGGAAGAACATTTAAGCCTAACCCACTTCCTATGCATAGGTATTTTTTGAACAAATATCTTCTGGGAACAAGAATCAACTAGCATAGGAAGGCAAAACAAGCATAACTTCAAGATTTTCAACACATAGAGAGGAAACTTGGTATTATTGCAATATGTAAAAGCATGTGTTCCTCTCTCATAAGAATTTTCAGTAGAATCATGAATGAATTCAACAATATAAGTATCACATAAAGCATTATTTTCATGATCCACAAGCATACAAATTTTGTTACTCTCCACATAAACAAATTTATTCTCATGAATAGTAGTGGGAGCAAACTCAACAAAATAACTATCATGTGATTGAAAATTAAAATCATGATGACAAGTTTCATGGTTATCATTATTCTTTATAACATACATGTCATCACCATAATCATCATAATAGCAACTTTGTTCTCATAGTCAATTGAAGCCTCATCCAAAATGGTGGATTCGTCACTAAATAAAGTCATGACCTCTCCAAATCCACTTTCATCATTATAATCATCATAAATAGGAGGCATGCAATCATTATAAAAAATTTGCACATCAAATCTTGGGGGACTAAAAATATCATATTCATCAAACATAGCATCCCCAAGATTATGGCTTTGCATATCATTAACATCATGGATATTCAAGGAATTCATACTAACAACATTGCAATCATGCTCATCATTTATATATTTTGTGCCAAACATTTTATTGACTTCTTCTAAAAATTGAGCACGATTTTCCGACCCACCATTTTCAAGAAAGATATTGTAAAGATGATCAATAATATGATGCAACCTCAATTCCATTTTTATGTAGTTTTCTTTTATAAACCAAGCTAGTGATAAAACAAGAAACTAAAAGATTCAATTGCAAGATCTAAAGATATACCTTCAAGCACTCACCTCCCCGGCAACGGCGCCAAAAAGAGCTTGATGTCTACTACGCAACTTTATTCTTCTAGACACGTGTTGGGCCTCCAAGCGTAGAGTTTTATAGGACAGTAGCAATTTACCCTAAAGTGTATGACCTAAGATTTATCAATCCGTGAGAGGTGTAGGATGAAGATGGTCTCTCTCAGACGACCCTGCAACCAAATACAAGAAATCTCTTGTGTTCCCAACACACCCAATACAATGGCAAATTGTATAGGTGCACTAGTTTGGCGAAAAGATGGTGATAAAAGTGTAATATGGATGGTAGAAATATATTTTTATAATCTGAATAAATAAAAACAGCAAGGTAGC
This sequence comes from Triticum monococcum, assembly GCA_034509565.1. Lineage (NCBI taxonomy): Eukaryota > Viridiplantae > Streptophyta > Magnoliopsida > Poales > Poaceae > Triticum > Triticum monococcum. The sequence continues at coordinate 134,238,568 of CM067847.1, forward strand.
AAATAGTAAACGGGCACAAAAACGGTATTGCAATGCTTAGGCCTAGGGTCCGTACTTTCGCTAGTGCAATCTCTCAACGATGCTAACATAATTGGATCATATAACCATCCCTCAACGTGCAACGAAGAATCTCTCCAAAATTCCTATCTAGCGGAGAGCATAAGAAGAAATCATTTGTAGGGTACGAAACCACCTCGAAACTATTCTTTCCGATCGATCTATCCAAGAGTTCATATGAAAATAACACCAAATAATTTCAGATTCGTAATACTCAATCCAACACAAAGAGCCTCAAATAGTGCCCCAAGATTTCTACCGGAGAAACAAAAGACGAGAATGTGCATCAACCCCTATGCATAGATTACCCCAATGTCACCGCGGGAATCTGCGAGTTGAATGCCAAAACACATATCAAGTGAATAAATATGATACCCCATTGTCTCCACGAGTATTCATATGCAAGACATATATCAAGTGCTCTCAAATCCATAAAAGTATTCAATCTGATAACAACGAAATCTTAAAGGGAAAAACTCAATTCATCACAACAAGATAGAGAGGGGAAAACACCATATGATCTAACTATATTAACAAAGCCGGCGATACATCAAGATCGTGACATCTCAAGAACACGAGAGAGCGAGATTAAACACATAGCTACTGGTACAAACCCTCAGCCCCGAGGGTGGACTACTCCCTCCTCATCGTGGTGGCCGCCGAGATGATGAAGATGGCCACCGGTGATGATTTCCCCCTCCGACAGAGTGCCGGAACGGGGTCTAGATTGGTTTTCGGTGGCTATAGAGCCTCGCGGCGATGAAACTTCTGATCTAGGTTCACCACCGAGGGTTTTGGAAATTTTGGGAATTTATAGGGTAAAGAGGGGGTGCGGGAAGCCATTAAGGTGGGCACAATCCACCTGGGCGCGCCTGGTGCCCCAGACACGCCCTGGTGGGTCGTGCCCCCCTTGGGGCACCCCCCCAGGTGTTGCTTTGGCCCATCCTGGGTGTTCTAATCCATAAAAAATCTCCAAAAAGTTTCGCAGTGTTTGGACTCCATTTGATATTGATTTCCTGCGATGTAAAAAACAAGCAAAAAACAGCAACTGACACTGGGCACTGGGTCAATAGGTTAGTCCCAAAAAATGATATAAAGTTGCTATAAAATGATTGTAAAACATCCAAGAATGATAATATAACAACATGAATACTTCATAAATTATAGATACATTGGAGACATATCATAGAGCACCGTATTGCACCCTACTGACCGGCCACATAGTTGACGTGGCACTTTGTTGACTGGTTAAATTGACACCTGGTTTCTGGGTCCCACCTGTCAGTTGGTAGAGCAAAGAAATCAGTTAAACAAAACTTTACGCAGGCGGGACAGGAGTCCAACCCTTCTGCACGAACCACCCTCGCTGTGTATGTGAGTGCATGCACGTGTACTCTCTCGGTCTTCCAACAAAGACTGTACATCTACACTTCCAATGCATTTAGCCTTTAATCTAATCAATATTGATTGAAAAATGCACCAACTTGTGCTCTAGCTATAGGCTACATGTCTATCCTTAGTTACAGCATGCAACAACCTTCATTTAATCTTCTTTTCTCAATGGTCACATGCACACACAAGTCTGCTACTTTTGGGCGTTAATTATGCCTTGAAGTTCCGGTTCCTCTTGGTCAATGTGTAAATCTCTATATTACAATCTTTCATGGACGGAGGGAGTAGGTTAAGCACTTGAGCATGAGCGTGTGTGTTGCATTGTGTGTTGTGTGCCGCATGGATGCATGAGTGTTGCGTGTGTTCATGTGTACGTGTGAGTGTTGCATGTTGCATGCATGCATGCATGAGGCTTTTAGTCCCTCCCATTGACATGCTCATATTTCAAGCTTCATTAAAACATTGCATGCAAGAATTAAGAGAAAATTCACCAATGCATGTAAAAGTTCTGGTCATTTGTTCCTCACGCATGCATTCCAATTAATATGTTCGTAAACGCAATTTTCTTGAGGAAAACGAGCCCATTATTGAGTACTTCTAGAAAAACTGCTTCGGGCACTGATCATTTACTACTACCTTGGTTGATGATTTTTTTATTGACCTGTATATAAACCTCCGTCCTGGTTTAATGGCCCCTTCGTACTTAGTGTAAAATTTTGACCATAAATTTAAGTAACAAAGTATCAATGCATGTCATAAAAAACTATACCATTAAAAACTATGTTCAAATACGAATCCAGTGATATCATTTTTGGTGAAATGAATTAACATTTTATTAGTTAAATATGTCGGCGTTCTGGGAACGGGGGTCCCCAGACTTGCCTGCCTACGGCCCGCTGCGTGGCTAAGCCACCAGGCTGTATGACCCATCTTCATCAACAAGGCATCCAAGACCCCTGCGAGGCGGCCGACGCAAGACCTCCTCTAGAGTGGCCTAGTCAGGCAGGCTCATGAGGAGCGGGGATGTGAAGGCGAGGCAAACCTCACGAGGCTCTCGTGACGTGAGCCATGACGATCAACACCAGGCGGGCGCCAGCGCGCGCAGCGTCCTTGTTTCCTCTCTGGTGCTAAGGAAACTAGCGCAGGCGAGGAGTACTGAGGCATCAGGCAAAGGTTGCCATTTTGGTGCAACAAGACTAGGACCAGAAGGACGACAAGACGGAGGTAATCGTGGAGCCCGAGACGACGTCACCACCAGAGCCTTACGCAGGCGCAGACCACCTTTTGTCAGGATGGCTTGTACTAGCTGTCCCCCTTCAAATTTGCCCGCCATTGTTGGCTCCCTTCCCGCTCAGTATTTGGGAAGAGGACCGGGGCCAATATAAATAGAGCTAGCCACCACCATAGACAGGGACGACGAAAAAGAGAGATAGAGAGAGAGGGGAACCATTCTTTGATCATCCCTAGCCACACAAGTTAGCCAAGCATAAGAACACCTCAACCTCAGGAGGTTGTTCTCCCCCTTGTATTGTTCATCATCAGCCTAAGAGGCAATCCACCACCACCACACTAGAGTAGGGTATTACACCACAATGGTGGCCCGAACCAGTATAAATCTTGTGTGTTTCTGTGTTGCGAGTTTGTGGAGTTCATCCGCGAGATCTTAGCGATCTAGGGCGTAGATCGGTGGGAGGAAAAGACTTCGCGCGCACCCCAGTGTTCGAACCTTAAGGGTTTGCCGGAACCCCACATCCGACATTTGGCACGCCAGGTAGGGGTGCGCCGGAGCTTCTTCTCCGACGACTGACTTGCAGACGCTCCGCGGCTGCGATCTCCGATGACCCAAGAGCTGACTCTGACCACTGGGCGGCCTGGCCAGCCCGGTCGGCGCTGCCCGCCTATGAAGACCTCAACCCCACGCTCCAGGTGGCACGAGCGCCGTCCAATCCGGTGGGGCGCGGGCGACGCGGCGGGGCTTCATCTACCCTCATTCCACGTCAAGTACGGGCCGCTGCCAGATCAGCAAGCCACGCCGCGGCAACGACGCCGCACTCACGACGGGAACAAGCAAACACGCGAGCAATGCTCATCGTGGCAAGGGAGCTGCTGCGGTGCCGGCTGATGGAAAGCGGCCGGGACACTCTACTGGAACGCGTCGCCGAGCTGCTGGATGCGGCGGCCTCGAGAGCCCCGCCCTTCTGCCATCAGCTTCCTCCTGAGGCCACTGCAGGGATTCTCGATGGGCCACACCGCCACCACGCACCATCAGATGCACCAGGGGGCTTCGGCAACACCAGCATGGCCGGCGGTGCCGGGGGGACTACCACCCCCGTACCGCATGCAACAAGCATGGGCACAAGCGTCGCCTTCCATGGCCCAAGTGGGATGCCACGCTATTACCCCCAGGATGTCACGCTGGGCCGGGCGACATGGAGTGTGAGACACCACGGCGAGGTGTTCAGGGTAACAGCCCCAGAAGCCTACGTGCCCCACATGACGGACTAGGAATACACGCCGGAGGACGACCCTGGCTCGTTCATTGGAGAAGATTGGGAAGAAGGGACGCTAGGAGTCGAAGCCTTCCAGGAGCTGTCGGGGAGCCACCGCGACCGCACGAGCGACGACCACTACAGGGTACCCCTAATCCCTCAGGAGCAAGCTTACACTAACCATGAGTCGCGGGAGGAGCAGGTCACCGCAGCGGCAGGCGGCCCCAGCTCGATGGCCCCCTTGGCAGCGGGAGGATCGCGCTGGGGGCTGCGGGAGAGGGGTCATGAGCCAGGCCCCTCCCCAAGGCGCACGAAACCAGGGGACACCCGAAGGTAGGCCCTCTGCCGGGGAGGCTTCGACGACCCTTCCCCCGGCAGAGGACCCGTGGTCGCCGAGGGAACCGCTGGCGTCCCCTTTCCCTCTTTTGTGTCGTCCTGGTGACCGGTCGGCTCAAAGGGGGTCGAGGGTGGTGCAAGGTGGGGCCCTCGTCTGGCGATATGAATCAAGGCCGGTACCTATGAAGAAGTCCCAGTGCCTGTGAAGCTCGCCGCCCGTGACACTCTAACGTAATAATGAGTTGGGGCTGTACATGCCCCGGAGTCTCAGGAGCGTCGGCCTCAGGCCCCGGGGCTCCCTCCCACACCTAGTGGCAGCACTTTGCTCCCCGCTGGTGAGAAGACTTGAAGACCCGAAGACTAGACTAGGTGCCGGACGCGGCCTTTTGCTTTGGATCTCTCTTTTTGTGGCTTTGCCTTTTGGATTTAAGTTGAAGCTGAATTTTTATCGATGCGCGTGGGGGTGCCTTTGCTCGTTCGAGCCATTTCTCGCCTTCTAGATCTCGTTTGGTTTGGGACTCATGTCCATCGCATTTCCCTCGCAAGCTCATCGCAAGCCAGACCGCACCAAGCGCACGCTCGTCAAGCACGCGCCAGCGCTGCGGCTGGCGCTCACCTCTTGAGGCCCCCCCTCAGACGGGGCGATAAGCTCCGCAGGATTCTCAGAAGCTCGTCACTTCACGACCCAGCCCGAAGCCGGGGCTGACTAAGGTAAACCACGACGGGAAGCTCTGCCTCGGCTTCACGAATTCACGAGGACACATACCCACATCGCATAGGAAAGTAAAAACTGTGATTTGCTTACATGAGGGGCTCCCCCTCTCAAAATGCTCTTACAAGTCTTCCAGGGCCACGCCCGAGTTTTGCGTGCAGAATGAAACAATAGGAGAGCATGGGATCAGCCAGAAATATCACTCGCTACATCACCCGCGGATGCGTCACTCGCGTTGTCGTGATCTTCGTCGGCGTCGTCGCCGCCGTCGTCGACGCCCCCATCGTCGTCGTCAACCACGTCGCCTTCGTCTGCGACGACCACCACCACGTCATCCTCCGAGGTGAAGGCCCTGACCAATGCATCCACATGGTCCTCTACCCAACGCGCCAGGTCGCCCCGGACGGCCGTGGGTACGGGGGCAATGGCGGCGTCGAAGTCAAAGTTGGGGTCGGCATTCAGAAGGTGGCTGAAGACATGGGAGAAGGCGCGCTAAAGCAGGCCACGACCCCTTACCTCCACAAGCTGGCGAGCTCTGGCGGATCGAGCCTCCAGGCGCGTCACCACCTCGGTGAAAAAGGTCGGGTGGCTGGCATAGTCATTCGAATGAGGGGCCGGAGCATTCTCGTCGCAGATATAACCCAGGGCGGTGTTGGCCCTGTTCCGGAGGCCTTGAAGCATAGGAGCATGCTCGCGCTCCAGCGTCCGACGCAGGAGCACTTCCTCCCTGTTTCGCCGAGCGACGGCCTCACCATCATCAACTCGGTTCTGGAGAGAAAGCAGCTCCGCGCGGGCGGAGGCCAAGTCCGCGTGCGCCGTAACCAGGGTGGCGGCTGTGGCCTCCGCATGCCTCTCGGCCTCATCCAACCTAGGCCTGAGGGCGGTGTCCCTGCCCGCATCCTCCAGACCTGCGAGCTTCAGCTTCAAGTCGTACCTGCCCTCCAGATCTGCGCAAACCTCGGCCACCCGGTGATTGATCTCCTCCTCGACTCCGGCCTCGCAGGCCCCAATGACATCTTCTGCTTGAGCAACTTGACGCTCCCTCGTCTCCAGTTGCTCGAGCTCGAGGTTGCGCTCCACGGATTCCAGGGCCAACGCCTCCTCGCCCTTCCGGACCTCCTCTTCCTTCGCGAGCGTCCCCCTCAGTGATGCAAGAGCGGCCCCATGTGCCTCCACCTGCTGCTCAAGGGACACGCTCCAGGCCTGGAGCCCCCACGCGCGCTCCTCCACAGCCTCGCGAGCCTCTTACAATGCTCGTGAGCGGGCTTCACGGGCGATCTTGAGGGACGTCTCGGCCTTCGCATTCTCGAGGTCGCGCTGATGGCGACCGAGGTTGATGGCCACCCTCAGCTTGCGCCGCTCCTCCACCAGCCGGAGGCCTTCAGCCTCAAGGCGCGAGTCAACACCAGTGAGCTCTTCACCGAGTCGGCTCATCGTGCCCATCGCCTCCTGGAAGAGCTCATGACGAACTATGCTCCACCCGCGCTCGAGCTCGAACGCTCGACCCGCCTCGTCCTCCACCTCGGTGGCAGTGGGCGGAGCATCAAGTGGCGCTACCTCCCGGCAGGGGGCTGGGGGCTGGCGCCGCGCCTGACGTCAGCCCGTCCTCGCGAGGAGCCCAAGCTGATTGGAGCTCGCCGCTTGAAGAGGAACCGAAGATCAAGGTCAGCTAATGGCTGTTCATGAGCAAAGGAGGGGCCCTGGTCATGCTCGCCAAGCTCCGCACCAGACCATGGGGGAGGGGAGACCAAGCCGAGGACTCAACGCGCCATGAAGATGGCGATGCTCCCCCGACCGACCCTGTGCCAGGGGTGGCAGGCGGGCCAGGAACGCTCAAGGCCGATGGGGGAGTTGATGAAGGAGGAGGCAGCCTCTCAGAAGACGCAACAGCTTCAACGGAAGGAGCCCTGAAGGACAGACGTCAGAATAAGAAGACCACACACAAGAAGCCACGACAATAATATGCTTATGCGTCAATGCCGATGTACTTCCATCGCTTCAGAGGCCCAAAGATATTGCTGCCGCTGGGGGACCCCTTCCTCTTACGGAGCTCCTCGAAGTCCACACAAAGATGACCAAAGCGCTGGATGTGACGACTGGTGCGCGGCGGAGCCGAAGAAGAACAAAGAGGGAGGCTTCAGGGGAGCCCGATCGTGGCGAGCAGCCCTGCGCCCTCTCACTGCGACCTCCCGAGGCTCCTGGAGCCTCAGCCTTAGGAGCCGCATGCCGCGTCTCCTCAGCAACCAACGCCTCAGGAGGGAGGTCACAGGCCCCCGAGGACGACGCCCCCGGATCACCGCTCGTCAGGTTCTCCTCGACACTTGAGCCGCCGGTCCCCGTGGGAGCTCGCCCCCCTGCACCATCACCTGGGGCGAGCTCGGCACCGGCGGGAAGGAGAGGGACCACGATGACGGGGTTCTCACGGGGCCCCGTCAAGCCGATTGGGCGTAGCCCCCACTCATCAAAGGAAGGCATGCTCGCGGCAAATGTGACTTTGTTCTCGCAGCGGTACAACAGGCAGCTGTTCCTGGGCATCTCATCCGGCAGAGGGACACCTGATAGGACCGTGAGCACTGTTTGCCACGCCGCAAGAGGAAGCCCCTCCTCCTGAAACCTCATGTTGTCCTGGCTACGGAGCAAGTCCCACATCGGGCGGGAGTGGCGCTGAAGTGGAGCGACTCGATGCCTGACGAACTCCCTCACCACCATGGGCACAGTCACGCCGAGGTCCTTCAACCACCTCAGCCTAGCCCAGACGGGGGCAAGGCAGGGGCTCATGAGCTTCTGATGACCCCAGCCGGAGTTTGGAATAGCAGGCTCCACCGGAGCTTGGAGCAGAGGGTTGAGCACGCCGGCGTCAACAAACACCTATCGAGTACGGAACTTGCTCGTGGATGAAGGAAGCTCGAAGTCGATCCCCGCGCCTGCCGTCGCAGCCACGGCCTGGAAGCCCACACACCCTGAGCTCTGCGGGGGACCGGTGAGATGCAACGAGAAGAAGTGGCGGAGGAGTGCCACGGAAGGAGCGATGCTCACCATGGCCTCGCACAAGAAGGCGAAGACAGCAAGAAGGGTCACAGATTGAGGGTCGAGATGGAGCATGTGGATCTGATAGTGCTTGAGCACTGCGTTGAAGAAGGCGGAGAAGGGAGGAATCAGGCCAGCCCAGAGGGCCTCAATGAAGATCGGAACTTCGGTGACTGACCGAGCCATGCGAGCGCGAGACGCGGGCCAAGCTGCTGTCGCTCCCCACTCGTTGAAATTGGAGGCAAGCACTGGGCGCACCTTGTCCATGGCCTCGTCGTTGAGCACCTGGGGCCGGCCGAGCGCCGGCTCGAAAGATGGAGGCGCAGTTGGCGAGGATAGAGGTTTCTTCCCCTTCCCGGCTTGTTTTGGCGTCATGGCGGTGAAGTAGGCGGAGTGCAAGTTAGATTGGGGGGACGAAGCAGGGCCTCGAGGAAGCAGAGAGATTGCAAGAGCCAGGCGTGGCGAAGGAGGAATAACTGTGTAAGAGGCAGGGGCCGCATAGCCAGGCGGATTTAAAGGCGGCGTGGGGAAGCGGAGACGTCCACGCCCAATCAACCGCCACGCGTCAACCGAGGCCGCGGGCTTTTGAGGGCCCGCGGTGCTCCGTACTTGACCCTTGGCTTCGCCGCGAAGCCAAGCTCGAGCGCATCTTGGGCCCGGGGGCTACTGTCGGCGTTCTGGGAACGGGTGTCCCCAGACTTGCCTGCCTGCGGCCCACTGCGTGGCTAAGCCAGTAGGTCGTACGGCCCATCTTCATCAACAAGGCATCCAAGACCCTCGCGAGGGGCCAAGCCTCGCGAGGCGGATGATGCAAGACCTCCTCTAGAATGGCCTAGTCAGGCAGGCTCATGAGGAGCGGAGATGTCAAGGCGAGGCAAACCTCACGAGGCTCTCGTGATGTGAGCCATGACGATCGACACCACGCGGGCGCCAGCGCGCGTAGCGTCCTTGTTTCCTCTCTGGTGCTAAGGAAACCAGCGCAGGCGAGGAGTACCAAGGCATTAGGCAAAGGTTGCCATTTTGGTGCAACAAGACCAGGACCAGAAGGTCGGCAAGACGGAGGTCATCGTGGAGCCTGAGAGGGCATCACCACCAGAGCCTTACGCAGGCGCAGACCACCTTTTGTCAGGATGGCTTGTACTAGCTGTCCCCCTTCAAATTTGCCCGCCATTGTTGGCTCCCTTCCCACTCAGTATTTGGGAAGAGGGCCAGGGCCTATATAAATAGAGCTAGCCACCACCATAGGCAGGGATGACAAAAAAGAGAGAGATAGAGAGAGAGGGGAACCGTTCTTGGATCCTCCCCAGCCACACAAGTTAGCCAAGCACAAGAACACCTCAACCTCAGGAGGTTGTTCTCCCGCTTGTATTGTTCATCATCAGCCCAAGAGGCAATCCACCACCACCACACTAGAGTAGGGTATTACACCACAACGGTGGCCCGAACCAGTATAAATCTTGTGTCTTTCTGTGTTGCGAGTTCGTCGAGTTCGTCCGCGAGATCTTAGTGAGCTAGGGCGTAGATCGATGGGAGGAAAAGACTTCGCACGCACCCCAGTGTTTGAACCTTAAGGGTTTGCCGGAACCCCACATCCGACAAAATAGATGGTCAAAGTTTGACACAAAATACTACTAGTACTCCTGCATTATTGGCGTCGGGTGCCTTGGCCAATGTTTCATCTTGTTGGACAAGATGAGAGTAGAGGCATATGGATACTGTAGATAGGAAGTCTTGGCGATCCATTATTCCCCTTCTTGGTCAGAGAGAACTATTCAACTAGTCTTCACAACAAAGTGACAATACACACTGCAGCAGATGGGACACTTAATTAATAAGCTGAACCAGCGTGTTGGTGCTACTAAATCATCCTTACCCAGTACTGCCATCATGTTTTCCAGTGGATCATGCTTCCGCAAATACGCCTACGCACCTCTCCCTTCCATTAACTGACATATGGGCCCTCTTGAGGTAGACCCACATGACATCGGCTTAACTATTTACACTCCGAAGGACAATATATCCTGGTAGTAGTACTAGTAGAATTGAGATTTAATGCACTTTCTTCCCCATCTTTCCCTCTTCTTCCCCCTCTCTTATTCTTCCTCCTCTCTTCCCCATCGTCGGCCGCACACCATCCCCCCCGCCCGCTCACTGCTCACCCGCCCGCGCCATCTTCCTTGGTTGCTCGCGCGTACCATATCCTCCCGCTCACTGCTCGGCCACAAACACCATCTTCTTTGCTTGCCCGCCCGAATCCACTTCCCCGCTCGCTCGTAGGCACCAAAAACCCCAATCCATCGGCGCCCTAAAAAAACCTTTGGCAGAACCAACTGACACGCAGAGCCGCGATTGGAATTCCCTCCCTAATGTTCTCTTGGAGCAGATCTGTAATCGTATGGACCTGTGCTACCTCTTGAGCACTGCGTTGGTTTTCCCCGAAGAGGAAGGGATGATGCAGCAAAGTAGCATAAGTATTTCCCTCAGTTTTTGAGAACCAAGGCATCAATCCAGTAGGAGGCTACACGCGAGTCCCTCGTACCTGCACTAAACAAATAAATCCTTGCAACCAACGCAAATAGGGGTTGTCAATCCCTATAAGGCCACTTATGAGAGTGAGATGTGATAGCTATGATAAGATAATATTTTTGGTATTTTTATGATAAAGATGCAAAGTAAAATAAAGGCAATGTAAATAGCAAAGGAAATAACTAAGTAGTAGGAGATCAATATGATAAAGATAGACCCCGGGGCCATAGGTTTCACTAGTGGCTTCTCTCGAGAGCATAAGTATTCTATGGTGGGTGAACAAATTACTGTTGAGCAATTGACAGAATTGAGCATAGTTATGATAATATCTAGGTACGATCATGCATATAGGCATCACGTCCGAGACAAGTAGACCGACTCCTGCCTGCATCTACTACTATTACTCCACTCATCGACCACTATCCAGCATGCATGTAGAGTATTAAGTTAAAAACAGAGTAACGCCTTAAGCAAGATGACATGATATAGAGAGATAGACTCATGCAATATGAAGAAAACCCCATCTTGTTATCCTCAATGGAAACAATACAATACATGCCTTGCTGCCCCTACTGTCACTGGGAAAGGACACCGCAAGATTGAACCCAAAGCTAAGCACTTCTCCCATTGCAAGAAAGATCAATCTAATAGGCCAAACCAAACTGATAATTCGAAAAGACTTGCAAAGATAACCAATCATACATAAAAGAATTCAGAGAAGATTCAAACATTATTCATAGATAGACTTGATCATAAACCCACAATTCATCGGTCTCAACAAACACACCGCAAAAAGAGATTACTTCGAATAGTTCTCCACAAGAGAGGGGGAGAACGTTGTATTGAGATCCAAAAAGAGAGAAGAAGCCATCTAGCTAATAACTATGGACCCGTAGGTCTGAGGTAAACTACTCACACTTCATCGGAGAGGCTATGGTGTTGATGTAGAAGCCCTCCATGATCGATGCCCCCTCCGGCGGAGCTCCGAAATAGACCCCAAGATGGGATCTCATGGATACAGAAAGTTGCGGCAGTGGAATTAGGGTTTTGGCTCCGTATCTGATCGTTTGGGGGTACGTAGGTATACATAGGAGGAAGGAGTACCTCAGTGGAGCAACAGGGGGCCCACGAGGGTGGAGGGCGCGCCTAGTGTAGGCAGGCGCGCCCTCCTACCTCGTGGCCTCCTCTTTTCTTCCTTGACGTAGGGTCCAAGTCTCCCAAGTCTTGTTCGTTGAGAAAATCACGTTCCCAAAGGTTTCATTCCGTTTGGACTCCGTTTGATATTCCTTTTATTCGAAACCCTAAAACAAGCAAAAAACATCAATTCTGGGCTGGGCCTCCGGTTAATAGGTTAGTCCCAAAAATAATATAAAAGTGGATAATAAAGCCCAATAATGTCCAAAACAGTAGATAATATAGCATGGAGCAATCAAAAATTATAGATACGTTGGAGACGTATCAAGCATCCCCAAGCTTAATTCCTGCTCGTCCTCGAGTAGGTAAATGATAAAAACAATTTTTTTGATGCGGAGTGCTACTTGGCATAGTTTCAATGTAATTCTTCTTCTTAATTGTGGTATGAATATTCAGATCCGAAAGATTCAAGATAAAAGTTCATGTTGACATAAAAATAATAATACTTCAAGCATACTAACAAAGCAATTATGTCTTCTCAAAATAACATGGCTAAAGAAAGTTATCCCTACAAAATCATATAGTCTGGCTATGCTCTATCTTCACCACACAAAATATTTAAATCATGCACAACCCCGATGACAAGCCAAGCAATTGTTTCATACTTTTGACATTCTCAAAACTTTTTCAATCTTCACGCAATACATGAGCGTGAGCCATGGATATAGCACTATAGGTGGAATAGAGTGGTGGTTGTGGAGAAGACAAAAAGGGAGAAGATAGTCTCACATCAACTAGGCATATCAACGGGCTATGGAGATGCCCGTCAATGGATATCAATGTGAGTGAGTAGGGATTGCCATGCAACAGATGCACTAGAGCTATAAGTATATGAAAGCTCAAAAAGAAACTAAGTGGGTGTGCATCCAACTTGCTTGCTCATGGAGACCTAGGGCATTTTGAGGAAGCCCATCATTGGAATATACAAGCCAAGTTCTATAATGAAAGATTACCACTAGTATATGAAAGTGATAACATGAGAGACTCTCTACTATGAAGATCTTGGTGCTACTTTGAAGCACAAGTGTGGTAAAAGGATAGTAACATTGTACCTTCTCTCTTTTTCTCTCTTTTTTTCTTTTTTTATTTGGGCCTTTTCTCTTTTTTATGGCCTCTTTTATTTCTCTTTTTTATTGTTCATCCGGAGTCTCATCCCAACTTGTGGGGGAATCATAGTCTGCATCATCCTTTCCTCACTGGGACAATGCTCTAATAATGATGATCATCACACTTTTATTTTTCTTACAAATGAACAATTACAACTCGATACTTAGAACAAAATATGACTCTATATGAGTGCCTCCGGCGGTGTACCGGGATATGCAATGACTCATGAGTGACATGTATGAAAGAATTATGAATGGTGGCTTTGCCACAAATACGATGTCAACTACATGATCATGCTAAGCAATATGACAATGATGGAGTGTGTCATAATAAACGGAACGGCGGAAAGTTGCATGGCAATATATCTCGGAATGGCTATGGAAATGCCATAATAGGTAGGTATGGTGGCTGTTTTGAGGAAGGTATATGGTGGGTGTATGATACCGGCGAAAGGTGCGCGGTATTAGAGAGGCTAGCAAAGGTGGAAGGGTGAGAGTGCGTATAATCCATGGAGTCAACATTAGTCATAAACAACTTATATACTTATTGCAAAAATCTACAAGTTATCAAAGCAAAGTATTACAGGCATGCTCCTAGGGGGATAGATTGGTAGGAAAAGACCATCGCTCGTCCTCGACCACCACTCATAAGGAAGGCAATCAAAAAATAAATCATGCTCCGACTTCATCACATAACGGTTCACCATACGTGCATGCTACGGGAATCACAAGCTTCGACACAAGTATTTCTCAAATTCACAACTACTCAACTAGCATGACTTTAATATCACCATCTTCATATCTCAAAACAATTATCAAGTATCAAACTTATCATAGTATTCAACACACTCATAAGAGATTTTTTTATTCTAGAATACCTAGCATATTAGGATTTAAAGCAAATTACCATGCTATTAAGACTCTCAAAATAATCTAAGTGAAGCATGAGAGATCAATAGTTTCTATAAAACAAATCCACCGCCGTGATCTACAAGATATAAGTGAAGTACTAGAGCAAAATTATATAACTCAAAAGATATAAGCGAAGCACATAGAGTATTCTAACAAATTCCAATTCATGTATGGCTCTCTCAAAAGGTGTGTACAGCAAGGATTATTGTGGTAAACTAACAAGAAAAGACTCAAATCATAAAAGATGCTCCAAGCAAAACACATATCATGTGGCGAATAAAAATATAGCTCCAAGTAAAGTTACTGATAAAAGTAGACGAAAGAGGGGATGCCTTCCGGGGCATCCCCAAGCTTTGGCTTTTAGGTGTCCTTAGATTATCTTAGGGGTTCCATGGGCATCCCCAAGCTTAGGCTCTTGCCACTCCTTGTTCCATAATCCATCAAATCTTTACCCAAAACTTGAAAACTTCACAACACAAAACTTAAAGTAGAAAATCTCGTGAGTTCCGTTAGCGAAAGAGAATAAAAGACCACTTAAAGGTACTGTAATGAACTCATTCTTTATTTATATTGGTGTTATACCTACTGTATTCCAACTTCTCTATGGTTTATAAACTATTTTACTAGCCATAGATTCATCAAAATAAGCAAACAACACATGAAAAAACAGAATCTGTCAAAAACAGAACAGTCTGTAGTAATCTGTAGATAGCGCAAGATCTGGAACCCCAAAAATTCTAAAATAAATTCCTGGACGTGAGGAATTTATCTACTAATCATCTGCAAAAATAATTAACTAAATATCACTTTCCAAATAAAAATGGCAGCAGTTCTCGTGAGCGCTAAAGTTTCTGTTTTTACAGCAAGTTCAACAAGACTTTCCCCAAGTCTTCCCAACGGTTCTACTTGGCACAAACACTAATTAAACACAAAAACACAACCAAAACAGAGGCTAGATAAATTATTTACTAGCAGAAGAGCTCGTGCGTTGCAACAGGAGAGAAAACATAACACATGCTCTTAACTCAACAACCATCACTCAAGACCACAATAGGTCCATCTCCTTTATTTTTGCGAGGCATCATATTTGTGTTTCCGCTTATCCTCCTTCTCACCCTCGCCGGTGATGACCTCGGTGTTCACACAAAACAACAAAAAAATGTGTGTTGAATATGGTCAATCTTAAGGCGTATCTCTCTCCCTCTCTCCTCCCCCCCCCTCTCTCTCTCGCTTTCTCTCACTCTCGCGATGAGAAATCTGTTGTTTTCCCTTGCGGCATTTTTCAAAGTTATGCATGTGTAGGTATAGATGTTTTCTTTTCCGTATATGGTTATAGTGTGGTGTTTATTTGCAATCGGGATCGCTACCGGTATGAAAAAAACGAATCTTGCGCTATAAACTATAAGTTTGCTTCCATAAAAATATTTAACAGGTAAAATTAACATCATATTTAGATTCCACACATTTTTCAAATAAAATTTCATATATAATATGTTAAAATCGAAATTACGGTTTAAAAGATACAGATAATTTAGAAAATCATTTTGTTTGACTCAAATATATTCCAAAATAATATTTAAAAGTACTTAACAATTAAAAATAATCTCATATTCATATTCTACATATTTTTCTAATCAAATTTCATATATAACATGTTCAAATTGGAGTTACGGTTTAAAAGATATGGATGATTTTAAAAAGCATTTGTTTGACTTAAATATGATCCGCGGATGAATTATCTAAAACATCAGGGGGGGTTTCGAAACATGTAAAATAACGGTTCGGGTGTGACTTAAATCCGGACGGTGGATTGATTTCAATAAAAGACAGGGACTTTTGTGTAAAATACGAAAATAACGATTCGTTTTAACTTAAAACAGGACTGCAGGTTGAATTCTCTGAAATAGAGGGACTTTTCTAAAAAATGCCATGACGGATGAAAGAAAACTAATTTGCTTTATTATTAGGTAAATATTACTAAACAGGAGCAAAAAGCAAGGAATAAAAATAAAATTGGGTTGCCTCCCAACAAGCGCTATCGTTTAACGCCCCTAGCTAGGCATAACAAGCAAGAATAGATCTAGGTATTTCCATCTTTGGTAGGCAATCCATAAGTGGCTCTCATAATAGATTCATAAGGTAATTTAATTTTCTTTCTAGGAAAGTGTTCCATGCCTTTCCTTAATGGAAATTGGAATCTAATATTTCCTTCCTTCATATCAATAATTGCACCAATCGTTCTAAGGAAAGGTCTTCCAAGAATAATAGGACATAAAGAATTGCAATCTATGTCAAGAACAATAAAATCTACGGGCACATAATTCCTATTTGCAACAATAAGAACATCATTAATTCTTCCCATAGGTTTCTTAATGGTGGAATCCGCAAGGTGCAAGTTTAGAGAGCAATCATCAAAATCACGGAAACCTAACAAATCACACAAAGTCTTTGGAATCGTGGAAACACTAGCACCCAAATCACTTAAAGCGTAGCATTAATGATCTTTAATTTTAATTTTAATAGTTGGTTCCCACTCATCATAAATTTTTCTAGGGATAGAAACTTCCAATTCAAGTTTTTCTTCATAAGATTGCATCAAGGCATCAACGATATGTTTAGTAAACGCTTTATTTTGACTATAAGCATGAGGAGAATTTAGCAGGATTGCAACAAGGAAATACAATCAATCAAAGAGCAATTTTCATAGTTAAATTCCTTGAAATCCATAATAGTGGGTTTAGCAACATCTAGGGTTTTAATTTCTTCAATCCCACTTTTATCAAATTTAGCATCAAGATCAACAAATTATGAATTCTTGGAACGCCTTCTAGGTAAAGGTGGATCATATTCAGTCCCATCATTATCAAGATTCATATTGCAAAACAAAGATTTAATAGGGGACACATCAATAACTTTTAGATCTTCATCTTTATTTTCATCGAAACTAGAAGAACACGCTCTTATAAAGGCATCTTTCTTAGCATGCATCTTAGCGGTTCTTTCTTTGCACTCATCAATGGAAATTCTCATGGCTTTCAGAGACTCATTGATATCATGTTTAGGTGGAATAGATCTAAGTTTCAAAGAATCGACATCAAGAGAAATTCTATCAACGTTCCTAGCCAAATCATCAATCTTAAGCAATTTTTCTTCAATCATAGCATTAAAATTATTTTTCGAAGTAATAAATTCTTTAATATTAGATTCAAAATCAGAGGGCATCTTATTATAATTTCCAAAAGCATTGTTGTAGGAATTACCATAATTATTAGAGGGATTACTAGGATAAGGCCTAGGATTGAAATTTCCTCTATACGCGTTGTTACCAAAATTGTTCCTACCAACAAAATTCACATCCATAGATTCATTATTATTCTCAATCAAAGTAGACAAGGGCATATCATTAGGATCAGAAGAAACACTCTTATTAGCAAATAATTTCATAAGTTCATCCATCTTTCCACTCAAAACATTAATTTCTTCTATCGCATGCACCTCTTTATTAGTAGATCTTTCAGTATGCTGATACGTCTCCAACGTATCAATAATTTTTGATTGCTCCATGCTATATTATCTACTGTTTTGGGCAATATCGGGCTTTATTATCCACTTTTATATTACTTTTGGGACTAACCTATTAACCGGAGGCCCAGCCCAGATTTGTTGTTTTATGCCTATTTCAGTGTTTCGAAGAAAAGGAATATCAAACGGAGACGAAACGGAATGAAATCAACTGGAGAAGTTATTTTTGGAACAAAAGTCACCGGATAGACTTGGACTCCACGTCAGGAGATACGGGAGGTGCTCACGAGGGTGGGGGGCACGCCCCCCTGCCTCGTGGGGCCCCCGTAGCTCCACTGACGTACTTCCTTCACCCATATATATCGTCGTATCCTAAAACTTCCAGAAAGGATATTAGATCGGGAGTTCCGCCGCCAGAAGTCTCCGTAGCCACCAAAAACCAATCTAGACCCGTTCCGGCACCCTGCCGGAGGGGGCAATCCCTCTCCGGTGTCCATCTTCATCATCTCGGTGCTCTCCATGACGAGGAGGGAGTAGTTCTCCCTCGGGGCTGAGGATATGTACCAGTAGCTATGTGTTTGATCTCTCTCTCTCTCTCTCTCTCTCTCTCGTGTTCTTGATTTGGCACGATCTTGATGTATCGCGAGCTTTGCTATTATATTTGGATCCTATGATGTTTCTTCCCCCCTCTACTCTCTTGTAAATAATTGAGTTTCCCCTTTGAAGCAATCTTATCGGATTGAGTCTTTAAAGATTTGAGAACACTTGATGTATGTCTTGCCATGGATATCTATGGTGACAATGGGATATCACGTGATTCACTTGATGTATGTTTTGGTGATCAACTTGCGGGTTCCGCCCATGAACCTATGCATAGGGGTTGGCACACGTTTTCGTCGTGATTCTCCGGTAGGAACTTTGGGGCACTCTTCGAGGTTCTATGTGTTGGTTGAATAGATGAATCTGAGATTGTGTGATGCATACCGTATAATCATACCCACGGATACTTGAGATGACATTGGAGTATCTAGGTGACATTAGGGTTTTGATTGATTTGTGTCTTAAGGTGTTATTCTAGTACGAACTCTAGGGCTGTTTGTGACACTTATAGGAATAGCCCAACGAATTGATTGGAAAGAATAACTTTGAGGTGGTTTCATACCCTACCATAATCTCTTCGTTCGTTCTCCGCTATTAGTGACTTTGGAGTGACTCTTTGTTGCATGTTGAGGGATAGTTTTATGATCCAATTATGTTATTATTGTTGAGAGGACTTGCACTAGTGAAAGTATGAACCCTAGGCCTTGTTTACTATCATTGCAATACCGTTTACGCTCACTTTTATCATTAGTTACCTTGCTGTTTTTATATTTTCAGATTACAAATACCTTTATCTACCATCCATATTGCACTTGTATCACCATCTCTTCGCTGAACTATTGCACCTATACAATTTACCATTGTATTGGGTGTGTTGTGGACACAAGAGACTCTTTGTTATTTGGTTGCAGGGTTGCTTGAGACAGACCATCTTCATCCCATGCCTCCTACGGATTGATAAACCTTAGGTCATCCACTTGAGGGAAATTTGCTACTGTCCTACAAACCTCTGCACTTGGAGGCCCAACAATGTCTACAAGAAGAACGTTGTGTAGTAGACATCAAGCTCTTTTCTGGCGCCGTTGCTAGGGAGGTTAGCGCTTGAAGGTATATCTTTAGATATTGCAATCGAGTCTTTTAGTTTCTTGTTTTATCACTAGTTTAGTTTATAAAACAAAACTATAAAAAAATGGAATTGAGTTTGTCTCATACGCTTCACCTTTTTAATATCTTTCGTGAGTATGATGGAAAGGATAATTTTGCTCAAGTGCTAGAAGAAGAAATATATAAAATGTTTGGCACTAAATATTTGAATGATGAGCATGATTGCAATGTTGTTAGTATGAATTCCTTGAATATCCATGATGCGAATGATATGCAAAGCCACAAGCTTGGGGAAGCTATGTTTGATGAAGATGATATTTTTTGTCCCCCAAGCTTTGATGAGCAAATTACTATGATGAAAGCATGCCTCCTATCTATGATGATTATTGTGATGACACGTACGCTTTAAAGAATAATGATAACCATGAAACTTGTCATCTTGATCTTAATTTTCAATCACATGATAGTTATTTTGTTGAGTTTGCTCCCACTATTATTCATGAGAAGAAATTTGCTTATGTGGAGAGTAGTAAATTTTCTATGCTTGTAGATCATGAAAAGAATGCTTTAGGTGCTGGTTATATTGTTGAATTCATTCATGATGCTACTGAAAATTATTATGAGGGAGGAATATATGCTTGTAGGAATTGCAATAATATCAAGTTTCCTCTCTATGTGCTTAAACTTTTGAAGCTATGCTTGTTTTACCTTCCTATGCAAGTTGATTCTTGTTCCCACAAGTTATTTGCTCACAAAATCCCTATGCATAGGAAATATGTTAGACTTAAATGTGCTAGTCATATTCTTCATGATGCTCTCTTTATGTTACAATTCTTATCCTTTATGTGAGCATCATTGAAATCATCATGCCTAGCTAGGGGCGTTAAACGATAGCGCTTGTTGGGAGGCAACCCAATTTTATTTTTGTTCCTTGCTTTTTGTTCCTGTTTATTAAGAAATAATTCATCTAGCCTCTGTTTATATGTGGTTTTATGTGTTTAATTAGTGTTTGTGCCAAGTAGAACCTTTGGGAAGACTTGGGGAAAGTCTTGTTGATTATGCTGTCAAAAACAGAAACTTTAGCGCTCACGAGAATTGCTGCCATTTTTACTTGGAGAGTGATATTTAGTTAATTCTTTTTGAATATGATTAATAGATAAATTCCTCAGGTCCAGAAATTTATTTGATAATTTTATGAGTTCCAGAAGTATACGTTTGATCCAGATTACTACAGACTGTTCTGTTTTTGACAGATTCTGTTTTCGATGTGTTGTTTGCTTATTTTGATGAATCTATGGCTAGTAAAATAGTTTATAAACCATAGAGAAGTTGGAATACAGTAGGTTTAACACCAATATAAATAAAGAATGAGTCCATTACAGTACCTTGAAGTGGTCTTTTTGTTTTCTTATACTAACGGAGCTTACGAGTTTTCTGTTAAGTTTTGTGTTGTGAAGTTTTCAAGTTTTGGGTAAAGATTCGATGGACTATGGAATAATGAGTGGAAAGAGACTAAGCTTGGGGATGCCCAAGGCACCCCAAGGTAATATTCAAGGACAACCAAAAGCCTAAGCTTGGGGATGCCCCGGAAGGCATCCCCTCTTTCGTCTTCGTTCATCGGTAACTTTACTTGGAGCTACATTTTTATTCACCACATGATATGTGTTTTGCTTGGAGCATCAATTTATTTTGTTAAGATTTTCTTTGTGTTATTTAGAACAATGTTCTGCATCTTTTATTTCAATAAAAGTGGCATTGATAGCCTTTACTATGCCTATGTTACAAGTATACATGTTGCTGTTTGAAAACATAAAGTTTACCGCTGTTGCAATAATTCCCTAGAAAAGTCAGAATGTGATAAAATGTTGAAACCTTTTGCATATTAAGATCTGGTAAATTTACTACAGTGGAAATGTTCTTTCATAATTTTTGGAGCTAGGGAAGTATGGATGTTGCTGCATTCTTTACAGACTATCCTGTTTAGGCAGATTGCTGTTATGTTTGCATTGTTTGCATATGTTTGCTTCTTTAATGATTCTATTTAAGGATAGGACTATTAAATATGCAGAGGCATTTAGTATGCAATGTTGAATAATAATTTTAGTGATTTGCGACAGTAGAGTATGATAAGGTTTTTGCAATGGTTTATACTAACTTATCTCATGAGTCCTTGTTGAGTTTTGTGTGGATGAAGCTTTTGAGATTTAGGGAGACCATGATATGAGAGGAATTAAGGAGACACAAAAGCTCAAGCTTGGGGATGCCCAAGGCATCCCAAGATAATATTTCAAGAAGTCTCAAGCATCTAAGCTTGGGGATGCCCCGGTTGGCATCCCACCTTTCTTCTTCAAGAACTATCGATTAGTTTCGGTTGATCCTAAGTTTTTTGCTTCTTCACATGATGTTTGCCATTCTTAGAATGTCATTTTATTTTGCTTTGCTTACTGTTTTAATAGAATACCAAGATCTGAAATTATTAAATGTTAGAGAGTCTTCACATAGTTGCATAATTATTCGACTACTCATTGATCCTCACTTATATCTTTCGAAGTAGTTTGTCATTTGCTCTAGTGCTTCACTTACATCTTTTAGAGCATGGTGGTAGTTTTATTTTGAAGAAATAGATGAACTCTCATGCTTCACTTAGATTATTTTGAGAGTCTTAAATAGCATGGTAATTTGCTTAAAATCCTAATATGCTAGGTATTCAAGAATAATAAAATTCTCTTATGAGTGTGTTGAATACTAAGAGAAGTTTGATACTTGATGATTGTTTTGAGATATGGAGATGGTGATATTAGAGTCATGCTAGTTGAGTGGTTATGAATTTGAGAAATACTTGTGTTGAAGTTTGTGATTCCCATAGCATGCACGTATGGTGAACCGTTATGTGATGAAGTGGGAGCATGATTTATTTATTGATTGTCTTCCTTATGAGTGGCGGTCGGGGACGAGTGATGGTCTTTTCCTACCAATCTATCCCCCTAGGAGCATGCGTGTATTACTTTGTTTCGATAACTAATAGATTTTTGCAATAAGTATGTGAGTTCTTTATGACTAATGTTGATTCCATGGATTATACGCACTCTCACCCTTCCACCATTGCTAGCCTCTCTAGTACCGCGCAACTTTCGCCGGTACCATAAACCCACCATTTACCTTCCTCAAAACAGCCACCATACCTACATATCATGGCATTTCCATAGCTATTCCGAGATATATTGCCATGCAACTTTCCACCGTTCCATTTATTATGACATGCTTCATCATTGCCATATTGCTTTGCATGATCATGTAGTTGACATCGTATTTGTGGCAAGGCCACCGTTCATAATTCTTTCATGCATGTCACTCATGCATCATTGCACATCCCGGTACACCGCCGGAGGCATTCATATAGAGTCATATCTTGTTCTAAGTATCGAGTTGTAATTCTTGAGTTGTAAGTAAATAAAAGTGTGATGATCATCATTATTAGAGCATTGTCCCAGTGAGGAAAGGATGATGGAGACTATGATTCCTCCACAAGTCGGGATGAGACTCCGGACGAAAATAAATAAATAAATAAAAGAGGCCAAAGAAACCCAAATAAAAAAAGAGAAAAGAGGCCATAAAAAAAGAGAAGGCCCCAAAAAAATATAAAAATAAAAAAATGAGAGAAAAAGAGAGAAGGGACAATGCTACTATCCTTTTACCACACTTGTGCTTCAAAGTAGCACCATGATCTTCATGACAGTGTAACATCCCAAATTTTCAATTTGGAGTGTTATACACTAGATCATCATGCATATCATATTTTCATGCATTTTGCCGATCCTAGAAATTTCACGCAACTCAAGGACCCTCGGAGAGAGTTGGAGATTTCGTTATTTTCATATTTGAGTCCTCTCAAATTTTGAAAAAAAGAGGATCATTGGTTTTGTCGGAGTTTCATTTGCCTTTTATTTGGATAGGGAAAAATGCGCATTTTAAAAGTTTGCATTTTAGGCCCGGAGAAAAGTTCATTTTGTTCGACTCATTTTTAGGAGTCGGGGAAAATTTACTTTTTTTAGATTTGGAGTTCGTTTAGATCTCTTTTTGTTTTTTTTCCGAGCGCGGAACCGATTTAATTTTTTTTCCAGCGACTTGGGCCAAAGGCCCAAGCTACCGAGCCGGCCAGGCCAGAGGCCAGCGCTAGCCGCGCACGCGCCCAGGCGCCCAGGCACAAGGCGCCAGGGAGGCCGCCGCCGTCCTTTGTGGATTCCTAGTTGGATTTGTCCTACTTTCGTTTTTTTCTAGATCTCTTTCCCTCTTTTCTTTCCTAGTCCTAGTCTAATTCCTTGTCCTCTACTCCAAGTAAACCCCTCCCCTCCCCAATATAAATACTCCCACACCCCCCACTAAATCATCAAACCAAAGCCCCAAGCACCACCGCGCCCCTCACCCGCGCCGCGCCGTTGCCGCACCTTGCCCACGCCGCGCCGCCGCCGCACCACCGCCTCCGCCGCACCTTGCCACCGCCGCCCCACGCCCACGCCGCCGGAGCCCTCGCCGGAGACCTCGCCGGAGGTAGCCCCGTGCCACATCTCTTCTTTTCATCGGATCATTTTCTTCTAATCGTTCCGATTCTTCTTTTCCGATTCGTT
Organism: Triticum monococcum; assembly: GCA_034509565.1. Taxonomy (NCBI): domain Eukaryota; kingdom Viridiplantae; phylum Streptophyta; class Magnoliopsida; order Poales; family Poaceae; genus Triticum; species Triticum monococcum. The sequence goes on from CM067847.1 coordinate 134,262,170, forward strand.
TTCTCTCCGGTTTTTCGCGAAACCGTTCCGGTTTTCTAGATCGGTTTTACGATCGGTTTTCTTTTCTCGAAACCCTAGATCGGATCCGTCTTCTTTTCCGATCTAGTTGCCTAGCGACCGTTCGCCGGACCATTCGTCCTAACGAACGTGATCACCGGATTCTTCTAGGTTAACGAACGTCCGTTCGTTCAACCGTTCTTCTTTTTCCTTTCGTCGGATTTATTCCGCGATCGCGATCTCAGATCCGATCTTCTTTCTAGTCTATCTTCTCGCTCGTTTATCGGAATCAGGTGATTCAAGCGCCTGGAGTTTCATTTCGAAACCTCCGTTCCGACTAATCAACTTTAACTAAGTTTTTGCTACGGTAAAATTTGACCTAGTTTCAACTTGCTAGAACCGAGTTGTTTTCCGCCGTTTGTTTTCGGTTTCTTTGTTCGGTTCTTTCTTCCTTTGCAACCGGAGTTCTTAAGTTGAACTTTCTGGTTCGATCTCTTGTTCGAGTTTTACCTGTGCATTAGATGAGTACTTATTGTATGCTTGTTGTTTGTCTGCGATAGATTACCCGGATTGCACCGCCTGTTACTTCGAATCTCTAGGACTCGCGGATCATCAGCAAGGCAAGTAACACTTTGATCATACCTTTTCTACAACCCAGTTTTATTGCATTAGATCCATCCTCACACATTGCATGATTAGGATCTAATTAAATTGTGGGATGGGAAGTAGATGAGGTAGTACCTATTACCTGTTTATTATGAAACCTTTGGGAGTTACTTCTACATTTTCTTATTATGCCATGCTATGCTAGTAGATGAGGATTGGGTGAGTGATATCCATGACAGATGTGAGATTGATAATTTTAATGGTTTATCTAAGCTGGTAACTTAAACACACATCTGGGTGGATTGAGGCACCTGATGTCTATCAGGACTTGCCTGTTTTTTTATGGACCGCCACCCAGGCTCAAAGGGATCATAAGATCTTTCATGCTAAATACTTACGTGTGCAGCCACAAGCCATTATGGGCTCTGGCATAGTTGACTAAGTCGTGCGAACTCTTACAGGGTAGACTAGCAGATGTAGGGGAAAGTAGGTGTACCGGTCTATCCATCGTAAGGTGCTAGCGCTTCTGAAAGACTGTGTCTCGGTCATCCGTTTCTCAAACACGGGTAGTGCGAGAAATCCAACGGAGGCGATCGAGTCTTGTGGGGAAAAGTGCGCAAACCTCTGCAGAGTGTAATAAACTAATCATGATTAGCCGTGTCCCCGGTTATGGACAATCTTGAGTATCTAGTACTTGAATATCATGTGAATCTCATCATGTTACTTCTAATTAATATTGTTGGGTTTTAATTGTTCACTTTTAATTGGGATTGAGGATGCTGTCAACCATTCTCAATGTTTAACAACCACCATGATAGTTAAATAAATTTATTCCTTTGCAGTAGGGAAAAATTGGCTTTACGCAAAACAGTAACCATAGAGCTTTCCACCAGCCAAATATGCATATAGTATAGCTGTTTCATTCCATTACTCTCTATGTGTTCCGTTGCCAGCATATTCCATGTGCTGACCCGTTTCGGGCTGCAACGTTAATGTTGCAGACTTTTCAGACGACGATTAAGGTGTTTTTTAGGTCGTGGTTCTATACTCAGTGATGCCATTGGAGTTGATGGACCCATTTATCTTCCAAGTCTTCCGCTGTTATCGGCACTAGATGGCCTTAAGCCATATTTATGTAATAAGTTCTTTTTGAGACATTGTTGTAATAAGTGTGTGATTGCCACTCTGCTATAAATCCTTCGAAGTATTGTGTGGTGTTAGCATTACTGATCCAGGGATGACACCGGAGCACAGAGATCAGACTGTTTGAGGTCTGGTCGCTACAGAGAATGGTATCAGAGCACACGTTGACTGTAGGACACGACCACTAAGTTAAAACCATAGATCACTATTCCCTCCTCATTTTCTAACTCCTCATCTTTTCTACTCTTTAGGATGAAGGACGCGAAGATTAAGTACGCTCAACCAGATGAAGGCACACCTTTTGGATTTCACTTGAAGGAAGTCACCAAGTACCTAAACATTGGACTACCAAGCTTCACCGGGACTTTCAACGCCACTTTGCCTGAAGAGGAGCGTTGGAAGATTCAAGCTCACGTTCCGGGAAGGACATTCGCGCCAATCACGAAGCCCATAGATAGTGTTTTCAATGCACCAACTTGGAATCTAGGAAGGAGCATGGCAGCCCATATTACCATAGGACGCATTGGAGAAGTTTATCAAGAAGACCTTAAGGACACTATCTACCAGATTTGCGGACGCCGAGATGAACAATGGGAGTTAATCATCACCAAGAAGGATAAATCCATTGCAGCATTCATCCAGGAGTTAAACCAGCACATTCGACGCCACGAGAACCAGATGTGCAATGATATGATGGAGTTGAAGAATGCAAAAGCAAGGATCATCGAGCTAGAAGGAGAACTGAAGGCTACACGCAAGGACTACATGGACGAGATCGTAGCTCTAGCAAGACACAACGTCGATCTTAAGCAAGAGATTGAAGAACTCAAGAAGAAGTTAGCATCCAAGGAGGAAGACGAGTACGTCGCATGCCCAGATAACTACATCATCATCGACGACACCGATTCGGATCCAAGTGAACCCGACTTTGACGACGAAGCTGGAGCGGACATCATGGAGTCTTCTGTCGGTTCGAATTTCTAGATGACCACCAAATATTAGTAGTATTTCCCCCATGTAAACATTATAGTTCGAGCACTTTTGCGATAGCTAGATCGATTGTAAGCCCTTGTTTGATTGAATGATGTGATTTTGTGTGAATTTGCTCATGTGCATTGGGGTAGTGTTTTCTCTTTAGACCTCATTCTATTCTTATATCTCTTCTTTTCTAAAAACCCTCAGATGCCTCCGAGACGTGACAATGGATTTCCACCAGAGCTCACTCAGTTGATCCAGCAGCAGAATCAATTGATGCAGATGTTAGTTCAGAACCAGCAGAACAACAACAACCCACCACCACCACCCCCTGTTGACCACTTAGCCCGTTTCCTTAGGCTAAATCCGCTGGTGTTTTCTAGTAGCATCGAGCCGATAGTAGCAGACGATTGGCTCCGCAAGATAGGAAGAGAGTTGACCACTGCAGGATGCACGGATGGTGAGAAAGTGAAGTTTGCCACACATCAGTTGGAAGGACCCGCGGCAGCATGGTGGGAGAATTTCACAGCCACTTTCCCAGTTGACACTGTCACATGGGATCAGTTCCAGCAAGCTTTCCGCACTGCACATGTTTCAGCAGGAGCTATGGCCATGAAGAAGTGTGAGTTTCGCAACTTACGCCAAGGAGGAAGGACAGTTGGCCAGTATGTTGACGACTTCAGCAAGTTAGCACGTTATGCCCCAGATGACGTTGCTACGGATGCAGCTAAGCAAGAGAAGTTTCTGGAAGGATTGAATGATGAGTTGAGTATGCAGTTGATGGTAGCAAGTTTCAGAAACTACCAGGAGTTGGTAGATCGTGCCATCATGATTGAAGGGAAGCAGCAGCAGATTGAGAACCGCAAGAGGAAGTATGGACAGGGGAAGTATAACTCTGGAGCCCAGCAGAAGCCCAGTTTTACCCCTAAATCGGGATTTCAGTTTCAGCATACCCATGGAGGAGGTAGTTCACACAACCACAATGGCCACAAGAATGGTAATGGGAATGGAGGAAGCAACGGCCAGAACCGGACCACCCCATCAACCCCATCCAAGAGAGACCTGAGCCAAGTCACCTGTTTCAAGTGTTCCAAGACCGGACATTATGCCAATGAATGTCCTGAAGGCCAGAATGGAAATGGCAATGGAAGCTCAGGGAAGAAGCCGAACCCTTTCAATAGGGGACAGGTGAACCACGTTAGTGTGGAGGAGGTTGAAGATCAGCCGGATGCAGTGATCGGTAAGTTTTTGGTTAAGTCATTTACCGCACTCGTTCTTTTCGATACTGGTGCATCGCATTCATACATATCAAGGGGATTTGTGGAAAAATATAGCCTGCCCACTAGGATTCTTAAAACACCTATGCTAGTAAGTTCGCCAGGAGCAGAGTACATGGCCAGTCAAGGATGTTTTCAAGTGCCATTAAGCATAGGAAGGCATGTTTTCCCAACGGATTTGATTATTCTAGAATCTCAAGGTTTGGATGTAATCCTTGGTATGGATTGGTTGTCGATGTATGGAGGAAACATCGATTGTGCTAGTAAGTCAATTTTTCTTACAACGCCAGAAGGAAGAAGGATCAAGTATGTATCCCGACATGTGCCAAATAGGACACAAGTAAATTGCCTGACAGGAGTCGTGCAGGAAGAAGTACCAGTGGTAAAGGATTTTCCTGATGTATTTTCGGAAGAGTTGCCAGGCATGCCACCGGATAGAGATATTGAGTTTTTGATTGAGTTGTTGCCAGGTACAGGCCCAATATCAAAGAGACCATACCAGATGCCAACAAAGGATTTAGTGGAAATTAAGAATCAGATTAAGGAGTTATTGGAGAAAGGTTACATACGCCCAAGTTCTTCGCCTTGGGGATCACCCGTACTTCTAGTGGAGAAGAAGGATGGATCATTAAGGATGGTTGTTGATTATCGTGGATTGAATGAAGTAACCATCAAGAACAAATACCCACTGCCAGTGATAAATGATCTGTTTGATCGTTTGCAAGGAGCTAAAGTGTTTTCCAAGATCAATTTGCGACCAGGGTACCACCAGTTGAAGATTCGAGAGCAGGATATTCCTAAGACAGCATTCACCACGAGATATGAATTGTATGAGTATACCGTTATGTCATTTGGATTGACTAACGCGCCTGCCTATTTTATGAACATGATGAACAAAGTGTTTATGGAGTTTTTGGATAAGTTCGTCGTAGTGTTCATTGATGATATTCTGGTTTATTCAAAGAATGAAGAAGAGCACAAGGAACATTTGCGTTTGGTTTTGGAGAAGCTAAGGGAACATCAGTTATATGCCAAATTTAGCAAATGTGAGTTTTGGTTGAAGGAAGTTGGATTCCTCGGACACGTTATATCCGGAGAAGGGATAGCAGTTGACCCCGCAAAGGTTGAGACCGTAACCGAATGGGAAGCACCAACGACAGTTGGAGAGATCCGGAGTTTTCTTGGACTCGCAGGATACTACCAGAGATTCATTGAGAACTTTTCAAAGATTGCGAAGCCTATGACAGAGTTGTTGACGAAGGATACTAAGTTCAAATGGATTGAGGAGTGTGAGGCTAGTTTCCAGGAGTTGAAGAAACGTTTGGTTACCTCACCAGTATTGATTTTGCCAGATCAGACTAAGGATTATGAGGTGTAGTGCGACGCTTCACGTCGAGGACTTGGAGCAGTGCTTATGCAGGAAGGAAGAGTTGTTTCGTATGCTTCACGACAACTGAAACCTCATGAGTTGAATCACGCCACGCATGATTTGGAGTTAGCAGCCGTGGTGCATGCATTGAAGACATGGAGACATTTCCTCATTGGAAATCATTGTGAGGTGTACACGGATCACAAGAGTTTGAAGTACATTTTCACGCAGAAGGAGTTGAATCTCAGACAAAGGAGATGGTTGGGGCTCATCAAGGATTATGATATGAGATTGCATTACCATCCCGGTAAAGCTAATGTAGTAGCTGGCGCATTGAGCCGCAAGAGCCATGTCAATACATTGATGATGGGAGAAATACCCAAGGAGTTAGCAGAAAACCTTCGTGAACTAAGTTTAGAGATAGTTCCGAAAGGCTATGTAGCAGCATTGGAGATTCAGTCAACATTGATGGATAAAATCAGAGAAGCTCAGAAATCTAACAAGGATATTGCTACTATAAAGGAGAAGCTAAGCAAAGGAAAAGCAAAGGGATTTCGTGAGGATGAGCACGACACCCTATGGTTTGAGGACCGTGTTTACGTGCCAAATGACCCGGAGATCAGGAAGTTGATTTTGCAGGAGGCACATGATTCACCATATTCGATTCACCCAGGAAATACCAAGATGTATTTGGATTTGAAGGAGACATTCTGGTGGACCGGAATGAAGAAGGATATTGCGGCATATGTAGCAGTTTGTGGCGTATGTCATAGAGTGAAGGCAGAACATCAGAAGCCAGCCGGATTGTTGCAACCATTGCCGATACCCGAATGGAAGTGGGATAAGATAGGCATGGATTTTATCACAGGACTACCCAGGACAAAAGCAGGATATGACTCGATATGGGTAGTAGTTGATCGTTTGATGAAGGTAGCACATTTCATCCCAGTCAAGACCACCTACACCAGTGCTAAGTTGGCAAAGATATACATGACTAGGATCATTTGTTTGCATGGAGTTCCAAGGAGTATTGTATCAGACAGAGGAACCCAATTTACCTCAAAGTTTTGGAATCAGTTGCATGAAACTTTGGGAACCAGGCTAGAGTTCAGCACCGCTTTTCATCCGCAGACAGATGGACAGACCGAGAGAGTCAACCAGATTTTGGAAGATATGCTGAGAGCTTGTGCACTACATTATGGATCTAGTTGGGACGATAATTTGCCGTATGCAGAGTTTTCTTATAACAACAGTTACCAAACCAGTTTGAAGATGGCACCCTTCGAAGCTTTGTACGGAAGGAGGTGCAGGACACCGTTGTCATGGGACGAAGTTGGAGACCGTCAGTTCTTTGGACCAGATTTGATTAAGGAGTCTGAACGGAAAGTTAAATTGATTCGCGATAGGCTCAAGGTAGCCCAGTCCAGGCAGAAGAGCTACACAGATTCTAAACGCAAGGAGACAGTTTACGAAACCGGAGACAGGGTTTATCTCCGAGTATCCCCACTACGAGGAGTTAAGCGATTTGGAGTTAAGGGAAAGTTAGCACCGCGTTTCGTTGGGCCATATAGGATCTCGCACGTATGGGAGAAGTCGCGTATAAGTTGGAATTACCAGAGGGACTGTCAGGAGTTCATGATGTATTCCATGTTTCTCAGCTGAAGAAATGTCACGCCGAGATGGCGGAGGTACCGTTAAGAGATACAGTGCCGCTTGAAGCGATTCAGTTGAAAGACGACTTAACGTATGAAGAGAAACCAGTCAAGATTCTCGATTATGCCAGCAGAGTTACCCGCAGCAAGGTTATCAAGTTTTACAAAGTTCAGTGGAACCACCGCTCAGAGGATGAAGCCACCTGGGAGAGAGAAGAAGATTTGCTCAAGGACCACCCTCACCTATTTTCTAGCCAACCCGAATCTCGAGGGCGAGATTCATCTTAAGGGGGGTAGGTTTGTAACATCCCAAATTTTCAATTTGAAATGTTATACACTAGATCATCATGCATATCATATTTTCATGCATTTTGCCGATCCTAGAAATTTCACGCAACTCAAGGACCCTCGGAGAGAGTTGGAGATTTCGTTATTTTCATATTTGAGTCCTCTCAAATTTTGAAAAAAAGAGGATCATTGGTTTTGTCGGAGTTTCATTTGCCTTTTATTTGGATAGGGAAAAATGCGCGTTTTAAAAGTTTGCATTTTAGGCCCGGAGAAAAGTTCATTTTGTTCGACTCATTTTTAGGAGTCGGGGAAAATTTACTTTTTTAGATTTGGAGTTCGTTTAGATCTCTTTTTGTTTTTTTCCGAGCGCGGAACCGATTTAAAAAAAAATTCCAGCGACTTGGGCCAAAGGCCCAAGCCACCGAGCCGGCCAGGCCAGAGGCCAGCGCTAGCCGCGCGCGCGCCCAGGCGCCCAGGCGCAAGGCGCCAGGGAGGCCGCCGCCGTCCTTTGTGGATTCCTAGTAGGATTTGTCCGACTTTCGTTTTTTTCTAGATCTCTTTCCCTCTTTTCTTTCCTAGTCCTAGTCTAATTCCTTGTCCTCTACTCCAAGTAAACCCCTCCCCTCCCCAATATAAATACTCCCACACCCCCCCCTCTAAATCATCAAACCAAAGCCCCAAGCACCACCGCACCCCTCACCCGCGCCGCGCTGCCACCGCACCTTGCCCACGCCGCGCCGCCGCCGCACCACCGCCGCCGCCGCACCTTGCCACCGCCGCCCCACGCCCACGCCGCCGGAGCCCTCGCCGGAGGTAGCCCCGCGCCACATCTCTTCTTTTCATCGGATCGTTTTCTTCTAATCGTTCTGATTCTTCTTTTCCGATTCGTTTTCTCTCCGGTTTTTCGCGAAACCGTTCCGGTTTTCTTGATCGGTTTTACGATCGGTTTTCTTTTCTCGAAACCCTAGATCGGATCCGTCTTCTTTTCCGATCTAGTTGCCTAGCGACCGTTCGCCGGACCGTTCGTCCTAACGAACGTGATCACCGGATTCTTCTAGGCTAACGAACGTCCGTTCGTTCAACCGTTCTTCTTTTTCCTTTCGTCGGATTTATTCCGCGATCGCGATCTCAGATCCGATCTTCTTTCTAGTCTATCTTCTCGCTTGTTTATCGGAATCAGGTGATTCAAGCGCCTGGAGTTTCGTTTCGAAACCGCCGTTCTGACTAATCAACTTTAACTAAGTTTTTGCTACGGTAAAATTTGACCTAGTTTCAACTTGCTAGAACCGAGTTGTGTTCCGCCGTTTGTTTTCGGTTTCTTTGTTCGGTTCTTTCTTCCTTTGCAACCGGAGTTCTTAAGTTGAACTTTCTGGTTCGATCTCTTGTTCGAGTTTTACCTGTGCATTAGATGAGTACTTATTGTATGCTTGTTGTTTGTCAGCGATAGATTACCCGGATTGCACCGCCTGTTACTTCGAATCTCTAGGACTCGCGGATCATCAGCAAGGCAAGTAACACTTTGATCATACCTTTTCTACAACCCAGTTTTATTGCATTAGATCCATCCTCACACATTGCATGATTAGGATCTAATTAAATTGTGGGATGGGAAGTAGATGAGGTAGTACCTATTACCTGTTTATTATGAAACCTTTGGGAGTTACTTCTACATTTGCTTATTATGCCATGCTATGCTAGTAGACGAGGATTGGGTGAGTGATATCCATGACAGATGTGAGATCGATAATTTTAATGGTTTATCTAAGGTGGCAACTTAAACACACATCTGGGTGGATTGAGGCACCTGATGTCTATCAGGCCTTGCCTGTTTTTTTTATGGACCGCCACCCAGGCTCAAAGGGATCATAAGATCTTTCATGCTAAATACTTACATGTGCAGCCACAAGCCATTATGGGCTCTGGCATAGTTGACTAAGTCGTGCGAACTCTTACAGGGTAGACTAGCAGATGTAGGGGAAAGTAGGTGTACCGGTCTATCCATCGTAAGGTGCTAGCGCTTCTGAAAGACTGTGTCTCGGTCATCCGTTTCTCAAACACGGGTAGTGCGAGAAATCCAACTGAGGCGATCGAGTCTTGTGGGGAAAAGTGCGCAAACCTCTGCAGAGTGTAATAAACTAATCATGATTAGCCGTGTCCCCGGTTATGGACAATCTTGAGTATCTAGTACTTGAATATCATGTGAATCTCATCATGTTACTTCTAATTAATATTGTTGGGTTTTAATTGTTCACTTTTAATTGGGATTGAGGATGCTGTCAACCATTCTCAATGTTTAACAACCACCATGATAGTTAAATAAATTTATTCCTTTGCAGTAGGGAAAATTTGGCTTTACGCAAAATAGTAACCATAGAGCTTTCCACCAGCCAAATATGCATATAGTATAGCTGTTTCATTCCATTACTCTCTATGTGTTACTTTGCCAGCATATTCCATGCTGCAACGTTAATGTTGCAGACTTTTCAGATGACGATTAAGGTGTTTTCTAGGTCGTGGTTCTATACTCAGTGATGCCGTTGGAGTTGATGGACCCATTTATCTTCCAAGTCTTCCGCTGTTATCGACACTAGATGGCCTTAAGCCATATTTATGTAATAAGTTCTCTTTGAGACATCGTTGTAATAAGTGTGTGATTGCCACTGTGCTATAAATCCTTCGAAGTACTGTGTGGTGTCAGCATTACTGATCCAGGGATGACACCGGAGCATAGAGATCAGACTGTTTGAGGTCTGGTCGCTACAGATAGCGAGTCTCCTGTGTTGTCACTTTCATATACTAGTGGGAATCTTTCATTATAGAACTTGGCTTGTATATTCCAATGATGGGCTTCCTCAAAATGCCCTAGGTCTTCGTGAGCAAGCGAGTTGGATGCACACCCACTAGTTTCTTTTGTTGAGCTTTCATATACTTATAGCTCTAGTGCATCTGTTGCATGGCAATCCCTACTCACTCACATTGATATCTATTGATGGGCATCTCCATAGCCCGTTGATACGCCTAGTCGATGTGAGACTATCTTCTCCCTTTTTGTCTTCTCCACAACCACCACTCTATTCCACCTATAGTGCTATATCCATGGCTCACGCTCATGTATTGCGTGAAGATTGAAAAAGTTTGAGAACATCAAAAGTATGAAACATTTGCTTGGCTTGTCATTGGGGTTGTGCATGATTTAAATATTTTGTGTGATGAAGATAGAGCATAGCCAGACTATATGATTTTGTAGGGATAGCTTTCTTTGGCCATGTTATTTTCAGAAGACATAATTGCTTAGTTAGTATGCTTGAAGTATTATCATTTTTATGTCAATATGAACTTTCATCTTGAATCTTATGGATCTGAATATTCATACCACAATTAAGAAGAATCACATTGAAATTATGTCAAGTAGCACTCCGCATCAAAAATTCTGTTTTTATCATTTACCTACTCGAGGACGAGCAGGAATTAAGCTTGCGCATGCTGATACGTCTCCAACGTATCTATAATTTTTGATTGCTCCATGCTATATTATCTACTGTTTTGGGCAATATTGGGCTTTATTACCCACTTTTATATTACTTTTGGGACTAACCTATTAACCGGAGGCCCAGCCCAGATTTGCTGTTTTATGCCTATTTCAGTGTTTCGAAGAAAAGGAATATCAAACGGAGTCGAAACGGAACGAAATCAATTGGAGAAGTTATTTTTGGAACAAAAGCCACCGGATAGACTTGGACTCCACGTCAGGAGATACGGGAGGTGCTCACGAGGGTGGGGGGCGCCCCCCATAGGGCGCGCCCTGCCTCGCGTGGCCCCCGTAGCTCCACCGACGTACTTCCTGCACCCATATATATCGTCGTATCCTAAAACTCCTAGAAAGGAGATTAGATCGGGAGTTCTGCCGCCAGAAGTCTCTGTAGCCACCAAAAACAAATCTAGACCCGTTCCGGCACCCTGCCGGAGGGGGCAATCCCTCTCCGGTGTCCATCTTTATCATCCCGGTGCTCTCCATGACGAGGAGGGAGTAGTTCTCCCTCGGGGCTGAGGGTATGTACTAGTAGCTATGTGTTTGATCTCTCTCTCTCTCTCTCATGTTCTTGATTTGGCACGATCTTGATGTATCGCGAGCTTTGCTATTATATTTGGATCCTATGATGTTTCTTCCCCCCTCTACTCTCTTGTAATGAGTTGAGTTTCCCCTTTGAAGCAATCCTACCGGATTGAGTCTTTAAAGATTTGAGAACACTTGATGTATGTCTTGCCGTGGATATTTGTGGTGACAATGGGATATCACGTGATTCACTTGATGTATGTTTTGGTGATCAACTTGCGGGTTCCGCCCATGAACCTATGCATAGGGGTTGGCACACGTTTTCGTCGTGATTCTCCAGTAGGAACTTTGGGGCACTCTTTGAGGTTCTATGTGTTGGTTGAATAGATGAATCTGAGATTGTGTGATGCATATCGTATAATCATACCCACGAATACTTGAGATGACATTGGAGTATCTAGGTGACATTAGGGTTTTGATTGATTTGTGTCTTAAGGTGTTATTCTAGTACGAACTCTAGGGCTGTTTGTGACACTTATAGGAATAGCCCAACGGATTGATTGGAAAGAATAACTTTGAGGTGGTTTCGTACCCTACCATAATCTCTTCGTTCGTTCTCCGCTATTAGTGACTTTGGAGTGACTCTTTGCTGCATGTTGAGAGATAGTTTTATGATCTAATTATGTTATTATTGTTGAGAGGACTTGCACTAGTGAAAGTATGAACCCTAGGCCTTGTTTACTATCATTGCAATACCATTTAAGCTCACTTTTATCATTAGTTACCTTGCTGCTTTTATATTTTCAGATTACAAATACCTTTGTCTACCATCCATATTGCACTTGTATCACCATCTCTTCGCTGAACTAGTGCACCTATACAATTTACCATTGTATTGGGTGTGTTGGGGACACAAGAGACTCTTTGTTATTTGGTTGCAGGGTTGCTTGAGAGAGACCATCTTCATCCTATGCCTCATACGGATTGATAAACCTTAGGTCATCCACTTGAGGGAAATTTTCTACTGTCCTACAAACCTCTGCACTTGGAGGCCCAAAACGTCTACAAGAAGAAGGTTATGTAGTAGACATCATATGCCATTGAGAATAATTAACCATAATATTATCTAGGAGTTTAGTAGCTTCTCCTAAAGTGATTTCCATAAAAGTGCCTCACGCGGCCGAATCTAAAAGATTTCTAGAAGCAAAATTCAATCCGGCATAAATTTTTTGTATAATCATCCACAAATTTAAACCATGAGTAGGGCAATTACGTGTCATTATTTTCATTCTCTCCCAAGCTTGTGCAACATGTTCATGATCAAGTTGCTTAAAATTCATAATATCATTTCTAAGAGAGATGATCTTAGCGGGAGGAAAATACTTAGAGATAAAAGCATCTTTTTGCACTTGTTCCATGAATCAATACTATTTTTAGGCAAAGACGAAAACCAAGCTTTAGCACGATCTCTAAGCAAAAAAGGAAATAGCTTCGATTTAACAATATCATTATCCACATCTTTCTTCTTTTGCATGTCACACAAATCAACGAAGCTATTTAGATGGGTAGCGGCATCTTCACTAGGAAGGCCAGAGAAAGGATATTTCATGACAAGATTCAGCAAAGTAGTACTAATTTCACAAGATTCAAAATCGGTAAGAGGAGCAATCGGAGTGCTAATAAAATCATTGTTGTTGGTATTGGTGAAGTCACACAATTTAGTATTATCTTGAGCCATCGTGACAAGCAAGGAAACTAACACACAAGCAAACAAAAAGCAAGCGGGCAAAAAGAGGCAAATAGAGAAAGAGAGGGAGGATAGAGAGAGAGAGGGCGAATAAAACGGCAAGGGTGAAGTGGGGGAGAGGAAAACGAAAGGCAAATGGCAAATAATGTAATGCAGGAGATAATGGTATGTGATGGGTACTTGGTATGTTGACTTTTGCGTAGACCTCCCCGGCAACGGCGCCAAAAATCCTTCTTGCTACCTCTTGAGCACTACGTTGGTTTTCCCCGAAGAGGAAGGGATGATGCAGCAAAGTAGCGTAAGTATTTCTCTCAGTTTTTGAGAACCAAGGTATCAATCCAGTAGGAGGCTACGCGCGAGTCCCTCGTACCTGCACAAAACAAATAAATCCTCGCAACCAATGCAAATAGGGGTTGTCAATCCCTATAAGGCCACTTACAAGAGTGAGATCTGATAGATATGATAAGATAATATTTTTGGTATTTTTATGATAAAGATGCAAAGTAAAATAAAGGCAAAATAAATAGCAAAGGAAATAAATAAGTAGTAAGAGATCAATATGATAAAGATAGACCCGGGGGCCATAGTTTTCACTAGTGGCTTCTCTCGAGAGCATGAGTATTCTACGGTGGGTGAACAAATTACTGTTGAGCAATTGACAGAATTGAGCATAGTTATGAGAATATCTAGGTATGATCATGTATATAGGCATCACGTCCGAGACAAGTAGACCGACTCCTGCCTGCATCTACTACTATTACTCCACTCATCGACAGCTATCCAGCATGTATCTAGAGTATTAAGTTAAAAACAGAGTAATGCCTTAAGCAAGATGACATGATGTAGAGGGATAGACTCATGCAATATGAATAAAACCCCATCTTGTTATCCTCGATGGCAACAATACAATACGTGCCTTGCTGTCCCTACTGTCACTTGGAAAGGACACCGCAAGATTGAACCCAAAGCTAAGCACTTCTCCCATTGCAAGAAAGATCAATCTAGTAGGCCAAACCAAAATGATAATTCAAAGAGACTTGCAAAGATAACCAATCATACATAAAAGAATTAAGAGAAGATTCAAATATTATTCATAGATAGACTTGATCATAAACCCACAATTCATCGGTCTCAACAAACACACCGCAAAAAGAAGATTACATCGAATAGTTCTCCACAAGAGAGGGGGAGAGCATTGTATTGAGATCCAAAAAGAGAGAAGAAGCCATCTAGATAATAACTATGGACCCGTAGGTCTGAGGTAAACTACTCACACTTCATCGGAGAGGCTATGGTGTTGATGTAGAAGCCCTCCGTGATCGATGCCCCCTCCGGCGGAGCTCTAGAACATGCCCCAAGATGGGATCTCATGGATACAGAAAGTTGCGGCGGTAGAATTAGGGTTTTGGCTCCATTTTTGATCGTTTGGGGGTACGTAGGTATATATAGGAGGAAGGATTACGTCGGTGGAGCAACAGGGGGCCCACGAGGGTGGAGGGCACGCCTAGGGTTGGCAGGCGCGCCCCCTACCTCGTGGCCTCCTCTTTTCTTTCTTGACGTAGGGTCCAAGTCTCCCGGGTCTTGTTCGTTGAGAAAATCACGTTCCGGAAGGTTTCATTCTGTTTGGACTCCGTTTGATATTCCTTTTCTTCGAAACCCTAAAACAGCCAAAAAACAACAATTCTGGGCGGGGCCTTCGGTTAATAGGTTAGTCCCAAAAATAATATAAAAGTCGATAATAAAGCCCAATAATGTCCAAAACAGTAGATAATATAGCATGGAGCAATAAAAAATTATAGATACGTTGGAGACATATCAACCTGCTCAGCACCGTCCGTCTGGCCACATGCTCGGTGTCTTTGTATCGCCTACTCGTCTGTAATTGGCCGGCCCTTTTCAAGACACCCTGCTTGCTGATGCCCGATCCTCGCAGGTGGCCCATACACCGACTTGACAATCCTCCGGAGGTTGCCGTGGTGCCCCTCGACATGCTACCACTGCCCGTCTACCTGTCCTTCATGCGTGGCCACTACTCGGCAGGCATGAAGGCCAACTGGATCGTCCTCATCCACTAACCCGGTAGTCTGTGGCTTATCATGGATATCTACACCCAACAAGAGATCATCCTTCCATCATTGGATACCGCCGCCATCGAGCCTCGCGGCCCGCCGGACACTCCTACCTACTACACACGAGACACATCGAGCTTTTGGTGCGACCTCCGTTTGCTGAAGGTTATAATATGTGAAGTGCCCACACCATCAGAAGACTGCATGGATTACAAGCTCATTGCCTTGCTCGACATGGGATTAGTCTATCTGGAATCCGGTCGCCATACATGGTTACGGCTTGATACGTCTCCAACGTATCTATAATTTTTGATTGTTCCATGCTATTATATTATCTATCTTGGATGTTTTATACGCATTTATATGTTATTTTATATGATTTTTGGGACTAACCTATTAACCTAGAGCCCAGTGCCAGTTTCTGTTTTTTTCCTTGTTTTTGAGTTTTGTCCCAGATTGGGAGTTTCGCTGCCGCAAGCCTCTGTAGCCACCAAAAACCAATCGGGACCTTGTTCTGGCACCCTGCCGGAGGGGGAAATCATCACCGATGGCCATCTTCATCATCCCGGCGCTCTCCATGACGAGGGGTAGTAGTTCACGGTATGTACCAGTAGCTATGTGTTTGATCTCTTTCTCTCTCGTGTTCTTCATTTGGCACGATCTTGATGTACCGCGAGCTTTGCTATTATAGTTGGATCTTATGATGTTTCTACCCCTCTACCTTCTTGTAATGGATTGAGTTTTCCCTTTGAAGTTATATTATCGGATTGAGTCTTTAAGGATTTGAGAACACTTGATGTATGTCTTGCATGTGCTTATCTGTGGCGACAATAGGATATTCACGTGATCCACTTGATGTATGTTTTGGTGATCAACTTGCGGGTTTAGTGACCTTGTGAAATTATGCATAGGGGTTGACACACATTTTAGTCTTGACTCTCCAGTAGAAACATTGGGGCACTCTTTGAAGTTCTTTGTGTTGGTTTGAATAGATGAATCTGGGATTGTGTGATGCATATCGTATAATCAAACCCGCGGATACTTGTGGTGACATTGGAGTATCTAGGTGACATTAGGATTTTGGTTGATGTGTATCTTAAGGGGTTATTTTAGTATGAACTCTAGGGCTGTTTGTGACACTTATAGGAATAGCCCAATAGATCAATCAGAAAGAATAACTTTGAGGTGGTTTCATACCCTACAATAATCTCTTCATTTGTTCTCCGCTATTAGTGACTTTGGAGTGACTCTTTGATGCACGTTGAGGGGTTGTTATATGATCTAACTATGTTATCATTGTTGAGAGAACTTGCACTAGTGAAAGTATGAACCCTAGGCCTTTTCTCTAAACATTGCAATACCGTTTTCGCTCACTTTTGCCACTTGATACCTTGCTGTTTTTATATTTTCAGATTACAAAAAGCTATATCTACTATCCATATTCCACTTGTATCACCATCTCTTCGCCGAACTAGTGCACCTATACAATTTACCATTGTATTGGGTGTGTTGGGGACACAAGAGACTCTTTGTTATTTGGTTGCAGGGTTGTTTGAGAGAGACCATCTTCATCCTATGCCTCCCATGGATTGATAAACCTTAGGTCATCCACTTGAGGGAAATTTGCTACTTTCCTACAAAACTCTGCGCTTGGAGGCCCAACACGTGTCTACAAGAAGAAGGTTGCCTAGTATACATCATGGCTCATCGTCAATCCTGTTCAGCCTCCATTTCTCTCTGATGCTATAGTGCACGATGGAATCGTTTACGCGGTCGACGCACAGATTGGCTGCCTATACTGGTGGAATCTATCGTCGTGTAATTGTTCTATCTCATCTCATCTTTACCTTATGAATACGACTGCCTGTTGATTGTTAAAAATTTAGAATAGATAGTATGTCTATAACCACATCATTGATATATCTTACTCTCATTTCCTAGATTTTTATGACCACACATGTTATTGATAGAGTTGATATGAGAACAATTGGCATCTAATGATTGTTAGAATAGATATTGTGAGTATAACCTCATGATTGCTATATATTACTCTCATTTACAAGATTTTTATAAGTGTTCTGGTAGAATATGAGTAGGCCTGTCATAGTTGTTTTCCTCTCATTGTTACATGATCTTTGAACCATGACATATTGCTAGAATATGAAAGCCATTGGCTTATTTTTTTAACTTGGGGTATGATTACGACCATGGCATTGCAATTCTCTATTTATGATATGTGTCACTGTTATAATAATCTTAATTCCACATATACTCTGAACATGATTGTATATTTTTGTCCTTTTGGTCTCCAATTTGATTTGTTGCAGCAGACACAAATGCGTTGGCCTTCATGATTCCAGGACCTGTAATCTTACCAGTCAATGGGTGGTGGTTTATCGCTCGTTCAACTAACAGCGGTCATTTGATGCTAATTCGCATGTACCAAATTGACCAAACCATTTCATCAAAACACACGCAGTACAATGCCTAGGGCATTCGTGACTGTGATGGCTATGGCTGCTTCGTGTTCGAGAAAGATCCCAGCTCCATTGGGCTAGGCGTATTCAACTGGAGGCGGGTTTATAGCCTCAGCAACCACTCCATGTTCCTCGGGCTCAATTATCCGATCATCCAACCAATCATCGATCATATCACCAGCGATGATTACTGTGCTATGCAACTTCCATTTGCCAGGGGGAACTGTGTTTACACATTGTACCATGGGTTTCATGAATCACCATATCCAGAGATTCGTCAACACAGCTTGTTGCCAGATAATCTTTGGTGTGTGAAAGGCATCAAACTTCCATGCGATGAATGGCTGTTGCAAACCTGACATGCGGCGATGTGGTTCATGCCAATAGCAAATATGAACAACTTGATTTGTACTGATATCTAGACTGAGCCATGTATCCTGCTGCTGTAGCATGACCCTCTTTTGTTGGATATTATGCACTGTTGTTAATTTGAAGGATAGATACCTTTCTGGGATCAAGTGCATCCTAACTCACACTACAAAAAATACACTTCCTTGTCATAGTAGGTCACATTTTTTGTCATGCACGTACATCCATGACGATTTTATGACAGAATCAAGATACTCATACATGCGCTGTCGTAGAAGTGTTCCATGCCATTACCAAAATTATCATCACGAAAGTGTCCACTTCCATGACGATAAATCGCGCGTGTGCTTTCGTCAAGGGTGACTGACACGTGTCATCCACTGTAACAGGTCGCCGTTAAGCTACCGGGTCTGGTTTTGGATCCGATAACCCGTTAACAGCCCGGACCAATGGGGATTTTCCACGTGTAAAATTCTGATTGGCTAGAGGAAACACGTGTCAGCTCGTCAGTGGGTCAGATAGGCGCCTATGGTATGTCGACACGTGTGACGGCCCACCACTGGCCCATTTAGCTTGCAAAGGCCGGCCCGTTTGACTTGGTCAAAAGTTAGCGGGCTGGCCCATGAAAAGTAGTTAACGGTCTCTTGACAAATAGCCCATTTTACGGCCCGGTAACTCACAGCCCGTTAGGACCTACCCGAAATCTGCCCAACAACGTCATGTGGGCCGTCGAATATAACACCAGCCCATTTCACTTTCGGCCCATGTATGGCCCACGACGTCTTTCGGCCCATATGCGGCCTTTCGTATCTTTAGGCCCTTTAGAGGCCCACGGTGACTCTAGCCCATAATGAACAGTAAATTTCTTTGTACCCATTAACAGCCCATGATTCACATGGGC
This sequence comes from Triticum monococcum, assembly GCA_034509565.1. Lineage (NCBI taxonomy): Eukaryota > Viridiplantae > Streptophyta > Magnoliopsida > Poales > Poaceae > Triticum > Triticum monococcum. The sequence continues at coordinate 134,281,094 of CM067847.1, forward strand.
AATTTCCAGCCCATGTTAGCTTTCGGCCTACTGACGGCCCATACATTCTTGGGCTCCTTTCTGGTGTTGGGGAACGTAGTAATTTCAAAAAATTTCCTACGCACACGCAAGATCATGGTGATGCATAGCAACAAGGGGAGAGTGTGATCTACGTACCCTTATAGATCGACAACGGAAGCGTTTGGTTGATGTAGTCGCACGATAATTTTCCACTTCACTCTGAAATTCTTTGAACTTTTCAAATGTTTCAGACTTATGTTTCATCAAGTAGATATACTCATATCTGCTCAAATCATCTATGAAGATCAGAAAATAATGATACCTGTCGCGAGCCTCAATATTCATCGGACCACATACATCAGTATGTATGATTTCCAACAAATCAGTTGCTCGCTCCATTGTTCCGAAGAACAGAGTCTTAGTCATCTTGCCCATTAGGCATGGTTCGCAAGCATCAACTGATTCATAATCAAGTGATTCCAAAATCCCATCAGCATGGAGTTTCTTCATGCGCTTTACACCAATATGACCTAAACGGCAGTGCCACAAATAAGTTGCACTATCATTATTAACTTTGCATCTTTTGGTTTCAATACTATGATTATGTGTATCACTACGATCGAGATCCAATGAACTATTTTCATTTGGTGTGTAACCATATAAGGTTTTATTCATGTAAACAGAACAACAATTTATTCTCTTACTTAAATGAATAACCGTGTTACAATAAACATGATCAAATCATATTCATGCTCAACGCAAACACCAAATAACACTTATTCAGGTTCAACACTAATCCCGAAAGTATAGGGAGTGTGCGATGATGATCATATCAATCTTGGAACCACTTCCAACACACATCGTCACTTCACCCTTAACTAGTCTTTATTCTGCAACTCCCGTTTCGAGTTACTAATCTTAGCAACTGAACTAGTATCAAATACTGAGAGGTTGCTATAAACACTAGTAAAGTACACATCAATAACATGTATATCAAATATACTTATGTTCACTTTGCCATCCTTCTTATCTGCCAATCACTTGGGGTAGTTCCGCTTCCAGTGACCAGTCCCTTTGCAGTAGAAGCACTTAGTCTCAGGCTTAGGATCAGACTTGGGCTTCTTCACTTGAGCGGCAACTTGCTTGCTGTTCTTTTTGAAGTTCCCCTTCTTCTCTCTGCCCTTTTCTTGAAACTAGTGGTCTTGTCTACCATCAACACTTGATGTTTTTCTCGATTTCTACGTTCATCAATTTCTGCATTACGAAGAGCTTGGGAATCGTTTCCGTTATCCCTTGCATATCATAGTTCATCGCGAAGTTCTACTAACTTGGTGATGGTGACTAGAGAATTCTATCAATCACTATCTTATCTGGAAGATTAACTCCCACTTGATTCAAGCGATTGTAGTAGTCAGACAATCTGGGCACATGCTCACTAGTTGAGCGATTCTCCTCCATCTTTTAGCTATAGAACTTGTTGGAGACTTCATATCTCTCAACTCGGGTATTTGCTTGAAATATTAACTTCAACTCCTGGAACATCTCATATGTTCCATGACGTTCAAAACGTCTTGGAATTCCTGATTCTAAGCCATTAAGCATGGTGCACTAAACTATCAAGTAGTCATCATATTGAGCTAGCCAAACGTTCATAACGTCTGCATCTGCTCCTGCAATAGGTCCGTCACCTAGCGGTGCATCTAGGACATAATTCTTCTGTGTAGTAATGAGGATAAACCTCAGATCACGGATCCAATCCGCATCATTGCTACTAACATCTTTCAACACAATTTTCTCTAGGAACATATCAAAATAAACACAGGGAAGCAACAACGCGAGCTATTGATCTACAACATAATTTGCAAAATACTACCAGGACTAAGTTCATGATAAATTTAAGTTCAATTAATCATATTACTTAAGAACTCCCACTTAGATAGACATCCCTCTAATCCTCTAAGTGATCACGTGATCCAAATCAACTAAACCATGTACGATCATCATGTGAGATGGAGTTGTTTCATTGGTGAACATCACTATGTTGATCATATCTACTATATGATTCACGCTCGACCTTTCGTTCTCCATGATCCGAGGCCATATCTGTATATGCTTGGCTCGTCAAGTATAACCTGAGTATTCCGCGTGTGCAACTGTTTTGCACCCATTGTATTTGAACGTAGAGCCTATCACACCCGATCATCACGTGGTGTCTCAGCACGAAGAACTTTCGCAACGGTGCATACTCAGGGAGAACACTTCTTGATAATTTAGTGAGAGATCATCTTATAATGCTACCGTCAATCAAAGCAAGATAAGATGCATAAAAGATAAACATCACATGGAGTCAATATAAGTGATATGATATGGCCATCATCATCTTGTGCCTGTGATCTCCATCTCCGAAGCACCGTCATGATCACCATCGTCACCGGTGCGACACCTTGATCTCCATCGCAACATCGTTGTCGTCTCGCCAATTTTATGCTTCCACGACTATCGCTACCGCTTAGTGATAAAGTAAAGCATTACATCGCGATTGCATTGCATACAATAAAGCGACAACTATATGGCTCCTGCCAGTTGCCGATAACTCGGTTACAAAACATGATCATCTCATACAATAAAATTTAGCATCATGTCTTGACCATATCACATCACAACATGCCCTGCAAAAACAAGTTAGTCGTCCTCTACTTTGTTTGTTGCAAGTTTTACGTGGCTGCTACGGGCTTAAGCAAGAACCAATCTTACCTACGCATCAAAACCACAACGATAGTTTGTCAAGTTGATGCTGTTTTAACCTTCGCAAGGACCGGGCGTAGCCACACTCGGTAGAACTAAAGTTGGAGAAACAGTCACCCGCAAGCCACCTATGTGCAAAGCACGTCGGGAGAACCGGTCTCGCATAATCGTACGCGTAATGTCGGTCCGGGCCGCTTCATCCAACAATACCGCCGAAGTAAAGTATGACATGCTGGTAGGCAGTATGACTTATATCGCCCACAACTCACTTGTGTTCTACTCGTGCACATAACATCAAACCATAAAACCCAGGCTCTGATGCCACTGTTGGGGAACGTAGTAATTTCCAAAAATTTCCTACGCACACGCAAGATCATGGTGATGCATAGCAACGAGGGGAGAGTGTGATCTACGTACCCTTGTAGATCGACAACGGAAGCGTTTGGTTGATGTAGTCGTACGTCTTCACGGCCCGACCGACCAAGCACCGAAACTATGGCACCTCCGAGTTTTAGCACAGGTTCAGCTCGATGACGATCCCCGGACTCCGATCCAGCAAAGTGTCAGGGAAGAGTTCCGTCAGCACGATGGCGTGGTGACGATCTTGATGTACTACTGTCGCAGGGCTTCGCCTAAGCACCACTATAATATTATCGAGGACTATGGTGGTAGGGGGCGCCGCACACGGCTAAGAATATGATCACGTGGATCAACTTGTGTGTCTATGGGGTGCCCCTGCCCCCGTATATAAAGGAGTGGAGGAGGGGAGGGCCGGCCCTCTCTATGGCGCGCCCTAGGGGAGTCCTCTCCCACCGGGAATAGGATTCCCCCTTTCCTAGTCCAACTAGGAGTCCTTCCACGTAGTAGGAGTAGGAAACAAGGAAGGGGCGCAGCCCCTCCCCCTAGTCCAATTCGGACTAGGCCTTGGGGGGGTGCGCGGCCTGCCCTAGGCAGCCCCTCTCTCTTTCCCGTATGGCCCAATAAGGCCCAATACTTCTCCCGGCGAATTCCCGTAACTCTCCGGTACTCCGAAAAATACCCGAATCACTCGAAACCTTTCCGATGTCCGAATATAGTCGTCCAATATATCGATCTTTACGTCTCGACCATTTCGAGACTCCTCGTCATGTCCCCGATCTCATCCAGGACTCCGAACTCCTTCGGTACATCAAAACTCATAAACTCATAATATAACTATCATCGAAACCTTAAGCGTGCGGACCCTACGGTTCGAGAACAATGTAGACATGACCGAGACATGTCTCCGGTCAATAACCAATAGCGGGACCTGGATGCCCATATTGGCTCCTACATATTCTACGAAGATCTTTATCGGTTAGACCGCATAACAACATACGTTGTTCCCTTTGTCATCGGTATGTTACTTGCCCGAGATTCGATCGTCGGTATCCAATACCTAGTTCAATGTCGTTACCGGCAAGTCTCTTTACTCGTTCCGTAATACATCATACCGCAACTAACTCATTAGTTGCAATGCTTGCAAGGCTTAAGTGATGTGCATTACCGAGAGGGCCCAGAGATACCTCTCCGACAATCGGAGTGACAAATCCTAATCTCGAAATACGCCAACCCAACAAGTACCTTCAGAGACACCTGTAGAGCACCTTTATAATCACCCAGTTACGTTGTGACGTTTGGTAGCACACAAAGTGTTCCTCTGGCAAACGGGAGTTGCATAATCTCATAGTCATAGGAACATGTATAAGTCATGAAGAAAGCAATAGCAACATACTAAACGATCGGGTGCTAAGCTGATGGAATGGGTCGTGTCAATCAGATCATTCACCTAATGATGTGATCCCGTTAATCAAATAACAACTCTTTGTCCATGGTTAGGAAACATAACCATCTTTGATTAACGAGCTAGTCAAGTAGAGGCATACTAGTGACACTCTGTTTGTCTATGTATTCACACATGTAGTATGTTTCCGGTTAATACAATTCTAGCATGAATAATAAACATTTATCATGAAATAAGGAAATAAATAATAACTTTATTATTGCCTCTAGGGCATATTTCCTTTAGTCTCCCACTTGCACTAGAGTCAGTAATCTAGTTCACATCGCTATGTGATTAACACCAATAGTTCACATCTTTATGTGATTGGTTCACATCTCCATGTGACCAACACCCAAAGGGTTTACTAGATTCAATAATCTAGTTCACATCGCTATGTGATTAACACCCAAAGAGTGATCATGTTTTGCTTGTGAGAGAAATTTAGTCAACGGGCCTGCCAAATTCAGATCTGTATGTATTTTGCAAAATTCTATGTCTACAATGCTCTGCACGGAGCTACTCTAGCTAATTGCTCCCACTTTCAATATGTATCCAGATTGAGACTTAGAATCATCTGGATCAGTGTCAAAAACTTGCATCGACGTAACCCTTTACGACGAACCTTTTGTCACCTCCGTAATCGAGAAACATATCCTTATTCCAGTAAGGATAATTTTGACCGCTGTCCATTGATCTACTCCTAGATCACTATTGTACTCCCTCTCTTAACACAGTGTATGGTATACAATAGATCTGGTACACAGCATGGCATACTTTATAGAACCTATGACTGAGGCATAGGAAAGGACTTTCATTCTCTTTCTATCTTCTGCCGTGGTCGGGCTTTGAGTCTTACTCAATTTCACACCTTGTTACATAGGCAAGAACTCTTTCTTTGACTGTTCCATTTTGAACTACTTCAAAATCTTGTCAAGGTATGTACTCATTGAAAAAACTTATCAAGCGTTTTGATCTATCTCTATAGATCTTGATGCTCAATATGTAAGCAGCTTCACCGAGGTCCTTCTTCAAAAAACTCCTTTCAAATACTCCTTTATGCTTTGTAGAATAATTCTACATTATTTCCTATCAACAATATGTCATTCACATATACTTATCAGAAATGTTGTAGTGCTCCCACTCACTTTCTTGTAAATACAGGCTTCACCGCAAGTCTGTATAAAACTATATGCTTTGATCACACTATCAAAGCGTTTATTCCAACTCCGAGAGGCTTGCACCAGTCCATAGATGGATCGCTGGAGCTTGCACACTTTGTTAGCTCCCTTTGGATCGACAAAACCTTCTGGTTGCATCATATACAACTCTTCTTCCAGGAACCCATTCAGGAATGCAATTTTGACATCCATCTGCCAAATTTCATAATCATAAAATGCGGCAATTGCTAACATGATTCGGACAGACTTAAGCATAGATACGAGTGAGAAAATCTCATCGTAGTCAACACCTTGAACTTGTCGAAAACCTTTTGCGACAATTCTAGCTTTGTAGACAGTAACACTACTATCATCGTCCGTCTTTCTCATGAAGATCCATTTATATTCTATGGCTTGCCGATCATCGGGCAAATCCATCAAAGTCCATACTTTGTTCGCATACATGGATCATATATCAGATTTCATGGCCTCAAACCATTTCGCGGAATCTGGGCTCATCATCGCTTCCTCATAGTTCGCAAGTTCGTCATGGTCTAGTAACATGACTTCCAGAATAGGATTACCGTACCACTCTGGTGCGGATCTTACTCTGGTTTACCTATGATATTCGGTAGTAACTTGATCTGAAGTTACATGATCATCATCATTAGCTTCCTCACTAATTGGTGTAGTAGTCACAGGAATAGATATCTGTGATGAACTATTTTCCAATAAGGGAGAAGGTACAATTACCTTATCAAGTTTTCTACTTTCCTCCCACTCACTTCTTTCGAGAGAAACTCCTTCTCTAGAAAGGATCCATTCTTAGCAACGAATATCTTGCCTTCGGATCTGTGATAGAAGGTGTACTCAACTGTCTCCTTTGGGTATCCTATGAAGACATATTTCTCCAATTTGAGTTTGAGCTTATCGAGATGAAACTTTTTCACATAAGCATCGCAACTCCAAACTTTAAGAAACGACAACTTAGGTTTCTTGCCAAACCATAGTTCACACGGTGTCGTCTCAACGGATTTAGATGGTGCCCTATTTAACGTGAATGCAGCTGTCTCTAATGCATAACCCCAAAACGATAGTGGTAGATCGGTAAGATACATCATAGATTGCACTATATCCAATAAAGTATGGTTATGACGTTCGGACACACCATTATGCTATGGTGTTCCATGTGGCATGAGTTTGTGAAACTATTCCACATTGTTTTAATTGAAGACCAAACTTGTAACTCAAATATTTGTCTCCGCGATCAGATCGTAGAAACCTTATTTTCTTGTCACGATGATTTTCCACTTCACTCTGAAATTCTTTGAACTTTTCAAATGTTTCAGACGTATGTTTCATCAAGTAGATATACTCATATCTGCTCAAATCATCTGTGAAGATCAGAAAATAATGATACCTGTCGCGAGCCTCAATATTCATCGGACCACATACATCAGTATCTATGATTTCCAACAAATCTGTTGCTCGCTCCATTGTTTCGAAGAACAGAGTCTTAGTCATCTTGCCCATGAGGCATGGTTCGCAAGCATCAACTGATTCATAATCAAGTGATTCCAAAATCCCATCAGCATGGAGTTTCTTCATGCGCTTTACACCAATATGACCTAAATGGCAGTGCCACAAATAAGTTGCACTATCATTATTAACTTTGCATCTTTTGGTTTCAATATTATGATTATGTGTATCACTACGATCGAGATCCAATGAACTATTTTCATTGGGTGTGTAACCATATAAGGTTTTATTCATGTAAACAGAACAACAATTTATTCTCTTACTTAAACGAATAACCGTATTACAATAAACATGATCAAATCATATTCATGCTCAACGCAAACACCAAATAACACTTATTCAGGTTCAACACTAATCCCGAAAGTATAGGGAGTGTGCGATGATGATCATATCAATCTTGGAACCACTTCCAACACACATCGTCACTTCACCCTTAACTAGTCTTTATTCTGCAACTCCCGTTTCGAGTTACTAATCTTAGCAACTGAACTAGTATCAAATACTGAGGGGTTGCTATAAACACTAGTAAAGTACACATCAAAAACATGTATATCAAATATACTTATGTTCACTTTGCCATCCTTCTTATCTGCCAATCACTTGGGGTAGTTCCGCTTCGAGTGACCAGTCCCTTTGCAGTAGAAGCACTTAGTCTCAGACTTAGGATCAGACTTGGGCTTCTTCACTTGAGCAGCAACTTGCTTGCTGTTCTTTTTGAAGTTCCCCTTCTTCTCTCTGCCCTTTTCTTCAAACTAGTGGTCTTGTCTACCATCAACACTTGATGTTTTTCTCGATTTCTACCTTCATCAATTTCCGCATTACGAAGAGCTTGGGAATCGTTTCCGTTATCCCTTGCATATCATAGTTCATCACGAAGTTCTACTAACTTGGTGATGGTGACTAGAGAATTCTATCAATCACTATCTTATCTGGAAGATTAACTCCCACTTGATTCAAGCGATTGTAGTAGTCAGACAATCTGGGCACATGCTCACTAGTTGAGCGATTCTCCTCCATCTTTTAGCTATAGAACTTGTTGGAGACTTCATATCTCTCAACTCGGGTATTTGCTTGAAATATTAACTTCAACTCCTGGAACATCTCATATGTTCCATGACGTTCAAAACGTCTTGGAATTCCTGATTCTAAGCCATTAAGCATGGTGCACTAAACTATCAAGTAGTCATCATATTGAGCTAGCCAAACGTTCATAACGTCTGCATCTGCTCCTGCAATAGGTCCGTCACCTAGCGGTGCATCTAGGACATAATTCTTCTGTGCAACAATGAGGATAAACCTCAGATCACGGATCCAATCCGCATCATTGCTACTAACATCTTTCAACACAATTTTCTCTAGGAACATATCAAAATAAACACAGGGAAGCAACAACGCGAGCTATTGATCTACAACATAATTTGCAAAATACTACCAGGACTAAGTTCATGATAAATTGAAGTTCAATTAATCATATTACTTAAGAAATCCCACTTAGATAGACATCCCTCTAATCCTCTAAGTGATCACGTGATCCAAATCAACTAAACCATGTCCGATCATCACGTGAGATGGAGTAGTTTCATTGGTGAACATCACTATGTTGATCATATCTACTATATGATTCACGCTCGACCTTTTGGTCTCCGCGTTCCGAGGCCATATCTGTATATGCTTGGCTCGTCAAGTATAACCTGAGTATTCCGCGTGTGCAACTGTTTTGCACCCGTTGTATTTGAACGTAGAACCTATCACACCCGATCATCACGTGGTGTCTCAGCACGAAGAACTTTCGCAATGGTGCATACTCAGGGAGAACACTTCTTGATAATTTAGTGAGAGATCATCTTATAATGCTACCATCAATCAAAGCGAGATAAGATGCATAAAAGATAAACATCACATGCAATCAATATAAGTGATATGATATGGCCATCATCATCTTGTGCCTGTGATCTCCATCTCCGAAGCACCGTCATGATCACCATCGTCACCGGCGCGACACTTTGATCTCCATCGCAGCATCGTTGTCGTCTCGCCAATTTTATGCTTCCATGACTATCGCTACCGCTTAGTGATAAAGTAAAGCATTACATCGCGATTGCATTGCATACAATAAAGCGACAACTATATGGCTCCTGCCAGTCGCCGATAACTCGGTTACAAAACATGATCATCTCATACAATAAAATTTAGCATCATGTCTTGACCATATCACATCACAACATGCCCTGCAAAAACAAGTTAGACTTCCTCTACTTTGTTTGTTGCAAGTTTTACGTGGCTGCTACGGGCTTAAGCAAGAACCAATCTTACCTACGCATCAAAACCACAACGATAGTTTGTCAAGTTGATGCCGTTTTAACCTTCGCAAGGACCGGGCGTAGCCACACTTGGTTGAACTAAAGTTGGAGAAACAGTCACCCGCAAGCCACCTATGTGCAAAGCACGTCGGGAGAACCGGTATCGCGTAAGCGTACGCGTAATGTCGGTCCGGGCCGCTTCATCCAACAATACCGCCGAACCAAAGTATGACATGCTGGTAGGCAGTATGACTTATATCGGCCACAACTCACTTGTGTTCTACTCGTGCACATAACATCAAACCATAAAACCTAGGCTCTGATGCCACTGTTGGGGAACGTAGTAATTTCAAAAAATTTCCTACGCACACGCAAGATCATGGTGATGCATAGCAACGAGGGGAGAGTGTGATCTACGTACCCTTGTAGATCGACAACGGAAGCGTTTGGTTGATGTAGTCGTCCGTCTTCACGGCCCGACCGATCAAGCACCGAAACTACGACACCTCCGAGTTTTAGCACACGTTCAGCTCGATGACGATCCCCTGACTCCGATCCAGCAAAGTGTCGGGGAAGAGTTCCGTCAGCACGACGGCGTGGTGACGATCTTGATGTACTACTGTCGCAGGGCTTCGCCTAAGCACCGCTATAATATTATCGAGGACTATGGTGGCAGGGGGCGCCGCACACGGCTAAGAATATGATCACGTGGATCAACTTGTGTGTCTATGGGGTGCCCCCTGCCCCCGTATATAAAGGAGTGGAGGAGGGGAGGGCCGGCCCTCTCTATGGCGCGCCCTAGGGGAGTCCTACTCCCACCGGGAGTAGGATTCCCCCTTTCCTAGTCCAACTAGGAGTCCTTCCATGTAGTAGGAGTAGGAAACAAGGAAGGGGCGCAGCCCCTCCCCCTAGTCCAATTCGGACTAGGCCTTGGGGGGCGCGCGGCCTGCCCTAGGCAGCCCCTCTCTCTTTCCCGTATGGCCCAATAAGGCCCAATACTTCTCCCGGCGAATTCCCGTAACTCTCCGGTACTCCGAAAAATACCCGAATCACTCGGAACCTTTCCGATGTCCGAATATAGTCGTCCAATATATCGATCTTTACGGCTCGACCATTTCGAGACTCCTCGGCATGTCCCCGATCTCATCCGGGACTCCGAGCTCCTGCGGTACATCAAAACTCATAAACTCATAATATAACTGTCATCGAAACCTTAAGCGTGCGGACCCTACGGTTCGAGAACAATGTAGACATGACCGAGACACGTCTCCGGTCAATAACCAATAGCGGGACCTGCATGCCCATATTGGCTCCTACATATTGTACGAAGATCTTTATCGGTCAAACCGCATAACACATACGTTGTTCCCTTTGTCATCGGTATGTTACTTGCCCGAGATTCGATCGTCGGTATCCAATACCTAGTTCAATCTCGTTACCGGCAAGTGTCTTTACTCGTTCCGTAATACATCATCCCCAACTAACTCATTAGTTGCAATGCTTGCAAGGCTTAAGTGATGTGCATTACCGAGAGGGCCCAGAGATACCTCTCCGACAATCGGAGTGACAAATCCTAATCTCGAAATACGCCAACCCAACATGTACCTTCGGAGACACCTGTAGAGCACCTTTATAATCACCCAGTTACGTTGTGACGTTTGATAGCACACAAAGTGTTCCTCCGGCAAACGGGAGTTGCATAATCTCATAGTCAGAGGAACATGTATAAGTCATGAAGAAAGCAATAGCAACATACTAAACGATCGGGTGCTAAGCTAATGGAATGGGTCATGTCAATCAGATCATTCACCTAATGATGTGATCCCGTTAATCAAATAACAACTCTTTGTCCTTGGTTAGGAAACATAACCATCTTTGATTAACGAGCTAGTCAAGTAGAGGCATACTAGTGACACTCTGTTTGTCTATGTATTCACACATGTATTATGTTTCCGGTTAATACAATTCTAGCATGAATAATAAACATTTATCATGAAATAAGGAAATAAATAATAACTTTATTATTGCCTCTAGGTCATATTTCCTTCATCTGGTCCTCTATTACTTCCGGACCGTTACTGGCCTGTTCCCCTAATGGGCCAAATTTGGCCAGTGGCAAGAGTCGGCCCGTTTGTGGCCTGTTAACCCGTTGCGCCGTTTCCAGCTCATCCTATATTCTGGCCCATTAACGACCCGTTATGCCTGTGACAGAATTAAGCCTTTCCTGTCCCCCGGCCTGTTAATGGCCCGTTACCATGCTGGGCCGATACCAATTACACCCGTTTACGGCCCATGTAGACCCATTTATCCGACGACCCAAGGCCCATTGATTCTACGACCCTATGGGAGGCCCATTTATGGACGGCCTGTAGGAGGCCCATGGATCCTACGACCTGTAGCAACGTCAAGGTTACCACGGTCCGTATATGGCCCATGGTTGTTGCGGCCACTAGCAAACCAGGGAAAAACAAGGCTAGGAAATAAATAAGGCCGAAACTAAGGCTAGGCTATTAAGGCGATTGCACAGATTACATCCACTGGCATCAAAGATCGCCACCAGTGCAAATATAGGGAACACCCTACACTATACAAAAATGGCTTGCTGTTTTCTTCATCCGGTGGCTGCACGTTAAGACCAAATTTTGTATCACAACAAAACAAATTACAACTATAAAACAAAAGGAAGGTTGGCATAAAAGTTAACAGTCTGGCAGATAAATGCACCACCAGAAGTTCAGAAGCTCGGTTCATTTGACCTGACTGTTATGTTTTCATGATGTATTGTCCGATGGAGCACCATAACCTTCCCCTTCATTTCTCCTAGGCTCCTGAACAACATAGCAAATGTCTGATAGTCTGATTTCAAAACCATGCATATCAACGATATCGAACAATGTCTGTCCTTGTTTCACAAAGGGTCTCTGTTAGGGAATGGACTTGTGTCTAAAGCATAGATATAACATTGTTTTGAGCTTGCATATCTTGATCATGAGGCAGTTTGGGCAATATTGCCTTAACAACCAACCTAGTATTATGCAGGAACATGCTTTTGGCACTGTTAGTGGACAGGTACTGACCCACTACAACAAGAGCTGACATTGCGGTTATAGTTGCCTCGCCACCTTTAGAAGGTGGCGGTTCCACCTTTTTTCCATAGCTTGCTGAAAAGTTGAGTTTTTGCATTAGTAGTACCAGAACTGAAGATATCAAGGAGGCAGGAAAACCAAACAAAATAGCTTTGGTCTATATACATAACTTATTCTGGTGAACCCATGTAAAATATCAGTTGTATTTTATTGCAAAATACATAATAAAACCAGGTTCCAAACATATGACCATGTACCATGGCTAATGTATTGTCTATTTCTTCACATTGTATTGACAGCTAAGGATAAAGAGACAAAGTTTATAATACGGTAAGCATAGTATGACATCATTCATATCACAAAAAAACTGAGAACAGACAAACAAGAAATTGTAACGTTGTGTGGGAAAGTCCAGCACGGAACTAGATTACAGATCAAGATCAAAGGAACATCACTCCTCTCTTTTAAACCTTGTAAGGTGCAATGATACGCTAAGACAATTGTGTATAAAATTGAAAAGAGTAATAGACATTGGCTGCAAACCATGAAGTTCAATGCACTAGTCAGAGTAAGTAGAATTTAAAAGGCATAACAATTTAGTTCTTCAGAACAAATTGATGCATGATACAGACAAACTGAACTTTGATGTTAGACAACCACATGATAGGAGGATGTAATATGTACGAAAAATAGGATGACATGAGATAACCAGAACTATGATGTGTAAACTAAGCGGAAGACATTTCACTAAATTAGAAGCAATGAAATGGAAGGTATACACCATATGAAAGATGCTACAAATATCGCTCTGCCAAGTTAACAATGTCTCGTCATAAATGGCATTTAAACAAATGTGAATCAGTACAAGAAATAAATCACATGCAAGATGCAAACAACATCACACTACCAAGTTAAAGGTCTCTCGTCATTAGTGCCATTGCATATTCACAGCATTGCATATTCACAGCTTATGATGTGTAAACTAAGGAGAAGGCATTTCAACAAATTAGAAGCAATGAAAGCTAGACACCATATGAAAGATGCAACGAATATCACTCTACTAAGTTAAAATTGTCTCGTCATAAGTGCCATTTCAACAAATTAGAAGTAGCACAAGCTAGAAAAGAATGCGGGATGTAACCTATATCTCACTCCCAAGTCAAACGTGTCTTATGATAAGTGATTGTGGCAGGTTACACAACAGTAGTACTTTGATGTAAGAACATGGTGTGATAGACAGGTATTGTATGTTCTAGAAACAGGAACACATGTCTTATTCACAAGTATAATGTGTAAAGTAAGCAGATGTAATTCAACAAATTTAGAAGCAATACAAGCTAGACATCATACATAACAGGCAACCACATATAACAGTGCCAAGTTAGAGGGAGCACCTGTGATGGTGCACTAGGGGAGACGTGCTCATCATCAACACAACTACATGATATGTCTCCAACGTATCTATAATTTTTGATTGCTCCATGCTATATTATCTACTGTTTTGGACTATATTGGGCTTTATTTTCCAGTTTTATATTATATTTGGGACTAACCTATTAACCGGAGGCCCAACCCAGAATTGCTGTTTTTTTTGCCTATTTCAGTGTTTCGAAGAAACAGAATATCAAACGGAGTCCAAACGGAATGAAACCTTCGGGAACGTGATTTTCTCACCGAACGTGATCCAGGAGACTTGGACCCTATGCCAAGGCATCAGAGAGGCAGTCATGAGGGTGGGGGGTGCGCCCCACTGCCTCGTGGGCCCCTCGGAGCTCCACCGACGTACTTCTTCCTCCTATATATACATACGTACCCCGAAACGATCAGATACGGAGCCAAAAACCTAATTCCACCACCACAACTTTCTGTATCCATGAGATCCCATCTTGGGGCCTGTTCCGGAGCTCCGCCGGAGAGGGCCGTCATCACGGAGGGCTTCTACATCATCATAGCCTCTCTGATGAAGTGTGAGTAGTTTACCTCAGACCTTCGGGTCCATAGTTAGTAGCTAGATGGCTTCTTCTCTCTTTTTGGATCTCAATAGAAAGTTCTCCCCCTCTCTTGTGGAGATCTATTCGATGTAATCTTCTTTTTGCGGTGTGTTTGTTGAGACCGATGAATTGTGGGTTTATGATCAAGTCTATCTATGAATAATATTTGAATCTTCTCTGAATTCTTTTATGTATGATTGGTTATCTTTGCAAGTCTCTTTGAATTATCCATTTGGTTTGGCCAACTAGATTGGTAGTTCTTGCCATGGGAGAAGTGCTTAGCTTTGGGTTCGATCTTGTGGTGTCCTTTCCTGGTGACAGAAGGGGCAGCAATGCACATATTGTATCGTTGCCATCGAGGATAAGAAGATGGGGTTTATTTCATATTGCATGAATTTATCTCTCTACATCATGTCATCTTGCTTAAGGCATTACTCTGTTTTTAACTTAATACACTAGATGCATGCTGGATAGCGGTCGATGAGTGGAGTAATAGTAGTAGATGCAGAATCGTTTCGGTCTACTTGTCATGACTATGCTCAATTCTGTCAATTGCTCAATTCTATGACATGATCATGCCTAGATATTCTCATAACTATGCTCAATTCTGACAATTGCTCAACAGTAATTTGTTCACCCACCGTAGAATACTTATGCTCTTGAGAGAAGCCACTAGTGAAACCTATAGCCCCCAGGTCTATTCTCATCATATCAATCTCCATCACTTTAATCTTGCTTTGCTTTTTTACTTTGCCTTTACTTTTTACTTTGCATCTTTATACCAAAAATATTATATCTATCAGATCTCACTCTCGTAAGTGAACGTGAAGGGATTGACAACCCCTAATCGCGTTGGTTGTGAGTAGCCATCATTTTGTGTAGGTACGAGGGACTTGAGCATGTCCTCCTACTGGATTGATACCTTGGTTCTCAAAAACTGAGGCAAAAACTTACGCTACTCTGCTGCATCATCCCTTCCTCTTCGGGGAAAACCAACGCAAGCTCAAGAGGTAGCAAGAAGGATTTCTGGCACAGTTGCCGGGGAGTCCACGCAAAAAGTCAACATACCAAGTACCCATCACAATCCCTATCTCTCGCATTACATTATTTCCCATTTGCCTCTCGTTTTCCTCTCCCCACTTCACCCTTGCCATTTTATTCACCCTCTCTCTCTATCCTCCCTCTCTATTTGCCTCTTTTGCCCGCTTGCCTTTTTGTTTGCTCGTGTGTTAGATTGCTTATTTGTCACGATGGCTCAAGATAATACTAAATTGTGTGACTTCACCAATACCAACAACAATGATTTTATTAGCACTGCGATTGCTCCTCATACCGATGCTGAATCTTGTGAAATTAATACTGCTTTGTTGAATCTTGTTATGAAAGATCAATTCGCCGGCCTTCCTAGTGAAGATGTCGCTACTCATCTGAATAGCTTCATTGATTTATGTGATATGCAAAAGAAAAAATATGTCAATAATGATGTCATTAAATTGAAGCTATTTCCTTTTTCGCTTAGAGATCGTGCTAAAGCTTGGTTTTCGTCTTTGCCTAAAAATAGTATTGATTCTTGGAACAAGTGCAAAAATGATTTTATCTCTAAGTATTTCCCTCCCGCTAAGATCATCTCTCTTAGAAACGATATTATGAACTTTAAGCAACTTGATCATGAACATGTTGCACAAGCTTGGGAGAGAATGAAATTAATGATACGTAATTGCCCTACTCATGGTTTGAATTTGTGGATGATTATACAAATTTTTTATGCCGGATTGAATTTTGCTTCTAGAAATCTTTTAGATTCGGCCGCGGGAGGCACTTTTATGGAAATCACTTTAGGAGATGCTACTAAACTCCTAGATAATATTATGGTTAATTATTCTCAATGGCATACTGAAAGATCTTCTAATAAAAAAGTGCATACGATAGAAGAAATCAATGTTTTGAGTGGAAAGATGGATGAACTTATGAAATTATTTGCTACTAAGAGTGTTTCTTCTGATCCTAATGATATGCCTTTGTCTACTTTGATTGAGAATAACAATGAATCTATGGATGTGAATTTTGTTGGTAGGAATAATTTTGGTAACAACGCTTATAGAGGGAATTTTAATCCTAGGCCATATCCTAGTAATCCTTCTAATAATTATTGGAATTCCTACAACAACTCTTATGGAAATTATAATAAGATGCCCTCTGAATTTGAGAATAGTGTTAAAGAGTTTATGAATTCACAAAATAATTTTAATGCTTTGCTTGAAGAGAAATTGCTTAAAGTTGATGATTTGGCTAGGAACATTGATAGAATTTCTCTTGACATTGATTCTTTAAAGCTTAGATCTATTCCTCCTAAGCATGATATCAATGAGCCTCTCAAAGCCATGAGAATTTCCATTGATGAGTGCAAGGAAAGAACCGCTAGGATGCGTGCTTCCAAAGATGCCTTTATTAAAGCGTGTTCTTCCAATTCCTATGAAAATCAATATGAAGATCTAAAAGTTATTGATGTGTCACCTATTAAATCTTTTTTTTGCAATATGAATCTTGATGAAACTGAATATGATCTTCCTTTACCTAGAAGGCGTTCTAAAAATTCAGAGTATTTAGATCTTTATGATGAAATTGATGAAAGTGGGATTGAAAGAAATAAAAATCTAGATGTTGCTAAACCCACTATATTGGATTTCAAGGAATTTAATTATGGAAGTTGTTCTTTAATTGATTGTATTTCCTTGTTGCAATCCGTGCTAAATTCTCCACATGCTTATAGCCTTCACCGAACATATTGTTGATGCCTTGATGCAATCTTATGAAGAAAAACTTGAGTTGAAAGTTTCCATCCCTAGAAAACTATATGATGAGTGGGAACCAACTATTAAAATTAAAATTAAAGATCATGAGTTTTATGCTTTGTGTGATTTGGGTGCTAGTGTCTCTACTATTCCCAAGACTTTGTGTGATTTGCTAGATTTCCGTAATTTTGATGATTGCTCTCTAAACTTGCATCTTGCGGATTCCACTATTAAGAAACCTATGGGAAGGATTAATGATGTTCTTATTGTTGAAAATAGAAATTATGTGCCCGTAGATTTCATTGTTCTTGATATAGATTGCAATCCTTCTTGCCCTATTATTCTTGGTAGACCTTTCCTTAGAACGGTTGGTGCGATTATTGATATGAAGGAAGGGAATATTAGATTTCAATTTCCATTAAAAAAGGGCATTGAACACTTTCCAAGAAAGAAAATAAAATTTCCATATGAAACTATCATGAAAGCCACTTATGGATTGCCTAACAAAGATGGAAATACCTAGATCTATCCTCGCTTTTATGCCTAACTAGGGGCGTTAAACGATAGCGCTTGTTGGGAGGCAACCCAATTTTATTTTTATTACAAGCTTTTTTCTCCTGCTTAGTAATAAATAAATTATCTAGCCTCTGTTTTGGTTGTGTTTTTGGTGTTTAATTAGTGTTTGTGCCAAGTAGAACCGTTGGGAAGACTTGGGGAAAGTCTTGTTGAACTTGCTGTAAAAAACAGAAACTTTAGCGCTCACGAGAACTGCTGTCATTTTTATTTAAAGAGTGATATTTCGTTAATGCTTTTTGAAGATGATTAATAGATAAATTCCTCACGTCCATAAATTTATTTTAGAATTTTTGGGGTTCCATATCTTGCGCTAGCTACAGATTACTACAGACTGTTCTGTTTTTGACAGATTCTGTTTTTCGTGTGTTGTTTGCTTATTTTGATGAATCTATGGTTAGTAAAATAGTTTATAATCCATAGAGAAGTTGGAATACAGTAGTTTTAACACCAATATAAATAAAGAATGAGTTCATTACAGTACCTTTAAGTGGTCTTTTGTTTTCTTTCGCTAACGGAGCTCACGAGTTTTCTACTTTAAGTTTTGTGTTGTGAAGTTTTGAAGTTTTGGGTGAATTCTTTTGATGGATTATGGAACAAGGAGTGGCAAGAGCCTAAGCTTGGGGATGCCCATGGCACCCCCAAGATAATCCAAGTACACCAAAAATTCAAAGCTTGGGGATGCCCCGGAAGGCATCCCCTCTTTCGTCCACTTCCATCGGTAATTTACTTGGAGCTATATTTTTATTCACCAACATGATATGTGTTTTGCTTAGAGCGTCTTGTATTATTTGTGTCTTTGTGTCTTAGTATGCCACAATCATACTTGCTGTACACACCTTTTGAGAGAGCCATACATGAATTAAAATTTTATAGAATACTCTATGTGCTTCACTTATATATTTTGAGCTATGTAGTTTTGCTCTATGTGCTTCACTTATATCTTTTGAGCGTTATAATTTTGCTCTATGTGCTTCACTTAGATATTTTAGAGCACGGTGGTGGATTTGTTTTAAAGAAACTATTGATCTCTCATGCTTCACTTAAATTATTTTGAGAGTCCCTTAATAGCATGGTAATTTTCTTAATAATAATATGCTTGGTATTCAAGATTTGTGAAACTTTCTTTTGAGTGTGTTGAATACTAAGAAAAGATTGAAGCATGATAATTGTTTTGAGATATGGAGGTGATAATATTAAAGTCATGCTAATTGAGTAGTTGTGAATTTAAAGAATACTTGTGTTAAAGTTTGTGATTCCCGTAGCATGCACGTATGGTGAACCGTTGTGTGATGAAGTCGGAGCATGATTTATTTATTGATTGTCTTCCTTATGAGTGGCGGTCGGGGACGAGCGATGGTCTTTTCCTACCAACCTATCCCCCTAGGAGCATGCGCGTAATACTTTGCTTTGATAACTTCTAGATTTTTGCAATAATTATATGAGTTCTTTATGACTAATGTTGAGTCCATGGATTATACACACTCTCACCCTTCCACCTTTGCTAGCCTCTCTAATACCGCACACTTTTCGCCGGTATCATACACCCACCATATACCTTCCTCAAAACAGCCACCATACCTACCTATTATGGCATTTCCATAGCCATTCCGAGATATATTGCCATGCAACTTTCCACCGTTCCGTTCATGACCCATTCATCATTGTCATATTGCATATCCCGGTACACCGCCGGATGCATTCATATAGAGTCATATTTTGTTCTAAGTATCGAGTTGTAATTGTTGAGCTGTAAGAAAAATAAAAGTGTGATGATCATCATTATTAGAGCATTGTCCCAGTGAGGAAATAATGATGGAGACTATGATTCCCCCATAAGTCGGGATGAGACTCTGGACGAAAAATAAAATAAATAAAAAAGAGAGGCCAAAGAAGCCCAAATAAAAAGAGGCCATAAAAAGAGAAAAGGCCCAAATAAAAATAAAAAAATGAGAGAAAAAAAGAGAAGGGACAATGTTACTATCCTTCTACCACACTTGTGCTTCAAAGTAGCACCATGATCTTCAAAGTAGAGAGTCTCTCATGTTATCACTTTCATATACTAGTGGGAATTTTACATTATAGAACTTGGCTTGTATATTCCAATGATGGGCTTCCTCAAATTGCCCTAGGTCTTCATGAGCAAGCAAGTTGGATGCACACCCACTTAGTTTCTTTTTGAGCTTTCATATGCTTATAGCTCTAGTGCATCCGTTGCATGGCAATCCCTACTCACTCACATTGATATCTATTGATGGGCATCTCCATAGCCCGTTGATACGCCTAGTTGATGTGAGACTATCTTCTCCTTTTTGTCTTCTCCACAACCACCATTATATTCCACCTATAGTGCTATATCCATGGCTCACGCCCATGTATTGCGTGAAGATTGAAAAAGTTTTGAAAAAGTTAGAGTATGAAACAATTGCTTGGATTGTCATCGGGGTTGTGCATGATTTAAATACTTTGTGTGGTGAAGATAGAGCATAGCCAGACTATATGATTTTGTAGGGATAACTTTCTTTGGCCATGTTATTTTGAGAAGACATAATTGCTTTGTTAGTATGCTTGAAGTATTATTATTTTTATGTCAATATAAACTTTTGTCTTGAATCTTTCGAACCTGAATATTCATATCAAAATTAAGAAGATTTGCATTGAAATTATGCCAAGTAGCACATGTGTGAGGAGGAGGTTAGCCTTGATGGCCAGGTGGTACCTCAGAAGGACACCTTTTGGTATTTGGGGTCAATGTTGCAGGATGATGGGGGTATTGATGAAGATGTGAACCATCGAATCAAAGCCAGATGGATGAAGTGGCGCCAAGCTTCTGGCATTCTCTGTGACAAGAGAGTGCCACAAAAGCTAAAAGGCAAGTTCTACAGGACAGCGGTTCGACCCGCAATGTTGTATGGCGCTGAGTGTTGGCCGACTAAAAGGCGACATGTTCAACAGTTAGGTGTGGCGGAGATGCGTATGTTGAGATGGATGTGTGGCCACACGAGGAAGGATCGAGTCCAGAATGATGATATACGAGATAGAGTTGGGGTAGCACCAATTGAAGAGAAGCTTGTCCAACATCGTCTAAGATGGTTTGGGCATATTCAGCGCATGCCTCCAGAAGCTCCGGTGCATAGTGGACGGCTAAAGCGTGTGGAGAATGTCAAGAGAGGGCGGGGTAGACTGAATTTGACATGGGAGGAGTCCGTTAAGAGAGACCTGAAGGATTGGAGTATTACCAAAGAGCTAGCTATGGACAGGGGTGCGTGGAAGCTTGGTATCCATGTGCCAGAGCCATGAGTTGGTTGTGAGATCTTATGGGTTTCACCTCTAGCCTACCCCAACTTGTTTGGGACTAAAGGCTTTGTTGTTGTTATTGTTGTATCATTTACCTACTCAAGGACGAGCAGGAATTAAGCTTGGGGATGCATGATATGTCTCCGACGTATCTATAATTTTTTATTACTCCATGCTATATTATCTACTATTTTGGACTATATTGGGCTTTATTTTCCACTTTTATATTATTTTTGGGACTAACCTATTAATCGGAGGCCCAGCCCAGAATTGCTGTTTATTGCCTATTTCAGTGTTTCGAAGAAACGGAATATCAAACGGAGTCCAAACGGAATGAAACCTTCAGGAACGTGATTTTCTCACCGAACATGATCCAGGAGACTTGGACCCTACGCCAAGGCATCAGAGAGGCGGTCACGAGGGTGGGGGGCGCCCCATCCTATGGCCCGCCCCATGCCTCATGGGCCCCTCGGAGCTCCACCGACGTACTTCTTCCTCCTATATATACATACGTACCCCCAAACAATCAGACACGGAGCCAAAAACCTAATTCCACTGCTGCAACTTTCTGTATCCACGAGATCCCATCTTGGGGCCTGTTCCGGAGCTCCGCCGGAGAGGGCCGTCATCACGGAGGGCTTCTACATCATCATAGCCTCTCCGATGAAGTGTGAGTAGTTTACCTCAGACCTTCGGGTCCATAGTTAGTAGCTAGATGGCTTATTGTCTCTTTTTGGATCTCAGTACAAAGTTCTCCCCCTCTCTTGTGGTGATCTATTCGATGTAATCTTATTTTTGCGGTGTGTTTGTTGAGACCGATGAATTGTGGGTTTATGATCAAGTCTATCTATGAATAATATTTGAATCTTCTCTGAATTCTTTTATGTATGATTGGTTATCTTTGCAAGTCTCTTCGAATTATCCGTTTGGTTTGGCCAACTAGATTGGTAGTTCTTGCCATGGGAGAAGTGCTTAGCTTTGGGTTCGATCTTGCGGTGTCGTTTCCCAGTGACAAAAGGGGCAGCAAGGCACGTATTGTATCGTTGCCATCGAGGATAACAAGATGGGGTTTATTTCATATTGCATGAATTTATCTCTCTACATCATGTCATCTTGCTTAAGGCGTTACTCTGTTTTTAACTTAATACTCTAGATGCATGCTGGATAGCGGTCGATGAGTGGAGTAATAGTTGTAGATGCAGAATCGTTTCGGTCTACTTGTCACAGACGTGATGCCTATATACATAATCATTCCTAGATATTCTCATAACTATGCTCAATTCTGTCAATTGCTCAACAGTAATTTGTTCACCCACCGTAGAATACTTATGCTCTTGAGAGAAGCCACTAGTGAAACCTATGGCCCCCGGGTCTATTCTCATCATATCAATCTCCATCACTTTAATCTTGCTTTGCTTTTTTACTTTGCCTTTACTTTTTTACTTTGCATCTTTATACCAAAAATACCAAAAATATTATATCTATCAGATCTCACTCTCGTAAGTGAACGTGAAGGGATTGACAACCCCTAACCGCGTTGGTTGCGAGTAGCTATCGTTTTGTGCAGGTACGAGGGACTTGAGCGTGGCCTCCTACTGGATTGATACCTTGGTTCTCAAAAACTGAGGGAAATACTTACGCTACTCTGCTGCATCATCCCTTCCTCTTCGGGGAAAACCAACGCAAGCTCAAGAGGTAGCACTACATTGAGTGTCTATGCATGTGTTGTCTTGCAAATCTTCTTGGGGGTGGCGGAGTAGAATCTATAGAGGCCCTCCATTTGGAAGGAGCACCTATACCCGCTGCCTTGCTACTTTCCTTCCACTTTATTGATTTTGAATTGTCAAGTAAAACCGACAAGAAAAAGCAATAAAATTCACTCTTCAGAACCCATTCGTGCATGGTACTGACAATCACTACTTTTATGTAAGGCAAACACATGATACCAGGATGGAATATGTACGAAAAACAGGGCGACATGGCATATTCACAACTGTTTGTGTAAACTAACCAGAAGCCATTTCAACAAATAAGAAGCAATGCAAGCTAGACACCACATGAAAGATGCAACCAATATGACTCTACCAAGTTAAAAGCGTCCCATCATAAATGGCGTTTCAACAAATTAGAAGTAGCGCATGCTATAAATCATATGAAAGATGCAACCAATATCACACTGCATATACTAAAGGTGTCTCGTCATATTGATTCATGCGGGATACAAAAAACAATAGTTTTATGTAAGGACATGCTTAATAGACAGATGTACTATGTACTAAAAACAGGAAGGCATGTCACATTAACAGGTATAATGTATAAACTAAGTAGAATAACACATGCAATTTAACCAGATTGGAAGAATTACAGTCTAGACACCACATATGCAACATGCAACCACATATCACGCTGCCAAGTTAGAGAAAGCACCTGTGATGCTGGTGTAGGGGAAATGCGGTCATCAACTACAGAGCTACGTTCACTATCTTCATCTAGCCTTGTTGTTTCTTGAGAATCATGTGGGGAGGCTGACACTGCATTCTTCAAAAGAGGGGCTTTTCTCAAAGTAACCCGTTGGGGTGACTGTCTCATCATAAGTGATTGATGAGGGATGCACAAGAACATTGGTTTGATGTAAGAACATGGTTAATAGACAAATGTACTAGTATGTACCAAAAACAAGAGGCATGCCATATTCAAAGGTATAATGTGTAAGCTAAGCAGATGCAATTTAACCAAATTGGAAGCAATACAAGCTAGACATCCGGCTGGAGTGGTGAGCATGATCATCAAGGACCTGAGAGCCTGGTGGGAGGCTGGCTGCTTCACCACCATCATGGCAATCTAGTTGGCTTCTAGGTGATGTCTGTCCGTGCTGGGCTTGTCGCTGGCTCGGACAGTGACCTGACTAGCTATTTGTCTTCTGGTGCTCCCGGGATGGTGGTTCATGTAAAAAATATCTTTCCTTATCTTAATAAAGACCAACTTCGGCCTTTCGAATACAAGCTAGACACCATATGCAACATGCAACCACATATGACACCACGAAGTTAAAGTAGGCACCTGGGATGGTGGTTCATTGCGAGCGAGATCATCAACTCCAGAGCTATGTTTACCGTCTCCATCTGCTGACACTACACCCTTTAAAGTGTTGAAATGTGTCTGGCCTAGCCGCGTACCAAGCTGGAGCGACTTCTCTCTTTTCTTTTCTGCTTCTGTCAAGGCAGCAGAGTTTGAAATACCCTTGCATAAAAAAACAATAATGGGAGTATGGGTGAAGTGTGTGCAGAACTAGTGCACTATAAAAGTAGCAGATAGCAGGTGGCTGAAAAATAAATGACAGGAGACATATCATAGGTCTACAACATTGCATGGCAAACAAAATTAGATTCTACTCCGTATGATTCTGTAATATATGAGCACAGGGATGGATGGGAAATGTAGGTACTCCTCCAGCACACCACTACATGTGGTCCTATCAAAATAACAGTCAACTGAAAATAAATAGGTTAGTCGATTTTTTATGAATCGTCCGATCTATAAGGAATGGGCAGATGGCCTTCGTCTACCTCCCGCCAGTCACTGTTGACGATCTTTCTCGAACCGCCAGCGACCACCGGCCTAGATCCCTGCTTCCACTGCCCCGCCCTCCCCTCGACCTCACACCACCGCCGTGCTTGGCAGCGCCCCCAGGCTATCCCTTTAATCCTGGCCGACCTCCAGATCGGGCGCCAGCAGCTCTAGGCCCCACACGCCCCTTAGATAAACACTGAGGCACTGCTTCCCCGGCGTAATAGGCGGACTAGCGCCTGTTACGCCGGGGAATGCTTTCGTTAATTGGGAATCAACTGACTAGGAATTGAAATCCAGGGGGCGATGGACCTCTAGCTATGGTGAAAGAGTATATGAGGAGAAACCTTGTGCATCGTGAGTTACTAGGAACATCTAGTATCAAGAAGAAGCGGTCAACTAGTGTCTTCTCTGGGATGAATACCGTGGAAGCATACATGTAAGATTTGCACGAATAAGGGAAGAGGAGTACCATTTTCGGTTGCCAGTGTTGTGTCCCCCATATGTCGCTACGATTTTCTTATTTTTGCCGGGGGAACCGATGTTTTGGAGGAGGGTGCATCCCTGGACGAAGCCATGGCCAAATTGTTGACTGTATTGCCGTGGCCGTATGTCGGCGGAGGGGAAGAAGATCCGAGGTAGCGAAGGACAGCGTAGCAGGAACAACTCCGGTGCGGTGGACGGTAGCGAAGTTGGAGCGGCAGCGGTGAGGCGCAGGACGGCATGGTTGAACTGGCTCGGGTACGGACAGCTCAACCTTGGCTTCAACTACGAGCCATGGAGGGCGTTTTGGTTTAGGTTGCGGTGGACGACGACGTCGGGGTATCGGCTCCGGCGTGATGGAGGAGGGCGGCGGTTGATGGGTGGGATGGGGTGGCAGACGAAGGACGCCGGGGTTTTGCGGCTGGCGGAGAGGTAGTTCTGGCGCGCACGGAGTACGAATGGGGAATCAGACGGGGGGGAGCTAAGGGAGAACCATGTTTTGGTCTGGGACGCGCTTGTTTTTGGCTTTTTTGAACAGATTGGACACGCTTGTTTGAAATTTGGGGAAAGTACAAACTTTGCCCCCCTCTTAAATTTTGGACCTACTGCGGGTCGGCGACAGGATGGTAATGCATGTGCCCCAAATAGTGGGCGGGAGCGATTTCGGCCGCACGCATGTGTGCTTAGGCGGCCATTGTGTATGAATGTTTTTCGGAGGCGGTTGCGTGGCATCTAGATGAAGCTACAAACCTGCCCCGGTTTTGACCTTTGGATGTCGGGTCGGTAGGTTTCACAGGTCAGAGTTAGAAAAGTAATTTCCTTCTACTACCAAACATTGGTCTCACGCGGTTTCGGGCGAGTAGAGGCTCTTTTGGCGCTTCGTTCGAAATTTTGAAACAGAAGCACTCATGTTTAAAGTACTCTTGAACTTTGAGGATTGACCTAAATAGACAACGTTAAATTTGACCTTGTATGTTTGAAAACCTCATTAAATTATCCGCTTATTTTTGAATTTTTGACACTTGAAAATCCTATAACTACGATTATTTTAGAATGGAGGAGCTAAATTTGAATCTATTTTGTGCACGACTATATATGCTATTATGTACAAAAGCAGAGCAAAGATTGGTGCCCCCATAATTTAGGTATGATTTACAAATGCCATGATATTGAATTCAAATAATTGAATGGACTTCATGTTGAATTCATATTTTTAAACCACCTTAAGTTGAATTCAAATGTATGCTAGTTCATATCTAGCTATTTATAATGTTCATTGTGTAACTTTCGTATGTATAATGTGCTTTACACACACAACATGAACTATACTCACGTTTATATTCGATTGCTAAAGCGATGCATTGTCTGGAGTCCAAAATACTAACTATGTGGATCAATTATGTCCAATAATAACATAGACATGCTCAAATTCGATATAATCTAGATGTCTGATGGATCAATGACCGTTCCTTACGCGAATTGCAAATATCACAATCCCATCCTAATATTTGGATACAATTTATATCTTTAATCAATGTGTACATCGGTCTTTTACGTGTAGTTTCACTCTCCATTGGTGGTCTCTCACACATGCTCACACACTCTCTCCTGAGGTGTCTTTCTCGTAGACATGCTCTCTATATAACCCTCCCTCCCTCTCGTGACCATTTATGACTATTTTCACTAACCTTTATCACAAGCACTCTTCCTCTCACAAGCATACACATGCACAATCCCCATCGACCCTTTTTATATACATAGACCTGCCTACGTGTCTCCTGTACGCACATTATCTTTAGGCTCGTCTCTCACGCATTGTCTCACACCTCTCTTCCTAATCGACGAGTATGATTCTAGCAGAGCATTATGTAGGATGCCGCTTAAAGTTAGGTTGGATGAATAGTAATATTAGAGATAAGGGGTTACCTTAGTACGAGGACCTAGGGTTACATATCCTAGTCGGCTTTGTCAGTGGACACAGAGTCCTTCACGATTCTGCTATCTTTGTCTTGTATGACTAGTCATCCATGGGTCTCCCTAAATGCGTCACGGGCCGACCAATGTGGTGCAGGACAGAACCGAAGCAAGGGCCTCACCTTAGCCCACCGGACCTCATGCGGTGACACATCCTCTGCCCCCCAGGTCTCATTATCTTCTCACACCCACACATACCAACATAGACACCACACACAAAAAATTCTCCTCTCGTGCCTATATCCCCTCCCCCCTTGCATATACACACTCAAGGGCATCTCTCGCCATGACATCATATTCGTCTCTCTCTCTCTCTCTCTCGCTCTCTCTCTAGACCTCTCTCATTTCTCATGCTATCTCTCCCACGCCCCCTCCCCCCGCCGACCCCTCTATCCATGCCTCTCTCGAATACGTAATACACACACATACCTCTCTAGGCCCTGCCAAATACATCAACTACACATTCACACATGTTACATCACGTACCCCATTGATCTAAAAAGCCCTCTCTTCACCTTTATTTCGCATACAACATTCCTTTTGAATAAAGTGTGGCCAAAAAATTATTTTAGAATTTCTACATATATACAACATTACAAAGTTATATGGAGGAGTATGCACGTTAATTTGCATTGCATGGTGCCCACAATGATATTTATTCCGCACTGTGAATTTATATATTTTTATACTATATATAAAGTTAGTCATTATAAAGAGAAACAAAGAGCATCTCTCTCTCCATCGCATACACCCCATCTACGCCCATTTCACGTATGCACACAAACTATCTCCAGGTCCTCTAAAAGTATGCCCCCAGCACATTCACGCATGTTTCATCTCTCTTTCTCTCTCGCGATATATACAGTGACGATCATTGTATTTGAAGCGAAAGCATGAATACGTACATTGGACTTCAGAATCCACTCATTACGGTCACCATTTATGTTTTGTGGTTATTATACAGTCACGGGCTCACCGTACAGCTCTGTATTTTCTCAAGACACGACTAGTTGACTAGTGAAACGCTCCACGTGGCACCTGTAGTGTTGCATCACATTATCTCACTACCATTGGGCCCACCTGTCGGCTTGTATCTACTCTACACTCTTATAAAAAAATAGAGTTGGTGATGATGGTGTGCCTGCCATCCTGCAATATAGGCCGTCCGATTTATATCTGACGGATATGAAGGAAACTACGGCAATTTTGCAAAAAAGGTACCCGCACAACCCTCCACATTTGCAAATAAGGCCTTCCCTCGTTCATCTTTTTCTCTCACAAGATAAACTAGTCATACAAATGCATCTTGATGTTACGTGCAACGCACGGGCATCTTGCTAGTAAGAATGAGAACAAACGACAAAAAAATATTGGACGGTGGTTCAATGTCATGGCCGTGGGCACAGCGTACAAGGTGGCCTTGTATTGGTATGCTGAGCCGTCTGTTTTAACACACATGAGCTGGTGTGGTGATTATACACACATGCACGCATGCACACAAACTGCATGCACGCAACACTCACACGAACACAATGCAGCTACGCACGCACGCAACACTCACACGTACACACGCAGCTACGCATGCACGCAACACTCACACGCACACACGCACGCATGCATGCACACACTACATGACCAACACACACTCTCACCCTCAAGTGC
Organism: Triticum monococcum; assembly: GCA_034509565.1. Taxonomy (NCBI): domain Eukaryota; kingdom Viridiplantae; phylum Streptophyta; class Magnoliopsida; order Poales; family Poaceae; genus Triticum; species Triticum monococcum. The sequence continues at coordinate 134,310,061 of CM067847.1, forward strand.
TCAACCTACACATGCATGCGCACACATCAGGCCCTGACAGACACGTACACAACCAGGTGGTTCCCACACACGGGTTGGTGTCTTGTCGCGCCTGCGTAAATTTGTGTTTATCTAACCTTTTTTCCTATGTGAAATGACAGATGGGACCCACAAGGAACATGGTCAATTTAACTAGTCAACATGGTGGCACGCAGACTATTTGGCCGGTCAACAGAGTGCAATCCGATGTTGAACGGTGAGCAAGTGACCGTATAATCACCACAAAATGTATATAGTGACCGTAATGAGCGTATTCTAAAGTCCGGTGACTGTATTACGCTTTTCTCTCTGTAGACCCTCCAAAACTACATCTCTACACATTCTCACATGTTACATCTAACAACTATGCAATACAACACTACTACTACACTCTAACACGATAAATCATATGTGTTTTTTGTTTTACTAGATATCATATTGTTACTTAATTATTCAGTTTGCATACATTAAAATTGCCTTTGAAATGTATGGCCAGTATCATCTACCGCGCGGGAAAAATCCCGCCCTTTCCTGTTTAATCGGGTTTGTATCAATGGATCGTGCGAAACAGCAAAACTATAGTACTATAGTACTAGACAGTACAAGTAACAGTTCACTGGGCCGCCGTGTCGTGTACTCCGTGGTAAGAGTGGAGCACTCGCTTTCATAAATGTTCTAGTCCCTCTCGCCGACATGTGGGACATCAAGCTACCGGGTCCATGTGCCATACCGAAATACAATGCAGAGTAGTAGGGGTGAAGCACCCCAGTCATGGCGCCGGCATAGTAATGAGCAATGAGGCGTCAAATCACAAAGCTGCACCTTTCCCACAGTTAAGTTGGAGGGACGAAGTAATAATGCTAAAAAAAGAAGTTGGAGGGACGAAGCAACCATCATTTCACTCGTTGCTGAATCCGTTCTCCCTCATCTTCTTCAAGTTAACCACGTGTTTCTTTTGCCGTTGTTCTGCCTCATGTGGGACGCGGATCGACTTGGTAAAGCACTAACACATGGAACCGCATGTTAGCAAACCGCCAGGCCAACGTCCTCTAAAAATAAGAAACCTCCCCTGCCATTCACGCGGAAAAATCACCTCCTTTTTACTAATCTTGATTCTATATTTTTTTAGATCAATATAATTGAGATTTATATAGATAGCACATAAGAGCAAAACTAAGTGGTACAATTAAGGGCATCCACAATGTGTTGCCAAATGTGAAAATAGCTTTTGGCATCGATTGGAACCATTGTGGACGGTGCTGCCAAAGCCAAAAAGATGGAACCGAAGCTCCCTGATTGATTGATTGAAGGAATAGAAAAATGCAATGTCTCTCCTCTTTCTGCCATGCTTGGACACGTGTATAGTATAGAGCATAGAGTCTACTACCCAGTCCCTTCTGTCACAAATCACAAAGCAGCAAGGCGTCAAATCAAAAAGCACGAACGAAGCAACCATCATTTCACTCTTCGCTGACTCCTCTTCCCCATTGTCTTCTTCGAGAAACCATCTCACCGCACTAAGCTGGGCGGACGATGCTATTGTGTACTAGTAGTACTAGTACATTTACGCGTCCTTTGGTTCAACAGACTTCCTGGATGCAAATAAGGCGGTTGTCCCGGCTTGCAGGCAGCACTTGCGAATGACTTACCGTGGTCTCCCTCAATGGTGTTCTCCGTCGAACGCACTTCGCCAAACCACAACGTTCGAGATATCGTTGACGTCACCGCAATTGGGAAGGAGGTCAAATAGTTACTACCTTCATATTTTTTGTACACAAGGCCGGTATATCAAAATTGCAATTTGCAAAAGGCCACTAACACTAATCGAGGCAAAATTGATGGGGTTTGCCTCATACTAGCAACCAAGGACATTAATATACCCTTGCATGCATGCAGAAGTGAGACGGTTGGTTTGCATGGCCCTCCATTAATCAAGCGATGAGGAGTGAGATGGTTAGCTCTTTGGGCTTTGGAGAAAAAATACGCATTAATTGATATGTCAAATGAGGATTTGTATCAATTAATCCCATGAAGGAAAACCCCGCCTTTCTTTTTAACACTAGTACTCCTAGTATGCACGTACTTGTATCTTGTTTGGGTCCAGGCCTTGCATTGCCATACTTCGCCACACATTTTGCCAAGCTTGCCTAAAGTTTTCAAAATGAAAAGGAGGTACAGTTCCGCATGGCTGTCGCGGTCGCACCGCACCCTCACATAGTCGCTCCTGCACGCCGCGGTCGCACCGCACCCTCACACAGTCGCTCCTGCATGCCGCAAACCCAACCAAGGGAACGCACCCTCACCGACACGTGCTACCGCATGTGATCAAACCAAACTCAACCATCCTACCGCTGACACATAATTTTCATTCATACAGTATGTTTATCCAACCGCATGTTGGGGAGGATCCGTACGGCCCGTGCGGCGGTCTGTTGGGGAAGAACATGAGGTGAGGAAGAAGGGTTAGGATACGTAGGATATTCATCCAACCGCCTGAAATGGAAGACTGTCCCAAATGATGAAAGTCAGGCGACTTGCATAACAATATATGTTTTTACACAACAAAAGATCCCTAAAAACAACAACATATAGAAAAACTATCATTGCTCGTGGAACGAGACAACCTCGTCGTCTTTGGCTGCCGGCGTGAAGCAGTCGGAGCTACCGACGTGTGTCTCCGCATCGTAGTTGTCCTCGTCCTCCAGCTACTCGTTCACGCGGAGCGTGCAGGCGTTCTGCACGGACGAGAGCACCGTCCAGTTCAATTCCAGGACGCCTGGTTCCGCCTGCAGGAGGGCCTCGATGGCAGTGGCATCCGCACGCTCCGCGTCGAGTTGAGCCTCCGTAGCCCGGTTCCGCCTGCAGGAGGGCCTCGATGGCAGTGGCATCCGTGCGCTTTGTGTCGAGTTGAGCCTCCGCTGCCTAGTTCAAGTCCAGGACGTCCAGTTCCGCCTGCAGGAGGGCCTCGATGGTAGTGGCATCCGCGCGCTCCGCGTCAAGTTGAGCCTCCGCCGCCCGGTTCACATCCACGACATCCGGTTCCGCCTGCAGGAGAGCCTTGATGGCAGCGGCATGTGCGCGCTCCGCATCGAGTTGAGCCTCTGCCTCCCGGTCCTCCTTTAGTATTGCCAGGTTGAACCGCTGGTCCGCCTGCACCATGGGGGACCCGAACGCCGGCACGAAGTCGACGTCCATCGTCTCATACCCATCGGGGCCTTCTGGGCCGCGACCTCCACCATGAACATTTGATCGTCTTCCTCCTCCTTGTAGCTTGCCTCCAGAGAAATCGGGGATTGGCCCCCCGCAAAGCGAGCTTGGGAACGGAGGTCTGTGACGTCGACCGCAGTCGTGATTTCTGTGCGGTGCTCCGGCGTCAGCATCTTTTAGTATGTGATCTTGCGGCGCACCATGGCTTTCCGGTGAACTAGGGGACGCTTGATGCAGGCTAGGGGATCGAAAGGTGGGGGAATCGGCTAGAGAGGAGGTGCGGTTTTGGGGCAGTGGCTGGCATAGGCCGATCAGCGAAGGTTCTGGTGTGAATAGTGATTCCGGTGTTGACCGGTCAATCGATTTTGACTGTACATCACTCTTGCCATGTTCGCATTGCACCCCGGCACGCTGGACCCTCCACGTCACTCACCGAATGGAATGCACTTCATCTTGTGTTTTCGCTCGCTTGTGGGACCACAGTTGAGAGGAAACCGACGTCCCTCCCCCTCCCTAGCCCGCGTCATTTATACTACCACTCCCTCCATTTTATGCGGAGTAAATAAAAACAGAAGGACTATACTACGGATGAGGATCCCCTGACGTGGCCGAACCCATTGAGTAACTGACATGCGGGGCCTAGCAAGCATGGGGTCCACCAGTAAGTGACCGAAAGGGAGGGTAAGGCAGGGATACCTACATCAAAGGATCCACTTCCACTACTACTCCCTCCTTCCATCTACTATACATGGCCTAATGCGTTTTTCGAGGCTAACTTTGACCAAATGTTAGAGTAATAATATATGACATGCAACTTGCACAAAGCATACGGTCAAATTCGTATGTGAAAGGAGCTTCCAATGATATAATTTTCACATTATACATCTCATGTACTATTAATCTTGTCAATAGTCAAAGGCGGTTTTGAAAAACGCATTAGAGCATGGTTAATAATATAGCCAGCTGATGGCTATAAGGAACTGCCATGTCATCTATAGCCATCATCTATATGCACTCATACAATAGTGTGGGCTATAAGGTTGGCTATTTCCCGTAGAAAATATATAAGGTTGGCTATTGTATTAGTACTTTTTTCCATCTCCTCTCTATCTCTTTCTTCATATTTATTGTATTTACCTAGGAATGCGTATATAGCTAGGCTCTTGCATGAGGGCTCACTCCCCTTACTTTTTCACATCTCTCTCCTCCACATAGGCAAAAGTGCCATGTAAGTGGGCTATAAGCCCACTATCGTACTTGCTCTTAGGCCCTATATAAATGGAAAGGGGAGTACTATGAGCACTGCATACTCTACTACTGATGTTGTCAGTACTCCACTAGTACTATTGGACATGGAGCTTCAAAAAGTTACTATTGGACTGGCTATACATGGCGAAATCCTAGTAGGAAGAGCATGCGCGAGAACAAGCACATTCACATGGTTGAAAACAAATTGGAAACCATCTCTGTTTGAATACAAATCTAGGAGTACATATGAATCTAACAATATTGATTAGGCATTGTTGAATATTGATACTTTTTTGTAAGTTTGATCAAAGTAGAGATACTTTGACTACACATAAAAATTATATGTAAACTAGAAAGGATAGGAGGGAGTATATTGTACGTTCAAAAGTGAAATGAACATTGAGTACCCATTATATATGATTTGCGGATGCTATGATCACCGGTTCAAAATTTTGAATCCGCCTTAGGTATCACACATGCACCCATTCGTTCTCTCTCGATTTCATCTCGGGGTCCGGAGATCGACTGAAGGAGGACTAGGGTGGGTACAATATGTTTGTTTCGCTTATGAACGTATAATATACTCCCTCTGATCCAAACAAACCCCACCTCCGCGTGTCATTTCTATCATAGAAACAGACCAAACCTTTACCTCCTTGCACGTCACACAATTGATCTCTCAACATCAATTGATCTCGTCAAGATGTGTCGGGGCATGAACCGAATGGGATGTCAAAACTAAGACGGGAAGCGACACGTAGTGGAGGCAAAGTGAAACTTTAAATGAACCGTTTGTTTGTATGCATGTCGGAAAAATTACAACATTGGAAGTACAAGCATGGTCTAGGACCACATGTGAATGATACTCGGCGGAATGTTCAAATGAGGCATGCGGGAGGATGGACTTGGCCGGAGGGAGGCATGATCGATGGAGAAGAGGGTTGGAGAGGAATGAGAAATAAGCAACTCCACATGATTATACAACAACGGCTCAAATAAACAATAAGTTGTCTTATTTTCCCTTCCGTCTTGGCCACGGAGTAAGATACTCCCTCTATTTTTATTTACTCTGCATATTAGGTTTGACTAAAGTCAATCTTCATAAAATGTGACCAAATTTATAGAAAACTATCAAGATGCCCGTGTGTTACACGGAACATCAAGTTCTTGTGGGAGAAAAGGATGAACGAGGGAAGACCTTATCTGCAGATGTGGAGAGGAGTCCAGGTAAATTGTCATAGTTTCCTTCCTATCCGTTAGATATAGATCAGACAGCCTATATTGCAGGATGGCAGGCACACCATCATCACCAACTCTGCTTTTTATCTACACTAGCAAGATGCCCGTGCGTTGCACGGAACATCAAGATGCATTTGTATGAGTAGTTTATCTTGTGGGAGAAAAGGATGAATGAGGGAAGGCCTTATTTGCAAATGTGGAGAGGGGTGTGGGTATCTTTTTGCAAAATTGCCATAGTTTCCTTCCTATCCGTCAAATATAAATCAGACGGACTTTATAAAAATAGAGTTGGTGATGATGGTGTGCCTGTCATACTGCAATATAGGTCGTCCAATTTATATCTGACGAATAGGAAGGAAACTATGGCAATTTTGCAAAAAGGTACCCACACACCTCTCCACATTTGCAAATAAGGCCTTCCCTCATTCATCCTTTTCTCTCACAAGATAAACTAGTCATACAAATGCATCTTGATGTTACGTGCAACACACGGGCATCTTGCTAGTAAGAGTAGAAATATGAACATTTACAATAACAAATCTATATGATGTGAAAGTATATTCAATAATGAATCTAATGGTATTGGTTTGTTATTGTATATGTTATTGTTTCTGTCTATAAACTTTGTCAAAGTTTACAAAGTTTGACTTTGAGCAAAGCTAAAATGTGGAGTAAATAAAAACAGAGGGAGTACGCAGGGACTAATATAGTTACTACTGCCGGAACATGGTAAGTTGGATCCCTAAATGCGGGCACAGACCGGGCACACCTCAATTATTCTTTCAAAAAGTCGGACACCTACATTTAGCACACCATCTGGCTACTTAATTAAGTGTTACGCTTCACTACTTGAAAAGGAAAATGGTGGTACCGTACCCAAAACCACCACACTTGGGGCTAGGGTAACAACTTGGTACTGTACCACATTTAAACCAGGGCACAAAAACCACCTGTTCCGCGCCTAATGTGCAACATGGAGCGCTAACGCTCGAATATGGCCAGGAAAATAGTGAAACCAACATGTGGGCACACCTGTCGGGATGATGTGGCGCAGACTAGTCCAATGGAGGAGCTGGCCCACGACCTCCTCGCCACCGGTAACCGTTCATGTGGGTCGTGGGGGCCAGCAACGTGGTGCAGCTCCAGCACTGCCTCTGGACACGGCGACCGCGGTGAGCGACACGCTCATTATCGTTGGACATGGTCGATTTCAGTGTGCCGAGGGTGGCGTTAGCGCTGTGGCACGACCAGCAGATCAAAACCCGGCTCGTCAAGGATGCACGGGGCGCCGAAGTGCGCGCGCATCGCGACGCATCAGGAGAGTGGTGTAGCGCGGCCAACTACATCCCCAGGACCCGAGACCATCCCGTGTCATCTTGCTTTTTCAATGACATGTGGGGATCGCATGTGAGCAAAGGGCATCTCCAACGTTGCCACGACCGCAACTGACTACCCTGGCACACCAAAAACCCTCGTCCCTCGCGCCGTCGTGCGGTGCGTTCCCAGCCGGCGCCAGCTGCCCGCATTCATGCCGTCCGTCCGTGTGCCGTTGTTAAGAGGCTTGATGCCCGAGGAACCAACTCTGGTGACTTAATGACGCACCCGGATGCTTGGCCTCACTGGAATGCGCTACTTAAAGCGGCAACGCCCAGCTAACCTCCACACCATAGCGCATCCTTCTGCTACCTGGCACCACATCTGGCATGACCGCGAGCGTGAATGCTCTGCATGAGAGCTTGTCTTCGGGGATGAAGCTCGAGGTCACCGCCCTCGCTCGAGTCACCGCTCGCGACACAACAGCGGCATAGCCGGACGCGGACGCGACGGCACAAGAGGTGGCCACCATGCTGGCAGCCGACGACGGGAGCACCGTTAGCCACGCGTCCTACTTGCCGCCGTCCAACGTCCGGCACCACCAAGGTCGGGGACTCCTCCGAGGATGAGTAGGGCATGGAAGGCGGCAGGACATGGTGTGCCAACTGGCCGGTCCGTCTCCCGTGTTCTACTCTTCCTTGCCGGAGACCGCACCTTCACTTCACGGGTCTTGAACCCTGCTCCTATACATGGAGATCGCAGATGGAGGATGTCGGTCGCCGCCGTAGAATAGGTTTAGGGCTGGGTTTATTTCACTTTTATGTCCTATAAAAGTTTGAAATGTAATGAAAATCTGCCGTGTTTGCATTAATCTCGGCCGGTGTATATGAACTTTCACAATAATATAGTATATTGTAGGAGTACTAGCAAGATGCACGTGCGTTGCACGGAACATCAAGATCTTGTGGGAGAAAAGGATGAACGAGGTAAGGCCTTATCTGCAAATGTGGAGAGGAGTGCGGATAAATTGTCATAGGTTCCTTCCTATCCGTTAGATATAGATCAGATGGCCTATATTGCAGGATGGGAGGCACACCATCATCACCAACTCTGCTTTTTATTGAACCGAGACAAAGCTAACATGCGAAGTAAATAAACATATAGGGTCTACATACACAATTTATCTTAGGCACTCCAATAGTATGTCCACTACACATTCACGCATTTCACATCTTTCTACATCTACGGGAACCTACGAAAGGGTTAACGTAAATTGCCTCTCTCTCCTCCCTGATTTTCATGGTGGTAGGCCCCTCCCCCCCCCCAATCTACAACCAACAGCTCAAACGTTTCACATTACGTTAATTACGTAACTGGTATTACGTAGGTGTAGCATTACTCGTCCTAAAAACCCAACTAAGCCATCCTCCCAGCATATCGCGCGGGAAAAGACCCGACTGCGCTGTTTTAGTCGGGATTACCGGATTACTAGTAGTAGTATTGATGGATCATGCGAAGCACCGAGGGGGCGAAGCACCTAGTTTAAAAAGTAAAAAGGCGGTACACTCACAGCACCCCTGTCGCGGTCGCATTGCACCCCACACACGTTCGGTCCTGCACACGGCTCACACAAACGGAACGCGCTTCGGCTTGCCTCTTCACTGACACGTGGGACTGCACTTGGAGAAACCGACCATGCGCCAAACTCCCGGCGCCCACTGCGCAAAAATCCCCCAAAAAATTCCCCCCAAATCACAAATTCAACCGCCCTTCGACCAACTAGCCAATAATATTCCCCAAACCCCCTCCCCCCGTCCCCCTCTACTCTATTCGCTCTGCCAAAGCCGCCCTCCCTGCCGCGCCGATATGTCGGCACCGCGGTTCATCGAGGGGATGCACGGAGATCCTCTCGCCCCCATAGTATGCTCTCGTAGACTGCCGTCCTCTAGCCGTGCTGCCACCACTGGTGACGTTCTTGTGAAGGCGCACGGCGGCCAGCGCCGCCACCGCTGGCGACATTTGTGTGGAGATGTACGGCGGTCAGCTTCTCCCACGACACATGCATTCTAGACTGAGGCCCCGTGCATGTTGATGTAGCGCTGAATGTTAGCTGATAGACGCTGTTAATCTCACTGTTTGCCGAAGTAGTTTACAGTCAATATGCTCTGCTTAAGAAGCGTCCTTGCCCGGTTCTGCACTCAATCCGCTTAGCTGAGATGGCATGCCAAGCCTGATTAGTTGCTAAAATATACTACCATATATTTATTCTGACGTAGATTGCCATGGTCCAGTAGCCAATCTATTAGGTGAAATAGCACTACACCATTTTATACTCGATCTTTCTTGCTGCGATGGCCTTCGATAGTTTGAGGGATGTGTGCTCGGCCTCATTGATTGCTGAAACAACCTGCCATAATTTAGCACTCAAATATGTTCGCTGAATTAGCTTTACATATATTTCGTTACTTATATCTGCTCGTCCAAATATCTTGCCATAGCTTTAGACATTGACGTAGGTTTTTTTCTAGACTTCATGAAAAAGCATATATGTTTTCCTGTACTATCTAGTAGAAGAACTAATTTGTATGGCTAATAGATGGACATGACTTGGATAACTTCTTCTCGAAGATTCTTTGCTACATATGTCGAGGGGGTTGAAAACTTCCTGAACTTTATCAAAGCTGAGTATGGTGGTCCGAAATCAGATGTGCTCTGCCCATGTAGCAGTTGTATGAATTTAGTTACAAGACCCCAGTCAACTATGCAAAATCATCTACACTTGTATGGGATGTCGGTCACATATACTAGGTGGGTTCAACATGGTGAAGCTGCGAACATCAATGTTACTGACTATGTGGAAGCAGCAGATCACCATCTTGATCTGCCTGATGCTCAGGTGGAAGAGGAGGAGGAGGTGGTGGTGGCGGAGCCAGTGAGTTTGACCAACATTGAAACAATGCTACAAAATGCTCGTGCATTTCGTGAACTTTCACCTACAGAAGAAAAATGGTGGGCTCGCATGTTGGAACAATGCAACGTGGCTGTCACCCATGGAAATAAGCTGTCAGTATTCTCAGCTGTGATCACCTTTCTTCAGGTGAAGACATCTGAGAGGATGACCAACAAATCATTCGATGCGATGTTGGCCGCTTTCCGCAAATCTTTCCCAGATGCGTCTGCGCTGCCACACACCTACAATAAAATGAAGAATTTCCTTTGTGCAGTTGGAATTGGATATGATATGGTCCATGTTTGTAAGAATAATTCCGTTCTGTTCCGGAAGGATTATGCCAACTTAAGTGAATGCTCGAAATGAAAATCATCAAGATGGAAAGATGGTGATGTCGTGAAGAGTATTCCTCATAATGTTCTGAGACATTTTCCAATTGTACCAAGATTGCAGAGGTTGTTTCATGATGCTGAAACAAGAGAGGATGTACTGTGGCATTATAGGAACCAGGAGTACAGAGATCAGAATGTAATGAGCCATCCATCTCATGGTAGTGAGTGGAAAAGCTTCAATCAGAAACAAAAAAAAGTTTGCTACTGACCCGAGAAACATTAGACTTGGCTTAGCTTCAGATGGATTTAACCCATTTGGCAACCAAAGTGCCACATATAGCATGTGGCCAGTGCTTTTTATCCCTTACAACATGCCTCCAAATGTCTGCACCAAATAATCAAACTACATGATGGCCTTGCTCATCCTAGGTCCAAAAAGTCCTGGAAATGATTTTGATTTATTCATGCAGCCTCTCGTGGAGGAACTTCAACAGCTATGGAGGGGTGTTCTCACTTGAGACCTATATAGCAGCCCACTAGCTGATTTCTTTCTGCGTGTTGTTATAATTTGGTGCATCCATGATTATCCGGCTTTGGGCACTATGTCAGGGCGAATGACACATGGTTACAATGCATGTGTTCGCTGTGACAGGAATCCACTGTCATACGCAATACTTAGCAAGATCTGTTACATTGGACACCGCCGTTTCCTTGCCAAGGACAAGCCGCGTCCTACAAAATACTGAAGACATCTGTTCAATGCAAAGCATGAAAATCGTAATTCACCAAAGAGGCTCACCGCCGATGAGTTGCAAGTGGAATTAGAGAAGGTCAGGCATATTACACCAGGAAACCATCCTGGTAATGGTAGCGGGAAAAGGAAGCATGGCAGGGCAGAAGAGAGATTATTGTTTACCCGCAGGTCCACTTTGTGGGTCTTGGATTATTGGAAAGATTTGGATCTACGGCATAATCTTGATGTGATGCACATCGAGAAAAATATATGTGACAACATTATCGGCACACGTCTTAATATTGAAAGCAAGATGAAAGATACCGTAAAATCTAGGATTGATTTGACACACCTGGGTACCAGAAAGGATTTACAGGTGGAAGATGAAGGTAAACCACGAGATATGACACCGGCTGTGTACGTCTTGGATAAGGTAAAAAGAAAAGAATTCTGTGAGGTCCTGTCACGTGTGATATTCCCACATGGATTTGCTTCCAACCTTGAAAGGAGAGTCAGTGCAGATGGAAAAAAGGTACAAGGGTTGAAAACTCATGACTGCCACGTTCTACTTCAAAGGGTTTTACCTATTATCCTTAGAGGATTGACTTATACATAGCAGTTGCAGAGTTGGGACAATTCTTCAGGGAACTCTGCAGTAGAAATATCAGGATAGATGCTTTGGAGCATCTTAGAGACAAGATACCAACTATCCTATGCGACCTTGAGAAGACATATCCTCCAACCTTCTTTGAAGTGATGTTGCATTTGGTTGTTCATCTACCTGATGAGGCACTACTTAGAGGTCCAGTACAGTATGGCTGGATGTACCCTATTGAAAAGCGGCTAGGCACTTTCAAAGGCTATGTTAGGAGTAGAGCTAGACCCAAGGGTTCCATTGCAGAGGCTTACATTGCTATAGAAGCGTTGACATTCTGCTCAAAATACATTGAAACATCTGATCAGCTTAGCAAAGAGGTGGGTGAAGACAAGCCCGGGCTCAATGTTTTTGATTATTCTGTTTGAGTTACAGGGAAGAGTCGACAAGAGGACAAACCTAAAGATTTGGACAAAATGGTTTGGTATGTGTTGAATAACTGTCCTAAGATACTACCTTATATCAAGTAAGTGCTAAGTACTGCATCTTATACATCATAATCTACTAAACTTGCAGCACATTCTTATATATTTAGATGTTTGACGCGATCACTATATTGTGCAGCATCTACAAAAAGGAGTTACTGCCGCAAAATCCAAGAAACATTGACAAACTGGTTATAGCAGGATTTGCGAAATGGTTCAAGAGCCATGTAAGCTTTTGAATTGCACTTTCAGTTTTTTAATATATTGAGTACATAAGATGATCAACTTGTCTATTTTCTAACCATAGGTTAAGAAGATGCGGGAGGACGGGCAAGCAGTTGATGATGCCCTTTACGCACTAGCAATGGGTCCTGATACTCTGGTAAGACATTATGAATCTTGCGTTGTTGGAGATGTGCGCTACAATACCCTTGCACGCGACGAAGGCAGGAAGACACAAAATAGTGCCATCAGGAGCACGGATACGTACGACAAAGAGACAACTGAAATGTATGCTAACATAACAAACATTGTTCAGTTGCAGTATATCTCCAGTTTCGAGGATCATCGGTGTGTGGTTCTATTGTGTTGTCGTTGGTATAACCTATTTTCCAGGATCGCAAAACCCAGAGCTGATGATTATTTCAAATCCATCAATGTCAAGGCAGCGTACCAGACCAACAAGCCTTTTATTTTGACAAATCAAGCAACACAGATATTTTTCTTGGAAGAAACATTTGCACATAGCGATGACTGGAGAGTATTGCAAAGGTTTGAGCAGAAAAATTTGTTTAATGAAGTTGCACAACAAGATGATGCTTAAACTGCTCCTGATGTACAAGATTCCAGAGATGTCCCTAATATCTTTGAGAACCATCACGTCAATGACGTTGGTGAAAAGATTGTCTGTCGTGCTGTGAACATACAAGAGTTGATCAAGAAGAAGCCAATGCTCGAGGACATTGAGGATGAAGAAGAAGATGACACTATGGGGAATTCCGATTCAGACTGATACACATGGTGAAGATGTTGACGCTACTGCTGCGGACGATGATTAGATTGCTTTTGTCGTATTTTCCTATCAGAAGATGTTTTTTTATCTACTATGTGAAATTGAGTTTTCTATGACAACTGAAACCTGATGAACGTGTTGCTTAGTATTTTGTTGTGAGAACATCACTTGTTATGTATGTTGATTTGTGTTTGGTGATTGTATGACGACTAAAACATGATGACATTGTTGTTTAGTTGTACTCAAATTTGGCTGTGAAACTTGAATTTGATGACATAGTTTGCTGTTGGATTGCAATTTGCTTGGCGCCTTCGAATGGGAACAAAGCTGACCGACAGGGCCTCTGCTAATTTATTTATTTATTACCAAAAGGGCCTCTACTATTTATTTATTTATGAGCAAAAGGGGATACCCCCGATTTCCATTAATAGAAATCATTAGATGTTCACAACACTATGCCTAGCCTGCTACACAGGTTTCATTCATTACTAGTTTTAGCAAAGTGCTCATGTCATAGCCACTGAATACATCACGAGTGCTACATACACTGCAAAAAAAGAGACAATCATCCTACAGAGCACATCGATTTTACCCATTATCTTCACAAGCTCTTTCATCTCCTCATTGCTGTCAAGGCCATTCAGCAGCTATTGCTTGGCCATGATCAGAGGAACTGCATCTTTAACCTTCTGCTCTGCATCTTCCTCTTCTGTCGTTCCTTCAGTTATTTGTTCAACACCCCAACGTGTTGGTATTGGGATTCCTCGGCTAACCAAATAATCAGCGTAGTTGAATTCCCCCACATCAGCAACTTCTCAGAAATACAAATCACATGAATCTTCCCTTTTCTGCACAAATCAAATAGGAAGATCATCAATGAAACTATTAAAAAAATAAGCAACTGAAAGTAGCAGAACAACACTTAAACATATTATTACCCCATGATTCGGGCATTTGTAGAGACTCGGCAAGGGTTGAGGATTGTGGCTGAGATGCGATGGATGACTTTGTGTGATTTACAGCAGTGGCACAACACCAACGGCAGCGGGTTGCGATGAGCAACCCACTGCGGTGCGTGTGCCGGCGGGGGTGTGATGAGACCCACAGGCAATGGTACGGGTGGCGACTTGGCGCATATCTGGTTGTTGCCTGCTGAAGAGCAGGTGGACGAGCAGCCAGTAGATAAGTTTTCTGTGGCCAGAGCTTCTGATGCTAGGCAGAGTAAGTACAGAACAGGAGAAGCGAATGTTGGATATGTCAGTTTCATTAATTGCAGAGTAGCATAGCACCATATATAGTCATAGTCTACGTTTGCATTCGTACCAGCTAGAGGAGCTTGTCTCTCTTTTTTCTAAAACTCAGCAACGTCTCTTTACTGGTACACTAGCTTGTTCTGTATGCCTTCTCCTGTCTTTGATTTTCTTTCTTTTTTTGCGAGGAAGGAAGGAGAACAAAATTGAGAGTTCCCGGGACTCGAACCCAAGACCTCTCGGTTGAAAACCAAGGGTGCTAGTCACTTATGTGGCGAACGTTACCTGGGAGGAGGACAGCAGACGGACGCATTTTCCTCGCAGTTTTAGTTGTGATGCAAGATCGAATGGTCGTAGTTTCGGGAATGTTATCAGGCGAACGAGCCCAATTTTTATTTTCTTCCTATATATAAAAAGTATGCTACTTGGTGTCGGCTTAGTCAACAAACGATTGTGCCAACCTTGACTGTTGGATTGACATTCAATGTTTGTCGTGTTTCTTCAATCTCTTCTTCCTCCAGCTACCAAAGCTAAACTAGCGCTGACGGGACCGCCTGCTCCTGCCTCCCATGGCTGATTGTGCTGCCGCGCACGCATCGTGGCCACATCGCACCCTAAAACTCCGTGCATCTTCCCCGGCTCCTTTTTGCTCCCGTCTGAGGCCTCACCATCGTCCTCTGCCTTGGTTCGCTCATCACGGCGCTGCCCTCCAGTGTTGTCAACATGGTCAACAACAGAGAGGCATAAGGAGGTCACTATACATGGTGAGGATGACAGTAGGGACCCAACAGCACGCACTAATTTTGTTTTTTCAGGACGGAGAAGGGTATCAACTGGGTTGTGCGGGAGCTATGGCCTGTCTAGCCCAGGCTTTTATTTCATATGTTTAGCACATGACAAGCCCAGTTTGTTTTTTTCCTGTCTGAAAATGGCTAGACAAGCTATTTAGTTTTTTGTAGAATAACCAACGTAGGCCTACTTGCTTTTCTACGCCCTGCCGAGCCAGAAATCTTTCTAGACGAGGAGGGATGCATTTTGCCCAGAAAATGGGCTATAAGTAATAAGAAATGAAATATAAGTAATAATAAATGGGTTGTAAAATGAAAAAATACAGCAAACAGGCAATTAGTTCCAAAATAATTTTTTCTTTCAGATTTTGATATTTTAAATTACATTGTTTTTGTGTGGGTAAAATTTCATTGGATTTAAATTAAGGTATGTTTAGTTTTTAAATTAATTTGAATCTGGCTAGAAATTTCGGGCTATATGCTGTTTGGGACCGATTTGGAGGCTGACTTGTGGGTCTACTAGGTTGACGTGTACGAAAGGCTTTGTCAACTTAGTCCACAAATGATTCTAGCAGCAGTGACCGTTGGATGTTAATCCAATGACCGTGCTGCTTCTTCAATATTTGATCTTCTTGCTCCAGCCGCACAAACCAGCGCGGGTGGGACTGCCTACTCCCACCTCCCATGGCCGGCTGTGCTGCCGCACAGGCCGCACCGCCCCACCCTACTCCATTGCTGGCCAGGCCATTCCTCTACTCACCCACACCTCTTGTTTATTTTCCGGCGACGGCAGCCGAACCAGTAAACCCTCGTACTCCCCACCGCGTTGGCAACCACTGCGAGTCTTCCCCGGCTCCGTGTTGTTCCCTTCCTAGGCTTCGCTGTCGTCCACCACCCTGGTGCTCTCAGCACAGCGTGGTCAATGAACGACATCCATGGGATGTGGACTATACGTGGAGAGGCTGACAGCTGGGTCCACGGCCGCACACAAGGAAATGCCTCTGTCGGTGTCAAAACCGGCGGATCTCGGGTAGGGGGTCCCGAACTGTGCGTCTAGGCCGGATAGTAACAGGAGGCAAGGGACACTAAGTTTTACCCAGGTTCGGGCCCTCTTGATGGAAGTAAAACCCTACGTCCTGCTTGATTAATATTGATGATATGGGTAGTACAAGAGTAGATCTACCACGAGATCAGAGAGGCTAAACCCCTAGAAGCTAGCCTATGGTATGATTGTTGTTCTGTATCTTGTCATATAGACACCGGAGAGGGTTAGGGTTACACAGAGTCAGTTACAATGGTAGGAGATCTACATATCCGTATCACCAAGCTTGCCTTCCATGCCAAGGAAAGTCCCTTCCGGACACGGGACGAAGTCTTCAATCTTGTATCTTCATAGTCCAGGAGTCCGGCTGAAGGTATAGTCCGGCCATCCGGACACCCCCTAATCCAGGACTCCCTCAGTAGCCCCTGAACCAGGCTTCAATGACGACGAGTCCGACGCGCAGATTATCTTCGGCATTGCAAGGCGGGTTCCTCCTCCAAGTACTTCATAGAAGATTTTGAACACAAAGATAGTGTCCGGCTCTGCAAAATAAGTTTCCACACATTGCCATAGAGAGAATAATATTTACACAAATCTAATTTGCTGACGTATTCCGTAGCGCGACACACCACAGCCAAGCCTTTATCCGAGTCGTTTTATTATCCCACCTCAGCGCGTCATGCGAGGCGGTTTCCTTGGCACGTCTTGTTAAAGTAGAGATCATGTCCCCTTATTCCGGGATTCTCATCAATACGGGCGTGGGTAACCCAACTGCTTCTAGGACTCCTAGATTATAGGCAAGTCCAAATGGACACGGAGAGGACACTTGATATTCACCCTCTTTATAAAGGGACAAGGCTTTTATTTTTCCCTCCCGTGCTCAATCGAATCCTTCCCCCACCTCAAGCTCAAACGCCCAAAGTTCAGGTAAGGTGCTCCGAACCTTCTTCAATCATGTCCGGATCTAGCCTTCAAGGCCGATGGGTAGCTTCCTCCGTCATGGAAGAAGACATCAAAAAGTTGAGGGAGGCCAGATATCTGACCGCCGAGATTTTGCATCGGCTGCCTCCCCGAGGGCAGGCCGTCCCCTCCCCCGAACCCAACGAGAGCGTCGTGTTCATCTCCCACTTCCTCCGAGGTCTAGGCCTTGCTCTGGATCCTTTCATCAGGGGCTTGATGTTTTATTACGGGCTAGATTTCCATGATCTAGCTCCGGACTCCTTTCTTCATATCACGACATTTATCATCGTGTGTGAGGCCTTCCTCCGGGTTACCCCTCACTTTGGCATGTGGCTCAAGACCTTTGAAGTAAAGCCGAAGATGATCGAGGGGCAACATGCAGCGTGTGGAGGTGCCTCAATATGCAAGATGATGGTAGCTCCATGGCCCAAAGTTTCCATTCTAGAGGTGTTTAAATTGTGGCAACAGGAGTGGTTTTACATCACAGCTCCTAGAAGTGCCAAGTGGGCGGCCGCCCCTGTTTTCCGCTCGGGCCCTCCACCACAACTGATGTCATGGATCAGTAGAGGCTTGAGCTGGGGTCCAGCCAAGGACGTGCCTATACTGCAAAGCCGCATTCGAGATCTCTTCAATGGAGATTTTAGTTTGGTTGCGGTAATACAAGTTATGCTGGTTCGTCAAGTCCAGCCTTGCAAACGCCGGCCCCTTCGCTTGTGGGAGTTCAATCCCGAGGGACCGCGTGTCATTCAAAATTTCCTTGGCCTGACGCACGAGGAGATGTACAAGTCGTTCTTCGGACCTCAGGTAGAGTGTCCGGAAATCACCGAGGACGTGGGCCTGAGTAGTAACCGCGCCGCCGAATAGGTAAGGAATCTTCCGGCCGAACATACTATCTCTCATTTGTTACGAAGTTATTTCTGAGAGTTCGCTTTTTGACCAGGACTGGCTAACAAAGGCGAAGTTGATTCGGTGTTCAGCCCCCCTCCCTGAGGGTTTGGAAAATCCGGTATTGGAAAAGATGCTCCAGACCGCACGTTGCCCAGAGCCCTTGAAGGAAGATACTGCGGAGGATAATATAGGCGGACGCGGGCCCCCAACGCTGCCCATTCAAACCGAGGGAGCGAGTGTCTCCATGAAGGAAGACGACCAGAAGAGGAAAAGAGCTGCGCCCGGGGATTCGGAAGCCGAAGCTTCCAAACGGGAGAAGAAGTCTCCCACAGAGGGTCCTACCTTGGGGGGTGCTGTTGCCTCACAAAGTCCGCGGGGGGATCAATTCTCCCGCGAGTCGTAAGTGACCCAAAGTACTTTAATAGCACAGATATGCCATCTTTTTCTTCTGAGAAAATAACCACCGCATATATCTTTGCAGTTCGGGCCTTAGCCCCTCTCAAATGAGCTCGTCTTTGGGGGATCTTCTTCCAGAGATGATGGAGAGCGAAGCGCCTCCTCCGGACTCCTCTGCTCCGGAAGCGGGAGACCCTAAAGTGTCGTCGCGGAGGGACTCTCCGAGTCCGGTGAGGCCAGAAGATAATCCCATTGACCCCCGAAGCTCCCAGTGTCCGGCTCCCAAAGAGAGCAGACAAAAGAGTCCGGCACCGTCTAGTGTGCGATCGGATGTTCTGAGGGAGCTGGTGGGGCGAGCGACCATCTCAGATGAACACCGTGTGCTGATGAATACGGTGACGAAGAGAATCTCGTCCGCCAAAAGCGGATTACATGAAGCTTTTATGAGTCTACTCATAGGCTTTGAGGTACGTAAAAGAATGTATGATAGTCCTGCACATGCTAGGTGTGCCCTGTGTAGATAGTAGCCCCTGAGACTCTGGTTGTCGTCGGAGACGACGATGAACAGAGGATCATATTCCCAGGTAATAACCATACTGCCTTTATGTGCAGGTGATGGAAGCTCCGGTGGCTAGCCGGACTAGCCAGTTTGCCCATTTAAAACGGCAGTTGGATGCGGCAGATGCCGACATCGAGCTTGTTAACAAAAGGCTTGATGAGGCACAGGGTAAGTGTCATTATCTGGTAAACGCCACATACGAAGAGCAGCATGATGCCAGTATCTTTAATATGTTGTTACTACAGATGGAGCTGCCACTGTTGAAGCCTTGCGGGCAAAACTTGCCCGAGCCAAGGAACAAGCGAGGTTGGGTAATGCGGCTTCTTTGAAGGCGACCGAAGAGTTAAAGCCAAGAAGGACGCGCATGGCGAGAGCCGAGATAAGATGGCCAAGATGGCCATTGTCGGTGTCAAAACCGGCGGATCTCGGGTAGGGGGTCCCAAACTGTGCGTCTAGGCCGGATGGTAACAAGAGGCAAGGGAGACAAAGTTTTACCCAGGTTCAGGCCCTCTCGATGGAGGTAAAACCCTACGTCCTGCTTGATTAAGATTGATGATATGGGTAGTACATGAGTAGATCTACCACGAGATCAAAGAGGCTAAACCCTATAAACTAGCCTATGGTATGATTGTTGATGTGTATGTTGTCCTATGGACTAAAACCCTCCAGTTTATATAGACACCAGAGAGGGTTAGGGTTACACAAAGTTGGTTACAATGGTAGGAGATCTTCATATCTGTATCGCCAAGCTTGCCTTCCACGCCAAGGAAAGTCCCTTCCGGACACGGGACGAAGTCTTCAATCTTGTATCTTCATAGTCCAGGAGGCCGGCTGAAGGTATAGTCCGGCCATCCGGACACCCCCTAATCCAGGACTCCCTCAGTAGCCCCTGAACCAGGCTTCAATTACGATGAGTCCAGCGCGCAGATTGTCTTCGGCATTGCAAGGCGGGTTCCTCCTCCAAGTACTTCATAGAAGATTTTGAACACAAAGATAGTGTCCGGCTCTACTAAATAAGTTTCCACATATTTCCATAGAGAGAATAATATTTACACAAATCTAATCTGCTGACGTATTCCGTAGCGTGACACACCACGGCCAAGCCTTTATCCGAGTCGTTTCATTATCCCACCTCAGCGCGTCATGCGAGGCGGTTTCCTTGGCACGTCTTGTCAAAGCAGAGATCGTGTCCCCTTATTCCGGGATTCTCATCAATGCGGGCGTGGGTAACCCAACCGCGCCATTGATTACGGCGCTTGGAGATAAGCGAGTTTTACCAGGCTGGTGGGGACATGTAGTTGCGTCCACCCATACAAGGGGATAAGGATCCACCTTTTCACCTACGCCTTCATCCTCCTTCGCCTATCCATTCTTGCGCACTCGAGCTCCAGCGCCCAAGTCCGCACTCCCCACCTCAACCTTCTCCAGCCATGTCCGGAGCGGGAGGCAAGTGGATGGTCTCCTCCGTCACGGAGGGACACATCAAAAAGCTGAGGAAGGCCGGATACCTGTCTAATGACATCGTGTACCGGCTTCCCAAAAAGGGGCAGCTCATCCCCACCCCTAGGCCCCATGAGAGGGTGGTGTTCCTCCCCCATTTCCTCCATGGACTGGGCTTCCCTCTCCACCCATTTGTCCGGGGGCTCATGTTCTACTACGGCATGGATTTCCACGATCTGGCCCCGAACTTCGTCCTCAACATCTCGGCGTTTATTGTCGTGTGCGAGGCCTTCCCCCGCATCCGCCCCCATTTTGGCTTATGGCTCAAGACTTTCAACGTCAAGCCGAAGGTGGTGCGCAGCAACCAGGCGGAGTGCGGAGGCGCCATGGTGGGCAAGATGGCCAACGTCCTATGGCTCGAAGGCTCTTTTGTGGAGACCCTGAAGGGGTGGCAATCGGGGTGGTTTTACATCACCGAGCCGCGCGACACCGAATGGGTCGCACCCCCTGAGATTCAATCTAGACCCCCTACGCGGCTCATCTCCTGGAAGGAGATGGGCCTGTCGTGGGGTAAGAAGGGACAGCTGACCGGACTCCAAACATGCGTCCAAACCCTGGTGGACAAGAAGCTCAAACTTGTCAACGTAGTCCAGGTTATGCTCATCCGCTTGATCCTCCCATGTCAACAATGGGCTTTCAACCTGTGGGAGTTCGACTCGGCGCGGCACCAAACTCTGAGCAGGCTCTTTGACACGACATACGAAGATGCCTGGAAGGTGCTTTTCAAGGGCGCCGAGGCTCCCGCATCCGCTACCGAGGATCGCGGATTCAGTGCGCGGCGTCACGCTCTCACGGTAAGCTGTTTTTTCCTTTTACAGGGTATCCGTTTTTCATAGTTTGACTCTATGCGGGATCTAAGCTCCCTTACCTTTGACAGGATTGTGAGGTGACATCCGGACAGATCAACTGTCCGGCTCTTTTGCCCGAAGGCCCAGTGGATGCTCGCTTGGCGAAGCTGCTGGTTCCGGCACCTTATGTGGTGCCGGAGAAGAAGGCCGCAAAAAAGGCTGCGGGGACTCGAAAGAGTGCCCGGCGCCAGGAGGTGTCGGATCCATCATCCGGTGGTTCCAAGGCGCATTCCTCCCATGAAGACGAGGAGGAAGAAGAAGAGACCTCTCCCCCTCCAGCGGGAGGGGAGAAGAAAAGGAAGGCCGCCCTCTCTGGGGAGGCCAGATGGTCCAAGAAGGGGAAAACCCTTCCT
Organism: Triticum monococcum; assembly: GCA_034509565.1. Lineage (NCBI taxonomy): Eukaryota > Viridiplantae > Streptophyta > Magnoliopsida > Poales > Poaceae > Triticum > Triticum monococcum. The sequence goes on from CM067847.1 coordinate 134,331,778, forward strand.
CCGGACTACTCCACCGACGCCGACGACGGCGGAGAGGAGTGGCAGCCCAGGGCCAAGCCCCTGGCAAAATCGTAAGTATCCGGATACCAGAGTAATTCATAGTATTCGTTTATTGCACAGCTTTCTCTTACGTCGAATATGTGTATGCAGCGCACCCAAAGACCGGCTCGACGTGTCGTCGAGCGGCTCACTGGACTCATCGGATGTGAACTCGCTTCCGACGGCTTCCTTCCCCTGCCCTACGGACGACACCGAAGTGTTGTCCCAACAGGTTCCAAGCCGGGAGGAGGTGGTCCTAGAGGCGCCGCAAGGCGACCTCCCGGACTCCAGGAGTAAAGGGAATGAAACCCCCCACGGCTCCAAGTCCGGCTCTAGGCCGGACACCGCTCCGGAACCTTCAAACATTCCAGAGTCCAGCGGGGGACCTCCTTCCAAGAGGAGCAAGTCCACCGTGCCGATGGCCCCCGTCCAACCGAAGGCGCCGGACAATATGTTGGAGGCGCTCCAAGGCACCTCCATCGATGAGGAGCACCGCACTATTATGAGTGTGGTGGTCCAGAAGGTTCAGTCCGCCAAGAGCGGACTGACTGAAGCTTGTACTAGCCTTTTAACAGGCTTTGAGGTAAGTAAAGAATGTGTAAATAATATTACCGCATAGACAGTAGCCCTTGATGCTCTGTTTGGCGTTCGGGAAGAAAAGCTGAATAGAGGATCAAATAAAATTCACAGGAGTCTAATAAAAATGAGTCAATATGCATATGCAGGCTTCTCTGATTGCGTCCGCCGCACTGACTGCGGAAGTGGACATGCTAAAGCGGAATCTCGAGCGGTCCGAGCAAGAGCTCGGGCGTGCCAAGAAGCAGCTCGAGGCCAATGAAGGTAAGAAATACATTGTTTTTAATTATATATAAAAAGGTGCAATTGCAAAGAATGACAGGATTATCGTGGCTATTGTAGGGGCCATGTCTGAAGTGGCGACCCTTAAGCAAGCGCTGGTTGAGGCCGAGAAGAGGGCAGCCTCGGAGCGCACCGAGCGGGGGAAGTATGAGGCCGAGGTTGGCAAGGTGCGGCAAGAGCTCCAGGCTCTCATGGAAAAACATGAGAGGTTGGAGCTTGACTCAAAGACGCGAGCATCCGAGATCGCGGTGGCTATTGAAAATGCCAAGTCTGCCAAGGCCGAATCCCAGAAGACCCTCCAAGAGTTGGATGAGGTGAAGAAGATAGCGGCGGGTAAGGCATTCTTTATGCAAAGCAAACACATAAACGTGAGTTACTTGTTACTTACCCGAATTCGGAGCTCTCCAGGAGCGTTCGCAGATCTTCCCTGAAGTGTGTCCGATGCCACCGCATTCTATCGAGACGAGGAGGGAAGCTCGACAGAGAAGGTGTTCTGGTCTCAGTATGCTGAGGCCGGACGCCCCGTGCCCCTGAGCGACCAGCTGAAGCAACTGGTCGAGCTCCACAAGGCGGTCGAACAGGCCATGAAGGGCCTCATTGTTCGGCTGTGGCCTAGAGGGGCTTTGTCTGGGAGCTATTTCGGGCTGGTGCGGCGGCTGGTGGAGGCCTGTCCAAGGCTCGAAGTCATCAAGCGCTTCGTCTGCATTGAAGGTGCCCGTAGGGCCCTTGTGAAGGAAATATGCCCTAGAGGCAATAATAAAGTTATTATTTATTTCCTTATATCATGATAAATGTTTATTATTCATGCTAGAATTGTATTAACCGGAAACATAATACATGTGTGAATACATAGACAAACAGAGTGTCACTAGTATGCCTCTACTTGACTAGCTCGTTAATCAAAGATGGTTATGTTTCCTAACCATGAACAAAGAGTTGTTATTTGATTAACGAGGTCACATCATTAGTTGAATGATCTGATTGACATGACCCATTCCATTAGCTTAGCTCCTGATCGTTTAGTATGTTGCTATTGCTTTCTTCATGACTTATACATGTTCCTATGACTATGAGATTATGCAACTCCCGTTTACCGGAGGAACACTTTGGGTACTACCAAACGTCACAACGTAACTGGGTGATTATAAAGGAGTACTACAGGTGTCTCCAATGGTAGATGTTGGGTTGGCATATTTCGAGATTAGAATTTGTCACTCCGATTGTCGGAGAGGTATCTCTGGGCCCTCTCGGCAATACACATCACATAAGCCTTGCAAGCATTATAACTAAGATGTTAGTTGTGAGATGATGTATTACGGAACGAGTAAAGAGACTTGCCGGTAACGAGATTGTACTAGGTATTGGATACCGACGATCGAATCTCGGGCAAGTAACATACCAATGACAAAGGGAACAACGTATGTTGTTGTGCGGTCTGACCGATAAAGATCTTCATAGAATATGTAGGAGCCAATATGGGCATCCAGGTCCCGCTATTGGTTATTGACCGGAGACGTGTCTCGGTCATGTCTACATTGTTCTCGAACCGTAGGGTCCGCACACTTAACGTTACGATGACAATTGTTATGAGTTTATGCATTTTGATGTACCGAAGGTTGTTCGGAGTCCCGGATGTGATCACAGACATGACGAGGAGTCTCGAAATGGTAGAGACATAAATATTGATATATTGGAAGCCTATGTTTGGACACCGGAAGTGTTCCGGGTGAAATCGGGATTTTACCGGAATACCGGGAGGGTTACCGGAACCCCCCGGGAGCCAAATGGGCCTACATGGGCCTTAGTGGAAAGGTGAAAGGGGCTGCAATGGAGGGCTGCGCGCCTCCCCCCTCCCCTAGTCCTATTAGGACTAGGAGAGGTGGCCGGCCACCTCTCTCTCTCTTTCCTCCTTGGAGTCCTAGTTGGAATAGGATTGGAGGGGGGAGTCCTACTCCCGGTAGGAGTAGGACTCCTCCTGCGCCTCCCTCCTTGGCCGGCCAGCCCCTCCCCTTGGATCCTTTATATACGGGGGCAGGGGGCACCTCTAGACACACAAGTTGATCCTTGAGATCGTTCCCTAGCCGTGTGCGGTGCCCCCTGCCACCAAATTCCACCTCGATCATACCGTTGTAGTGCTTAGGCGAAGCCCTGCGTCGGTAGTACATCAAGATCGTCACCACGCCGTCATGCTGACGGAACTCTTCCTCGACGCTTTGCTGGATCGGAGCCCGAGGATCGTCATCGAGCTGAACGTGTGCTAAGAACTCGGAGGTGCCGGAGTAACGGTGCTTGGATCGGTCGGATCGGGAAGACGTACGACTACTTCCTCTATGTTGTGTGATCGCTTCCGCAGTTGGTCTGCGTTGGTACGTAGACAACACTCTCCCCTCTCGTTGCTATGCATCACCATGATCTTGCGTGTGCGTAGGAATTTTTTTGAAATTACTACGTTCCCCAACACCTTGCCCATGCTAAGGTGCACTGGGGCAAGCTGGATGCTGAGAAGCTTGTGAAGGACGGGCCACTGCCAGGGAAAGAGCATCGCAAGCCCGAGAATTACTATAAGGATGTTCTGAAGGGTGCCTGCCTTGTGGCGGATGAATGTTCTAGGGATGTAATTTTTGAGTGAAACTTGCTCGTTTTGTCCTGTGCGCTGAAAACTTGTTTATATGCGCTAAGCAATGCTGTTGGAATTTATTAGCTTCTGTGCAGCTGTTTATCAATTCTGAGAGATGGCGAGTCGTCGGCTTCTGCCCCCATGCCGCTAGTGCTGGGGTGTTCGGGGATAAACCTGCGCGCTCTTTTTCCCATGTTTGGGTCCTTCGAGGGAGGCGCTCAGCCCAACGAACAAGGCAATCGGACTATAATGCGTGGACACTCTCACTTAGCCTTAGAATTCTATAATTTTAAATTTCGGCGAAGCCCCTGGTATTCGGAAGACCGAGTTCGGGGCGCTATCCATGCCTTGGCCGGACAGAGCCGGCTCCTCGCCCTAAGCAGCATAAGTCTTTAGGGACTCGAAAAACCTCTCGAACAGTGACCAGCTCTCGCTTCATCATGACAGTCAGTTTTAGCTTTCTCCACTGAGGTGCTCGACCCAGCTCAACTAGGGCACAATCGTAGTGGTTCTCCTAGTGCTACCTTAGCCGATATAGCGGAACGTAAGGCACCAAAACATAGGAGCCGGGCAAACCCAACTGTTGACCCAAGACATGATTCGGAGCTGATGCATATAATGCTATAAGTTCGGGGTGCCGCACTTGTTAAAGTGTTCAGACTTCTCACGCCATATTGAGGGGTACTAAAGCCCCTGGCATATTTTGGCCGTACCAACGTGTACGGGTGCAACATGTTGTAAGGAACATATATAAAGAAAAAAGGTAATGCAAAAATAGACGAAAGCTATGCATTGTTTATTAAAAAGGGCTGCGATCAAAGCAGAACGATACAAATAATGTGATAAGTGGAAGGTTGGACTAGTTAACATGTCCGTTCCAGGGGCAAGCTGCGGAATAGTATGCGGAACAGGTATACTGCTCGTGATAGAGACCACCTGGGAGTTCCGTAATGCGGCGTGGCTTGTCTGCTTCCCTGGTTCTTGCATCGTTTGTGCGGCAATTGAACTGCCGAACAGGCCTTCCGAAGGATGGAGTCCTAAAAGTAAGCGAAAATTAAAAAATCGGCAGCCCCTGGTACGGTTTAAGCCGTGTTTTGGGCGTGTCATGATGGTGCCCCTCCCCCTGTACCCATGGTATCTCTAGAGCATAGTTCTGTACGCGAAGTACTGGCGTCGCCTTTTTGCGAGGGTTGGGGTTGGGGCCGCATTGCTATGCCTGCTCAGATCGTGCCAAGCGGTCTTGTTGTAGGTTACTCCGGGCGCGCTTGACGGTGTCCGGTCGTTTAGTGGCTAGACTGGGGAACTGCCTGGAGAGGCTGCTTTGTACTTCCGCTGTAAGGGTCGCCGTGTGCTCCTCCGTTCGGAGGGAGCGTTCAGTGTTTCCATTGACCATAATTACTCCTCGAGGGCCTGGCATCTTGAGCTTAAGGCATGCGTAGTGCGGTACCGCATTGAACTTAGCGAATGCGGTTCGCCCGAGCAGTGTGTGATAACCACTACGAAACGGGACTATGTCGAAGATTAACTCCTCGCTTCAGAAATTATCCGAAGATCCGAAGACCACTTCAAGTGTGACTGAGCCTGTACAGTTGGCCTCTACACCTGGTATTACGCCCTTAAAGGCCGTTTTGGTGGGCTTAATCCTCAAGGGATCTATGCCCATTTTCCGCACTGTATCCTGGTAAAGCAGGTTCAGGCTGCTGCTGCCGTCCATAAGGACTCTAGTGAGATGAAATCCATCAATAATTGGGTCTAGAACCAATGCGGCGAATCTGCCATGACGGATGCTACTGGGATGGTCCCTTCGATCAAAGGTGATCGGGCAGGAGGACCATGGGTTGAACTTTGGGGCGACTGGCTCTACCGCATATACGTCCCTTAACGCGCGCTTCCGCTCCCTTTTGGGGACGTGGGTTGCGTATATCATGTTCACCGTCCGCACTTGTGGGGGAAAACCCTTCTGTCCACTGTTGTTTGGTGGCCGGGGCTCCTCGACGTCATCGCTATGTAGCCCCTTGTCTTCATTTTCGGTGTTTAACTTGTCTGCCTACTTGAACACCCAACAATCCCTGTTGGTGTGATTGGCCGGCTTTTCGGGGGTGCCATGTATCTAGCACAAGCGGTCGAGTATTCGGTCCAAACTGGACGGGCCCCTAGGATTCCTTTTGAATGGCTTTTTCCGCTGACCGGATTTAGAGCCTTTGAATACGGCATTAACTGCAGTATCCTCAGCATTGTCGCCGTTAATGCGGCGCTTCTGCTTGTTGCGACGCGACCTGCCACTACTGTCCCTGGTGTATGAATTACCAGGGTTCTTGGTCATATTGTTGCTACGAGCAAGCCAGCTGTCTTCTCCTACGCAAAAGCGGGTCATGAGTGTTGTGAGTGCTGCCATAGATTTCAGATTTACCTGTCCAAGGTGCCGGGCCAGCCACTCGTCACGGATATTGTGCTTGAAGGCTGCTAGGGCCTCAGCGTCCGGACAGTCGACTATTTGATTTTTCTTTGTTAGGAACCGTGTCTAGAATTGCCTGGCTGATTCCTCTGGCTGCTGAATTATGTGACTTAGGTCATCGGTGTCTGGGGGTCGCACATAAGTTCCCTGGAAATTGTCGAGGAATGCGGCTTCCAGGTCCTCCCAACAACTGATTGATCCTGTTGGCAAGCTGTTAAGCCAATGCCGAGTTGGTCCTTTAAGCTTGAGTGGGAGGTATTTGATGGCGTGGAAATCATCGCCGTGGGCCATGTGGATATGAAGGAGATAATCCTCGATCCATACCGCAAGATCTGTTGTGCCATCATATGATTCGATGTTTACGGGTTTAAAACCCTCGGGGATTTGATGATCCATTATTTCGTCTGTAAAACATAGTGGGTGTGCGGTGCCTCTGTACTGGGCTATATCATGACGTAGCTCCAATGAGCCTTGTCTACTGTGTTCGGCCCTGCCAAATTTGTGGCCGGCGTGACGGTTACCGTCTCGAGCCGTGGGGCGCCCACGCGATCCGTAGATCGATCTTGTTTGCCTTGCCTTGTCCTCCAACATGTCTCGTAAGTCCGGCACATATTCCCGTGCCATGGTACGGGGTGCGGCTTGAGTGGAGGGCCGAGAGGCCTCTCTGTCGAGGCCACGAGGTGGCCGGTCGGCCGCATCAAGTGCTTCCTCCTCTAATTGGGGTAGCAACCTGCACTTTGGGTAGCTCTTGGAGGGGCGTTCGAGTTTATGCTCTTCGGCCGCAAGGACTTCAGTCATCTGTCGACTAGCAAATCTTGATCAGCTCTAAGCTGTTGCTGTTTTTTCTTGAGGCTTCTTGCCATGGCCATAAGCCTACGTTGAAAACGCTCTTGCTCGACGGGATCCTCTGGAACGAAGAATTCGTCGTCGTCGAGGCTTGCCTCGTCTTCGGAGGGAGGCATATAATTATCGTCCTCGACCTGTCTGTCTGCCGCTCTCTCATGATGGCTGGTTTCTCCATCCTCCTGTGCTAAATCTTGCTGGAGGGGGTTTTCTTTGGCGCTTTTCGGAGTATTATTATCTCCCGTGCTGGAATCACCGTATTTTTTTGGCGGGATTTTGAGCGGCGCCGCTGACGCCGGTGCTTAATCTGTTTCTTGGAGGGGTCATCCTTCGCTGTTCCATCGCCATCTCCCTCTTTTGGGGTGTCCACCATGTATATGTCATATGATGAGGTGGTTTTCCAGGGCCTAGTAGGCGCTGGTTCTTCATCATCTCCTTCATCGGCATCCATACCGTCGATGCCTTCGGAGTCAAAGGCGAGCATGTCGGTTAAGTCGTCGACAGTGGCTACAAAGTGGGTGGTGGGTGGGCATTGAATTTCTTCATCGTCCGTACCCCAATCTTGCTGGCCGTAGTCCGGCCAGGGCTCTCCTGATAAAGAGAGAGACTTTTGTGACTTCAGGATATCGCCGAAAGGCGAGTGCTGAAAGATGTCCGCGGTAGTGAACTCCATGATCGACGCCCAATCGGATTCGATCGGCAGGGGCGCGGAGGGTTCGGAGTCCAAAGAGGAGTCCGACTCCTTGGAGTCTCGAGTCTCGCAGAGTACGGGGCTGGTGTTCGGCTCAATCACTGTTGGGGTCGCAACCCCCAAGGTGGCGTCCAACTGCCCATCCTCGATCGGCGCAGTTGGCTCCGAATTAAGGGTCGGAGCCGATGCAGGTGCGGCCTCCAGGGCACTGTTCGGCGGCAGAGCTAGATCATGCTCGTCGTGACAGTGCGGCGCGCTTGGCAGTTGCTTGAATCCGTCGAAGATCAAGTCCCCGCGGATGTCAGCCGTGTAGTTTAAACTTCCAAATCTGACCTGACGGCCAGGGCCGTAGCTTTCGATCTGCTCCAGACAGCCAAGCGAATTGGCCCACAGTGCGAAGCCGCTGAAGACGAAGATCTGTCCGGGGAGGAAGGTCTCACCCTGGACTGCATCGCTATTGATGATCGTAGGAGCCATCGAGCCTGACAGCGACGACACAGAGGAACTCTCACTGAAAGCACCAATGTCGGTGTCAAAACTGGCAGATCTCGAGTAGGGGGTCCCGAACTGTGCATCTAGGCTGGATGGTAACAGGAGGCAAGGGACACGAAGTTTTACCCAGGTTCGGGCCCTCTCGATGGAGGTAAAACCCTACGTCCTGCTTGATTAATATTGATGATATGGGTAGTACAAGAGTAGATCTACCACGATATTGAAGAGGCTAAACCCTAGAAGCTAGCCTATGGTATGATTGTTGATGTGTACGTTGTCCTATGGACTAAAACCCTCTGGTTTATATAGACACCGGAGAGGGTTAGGGTTACACAAAGTCGGTTACAATGGTAGGAGATCTACATATCCATATTGCCAAGCTTGCCTTCCACGCCAAGGAAAGTCCCTTCCGGACACGGGACGAAGTCTTCTATCTTGTATCTTCATAGTCCAGGAGTCCGGCTGAAGGTATAGTCCGGCCATCCGGACACCCCCTAATCCAGGACTCCCTCTGCCATAGAATTAAAAGCCGCCACCGACCATTGCCGGGTTCTTGAAAAGGAAAACTTAGCGAAGGCATCGGACCTTGAGAAGTCTGCTGCGACGAGAAAAGACCTCCGCTCTGCTATGAGGGCGAAGAAGGAGGAGCTGCGGGAAGCCGGGGATATTGTAGCTGGGAAATCCTTTATGTCGCAGAGGAAGTTCGGAGATCCACGGTATGCCCCTCTGGATTGGCTGTGGAGTTCGGAGGATGTGTATATGGATTTGGCGGCGAGCATTGCTGATGCGGCCAAGTACTTCTAGGGTCAGACGGACCGCGAAGTAGACCAGCTGTTTTGGAGACAATTCCATTCTCCCGAGAGTCCGCTTTCATTGACTGACCAATTAGCCGAATGGGACGAACTGAATAGGTTGTCCGGACTCGCCATAATATTTGTTGTTGATCAGCTATGGCTGGAAAGGCCAAAACCGAACAGCTATTTCAGCTTGGTGCAACAGTTCCTTAACGTGGTACTGCGCATTAATCCGATGAAGAGGTCGGCATGCATAGAGGGCACACGAATGGCCTTTGCCCGTGTTAAAGCATACTGGGCGGAGATGGATGCTACCACTGTTGCAGCGCGGATTCGGCCATAGGCCGAATGGCTGCTGAGCACTACTTTGAAGAAGTTCCTGAGGGTGCTCGTTTGATAGAGACCCAGTGCTCAAAAAGTATTATGTTTGAGTGATATGTAATTTCATTGTAAGCGAAATGCTTTTATAAATTTTTATAGGGCTATTTTTATACTTTTTCCTGAAAGTAATATGATGCCTCCTGGGCGGCCGTTTATGTATACATGTGTATAACTTGAAAGATTGCAGCCGTCAGCTTCAACCCTCACGCATATAATGCGGAGGTGCTCGCAAAAAACACGCGTGCACACTTAACCCAACGTCTTGGTCCTATTAAGGAGGTGATAGCGGAGCGAGCGAGGCAACCAGACTATAATGCTTTAGCACTTTCACTTAGCCATAGGAGTTTGACAGCGGGGCTACTAGATAGGCCCTGGTGGCTCCGCACTCTCCCGATCATGGGGTGCGTACATGCCTGGCCGGAAAACGGCCCTTTGTTAAGGCGGGGGAATTCTAACATTCCAATAGGTCATCGAGTGGTTGACCAGTCTCACGCTATATTAGGACAGTCAGTTTTCGGCTTTCTCTACTGAGGTGTTCATCCGGATGAACCAGGGCACAATCGCAGTAGTTCTCCTAGTGCTACCTTAGCCGGTAAAGCGGAACGTAAGGCACCAAAACGCAGGAGCCGGGCAAACCCAACATTTGACCAAAGACAATGATTCGAAGCTGATGCATATAAGGCCAAACTCGCGACGCCGAACACTCCCTAAGGTATTCGGTCTTTGTGGTATAAATTGGGCCTAAATAATGGACTTTGTAAGAAACCCCTTGTGTCCAGGTATGTGCATTGTTCTTACATTGCCACATGCCAAGACGTCAGCATCCTTCTCAATCGGTGGATATGTATCAACAAGAGACAGTAAAAAAGGTTTACGCAGGGTCTTAATCTAAAAAGAGTCCTTGGAGCGGGTCCCTGCTGCACATCTGCGCTTGTGTCTCCGTTGTGCCGTATCCTGGACGGGTGTAGCACGATGATCGTCTGTAAAAGAGAGGAATTTAGGTGAAAAAGTTGTCGTGTAAAAGGATAGTTTTTAAAGAAACCATGTATAATTCAATATGAGAAGAAATTGCCACTTGTCTGTGCGCATTGAGCCCCTTGTATGGACAAATAGGGGTGCAACCATTTATTCGGTATAAATAGCGGCGCCGGACTTGGTTAGTTGTGTCTGAGGTCTTGACGACCTATTGGATGCTTTCACTGGTCCGGGCGCCTTTAGTGTGCGGCTGCCAAGGCAGCCGCACTCTCTTCAGTGCGCAGAGATCGCTTGATATTTCCGTTCACTGAAATGATGCCCTGTGGACCGGGCATCTTGAGTGTGAGGGAGGCGTAGTGTGGTATTGCGTTGAAGCGAGCGAAAGCTTCACATCCGAGCAGTGCTTGGTAGCCACTTTGGAACAGAGCGATGTGGAAGGTTAAATGCTCGCGACGGAAGTTATCGGGGGAGCCGAATATAACTTGTAGTAGGAGGGAGCCCGTACAACGAGCCCCTGGGCCTGGCGTTACTCCTTTAAAGGTAGTATTGCTATGGCGAATTTTTGTTGGGCCTAACTCCATCCCGCGGATTGTATCCTGATATATTAGGTTTAGACTGCTGCCACCGTCCATCAAGACTCGTGTGAAGTGATATCCTCCAATTACTGGGTCTAATACCAGGGCAGCCCATCCTGCGCGTCGGATACTTGCTGAGTAATCGCGATGGTCGAAAGTGATCGGTTGAGACGACCAGTGGTAGGACTTCGCGGTGACAGGCACTTGGGTATATTTTCCTAGGGGTGCCGCGTTATTTTTTTGCCTTGGTCACGTGTAACACGTTTACTGTTTTGACTTTTGGTGGAAATTTCTTTTGTTCCCTAGTGTCTTGTTTGGGAGGCTCGTCCTCGTCTTCACTTGGTGTATCCTCCCCCTTGTGTACGGCGCTGAGCTTGCCGGACTGCTTGAAGACCCAACATTCTCTGTGGGTATGATTAGCAGGTTTACCAGGGGTACTATGGATCTGACATACTTGGTCCAGAATTTTGTTGAGGCTGGACAGTTCATCCCTGGTGCCTTTAGAGGGCGGCTTTTGACCTGGCCGAGAGCTTTTGAATCCGGCGTTTACTGCCATGCCCTTCGTGCTGTCTTCTTTATTCCGGCGTTTGTTATTGCTATTGCGCCGTGATTTCCCGTTTCCATCTCTAACTTCAGATGTACTGGGGTTGCTGGTGCTGCATCTGGCTAGCCAGCTGTCCTCACCCGCGCAAAAGTGGGTCATGAGGTTTGTTAACGCGGCCATCGTTCTCGGCTTATTTTGGCCGAGGTGTCTGGCGAGCCATTCGTCACGGACGCTATGCTTAAAAGCTGCCAAGGCTTCAGCGTCCAGACAGTCGACAATCTGGTTCTTTTTAGTAAGAAACCTGTTCCAAAGCTTTCGGGCTGACTCTCCGGGCTGTTGAGTTATATGACTCAAATCGTCCGCATCCGGAGGTCGGACATAAGTCCCTTGAAAATTTGCCCGAAAGGCGTCTTCGAGCTCTTCCCAACTTCCAATGGAGCTTTCGGGGAGGCCCTTAAGCCAGTGATGAGCTGGCCCTTTAAGCTCGAGGGTAAGTACTTGATGGCGTGGAGATCATCTCCTCGAGCCATATGGATATGAAGGATGTAGTCCTCAATCCAGACCCCAGGGTCTGTGGTTCCGTCGTATGTCTCTATGTTTACGGGTTTAAATCCCTCTGGAAATTCATGGTCCAGCACCTCATCGGTGAAACATAGAGGGTGTGCGGCACCCCTGTAGCTGGGTGTACCGCATTGTTCGGATGTTTGTTGTGTTGCATTGTATGCTGGGGCGCGCTTGCGTGGTCCATAGATGGATCTTGTTGCGCCGTCCTTTGGGTGCGAGCCCTCGCATGGGTCGCGTGTTGTATTGTGAGTGGCGTTGTATGCCGCTCTGTGTTGGTAGAGGGGTCGTCTATCTGGCCAGGTGGCTGCTTTGATATTTGGTTGTGGGGGGTCTGAGGCCTCCTCATCGAATTCAGGTAGCAGTTTCCGCTTTGGGTAGCTCTTGGAGGGGCGATTGTCGCCGTACCTCGCTGCTGTGTTGAGTATTTCACTCCATCTGATTTGGAGTGTGTCTTGCGCAGCCTTGAGCCTTTGCTTCTGCTTTTTAAGACTCGTCGCGGCGGCAACAAGCCTTTTACGGGCATTCTGCTGCTCCGGGTGCCTGTCCGGTGTTATGTCATCCGGACCATTATCCTTGATAGAATTTGTTTGTTCGATTTGATTATCCGGATTTCCGTTGTCCGGCGGCGGTTCGCCCTGCTCCAGCGCTGGGTCTGTGTGATCGTTATTTCTGTCGAGGCGGGATTGGGGGCGGCGCTTGCGTCGATGCTTTGACTGCTTCTCGAGGGAACAAGCCTTTGGTGCGTCCTTCCGCTCCTCGTCGTCATCTTTTGGTGTGTCCACCATGTATATCTCATATGACGAGGTGGCTTTCCAGGGCCTAATAGACGTTGGTTCTTCATCGTCTCCTTCATCGGTGTCCATACCGTCGATGTCTTCGGAGTCGAAGTCGAGCATGTCGGTTAAATCGTCGACAGTGGCTACCAAGTGGGTGGTGGGTGGGCTTTGAATTTCTTCATCGTCCGTATCCCAACCTTGCTGACCGTAGTCCGGCCAGGGCTCTCCTGATAAAGAGAGAGACTTTAGTGTCTTCAGAATATCGCCGAAAGGCGAGTGCTGAAAGATGTCCGTGGCAGTAAACTCCATGATCGGAGTCTCACGGAGTGCGGGGCTGGTGTTCGGCTCGATCGCCGTTGGGATCGCAGCCCCCGAGGCGGCGTCCAACCACCCATCCTCGGTCGACGCAGTTGGCCCCGAATTAAGGGTCGAAGCCAATGCGGGTGCGGCCTCCAGGGCACTGTTTGGCGGTAGAGCTAGATCATGCTCGTCGTGACAGCGCGGCAAGCTCGGCAGTGGCTCGAATCCGTCGAAGATCAAGTCCCCGCGGATGTCATCCGTATAGTTTAAACTTCCAAATCTGACCTGACGGCCAGGGGCATAGCTTTCGATCTGCTCCAGTTGGCCAAGTGAATCACAAAGATCTGTCCGGGGAGGAAGGTCTCACCCTGGACTGCATCACTATTGATTATCGTAGGAGCCATCGAGCCTGACGGCGATGACATAGAGGAACTCTCAATGAAAGAACCAATGTCGGTGTCAAAATCGGCGGATCTCGGGTAGGGGGTCCTGAACTGTGCGTCTAGGCCGGATGGTAACAGGAGGCAATGGACACGAAGTTTTACCCTGGTTCGGGCCCTCTTGATGGAGGTAAAACCCTACATCCTGCTTGATTAATATTGATGATATGGGTCGTACAAGAGTAGATCTACCACGAGATCAGAGAGGCTAAACCCTGGAAGCTAGCCTATGGTATGATTGTTGTTCTGTATCTTGTCCTACGGACTAAAACCCTCCGGTTTATATAGACATCGGAGAGGGTTAGGGTTACATAGAGTCGGTTACATTGGTTGGAGATCTACATATCCATATCGCTAAGCTTGCCTTCCACGCCAAGGAAAGTCCCTTCTGGACACGGGACGAAGTCTTCAATCTTATATCTTCATAGTCCAGGAGTCCGGCTGAAGGTATAGTCCGGCCATCTGGACACCCCTAATCCAGGACTCCCTCAGTCTCCTTATTACGCGCAAAATAATGATTCCTCCACCTGACATCTGGGAGCCACCGACAGGGCCTCTATATTTCGGCAAAAAAACATTCCCCCACTGACAGGTCGGATCCACCAGCTATATCTTTGCACGCAAGGAAGTGCCTCATTATTACGCACAAAAAAATGAATACCCCCCTGCTAGCTAGGACCCAACATAGTGGGAGGCTGACTTGTGGGCCTACTAAGTTGACGGGGACGGAGGGCTTTGTCAACTTAGTCAATATGAACGATTCTAGCTCCAGTGACTGTACGATGTCCATCCAACGGCCGTACTGCTTCTTCAACCTCTGGTCTTCTTGCTCCAGCCGCCGAAAGCAGCGCCGGTCGTGCCGCCTGCTCCTGCCTCCCCTGGCCGGCTATCTTGCCACGGAGGCCTCACCACCCCCTACTACTCCCACCGCTGGCCAGGTGTCGGATTTCAGGTTCCGGTAGACCATTAAGGTTCGAACACTGGGGTGCGCGCGGAAATCTCACCTTCAACCTCTCCGTCTCGATGGGATCTAAACTACTAAAGGAAACACACAAGAGACACAAAATTTATACTGGTTCGAGCCACCGATGTGGTGTAATACCCTACTCTAGTGTGTGGTGGATGGATTGCCTCCTGGGGCTGGTGTGGATGAACAATACAAGGAAGAACAGCCTCGCGAGGGTCTGTTCTTGGCTGTGGTGATGAACTGTATAAAGAGTTCAGTCACCCTCTTTCTCTCTCTCTCTACTTGTGAACCAAACGAACCAACCGAACCCCCTTGCTATGTGGGTGGCTAGTCCTATTTATAGAGGCCCTGGTCCTCTCCCCAAATATTGAGCGGGAAGGGATCCAACAATGGCGGGCTAATTTGAAGGGGGACAGCGAGTACATCTATCCTGACAAAAGCAGTCTTCGCCTGCCAAAGGCTCTGGTGATGACGCCGCGCTGGGCTCCATGGTGACCTCCGTCTCGTAGTCCTCCTGGCCTTGGTCTCGTTGCACCGAAGTGGCAACCTTTGCCTGATGCCTCGGTACTCCGCTGATACGCTTGCTCCCTTTGCACCAAAGTGGAAAGAGGGACGCTGCGCGCGCTGGCACCCGCCTGATGCCCCGTGTCGTCATGGCTTGCGTCATGGGCACCTCGCGAGGTACCCCGCCTTGAACTCTCTGCCTCCTCGCGAGCCAGCCTGGCGAGGCTGTGCCTGAGGATGCGCCGTGTCGTCCGCCTCGCGAGGCTTGGCCCCTCGCGAGGGTCTTGAGCCTCGTGTTGATGAAGATGGGCCGCGCTAGGCCCCCACTTGAGCCATGCCGCAGGCCGCAGGCAGGCAAGTCTGGGGACCCCCGTTCCCGGAATGCCGACAGTAGCCCCCGGGCCCAAGGCGCGTATGGACTTGGCCGTGCCGAGAGGCAAAAGGGCAAGGGCGAAGCGCCGCGGGACCTAACAGCCTGCGGCCTTGGACGCCGCGTGGCGGTTGATTGGACGTGGGCGGCACTGTTCCCCCACACTTCCTTATCGTGCGCCCTGCTAGGTGGACTGGTAGTCGTACACAGCCGTCCCCTTTCCTGTTGCTCGGGTGTCCTCTGTTCTTCCTTCTTTCGAGCGCCTCCCCCTGCCTCCAATCCAATCTTGAATCCCCCCCTCCTTCTCATCGCCATGGCTCCGACGGGGAAGGAGAGGGCAGAGAAATCCATGCCTTCGTCTTGTGTGCCGCCAGCGGTGGCTCCCCTCGTCGATCGGTCGACTGTGCTCAACCAAGAGTGCCTGGGCAGGGACAGCTTGGCCCTGGCCACCGTCTCCAACGAGTGCGGAAGGACGACTGCCTGGCCCGCGTCCCACTTCTCCATCGACAGGACAGCCACTAAGGTCCCATGTTTTACCGATGCCTTGTGGGCGGGTCTGGTTCCCCCGTTCTCCGATTTCTTCAATGCCGTGCTTTCGCATTATCAGATCCACTTAATGCATCTAAGCCTTGAGTCCATCACCCTCCTTTCGGTCTTTGCCTTTGTTTGCGAAGCCATGGTGGGCATCCCTCCTTCGGTCACCCTGCTGCGCCACTTCTTCTCGCAGCGTCTTGTCGATCCTTCCCAGCGCTGGGCATGCACGAGCTTCGCTGCCGAGCCTGTGTCTGAGGCATCCGGAATTGACTTCCGACTCCCCCAGCCTGCGGCCGGGTTCCGCGAGCGATGGTTGTATGTGGACGCAGGGGTGCCCAGCCCCCTGCTATCAGAGCCGACCTCGCCTGCCGTCCCCAATTCGGGTTGGGGCCAGGAGACGCTGAAGAGCCCTCTGCTTGTCTTCGTCTGGCCCCGCTTCACGCTCCTGAGGAAACTCGGCGTGACAGCGCCCAAAGTGGTGAAGGAGTTTCTGTTGTGCCGTGTCGCTCCCCTGCAGCGGCACTCTCGCCGAATGTGGGCCTTCCGGGGGCGCGAGGACGACATGAGGCTCCAGGAAGAAGACCTGGCTCCCGCAGCGCTGAAGTCGACGCTCCTGACTTTAGCCGGGGACCCCAATCTTGGCAACATCCGGCAAGGCAGGGCCTTGCTATATCTCTGTCAGAGCAAGGCTGACTTCGTCAAGCAGATGCCCGCCTTCGATGAGTGGGGGCTGCGCCCCGCCGGTCTCCAAGGGCCTCGCGAGAACCCTGTAGTGGTGACTCCCCTCCCAATCGGCCAAGGCGACTCCTCCTCAAGTGGCGGAGAAGGGAGGCAGGAGGCGCCTGAGGCCGAGGAGGCTCCGGAGGAGGGGGCAGCATTGTGTGCCGCTCGTGAGGGGACGGCTCCGGAGGAGGGTGCAGCGCCCGATGCCGCTCGTGAGGAGACAGCTCCTGAGGCCCGTACTGCTATGGCTGAAGGTGGTAGGCAGCCGCTCCCAGCGCCCGGGGCTGGGGCCTTAGAGGCCCTGGTCCCGGCTTCTGACGAGGTGATTGGTGGCATGCGCCAGGCGGGCGCTCCCGACGCGGGGCCGTCCTGGTGCCTCGTCCTCGCGGCAGGTTGATCCTTGCGCTCTTCTCTTGGGCCGCTTCCGTGTGGACTTCGAGGCCCTCCGGAGGAAGAGGGAGACTCTGGGTGTTGACTCCCCTTGCCGCGTGTTGAAGCGCAGGAAGTACTTCGCCACTGATGAGTAAGTCTTTTTCCTCTCTGACTCTCGATCCCCTTGTTGCTTTCGCTGATTCTTGCTCTGCAGGCCCCTTCCGACTGAGATCGTGGGAGGCGCCGAGGCACCTCCTCCCTCGGCTTCGCCTCCTCCGCCATCCTCAAGTGCTACGAGCAGCTCTGCCCTTGTGGTGAGGGCGTCTGATGGGGCGGATCGTCCCGAGTTGCGCCGCGGCCCTTCATTCCCCGCGCTTTTCCTTCGCGGGCCTTCTTAGGGGATAGCCAGCCTGTCGGGTACCTCCCGTCTGGTCTTGGACTGCGACTGGTTGAGGCGCCACCTACGCCCCTCATCTGGAGGCGGGCTGATCCTTGGTCGGGCTTCTGATGTGGCGCGTCCGGCCGTTGCGAGGTCGCCAGCCCCCAGCCCCCTGCCCGGAGGGGGAGCGATGACCCGCAGCCCCCAGCGCCTGCTTGGGGCGGATGATGACGCGGAAGATGTGCTCGAGCGCGCTCGGAAGCGCCGCTCGCGCCGCCAAGGGTTCCTTCGATGAGCGGCCGACGCGGTGGACCTGCTTGGGGAAGAGCTTGCCGCTGAAGATGCTCGCCTGGAGGCCGAGGGCCTGCACCTAGCAGCAGGGAGGCGTGAGCTGGAGGCCGCCGTCGCCCTTGTGCGCCGCCAACGCGACCTTGATGATGAAGAAGCGAAGGCGTCGCTGGAGGCCTCCCGAGTGGCCTCCTCCCAGGCCATCGAAGAGGCCCGGAGAGCTGACGGGTGGCGATAGGCGGTGGAGGAGCGAGCTCATGAGCTCCTGGCCTGATGCCACTCCTTGGAGGAGCAAGCGGAGCTGCGCGAGGCAGCCCTCGCGTGGATGGAGGTGGCCTTCGGTGACCCAGCTGAGCTTCAGAAGCGCGAGGAAGCGTTGGTGCTGGAGGCCACCGAACGCTCCCGTGAGTACGAGAGGCTGGAGACGAGGGAGCGCCTAGTGACACAGGCGGAGGACGGCATTGCTGCGCGGGAAGCGCGTGTCCTGGAGGAGGCTTGTTGTCGGGTGGCGATCGCGCGCCAAGGCCTCGAGCGTGAGTTCGAGGGGAAGCTGGGGATGATCCGGGCCGAAGCCGAAGGCAGAACCGTAGCCCTGAGGACCCAACGGGACGAGGCGATGCGGCTGGCCGACGCCTCCCGGGCCGCCCTTGAGGCAGCGCAGAAAGAGCTGGCCGCCTCTCAAGCCGAGGTGCTCCACCTTCGCCAACGGATGGAAGAGTCCGAGGCCGTCGACCACCAGAACACCGACAAAATACGCCAGCGGCGGCTCCTGGAGCACGCGCATGGCCCAATGTTCACCATGCTCAGGAAGAGGGCCAACTCGGCCTTGGGCAACATCTGCGAGGCGTCCATCGGTGAGCCACACACGATCAACTACGCCGGTAACCTGCAGTTCTTCACCGCCGTGGTGGTGGAGCTGGAGGCGCGGTCGGTTAGGGCCGACAGGTTGGTGGAGGAGAGGAGCCGCGCCTTGCTCAAGCGCGCCTTCTCCCGTGTCTTCAGCCATCTTCAGAACATGAATCCCCGCTTCGACTTCGACGCCGTCATCGCCCAAGTCCCCCAGGCCGTCCGGGACGACCTGTCGCGCTGGGTGGAGGATAACGTGGACGCCCTCGTCAGGGCCTTCGCTTCGGACGACAGCGACGTGGTCGTGGGTGCTGACGAGGATGGTGCGGCGAGCGACCCTGACGCCACCGGCAGCGACGCAGGCATCGATGGCGAGCTCGGCGACTCCGGCGAGGGCTCAGGAGGTGCTTCCGGGGATGCATTGGGGGATTGGTCCGACTGAGAGCGTATCGCTCCTGTCTTTTTCACTCTGCATGAATAGAACTCAGGCTTTCGACCTGGTGGTGTGTGAGAGCATGTTGGGAGGGGAAGCCCCTCATGTAAAAACTCGTGTCTATCATATCAGTAGTAACCAATTTGCGCTTGCGCCCGATGGTGGGCTGGTTTACCTTTGTCCAATGCTGGTTTCGAGGCGGCCTATAGGAGGGCGCGACGCCTTGGGCGCTTTCTAGCTGGGTCCTCAGGATGTGAGGTTGTCGCTGATGAGAAACTCCGCATGCATTGGCCTTCTCCACGGGCCCTGGGCCTTCTCCCGAACGCGATGACTTCACAAGCACTCGCCTTGCTTCGCAGGCTCCGGGCCTTTCCCTCGAGCGCGAGAGCTTCACAGGCACTCGCCTTGCTTCACAGGCTCTGGGCCTTTTCCTCGAGGGCGAGAGCTTCACAGGCACTCGCCTTGCTTCACAGGCTCTGGGCCTTTTTCCTAGAGCGCGAGAGCTTCACAGGCACTCGCCTTGCTTCACAGGCTCTGGGCCTTTTTCCTCGAGCGCGAGAGCTTCACAGGCACTCGCCTTGCTTCACAGGCTCTGGGCCTTTTTCCTCGAGCGCGAGAGCTTCACAGGCACTCGCCTTGCTTCACAGGCTCCGGGCCTTTTTCCTCGAGCGTGAGAGCTTCACAGGCACTTGCCTTGCTTCACAGGCTCCGGGCCTTTTTCCTCGAGCACGAGAGCTTCACAGGCACTCGCGTTGCTTCACAGGCTCTGGGCCTTTTTCCTCGAGCGCGAGAGCTTCACAGGCACTCGCCTTGTTTCACAGGCTCTGGGCCTTTTTCCTCGATCGCGAGAGCTTCACAGGCACTCGCCTTGCTTCACAGGCTCTGGGCCTTTTTCAACAGGACAACCTCCACAGGCCCCCGAAAATCCTCCCGAGGGGGAGTAACAGCGGCAGTCTGGGTTGCGCACGAGCCAGGCCTGGCCCAACTCGCGAGGGGCTCGTGAGGGGAGGCAGCTGTGACGGAGCGGTAACCAGAACGCGAGAAACGGCTCGAGCGAGGATAAGCACCCCTTCCCCGAACACACGCAAATCTCAAATTCGAATCCAACTTAAATCCAGCGGGGGAAAGCAACAGCCAAAGGGAAAGGCAACAAAAGGCAGACAAAAAGCCGCGTCCGGCACCTAATCTAGTCTTCGACGTCTTCTCACCAGCGCGGAGCTAAGTGCTGTCCACTGGGCGTGGGAGGGAGCCCTAGGGCCTGAGGCCGGCACCCCTGAGACTCTGGGGCGTGTACAGCCCCACTCATTATTACATGAGAGTGTCACGGGGCGGCGAGCTTCACAGGCACTGGGCCTTCTTCACAGGTACTGGCCTTACTTCATATCGCCAGACGAGGGCCCCGCCTTGCGCCACACTCTAGTGCCATCAGCAACGACCGAAACCCAGGACGCCGCCCGATGGGGTAGAGCGGTCGCCAGCGGTTCCCCCAACGACCACGGGTCCTCTGCCAGGGGCAGGCCCTGAGGCACCTCCCCAGCAAAGGGCCTACTTCCTGAGAACGCCTTGCTCCGAACGCCGCGGTGGTGATGTTGGATCCCGGACCCTCCCCTGCAGCCCACTGCACCCTCCTCCTGAGGGGTGAGGGGCTGTAGGAGCGGGGCATCCGCTCGCTGCGGCGACCTGCACCTCCTGCGATCCACGGTTAGCATATACCTGCCCCTGAAGAGTTAGCGGCGCCCGGTGATCGCTGCCTCCAGCATGGCCAGCGGGCTCGTCCTGGGGCGCCGAGAAGGGCTCATCCTCCATCACCTCGTCCCCCCAGGTGGGGCCGAGGAGTGAGCCCTACCCATCCTCGTGAGGGTGTCCTTGGTCCACCATGCGGGGCACGTACTCTTCCGTCGCCGTCATCCCGTACGCCATGCCATGGCACCCCGCATGCCATGCACCCCCACCTGTCATGCCTGCCACTGGGTGGCAATGCGGCCGCCCTCCGGGGCTGCGGGTCGCGTCGAGTCCTCCTCCTTCGCGGGCTGGGGGCGGGGGTAGCGCCGCCACCGGTCCGGTGCTCACAGATTCGCTGGCGTCGGAGTAGCCTTGAAGCCCGCGGGCGCGCGCGGAGCCCCCGTGCGGGTCGCTCTGGGCTTGAGGTGGGAGCTGGGTGGAGAAGGGGTGAGCCCCCGAGGCGGCGAAGCCCAGGAGCTCCGCAACTCGCTCTAGCAGCACGTCGTGGCCACCCTCCAGCAACCTGCATCGCAGCAGCTCTCGGGCCACTGTGAGCGCGGCCCTCGAATTCGCCTGCTCCCGGCGGGTGTATGGTGTCGTTATCGCAGCGTGATTGGAGGCCCTTGCCGCCGACCGGGCCTGCCGCGGCGTAAGTGTTGCCGAAGTCTGTCCGTGTCGCCCGCGGCCCGCAGCGCCCTATGGACCGCAAGCTGCCTGGGGCGTGGGGTCGCCCGAGGCGAGCGGTGGAAGACGAATTCTAGCGCACCCCTACCTGGCGCGCAAAATGTCGGATTTCGGGTTCCCGCAGACCCTTAAGGTTTGAACACTGGGGTGCGCGCGGAAATCTCACCTTCAACCTCTCTGTCTCGATGGGATCTAAACTACTAAAGGAAACACACAAGAGACACAAGATTTATACTGGTTCGGGCCACCGATGTGGTGTAATACCCTACTCCAGTGTGTGGTGGATGGATTGCCTCCTGGGGCTGGTGTGGATGAACAATACAAGGAAGAACAGCCTCGCGAGGGTCTGTTCTTGGCTGTGGTGATGAACTGTATGAAGAGTTCAGTCACCCTTTTTCTCTCTCTCTCTCTACTTGTGAACCAAACGAACCAACCGAACCCCCTTGCTATGTGGGTGGCTAGTCCTATTTATAGAGGCCCTGGTCCTCTCCCCAAATATTGAGCGGGAAGGGATCCAACAATGGGGGCCAATTTGAAGGGGGACAACGAGTACATCTATCCTGACAAAAGCAGTCTTCGCCTGCCAAAGGCTCTGGTGATGACGCCGCGCTGGGCTCCATGGTGACCTCCGTCTCGTAGTCCTCCTGGCCTTGGTCTCGTTGCACCGAAGTGGCAACCTTTGCCTGATGCCTCGGTACTCCGCTGATACGCTTGCTCCCTTTGCACCCAAGAGGAAAGAGGGACGCTGCGCGCGCTGGCACCCGCCTGATGCCCTGTGTCGTCATGGCTTGCGTCATGGGCACCTCCCGAGGTACCCCGCCTTGAACTCTCTGCCTCCTCGCGAGCCAGCCTAGCAAGGCTATGCCTGAGGATGCGCCGTGTCGTCCGCCTCGCGAGGCTTGGCCCCTCGCGAGGGTCTTGAGCCTCGTGTTGATGAAGATGGGCCGCGCTGGGCCCCCACTTGAGCCACACCGCAGGCCACAGGCAGGCAAGTCTGGGGACCCCCGTTCCCAGAACGCCGACACCAGGCCCTGCGGCAACGGCAGCCTCGCACCGAAGCCGAACCAGTGAACCCTCGTACTCCTCTTCGCGTGGGCATCCACTGTCGCGTCTTCCCCGGCTCCGCGTCGTCCCCTTCCTAGGCCTCACCGTCGTCCACTGCCTTGGTGCTCTCGGCGCGGCATGGTCAATGAGGTCAATGAACGACTTCCATCGGAAGAGTATTGTACGTGGAGAGGCTGACAGCTGGGTCCACGGCCGCAGCAAGGAAGTGCCTCCTTATTACGTGCAAAATAATGATTCCTCCACCTGATAGCAGGGACCCACCGGACGGGCCATCGTATTTCGTGAAGAAAACGTTTCCCGCAGACTGTTGGGACCCACCAGCTACATCTTTGCACGCAAGGAAGTGCCTAACAGTTAGAATCCACTTGGTCAAAGCGTACGTAGCGTTGTTATTCTGGTCATGAACGTGTACGTACATACTGGTCTATCGGTCTGTCTGCAGGCTGCAGCGATGAACCGTGGCCGTGTAAGGAAGGGCACGTGTTGTAGTAGAGGTGCGCATGTAGCATGTCATGCAATCCCATTAATATCGTGTACACGTACGTACAACAGCCAGGGTGCAAGAAAGTAAATATGACCACATACGTACATACGGGCGGGGCCTCGAACGCCTACTCATGCATACGTAAGGCCAGGGCTCATGTAGATGGTTAGGTCGGAACGAAAAAACTGCGTCGTCGTCATGTTCATCGGGAGCCAACCGGCTTGGACGGAACAGCCGATCGAAATGAGGCCTAGCGTACCGCGGAATGGAGGAAACGGCCTTGTGTTCGACCGGCCACGGTTGAAACGGGATCATGTTCGTCGGGAGGGGTCTGGCATACCGCAAAAACGGAGGAAATAGACTTCTCTTGGACCTCCTACGGTCGAAATGAGGTCCTATTGATCAGGAGGGGTGTGGCGTACCGCAAAACGGAGGAAACGGACTTGTGTTGGAGTGCTACGGTCGAAACGAGGGTCCTGTTCATCGGAAGGGGTGTGGCGTACCGCAAAACAGGACTCCATGGGATATTTTTCATCTCCACCGTCGACTACCTCCACGGGCTACTGTTCATCCACCGTCGACCTCCTCCAGCCTCCACCTATGACTATTCATCCATGGGCTCCTATTCATCCAGCCTCCACCGCTCCTCCCCTGGGTACTGTTCAACCAGCCCTCTCCATGGGGTCCTGTTCAACCACCCCTCCACAGGCTACTGTTCATCCAGCCCTCCACAGGCTATTGTTCAACCAGCCCTCCACGGGGTCCTGTTCATCCAGCCCTCCACGGGGGCCTGTTCATCCACCCCCAACCGGCTCGGTCGGGGTCCTGTTCATCCACCGGCAACGACCTCTACTACCACGGGGTCCTGTTCATCGAACCCCCAACAACGCTCACTGTTCATCAAGAGGCAACAGGTTTGATCGGGTTCAGTTAGCAGCAGTAGCGAATAAATCGCTCGATCGGGTTCAGTTAACAGCCATCAATCGATCGCTCGAGTTCAGTAACACATAGCTTGCAGCGCAATCGCTTGGGTTCAGTTAGAGCCCAACGCCTCACACCCACGCTCGTACGTGTATGAGAGAAACGCACATTGCTCGGCCCCTGACCACCCACTGTAACTGGGAACTCCCTGATATTTTCCTCGCCCTCGCTTCTACCATGGTTTTTTTCCGTCTTGGACGGCCCAAAGAATGTCATGCAGCTACGTCTCCGGCCCGCCCAGGACGAAAAGCCCATTTTCTACCATGATCTTTTGTCATAGAAGTAGGAGCCGACCACATCTATGATGATACTGGCTTTTGTCACAATTATCATCATACAAGTGTCATAAGCATGACAGAAAAAATTCGTTTGGCCCAAAATGTCATGGATGTGTCTTTTTTTTGTAGTGTCACCTGCATATGATGTACTGATAATGATGATGGAGATGATGTGTAGAAACTATATATATATATAGTGGCACTATTCTAATCCCGGGATCAAAATAAATATTTGGATCACAACGCTCTATATAGGGCTCGAAGAGGCGTTCTCGAACTCCCAAAGCCATGGAGAGAAAAAAAGAAAACCCACCCAGTCCCGCACCTCCCGCGTCGCCCCTCCCCTTCCCCAGAACCAGCCACCGCGCTGCCACTGGTCCTAAATCCGGCCGCTGCGCCGCTCCCTCCCCGGGATCCGGCCGCCGCGACACCACCGCCCCCGGATCCGGCCACCGTACGGCCTCCTGCTCCCGGATCCGCCTGGGACTGATCCCACCGCCGCCTGCCGCCACCAAGCACCGGCGTGCGACCCCGACGCCGCCTCCCGCCATGAAGCATCGGTGCGCGATCCTGTCACCTACCTCTGGTATGCCGCCGCGCCTCCCCTGGGACCTACGCAAACCACCTCCGCCTGATGTAGCAGAGGGCATGCCGCCGTTCATGGCCTTCCCTCCCGTCTGCCACTGTCTGAGAGAGGTTCACCGCTTCGGTGCGAACTTCCCTTTTCTCTGGCGCGACCTGCCCTCCCTTCTGGTGTGACCTACCCTCTGCTACGCCACACCCTCCTCCAACGCGCCTACACTCTGGTCCATCAGCGCATCGACCGAGCACTATCTCCCCTCTCTCTCCACTATGATGGCAACACGGGTAGACAGTGTCTGAAGTTCAGTTGTATCTATATGTTTAGTTGTATTAGTGTATCACTCCATTAGCAAATTCATGTTATGCTCAGTTCTTCAGCAACTGGTGGATGCACCAACACGCGATGAGCTCCCCTGGTTCTTCTTCTTCTCATGGGGTGGAGCATGCTTCAACTTTCATTTAGTTCTGAAACTCTAATTCTGTCAGTTTAGTCCTTGCATTATTCTAGTAGGCACAAATTTGAAGAGTCAAAGAAAATGGAAAAAGAATGCATCAGTATAGCTACTTAGCAGAAAATGGTCAAAGAGTATGTTGCTTCGATGGTTTTTTGTGTGCTTGTATTTGAAAAATTACATCAAAGAAAATCCAGTAACTTGTGTACGCATGTGGATAACATGGAACAATATTCTGCCCACCATCTGTTTTTGCTAATGAGTTTGTTTGTCTTCCATTTTATATGTTAGGAAAATTGACGCTAGAATTTTTTGTCTTGAAAAGAAGTTCAAATGAATAGACAGGAGAAGGTCACATATGTGTACCAAGAAAAAGTTTGCGGTTTGAAGGAGGACTGAAGTTCAGAGTGATGTGGATGTGAAGGTCCAGAGATGTTTTTTTAGTATAATCAGACATGTTTTCCCTATATGGTTTTTCATTTGTTAACTTCATAATTGATTAGATAACTTCTACGGCAACATGTTGTTATCCAAAAAGTTTATGGACTCTTGTGTGTACGTAAAACACTTTGATTAGTATACTCTTTAGTTTATGATTCTTTCTTTCCACTATCACTCAAGCTTGGTGTTCCTAAAAAATATGGTGCACCTCCCATTTGCGACTCTATGTGCCCACAATCGTTTGGTTAAATGACCTTTGTGAAATGTGATGATTCTTCGTACTGTAGTTTGTGCAAAAGGAAAAAATATTCAGGTGTCCGTAGCAAAACTCCAGTGCATAAAACAAATGTTTTGTGTTTATCTATCTGAAAAATTGGCCACTGTTGTAGGACGACTTTGCCTGGTGTATTAGTTCATATGCAACAAAAAATAATTATATGTTTTTGCCTAGTTTAGTCAGTTGTTGGAACCAAAAAAGGGGCTGAAGCTCAAAATGTTTTATTCGTGAAGGTCAAAAGTATGTTAAGTATATTTTCTGGAACACTCCCACTCTTTGTACATCATGTTGTCAAGTTATTCACACTTGCATTCTGCAGAAGAGAAAAACAAAAGTTAGGGTGTTTAACTTAGTAACCCGCCCCAGTGATGATGATAACACACCACTCTTCCTTCTCTAGCGACGATTTGGTGCTCCTATGGATCAACATCAACTTGTGACCTTCTAGCGACGGCCGACTTGACCTTCCTAACGAACCGGTTCAAATGTTTGCTACAAAATAAAGGGTATTTCTGTTACTAACAGAAATAAACCAAGAAGTCCAAATTAGAAAAATAGAGAAGTTCAATATTTATAAAAAAATCAAAATTTCCTTGTTACCAAAGAATAAAATGAAGAAGATCAAATTAAAATAAAGGAGTAGCTTGATGTATACAAAAAACTTAAATTATTTTCGTTTCTAGGAAAGATAGAAGTATGAAGTTCAATTTTAAAAAAAACTATGATAGTTATTTAAAAATATATTTTTAAAGAATATGACTAAAGAAGTTCAATTTAAAATAACAGAGTAGTTCGTAGTATATAAAAACCTCAATTTTTTCTCGTTACTAAAGAATAAAATGAGGAAGTTCAAATTAGAAAAAGGAAAAACTAAAAAAGGGTTTGAAAAAAAGAAATTTTCTGTTTTTCGAATAAATAGAAGTTCAAACTAAAATAACGAGTGGTTCGATGTTTACGAAAAAAATCTAGGATTTTACCATAAAAAGCTAAAATATCCGTCGTTATTAAAGAATCAACCATGAAGTTAAAAAATAGAAAAAAGTCAAATTCGATGTTTATTTTAAAATCAAACACAATTCTTTACACAAAACATAAAATATGGGAAGCTCAAATTAAAATAACACAGAAGTTCAAAGTATATTTAAACCTAGGATTTAGAAGCTCAAAAAACGAAAATAAGAAACAATGCCATTTTGGGCATTTTTCCCAATACTAAAGATTAAATCCAAGAAGTTTAATTCTAAAAATGGAGTAGTTCAATGCATGTAAAAACCTCAGGTTTTCTCGTTACTATAGAATAAAACCAAGAAGTTTAATTGGAAAAGGCGGAGCAATTTGATTTTATTTGAAAATTCGAATTTCTCCAATTACTAAAGAATAAAACCAATAAGTTCAATTTAAAATAATGAAGAAGTTAAATGTTTCTAAAAAACCTCCAAATTTCACGTTTCTATAGATACACAATGAAGTTCAAAATTAAAAAGGTAGAGTGGTTCGATGTGTATAAAAAACTCGAATATTTTCACCTAACCGAGAGAAGTTTTGATTGATAACTGTCAGTGTCAAAACCGACGGATCTCGGGTAGGGGGTCCCGAACTGTGCATCTAGGATCAATGGTAACAAGAGACAGGGGACACGATGTTTACCCAGGTTCGGGCCCTCTCTATGGAGGTAATACCCTACTTCCTGCATGATTGATCTTGATGAATATGAGTAGTACAAGAGTTGATCTACCACGAGATCGTAACGCCTAGCCTATATGACTATGGTAATGAATACCCTTTCCGGACTAACGCCTCCGGTTTATATAGACACCGGGGGCAATCTAGGGTTAGATAGAGTCGGTTACATAAGAAGGAATCTTCATAGTCGGTCGCCAAGCTTGCCTTCCACGCCAAAGAGAGTCCAATCCGGACACGAGTATAGTCTTCGGCCTTCATGTCTTCACATCCCATCAGTCCGGCCCATGGACAACAAGCCGGATGCCCGAGGACCCCTTAGTCCAGGGCTCCCTC
Organism: Triticum monococcum; assembly: GCA_034509565.1. NCBI lineage: Eukaryota > Viridiplantae > Streptophyta > Magnoliopsida > Poales > Poaceae > Triticum > Triticum monococcum. Next base: position 134,359,520 of record CM067847.1, read on the forward strand.
AGTAGCCCCTGAACCTGGCTTCAATGACGAGGAGTCCGGCGCGTAGATTGTCTTCGGCATTGCAAGGCGGGTTCCCTTCTATCCAAACTTCAAGATAGTCTTCGGATGCGATGATAGTATCCGGACCTATCACACACACCATACATAACCACAGAGAGAATATATTTCTACACGAGTCTAATCTGCTGACAGCTTTTTACAATATGACATCACGTCTGTCCGGTCATAATTTCGAACCGTTTTTCATGTGCTGATGAAGCTATGTACCTAGGGTAGGGGCATGGACCTGTCCTAAGTACCCTACCCAAGGACATCCCTAGAAGAAGTCACCTTTCAATCGACTTGGAGGTATCCCACTCGACGGATTCAAGACACTTGACCACGAAGCAATCACTCGACCAAGATCCAACCACTCGACTGCCAGGAGATCTAAAGTCACCCTGCACGCAAACGGTCGGTCATTAAGTAGCTTTTATGGTCATCATAGCACTTTATTAGGGGCGTTACCAGTAACTAACCCCCAGTCTTAATGTACTTTAAACCCTGCATTACTGAGGGCTGGAGGGGCCTGGCGAACTCTATATAAGCCACCCCCCTCCTCAGTATCAAGGGTCACACCCCTGTTATTCATACACACATAATTCAGTCGACCGCCTCCGGGCACCGAGACGTAGGGCTGTTACTTCCTCCGAGAAGGGCCTGAACTCGTAATCCTCATGTGCTTACAACTCCTCCATAGCTAAGATCTAGCCTTTCCATACATACCCCCCTACATCACTGTCAGAGTTAGGACCACGACAGTTGGCGCCCACCGTGGGGCTAGGAGTCTTAGCGCCTAGTTGGAGAAGTTGCGATTTTTCCGATCTCTTTGATCATGGTTTCGGGCAGAGCTTTGGTGGAGGGCCGCGAGATCCGTCTCGGCGTGCTCACGTTCATCGCCGACGACTCTGCTTGGCTTCAGGAGGCTCCACTCGACGTCGACGCACTCCCCGTCCGTGGGGCGACGCACTTTCGCGCATGCATCCATGGTGTCCTCCTGCGGCAGCCATCGACCCGGTATTGGTTGGCTCCTGTGGCATCTCCCCGCCCTGTTTCTCGCTGGCGCAAGCGCTCTAGTCGGTCGAGGCTTCAGAGGTGGGTGAGGCATGCGGTGGCCCGCCAGTCAGCCACCCCACAAGTTGCGGCAATCGAGCCCGACGAATCCCTCTACGGCCTGTTCGACTGGCTCCGCAGAGACCGCATCCGAATGCGACAGCAGCGACCTAGCTGCAGAGGTTCTGGTGATCGATGGGCCACGCAGTCCTCCCGGTTTCCCCCATGCTGATGGAGACGCGGATGGGGGCGACCCATCGCGTCCTCACGAGGAGTATCTCCCCGAGCCTCTCACGTCATTGCAGCGGGAGGAGCTTCACCGCCGGAACATGGATGCACTCCACGCTCCTATCATTGGAGAAACCCCCAAGGCCCGAGCCTTGGAGGACGCGCGCTTGGCTAACTTGGCCGAGCGCACTCGACTGGAGAATCTCCAGCGAATACTCGATGAGCGAGCGCGTCAACGGGCTCCAGAATCCAGTCGACTTCAACTCTTTCCGCCCCCGCAGGTATATCATACTCCGATTTAGAATTTGGCGGCTGTGGCCCGTATAGCAGAGTCAATTCAGCCCTCCCAGTCAGAGGCTGGCAGAGGCTTGTTGCAAATCAAAGCGTTGCTCCGGGCAGCGGGAGACCAGAATTCCGATGTTTCTCAGTCGCGGAAGAGGATCCACAGTCGATCCGTTGTAGCGAATACAGTCCAGTCGGCTCACAGCCCAAGATCGCCTCCGAGGCGTGAGGGACGTGGAGACCGGCGTGATCAGTACAGAAGGAATGAGCAGTATGATCACCAATTCGATCGTGATGATCGACGTCGAGTGCCAACCCCTCCCCCGAGGAGTGGATCATATGTGCCTCGACAGCAGGATGACAGACGCCCTCATAGTGTTGGGTGGAGAATTCCAGTCGACCCCAGGGAACCAGGCTTTGATGCGAGATCCATTCTCATTCAAGGTTTGGTCGATAGGAATAGAGTTCACCGAGAAGGCCACAACAGAGATGCGCCTACCAGTAGCAGCGTACATGTTTCAGGGCCGGAGTGTTTCAGTCGAGCCATCAGAGCCGATGTAATTCCTCCCAACTTCAGGTTGGCGACTGGAGTTAGTAAGTTCACCGGTGAGTCCAAGCCCGATACTTGACTCAAAGATTACCGAGTGGCTGTCCAGATTGGCGGTGGGAATGATGAGGTAGCCATGAAACACTTGCCTCTCATGTTAGAAGGCTCGGCCAGAGCGTGGCTGAATCAGTTAGCACCCAGCATCATTTACACTTGGGAGGATCTCTCCCGAGTGTTTTTCACCACATTTGAAGGAACATGCAAGCGACCTGCAGGCCTTACGGAATTGCGGTCTTATGTGCAAAAACCGAATGAAACTCTGAGGGATTACATCTAGAGGTGGATCACATTGCATCACACAGTTGAAAATGTACCAGATCATCAAGCAGTTTGTGCCTTTAAAGAAGGCGTTAAGTACAGAGAATTGAATCTGAAGTTCGGTCGAACCGGAGAGATGTCTCTGAATCGGATAATGGAGATTGCCACCAAATACGCTAATGGTGAAGATGAGGATCGACTCCGGAGTGGCAAGCATAAAGCAGTCGCCCAGGAAACCAGAGGAAATTCCAGTCAGAAACAGAAGCGGAAAGCCGAGCCAGCCGCTCCTGGGGAGGCCCTGGCCGTAACCCAGGGAAAATTTAAGGGAAAACCCAAAGGACCTTTGAACCCCAAGAAAGTTAAAGACCAAGATGGAAATGATGTTTTGGATCTACCGTGTCACATCCACACTAAGAAAGATGAAGAGGGTAAACTCATTTACCCAAAGCATACCACTCGACAGTGTCGGCTTCTGATCCAGCAGTTTCAGGGCAAGCAGTCCAAAGATAAGGAAAAGGAGTCGGACAAAGTTGAGGACAAGGAAGATAGTGACGATGGGTTCCCCCAGGTCAATTCCACCCTGATGATTTTTTGATGATGTTGAGAGCAAAACTCGACTGAAGGTTATTAACCGTGAGGTAAATATGGTTGCTCCGGCAACACCCAATTATCTGAAGTGGTCCCAGATTGCCATCACATTCGACCAGCCTGATCACCCTACGCACATTGCCACCCCTGGGAGGCAAGCTCTGGTGGTCGACCCAGTTGTCGAAGGCACTCGACTGACCAAAGTCCTGATGGATGGAGGCAGCGGTTTGAACATATTATATGCAGAAACATTGAAAGGGATGGGCATTCCGATGTCTAGGCTCATTACCAGTAACATGAGTTTCCATGGAGTCATTCCTGGGAAGAAAGCCGAGTCACTCGGCCAAATTGCTCTTGATGTGGTTTTCGGTGATTCCAAAAATTACCGTAAAGAAAAGTTGACATTTGAAGTTGTGGATTTCCAGAGCGCTTATCACGCTATTTTGGGAAGGCCAGCTTATGCACGATTCATGGCTCGACCATGTTATGTGTACCTCAAATTGAAGATGCCTGGTCCCAGAGGTGTGATCACTGTTACAGGCAATCGGAAGAAAGCAGAAGAGTGTTTTCAGAAAGGCTCAAAGATTGCTGACGCTCAGATGGCTGTGGTCGAGTTACAAGAGTATCAGAAGACTGCAGATCCGAGTGAGTTGCTACGAGCTAAGAAGCCTGCTTCAGAATCAGCTTTTCAGTCGTCCGGTGAAATGAAGGAAGTTCACATTCACCCGACCGATCCAAATGCTGCTCCGACTCACATCTCAACGACGGTCGACTCCAAATAGGAAGAAGTGCTCATCTAGTTCCTCTGTGAGAACTGGGACATCTTCGCATGGAAGCCTGCTGACATGCCTGGAGTTCCCAGGGGGCTGGCCGAGCACCATCTACGAGTCGACCCAAAATTTAAACCTGTGAAAGAACATCTTCGATGGTCTGCCGTCCAGAAGAGGAAGGCCATTGGCGAGGAGGTGGCTCGGCTCTTAGTAGCGGAGTTCATCCGAGAAATTTACCGCTCCGAGTGGCTCGCCAATGTTGTCATGGTCCCCAAGAAGGACAAGTCACTTCGCATGTGCATTGATTTCAAGCATATCAATCGGGCCTGCCCGAAAGATCATCTTCCTCCCTCCCGCATCGACCAGATAGTCGACTCGACTGCGGGATGTGAGCGATTGTATTTTCTAGACACCTATTCCGGGTACCATCAGATCCGTCTATATGGGCCCGACGAGATCAAAACAGCTTTCATCACTCCATTTGGGTGCTTCTGTTATGTCACCATGCCGTTCGGCCTCAAGAATGCCGGAGCCACGTCCATGAGGATGATTCAGAAGTGTTTTCTCACTCAAATCATTCGGAATGTGGAGGCATACATGGATGATATTGTGGTCAAGTCACGGAAGGGTTCCGACCTGCTGACTGACCTTGCTAAAACCTTTGCCAACCTTAGGAGGTATGATATCAAGCTCAATCCGTCAAAGTGCACATTCGGAGTTCCAGGTGGGAAGTTACTCGGTTTTCTCATTTCCGAACGGGGAATCGACGCCAATCCTGAAAAAATTGGTACTATACTCTGGATGAAACGTCCTGTGCGTGTGCATGACGTCTAGAAGCTTACAGGATGCTTGGCCGCTTTAAGTCGATTCATCTCTCGCCTCGGTGAAAAGGCATTGCCTCTTTACCGACTGATGAAGAAGTCCGACAAGTTCGAGTGGACTCCAAAAGCTGATGCAGCGTTTACAGAGCTCAAAGCTCTGCTCTCCACCCAGCCGGTGCTTGCTGCCCCAATCAGCAAGGAGCCTTTGCTGCTTTACATTGCAGCCACAGGACAAGTTGTCAGTACAGTACTTACGGTCGAGCGGGAAGAAGAAGGAAAGGCCTTCAAAGTTCAGCACCCAGTATATTATGTTTCTGAAGTTTTGACTCCTTCAAAGCAAAGATATCCTCATTACCAGAAGCTTGTATATGGGATTTATATGACCACGAAGAAGGTTGCACATTACTTCTCTGATCATTCCATTATAGTCATCAGTGACGCTCCACTATCAGAGATTTTGCACAACAGAGATGCAACTGGTCGAGTGGCCAAATGGGCGATTGAACTTCTTCCCCTAGATATCAAGTTTGAGGCAAAGAAAGCTATCAAGTCCCAAGCAATTGCAGATTTCGTCGCCGAGTGGATCGTACAGCAACTTCCGACTCAAGTTCACTCGGAGCACTGGACCATGTTCTTCGATGGATCTAAGATGTTGAATGGTTCTGGTGCTGGGGTAGTATTGGTTTCCCCCCGAGGAGATAAGCTCAGATATGTTCTCCAGATTCACTTCGATTCCTCCAATAATGAAGCGGAATATGAAGCACTTTTGTATGGGTTGCGCATGGCCATTTCACTCGGCGTCCGTCGCCTCATGGTTTATGGCGACTCAGATTTGGTGGTTAATCAGGTGATGAAGGAGTGGGACGTCAGAAGTCCAGCTATGACTGGTTATTGCAATGCAGTGAGAAAGTTAGAGAAGAAATTCGAGGGGTTAGAGCTTCATCACATCCCCCAACTGAAAAATCAAGCGGCTGATGATTTGGCAAAGATAGGCTCCAAGAGAGAAGCCATCCCCAGCAATGTGTTTTTGGAACACATCCACTCGCCATCAGTCCAAGAAGATCCTTTTACAGATGAAGCCCCGCAGCCAAAGAGTGCCACAGATTCGACTGAAGTTGAAATTCCGGCAGTGGTCGACCTAATCATGGAAGTTTTGGCAATCACCCCCGACTGGACGATACCGTACATCGCGCATATCCTGAGAAAGGAACTCCCGGAGGACGAAGAAGAGGCTCGACAGATCGTCCGTCGATCCAAGGCCTTTACAGTCATAAAGGGACAGTTGTATAGAGAAAGCGCGACTAGAGTCGGTCAGAAGTGTATAACACCAGAAGAAGGTCAGATAATCCTTGATGATATCCACTCGGGGACCTGTGGTCATCATCCGTCCTCTCGGACCATTGTGGCTAAAGCATACCAAGCGGGATTTTGCTGGCCCAGAGCGAATGAAATGGCAAAAGAGATAGTTGACAAGTGTGAAGGGTGCCAGTTCTACTCCAACATGTCGCACAAGCCTGCATCAGCCCTGAAGACCATTCCACTCGTCTGGCCCTTCGCTGTTTGCGGACTGGACATGGTTGGCCCATTGAGAACAGGCAGGAGCGGTTTCACACATGTGCTTGTGGCAGTCAACAAGTTTACCAAATGGATTGAAGCTAGGCCTATCAAGAATCTTGATGCTTGCACTCCTATCAGTTTTGTCAGGGAGTTAACATTCAGATATGGCGTCCCGCATAGCATCATCACCGATATTGGGTCAAACTTTGATTCAGACAAGTTCAGAGCTTTTTGCGCCTCTCAAGGCACAGGAGTCAACTACGCATCGGTCGCCCACCCCTAGTCGAATGGACAAGCAGAAGGGGCAAATGGTCTGATTCTCAAAGGACTAAAGCCTCGGCTGATGCGTGATCTCAAGCACGCAGCAGGCACTTGGGTCGACGAGCTTCCGTCAGTTCTGTGGGGATTGAGGACCACCCCGAATCGGTCGACTGGAAGGAACTCCGTTCTTTCTGGTTTACGAAGCGGAAGCAGTCCTGCCGAGTGATCTACTTCACAATGCACCCCAAGTCGAGCTTTATACCGAAGATGAAGTAGAACAAGCCCGAAAATATGCAGTCGACCTCCTGGAAGAAGAAAGAGAAATGGCTATGATCCGATCGACCATTTATCAGCAAGACTTGCATTGATTCCATGCCAGAAATGTGAAGAGTCGAGCCTTCCAAGAAGGAGATTTGGTCCTCCGAGTGGATCAACAGAAACCACACAAGCTCGCTCCTACTTGGGAAGGTCCCTTAATCGTCACCAGAGTCCTCCACAATGGAGCGTGTCACCTTTACAATGTCGATCGCCAGATCGATGAGCCACAAGCTTGGAATGCAGAACTGCTCCGCCCCTTTTACACTTGAATTCTCACTCGGATGAGATGTAATAAGAAAAACTTCTGTTGTCTATTTATCAAAGACAAGAGTGTTACAATTTTCTCAATAATTGTTGTCGCTTTTGTTTGCGTGTGAAATCCCCCAGTGGGTGGCTTAGATGCGAATCCGTTTTGCCTAAGTTTGTAAAAAAAATCCTACCGAGTGGTGAGCCAGACTCCCACTCGGAGGCTTAGCTGCAGCCCAGTACTCGCCTAAGTGTTTAAAAATCCTACCGAGTGGTGAGCCAGACTCCCACTCGGAGGCTTAGCTGCAGCCTAGTGCTCACCTAAGTGTTTAAAAATCCTACCGAGTGGTGAGCCAGACTCCCACTCGGAGGCTTAGCTGCAGCCCAGTGCTCGCCTAAGTGTTTAAAAATCCTACTGAGTGGTGAGCCAGGCTCCCACTCGGAGGCTTAGTGTCAGGACCCCGATTCTAAGCCACATCGATCTAGCCGGTAACACCTCATATCATTTTGCGGCCTCACGCACGGTATCCCACGGGTGTCGCCTTACCATGGCCCGGGACCGTTTGCGCCTTTTGGCTCGCGTATATGACAATGTCGCTAGCATCCATATGACCGAGAACCCGGGCCGACATGGCTAGTCGTGAACCCAAAGCGGCACAGACCTATGGAGACAGGCATACATGAATCACAACGAACATGTCGGTCATCAACGAGTGATTCCGGGCTGTAGCACTGGGCTAACGGGACTCCGGGGGATCCCGGGCTGTAGCAGGCTAGACAGGACTCCGGAGACCACTGCGTGACATTTCCCCGAAGGGACAGACATAGGGACGAAGTGAAACACATGCCGGCCAGTCAAGTGTCCTGAACAGTAGTGCTGGGCTAGCAGGACTCCGGTGAACCGGGCTGTAGCGGACTACTATGGCTCGAGGAGCACTAGACTACATTTCCCCATAAGAAAGGCTGCGAAGGACAAACAACTAGATTGTCGGATCCCACTCATACCAAGCATTTCAATCATACATACAATATGCTCGATATGAGTACATACAACATGGCATCACAACAAAACTCTACAACTCAGGTACTTTATTTAAAGGCTCCAGGGAGCCATACATAACATATCCATACAGGTAGGGGTCACATGACCCGACACTCAAGTCATACAGTCATACAAGCACATGCGGAAGCAACTAGTCTGAGTACAGACTCTAGAAAGAAAGAAGGCTTCTCGAAGCCTGTCTATCTACATAGGGCCCTCCATGGCCTGGATCACCACCTGGGTGGCTAGTCACTCGTCGACGTCAAGGTCTACGTAAAACCCATCGGAGGGGGCAGTGCTGTCGTCTGAAAACAATAAATAAGCAAACATGAGTACAAAGGTACTCAGCAAGTCTTACATCAGAACCTACTGTACATGCTCATTCTCAAGAAGGTGGTGGGGTTTATGCAGCAAGCCAGCTTTGACTCTTGGCTAAGCTATCCTACGGAATCTTTTAGCAAAATAGTTTTCGCACACGAGTCCACTACTCACCATCACAATACTCCACCGTGGATCCTCCCTCGTAACCTGCGAGGGGCCATCCTCGGTACTCACACTTATCTTGAGTCTTTTAGTAGTATCCATTAACTTGTCTATGAACTGTATAGGCAACCAAGTAGTCCTTTACCGCGGACGCGGCTATTCGAATAGTTTTATACCCTGCAGGGGTGTACTTCGTCATACACGCTTTCACCGCTTACCGCCGTCTACACGACATGTACTCGGCAACCTTCAAGCGGAAGCCCAGCGAGGGTGTCGGCCACGGCCTACCTAAACACCTAAGCCCCTATTCCAGGTTATCGCCTATCCAGGTTCCATCCGCAGGGAGTCCGGCCGAGGTTTCCACATACGGCCCCGAACGATGTGAACAGGGTTCCCGAGACACCAAACGGGTGACTCGGTATACCGTGCCACGGTGTATCTACCGCAACATAGCCCACCCCTAGGGTCAGCGCTACGCACGGCCGCCAACACATATCCTACAAACACCAGAAACTATTTGCAACTCCTGGACAGAGTACTAGGGTGGCTAAGAAGCTGAGAGGGTCCATTTGTTTCGGGCCCAATGTACGGTAGTAACTGCATCTTAAATCACACATACAAATCTCAGTTCTTATGGACGGCCTCAATGAAACAACCCACCATGTACTCCTACATGGCCTCTCATCGATACCTTTACCAAAACATGTTCAACACATCCCTCATATTACTGGCACAAGCATTTCACTCTAGCCCATCCCCCAGATGAACCAGACCTGACACAACTCTAAGCATAGCAGGCATAGCAAGGTAGGAATCACAAAACATGGCTCAATCAACTCCTACACATGCTAGTGGGTTTCATCTAGTTACTGTGGCAATGACAGGTCATGCAGAGGATAAGGGTTCAACTACCGTAGCACACAGCAGTTTGAATCGTGTTGTCTTAATGCAGTAAACAAGAGCAGGAGTGAGAACATGGGTTGTATCAGAATGATCAATGGTTGCTTGCCTGATGGAGTGGTAACGGGATACTGCCCTTCAGTTGGATACTCGTGAATATCCTCGGAGGCAGAACCTACCACGAAGAACACAACCGAGCACAATCAACACATGACGATATGCAACAATATGATGCATGCTATGACATGGCAATATGGATGTGTCTTGAGCTAATGCAACTAGCTATGATTTAAATGAAGTTGGTTTGAGTGCAATATTCAAATTCCAACCCCATATATGATTATTTAAATGCCCTTTATTTGTTTTGTCCAAAACAGAGGACAAGCATTGTTCAAACATGCATGAAAATGGTACAGATGGATTCCTTGAATTTTTCTGATAATTTTTCATATATAATTTGTCTCATTTGGAGTTATGGTTGAATTTCTATGAATTTTTGAACTTTTGGTATTTTCTGGAATTTCCTGAATTATTTTTAAACTAGAAAATGATTTACTGCGTCAGCACTACATCACTATGACGTCAGCTGGTCAACTGAGCTGCCTCCAGGTCAAACCTGACCAGTGGGTCCCACTGGTCAGTCTCACAGTGCTGGCTCGAGTCACAGACAGGTGGGGCCAGTCAAAGGCCACGTCAGAAAGTCAAACTGACGTGTGGGGCCAGCTGGGTTAATAACTAATCTAAATAGAATATTAAGTTAAACTAAATATGCACTGGGCCCACATGGCAGTGGCTCTAGGGAGGGGTGGTTAGTGGGTTAGTTAGCCGCTAATGACGGCCACGTCGGCTACCGGCGTTTAGCCGCCGGCGACCTCAGATCGCGGCGGCGTTTCACCGGAGTTGTTCGGGTTTTGCCTACAGGCCACCATTTGATGCGCGGTTTCCTCCTACGGGTTCCTGGGAGTGAGGCGCATCCAGAGAGACAAGCGGCAGCAGCTGGGGTGGCCGGAGCTGACGGCGGCGAGCTCTTTGGCGGCCGCCGGAGTTTGGTTGCGCGCGGGATCGTGTTTCAGTGCGTAGAAGAGCGGGGCAAGGGGGCTAGGAGGGCGCTACGCATCGCGGGGAGTAGCTTCGACACTCCAGGGTGACCATTTGGTCACCGGAGCATCGTCGACAGCGAGCTCGGGCGGCGGCGCACTTCGGTCATCATGGGGGTGACGGCTACGGCGATCAATTGAAGCGGGGAAGAGGGGGATTCGGAGCAGGAGCTCACTGGGGTCGCGTAGAGCAGCTCGGTGGGCTCGGGGACGGTCCGGAGCCGACAAATTTGACGGAGATGGCCGGCGGTCCCGAGGTTGAAGAAGACGACGCCGAGGACGAAGCAAGGCTTCCCGGCTCGCTTGGCTCGGTGCAGAAGGCGTAGGCGATAGTGGCGGAGCTTCCACGCAACACGGGAAGGCGAGAGGGGGTCGGGGAGCGCGGTGGCAGCGAACGGCGGCGACGGCGCGTTTGGGTGGTCGCGCACGAGAGAACCAGGGGAGGAGGGAGAGCGAGGGAGAGGGATATGAGCGGGCCAGGGGGTGCGTGGCGTCCATAGCGACGTCCAGGCGTCGAGGGGGGGCGCGGCAAGCAGGAGCTGGCCGTCGGTGGCCGCGCGCGTGCTGGCGCACCGCGGGCACACGCCGTGCATCCTCCTGGCAGGAGCTAGGGGACGACTGGCGTCGGCCTGGTGGGCCGGGCCGTCCAGCTACAGTGCTGGGCCGGTTGGTGGCGCCAGGTAAGTGGCCCACTGGCCTACTCTCTCTCTAATTTATTCTGTTTTCTATTTTTGCTATTCTGTTTTGATTTAGTTTAAATACTAAATCATTTTATAAAATCCTGAAAATATTTATGGACACTTTCTGAAATATTTCAGTGGCCCAAAAATAATTCCAACATTATTTGAGCATTTGAATTATTTAATAGTATTTAAATGCCCAAATTCAAATATTTATGAATTAAGTCAATGCCCCTTTTGTTGACCTAAAATTATATGCACCATTTTTCCCAAGGGTTCTAACCCAAGGCAAAGAGGGTGAACATATCTGAAGGGCATTTCAGGTTCATTGAATTTATTTTTAGTAAACCCTAGTTGATTTCAGGGGGGGTGCTGGGGGTTCTGCTTTCCCCATTTCAATTTCTGATGAATGTAAACATGATTCACATTCCAATGCATAACCTAGCTAGGGTGTGACAACTCACCCCCACTCAATAGAATCTCGTCCCGAGATTTAGGATCATCTGGGAAGAAGGCTGGGTACTCAAGTCGAAGACGATCCTCCCTTTCCCAAGTGGCTTCTTCCTCGGAATGGTGTGACCATTGAACCTTGAGAAACTTGATATTATGACGTCGAGTGGTACGCTCGGCTTGATCAAGGATACGAACGGGGTATTCCCGATAAGAGAGGTTATCTTGTAAATCAAGCGTTTCATGGTCCACTCCACGGATAGGATCCGCGAAGCAACGCCTGAGTTGCGAAACGTGGAAGACATCATGAACTCTGGAAAGATGCGGAGGTAGTTCCAATTGGTAGGCAACTTCTCCTCGTTTGGCAAGAATGCAAAAGGGTCCAATGTAACGAGGAGCCAATTTGCCTTTGATACCGAAGCGATGGGTTCCCTTTAACGGGGTAACCCGAAGGTAAGCTTTCTCATCAATTTCAAATGTCATAGGCTTATGCTTACGATCATATTGACTCTTTTGGCGAGATTGGGCCGTTTTCAATTTCTCACGAATAACGCGAACCTGCTCTTCTGCTTCCTGAATCATATCCGGGCCAAAGAGTTGTCTTTCCCCGGTTTCTGACCAGTTAAGAGGCGTTCGACATTTTCGTCCATAGAGAACTTCGAAGGGAGCCTTGCCCAAACTAGCTTGATAGCTATTGTTATAAGCAAACTCCGCGAATGGAAGGCATTTTTCCCAACTCATTCCGAACGAGATAACAGAAGCTCGGAGCATATCTTCCAGAATTTGATTTACTCGCTCTACTTGACCACTTGATTGAGGATGGAAGGCGGTGCTAAAGGAGAGATGAGTTCCCATAGCATTTTGGAAACTTTCCCAAAATCGAGAGGTGAAGAGACTTCCACGGTCTGAGTTAATTTCCAATGGGACACCATGAAGAGACACTATTCGGGAGATGTATAGGTCAGCTAGCTGGCTAGCGGTGATACTCTCATGAACAGGTAGAAAATGGGCTACTTTGGAAAGACGGTCGATCACGACGAAGATGGCATTATTCCCCCTCTTGGTCCTGGGAAACCCAGTGATGAAATCCATACTGATTTTGTCCCATTTCCATTCAGGAATAGCCAAAGGTTGAAGGGTGCCAGCAGGCCGTTGATGCTCTGCTTTAACACGACGACAAACGTCGCAATTAGCAATGTATTGAGCGATTTCTCTCTTCATCCTAGTCCACCAAAACCTCTGGCGTAGGTCTTGATACATTTTGGTACTACCAGGATGAATGGTGAGAGGGGATTCATGAGCTTCCTTAAGGATCAGTCGCCTCAGGTTTCGCGCCTTCGGAACCACTAGGCGATTCCCAAAGTATACAACACCTTGATCATCAATGGAGAAACAATCCACGACTCCTTTCTTAACGTTTCTCTTGATACGGGAAATTCCTGGATCTATCTTCTGTGCCTTGATGACCTGATCCGTAAGGGTAGGTTCCGTTACCAGGGTGGATAGGAATCCTTGAGGAACAATGTGAAGATTAAGCTTGCGAAATTCCTCATGGAGAAGTGGTTGACTTTGTTGTAACATCAGGTTGTTACAGTAGGACTTACGACTTAGCGCATCGGCCATGACATTGGCCTTGCCAGGGGTGTAAGTTATTCCTAAGTCATAATCCGAGATCAACTCGACCCAACGTCTTTGCCTGAGATTCAAATCTGGTCGGGTGAAGATATATTTCAAGCTTTGGTGATCGTTGAAGATCTCGCAACGATTACCGAGGAGGTAATGTTGCCAGGTTTTGAGTGCATGGACTACAGCTGCAAGCTCTAGATCATGTGTGGGATAATTTTCCTCATGTGGGTGTAGTTGCCGTGAAGCATAGGCAATTACCTGACGATCTTGCATGAGTATGCAACCTAGTCCTTGTCGCGAGGCGTCGCAATAGATAATAAAGTCCTTGGAGAAATCTGGTGGTACCAGTACGGGAGCAGATGTCAGGCGTCTTTTCAGTTCCTGAAAACTGAACTCGCACTGTGGAGTCCACTCGAACTTTTTATCTTTCTTGAGGAGTTCAGTTAGAGGTTTAGCAACCTTGGATAAATTCTCGACGAAGCGGCGGCAATAGCTCGCTAGGCCAAGGAAACTCCGAACTTGCTTGACCGATTCAGGTGGAGTCCAATCAAGGACGGCTTGAACTCGCTCGGGATTGACAGCAATACCCTTACCAGAGATTACATGGCCTAGATAGGTCACTTCTGACAACCAAAATTCACACTTGGAGAATTTGGCATAAAGGCGATGCTCTCGAAGTTTCATCAATACCAGCCTTAGATGTTCGGCATGTTCCTCTTCATTCTTGGAGTAGATGAGTATGTCATCGAGGTATACTACGACGAATTTGTCCAAGTACTCCATGAAAACCGAGTTCATTAACCGGGAGAAAGTGGCCGGGGCATTGGTTAAACCGAAGGACATGACGGTGTACTCGTATTGGCCATAACGAGTAACAAAGGCCGTTTTGGGAATGTCCCCGTTTCTGATTTTGATTTGATGGTAGCCCAGCCTCAAATCCATCTTGGAGAAGACTGAGGATCCAGCGAGCTGATCATACAGGTGGTTGATCCTGGGAAGCGGGTATTTGTTCTTGATGGTGACCAGATTGACAGGTCGGTAATCCACAACCATTCGATCCGTTCCATCCTTCTTCTTGACGAAGAGGACGGGGCAAGCCCAAGGAGAGGAGCTAGGACGGATGAACCCTTTGTTCAAGGACTCATCGAGTTGGTTCTTAAGCTCGGCTAGTTCTAAGGGTGCCATCTTGTAGGGTCTTCTAGCAATTGGAACGGTTCCTGGAACAAGGTCTATCACAAACTCGACATCCCGGTCAGGTGGAACACCTGGCAGTTCTTCCGGAAACACATCCGGGAAGTCTCGGACTACCGGAACGTCCTCAAGGTCTAGAAGAGGGTTGGCATTGAGAGAGTAAAGTTGGCGCTTGGCCATTCGAGTTAAGACATTAACTGTCTTGCCCGAGGGATGAGTAAGTTGAACGGTTCTAGTGGCACAATCGATCTTGGCATAATGAGCCGACATCCAGTCCATACCCAAGATGATGTTTATGTCGGAGGACTTGAGAGCTATTAAAGATGCAAGGAAAACAAGCCTATCGACAAGAATTTCGTTCCCATGGCTTACCCTAGAAGTTTGCCATTTGGAACCCGGAGTTTGAATTACCATGGAAGTGGGCATGTCACAGAATGTCGTGTTATGCAACCGAGCATAATTCTCGGATATGAATGAATGAGATGCTCCAGTATCGAAAAGAACAGATGCCGGATGGCAGTTAACAAGGAGCGTACCAAGGACGACGTTGGGATCCTCATGAGCCTCTTCGGCTGAGACGTAGTTGACATGGCCACGTGCAGTAGTGGCCAGCTTGGCGTAGAAAGTCTTTCCCGCGGGCTTACCACGGCCAACGGACTTTCCAGCTTGAATGGGGTTGTTCTGGGGACACTCTCGACTATAGTGACCCGGTTCTCCACACTTGAAGCATGTTACCACAGTGGGGCGTGGAGCAACATTAGCAGCGGGGCCACCATAGGGCTTGGGCGGTGCAAATTGCTGGTTGGGACGAGGCGCCTCAAAGGATGGCCTCGGGGTGAATCTGGGTGGCAGTGCGGTGCTTGGAATCCACACCCGGCGCTTCTGAGCTCTAGAGCCGGATGAGGACCCAAAATCACGAGAGTGCTTGCGTGAAGCGTCATAATCAGTCTGGCCTGTCTCAGCACTGATAGCTTTATTGACCAGCTTCTGGAAGGATGTGCACTCGTGCAGACGGAGATCGCGGCGAAGCTCAGGGTTAAGTCCCTTACGGAACCTTGCCTGCTTCTTGGCGTCAGTAGAAACCTCTTCAGGAGCATAGCGTGCCAGGTTCCCAAATTCTCGGCTATATGCATCCACAGTCAGCCTTCCTTGGGTGAAGTTACAGAACTCCTCCCTCTTGCGATCCATGAGACCTTCCGGAATGTGATGCTCACGGAAAGCCTCGCTGAACTCAGCCCAGGTAGTGATTTGGCCGACCGGGCGCATAGCTTCGTAGTTTTCCCACCAATGGCTAGCGGGGCCCTCAAGATGATAAGCAGCATAGGTAACCTTGTCGGCTTCAGCTACGTTGGCAGAACGTAGCTTGTGGGTGATGCTGCGAAGCCAATCATCCGCGTCGAGGGGCTCGACGGAATGGTTAAACTTTGGTGGGTACAGCTTGATAAAGTCGTTGATTGACACCAAGTCATTTCGTGGGTGGCGTGCAGTGTTCTGCTCAATCCGCTCCAACAGGCGGTTGGTCTCACGCTTGTTCCTTTCCGCCTCCAGCATCACTTCGGCCAGGGAAGGCGGGTGAGGCAAATTTTCACCTCTAGCTGCATTGGCTTCCCCCTGCTCCGGGGCAGCAGGGTTTCCGCGGGTGTTGACCATCCTAGAAGGAAACAAGACAACGGTTTAGACAAGGATGGCTCAAACTTAACAGGGAAGTGCATAATGTAAAGGATAACGCGGAATGCAGAGATGCTCATTCGTATGCCATGGTAATATAAAACTGCCATATATACACCAATGGTCATACTCGTCATACATAGTTTAGTACAAGCCCATGCTACAGTACAACTATGAAGGTAGACGTTACATCTCATCGGAGGCATTCCGAGTCCCTATACATTATTTGTCTACACCTCCGGAATCGATTACACACCAAGTCGTATTCCACAAGTCACACAGGACAGTGGAGATACAACTACTACAATACTAGTGGTACTACTACTAACTCAGATAGCTCCGTAGTAGTCCTCATAGAAGTCACCTCCATAGCCTGGAAGTTCAACGTGATCATCCGGAAACAGACGGTCCTGAGGAGCCTGTGGACCATAGGGGCTAGGATAAGGTCTTGGACCAACAAACGGTGGCCTGCGGGGACCAAGGGGTGGGGTGATGCCTCCCACATCACGCCAATCCACCATGTCTGGCAGAGCTGCTCTCACAGGATACAGATCCCTGGTATCCATACATCCCGCTTGCACCGCGGGTGCAAACCGAGTCAATGTGGCCCAATGATCAGCACGGGTATTATAGAGCTCCAGCCTCAAGGCCCGATTCTCTCGGTCCTTATCTTCGAGCATCTCAGCGGTGGTACGAGTTAATGAGTCCTCCTGAGTGGAGTCAGCATAGATAGCCTGAAGATACCCCTGCGCTCCCGGAAGTGAAGCTGGCATGTAACGGAAGTCAGTGTTCCGAAGCAGGCCAGTCCGGACTCGCAAGATGGTCATCATGGAATAGGCAGCATCCTGCACAACCATCTCAATGGTAACTCCGAGTCCATAGGAACAGTGAAGGGGCTCGGTAGATCCAGGATAGGAAGGAAATATCCTGACGGTGCATAAATACTGGCTTTGATTAAAGTCGCGGAACTGCTCTTCAACAGTGTATTCGGGATACCAACGGTATCCTGTCTCGATCATGACCCGGACCAACATAGCAGTATGATCGGGCATGTCGAGGCACCTGGTCAGGCGAACCACTTGATTTTGAGACTGATTGGCCATCTGAAAGCACAACCACAAGACAAAGACATCAGAATTCCTAGGGAAAATTGGGCAGCATAACGGCTATAAATGCTCAGAAAAAGATTTGAGACATCCACAACAGTTCACAATACCGCTCAACAGCATCATATCAAGGTTCTGATTCAAATAGCAACGTACTAAAATAGTAGAAACTGGACTGGAACTCGTAGCAATAATCCTATGAGCTACTACGGATTAGTAACACGTGAACCTGATAGAAGAAGAGAGCCTAGTCCTTAACCCACGTTGAATGAGAAGAGAATGACTCAGATCAGAAGCATAGGGTAAAGGAGTAAAAGAACCTTACGTTCCCTCCCAATTCCCTTACATATAACTAAAGCATTTCTAGACTCGACATCGACCAGTTTGGCTGAACGAACCTACAGGCAGTCTGGCTCTGATGCCAACGCTGTCAGGACCCCGATTCTAAGCCACATCGATCTAGCCGGTAACACCTCATATCACTTTGCGGCCTCACGCACGGTATCCCACGCGTGTCGCCTTACCATGGCCCGGGACCGTTTGCGCCTTTTGGCTCGCGTATATGACAATGTCGCTAGCATCCATATGACCGAGAACCCGGGCCGACATGGCTAGTCGTGAACCCAAAGCGGCACAGACCTATGGAGACAGGCATACATGAATCACAATGAACATGTCGGTCATCAACGAGTGATTCCGGGCTGTAGCACTGGGCTAACAGGACTCCGGGGGATCCCGGGCTGTAGCAGGCTAGACAGGACTCCGGAGACCACCGCGTGACATTTCCCCGAAGGGACAGACATAGGGACGAAGTGAAACACATGCCGGCCAGTCAAGTGTCCTGAACAGTAGTGCTGGGCTAGCAGGACTCCAATGAACCGGGCTGTAGCGGACTACTATGGCTCGAGGAGCACTAGACTACATTTCCCCATAAGAAAGGCTGCGAAGGACAAACAACTAGATTGTCGGATCCCACTCATACCAAGCATTTCAATCATACATACAATATGCTCGATATGAGTACATACAACATGGCATCACAACAAAACTCTACAACTCAGGTACTTTATTTAAAGGCTCCAGGGAGCCATACATAACATATCCATACAGGTAGGGGTCACATGACCCGACACTCAAGTCATACAGTCATACAAGCACATGCGCAAGCAACTAGTCTGAGTACAGACTCTAGAAAGAAAGAAGGCTTCTCGAAGCCTGTCTATCTACATAGGCCCCTCCATGGCCTGGATCACCACCTGGGTGGCTAGTCACTCGTCGACGTCAAGGTCTATGTAAAACCCATCGGAGGGGGCAGTGCTGTCGTCTGAAAACAATAAATAAGCAAACATGAGTACAAAGGTACTCAGCAAGTCTTACATCAGAACCTACTGTACATGCTCATTCTCAAGAAGGTGGTGGGGTTTATGCAGCAAGCCAGCTTTGACTCTTGGCTAAGCTATCCTACGAAATCTTTTAGCAAAATAGTTTTCGCACACGAGTCCACTACTCACCATCACAATACTCCACCGTGGATCCTCCCTCATAACCTGCGAGGGGCCATCCTCGGTACTCACACTTATCTTGAGTCTTTTAGTAGTATCCATTAACTTGTCTATGAACTGTATAGGCAACC
Organism: Triticum monococcum; assembly: GCA_034509565.1. Taxonomy (NCBI): domain Eukaryota; kingdom Viridiplantae; phylum Streptophyta; class Magnoliopsida; order Poales; family Poaceae; genus Triticum; species Triticum monococcum. The sequence continues at coordinate 134,378,424 of CM067847.1, forward strand.
AAGTAGTCCTTTACCGCGGACGCGGCTATTCGAATAGTTTTATACCCTGCAGGGGTGTACTTCGTCATACACGCTTTCACCGCTTACCGCCGTCTACACGACATGTACTCGGCAACCTTCAAGCGGAAGCCCAGCGAGGGTGTCGGCCACGGCCTACCTAAACACCTAAGCCCCTAGTCCAGGTTATCGCCTATCCAGGTTCCATCCGCAGGGAGTCCGGCCGAGGTTTCCACATACGGCCCCGAACGATGTGAACAGGGTTCCCGAGACACCAAACGGGTGACTCGGTATACCGTGCCACGGTGTATCTACCGCAACATAGCCCACCCCTAGGGTCAGCGCTACGCACGGCCGCCAACACATATCCTACAAACACCAGAAACTATTTGCAACTCCTGGACAGAGTACTAGGGTGGCTAAGAAGCTGAGAGGGTCCATTTGTTTCGGGCCCAATGTACGGTAGTAACTGCATCTTAAATCACACATACAGATCTCAGTTCTTATGGACGGCCTCAATGAAACAACCCACCATGTACTCCTACATGGCCTCTCATCGATACCTTTACCAAAACATGTTCAACACATCCCTCATATTACTGGCACAAGCATTTCACTCTAGCCCATCCCCCAGATGAACCAGACCTGACACAACTCTAAGCATAGCAGGCATAGCAAGGTAGGAATCACAAAACATGGCTCAATCAACTCCTACACATGCTAGTGGGTTTCATCTAGTTACTGTGGCAATGACAGGTCATGCAGAGGATAAGGGTTCAACTACCGTAGCACACAGCAGTTTGAATCGTGTTGTCTTAATGCAGTAAACAAGAGCAGGAGTGAGAACATGGGTTGTATCGCAATGATCAATGGTTGCTTGCCTGATGGAGTGGTAACGGGATACTGCCCTTCAGTTGGATACTCGTGAATATCCTCGGAGGCAGAACCTACCACGAAGAACACAACCGAGCACAATCAACACATGACGATATGCAACAATATGATGCATCCTATGACATGGCAATATGGATGTGTCTTGAGCTAATGCAACTAGCTATGATTTAAATGAAGTTGGTTTGAGTGCAATATTCAAATTCCAACCCCATATATGATTATTTAAATGCCCTTTATTTGTTTTGTCCAAAACAGAGGACAAGCATTGTTCAAACATGCATGAAAATGGTACAGATGGATTCCTTGAATTTTTCTGATAATTTTTCATATATAATTTGTCTCATTTGGAGTTATGGTTGAATTTCTATGAATTTTTGAAGTTTTGGGTATTTTCTGGAATTTCCTGAATTATTTTTAAACTAGAAAATGATTTACTGCGTCAGCACTACATCACTATGACGTCAGCTGGTCAACTGAGCTGCCTCCAGGTCAAACCTGACCAGTGGGTCCCACTGGTCAGTCTCACAGTGCTGGCTCGAGTCACAGACAGGTGGGGCCAGTCAAAGGCCACGTCAGAAAGTCAAACTGACGTGTGGGGCCAGCTGGGTTGATAACTAATCTAAACAGAATATTAAGTTAAACTAAATATGCACTGGGCCCACATGGCAGTGGCTCTAGGGAGGGGTGGTTAGTGGGTTAGTTAGCCGCTAATGACGGCCACGTCGGCTACCGGCGTTTAGCCGCCGGCGACCTCAGATCGCGGCGGCGTTTCACCGGAGTTGTTCGGGTTTCGCCTACAGGCCACCATTTGATGCGCGGTTTCCTCCTACGGGTTCCTGGGAGTGAGGCGCATCCAGAGAGACAAGCGGCAGCAGCTGGGGTGGCCGGAGCTGACGGCGGCGAGCTCTTTGGCGGCCGCCGGAGTTCGGTTGCGCGCGGGATCGTGTTTCAGTGCGTAGAAGAGCGGGGCAAGGGGGCTAGGAGGGCGCTACGCATCGCGGGGAGTAGGTTCGACACTCCAGGGTGACCATTTGGTTACCGGAGCATCGTCGACAGCGAGCTCGGGCGGCGGCGCACTTCGGTCATCATGGGGGTGACGGCTACGGCGATCAATTGAAGCGGGGAAGAGGGGGATTCGGAGCAGGAGCTCACTGGGGTCGCGTAGAGCAGCTCGGTGGGCTCGGGGACGGTCCGGAGCCGACAAATTTGACGGAGATGGCCGGCGGTCCCGAGGTTGAAGAAGACGACGCCGAGGACGAAGCAAGGCTTCCCGGCTCGCTTGGCTCGGTGCAGAAGGCGTAGGCGACAGTGGCGGAGCTTCCACGCAACACGGGAAGGCGAGAGGGGGTCGGGGAGCGCGGTGGCAGCGAACGGCGGCGACGACGTGTTCGGGTGGTCGCGCGGGAGAGAACCAGGGGAGGAGGGAGAGCGAGGGAGAGGGATATGAGGGGGCCAGGGGGTGCGTGGCGTCCATAGCGACGTCCAGGCGTCGAGGGGGGGCGCGGCAAGCAGGAGCTGGCCGTCGGTGGCCGCGCGCGTGCCGGCGCACCGCGGGCACACGCCCTGCGTCCTCCTGGCAGGATCTAGGGGACGACTGGCGTCGGCCTGGTGGGCTGGGCCGTCCAGCTACAGTGCTGGGCCGGTTGGTGGCGCCAGGTAAGTGGCCCACTGGCCTACTCTCTCTCTCTAATTTATTCTGTTTTCTATTTTTGCTATTCTGTTTTGATTTAGTTTAAATACTAAATCATTTTATAAAATCCTGAAAATATTTATGGACACTTTCTGAAATATTGCAGTGGCCCAAAAATAATTCCAACATTATTTGAGCATTTGAATTATTTAATAGTATTTAAATGCCCAAATTCAAATATTTATGAATTAAGTCAATGCCCCTTTTGTTGACCTAAAATTATATGCACCATTTTTCCCAAGGGTTCTAACCCAAGGCAAAGAGGGTGAACATATCTGAAGGGCATTTCAGGTTCATTGAATTTATTTTTAGTAAACCCTAGTTGATTTCAGGGGGGGGTGCTGGGGGTTCTGCTTTCCCCATTTCAATTTCTGATGAATGTAAACATGATGCACACTCCAATGCATAACCTAGCTAGGGTGTGACACTTAGATGCAGCCCAGTGCTTGCCTAAGTGTTTAAAAATCCTACCGAGTGGCGAGCCAGACTCCCACTCGGAGGCTTAGCTGCAGCCCAGTGCTCGCCTAAGTGTGTAAAAATCCTACCGAGTGGTGAGCCAGACTCCCACTCGGAGGCTTAGCCGCAGCCCAGTGCTCGCCTAAGTGTTTAAAAATCCTACCGAGTTGCGAGCCAGACTCCCATTCGGAGGCTTAGCTGCAGCCCATTGCTCGCCTAAGTGTTTAAAAATCCTACCGAGTGGTGATCCAGACTCCCACTCGGAGGCTTAGCTGCAGCCCAGTGCTCGCCTAAGTATTTAAAAATCCTACCGAGTGGTGAGCCAGACTCCCACTCGGAGGCTTAGCTGCAGCCCAGTGCTCGCCTAAGTGTTTAAAAATCCTACCGAGTGGAGAGCAAACCTCCCACTAGGGGGCTGAGCTGCAGTCCAGTACTCGCCTAAGTTTGAAAAAATCCTACCGAGTGGAGAGCAGACCTCCCACTCGGGGGCTTAGCTGCAGTCCAGTACCCGCCTAAGTTTAAAAAAATCCTACCGAGTGGAGAGCAGACCTCCCACTCGGGGGCTTAGCTGTAGTCTGATACTCGCCTAAGTTTGAAACAATCCTACCGAGTGGAGAGTAGACCTCCCACTCGGGGGCTTAGCTGCAGTCCAGTACTCGCCTAAGTTTTTAAAATCCTACCGAGTGGAGAGCAGACCTTCCACTCGGGGGCTTAGCTGCAGCCCAGTGCTCGCCTAAGTACGGAACACATCCCAATCTGCAAGGACGACGAGGTGCAAATCGACTGCTACCTTCTCCTTCGGAGCTGCACCACAAATACAAAGTTATTTCGAGTGAAGAACAAGTTCCACTCGACAGATCATTCATGAAGATATTCAACGATAAATCAAGTTCAGATAAGATCCAAAGGTCCCAGACCGCAGATCAAAGTAGTCGAGCCTCCAGCTCGACAGAGTTTAATGGTTACAAAATCCACTCGGCATTCCGAGGCAAATTTAAAGTGAAGCATAAAAGTTTTTATTCCTCAGGCGAAGGACTGGAAGGGGCGACGAACTCGTCCAAGTCGACCCCGTCTGCAATGCGAGTGGCAGCAGCAATGAAAGTCTCCATGAAGTCTTGAAAGTTGTGCTTCCTGGTATTGGCAACTTGGATGGCGGCCAACTTTTCTTCTCGCGCCTCCTTGCAGTGGATGCGGACCAGAGACAGAGCGACGTCAGCGCCACATCTAGCAGAAGATTTCTTCCATTCCGCCACTCGACCTGGGACTTCATTCAGTCGAGTCATCAGGGACTCGAGGTCATTCTAAAGCGTCGTCCTAGGCCAGAGCGACGTGTCGATCCGCGACATCGCAACCTTCAACCGAGCAAGATAGTCAACAACGCCGGCAACACGAGATTCTAGTCGGAGCACATTCATAGCAGCCTCCTCCTTCACTGGAGAATTGATGGGGTCCAAGTCTGTCTCCACCTGACTGGTCTCCTCTTCGAAGTTCTGGCAGAATTCTGTAAACACAATTCAAGGATAAGTCAGTGGCTCTACGCAGGTTTGGTAACTGTAAGTCAGTCGGGCCGGAGTAATTACCCTCGAGCATGACGAACAGCTTCTTGGCGAGTCCACCGAGATAAACCTCGAGATTGTTCCTCTTCCCCGCCAGTTCACTTGCCTTGTCATTCAGAGCTATCTTGTCATTCTTCAGACGGCTGACCTCTTGATTAGCCACGTCGAGAGCAGTTTTCAGCCTGGAGTTTTCCTTTTCAAGAGTACCGACTGAAGCCAGCTTTTCTTCAGCAAGCTTCGTTTTGTTCAGGGCCTCCTTCCATGCTTCGGCAAGGTCTCGATCCTTCTTCTTTAGAGCCTCCTCCATTTTGTCTGCGAAACAGCAAGTGAGATCAACATCGAGGTCGGCCAGAAAGAAAGGACAGTCGACGAAAGCAGACCAGCCATACCTTTTGCTTCGTCCCTCTCCTTCTGCAAATTCTCCTGAGCAAGCTTCAAGTCAAGGTTCAGCTGGATCTGTTTGTTCTCCAACTCAGTGCAGCGAGCCACAAGTTCGCAGGATTTCTGCAAAAAAATCAGTCGACAGACATCCAAGATAAGTTGCTTCCGAGTAACCAAGAGACAATGATGGCGTTTCTAAGACTACAGCCGAATCAAAAACATTCGACAGTAGTCTCGGGGACTACACCCAGTGGGTGCACTCAGCGTGCCCCCATTGGTTCGACCAAAAAAAATCAACTGCCCGCAGTCGACTGCATACAGTTCCATTCGACATGGCCTGACCAGACCGAGTGAAGAAGTTCAACTAAAGCAACACAATATAAAGACTACAGTCGACTGCCAGCAGTCCACCGTAGTCTCGGGGACTACACCCAGTGGGTGCACTTAGCATGCCCCCACTCGTCAAAAAGATTAATAGACACACCCAGTGGGTGTACAGATATAAAGATCTTCGGAAAAAAGATTCTTCAGATAGCATATCCTAACAGAACAAGCGGTGAATCGACTGACCTGGACGTTGCTCTGAAGAGCTGAACTCGCGTCATAAGCTGCTTGGCTGGCTTCCCGAACCACCTTCACTTGCTCCATCATGATCCCCGCCTGGCGTATAGCCTCTTTAGCGGCACCCACTTGGTCCTCAGGGACGTGGTGTGTGGAAAAAAGTGAAGGCGGATTTGCTGTCCACGTCGAAGGCCGGACACTCGTCAGAGGTTCAGCGAAGGTCACAGAAGCCCGAGTGGTATCACCACCCTCCCGGACTACGGCCTCAGGCGCCGAAGTAGTTTGTGGGGTCTTGCCAGCCGGCGCCCTCCTGTTCCTTTGCGCCCTCAGTGGCACTTCGTCGTCATCATTAGGGAGGTCAATGACATGAGGAGGAGCTACAAGAAAAATCCAATCGACCGGAATTATAAGAAATCATCAGTCGACTAAAAGCAGAGCATCAGTAATCGTACCGGGGTTGGAGGTAACAGCGTCTTCCATCTCTTGATCATCGTCCTTGGCGGAGATCTCCGAGGTGGCAGCACTGCAAATTTCGAAAGTCAGTCAGCTTATTCAGTGAGTCGACCAAGAGTCCGTCATGTTCGACAAAGGAAAACAAATTCTACTATTACCCAGAAATGGTGGGGACAGTCATCTTCATCTTGGGCAGAGCCTTGGGCGGCTAGGACGGCGTCGCGCGTGGGTGCTTGGGAGCTTTTTCTGTCGGCGCTGGAGATGAGGTCCAACGGCGCTTCGACGACTGCCCAACAGGGACAGTCGCCTTACCACGTTCCTGTGCAGGGTCGTGTGTAAGCTTGGATCGCCGTTCCGAGTGGGGAGGTTCGACTTCTTCCTCCTCCTCTTCACTGGAGTCGTCGTCATCCCCCTCTCCTTTGCCGTCAGATTCCCACTCTTCTCTCTCGTCTCCACTTTCGCCTCCGCTCACCTCTCCTTCCTCGGCCTGCTCCTTTGCTCCATTGGGTGTCGAGTACATCTCAATAATGGCCTAGAGGACAGCAAACAAGACAAAAGTCGATCGACTGATCCAAAGAGAACAAATAAAGAAAGCAAGATCACAGTCGGAAACGCAAGGTCAGACCTTGTCCACTTCGTATGTTTGGTCGAGTGGAGGAATCCTCCTGGCTTCTCGGGGGTTGTCCTTGTTCCCTGTGATACTCGACAGCCACCCTTCCAACATCTTGCCAGTGACCTCCTCTGGGTGAATCCGAGTGGTGTCTTCGAGACCTGAGTATAGCCACATCGGGTGGTCACGAGCCTGAAGCGGTTGGATGCGCCTCCGAAGGAAGACTTCCAACAAGTCCATGCCAGTCACACCCTCGCGGACAAGCTGAACCACTCGACCGACCAGCACCTTGACTTGCGCCTTTTCCTCCGGCGTCACTTTCAGAGAGGCAGGTTTTTGTGCTCGATTCAGAGAAAAAGGGGGGAGCCCAGTCGACTGTCCTGGGGTCACCAGGTCTTTACAGTAAAACCAAGTCGACTGCCACCCACGGACCGACTCGGGAAAAGTGATAGACGAAAAGGAGCTTTTTCCCCTCATTTGGATCATCAGGCCCCCGCATAGCTGGATCACCTGCGTCCGTTCATCACTCGACTTGGCCTTCTTGACCGACTGAGAGCGACAAGTGAAGATGTGCTTGAAGAGTCCACAATGGGGGCGGCAACCCAAGAAGTTTTCACACAAGGAAACGAAAGCAGCAAGATACACAATAGAATTGGGAGTAAAGTGATGGAGCTGCGCTCCGAAGAAGTTCAAGAAGCTCCGGAAAAAAGGATGAGGAGGCAGAGATAATCCACGATCGATATGGGTGGTGAGGAGGACGCACTCACCATCAAGAGGGTGGGGTTCCACTTCTTTCCCCGGGAGACGCGCAGATTCATGGGGAATGAATCCCCCCTCGACCAGATCATCGAGATCATCCTGCCGAATCACCGACGGCATCCAGTCGCCCTGGATCCATTCCTTGGGCAAAGCAGTCCTCGAGGAAGACCCGCCCCGAGCGGACTTCTTCCCCTTCCCCTACACCGCCGCCTTCTTCGCACGCTCCAGAGCCGACGTCTTCTCCTTCACCATCGTCGCCGACGAAGCTCGAACAGACCTACGGCACCAAGGTGAGAGCGGAGGTGGCGGAGGATCTTGTGAAGGAAGGGGGAAAAGTGAAGGCACACTGTTCAGGGGTCCCGAGCCGGCAGCTTATAAGAGGTCGCTTCCGAGTGGCTGACTGGTAGGCCCAAGCAATCCCGTCAAATCCCGCAATAGGCGTGCACGCAGTACGTGGTGAAAAAGGTGGCACGGGGATCGAGGAGCTTCCATCCTATACCATCTGATTACTGCGGCCGCCCCCGTCCCGCGCGCTTCCCGAAATTCAAATCCCGCAAAATCCACGGGCCGTAGAACAACTCGTCAAACAGAAGATCCCTTTCACACCGTCACTCGGAACTTCACAAGTAAAGAAATTCACTTGACAAGAGGCCAAGAATGGATCAAGGCGACTGAAAAAAGTTGACGACGTCATCCGTGACAATTGATCCAAAACAAGACGTTCATATAACATGAAGAACCAATCGGAAAGATCCCCAACTCCTTCCCCACTCGAACCTCAATCCATTCGGGGGCTATTGATGAAGCTATGTACCTAGGGTAGGGGCATGGACTTGTCCTAAGTACCCTACCCAAGGACATCCCTAGAAGAAGTCACCTTTCAATCGACTTGGAGGTATCCCACTCGACGGATTCAAGACACTCGACCACGAAGCAATCACTCGACCAAGATCCAACCACTCGACTGCCAGGAGATCTAAAGTCACCCTGCACGCAAACGGTCGGTCATTAAGTAGCTTTTATGGTCATCATAGAACTTTATTAGGGGCGTTACCAGTAACCCTCAGTCTTAATGTACTTTAAACCCTGCATTACTGAGGGCTGGAGGGGCCTGGCAAACTCTATATAAGCCACCCCCTCCTCAGTATCAAGGGTCACACCCCTATTATTCATACACACATAATTCAGTCAACCGCCTCTAGGCACCGAGACGTAGGGCTGTTACTTCCTCCGAGAAGGGCCTGAACTCGTAATCCTCGTGTGCTTACAACTCCTCCATAGCTAAGATCTAGCCTCTCCATACATACCCCCTACATCACTGTCAGAGTTAGGACCACGACATCTGCCACTCCATGTTTCGAGACGTGGTTGCCATTGGCACGTCGTGTCGAAGCAGAGATCGTGTCCCCTTATTACGTGATTCTCATCAATACGGGCATGGGTAACCCAACCGTGCCGTTTATACAGCCCTTGGGAATAGGCGAATCTTAAGGCGAGTGGGGAGACGCTTGATATTCATGGCCTTTATAAGGGGATAAGGATTCCCTTTCTTCACACACACCTCGGCTCGTCCTCAGTCCTTCCGTCCTTGAGCTCAAGCGCCCAAGCTTTTATCTTTTCCCTCATCCGAGAAAGCACTCCAGAGATGTCCGGATTCGAAGCTGGGGGTAAGTGGATGGCCTCCTCCTTCAAGAAGAGGGATATCAAGGTGCTCCGGGAGGCCGGATATCTGGCCAAGCAGATCGCTCACCGACTCCCGGCCAGGGGACAGATCGTCCCTACTCCAGAGCTCCATGAGAGGGTTGTGTTTCTCACACATTTCGTCTGCGGGCTGGGCTTCCCTCTTCACCCCTTCATCCGTGGACTGATGTTTTACTACGGGCTAGACTTCCATGACCTAGCCCCCAACTTCATCCTCAATATCACATCATTCATTGTCGTGTGCGAGGCCTTTCTCCGCATCCCGCCTCATTTTGGCCTATGGCTGAAGACCTTCAATGTGAAGCCGAAGGTGGTGAGCGGCCAACAAGCAGAGTGCGGGGGTGCCATGGTGGGCAAGATGCCCAACGTTCCCTGGCCCGAAGGCTCATTCGCAGAGACGGTGAAAGGGTGGCAGTCGGGGTGGTTCTATATCACCGAGCCGCGTGACGCCAACTAGGTGGCGTCCCCCGAATTCCGATCCGGAATCCCGATGCGGCTCACCTCCTGGCAAGAGAGGGGCCTAACCTGGGGTCCCTCGGATGAGCTGACTGGGCTCCAGATGTGCGTCTAGAACATGATAGATAGGAAGATCAAGCTTGTCAACGTGGTCCAGGTCATGCTCATTCGTCGGGTCCTTCCGTGCCAACGCCGGACTTGCTATCTGTGGGAGTACGATCAGGCCAGGCACTAGACGCTACTGGAGCTCTTCGGCATGACGCACGAAGAAATCTGGAAAGTGCTCTTCAAGGTCGGCGAGACGCCACCGCCCACGACCGAAGATCGCGGGCTTAGCTTAAAACGCCAGGCTAACCCGGTAAGTTCTTTTAATGTTTTCAAGGCGTACCCTTTACTAGCATATTTTGAGAAAAAGCCTAAGCTTTCCTACCCGTGTTTTCAGGCCTGGATCAAGATAGCTGAGGGGATTAACTGTCCGGCTCCGCTGCCCGAAGACCAAGAATTCCCATTACTGACAAAAATGCTTTTTCCAGCACCTTATGAGGTGCCAGAGAAGACGACCAAGAAAGGGGCCAAGAAGAGCCTTCGCCAAAAAGGCGCTCCAGACGTGATGTCCGAAGACGATACTTCCTCTTCGTTCGCTGACGATGACGACGAAGAGGAAGAAGAAAGTGACTCCCCACCTGCAGTGTGGAGGAAGAGGGGAGCGGCCCCCACAAATCCGGAGGCGAAAGCGCCTAAGAGGGTTAGAGGCTCCCCCGCGGATAACTCTGTGTGGGATGTTGACAGCAATCCGGAGCGACCTCGCCGGACCAAGCCTCGGGCCGCCTCGTAAGTACCAGAATCCGAAAACGTCTGGCCTTCCTGGTTTGTAAGATATACCTTAAACCTTGTTATTGCAGTCCAGCACGCGATGGCTCCCCGCGATCCTCGACAGAGAGGTCGCTAGACTCAAAGGAGATGGCTAGCGTGTCTCCGCCACCTGCTCATTCCGTCTCTCCCAAGGGTGACGACGAGGTGGTGTCTCAAAAGACCTTCCCCGACCGGGGGGGGGGGGGCTTCCGGAGATCGTCGGGGTGGCGCCCCAGGACGATTCCTCAATCGCCGGACACACGGGGGAAAAAGCCCCTAAGGGGACTGGTGACGGGGGCCGAGTTCCCTTCGGACCTGAGCCGGATACCATTCCGGAGATCTATGCGGCTCCGAAGTCAAGCGAACAGCATTCTCCAAAAGGAGGGAATGTGCCTATTCCACCGGTGACCTCTGTCCAACCAGAGGCACCGGATAATCTGCTAGAGGCGCTACAAGGCGCCGCTATTGTGGATGAACACCACGCCCTTATGGGCACAGTAATAGAGAAGGTCCAGTCCGCAAAAGGCGGACTGGCCGAAGCCTGCACTAGCCTTATATCGGGCTTTGAGGTAAGTAATGCATTTGTAGGAAGAATATCACAGTATAGACAGTAGCCCCTGATGCTCTGTTTGGTGTTCGGAAAGAAAAAGCTGAACATAGGATCGAGAAGAAATATCGAAGGAGTCTAACATAAGTTGTCTGTGTGAATAAGCAGGTATCGCTGCAGGCTGCCACCGCTCATGTTGCGGAGGTCTCCGGACTAAAGCGGAAACTGGAGCGGGCCGAGGAAGAGCTTGGCCTCATGAAGAAGCAGCTGGAGGATAGCCAAGGTATGCAGTAACCTGCAGGTACGTTTTAAGAAAAAATGAATAGTCCGTCCGGACTGAGGTGTCATAAACTTTATTAGGGGCCACGACCGAGGTGGCAGCCCTCAAGAAGGCGTTAGCCGAGGCCGAGGACGAAGCGGCCAAGGAACGCGCCGCACGCGAGAAGCACAAGGCCTAGGTTGGCGAGGCGCAGCAACAGCTCCAGCGCACGATCGAGAAATTTGAGTCCTTGGAGCGCGATTGGAAGGCGCAAGAGCCCGAACTGGAGAAGGCCCGCGAGAGCGCACAGAATGCACGAGCGGAAGCCCAGAACGCCCTCTAGGAAATTCTGGCAGCCAAGGAGATTGCGGCGGGTAATTCTTTCACCATGCAAAGCAAGTATGTATAAGAAACGTTCCTTGTACTTATCCGAATTTGGGTTTTCCAGGGACATTTATGGATCTGCCGCGCAGTATATCCGATGCTGCCAAGGATTATAGAGCCGAAGAAGGGATTTCTACGGAGAAGCTATTCTGGTCCCAATATCTTGGACCCGAACATCCGTTGCCCTTCAGCGACTAGCTAAAGCAGTTGGTCGAGCTGCACAGGTCGGCAGAGCTAGCCATGAAGGACCTGATAGTCCGGCTATGGCCTGCCGAGCCTATACCTAGCAGCTACTTCGGACTTGTTAAACAGCTTGTAAGTGCCTGTCCGCGGCTCAAAGCCGTGAAGCGGCCGGTCTGTATTGAAGGTGCGCGTATAGCATTTGCCCGCGTCAAGACGCATTGGGCAAAGTTGGATGCCAAGAAGCTGATGACCGAGGGGCCGCCGGAGGGCAAGGAGCATCGTCGACCCGAGCTCTATTTTGATGGCGTCCTGAAGGGGTCCCGCCTTGTGCGGGAGCAATGTTCGAAGGATGTCATATTCCCATGAGAACATTTCTATTATCCTGTCCTGTAATATGGAACAGTGATGTTATGTATTATAACTAGAGGTGTGACCCGCGCAATTGCGCGGCTAGATTATTTATGTTTTCATCCATTTATCTCTTCATTTGTAGTATATTAGATATTTAGACATATGGTTTAAATACCTTACATAAAATTTATATTTCTGATTTAGTCACATGTATTACAGGAGCAAGATTTCTTTACTTGTATTTTTGGACTATATGGTTTGCCATTAAGATATGTTTTTATTTTTGAAGCCTACATCGCTAATTATAAATTAGTGAAACAATAGGATGTATTGGATTTTGTTCAACCGTTGAGGTATTATAAAGATGAAAATTACCGTTTTGTGATGAAACAACTCATCTATGGTTTTAGGTATAGGGATTTCAGTCTGGCTGTGATGAATGCACCATAGTATGCACATAAAGATTACCGTAGTGTAACAATTCAATATAAAGACCCGCATAGTTAATTTTCAAATTGTACTACTGATTGTTTTTAAAAAGTTCAATATTAGTTCACATTGAATTGTTACACTTTGGTCATCTTCCCCTTTGCATCAACTTTACATGCGGGTCTGGCACCCTTTTTTGTTTCACTATAGGTTGTGGAAAGTCCACCACGCTCGACCACAATATTTTTTGGACTCTTTCGTCATATATACTAACTTATTTCTTTTGGTATAAAAAATTAATCGCTATACTTCCTCTTATTTGCTAGTCCACTCTTTGGGCACTAAGCTATGATTATCCTCCTGGAACGACATATCTTATATTGTGTGGGTTGAATGGTTGACTGTGGGGTTGGCCATTCTCTCTCCCTTCATGTCTTAACATTCAGTATTTATGGTTTCCATCTCACAACATACTTTTTCTTTGTTGGTACGTTATGCTAGCTCACAACAATAACATTTCGAAATTGATCCACCTATTCTTCTTAAACAATGCCATGCATGTTATATATGCAATGCTTATGCGTATATACACTCTTTGGTTCTGCCTAGATATTGTGACACCTATCTCTTATCACTATTAGTTTCATGAGAGAGGATGACCGCTAATTCTCCTTGACTCGGCTCATCTTTCTCATCCCAGGATTTTTTTGTCATGTTACCTTCTGACGAACCGTCGTACATGCCTTTAGCCTGCTCCTCATATGTATATAATTATTTTATTCACATAAGGTGCCTCTTTTCCGTGCTATAAGCCCATATGAACTGTGTGTGGCCACAAATGGTTTTGTGAAGACAGAGTCTGACTGGATTTTTGTGCTAAAATTTGAAAATACATTTTCCGACTGTCAAAAACATCTAAAAGCAATTCAGTACGTATATATGAACTATTCGAAATATCTTTAAATTTTTTCATGAGGATATTCTAAAAAAAAGTTGAAATCACTTTTGAAAAATTAGAAACATTGGTAATATGGTTTATTTAGGTTTTAAATCATTGCTGGAGCGCGAGCTCCAAATTTGTGCATGACTTGGTTCGTATTTCTCCTACTATATTTTTTTAGTTTTTCAACATAGAGTCTGTTTGTAACTGTGTGTGACCGCTATGTCTTTTTGAAGACATAATCTGTCTGAATTTTTGTAGCCCAGTTTTCTATAAAAAAGAGTGCAAATATTTTTTTATTGTCAACAAATTCCCAACCGATTCCACATGGTTATATGGAAGTATTCGACATATGTGTATATTTCCTAATAAGAATATACTAATAAAGATGGAGATTCTTTTGAAACTTTTGAAACATGTTTAATATGATAAATTTTCAAAAAAGTTGACGTTAGCCCAAGCTCCAAAATTACATATGACTTGGCTCTTCTTTGCCTTGCTCCAATTTTTTTTAATATAAAGTCTCACCATAATTGCGTGCTGTAGCCCGGGCACTAGTGAGTTTGATTTTAAAAAATCAAATACATTTTCTGACTTCCAAAAATTATTGAAAGTTATTCCACCTATACAGATATAATTGACGTATGTGTAAGTTTGTCGTTCGGAGATACTAAACTACAGTTTTAAATCTATAGTTTTCACATTGTTTAATCATTGTAGTCCGAGCTCCAAATTTATGCACAGTTTGATTATAATTCACACTATGGCTGGTCAGTGTTCAGTTTTTTATGTTAGATTACCGTCCGCTGATCGGCTGGCCTGCTACGGAGTCCGCGCCTTAAGCAATGCATGTGTCCGTGTCGTTTAGTGCATGCAAATCAATCGTAGTGTCTTTGCATGTAGAAACGTGATGGGTTAGAGCTCTGTATTTCCTATTCTGTACACATGATTCAGTCTACCTTCTTGATATTGCATGTAATATTTTAGTTTCCTATAATTTCAATCGTAATTGTTCTGATTCTAGTCCTCTTCGCTTTGTAAAAGCATTACACGTGACATTTTCAATACGATGGTGCATATACATGTCAAATATGTGTTATGTAAAAACTCTCAAATCTCAGCCATTATTATTCTGATCAAACGGCCGAAATAACATTAGCACATGTGGACGAACGTGATGGCTCGTTTGACTTCTGTATTATGTATAGTATAATAGAAGATGTCGCACCCTATGCAAAAATAAAGCTTCCAATCTAGAGTACTCTGTTGTACGAAAGATGGGCTATAGATAATGATTTCTTCATTATAAAACAAAACACTCATCTAGCTGAATAATTCATTTTCCCTGAAGTATTCTAAATATTTGGAACAGTTGGAATTCAGACCCTGTGGACAACAATATAGTAATGTATTTTCAAATATCATCTATCAACTGTTCTTTTTACTATTGCGCATAATAAATCAAAGTGAGTTTTGTAGATTGAGAATGGTCTATATACTGTTAAGTAGATTTATGACTTAGATATACCATTATGATAATCACAAATTAATATTTCATATTCGGAATATACACATTTAAACATCCAAGTCAGTTCCACACATTAAGGACTCCCAGAAGCAACTAATTCGTTAGTTAAGTGGAGGCTCAAATAACTGAAAAAGTAGTTGTTCACATCATCCCTAAATTGAGATTGAAGCGTAGTCAAAGCGAATATGCAATGTGTGGTTAGTCTAGCCTGAAAAGACACATCACACAACAATGAACCATCAGATGAGTATCCCGTTACTTAGTGCATGTATTGCCATCATGAAAATTTCCTTTTAACTTATGTAAGTATTTCCCATGGTGTTGCTTACCGGATGAAGAACTTTATTCCTTCTTGATAATAAAAGGCCATGAAAGCAAGCCATCAAGATTATGTCTCAGCTACCAGATGTAATAGCAGCAGCTATGGTTGTTTACAGAATGATGTTAATTAGATTCAAAGTACAGTATGTAAATAAATATCTTTAGAAAGTACGAAAACTTACAAATGTCATGCACCACCACAGTGTCTTCTAACATATAATAGGATGGGGGGTAGACCATGTCAACTTGCATTGTGCATGGAAAACGTATAACTCCAAGCAAGACTGTAGGTAAATATATATCTTTAGAAAGTACGAAAACTTAAAAATATTAAGGTTTCAAGTATAACTCCGCCGCTGCTGTCCGGGACCGGAGAAGTGGAGCTGGCCGATTCCTGCTGGGACGCCGCTGCTAGCTGTGTGCAGTGGCACTTCCCAGGTGGGCCAGCCGACTCGTCGTGCTGTTGTCCGGGTGTGGTGGTGGCTGATGTGCGCCGGTGGGTGATGGCGACGGCCGGCGGCTGCTGTATGTGGATCATCCGTCGGCTGCTGCTGCAGGTGATAGTGCTCATGTCCAGCGGTATTTGATGGGCCTACGTATACTGTTTTATCTTCTAACCTTGGGCGAACAACAGCAGGTCAGCCGGCCCTCATGTAGCTGCACGATCAGTATGACGGCGAGTCATGCTTGGAGTTGTACGACTGGTGCGGGAGAACAAAGGAGGTACGCGTCCGAGAGAGAGACGATGTCATGGTATTTGCCGATTGGAAACCTCCTATTGGGAGACCCTGAAAAAATTGCAGCTGCCTAGTTCCTCCCATCGATCGTACTCTAGTTGTCCTAATAGGATACGACACTGCCTTTTTTCTTTTTCCAAGGAAAGAATAGGGCGTGGTTTACTTACGCACGTGATGCTCTTTTAAAAAAAACACGTTTCCTTGTTTGCCTACTATCTAATCGTGTGTTATGTCATGTGTACACAACCATGTGTGTACGTGATAGGTTCAATTGTTTGTACGTAATCATATTTGTATGTAACGTTTATATCTTTAATCTCAACCCTTGATATCTAAAATTAGTGGTCAAGATAATTTAATCTGTGTGGACGAACGTAATGGCTTGTTTGCCTATTGTCTTAATTATATAATAGATGCTTGCGATTTACTCCCTCCGTTCCTAAATATAAGTCTTTGGAGTGATTCCACTATGGACCACATACGGAGCAAAATGAGTGAATCTATACTTAAAATGCATCTATATACATCCGTATGTGGTTCATAGTGGAATCTCTACAAAGACTTATATTTAGGAACGGAGGGAGTACATTTTATCTCCTGTACGGCCGTTTATGAAATCTGAGGGTTGACCAGTCGTCGGCTTCTGCCCCATGTAGATAGTACGGGGGTGCTTGGGATAAATCTAAACACTCTTTACTCCACATTCTGGTCCTTAAAGAAGGTGTTTAGCGCAACGAATAAGGCAATCAGACTATGCGGCCTTTACCGTCCTCACTTAGCCATAGGAGTTTGACAATCAAGAAAGTTGGCGAAGCCCCTGGTATTCGGAAGGCCGAACTAGGGGCATTGTACACGCCTAATCGAAAGAACCGATTCTTCGCAAGAAGCAGAAAAGAACTCTAACGATTTGGAACCTCTCGAACAGCTGACCAGCTCTCGCCGCATCATGACAGTCCGGCTTTCTCTACTGAGGTGCTCGTCCGGAAGAACCGGGACACAAGCACAGTAGTTCTCCCTTTACTACTCTAGCCGATATAGCGGAACGTAAGGTAGTAAGCACAGGAGCCGGGCAACCCAACTATTGGCCAAAGACATGATTCGGAGCCGATGCATATAATGCTATAAGTTCGGGGTGCCGAACTATACTGGAGAAGTGTTTGGACTTTTATTGCCATAATGCGGGGTGTAATGAAGCCCCTGGCGCAGTAATACGTACCATGGTGTAAGTATGCAATAAGTAATATGTACAAAGGTGAGGAAACAGGAAAATTAAGTAATAAGCTGACGCCACTATTTATTCACCATTGTAATGTAATTAGTACGTCGAGGCGTACTTTGTGCAAGTAATGCGATAAGCAAGTAAAGCCATTTAACATGCCGCAACCAAGGGCGAGCTGCGTGCGGGTATGTAAAACAAGTATGGCAATCGTCTAATAGAGACTACCTGAGGATTCCCTTGTATGCCAGAGCTCCTTGCCTCCTTGGTGTGTTCTGCAAACAGGTTGTCCGCATAGACCTCGAAAAGAGAAAAAGCCCGTAATAAAAAGAAAAAAAATAAAGGCGTGCGAATCCCAGGGTCGGTCAAGCCGCACTGTGGATGTCGAGCGAGTTAAGCCTCCGTCAGTACCCATGGTGTTTTGAGTGCATAGTTATGTACGCGTGGTACGGATGCCATTTCCTCATCGGGGTTGGGACGGAGGCCGAATTTGCTAATTCAGGTCTTGACGAACCGAGTTGTCCTGTGTTGCAGTGTAGTTCGGACCGTCTTAACGATGTCCAGGGGCTCGGCGACGGATTATGGTGCCTCTTGAGAAGACCGCTCTGTACTTCTGCTGCTAGGGCTGCGGTATGCTCCTCTGTACGGAGGGAACGTTCCGTGTTCCCATTTACTATAATGACGCTGCGTGGAGCGGGCATCTTGAGCTTGAGATAAGTATAATATGGCATCGTGTTGAATCTAGCGAATGTGGTTCGTCCGAGCAGTGCGTGGTAGCCGCTGTGGAAGGGAACGATATCGAAGATTAGCTCTTCGCTTCAGAAGTTATGCAGGGAACCGAAGACCACCTCCAGCGTGATCGAGCCCGTACAACGGGCCTCTATGTCTGGTATGACTCCTTTAAAGGTAGTTATCTGATGTCTACTACACAACCTTTTTCTTGTAGACGTTGTTGGGCCTCCAAGTGCAGAGGTTTGTAGGACAGTAGCAAATTTCCCTCAAGTGGATGACCTAAGGTTTATCAATCCGTGGGAGGCATAGGATGAAGATGGTCTCTCTCAAACAACTCTGCAACCAAATAACAAAGAGTCTCTTGTGTCCGCAACACACCCAATACAATGGTAAATTGTATAGGTGCACTAGTTCAGCGAAGAGATGGTGATACAAGTGCAATATGGATGGTAGATATAGGTTTTTGTAATCTGAAAATATAAAAACAACAAGGTAACTAATGATAAAACTGAGCACAAACTGTATTGCAATGCGTTGAAACAAGGACTAGCGTTCATACTTTCACTAGTGCAAGTTCTCTCAACAATAATAACATAATTGGATCATATAACTATCCCTCAACATGCAACAAAGAGTCACTCCAAAGTTACCAATAGCGGAGAACAAATGAAGAGATTATGGTAGGGTATGAAACCACCTCAAAGTTATCCTTTCTGATCGATCTATTCAAGAGTCTGTAGTAAAATAACATGAAGCTATTCTTTCCGTTCAATCTATCATAGAGTTCGTACTAGAATAACACCTTAAGACACAAATCAACCAAAACCCTAATATCACGTAGATACTCCAATGTCACCTCAAGTATCCGTGGGTATGATTATACGATATGCATCACACAATCTCAGATTCATCTATTCAAACCAACACAAAGTACTTCAAAGAGTGCCCCAAAGATTCTACCAGAGAGTCAAGACGAAAACGTGTGCCAACCCCTATGCATAGGTTCATGGGCGGAACCCGCAAGTTGATCACCAAAACATGCATCAAGTTCATCAATAAAATACCCCATTCTCACCACGGGTATCCCACGCAAGACATACATCAAGTGTTCTCAAATCCTTAAAGACTCAATCCGATAAGATAACTTCAAAGGGAAAACTCAATCCATTACAAGAGAGTAGAGGGGGAGAAACATCATAAGATCCAACTATAATAGCAAAGCTCGCGATACATCAAGATCATATCACCTCAAGAACATGAGAGAGAAAGAGAGATCAAACACATAGCTACTGGTACATACCCTCAGCCCCGAGGGTGGAGTACTCCCTCCTCGTCATGGAGAGTGCCGGGATGATGAAGATGGCCACCGAAGAGGGATTTCCCCTCCGGCAGGGTGCCGGAACGGGTCTAGATTGGTTTTCGGTGGCTACGGAGGCTTCTGGCGGCAGAACTCCCGATCTATTATGTTCCCCGATGTTTTTAGGGTATATGGTTATATATGGGAGGAAGAAGTACGTCGGTGGATCTCCGTGCTATCCACGAGGCAGGGGGCGCACCCAGGGGGTGGGCACGCCTCCACCCTCGTGGGCAGCCCGGGACTCTCCTGGTCCATCTCCGATACTCCGTGGGCTTCTTCTGGTCCAAAAAATAAGTTCCGTGAAGTTTCAGGTCAATTGGACTTCGTTTGATTTTTCCTTTTCTGTGATACTCTAAAACAAGGAAAAAACAGAAACTGGCACTGGGCTCTGGGTTAATAGGTTAGTCCCAAAAATATTATAAAAGGGTATAATAAAGCCCATAAACATCCAAAACAGATAATATAATAGCATGGAACAATCAAAAATTATAGATACGTTGGAGACGTATCAACATCCCCAAGCTTAATTCCTGCTCGTCCTCGAGTAATTAAATGATAAAAACAGAATTTTTGATGTGGAATGCTACCTAACATATTTATCCATGTAATTCTCTTTATTGTGGCAAGAATATTCAGATCCATAAGATTCAAGACAAAAGTTTAATATTGACATAAAAATAATAATACTTCAAGCATACTAAGTAAGCAATCACGTCTTCTCAAAATAACATGGCCAAAGAAAGCTATCCCTACAAAATCATATAGTCTGGCTATGCTCCATCTTCATCACACAACGTATTTAAATCATGCACAACCCCGATGACAAGCCAAGCAATTGTTTCATACTTTTAATGTTCTCAAACTTTTTCAACCTTCACGCAATATATGAGCGTGAGCCATGGACATAGCACTATATGTGGTATAGAATGGTGGTTGTGGAGAAGACAAAAAGGGAGAAGATAGTCTCACATCAACTAGGCGTATCAACGGGCTGTGGAGATGCCCATCAATAGATATAAATGGGAGCGAGTAGGGATTGCCATGCAACGGATGCACTAGAGCTATAAGTATATGAAAGCTCAACAACAACAAGAACTAAGTGGGTGTGCATCCAACTTGCTTGCTCACGAAGACCTAGGGCATTTTGAGGAAGCCTGTCATTGGAATATACAAGCCAAGTTCTATAATGAAAAATTCCCACTAGTATATGAAAGTGATAGCATAGGAGACTCTATATCATGAAGATCATGGTGCTACTTTGAAGCACAAGTGTGGAAAAAAGGATAGTAGTATTGCCTCTTTTTATTTATTTATTTATTCTCTTTTTGGGCCTTTTTTTGGCCTTTCTCTTTTTTGGGGGACAATACTCTATGAATGATGATCAGCACACTTTTATTTATTTACAACTCAATGATTACAACTCGATACTAGAACAAAGTATAACTCTATATTAATGCCTCCGGCGGTATACCGGGATATGCAATGAATCAGGAGTGACATGTATGAAAGAATTATGAATGGTGGCTTTGCCACAAATACAATGTCAACTAAATGATCATGCATAGCAATATGACAATGATGGAGCATGTCATAATAAACGGAACAGTGGAGAGTTGCATGGCAATATATCTTGGAATGGCTATGGAAATGCCATAATAGGTAGGTATGGTGGCTGTTTTGAGGAAGGTATATGGTAGGTTTATGGTACCGTTGAAAGTTGCGCGGTACTAGAGAGGCTAGCAATGGTGAAAGGGTGAGAGTACGTATAATCCATGGACTCAACATTAGTCATAAAGAACTCACATACTTAGTGCAAAAATTTATTAGTTATCGAAACAAAGTACTACGTGCATGCTTGTAACGCCCTCGATGCGGCTATATCTCCCATGTGTCGAAGCACGACTTAGAGGCACAACCGCATTGAAAGCAATGTCGCAAGAGAGGGAATCTTCACACAACCCATGTAATACATAAGGAAAAGAGATACATAGTTGGCTTACAATCGCCACTTCACACAATACATGAATAAAGCATTACATCATCCAAATACAATCAAGGTCCGACTACGGAACCAAAATAAAAGAAGAACCCCAAAAGCGACAAGGTCCCCGATCGACCCCAACTGGGCTCCACTACTGATCAACTAGAACGAAAGAACACAAAGGACAAGATCTTCATCGATCTCCTCCTGAGCTTGGTTGCATCATCTGCACGGACTCATCAGCACCTACAAGCTGGTTTTGGAAGTATCTGTGAGCCACGGGGACTCAGCAATCTCGCACCCTCGCGATCAAGACTATTTAAGCTTATGGGTAAGGTAAAGGTATGAGGTGGAGCTGTAGCAAGCGACTAGCATATATGGTGGCTAACATATTCGCAAAAGAGAGCAAGAAGAGAAGGCAAAGCGCGGTCGAGAAACTATGATCAAGAAGTGATCCTAGAACAACCTACGTCAAGCATAACTCCAACACCGTGTTCACTTCCTGGACTTCGCCGGAAAGAGACCATCACGGTTACATACACAATTGATTCATTTTAATTAAGTTAATGTTCAAGTTATCTACAACCGGACATTAACAAATTCCCATCTGCCCATAACCGCGGGCACGACTTTCGAAAGTTCAAATCCCTGCAGGGGTGTCCCAACTTAGCCCATCACAAGCTCTCACGGTAAACGAAGGATATTCCTTCTAGCGGAAGACCCGATCAGACTCGGAATCCCGGTTACAAGACATTTCGACAATGGTAAAACAAGACCAGCAAAGCCACCCGAATGTGCCAACAAATCCCGATAGGAGCTGCACATATCTTGTTCTCAGGGCACACCGTATTATCCAAACTTCCGGTAGGCCAGCCCAGAGTTGCCCCTGGTGGCCACCGGCGGCTGACAAGGTGGACCAACACTCAGAGGAGCACTGGCCCGGGGGTTTAAATAAAGATGACCCTTGAGCCGGCCGACTCAGGGGAAAGAAAAGGCTAGGTGGAGAATGGTAAAACCAATGTTGGGCCTTGCTGGAGGAGTTTTATTCAAGGCGAACTGTCAAGGGGTTCCCATTATTACCCAACCGCGTAAGGAACGCAAAATCCGGGAACATAACACCGATATGACGGAAACTAGGGCGGCAAGAGTGGAACAAAACACCAGGCATAAGGCCAAGCCTTCCACCCTTTACCAAGTATATAGATGCATTAATTAAATAAGATATATTGTGATATCCCAACAAGTAAACATGTTCCAACAAGGAACAACCTCAACATGTTCCAACCAAGAACAAACTTCAATCTTCACCTGCAACTAACAACGCTATAAGAGGGGCTGAGCAAAGCGGTAACATAGCCAAACAACGGTTTGCTAGGACAAGGTGGGTTAGAGGCTTGGTTCACAATATAGGAGGCATGATAAGCAAGTGGTAGGTATCGCAGCATAGGCATAGCAAAAGAGCGAGCATCTAGCAAAGCAAAGGTAGAAGTGATTTCGAGGGTATGATCATCTTGCCTGAGATCCCGCAAGGAAGAAGAACGAGTCTATGAAGAAGTCAAACGGATGTAGACAAACGGGTCCTCACAAACGCGACGTAACCGGAACCAACCCGAAGAAGCAAACACCGGAAAGAAGCACACAACATAGTAAACAACCAACACATGAACATGGTATGATATGCGGGATGCGGTATGAGATGCATATGCATGATTTGCAAAGGAATGATTGAACCTGGCCTCAACATGGAAATCCAAGTGTGCTACTGGAAAGGTGAGATGAAATCGCTTGAAAACGATATAAAGATCACCGAAATCGGAGTTACGGTTTGGAAATGGCAAGCGATTCGAATATGGCACCGGTCTGCGATATACAACAAGTAGCCATCTAAATGCAACAAGATGAACATGCTACAGCACTCAAACATGGCAAGAAAATACATGGCAAGGACCCATACATGATGCTTAACAAAAGAGGAACACTGAGCTACGGCCAATTCATCCATTAACAGGTTCAAACAAGCATGGCAAAAGTGCAAACGGTAAACAGATTTCAGACTTAGTGAAATTAACACTTGTCTGGAATTTCAAATCAGGTAGCACACTTTGGAGCATGAAAACTATATGCTACAGGACCTGAACATGGCAAAGTCAAGCATGGCATGGAGCTACTCAAAGATCTTAACAAATGTCCCTTAGTGACCTTGAGCCAAAAGGGATCAGGAAATACATCTGCAAGCATGTGAACATGGCAAAAACATAATCAGTTCTCAGACTTAGTGAAAAACTGGAGCATGCAAATCAGATATCAAGTAGGCATGTTTACGAGCTCGATGCACTCACTACAGAGCATGTCATGACAATCTAAGCATACACCCATAAAGAATACACATTGTACAAGCTAGACATGGCAAGAACTATAACATAGCATGCACGGATCAACTACAACATCCTCGGCAAAATCGCTAACAAGTAGACAATCTGCCCAGATTCATGAAATAGCAAAAGTAGAGCTCGATTGACTCAAGCTAGTGTGCTCCATAATTGCAAACAAAGGCATGGATGGATAGAGCACTACAAGATTAACAAATCACCCTTACTGATCATCCTCAAAAGAGGCACGGATCACTAGGAAACAACATGAACATATGGCATATCGAGATAAACAAATCAAGGACTTCGTGCAATTGCTAAGTCCCTGAAATCAGCATTAACGAATGCTCCACTTTGCAAGCTAGTGCTAGTCACCACACACATCACAAAAATACATGGATGGCACCTCTGGAAAGATGACAAAGCATATAACAAAACACATGTAGAGCTCAGGGGCATATCATGCACACATTAATCATGGCAAAAATTGACAAATAGCTATTTGGTGCAGCAGATCTGACAAACAACTCAAATAGCACTCTTACAACAGCATTTCGGGCATCAAGATGAGCTCAAAGGAAAATGATGCAATGAGATGAAATGATGTACTCTCTGAGACGAACATTTTGATATGCTATATGCTCAAATCGGAGTTACGGATGCGGAGTTACGACATGATGAATATGGGCATATGAAACATGGAAATCTCGAGGACTTGGTGAAATTTTACCCCGCGGGAAAAGTCAACCCGGGACGAGGAGATCCGGGACGGGGTGGATCCGGTTCGGGATGGCGCCGTTTGGTTCGTCTCCTGGTGGATCTCGTCCATCATCGTCTCCGGCGAGCTCGAGGAAGTCCGGCGAGGTCGGAGTTGGCCGGTGTTGGCGGTTCCGGACCGGATCTGGCCGGATCCGGCCGGATCTCGATGAGGGCGGCGCGGGAAGGCAGCCTTCGGGCTTGGGTGGCGCGAGGAAGCTTGGCGGTGGGCGGAGCTTGTGCGGTGGCATGGAGTTGCTCCGGCGGAGCTTGCCGGCGCAGGCCGGTGAAGGCAGCGGCGGTGAAGAGGCGGCGCGGCACGGCAGTGATGTGGCGGCGTGGCGAGGAGTGGAGCCGGGCGGCGAGCGGGCTCCTCCGCGGGAATTGTCGCTCGTCCCCGACCGCCACTCATAAGGAATACAATCAATATACAAATCATGCTCTGACTTCGTCACATAACGGTTCACCATACGTGCATGCTACAGGAATCACAAACTTCAACACAAGTATTTCTCAAATTCACAACTACTCAACTAGCATGACTCTAATATCACCATCTCCATATCTCAAAATAATTATCAAGTATCAAACTTCTCATAGTATTCAATGCACTTTATATTAAAGTTTTTATTATATCCCTCTTGGATGCCTATCATATTAGGAATAAATTCATAACCAAAGCAAACTACCATGTTGTTCTAAAAGACTCTCAAAATAATATAAGTGAAGCACTAGAGCAATGAAAAACTACTCCGAAAGATATAAGTGAAGATCAATGAGTAGTCGAATAATTATGCAACTATGTGAAGACTCTCTAACATTTGATAATTTCAAATATTGATATTTTATTCAAACAGCAAGCAAAACAAAATAAAATGACATTCTAAGAATGACAAACATCATGTGAAGAAGCAAAAACTTAGGATCAACCGAAACTAACCGATAGTTGTTGAAGAAGAAAGGTGGGATGCCAACCGGGGCATCCCCAAGCTTAGACGCTTGAGACTTATTGAAATATTATCTTGGGATGCCTTTGGTATCCCCAAGCTTGAGCTTTGGTGTCTCCTTAATTCCACTCATATCACGGTCTCCCTAAATCTCAAAAGCTTCATCCACACAAAACTCAACAAGGACTTGTGAGATAAGTTAGTATAAACCAATGCAAAAACCTTATCATACTCTACTGTAGAAAATCACTAAAATTATTATTCAACATTGCATACTAAATGCCTCTGCATATTTAATAGTCCTATCCTCAAATAGAATCATTAAATAAGCAAACATATGCAAACAATGCAAACATAACAGCAATCTGCCTAAACAGGACAGTCTGTAAAGAGTGCAACAAGATCCATACTTCCCTACCTCCAAAAATTATGAAAGAAAATTCCCACTGTATTAAATTTATCAGATCTTATTATGCAAAAGGTTTCAACATTTTATCTCATTCTGACTTTTCTAGGGAGTTTTTGCAACAGCGGTAAACCTTCTGTTTTCAAACAGCAACATGTGGACTTGTAAAATAGGCATAGTAAAGGCTATCAATGCCACTTTTATTGAAATAAAAGATGCAAAACATTGTTCTAAATAACATCAAGCAAATCCTAACAAAATAAATTGACGCTCTAAGCAAAACACATATCATGTGGTGAATAAAAGTATAGCTCCAAGTAAAGTTACCGATGAACGAAGACGAAAGAGGGGATGCCTTCCGGGGCATCCCCAAGCTTAGGCTTTTGGTTGTCCTTGAATATTACCTTGGGGTGCCTTGGGCATCCCCAAGATTAGGCTCTTTCCACTCCTTATTCCATAGTCCATCGAATCTTTACCCAAAACTTGAAAACTTCACAACACAAAACTTAACAGAAAATTCGTAAGCTTCGTTAGTATAAGAAAATAAATCACCACTTAGGTACTGTCATGAACTCATTCTAAATTCAAATTGGTGTAATATCTACTGTATTCCAACTTCTCTATGATTCATACCCTCCGATACTACTCATAGATTCATCAAAATAAGCAAACAACACATAGAAAACAGAATCTGTCAAAAACAGAACAGTCTGTAGTAATATGTAGGTTTTGAATACTTATGTAACTCCAAAAATTCTGAGAAATTATGAAGTCCTAGGCAATTTGTTTATTAATCTACTGGAAGTGTAATTGGTATTTTAACGCTCTCTGGTAAGAAACAAAAATTATTCTCGTGAGCGCATACTTACTGTTTTTTTACAGCAAGATCAAATAACAATCACCCAAGAAGGTCCTAAAGGCATTACTTGGCACAAACACTAATTAAAATATAAAACCACATCTAAATAGAGTCTATATGAATTATCTATTACTAAAAAGGAGCAAAAATCAAGGAACAAAAATAAAATTGGGTTGCCTCCCAACAAGCGCTAACGTTTAACGCCCCTAGCTAGGCATGATGATTTCAGCGATGCTCACATAAAGGATAAGAATTGAAACATAAAGAGAGCATCATGAAGAATATGACTAGCAAATTTAAGTCTAACCCTCTTCCTATGCATAGGGATTTTGTGAGCAAGCAATTTATGGGAACAAGAATCAACTTGCATAGGAAGGGAAAGCAAGCATAACTTCAAGATTTTCAACACATAGAGAGGAAACTTGATATTATTGCAATATGTAAAAGCATATGTTCCTCTCTCATAATAAATTTTAGTAGCATCATGAATGAATTCAAAAATATAACCAGCACCTAAAGCATTCTTTTCATGATCTACAAGCATAGAAAATTTACTACTCTCCACATAAGCAAATTTCTTTTCATCAATAGTAGTGGGAGCAAACTCAACGAAATAACTATCATGGGATTGAAAATTGAAATCAAGATGACAAGTTTCATTATTATCATTATTCGTTAAAGCATACGTGTCATCACAATAATCATCATAGATAGGAGGCATGCTTTCATCATAATAAATTTGCACATAAAAACTTGGGAGACTACAAATATCATCTTCATTAAACATAGCTTCCCCAAGCTTGTGGCTTTGCATATCATTAGCATCATAGATATTCAAGGAATTCATACTAACAACATTGCAATCATGCTCATCATTCAAAGATTTAGTGCCAAATATTCTAATGCATTCTTCTTCTAGCACCTACACACAATTATCGGAATCCATATTCTCATGAAAGACATTAAAAAGATGAAGCATATGAGGCATCCTTAATTCCATTTTTTCTGTAGTTTTCTTTTATAAACTAAACTAGTGCTAAAACAAGAAACAAAAAGATTAGATTGCAAGATCTAAAGATATACCTTCAAGCGCTAACCTCCCGGCAATGGTGCCAGAAAAGAGCTTGATGTCTACTATACAACCTTCTTCTTGTAGACGTTGTTGGGCCTCCAAGTGCAGAGGTTTGTAGGATAGTAGCAAATTTCCCTCAAGTGGATGACCTAAGGTTTATCAATCCGTGGGAGGCGTAGGATGAAGATGGTCTCTCTCAAACAACCCTGCAACCAAATAACAAAGAGTCTCTTGTGTCCCCAACACACCCAATACAATGGTAAGTTGTATAGGTGCACTAGTTCGACGAAGAGATGGTGATACAAGTGCAACATGGATGGTAGATATAGGTTTTTGTAATCTGAAAATATAAAAACAACAAGGTAACTAATGATAAAAGTGATCACAAACGGTATTGCAATGCGTTGAAACAAGGACTAGGGTTCATACTTTCACTAGTGCAAGTTCTCTCAACAATAATAACATAATTGGGTCATATAACTATCCCTCAACATGCAACTAAGAGTCACTCCAAAGTCACTAATAGCGGAGAACAAGCGAAGAGATTATGGTAGGGTAGGAAACCACCTCAAAGTTATCCTTTATGATCGATCTATTCAAGAGTCCGTAGTAAAATAACATGAAGCTATTCTTTCCGTTCAATCAATCATAGAGTTCGTACTAGAATAACACCTTAAGACACAAATCAACCAAAACCCTAATGTCACCTAGATACTCCAATGTCACCTCAAGTATCTGTGAGTATGATTATACGATATGCATCACACAATCTCAGATTCATCTATTCAAACCAACACAAAGTACTTCAAAGAGTGCCCCAAAGATTCTACCGGAGAGTCAAGACAAAAACGTGTGCCAACCCCTATGCATAGGTGAAGGAAATATGCCCTAGAGGCAATAATAAAGTTATTATTTATTTCCTTATTTCATGATAAATGTTTATTATTTATGCTAGAATTGTATTAACCGGAAACATAATATATGTGTGAATACATAGACAAACAGAGTGTCACTAGTATGCCTCTACTTGACTAGCTCGTTAATCAAAGATGGTTATGTTTCCTAACCATGGACAAAGAGTTGTTATTTGATTAACGGGATCACATCATTAGATGAATGATCTGATTGACATGACCCATTCCATTAGCTTAGCACCCGATCGTTTAGTATGCTGCTATTGCTTTCTTCATGACTTATACATGTTCCTATGACTATGAGATTATGCAACTCCCGTGTGCCGGAGGAATACTTTGTGTGCTACCAAACGTCACAATGTAACTGGGTGATTATAAAGGTGCTCTACAGGTGTCTCCAAAGGTACATGTTGGGTTGGCGTATTTCGAGATTGGGATTTGTCACTCCGATCGTCGGAGAGGTATCTCTGGGCCCTCTAGGTAATGCACATCACATAAGCCTTGCAAGCATTGCAACTAATGAGTTAGTTGCGAGATGATGTATTACGGAATGAGTAAAGAGACTTGCCGGTAACGAGATTGAACTTGGTATTGAGATACCGACGATCAAATCTCGGGCAAGTAACATACCGATGACAAAGGGAACAACGTATGTTGTTATGCGGTCTGACCGATAAAGATCTTCGTAGAATATGTAGGAGCCAATATGAGCATCCAGGTTCCGCTATTGGTTATTGACCGGAGACGTGTCTCGGTCATGTCTACATTGTTCTCGAACCCGTAGGGTCCGCATGCTTAATGTTTCGATGACAGTTATATTATGAGTTTATGAGTTTTGATGTACCGAAGGAGTTCGGAGTCCCGGATGAGATCGGGGACATGACGAGGAGTCTCGAAATGGTTGAGACATAAAGATTGATATATTGGAAGCCAATGTTTGGATATCGGAAGTGTTCCGGGTGAAATCGGGATTTTACCGGAGTACCGGGAGGTTACAGGAACCCCCCGGGAGATATATGGGCTTTAGTGGGCCTTAGTGGAAAAGAAAAGAGGCAGCCAGAGATGGGCCGCGCGTCCCTCCCCTCCCTTGGTCCGAATAGGACAAGGAGAGGGGGCCGGCCCCCCTTCCTCTTTTCCCCCCTCCGCGAATCCTATTCCAACTAGGATTGGGGGGAATCCTACTCCCGGAGGGAGTAGGACTCCTCCTGGCGCGCCTCTCCTAGGCCGGCCGCACCCCCCCTTGAGCCTTTATATACGGAGGCAGGGGCACCCCATAGAAACACAAGTTGATCCACGTGATCATATTCTTAGCCGTGTGCAGTGCCCCCTGCCACCATATTCCTCGATAATATTGTAGCGGAGCTTAGGTGAAGGCCTGCGACAGTAGTACATCATGATCGTCACCACGCCGTCGTGCTGACGGAACTCTTCCCCGACACTTTGCTGGATCGGAGTCCGGGGATCGTCATCGAGCTGAACGTGTGCTAGAACTCGGAGGTGCCGCAGTTTCGGTGCTTGATCGGTCGGACCGTGGAGACGTACGACTACATCAACCAAACGCTTCTGTTGTCGATCTACAAGGGTACATAGATCACACTCTCCCCTCTTGTTGCTATGCATCACCATGATCTTGCGTGTGCGTAGGATTTTTTTTGAAATTACTATGTTCCCCAACAGTGGCATCCGAGCCTAGGTTTTATGGTTTGATGTTATATGCACGAGTAGAACACAAGTGAGTTGTGGGCGATATAAGTCATACTGCTTACCAGCATGTCATACTTTGGTTCGGCGGTATTGTTGGATGAAGCGGCCCAGACCGACATTACGCATACGCTTACGCGAGACTGGTTCTACCGCCGTGCTTTGCACACAGGTGGCTGGCGGGTGTCAGTTTCTCCAACTTTAGTTGAACCAAGTGTGGCTACGCCTGGTCCTTGCGAAGGTTAAAACAGCACCAACTTGAAAAACTATCGTTGTGCTTTTGATGCGTAGGTAAGATTGGTTCTTGCTTAAGCTCGTAGCAGCCACGTAAAACTTGCAACAACAAAGTAGAGGACGTCTAACTTGTTTTTGCAGGGCATGTTGTGATGTGATATGGTCAAGACGTGATGAGATATAAGTTTTTGTATGAGATGATCATGTTTTGTTGAAGTTATCAGCAACTGGCAAAGTCCTTATGGTTGTTTCTCTATTGCATAAGATGCAAGCGTCCAATAATTTCTTTACTTTATCGCTATGTGATAGCAATAGTTGCAAGAGCAATAGTTGGCGAGACGACCATGTGACGACATATTGATATAGATCAAGATGAGTGTTAAGGCTCGCGGCAAGTATTGTTATTTTCTGAACTTCACAGATGATTTGAGCAGATATGGGTATATCTACTTGATGAAACATAAGTCTGAAACATTTGAAAAGTTCAAAGAATTTCAGAGTGAAGTGGAGAATCATCGTAACAAGAAAATAAAAGTTTCTACGATATGATCGTAGAGGTAAAATATTTGAGTTACGAGTTTGGCCTTCAGTTAAAACAATGTAAAATAGTTTCACTATTCACGCCACCTGGAACATCGCAGCATAATGGTGTGTTCGAACGTCATAACCGCACTTTATTGGATATAGTGCAATCTATGATGTTTCTTACCGAATTACCACTATAGTTTTGGGGTTATGCATTAGAGACAGCTGCATTCACGTTAAAAAGGGCACCGTCTAAATCCGTTGAGACGACACTGTATGAACTGTGGTTTGGCAAGAAACCAAAGTTGTCGTTTCTTAAAGTTTAGGGTTTGTGATGCTTATATGAAAAGGTTTCATCCTGATAAGCTCAAACCCAAATCGGAGAAATGTGTCTTCATAGGATACCCAAAGGAGACTGTCGGGTACACCTTCTATCACAGATCCGAAGGCAAGACATTCGTTGCTAAGAATGGATCCTTTCTAGAGAAGGAGTTTCTCTCGAAAGAAGTGAGTGGGAGGAAAGTAGAAAACTTGATAAGGTAATTGTACCATCTCCCTTATTGGAAAGTAGTTCATCACAGAAATCTGTTCTTATGACTACTACACCAATTAGTGAGGAAGCTAATGATGATGATCATGTAACTTCAGATCAAGTTACTACCAAATCTCGTAGGTAAACCGGAGTAAGATCCGCACTAGAGTGGTACGGTAATCCTATTCTGGAAGTCATGTTACTAGACCATGACGAACTTGCGAACTATGCGGAAGCGATGATGAGCCCAGATTCCGCGAAATGGTTTGAGGCCATGAAATCTGAGATAGGATCCATGTATGAGAACAAAGTGTGGACTTTGGTGGACTTGCCCGAGGATTGGCAAGCCATTGATAATAAATGGATCTTCAAGAGGAAGATGGACACGGATAGTAGTGTTACTATCTACAAAGCTAGAATTGTCGCAAAAGGTTTTCGACAAGTTCAAGGTGTTGACTACGATGAGAGTTTCTCACTCGTATCTATGCTTAAGTCTGTCCGAATCATGTTAGCAATTGCCGCATTTTATGAAATCTGGCAAATGGATAACAAAACTGCAATCCTTAATAGATTTCTTAAAGAAGAGTTGTATATGATGCAACCAGAAGGTTTTGTCAATCCTAAAGGTGTTAACAAAATATGCAATCTCCAGCGATCCATCTATGGACTGGTGCAAGCTTCTTGGAGTTGGAATACACGCTTTGATAAGTTGATCAAAGCATATAGTTTTATACAGACTTGCGATGAAGCCTGTATTTACAAGAAAGTGAGTGGGAGCACTACAGCATTTCTGATAAGTATATGTGAATGACATATTGTTGATCGGAAATAAATGTAGAATTATTCTACAAAGCATAAAGGAGTGTTTGAAAGGAGTTCTTCAAAGAAAAACCTCGGTGAAGCTGCTTACACATCGAGCATCAAGATCTATAGAGATAGATCAAGACGCTTGATAAGTTTTTTCAATAAGTACATACCTTGACAAGATTTTGAAGTAGTTCAAAATGGAGCAGTCAAAGAAAGAGTTCTTGCCTGTATTACAAGGTGTGAAGTTGAGTAAGACTCAAAGCCCGACTACGACAGAAGATGAAAGTCATTCCCTATGCCTTGGCCATAGGTTCTATAAAGTATGTCATGCTGTGTACCAGATCTATTGTATACCCTGCACCGATTTTGGCAAGGGAGTACAATAGTGATCTAGGAATAGATCACTAGGCAGCGGTCAGAATTATCCTTAGTGAAATAAGGATATGTTTCTCGATTATGGACATGACAAAAAGGTTCGTCGTAAAGGGTTACGTCGATGCAAGTTTTTGACACTAAGCCAGATGATTCTAAGTCTCAATCTGGATACATATTGAAAGTGGGAGCAATTAGCTAGAGTAGCTCCATCCAGAGTGTTGTAGACATAGAATTTTGCAAAATACATACGGATCTGAATTTGGCAGGCCCGTTGACTAAATTTCTCTCACAAGCAAAACATGATCACTCTTTGGGTGTTAATCACATAGCGATGTGAACTAGATTATTGAATCTAGTAAACACTTTGGGTGTTAGTCACATGGAGATGTGAAACAATCACATAAAGATGTGAACTATTGGTGTTAATCACATAGCGATGTGAACTAGATTATTGACTCTAGTGCAAGTGGGAGACTGAAGGAAATATGCCCTAGAGGCAATAATAAAGTTATTATTTATTTCCCTATTTCATGATAAATGTTTATTATTTATGCTAGAATTGTATTAACCGGAAACATAATACATGTGTGAATACATAGACAAACAAAGTGCCACTAGTATGCCTCTACTTGACTAGCTCGTTAACCAAAGATGGTTATGTTTCCTAACCATGGACAAAGAGTTGTTATTTGATTAACGGGATCACATCATTAGATGAATGATCTGATTGACATGACCCATTCCATTAGCTTAGCACCCGATCATTTAGTATGCTGCTATTGCTTTCTTCATGACTTATACATGTTCCTATGACTATGAGATTATGCAACTCCCGTGTGCCAGAGGAACACTTTGTGTGCTACCAAACGTCACAACGTAACTGGGTAATTATAAAGGTGCTCTACAGGTGTCTCCAAAGGTACATGTTGGGTTGGCGTATTTCGAGATTGGGATTTGTCACTCCGATCGTCGGAGAGGTATCTCTGGGCCCTCTCGGTAATGCACATCACACAAGCCTTGCAAGCATTGCAACTAATGAGTTAGTTGCGAGATGATGTATTACGGAACGAGTAAAGAGACTTGCCGGTAACGAGATTGAACTAGGTATTGAGATACCGACGATCGAATCTCGGGCAAGTAACATACCGATGACAAAGGGAACAACGTATGTTGTTATGCGGTCCGACCAATAAAGATCTTCGTAGAATATGTAGGAGCCAATATGAGCATCCAGGTTCCGCTATTGGTTATTGACCGGAGACATGTCTCGGTCATGTCTACATTGTTCTCGAACCCGTAGGGTCCGCACGCTTAATGTTTCGATGACAGTTATATTATGAGTTTATGGGTTTTGATGTACCGAAGGAGTTCGGAGTCCCGGATGAGATTGGGGACATGACGAGGAGTCTCGAAATGGTCGAGACATAAAGATTGATATATTGGAAGCCTATGTTTGGATATCGGAAGTGTTCCGGGTGAAATCGGGATTTTACCGGAGTACCGGGAGGTTACCGGAACCCCCCGGGAGATATATGGGCCTTAGTGGGCCTTAGTGGAAAAGAGAAGAGGCAGCCAGAGATGGGCCATGCGACCCTCCCCTCCCTTGGTACGACTAGGACAAGGAGAGGGGGCCGGCCCCCCTTCCTCTTTTCCCCCCTCCGCGAATCCTATTCCAACTAGGATTGGGGGGGGGGGGGGAATCCTACTCCCGGAGGGAGTAGGACTCCTCCTGGCGTGTCTCTCCTAGGCCGGCCGCACCCCCCCTTGAGCCTTTATATACGGAGGCAGGAGCACCCCAGAGAAACACAAGTTGATCCATGTGATCATATTCTTAGCCGTGTGCGGTGCCCCCTGCCACCATATTCCTCGATAATATTGTAGCAGTGCTTAGGCGAAGCCCTGCGACAGTAGTACATCAAGATCGTCACCACGCCGTCGTGCTGATGGAACTCTTCACCGACACTTTGCTGGATCGGAGTCCGGGGATCGTCATTGAGCTGAACGTGTGCTAGAACTCGGAGGTGCCTTAGTTTCGGTGCTTGATCGGTCAGACCGTGGAGACGTACGACTACATCAACCAAACGCTTCCGTTGTCGATCTACAAGGGTACGTAGATCACACTCTCCCCTCTCGTTGCTATGCATCACCATGATCTTGCGTGTGCGTAGGAAATTTTTTGAAATTACTACGTTCCCCAACAATAGGTTCATGGGAGGAACCCGCAAGTTGATCACCAAAACATACATCAAGTGGATCAATAGAATACCCCATTGTCACCATGGGTAGCCCACGCAAGACATACATCAAGTGTTCTCAAATCCTTAAAGACTCAATCCGATAAGATAACTTCAAAGGGAAAACTCAATCCATTACAAGAGAGTAGAGGGGGAGAAACATCATAAGATCCAACTATAATAGCAAAGCTCGCGATACATCAAGATCGCACCACCTCAAGAACACGAGAGAGAGAGAGAGAGAGAGAGAGAGACAGAGATCAAACATATAGCTACTGGTACATACCCTCAGCCCCGAGGGTGGACTACTCCCTCCTCGTCATGGAGAGCGCCGAGATGATGAAGATGGCCACTGGAGAGGGATTCCCCCTCTGGCAGGGTGCCGGAACGGGCGTAGATTGGTTTTCGGTGGCTACGGAGGCTTCTGGCGGCGGAACTCCCGATCTATTGTGCTTCCCGATGTTTTTAGGGTATATGGGTATATGGGAGGAAGAAGTACGTCGGTGGATCTCCGGGCTGTCCACGAGGCAAGGGGGCGCGCCCCCCACCCTCGTGGGAAGCCCGAGACTCTCCTGGTCCATCTCCGATACTCCTTGGGCTTCTTCTGGTCCAAAAATAAGTTCCGTGAAGTTTCAGGTCAATTGGACTCCGTTTGATTTTCCTTTTCTGCGATACTCTAATACAAGGAAAAAACAGAAACTGGCAGTGGGCTCTGGGTTAATAGGTTAGTCCCAAAAATAATATAAAAGTGTATAATAAAGCCCATAAATATCCAAAACAGATAATATAATAGCATGGAACAATCAAAAAATTATAGATACGTTGGAGACGTATCATTATCGTGGGCTTGATTCATGAGGGATTGATGCCCATTTTGCGTACTGTATCCTGATAGAGCAGGTTGAGGATGCTACCACCGTCCATTAGGACTCGTGTCATGTGAAATCTGTCGATGATTGGGTCGAGTACCAATGCGGCCGAACCGCCATGACGGATGCTAGTTGGATGATCACGACGATCAAAGGTGATCGGGAATGACGACCATGGGTTGAATTTTGGGGTGACTGGCTCTACCGCATAAACATCCCTGAGTGCTCGCTTGCGCTCCCTTTTGGGGATGTGTGTAGCATATATCATGTTCACCATTTTGACTTGAGGCGGGAATTTCTTCTGCCCCCCAGTGTTCAGCTGCCGGGGCTCCTTGTCTTCGTCCTCGCTCTGCGATTCCCCTTCCTTGTTTCCGCTATTTACCTTGCTGGCTTGCTTAAAGACCCAGCAATCGCTGTTAGTATGGTTGGCCAGTTTGTCTGGGGTGCCATGTATCTGGCACGGACGATCGAGTATGCGGTCCAAGCTAAATGGTCCTCTGCCGTTCCTTTTATAGGGCTTCTTTTGCTGGCCGGACTTGGAGCCACTGAATCCGGCGTGAACTGTAGTGTCATTGCTGTTATCGCATTGCTTCGGTGTTTGTGTCTGTTGTGCCGGAGCTTGTTGGTGCTGTTTTTGGCCTTGGAGGGGGCTGCTTCGTTGGCTGTGTTTGTACTGCGAGCCAGCCAACTATCTTCTCCCGCGCAATAGCGGGTCATAAGTGCCGTGAGGGCTGCCATGGACCTCGGCTTTTCTTGGCCGAGGTGGCGGGCGATCCATTCGTCACGGATGCTATTCTTAAAGGCCGCTAGGGCTTCGGTATCCGGACAGTCAATGATCTGGTTCTTTTTGGTAAGGAACCTAGTCCAGAATTTTCTGGCTGATTCTCCAGGTTGTTGAACTATGTGGCTTAAGTCATCAGCATCGGGTGGCCGGACATATGTACCTTGGAAGTTGTCGAGGAAGGCTTCTTCCAAGTCCTCCCAGCTACCGATGGAATTTTTGGGCAGGCTATTTAGCCAGTGTCGAGCTATCCCTTTGAGCTTTAGTGGGAGGTATTTGATGGCGTGGAGGTCGTCTCCACGGGCCATGTGGATGTGGAGAATAAAGTCTTCAATCCATACTGTGGGATCGTTTGTTCCGTCATATGATTCAATATTGACGGACTTGAACCCCTTGGGGAATTCGTGATCTAGCACCTCATCTGTGAAGTAGAAAGGGTGTGCGGTGCCTCTATATCGGGCCGTGTCACGATGTACCTTGGATGAAGTCCGTCTATGGTTATCGGCCTGGGTGTGACTAGGTTTGTCATGTCCGAATAGGTAGCCGTCATCCCGAGTCGGGAAGCGTCCTCGTGATCCGTAGATTGATCTAGTGTGTCCTACTCTACTGTCCAGATCCTGTCGAAGGTTGTATGTATGGTCCTGAGCTGTTCTGTCCTTGTTTTTGCGAGGTGGTGGGGTGGGCTGTTGTCCGGCCTAAGTTGTCATTTTATCCCAACCGCGGGGTGGTCAGTCCGCCGCACTATCCAGACCACGTGGTCGTCGGTCCGCATTGTGTGAGGGAGGTATGGGATCTGGTCCCTCCTCATCGAACTAAGGTAGCAGTCTGCGCTTTGGGTAAGTCTTGACTAGGTGCTCCAGGCCGTATTCTTCGACTGCCAGGACATCAGTCCACCTGTCAATGAGCAGGTATTGATCAGCTTGGAGCTGATGCTTCTTCTTCTTCAGGATTCTTGCAGTGGCTATTAGCTGGCTCTGGAAGCGCTTGAAGCGCTCCTGCTCGAGGGGTGCCTCAGGTACAATGAAGTCATCATTGTCGAGGTTCTCATCATCCTCGGAGACTTGACGATAACTATCATCATCTGGGTCATTGGGCATGGCCTGTTTATCAGGGTTATCTTAACCGTTGTCTTGTTCCTCCTGTTCGAATGCAGCCCTGACAGGGTCTTCATTGTTTTCGGCATCACCCAGAGTACTATTTTCTCCGGTGCCAGTGTTGCCGTCTTTTGAGTGACGAGGCTTAGAGAGGCGTTTATGGCGCCGACGTTTGGACTGTGTCTCAGGAGGTTTATTCGCAACTGGATCTCCTTTGTCATTGTTGATAGCTTTTTTAGGTGTGTAGACCATGTACACATCATACGAAGAGGTGACCGTCCAACGTCCAGTAAATGGCGGGTCTTGGCCTTGCTCCTTGTCAGCATCGTCGTCCATACCGTTGATGTCCTCGGAGCCATAATCAAGCACGTTGGTTAAGTCATCGACAGTGGCTATGAAGTGGGTGGCGGGTGGGAAGCAAAATTTCCCATCATCGGCCCCTGGCTCGAACCAAACATAGTTCGGCTATGAGTCCTTCTCCAAGGACAAATTCGTTAGAGAGTTTAGCACATCATCCAAAGGTGAGTGCTGAAAAACGTCTGCGGCGCTGAATTTGAAGATCGATAACTGATCTAGCGTGCGGCTCCAGCGCCACGGACTCTGTGGCCTCGGATGTCATGATCTGCTCCGGTTCTAAGGCTGTTGCAGCAACAGGGACCATCTCCTGGATGTGATCCTATGACAGATTTAAGTCATGTTCATCGGGGCGAGGCGGAGGGGTTGCTGCGGTCTCAAATCCATTGAAGATCAAGTCTCCATGGATATCTGCGACGTAGTTCAAGCTTCCAAATCTGACCAGGTGGCCAGGGGCATAGCTATCGATCTGCTCCAGATGGCCAAGCGAGTTGGCCCGTGGTACGAAGCCGCCGAACACGAAAATCTGTCTAGGAGGGGGAAGGTTTCTCCTTGGACAACGTCACTATAGACGATTGAAGGGGCCATCAAACCTTTCGTTGATGGCACAGTGGAACTCTCAATGAAAGTACCAATGTCGGTGTCAAAACCGGCGGATCTCGGGTAGGGGGTCCCGAACTATGCCTCTAGGATCGATGGTAACACGAGACGGGGGACACGATGTTTACCCAGGTTTGGGCCCTCTCTATGGAGGTAATACCCTATTTCCTACTTGATTGATCTTGATGAATATGAGTAGTACAAGAGTTGATCTACCATGAGATCATAATGGCTAAACCCTAGAAGCCTAGCCTGTATGACTATGGTAATGAATATCCTTTCCGGACTAACCCCTCCGGTTTATATAGACACCGGGGGGAATCTAGGGTTACATAGAGTCGGTTACATAAGAAGGAATCTTCATAGTCGGTCGCCAAGCTTGCCTTCCACGCCAAAGAGAGTCCAATCCGGACACGGGTACAGTCTTTGGCATTCATGTCTTCACAGCCCATTAGTCCGGCCCATGGACAACAGGACGGACACCCGAGGACCCCTTAGTCCAGGACTCCCTCAATAACTACGATAAGTTCATGTACTACATGGTGTGCATTTTGTATTAAAAAAAGAATGAAAAAGCAAAGGCTAAAAGTTTTGTTGCTAGAAGTTCAAGCTCTCGGCTTGAGAAAGTTCAAAAATTCTTGTGAGAGAGGTTGAACAAAAATACATGATAGAAGTTCAAGATGAAAACAGCGGGAAGTTCAACTACTACACGGAATGCGTTTTAGATCAGAAATAAAATAATAGAAAACAAAAAGCTTAACCGGTTTGTTGCAAGTAGTTCAAGTGCTTTGTCCGGGGAAGTTCAAGAATTCTTACAAGAGAGGTTCGCCTTGTATTTCCTTGTTTTTTGTGTTTTAAAATAATTCTCTCAATACACAAAGAAGTTCGAGTTATTATTTGGGAGCAATTTGATTTCAAAAAACACTCAAATTATAAAAATGAAAAAGTTCATGTACTACATGGTGTGTGTTTAATATCAGAAAAATTAATTAAAAGGCAAGGTCCAAATTTTTTGTTGTTATAAGTTCAAGTCTTCGGCCGGAGAAAGTTAAAAAAATTATTGTAAGATAGGTTTGTACAAAATGAATATCATTTATGTAACACTGACGAATCGATGAGAAAATTACAAAAAAATACATCACAAAAGTTAAATGTGAAAACAATAGGAAGTTCAACTACTACACTGAATGAATTACAGATGAAAAACTTTTAAAACCGTTGCCAGTATGAAAAACTTATCAACACGAGAAACTTGTGTGTTTTCAACAGCTTTTCATCGGTATATCATTTGCTCAATTCTGGTAAGTGGTTTGGGAGTTACAGGCAAAAAACATCCCGTCAAAAAATAGAGTGAAGTTCAAATAGAACTACCACAGAAGTTCAAGTACTTCACGCAGCGCATTTTCGAAGAATCTGTTTCGCCATAAAGGCAGAAATCATGATCTCTCCATTTTCTAAATTACTTGAAAATGGCTCGGAATTAAAGAAAACTTTACATACAAAAAAGTTTCGCATTTTCCGTAGCTTTTCAACGGTATATTATTTTCGCCATGCCGATAAAGTTTTTAGGAATTACGGTGAAAATACATTATTAGCCATTTTTAAAATTGGCTTAAAAGCATAAGGAATTGGGAGAAACAATATATACCAAAAAGTTTCGCATTTCCTCAAGCTTTCATTCGCCATATCATTTGCTGTATTCAGACGTACGATTAAAACATTAGCTCTAAAATACGAACCCGGTGGAACTTGTATCATTTTCTAAATTACTTTTAAATTGTTCAAAATTAGAAAAAAAAAATTAACATGAAAAAGTAGTGCATTTTCATAAGCTTTCCAATGCCATATCATTTGCCTCAATTAGATCAGCCGTTTACAAATGCCATCCAGAATACAAACTCGGCTGTTCGGTTTTCAAAATTTTACTATTTTCCAAATTACTCTTTATCCATAGGGAATTAGAGAAAACTTTCAACATGTGGAAGGAGCGGCTTTGCAGTATTTTTCCAACGCCATATTATTTGCATCATTCTGATAAACGATTTAGAAATTTGAGCAAAAATACGATTAATGTTTTTTGTGTGAAGAAAAAACAGTTTTCAAAACTGCTCTTAAACCGTTTACATTTTGCCAAAAATTTAACTTGGTTCATGATACTCGTGTCCACAGCTTTCCAATGGTATATCGCAAGCCCCATTTGGGCAATGTTTGCGGAAGTTCAACCTACCACTTGGAGAAGTTCAACGTACTATTGCCGGGGCAGGTCAGGTTGTGATCAGAATAATATTCTCATCCCGTGATTAGAATAGTGTTTATGTATATATATATGTGTGTGTGTGTGTGTGTGTGTGTGTGTGTGTGTGTGCTTGTGTGTGTGTGTGTGCGTGTGTGTGTGTGCGTACTTGTTGGTGAAAGTGTTGTCCAAAGGTAATTATATTTTGTGTTAGTACCCTACAAAGTCTGTCGCACAGCCTTGTAACTTCTTACTCCATTTCTAAATTTGTACTAGTCCTCTATACCGTATATTGTGCTACTCTTACTACTACCTCTCTCCGGTTTTATTGGTCCCCTTCGTAATTTGTATCAAATTTTGACCATAAATTTAACTAACTAAATGTTAATGCACGTCACAAAAATTTATATCGTTTGATTCGTATTTCAACATAGTTTCCAATGGTATAATTTTTGGTGACATGCATTGACATTTTGTTAGTTAAACCTATGGTTAAAATGTGACACTAAATACGACTAGTAAGTAGTACAGTAGTAGTAGTACTAGTATACGTCGGTCAAATTATTCATCATATCCTCACATTGAATTGACGTGACAACACACTGCGCGTGAGGTGACACAAGAGTCCCGGCGGCGTGTTCGGGTACTGTGGACTTCAGATTTGGAAGACCACTTATCTGCCGAAATCTTTCATCATTCACTTAAAACAGTCGATTGATCATACATTGAGTACCATATAACTGGAATTAACCGATGCAAGTCCAAAAAGGATTGACCGGTGCTGCCGACTGGCGTCAAGTTCGATCCCGCGGATCAGGAGCTGATCGAGCACCTTGAGGCCAAAGTGAGTGCTGACAGCATGAGATCTCACCCTCTCATCGATTTGTTCATACCAACCATCGACAGCGAGCACGGCATATGCTACACCCATCCTGAGAAACTTCCAGGTGAGACACCGATCGTCCATCTAGTTGCACAAACATATTCCTTTGTTTATAGCTTTATTTTTCATTTTATACACAAACCTAGTGAAGCAATTACAGTTTGACAGTTAATAAAAAGTGAAACAAGTAACTGCAACATGCCAAAGATGTTATGAAAATGCCAACTACGTACACTAAAACCTGTATTCGACAATATTGGAGGTATCACACTGAGTGGCCTAAGCAAGCATTTCTTCCAGCGCAACTCCAGGGCGTTCAAAAGGGGCATGTGGACGCGTCGCAAGATACAGTCGGAGTGCGGCATGCACACGATGTGGCACAAGACCGGCAATACCTTGCCGATGATGGTCAACGACCGGCAGACGGGCAACAAAAAGGTTCTGGTTCTGCACATCAATAAGAACTTCGACCAGCAGAGGACCAACTGGGTGACGCACCAGTACCACCTCGGGGACCTGGAGCAAGGGAAGGAGCGGGTGTTGGCCCTCTGCAAGATTTTCTACCAGACGAACACTAGGGCCAGGACAAAGAAAATTATAAGTTAGTTTGGTATTGGTACGTGTACTACCTGGTCGTCTGCAAGTTGGTATTGTTGTTAACGATCTTTCGGTGTGAACTTGGCATTTGCTTCCAACCATCATGTCGAGGGTCGACGTGGATATAAAGCTGAATCATTTGTTTCGAAATGAATTTTCAGGCACCTGATTTTTATTTGATTGGTAGCATAAGCACCTATCGTTCAAATTCCCAGTTCTCCAAATTTTTTACATCTTCGAAGTACGCAGGGGATCCATCCGGTTTCACAGGCTGATAGTTGGAAGCAGCATGTCGGAACTGGGTTGTGGCATGCCAAGCCCAGCTGCAAATTGTTAAAAGAGACGAGCGATGGATTTGGGCCTTTCAGAATAGTTAAGTGTCGCGACTTCGATCGTGAAGCGCCTCCCATTGACTAGAAAAGGCCTAGTATGTTATTATTACTTGAAAAATGTAAAACACTCCAGAATGAAATTTAATATGCAAAATGCAATGAATTTAGTCCGCTTTGACTGAAAACCATCCGGTTTGCATG
This sequence comes from Triticum monococcum, assembly GCA_034509565.1. Taxonomy (NCBI): domain Eukaryota; kingdom Viridiplantae; phylum Streptophyta; class Magnoliopsida; order Poales; family Poaceae; genus Triticum; species Triticum monococcum. Next base: position 134,421,430 of record CM067847.1, read on the forward strand.
AAATTCATCAGTGGAACCACAAGATGGATGTCCATATAGAGCCTAACCATACGGAACCAGCATGTCCATGGCCGTAAGCAAGCAAGTGCATGCACTTATTATCACAATGGAAAAATAATGCTGACGTCTGAGACGGTGAAACCCATCAAGTCTTCAACGTAGTTAATAAACAAGAGAATTTTGCAAGTACAAACTGATAACTGGGATCCAGCAGGTATATTGTTTTCTCAGGTCGAGCAAGTTTCAACTGGGCTATACACTGCCCAGGCTTGCTTTTGTTTTTAACAGGCCCAACCCATGATGACAACACAACACAATGATCTAGCGGGTATCTACTGCCCTCTGGCCCGCCAGCATAGTTATATTTTGTCTTAGAATATCCGCGAGCAGTTTTTTTACTGAATCAAACACACAGCCCAGTTCTATTTTCCTCTTGGAACACCATGTCCTACTTCCGTTTTCTAATCTCTACCTGTAGTTTTATTAGTTCATATACATGTATTATTATATTAAAAATACATAAAGTTCCCTTTTCATATTTACATCCTTATTTTTTTGTTTTCCCTCCCAGCGCTGATTTTTTTTACCACTGGTTTCCCCTTAAACCAACTCAATTGTCCCATGTCTTATTAGCTTACAAGAACAAAACGATATTTTTTGGCAAATCAATAAGTTCTTAAAAATATATATTTATCATTTCTGGATTAAAACAGTTCAGACTCCACCGAAATATGCAAAATAAGGTTAAACTTTTTGACCGTGGTCCTGGGCAGAAAATGGGCTGTAATAAATTCCTCAAGAATTAGCAAATGTGTTGTAAATTATTAAAAAATAGAAAAAGGGCTCTATGTTGTCTGCCACAGATTTGGAGGCTGACTTGTGGGCCTACTAAGTTTCTCAAAGAAATGAAACTTAGTCAACAATCGACTCTACCAATGTCACACCATTAGATGTCAATCTAACAGCAATCATGCTTCTTCGGTCTCTGATCTTCCTGCTCCAGCCTCCCAAGCCAGCGCCGGTGGAACCGCATGTGTAACACCCACGATGCGGCTATAGCTCCCACGTGTCGAGGCACGACTTAGAGGCATAACCGCATAGTGGTTTTGTCGCAAGAAGGGTCATCTTCTCAACATCCCATGTAATGAACAAGACATGGATAAATAGAGTTGGCTTACACTCGCCACGTCACACAATACATAAATAATTCATACATCATCCGAAATACACTCATAGACCGACTACGGTCAAATCCGAATAAAAGGAAGATAAAACCCAAATACTAGATCCCCGATCGTCCCAACTGGGCTCCACTACTGATCATCAGGAAATGAAACATAGTAACGACCAAGGTCCTCGTCGAACTCCCACTTGAGTTTGGTAGCATCACCTGCACTGGTATCATCATCGGCACCTGCAACTGTTCGGAAGTATCCGTGAGTCACGAGGACTCAGCAATCTCACACCCGCGAGATAAAGACTATTTAAGCTTATGAGTAGGATAAGGTAAGAGGTGGAGCTGCAGCAAGCCCTAAGCAAATATGGTGGCTAATATACGCAAATAAGAGTAAGATGAGAAGCTATGCAACGGTCGTGAAGCTAGAAATGATCAAGAAGTGATCCTGAAACTACTTACATTCAAACATAACCCAAGACCGTGTTCACTTCCCGGACTCCGCCTGAGGGAGTCCTGGACTAAGGGGTCGTCGGGCGTCTGGCCTGTTATCCATGGGCCGGACTGATGGGTTGTGAAGACATGAAGGCCGAAGACTATACCTGAGTCCGGATTGGACTCTCTTTGGCGTGGAAGGCAAGCTTGGCGACCGACTATGAAGATTCCTTCTTATGTAACCGACTCTATGTAAACCCTAGATCCCCCCGGTGTCTATATAAACCAGAGGGGATAGTCCGGAAAGGACACATTCATTACCATAGTCATATAGGCTAGGCTTTTAGGGTTTAGCCATCACGATCTCGTGGTAGATCAACTCTTGTAACACCCATATTCATCAATATCAATCAAGCAGGACGTAGGGTATTACCTCCATAGAGAGGGCCCGAACCTGGGTAAACATTGTGTCCCCTATCTCCTATTACCATCGATCCTAGACACACGGTTCGGGACCCCCTACCTGAGATCCGTCGGTTTTGACACCGACATTGGTGCTTTCATTGAGAGTTCCACTATGCCATCCGCGAAAGGTTCGGTGGCTCCTTCAATCGTCTAAAGTGACGCTGTCCAATGAGAAACCTTCCTCCCTAGGCAGATTTTCGTGTTCGGCAGCTTCGTACTGCGGGCCCACTCGCCTGGCCATCTGGAGCGGATCGATAGCTACGCCCCTGGCCACCGGGTCAGGTTTGGAAGGCTGAAATACGTCACGGATATCCGTGGATACTTGATCTTCAATGGATTCGAGACCGCAACGATCGCTCCCCTCCCTCCGATGAACGTGACCTAAATCTGTCACCGGATCACATCCAGCGGATGGTCCCGGCTGCTGCAACGGCCTTAGAACTGGAGCAAATCGTGACATCTAAAGTCACAGAGTCGCCGGCATTGGAGCCGCACACGGACTCGGCACCCCGCGATATCTATGTCATTGGAAGTCCGGAGTCGTTTCCAGCTATGAGTTCCGAATCGGGTACGCCTACGGACACCGAGCTGGATCAGTTATCGATTTTCGAATTTAGCTCCGCAGACATCTCCCAGCATTCACTCTTGAGTGATGTACTAAACTCTTTAAAGAACCTGTCCTTAGAGGAGGACTCACAGCCGAACTATGTTCGGTTCAAGCCAGAGGCTGATGATGGGAAATTCTGTTTCCCATCCGCCACCCACTTTATAGCCACTGTCGATGATTTAATCGACGTGCTCAATTACGGCTCCGAAGACATCGACGGTATGGACGACGATGCCGATCAGGAACAAGGCCAAAACCCGCCATTTACTGGACGTTGGATAGCCACCTCTTTGTACGATGTGTACAGGGTCGACACACCTAAAAAAGCTAGCGACGATGACAAAGGAGATCCAGTTGCGAATAAACCTCCTGAGACACAATCCAAGCGCCGGCGCCCTAAATTCCTCTCTAAGCCTCGTCACTCAAACGACGGGAATACTGGCACCGGAGAAAATAGCACTTCGGGCGACGCCGAAAATAACGAAGACCCTGTCGGGGTTGCATCCGAACTGGAGGAATAAGACAACAGGCAAGATAACCCTGATAATCAGACCATGCCCAATGACCCAAACGACGATAGTTATCGTCCAGTCTCCGAGGATGATGAGAGCCTCGGCAATGAGGACTTCATCGTACCTAAGGCACCCCTCGAGCAGGAGCGCTTCAAGCGTCAGCTAATAGCCACCCGCAAGAAGCCTGAAGAAGAAGAAGGAGCAGCTTCAGGCCGATCAAGACCTGCTCATCGACAGGTGGACTGATGTCCTGGCAGCCGAAGAATACGGCCTCAAGCACCCAGCCAAGAGTTACCCAAAGCGTAGACTGCTACCTTAGTTTGATGAGGAGGCACTAAATCCCATACCTCCCTCACAAATGCGGACCGACCACCACGCGGTCGAGATAGTGCGACAGACCGACCACCCCGCGGTCGGGATAAAGCGGCAAATCAGGCCGAACAACAGCCCGCCCCACCACCTCGCAAAACAGGGACAGAACAGCTTGGGACCTTACATACGACCTTTGGCAGGAGCTTGACAGCAGAGCAGAACACACCAGATCAATCTACGGACCGCGAGGACGCTTCCCAACTCGGGATGACGGCTACCTATTCGGGCGTGACAAACCTAGTCACACCCGAGCGGATAACCGCTGACGCACTCCATCGGAGGTGCGCCGTGATGCGGCCTGATATAGAGGCGCCACACACCCTCTCTGCTTAACAGACGAGGTGCTAGATCAAGAATTCCCCAAGGGATTCAAGCTCGTCAATATTGAATCATACGACGGAACAACCGACCCCACAGTATGGCTTGAGGACTTTATTCTCCACATCCACATGGCCCGGGGAGACAACCTCCACACCATCAAATTCCTCCCACTAAAACTCAAAGGGCCAGCTAGACACTGGCTGAATAGTCTGCCCGAGAATTCCATCGGCAGCTGGGAGGATCTGGAAGAAGCCTTTCTTTACAACTTCCAAGGTACATATGTCCGGCCACCCGATGCCGATGATTTAAGCCACATAGTTCAACAACCTGGAGAATCAGCCAGAAAATTCTGGACTAGGTTCCTAACCAAAAATAACCTGATCATTGACTGTCCGGATGCCGAAGCCCTAGCGGCCTTCAAACACAACATCCGTGACGAATGGCTAGGACGCCACCTCGGCCAAGAGAGACTGAAGTCCATGGTAGCCCTTACGGCACTCATGAACTGCTTTTGCGCGGAGAGGACAGCTGGCTGGCTTGTAGCAAAAACACAGCCAGCGAGACAGGCCCCTCCGAGGCCAAGAACAGCTCCGGAAAGATCCAGCGCAACAGACACAAACGCCAAAGCAATGGTGACAACACCGATGACACCACCGCTAACACCGGATTCAACGGCTCCAAGTCCAGACAGCGAATGAAGCCCTACAAATGGAACATCGAGGGTCCATCCAGCCTGGATTGCATACTCGATCGTCCGTGCGAAATACATGGTACCCTAGACAAACAAGCCAATCGCACCAACACAGACTGTTGGGTTTTCAAATAGGCTGGCAAATTAAATGCCAAAAACAAAGAAAAGGGATCACAAAGTGAGGACGAGGACAAAGAGCCCCGACAGCCGAATACCGGAGGGCAGAAGAAATTTCCCCCTCAAGTCAAAATGGTGAACATGATATAGGCTACACACATCCCCAAAAGGGAGCGTAAGCGAGCACTTAGGGACGTCTACGCGGTAGAACCAATCGCCCCAAAATTCAATCCGTGGTCGTCATTCCCGATCACCTTCGATTGTCGAGATCACCCAACTAGTATCCGTCATGGCGGCTCAGTTGCACTGGTCCTCGACCCAATCATCGACGGATTTCACCTAACACGAGTCTTAATGGTTAGCGGTAGCAGCCTGAACCTGCTCTATCAGGATACAATGCAGAAGATGGGCACTAATGCCTCATGAATCAAACCCACAAAGACTACCTTTAAAGGAGTCATACCAGGCATTGAGGCCCGCTGCATGGGCTCAATCACGCTGGAGGTGGTATTCGGTTCCCCGGACAACTTCCGAAGCGAAGAGTTAATCTTCGATATCATCCCCTTCCGCAGTGGCTACCACGCATTACTCGGACGAACCGCATTTGCTAGATTCAACGCGGTACCACACTATGCCTATCTCAAGCTAAAGATGTCCGGTCTGCGCGGCGTCATAACAGTCAACGGAAACACAGAACGCTCCCTCCGGACAGAGGAGCACACCGCCGCCCTAGCAGCAGAGGTACAAAGCGGCCTTCTCAAACAATAGCATAATCTGGCTGCCGAGCCCCTCGACATCATTAAGAGGGTCCGGACCACACTGCAACAGGACAACGCGGCTCGTCAAGAGCTCGATTAGCGATTTGGCCTCCGTCCCAATCCCGATGAGGTAGTGGCATTCATACCACGCGTCCATAACTACAGACTCAAAATTCCATGGGCATCGACGGAGGCACAAGCTATCCCGGATCCACGGTTCAGCCAGACCAATCCCGGACACACACATAACTTTACTATCGATTTTACTTGTTTCAGGTTTCTCCTATGGGGGTCTCCTTCGACGGCCTGATTAATGACCCCGTCAAAGGATAAACACACCGGATTGACATGGAGCATAGGCGTACATGGGAAGCCCTAGAGGCTAACCGTTTTTAGGACCCACGCGCAATCCGCCTTCGGGTATGGCATGTCAAATAGCCAACTGCCTTTTGCATTATCTTGTACCAATGTGCTTGTACGCATAAACCCAACTATAATGGAAACAGTTCATGAGCCAAGTTCAAGGGCTCCGAACCCTATCTCTGTTCTCCCTCTGTTTTCCTTTATATTTCTTATTTCCTAGCAGTCGTACACTCTGGTACGTGTCATATTTGCCAGGGGCTCCCCATCGCCCCATGATACGGCAACAAAGCCCGAACAATCCCTAAGATAAGTTCGGCACGCCGAATTTAGCATTATATGCATTGGCTCCAAATCATGTCTTTGGTCAATAGTTGGGTTGCCCGGCTCCTGTGCTTGCTACCCTATGTTCCGCTAAATCGGCTAGGGTAGTAAAGGGAGAACTATTGTGATTGTGCCCTAGCCTTGACCAAATGAGCATCTCAGTAGATAAAGCCAAAAACTGACCGTCATGATACAGCAAGAGCCGGTCAGCTGTTCAAGGGTCACAAATCGTTGGAGATTTTTTCCGCATTATGCGAAAGATCAGCACTTCCCGATCAGATGCTGACAGCCCCCTGGTTTGAACCAGGGGCTGCACCTATGCTTTATTATAAAACTCCTATGGCTAAGTGAGGGCGTTTAAGCCATACAATCTGATTGCCTTGTTCGTTGCGCTCAACAACTCCTTCAAGGACCATACAATTGGATCAAGATTGTTTAGATTCCATCCTGAACACCTCCGTACTACTTACGTGAGGACAGAAGCCGACAACTGGCCAACCCTCAGATTACATACAAAACAGCCGCACAGGAGGAAACAATTCAAAGCATAACAATATTAAATTAAAAAACAGGCTTTGTTCCAGTAATACAAGGCAAAGGCAACACACATACATTTACTCAAATACAACATCCTGCGAACATTGTGTCGCCGCAAGACGAGAACCCTCCAAGACATCCACAAAATACCGTTTGGGTGTGCGGTGTCCCTTGCCCTCTGGTGGCCGTCTGGTCACCTCGACGGCGTCCATCTTCTCCCATCACATCTTGCAACGGGCAAAGGCCATGCGCGCACCCTTAATGCAGGCCGAGCGCTTGACGACGTCCAGCCGAGGACAGGCACTCACCATTTGCCTCACAAGTCCGAAGTAGCTGCTTGGCATAGCTTCGGCTGGCCATAGCCGGATTATGAAATCCTTCATGGGTAGTTTGGCCACCCTATGCAGCTCCACCAGCTATTTCAGCTGATCGGTGAAGGACATGGGATGCTCTAGCACTGCATACTGCGACCAGAATAGCTTCTCCGTAGAACCCCCTCCTTCGGCTCGGTAGAACTCCGCATCGTCTGATACACTGCGTGGCATATCCGCAAATGCTCCTAGGGAACTCCGAACCCAGGTTAGTAAAAGGTACTGCTTCTCTGCATACTTGCTTTGCATCTTAAATGCCTTACCTGTCGTGATCTTCTTGGCCTCCTGGATCTCCTGGAGGGCAGCCTAGGCCTCATTCCATGCGGTCTCCGCGCTCCGACGAGCCTTGGCGAGTTTGGTCCCTTGAACCGACGCATCATGCTCCAAGGCTTCGCATTTCTTGACCGCATCCTGGAGCTCCTGCTGGATTTCTTTGACCCAGGCCTTGAACTTCTTACGAGCGGCTTGCTGCTGGACAGCCTTCTCCTCGGCCTCGCCCAGGGCCTTCTTCAGGGCCTTGACCTCGGTCGTGGCTCCTACACATATTACGACATAGTGGTCAATATACAACGCTTGTCCTTTCTAAAAAAAATAGCAAGTAGTCACTCACCTTGCTTCTCCTGGAGCCGAACCTTGGCCTCGCCGAGATCATTCTCGGTCCGCTCCAGCCTCTGCCTCAGTTCAGAGACTTCGGCAGCATGGGAGGTCGCGGCCAACAACGACGCCTTCTCATTCATACATACTATGTTAGTCTCCTACAATAGAATTGATCCTCTGTGCGGTTATTCCTGCCGAACACCAGACAGTGTCTCAGGGGCTACTGGCTACACGGGGGTTTTCTCTTTCTTACCTTGAAACCTATCAACAGGCTGCTGCAGGCTTCGTTCGATCCACCCTTGGCGGACAGAATCTTCTCGATCACCGCACCCATAAGGACATGGTGCTCGTCCACGACAAAGGCGCTTCGAAGCGCCTCCATCAGGTTATCCGGTGCCCCTGGACGGACAAGGGCCACCGGTGGGAGTGGCGCATCCCCCTCCTTTAAAGGGCGGCGCTCTCCCGACACCGGAGCCATATGGGCCTCCGGAATCATATTCGGCTGAGGGCCGAACTGGATACGGCCCTCTACGCCAATCTCCATGGGGATCGGTTCCCCAATGTGTCCGGCAGTGGAGGTCTCGCCCTGTGGCGCCCCCAGACATCGTCCTGGGCTCCTCCCTGCTTCGGAGCGGTCCTTTGGGATAACACCTCGGTGTCATCCCTGGCCCCGGGAGAATAAGCAGGCGGCGGCGACATGCTCGCCATCTTCGATGGAGCCAGCGAACCTCCAGATGAGGATCGCTGGGTAAGGTCGCGGGCCGGACTACAATAGCACAATTAACTATGTCATAATAATAAAAAGAAAGGGCCAGATGTGTGCATGAGAGATCCATGTCACTTACGATGTGGTCGGGGGCTTAGCGCGGGGGCGTCTCTCCGGACTGTTGTCAACGTCCCACGTGGTGTTGACCGCTGGGACGCTTTTCCCCTTCTTGGGTGTGTCTGCCTTCGGATGCACCGAAGCCGCCCTTGTCTTCTTCCTCTTCTTAGGGGGAGGGTTGTTTTCCTCCTCCTCCTCCTCCTCTTCCTCGCCGTTGTCCTCGGGGACAGAGGAATGGGCTTCGTCATCTTCGAACACCACATCCGAAGTTCCCTTGCGACGGGGGCCACCCTTGGCCCCTTGGCCTTCTTCTTGGCCTTCTTCTCCGGCACCTTATAAGGCGCCGACACCAGCATCATCGCTAGACGCGGGATGACCAGTTCTTCAGGTAGCGGAGCCGGACACTGGATCCGCTTCGCACTCTCCATCCAGTCCTGGAAGTGTAATAATAAGCTTAGACATCATCCTTGAAATGATTAAATTGGGAATGCATCAAAAAATAACATACCTCACTGGCGAGGTGTCTACAATCGTGACCACGGTCTGAATCCGTGGCCGGTGGCTTCTCGTTGCCCTTAAAGAGCAACTTCCATGCGCCTTCGTGAGTAGTCTCGAAGAGCCTCACCAGAGTCTGATCCTTCTTTGGGTTGAACTCCCATAGAGGACGGCTTCGGTGCGGGCATGGAAGGATCCGGTGAACCAGCATCACCTGGATCACATCAACGAGCTTGAATTTCTTGGTGGACATGCTCTGGACGCGCGTCTACAGCGCTATCACCTTGTCAGGGGAACCCCAGTCCGGACTCTTCTCGACCCAGGAGGTGAGTCGCATGGGGGCGCTGGAGCGGAATTCGGCAGCTGCGGCCCAGGTGGTGCTGCGAGGTTCTGTGATGTAGAACCACTGCTTTCTACCACTCCTTCACTGTGTCCACAAAAGTTCCTCTGGGCCAGGATACGTTGGACAGCTTGCTCACCATGGCTCCTCCGCACTCCGCGTGCTCCACCACCTTCGACTTCATGTTGAAGACTTTGAGCCACAGCCCGAAGTGAGGATGGGTGCGGAGGAAGGCCTCACACACGACGATGAACGCCGAGATGTTGAGAAAGGAATTCGGGGACAGATCATGGAAATCTATCCCGTAATAATACATCAGCCCGCGGACGAAAGGGTGGAGTGGAAACCCTAGCTCGCGGAACAAATGGGGAAGGAACACCACCCTCTCGGTGGGCTCCGACATGGGGACGACTTGTCCCTTGGCCGGCAGGCGGTGAGTGATCCCCTTCGCCAAGTATCCGGCCGCCCGAAGCTCCGTAATGTTCTCCTCCTTGACGGAGGAAACCATCCACTTGCCCTGACCTTCGGATCCGGACATGGTTGCTTGGGTCGGAAAGAGATGAGAACTTGGGCGCTAGAGCTTGAGATTGGAAGGACAGAGAGAGGGCGTGAGGGAGGAAGAGGGAATCCTTATCCCCTTATAAAGGCAATGAATATTGGACGCCTCCTCACTTGCCTTAAGATTCGCCTATTCCCAAGGGTTGTATAAACGGCATGGTTGGGTTACCCACGCCCGTATTGATGAGAATCCTGTAATAAGGGGGCATGATCTCTGCTTTGACAGGACAGGCCAATGGCAACCGTGTCTCGAAAAGTGGAGCGGCAGACGAAAAACGGTCCAAAATTATGATCGGACAGGCGTGATGTCATATTGTAAAAGCTGTCAGCGGATTAGACTCGTGCAAAATATATATTTTCTCTCTATAGTTTTGTTTGGTGTGTGTGACAGGTCCGGATACTATCACCGCTTCCGAAGACTATTTTGAAGTTTGGATAAAAGGGAACCCGCCTTGCAATGCCGAAGACAATCTGCGCGCCGAACTCCTCGTCATTTAAGCCAGGTTCAGGGGTTACTGAGGGAGTCCTGGACTAAGGGGTCATCGGGCGTTCGGCCTGTTATCCATGGGCCGGACTGATGGGTTGTGAAGACATGAAGGCTGAAGACTATACCTGAGTCCGGATTGGACTCTCCTTGGTGTGGAAGGCAAGCTTGGCGACCGACTATGAAGATTCCTTCTTATGTAACCAACTCTATGTAAACCCTAGATCCCCCCAGTGTCTATATAAACCGGAGGGGATAGTCCGGAAACGACACATTCATTACCATAGTCATATAGGCTAGGCTTTTAGGGTTTAGCCATCACGATCTCATGGTAGATGAACTATTGTAACATCCATATTCATCAATATTAATCAAGCAGGACGTAGGGTATTACCTCCATAGAGATGGCCCGAACCTGGGTAAACATTGTGTCCCCTGTCTCCTATTACCATCGATCCTAGACGCACAGTTCGGGAGCCCCTACCCGAGATCCTCCGGTTTTGACACCGACACCGCCAAAAAGAGACCATCACGGCTACACACGCGGTTCATTCATTTTAATTAAGTCAAGTGTCAAGTTCTCTACAATCGGATATTAACAAATTCCCATCTGCCACATAACCGCGGGCGCGGCTCTTGAAAGTTTATACCCTGCAGGGGTGTCCCAACTTAGCCCATTACAGGCTCTCACGATCAACAAAGGATATTCCTCCCGAAAAGACCCAACCAGTCTCGGAATCCCGGTTACAGGACATTTCGACAATGGTAAAACAAGACCAGCAAAGCCGCCCGAATGTGCCTACAAATCCCAATAGGAGCTGCACATATCTCTTGCTCAGGGCACACTGGATGATACATCCTACAAGTAAAACCAACCCTCAAGTTTCCCCGAGGTGGCCCCGCAGTCTACTCGGTTTGGACCAACACTCAAAGGAGCACTGGCCCGGGGGGGGGGGGGTTAAAATAAAGATGACCCTCAGGTCTGCAGAACACAATGGAAGGTTATAGGTTGTTAGGCAAATGTAAACCAAGGTTGGACCTTGCTGGAGGAGTTTATTCAAGGCGAACTGTCATGGGGGTCCCATAACCCCAACCGCGTAAGGAACACAAAATCAAGGAACATAACACTGGTATGACGGAAACTAGGGCGGCAAGAGTGGAACAGAACACGAGGCATAAGGCCGATACTTCCACCCTTTACCAATTATATAGATGCATTAATTAAAATAAGAGATATTGTGATATCCCAACATAACCATGTTCCTACATGGAACAAACTTCAACTTCACCTGCAACTAACAACGCTATAAGAGAGGCTGAGCAAAAGTGGTAACTTAGCCAAACAATGGTTTGCTAGGAAGGTAGGTTAGAGGCTTGACATGGCAATTGGGAGGCATGATATAACAAGTGGTAGGTAGCGCGACATAGCAATAGAGCAAACAACTAGCAATCAAAGATAGAAGTGATATCGAGGGTATGGTCATCTTGCCTGCAAAGTTCTCTAAGTTGTTGAAAGCTTGCTCCTCGTTAGCGTACTCAACAGGTTCCTTGTTGACATACTCGTCTCCCGGCTCTACCCAAAGCAAGAACGCAGGCAATTGAACAATAATCAATCAGGTGCAATGCACAAGCAACATGATGCAAGACATGGCATGGAATGCAAAATATGATGTGCAATGCATATGGGTACTCTAGAAGGGAAAAGATGAACGATGCATCAACTTGATAAACCAAGTGTGCCGCTGGAAAGATGGGATGATTTTGGTCGAAATCGATATAAGGATCACCGGAAACAGATGCACGGTTTGCAAATGACAAGCAATACAAGGATGATGCAAATATGTGATTAACATCATGATAGCACTTAGAATGCAACAAGAAACTAAGCTAAAGCATTCCAACATGGTGACAAAGCATATGAGAATAAATTACAGATGAAGCTCTTCCAAACATGAACACTAAGCTCCTGCTAGTTCTCACTAGAACAGGCTCAAAATAGCATGGCAAAAATGCAAAAGATATCAGCTTCATAGACTTAGAGAAAATAGTAGCATGTCAAAAACAACATCAGGAAGCAATGTTTAGAGCAAACAAACAACATGCTATAGGAACATATCATGGAAAAAAAAGGCATGGCATGCTAGTACTAAAGACACAGAACGAAACTCCCTTACTGAATTTTAACCGAACAGGCATGGAAAAAGATGTGGCACCCATGCAAACATGGCAAGTTATATTAACAGTTTCAGACTTAGAAGAAAAACAGAGCATGGCATAAACAGATCCATGATAGCAACTTTGCAAGCTCAATTCACTCAGAACAAGGCATTTCCTAGCATGACAAGGTAACCAACATAAAGTAGACATGTTCAAGAAGCTAAAAATGGCAAGAGCAAGTTCATAGGATGCATGGATCACTAGCAAAGCACATGGCAATATTGATTAACATGTTAACAATCTGCCAGGAATAATATTTAGCAAAAGTAGAGCTTGGTAATGACATGATACAACAACATTATGAAGCCTACTTTGCATTCTTGTGCTAGTCACCACATAGATCAATTAAATACAAGACTTGCACCCCTGTAAAGATGGCATGATGGAGCTCATAAAACATGTAGACATCATGCTCATAGTATGCACACACAAAATGCAGCGAAAATGACAAATCATCAAGTTCTGTTAATAGACAGCAGTTGACATCATATAGCACTTTTGCAATGAGGATAACGACGCCAATATGGACAGTAACATGCATGCAGATGCCACTAACATGAAGAGCATCACAAGACAAACATTTCGATATATCATATGCATGAAACGGAGCTACGGACATGGAGATATGGTATGATGAACAGGGCATAAAAATGTTAGAGACTTTGCAGAATTTTATACCTCGAGGAAAACTCAACGGTGGGGTTCAACTAGATGAAGCGGTACGGCGGGGTGGAGGCATTTGGTTCGGTGGACGACGGGGTTCCGGGACGGCGGCGTCCAGATCGGGGCAGAGGAGGCCCGAGGCCATGGCGGCAGCCGGACGGAGCTCCGGCTCTGGCGAGCGGGTAGGCGCGGAGGGTCAGCGCCGGGCAAGGTAGAGGCGGTGGATCCGGTTCCATCCCAGCCGGATCCGGTGGGGTGAGGTCGGCGCGGAGGCGAGCAGCACCGGCGGCGAGTGAAGGCGTGGTGGATCCGGTGGTGCAGGGCGGCGCCGGTGGATGGCGATGCGAGGTGGCGCGCGTTGGTGTGGGTAGCGGCGGCGGTGAGGCGATGGCGGCGGGGCCCGGCAAAGGCGGCAAGGCGTGGGTGGCGGAGGCGGCGCTAGGGCAAGGAGACGGCGGCACGGGGATCTGGCAGGGCGCAGGGGCGCGGCTCGGGCCCGGCGCGGGTGCAGGTGGGCCAGCCGTGGGCCTCGCGGGCCGCGGTGGCGGAGGGCGGCGTAGGGACAGGTGGCGGTGTTTGATTGGGTGCGGAGGCGGTGCAGACATGTCCGGGCATGGGGGTGGATGTGTCTGGCGGCGCAAGGAGGAAGAAGACTAGGGTTCATCCGCGAAATTCGGGGGGGGGGGGGTTGTTTAAATAGGTAGAGGGAGCTAGGAGAGTCCAAGTCAGGTGCGGTTTTCGCCCACATGATCATGATCCAATGATGGAGAGCATGGAGGGGGTTTGGATGGGCTAGTGGGCTGTTATGAACGGGTGCTGGGCTGCAAAGAGAGAGGGCTTTTGTGGTTACCCAGTTAACCGTTGGGGCATCAAATGACCTCCAAATGGAATGACATTTGACATGCGGTCTACCAGTGATATACCAACACCACTCGACAAATATCGACCCATTCCAAGAACGTTTTTCTCCCGCTCACAAAACGATATTTAGAGGGGTGCAACGGGTGCATGTGGGAGTGTCGGATTGCGAAACGGACAACGGGGAAAATGACAGGATGCATGAGACAAACACGAATGCAAATGAGATGCACATGATGACATGAGATGAAATGCATGACATGAACAAAATGCAAAACGAAAGACAAAACCCAACCACGAAGGGAATCTCATATCACATAGCCGGAAAATGGCAAGAGTTGGAGTTACGAATATGGAAAGTAACATCCGGGGCATTACAGCCTGGTCCCGTCTCCCGTGGCCGGCTGCGCTGCCGGGCAGGCCTCACGGCCCCACCATACTCGCATCCCTAGCCTGGCTATCCCTCTACTCACCCGCACCTCATGTTATTCTCCAGTGACGGCAGCCTCACACTGCGGCCGAACAAGTAAACCCTCGTACCCACTCCATGTGGGAAACAACTACCAAGTCTTCCTCAGCTCCAGCTCGTTCCCTTACTTGGCCTCGCCGTCGTCCACTGCCTTGGTGCTCTCGGCATGACGTGGTCAACAAACAACATCCATCGGAAGAGGACTGTACATGGAGAGCTGACAGCTGGGTCCACGGCTGCACACAAGGAAGTGCCTCCTTTTTGTGTCTAGGAAGTGCCTCCTTATTATGCGCAAAATAATGATTCCTCCTCCTGACAGTTGGGACCCATCGGAAGGGCCTCTATATTTCTAGCTGCGGTGATCGTACAATGTCCATCCAACGGTCGTCGTGCTTCTTCAGCTTCTGTTCTTCTTGCTCCTGCCACTCAAACTAGCGCCGGCCGTGCCGCCTGCTCCTGCCTCCCGTGGCCAGCTGTGTTGCCACGCAGGCCTTGTACCTCTCGAGCTTGTGTTGGTTTTTCCCTTGAAGAGGAAAGGGTGATGCAGCAAAGTAGAGTAAGTATTTCCCTCGGCTTTTGAGAACCAAGGTATCAATCCAATAGGAGACAACGCACAAGCCACCGAATACCTGCACAAACAAACACCAACTTGCACCCAACATGACAAAGGGGTTGTTAATCCCTTCACGGTTATTTGCAAAGTGCGATCTAATATAGATGGATAAATAGTAAAGTAATATTTTTGGTATTTTTGGTTTATAGATCGGAAAGTAAAAGATTGCAAAGAAAGTAAATAGGAAACTAAAATTATAGATCGAAAACTTATATGATGGAAAATACAAGATTGTATTATGGAAAATAGACCCCGGGGCCATAGGTTTCACTAGAGGCTTCTCTCAATATAGAAAATATTATGGTGGGTGAACAAATTACTGCCGAACAATTGATAGAACAAGCGCAAAGTTATGATGATATCTAAGGCAATGATCATGAATATAGGCATCATGTTCGTATAGGGTAGACCGAAACGATTCTGCATCTACTACTATTACTCCACACATCGACCGACTCCTGCCTGCATCTAGAGTATTAAGTTCATAAGAACAGAGTAACACATTAAGTAAGATGACATGATGTATGATACGTCTCCAACATATCTATAATTTTTGATTGTCCCATGCTATTATATTATCTGTTTTGAATGTTTATGGGCTTTATTATACACTTTTATTTTATTTTTGGGACTAACCTATTAACCGGAGGCCCAGCCCAAATTGATGTTTTCTTGCCTATTTCAGGGTTTCGAAGAAAAGGAATATCAAACGGAGTCCAAACGAAATGAAACCTAAAGGAGAGTTATTTTTGGAACGGAAGCAATCCAGGAGACTTGGAGTAGACGTCAGGGAAGCTTCGAGGTGGCCACGAGGCAGGGAGGCGTGTCTGCTCCCCTGGGCGCCCCCACCCTCGTGGGTCCCTCGTGGCTCCCCTGGCCGACTTCTTTCGCCTATATATGTCCATATACCCTAAAAACATCAAAGAGCAGAATAGATCGGGAGTTCCCCGCCAGAAGCCTCCGTAGCCACCGAAAACCAATCTAGAACTGTTCCGGCACCGTGTCGGAGGGGGGAATCCCTCTCCGGTGTCCATCTTCATCATCTCGGCGCTCTCCATGATGAGGAGGGAGTAGTTCTCCCTCGGGGCTGAGGGTATGTACTAGTAGCTATGTGTTTGATCTCTCTCTCATGTACTTGAGTTGGCACGATCTTGATGTATCGCGCGCTTTGCTATTATATTTGGATCTTATGATGTTTCTCCCCCTCTACTCTCTTGTGATGAATTGAGTTTTCCCTTTGAAGTTATCGTATCGGATTGAGTCTTTAAGGATTTGAGAACACTCGATGTATGTCTTGCATGTGCTTATCTGTGGTGACAATGGGATATCACATGATCCACTTGATGTATATTTTGGTGATCAATGTGCGAGTTCCGTGACCTCATGAACTTATGCATAGGGTTGGCACACGTTTTCATCTTGACTCTCCGGTAGAAACTTTGGGGCACTCTTTGAAGTTCTTTGTGTTGGTTGAATAGATGAATCTGAGATTGTGTCATGCATATCGTATAATCATACCCACGGATACTTGAGGTGACATTGGAGTATCTAGGTGACATTAGGGTTTTGGTTGATTTGTATCTTAAGGTGTTATTCTAGTATGAACTCTATGACAGATCGAATGGAAAGAATAGCTTCATGTTATTTTACTACGGACTCTTGAATAGATCGATCAGAAAGGATAACTTTGAGGGGGTTTCGTACCCTACCATAATCTCTTCGTTTGTTCTCCGCTATTAGTGACTTTGGAGTGACTCTTTGTTGCACGTTGAGGATAGTTATATGATCCAATTAATCATATTATTGTTGAGAGAACTTGCACTGGTGAAAGTATGAACCCTATGCCTTGTTTCAACGCATTGCAATACCGTTTCCGCTCAATTTTACCACTTGCTACCTTGCTGTTTTTATATTTTCAGATTACAAAAACCTATATCTACCATCCATATTGCACTTGTATCACCATCTTTTCGCTGAACTAGCGCACCTATACAATTTACCATTGTATTGGGTGTGTTGGGGACACAAGAGACTCTTTGTTATTTGGTTTGCAGGGTTGCTTGAGAGAGACCATCTTTATCCTACGCCTCCCACGGATTGATAAACCTTAGGTCATCCACTTGAGGGAAATTTTCTACTGTCCTAGAAACCTCTGCACTTGGAGGCCCAACAGCGTCTACAAGAAGAAGGTTGTGTAGTAGACATCAAGCTCTTTTCTGGCGCCGTTGCTGGGGAGGTGAGTGCTTGAAGGTATATCTTTAGATCTTGCAATCGAATCTTTTAGTTTCTTGTTTTATCACTAGTTTAGTTTATAAAAGAAAACTACAAAAAAATGGAATCTAGTTTGCCTCATACGCTTCATCTTTTTAATATCTTTCGTGAGAATGATGGAAAGGAAAATTGTGCTCAAGTGGTAGAAGAAGAAGTCTCTAAAATGTTTGGCACTAAATCTTTGAACGATGAGCATGATTGCAAAGTTGTTAGTATGAACTCCTTGAATATCCATAGTATTAATGATGATTGGACTAGTCATGATGAAAATGTCTCTTATAAGCAGGTCAACTTTTGTGGAGTGCATAGAGTTTGCAAGTACACACCAAATAGGGAAGATAGATTTTGCAACAGGCATAAGTATTTAGAAACCAAATGATTGCAAGAGAGGCTAGATGTTTGTGCTGAGAATTTAAAATTTCTTCGCCATACTTGTGAACTTTGCAATGAACATGGTGATTTAAATCTCCAATGCAAATTATTTCATGATCGTATCATGTCCAAAAATTGTGATGATTTGATTTCCCTTGCACATCATAATGAACTTAGTTTGCTTTTGGGTTATGAAGAAATGAAACGTATAACTAAGCATATTACAGAATATAACCTTGAGAAATTCCTCGATATTGATCTAGAAGAAATTTTTATGTATTGTGTGGTGAATTGCATTGAGAATCCATATATTGCCAATTACATAAAGAAAAGAAAACAAATATAGGATGAAGAGAATACTAATGAAAGGTAAGAGGCTTCCCAATATCCTCCTATTATTTCTTATGATGAATCAGGTAACAAGGAGGAGCCTTCTATTCAACCAATCTCATCAACAAGGAGCTCCAAAAATAGGATTGCACCCACACTTAATGTGAAGAAGAAAAAGAAAAGACAGAGAAGTAAATGTGAAAAGGTATCCCTCCCAAATGATGTTTCCCCTATTACTCATTGTGATGATGATAATTGCTATACTATTGGTGCTATCCATACTATTAATGATGAGAGTGATTATGCTTATGATATGAAAAGGACCAAGCTTGGGGATGCTATGTTTGATGAGAATGACATGTTTGAGAATATATTTGCTGAAATTAACCCAAGCTTGGGGATGCTATGTTTAATGAAGATGATATTTCTAGCCTCCCAAGTTTTGATATGCAAATTTGTTATGATGATAGCATGCCTCCTACTTATGATGATTATATTGATGAAAGTGGGTTTGGAAGAGTGTCAACTTTAGGAAGTAATGATCCCACTATTTTGGAGGATGTTGAATCTCATTGTGATAATTATTAAAGTGGATTTGGAGAGGTCATGACTTTATTTAGTAATGATTCCACTATCTTGGAAGAGGTTTCAATTGATTATGATGAGAACAAAGTTGCTACTTATGATGATTATTGTGATGATACTTATGCTATAAAAAGTAATGATGATTATATTTATAAAACTTGTCATGATTATGATTACCCCTTTTGTAAACATTACTATTTTAATATGGAAACAATTTATAGTATTCGAGTTTCTTACGATACTCCCACTATTCCGAATGAGAAGAATTTTGCTTATGTGGAGCGTAATAAAATTTCTATGCTTGTAGATCATGAAAAGAATGCTTTATGTGATTGTTATATTGTTGAATTCATTCATTAAGCTACTGAAAATTATTATGAGGGAGTAATATATGCTTGTAGGAATTGCAATAATATCAAGTTTCCTCTCTATGTGCTTAAAGTTTTGAAGTTATGCTTGTTTTGCTTTCCTATGCAAGTTTGTTCTTGTTCTCACAAGTTGTTTGCTCACAAAACCCTATGCATAGGAAGTGGGTTAGGCTTAAATGTGCTAGCCATATTCTTCATCATTCTCTCTTTATGTTTCAATTCTTATCTTTTATGTGAGCATCATTGAAATCATCATGCCTAGCTAGGGGCGTTAAACGATAGCGCTTGTTGGGAGGCAACCCAATTTTTATTTTTGTTCCCTGCTTTTTGATTCTGTTTAGTAATAAATAATTCATCTAGCCTTTGTTTACATGTGGTTTTATGCTTTTAATTAGTGTTTGTGCCAAGTAGAACCTTTGGGAAGACTTGGGGAAAGTCTTTGCGATCTTGCTATAAAAAACGGAAACTTTAGCGCTCACGAGATTTAATGTCATTTTTTACTGGATAGTGTTATTTAGTTAATTATTTTTTAATATGATGAATAGATAAATTCCTCACGTCCAGCAATTTATTTTAGAATTTTGGGGGTTCCATAAGTATACGTTTGATCCAGATTACTACAGACTGTTCTGTTTTTGACAGATTCTGTTTTTCTATGTGTTGTTTGCTTATTTTGATGAATCTATGAGTAGTATCGGAGGGTATGAACCATAGATAAGTTGGAATACAGTAGATATTACACCAATATGAATTTATAATGAGTTCACAACAGTACCTAAGTGGTGATTTATTTTCTTATACTAACGGAGCTTACGAGTTTTCTATTAAGTTTTGTGTTGTGAAGTTTTCAAGTTTTGGGTAAAGATTCGATGGACTATGGAATAAGGAGTGGCGAGAGCCTAAGCTTGGGGATGCCCAAGTCACCCCATGGTAATATTCAAGGACAACCAACAGCCTAATCTTGGGGATGCCCCGGATGTCATCCCCTCTTTCGTCTTCGTTCATCGGTAACTTTACTTGGAGCTATATTTTTATTCACCACATGATATGTGTTTTGCTTGGAGCATCATTTTATTTTATTTTGATTTGCTTGCTGTTTGAATAAAAGACCAAGATCTGAAATTCTTAAATGTTAAAGAGTCTTCACATAGTTACATAATTATTCGATTACTCATTGATCTTCACTTATATCTTTCGGAGTAGTTTGTCATTTACTCTAGTGCTTCACTTATATCCTTTTAGAGCATGGCGGTGGTTTTATTTTGAAGAAATAGATGAACTCTCATGCTTCACTTATATTATTTTGAGAGTCTTTAGAACAGCATGGTAATTTTCCTTGGTTATGAAACTAGCTAGTCCTAATATGATGGACTTCCAAGAGGGGTATAATAAAAACTTTCATATAGAGTGCATTGAATACTATGAGAAGTTTGATACTTGATGATTGTTTTGAGATATGAAGATGGTGATATTAGAGTCATGCGAGTTGAGTAGTTGTGAATTTGAGAGATACTTGTGTTGAAGTTTGGGATTCCCGTAGCATGCACTTATGGTGAACCATTATGTGATGAAGTCGGAGCATGATTTATTTATTGATTGTCTTCCTTATGAGTGGCGATCGGGGACGAGCGATGGTCTTTTCCTACCAATCTATCCCCCTAGGAGCATGCGCGTAGTACTTTGTTTTGATGACTAATATATTTTTGCAATAAGTATGTGAGTTCTTTATGACTAATGTTTAGTCCATGGATTATACGCATTCTCACCCTTCCACCGTTGCTAACCTCTCTAGTACCGCGCAACTTTCGCCGGTACCATAAACCCACCATATATCTTCCTCAAAACAGCCACCATACCTACCTATTATGGCATTTCCATAGCCATTCCGAGATATACTGCCATGCAACTTTCCAACGTTCCGTTTATTATGACACGCTCCATCATTGTCATATTGCTTTGCAAGATCATGTAGTTGACATCGTATTTCTGGCAAATCCACCGTTCATAATTCTTTCATACATTCCACTCTTGATTCATTGCACATCCCGGTACACTGCCGGAGGAATTCATATAGAGTCATATTTTGTTCTAAGAATTGAGTTGTAATTCTTGAGTTGTAAGTAAATAAAAGTGTGATGATCATCATTAGAGCATTGTCCCATGTGAGTAAAGGATGATGGAGACTATGATTCCCCCACAAGTCGAGATGAGACTCCGGACGAAAAAAAGAGGCCATAAAAAAGAGAAGACCCAAAAAACAAAAAAAACAAAAAATGAGAGAAAAAGAGAGAAGGGGCAGGCTACTATCCTTTTACCACACTTGTGCTTCAAAGTAGCACCATGATCTTCATGATAGTGAGTCTCCTATGTTGTCACTTTCATATACTAGTGGGAATCTTTCATTATAGAACTTGGCTTGTATATTCCAATGATGGGCTTCCTCAAAATGCCCTAGGTCTTCGTGAGCAAGTGATTTGGATGCACACCCACTTAGTTTATTTTTGACCTTTCATACACTTGTAGCTCTAGTGCATCCATTGCATGGCAATCCCTACTCACTCACATTAATATCTATTGATGGGTGAGGGAGTCCTGGATTAGGGGGTCTCCGGACAGCCAGACTATATCCGTTGGCCGGACTGTTGGACTATGAAGATATGAGATTGAAGACTTCGTCCCGTGTCCGGATGGGACTCTACTTGGCATGGAAGGCAAGCTAGGCAATAAGGATATGCATATCTCCTCCTTTGTAACCGACCTTGTGTAACCCTAGCCTCCTCCGGTATCTATATAAACCGGAGGGTTTTAGTCCATAGGACAACGTACAATCATACCATAGGCTAGCTTCTAGGGTTTAGCCTCTATGATCTTGTGGTAGATCAACTCTTGTACTACTCATATTATCAAGAATAAATCAAGCAAGACGTAGGGTTTTACCTCCATCAAGAGGGCTCGAACCTGGGTAAAACATCGTGTCCCCTGCCTCCTGTTACCATCCGCCTTAGACGAATAGTTCAGGACCCCCTACCTGAGATCCGCCAGTTTTGACACCGACATTGGTGCTTTCATTGAGAGTTCCTCTGTGTCGTCACCGTTAGGCTTGATGGCTCGTTCGATCATCGATAGCGATGCAGTCCAGGGTGAGACTTTTCTTCCCGGACAGATCTTTGTATTCGGCGGCTTCACACTGCGGGCCAACTCGCTTGGCCATCTAGAGCAGATCGAGAGTTACGCCCCTGGCCACCAGGTCAGGTTTGGAAGCTTAAACTACACGGCCAACATCCGCGGAGACTTGATCTTCGACGGATTCGAGCCCCTGCCGAGTGCGCCGCACGGTCACGATGAGCATGATTTAGCTCTATCATCGGACAGTGTTCAGGAGACCGCACCGGCAACCGCTCCGACCCTCAATTCGGAACCAATTGCGCCATCCATGGACGGGTGGATAGACCCCGCCACGGAGGCCATATTCTCAGCGGCGACCGAGCGGAATATCGACCTTACCCTTCACGGGAGCCGTGACGCCGAACTACCGGATTCTTCCCTGGCCACGGACTCTGAACCGCCTGTGCCCGTGCCTATAGAATCCGACTGGGCGCCAATCATGGAGTTCACCTCCACGGATATCATTCAGCACTCGTCCTTCGGCAACATACTGAACTCATTAAGGTCTCTCTCCCTGTCAGGAGAGTCCAGGCCGAACAATGAAGAAATTCGCTGCCCACCCACCACCCACTTAGTAGCCACTGTCGACGATTTGACCGACATGCTCGACTTCGACTCCGAAGACATCGACGGTATGGACGACGATGCAGGAGACGAACAAGAACCACTTCCCACAGGGCACTGGACGCCCACTTCATCATATGATGTATACATGGTGGACACACCCAAAGAAAACAACGACGAGGAATGAAGGACGCAGCTAAGGGTTGTTCCCTCGAGAAGCAGTCAAAGCGGCGGCGTAAGCGCCGCTCCAAATCCCGCCTTGGCAGAAACAGCGATCATATAGACCCAGCGATAGAGCAGGGTGAACCATCGCCCGACCAAGGCAACATGGAGAATCAAACCAAACAACCCGACTCCGTCGAAGATAACAGTCTGAATAACATCACACCGGACAGGCACCCGGAGCAACAGAATACCCATAAAAGGCTTGTTGCCACTGCGACGAGTCTGAAAAAGCAGAAGCAAAGGCTCAGGACTGCACAAGACAAAATATGTCAGATCCACAGCACCCCTGATAAACCTCCAAATCATACCCATAGAGAATGTTGGGACTTCAAGCAGTCCGGCCAGCTCAACGCCGAACACAAGGGGCAAGATACACCAAGCGAAGACAAGGACGAGCCTCGCTAGCAAAGCACTGGGGAACAAAAGAAATTTCCACCAGAAGATAAAACAGTAAACGTGTTACACGTGACAAAGGGGAGAAACAAAGCGGCACTCCTAGAGACACATGTCCCAGGACCTATCACAGCGGAGTTCAGCCACTAGTCGTCCCAACCGATCACCTTCGACCATCGGGATTACTCGGCAAGTATCCGGCGTGCAGGATGGGCTGCCTTGGTGTTAGACCCGATAATTGACGGATACCACTTCACACGAGTCCTGATGGACGGCGGCAGTAGTTTAAACCTAATATATCAGGACACAGTCCGCAAAATGGGGATAGACCCAACAAAAATTAGCCATAGCAATACTACCTTTAAACGAGTAACGCCAGGCCCAGAATCCCATTGCACGGGCTCTCTACTACTAGAGGTTATATTCGGCTTCCCCGATAACTTCCGCAGCGGAAATTTAACCTTCCACATCGCTCCGTTCCAAAGTGGCTATCAAGCACTACTTGGACGCGAAGCTTTCGCTCGCTTTAACGCTATACCACATTACGCTTCCCTCATGCTTAAAATGCCCGGTCCATGTGGCATCATTATAGTAAATGGAAATATTGAGCACTCCTTGCACGCAGAAGACCGCGCGGCTGCCTTGGCAGCTGCACACTAAACGGCCTCACCAACTAAAGCATCTAACAGGTCGTTAAGACCACGGACACGGTTGGACGAGTCTGGTGCAGCTATATGTAATTGATACAGGTTTGATGGCTATACCCCTATTACAATACAAGGGGCTCAACGCGCACGCACAAGTGGAAATTAGGCTCAACTTTACTCATTTCGAACTATATATTGTTTATTTAGTATAACCTACCTTTTGCATGGCAACTTTTCAATTAAGTTCCTCTCTTTTTCAGATGACCATCATGCTACACCCGTCCAGAATACGGCACAACGGAGACACAGGCGTAGACGTGCAGCAGGGACCTGTTCCAAGGATTCTTTTTAGATTAAGACCCTGCATAAACCTTTTTTACTGTCTCTTGTTGATACACATCCCTCGGATTCTCAGTACAATTGAGAAGGATGCTAACGTATTGGCATGTGGCCACGTCAGAATATTGCACGTACTTGGACACAAGGGGCTTATTACAAAGGGCACTGTTTAGGCCCGGTTTACATCATAAAGACCAAATACCTTAGGGAGTGTTCGACGTCGCGAGTTTGGCCTTATATGCATCAGCTCCGAATCATGTCTTTGGTCAAATGTTGGGTTTGCCCTGCTCCTGTGTTTTGCTGCCTTACGTTCTGCTCTATCGGCTAACGCGGCACCAGGAGAACTACTTCGATTGTGCCCTGGTTCATCCGGACGAGCACCTTAGTAGAGAAAGCCGAAAACTGACTGTCATGATATAGCGTGAGACTGGTCAACCACTTGATGACCTAGCGGAATCTTCGGGATTCCTCCGCCTTAACGAAGGGCTGTTTCCCGGCCAGGCATGTACGTGCCCCAAATTCGGATGAGCGCGGAGCCACCAGGGGCTATATAGTAGCCCTACTGTCAAACTCCTCTAGCTAAGTGAAAGTGTTAAAGCATTACAGTCTGGTTGCCTAGTTCGCTGCGCTATCACCTCCTTAATGGACCAAGACGTTGGATCAAGTGTGAACATGCGTCTTCTGCGAACACCCCCGCATTATATGCGTGGGGGCTAAAGCCGACGACTGCCATCTTTCAGGTTATATACATATATACATAAACGGCCGCACAGGAAGCATCGTAGCACTTTGGGGCAAAAGTATAAATACATCCTTGATAAATTCAATAAAACATTGTTTGTACAATGGGACTACATGTCACTGGAAAATAATATTCTTCGAGCACTATGCCTCTATCGAACGAGCGCCTTCAAGGACTTCTTCAAAGTAGTGCTCGGCAGCCACTCGGCCTATGGCCGAACCCTGTGCCGCGACGGTGGTGGCCTCCATCTCCGCCCAGTATGTTTTGACACGGGCAAGGGCCATCCGCGCACCATCTATGCACGCTGATCTCTTTACAACATCGATGGTGGCACAACTTCAAGGAATTGTTGCACTAAGCTAAAGTAGCTACTTGGCCTTGGCCCTCTCGGCCACACGTGATCCACAACGGACCTCATGGCAAGTCCGGACAACCTATGGAGCTCGGCCCAACCGGTTAATCACTCATTCAGCAGCAGCGGACGGACTGGAGTGTGAAACTGTGACCACAATAGCTTCTCCACTTTGGGACCTTTCTGATCCTTGAAGTACTCGGCGGCATTAGTAGCGCTGGCAGCCAAATCCATGTACGCGTCCGCAGAACTCCATAGCCGGTCCAGAGGAGCATACTTCGGATCTCCGAACTTAGTCCGCAATAAGAAAGGCTTCCCAGACACAATATCTGCAACTTGATTCAGCTCTTCCTTCGTCGCTCTAATTTTGGAGCGGGCTTCCTTGGCAGCCACCCAGGACTTCTCCAGGTCCATCGCTTTCGCCCGGTTTTCCTCTTCAAGAAGCCGATAACGGTCAGCAGCATCTTTTAACTCCACGGCCATCTTGGCATTTTTTCTTTGCTCTCGCAATGTGCGGCCTGTTCAGCCCTTAACTCTTCGGCCGCCTGTAAAGCGGCCGCATTGCTACTCCTTGCTTGCTCCTTGGCTCGGGTAAGCTCTGCCCGAAGGGTCTCCACGGTGGCCGCTCCATCTGCAGTCACAACATATTAAAGATACTGGCGTCAGGCTGGTCTTATTATGTGACAATCGCCAGAAAAATCACTGACCCTGCGCCTCGTCAAGCCAGTTGTTGACAAGCACGATGTCGGCATCTGCCGCATCCAGCTGCCGCTTTAGTTCGGCATACCCATTAGTCCGGCTAGCCACCGGAGCCTCCACCACCTGCACATAAAGGCAGTCTGGTTATTGCCTGGGACTATGATCCTCTGTTTGCCGCCGTTTTCAACGACAACCAGAGCCTCAGGGGCTACTATCTACACAGGGCACATCTAAAAATGTGCGGTACTTTCAAAAATGTACATCATTTCACGTACCTCAAAACCCGCCAGTAGACTCATAAAGGCTTCATGCAGCCTGCTTTCGACGGACGAAATCCTTTCAATCACCGCACCCATCAATGTGCGGTGCTCTTCTGAGATAGCCGCTTTCTCCAGCAGATCCCTCCGTACATCCGACCGCACAACAAACGGTGTCGGACTCTTTTGATTTCTCTCTTCGAGAGCCGGATACTGAGGACTTCGGGTGGCCATAGGATTACCTTCTGGCCTTGCCGGATTAGGAGAAGCCCTCCGCGACGACACCTCGGGGTCGCCCGCTTTGTAAGGCGGTGTGGCAGGGCCGGGGAGGCGTTTCGCTCTCCATCATCTCCGGAAGAAGATCCCCCGAAGACGAGCTCTGCTGAGACGGGCTAAGATCCGAACTGCAAGATAAATGCTTCGATTATTTTCCTCAAGAATAGAGCAAGATATTTTCATTATTGAATACCCTTTTACTTACAGCTCGGTAGAGGGTTGATCCCCGCGCGGACGTTGTGCGGCAAGAGTACCCTCCGAGGAGGTCCCTTTGGCGGAGATTTCTTCTCCCATTTGGAAACCTTAGTTTCCGGAACTTGAGAGGTAGACCTCTTCCTTCCCCGAGGAGAGAGAATGTCAGATTCTTCCCCTTGGTTATCCTCCCTCGCGGAGGCGCTCATTCCCTCGGTTGGAATAGGTAGCGATGGAGGCCCGCTTTCGCCCTCTTTATTCCCCCCTTCATCTTCCTTTGAGGGCACTAGACAAGGTGCTGGCTCGAGATTATTTTCCAGCACCGGATTGTCCAAGCCTTCAGGAAGGGGGTTCGAACACCGGATCATCTTCGCCTTTGTTATCCAGTCCTGGTCAAAGAGCGATTCTTCAGAATGATGTCATGATAAATAAAAGGACAGTGTGTTCGGCCATGGGATTACTTACTTGGGGAGTGGGGCGGTTGCAGCTCAGGCCCACGTCCTCGGTAGTATCTGGACACTCTATTTGGGGTCCGAAGAACGATTTGTACATCTCCTCGTGCGTCATGCCGAGGAAATTGTGAATAGTGTGCGGTCCTTCCGGGTTGAATTCCCACATGCGGAGGGGCCGGTGTTTGCAAGGCTGGACTCGACGAACCAGCATAACTTGCATTACCATAACCAAACTGAAATCTCCCTCGAAGAGATCTCGGATACGGCTCTACAGTATTGGCACGTCCTTGGCTAGACCCTAGCTCAGCCCCCTGCTGATCCATGACATCAGTTGTGGTGGAGGGCCCGAGCGAAAGGTGGGGGCAGCTACCCACTTGGCACTTCGGGGAGCTGTGACGTAAAACCACTCACGTTGCCACAATCCGGACACCTCTGGAAAGGAACCCTTTGGCCATGGAGCGTTAGCAATTTTGCTTATTAGAGCACCTCCGCACGCTGCATACTGCCCCTCGACCGAAGATCTTGAGCCACAGGCCAATGTGAGGGGTAATGCGGAGGAAGGCCTCACAAACGACAATAAATGACGAGATGTGAAGAAGGGAATCCGGGGCCAGATCGTGAAAATCCAGCCCGTAATAGAACATGAGACCCTAACAAAGGGATCCAGAGCGAGGCCTAGTCCTTGGAGGAAGTGGGAGACGAACACAACGCTCTCGTTGGGTTCGGGAGTAGGGACGACCTGCCCTCGGGCGGGCAACCTATGCGAAATTTCGGCGGTCAGATATCTGGCCTCCCTCAACTTCTTGATGTCCTCCTCTGTGACGGAGGAAGGCATCCACCAGCCTTGAAGGCTGGATCCGGACATGATTGAAGGTCCGAGGCACCTGACCTGGGCTTTGGGTGTTAGAACTCGAGGCGGGGGAAGGATTTGATTGAGCACGGGAGGGAAAAAAAGAAAAAGCCTTGTCCCTTTATAAAGGGGATGAATATCAGGCGTCCTCCTCATGGCCGTTCGGGACTTACCTAAGATCTAGGAGTCATACCAACAGGCACGGTTGGGTTACCCACGTTTGTATTGATGAGAATCCCGTGATAAAGGGAACACGATCTCTGCTTTAACAAGACGTGTCAAGAAACCGCCTCGCGTTATGTGCGGGGCTGGTTAAAGAAAAAGGTTCAAATAATTACCGGGCCGTGGCGTCATGTCATGCTGCCAAAACGTGTCAGCAGATTGGATTTGTGGAAATATTATTCTCTCTACGATGGTATGTGGAACTTATTTTGCAGGCTCGGACACTATCCTTGTATTCAAACTCTTCCGTGGTGTATTCGGAGGAGGAACCCGCCTTGCAATGCCGAAGACAACACTGCGCGCCGGACTCATCGTCATTGAAGCCTGGTTTAGGGGCTACTGAGGGAGTCCTAGATTAGGGGGTCTCCGGATAGCCGGACTATATCCTTTGGCCGGACTGTTGGACTATGAAGATACGAGATTGAAGACTTCGTCCCGTGTCCGGATGGGACTCTACTTGGCGTGGAAGGCAAGCTAGGCAATACGGATATGCATATCTCCTCCTTTGTAATCGACCTTGTGTAACCCTAGCCTCCTCCGGTGTCTATATAAACCGGAGGGTTTTAGTCCGTAGGACAACATACAATCATACCATAGGCTAGCTTCTAGGGTTTAGCCTCTCTGATCTCGTGGTAGATCAACTCTTGTACTACTCATATTATCAAGAATAAATCAAGCAGGACGTAGGGTTTTACCTCCATCAGGAGGGCCCGAACCTGGGTAAAACATCGTGTCCCCTGCCTCTTGTTACCATCTGCCTTAGACGCACAGTTCAGGACCACCTACCCGAGATCCGCCGGTTTTGACACCGACAATGGGCATCTCCATAGCCCGTTGATACACCTAGTTGATGTGAGACTATCTTCTCCTTTTTGTCTTCTCCACAACCACCATTCTATTCCACCTATAGTGTTATGTCCATGGCTCACGCTCGCGTATTGCGTAAAGATTGAAAAAGTTTGAGAACATCAAAAGTATGAAACAATTTCTTGGCTTTTCATCGGGGTTGTGCATGATTTAAATATTTTGTGTGATGAAGATAGAGCATAGCCAGACTATATGAGTTTGTAGGGATAGCTTTCTTTGGCCATGTTATTTTGAGAAGACATGATTACTTTGTTAGTATGCTTAAAGTATTATTATTTTTAAGTCAATATTAAACTTTTGTCTTGAATCTTTCAAATCTAAATATTCTTGCCACAATAAAGAATTATATTGATAAATATGTTAGGTAGCATTCCACATCAAAAATTCTGTTTTTATCATTTACCTACTCGAGGACGAGCAGGAATTAAGCTTGGGGATGCTGATACGTCTCCAACGTATCTATAATTTTTGATTGTTCCATGCTATTATATTATCTGTTTTGGATGTTTATGGGCTTTATTATACACTTTTATTTTATTTTTGGGACTAACCTATTAACCGGAGGCCCAAACCAAATTGTTGTTTTCTTTCCTATTTCAGTGTTTCGAAGAAAAGGAATATCAAACGGATTCCAAATGGAATGAAACCTTCGGGAGAGTTATTTTTGGAACGGAAGCAACCCAGGAGACTTGGAGTAGACGTCAGGGAAGCTTCGAGGTGGCCATGAGGCAGGGAGGCGCGCCTGCCCCGTGGGCGCTCCCCCACCCTCCTGGGCCCCTCGTGGCTCCCCTGACCGACTTGTTTCACCTATATATGTCCATATACCCTAAAAACTTCGAAGAGTAGAATAGATCGGGAGTTCCGCTGCCAGAAGCCTTCGTAGCCACCGAAAACCAATGTAGACCCGTTCTGGCACCCT
Source organism: Triticum monococcum (assembly GCA_034509565.1). Lineage (NCBI taxonomy): Eukaryota > Viridiplantae > Streptophyta > Magnoliopsida > Poales > Poaceae > Triticum > Triticum monococcum. The sequence goes on from CM067847.1 coordinate 134,451,678, forward strand.
ACCGGAGGGGGGAATCCCTCTCCGATGGCCATCTTCATCATCCCGGCGCTCTCCGTGGCGAGGAGGGAGTAGTTCTCCATCGGGGCTGAGGGTATGTACCAGTAGCTATGTGTTTGATCTCTCTCTCGTGTACTTGAGTTGGCACAATCTTGATGTATCCCGAGCTTTGCTATTATATTTTGATCTTATGATGTTTCTCCCCCTCTACTCTCTTGTGATGAATTGAGTTTTCCATTTGAAGTTATCTTATCGGATTGAGTCTTTAAGGATTTGAGAACACTTGATGTATGTCTTGCATGTGCTTATCTGTGGTGACAATGGGATGTCACGTGATCCACTTGACGTATATTTTGGTGATCAACTTGCGAGTTCCGTGACCTCATGAACTTAGGCGTAGGGATTGGCAGACATTTTCGTCTTGACTCTCCGGTAGAAACTTTGGGGCACTCTTTGAAGTTCTTTGTGTTGGTTGAATAGATGAATCTGAGATTGTGTGATGCGTATTGTATAATCATACCCACGAATACTTGAGGTGACATTGGAGTATCTAGGTGACATTAGGGTTTTGGTTGATTTGTATCTTAAGGTGTTATTCTAGTACAAACTCTATGATAGATCGAACGGAAAGAATAGCTTCATGTTATTTTACTACGAACTCTTGAATAGATCAATCAGAAAGGATAACTTTGAGGTGGTTTCGTACCCTACCATAATCTCTTCGTTTGTTCTCCGCTATTAGTGACTTTGGAGTGACTCTTTGTTGCATGTTGAGGATAGTTATATGATCCAATTAATCATATTATTCTTGAGAGAACTTGCACTAGTGAAAGTATGAACCCTATGCCTTGTTTCAACGCATTGCAATACCGTTTACGCTCACTTTTACCACTTACTACCTTGCTGTTTTTATATTTTCAGATTACAAAAACCTATATATACCATCCATATTGCACTTGTATCACCATCTCTTTGTTGAACTAGTGCACCTATACAATTTACCATTGTATTGGGTGTGTTGGGGACACAAGAGACTCTTTGTTATTTGGTTGCAGGGTTGCTTGAGAGAGACCATCTTCATCCTATGCCTCCCACGGATTGGTAAACCTTAGGTCATCCACTTGAGGTAAATTTGCTACTGTCCTACAAACCTCTGCACTTGGAGGCCCAACAACGTCTACAAGAAGAAGGTTGTGTAGTAGACATCAATGTAGCGGGATAAACTCAAGCAATATGATGAAAACCCCATCTTGTTATCCTCGATGGCAACAATATAATACATGTCGGTTCCCCTTCTGTCACTAGGATCGAGCACCCCAAGATTGAACCCAAAGCTAAGCACTTCTCTCATTGCAAGGAAAACCAATCTAGTTGGCCAAACCAAATCGATAGTTCGAAGAGACTTGCAAAGATATCAAATCATGCATAAAAGAATTCAGAGGAGATTCAAATAATATTCATAGATAAGCTGGTCATAAATCCACAATTCATCGAATCTCGGCAAACACACCGCAAAAAAAGTATTACATTGAATAAATCTCCAAGAACATCGAGCAGAACATGGTATTGAGAATCAAAGAGAGAGAGAGAGAGAGAATAAGCCATCTAGCTACTAGCTATGTACCCGTAGGTGTGTGGTAAACTACTCACGCTTCATCAGAGAGGCAATGGTGTTGATGTAGAAGCCCTCCGTGATCGAATCCCCCTGCGGGAGGACGCCGAAAAGGCCTCTGGATGGGATCTCACGGGTACAGAAGGTTGCAGTGGTGCAAAAGTGGTTTCATGGCTCTCCTGGAAGGTTTTGGGGTATTTGAGAATATATAGGCGGAAGAAATAGGTCGGTGGAGTCACGAGGGGCCCATAAGGGTGGGGGCGCGCCTTTCATCCTTGTGGATGCCTCGTGGCTTCCCTGACATGTACTCTTAAGTCCTCTGGGTGTCTTCTGGTCCAAGAAAAATCATCGCGAAAGTTTCATTCCATTTGGACTCCGTTTGGTATTCCTTTTCCGCGAAACTCTAAAACAAGAAAAAAGACATAACTAACACTAGGGTCTAGGTTAATACGTTAGTCCCAAAAATAATATAAAATAGCATATTAATGCATATAAAACATCCAAATCAGATAATATAATAGCATGGAACAATAAAAAATTATAGATACGTTGGAGACGTATCAAGCATCCCCAAGCTTAATCCTGCTCGTCCTCGAGTAAGTAAATGATAAAAATAGAATTTTTGATGTGGAATGCTACCTAACATATTTATCCATGTAATTTCTCTTTTTTGTGGCATGAATGTTCAGATCCGTATGATTCAATACAAAATTTTAGTATTGACATAAAAACAATACTACTTCAAGCATACTAACAAAATAATTATGTCTTCCCAAAATAACATGGCCAAAGAAAGCTTATCCCTACAAAATCATATAGTCTGGCTATGCTCCATCTTCATCACACAAAATATTTAAATCATGTACAACCCTGATGAGAAGCCAAGCAATTGTTTCATACTTTTGATGTTCTCAAACTTTTTCAACTTTCATGCAATACCTGAGCGTGAGCCATGGACATAGCACTATGGGTGGAATAGAAGGTGGTTGTGGATAAGACACAAAGAAGGAGATAGTCTCACATTGAAAGCACAAATGCTCCCTAGGTGGTTTTGGTAATTAATGACAACATATCTCTTGTTGGACTAACGTTTCTATCTAGTATGTTTCAGATAAGTTCAAAAATGGAGTGGCATGGACTAAAGGATGTGGTGTTGGGGAACGTAGTAATTTCAAAATTTTCCTACGCACACACAAGATCATGGTGATGCATAGCAACGAGGGGGAGAGTGTTGTCTACGTACCAACGCAGACCGACTGCGGAAGCGATCACACAACGTAGAGGAAGTAGTCGTACGTCTTCTTCCCGATCCGACCGATCCAAGCACCGTTACTCCGGCACCTCCGAGTTCTTAGCACATGTTCAGCTCGATGACGATCCTCGGGCTCCGATCCAGCAAAGCGTCGAGGAAGAGTTCCGTCAGCACGATGGCGTGGTGATGATCTTGATGTACTACCGACGCAGGGCTTCGCCTAAGCACTGTAACGGTATGATCGAGGTGGAATTTGGTGGCAGGGGGCACCGCACACAGCTAAGGAACGATCTCAAGGATCAACTTGTGTGTCTTGGGGTGTCCCCTGCCCCCGTATATAAAGGATGGAGGAGGAGGAGCTGGCCGGCCAAGGTGGGAGGCGCAGGAGGAGTCCTACTCCTACCGGGAGTAGGACTCCCCCCTCCAATCCTAGTCCAACTAGGTTTCCTCAAGTGGGAAGTGAAAGAGAGAGCTGGCCGGCCCCTCTCCTAGTCCTAATAGGACTAGGGAGAGGGGGGAGGCGCAACCCTATGTGGGCTGCCCTCTCACCTTTCCACTAAGGCCCATGCTGGCCCATTTGGCTCCCGGGGGGTTCCGGTAACCCTCCCGGTAATCCGGTAAAATCCCGATTTCACCCGGAACACTTCCGATGTCCAAACATAGGCTTCCAATATATCAATCTTTACGTCTCGACCATTTTGAGACTCCTCGTCATGTCCGTGATCACATCCGGGACTCCGAACAACCTTCGGTACATCAAAATGTATAAACTCATAATAACTGTCATCATAACGTTAAGCGTGCGGACCCTACGGTTCGAGAACAATGTAGACATGACTGAGACACGTCTCCGGTCAATAACCAATAGCGGGACCTGGATGCCCATATTGGCTCCTACATATTCTACGAAGATCTTTATCGGTCAGACCGCATAACAACATACGTTGTTCCCTTTGTCATCGGTATGTTACTTGCCCGAGATTCGATCGTCGGTATCCAATACCTAGTTCAATCTCGTTACTGGCAAGTGTCTTTACTCGTTCCGTAATACATCATCTCGCAACTAACTCATTAGTCACAATGCTTGCAAGGCTTATGTGATGTGTATTACCGAGAGGGCCCAGAGATACCTCTCCGATAATCGGAGTGACAAATCCTAATCTCGAAATACGCCAACCCAACATCTACCTTTGGAGACACCTGTAGTACTCCTTTATAATCACCCAGTTACGTTGTGACGTTTGGTAGTACCCAAAGTGTTCCTCCGGCAAACGGGAGTTGCATAATCTCATAGTCATAGGAACATGTATAAGTCATGAAGAAAGCAATAGCAACATACTAAACGATCGGGTGCTAAGCTAATGGAATGGGTCATGTCAATCAGATCATTCAACTAATGATGTGATCCCGTTAATCAAATAACAACTCTTTGTTCATGGTTAGGAAACATAACCATCTTTGATTAACGAGCTAGTCAAGTAGAGGCATACTAGTGACACTCTGTTTGTCTATGTATTCACACATGTATTATGTTTCCGGTTAATACAATTTTAGCATGAATAATAAACATTTATCATGATATAAGGAAATAAATAATAACTTTATTATTGCCTCTAGGGCATATTTCCTTCAGTCTCCCACTTGCACTAGAGTCAATAATCTAGTTCACATCGCCATGTGATTTAACAGCAAAAGTTCACATCACCATGTGATTAACACCCATAGTTCACATCGTCATGTGACCAACACTCAAAAAGGTTTACTAGATTCAGTAATCTAGTTCACATATCTATGTGATTAACACCCAAAGAGTACTAAGGTGTGATCATGTTTTGCTTGTGAGATAATTTTAGTCAACGGGTCTGTCACATTCAGATCCGTAAGTATTTTGCAAATTTCTATGTCAACAATGCTCTGCATGGAGCTACTCTAGCTAATTGCTCCCACTTTCAATATGTATCCAGATTGAAACTTAGAGTCATCTAGATTAGTGTCAAAACTTGCATCGGCGTAACCCTTTACGACGAACCTTTTGTCACGTCCATAATCGAGAAACATATCCTTATTTCACTAAGGATAATTCTGACCGCTGTCCAGTGATCTACTCCTAGATCACTATTGTACTCCCTTGCCAAATCAATGTAGGGTATACAATAGATCTGGTATACAGCATGACATACTTTATAGAACCTATGGCCAAGGCATAGGGAATGACTTTCATTCTCTTTCTATTTTCTGCCGTGGTCGGGCTTTGAGTCTTACTCAACTTCACACCTTGTAATACATGCAAGAACTCTTTCTTTGACTGTTCCATTTTGAACTACTTCAAAATCTTGTCAAGGTATGTACTTATTGAAAAAACTTATCAAGCGTCTTGATCTATCTCTATAGATCTTGAAGCTCAATATGTAAGCAGCTTCACCGAAGTCTTTCTTTGAAAAACTCCTTTCAAACACTCCTTTATGCTTTACAGAATAATTCTACATTATTTCCGATCAACAATATGTCATTCACATATACTTTATCAGAAATGTTGTAGTGCTCCCACTCACTTTCTTGTAAATACAGGCTTCACCGTAAGTCTGTATAAAACTATATGCTTTGATCAACTCATCAAAGCGTATATTCCAACTCCGAGATGTTTGCACCAGTCCACAGATAGATCGATGGAGCTTGCATATTTAGTTAACATCTTTAGGATCGACAAAACCTTCTAGTTGCATCGTATACAACTCTTCTTTAGCAAATCCATTAAGGAATGCAGTTTTGTTTATCCATTTGCCAGATTTCATAAAATGCGGCAATTGCTAACATGATTCGGACAGACTTTAAGCATAGATACGAGTGAGAAAATCTCATCTTAGTCAACACCTTGAACTTGTCGAAAACCTTTTGCGACAATTCTAGCTTTGTAGATACTAACACTACTATCAGCGTCCGTCTTCCTCTTGAAGATCCATTTATTTTCTATGGCTTGCCGATCATCGGGCAAGTCAACCAAAGTCCATAATTTGTTCTCATACATGGATCATATCTCAGATTTCATGGCTTCAAGCCACTTTGCGGAATCTGGGCTCACCATCGCTTCTTCATAGTTCGTAGGATCATCATGATCTAGTAGCATGACTTCCAGAACAGGATTACCGTACCACTCTGGCACGGATCTTACTCTGGTTGATCTACGAGGTTCAGTAGTGTCTTGTTCTGAAGTTTCATGATCATCATCATTAGCTTCCTCACTAACTGGTGTAGGTGTCACAGAAACATTTCTCTGTGATGTACTACTTTCCAATAAGGGAGCAGGTACAGTTACCTCGTCAAGTTCTACTTTCCTCCCACTCACTTCTTTCGAGAGAAACTCCTTCTCCAGAAAGTTTCCGAATTTAGCAACAAAAGTCTTGCCTTCGGATCTGTGATAGAAGGTGTATCCAATAGTTTCCTTTGGATATCCTATGAAGATGCACTTCTCCGATTTGAGTTTTGAGCTTATCAGGATGAAACTTTTTCATATAAGCATCGCAACCCCAAACTTTAAGAAACGACAACCTTGGTTTCTTGCCAAACCATAGTTCATAAGGCGTCGTCTCGACGGATATAGATGGTGCCCCTTTCTTACGTGAATGCAGCTGTCTCTAATGCATGACCCCAAAAACAATAGTGGTAAATCGGTAAGAGACATCATAGATTGCACTATATCCAATAAAGTACGGTTATGACGTTCGGACACACCATTATGATGTGGTGTTCCAGGTGGCGTGAGTAGTGAAACTATTTCACATTGTTTTAACTGAAGACCAAACTCGTAACTCAAATATTTGTCTCCACGATCAGATCGTAGAAACTTTATTTTCTTGTCACGATGTTTTTCACTTCACTCTGAAATTCTTTGAACTTTTCAAATGTTTCAGACTTATGTTTCATCAAGTAGATATACTCATATCTGCTCAAATCATTTGTGAAGATCAGAAAATAATGATACCTGTTGCGAGCCTCAATATTCATCGGACCACATACATCAGTATGTATGATTTCCAACAAATCTTTTCTCGCTCCATTGTTCCGGAGAACGGCGTTTTAGTCATCTTGCCCAAAAGGCATGGTTTGCAAGCATCAAGTGATTCATAATCAAGTGATTCCGAAAGCCCATCAACATGGAGTTTCTTCATGCGCTTTATACCAATATGACTTAAACAGCAGTGCCACAAATAAGTTGCACTATCATTATTAACTTTGCATCTTTTGGTTTCAATATTATGAATATGTGTATTATTAAGATCGAGATCCAATGAACTATTTTCATTGGGTGTGTAACCATATAAGGTTTTATTCATGTAAAAAGAACAACAATTTATTCCTTTACTTAAATGAATAACTGTATTAAAATAAACATGATCAAATCATATTCATGCTCAACACAAACACCAAATAACACTTATTTAGGTTCAACACTAATCCCGAAAGTATAGGGGAGTGTGCGATGATGATCATATCAATCTTGGAACTACTTCCAACACACATCGTCACTTCACCCTTAACTAGTCTCTCTTTATTCTGCAACTCCCGTTTCGAGTTACTAATCTTAGCAACTAAACTAGTATCAAATACTGAGGGTTTGCTATAAACACTAGTAAAGTACACATCAATAACATGTATATCAAATATACTTATGTTCACTTTGCCATCCTTCTTATCCACCAATCACTTGGGGTAGTTCCGCTTCCAGTGACCAGTCCCTTTGCAGTAGAAGCACCCAGTCTCAGGCTTAGGTCTTGGGCTTCTTCACTTGAGTAGCAACTTGCTTGCCGTTCTTCTTGAAGTTCCCCTTCTTCCCTTTGCCCTTTTCTTGAAACTAGTGGTCTTGTCTACCATCAACACTTGATGTTTTTCTTGATTTCTACCTTCATCGATTTCATCATCATGAAAAGCTCGGGAGTCGTATTCGTCATCCCTTGCATACTATAGTTCATCACGAAGTTCTACTAACTTGGTCATGGTGACTAGAGAATTCTGTCAATCACTATCTTATCTGGAAGATTAACTCCCACTTGATTCAAGCGATTGTAGTACCCAGACAATCTGAGCACATGCTCACTAGTTGAGCGATTCTCCTCCATCTTTTAGCTATAGAACTTGTTGGAGACTTCATAACTCTCAACTCGGGTATTTTCTTGAAATATTAACTTCAACTCCTGGAACATCTCATATGGTCCATGACGTTCAAAACGTCTTTGAAGTCCCGATTCTAAGCTGTTAAGTATGGTGCACTAAACTATCAAGTAGTCATCATATTGAGCTAGCCAAACGTTCATAACATCTGCATCTGCTCCTGCAATAGGTCTGTCACCTAGCGGTGCATCAAGGACATAATTCTTCTGTGCAGCAATGAGGATAAACCTCTGATCATGGATCCAATCCGCATCTTTGCTACTAACATCTTTCAACACAATTTTCTCTAGGAACATATCAAAATAAACATAGGGAAGCAACAACGCGAGCTATTGATCTACAACATAGATGTGCTAATACTACCAGGACTGAGTTCATGATAAAATTAATCATATTACTTAAGAACTCCCACTTAGATAGACATCCCTCTAATCCTCTATGTGATCACGTGATCCAAATCAACTAAACCATAACCGATCATCACGTGAGATGGAGTAGTTTTCAATGGTGAACATCATTATGTTGATCATATCTACTATATGATTCACGCTCGACCTTTCGGTCTCCGTGTTCCGAGGCCATATCTGTATATGCTTGGCTCGTCAAGTATAACCTGAGTATTCCGCGTGTGCAACTGTTTTGCACCCGTTGTATTTGAACGTAGAGCCTATCACACCCGATCATCACGTGGTGTCTCAGCATGAAGAACTTTTGCAACGGTGCATACTCAGGGAGAACACTTCTTGATAATTTAGTGAGAGATCATCTTATAATGCTACCGTCAATCAAAGCAAGATAAGATGCATAAAAAGATAAACATCACATGCAATCAATATAAGTGATATGATATGGCCATCATCATCTTGTGCTTTGTGATCTCCATCTCTGAAGCACCGTCATGATCACCATCGTCACCGGCAACACCTTGATCTCCATCGTAGCATCGTTGTCGTCTCGCCAATCTTATGCTTCTACGACTATCACTACCGTTTAGTAATAAAGTAAAGCATTACATCGCGATTGCATTGCATACAATAAAGCGACAACCATATGGCTCCTGCCAGTTGCCGATAACTCGGTTACAAAACATGATCATCTCATACAATAAAATCAGCACCATGCCTTGACCATATCACATCACAACATGCCCTGCAAAAACAAGTTAGACGTCCTCTACTTTGTTGTTGCAAGTTTTACGTGGCTGCTACGGGCTTAAGTAAGAACTCATCTCACCTACGCATCAAAACCACAACGATAGTTCGTCAAATAGACTCCGTTTTAACCTTCTCAAGGACCGGGCGTAGCCACACTTGGTTCAACTAAAGTTGGAGAGACAGTCTTCCGCAAGCCATCTATGTGCAAAGCACGTCAAGGGAACCGGTCTCGCGTAAGAGTACGCGTAAGGTTGGTCCGGATCGTCTCGTTCAACAATACCGCCAAACCAAAGTATGACATGCTGGTAGGCAGTATGACTTGTATCGCCCACAACTCACTTGTGTTCTACTCGTGCGTATAACATCAAACCATAAAAACCTAGGCTCGGATGCCACTGTTGGGGAACGTAGTAATTTCAAAATTTTCCTACGCACACACAAGATCATGGTGATGCATAGCAACGAGGGGGAGAGTGTTGTCTACGTACCAACGCAGACCGACTGCGGAAGCGATCACACAACTTAGAGGAAGTAGTCGTACGTCTTCTTCCGATCCGACCGATCCAAGCACTGTTACTCCGGCACCTCCGAGTTCTTAGCACACGTTCAGCTCGATGACGATCCTCGGGCTCCGATCCAGCAAAGCGTCGAGGAAGAGTTCCGTCAGCACGATGGCGTGGTGACGATCTTGATGTACTACCGACGCAGGGCTTCGCCTAAGCACTGTAACGGTATGATCGAGGTGGAATTTGGTGGCAGGGGGCACCGCACACGGCTAAGGAACGATCTCAAGGATCAACTTGTGTGTCTTGGGGTGTCCCCTGCCCCCGTATATAAAGGATGGAGGAGGAGGAGCTGGCCGGCCAAGGTGGGAGGCGCAGGAGGAGTCCTACTCCTACCGGGAGTAGGACTCCCCCCTCCAATCCTAGTCCAACTAGGTTTCCTCAAGTGGGAAGTGAAAGAGAGAGGTGGCCGGCCCCTCTCCTAGTCCTAATAGGACTAGGGAGAGGGGGGAGGCGCAGCCCTATGTGGGATGCCCTCTCACCTTTCCACTAAGGCCCATGCTGGCCCATTTGGCTCCCGGGGGGTTCCGGTAACCCTCCCGGTAATCCGATAAAATCCCGATTTCACCCGGAACACTTCCGATGTCCAAACATAGGCTTCCAATATATCAATCTTTACGTCTCGACCATTTCGAGACTCCTCGTCATGTCCGTGATCACATCCTGGACTCCGAACAACCTTCGGTACATCAAAATGTATAAACTCATAATAACTGTCATCGTAACGTTAAGCGTGCGGACCCTACGGTTCGAGAACAATGTAGACATGACTGAGACACGTCTCCGGTCAATAACCAATAGCGGGACCTGGATGCCCATATTGGCTCCTACATATTCTACGAAGATCTTTATCGGCCAGACCGCATAACAACATACGTTGTTCCCTTTGTCATCGGTATGTTACTTGCCCGAGATTCGATCGTCGGTATCCAATACCTAGTTCAATCTCGTTACTGGCAAGTCGCTTTACTCGTTCCGTAATACATCATCTCGCAACTAACTCATTAGTCACAATGCTTGCAAGGCTTATGTGATGTGTATTACCGAGAGGGCCCAGAGATACCTCTCCGATAATCGGAGTGACAAATCCTAATCTCGAAATACGCCAACCCAACATCTACCTTTGGAGACACCTGTAGTACTCCTTTATAATCACCCAGTTACGTTGTGACGTTTGGTAGTACCCAAAGTGTTCCTCCGGCAAACGGGAGTTGCATAATCTCATAGTCATAGGAACATGTATAAGTCATGAAGAAAGCAATAGCAACATACTAAACGATCGGGTGCTAAGCTAATGGAATGGGTCATGTCAATCAGATCATTCAACTAATGATGTGATCCCGTTAATCAAATGACAACTCTTTGTTCATGGTTAGGAAACATAACCATCTTTGATTAACGAGCTAGTCAAGTAGAGGCATACTAGTGACACTCTGTTTGTCTATGTATTCACACATGTATTATGTTTCCGGTTAATACAATTTTAGCATGAATAATAAACATTTATCATGATATAAGGAAATAAATAATAACTTTATTATTGCCTCTAGGGCATATTTCCTTCATGTGGGAAATTCTCCAAGATGCTAAGGACAAAGGATTGGCTAAAGCTTAAAGCTCAAGACTCTTCATTTTACATTTTAGTGATCCAAGATCACATTGAGTCCATAGGAAAAGCCAATACTATCAAGGAGGGATGAGGTGTTGCTTAATGAGCCTCTTGCTTCAAGTACTTAATGATATGCTCCAAAATCCTCAGCTACTTTCCCACTTCCACATATGACCTAAACCTAAGCCAAACTCGGACCTACCGATTATTTCTACCTGGCGCCACCGAGTTTCACTTGTCATAGCCATTGCCAAACCCTAGCAAATCGGTTCTACCGATAGGGATCTCGGTCTCACTGAGATGGGATTGTAATCTCACTGTGTATGTTCATTGCCAAAATCGGTCTCACCGATCTTGTGCAATCGGTACTACCGAGGTTACAATGCAAACTCTCTGTGTATGCTCATTACCAAAATCGGTCTCACCGAGTTTGTGTAATCGGTCCCACCGAGTTTGCCTGACCAACCCTCTGGTTAGCTTATTACCAAATCAGTCTCACCGAGTTTGTGTAATCGGTCTCACCAAGATTACGTTATGCCCTAACCCTAACCATATCGGTCCTACCGAGTTGCATGTCAGTCCCACCGAAAATTTCTAACGGTCACTAGGTTTACTATTTCGGTCCGACCGAGTTTGTTGATTCGGTCCCACCGAGATTTGTAAATTGTGCGTAACGGTTGGATTTTGTGTGGAGGCTATATATACCCCTCCACCTCCTCTTCACTCGTGGAGAGAGCCATCAAAACACATCTACACTTCCAACTCATATGTTCTGAGAGAGAACCACCTACTCATGTGTTGAGGCCAAGATATTCCATTCCTACCACATGAATCTTGATATCTAGCCTTCCCCAAGTTGCTTTCCACTCAAGTCTTCTTTCCACAAAATCCAAGTCCTGTGAGAGAGAGTTGAGTGTTGGGGAGACTATCATTTGAAGCACAAGAGCAAGGAGTTCATCATCAACACACCATTTGTTACTTCTTGGAGAGTGGTGTCTCCTAGATTGGCTAGGTGTCACTTGGGAGCCTCCGACAAGATTGTGGAGTTGAACCAAGGAGTTTGTAAGGGCAAGGAGATCGCCTACTTCATGAAGATCTACCGCTAGTGAGGCAAGTCCTTCGTGGGCGATGGCCATGGTGGGATAGACAAGGTTGCTTATTCGTGGACCCTTCGTGGGTGGAGCCCTCCGTGGACTCGCGCAACCATTACCCTTCGTGGGTTGAAGTCTCCATCAACATGGATGTAGGATAGCACCACCTATCCGAACCACGGGAAAAACATCCGTGTCTCCAATTGCGTTTGAATTCTCCAAACCCTTCCCTTTACATTCTTGCAAGTTGCATGCTTTACTTTTCGCTGCCTATATACTCTTTGCATGCTTGCTTGATATGTATTGTGAATGTTGAAATTGTGCCTAAACTCCACTTAAACCGAAAAAGCTTAAAAACTGCAACTTTAGCATTAAGTCTCTAATCACCCCCCTCTAGACACATCTACTTCAAGGTCCTACAAGTGGTATCAGAGCTTTGGTCTCCATTGCCTTGGTTTAATCACCATTGGAGGAAGATGGATGTGTCTACTTTAGGGAGTCTTGGACATAGAGTGCCTATTCTTGATGGAGAGTATTTTCATGAGTGGAAAAATGAGATGCTTGTAATTTTCAATCAATATCATTTGAACAAGTATATTGCTAGCCCTTGTGCACCTCATATTGATCCTTTGCATCCTACCCTAGATGAAGATATCGACATAATTCGCAATCTTAGAACTATTGAGCTCATCATTAGAGGATTGCCCAAAAATTTGATTGCTAGTTTGCCTACTCTTAATTATGCCTATACTATATGGAAATTTCTTGAGGAACGATTTCCCGATTATTCCTTCAAAAATTTGGATGAAATTCTCCATAAATCTATTGCCTTGAGTAAGATGAACTCTAGTGATCCTAGTTTTGGTGATTATCTATTTGAGCTTACCAATCTCAAGCGTGCTAAAGGAGATGTTGGAATCATTATATCCGAAGCTATAAGAATTCATAAAGGTGACCACTTTGATGATCATTTATCTAATGAATTACCCACTCTAGGAAATGATGAGTCACAAGATCATGGTGAACATGCATACTATGATGATGATGATAGTGACTTTGATCTTGATGACGCAATGAGACATTTTGGTCTTATGGCAAATCTTCGGGGATATGTGTCAGGAGGAAAGGAATGGGTTCTTGATAGTGGATGTACTGATCATATGACCGGAGATGAAGAGATGTTCCGTGAGCTTGCTGAAAATGACGGACCTCGAAAATATGTCACCTTTGGTGATAATTCAAAGGGTAAAGTGGTTGGCCTTGGTAAGGTGGCCATCTCACATGATAGTTCCATTCAAAATGTCATGCTCATTGAATCTCTCAGCTACAACTTACTTTCAGTATCTAGACATGCTGATTTCGGTTTGAATGTCCTATTTACTGAGGTAGATTGCCAAGTGTTTCATCGAGACAATCATAAAATGGTCTTTACCGGTATACGTAGAGGTGATCTTTACATTGTCGATTTCTCTAAAAAGGCACAACCTAAAACTTGCTTTATTGCTAAATCCTCAAAAGGTTGGTTGTGGCATAGACGACTAGGTCACGTTGGCATGAGAAACCTTGACAAGCTTATTAAAGGAAATCATATCCTTGGAGTTAACGATGTCATATTTGATAAGGATAGACTTTGCAGTGCTTGTCAAGCAGGTAAACAGGTTGGAGGAAGGCATCCCGTGAAGAACATCATGACCACAAGGAGGCCACTCGAGCTACTTCATATGGATCTTTTTGGTCCCAATGCCTACAAGAGTCTCGGTGGAAATTCTTTTGGTCTAGTTATAGTTGATGATTTTTCAAGATTTATGTGGGTGTTCTTTCTTGATGACAAGTCGCAGGTCCAGAAGATCTTCAAAAACTTCGCTAGGAAGGCCCAAAATCAGTTTGACGTGAAGATCAAGAAGGTTCGGAGTGACAATGGAACGGAGTTCAAGAACGCAAATGTGGGCACCTTTCTTGACGAAGAAGGGATTTCACACGAGTTCTCGGCTATGTACACACCTCAACAAAATGGAGTTGTTGAGAGGAAGAACCGGACGCTCATCAAAATGGCGAGAACGATGCTTGATGAGTACAAGACGCCGAAGCACTTTTGGGCAGAAGCGGTTGAGACAGCCTGTCATGCAACAAATCGCTTGTATCTTCACAAGCTACTCGGCAAGACGGCATACGAGCTCCTCACTGGTAACAAACCCCAAGTTGGATACTTTCGAGTATTCAGCTCAAAGTGCTACATTCTTGACAAGCATCGTCGTTCAAAGTTTGCTCCTAAATCTCATGAAGGTTTTCTACTTGGTTATGGCTCAAACTCTCACACTTACCGTGTCTACAAAAATTTCACCCGAAAGGTTGAAGAGACGGTAGATGTGAAGTTTTGATGAATCTAATGGCTCGCAAGTAGAGCAATTGCCAATCGATGTAGGAGACAAAGACCCTTCAGAAGCAATCCAAGACTTGTCTATTGGCAAAATTCGTCCAACGGAGGTGAAGGAGAGTACCTCGTCCGTCCAAGTGGAAGCTTCTACTTCACGACAAGGTGAACCAAGAATTGATACGGAAGCATCCACAAGTGGGACACACCAAGATGAAGAAGACGAGGAAATGCATCAAGACGAACATCAACAACCTCCTTCTCCACCACGACAAGAGAACGACAACGTCAACAATGAAGAAGGCCAAGAAGAAGAACAAGATGAAGAAGATGTTCAACGAAGACCCAAGCAAAAGCTTTCACGAGTTCGAGCAAGAATTGCCAAAGATCACCCCGTCCAGCAAATCTACAATGATATTCAAACCGGGAGAATCACTCGCTCAAAAACTCGTTTAGCTAACTTTTGTGAAAACTATTCATTCATCTCTAGCATTGAACCTATGAAGGTTGAAGAAGCATTGGAAGATCCGGATTGGATAAACGCTATGCATGAAGAGATACACAACTTTGAGAGAAACCAAGTTTGGACATTGGTTGAGAAGCCCGACAACAACCACAACATCATTGGTACCAAATGGGTGTTTCGCAACAAGCAAGATGAAGATGGACAAGTGGTTCGCAACAAAGCACGTCTCGTCGCCCAAGGGTACACACAAGTCAAAGGTATGGACTATGGTGAGACATATGCTCCCGTTGCTAGACTTGAGTCCATTCGCATCTTACTTGCCTATGCTAATCACCATAATATCACCTTGTACCAAATGGACATTAAAAGTGCTTTTCTAAATGGTGAAATAGAGGAGGAAGTTTATGTCAAACAACCTCCCGGCTTTATCAATCCTAAGAAACCAAATCATGTTTACAAACTTCACAAAGCTCTTTATGGTCTTAAACAAGCTCCTAGAGCATGGTATAAATGCTTGACCAAGTTCCTTATTGCAAGTGGTTTTGAAGTTGGTAAAATTGATTCTACTCTTTTTACTAAAAGGTTTAATGGAGAACTATTTGTATGCCAAATTTATGTTGATGATATCATATTTGGTTCAACTAACTCTCTCTTTAGTGAAAAGTTTGGAAAGCTAATGTCAGAGAAGTTTGAGATGTCTATGATGAGTGAACTCAAATTCATTCTCGGTTTGCAAATCAAGCAAACTAAGGAAGGTACATTTGTCTCTCAAACGAAGTACACCAAGGACTTATTCAAGAAGTTCAATATGAAAGAATGCAAAGGTATGCCTACACCCATGCCTACTAGTGGACATCTTGATTTGACCAAAGATGGTGAACCGGTTGATCAAAAGGTTTATCGCTCTATGATTGGTTCTTTGTTATACCTATGTGCTTCACGTCCCGACATTATGCTAAGTGTGTGCATGTGTGCACGTTATCAAGCTGCTCCTAAAGAATATCATCTTAAGGCCGTGAAAAGGATAGTGAGATACTTAATTCATACACCAAACTTTGGCATTTGGTATCCTAAGAGGTCTTCTTTTGATCTTGTTGGCTATTCTGACTCGGATTATGCCGGAGACAAGGTTGATAGAAAGTCCACTTCGGGTACTTGTCAATTTCTTGGTAGATCTCTTGTGTCTTGGTCTTCCAAGAAACAAAACTCGGTATCCTTATCCACCGCCGAAGCGGAATACATTGCCGCTGGTTCATGTTGTGCTCAATTACTTTGGATGACCCAAACTCTTAAAGAATATGGGATCTATGTGAAACATGTTCCACTGCTTTGTGACAATGAAAGTGCTATCAAAATTGGTCATAATCCCGTACAACATTATCGAACTAAGCATATTGAAGTTCGTCATCATTTCATTCGAGACCATGTTGCTAAGGGTGACATTGATCTTAAGCATGTTCGCACCGATAAGCAATTAGCGGATATATTTACTAAACCTCTTGATGAGAAAGTATTTTGCAGGTTGAGAGGTGAATTGAACATTATTGATGCTTCGAACTTGGAGTAGGAACTCCATTGGATACATGCAAGACATGAGCTTATGACTAATCCATGATATATCTCTTATGATGACTATCTTATGTCTTGGATATATTTGTACCTTGCATGTTGTCTAACCCATGTAGGTGCTTGGTTGAATCTAATTCCATGAAATTGCGACTCACTCACATCTTGAGCAATCTCTACATCACCAAGTCTCTACACAGTGGTGGTTGAAGACAAGGAAGCACAAAACCATTCAAACATATCCTTTGACAAATTCTATGTTGAGCTTCATGATTGTCATTTTTGGATACACAAGTGCTCTTCCTTGCAAGAACTAACCCATGTAGGTAGATGAACTCAAACTCCAAGTGGTGCTCCCAACTCTTGATGAGCTACATCAACCTTGAGGACCCACACAAGTTCAACTACATGAGCAAGAACCAAACCACCACCCAAGGTATGTTATTCCATCTTAGAGAAGCTTTACTCTAAGACATGAGTCAAAGCAACTCAACAAGATGTGAATACATCAAGATGCTTAAACGAAAAATGGTAACCCCATTTTAAGCTTAAACGATGAGTATGACCTATGATCAAGTGTTCTCACTTGACTCCTAAGTCAATATACTCTAACATAGGTGACTATGTCACCGCCCAACTCTAGATGAAGTTCTCCTGTGTTCTTCATCTAGATCTTTCAGTTTCTTCTCTCTTTCCTTTTTGTTTTTGTTCTGCATTTTCTGCATTCAATTCCTTGCAAATCCTTCAGATAATTCATTGCAAATCTTTGTGAGATCCTACATGTTTAGTGAGCTGAGGTGACAAGTGTTTTTCTCTGTGTTGAACTCGGTTTCCCTGACTTGTAGTTTTCGGTCCAACCGAATCTTTTTGGCCCCACCAAAACATGCCACTCGGTGCCACCGACTTCACAACAGGAAAAACAGTTTGCCACTTGTTCTATATTTCTTCTGATCCAGCTCTACTCAATGAATCTTGTCCTCTACAAGCATCACAATTTTATCCATTGCTTTGTGCTGAGTCTCAAGGACCAAACCTATACGACGGATTCCAGAAAGCCCTTCTTGGAAATTGATGTCAAAGGGGGAGAGAGATCACATCAAAGCTTATCACCTACAAGGGAGAAAATATTAAGGGGGAGAAAGAGATTTCCAGGGGGAGAGAATACTCAAGGATCCCAGATGCTTGATGTTCAAGAGGAGAGATGTCACATGTCTTTTTGGGGGAAAGACATGTTCATATGTGCTTATTTGCATTAAGTTCTATCCATTTGTATCTTTCAGCTCTGATTTTCTGTTCCCTATCTTCTCCAAATATCCCATGTAAGATTCAGGGGGAGCAAGACACCTAAGGGAAAGAAATCAGTCAAATTCATTGCATATCTTTACTCTTGGGGACATGTTGAATCCATTGTGGTACCTTGTACTCACTCTCTACATGTCATCCCAGTCTTGGTACTCTTGTGGCTTCTTTGGTTTGCTCTGGCTAGTGGAGGTACCTGTGTTATCTAACCTTGTTTGTGCAGGTTCATTCCATCTTAAGCCAGCTAAAGACTACAAGGTAAGTGTATGCATCAAAATCATGAGTATGAGGAATTCTTGCTTATGTACATACAGTTTGCAAGAAGGACTCATGAGCATGAAGGTATTTTCCTTGATAATCTTTTGCTCTGATGCTTATGGCCAAGATACATGTAACACATTGCCTACTCTGTCATGGTTATGCTCTCACATGCCTCTATATTTCACATTTACATGAGTGCATACATGTAGGGGGAGCCTATGCTTGTTACATGTCCTTCCAAAGCTTTACTTGCTATTCTTTATATCTTTATCTAAAGCTTTGATGTATGTTGCCATCAATTACCAAAAAGGGGAGATTGAAAGCACAAGTGCTCCCTAGGTGGTTTTGGTAATTAATGACAACATATCTCTTCTTGGACTAACGTTTCTATCTAGTATGTTTCAGATAAGTTCAACAATGGAGTGGCATGGACTAAAGGTTGTGGGAAATTCTCCAAGATGCTAAGTGAAGGAAATATGCCCTAGAGGCAATAATAAAGTTATTATTTATTTCCTTATATCATGATAAATGTTTATTATTCATGCTAGAATTGTATTAACCGGAAACATAATACATGTGTGAATACATAGACCAACAGAGTGTCACTAGTATGCCTCTACTAGACTAGCTCGTTAATCAAAGATGGTTATGTTTCCTAACCATAAACAAAGAGTTGTTATTTGATTAACGAGGTCACATCATTAGTTGAATGATCTGATTGACATGACCCATTCCATTAGCTTAGCACCCGATCGTTTAGTATGTTGCTATTGCTTTATTCATGACTTATACATGTTCCTATAACTATGAGATTATGCAACTCCCGTTTACCGGAGGAACACTTTGGGTACTACCAAACGTCACAACGTAACTGGGTGATTATAAAGGAGTACTACAGGTATCTCCAATGGTAGATGTTGGGTTGGCGTATTTCGAGATTAGGTTTTGTCACTCTGATTGTCGGAGAGGTATCTCTGGGCCCTCTCGGTAATACACATCACATAAGCCTTGCAAGCATAATAACTAAGATGTTAGTTATGAGATGATGTATTACGGAACGAGTAAAGAGACTTGCCAGTAACGAGATTGAACTAGGTATTGGATACCGACGATCGAATCTCGGGCAAGTAACATACCGATGACAAAGGGAACAACGTATGTTGTTATGCGGTCTGACCGATAAAGATCTTCGTAGAATATGTAGGAGCCAATATGGGCATCCAGGTCCCGCTATTGGTTATTGACCGGAGACGTGTCTCGGCCATGTCTACATTGTTCTCGAACCGTAGGGTCCGCACGCTTAACGTTACGATGACAGTTATTATGAGTTTATGCATTTTGATGTACCGAAGGTTGTTCGGAGTCCCGGATGAGATCACGGACATGACGAGGAGTCTCGAAAAGGTCGAGACGTAAAGATTGATATATTGGAAGCCTATGTTTGGGCACCGGAAGTGTTCCGGGTGAAATCGGGATTTTTCCGGATTACCGGGAGGGTTACCGGAACCCCCCGGGAGGTAAATGGGCCTATTGGGCCTTAGTGGAAAAGAGAGAAGAGGCAGCCCACACCTGGCCGGCGCCCCCCACCTTTCCCAAGTCCTAATAGGACTAGGAGAGGTGGGCCGGTCCCCTCTTCTCCTTCTTCCCCAAGAATCCTAGTTGGAATAGGATTGGGGGGAAGGAGTCCTACTCCCGGTGGGAGTAGGACTACTCCCTGCGCCTCCCACCTGGCCGGCCGAACCCCCTGCCCCTGGCCTTTATATACGGGGGCAGGGGGCACCCCAAGACACACAAGTTAATCGCTCCTTAGCCGTGTGCGGTGCCCCCTGCCACCAAATTCCACCTCGATCATACCGTTACAGTGCTTAGGCGAAGCCCTGCGTCGGTAGTACATCAAGATCGTCACCACGCCGTCGTGCTGACGGAACTCTTCCTCGACGCTTTGCTGGATCGGAGCCCGAGGAACGTCATCGAGCTGAACGTGTGCTAAGAACTCGGAGGTGCCGGAGTAACGGTGCTTGGATCGGTTGGATCGGGAAGAAGACGTACGACTACTTCCTCTACGTTGTGTGATCGCTTCCGCAGTCGGTCTGCGTTGGTACGTAGACATCACTCTCCCCTCTCGTTGCTGTGCATCACCATGATCTTGCGTGTGCGTAGGAAAATTTTTGAAATTACTGCGTTCCCCAACAGTGGTATCAGAGCCTGGTTTTTATTGTTTGATGTTATATGCACGAGTAGAACACAAGTGAGTTGTGGGCGATACAAGTCATACTGCCTACCAGCATGTCATACTTTGGTTCGGCGGTATTGTTGGACGAGACGATCCGGACCAACCTTACGCGTACTCTTACGCGAGACCGGTTCCCTCGACGTGCTATGCACACAGATGGCTTGCGGAAGACTGTCTCTCCAACTTTAGTTGAACCAAGTGTGACTACGCCCGGTCCTTGAGAAGGTTAAAACGGAGTCTATTTGACGAACTATCGTTGTGGTTTTGATGCATAGGTGAGATGAGTTCTTGCTTAAGCCCGTAGCAGCCACGTAAAACTTGCAACAACAAAGTAGAGGACGTCTAACTTGTTTTTGCAGGGCATGTTGTGATGTGATATGGTCAAGGCATGATGCTGATTTTATTGTATGAGATGATCATGTTTTGTAACCGAGTTATCGGCAACTGGCAGGAGCCATATGGTTGTCGCTTTATTGTATGCAATGCAATCGCGATGTAATGCTTTACTTTATTACTAAGCGGTAGTGATAGTCGTGGAAGCATAAGATTGGCGAGACGACAACGATGCTACGATGGAGATCAAGGTGTCGCGCCGGTGACGATGGTGATCATGACGATGCTTCGGAGATGGAGATCACAAAGCACAAGACGATGATGGCCATATCATATCACTTATATTGATTGCATGTGATGTTTATCCTTTTATGCATCTTATCTTGCTTTGATTGACGGTAGCATTATAAGATGATCTCTCACTAAATTATCAAGAAGTGTTCTCCCTGAGTATGCACCGTTGCAAAAGTTCTTCGTGCTGAGACACCACGTGATGATCGGGTGTGATAGGCTCTACGTTCAAATACAACGGGTGCAAAACAGTTGCACACGCAGAATACTCAGGTTATACTTGACGAGCCAAGCATATACAGATATGGCCTCGGAACACGGAGACCGAAAGGTCGAACGTGAATCATATAGTAGATATGATCAACATATTGATGTTCACCATTGAAAACTACTCCATCTCACGTGATGATCGGTTATGGTTTAGTTGATTTGGATCACGTAATCACTTAGAGGATTAGAGGGATGTCTATCTAAGTGGGAGTTCTTAAGTAAATTAACTGAACTTAAAAATTATCATGAACTTAGTACCTGATAGTATCTTGCTTGTTTATGTTGATTGTAGATAGATGGCTCGTGCTGTTGTTCCGTTGAATTTTAATGCGTTCCTTGAGAAAGCTAAGTTGAAAGATGATGGTAGCAATTACACGGACTGGGTCCGTAACCTGAGGATTATCCTCATTGCTGCACAGAAGAATTACGTCCTGGAAGCACCGCTGAGTGCCAGGCCTGCTGCAAGAACAACACCAGAAGTTATGAACGTCTGGCAGAGCAAAGCTGATGACTACTCAATAGTTCAGTGTGCCATGCTTTACGACTTAGAACCGGGACTTCAATGACGTTTTGAACGTCATGGAGCATATGAGATGTTCCAGGAGTTGAAGTTAATATTTCAAGCAAATGCCCGGATTGAGAGATATGAAGTCTCCAATAAGTTCTATAGCTGCAAGATGGAGGAGAACAGTTCTGTCAGTGAGCATATACTCAAAATGTCTGGGTATAATAATCACTTGATTCAATTGGGAGTTACACTTCCGGATGATTGCGTCATTGACAGAATTCTCCAATCACTGCCACCGAGCTACAAGAGCTTTGTGATGAACTATAATATGCAAGGGATGAACAAGACTATTCCCGAGCTCTTCGCTATGCTGAAAGCTGCGGAGGTAGAAATCAAGAAGGAGCATCAAGTGTTGATGGTTAACAAAACCACTAGTTTCAAGAAAAAGGGCAAAGGGAAGAAGAAAGGGAACTTCAAGAAGAACGGCAAGCAAGTTGCTGCTCAAGAGAAGAAACCCAAGTCTGGACCTAAGCCTGAAACTGAGTGCTTCTACTGCAAGCAGACTGGTCACTGGAAGCGGAACTGCCCCAAGTATTTGGCGGATAAGAAGGATGGCAAGGTGAACAAAGGTA
Source organism: Triticum monococcum (assembly GCA_034509565.1). Classification (NCBI taxonomy): domain Eukaryota; kingdom Viridiplantae; phylum Streptophyta; class Magnoliopsida; order Poales; family Poaceae; genus Triticum; species Triticum monococcum. Next base: position 134,474,352 of record CM067847.1, read on the forward strand.
TATGTGATATACATGTTATTAATGTGTACCTTACTAATGCTCGCAGTAGCACCTGGGTATTTGATACTGGTTCTGTTGCTAATATTTGCAACTCGAAACAGGGACTACAGAATAAGCGGACACTAGCAAAGGACGAGGTGACGATGCGCGTGGGAAATGGTTCCAAAGTCGATGTGATCGCGGTCGGCACGCTACCTCTACATCTACCTTCGGGATTAATATTAGACCTAAATAATTGTTATTTGGTGCCAGCGTTGAGCATGAACATTATATCTGGATCTTGTTTGATGCGAGACGGTTATTCATTTAAATCAGAGAATAATGGTTGTTCTATTTATATGAGTAATATCTTTTATGGTCATGCACCCTTGAAAAGTGGTCTATTCTTATTGAATCTCGATAGTAGTAATACACATATTCATAATGTTGAAGCCAAAAGATGCAGAGTTGATAATGATAGTGCAACTTATTTGTGGCACTGCCGTTTAGGTCATATCGGTGTAAAGCGCATGAAGAAACTCCATACTGATGGGCTTTTGGAACCACTTGATTATGAATCACTTGGTACTTGCGAACCGTGCCTCATGGGCAAGATGACTAAAACACCGTTCTCCGGTACTATGGAGAGAGCAACAGATTTATTGGAAATCATACATACCGATGTATGTGGTCCGATGAATATTGAGGCTCGTGGCGGATATCGTTATTTTCTCACCTTCACAGATGATTTAAGCAGATATGGGTATATCTACTTAATGAAACATAAGTCTGAAACATTTGAAAAGTTCAAGGAATTTCAGAGTGAAGTTGAAAATCATCGTAACAAGAAAATAAAGTTTCTACGATCTGATCGTGGAGGAGAATATTTGAGTTACGAGTTTGGTGTACATTTGAAAAATTGTGGAATAGTTTCACAACTCACGCCACCCGGAACACCACAACGTAATGGTGTGTCCGAACGTCGTAATCGTACTTTACTAGATATGGTGCGATCTATGATGTCTCTTACTGATTTACCGCTATCATTTTGGGGTTATGCTTTAGAGACGGCCGCATTCACGTTAAATAGGGCACCATCTAAATCCATTGAGACGACGCCTTATGAACTATGGTTTAGCAAGAAACCAAAGTTGTCGTTTCTTAAAGTTTGGGGCTGCGATGCTTATGTGAAAAAGCTTCAACCTGATAAGCTCGAACCCAAATCGGAGAAGTGTGTCTTCATAGGATATCCAAAGGAAACTATTGGATACACCTTCTATCACAGATCCGAAGGCAAGACTTTTGTTGCTAAATTCGGAAACTTTCTTGAGAAGGAGTTTCTCTCGAAAGAAGTGAGTGGGAGGAAAGTAGAACTTGACGAGGTAACTGTACCTACTCCATTATTGGGAAATAGTACATCACAGAAAACTGTTTCTGTGAGACCTACACCAATAAGAGAGGAAGTTAATGATGATGATCATGAAACTTTAGATCAAGATACTACTGTACCTCGTAGATCAACCAGAGTAAGATCCGCACCAGAATGGTACGGTAATCCTGTTCTGGAAGTCATGCTACTAGATCATAATGAACCTACGAACTATGAAGAAGCGATGGTGAGCCCAGATTCCGCAAAATGGCTTGAAGCCATGAAATCTGAGATGGGATCCATGTATGAGAACAAAGTATGGACTTTGGTTGACTTGCCCGATGATCGGCAAGCAATTGAGAATAAATGGATCTTTAAGAAAAAGACTGACGCTGATGGTAATGTTACTGTCTACAAAGCTCGACTTGTCGCAAAAGGTTTTCGACAAGTTCAAGGAGTTGACTACGATGAGACTTTCTCACCCGTAGCGATGCTTAAGTCTGTCAGAATCATGTTAGCAATTGCCGCAATTTATGATTATGAAATTTGGAAAATGGATGTAAAACCCGCATTCCTGAATGGATTTCTGGAAGAAGAGTTGTATATGATGCAACCAGAAGGTTTTGTCGATCCAAAGGGAACTAACAAAGTGTGCAAACTCCAGCGATCCATCTATGGACTGGTGCAAGCATCTCGGAGTTGGAATAAACGCTTTGATAGTGTGATCAAAGCATTTGGGTTTATACAGACTTTTGGAGAAGCCTGTATTTACAAGAAAGTGAGTGGGAGCTCTGTAGCATTTCTGATATTATATGTGGATGACATATTATTCATTGGAAATGATATAGAATTTCTGGATAGCATAAAGGGATACTTGAATAAAAGTTTTTCGATGAAAGACCTCGGGGAAGCTGCTTACATATTAGGCATAAAGATCTATAGAGATAGATCAAAACGCTTAATTGGACTTTCACAAAGCACATACCTTGACAAGATTTTGAAGAAGTTCAAAATGGATCAAGCAAAGAAAGGGTTCTTGCCTGTATTGCAAGGTGTGAAGTTGAGTCAGACTCAATGCCCGACCACTGCAGAAGATAGAGAGAAAATGAAAGATGTTCCCTATGCTTCAGCCATAGGCTCTATCATGTATGCAATGCTGTGTACCAGACCTGATGTGTGCCTTGCTCTAAGTTTAGCAGGGAGGTACCAAAGTAATCCAGGGGTGGATCACTGGACAGCGGTCAAGAACATCCTGAAATACCTGAAAAGGACTAAGGATATGTTTCTCGTATATGGAGGTGACAAAGAGCTCACCGTAAGAGGTTACGTTGATGCAAGCTTTGACACTGATCCGGACGATTCTAAATCGCAAACCGGATACGTGTTTACTTTAAACGGTGGAGCTGTCAGTTGGTGCAGTTCTAAACAAAGCGTCGTAGCGGGATCTACATGTGAAGCGGAGTACATAGCTGCTTCGGAAGCAGCGAACGAAGGAGTCTGGATGAAGGAGTTCATATCCGATCTAGGTGTCATACCTAGTGCATCGGGTCCAATGAAAATCTTCTGTGACAATACTGGTGCAATTGCCCTGGCAAAGGAATCCAGATTTCACAAAAGAACCAAACACATCAAGAGACGCTTCAACTCCATCCGGGATTTAGTCCAGGTGGGAGACATAGAGATTTGCAAGATACATACGGATCTGAATGTTGCAGACCCGTTGACTAAGCCTCTTCCACGAGCAAAACAGGATCAGCACCAAGACTCCATGGGTGTAAGGATCATTACTGTATAATCTAGATTATTGACTCTAGTGCAAGTGGGAGACTGAAGGAAATATGCCCTAGAGGCAATAATAAAGTTATTATTTATTTCCTTATATCATGATAAATGTTTATTATTCATGCTAGAATTGTATTAACCGGAAACATAATACATGTGTGAATACATAGACCAACAGAGTGTCACTAGTATGCCTCTACTAGACTAGCTCGTTAATCAAAGATGGTTATGTTTCCTAACCATAAACAAAGAGTTGTTATTTGATTAACGAGGTCACATCATTAGTTGAATGATCTGATTGACATGACCCATTCCATTAGCTTAGCACCCGATCGTTTAGTATGTTGCTATTGCTTTATTCATGACTTATACATGTTCCTATAACTATGAGATTATGCAACTCCCGTTTACCGGAGGAACACTTTGGGTACTACCAAACGTCACAACGTAACTGGGTGATTATAAAGGAGTACTACAGGTATCTCCAATGGTAGATGTTGGGTTGGCGTATTTCGAGATTAGGTTTTGTCACTCTGATTGTCGGAGAGGTATCTCTGGGCCCTCTCGGTAATACACATCACATAAGCCTTGCAAGCATAATAACTAAGATGTTAGTTATGAGATGATGTATTACGGAACGAGTAAAGAGACTTGCCAGTAACGAGATTGAACTAGGTATTGGATACCGACGATCGAATCTCGGGCAAGTAACATACCGATGACAAAGGGAACAACGTATGTTGTTATGCGGTCTGACCGATAAAGATCTTCGTAGAATATGTAGGAGCCAATATGGGCATCCAGGTCCCGCTATTGGTTATTGACCGGAGACGTGTCTCGGCCATGTCTACATTGTTCTCGAACCGTAGGGTCCGCACGCTTAACGTTACGATGACAGTTATTATGAGTTTATGCATTTTGATGTACCGAAGGTTGTTCGGAGTCCCGGATGAGATCACGGACATGACGAGGAGTCTCGAAAAGGTCGAGACGTAAAGATTGATATATTGGAAGCCTATGTTTGGGCACCGGAAGCGTTCCGGGTGAAATCGGGATTTTTCCGGATTACCGGGAGGGTTACGGGAACCCCCCGGGAGGTAAATGGGCCTATTGGGCCTTAGTGGAAAAGAGAGAAGAGGCAGCCCACACCTGGCCGGCGCCCCCCACCTTTCCCAAGTCCTAATAGGACTAGGAGAGGTGGGCCGGTCCCCTCTTTCTCCTTCTTCCCCAAGAATCCTAGTTGGAATAGGATTGGGGGAAAGGAGTCCTACTCCCGGTGGGAGTAGGACTCCTCCCTGCGCCTCCCACCTGGCCGGCCGAACCCCCTGCCCCTGGCCTTTATATACGGGGGCAGGGGGCACCCCAAGACACACAAGTTAATCGCTCCTTAGCCGTGTGCGGTGCCCCCTGCCACCAAATTCCACCTCGATCATACCGTTACAGTGCTTAGGCGAAGCCCTGCGTCGGTAGTACATCAAGATCGTCACCACGCCGTCGTGCTGACGGAACTCTTCCTCGACGCTTTGCTGGATCGGAGCCCGAGGAACGTCATCGAGCTGAACGTGTGCTAAGAACTCGGAGGTGCCGGAGTAACGGTGCTTGGATCGGTTGGATCGGGAAGAAGACGTACGACTACTTCCTCTACGTTGTGTGATCGCTTCCGCAGTCGGTCTGCGTTGGTACGTAGACATCACTCTCCCCTCTCGTTGCTGTGCATCACCATGATCTTGCGTGTGCGTAGGAAATTTTTTGAAATTACTGCGTTCCCCAACACTAAGGACAAAGGATTGGCTAAAGCTTAAAGCTCAAGACTCTTCATTTTACATTTTAGTGATCCAAGATCACATTGAGTCCATAGGAAAAGCCAATACTATCAAGGAGGGATGAGGTGTTGCTTAATGAGCCTCTTGCTTCAAGTGCAATGATATGCTCCAAAATCCTCAGCTACTTTCCCACTTCCACATATGACCTAAACCTAAGCCAAACTCGGACCTACCGATTATTTCTATCCGGCGCCACCGAGTTTCACTTGTCATAGCCATTGTCAAACCCTAGCAAATCGGTTCTACCGATAGGGATCTCGGTCTCACCGAGATGGGATTGTAATCTCACTCTGTATGTTCATTGCCAAAATCGGTCTCACCGATCTTGTGCAATCGGTACTATCGAGGTTCCAATGCAAACTCTCTGTGTATGCTCATTACAAAAATTGGTCTCACCGAGTTTGTGTAATCGGTGCCACCGAGTTTGCCTGACCAACCCTCTAGTTAGCTTATTATCAAATCAGTCTCACCGAGTTTGTGTAATCAGTCTCACCGAGATTACGTTATGCCCTAACCCTAACCATATCGGTCCTACCGAGTTTCTTGTCAGTCCCACCGAAAATCTCTAACGGTCACTTGGTTTACTATTCCGGTCCGACCGAGTTTGTTGATTCGGTCCCACTGAGATTTGTAAATTGTGTGTAACGGTTGGATTTTGTGTGGAGGCTATATATACCCCTCCACCTCCTCTTCACTCGTGGAGAGAGCCATCAGAACACATCTACACTTCCAACTCATATGTTCTGAGAGAGAACCACCTACTCATGTGTTGAGGCCAAGATATTCCATTCCTACCAAATGAATCTTGATCTCTAGCCTTCCCCAAGTTGCTTTCCACTCAAGTCTTCTTTCCACCAAATCCAAATCCTGTGAGAGAGAGTTGAGTGTTGGGGAGACTATCATTTGAAGCACAAGAGCAAGGAGTTCATCATCAACACACCATTTGTTACTTCTTGGAGAGTGGTGTCTCCTAGATTGGCTAGGTGTCACTTGGGAGCCTCCGACAAGATTGTGGAGTTGAACCAAGGAGTTTGTAAGGGCAAGGAGATCACCTACTTCGTGAAGATCTACCGCTAGTGATGCAATTCCTTCGTGGGCGATGGCCATGGTGGGATAGACAAGGTTGCTTCTTCGTGGACCCTTCGTGGGTGGAGCCCTCCGTGAACTCGCGCAACCGTTACCCTTCGTGGGTTGAAGTCTCCATCAACGTGGATGTAGGATAGCACCACCTATCCGAACCACGGGAAAAGCATCCGTGTCTCCAATTGCGTTTGAATTATCCAAACCCTTCCCTTTACATTCTTGCAAGTTGCATGCTTTACTTTCTGCTGCCTATATACTCTTTGCATGCTTGCTTGATATGTATTGTGAATGTTGAAATTGTGCCTAAACTCCACTTAAACCGAAAAAGCTTAAAAACTGCAACTTTAGCATTAAGTGTCTAATCACCCCCCCTTCTAGACACATCTACTTCAAGGTCCTACACACATCAACTAGGCATATCAATGGGCTATGGAGAAGCCCACCAATAGATATCAATGTGCATGAGTAGGGATTGCCATGCAACGGATGCACTAGAGCTATAAGTTTATGAAAGCTCAAAAAGAATACTAAGTGGGTGTGCATCCAACTCACTTGCTCACGAAGACCTATTTGAGGAAGCCCATCATTGGAATATACAAGCCAAATTCTATATTGAAAATTACAACTAGTATATGAAAGTAACAATATAGGAGACTCTCTATCATGAAGATCATGGTGCTACTTTGAAGCACAAGTGTGGTAGAAAGGATAGTAGCATTGCCCCTTCTCACTTTTCTCTTTTTTTTATTTGGGCCTTCTCTCATTTTTTGGCCTCTTTTTTTCGTCCGGAGTCTCATCCCGACTTGTGGGCGAATCATGGTCTCCATCATCCTTTCCTCGCATGGTACAATGCTCTAATAATGAAGATCATCATACTTTTATTTACTTACAACTCAAGAATTACAACTCGATACTTAGAACAAAATATGACTCTATATGAATGCCTTCGGCAATGTACCGGGATGTGCAATGAATCAAGAGTGACATGTATGCAAGAATTATGAATGGTGGCTTTGCCACAAATACGATGGCAACTACATGATCATGCAAAGCAATATGACACTAATGGAGTGTGTCATATAAACGGAACGGTGGAAAGTTGCAACGCAACATATCTCGGAATGGTTATGGAAATGCCATAATAGGTAGGTATGGTGGCTGTTTTGAGGAACGTATATGGTGGGTTTATGATACTGGCGAAAGTTGCGTGGTATAAGAGAGGCTAGCAATGGCGGAAAGGTGAGAGTGCGTATAATCCATGGACTCAACATTAGTCATAAGAACTCACATTGTCGGTGTCAAAACTGGCGGATCTCGGGCAGGGGGTCCCGAACTATGCGTCTAGGCCGGATGGTAATAGGAGGCAGGGGACACAATGCTTTACCCGGGTTCGGGCCCTCTTGATGGAGGTAAAACCCTACGTCCTGCTTGATTGATATTGATGATATGGGTAGTACAAGAGTAGATCTACCATGAGATCAGAGAGGCTAAACCCTAGAAGCTAGCCTACGGTATGATTGTATGTTGTGATTGTTGTCCTACGGACTAAAACCCTTCGGTTTATATAGACACCGGAGAGGGTTAGGGTTACACAAGGTCGGTTACAAAGGAGGAGATATCCATATCCGTATTGCCTAGCTTGCCTTCCACGCCAAGTAGAGTCCCATCCGGACATGAGACGAACTCTTCAATCTTGTATCTTCATTGTCTAACAGTCTGGCCAAAGGATATAGTCCGGCTGTCCGGAGACCCCCTAATCCAGGACTCCCTCAGTAGCCCCTGAACCAGGCTTCAATGACGATGAGTCCGGCGCGCAGTATTGTCTTCGGCATTGCAAGGCAGGTTCCTTCTCCGAATACATCACAGAAGAATTTGAATACGAAGATAGTGTCCGACCCTGCAAAATAAGTTCCACATTCCACCGTAGAGAGAATAATATTTTTGCAGATCTAATTTGCTGGCTTGTTTTGGCAGCATGACGTTATGTCATGGCCCGGTGATTATTCGAACCGTATTTCTTTAACCAGCTCCACACATAACGTGAGGCGGTTTCTTGACACGTCTTGTCAAAGTAGAGATCGTGTTCCCCCAATTACGGGATTCTCATTAATGCGGTCGTGGATAACCCAACTGTGTCTAGGACTCCTAGATTATAGGCAAGTCCTAAACGGATACGGAGAGGACGCTTGATATTCACCCTCTTTATAAAGGGACAAGGTTTTCGCTTTTTCCCTCTCGTGCTCAATCGAACCATTCCCCCGCCTCGAGTTCCAACACCCAAGGCCCAGGTTAGGTGCTTCGGATCTTCATGTCCGGATCCAACCTTCAAGGCCAATGGATGCCCTCCTCCGTGACGGAAGGGGACATCAAGAAGTTGAAGGAGGCCAGATATCTGACCGCCGAGGTTTCGCATCGGCTTCCTGCTCGAGGGCAGGTCGTCCCTACTCCCGAACCCAGCGAGAACGTCGTGTTTGTCTCCCACTTCCTCCGAGGCCTAGGCCTCACTCTGGATCCCTTTGTCAGGGGTTTGATGTTCTTTTACGGGCTAGATTTCCACGATCTAGCTCCGGACTCCTTTCTCCACATCTCGACATTTTATTGTCGTGTGTGAGGCCTTCCTCCGCATTACCCCTCACTTCGGCATGTGGCTCAAGACCTTCGAAGTGAAGCCGAAGATGATTGAGGGGCAACATGCAGCGTGCGGAGGTGCATCAATAGGAAAGATGGCAAGAGCTCCATGGCCAAAAGGTTCCTTTCCAGAGGTGTCCGAATTATGGCAACGGGAGTGGTTTTACGTCACGGCTCCCAGAAGTGCCAAGTGGGCGGCTGCCCCCGCTTTCCGCTCGGGCCCCAACCACGACTAATGTCATGGATTAGCAGAGGTCTGAGCTGGGGTCCAGCCAAGGACGTGCCTATACTGCAAAGCCGCATTCGAGATATCTTCGAGGGAGATTTTAATTTGGTCGTGGTAATACAAGTTATGCTGGTTCGTCAAGTCCAGCCTTGCAAATGCCGACCCTTCTCTTGTGGGAGTTCAACCCAGAAGGACCGCGTGACATTCAAAGTTTCCTCGGCCTAACGCATGAGGAGATGTACAAGTCATTCTTCGAACGTCAAATAGAGTGTCCGGATACTACCGAGGACGTGGGCCTGAGCAGTAACCGCGCCGCCGAACAAGTAAGAAATCCTCTAGCCAAACACACTGTCATTTATTCATCATGAAGTTATTTCTGAGAGTTCGCTCTTTGACCAGGACTGGCTAACAAAGGCGAAGATGATTCGGTGTTTGGCCCCCCTCCCTGAGGGTTTGGAAAATTCGGTATTGGAAAAGATGCTCGAGCTCGCACCTTGCCCGGAGCCCTCGAAGGAAGATACGAGGGGGATAAATAGGGCAAATGCGGGCCCCCATCGTTGCCAGTTCCCACCGAGGGAATAAGTGTCTCCATGAAGGAGGATAACCGGGGGAGGAAAAGGACTGCTTCCGAGCATCCGGAAGTCGAGGCCTCCAAACGGGATAAGAAGTCTCCCACAAAGGGTCCTACCTCGGGGGGTGCTTTTGCCACACAAAGTCCGCGGGGGGATCAGCCCTCCAACGAGTCGTAAGTGATCCAAACAATACTTTAATAGTGAAGGTATACTATCTTTCTTCTAAGAAAATAACCGCCGCATATATCTTGTAGTTCAGGCCTTAGCCCCTCTCAGCTGAGCTCGTCTTCGGGGGATCTTCTTCCAGAGATGATGGAGAGCGAAACGCCTCCCTCGGACTCCTCCACTCAAGAAGCGGGCGACCCCGAAGTGTCGTCACGGAGGGCCTCTCCAGATATGGTGAGGCCAGAAGATAATCCCATAGACCCCCAAAGTCCCCAGCGTATGGCTCCCAAAGAGAGCAAACAAAAGAGTCCGACCCCATCTGGTATGCGGTCAGACGTTCTGAGGGAGCTGGTGGGGCGAGCGGCCATCTCAGAAGAACACCGTACACTGATGGGTATGGTGATGGAGAGAATTTCGTCCGCTAAAAACGGATTACATGAAGCCTTTATAAGTCTACTGACAGGCTTTGAGGTACGTGAGATAATATGTGATAGTACCGCACATGTTAGGTGCGCCCTGTGTAGATAGTAGCCCCTGAGACTCTGGTTGTCGTTGAGAACGGCGGCGAACAGAGGATCATAGTCCCTGGCAATAACCAGACTGCCCTTATGTGCGGGTGGTGGAAGCTCCCATGGCTGGCCGGACTAACGGCAACTGGATGCGGCAGACGCCGACTTCGAGCTTGTTAACGAGAGGCTTGACAAGGCACATGGTAAGTGTTATTATCTGGTGAACGCCACATAGTAAGAGCAGCATGATGCCAGTATCTTTAATATGTTGTGACTGCAGATGGAGCTGCCACCACGGAAACCTTGCGGGCAGAACTTGCCCGAGCCAAGGAACAAGCGAGGATTAGTAATGCGGTTGCTTTGAAGGCGGCCGAAGAGTTGAAAGCCGAGAAGGCCGCACATTGCGAGAGTCAAGAGAAGATGGCCAAGATGGACGTAGAATTAAAAGACACAGCCGACCGTTGCCGGCTCCTTGAAAAAGAAAATCGAGCGAAAGCAACGGACCTTGAGAAAGCCACAATGGAGGACAAATACACCCGCTCTGCTATGAGAGCGAAGAAGGAGGAGCTACGGGAAGCCACGGATATTGCGGCTGGGAAGCCCTTCATGCTAAGGAGGAAGTTCGGAGATCCACGTTATGCCCCTCTGGATCGGCTGTGGAGTTCAGCAGATGCGTATATGGACTTGGCGGCGAGCGCTGCCGATGTGGCCAAATACTCCAAGGTCAAACGGATCATGAAGTGGACAAGCTGTTCTGGTCGCAATTCAACGTTCTAGAGCGTCCGCTTCCATTGACTGATCAGCTAGCCGAATGGGCCGAACTAAATAGGTTGTCCGGACTCGCCATGAAGTCTGTCGTGGATCAGCTATGGCCGGAAAAGCCAAAGCCGAACAACTATTTCAGTTTAGTGCAGTGGTTCAATGGTGCGGTGCCGCGCATTAATGCGATGAAGAGGTCGGCGTGCATTTAAGGATCGCAGATGGCCCTTGCCCGTGTTAAAGCATACTGGGCGGAGATGGACGCTACCACTGTTGCGGTGCAGGGTTTGGCCATAGGCCGAGTGGCTGCCGAGCACTATTTCGAGGAGGTTCTCGAGGGTGCTCGTTTGATAGAGGCCCAGTGCTCGAAGAATATTATGTTTGAGTGATACGTATTTTCATTGTAAACACAATGTTTTTATGAAATTTTATAAGGCTATGTTTATACTTTTGCCTGAAAGTAGTATGATGCCTCCTGTGCGGCCGTTTATGTATACATGTGTATAACCTGAAAGATTGCAGCCGTCGGCTTCAACCCCCACGCATATAATGTGGAGGTGCTCGCAAAAACGCGTGTTCACACTTAACCCAACGTCTTGGTCCTATGAAGGAGGTGATAGCGTAGCGAACGAGGCAACCGGACTATAATGCTTTAACACTTTCACTTAGCCATAGGACTTTGACAGTGGGGCTACTAGATAGCCCCTAGTGGCGCCGCACGCTCCCGATCTCGGGGTGCATACATGCTTGGCCAGAAAACGGCCCTTCCTTAAGGCGGAGGAATTCTAACATTCCGATAGGTCATCGAGTGGTTGACCAGTCTCACGCTATATCATGACAGTCAGTTTTCGGCTTTCTCTACTGAGGTGCTCGTCTGGATGAACCAGGGCACAATCGCAGTAGTTCTCCTAGTGCTGCCTTAGCCGATAAAGCGAAACGTAAGGCACCAAAATACAGGAGCCGGGCAAACCCAACATTTGACCAAAGACAATGATTCGGAGCTGATGCATATAAGGCCAAACTCGCGACGCCGAACACTCCCTAAGGTATTCAGTCTTTATGGTATAAACCGGGCCTAAATAGTGCCCTTTGTAAGAAGCCCCTTGTGTCTAGGTATGTGCATTATTCTGACGTGGCCACATGCCAAGACGTCAGCATCCTTCCCAATTGTGCTGAGAATTCGGTGGATGTGTATCAACAAGAGACAGTAAAAAGGTTTGCGCAGGGTCTTAATCTAAAAAGAATCCTTGGAACGGGTCCCTGCTGCACGTCTGCACCTGTGTCTCCGTTGTGCCATATCCTGGACAGGTGTAGCACGATGGTCATCTGTAAAAGAGAGGAATTTAGGTGAAAAAGTTGTCATGCAGAGAGATAGTTTTTAAAGAAACCATGTATAACTAGAAATGAGTATAAATTGCCACTTGTCTGCGTGCGTTGGGCCCCTTGTATTTGTAATAGGGGTGAGGCCATCAATCCGGTATAAATTACATATAGCAGCGTCGAACTCGTCTAACCGCGTCCGTGGTCTTGACGACCTATCAAATACTTTAGTTGTCGAGGCCGTTTTTAGTGTGCGGCTACCAAGGCAGTCGCGTTCTCTTCGGCGCGGAAGGACCGCTTAATACTTCCGTTCATTGTAATGATGCCGCGTGGACCGGGCATCTTGAGCGTCAGGGAAGCGTAATGTGGTATTGCATTAAAGCGAGCAAAAGCTTCGCGTCTAAGTAGTGCTTGATAGCCACTTTGGAACGGAGCGATGTGGAAGGTTAAATGTTCGCTACGGAAGTTATCGGGGAAGCCGAATATAACCTTTAGTAGCAGGGAGCCCGTGCAATGAGCCCCTGGGCCTGGCGTTACTCCTTTAAAGGTAGTATTGCTATGGCAAATTTTCGTTGGGTCTATCCCCATTTCGCGGATTGTATCCTGGTATATCAGGTTGAGACTGCTGCCACCGTCCATCAGGACTCGTGTGAAGTGGCATCCATAAATTATTGGGTCTAATACCAGGGCAGCCCATCCTGCACGCCGGATACTTGCTGAGTAATCACGATGGTCGAAAGTGATCGGTTGAGACGATCAGTGGCAGGACTCCGCGGTGATAGGCCCTTGGGCATATTTTTCTGGGAGTGTCATTTTGTTTCTCCCCATGATCAGATGTAACATGTTTACTGTTTTGACTTCTGGTGGAAATTTCTTTTGTTCCCCAGTGTCTTGCTTGAGAGGCTCATCCTCGTCTTCGCTTGGTGTATCCTCCCCCTTGTGTACGGCGTTGAGCTTGCTGGACTGCTTGAAGACCCAACATTCTCTATGGGTATGATTAGCGGGTTTACCAGGGGTGCTATGGATCTAACATATTTGGTCCAGAATTTTGTTTAAGCTGGACAGTTCGTCTCTGGCGCCTTTAGAGGGCGGCTTTTGCTGACCTGGCCGAGAGCTTTTGAATCCGGCGTTTACTGCCGTGCTCTTCGTGTTGTCTTCTTTATTCCGGCGTTTGTTATTGCTGTTGCACCATGATTTCCCATTTCCATCTCTAACTTCGGATGTACTGGGGTTGCTGGTGCTACATCTGGCTAGCCAGCTATCCTCTCCCGTGCAAAAGCTGGTCATGAGGCTTGTTAATGCTGCCATTGTTCTCGGCTTTTCTTGGCTGAGGTGTCTGGCAAGCCATTCGTCATGGACGCTATGCTTAAAAGCTGCCAAGGCTTCGGTGTCCGAACAGTCAACAATTTGGTTCTTTTTAGTAAGAAACCTGTTCCAAAGCTTTCGGGCTGACTCTCCGGGCTATTGAATTATATGAATCAAATCATCCGCGTCCAGAGGTCGGACATAAGTCCCTTGAAAATTTGCCCGAAAGGCGTCTTCGAGCTCTTCCCAACTTCCAATGGAGCTTTCGGGGAGGCTCTTAAGCCAGTGCCGAGCTGGCCCTTTGAGTTTGAGGGGTAAAAACTTAATGGCGTGGAGATCATCTCCCCGAGCCATGTGGATATGGAGGATATAGTCCTCAATCCAGACCCCAAGGTCTGTTGTTCCATCGTATGCCTCTATGTTTACGGGTTTGAATCCCTCTGGAAATTCATGGTCCAGCACCTCATTGGTGAAACATAGGGGGTTTGCGGCACCCCTATATCTGGGTGTACCGCGTTGTTCGGATGTTTGTTGTGTTGCATCGTATGCTGGAGCACGCTTGCGTGGTCCGTAGATGGATCTGGTTTCGCCCTCCTTTTGATGCGAGCCCTTGCGTAGACCGCGTATTGGCTTATGTGCGGCGTTGCTTGTCGCTTTATGTTGGCCATGAGGTCGTCTATCCGGCCAGATGGCTGTTTTAATTTTTGGTTGTGGGGGGTCTAAGGCCTCCTCACCGAATTCAGGTAGCAACTTCTGCTTTGGGTAGCTCTTGGTGGGGCAATTGCCGCCGTACTTCGCTGCTGTGTTGAGTACTTTACTCCATCTGATTTGGAGTGTGTCCTGCGCAGCCTTGAGCCTTTGCTTCTGCTTTTTCAGACTCCTCGCGGTGGCAACAAGCCTTTGACGGGCATTCTGCTGCTCCGGGTGCCTGTCCGGCGTTATGTCGTCTGGACTATTATCTTTGACAAAATTGGTTTGTTCGGTTTGATTCTCCGTATTGCCGTGGTCCGGTGGTGGTTTGTCCTGCTCCAACACTGGGTCTGTATGATCGTTATTTCTACCGAGGCGGGATTTGGGGCGGCGCTTGCGCCACCGCTTTGACTGCTTCTCGAGGGAACAAGCCTTCGGTGCGTCCTTCCATTCCTCGTCGTCGTGTTCTTTTGGTGTGTCCACCATGTATACGTCATATGATGAGGTGGACGTCCAGCGCCTTGTGGGCAGTGGTTCCTCTTTGTCTCCCGCATCATCGTCCATACCGTCGATGTCTTCAGAGTCGAAGTCGAGCATGTCGGTTAAGTCATCGACAGTGGCTATTAAGTGGGTGGTGGGTGGGCGTCAAATTTCTTCGTCGTCCGCATCCCAATCCTGTTGGCCATAATCCGTCTAGGGCTCTCCTGACAAAGAGAGAGACCTTAGTGAATTCAGAATGTCGCCGAAGGGCGAGTTCTGAAAGATATACGTGGCGGTGAATTCCATGATCGGCGCCCAATCGGATTTGATTGGTAGGGGCACGGGCAGTTCGGAGTTAGAAAAAGAGTCCGGCACCTTGGTGTCATGGGCTGCGCAGAGGATTAGGCTGGTGTTCGGGTCGATCGCTGAGGGAGTCCTGGATTAGGGGGTGTTCGGATAGCCGAATTATACCTTCAGCCGGACTCCTGGACTATGAAGATACAAGATTAAAGACTCTGTCCCGTGTCCGGAAGGGATTTTCCTTGGCGTGGAAGGCAAGCTTGGCGATACGGAAGTTCAGATCTCCTACCATTGTAACCGACTCTATGTAACCCTAACCCTATCCGGTGTCTATATAAACCGGAGGGTTTTAGTCTGTAGGACAACATACACATCAACAATCATACCATAGGCTAGCTTCTATTGTTTAGCCTCTCTGATCTCGTGGTAGATCAACTCTTGTAATACCCATATCATCAATATTAATCAAGCAGGACGTAGGGTTTTACCTCCATCGAGAGGGCATGAACCTGGGTAAAACTTCATGTCCCCTGCCTCCTATCACCATCCGTCCTAGACGCACAGTTCGGGACCCCCTACCCGAGATCCGCCGGTTTTGACACCGACATTGGTGCTTTCATTGAGAGTTCCTCTGTGCCGTCGCCATCAGGCCCGATGGCTCCTACGATCATCAATGGCAATGCAGTCCAGGGTGAGACCTTCCTCCCCAGACAGATCTTCGTCTTTGGTGGCTTCGCACTGCAGGCCGATTCACTTCGCCATCTAGAGCAGATCGAAAGCTACGCCCCTGGCCGTCAGGTCAGATTCGGAAGTTTAAACTACACGGCCGACATCCACAGGGACTTGATCTTCGACAGATTTGAACCACTGCCGAGCGCGCCGCACTGTCACGACGAGCATGGTCTAGCTCTGCCGCCAAACAGTGCCCTGGAGGCTGCACCCGCATCAGCTCCGACCCCTAGTTCGGAGCCGACCGCGCCGATCGAGGATGGGCGGTTAGACGCCACCTTGGGGGCTGCGATCCCAACGGCGGTTGAGCCGAACACCAGCCCCGTACTCTACAAGACTCGTGACTCTATGGAGCCGGATTCTTCTCCGGACTCCGAACCCTCTGTGCCCCTGCCGAGCGAATCCGATTGGGCGCCGATCATGGAGTTCACGGCCGCGGACGTCTTTCAGCACTCGCCTTTCGGCGATATCCTGAAATCACTGAAGTCTCTCTCTTTGTCAGGAGAGCCCTGGCCGGACTACCGTCAGTAAGGTTGGGGTATGGACGATGAAGAAATTCAAAACCCACCCACCACCCACTTTGTAGCCACTGTCGACGACTTAACCGACATGCTCGACTTCGACTCCGAAGACATCGACGGTATGGACACCGATGAAGGAGATTATGAAGAACCAACGCCTACTAGGCCCTGGAAAGCCACCTCGTCATCTGACATATACATCGTGGACACCCCAAAAGTGGGAGAGGGCCATGGAACAGTAGAGGATGACCCCTCCATGAAACAGCAAAAGCGCCGGCGTCAGCGGCGCCGCTCAAAATCCTGCCAACACAAAAACGGCGATTCCAGCACGGGAGATAATAATACCCCATAAAGCGCCGAAGAACATCCCCCCGAGCAAGATTTAGCACAGGGGGATGGAGAAACCAGCCCCCATGGGAGAGCGGCTGACAGAGAGGTCGAGGACGATAATTATATGCCTCCCTCCAAAGACGAGGCAAGCCTCAACGACGACGAATTCATCATGCCAGAGGATCCCGTCGAACAAGAGCGTTTTCAACGCAGGCTTATGGCCACGGCAAGAAGCCTCAAGAAAAACAGCAACAGCTTAAAGCTGATCAAGATCGGCTAGTCGATAGATGGACTAAAGTCCTTGCGGCCGAAGAGCATAAACCTGAACGCCCCTCCAAGTGCTACCCAAAGCGCAGGTTGCTACCCCGATTAGAGGAGGAAGCACTCGACGCGGTCGACAGGACACCTCGTGGCCGCGACAGAGAGGCCTCATGGCCCTCCACCCAAGCCGCACCTCGTACCAAGGCACGGGAATATGCGCCGGACTTACGTAATATGTTGGAGGAAAAGGCAAGGCAAACAAGATCGATCTATGGATCGCGTGGGCGCCCAACGGCTCGAGACGGTAACCATCACGCCGGTCACAAATTCGGCAGGGCCGAACACAATAGACAAAGCTCATTGGAGCTACATCATGATATATCCCAGTACAGAGGCGCCGCACACCCATTGTGCTTCACAGACGAAATAATGGATCATCAAATCCCCAAGGGTTTCAAACCCGTAAACATCGAATCATATGATGGCTCAATAGATCCCGCGGTATGGATCGAGGATTATCTCCTTCATATCCACATGGCCCGCGGCGATGATTTCCACGCCATCAAATACCTCCCACTCAAGCTTAATGGACCAGCCCGACAGTGGCTTAACAGCCTGCCAACAGGGTCAATCAGCTATTGGGAGGACCTGGAAGCCGCATTCCTCGACAATTTCTAGGGCACTTATGTGCGACCTCCAGACACTAACGACCTAAGTCACGTAATTCAGCAGCCAGACGAATTGGCCAGGCAATTCTGGACACGGTTCCTAACAAAGAAAAATCAAATACTCGATTGTCCGGATGCAGAGGCCTTAGCAACCTTCAAGCATAATTTCCGTGATGAGTGGCTTGCCCGGCACCTAGGACAGGAGAAGCCGAAATCTATGGCAGCACTCATGGCACTCATGACCCGCTTTTGCACGGGAGAAGACAGCTAGCTTGCTCGTAGCAACAATATGACCAAGAACCCTGGTCGTTCATACACCAGGGACGTTAGTGGCAGGTCGCATCGCAACCAGCAGAAGCGCCGCATCAACGGCGACAATGCTAAGGATATGACAGTTAATGCTGGATTCAGAGGCTCTAAATCCAGTCAGCGGAAAAAGTCATTCAAAAGGAATCCTAAGGGCCCTTCCAGCTTGGACCGAATACTCGACCGCTTGTGCCAAATACATGGCACCCCCGAAAAGCCGGCCAATCACACCAACAGGGATTGTTGCGTGTTCAAGCAGGCAGGCAGATTAAGCACCGACAATGAAGACAAGGGGTTGCATAGCGATGACGACGAGGAGCCCCGGCCGCCGAACAACAATGGACAGAAGGGATTTCCCCCACAAGTGCGGATGGTGAACATGATATTGTAACATCCCAAATTTTCAATTTGGAATGATATACACATAGATCATCATGCATATCATATTTTCTTGCATTTTGCCGATCCAAGAAATTTCACGCAACTCAAGGACCCTCGGAGAGAGTTGGAGATTTCGTCCCTTTCATATTTGAGTCTTCTCAAATTTTGAAAAGAGGATCATTGGTTTCGTTGGAGTTTATTTGCCATTTATTTGGATAGGGAAAAATGCGCATTTTAAAAAATTGCATTTTAGGCCCGGAGAAAAGTTCATTTTGTTCGACTCATTTTTAGGAGTCGGGGAAATTTTACTTTATTAGATTTGGAGTTCGTTTAGATCTCTTTTTGTTTTTTTTGAGCGCGGAACCGTTTAAAAAAAATAGAGATCCAGCGACTTGGGCCTAAGGCCCAAGCCACCACCGAGACAGCCGCCGGCCAGGAGGCCAAGGCCATCGCTAGCGCCGCCCCACGCCCAGGCGCAGGAGGCCAGGGAGCCGCCGTTGCTTTTGATTCCTAGTAGGATTCGTCTACGTTCATTTTTTTCTACATCTCTTTCCTCTTTTCTATTCCTATTCCTAGTCTAATTCTTGACCCCTAGCCCAAGTTTTCTCCCTCCCCTCCCCAATATAAATACCCACACACCCCCCCTCTAAACACATCAAATCCAAGGCCCCAAAGCCCCAAGCACACCGCGCCCTGTGTCACGCACCGCGCCCTAGTGCCGCACCACCCGCGCCGCACCACCCCATCACCGCCGCGCCGCGCCCCACACCCGCGCCGCCGCACCCCACCACCGCACCCCCACACCCGCGCCGACGCTGCCGCACCCTGCGTCACCCGCACGCCGCCCAAAGCCGCTGCCCGCGCCGTCCATCACCACCCGCACCGACGCAGCACCTTGCCACGCTGCCGCCGCCCCACGCCCACGCCGCCGGAGTTCCTCGCCGGAGACTTCACCGGAGGTAGCCCACGCTACATCTATTCTTCTCATCGGATCGTTTTCTTCTAATCATTCTGATTCTTCTTTTCCAATTCATTTTCTTCGCAAAACCGTTCCGGTTCTCTAGATCGGTTTTACGATCGGTTTTCTTCTCCGAAACCCTAGATCGGATTCGTTTTCTTTTTCGATTTAGTTGCCCGAGTTCTTTCACCGGACCATTCATCCTAATGAACGTGATCACCAGATTTCTAATAGGTTAACGAACGTCCGTTCGTTCAACTGTTCTTCTTTTTCTTCTCGTCGGATTTATTCCGCAATCGCGATCTTAGATCCGACCTTCTTTCTAGTCTATCTTCTCGCTCGTTTATCGGAATCAGGTGATTCAAGCGCCTGGTGTTTCGTTTCGAAACCGCCATTCCGTCTAATCAACTTTAACTAAGTTTTGCTATGGTAAAATTTGACCTAGTTTCAACTTGCTAGAACCGAGTTGTTTTCCGCCGTTTGTTTTCGGTTTCTTTGTTCGGTTCTTTTCTTTCTTATCAACCGGAGTTCTTAAGTTGAACTTTCTGGTTCGATCTCTTGTTCGAGTTTTACTTGTGCATTAGATGAGTACTTATTGTATGCTTGTTGTTTGTCTGCGATAGATTACCCAGATTGCGCCGCTTGTTACTTTGAATCTCTAGGACTTGTGGATCATCAGCAAGGCAAGTAACACTTTGATCATACCTTTTCTACAATCCAGTTTTATTGCATTAGATCAATCCTCATACATTGCATGATTAGGATCTAATTAAATTGTGGGATGGGAAGTAGATGAGGTAGTACCTATTACCTGTTACTATGAAACCTTGGGAGTTACTTCTACGTTTGCTTATTATGCCATGCTATGCTAGTAGACGTGGATTGGGTGAGTGATATCCATGATAGATGTGAGATTGATAATTTTAATGGTTTATCTAAGGTGGCAACTTAAACACACATCTGGGTGGATTGAGGCACCTGATGTCTATCAGGACTTGCCTGTTTTTATTTTGGACCGCCACCCAGGCTCAAAGGGATCATAAGATCTTTCATGCTAAATACTTACGTGTGCAGCCACAAGCCATTATGGGCTCTGGCATAGTTGACTAAGTCGTGCGAACTCTTATAGGGGTAGACTAGCAGATGTAGGGGTTGTAGGTGCTACGGTCTACTCCGTCGTAAGGTGCTAGCGCTTCTGAAAGACTATGTCTCGGTCAACCGTTTCTCAAACACGATGTAGTGCGAGAAAACAAACGGAGGCGATCGAGTCTTGTGGGGAAAAGTGCGCAAACCTCTGCAAAGTGTAACAAACTAATCGTGATTAGCTGTGTCCTCGGTTATGGACAATCTTGAGTATCTAGTACTTGAATATCATGTGAATCTCAACATGTTACTTCCAATTAATATTGTTGGGTTTTAATTGTTCACTTTTAATTGGGATTGAGGATGCTGTCAACCATTCTCAATGTTTAACAACCACCATGATAGTTAAATAAATTTATTCCTTTGCAGTAGGGAAAAATTGGCTTTACGCAAAACAGTAACCATAGAGCTTTCCACCAGCCAAATATGCATATAGTATAGCTGTTTCATTCCATTACTCTCTATGTGTTACCTTGCCAGCATATTCCATGTGCTGACCCGTTTCGGGCTGCAACGTTAATGTTGCAGACTTTTCAGACAACGATTGAGGTGTTTTTAGGTCGTGGTTCTATACTCAGTGATGCCGTTGGAGTTGATGGACCCATTTATCTTCCAAGTCTTCCGCTGTTATCGACATTAGATGGCCTTAAGCCATATTTATGTAATAAGTTCTCTTTGGAGACAACGTTGTAATAAGTGTGTGATTGCCACTCTGTTATAAATCCTTCGAAGTACCGTGTGGTGTCAGCATTACTGATCCAGGGATGACATCGGAGCACAGAGATCAGACCGGTTGAGGTTTGGACGCTACAGAGATGGTATCAGAGCACACGCTGACTGTAGGACACGACCACTAAGTTAAAGCCATATATCACTATTCTCTCCTCATTTTCTAACTCCTCATCTTTTCTACTCTTTAGTATCAGAGCACACGCTGACTGTAGGACACGACCACTAAGTTAAAGCGGGGTAAATAGCCACGGGTAGCCCAGCCGGCTTCCCCTGGCCCCTTAGAAAAAATTGTGAGCCCGTCCGGCTCATAAGAAGACTCAAGACTTAGGCCGGCTCCCCCCTAGCCGGCTACCTTCCTAGCCGGCTTGGGGGGTGGCCCGCCCTTTCTACCCCCATGAGGAAAACTATGGAGGGCCGGCTACGACATGGCCGGCTGCGGCAGGGCCGGCTATGGCAAGGCCGGCTATGGCACGGCCGGCTACCGCCGGGCCGGCTCCGATAAAGCAGTCAACGCCGTACCCGCGATGTACGCGTCCACTCTGCGATGATGAAGCGGGGCGTGGCTACAGTGGAGCCTGCCACCCCCAAAACCCAGAGCACGCCTGGTACAGCGCATCGTGCGGGCAACTGCGGCCCGCCCGGCGCGGCACTGTAGCCTCAGCGGCTCCGACGCCGCCCTCGACGGGCCGCCAGCGTGGCCCCCGAGGCGGTGGGCCCCTTCGGGCAGAGAGATGCCGAAGGCGGCCACACCCCCTCTCAAGCCGGCGAGGCGGAGGGCCGGCTTCGCGCAGCCGGCCTACCGCCTTCCTCGAAGAAGACGTCTATTAAGGAGACAAGGTGCGGCGGGGCTACAGTAATCGCCCACCAGGGCGGCATTACTGTAGCCACGCTTACCCCGACCAAGCCTGCGCCAACAAATGCGGAGCGACAGTAACCGGCCGCCGACAAGACCCCGGCCGGTGGGGCCGGCCTGTCGACCCAGGAGCCGGCAGTCGGCGGGACCCACCAGCCGGCGGGCCCCAGAAGCCGGCGGAGAAGCCGGCAAGCCTAGTCACCGACAGCTGGGCCCCGTGCCCAGCTGGATTACCATTGTACCCCCGGGGGGTAGGCCTATATAAACCCCCCGGTGCACCCATGCAAAGGGTTGAACTCTCTTTCTAGACATAGACACATACAAGGAGAAGAAGCAAGCTGAGCTAAGCCCTTCTTCCTCCTTCCACCCCAAACAGCTCAAGGAGCATTGTAGCCACCTGTGAACTTAGTAACCATGCGGAGACCCCACAGAGCAGCAGTAGGGGTGTTATCTCCCCGGAGAGCCCTGAAGCTGGGTAAGATTCGCCGGCGTGCATGTCTACGCCTCATCCCGTTTCCAGGCACCGGCGACGTTCTTCTGGCCCCCGCAATGATAAGCCACCCGTTGGCATATGTCAATCCTACCACCCGACATCCATTGCAGCTTTTATCCAGGAGTTAAAACAACACATTCGATGCCACGAGAACCAGATGTGCAATGATATGATGGAGTTGAAGAATGCGAAGTCAAGGATCATCGAGCTAGAAGGGGAACTGAAGGCTACACGCAAGGACTACATGGACGAGATCGTAGCTCTAGAAAGACACAACATCAATCTTAAGCAAGAGATTGAAGAACTCAAGAGGGAGTTAGCATCCAGGAAGGAAGACATGTACGTCGCATGTCCAGACAACTACATCATCATCGACGACACCGATTCGGATCCAAGTGAACCCGACTTTGACGACGAAGCTGGAGCGGACATCATGGAGTCTTCCGTCGGTTCAAATTTCTAGATGACCACCAAATATTAGTAGTATTTTCCCCCATGTAAACACTATAGTTCGAGCACTTTTGCGATAGCTAGATTGATTGTAAGCCCTTGTTTCATTGAATGAAGTGATTTTGTGTGAATTTGCTCATGTGCATTGGGGTAGTGTTTTCTCTTTAGACCTCATTCTATTCTTATTTCTCTTCTTTTCAAAACCCTCAAATGCCTCCGAGACGTGACCCCGGGTTACCATTAAGGATTGGTAATTATGTTTTTCCCTTAGACCTAATAGTATTGGAATCTCAAGGAATGGATGTGATATTAGGCATGGATTAGTTATCACAGTATGAAGGGAATATTGAATGCGCTAGTAAGTCAATTTTGCTTACAACGCCAGAAGGAAGAAGGATTAAGTATGTATCCCGGCATGTGCCAAAGAGGACACAAGTAAATTGCCTGACAGGAGTCGTGCAGGAGGAAGTACCAGTGGTAAAGGATTTTCCTGATGTATTTCCGAAGGAGTTGCCAGGCATGCCACTGGATAGAGACATTGAGTTTTTGATTGAGTTATTGCCAGGTACAGGCCCAATATCAAAGAGACCATACCGGATGCCAGCAAAGGATTTGGTAGAAATTAAGAATCAGATTAAGGAGTTACTGGAGAAAGGTTACATTCGCCCAAGTTCTTTGCCTTGGGGATCACCCGCACTTCTAGTGGAGAAGAAGGATGGATCATTAAGGATGGTTGTTGATTACCGTGGATTGAATGAAGTAACCATCAAGAACAAGTACCCACTGCCAATGATAAATGATCTCTTTGATCGTTTGCAAGGAGCTAAAGTGTTTTCCAAGATTGATTTGCGATTAGGATACCACCAGTTGAAGATTTGAGATGCAGGACATACCTAAGACAGCATTCACCGTGAGATATGGACTGTATGAGTATACCGTTATGTCATTTGGATTGACTAACGCGTCTGCCTATTTTATGAACATGATGAACAAAGTGTTTATGGAGTTTTTAGATAAGTTCGTCGTAGTGTTCATTGATGATATCCTAGTTTATTCGAAGAATGAAGAAGAGCATAAGGAACATTTGCGTTTGGTATTGGAGAAACTAAGGGAACATCAGTTATATGCCAAATTTAGCAAATGTGAGTTTTGGTTGAAGGAAGTAGGATTTCTTGGACATGTTATATCCGGAGAAGGGATAGCAGTTGACCCCACAAAGGTTGAGACTGTAACCAAATGGGAAGCACCAACAACAGTTGGAGAGATCCGAAGTTTTCTTGGACTCGCAGGATACTACCGGAGATTCATTGAGAACTTTTCAAAGATTGCAAAGCCTATGACGGAGTTGTTGAAGAAGGATACTAAGTTCAATTAGAATGAGGAGTGTGAGGCTAGTTTCCAGGAGTTGAAGAAACGATTGGTTACCTCACCAGTGTTGATTTTGCCAGATCAGACCAAGGATTATGAGGTGTATTGCGACGCTTCACGTCGAGGACTTGGAGCAGTGCTTATGCAGGAAGGGAGAGCTATTTCGTATGCTTCACGACAACTGAAACCTCATGAGATGAATTACGCCACCCATGATTTCGAGTTAGCAGCCGTAGTGCATGCATTGAAGACATGGAGACATTTCCTCATTGGAAATCATTGTGAGGTGTACACGGATCACAAGAGTTTGAAGTACATTTTCATGCAGAAGGAGTTGAACCTTAGACAAAGGAGATGGTTGGAGCTCATCAAGGATTACGATATGAGATTGCATTACCATCCCGGTAAAGCTAATGTAGTAGCTGACGCATTGAGCCACAAGAGCCATGTCAATATGATAATGACGGGAAGTATACCAAAGGAGTTAGCAGAAAACCTTCGTGAACTATGTTTAGAGATAGTTCCAAAAGGCTATGTAGCAGCATTGGAGATTCAGTCAACTTTGATGGATAAAATCAGAGAAGCTTAGAAATCTGACAAGGAGATTACTGCTATAAAGAAGAAACTAAGCAAAGGAAAAGCAAAGGGATTTCATGAGGATGAGCACGATACCCTATGGTTTGAGGACCGTGTTTATGTGCCGAATGACCCGAAGATCAGGAAGTTGATTTTGCAAGAGGCACATGATTCACCCTATTTGATTCACCCAGGAAATACCAAGATGTATTTGGATTTGAAGGAGACGTTCTGGTGGACCGGAATGAAGAAGGATATTGCAGCCTATGTAGCAGTTTGTGACGTGTGTCATAGAGTAAAGGCAGAGCATCAGAAGCCAGCCGGATTGTTGCAGCCATTGCCGATACCCGAATGGAAGTGGGATAAGATAGGTATGGATTTTATCACAGGACTACCCAGGACTAAAGTAGGATATGACTCGATGTGGGTAGTAGTTGATCGTTTGACGAAGGTAGCACATTTCATTCCAGTTAAAACCACTTACACCAGTGCTAAGTTGGCAAAGATATACATGACTAGGATCATTTGTTTGCATGGAGTTCCAACGAGTATTGTATCAGACAGAGGAACCCAATTTACCTCAAAGTTTTGGAATCAGTTGCATGAAACTTTGGGAACCAGGCTAGAGTTCAGCACCATTTTTCATCCGCAGACAAATGGACAGACCGAGAGAGTCAATCAGATTTTGGAAGATATGCTGAGAGCTTGTGCACTAGATTATGGATCTAGTTGGGACGATAACTTGCCGTATGCGGAGTTTTCTTCTAACAACAGTTACCAAACCAGTCTGAAGATGGCACCTTTCGAAGCTTTGTACGGAAGGAGGTGCAGGACACCGTTGTCATGGGACGAAGTTGGAGACCGTCAGTTCTTTGGACCAGATTTGATTAAGGAGTCTGAACGGAAAGTTAAGTTGATTCGCGATAGGCTCAAGGTAGCCCAGTCTAGGCAGAAGAGCTACGCAGATTCTAAACGCAAGGAGACAGTTTACGAAACCAGAGACAGAGTGTATCTCCGAGTATCCCCACTTCGAGGAGTTAAGCGCTTTGGAGTTAAGGGAAAATTAGCACCACGTTTCGTTGGACCGTATAAGATCTTGCAACGTATGGGAGAAGTCGCTTATAAGTTGGAATTACCAGAGGGAATGTCAGGAGTTCACGATGTATTCCATGTTTCTCAGCTGAAGAAATGTCACGCCGAGATGGCGGAGGTACCGTTAAGAGATACAGTGCCGCTTGAAGCAATTCAGTTGAAGGATGACCTAACATATGAAGAGAAACCAGTCAAGATTCTCGAGTATGCCAGCAGAGTTACCCGCAACAAGGTTATCAAGTTTTGCAAAGTTCAGTGGAACCACCGCTCAGAGGATGAAGCCACCTGGGAGAGAGAAGAAGATTTGCTTAAGGACCACCCTCACCTATTTTCTAGCCAACCCGAATCTCGAGGGCGAGATTCATCTTAAGGGGGGTAGGTTTGTAACATCCCAAATTTTCAATTTGGAATGTTATACACATAGATCATCATGCATATCATATTTTCTTGCATTTTGCCGATCCAAGAAATTTCACGCAACTCAAGGACCCTCGGAGAGAGTTGGAGATTTCGTCCCTTTCATATTTGAGTCTTCTCAAATTTTGAAAAGAGGATCATTGGTTTCGTCGGAGTTTATTTGCCTTTTATTTGGATAGGGAAAATGCGCGTTTTAAAAAATTGCATTTTAGGCCCGGAGAAAAGCTCATTTTGTTCGACTCATTTTTAGGAGTCGGGGAAAATTTACTTTATTAGATTTGGAGTTCGTTTAGATCTCTTTTTGTTTTTTTTCGAGCGCGGAACCATTTAAAAAAATAGAGATCCAGCGACTTGGGCCTAAGGCCCAAGCCACCACCGAGCCAGCCGCCGGCCAGGAGGCCAAGGCCATCGCTAGCGCCGCCCCACGCCCAGGCGCAGGAGGCCAGGGAGCCGCCGTTGCTTTTGATTCCTAGTAGGATTTGTCTACGTTCGTTTTTTTAGATCTCTTTCCTCTTTTCTATTCCTATTCCTAGTCTAATTCTTGACCCCCTACCCCAAGTTTTCTCTCTACCCTCCCCAATATAAATAGCCACACCCCCCTCTAAACACATCAAATCCAAGGCCCAAAGCCCCAAGCACACCGCGCCCTGCGTCACGCACCGCGCCCTAGTGCCGCACCACCCGCGCCGCACCACCAAATCGCCGCCGCGCCCCACACCCGCGCCGCCGCACCCCACCACCGCACCCCCACACCCGCGCCGCCGCCGCCGCGCCCCGCGTCACCCGCGCGCCGCCCAAAGCCGCCGCCCGCGCCGTCCATCACCACCCGCGCCGCCGCCGCACCTTGCCACGCCGCCGCCGCCCCACGCCCACGCCGCCGGAGTTCCTCGCCGGAGACTTCACTGGAGGTAGCCCGCGCTACATCTATTCTTCTCATCGGATCATTTTCTTCTAATCGTTCCGATTCTTCTTTTCCGATTCGTTTTCTTCGCAAAACCGTTCCGGTTCTCTAGATCAGTTTTACGATCAGTTTTCTTCTCCGAAACCCTAGATCGGATTCGTTTTCTTTTCCGATTTAGTTGCCCGAGGTCGTTCACCGGACCGTTCGTCCTAACGAACGTGATCACCGGATTTCTTCTAGGTTAACGAATGTCCGTTCGTTTAACCGTTCTTCTTTTTCTTCTCGTCGGATTTATTCCGCGATCGCGATCTCAGATCCGATCTTCTTTCTAGTCTATCTTCTCGCTCGTTTATCGGAATCAGGTGATTCAAGCGCCTGGTGTTTCGTTTCGAAACCGCCGTTCCGTCTAATCAACTTTAACTAAGTTTTTCTACGGTAAAATTTGACCTAGTTTCAACTTGCTAGAACCGAGTTGTTTTCCGCCGTTTGTTTTCGGTTTCTTTGTTCGGTTCTTTTCTTTCTTCTCAACCGGAGTTCTTAAGTTGAACTTTCTGGTTCGATCTCTTGTTCGAGTTTTACCTGTGCATTAGATGAGTACTTATTGTATGCTTGTTGTTTGTCTGCGATAGATTACCCGGATTGCGCCGCTTGTTACTTCGAATCTCTACGACTCGCGGATCATCAGCAAGGCAAGTAACACTTTGGTCATACCTTTTCTACAACCCAGTTTTATTGCATTAGATCAATCCTCACACATTGCATGATTAGGATCTAATTAAATTGTGGGATGGGAAGTAGATGAGGTAGTACCTATTACCTGTTACTATGAAACCTTGGGAGTTACTTCTACGTTTGCTTATTATGCCATGCTATGCTAGTAGACGTGGATTGGGTGAGTGATATCCATGACAGATGTGAGATTGATAATTTTAATGGTTTATCTAAGGTGGCAACTTAAACACACATCTGGGTGGACTAAGGCACCTGATGTCTATCAGGACTTGCCTGTTTTTATTTTGGACCGCCACCCAGGCTCAAAGGGATCATAAGATCTTTCATGCTAAATACTTACGTGTGCAGCCACAAGCCATTATGGGCTCTGGCATAGTTGACTAAGTCGTGCGAACTCTTCTAGGGGTAGACTAGCAGATGTAGGGGTTGTAGGTGGTACGGTCTACTCCGTCGTAAAGTGCTAGCGCTTCTGAAAGACTATGTCTCGGTCATCCGTTTCTCAAACACCATGTAGTGCGAGAAAACAAACGGAGGCGATCGAGTCTTGTGGGGAAAAGTGCGCAAACCTCTGCAGAGTGTAACAAACTAATCATGATTAGCCATGTCTCCGGTTATGGACAATCTTGAGTATCTAGTACTTGAATATCATGTGAATCTCAACATGTTACTTCTAATTAATATTGTTGGGTTTTAATTGTTCACTTTTAATTGGGATTGAGGATGCTGTCAACCATTCTCAATGTTTAACAACCACCATGATAGTTAAATAAATTTATTCCTTCGCAGTAGGGAAAAATTGGCTTTACGCAAAACAGTAACCATAGAGCTTTCCACCAACCAAATATGCATATAGTATAGCTATTTCATTCCATTACTCTCTATGTGTTACCTTGCTAGCATATTCCATGTGCTGACCCGTTTCGGGCTGCAACGTTAATGTTGCAGACTTTTCAGACGACGATTGAGGTGTTTTTAGGTCGTGGTTCTATACTCAGTGATGCCGTTGGAGTTGATGGACCCATTTATCTTCCAAGTCTTCCGCTGTTATCGACATTAGATGGCCTTAAGCCATATTTATGTAATAAGTTCTCTTCGGGACAACGTTGTAATAAGTGTGTGATTGCCACTCTGCTATAAATCCTTCAAAGTACTGTGTGGTGCCAGCATTACTGATCCAGGGATGACACCGGAGCACAGAGATCATACCGGTTGAGGTTTGGTCGCTACAGATATATGCCACCCACATCCCCAAAAGGGAGCGGAAGCGTGCGTTAAGGGACGTATACGCAGTAGAGCCAGTCGCCCCAATGTTCAACCCATGGTCCTCCTGCCCGATCACCTTTGATCGAAGAGACCATCCCACTAGCATCCATCATGGTGGATTCGCCGCATTGGTTCTCGACCCAATTATTGACGGATTTCATCTCACTAGAGTCCTTATGGACGGCGGCAGTAGCCTGAACCTGCTTTACCAGGATACAGTCCGGAAAATGGGCATAGGTCCCTCGAGGATTAAGCCCACCAAAACGACCTTTAAAGGCGTAATACCAGGTGTAGAGGCCAGCTACACAGGCCCAGTCACACTTGGAGTGGTCTTCGGATCTCCGGATAACTTCCAAAGCGAGGAGTTCATCTTCGACATAGTCCCGTTCCGCAGTGGTTATCATGCACTGCTCGGGCGAACCACATTTGCCAAGTTCAACGTGGTCCCGCGCTACGCATACCTTAAGCTCAAGATTCCATGCCCTCGAGGAGTAATTACGGTCAATGGAAACACCGAACGCTCCCTCCGAACGGAGGAGCACACGGCGACCCTTGCAGCGGAAGTACAAAGCAGCCTCTCCAGGAAGTTCTCTAGTCCGGCCATTAAACGTCCAGACACCGTCGAGCGCGCCCGGAGTAACCTACAACAAGACCGCCTGGCACGTTCCGAGGAGGCGTAGCAATGCAGCCCCAACCCCAACCCTCGCAAAAAGGCGACGCCAGTACTTCGCGTCCATAACTACGCTCTGGAAATACCATGGGCATACGGGGAGGGGCACCATCACGGCACGCCCAAAACACGGCTTCAACCACACCAGGGGCTGCCGATTTTTTACCTTTTTCTTACTTTCAGGACTCTACTCTTCGGAAGGCCTGTTCGGCAGTCCAACTGCCGCACAAACGATGCAAGAACCAGGGAAGCAGACAAGCCATGCCGCATTACGGAAATCCCAGGTGGTCTCTATCACGAGCAGTATACCTGTTCTGCATACTATTCTGCAGCTTGCCCCTGGAGCAGACATGCTAAATAGTCCAACTTTTCGTTTATCGCATTACTTGTATCGTTCTGCTTTGATCGCAGCTATTTTAATGAACAATGCGTAGCTTTTGTCCATTTTTTGCATTACCCTTATATATATATATATATATGTGTGTGTGTGTGTGTGTGTTCCTTAATGACATGTGTGTGTGTGTGTTCCTTAACGACAGGGGCTTCAGTTCCCCTCAACATGGTGTGAGAAGTCCGAACACTTTCACAAGTGCGGCGCCCCGAACTTATAGCATTATATGCATCGGCTCTGAATCATGTCTTGGGTCAATAGTTGGGTTTGCCCGGCTCCTATGTTTTGGTGCCTTACGTTCCGCTATATCGGCTAAGGTAGCACTAGGAGAACCACTGCGATTGTGCCCCAGTTGAGCTAGGCCGAGCACCTCAGTGGAGAAAGCTAAAACTGACTGTCATGATGAAGCGAGAGATGGTCGCTGTTCGAGAGGTTTTTTCGAGTCCCTAAAGACTTATGCCGCTTCGGGCGAGGAGTCGGCTCTGTCCGGCCAAGGCGTGGATAGCGCCCCGAACTCGGTCTTCCGAATGCTAGGGGCTTCGCCGAAATTTAAAATTATAGAATTCTATGGCTAAGTGAGAGTGTTCACGCATTATAGTCCGATTGCCTTGTTCGTTGGGCTGAGCGCCTCCCTTGAAGGACCCAAATATGGGAAAAAGAGCGCCCAGGTTTATCCCCGAACACCCCAGCACTAGCGGCAAGGGGGCAGAAGCCGACGACTCGCCATCTCTCAGTATTGATAAACAGCCACGCGGAAGGTAATATTTTAAATTCAAGCAGCATTGCTTAGCGCATATGAACAAGTTTTCAGCGCACAGGATAACACGAGCGGGTTTTACTCAAAAAATACATCCTTGGTACATTCATCCGCAACAAGGCGGGCACCCTTCAGAACATCCTTATAATAATTCTTGGGCTTGCGATGCTCTTTCCCCGGCGGTGGCCCGTCCTTCACAAGCTTCTCCGCATCCAGCTTGCCCCAGTGCACCTTAGCACGGGCAAGGGCCCTACGGGCACCTTCAATGCAGATGGAGCGCTTGATGTCTTCAAGCCTTGGACAGGCCTCCACCAGCCGCCGCACCAGCCCGAAATAGCTCCCAGGCAGGGCCTCTCCAGGCCACAGCCGAACTAGGAGGCCCTTCATGGCCTGTTCGGCCGCCTTGTGGAGCTCGACCAGTTGCTTCATCTGGTCGCTCAGGGGCACGGGGTGTCCGGCCTCAGCGTACTGAGACCAGAACACCTTCTCAGTCGAGCTGCCCTCCTCGGCTCGATAGAATGTGACGGCATCGGATACACTTCGGGGAAGATCTGCAAATGCCCCTGGAGAGCTCCGGATTCGGGTAAGTATCAAGTAACTCACGTTTATATGTTTACTCTGCATAAAAAATGCCTTACCCGCCGCTATCCTCTTCACCTCATCCAACTCCCGGAGGGTCTTCTGGGACTCGGTCTTGGCAGACTTGGCATTTTCTATAGCTGCCACGAGCTCGGACGCTCGCGTCTTCGAGTCAAGCTCCAAACTCTCATGTTTCTTCATGAGAACCTGGAGCTCTTGCCGCACCTTGCCAACCTCAGCCTCATACCTCTCCCGCTCGGTGCGCTCCGCGGCTGCACTCTTCTCGGCCTCGAGCAGTGCTTTCTTAAGGGTCGCCACCTCGGACGTGGCCCCTACAATAGCCATGTCAATCCTGTCATTTTTTGCAATTGCGCCTTTTTTATATACATATTCAAACAGGGTATTTCTTACCTTCCTTCACCTCGAGCTGCTTCTTGGCACGCCTGAGCTCTTGCTCGGATTTCTCGAGGCTCTGCTTCAGCACGTCCACTTCCGCAGTCAGTGCGGTGGACACTAGTAGAGAAGCCTGCATATGCATATTGACTTCTTTTGTTAGACTCCTACGAATTCTTTGATCCTCTATTCGGCTTTTCTTCCCGAACACCTAACAGAGCATCAGGGGCTACTGTCTATGCGGTAACATTATTTAAACATTCTTTACTTACCTCAAAGCCTATTAAAAGGCTAGTGCAAGCTTCAGTCAGTCCGCTCTTGGCGGACTGAACCTTCTGGACCAGTGCACTCATAATAGTGCGGTGTCCCTCGTCGATGGAGGCACCTTCGAGCACCTCCAACAGATTATCTGGCGCCCCCGGTTGGATAGGGGTCACCGGCACGGTGGGCTTGCTCCTCTTGGAAGGAGGTCGCCCGCCGGACTCTGGAACCTCTCAAGGTTCTGGAGCGGCGTCCGGCCTTGAGCCGGACTTAGAGCCCTGGGGGGTTTCATCCCCCTTACTCCTGGAGTCCGAGAGGTTGCCTTGCGGCGCCTCCACGACCACCACCTCCCGGCTTGGAGCCTGTTGGGACAACACTTCGGTGTCGTCCGCAGGGCGGGGGGATGAAGCCGTCGGAAGCGAGTTCACACCCGATGGGTCCAGTGAGTCGCTCAATGATGCGTCGAGCCGGTCTTTGGGTGGGCTGCATAAACATATTCGACATAAAGGAAAGCTATGCAAAAAATGAATACTATGAATTACTCCGGTATCTGGACACTTACGATTTCACCAGGGGCTTGGACCTGGGCTGCCACTCCTCTTCGTCGTCGTCGATGTTGGTGGAGCAGACGGAGGAAGGGTTTTCCCCTTCTTAGACCCTCCGGCCTCCTGAGAGAGGGCGGCCTTCATTTTCTTCTCTCCTCCCGCGGGAGGGGGAGCGGTCTCTTCTTCTTCCTCCTCGTCTTCACGAGAGGAAGGCCCGTTGGGACCGTCGGATGACGAATCCGACACCTCCTGGCGCCGGGCACTCTTTCGAGTCCCCGTGGCCCTTTTCGCAGCCTTCTTCTCCGGCACAACATAGGGCGCCGGGACAAGTCGCTTCGCCAAGCGAGCGTCCGCTGGGCCTTCGGGCAGAGGAGCCGGACAGTTGATCTGTTTGGTCGTCACCACCCAATCCTATCAAAGATAGGGGAGCTCAGTGAAGTAAATATGCCCTAGAGGCAATAATAAAGTTATTATTTCTTTCCTTATATCATGATAAATGTTTATTCTTCATGCTAGAATTGTATTAACCGGAAACATAATACATGTGTGAATACATAGACAAACTTAGTGTCACTAGTATGCCTCTACTTGACTAGCTCGTTAATCAAAGATGGTTATGTTTCCTAACCATGAACAAGGTGTTGTTATTTGATTAACAAGGTCACATCATTGGTTGAATGATCTGATTGACATGACCCATTCCATTAGCTTAGCACCCGATCGTTTAGTATGTTGCTATTGCTTTCTTCATGACTTATACATGTTCCTATGACTATGAGATTATGCAACTCCCGTTTGCCAGAGGAACACTTTGGGTGCTACCAAACGTCACAACGTAACTGGGTGATTATAAAGGAGCATTACAGGTGTCTCCAAAGGTAGATGTTGGGTTGGCGTATTTCGAGATTAGGATTTGTCACTCCGTTTGTCGGAGAGGTATCTCTGGGCCCTCTCGGTAATGCACATCACATAAGCCTTGCAAGCATTACAACTAATGAGTTAGTTGCAAGATGATGTATTACGGAACGAGTAAAGAGACTTGCTGGTAACGAGATTGAACTAGGTATTGGATACCGACGATCGAATCTCGGGCAAGTAACATACCAATGACAAAGGGAACAACGTATGTTGTTATGCGGTCTGACCGATAAAGATCTTCGTAGAATATGTAGGAGCCAATATGGGCATCCAGGTCCAGCTATTGGTTATTGACCAGAGAGGTGTCTCAGTCATGTCTACATAGTTCTCGAACCCGTAGGGTCCGCACGCTTAACGCTCGGTGACGATATAGTACTATGTGAGTTATGAATGTTGGTGACCGAATGTTGTTCGGAGTCCGGGATGAGATCACGGATATGACGAGGAACTCCGGAATGGTCCGGAGACAAAGTTTGATATATGGGATAATAGTGTTTGATCACCGGAAGGGTTCCGGAAATCACCGAAAGGGGTTCCGGATGTTTCCCGAAATGTTTGGGTACGAGAACACTTTATTTGGGCCAAAGGGGAAAGCCCACAAGGTTTTTGGAAAGCACAGAAGGAAGTTTTGCGGAGTCCGGGGGCCAGACGCCAGGGTCCCTGGCGTCTGGGTCCAGACGCCGGGAACCCTGGTGTCTGGCCCTGGAGTCCGAGAAGGACTCTTGCCTTTCGGGTGAAACCGACTTTGTGGAGGCTTTTACTCCAAGTTTCGACCCCAGGGCTCAACATATAAATAGAGGGGCAGGGCTAGCACCAAAGACACATCAAGAAACACCAAGCCGTGTGCCGGCAACCCTGTTCCCTCTAGTTTATCCTCCGTCATAGTTTTCGTAGTGCTTAGGCGAAGCCCTACGGAGATTGTTCTTCACCAACACCGTCACCACGCCGTCGTGCTGCCGGAACTCATCTACTACTTCGCCCCTCTTGCTGGATCGAGAAGGCGAGGACGTCACCGAGCCGTACGTGTGCAGAACTCGGAGGTGCCGTGCTTTCGGTACTTGGATCGGTCGGATCCTGAAGACGTTCGACTACATCAACCGCGTTGATATAACGCTTCCGCTTGCGATCTACAAGGGTACGTAGATCAGACTCTCCCCCTCGTTCCTATGCCTCACCATGATCTTGCGTGTGCGTAGGAATTTTTTTGAAATTACTACGTTCCCCAACAGTGGTATCAGAGCCTAGGTTTTATGGTTTGATGTTATTTGCACGAGTAGAACACAAGTGAGTTGTGGGCGATATAAGTCATACTGCCTACCAGCATGTCATACTTTGGTTCGGCGGTATTGTTGGATGAAGCGGCCCGGACCGACATTACGCGTAAGATTACGCGAGACCGGTTCTCCCAACGTGCTTTGCACATAGGTGGCTTGCGGGTGACAGTTTCTCCAACTTTAGTTGAACCGAGTGTGGCCACGCCCGGTCCTTGCGAAGGTTAAAACGGAGTCTATTTGACAAACTATCGTTGTGGTTTTGATGCGTAGGTAAGATTGGTTCTTGCTTAAGCCCGTAGCAGCCACGTAAAACTTGCGACAACAAAGTAGAGGACGTCTAACTTGTTTTTGCAGGGCATGTTGTGATGTGATATGGTCAAAACGTGATGAGATATAAGTTGTTGTATGAGATGATCATGTTTCGTTGAAGTTATCGGCAACTGACAAAAGCCTTATGGTTGTCTCTTTATTGCATAAGATGCAAGCGCCAAATAATTGCTTTACTTTATCACTATGCGATAGCAATAGTTGCAAAAGCAATAGTTGGCGAGACGACCATGTGACGACATATTGATATAGATCAAGATGATGGAGATCATGGTGTCATGCCGGTGACGATGGAAATCATGACGATGCTTTGGAGATGGAGATCAAAGGCACAAGATGATGATGGCCATATCATGTCACATATTTTGATTGCATGTGATGTTTATCTTTTATGCATCTTATCTTGCTTTGATTGACGGTAGCATTATAAGATGATCTCTCACTAAATTATCAAGAAGTGTTCTCCCTGAGTATGCACCGTTGCCAAAGTTCGCCGTGCCCAGACACCACGTGATGATTGGGTGTGATGAGCTCTACGTCCATCTACAACGGGTGCAAGCCAGTTTTGCACACGCAGAATACTCAGGTTAAACTTGACGAGCCTAGCATATGCAGATATGGCATCGGAACACGGAGACCAAAAGGTCGAGCGTGAATCATATAGTAGATATGATCAACATAATGATGTTCACCATTGAAAACTAATCCATTTCACGTGATGATCGGTTATGGTTTAGTTGATTTGGATCACGTGATCACTTAGAGAATTAGAGGGATGTCTATCTAAGTGGGAGTTCTTAAGTAATATGATTAAATTGAACTTAAATTTATCATGAACTTAGTCCTGGTAGTATTTTGCAAATTATGTTGTAGATCAATAGCTCGCGTTGTTGCTTCCCTGTGTTTATTTTTGATATGTTCCTAGAGAAAATTGTGTTGAAAGATGTTAGTAGCAATGATGTGGATTGGATCCGTGATCTGAGGTTTATCCTCATTGCTACACAGAAGAATTATGTCCTTGATGCACCGCTAGGTGACAGACCTATTGCAGGAGCAGATGCAGACGTTATGAACGTTTGGCTAGCTCAATATGATGACTACTTGATAGTTTAGTGCACCATGCTTAATGGCTTAGAATCGGGACTTCAAAGACGTTTTGAACGTCATGGACCATATGAGATGTTCCAGGAGTTGAAGTTAATATTTCAAGAAAATACCCGAGTTGAGAGATATGAAGTCTCCAACAAGTTCTATAGCTAAAAGATGGAGGAGAATCGCTCAACTAGTGAGCATGTGCTCAGATTGTCTGGGTACTACAATCGCTTGAATCAAGTGGGAGTTAATCTTCCAGATAAGATAGTGATTGACAGAATTCTCTAGTCATCATCACCAAGTTAGTAGAACTTCGTGATGAACTATAATATGCAAGGGATAACGGAAACAACTCCCAAGCTCTTCGTGATGCTGAAATCAACGAAGGTAGAAATCAAGAAAAACATCAAGTGTTGATGGTTGACAAGACCACTAGCTAGTTTCAAGAAACGGGCAAAGGGAAGAAGGGGAACTTCAAGAAGAACAGCAAGCAAGTTGCTGCTCAAGTGAAGAAGCCCAAGTCTGATCCTAAGCCTGAGACTAAGTGCTTCTACTGCAAAGGGACTGGTCACTGGAAGCGGAACTACCTCAAGTGATTGGCGGATAAGAAGGATGGCAAAGTGAACATAAGTATATTTGATATACATGTTATTGATGTGTACTTTACTAGTGTTTATAGCAACCCCTCAGTATTTGATGCTAGTTCAGTTGCTATGAGTAGTAACTCGAAACGGGAGTTGCAGAATGAACAGAGACTAGTTAAGGGTGAAGTGACGATGTGTGTTGGAAGTGGTTCCAAGATTGATATGATCATCATCGCACACTCCCTATACTTTCAGGATTAGTGTTGAACCTAAATAAGTGTTATTTGGTGTTTGCGTTGAGCATGAATATGATTTGATCATGTTTATTGTAATACGGTTATTCATTTAAGTAAAAGAATAAATTGTTGTTCTATTTACATGAATAAAACCTTATATGGTTACACACCCAATGAAAATAGTTCATTGGATCTCAATCTTAGTGATACACATATTCATAATATTGAAACCAAAAGATGCGAAGTTAATAATGATAGTGCAACTTATTTGTGGCACTGCCGTTTAGGTCACATTGGTGTAAAGCGCATGAAGAAACTCCATGCTGATGGGATTTTGAAATCACTTGATTATGAATCACTTGATGCTTGCAAACCATGCCTTATGGGCAAGATGACTAAAACGCCATTCTCCGGAACAATGGAGCAAGCAACAGATTTATTGGAAATCATACATACTGATGTATGTGGTCCGATGAATATTAAGGCTTACGGCAGGTATCATTATTTTCTGACCTTCACAAGATGATTTGAGCAGATATGGGGATATCTATTTGATGAAACATAAGTCTGAAACATTTGAACAGTTCAAAGAATTTTAGAGTGAAGTGGAAAATCATTGTGACAAGAAAATAAAAGTTTCTACGATATGATCGCAGAGGTAAAATATTTGAGTTACGAGTTTGGTCTTCAGTTAAAACAATGTGAAATAGTTTCACTACGCACGCCACCCGGAACACCACAGCATAATGGTGTGTCCGAACGTCATAACCGTACTTTATTGGATATAGTGCCATCTATGATGTATCTTACCAATCTACCACTATCGTTTTGGGGTTATGCATTAGAGACAGCTGCATTCACGTTAAATAGGGCACCATCTAAATCCGTTGAGACGACACCGCGTGAACTATGGTTTGGCAAGAAACCTAAGCTGTCGTTTCTTAAAGTTTGGAGTTGCGATGCTTATGTGAAAAAGTTTCATCTCGATAAGCTCAAACTCAAATCGGAGAAATATGTCTTCATAGGACACCCAAAGGAGACAGTTGGGTACACCTTCTATAACAGATCCGAAGGCAAGACATTCGTTGCTAAGAATGGATCCTTTCTAGAGAAGGAGTTTCTCTCGAAAGAAGTGAGTGGGAGGAAAGTAGAAAACTTGATAAGGTAATTGTACCTTCTCCCTTATTGGAAAATAGTTCATCACAGAAATCTGTTCCTGTGACTACTACACCAATTAGTGAGGAAGCTAATGATGATGATCATGTAACTTCAGATCAAGTTACTACCGAATCTCGTAGGTAAACCAGAGTGAGATCCGCACCAGAGTGGTACGGTAATCCTGTTCTGGAGGTCATGTTACTTGACCATGACGAACCTATGAACTATGAGGAAGCAATGATGAGCCCAAATTTCGAGAAATGGCTTGAGGCCATGAAATCTGAGATGGGGTCCATGTATGAGAACAAAGTGTGGACTTTGGTTGACTTGCCCGATGATCGGCAAGACATAGAAAATAAATGGATCTTCAAGAGGAAGACGGACGCTGATACTAGTGTTACTATCTACAAAGCTAGAATTGTCGCAAAAGGTTTTCGACAAGTTCAAGGTGTTGACTACGATGAGAGTTGCTCACTCGTATCTATGCTTAAGTCTGTCTGAATCATGTTAGTAATTGTCGCATTTTATGAAATCTGGCAAATGGATAAACAAAACTGCATTCCTTAATGTATTTATTAAAGAAGATTTGTATATGATGCAACCAGAAGGTTTTGCCAACCCTAAAGGTGCTAACAAAATATGCAAGCTCCAGCGATCCATCTATGGACTGGAACAAGCATCTCGGAGTCGGAATATACGCTTTGATAAGTTGATCAAAGGATATAGTTTTATACAGACTTGCAGTGAAGCCTGTATTTACAAGAAAGTGAGTGGGAGCACTACAACATTTCTGATAAGTATATGTGAATGACATATTGTTGATCGGAAATAATGTAGAATTATTCTGTAAAGCATAAAGAGTGTTTGAAAGGAGCTTTTCAAAGAAAGACTTCGGTGAAGCTGCTTACATATTGAGCTCCAAGATCTATAGAGATAGATCAAGACGCTTGATAAGTTTTTTCAATGAGTACATACCTTGACAAGATTTTGAAGTAGTTCAAAATGGAGCAGTCAAAGAAAGAGTTCTTGCCTGTATTACAAGGTGTGAAGTTGAGTAAGACTCAAAGCCCGACCACGGCGGAAGATAGAAAGAGAATGAAAGTCATTCCCTATGCCTTGGCCATAGGTTCTATAAAGTATGTCATGCTGTATACCAGATCTATTGTATACCCTGCACTGATTTGGCAAGGGAGTACAATAGTGATCTAGGAGTAGATCACTGGACAGTGGTCAAGATTATCCTTAGTGAAATAAGGATATGTTTCTCGATTATGGACGTGACAAAAGGTTCATCATAAAGGGTTACGCCAATGCAAGTTTTGACACTAATCTAGATGACTCTAAGTCTCGGTCTAGATACATATTGAAAGTGGGAGCAATTAGCTAGAGTAGCTCCATGCAGAGCATTGTTGACATAGAAATTTGCAAAATACATGTGGATCTGAATTTGGCAGACCCGTTGACTAAGATTCTCTCACAAGCAAAACATGATCACACCTTAGTACTCTTTGGGTGTTAATCACATAGCGATGTGAACTAGATTACTGAATCTAGTAAACCCTTTGGGTATTGGTCACATGGCGATGTGAACTATGGGTGTTAATCCCATGATGATGTGAACTATCGATGTTAATCACATGGTGATGTGATCTAGATTATTGACTCTAGTGCAAGTGGGAGACTGAAGGAAATATGCCCTAGAGGCAATAATAAAGTTATTATTTATTTCCTTATATCATGATAAATGTTTATTATTCATGCTAGAATTGTATTAACCGGAAACATAATACATGTGTGAATACATAGACAAACTTAGTGTCACTAGTATGCCTCTACTTGACTAGCTCGTTAATCAAATATGGTTATGTTTCCTAACCATGAACAAGGTGTTGTTATTTGATTAACGAGGTCACATCATTGGTTGAATGATCTGATTGACATGACCCATTCCATTAGCTTAGCACCCGATCGTTTAGTATGTTGCTATTGCTTTCTTCATGACTTATACATGTTCCTATGACTATGAGATTATGCAACTCCCGTTTGCCGGAGGAACACTTTGGGTGCTACCAAACGTCACAACGTAACTGGGTGATTATAAAGGAGCATTACAGGTGTCTCCAAAGGTAGATGTTGGGTTGGCGTATTTCGAGATTAGGATTTGTCACTCCGTTTGTCGGGGAGGTATCTTTGGGCCCTCTCGGTAATGCACATCACATAAGCCTTGCAAGCATTACAACTAATGAGTTAGTTACAAGATGATGTATTACGGAACGAGTAAAGAGACTTGTCGGTAACGAGATTGAACTAGGTATTGGATACCGACGATCGAATCTCGGGCAAGTAACATACCAATGATAAAGGGAACAACGTATGGTGTTATGCGGTCTGACCGATAAAGATCTTCGTAGAATATGTAGGAGCCAATATGGGCATCCAGGTCCCGCTATTGGTTATTGACCAGAGAGGTGTCTCAGTCATGTCTACATAGTTCTCGAACCCGTAGGGTCCGCACGCTTAACGTTCGTTGACGATATAGTACTATGTGAGTTATGAATTTTGGTGACCGAATGTTGTTCGGAGTCTGGGATGAGATCACGGATATGACGAGGAACTCCGGAATGGTCCGGAGACAAAGTTTGTTATATGGGATAATAGTGTTTGATCACCGGAAGGGTTTCGGAAATCACCGGAAAGGGTTCCGGATGTTTCCCGAAATGTTTGGGTACGAGAACACTTTATTTGGGCCAAAGGGGAAAGCCCACAAGGTTTTTGGAAAGCGCAAAAGGAAGTTTTGCGGAGTCCAGGGGCCAGACGCCAGGGTCCCTGGTGTCTGGGTCCAGACGCCAGGAACCCTGGCGTCTGGCCCTGGAGTCCGAGAAGGACTCTTGCCTTTCGGGTGAAACCGACTTTGTGGAGACTTTTACTCCAAGTTTCGACCCCAGGGCTCAACATATA
The DNA here is from genome assembly GCA_034509565.1 of Triticum monococcum. Classification (NCBI taxonomy): domain Eukaryota; kingdom Viridiplantae; phylum Streptophyta; class Magnoliopsida; order Poales; family Poaceae; genus Triticum; species Triticum monococcum. The sequence goes on from CM067847.1 coordinate 134,515,659, forward strand.
AATAGAGGGGCAGGGCTAGCACCAAAGACACATCAAGAAACACCAAGCAGTGTGCCGGCAACCCTGTTCCCTCTAGTTTATCCTCCGTCATAGTTTTCGTAGTGCTTAGGTGAAGCCCTGCGGAGATTGTTCTTCACCAACACCGTCACCACGCCGTCGTGCTGCCGGAACTCATCTACTACTTCGCCCCTCTTGCTGGATCAAGAAGGCGAGGACGTCACCGAGCCGTACGTGTGCAGAACTCGAAGGTGCCATGCTTTCGGTACTTGAATCGGTCGGATCGTGAAGACGTTCGACTACATCAACCGCGTTGATATAACACTTCCGCTTGCGATCTAGAAGGGTACGTAGATCAGACTCTCCCCCTCGTTGCTATGCATCACCATGATCTTGCATGTGCGTAGGAATTTTTTTGAAATTACTACGTTCCCCAACACTTAGATCCCGCATAGAGTCAAACTATGAAAAACTGATACCCTGTAAAAAGACAAAAACAGCTCACCGCATGAGCGTGATGCTGAGAGCTGAATCCGCGATCCTCAGCAGTGGATGCGGGAGCCTCGGCGCCCTTGAAAAGCATCCTCCAGGCATCTTCGTACGTCGTGTCGAAGAGCCTGTTAAGACTTTGATGCTGCGCTGGGTCAAACTCCCAAAGGTTGAAGGCCCGTCGTTGACACGGGAGGATCAGGCGGACGAGCATAACCTGGACTACATTGACAAGCTTGAGCTTCTTGTCCACCAGGGTTTGGATGCATGTTTGGAGTCCGGTCAGCTCCCCTTTTTTACCCCAAGATAGGCATGTCTCCTTCCAGGAGGTGAGCCGCGTAGGGGGCCGGATCGGAACTCAGGGGGTGCGACCCATTCGGCGTCGCGCGACTCGGTGATGTAAAACCACCCTGGTTGCCACCCCTTTATGGTCTGCACAAAGGAGCCCTCGAGCCACAGGACGTTGGCCATCTTGCCAACCATGGCGCCGCTGCACTCTGCCTGGCTGCCGCGCACCACCTTCGGCTTGACGTTGAAGGTCTTTAGCCATAAGCCGAAATGGGGGCGGATGCGGAGGAAAGCATTGCACACGACGATAAACGCCGAGATGTTGAGGACGAAGTTCGGGGCCAGATCGTGGAAATCCAGGCCGTAGTAGAACATGAGCCCCCGGACAAATGGATGCAGAGGGAAGCCCAGTCCGAGGAGGAAATGGGGGAGAAATACCACCCTCTCGTGGGGCCTAGGAGTGGGGACGAGCTGCCCCTTTTCGGGGAGTCGGTGCGCGATGTCGCTGGCCAGATATCTGGCCTTCCTTAGCTTTTTTATGTGTCCCTCCGTGATGGAGGAGACCATCCACTTGCCTCCCGCTTCGTACATGACTGGAGAAGGTCGAGGTGGTAGTGCGCACTTGGGCGCTGGAGCTCGAGTGCGCAAGAATGGATAGGCAGAGGAGGAAGAAGGCGTGGGTGAAAAGGTGGATCCTTATCCCCTTATATGGGTGGACGCGGTTATGTGTCCCCACCAGCCTGGTAAAACTTGCTTATCTCCAAGCGCTGTAATCAAAGGCGCGGTTGGGTTACCCACGCCTGTATTGATGAGAATCCCGAAATGAGGGGACACGATCTCTGCTTCAACAAGACGTGCCAAGGAAATTGCCTCGCACAACGCACTGAGGTGGGATAATTAAATGGATAAAGGCTTGGTCGTGGCGTGTCGCACCATGGAATACGTCAGTAGATTAGATTTGTGTTAATATTATTATTCTCTCTATGGCAATATGTGGAAGCTTATTTTGCAGAGCCGGACACTATCTTTGTGTTCAAAATCTTCTATGAAGTACTTGGAGGAGGAACCCGCCTTGCAATGCCGAAGACAATTTGCACGCCGGACTCGTCGTCATTGAAGCCTGGTTCAGGGGCTACTGAGGGAGTCCTGGAATAGGGGGTGTTCGTATAGCCGAATTATACCTTCAGCCGGACTCTTGGACTATGAAGATACAAGATTGAAGACTCCGTCCCGTGTCCGGAAGGGATTTTCCTTGGCATGGAAGGCAAGCTTGGCGATACGGATGTTTAGATCTCCTACCATTGTAACCGACTCTATGTAACCCTAACCCTATCCGGTATCTATATAAACCGGAGGGTTTTAGTCCGTAGGACAACATACACATCAACAATCATACCACAGGCTAGCTTCTAGGGGTTAGCCTCTCTGATCTCGTGGTAGATCAACTCTTGTAATACCCATATCATCAATATTAATCAAGCAAGACGTAGGGTTTTACCTCCATCGAGAGGGCCCGAACCTGGGTAAAACTTTGTGTCCCCTGCCTCCTGTTACCATCCGGCCTAGACGCACAGTTCGGGACCCCCTACCCGAGATCCGCCGGTTTTGACACCGACAATCGCCATTGAGACTGCAGCCCCTGAGGCGGTGTCTAAACACCCGTCCCCGATTGGCGCAGTTGGCTCCGAGCTAAGGGTCGGAGCTGATGCGGGTGCGGCCTCTGGGGTACTGTTCGGCGGCAGAGCTAGGTCATACCCATCGTGACAGTGCGGCGCGCCCGGCTGTGGCTCGAATCTATTGAAGATCAAGTCTCCACGGATGTCGGTCGTGTAGTTCAAACTTCCAAATCTGACCTCGCGGCCAGGGGCGTAGCTTTCAATCTGCTCTAGATGGCCAAGCGAATTAGCCCGTAGTGCAAAGCCGCCGAATACGAAGATCTGTCCGGGGAGAAAAGTCTCACCCTGGACCGCATCGCTATCGATGATAGTAGGAGCCATCAAGCCTAACGGCGACGACACAGAGGAACTCTCAATGAAAGCATCAATGTTGGTCTCAAAACCGGCAGATCTCGGGTAGGGGGTCCCGAACTGTGTGTCTAGGCCGGATGGTAACAGGAGGCAGGGGACGTAATATTTTATCCAGGTTTGGGCCCTCTTGATGGAGGTAATACCCTACGTCCTGCTTGATTGATATTGATGATATGGGTAGTACAAGAGTAGATCTACCATGAGATCAGAGAGGCTAAACCCTAGAAGCTAGCCTACGGTATGATTGTATGTTGTGATTGTTGTCCTATGGACTAAAACCCTTCGGTTTATATAGACACAGGAGAGGGTTAGGGTTACACAAGGTCGGTTACAAAGGAGGAGATATCCATATCCGTATTGCCTAGCTTGCCTTCCACGCCAAGTAGAGTCCCATACGGACACGAGACAAAGTCTTCAATCTTGTATCTTCATAGTCTAACAGTCCGGCCAAAGGATATAGTCCGGCTATCCGGAGACCCCCTAATCCAGGACTCCCTCGGTCATACTTATTGCAAAAATCTATTCTTCATCGAAATAAAGTACTACACGCATGCTCCTAGGGGGGATAGATTGGTAGGAAAAGACCATCGCTCGTCCCCGACCGCCACTCATAAGGAAGACAATCAATAAATAAATCATGCTCCGACTTCATCACATAACGGTTCACCATACGTGCATGCTACGGGACTCACAAACTTTAACACAAGTATTTCTCAAATTCACAATTACTCACTGGCATGACTCTAATATCACCATCTTTATATCTCAAAACAATCATAAGGAATCAAACTTCTCATAGTATTCAATGCACTTTATATGAAATTTTTTATTATATCCCTCTTGGATGCCTAACATATTAGGAATAATTTTATAACCAAAGCAAATCACCATGCTGTTTTAAAGACTCTCAAAATAATATAAGTGAAGTGTGAGAGTTCATCAATTTCTATAAAATAAAATCACCACCGTGCTCTAAAAAGATATAAGTGAAGTACTAGAGCAAATTTCCCTATAGCTCAAAAGATATAAGTGAAGCACATAGTGTTGGGGAACGTAGTAATTTCAAAAAAAATCCTACGCACACGCAAGATCATGGTGATGCATAGCAACGAGAGGGGAGAGTGTCATCCATGTACCCTCGTAAACCGTTAAGCAGAAGCGTTATAACAACGCGGTTGATGTAGTCGTATGTCTTCACGATCGACCGATCCTCAGCACCGAACGTACGGCACCTCCGCGTTTAGCACACATTCAGCTCGATGACGTCCCGCGAACTCACGATCCAGTAGAGCTCGGGGAAGAGTTTCGTCAGCATGACGGCGTGGTGACGATGTTGATGATGCTACCGCAGCAGGGCTTCGCCTAAACATCGCTACAGTATGGCCGAGGTGGATTATGGTGGAGGGGGGTATCGCACACGGCTGGAGTATCTCAATGATCAACTTGTGTGTCTAGAGGTGCCCCTGCCCCCGTATATAAAGGAGGAAGGGGGGACGTCTCCAACATATCTATAATTTTTGAATGCTCCATACTGTTTTGGACTATATTGGGCTTTATTTTCCACTTTTATATTATTTTTGGGACTAACCTATTAACTGGACGCCCAGCCCAGAATTGTTGTTTTTTGCCTATTTTAGTGTTTCGAAGAAACGGAATATCAAACAGAGTCCAAACGGAATGAAACCTTCCGGAACGTGATTTTCTCACCGAACGTGATCCAGGAGACTTGGACCCTACGCCAAGGCATCAGAGAGGCGGTCACGAGGGTGGGGGGCGCGCCCCCTGCCTCGTGGGCCCCTCGGAGGTCCACCGACGTACTTCTTCCTCCTATATATACATACGTACCCCCAAACGATCAGATACGGAGCCAAAAACCTAATTCCACCGCCGCAACTTTCTGTAACCACGAGATCCCATCTTGGGGCCTGTTCCGGAGCTTCGCCGAAGAGGGCCATCATCATGGAGGGCTTCTACATCATCATAGCCTCTCTGATGAAGTGTGAGTAGTTTACCTCAGACCTTCAGGTCCATAGTTAGTAGCTAGATGGCTTCTTATCTCTTTTTGGATCTCAATACAAAGTTCTCCCCCTCTCTTGTGGAGATCTATTCGATGTAATCTTCTTTTTGCGGTGTGTTTGTTGAGACCGATGAATTGTGGGTTTATGATCAAGTCTATCTATGAATAATATTTGAATCTTCTCTGAATTATTTTATGTATGATTGGTCATCTTTGCAAGTCTCTTCGAATTATCCGTTTGGTTTGGCCAACTAGATTGGTAGTTCTTGCCATGGGAGAAGTGCTTAGCTTTGGGTTCGATCTTGCGGTGTCCTTTCCCAGTGACAGAAGGGGCAGCAAGGCACATATTGTATCGTTGCCATTGAGGATAACAAGATGGGGTTCATTTCATATTGCATGAATTTATCTCTCTACATCATGTCATCTTGCTTAAGGCGTTACTCTATTTTTAACTTAATACTCTAGATGCATGCTGGACAGCGGTTGATGAGTGGAGTAATAATAGTAGATGCAGAATCGTTTCGGTCTACTTGTCACGGACGTGATGCCTATATACATGATCATGCCTAGATATTCTCATAACTATGCTCAATTCTGTCAATTGCTCAACAGTAATTTGTTCACCCACCGTATAATACGTATGCTCTTGAGAGAAGCCACTAGTGAAACCTATGGCCCCGGGTCTATTCTCATCATATCAATCTCCATCACTTTAATATTGCTTTGCTTTTTTACTTTGCCTTTACTTTTCACTTTGCATCTTTATACCAAAAATATTATATCTATCATATCTCACTCTCGTAAGTGACCGTGAAGGGATTGACAACCCCTAATCGCGTTGGTTACGAGTAGCTATCGTTTGTGCATGTACGAGGGACTTGAGCATGGCCTCCTGCTGGATTGATACCTTGGTTCTCAAAAACTGAGGGAAATACTTACGCTACTTTGTGCATCATCCCTTCCTCGTTGGGGAAAACCAACATAAGATCAAGAGGTAGCAAGAAGGATTTCTGGCGCCGTTGCCGGGGAGTCTACGCAAAAAGTCAACATAGCAAGTACCCATCACAATCCCTATCTCTCGCATTACATTATTTGCCATTTGCCTCTCGTTTTCCTCTCCCCCACTTCACCCTTGCCGTTTTATTCGCCCTCTCTCTCTCTCTATCCTCCCTCTCTATTTGCCTCTTTTGCCCGCTTGCCCTTTTGTTTGCTCGAGTGTTAGATTGCTTGTTTGTCACGATGGCTCAAGATAATACTAAATTGTGTGACTTCACCAATACCAACAACAATGATTTTATTATCACTCCGATTTCTCCTCTTACCGATGCTGAATCTTGTGAAATTAATACTGCTTTGTTGAATCTTGTTATGAAAGATCAATTCGCCGGCCTTCCTAGTGAAGATGTCGCAACTCATCTGAATAGCTTCGTTGATTTATGTGATATGCAAAAGAAAAAAGATGTCGATAATGATGTCGTTAAATTGAAGCTATTTCCTTTTTCACTTAGAGATCGTGCTAAAGCTAGGTTTTCGTCTTTGCCTAAAAATAGTATTGATTCTTGGAACAAGTGCAAAGATACTTTTATCTCTTAGTATTTTCCTCCCGCTAAGATCACCTCTCTTAGAAACGATATTATGAACTTTAAGCAACTTGATCATGAACATGTTGCACAAGCTTGGGAGAGAATGAAATTAATGATACATAACTGCCCTACTCATGGTTTGAATTTGTGGATGATTATACAAAATTTTTATGCCGGATTGAATTTTGCTTCTAGAAATCTTTTAGATTCGGCCGCGAGAGGCACTTTTATGGAAATCACTTTAGGAGATGCTACTAAACTCCTAGATAATATTATGGTTAATTATTCTCAATGACATACTGAAAGATCTTCTAATAAAAAAGTACATGCGATAGAAGAAATCAATGTTTTGAGTGGAAAGATGGATGAACTTATGAAATTATTTGCTACTAAGAGTGTTTCTTCTGATCCTAATAATATGCCTTTGTCTACTTTGATTGAGAATAACAATGAATCTATGGATGTGAATTTTGTTGGTAGGAATAATTTTGGTAACAACGCTTATAGAGGGAATTTAATCCTAGGCCCTATCCTAGTAATCCTTCTAATAATTATAAGAATTCCTACAACAACTCTTATGGAAATTATAATAAGATGCCCTCTAAATTTGAGAATAGTGTTAAAGAGTTTATGAATTCACAAAAGAATTTTAATGCTTTGCTTGAAGAGAAATTGCTGAAAGTTGATGATTTGGCTAGGAACGTTGATAGAATTTCTCTTGAGATTGATTCTTTAAAGATTAGATCTATTCCTCCTAAGCATGATATCAATGAGTCTCTCAAAGCCATGAGAATTTCCATTGATGAGTGCAAGGAAAGAACCGCTATGATGCGTGCTTCCAAAGATGCCTTTATTAAAGCGTGTTCTTCCAATTCCTATGAAAATCAAGATGAAGATCTAAAAGTTATTGATGTGTCTCCTATTAAATCTTTGTTTTTCAATATGAATCTTGATGAAACTGAATATGATCTTCCTTTACCTAGAAGGCGTTCTAAAAATTTGGAGTATTTAGATCTTTATGATGAAATTGATGAAAGTGGGATTGAAAGAAATAAAAATCTAGATGTTGCTAAACCCACTATATTGGATTTCAAGAATTTAATTATGAAAGTTGTTCTTTAAATGATTGTATTTCCTTGTTGCAATCCGTGCTAAATTCTCCACATGCTTATAGTCAACATAAAGCCTTCACCGAACATATTGTTGATGCCTTGATGCAATCTTATGAAGAAAAACTTTAGTTGAAAGTTTCTATCCCTAGAAAACTCTATGATGAGTGGGAACCAACTATTAAAATTAAAATTAAAGATCATGAGTTTTATGCTTTGTGCGATTTGGGTGCTAGTGTCTCTACTATTCCCAAGACTTTGTGTGATTTGCTAGATTTCCGTAATTTTGATGATTGCTCTCTAAACTTGCATCTTGCGGATTCCACTATTAAGAAACCTATGGGAAGGATTAATGATGTTCTTATTGTTGCAAATAGAAATTATGTGCCCGTAGATTTCATTGTTCTTGATATAGATTGCAATCCTTCTTGCCCTATTATTCTTGGTAGACCTTTCCTTAGAACGGTTGGTGCGATTATTGATATGAAGGAAGGGAATATTAGATTTAAATTTCCATTAAAAAAGGGCATGGAACACTTTCCAAGAAATAAATAAAATTGCCATATGAAACTATCATGACAGCCACTTATGGATTGCCTACCAAAGATGGCAATACCTAGATCTATCCTCGCTTTTATGCCTAGCTAGGGGCGTTAAACGATAGCGCTTGTTGCGAGGCAACCCAATTTTATTTTTATTCCTTGCTTTTTGTTCCTGATTAGTAATAAATAAATTCTTTATACTCTGTTTTGGTTGTGTTTTTTGTGTTTAATTAGTGTTTGTGCCAAGTAGAACCGTTGGGAAGACTTGGGGAAAGTCTTGTTGAACTTGCTGTAAAAAAAACAGAAACTTTTGGCGCTCACGAGAACTGCTGTAATTTTTATTTGCAGAGTGATATTTAGTTAATTCTTTTTGAAGATGATTAATAGATAAATTGCTCACGTCCAGAAATTTATTTTAGAATTTTTGGGGTTCCAGATCTTGCGCTAGCTACAGATTACTACAGACTGTTCTGTTTTTGACAGATTCTGTTTTTCGTGTGTTGTTTGCTTATTTTGATGAATCTATGGTTAGTAAAATAGTTTATAATCCATAGAGAAGTTGGAGTACAGTAGGTTTAACACCCATATAAATAAATATTAAGTTCATTACAGTACCTTGAAGTGGTCTTTTGTTTTCTTTCGCTAACAGAGCTCGCGAGTTGTTTTGTGTTGTGAAGTTTTCAAGTTTTGGGTGAATTCTTGCTGGATTATGGAACAAGGAGTGGCAAGAGCCTAAGATTGGGGAAGCCCATGGCACCCCCAAGATAATCCAAGGACACCAAAAAGTCAAAGCTTGGGGATTCCCCGGAAGGCATCCCCTCTTTCGTCCACTTCCATCGGTAATTTACTTAGAGCTATATTTTTATTCACCAACATGATATGTGTTTTGCTTGGAGCATCTTGTATTATTTGTGTCTTTGTGTCTTAGTATGCCACAATCATACTTGATGTACACACCTTTCGATAGAGCCATACATGAATTAAAATTTGATAGAATACTCTATGTGCTTCACTTATATCTTTTGAGCTATGTAGTTTGGCTCTATGTGCTTCACTTATATCTTTTGAGCATTATAATTTTGCTCTATGTGCTTCACTTAGATCTTTTAGAGCACGGTGGTGGATTTTTTTAAAGAAACTATTGATCTCTCATGCTTCACTTAAATTATTTTGAGAGTCTATTAATAGCATGGTAATTTGCTTAATAATAATATGCTTGGTATTCAAGATTTGTGAAACTTTCTTTTTGAGTGTGTTGAATACTAAGAAAAGATTGAAGCATGATAATTGTTTTCTGATATGGAGGTGATAATATTAAAGTCATGCTAGTTGAGTAGTTGTGAATTTAAAGAATACTTGTGTTAAAGTTTGTGATTCCTGTGGCATGCACGTATGGTGAACCGTTATGTGATGAAGTCGGAGCATGATTTATTTATTGATTGTCTTCCTTATGAGTGGCGGTCGGGGACGAGCGATGGTCTTTTCCTACCAATCTATCCCCCTAGGAGCATGCGCGTAATACTTTTCTTTGATAGCTTCTAGATTTTTGCAATAAGTATATGAGTTCTTTATGACTAATGTTGAGTCCATGGATCTTACGCACACTCACCCTTCCACCTTTGCTAGCCTCTCTAATACCACGCACTTTTCGCTGGTATCATACACCCACCATATACCTTCCTCAAAACAGCCACCATACCTATCTATTATGGCATTTCCATAGCCATTCCGAGATATATTGCCATGCAACTTTCCACTGTTCCGTTTATTATGACACACTCCATCATTGTCATATTGCATATCCCGGTACACCGCCGGAGGCATTCATATAGAGTCATATTTTGTTCTAAGTATTAAGTTGTAATTGTTGAGTTGTAAGAAAAATAAAGTGTGATGATCATCATTATTAGAGCATTGTCCCAGTGAGGAAAGAATGATGGCGACTATGATTCCCCCATAAGTCGGGATGAGACTCCGGACGAAAAATAAAATAAAAAAAGAGGCCAAAGAAGCCCAAATAAAAAGAGGCCATAAAAAAGAGAAAAGGCCCAAATAAAAATAAAAAATAAAAAAATGAGAGAAAAAGAGAGAAGGGACAATGTTACTATCCTTTTACCACACTTGTGCTTCAAAGTAGCACCATGATCTTCATAGTAGAGAGTCTCTCATGTTATCACTTTCATATTCTAGTGGGAATTTTACATTATAGAACTTGGCTTGTATATTCCAATGATGGGCTTCCTCAAATTGCCCTAGGTCTTCATGAGCAAGCAAGTTGGATGCACACCCACTTAGTTTCACTACTAGAAAAAGGGTTATAGATGGGATTGACACTAATGGCGCACCTGACAAGCGGTGCGCCATTAGTATATACTAATGGCGCACCACCATCTGGTACGCCATTAGAGTTGAAACTACTAATGGCGCACCTGGCACAGGGTGCGCCATTAGTATCAATTTTTTTTTGAACTAGTGCGCCTGTCCAAACATACTAATGGTGCATCCAGACAAAGTGCGCCATTACTAGTTGTAACTAGTAATGGCGCACCTATCGGAAAGTGCGCCACTAATGTTTTTTTTTTATTATATTTTTTATTCCCTTTTTTGCAAAACTACTAATGGTGCACTGTTCCACTGTGCGCCATTACTAGTTCAAACTAGTAATGGCGCACTGCGGGACAGTGCGCCATTAGTAAATTTTTTTTTGCAAAACTACTAATGGCGCACCACCAGATGGTGCGCCATTAGTAACCTGGATTACTAATGGCGCATTTGGAGTGGGTGCGCCATTAGTAAGTGGGCAGCAACAAGATATTTTGGGGAGCCTCTCCTACCCACACTCACTTTCTCCCCACTTCATTCTCCTCACCTCCTCCTTGTCTCGGGTGCCTCCTCTTTTTCACCTCATTTCCACCATAGATTCATTCAATTTAAGTGGTTAAATTACCTTGTTTTGATAGGTAAGTAATGGGGGAAGCTATATTTATGTATTTCTCCCTACAACAATGTGCACATGCACTTTTTATGGCCTAGCTAGATCTATGTATGTTCGTGGTGTTGCATATGTTTGTGGTGTTGCATATGTGTTTGTGTTTGGAGGTGTACCGGTATTTGAAATGCGATAGTTGCCAATATTTTGCCGGAATGTTGATTCATTTCCGTTTCGGCGAGAATTTTGGCATTAAGCATTCTTTTTGGTCCTATTTTTAGGGAAAGTCATGCCAAATTTTTTCTTGGTTCTAAAATATCGTTTTGCTCTACCCCGCAGGCGACCATGGTCCGCATGATGACCGAAGGCATCGTGAATAGGTTTTTGAGGTTCGTAAAGGCCGAGATGCTTCAAAAGAATGAGACGGAGATAAGATGTCCGTGTCGAAGATGCAAGATGAAGAGCCTTATTGCGGACCCGGAATCCGGGCAGGTGCGGGACCACCTGCTCTTGCGTGGTTTCATGGATGGCTATCGGTGGCAAGGTGATGAAGATGACTACGAAGTCGTCCATGGGGGCCGGGCAAGAAATGAGGAAGGGCAACAAGACAACCACCGCGGCTCGGGCGGGCGAGAAGACGAAGAATCCCCAGGAGATGATCACGACGGTGATGCTGTACACAGTCATCATGTAGAAGATGCAGGACATGATGATGAGGAAGATGCCGGAGCAGACGACACTGGACCATCGATGGGCTGGGTGCAGGACCCTCATATTCAAGAGATGCTTCTCAAGCAGACGGATAACGCAAGAGCTGCCGCCCGAGAGAAAGCCAAGATGGATCAACTTGAGTTAGACGCGGTCACTCCATTGTATGAAGGATGCAGGCCCGAGGATACCCGCCTGAAAGTAATGCTCATGGCTCTGGAGATGAAGGTAAAACACAAAATGACCGACGCATGCTTCGACGAGAACATGTCATTCTGGCACGAACGTCTTCCCAAGGGGAACAAGTGCCCGACCAGTTTGGAGGAGGCGAAGAAAATCGTGTGTCCTCTGGATTTACCGCATGTGAAATACCATGTGTGCATGAACAATTGCATCATTTATCGGGACGAGCACGCGGAGTCTACCATATGTCCGGTGTGCGGCGTCACTCGATACAAGAAGAGGAAGAAAGCTCCTCGAAAAGTGGCGTGGTACTTTCCGATCACTCCTCGTCTGCAGCGGTATTTCGTGGACCCTGAGGTAGCAAAGCTCCTGCGTTGGCATGCGGATAGGGAGGAGAAGAAGCGAGAAGATGACGCAAATGATCCGGAGATAGATAAAAAAGACAAGATGTTGAGTCACCCTAAGGATGCGAGCCAGTGGCAAGCGTTGAACTTCGAAGACCCAGAATTTGGGAACGCTCCAAGGAACATCGTGCTGGGTGCTAGCACCGATGGAGTCAATCCGTTTGGCAGCCAGAGAAGCACACATAGCACCTGGCCTGTGTTTGTGTGGATGTACAACCTTCCCCCTGGTTGTGCATGAAGAGGAAGTACATTCACATGAGTATGCTAATTGAAGGACCGAAACAACCAGGGAACGACATCAATCTGTATCTGGGGCTGCTAAAAGAGGAGCTTGACACGCTGTGGAAAATGCCAGCCAATACGTGGGATGCCGCAGAGAAAGAATATTTCCCTATGAGAGCCGCGCTACTCACGACGGTGCACGACTATCTCGGTTACGGATATGTCGCGGGGCAGGTGGTCCATGGATTTTCTGGATGTGTCAGGTGCATGGATGACACAACGTATCGCCAGCTAGATAGAGATCCCGGGTCTTCGAAAACCGTGTTCATGGGACATCGAAGGTGGCTTCGCGACGATGACCCGTGGAGAAAACGCAAGGATCTGTTCGATGGTGAAACCGAATCCCGAGGACGCCCGCGTACGAGGAGCGGCGAGGAAATAGACGAGTTGTTGAAAAATTGGAAAGACTGCCCACTGCCGGGAAAGAAGCAAAAGGCGCCAGAGCCGCTGCTGAAGGTATGGAAAACGAGGTCTGTTTTCTGGGACTTGCCGCACTGGAAGATCCACCGTGTGCCTCACAGCCTTGATGTCATGCATATCACGAAGAACGTGTGCGAGAGTCTGCTTGGTACCCTGCTCAACATGCCAGAGAGGACCAAAGATGGGCCGAAAGCAAGGGCAGACTTGAAATCAATGGGCATCAGGCAGGAGCTTCACACTATATATGATGATCATGATGATGATGATGATGATGATGAGGCGAAGCAGGACACAGAAAGTCGTCGCAAAGGCAAGAAGGCCAAGAAGACCGGAAATTACTACCCTCCCGCGTGCTTCACTCTAAGTCAGTAGTTTTTCACCTACCTCGTAGGAGTAAAACTTCCTTACGGTTACGCGGGGAAGATAAGAAGATACCTAGACCCAGCGAAGCAGAAGTTCAGCGGGATGAAGTCTCACGACTGTCACGTGCTGATGACGCAGATACTTCCAGTTGCAATCCGTGGGATCATGGACGCGCACGTCCGTGAAACCCTATTTGGCCTATGCAACTTTTTCGACGTCATCTCTCGGAAGTCTGTTGGCGTGAGGCAACTCAGAAGGCTACAGGAAGAGATCGTGGTGATACTATGCGAGCGTGAGATGTACTTCCCGCCCGCATTCTTCGACGTTATGGTGCATCTGCTGGTCCATATCGTGGACGATATCATCCAACTCGGGCCGACGTTCCTGCACAGCATGATGCCGTTCGAAAGGATGAATGGTGTCATCAAAGGATACGTTCGCAACATGTCATGTCCAGAGGGAAGCATAGCTAGGGGCTTTCTGACCGAAGGGTGCATCTCCTACTGCACGAATTATCTAGGCATCGAGAACCCCATTGGTCTGCCCGTCAACAGGCACCTCGGTAGGCTCGCTGGATGGGGTCACCGTGAGGGTCGCCGCGAAATGCATGTCGACTTCGAGGGTCGACTCGCCGACTTTGAAAGAGCAAACCTAGTCGCGCTACAACACATAGACATGGTCGATCCTTGGGTGGTAGAGCACAAAACCTTTATTAAGAAGACTTACAATGACCGAGGCCAACAGAGGACGGACGGAGATATACTCAAAGAGCACAACTCATGTTTCACACGTTGGTTCAAGCAGAAGCTTCTGTCCTACCCTTTACATGAGGATTCTTCCGCGGAAGAACAACTCATATTCGCCTTGTCACAGGGCGCCGAGCACAACCTGATGACCTATGAGGCGTACGATATCAACGGCTACACATTCTACACCGAGGCCAAGGACATGAAGAGCGATGGTTATTAAAACTCCGTGGTAATGATGGAATCCTACACAGGTAACGACAAGGACAGATACTACGGAAGGATCGAGGAGATCTGGGAGCTGAGCTACGCTGGAGAGAAGGTCCCGATGTTCCGTGTTAGATGGGCCAAGAGCGTCCTAAAAGAAGACCGGTATTTCACCACCATGGTTATACCCGAAGCCAAATCCAAGACCGCGGGCGCAAACGTCACTGCGAAAAATGAGCCATGGCTACTGGCTTCCCAAGTGGACCAATGCTTATTCATTACCGACCCGTCAAAGCCCAGTCGTGTTGTCGTGAGGAGAGGCAAAAGGAAGATCGTCGGAATGGATGGAGTAGCCAATGAGCAAGACTTTGACAAGTACGGCGACCCGAGGATCGAACATGACGACGATGATGAAGTAGCAGCATACACCACAAGAAGAAGCAAGACCACCCTACCTAAAGGACGTCCGTTCCATAGAAGAACTCCATTTTCGAAAAAGAAGGGCAAGAAGATTGTGAACAGATAGCTAGCTAAGATCGATTGTATTTAAATCGTAGCCTTCATTTCTCGATTGTATTTCATGGGCACTTTTTGAACTATCATGAATATTTTTAAATTTCATGGACACTCGATCTCGATCCCCCTTCATCTCGATCGCTATCCCACCTCGCCAGATCCGGTCCCCCTTGCCGCCGAGCACCCCCCGGTCCACCGGCCGCCGCCGCCGACCCCCCGCACCCTCGATTCCCCTGCTCAACCGCCGCCGCCGACCCCCCGCACCCCTCCCGTACTCAACCGCCGCCGCCGACCCCGCGCACCCTCCCCCGCTCCACCGGCATTACTGTTTGATTATATTTTTTAAAAAATTATTACTGTCTTATAAAAAAATATTACTGTTACTGTCTTATAAAAAATATTACTGTTATGATTTAAACTAGTTTAAAAAATTATTACTGTCTTATAAAAAAATACTAATGGCGCACCATGGTGAGGTGCGCCATTAGTATGGATGTACTTATGGCGCACCGAGGGGTGGTGCGCCATTAGTATTGTGCCATTGCTATAAGAAAAAAATACTAATGGCGCACCTCACCGTGGTGCGCCATTAGTATGGATGTACTTATGGCGCACCGGGGTGTGGTGCGCCATTAGTATTGTGCCCGGCCCCATCCATATTCCCTCCCCGGCCGGCCCCTCCCTATCCCCTCTCTCTCCCTCGCCCTCGCCCTCCCCCTCGATCCCCTTCCCCTCTCCTCTCCCGACGCCGCTGCCCCGCCGCCTCGACGCTGCCCCGCCGCCCCGACGCCACCTCGACGCTGCCCCGCCGCCCCGACGCCGCCTCGACCCCGCCCCGACGCCGCTGCCTCGCCTCGACGCTTCCCCGCCGCCTCGACGCGACCCCGCCGCCCGGACGCCGCCCAGTCCACACCACCGTCGCCGGAGCACCACCACCACCCCGGACCTCGTCCCCGACATCCTCCCCGCGCCCCACTCCCCGGCATCCTCCCCGCGCCCCATCCCGCTCGGCCACAGAGGCTCCTGGATCTGGACCAGCCACCGTCGGACAGCAGCAGGTCAGTAAGCCTCTCTCTCTCTCTCTCCCTAGCCTGCTGTGACTCACTCAACCCCCATTTGCATATAGGCAGGCGGCATCCGTCACCGGCAGGCAGGTGACATCCATCACCGGCAAACCTCCCATGCATCATGCCTCGGACGCACAGCAGCAGGTCAGACCCCCCCCTCTCTGGCACGATGAGTTATAGGATCAATGCCTAAGTTTTGTTGAGCACACAGATTTCTTTTCTGTAAGCATTGGTATTATGTGCTTCCCATAGTTGGTATAAAAATAAAGGATCACAGCTTTTTCTGTTGTAGAGCAATTGCCTGTAAACTTTAACAGTTGCTAAAAATTGTAGTAACCTGGCCACATGACCCAGGGGAGCTCCTGTGGTGTGGTGCTTAAATGAAATCTGGATAGACTGGTCATCTGTAGTGTAATGTTTTGTAACTTACTGTAGATGGCCTTACTTTCCTGCTACTTTTGCTGGTTTGTTAAGTCTATTCACCTTTTTTGGTTTGTTTGCTCCTTGGATTGCTAATATGCAGTCTGTTGTGTATGTGGCAAAGTGATTAAATACATGCTCTATGCTGCAGTTCAAAGGGGTAAAACATCATCATGCTATATGAATGAAGTAATGTTTGTTACACACAAATTTCTAAACTTGTTCAATGCTGATTAACAGAGTATTAATATACAACTAAAGTGAATGATACTTGGTATTGGCCAATCTTTTGTTTCTTTTTAGAGTTTGCTGAAAGCAGTGTTTCATGTTTCCTTCCATCATGATTGCTGAAAGCAGTGTTTCATGTTTCCTTTCATCATGAATGCTACTTTAAGTTGAGTCAGGTTTAGCTACATATCTTAGCCAGCTGGCATACTGTGTTTAGGTAAGGCCTTTAACCCAGATGGGCCTATGGCTACACCAGCATGGTGTTTTGATTCAGAAGTGATGATTTGCTAGGTTGCATGGCATGTGCTGGATGAAGCTTATGGTGTAGTATCTTAATTGACTGATGTTGATGAACCTTTCCTGTACATATTTGGTTTGGTTGATTGCCTGGCATGAGCTAGATGAAATGATCTATTTCTCCTGATGTGAAATGATCCCTTTCTCCTGAAATGTTGATTAATTTCCGTTTCGGTTGAGAATGGGGCACTCCTAGGTCAAGAAAATTAGCAAAGGTCATGCCCAATTTTCTTGACCTAGAAGGTGCCCGATCCTCAACCGAAACTTTTATTTGTGAGCCTTGAGAAGATTAGTTGGTTCCACAATGCAAGCCAACTTTTATTTCTCTTGCCTGGTTCCACTAAGATGTGTTATTGCAAGCTATTAATTATTTTTCAGTTGTGAGCCTTGAGAAGATTAATTTTTTCCTATATTGTAGCTTTAACAGTTTTCAGTGTTCCATCTTTCTAGTCTCCTATGTTGAATAGAGATGTAGTATGCTTTGTGTGGAGTTTTTTCTTCAGTTTTGGCCACTATTGATGTTTAATACTTCATACAAAACACATGATAAAAAAATGACTCGATTTACTATAAAAACTACCTTTTGGCCACAATTTTTTTATTTTTACTAGCATGTTACCTTCAAAATAGTGGTGAAAGTTTTGCTTGTGACTTAGAGTAGTATAAAAGACATTTTGGACCAAAACAAGTTTCTGGTATAGTTAGAAGACGCCTGACCCATTGCTTGAGCCTTGTATTGCAAGTTGATGAAATTAGATTTGTTAGTGACTAGCTAGCTCATTCATTTCTAAAAAGCATGCGATGAGCTAGAACCCAGACATCTATGCTATCTTACTCCATGAGCCTCTACGCAGACCAAATGTAGCCCAACTTAGAATTCTCCTCGGTGTCGACAAACCCTAAATGATGAGACCATGATCTTGTTCCTTGACAATAACCAACTTTTTGACCAAACTTTGTTCCTATTTAGAGAGAAACATGGCCAACAACGATGAGGCCGGGGGTTCGGGCGTCAAGGCATTCTGGGAGCTGTCCCAGGAGATGGAGGAACAAGCTCACTTGTATGAGGCCGCCGCCTTCCCCACCGATCCTGAGACCACTGATGGTACCGCCGAGGATGACCCCACTGATGCCACCACTGATGGTGCTGCCGAGGATGCCACCACTGATGATGGCGGCGCATGCACAGATGGCAGCCAACCGAAGAGGCAACGGAAGGACCGGCGCCCGACCGTGCTCCGCACCCTCAAGGAGGAAGTTACTGAAGTGGACTCCGACGGGAATCCAACGGCGCCCGAATGAATAGTCAAGGGGTACTCGCTTCAGCTCGGGTGCATTCTTCGGAGCACCGTCTCGATCAACACCGAGAACCTCAGGCATCCTGACCGAGGGAATTTGTGCAACCTCCTCTTCACGAAGCTGCACGAACGATACAAGTTCCCCTCTGAATTTGAAAACACAAGCCTCAAAGGGAATAAAGTGAACAATTCTGCCCTCACGAAGATGAGCACGGCCCTGTCTACTTGGAAAAGCAATGTGAAGAGAATGATCCAGAAAGGTGAGAGTTATGAGAAGATCAAGGACAAAAATCCTTCGATCACCGAAGATGACTACAACGACTTCAAGATCAATTGCTCGAGCACCGCAAGCTCCGATTCAAGTAAGTGGGGGAAAGAAATGCGGGAGCTGAACTTAGGGGAACACACACTCGGTCCCGGCGGTTACAGAGTGGCGGAGCCTATATGGGACAAGGAGGATGCGGACCGTGCCGAGCAAGGCCTACCGCCCCTCTTTGATAAATACGGTGACAAGCAGACCAGGAACTTTGTCAGGGCCCGGTACAAGAAGGACCCGAAAACAAAGGAGCTTACCACGGATCCGAAGACCAGGGAGCTTGAGCTTGTTCTGGTAAGGAATACACCCCCGCGTAATTAGCTTCATATGGTTGCATTCTAATTAATGAAGCCAAATTTCTAAATGGTTCACATTCCTTCCGCAGGCGACTGAAAGCAGTAGCGCGGGGTCGACTAAGAGCAACCCTTGGGACACCACTCTAAATAGGGCGTTGAATGTAATGAAGAACAAGGATAAGCTCAGTAAGCCAACGTCAGCTGGTCGTGTGGCCGGCAAAGGCTTGTCGACAAAATGGTCGTCATACTATAACACTGGTGGGCGAAAGGAGAAAAAGACCAGCTCAGAAAGCCAGGCGCGCGAGGTTCAAGAACTCAGGGCACAGGTGGCGCGGATTCCGGAGATGGTCCAAGAGCAAGTGGAACAACAACTCGGAAGGACGATCACCGCCATTGTGCCTACCTTGATCCAGGGGATTAGTGCGTGGATTGTGGGCGGCCAACAGGGGCCGCCCCCGATTCCTAGCTTCACGTCCAGCAACTCGTAGAACGCGATGGCGGGGCCATTGGTGTCTCCGACGGAGGCGGCATTGGTGTCTCCGACGCCGGCACGGGAGCTTAATGCACCCGGGTGTACGCCGGCCGGCACCTCTGCGGCAAGCGGCCCCTCCGTCAACTGCACGCCCGCCGTTGGCGATGCCTCGACATTAGCCGAGCTTGATGCCATCATCACGGTAACTAATTAAACCTCTCTCGGCCGAGGAATTCATCTCCTTGCCTTTGACTGGGCATCCCTGACGCCCTACATGTTTTTGCAAGGCACCGCCGACATTCCGTGCACTCTACTTCACTTCGTGAACAACGAGTTGGTCGATGTCGCCAACGGAAAAATCGTTCAACCGGGCAACCCCTTGTTCCACGGTACCTAGATGTCACCCAACTTGTTTAGGGTTCAACTGGTTCGGGTGCTGCCAGGCAGCGACGAGTTGTTACCTCCGATTCGACCCGTCGGGGCCGACGATGATGACGTGATGACCCTTAGCGCCTGCCTGAGCTGGCCCCTGCTTTGGCCGAAGAGCCAGATTCGTTTGGGGGCGGGGGACACCACCCCAAAGACAACACCGCCAGTCGTGCCGGCGCCAAGTCGGCCCCATGGCAAGACCGCCACAACGGTGCCGGACATCCCTATGCCACTGGATCCAAACATGCATATGGCACAGGATCAGAACGACGACGACGATACATTTGCCAACATTGATCAGTACTTTGCCGATCATGGGTACGGTGGCGACTTCATGGGGCCTCCTTCTCAAGAACCCAACCCAACAAAAGACGTGCGCGATCTAGCTGGTACCGCGGAGAAGCCAAGTTGCAATAGGCGTCGTCTAGTGTTCAGCTCTCAGGAGACGCCTCCAGCTGCCGACTTCACCGAGCCTCAGATAGGCGAGGAGCAAAATATTATCATCCCCAACACACTCAAGAAGGCGGTCTGTGAGCAGACCTCGGTCCCATTACAGGAGAAGAAGAAGGCACGCAAAAGAAAGACTAACAAGGGTGCGGGCCAGCCGGCACCGAGTACGATCCATGCTCAGGACGGGCCACCTGCACCTGAGGATATCTCGAGGAGGGTGCATGTGGCGGGTAGGCCGATGCTACCGAGAAATATGCTCGATGCTGCAACCGGTGCTATGCGGAGTCTGCATGACAGTGTTCTTTCTTTGGAGAAGCGGCGTCTCGGAGAGATGGATGTGGCATACCCAGTTTTCGCGGCCAAGGTGCCAGAGGGCAAGGGCTTTGTGGATAACTCCATCGGGGGTACGATCGTCCTGCGGTTTGATGACATCCACGCTATGTTGAACCTTCATCCGCTGCACTACACCTTCGTTCGGCTATTTTCGCTGAGTATGGAGATGCGGATCATTCGCGACAAGACCCCAGACATCGTGATAGTCGACCCCTTCTACATGCGTGCCAAGATCTTGGGCAGCGCTGGGGACCGGCAAGTCGCGAATTCTTACCTCGAAGGCGTCATTCTGGCAAACCAAGATAAGGATAACTTCCTCGTGCCTTAATTTCCCGAGTAAGTCCTCCCCTCAACCGCCCCGTAACATATGAATTCTCAGATTTCGATCGTTTTTCTTTTAACATTCCGTGTTTTCTGCAGTGACACACGTTGCACGCTCATCCTCCTAAGCCCCAAATATTCCATGGCCACATATTTCGACCCGGACCGTTAGTCGAACGTAGACTACACAAATGTCAAGAAGGTTCTTGATGATGTTCTCCCCGGCTACGTCAAATCTGGAGGCACCTTCACCAGGCCTATTCGTAAGTATGGCAAGCATGTGTTCACCCACAATACGATGTTCTGCAGCGTCAAGCAGCCAACTGGCGGTCAGAAGGGTGCCTACTACGCCATCCATCACATGCGGGCGATCGTATGGGACCATCGTCAACTTCTACTACCGAGTAGACTCAAAGATTGGGCCGCGAGCATGTCGGCAATCCATGACGCGGTCATCAGACAAGAATTCTTTCGCATCCAGTCGGAGTTTGTGGAAATCATCCATCAAGATGTCCTTCGTACCTCGGGGCAGTTCTACCTCAGAAATCAACCGTCCAACAGTGACATCGACACAATCCTACAAATGCAGGCTGACAACGCCCGTTGTTTCATGACTCCCACGACAGACAGCGGCTTCATCCACGCTCCGGTCCCTTGAGTCGAGTCGAAAACAGTGATGCTGTGTCTAGTTCTGAAACATCGATTGGCTCATGTTGTAATTAAACTTTAATGAACTTGTAGTATGTCTCTTTGGTTTCGAGAGTCGTTCAACTTAGATGTAATCGATGCTATTAATGTTTTGCTTTTCTCTTCCGATCGTTCTGTTGCATACTTATATGTTGCTTATGTATTGTCTGTGAATTGGTACTAACGTTTCGTTTGGCTACTGCATAGCGATGCCGTGGTATGTCGTGTACAAGGGTAAGGTTCCCGGAGTCTACAACGACTGGGAGGAGTGTCGGAGACAGGTTCACCGATTCAGCGGTAACAGTTACAAAGGATACACCACTAGGGCCGAGGCCGAATCTAGATACGCCCGCTATCTAGCGGGAGAGGGGAGGGAGCGTTGGAGGAACCGGATGAAGACGAGTTTCATTGTGATGATGCTCATCGTGATGACCGCAGCTCTCTTCTATGTGATGGTAGTTTAGATGATCGATATCGACTTGTAATGTGAAGACAAACTCGCGGTCTCGAGACTTGTAATATAATGTTCTATCTTTGTTCGGTCTTTTCAATTCGGAGACTAATATGATGAATTGTATTCGGAGACTAAAATGATGAATTGTATTCAGAGACTAATCTTCTATTTTATTCGATGAATCTGTTGTTGATGTGTGCTGTCTATATTTTGTCCAATTATACATTTTGTAACCTGTGCAAAAAACAGAAAATAAAAAAATAAAAAAACCTAATATTCATACTAATGGCGCATCACATCATAGTGCGCCATTAGTATGCCAAAGGATACTAATGGCGCATCATTAAACAGTGCGCCATTAGTATGCCGAAGTTACTAATGGCGCATCCTGTTGTTGTGCGCCATTAGTATGCCAAAGCACCTGGGTATACATGGCCCCCTGGGAGGCATACTAATGGCGCACCGTGGGCTATACTAATGGCGCACCGCGTGGTGCGCCATAAGTAAAATATACTAATGGCGTGGTACTAATGACGCACCACTAATGCGCCATTAATGGCCAAATTAGGTGTGCCATTAGTAGGCCTTTTCCTAGTAGTGTTTCTTTTTGAGCTTTCATATACTTATAGCTCTAGTGCATCCGTTGCATGGCAATCCCTACTCACTAACATTGATATCTATTGATGGGCATCTCCATAGCCCGTTGATACGCCTAGTTGATGTGAGACTATCTTCTCCTTTTTGTCTTCTCCACAACCACAATTCTATTCCACCTATAGTGCTATATCCATGGCTCACGCTCATGTATTGCGTGAAGATTGAAAAAGTTAGAGTATGAAACAATTGCTTGGCTTGTCATCGGGGTTGTGCATGATTTAAATACTTTGTGTGGTGAAGATAGAGCATAGCCATACTATATGATGTTGTGGGGATAACTATCTTTGGCCATGTTATTTTGAGAAGACATAATTGCTTTGTTAGTATGCTTGAACTATTATAATTTTTATGTCGATATAAACTTTTGTCTTGAATCTTTCGAATCTGAATATTCATATCACAATTAAGAAGATTTGCATTGAAATTATGCCAAGTAGCACTCCGCATCAAAAATTCTCTTTTTATCATTTACCTACTCGAGGACGAGCAGGAATTAAGCTTGGGGATGCCTGATACGTCTCTAACGTATCAATAATTTTTGATTGCTCCATGCTATATTATCTTTGGGACTAACCTACTAATCGGAGGCCCAGCCCAGAATTGTTGTTTTTCGCCTATTTCAGTGTTTCGAAGAAACATAATATCAAACGGAGTCCAAACGGAATGAAACCTTCGGGAACGTGATTTTCTCACCGAACGTGATCCAGGAGACTTGGACCCTATGCCAAGGCATCAGAGAGGCGGTCACGAGGGTGGGGGCGCCCCCCCCCCCTAGGGCGTGCCCCCTGCCTCGTGGGCCCCTCGGAGCTCCACCGACGTACTTCTTCTTCCTATATATACATACGTACCCCCAAACGATCATATACAGAGCCAAAAACCTAATTCCACCGCCGCAACTTTCTGTATCCATGAGATCCCATCTTGGGGCCTGTTCCGGAGCTCCGTCGGAGAGGGTTGTCATCACAGAGGGCTTCTACATCATCGTAGCCTCTCCAATGAAGTGTGAGTAGTTTACCTCAGACCTTCGGGCCCATAGTTAGTAGCTAGATGGCTTGTTCTCTCTTTTTGGATCTCAATACAAAGTTCTCCCCCTCTCTTGTGGAGATCTATTCGCTGTAATCTTCTTTTTGCGGTGTGTTTGTTGAGACCGATGAATTGTGGGTTTATGATCAAGTCTATCTAAGAATAATATTTGAATCTTCTCTGAATTCTTTTATGTATGATTGATTATCTTTGCAAGTCTCTTCGAATTATCCTTTTGGTTTAGCCAACTAGATTGGTAGTTCTTGCCATGGGAGAAGTGCTTAGCTTTGGGTTCGATCTTGCGGTGTCATTTCCCAGTGACAGAAGGGGCAGCAAGGCACGTATTGTATCATTGTCATCGAGGATAACAAGATGGGGTTTATTTCATATTGCATGAATTTATCTCTCTATATCATGTCATCTTGCTTAAGGCATTACTCTGTTTTTAACTTAATACTCTAGATGCATGCTGGATAGCGGTCGATGAGTGGAGTAATATTAATAGATGCAGAATCGTTTCGGTCTACTTGTCACGGACGAGATGCCTATATACATGATCATGCCTAGATATTCTCATAACTATGCTCAATTCAGTCAATTGCTCAACAATAATTTGTTCACCCACCATAGAATACTTATGCTCTTGAGAGAAGCCACTAGTGAAACCCATGGCCCCCGGGTCTATTCTCATCATATCAATCTCCATCACTTTAATCTTGCTTTTCTTTTTACTTTGCGTTTACTTTTCACTTTGCATCTTTATACCAAAAATACCAAAAATATTATATCTATCAGATCTCACTCTCGTAAGTGACCGTGAAGGGATTGACAACCCCTTATCGCGTTGGTTGCGAGTAGCTATCGTTTGTGTAGGTACGAGGGACTTGAGCGTGGCCTCCTACTGGATTGATACCTTGGTTCTCAAAAACTGAGGGAAATACTTACGCTACTTTGTTGCATCATCCCTTCCTCTTCGGGGAAAACCAACGCAAGCTCAAGAGGTAGCAGAGGCGCACCAGGAGGAGTCCTACTCCCACCGGGAGTAGGACTCCCTCCTTTCCTAGTTGGAATAGGAGAAGGGGGAAGGAGGAGGGACAGAGGAAGGAAAGGGGGGTGCCGCCCCCCTCCTTGTCCAATTCGTACTAGAGGGAGAGGGGGTGCATGGCCTGCCCTGGCAGCCCCTCCTCTCTTCCACTAAGGCCCATCATGGCCCATTAAACCCTCGGGGGGTTCCGGTAACCCCTGGTACTCCGGTAAAATCCCGATTTCACCCGGAAAAATTCTGATATCCAAATATAGGCTTCCAATATATAAATATTTATGTCTCGACCATTTCGAGACTCCTCGTCATGTCCGTGATCACATCCGAGACTCCAAACTACCTTTGGTGCATCAAAACATATAAACTCATAAAATCGATCGTCACAGAACTTTAAGCATGCGGACCCTACGGGTCGAGAACTATGTAGACATGACCAAGACACGTTTCTGGTCAATAACCAATAGCGGAACCTAGATGCTCATGTTGGTTCCTACATATTCTATGAAGATCTTTATCGGTCAAACCGCACAACACTATACGTTGTTCTCTTTGTCATCGGTATGTTACTTGCCCGAGATTCGATCGTCGGTATCCAATACCTAGTTCAATCTCATTACCGACAAGTCTCTTTACTCGTTCCGTAATACATCATCCCGTAACTAACTCATTAGTTATCATGCTTGCAAGGCTTATAGTGATGTGTATTACCGAGAGGGCCCAGAGATACCTCTCCGACAATCGGAGTGACAAATCCTAATCTTGATCTATGCCAACTCAACAAGTACCATCGGAAACACCTGTAGAGCACCTTTATGATCACCCAGTTATGTTGTGACGTTTGGTGGCACACAAAGTGTTCCTCCGGTAAACGGGAGTTGCATAATCTCATAGTCATAGGAACATGTATAATTCATGAAGAAAGCAATAGCAACAAACTAAACGATCAAGTGCTAAGCTACCGGAATGGGTCAAGTCAATCACATCATTCTCCTAATGATGTGATCCTATTAATCAAATGACAACTCATGTCTATGGTTAGGAAACATTACCATCTTTGATCAACGAGCTAGTCAAGTAGAGGCATACTAGTGACACTCTGTTTGTCTATGTATTCACACATGTATTATGTTTCCGGTTAATACAATTCTAGCATGAATAATAAACATTTATCATGATATAAGGAAATAAATAATAACTTTATTATTGCCCCTAGGGCATATTTCCTTCAGTCTCCCACTTGCACTAGAGTCAATAATCTAGTTCACATCGCCATGTGATTTAATACCAATAGTTCACATCACCATGTGATTAACACCCATAGTTCACATCAACATGTGACCAACACCCAAAGGGTTTACCAGAGTCAATAATCTAGTTCACATCGCTATGTGATTAACACCCAAAGAGTACTAAGGTGTGATCATGTTTTGCTTGTGAGAGAAGTTTAGTCAACGGGTCTGCCACATTCAGATCTGTAAGTATTTTGCAAATTTCTATGTCAACAATGCTCTGCATGGAGCTACTCTAGCTAATTGCTCCCACTTTCAATATGTATCCAGATTGAGATTTAGAGTCATCTGGATCAGTGTCAAAATTTGCATCGACGTAACCCTTTACGACGAACCTTTTTTTGTCACCCCCATAATTGAGAAACATATCCTTATTCCACTAAGGATAATTTTGACCGTTGTCCAGTGATCTACTCCTAGATCACTATTGTACTCCCATGCCAAAATCAGTGTAGGGTATACAATAGATCTGGTACACAGCATGGCATATTTTATAGAACCTATGGCCAAGGCATAGGGAATGACTTTCATTCTCTTTCTATCTTCTGCCGTGGTCGGGCTTTGAGTCTTACTCAGTTTCACACCTTGTAACACAGGCAAGAACTCTTTCTTTGACTGTTCCATTTTAAACTACTTCAAAATATTGTCAAGGTATGTACTCATTGAAAAACATATCAAGCTTCTTGATCTATCTCTATAGATCTTGATGCTGTAAGCAGTTTCACTAAGGTCTTTCTTTGAAAAACTCCTTTCAAACACTCCTTTATGCTTTGCAGAATAATTCTACATTATCTCCGATCAACAATATGTCATTCACATATACGTATCAGAAATGTTGTAGTGATCCCACTCACTTTCTTGTAAATACAGGCTTCACCACAAGTCTGTATAAAACTATATGATTTGATCAACTTATCAAAGCGTATATTCTAACTCCGAGATGCTTGCACCAGTCCATAGATGGATCGATGGAGCTTGCATATTTTGTTAGCACCTTTAGGATTGACAAAACTTTTTTATTGCATCATATACAACTCTTCTTTAATAAATCCATTAAGGAATGTAGTTTTGTTTATCCATTTGCCAAATTTCATAAAATGTGGCAATTGCTAACATGATTCGGACAAACTTAAGCATAGATACGAGTGAGAAACTCTCATCGTAGTCAACACCTTGAACTTGTTGAAAACCTTTTGCGGCAATTCTAGCTTTGTAGATAGTAACACTACTATCAGCATCTGTCTTCCTCTTAAAGACCCATTTAATCTCAATGGCTCGCCGATCTTTGGGCAAGTCAATCAAAGTCCATACTTTGTTCTTATACATGGATCTCATCTCAGATTTCATGGCCTCAAGCCATTTCGCGGAATCTAGGCTCATCATCGCTTCCTCATAGTTCGTAGGTTCGTCATGGTCAAGTAACATGACCTCCAGAATTGGATTACCGTACCACTCTGGTGCGGATCTCACTCTGGTTTACCTAAGAGGTTCAGTAGTAACTTGATCTAGAGGTACGTGATCATCATCATTAGCTTCCTCACTAAATGGTGTAGTAGTCACAAGAACAGATATCTGTGATGAACTGCTTTCCAATAAGGGAGCAGGTACAGTTACCTCATCAAGTTCTACTTTCCTCCCACTCACTTCTTTCAAGAGAAACTCCTTCTCTAGAAAGGATGCATTCTCAGCAATGAATATCTTGCCTTCGGATCTGTGATAGAAGGTGTACCCAACATTTTCTTTAGGGTATCCTATGAAGACGCACTTCTCCGATTTGGGTTTGAGCTTATCAGGTTGAAACTTTTTCACATAAGCATGGCAACCTCAAACTTTAAGAAACGACAACTTAGGTTTCTTGCCAAACCATAGTTCATACGGTGTCATCTCAACGGATTTAGATGGTGCCCTATTTAACGTGAATGCAGTTGTCTCTAATGCATAACCCCAAAACGATAGCGGTAAATAAATGAGAGACATCATAGATCGCACCTTATCTAATAAAGTATGGTTACGTCGTTCGGACACACCATTACACTGTGGTGTTCCAGGTGGCGTGAGTTGCAAAACTATTCCGCATTGTCTCAAATGAAGTCCAAACTCATAACTCAAATATTCGCCTCCACGATCAGATCGTAGAAACTTGATTTTCTTGTTACGATGATTTTCCACTTCACTCTGAAATTCTTTGAACTTTTCAAATGTTTCAGACTTATGTTTCATTAAGTAGATATACCCACTGCTTAAATCATCTGTGAAGGTGAGAAAATAACGATACCCGCCGCGAGCCTCAGTATTCATTGGATCACATACATCAGTATGTATGATTTCCAACAAATCTGTTGCTCGCTCCATTGTTCCGGAGAACGGTGTTTGAGTCATCTTGCCCATGAGGCATGGTTCGCAAGTACCAAGTGATTCATAATCAAGTGATTCCAGAAGTCCATCAGAATGGAGTTTCTTCATGCGCTTTACACCAATATGACCTAAACGGCAGTGCCACAAATAAGTTGCACTATCATTATCAACTCTGCATCTTTTGGCTTCAATATTATGAACAAGTGTATCACTACTATCAAGATTTAGTAAAAATAGACCAATCATCAGGGGTGCATGACCATAAAAGATATTACTCATATAAATAGAACAACCATTATTCTATGATCTAAATGAATAACCGTCTCACATCAAACAAGATCCAGATATAATGTTCATGCTCAATGCTGACACCAAATAACAATTATTTAGGTCTAATACTAATCCCGAAGGTTGATGTAGAGGTAGCGTGCCGACGGCGATCACATCGACTTTGGAACCATTTCCCACGCACATCATCACCTCATCCTTAGCCAATCTTCGCTTAATCCGTAGCCCCTGTTTCGAGTTGCAAATGTTAGCAACTGAACCAGTATCAAATACCCAGGCACTACTTCGAGCATAAGTAAGGTACGAATTAATAACATGTGTACCAAATATACCTTTCACTTTGTCATCCTTCTTCTCCGCCAAATACTTGGGGCAGTTCCGTTTCCAGTGACCAGTTCGTTTGCAGTAGAAGCACTCAGTCTCACACTTAGGTCCAGACTTGGGTTTCCTCACTTGAGCAGCAACTGGCTTGTTGTTCTTCTTGAAGTTCCCCTTGTTTCCTTTACCCTTTTTTCTTGAAACTGGTGGTCTTGTTGACCATCAACACTTGATGCTCCTTCTTGATTTCTACCTCCGCAGCCTTTAGCATTGCGAAGAGCTCGAGAATCGTCTTATCCAGCCCTTGTATATTATAGTTCATCATGAAGCTCTTGTAGCTTGGTGGCAGTGATTGAAGAAATCTGTCAATGACACTATCATTAGGAAGATTAACTCCTAGTTGAGTCAAGTGGTTGTGGTACCCAGACATTCTGAGTATATGTTCACTGACAGAACTATTCTCCTCCATCTTGCAGCTGCAGAACTTGTTGGAGACTTCATATCTCTCAATCTCGACATTTGCTTGAAATATTAACTTCAACTCCTGGAACATTGCATATGCTCCATGACGTTCAAAACGTCGTTGAAGTCCCGGTTCTAAGCCGTAAAGCATGGCACACTAAAATATCGAGTAGTCATCGGCTTTGCTCTGCCGGGTGTTCATAACATTTGGCATTGCTCCTACAGCGGGTTTGTCACCTAGCGGTGCTTCCAAGACGTAATTCTTCTATGCAGCAATGAGGATAATCCTCAAGTTACGGACCTAATCCGTGTAGTTGCTACCATCATCTTTCAACTTAGCTTTCTCTAGGAACACATTAAAATTCAATGGAACAACAGCATGGGCCATCTATCTACAATAACATAGACATGCAAAATACTATCAGGTACTAAGTTCATGATAAATTAAAGTTCAATTAATCAAATTACTTAAGAACTCCCACTTAGATAGACATCTCTCTAATCATCTAAGTGATCACGTGATCCATATCAACTAAACCATGTCCGATCATCACGAGAGATGGAGAAGTTTTCAATGGTGAACATCACTATGTTGATCATATCTACTATATGATTCACGCTCGACCTTTCGGTCTCAGTGTTCCAAGGCCATATCTGCATATGCTAGGCTCGTCAAGTTTAACCTGAGTATTCTGCGTGTGCAAAACTGGCTTGCACCCGTTGTAGGTGAATGTAGAGCTTATCACACCCGGTCATCACATGTTGTCTCGGTACGACGAACTGTAGCAATGGTGCATACTCAGGGCGAACACTTATACCTTGAAATTAGTGAGAGATCATCTTATAATGCTACCGCCGAACTAAGCAAAATAAGATGCATAAAGGATAAAAATCACATGCAATCAATATAAGTGATATGATATGGCCATCATCATCTTGTGCCTTTGATCTCCATCTCCAAAGCACCGTCATGATCACCATCGTCACCGGCTTGACATCTTAATCTCCATCGAAGCATCGTTGTCGTCTCGCCAACTATTGCCTCTATGACTATTGCTACCGCTTAGTGATAAAGTAAAGCAATTACATGGCGATTGCATTTCATACAATGAAGCGACAACCATATGGCTCCTGCCAGATGCCGATAACTGTGTTACAAAACATGATCATCTCATACAATAAAATTTAGCATCATGCCTTGACCATATCACATCACAACATGCCATGCAAAAACAAGTTAGACATCCTCTACTTTGTTGTTGCAAGTTTTACGTGGCTGCTACGGGCTGAGCAAGAACCGTTCTTACCTACGCATCAAAAACCACAACACGGTATAGTGATTGCTTTTTGATCTTCGGAGAGAACCCTGATCATTGAATACGATTCAACTAAAGTTGGAGAAACAGACACCCACTAGCCACCTGTGTGCGAAGCACGTCGGTAGAACTAGTCTCGCGTAAGTGTACGCGTAATGTCGGTCTGGGCCGCTTCATCCAACAATGCCGCTGAATCAAGAATCAACTAGTGAAGGCAAGCAATATGTATATACCCACGCCCACAACTCCTTTGTGTTCTACTCGTGCATATAACATCTACGCATAAACCTGGCTCAGATGCCACTGTAGGGGAACGTAGTAATTTCAAAAAAAATCCTACGCACACACAAGATCATGGTGATGCATAGCAACGAGAGGGAAGAGTGTCGTCCATGTAACCTCGTAGACCGTAAGCGGAAGCGTTATGACAACGCGGTTGATGTAGTCGTACGTATCCACGATTAACTGATCCCTAGTACCGAACGTACGACACCTCCGTGATCTGCACACGTTCAGCTCGGTGACGTCCCGCGAACTCATGATCCGGTAGAGCTTCGAGGGAGAGTTTCGTCAGCACGAGGGCGTGATGATGGTGATGATGATGCTACTGGAACAGGGCTTCGCCTAAGCACCGCTATAGTATAACCAAGGTGGATTATGGT
Source organism: Triticum monococcum (assembly GCA_034509565.1). Taxonomy (NCBI): domain Eukaryota; kingdom Viridiplantae; phylum Streptophyta; class Magnoliopsida; order Poales; family Poaceae; genus Triticum; species Triticum monococcum. The sequence goes on from CM067847.1 coordinate 134,546,949, forward strand.
GGAGGGGGCACCGCACACGGCTAAAAGATCAACTGATCAACTTGTGTGTCCATGGGGTGCCTGTCGGTGTCAAAACTAGTGGGTCTCATGTAGGGGTCCCGAACTGTGCGTCTAAGGCGGATGGTAACAGGAGGCAGGGAACACGATGTTTTACCCAGGTTCGGGCCCTCTTGATGGAGGTAAAACCCTATGTCCTGCTTGATTTATTCTTGATGATATGAGTATTACAAGAGTTGATCTACCACGAGATCGAGGAGGCTAAACCCTAGAAGCTAGCCTATGGTATGATTGTTTGTTGTCCTACGGACTAAAACCTTCCGGTTTATATAGACACTGGAGGGGGCTAGGGTTACACAAGGTCAGTTACAAAGGAGGAGATATACATATCAGTATTGCCTAGCTTGACTTCCACGCCAAGTAGAGTCCCATCCGGACACGAGCCGAAGTCTTCAATCTTGTATCTTCATAGTCCAACAGTCCGGCCAAAGGATATAGTCCGGCTGTCCGGAGACCCCCTAATCCAGGACTCCCTCAATAGCCCCTGAACCAGGCTTCAATGACGATGAGTCCGGCACGCAGTATTGTCTTCGGCATTACAAGGCGGGTTCCTCCTCCGAATACACCACGGAAGAATTTGAATACAAGGATAGTGTCCGACCCTGCAAAATAATTTCCACATACCACCGTAGAGAGAATAACATTTCCACAAATTTAATCTGCTGACACGTTTTGGCAACATGACATTATGCCATGGCCCGGTGATTATTCGAACTGTTTCCTTTAACTAGCCTCGCACATAACGCGAGGCAGTTTCTTGACATGTCTTGTCAAAGCAGAGATCATGTCCCCCTTATTACAGGATTCTCATCAATACGGGCATGGGTAACCCAACCACGCCTAGGACTCCTAGATTTTAGGCAAGTCCCAACCGGCCACGAGGAGGACACTTGATATTCACCCTCTTTATAAAGGGTCAAGGCTTTTACTTTTTCCTCCCGTGCTCAATCGAATCCTTCCCCCGCCTCGAGTTCTAACACCCAAAGCTCAGGTCAGGTGCTTCGGACCTTCAATCATGTCCGGATCCAGCCTCCAGGGCCGGTGGATGCGCTCCTCCATCACGGAAGAGGATATCAAGAAGTTGAGGGAGGCAAGATACTTGACCGCCGAAGTTTCGCATCGGCTGCCTGCCTGAGGGCAGGTCGTCCCTACTCCTGAACCCAATGAAGATGTTGTATTCATCTCCCACTTCCTCTGAGGACTAGGCCTCACTCTAGATCCCTTCGTTAGGGGTTTGATGTTCTATTACGGGCTTGATTTCCACGACCTAGCCCTGGATTCCTTTCTCCACATCTCAGCATTTATTGTCGTATGTGAGGCCTTCCTCCACATTACCCCTCACTTCGGCCTGTGGCTCAAGACCTTTGATGTGAATCCTAAGACGGTCGACGGGCAGCATGCAGCGTGCGGAGGTGCATTAATAAGCAATATTGCGGGAGCTCCATGGCCAAAAGGTTCCTTTCCAGAGGTGTCCATATTATGGCAACGGGAGAGGTTCTACATCACCGCTCCCAGAAGTGCCAAGTGGGTAGCTTCCCCCGCCTTTCGCTCGGGCCCTCCACCACAACTGATGTCATGGATCAGCAGGGGGCTGAGCTGGGGTCCAGCCAAGGATGTGCCCGTACTGCAGAGCCGCATCCGAGATCTCTTCGAGGGAGATTTTAGTTTGGTTATGGTAGTGCAAGTCATGCTGGTTCGTCAAGTCCATCCTTGCAAACGCCGGCCCCTCCGTTGTGGGAATTCAACCCAGAAGGACCGCGCACTATTCAGAATTTCCTCGGCCTGACGCACGATGAGATGTACAAGTCATTCTTCGGACCCCAAATAGAGTGTCACACCTCCGAGGACGTGGGCCTGAGCAGCAACCGCACCGCAACCCAAGTAAGTAATCCTCTAGCCGAACACACTATCTTTCATTTATCATGACGTCATCTGAAGAATCTCTTTTTGACCAGGACTGGATAACAAAGGCGAAGATGATCCGATGTTCGGCCCCCCTTCCTTAAGGCTTGGACAATCTGGTGCTGGAAAAGATGCTTGAGCCAGCACCTTGCCTGGTGCCCTCAAAGGAAGATGAAGGGGGGAATAAATAGGGCGAAAGCAGACCCCCACCGCTACCTATTCCAACCGAGGAAACGGGCGCCTCCGTGAGGGAGGATAACCAGGGGAAGGAATCTGACATTCCCTCGCCTCGGGGGAGGAAGAGGACTACCTCTGATGACCCAGAAACCAAGGTTTCCAAACGGGAGAAGAAAACTCCACCAGAGGGTCCCTGCCTCGGAGGGTGCTCTTGCCGCACAAAGTTCATGCAGGGATCAGCCCTCTGACGAGCTATAAGTAATCAAAGAGTACTTAATAGTGAATATATACTACCTTACTTCTGAGGAAGATAACCGAAGCATCTATCTTGCAGTTCGGATCTGAGCCCTTCTCAGCAGAGCTCGGCTTCGGGGGATCTTCTTTCGGAGATGATGGAGAGCGAAACGCCTCCTCCAGACTCCCTGGCTCAAGAAGCGGGCGACCTTGAAGTGTCATCATGGAGAGTTTCTCCGGATCCGGCAAGGCCAGAAGGTAATCCCATGGTCACCCGAAGCCCTCAGTATCCGGCTCTTGAAGAGAGCAATCAAAAGAGTCCGGCACCATCTGGTATGCGGTCGGACATACTGAAGGGTCTGCTAGAGCGAGCGACTATCTCAGAAGAGCACCGTACATTAATGTGTACAGTGATTGAAAGTATTTCGTCCGCCGAAAACGGGTTGCATGAAGCATTTATGAGTCTACTAACGGGCTTTGAGGTACGTGAAATGATATACATTTGTGATGGTACCGCGCATTTTAGGTGTGCCCTGTGTAGATAGAAGCTCCTGAGACTCTGGTTGTCGTCGAGAACGGCGGTGAACAAAGGATCGTAGTCCCAGGTAATAACCAGACTGCCCTTATGTGCAGGTGTCTGAAGCTCCGGTGGCTAGCCGGACTGATGGGGTTGCCGAACTAAAGCGGCAACTGGATGCGGTAGATGCCGACATCGAGCTTGTTAACAAGCAGCTTGACGAGGCGCGGAGTAGGTGATATTTATAGTGAATGTCACATAGTAAGAGCAGCGTGATGCCAGTATCTTTAATATGTTGTCACTGCAGATGGAGCTGCCACCGTGGAGGCCCTGCGGGCGGAGCTTGCCCGAGCCAAGGAGCAAGCAAGAAGTAGTAATGCGGCCGCTTTGAAGGCGTCCGAAGAGTTGAGAGCCAAGAAGGCTGCGCATAGCGAGAGCAAAAAGAAAATGGCCAAAATGGCTGTGAAGTTAAAAGACACTGCCGACCGCTACCAGTTTCTTGAAGAAGAAAGCCGGGCGAAGGCTACAGACCTCGAAAAGGCCACAATGGCGACCAAAGACACCCGCTCTGCAATGAGAGCAAAGAAGGGGGAACTGCGTGAAGCCGGGGATATTGTGGCTGGGAAGCCCTTTATGATGCGGAGGAAGTTCAGCGATCCGCGGTATGCCCCTCTGGATCGGCTGTCGAGTTCAGCCGACGCATATCTGGAATTAGCGGCGAGCGCTGTCGATGCGGCCGAATACTTCCGAGATCAAACAGATCGTGAAGTGGACAAGCTGCTCTGGTCGCAATTCGACATTCCAGAGCATCTGCTTCCATTGACTGATCAGCTTGCCGAATGGGCCGAACTCAATAGATTGTCCAGACTCGCCATGAGGTCTGTTGTGGATCATCTGTGGCCGGAAAGGCCAAAGCCGAACATCTATTTTAGCTTGGTGCAGCAGTTCCTTGGTGCGGTTGCGCGCATTAATGCGATGAAGAGGTCAGCGTGCATGGAAGGCTCGCGGATGGCCCTTGCCCGTGTCAAAACGTACTGGGCGGAGATGGATGCCACCACTGTCGCCGCGCAGGGTTCGGCCATAGGTCGAGTGGCTGCCGAGCACTATTTTGAAGAAGTTCTTGAGGGCGCTCGTACGATAGAGGCCCAGTGCTCGAAGAATGTTATGTTTGAGTGACATGTGTTCCCATTGTAAAAACAATGTTTTATTGAATTTATCGAGGCCGTATTTATACTTTTGCCCGAAAGTATTGTGATGCCTCTTGTGCGGCCGTTTATGTATACATGTATATAACCTGAAAGATTGCAGTCGTCGGCTTCAGCCCCCACGCATATAATGCGGGGGTGTTCGCAGAAGACGCGTATTCCCACTTAATCTAACGTCTTGGTCCTAATAAGGAGGTGATAGCACAGCGAACTAGGCAACCGGACTATAATGCTTTAACACTTTCACTTAGCCATAGGAGTTTGATAGTCGGGCTACTATATAGCCCCTAGTGGCTCCGCACTCGTCCGGATTCGGGGTGCGTACATGCCTGGCCGGGAAACGGCCCTTCGTTAATGCGGAGGAATCCTGAAGATTCCAATAAGTCATCGAGTGGTTGACCAGTCTCACGCTATATCATGACAGTCAGTTTTCGGCTTTCTATACTGAGGTGCTCGTCCGGATGAACCAATGCACAATCGCAGTAGTTCTCCTGGTGCCGCCTTAGCCGATAGAGCGGAACGTAAGGCAGCAAAACACAGGAGCCAGGCAAACCCAACGTTTGACCAAAGACATGATTCAGAGCTGATGAATATAAGGCCAAACTCGCGACGCCGAACACTCCCTAAGGTATTTGGTCTTTATGGTGTAAACCGGGTATAAACAGTACCCTTTGTAATAAGCTCCTGGTGTCCAGGTACGTGCATTATTCTAGCGTGGCCACATGCCAAGACGTCAGCATCCTTCTCGGTTGTACTAAGAATCCGAGGGACGTAAATCAACAAGAGACAGTAAAAAAGGTTTACACGGGGTCTTAATCTACAAAGAATCCTTGGAACGAGTCCCTGATGCACGTCTGCGCCTGTGTCTCCGTTGTGCCGTATCCTGGAGGGGCGTAGCACGATGGTCATTTGAAAAAGAGAGGAACTTAATTGAAAAGTTGTCGTGCAAAGGTTAAGTTATACTAAATAAACAATATATAGTTGAAAATGAGTAAAGGTGAGCCTTATTGCCACTTTTGTGCGCGCGTTGAGCCCCTATTGTTATAGGGGTATAGCCATCAAACCTATATTAATTACATATAGCTGAGCCAGACTCGTCTAGCCGTGTCCGTGGTCTTAATGACCTGTCAAATCCTTGAGTTGGTGAGGCCATTTAGTGTGTGGCGGCCAAGGTGGCCACACCACCTTCGGCACGCAAGGAGCGCTCAATATTTCCATTTACTGTAATGATGCCGCGTGGACCGAGCATCTTGAGCTTGAGGGAAGCGTAATGCGGTATTGCATTAAAGCGAGCAAAAGCTTCGCGTCCGAGTAGCACTTGATAGCCACTTTGGAATGGAGTGACGTGGAAAGTTAAATTTTCACTGCGGAAGTTATCGGGGAAGCCGAGTATAACCTCTAGTAGCTGGGAGCCCCTGCAATGAGCCTCCGGGCCTGGCATTACTCCTTTAAAGGTAGCATTGCTGCGGCAATTTTTTGTTGGGTCTATCCCCATTTTGCGGACTATGTCCTGATATATCAGATTTAAACTGCTGCCGCCGTCCATCAGGACTCAGGTGAAGTGGTATGCATCAATTATTGGATCTAATACCAAGCCAGCCCATCCTGCACGCCGGATACTTGCCAAGTAATCCCGATGGTCGAAGGTGAACAGTTGGGACGACCAGTGGCGGAGCTCCGCGGTGATAGGCCCTGGGGCATGTTCCTCTAAAGGTGCCACTTTGTTTCTCCCTTTTATCACGTGTAACACATTGACTATTTTGATTTCTGGTGGGAATTTCTTCTGTTCCCCTGTGCTTTGCTTGCGAGGCTCGTCCTCATCTTCACTTGGTGTATCCCGCCCCTTGTGTTCAGCGTTGAGCTTGCCGGACTGTTTGAAGACACAACATTCTCTGTGGGTATGATTTGCAGGTTTATCAGGGGTGCTATGGATCTGACATATTTGGTCAAGAATTTTGTTTAGGCTGGACAATTCATCTCTGTTGCCTTTGGAGGGCGGCTTCCGCTGCCCTGGCCGAGAGCTTCTAAATCCGGCGTTTACCGCCGTGCTCTTCAGGATGTCTTCTTTATTCCGGCGCTTATTCTTGCTGCGTCGTGATTCCCCGTTTTCATCCCTAACTTCGGATGTACTTGGGTCGCTGGTGCTACATCGGGCTAACCAGCTGTCCTCGCCCACGCAAAAACGGGTCATGAGGCTTGTTAATGCTGCCATTGTTCTCGGCTTTTCTTGACCGAGGTGTCTGGCAAGCCATTTGTCTTGAACGCTATGCTTGAAGGCTGCTAAGGCTTCGGCATCCGGACAGTCAACTATATGGTTCTTTTTAGTGAGGAACCTGTTCCAAAGTTTTTGGGCTGACTCACCGGGCTGTTGAGTTATATGACTTAAATCGTCTGCATCCGGTGGTTGGACATATGTCCCTTGAAAATTTTCCTGAAAGGCATCTTCGAGCTCTTCCCAACTTCCGATGGAGTTTTCGGGGAGGCTTTTAAGCTAGTGCCGAGCTGGCCCTTTGAGCTTGAGGGGTAAGTACTTGATGGCATGGAGATCATCTCCTCGAGCCATATGGATGTGGAGGATGTAGTCCTCAATCCAGACCCCAGGGTCTGTTGTTCCGTCGTACGCCTCTATGTTTATGGGTTTGAATCCCTCTAGAAATTCATGGTCCAGCACCTCGTCGGTGAAACATAGAGGGTGTGCGGCACCCCTGTATTTGGGCGTACCGTGGTGTTCGGATGTTTGTTGTGTTGAATTGTATGTTGGAGCGCGCCTGCGTGGTCCGTAGATGGATCTGGTTGCACCGTCCTTTTGATGCGAGCCCTTACGTGGATCATGTACTGGTTTATGTGCGTCATCGTTTGCCGCTTTATGTTGGCTATGAGGTCGTCTATCCGACCGGATGGCCGTTTTATTTTTTTAATTGTGGAGGATCTAAGGCCTTCTCATCAAATTCAGGTAGCAACTTTCGCTTCGGATAGCTCTTGGTGTGGCGATTACTGTCGTACTTCCCTGCAGTGTTAAGTACTTCACTCCATTTGATTTTGAGTGTGTCTTGTGCAGCCTTGAGCCTTTGCTTCTGTTTTTTCAGATTCCTCGCCATGGCAACAAGCCTTTGGTGGGCATTATGTTGCTCCTGGCACCTGTCCGGTGTGATGTCCTCCGGACTGTTATCTTCGACGGGGTTGGGTTGTTCGGCTTGATTTTCCATGTTGCCGTGGTCGGGCAATGGTTCACCCTACTCTAATGATGGGTCTGTATGATCGTTATTTCTGCCGAGGCGGGATTTGGAGCGGCATTTACGCTGCCGCTTTGACTGATGTAGACACAGACCTACGGTAGGGTAATAGGCATGACCTATACGCCCCACCTAAAGTCTTGTCCTAAGAACTAAGAAATTCAAGAATTAGAAGCCGAGGACCCGCAAAGGTGTCGAGCGAAGTCCACTCAACCTGTCAATCACTCGGAGACCTCTCTTACCCAGGTCACTCGACCACCAAACCACTTGACATATCAGAAGACCTAAAGCCGCTCTGTGCAGCAACGGCCAAGCATTCATTCACATACTTAATGATCATTTGTAGCACTTTAATATAGGCGTTACCTGTAACGCCTCTTCTTAATGCATATTGAACCATGTGTAACGGAGGGGAGCTGAGGTCCTGGGGTACTCTATATAAGCCACCCCCTCCTCTGGGACAAGGGTTCGCACCCCCTGTAACTCACACATGTATAATCCAGTCGACCGCCTCCGGGCTCCGAGACATAGGGCTGTTACTTCCTCCGAGAAGGGCCTGAACTCGTAAACCTTGTGTGTACAACTCCTCCATAGCTAAGATCTTGCATCTCCATTCCTACCCCAATATTCTACTATCAGACTTAGAACCACGACAGTTGGCGCCCACCGTGGGCAGGTGTCTTAGCGACTTGTTGGAGAAGTTGCAATTTTTCCGATCCCCTTCATCATGGTTTCAGACAGAGTTTTGGTGGAGGGCCGCGAGATCCGTCTCGGCGCACTCACGTTCATCTCCGACGACTCCGCTTGGCTTCAGGAGGCCCCGCTCGACTTCGACGCGCTCCCTGTTCGCGGGGCAACGCACTTTCGCGCGTGCGTCCGTGGCGTCCTCTTGTGGCAGTCGTCTACCCAGTATCGGTTGGCCCCTGTGTCGTCCTCCCTCCCTGTTTCCCGCTGGCGCAAGCGCTCCGGTCGATCGAGACTCTAGCGGTGGGTGAGACACGCGGTGGCTCGCCAGTCGGCCACCCCCCAAGTCGCGGCGATCGAGCCCGACGAATCTCTCTACAGCATGTTCGACCTGTCGATTGGCTCCGCAAAGACTGCATCCGAGTGCGACAGCAGTGATCCAGCGGTGGAGGTTCTGATGGTCGATGAACCACGTAGTCCTCCCGGCTTTCCCTGCACCGATGGAGGCAACAGCGGAGGTGATCCGTCGCATGCCCATGAAGAGTATCTCCCCGAGCCCCTCACTTCGCTGCAGAGAGAAGAACTTCGCCGCCGGAACATGGATGCGTTGCACACTCCTATCGTTGGAGAAACCCCCGAGGCCCGTGCCTTAGAGGACGCGCGCTTGGCCAACTTGGCTGAGCGCACTCGAATGGAGAACCTCCAGCGATTACTCGACGAGCGTACGCGACTAAGGATTCCAACATCCAGTCGACCTTAGCTCTTTCCGCCACCGACTCAGGTATATCAAACTCCGATTCAGAATTTAGCAGCTGCAGCCCATATAGAAGAGTCGATTCAGCCTTCTCAGTCAGAGGCTGGCAGAGGCTTGTTACAGATCAGAGCATTACTCCGGGCGGCAGGAGATCAGAATTCAGCTGTATCACAGTCGTGAAATAGGATCCACAGCAGATCCATCGCTGCAGATACAGTCCAGTCGGCCCACAGCCCAAGATCGCCCCCGAGGCGTGAGAGACGTGGGGACCGGTGTGATCAGAACAGGAACCGTGAGCAGTATGATCAACGTCGAGTGCCCACCCCTCCCCCAAGGAGTGGATCGTACGTGCCTCGATAGTAGGATGACAGACGCCCTCACAGTGTTGGGCGAAGGATTCCAGTCGACCCCAGGGAACCAGGCTTTGATGCGAGATCCATTCTCGTTCAGGGTTTGGTCGACAGGAACAGAGCCCACCGAGAAGGTCATGATAGAGACGTGCCCACCAGCAGCAGAGTACACGTCTCAGGACCGGAGTGCTTCAGCAGAGCCATCAGGGCCGCGGTGATTCCTCCCAACTTCAGGTTGGTGACTAGAGTCAGTAAGTTCACTGGTGAGTCCAAGCCTGATACTTCTCTTCAGGACTACCGAGTGGCTATTCAGATTGGCGGCGGTAATGATGAAGTGGCAATGAAACACCTGCCTCTTATGTTGGAAGGTTCGGCCAGAGCATGGCTGAATCAGTTAGCACCCAGTAGCATTTACACTTGGGAAGATCTTGCCCGAGTGTTTGTCAGAACATTTGAAGGAACTTGCAAGCGACCAACAGGGTTGATAGAGCTGCAGTCTTGCATGCAGAAGCCGAATGAAACTTTGAGGGCCTACATCCAGAGATGGATCACATTGCATCACACAGTAGAGAACATATTTGATCACCAAGTAGTCTGTGCCTTCAAGGAAGGCGTTAAGTACAGAGGACTGAACCTGAAATTCGGTCGAACGGAGACATGTCTTTGAGTTGAATGATGGAGATTGCCACCAAGTATGCCAATGGTGAAGAAGAGGATCGGCTCCAGAGTGGCAAGCACAAGTCAGTCGCCCACGAAACCGGAGGAGGGAACTCCAGTCGGAAGCAGAAGCGGAAAGCCGAACCAGCTGCTCCTAGAGAAGCCTTGGCAGTGACTCAAGGAAAGTTCAAGGGGAAGCCCAAGGGGGCTTGGAACCCCAAGAAGGTGAAAGACCAAGATGGAAATGATGTGTTGGATCTGCCTTGTCACATTCACACAAAGAAAGATGAAGAGGGTAAACTCATTTATCCGAAACATACCACTCGACAGTGTCGGCTCTTGCTCCAGTAGTTCCAAGGGAAACAGCCCAAAGATTAGGGAAAGGAGTCGGACAAAGTTGAAGACAACGAATATAGTGATGATGGGTACCCCCAGGTCAATTCTACCCTGATGATTTTTGATGATGTTGAAAGCAAAAGTCGATTGAAAGTTATCAACCGAGAAGTGAATATGGTCGCTCCGGCGATAACCAGTTATTTGAAATGGTCTCAAACTGCCATCAAATTCGACCAGTCCGATCACCCGACGCACATAGCCACCCTTGGGAGGCAAGCTTTGGTGGTCGACCCAATTATTGAAGGCACTCGATTGACCAAAGTTTTGATGGATGGAGGCAGTGGCCTGAATATACTGTATGCAGAGACGTTGAAAGGGATGGGCATTCCGATGTCCAGACTCAGTACCAGCAACATGAGTTTCCATGGAGTCATTCCTGGAAAGAAGGCTGAGTCACTCGGCCAAATTGCTCTTGATGTGGTTTTCGGTGATTCCAAAAATTACCGCAAAGAAAAGTTGACGTTTGAAGTTGTGGATTTCCAAAGCGCTTATCACGCTATTTTGGGAAGGCCAGCTTATGCACGATTCATGGCTCGACCATGTTATGTGTACCTCAAATTGAAGATGCCTGGTCCCAGAGGTGTGATCACTATTACTGGCAATCGGAAGAAGGCGGAAGAGTGCTTTCAGAAAGGCTCAAAGATCGCCGATGCTCAGATGGCAGTAGTAGAGCTGCGGGAATAACAGAAAACTACAGACCTGAGTGATTTGTTACGAGCCAAGAAGCCCGCTACGGAATCAGCGTTTCAGTCGTCTGATGAGACAAACCGACTCACATTCACCCGACCGACCCCAGTGCTGCTCCGACTCATATCTCTACGACACTCGACTCCAAATAGGAAGAAGCGCTCATCCAGTTCCTCCGTGAGAACTGGGACATCTTCGCATGGAAGCCTTCTGACATGCCGGGTGTTCCCAGGGGGCTGACTGAGCACCGTCTACGAGTCGACTCAAAAGTGAAACATGTCAAAGAACATCTTCGACGGTCCGCCGTCCCGAAGAGAAAGGCCATTGGCGAGGAGGTGACTCGGCTCTTAGCAGCAGAGTTTATCCGAGAGATTTACTCCTCGGAGTGGCTCGGCAATGTTGTCATGGTCCCCAAGAAGGAAAAGTCACTTCGCATGTGCATTGACTTCAAACATATCAATCAGGCCTGCCCGAAAGATCATTTTCCTCTCCCCCACATCGACCAGATAGTCGACTCGACTGCGGGATGTGAGTGCCTGTCTTTTTTAGATGCCTATTCCGGTTACCATCAGATCCGTCTGTATGGTCCCAACGAGATCAAAACAGCTTTCATCACTCCATTCGGGTGCTTCTGTTATGTTACCATGCCATTCGGCCTCAAAAATGCCGGAGCCACGTTCATGAGGATGATTCGGAAGTGTTTGCTCACTCAAATTAGTCGGAATGTGGAAGCATACATGGATGATATTGTGGTCAAGTCACGGAAAGGTTCTGACCTACTGACTGACCTTGATGAGACATTTGCCAACCTCAAGAGGTATGATATCAAGCTTAACCCATCAAAGTGCACATTCGGAGTTCCTCGCGGAAAGTTACTCGGTTTTCTCGTTTCCGAACGAGGAATGGACGCCAACCTAGAAAAAGTTGGTACTATACTCCGAATGAAGCGCCCTGTGCGCATGCGCGATGTCCAGAAGCTTACTGGTTGCTTGGCCGCTTTAAGTCGATTCATTTCTCGTCTCGGTGAAAAGGCATTGCCTCTTTACCGACTGATGAAGAAGTCAGACAAGTTCGAGTGGACTCTTGAAGCTGATGTAGCGTTTGCAGAGCTAAAAGCCTTGCTCTCCACCCAGCCGGTGCTTGCTGCCCAAATCAGCAAAGAGCCTTTGCTGCTTTACATTGCATCCACGGGACAAGTCGTCAGTTCAGTACTTACGGTCGAGCGGGAAGAAGAAGGAAAAACCTTTAAAGTTCAGCGCCCAGTATATTATGTTTCTGAAGTTTTTACCCCATCAAAGCAAAGATATCCTCATTACTAGAAGCTTGTATATGAGATTTATATGACCACAAAGAAGGTTGCACATTAATTCTCTGACCATTCCTCTATACTCATCAGCGACGCTCCATTGTCAGAGATTCTGCACAATAAAGATGCAACTGGTCGAGTGGCAAAATGGGCGATTGAACTCCTTCCCCTAGTGAGGGAGTCCTGGATTAGGGGGTCTCCGGACAGCCGGACTATCTCCATTGGCCGGACTGTTAGACTATGAAGATTGTTGGAGAACGTAGCAGAAAACAAAAATTTTCCTACGGTTTCATCAAGATCCATCTATGAGTTCATCTAGCAACGAGTGATCGGATTCATCTACATACCTTTGTAGATCGCGAGCAGAAGCGTTCAAAGAATGGGGATGAGGTAGTCGTACACGACGTGATCCAAATCACCGGAGATCCTAGCGCCGAACGGACGGCACCTCCGCATTCCACACACGTACGGTCAGCGTGACGTCTCCTCCTTCTTGATCTAGCAAGGGGGAAGGAGAGGTTGAGGAAGATGGCTCCAGCAGCAGCACGACGGCGTGGTGCTGATGGAGCTGCAGTACTCCGGCAGGGCTTCGCCAAGCTCTATGGAGGAGGAGGAGGTGTTGGAGTGGGAGAGGGAGGCACCAAAGGTGTGGTGTGAGAGGCCCTCCTTACCTCACTATATATAGGGGGCCAAAAGGGGGGCGTCGGCCCTAGGAGATCCAATCTCCTAGGGGGGGCGCCGGCCAAGGGAGGAATCCCTCCCCCCCCCCAAGGCACCTAGGGCTGCCTTCCCCTTGTGGGACTCTTCCCCTTTGAAACCCTAGGCGCATGGGCCTCTTGGGGCTGGTGCCCTTGGCCCATGTAGTCCAAGGCGCACTCCCTACAGCCCATGTGGCCCCCCGGGGCAGGCGGCCCCACCCGGTGGACCCCCGGGACCCTTCCGGTGGTCCCGGTACAATACCGGTGACCCTGAAACTTGTCCCGATCGCCGAAACAACACTTCCTATATATAATTCTTTACCTCCAGACCATTCCGGAACTCCTCATGACGTCTGGGATCTCATCTGGGACTCCGAACAACATTTGGGTTACTGCATATACGTATCCCTACAATCCTAGCGTCACCGAACCTTACGTGTGTAGACCCTACGGGTTCGGGAGACATGTAGACATGACCGAGACGACTCTCCGGTCAATAACCAACAGCAGGATCTGGATACCCATGTTAGCTCCCACATGCTCCTCGATGATCTCATCGGATGAACCACGATGTCGAGGATTCAAGCAACCCCGTATACAATTCCCTTTGTCAATCGGTATGTTACTTGTCCGAGATTCGATCGTCGGTATCCCAATACCTCGTTCAATCTCATTACCGGCAAGTCACTTTACTCGTACCGTAATGCATGATCGCGGGACCAGACACTTGGTCACTTTGAGCTCAATATGATGATGCATTACCGAGTGGGCCAAGTGATACCTCTCCGTCATATGGAGTGACAAATCCCAGTCTTGATCCGTGTCAACCCAACAGACACTTTCGGAGATACCCGTAGTATACCTTTATGGTCACCCAGTTACGTTGTGACGTTTGGTACACCCAAATCACTCCTACGGTATCCGGGAGTTACACGATCTCATGGTCTAAGGAAAGGATACTTGACATTGGAAAAACTCTAGCAAACGAACTATACGATCTTGTGCTATGTTTAGGATTGGGTCTTGTCCATCACATCATTCTCCTAATGATGTGATCTCGTTATCAATGACATCCAATGTCCATAGTCAGGAAACCATGACTATCTGTTGATCAACGAGCTAGTCAACTAGAGGCTTACTAGGGACATGTTGGTGTCTATTATTCACACATGTATTACGATTTCCGGATAACACAATTATATCATGAATAAAGACAATTATCATGAACAATGAAATATAATAATAATGCTTTTATTATTGCCTCTAGGGCATATTTCCAACAGTCTCTCACTTGCACTAGAGTCAATAATCTAGTTACATTGTGATGAATCGAACACCCATGGAATTCTGGTGTTGATCATGTTTTGCTCTAGGGAGAGGTTTAGTCAACAGATCTGCTACATTCAGGTCCGTATGTACTTTACAAATATCTATGTCTCCATCTTGAACATTTTCACGAATGGAGTTGAAGCGACGCTTGATGTGCCTTGTCTTCTTGTGAAACCTGGGCTCCTTGGCGAGTGCAATAGCTCCAGTATTGTCACAGAAGAGTTTGATTGGCCCCGACGCATTGGGTATGACTCCTAGGTCGGTGATGAACTCCTTCACCCAAATTGCTTCATGTGCTGCCTCCAAGGCTGCCATGTACTCCACTTCACATGTAGATCCCGCCACGACGCTCTGCTTGCAACTGCACCAGCTTACTGCCCCACCATTCAAAATATACACGTATCCGGTTTGTGACTTAGAGTCATCCAGATCTGTGTCGAAGCTAGCGTCGACATAACCCTTTACGGCGAGCTCTTCGTCACCTCCATAAACGAGAAACATTTCCTTAGTCCTTTTCAGGTACTTCAGGATATTCTTGACCGTTGTCCAGTGTTCCTTGCCGGGATTACTTTGGTACCTTCCTACCAAACTTACGGCAAGGTTTACATCAGGTCTGGTACACAGCATGGCATACATAATAGAACCTATGGCTGAGGCATAGGGGATGACACTCATCTCTTCTATATCTTCTGCCGTGGTCGGACATTGAGCTGAGCTCAATTTCACACCTTGTAGCACAGGCAAGAACCCCTTCTTAGACTGATCCATATTGAACTTCTTCAATATCTTATCAAGGTATGTGCTTTGTGAAAGACCTATGAGGCGTCTTGATCTATCTCTATAGATCTTGATGCCTAATATATAAGCAGCTTCTCCAAGGTCCTTCATTGAAAAACTCTTATTCAAGTAGGCCTTAATGCTGTCCAAGAGTTCTATATCATTTCCCATCAAAAGTATGTCATCTACATATAGTATGAGAAATGCTACAGAGCTCCCACTCACTTTCTTGTAAACATAGGCTTCTCCATAAGTCTGCGTAAACCCAAACGCTTTGATCATCTCATCAAAGCGAATGTTCCAACTCCAAGATGCTTGCACCAGCCCATAAATCGAGCGTTGGAGCTTGCACACCTTGTCAGCATTCTTAGGATCGACAAAACCTTCCGGCTGCACCATAATTCTTCCTTAAGGAAACCATTAAGGAATGCCATTTTGACGTCCATTTGCCATATCTCATAATTGTAGAATGCGGAAATTGCTAACATGATTCGGACGGACTTCAGCTTCGCTACCAGTGAGAAAGTCTCATTGTAGTCAACCCCTTGAACTTGTCGATAACCCTTAGCGACAAGCCGAGCTTTATAGATGGTCACATTACCATCCGCGTCTGTCTTCTTCTTAAAGATCCATTTATTTTCTATGGCTCGCCATTCAACGGGCAAGTCAGTCAAAGTCCATACTTCGTTTTCATACATGGATCCTATCTCGGATTTCATGGCTTCTAGCCATTTGTCGGAATCCGGGCCCGCCATTGCTTCTTCATAGTTCGAAGGTTCACCGTTGTCTAACAACATGATTTCCAAGACAGGGTTGCCGTACCACTGTGGTGCGGAACGTGTCCTTGTGGACCTTCGAAGTTCAGTAGCAACTTGATCTGAAGTTTCATGATCATCATCATTAACTTCCTCTCTAGTTGGTGCAGGCACCTCAGGAACATTTTCTTGAGTTGCGCCATTTTCCGGTTCAAGAGGTAATACTTCATCAAGTTCTACTTTCCTCCCACTCACTTCTTTCGAGAGAAACTCCTTCTCTAGAAAGAATCCATTCTTGGCAACAAAGATCTTGCCCTCGGATCTGAGGTAGAAGGTATACCCAATAGTTTCTTTAGGGTATCCTATGAAGACGCATTTTTCCGACTTGGGTTCGAGCATTTCAGGTTGAAGTTTCTTGACATAAGCATCGCATCCCCAAACTTTTAGAAACGACAGCTTAGGTTTCTTCCCAAACCACAATTCATACGGTGTCGTCTCAACGGATTTCGACGGAGCCCTATTTAAAGTGAATGCAACAGTCTCTAAAGCATAGCCCCAAAAAGATAGCGGTAAATCGGTAAGAGACATCATAGACCGCACCATATCTAATAGAGTGCGATTATGACGTTCGGACACACCGTTACGCTGAGGTGTTCCAGGCGGCGTGAGTTGTGAAACTATTCCACATTTTCTTAAGTGTGTGCCAAATTCGTGACTCAAGTATTCTCCTCCACGATTTGATCGCAAAACCTTGATTTTTCTGTCACGTTGATTCTCAACCTCACTCTGAAATTCCTTGAACTTTTCAAAGGTCTCATACTTGTGTTTCATTAAGTAGATATACCCATATATACTCAAGTCATCAGTGAGGGTGAGAACATAACGATAGCCACCGCGAGCCTCAACACTCATTGGACCGCACACATCAGTATGTGTGATTTCCAATAAGTTGGTTTCTCGCTCCATTGTTCCTGAGAACGGAGTCTTGGTCATTTTACCCATGAGGCATGGTTCGCACGTGTCAAATGATTCATAATCAAGAGACTCTAAAAGTCCATCTGCATGGAGCTTCTTCATGCGTTTGACACCTATGTGACCAAGGCGGCAGTGCCACAAGTATGTGGGACTATCATTATCAACCTTACATCTTTTGGTATTCACACTATGAACATGTGTAGCATTATGCTCGAGATTCATTAAGAATAAACCATTCACCATCGGAGCATGACCATAAAACATATCTCTCATATAAATAGAACAACCATTATTCTCGGATTTAAATGAGTAGCCATCTCGAATTAAACGAGATCCTGATACAATGTTCATGCTCAAAGCTGGTACTAAATAACAATTATTGAGGTTTAAAACTAATCCCGTAGGTAAATGAAGAGGCAGCATGCCAACGGCGATCACATCGACCTTGGAGCCATTCCCGACGCGCATCGTCACCTCGTCCTTCGCCAGTCTCCGCTTATTCCACAGCTCCTGCTTTGAGTTACAAATGTGAGCAACTACACCGGTATCAAATACGCAAGAGCTACTACGAGTACTGGTAAGGTACACATCTATTACATGTATATCACATATACCTTTTGTTTTGCCGGCCTTCTTGTCCGCTAAGTATTTGGGGCAGTTCCGCTTCCAGTGACCACTTCCCTTGCAATAAAAGCACTCAGTCTCGGGCTTGGGTCCATTCTTTGGCTTCTTCCCGGCAGCTTGCTTACCGGGCGCGGCAACTCCCTTGTTGTCCTTCTTGAAGTTCTTTTTACCCTTGCCCTTCTTGAACTTAGTGGTTTTATTGACCATCAACACTTGATGTTCCTTCTTGACTTCTACCTCTGCTGATTTCAGCATTGCAAATACCTCAGGAATGGTCTTTTCCATCCCCTGCATATTGAAGTTCATCACAAAGCTCTTGTAGCTTGGTGGAAGCGACTGGAGGATTCTATCAATGACCGCATCATCCGAGAGATTAACTCCCAGCTGAGTCAAGCGGTTATGCAACCCAGACATAGTGAGTATGTGCTCACTGACAGAACTATTTTCCTCCATCTTACAGCTGAAGAACTTGTCGGAGACCTCATATCTCTCGACCCGGGCATGAGCTTGGAAAACCATTTTCAGCTCTTCGAACATCTCATATGCTCCATGTCTCTCAAAACGGTTTTGGAGCCCCGGCTCTAAGCTGTAAAGCATGCCGCACTGAACGAGGGAGTAATCATCAACACGTGTCTACCAAGCGTTCATAACGTCTTGGTTCTGTCGGACGGGAGCTTCACCTAGCGGTGCTTGTAGGACATAATCTTTCTTGGCAGCTATGAGGATGATCCTCAGGTTCCGGACCCAGTCCGTGTAGTTGCTGCCATCGTCTTTCAGCTTGGTTTTCTCTAGGAACGCGTTGAAGTTGAGGACTACGTTGGCCATTTGATCTACAAGACATATTGTAAATATTTTAGACTAAGTTCATGATAATTAAGTTCATCTAATCAAATTATTTAATGAACTCCCACTCAGATAGACATCCCTCCAGTCATCTAAGTATAACATGATCCGAGTCAACTAGGCCGTGTCCGATCATCACGTGAGACGGACTAGTCAACACCGGTGAACATCTTCATGTTGATCGTATCTTCTATACGACTCATGCTCGACCTTTCGGTCTTCTGTGTTCCGAGGCCATGTCTGTACATGCTAGGCTCGTCAAGTCAACCTAAGTGTTTTGCATGTGTAAATCTGTCTTACACCCGTTGTATGTGAATGTTAGAATCTATCACACCCGATCATCACGTGGTGCTTCGAAAACAACGAACTGTCGCAACGGTGCACAGTTTGGGGGAACACTTGCTTGAAATTACTATGAGGGATCATCTTATTTACTACCGTCATTCTAAGTAAACAAGATGCAAAACATGATAAACATCACATGCAATCAAATAATAATAGTGACATGATATGGCCAATATCACATAGCTCATTTGATCTCCATCTTGGGGCTCCATGATCATCTTGTCACCGACTTGACACCATGATCTCCATCATCGTGTCTCCATTAAGTTGCTCGGCAACTATTACTTCTACTACTATGGCTAACGCGTTTAGCAATAAAGTAAAGTAATTTACATGGCGTTTCTTAATGACACACAGGTCATATAAAAATAAAGATAACTCCTATGGCTCATGCAGGTTGTCATACTCATCGACATGCAAGTCGTGATTCCTATTACAATAGCATGAATATCTCATACATCACATATAGATCATTCATCATTCATCACAACTTTGGCCATATCATATCACAAAGCACTTGCTGCAAAAACAAGTTAGACGTCCTCTAATTGTAGTTGCAAGTTTTACGTGGCTGAATTAGGGTTCTAGCAAGAACGTTTTCTTACCTACGTGAAAGCCACAACGTGATTTGTCAACTTCTATTTACCCTTCATAAGGACCCTTTTCATCGAATCCGCTCCAACTAAAGTGGGAGAGACAGACACCCGCCAGCCACCTTATGCAACTAGTGCATTTTAGTCGGTAGAACCGGTCTCACGTAAGCGTACGTGTAAGGTTGGTCCGGGCCGCTTCATCCCACAATACCGCTGAAGCAAGATAAGACTAGTAGCGGCAAGAAAGTTGACAACATCTACGCCCACAACAAATTGTGTTCTACTCGCGCAAGAAGAACTACGCATAGACCTAGCTCTGATACCACTGTTGGAGAACGTAGCAGAAAACAAAAATTTTCCTACGGTTTCACCAAGATCCATCTATGAGTTCATCTAGCAACGAGTGATCGGATGCATCTACATACCTTTGTAGATCGCGAGCGGAAGCGTTCAAAGAACGGGGATGAGGTAGTCGTACACGACGTGATCCAAATCACCGGAGATCCTAGAGCCGAACGGGCGGCACCTCCGCGTTCCACACATGTACGGTCAGCGTGACGTCTCCTCCTTCTTGATCCAGCAAGGGGGAAGGAGAGGTTGAGGAAGATGGCTCCAGCAGCAGCACGACGGCGTGGTGGTGATGGAGTTGTAGTACTCCAGCAGGGCTTCGCCAAGCTCTATGGAGGAGGAGGAGGTGTTGGAGAGGGAGAGGGAGGCACCAAAGGCGTGGTGTGAGAGGCCCTCCTTCCCTCACTATATATAGGGGGCCAAAAGGGGGGGCGCCGGCCCTAGGAGATCCAATCTCCTAGGGGGGCGGCGGCCAAGGGAGGAATCCCTCCCCCCCAAGGCACCTAGGGGTGCCTTCCCCTTGTGGGACTCTTCCCCTTTGAAACCCTAGGCGCATGGGCCTCTTGGGGCTGGTGCCCTTGTCCCATGTAGGCCAAGGCGCACTCCCTACAGCCCATGTGGCCCCCCGGGGCAGGTGGCCCCACCCGGTGGACCCCCGGGACCCTTCCGGGGGTCCTGGTACAATACCGGTGACCCCGAAACTTGTCCCGATCGCCGAAACAGCACTTCCTATATATAATTATTTACCTCCGGACCATTCCGGAACTCCTCGTGACGTCCGGGATCTCATCCGGGACTCCGAACAACATTCGGGTTACTGCATATACATATCCCTACAATCCTAGCGTCACCGAACCTTAAGTGTGTAGACCCTACGGGTTCGGGAGACATGTAGACATGACCGAGACGACTCTCCGGTCAATAACCAACAGCGGGATCTGGATACCCATGTTGGCTCCCACATGCTCCTCGATGATCTCATCGGATGAACCACGATGTCGAGGATTCAAGCAACCCCGTATACAATTCCCTTTGTCAATCGGTATGTTACTTGCCCGAGATTCGATCGTCGGTATCCCAATACCTCGTTCAATCTCGTTACCGGCAAGTCACTTTACTCGTACCGTAATGCAAGATCCCGTGACCAGACTCTTGGTCACTTTGAGCTCATAATGATGATGCATTACCGAGTGGGCCCAGTGATACCTCTCCGTCATACAGAGTGACAAATCCCAGTCTTGATCCGTGTCAACCCAACAGACACTTTCGGAGATACCCGTAGTATACCTTTATGGTCACCCAGTTACATTGTGACGTTTGGTACACCCAAAGCACTCCTACGGTATCCGGGAGTTACACGATCTCATGGTCTAAGGAAAGGATACTTGACATTGGAAAAACTCTAGCAAACGAACTATACGATCTTGTGCTATGTTTAGGATTGGGTCTTGTCCATCACATCATTCTCCTAATGATGTGATATCGTTATCAATGACATCCAATGTCCATAGTCAGGAAACCATGACTATCTGTTGATCAACGAGCTAGTCAACCAGAGGCTTACTAGGGACATGTTGGTGTCTATTATTCACACATGTATTACGATTTCCGGATAACACAATTATAGCATGAATAAAGACAATTATCATGAACAAGGAAATATAATAATAATGCTTTTATTATTGCCTCTAGGGCATATTTCCAACAAAGATACAAGATTGAAGACTTCGTCTCGTGTTCGGATGGGACTCTACTTGGCGTGGAAGGCAAGCTAGGCAATACGTATATGGATATCTCCTCCTTTGTAACCGACCTTGTGTAACCCTAACTCTCTCCGGTGTCTATATAAACCGGAGGATTTTAGTCCGTAGGAAAACAATCACAACATACAATCATACCATAGGCTAGCTTCTAGGGTTTAGCCTCTCTGATCTCGTGGTAGATCTACTCTTGTAACACCCATATCTTCAATATTAATCAAGCAGGACGTAGGGTTTTACATGCATCAAGAGGGCCCGAACCTGGGTAAAACTTCGTGTCCCTTGCCTCCTATTACCATCCGACCTAGATGCATAGTTCGGGACCCCCTACCCGAGATCCGCCGGTTTTGACACCGACATTGGTGCTTTCATTGAGAGTTGAACTCAAGACCTCCCGCTTACCAAACGGGTGCTCTAACCAACTGAGCTATGAAAGCACCAATGTCGGTGTCAAAACTGGCTGATCTCGGGTAGGGGGTCCCGAACTATGCGTCTAGGGCTCAACATGTGCAGACAAGTGCCAACTCTTACTCAACCTGAATTATACATGGTTTATTTACAAAACTATATTTTTGCACGACAGCTTTTTTACCTAAGCTCCTCTCTTTTACAGATAATCATCGTGCTACACCCGTCCAGGATACGGCATAACGGAGACACAGGCACAGACGTGCAGCAGGGACCCGCTCCAAGGATTCTTTTTAGATTAAGACCCTACGTAAACCTTTTTTGCTGTCTCTTGTTGATACATATCCATTGAATTCTCGGCACAATTGAGAAGGATGCTGATGTCTTGGCATGTGGCCATGTCAGAATAATGCACGTACCTGGACACAAGGGGCTTCTTACAAGCGGTACTATTTCGGCCCAGTTTATACCATAAAGATCGAATACCTTAGGGAGTGTTCGACGTTGCGAGTTCGACCTTATATGCATCAGCTCCGAATCATTGTCTTTGGTCAAATGTTGGGTTTGCCTAGCTCCTGTGTTTTGGTGCCTTACGTTCCGCTTTTACCGGCTATGGTAGCACCAGGAGAACTAGTGCGATTGTGCCCTGGTTCATCCGGACGAGCGCCTCAGTAGAGAAAGCCGAAAACTGACTGTCATGATATAGCATGAGACTGGTCAACCACTCGATGACCTATCGGAATGTTAGAATTCCTTTGCCTTAATGAAGGGCCGTTTTCCGGCCAGGCATATATGCACCCCGCGATCGGGAGAGTGCGGAGCCACCAGGGGCTACCTAGTAGCCCCACTGCCAAACTCCTATGGCTAAGTGAAAGTGTTCAAGCATTATAGTCCGGTTGTCTCGCTCGTTGTGCTATCACCTCCTTATCGGGACCAAGACGTTGGATTAAGTGTGAACACGCGTTTTTTGCGAGCACCTCCGCATTATATGCGTGGGGGTTGAAGCCGACGGCTGCAATCTTTTAGGTTATACACATGTATACATAAACGGCCGCACAGGAGGCATCATACTACTTTTAGGCAAAACTATAAACATAGCCTTTTAAAAACTTCATAAAAGCATTATGTTTACAATGAGAATACATATCACTCAAACATAATATTTTTCGAGCACTGGGCCTCTATCAAACGAGCACCCTCGAGAACTTCCTCGAAATAGCCTATGGCCAAACCCTGCGCCGCAACACTGGTAGCGTCCATCTCCGCCCAATATGCTTTAACACGGGCAAGGGCCATCCGCGAGCCTTCGATGCACGCCGACCTCTTCATTGCATTAATGCGCGGCACCGCATCAAGGAACTGCTGCACTAAGCTGAAATAGTTGTTCGGCTTTGGTCTTTCCGGCCATAGCTGATCCACAACAGACCTCATGGCAAGTCCGGACAACCTATTCAGTTCGGCCCATTCGGCTAGCTGGTCAGTCAATGAAAGCGGATGTTCTGGAACATGGAATTGCGTCCAGAACAGCTTGTCCACTTCACGATCTGTCGGACCTTGGAAGTACTTGGCCGCATCGGCAGCACTCACCGCCAAATCCATATACGCATCTGCCGAACTCCATAGCCGATCCAGAGGGGCATACCGAGGATCTCCGAACTTCCTCCGTAACATGAAGGGTTTCCCAGCCGCAATATCACTGGCTTCCCGCAACTCCTCCTTCTTCGCTCTCATAGCAGAACGGGTGTCTTTGTCCGCCGCCACGGCCTTCTCAAGGTTCGTTGCCTTCGCTCGGTTTTCTTTCTCAAGAACCCGGCAATGGTCGGCAGTGTCTTTCAATTCTACGACCATCTTGGCCATCTTCTCCTGGCTCTCGCAATGTGCGGCCTTCTCGGCTTTCAACTCTTCGGCCGCCTTCCAAGCAGTCGCATTACTAATCCTCGCTTGTTCCTTGGCTCGGGCAAGTTCCGCCCGCAAGGCTTCCACGGTGGCAGCTCCATCTGCAGTCACAACATATTAAAGATACTGGCATTATGCTGCTCTTACTATGTGGTGTTCACCGGATAATAACACTTGCCCTGTGCCTCGTCAAGCCTCCTGTTAACAAGCTCAATGTCGGCGTCTGCCGCATCCAGTTGCCGTTTTAATTGGGCAAATTCCCTAGTTCGGCTAGCCACCGGAGCTCCCACCACCTGCACATAAAGGCAGTTTGGTTATTGCCTGGGAATATGATCCTCTGTTCGCCGCCGATCTTGACGACAACCAGAGTCTCAGGGGCTATTATAACATGTGCAGTACTATCACATATTATCTCACATACCTCAAAGCCTGTTAATAGACGCATAAAGGCTTCATGTAATCCGCTTTCAGCGGACGAGATTTTCTCCATCACCATACCCATCAGCGTACAATGCTCTTCTGAGATGGCCGCTCGCCCCACCAACTCCCTCAGAATGTCTGACCATACACCAGACGGTGCCGGACTCTTTCGTATGCTCTCTTCAGGAGCCGGACACTGGGGACTTTGGGGGTCTACAGGATTATCTTCTGGCCTCACCGGATCCGGAGAGGCCCTCCGCGATGACACTTCGGGGTCGCCCGCTTCTAGAGCGAAGGAGTCCGGGGGAGGCGTTTCACTCTCCATCATCTCTGGAAGAAGATCCCCCAAAGACGAGCTCATTTGAGAGGGGCTTAGGCCCGCACTGCAAGATAGATGCGGTGGTTATTTTCTCAGAGGAAAAAGATAGCATACCCTTACTACTGAAATATTTTGGATCACTTACGACTCGTTGGAGGGCTGATCCCCCTGCGGACTTTGCGCGGCAGAAGCACCCCCCAAGGCAGGACCCTCAGTGGGAGACCTTTTCCCCCGTTTGGAGGCTTCGGCTTCCCGATCCTCGGAAGCAGTCCTTTTCCTCCCCCGATCGTCCTCCTCCGTGGAGACACTCGTTCCCTCGGTTGGAGCGGATGGCAATGGGGGCCCGCATCCGCCCGTATTATCTCCCTTGGTATCTTCCTTCAAGGGCTCCGGGCAAGGTGCGACCTCGAGCATCTTCTCCAATATCGGATTTTCCAAACCCTCAGGGAGGGGGGCAAAACACCGAATCATCTTCGCCTTTGTTAGCCAGTCCTGGTCAAAAAGCGAACTCTTAGAAATAACTTCGAATAAAAGATAGCATGTTCGGCTAGGGGATTTCTTACTTGTTCGGCGGCGCGGTTACTGCTCATGCCCACGTCCTCGGTGATATCCGGACATTCCACTTGAGGTCCAAAGAATGACTTGTACATCTCCTCGTGTGTCAGGCCGAGGAAACTTTGAATGGCACGTGGTCCCTCTGGGTTGAACTCCCACAAGCGCAGGGGCCGGCGTTTGCAAGGCTGGACTTGACGAACCAGCATAACTTGTATTACCGCAACCAAATTAAAATCTCCCTCGAAGAGATCTCTGATGCGGCTTTGCAGTATAGGCACGTCCTTGGCTGGACCCCAGCTCAGGCCCCTGCTAATCCATGACATCACTTGTGGTGGGGGCCCGGGCGGAAAGCGGGGGCAGCCGCCCACTTGGCACCTCTGGGAGACGTGACATAGAACCACTCTCGTTGCCATAATTCGGATACCTCTGGAAAGGAACCTTTCGGCCATGGAGCTCCTGCCATCTTGCCTATTGATGCACCTCCGCACACTGCATGCTGCCCCTCGATCACCTTCGGTTGTACTTCAAAGGTCTTGAGCCACAGGCCGAAGTGAGGGGTCTGTCGGTGTACTAAAGTAGGGGTACCTTAGTATCCCGAACTTGTGCACGGGCAGTTGCAGCATCCCGCGGCAAGGCTTGCCGGGTGACCGCCAAGGTCCTCCGTGGTTCCTTTGGAGCCATTCAAGAACAAAGTATTCGAGCCAAGGCGCAAGGCCCCGGCAAGAGGAGCTTGCCGGGAAGGCCACTCGAGGCACAAAGACCCCGGCAAGAGGAGCTTGCCGGGAAGACCAACCAAGGCATCTCGAGAAGCTTGCTGCGACGCGCTGCGCGTCCCGGCAAGACCCGGTGAGCGACAAGCTCCCGGACGCGACAAGACCCGGTGAGCAACAAGCTCCCGGACGCGACAAGACAACATCCGCGGCAAGGCGCTTGCCGCGGCAAGCTACTACTCCGCAGCCCGCGCTCCAGCTCACCCACCAACGTGTCGCTCTGGGACCGTTCCTGGCGTACGTGGCGGGAGGCTGTGCAGCCAGGGGCATGCGGTGGCAAGCAGGTGCTGACAAGATAGCCATCGTGGCAAACGGTGGCGCCCCTGATGGCCCCTTTCTGCACCGTCTAGGCGACACAGACAGGCATTTAATGCCTTTGTCCCCTGCCGTCAGGGTTAGGTATGATACAACTGTAGTAAGCGGTGGCGCCAACCACCACCTCTTTTACCTTTTTACCCCCATCTTTGTTGCCACCTGTCGCTGACCCCTTTGACATATAAAAGGAGGCCCATGCGCAACAAAGAGGGAGGAGGATCATTCTCACACTCGGTCTCGCTAGCCAGTTGAGCGTACTGTAGCATTCATCGCTCCCGAGCAAGAACACAAATACAAACCAAAGCAGGAGTAGGGTTTTACGCATCTGTGCGGCCCGAAGCTGGGTAAACTGATCGCGTCACTCGTGCGTTCGCCTTGATCTGCTCTTCGTGCACTCTCCGCCCCCCTTGCCGAACTGAAAGGGGCCCCGGTCCGTCGTGGTCCCATAGGTGTCCGTGGGATCAGCATCCCCGACATCTTTGGCGCGCCAGGTAGGGGGTGCGTCGAGGCTGTGTGAACCTGATCCGGCGTTCGCACGAGCCGAATCTTCGTCATCTTCATCAACATGCCACCAAAGAAGAAGATTTCGGGGGCAGCTGCTCCGTCTGCGCCGAACCCACCATCGCCGGAGCGAACGGCTGGTGGAGAAGACGTCGGCGGAAGAGCGGACGTCGACGAGGGGGATCATGGTGCTACCAGGTCCAAGGACAAGGCTGCGCTGCACATCGGCGGCGCAGTCGGCTCCCACAACGACCGGGCGCACTCCAAAACCTCGGCGTCCGTACATGCACCGCGCCCATCTCAGGAGGCGCGGGACCAGCAGCGTCATGGTACCCATGGTACCATATGTTTGCTGGGCCAAGATCAAGGCCATTGAGCAGATCGAAGCACCAAAGCGCGTCAAGGATGTACAGAAGCTTGCCGGTTGCGTGGCTGCCCTCAGCAGGTTTATTTCTCGGTCTGCTGAGCGCGCCCTGCCGTTTTTCAAAATTTTGAAAAAGGCAGGTCCAATGAAATGGACTCCGGAAGCGGAGGCTGCGCTGCAAGACTTGAAGAGATACCTGTCCTCCACTCCAACACTTGTCGCACCTAAGCCACAAGAGAAGTTGTTGCTGTACATAGCGGCAACCAATCAAGTGGTTAGTGCTGCGTTAGTAGCGGAGAGGGAGGCAGATGACGAGCCAGCAACCGCGGCAAGCACATCCAGCGACAAGCAGGGGGCTTCCCCGACAAGCTCTGGTCCCGACAAGCAAGGATCTGCGCAGACGCAAGAGGAGATACAGAAGAAGATGGTGCAGCGCCCAGTTTACTTTGTCAGTTCCCTTTTACAGGGGCTAGGTCAAGGTACTCTGGTGTGCAGAAGTTGCTTTTCGGCCTTCTCATGGCCTCGAGAAAGCTGCGCCATTACTTCCAAGCACATGAGATCACAGTCGTCACTCGCTTTCCGCTGAAGAGGATATTGCAAAATCCAGAAGCAACAGGCAGGATTGTCGAGTGGGCACTGGAATTGTCAAGCTTTGGCCTCAAATTTGAGAGTACATCAACAATCCAAAGCAGAGCATTGGTAGAGTTCATAGTAGAGTGGACGCCAACTCCAGACGAAGAAATTCCGGAGACGAGCATCCCCGCAAAGGAAACAAACAAAGAGTGGCTTACGTACTTTGACGGTGCCTTCTCGCTGCAAGGCACCGGTGCTGGTGTGCTGCTTGTCGCACCCACCGGAGAGCACCTCAAGTACGTAGTCCAGATGCACTTTCCCAAGGAGCAAGCGACAAACAATACTACAGAGTACGAAGGCTTGCTTGCCGGTCTCAGGATCGTGGCAGAACTTGGGATTAAGAAGCTCATAGTCAGGGGTGACTCATAGCTTCTCGTCCGCCAAGTGAACAAGAATTACCGGAGTCCTTTAATGGAAGCTTACGTCGACGAAGTGAGAAAGCTAGAAGAGCACTTTGACGGCCTGCAGATGGAGCACGTCCCAAGAGCTCAGAATCACATTGCCGATGGCCTGTCAAAGTGCGCTGCACTTAAATTACCTATGGAACCAGGGATTTTTGTGCTCAAGCTGACTCAGCCATCTGTAACGCCACCAACTGGACAGAGCAAGAAAAGGAAGTTGGTTTCTGGCGACTATTTTCCGGCAGAGCTTCCCAAACCGCCGCCAAGAATGTCCCCAAGATCAATACCAAGAATGCTGAGGAGCAGTCTGCTCCGGCAAGCCCCAGGGTTTGTTCCGTTGAAGCAAACGCTCCCGACAAGTTTCGCTCCGGCAAGCTTGCCGGGGAACGTCGAGCTCCGGCATAGCCGCAAGATCTTGCCGTAGAAGCAGATGTTCCCGCAGCAGCAGATGTGCCTTTAGTCCTTGTTGTCGAGCCACAAGCTCCAGCATGGGCGCAGCAGATTGTCCGTTTTCTTCAGACAGGAGAACTTCCCGAAGAGCAAGAAGAAACGGAAAGAGTAGCCCGGTAGTCTAGTATGTACAAGTTTGTCGACGACACACTGTGCAGAAGAAGACTCAACGGTGTGAAATTGAAGTGTATTCCCCGGGAAGATGGACAGAAGCTGTTGGCAGAGATACATGGAGTCATATGTGGTCACCACATTGGCGCAAGAGCCCTTGTCGGAAAAGCATTCCGGCAAGGTTTCTTCTGGCCGACAGCCCTCCAGGATGCAACTGCACAAGTAACCAAGTGTGAAGCGTGCCAGTTCCATTCCAAGCAGATACACCAGCCAGCTCAAGCTCTCCAGACGATCCCTTTATCCTGGCCATTTTCGGCCTGGGGGCTCGACATCCTCGGCCCCTTTCCCCGAGCTGTCGGGGGCTTTGAGTACTTGTACATTGCAATCGACAAGTTCACAAAGTGGCCAGAAGTGGAACCAGTGAGGAAGGTGACAGCACAGTCAGCAGTCAAGTTCTTCAGGTCCATTGTTTGCCGTTTCGGGATCCCTAACAGGATAAGCTGTCACATCCCTAGCTTCTGGTAATGCTCTAGGCTAGCTTCATGTGTGCATCATGTCTATATTCCGAAAGTTGAAATGAGGAAGTTGAAAGCCTCGAAAATCATTTTAATAAAAGGGCAAGAAACCCTAAAATTGCAATCAGTAAATCCAAAATGCCCTAGAAATAGCTCTGACAATTTTGGCAAGAGTTATAAATCAAACCAAAATTTTGGAACATTTCTAAGGAATTATTTGGGCTCTGATTTTAAATCAATATTCTATTTGAATTTGGAGTTATATTCATAATATATAATGAATATATTTTCAAATGCCCTGAGATATTTTATGTATATGAGGAGTAGACCCTAAGTGACATAAAATTATCCAGGGGAGTTTTGGCACTGTTTTCAAATTTGTTTGAATTTGAATTCAGTGGCAATTAAATAAAACAAAACAGAAGAAAAATTAAAAAAAAGGAGCAGAAGACCTACCAGGCGCTTACCTGTCCAGCCTGGCCGGCCTGCTACTGTGCGGCCCAGCCCACAGTGCCGTGCCAGTCACCCTCAACCTCCTGCCAGGAGGATGAGAGGAGCGTGGCCACCGCGCGCGAGCATGCGACCCGCCACCTCCTCCTCCCCACCGCTGCCCCAACGCGCCCAGACGACGCCACGACACCCCTGGCTCCCTCCCTCTCTTCTCCCTCACTCGTCGCCCTCTCTCCCCTCCTCTGCTCTCTCTTCCCGAGCACCACCGAGCGGAGGTCGTCGCCACCGACGTCGTTCGCCGCGACCACCGTACCCCCCCCCTCGCCCATCCAACATGCTCGAGAGCCCCACCTCGTCCCCCTCTTCCTCCTCACCAAGACGGAAGGCGCCGGAAGCCCTGGATGCCACCAGCTCCGTCGTTCCCCTCCTCGGCCACCGAGGATCGTCTTCATCGATTCGCCGTCAACTGTCCGTCCCCGAGCTCGTCGACGACCCCATCCGATGCGCTGTGAGCCCCCGGTTCTTCCCCCTCCTTTCCCGTGGTCGTTCCCGCACCCTAGCACCTAGGCCGTGCTAGCCGAGCTCCGGTCGCCGCCCGTCTTGTCGCCGCCATGGCCTGAGCTCGAACGGGTCGCGCCCGTACACCACACCGAGCTCCTGGTGACCCCAGGAGGCTGCCCAGCGCTTCACTTTGCTCACCCGCACTCCACAACGCCATTCCGCCGAGGTCCAAACTCCGGCCACCGCCGCGAGCTCCATTCCGGCGAGCTCCGACCACCTCAGCCCCAGCCGCTGCCATGAGTGGATGCGGGAGAGCTCCAGCTCCCCGCGGGTGCCCTCCGCCGATCGTTTGGGCACCGGGAGAGCGAACCCGACGCCTCCGTTGTCTCTGGCTCCACCGGCGACGAGCCGTGGGTCAACTCCGGCGAGTTGGCCCGGGTTTGACCCCTGGTTGACTCTCCCCTGGGTCATTGACAAGTGGGGCCAGCCCCTGCTAATTACCAAGGGTTAGGATTAGTTTAGTGTTAACAAACTCTGTTAATTAGACTATACACTGACACGCGGGACCCACTGTCAGGTTTGACCTGGATCGACTAGTTGACATGCTGACGTGGTGCCGATGTCACCCTGACGTAATAAACCTTTTTCTGGAATTAAAATAAATCAGAAATGATTTATAAATTTCAGAAAATACCCCAAACTTCAAAAATTCATAGTAATTCAACTGTAACTCCAAATCAAACAAATTATATATGAAAAATTATCAGAAAAATTCAAGGAATCCATCTGTACCATTTTCATGCATGTTTGAGCAAGTTAACCTCACTGTTTAGTCCAAAACATGATAATGCACTATTTGAATTCATAGATTGAATTTGAATTTGAACCCTGAGTTCAAATCAACCCAAACCTTTCTGCCACTAGTTGAATTAGCTCAACTCACACCATATTGCCATGTCATGATCATGCATCATATTGTTGCATTACATTGATTGTATTCTTTCTCTGTTTGCCGGTAACCGTCCCCTCTCAGTCGACGATGTTTCCGACGATGTGATCGATGACACCGATGAAGAGCTATATTATCTTCAGAAGTGTCAGGCAAGCAAAACCCCCTTGTTCATTCCGATACAAGCCCACTCTCTCGCTCCTGCTCTCTTTTACTGCATTAGGACAACAACGATTCATCTGTTACTTGTTGCGGTAGTTGAACCCCTTATCCTCTGCATGACCTGTCATTGCCACAGTAAATAGATGAAACCCACTAGCATGAGTAGGAATTGTTTGAGCCCTGATGTGCCTACTCATTCATGCTTGTTTGTCATGCCTGCTACTGCTTAGAGTTGAGTCAGGTCTGATTCATCGGGGATGGATCGGAGGTGTGTAAACATGTCCTACTGTGTGTGAGCTAAGTGTGTGAACACGATTTGGTAAAGGTAGCGGTGAGAGGCCATGTAGGAGTACATGGTGGGTTGTCTCATTGCAGCCGTCCTCAGGAACTGAGTTCTTTGTCTGTGATCCATGAACAGTTACTACCGCGCATTGGGCCCGAAACCAATGGACCCTCTCGGCTTCTTAATCACCCTAGTACTCTGTCCAGGAGTTGCAACTAGTTTCTGGTGTTTGTAGGATATGTGTTGGCGGCCGTGCGTAGCGCTGACCCTAGGGGTGGGCTATGTTGCGGTAGATACACTGTGGCACGGTGTACCGGGCGCCCGTTTGGTGTCTCGGGAACCCTGCACACATCGTTTGGGGCTGTGAGCGAAACTCCGGCCGGATCTCCTCGCGGATGGAACCCGAATAGGCGATAAACCTGGACTAGAGACTTAAGTGTTTAGGTAGGCCGTGGCGGACACCCTCGCCCGGTTTCCGCTTGAAGGTTGCCGAGGTACATGACGTGTACAGGGCTATAAGTGGTGAGAGCGTGTGTGAAGAAGTACACCCCTGCAGGGTTATCATTATCTATTCGAATAGCCGGATTCCTCGGATATGGAAACTTGGACCCCTTGCATAGTTCATAGACAAGTGAAAGTGGATACTCTAAAACTCGCAAGATAAGTGTGAGTACTATGGATGGCCTTCTCGTAGGGAGACGAGAGCGGATCCATAGTGGTGTATTGAATGGTGAATATGTGGACTCGTGTGCGCCACCTCAAAAGAGTTGCTTGCAATCGTAGTTCAGGTTAGCCACTGAGTCAAAGCTGGCTTGCTGCAGTTAAACTCCACCACCCCCCCTTGTTGATACCGATGCATATGTAGTTAGTTCTGATGTAAGACTTGCTGAGTACCTTTGTACTCACGTTTGCTTAATTTATGTTTTGCAGAGAGACTTCAGTCTCGCTAGTAGTTCCGCGTGGCCTTCGACGTTTAGCTCGATACCTCAGCTACGATCTTGTGCCCTCGACAGGATTTGGTAGATAGTCAGTCTACTTAGCCTTTTTCATTTATAGGTGTCTGTACTCAGACATGTTAAGCTTCCGCATGTGTTTGATTTGTATGCTATGATTGTTGGGTCATGAGACCCATGCTTGTAATATCTCGCTCCTCGGAGCCTAATGAATAATTACTTGAGTTGTAGAGTTATGTTGTGATGCCATGTTGTATTCACACATATCGAGCATATTGTGTGTATGATTGAAATGCTTGGTATGTGCGGGATCCGACTATCTAGTTGTTTATCCTTGGCAGCCTATCATATGGGGAAATGTAGTCTAGTGCTTCTGAGCGATAGTAGTCCGCTACAGCTCGGATCACCGGAGTCCTGCTAGCCCAGCACTACTGCTCAGGACACTTGACTGGCCGGCATGTGTTTCACTGCGTTCCTATGTCTGTCCCTTCGGGGAAATGTCACGCGGTGACATCCGGAGTCCTACCTAGCCTGCTACAGCCCGGGTTACCGGAGTCCTGTTAGCCCAGTGCTACAGCCCGGATTCACACGCTGTTGACCGACATGCTCGAGGTTGATTCATGTATGCCTGTCCCCATGGGTTAGTGCCGCTTTGGGTTCACGACTAGCCATGTCGGCCCGGGTTCTTTGTCATATGGATGCTAGCGACACTATCATATACGTGAGCCAAAAGGCGCAAACGGTCCCGGGCCAGGTAAGGTGGCACCCGTGGAAATACCGTGCGTGAGGCCACAAAGTGATATGAGGTGTTACCGGCTAGATCGATGTGACCTAGGATCGGGGTCCCGACATAATCACCGACAACGGTACGCAATTTACGAGCCGCACCTTCATGAGTACGTCCAAGATCTTGGCGCCAAGGTCTGCTTCGCTTCTGTTGCTCACCCGAGAAGCAACGGTCAAGCGGAGAGGGCAAATGCTGAAGTGCTGCGCGGGCTCAAGACCTGAACTTTCGACAAGCTACACAAGTGCGGAAGAAACTGGATCGAGGAGCTGCCGGTGGTTCTTTGGTCGATAAGAACAACGCCAAATTGAGCCACTGGCCAAACACCCTTCGCTCTAGTTTATGGAGCGGAGGCAGTTCTCCCCACGGAACTCGTATACGGGTCGCCTCGAGTGCTCGCTTACGATGAGCTTGAGCAAGAGCAGCTGCGGCAAGATGACGCGCTGCTCCTTGAGGAAGACCGTCTTCAGGCTGCTGTGCGAGCCGCTCGCTACCAGCAAGCTTTGCGCCGCTACCATAGCCGCAAAGTTAACGCCAGAAGTCTCGAGGAAGGCGACCTTGTTCTTCGGCGCATTCAGTCCGCCAAGAATTCCAACAAGTTGACGCCAAAGTGGGAAGGCCCTTACCGGGTGAAACGAGTCGCTAGGCCTGGCGCTATCCGCCTTGAGACTGAAGATGGCATTCCAGTGAGCGACTCCTGGAATATTGAGCATCTTCGTAAGTTTTACCCGTAAGGCGCGGTTGCCGGGACCCGTTCCGGCAACCACCTTTTGTACAAGTCTTGCCGCTGTTGCATGTAATCCTTTGTACAAAGCCGGGCGCAGATCCCGTGCATAAAGATTATGTGCTCAGCACACCTTGTCTATTTCATGCTTTTTCAATTTTGCATGTATTATCTGACATTTTGTGCAGCACTTACTCCCGGTAAGCAATAACGAGCCATAAGGCTCCATACTGTTACCTCGTCTTCTTTCTTTTTCGCAAGGAAAAGGAGGTTCCCTCGCGCACAAGTTTGCCGGGGGGAAGGGAGAAGATACGGTATGGACCAGGCATCGTTCAAGAAGGTTTTGCCTTGCCGGGAGCAAATAACAGAAAAGATAAGTTGCCAAAGTCTGAGCAATCAAATTTCCTTTAAAATTTTTAAGTTATTTTCCTTGAACGGCCGTGCTTTGTATGGAAAACCTGTGCGCGGAGGAACCAACTCGTAGCTAGTTCCGCCCTTACTGTTGTTTCGAGTCCGCTCAACAACTTAAGTGAGCTGCGACTAGCCGCGACAAGGTTTCTTGTCGGCTGCGGCACCGCCAGCAGGCTGCTGACGTTCCGCACTCAGCGCTCGCGGCAAAGGTTCCTGCGCCGGCAAGTTCCCTAAAAGCGTAGGGTAAAAACATACAAAGGAAAGAGTCAGGTAAAGGAAATAACATAGCAATTGCTACCAAGGATAGAGTATATTACAAAATAACTTGTCGCAGTTCTAACAGACTGTTTTTCATAACATGATTGACAGCGACAAGGAAAGAAGAAGATGAATGGCCTAGTCTACGCGGTCGCCTTCGACCCTCCTGATTCCGCTCACCCTGTCAACAATAGGAGCGACAAGGGCCTTGAGCTCCTCCAGATCAGCATCTGGCGGCAAGCTTCGGAGGACGTTGGTGAGGCGGAGGCCTGGATTGCGGAAGGCCACCTTTATCAGCACCTTCTGGAGAGCTCCCGCGCAAATCTTGCACGACTCATCGGCAAGTTGCTTTGGGATCTGCTCCCGGAGTCGCTGGAGCGCCGTCGCCACGCCCTTGAAGAACAGAGTCAGCTTGGCGCTGGGTTGGAGATTCTCGTCGGAGGAGTACCCGAGATCCACCATCCCCAATTGCGCTAACTCCTTGTCGACGTCTGCGGCAACATTCACCAGACTCTCCGTCCAGTGCTCCACGTTCTCCGACAAGGTCTTCTGGGCGGCCGCAGCGTTCGCCAGCAGCACCTTGCCGGCCTCGACTTCTTCCTTCAAGGCCGCCTCCTGCTCCTTGGCACCGTCCAGAGATTGCGTCAGAGCCGCCAGCTTCGCTTCGAGATCAGTGTTGGAGTTCTTGGCGGCGTCCAATTCCTTGCCCTTCTCGGCGAAAAGGGTCTGCAGCTCCGAATAACTGTTGGCGTCCCTCTCCCTCTCGAGCTCGAGCGCGGCGAGCTCGTCGCCGTTCGCCTTAAGGCTCGCCTCCAGCTACGTCACCTTCAGCTCCAGCTCGTTCTTGGCGGCCTCGGCGGCTGCGGCGGCATCTTCAGCTTGTTTAAGGGCCCCGCCAACTTCTCGCTCGCGCGCGGCAAGCTCCTCCTCGTGGTTGTCGAGGTGGACTTTCCACTGCGCCAAGTCACCCTCCTGCGAAGACAGTTTCTCCGCGGCAAGGCGTTGGCGCTCTTCGACGTCGGCCTTCTCGAGGAGGAAGGCCTGCTGCGCTTCGGCAAGACCTTCCCGCTCCTTTGCCAGGGAGCGGAGAGCTTCCTGGTTGGCGCTCCGGAGCTCTTCTGCGCGCTTTTCAATATCAGCACCGGCCTTCGCGACGAGCTCTTCACGGGACTCCAGCTTGGCCTGCCGGGCGCGGTAGAGCACCACTAGCTTCCGCAGCAGGCGCTCCTCTTCGGGTTCACCGCTGCTGCTGCTTGGCGCGTCGACCAGCTTCAGCCCGGCGGAGGCAAGCACCTCTTCGTCAAGCATTTCTCCCTCGACCGGCGCCCTGGAGCCCGACGCCCAGGGGAGGTTGATGAAGATGTTGTCGCCAGCCTTCAGGTAGACGCCAGGCTGGGGCTCTTCGGAGCCTGGTGCGGCGGCAGCGGCGGAGGAGTCAGTGGTCGGAGCAGCGCCTAGCGCTCCTGCGGCCTCTAGGTCGTCAGTACGACCGCCAGACTCCCCGCCCACCTCCGCGGCGGCAGCCCTGGCGGCCTCCTCGCCGGGGCCGGCTGCTTCCTCGGCGGCGACTTCAGTCTCCATCGGCCCTGCAGCAGATGGATCTGACGGCTGGAAGAGGGGAGAAAATTCAAACAAAATTCAAGCAAAATCCAAGAGAAAGATCAAGAAGACGAAGAAGCCAAGGGGAGTTTGGAAGCAAGGAAGTTACCTGTGCCAGGGCCTGCAGCTGTGGTCTCCGTTGCCGGGGATCGCTGACGTCGTCCCTTGCCGGAGATCCCTCCCTTGCCGGGGGCTCCTCCCTTGCCGGAGCCTCCTCCCTTGCCAGGGGCTCCTCCCTTGCCGGAGTCTCCTGCCTTGCCGGGGGCTCCTCCCTTGTCGGAGTCTCCTCCCTTGCTGGAGACCTCTCTCTCGCCGGAGGACTCTCCCTTGGCGCTTCGGGAGCGGCCTCCAGGCTCTCCTGGTGAGGCTGCTCTGCTCCTGCACAAGTCAACAAACAAGTATCAGCACAGCAAGGATCTTCGTGCGCGCCCAACAGCGGAAACGAACAAGACACTTACGCTAGGGGCTGCTCTGAAGATCAGCCGCCGGGTCCGACAAGTTCGTCTCAGGTACGTCCCCTGTTGATGCGGTGGGTTCGTCCTCGATGACGATCACCGGCGCCTTGGCTCTCTTTGCCACTCTCTACGCCAGAGTCCTAAAAAGGAACAGATACAGGGAAAGGCAAGTGAGAAACAAGACAAGACAAAAACAGCAAAAATCAAAGAATAGCAAGAACAATAAGAGAAACTTACTCTTCTTCTTCTTCCTCGTCGGAGCTGAACGCGGAGAAGTCAAAATCCGGCCCGCACCCGGCGCGGGGAGGTGGAGGAGTAGGCTCCCTTGGTCGCTTGGCGGGAGCCGAAGCAGCAGTCCGGGAAGACCCTGCTCCAGTCGAAGCAATAGCATGGGGCGCTCCCGCGGCAACGGTGTTTGCCGCGGTGGAGCGCGTCGTGCGGCGCTGCGGCTGTCGGCCCGCCTGCCGCCTCGCCGCATCCCCGGCCTTGCGGAGACGCCTTCTTGGTGGGGACGGAGATGCTGCTGGCGGCGTGCTGTCTGAGGACGAAGTGGAGGAAGAGTCAATCTCCAACGAGCCGCTCGCATCCTCGGCGGGCTCACTCGGCTCGGCATCACGCCCGACAAGATCTCCCTTGCCGGCAAACTCCTCTTGCCGGGCAAGCTCTTTCTTGCCGGAGATTTCTTCCCGCTCGGCACGGTTTGCCGCCTCTGCTACCGCTGCCTCCTCCAAGGTGAAGCCGAACTCGCCCGCCGCGGCAGCTGCCGCCGCCTCTTCCAACCTGGTGGCGATGTACGCCAACTCCGCCTCGGTGGTGTCGCGGATGAGGCCGTCCTTCTCATTGGCGCGGATTGGCACTTCCACCAAGTCGTCAAAGAATTGCTGCACAACCTCGTCTTCTGGCTCTTGCCAAGTTGGCACGATTCCGTGTGAATCGCACAGTGGCATCATCGCCCTGATGCGGTCAAGCGCTGAATTGTTGCACAAAGGGACGATGCCCTGCGGCAACCTGAAGACTTCAGGGTGGTCTGAATCGTACTTGAAGAGCTCCTGCAGTATACCGTTGAGCCCAAGGACAGTGAAATTATAGTTAAGGCCCGGGCGCAGCCTCATGATGTCTGCCGCGTTCTTGAACTCCCAACCAGGCCTTCTCCGCTCTTGCAGGGGGGCGATGTGGCGGCGAAGGAAGTCTGCGCCAACGGCGCCTACGGTGAGTTCGGCAAGCCTGAAGCGCTGGATCCTGGTGACGGAAATCTTTAGCCTTCTGTCCTCCGGGGCCACGTCACTCCAGTCGCTGCCGTGTACTGCTGCTACTTGGCACCGGGCGGTGAATGGCTGCGGGCTCTCCTCGACAATCCAACACCAATCCGCTCTCCACTCCTCCCACTTGCCGCGGAATTCACCCTCCATATAGGAATCCTTCTTGCCGGTCCTAGAGACCCAGGCAATTCCACCGGATAAGGGCTCTCCTCTCTCTACCTGGGGAATGAAGAAATGGCGGAAAAGGGCTACGCTAGGGTGGACTCCGACAAAGTTCTCGCAGAGGTGTGCGAAAACGGCCATGGTGAGGACGGCGTTGGGGGTGAAGTCAAGGAGGCAGAGATTGTATGTGTTCATGATATCACAGAAGAACTCGGAAAAAGGTGGGCAGAGCCCGCAGTAGAAGAAAACAGGGAAGAAAGGGTACCCGTCCGGAGCCGCCGCGTGAGCAGCGGCTGGGAGCACCTTGGTCCGCGGGTGAGCTCACGTCTCCATCTCCCAAAAGAGATAATAATACTCCCGCAGCTCCTTGGCGCCGAGCTTGGGGGAGAAGATGGCTCGCTCCCTCCGCATCGCCGCGAGCCGCTGCGCCTCGGTCGACTTCATGGCCTTCGCCTTGTCAGCTTTCGGAGCCATGGCGAATGTGGTGGAGGAGGTCGACGGCGGCGGTGGTGCTGGTGGCAATGCGGGTGGTAGGGCGGTGCTCTCTTGCTGTTTTGGGAAGACGGAGGCAGGGCGGAGTTTTCTAAGACTAGAATGGGGCGAGTGGGCGCACTACCGCCGCTCCCCTTTGCTTATAAGGGGGGAGGTGGCGGACGTTCCGCCTTTCCTAATAAACAAACCGCCCATGATCTCTCCCACCATGCCGCGATCGACGCGTGCCGTGCGGGGAGGGCGCGGTGGATGCGGAGTGAGTTACGGCGTAACCTAGGCCGCGCGTGCCCGTGCACTATTTTGGGCCTGGCCCAACAGCGCTCGGCACCGTGTATGGCCCAGGCCCGGCGGCTCCTGTCGGTGTACTAAAGTAGGGGTTCCTTAGTATCCCGAACTTGTGCACGGGCAGTCGCAGCATCCCGCGGCAAGGCTTGCCGGGTGACCGCCAAGGTCCTCTGTGGTTCCTTTGGAGCCATTCAAGAACAAAGTATTCGAGCCAAGGCGCAAGGCCCCGGCAAGAGGAGCTTGCCGGGAAGGCCACTCGAGGCACAAAGACCCTGGCAAGAGGAGCTTGCCGGGAAGACCAACCAAGGCATCTCGAGAAGCTTGCTGCGACGCGCTGCGCGTCCCGGCAAGACCCGGTGAGCGACAAGCTCCCGGACGCGACAAGACCCGGTGAGCAACAAGCTCCCGGACGCGACAAGACAACATCCGCGGCAAGGCGCTTGCCGCGGCAAGCTACTACTCCGCAGCCCACGCTCCAGCTCACCCACCAACGTGTCGCTCTGGGACTGTTCCTGGCGTACGTGGCGGGAGGCTGTGCAGCCAGGGGCATGCGGTGGCAAGCAGGTGCTGACAAGATAGCCATCCTGGCAAACGGTGGCGCCCCTGACGGCCCCTTTCTGCACCGTCTAGGCGACACAGACAGGCATTTAATGCCTTTGTCCCCTGCCGTCAGGGTTAGGTATGATACAATTGTAGTAAGCGGTGGCGCCAACCACCACCTCTTTTACCTTTTTACCCCCATCTCTATTGCCACATGTCGGTGACCCCTTTGACATATAAAAGGAGGCCCATGCGCAACAGAGAGGGAGGAGGATCATTCTCACGCTCGGTCTCGCTAGCCAGTTGAGCGTACTGTAGCATTCATCGCTCCCGAGCAAGAACACAAATACAAACCAAAGCAGGAGTAGGGTTTTATGCATCCGTGCGGCCCGAACCTGGGTAAACTGATCGCGTCGCTCATGCATTCGCCTCGATCTGCTCTTCGTGCACTCTCCGCCCCCCTTGCCGAACCGAAAGGGGCCCCGGTCCGCCGTGGTCCCATAGGTGTCCGTGGGATCAGCACCCCCAATAGGGTCACACGGAGGAAGGCCTCACACACGACAATAAATGTCGTGATGTGGAGAAAGGAGTCCGGAGCTAGGTCGTGGAAATCTAGCCCGTAATAGAACATCAAGCCTCTGACGAAGGGATCCAGAGTGAGGCCTAGACCTCGGAGGAAGTGGGAGACGAACACAACATTCTCGTTGGGTTCGGGAGTAGGGACGACCTGCCCTCGAGCAGGCAGCCGATGCGAAACCTCGGCGGTCAGGTATCTGGCCTCCCTCAACTTCTTAATGTCCTCTTCCGTCACGGAGGAGGGCATCCA
Source organism: Triticum monococcum (assembly GCA_034509565.1). Taxonomy (NCBI): domain Eukaryota; kingdom Viridiplantae; phylum Streptophyta; class Magnoliopsida; order Poales; family Poaceae; genus Triticum; species Triticum monococcum. The sequence continues at coordinate 134,586,906 of CM067847.1, forward strand.
TCAGCCTTGAAGGCTGGATCCGGGCATGATTGAAGATCCGGAGCACCTAACCTGGGCTTTGCGTGTTACAACTTGAGGCGGGGGAAGGGTTTGGTTGAGCATGAGAGGGAAAAAGCAAAAACCTTGTCCCCTTATAAAGAGGGTGAATATCAAGCGTCCTCTCCGTTTTGGACTTAGCTATAATCTAGGAGTCCTAGACACGGTTGGGTTACCCACGAACCGCATTAATGAGAATCTCGTAATCAGGGGAACACGATCTCCGCTTTGGCAAGACGTGTCAAGAAACCGCCTCGCGTTATGTGTGGAGCTGGTTAAGAGAAACGGTTCGAATGATTGTCAGGCCATGACGTAATGTCATGTTGCCAAAACAAGCTAGCGGATTAGATCTGCGAAAACATTATTCTCTCTATGGTGGAATGTGGAACTTATTTTGCAGGCTCAGACACTATCCTCGTATTCAAATTCTTCTGTGATGTATTCGGAGAAGGAACCCGCCTTGCAATGCCGAAGACAACTGTGCGTCGGACTCATCATCATTGAAGCCTGGTTCAGGGGCTACTGAGGGAGTCCTGGATTAGGGGGTCTCCGGACAGTCGGACTATCTCCATTGGCCGGACTGTTAGACTACGAAGATACAAGATTGAAGACTTCGTCTCGTGTCCGGATGGGACTCTACTTGGCATGGAAGGCAAGCTAGGCAATACGTATATGGATATCTCCTCCTTTGTAACCGACCTTGTGTAACCCTAACCCTCTCTGATGTCTATATAAACCGGAGGATTTTAGTCCGTAGGACAACAATCACAACATACAATCATACCGTAGGCTAGCTTCTAGGGTTTAGCCTCTCTGATCTCGTGGTAGATCTACTCTTGTAACACCCATATCTTCAATATTAATCAAGCAGGATGTAGGGTTTTACCTCCATCAAGAGGGCCCGAACCTGGGTAAAACTTCGTGTCCCTTGCCTCTTGTTACCATCCGGCCTAGACGCACAGTTTGGGACCCCCTACCCGTGATCCGCCGGTTTTGACACCGACACCTAGATATCAGGTTTGAGGCAAAGAAAGCTATCAAGTCCCAAACAATAGCAGATTTCGTCGCCGAGTGGATTGAACAGCAACTGCCGACTCAAGTTCACTCGGAGCACTGGACTATGTTGTTTGACAGTTCTAAGATGTTGAATGGTTCCGGTGCTGGGGTAGTATTGGTTTCCCCCCGAGGAGATAAGCTCAGATATGTTCTCCAAATCCACTTTGATTCCTCCAATAACGAAGCAAAATATGAAGCACTTTTGTATGGGTTTCTCATGGCCATTTCACTCGGTGTTCGTCGCCTCATGGTCTATAGCGACTCAGATTTGGTGGTGAATCAAGTAATGAAGGAGTGGGACGTCAGAAGTCCAGCCATGACTGGTTATTGCAATGCAGTGAGAAAGCTAGAGAAGAAATTCGAGGGGTTAGAGCTGCATCATATACCCCGACTGAAAAATCAAGCAACTGATGATTTGGCAAAATAGGTTCCAAGAGAGAAGCCATTCCCAGCAATGTGTTTCTGGAACACATCCACACACCATCAGTTCAAGAGGATCCTTTCACCGAAGAAGCCCCGCAGCCTAAAAGTGCCACGGATCCGACTGAAGTTGAGGTTCCAGCAGTGGTCGACCAGATCATGGAAGTTTTGGTCATCACTCCCGACTGGACAGTGCCGTACATCGCATACATCCTAAGGAAAGAACTCCCAGAGAATGAAGAAGAGGCTCGACAGATCGTCCGTCGATCTAAGGCCTTTACTGTGATAAAGGGACAGTTGTACAGGGAAAGCGCGACTGGAGTCGGTCAAAAATGTATAACACCAGAAGAAGGTCAAATAATTCTTGATGATATCCACTCGGGGACCTGTGGCCATCATGCGTCCTCTCGGACCATCGTGGCTAAAGCATACCAAGTGGGATTTTACTGGCCAAAAGCAAATGAAATGGCAAAGGAGATAGTCGACAAATGTGAAGGATGTCAGTTATATTCCAATATGTCGCACAAACCCGCCTCAGCCTTGAAGACCATTCCGCTCGTCTGGCCCTTTGCTGTTTGGCGATTGGATATGGTTGGACCACTGAGAACTGGCAGGAGCGGCTTCACCCATGTGCTGGTGGCAGTCGACAAATTCACTAAATGGATTGAAGCTAAACCTAACAATAATCTTGATGCCTGCACTGCTATCAGCTTTATCAGAGAGTTGATATTCAGATATGGAGTTCCGCATAGCATCATCACTGATAATGGGTCAAACTTCGATTCCGACAAGTTCAGAGCTTTTTGTGCCTCTTAAGGCACACGAGTCGACTACGCATCAGTCGCTCACCCCCAGTCGAATGGACAAGCAGAAAGAGCAAATGGTCTAATTCTCAAAGGACTAAAACCCCGACTGATGCGCGATCTCAAGCATGCAGCAGGCACATGGGTCAACGAGCTTCTGTCAGTTCTTTGGGGATTGAGGACCACCCCTAATCGGTCGACTGGACGAACTCCATTCTTTCTGGTCTATGGAGCTAAAGCAGTTTTGCCGAGTGACTTGCTTCACAATGCACCCCGAGTCGAACTTTACTTTGAGGATGAAGAAGAACAAGCCCGGCAGGACGCAGTCAACCTCCTAGAAGACGAAAGAGAGATGGACATGATCCGATCGACCATCTATCAGCAGGACTTCCGTCGATTCCATGCCAGAAATGTGAAGAGTCGAGCCTTCCAAGAAGGAGACTTGGTCCTCCGAGTGGATCAACAAAAACCACACAAGCTCGCTCCTACTTGGGAAGGTCCTTTCATCGTTACCAGAGTTCTCCACAATGGAGCATACCATCTTTACAATGTCGATCGCCAGATTGATGAGCCACGAGCTTGGAATGCGGAGCTGCTCCGCCCCTTTTATACTTAAGTACTCACTCGGATGAGATGTAATAAGAGATACCTATGTAGTTTATTTATCAAAAGACAAATGTGTTATAATTTTCCCAGTGATTGTTGTTGCTTTTTTTTACGTAAGAAATCCCCAAGTGGGTGGCTTAGCCGCGAATCCATTTTGCCTAATTTTGTAAAAATCCTACCGAGTGGTGAGCAAGCCTCTCACTCGGGGGCTTAGCTGCGAATCCATTTCGCCTAAGTTTTAACAATCCTGCCGAGTGGTTGGCCAGCCTCCCACTCGGGGGCTTAGCTGCAGTCCAAGTACTCGCCTAAGTTTTAAAAATCCTACCGAGTGGTGAGCCAGCCTCCCACTTGGAGGCTTAGCTGCAGTCCAAGTACTCGCCTAAGTTTTAAAAGCCTACCGAGTGGTGAGCGATCCTCCCACCCAGAGGCTTAGCTGCAAACCAAGTACTCACATAAGTTTTAAAAATCCTACCGAGCGGTGAGCGATCCTCCCACTCGGGGGCTTAGCTGCAGTCCAAGTACTTGCCTAAGTTTAAAATCCTACCTAGTGATGAGCGATCCTCCCACTCGGAGGCTTAGCTGCAGTCCAAGTACTCGCCTAAGTTTTAAAAATCCTACCGAGTGGTGAGCGATCCTCCCACTCGGAGGCTTAGCTGCAGTCCAAGTACTTGCCTAAGTTTTAAAAATCCTACCGAGTGGTGAGCGATCCTCCCACTCGGAGGCTTAGCTGCAGTCCAAGTACTCGCCTAAGTTTTAAAAATCCTACCGAGTGGTGAGCGATCCTCCCACTCAGAGGCTTAGGTGCAGTCCAAGTACTTGCCTAAGTTTTAAAAATCCTATCGAGTGGTGAGTGATCCTCCCACTCGGAGGCTTAGCTGCAGTCCTAGTACTTGCCTAAGTTTTAAAAATCCTACCGAGTGGTGAGCGATCCTCCCACTCGGGGTCTTAGCTGCAGTTCAAGTACTCGCCTAAGTATTCTCCACCTCAGAGCTGCATTCCAAGCACAAAGAGTATTCCGAGTAAAAAAACAAATTCCAGTCGAAAGCAAACACCAGCATATTCATAAATAAACCAAGTTCGGATAAACCACAAGGTTCTAGACGGCAGATCAAAAGTATTTGAGCATCAAGCCCGAAGAAGTTTAACGGTTACACAATCACTCGGTATTCCGAGGCAAATAAAAGTGGAGCATAATGTTTTTCGGTCACGCACTAGGAGAAGGACTGGCTAGGTCGCAGAAACTGTCGAGGTCAATGCTGTCTGCAATGCGAGTGGCGGCGTCAAGGAAGGTGTCCATGAAAGACTGGAACGTGTGCTTCCTCGTGTTAGCAACCTTGAGCTCCGCCAGCTTGTCTTCTTTGACATCCTTGCAGTGCACTCGAACCAGAGACAGAGCAACGTCAGCACCACATCAAGCAGATGACTTCTTCCATTCTCGCACACGTTCAGGGATTTGATTCAGTCGAGCCATCAAAGACTCGAGATCTTCAGACAGCTCCGCCTGAGGCCAAAGACCAGCATCAACCTGAGTCATTGCAGCTTTCAAGCGTGCCAGATAAGCAACCGTGATGTCCATGCGAGACTCCAACCGCAGCACGTTCATTGCAACATCATCTTTGACTGGACAGTTGATGGGATCGAGACCCATCTCGACCCGCCCAGTTTCTGCTTCAAAGTCTTGGCAAAGTTCTGCATGATCGAGTGAATTATGAGTCGACAGCACCATTAGACTTGTCAGTCGACAGAAATAAGACAGATTAGTCAATACCTTCAAGTATCAAGACTAGCTTTGCAGCAAGTTGGTCCAGATAAGACTCTAGCTCGCCATTCTTGGCCTTGAGGCTTCCAAGTTCGTCGGTCAACTTCTCTTTGTTCTTCTTCAGTCACTCGACCTCCTGATTGGCGTCAGATACATCAATTTTTAGCTTGGAGTTTTCTTCTTCTAACTTGCCGACTGAAGCAAGCTTCTTGTCAGCAAGCGATGTCTTCTCGCGTGCCTCCTTCTGTGCTGCGGCAAGATCCAGATCCTTCTTCTCCAAAGCTTCCTTCATTTTCTCTAAAGAAATAACATTCTCCAGGCGAGCTTGGAGTTGGCGGTTTTCACTACATATATCTTCTCGAGTGAAGCCACTCGGTTCAAAGATGGAAAGGAAAAGTGCTAGTGTTGGGATATGAAGCGGTCGATTGGTTACCTCCCATGGCAGCTACTTCATCACGAGCGGTCTAAAGGTTCTTCTTGGCCAGTTCCAGATCAAGGTTGAGGCTGATTTGTTGTTTGTTCATGTCAGAAAGTTGAGCCCCAAGATCACAAGATTTCTGCAGTCACAGTCATATCAGTCGGCAGAGATAAAAAGAGATAATTATTCTAAGACTACCGCCGAATCAAACATTCAACGGCAGTCTTGGGGACTACACCTAGTGGGTGCACTTAGCGTGCCCCCACTGATTTTCAGACCACAGTCATTCAGACCACAGTCGACGGTCGACTGGCTTTCAAAAAAAAAGGGGACAGATCCAAATTCTCAGACCACGGTCGACTGCCCGCAGTCAACTACGGTCTCGTGGACTACACCCAGTGGGTGCACTCAGCGTGCCCCCACTAGCGGAAAGAATCAGTTCGAATTGACACAAAGAGATATACTATTTCCGAACAGCCACACTCCGGTGGGTGATCAGACAAGAAAAACGGTCGATCGAAAAATCAACTAACCTGGACATTGGCTTGCATGGCAGCCCCGGCGTTGAAAGCCACCTGACTAGCCTCATGCACCACCTTCAGCTGCCCCATCACAAGGTTCAGTTGAAGAAGAGCTTCTCTGGCAGTAGCCGGTGGATCGTCTGGAGTTTGATATGCAGTAAAAAGTGACGGAGGTAGAGCAATCGAAGCAGCCGTCGGATCTGAAGCATGGAGTGACGTCGGCGCAGCAGGAGCCTGAGTAGCTGATCCCGAGGGACAATCAGTCAACAAAGGAACATCAAAGGTGGCATTGGTTCGAGCCGGGTATGTCGATCGCTCTACCGTCGCCCCAGGCGTCCCAGTCGACCGAAGAACTTGGGCTTCAGACACCTTCCTGCCCGGCTCCTTGTCCTTCCTCCTCCTTCCTCTCAGCGGTACTTCCTCTTCATCGTCTGGGAGCACAACAATGTCTCGTGGGGCTGCAATAAACGGAGAGAGCCATAAAGACAACTGACCAACATTCCAGTCGACCAGACAAACTTCGAGTCGGGCAAACTTACTGGCTTTGGAGGTGACAGTGTCATCAGCTTCCTCATCGGCAGGGGTCTTGTCAACATCCATATCAGTCGCAGCCGAGGTCGGGCTATACAGGTTCATCATTCGCTCGGTTAGAACAAGAAAACCGATCGGAACGAGAAAATATGAGAAGAACATTTACCCAGAGGCAACAGGGACGTCCATCTTGATCCTGGGGAAGGTCTTCCGAGCCTTAGAAGGATTAGCTTTGGGCTGCTTGGGGACCGTCTCAGTCAACTCTGGAGTTGGAGACCGAGCGCGCTTGTGAGATGGAACACTCTATGACACAGCTTTGCTGCGCCTATTCACGGGGTCGTGCCGCTGCTTGGATCGACGTTCAGAGCGAGGCGGCGAGTCGGCCACCTCCTCATCATCAGACTCGTCACTCTCATTGTCTTCACCATCAGCTGGGGACTCCCACTCGTCGCTCTCCTCGGCGCTGTCCCCGCCCTTTTGGTCTTGCTCCGGGGCTTGTTCACCATTGGGCATCGAATACATCTCCGTGTAAATCTGCAAAACATGGAACCGATCATAAATCAGTCGGAACCTCAATCAGTCGGAAAATATGTTCAAAAATTTAGTTATGACGACCAAACCTTGTCTGGCAGGTTGTTGTCGCTGAAAGGGTCGACTCTCCTGGAACCCCTGGGGTTGTCTTTGTTCCCGGTAATGCTCATCAGCCAATCGCCCACGGTTTTGGCCTCCACTTCCTCCGGATGAACCCGAGCAGTGTCACTAGCCCCGGAGTACATCCACATAGAATGATCGCGAGCTTGGAGGGGTTGGATCCGCCGACTGAGGAACACCTCAAGCAGGTCCATACCAGTGGTGCCCTGATTGATTAGTTGGACTACTCTCTCACCTAGCATGCCTATCTCTGCCTTCTCAGCAGCGGTCACTTGCAAGGAAGATGGAGTTTGGACACGGTCAAAAGAAAAAGGGGGAAGTCCGGTCGACTGGCCTGGGGTCGCGATATCCTGGCAGTAGAACCAGGTCGACTGCCAGCCCCTGACCGATTCAGGAAGAGTCATCGGAGGAAAAGAGCTCCTCTTCCTCTTCTGAATGCCCAGGACCCCGCACATCTAGATAATGTGGGTTTTCTCGTCTTTCGAGTTCGCTTTCTTCATGGTTTGGGATCGGATGGTAAAGATGTGTTTGAAGAGGCCCCAGTGCGGGCGGCACCCCAAAAAAATTCTCACACATAGAGATGAATGCAGCAAGGTACGTGATGGTATTGGGAGTAAAGTGATGGAGTTGGGCACCAAAAAAGTTTAAGAAGCCCTGAAAGAAAGGATGTGGTGGAAGCGAGAAACCATGGTCGACATGGGTGGCGAGCAAGACACACTCACCCGGTTGCGGCTGCGGCTCTGATTCCCCCCTCGGCAGGCGCGCGGATTCATGGACGATCAGCCCTAACTCGGCCAAATCATCCAAGTCCTCTTGCCGGAGCGAAGATCGGATCCAGTCTCCCTGGATCCAACCTGATGGCAGCCCCGAGCGCGATAAAGACCCCCGATTCATCTTCTTGTTCTTCGCCACCCCCGTCGCCTTCTTTGCACGCTCTAACACCGCCGTTTTGTCCTTCCCCATGGCGGCAGAACAGCGGTGTCGAGAGTGGTCATGCTAGGCGAGGTGGAGACGCGAGAGGAAGAAGAAGGGGAATGGGCACGCACAGTACGAATACCTCGGCCTCGCCGCTTTTAAAGGCCTACTTCCGAGTGGCTGACGCGTGGGCCCGATCAATCCTATCAAATCCCCCCAACAGTTGCACACGTGATACGTGGCGAAAAAGGTGGTGCGGAAATCAAAACATCCGATTTATCTACTCCACTTACCGCGGGATGCTCCGCCTGGCGCGCTTCCACCCAAATTTCGAATCCCGTGAGATCCGGGATCCTCTGTAACCGATCTCACCAAAGATTCCAATCAGAGATATCACTCGACAGATGCCACTGAACAAACCAGTTGGTGATTTTTGAATCGATCAAGGCGACTGAAGTGAAGTCGAAAGTTTCAGCAGCTGACCTCACTTGGAGAAGAAGACAAGGCAGATCAAGGGCGGGAACCAGGTCAACTACCATCCTTCTATTTCACTCAAACCTCGATCTATTCGGGGGCTAATGATGTAGACACAGACCTCGGGTAGGGTAATAGGCCTGACCTATACGCCCCGCCTAAAGTCTTGTCCTAAGAACTAAGAAGTTCAAAAATCAGAAGCAGAGGACCCGCAAAGGTGTCGAGCGAAGTCCACTCGACCTGTCAATCACTCGGAGACCTCTCTTACCCAGGTCACTCGACCACCAAACCACTCGACATATCAGAAGACCTAAAGCCGCTCTGCGCAGCAACGGTCAAGCATTCATTCACATACTTAATGATAATTTGTAGCACTTTAATATAGGTGTTACCTGTAACGCCTCTTCTTAATGCATATTGAACCATGTGTAATGGAGGGGAGCTGGGGTCCTTGCGTACTCTATATAAGCCACCCCCTCCTCTGGGACAAGGGTTCGCACCCCCTGTAACTCACACATGTATAATCCAGTCGACCGCCTCCGGGCTCTGAGACGTAGGGCTGTTACTTCCTCCGAGAAGGGCCTGAACTCGTAAACCTTGTGTGTACAACTCCTCCATAGCTAAGATCTTGCCTCTCCATTCCTACCCCCATATTCTACTGTCAGACTTAGAACCACGACATTGACTGCTTCTCGAGGGAACCATCCTTCGCTGCGTCCCTCCGCTCCTCATCGTTACTTTGTTTAGGTGTGTCCACCATGTATACATCATGTGATGAAGTGAGAGTCCAGTGCCTTGTGGGCAGTGGTTCCTCTTCGCCTCCTGCATCGTCGTCCATAACGTCGATGTCTTCGGAGTCGAAGTCGAGCATGTCGGTTAAGTCATTGACAGTGGCTACTAAGTGGGTGGTGGGTGGGCGGAGAATTTCTTCGTCATCCGCATCACAATCCTGTCGGACGTAGTTCGGCCAGGACTCTCCTAACAAGGAGAGATACCTTAATGAGTTCAGTATGTCGCCAAGGGGCGAGTGTTGAAAAATATCCGCAGATGTAAACTCCATGATCGGCGCCCAATCGGATTCGATAGGAACGGGCGCAGGCGGTTCAGAGTCCGTGGCCGGAGAAGGATCCAGCAGTTTGGCAACCTGGCTCTCGTGAAGGGTAAGGTTGATATTCGGCTCAATCACCGCTGAGAATACGGCCTCCGTGACGGGGTCTATCCACCCGTCCATGGTTGGCACAACTGGCTCCGAATTGAGGCTCGGAGCGGCTGCTGGTGCGATCTCCTGAATACGGTCCGATGGTAGAGCTAAATCGTAGTCATCGTGACCGCGCGGCGCACAAGGCAGGGGCTCGAATCCGTCGAAGATCAATTCTCCGCGGATATCGTCCGTGTAGTTTAAGCTTCCAAACCTGACCTGGTGGCCAGGGGCATAACTTTCGATCTGCTCCAGATGGCCAAGCGAGTTGGCCCGTAGTTGAAGCCGCCAAACACAAAGATCTGTCCGGGGAGAAAAGTCTCACCCTGGACTGCATCGCTATCAATGATCGTAGGAGCCATCAAGCCTAATGGCGACGACATAGAGGAACTCTCAATGAAAGCACCAATGTCGGTCGGTGGATCTCGGGTAGCGGGTCCCGAACTGTGCGTCTAAGGCGGATGGTAACTGGAGGCAGGGAACACAATGTTTTACCCAGGTTCGGGCCCTCTTGATGGAGGTAAATCCCTATGTCCTGCTTGATTTATTATTGATGATATGAGTATTACAATAGTTGATCTACCACGAGATCGGAGAGGCTAAACCCTAGGAGCTAGCCTATGGTATGATTGTTTGTTGTCCTACGGACTAAAACCCTCCGGTTTATATAGACACCGGAGGAGGCTAGGGTCACACAAGGTCGGTTACATAGGAGGAGATATACATATCCGTATTGCCTAGCTTGCCTTCCACGCCAAGTAGAGTCCCATCCGGACACGAGAAGAAGTCTTCAATCTTGTATCTTCATAGTCCAATAGTCCGGCCAAAGGATATAGTCCGGCTGTCCGGAGACCCCCTAATTCAGGACTCCCTCGGTGCCCCCTCCCCCATATATAAAGGAGTGGAGGAGGGGGAGGGCCGGCCCTCTCTATGGTGCGCCCTGGGGGAGTCCTACTCCCTCCGGGGGTTGTATTCCCCCCTTTCCTAGTAGAAGTAGGAGCCCTTCCAAGTAGGAGTAGGAGAGGACGAAAGGAGGGGAGAGGGAGGAAGGAAAGGGGGGCCGGCCCCCCTCACAATTTGGATTGGGCTTGGGGGGCGCGCCTCCCTCCTTTCCCTTCCCTCTCCTCTATTCCACTAAGGCCCAATAAGGCCCGTATACTCCCCGGGGGGTTCTGGTAACCTCCCGGTACTCCGGAAAAATGCCCGAAACACTCGGAACCATTCCAATGTCCAAATATAGGCTTCCAATATATCAATCTTTACGTCTCGACCATTTCGAGACTCCTCGTCATGTCCATGATAAAATCTGGGACTCCGAACTACCTTCAGTACATCAAAACACATAAACTCATAATACTGATCGTCACCGAATGTTAAGCGTGCGGACCCTACGGGTTCGAGAACTATGTAGACATGACCGAGACTCATCTCCGGTCAATAACCAATAGCGGAACCTAGATGCTCATATTGGTTCCTACATATTCTACAAGATCTTTATCGGTCAAACCGCATAACGGTATACGTTGTTCCCTTTGTCATCGGTATGTTACTTGCCCGAGATTCGGTCGTCAGTATCTCAATACCTAGTTCAATCTCGTTACCAGCAAGTCTCTTTACTCATTTCGTAATGCTACATCCTATAACCAACTCATTAGCTACATTGCTTGCAAGGCTTATAGTGATGTGCATTACCGAGAGGGCCCAGAGATACCTCTCCGACAATCGGAGTGACAAGTCCTAATCTTGATCCATGCCAACTCAACAAACACCATCGGAGACACCTGTAGAGCACCTTTATAATCACCCAATTACGTTGTGACGTTTGGTAGCACACAAAGTGTTCCTCCGGTATTCGAGAGCTGCCTGATCTCATAGTCATAGGAACATGTATAGTTATGGAAAAAGAAATAGCAACAAAACAAAACGATCATCGTGCTAAGCTAACGGATGGGTCAAGTCAATCACATCATTCTCTAATGATGTGATCCCGTTAATCAAATAATAACTCATGTCTATGGTTAGGAAACATAACCATCATTGATTCAACAAGCTAGTCAAGTAGAGGCAAACTAGTGACAATCTATTTGTCTATGTATTCACACATGTACTAAGTTTCCGGTTAATACAATTCTAGCATGAATAATAAACATTTATCATGATATAATGAAATATAAATAACAACTTATTATTGCCTCTAGGGCATATTTCCTTCACAACTTTGCATCTTTTGGCATCAATATTATGAATATGTGTATCACTACGATCGAGATTCAATAAACCATTCACATTGGGTGTATGACCATAGAAGGTTTTATTCATGTAAACAGAACAATGATTATTCTCTAACTTAAATGAATAAACATATTGCAATAAACATGATCTAGTCATATTCATGCTCAACGCAAACACCAAATAACATTTATTTAGGTTCAACACTAATCTCGAAGGTAGAGGGAGTGTGCGATTGTGATCATATCAACCATGGAATCATTTGCAACACACATCATCACCTCGCTTTTAACTAGTCTCTGTTTGTCTTTCAACTGCTATTTCGAGTTACTAATCTTAGCAACTAAACCGGTATCAAATACCAAGGGGTTGCTATAAACACTAGTAAAGTACACATCAATAACATGTATATCAAATATACCTTTGTTTACTTTGCCATCCTTCTTATCCGCCAAGTATCTAGGGCACTTCTGCTTCCAGTGACCATTCCCTTTGCAGTAGAAGCACTCAGTTTCAAGCTTGGGTCCAGCTTTGGGCTTCTTCCCGGGAGTGGCAACTTGCTTTCCATTCTTCTTGAAGTTCCCTTTCTTTCCCTTATCATTTTTCTTCAAACTTTTGATTTTGTTAATCATCAACACTTGATGCTCTTTCTTGATTTCTACCTTCGCCAATTTCAGCATCGCGAAGAGCTCGGGAATCGTTTTTGTCATCCCTTTATAGTTCATCACAAATTTCTAGTAGCTTGGTGATAGTGACTAGAGAACTTTGTTAATCACTATCATATCTGGAAGATTAACTCCCACTTGATTCAAGAGATTGTAGTACCCAAACATTCTGAGCACATGTTCACTGGTTGAGCTATTCTCCTCCATCTTGTAGGCAAAGTACTTGTCAGAGGTATCATACCTCTCGACACGGGCATGAGTCTGAAATACCAATTTCAGCTCTTGGGACATCTCATATGCATCGTGGTGTTCAAAATGTTTTTGAAGTCCCAGTTCTAAGCCGTAAACCATGGCGCACTAAACTATTAAGCAGTCATCATATCGAGCTTGCTAAACGTTCATAACGTCTGCATCTGCTCCTGCAATAGGTCTGTCACCTAGAGGTGCATCAAGGACATAATTATTCTATGCAGCAGTGAGGATAACCTCAGATCACGGACCCAGTCCACATCATTGCTACTATCGTCTTTCAACTTAGTTTTCTCTAGGAACATATCAAAAATATAGGGGAGCTATATCACGAGCTATTGATCTACAACATAGATATGCAAAACTATTACGACTAAGTTCATGATAAATTAAGTTCAGTTAATCAAATTACTAATGAACTCACACTTAAAATAACATCCCTCAAGTTGTCTAAGTGATGCATGATCCAAATCAACTAACCCATGTCCGATCATCACATGAGATGGGGTAGTCATCAATGGTGAACATCTCCATGTTGATCATATCTACTATATGACTCATGTTCGACCTTTCGGTCTCCAGTGTTGCGAGACCATGTCTGTACATGCTAGGCTCGTCAAGTTTAACCCAAGTATTCCGTGTGTGTAAATCTAGCTTACACCCATTGTATGTGGACATAGAGTCTATCACACCCGATCATCACGTGGTGTCTCGAAATGATGAACTTCCGCAATGGTGCATACTCAGGGAGAACACTTTTACCTTGAAATTTAGTGAAGGGATCATCTTATAATGCTACCGTCATTCTAAGCAAAATAAGATGCATAAAATATAAACATCACATGCAATCAAAATCTGTGACATGATATGGCCATCATCATATTGTGCTTTTGATCTCCATCTCCAAAGCAACGTCATGATCTCCATCATCACCGGCTTGACACCTAGATCTCCATCATAGCGTCGTTGCGTCGAGGTCATCATGCCAACTATTGCTTCTAAAACTATCGCTAACGCATAGTGACAAAGTAAATCAATTACATGGCGCTTGTCCTTCATACAATAAAGAGACAACCCTAAGGCTCCTGCCAGTTGTCGATATTACAAAACATGGTCATCTCATATATCACATCATATCTTGACCATATCACATCACCACATGTCCTGCAAAAACTAGTTAGACGTCCTCTACTTTGTTGTTGCAAGTTTTAGGTGGCTGCTACGGGCTTCTAGCAAGAACCGTTCTTACCTACGCAAAAACCACAACGGTGTTTCATCAAGTTTGTTGTTTTAACCTTCTTCAAGGACCGGTCGTGGTCAAATTCTATTCAACTAAAGTAGGAGAAATAGACACCCACCAGCCACCTTTACGCAAAACTAGTTGCATGTCAGTCGGTGGAACCGGTCTAATGTGCGTGGACATGTAAGGTTGGTCCGGGCCGCTTCATCCCACAATACCGCCAAATCAAAATAAGACGTTGTTGGTAAGCAGTATGACTATCACCACCCACAACTCTTTGTGTTCTACTCGTGCATATCATCTACGCATAGACCTGGCTCAGATACCACTATTAGGAAACGTTGCATGGAAAACAAAAAACAATTCTACGCAGATACCACTATTAGGAAACGTTGCATGGAAAACAAAAAACAATTCTACGCACACGCAAGATCTATACATGAAGATGCATAGCAACGAGAGGGGAGAGTGTGTCTACGTACCCTCGTAGACCGCAAGCGGAAGCGTTTAACAACGCAGTTGATGTAGTCGTACTCTTCGCGATCCGATCACAATCCAACCAATCTAGTGCCGAACAGACGGCACCTCCGAGTTTAGCACACGTGCGTCTTGATGACATATCCTCCTTCTTGATCCAACAAGCAAGAGAGGAGAAGTAGATGATATCACAACTAACACGGCGGCGTGGTGGTGATCGTGGTGGTGGAGTACCAAAGCGCTTCGCTAAGTGTCGTCGGGACGAGGCGGTGGAACTACGGAGTAACGGGAGAGAGAGGGGCGCCAAGGGCTTGGTGTGTCCTCTTGGGGCATCCCTCCCCTCTATATATAGGTAGAGGGGCATGGGAAATAGCCCCTCCAAGCCCTAGGGCGCAGCTAAGGGGGAGAGGACTTGGACTCCAAGTCCAATCCTATTCCTACTAGGACTCCTTCCTTTTTTGCCTTCCCTAGCCACATGGGCTTTTGAGGACTCGTGCGCCTAGCCCAATAAGGCCAGGGCACCTCCTTGCAGCCCATTCTAGCCCTTGGGTCATGGTGGACCCACTGTGGACTTTCGGACCCCTTCGGAATCCTCCAAAGCCTTCTAGAAGCTTCTCGGTACAATACCGAAAATACTGCACTTTTTTCCGGAACCCAAAATATGACTTCTGTCGGCGTTCTGGGAACGGGGGTCCCCAGACTTGCCTGCCTGCGGCCTGCGGCGTGGCTCAAAGGAGGCCCATCATGGCCCATCTTCATCAACACAAGACTCGAGACCCTCGCGAGGGGCCAAGCCTCGCGGGACGGACGACACAGCACATCCTCAGGCGCAGCCTCCTTAGGCTGGCTCGCGAGGAGGCGGAGAAATCAAGGCGGGGTACCTCGCGAGGTGCCCATGACGCAAGCCATGACGACTCAGGGCGCCAGGCGGGCGCCAGCGCGCGCAGCGTCCTTCTTTCCTCTTTGGTGCAAAGGGGGCAGGCGCAGCCGCGGAGTACCGAGACATCAGGCAAAGGTTGCCATTTCAGTGCAACGAGACCAAGACCAGGCGGACTACGAGACGGAGGTCACCATGGAGCCCAGCACGGCGTCACCGCAGAGCCTTTCGCAGGCGAAGACGAACTTTAGTCAGGATAAGTGTACTTGTTGTTCCCCTTCAAATTAGCCCGCCATTGTTGGCGCCCTTCCCGCTCAATATTTGGGGAGAGGCCCAGGGCCTTTGCCTATAAATAGGACCAGCCACCCGCATAGTAAAGGGGGGAGTACGTTCGGTTCGATCTCAACTAGACGGTCGACAAGTGAGAGAAAAGCAGAGAGAGTGAGTGAGAAAGAGAGAGAAGGGTGACTGAACTCCTCCTAGCAGTTCATCGCCCCAGCCAAGAACAGACCCTCGCGAGGCTGTTCTTCCTTATATTATTCATCATCATCAGCCCCAAGAGGCAATCCACCCACCACACACTGGAGTAGGGTATTACACCACAACGGTGGCCCGAACCAGTATAAACCTTGTGTCTCTCGTGCAGTTCTTTAGTAGTTTAGATCTTTGTGAGACGGGGAGGTAGAAGGTGTGATCTCCGTGCGCACCCCAGTGTTCGAAACTTAAGGGTCTACCGGAACCCGTGAATCCTACATTTTGGCGCGCCAGGTAGGGGTGCGCCGGAATCTTTCCTCCACCACTCCGTTCTCCTCCGACCGTCGCGTCCATGTCCGGCACTCGTCGGGCCCGCGCCGAGCGCCGGGCCTCCATCGCCTCTCGTGCCGCCCAGACGACCCTCGTCGGTGGGCGTCCTCGTCGTTCCCCGTCGCCCGCCATCAACACCGCCATCGGCCCGGCGGGGGGGCGAGCAGCAAGCGTCGTCTCAGCATCCATCCGTGCGCCAAGACGGCCGCATCGCTACTCCATCGCTCGCACCAGCTGGCTCTTCGTCCCGCGCGCTCCGCGCACCCTTGGAGGCTCAAGCTGCGCTCCTCGCGGCAAACGACCTCCTGTGCTACCGCCCCGTCGACGACATCTACGAAGAGTGGCTCGACTGCGTCGCCGAGCTTGTCCGCGCCGCCGGGGGCTCTGCCGCGCCGTCCATTCCTCTGCGCCACACCCCGCCTCGCGCGGGCAACGAACCTCTAGAGGCGCACCAGCCGCCTCCTCTCCAAGAAGATGCCATGGCTCCAAGGCGCGTGGCCCCTGGGCGGAACCCGCTCCGTCAGGTGCCAGCGCAACAAGAACGGAGCTGCCAAGAAGTCCCTCGCCCGCAAGGAGCTGCCCGGGCGCTCCCTGCTCCGGCACGCCGCGACCCTACTCCAGCTCCGGCACGCCAAGACCCCGCTCTGCTCCTAGCTGCAGCACGTGGGGACCCTCAAGACCAAGCTCTCCACCAGCCGAAGCCTTTCGTGGCCACCACAGGCTGCCGTGCCTACACCACCGAGCTGCGCAGCGTCGCGTGGCCCGGCAAGTTCAAGCCAGACCTGCCTCCTCGCTACGACGGCACGATTGATCCCGCAGAGTTCCTCCAGCTCTATGAGCTGGGCATCGAGGCTGCCAGCGGGGACGAGAAGGTCATAGCGAACTGGTTCCCCATGGTGCTGAAGGAAGGAGCTCGCACCTGGCTCCTGAATCTGGCTCCGGGCACAATCTCCTCCTGGGACCAGATGCGCACCCGCTTCATCGCCAACTTCCAAGTTACCCGCGACCGGCCGCCCGCCGTGAGCGACATGCGCCGCATCAAGTAACAACCCGGAGAAACCCTGCAAAAGTACATCCAGCGCTTCAACAGTGCGTGCCTCAAGATCCCCAAGGTGTCCGAGGAAGCCATCACCTCAGCCTTCTCCGATGGCGTGCGCGACGTCAAGATGAAGGAGGAGCTGGCAATGCACGAGGACCTCTGCACCTCCCTGGAGCTGTTCAACTTGGCGAACAAGTGCACCAGGGCTGAGGAGGGACGCCTCTCCCTCCTCGAGCTGCCTGCCGCGGACCTAGAAGAGAAGAAGCCCAAGGCCAAGGGCGTGAAGCGCAAGGGGGCTGTCGTACTCGCCGCAGAACCAGACACCAAGCGGGGCAAGGATCTGCCCGAACCCCCCAGGGGCAGCCGGTCCTGTGTGTACCATGACCTTCACACCCACAACACCAACGAATGTCAAGAACTTCGTGCCGTGCGAGAAGGAAGGATCGGCCGTTGCCCTGACCGTGCTGACCGGGGCTACGGCCAAGGAGGAGGAAGAAACCCAGGACGCTGGAAAGATCGCGGCCCGCGCCAGGGGTGGCGCGACCAACCACGCGAGGACCGCTGGCGGGACCTGCCTCGCGAGGGAGACTGGAGGGATCAGCCTCGTGAGGATTGCCCTCATGGCAACGCAGGCCTAGCTCCGCTGCCGCCTCAGCCAAGGAGGAACGAAGACCGCCATCAAGACGAGGGGGCTGGGGGCTTCCAAGAGCCGCGCGCAATCGCCTGCATCCTGGGCGGAGCTCAAGCCCCAGCCTCTCAACATATCTTCAAGCAGTTTGCCTGCGAAGTGAATGCAGCTCTCCCCAAGCTCGAAGCAACGCGCCCCCTCAGGTGGTCGGCGTGCGCCATCACGTTCAGCTCAGCAGACCAGCTCAAGTGCGCGGCCACGGCAGGAGTCCTCCCGATGCTTTGCTCCCCAGTCATCAGCAACGTGCTGGTCACCAAGACGCTCATCGATGGCGGGGCAGGACTCAACATCCTGTCCGTGGAAACGTTCAACAATCTCCAAGTGCCCTACGACCAGCTTCAGCCAACCAAGCCCTTCTTCGGAATCACCGACGGTTCCACAGTCCCGATCGGGCAGGTCCGCCTCCCTGTCACCTTCGGGGCTCGCAGCAACTACCGCACCGAGCTCATCGACTTCGATGTCGCCCACATCCGCCTGCCGTACAACGCCATCCTCGGGTACCTAGCGCTAGCCAAGTTCATGGTCGTGACTCACCACGGCTACAGCGTCCTCAAGATGCCAGGAAGTGGTGGCGCCATCACGGTGCCTTGTGAAGAGAAGGATGCAGTGTGTTCCTTGGAGCGAGCCTATCAGGCCGCGTCGCTACAAGACCCAGATCGCGGAAGCAGGAGGCTTCCTCAGACCACCCCCAAGAAGAAGAAGACATCATCAGGCTCAGCCCCCCAGGAGGCAGGCCCCTCAGGGCCCGTGTCTGCCCAGGGGGACCCCACATCCATCGCATAAGAAAGCGCGCCCAGCGCCCTCCTCAGGCAGGGCTCGGGGGCTCTCACCTGGAGGGCCAACGACCTAGCCAGGGTCACGAGGGAGGCGCTTGGGCACCATGTGGAGGCGTGCTTCGAAGCACGTTTCCCTCGAGAAGGAGCCAAGCAAGGAAGGTCAGACCAGCAGGAGTTCGTTAACGAGGTCATTCAAGAACTACAGGAGTCAAGGATCATGAGAGGTTGCCGCCTACCAGCTGTGGCCCCACATCCAGGCGAGGATGGTGGGCTACGCGTCTGCGTTGACGTACCAGGGCTCAATCAAATTGCCACGACGGAGCGTCTCTGGCCCTCGCAAGTGGGGCTGCGGGGGTCCACCCCACAGCTATGTTCGCATGCCTTACGGCCTGCCGAGCATGGCTATGGCGTACCAGCGCCTCATGAGGGGCATCATGGAGGCTCAGGAAGACAGGCGTTCCACGGCGTTGGCGGAGATGAAGACAGCTCGCGAGGAGTCACCAGTGCCTCCGGAGCCTCCCGAGGCCCCGAGGCCTGGGGGATCGTGAGGATCAGCTTCCGCAGCCCACTGAGTCTGCCGCACCAACGCCGCTTCGCCAACAACATCCTCAGGTGACATCTTTCAAGCTTCATTCCCAGCTGGGAGCACCCTCCCAGGGTTGCATCACTCCCAGGCCGCGTGGGTCCGTCCCTGCGGCATGTATCCCCTTTTATTTTTCGGTCGTTAGTTTGCCTTGTTGGGGGCGCCCCTCGGGCTCCATCATCCCCAAGCTGCTCGGGCTAGGCCCAGCGGCGTGTATCTCCCTCGCGTTTATTTTCAACTATGCATTGCCTATCGCGCTTGATTGCTTGATGCCTGTCTGCGGCATCCCTTCTTCTCCATGCCGGCCACTTGCACGTTAAAGGGGGGGTGCTTGAGCATCGCAACTCAGGGCTCTTACTGGCTCTCCAGCCCTCACCCTCTGGCCTTGTCCACGGCATCGCGACCTGGCATACCAGCGACGGCTGAGACAAGCTCGAGGGCCGGGACCGGAGGACGTAGAGTACTGGCATCTAACCAAATTTTGCAGGGACACATCTCAAGATACGGCCCAGTGCCAGGCGCAACCCGCCTAGAGGTAGGGCCTCGTGAGCCCCGCGTTGGCTCATGGGTGCCCTGATACGCCTCACCTACTCCAACCAGCAAGCTCTTGAGCGACTAACGATCGACTAATGACTGCCATGGCAACCCCATCTTCTTTCTGTGATGAACTTGCAAGATCCTTGGAGGGAACTGCGCTAGCCAAGGCCCTCACAGAGTTCCCTTCACCCTCGCCCGCGCGAACCGGTTGCACGTTAAAGGGGGGGCGCCTGAGCATCGCGACTCAGGGCTCTTACTGGCTCTCCAGCCCTCACCCTCTGGCCTTGTCCACGGCATCGCGACCTGGCATACCAGCGACGGCTGAGACCAGCTCGAGGGTCGGGACCCGAGGACGTAGAGCAGAAAGGGGAGCAGAGGCGAGGGAGAAGGGGCGCGTGAGGACCTCGCCGAGCAACTCCGTCCCAACTACCCCACGCACCCGACGATGCGCTGGGGGCGATCCCCGATCCTCAAGATAAGTCACCATCCAAAGCACTGGCTACCGTGGCACTACCCCCGCACCCAAAGCAATTCTGTGCTAGCAATGTTGCTTCCCTTTCTCACCAAGCGACGGCTGCTTGGGCGCCAAAGGGGACCTCCTGAGCATCGCGACTCAGGGGCTCTTACCGGACCCCGGGTCTCTCACCTCCTGGCCTTGACCACGGCATCGCGACCTGGCATACTAGCGACGGCTGACGCCGCCTTGGGACTGGGTCCTGTCGACGCAGAGCACCAAGCCCTCGCGAGGTTCGAAAGGGAGAACTAAGCTAAGACGAAATCAGCAACTCACACAGCTCTGCAGCAAAGGTTATGTATTAACAAACGGGACTACAGGCACCTTACAAGCCCCCGTGGGGCGCATTTTGATTCCTCGCAGGGAACGGATCCTAAGGGGTGCTAACTACACGAGCTCCTGCAAAAGATGCCATCATCAACAGTGGGCCGTCAGGCACCGGCGCCAACCCCATCCAGATCAGGGTCGGCAACGGCCCGATGAGCCCGCCCTGCTCCGGGAGCGGCGCCGACTCGGGGGCTCGTAGCTGTCGTCGCTCGTCTCCGGAGTCGCGAAGATTTCGCTGGAGTCGCTGGACCCTCCGGCACCTCCGCCAAGGGAGCGGTCGACGGGCCTGGCCCTCACCAGGGCAAGGTCCTGGCCACCTCTCCCGGAGCAACACTCCAGCCGACGCCCGTTCGCGTCGAAGACCTTGAAGAACATCACCGCAGCGCCATCGTACTCCAAGTGTACCACAAAGACGCCCCTTTCCCTGCAAACCCGGGCGATTTCTCTCCAGCCGCGGGACAAGTAGACCTCGCCCGGGGCAGCGACCACGACCTCTGCTTCGGTCGTGAGGGCGCTGCAGCCGGCGTGCTGCAGCCAGAGCTCCAGGGGCCCTCGTGGAGGGATGATGGAGGCGAAGAAGGGAGGCAGACGGATCCAGGACTGGAGAGGAACGACGACGTGGAGCATGAACTCTTGGGAGGAGCCCTCGGCATGGACTCTAGGAGGAACAACCCACGCCTTCACGACCCGACGGCGCCTGCGACGGCGCCGACCGCGGAGATCAGCATCGACACCTTCAGGGCCCTTGACGTGGGCATACAAGGGAAGTGGGAACCCCGGCGAAGCCCGCTCGCACCAGGGCCTCGGCACCACCTGATGGTCTTCCTCGCCCCGACTGCAAAGGGCGAGCCGTTTCTTCAGCGGGAGCGGGTCTGGCCCTTCTCGAGGAGCCTTTCCATTCTCCACTGCAGAGAACCGGCGGATCGGAGCCATCGCAGCAAGATGGAGCAAGGATCGGGAAGAAGGAGAAGCCAGGAGGAATGGACTGGAAGGGCGCGCATAGCTTCGTACTTATAGCCAGCGAAGACCAACCGCCGGCCTCCATGATCACAGGTAATCATGACACGATTTGCATGCAGGGACTTGTCCACCTCGCGCGGTCACTGAGGCGTCATGTGGAAGTGGAGACGCCCACGTCCCATCAACCGCCACGCGGCGCCCAAGACCGCAGGCTGTTAGGGCCCGCGGAGCTTCGTCCTTGCCCTTTCGCCTCTCAGCACGGCCAAGTCCATGCGCGCCTTGGGCCCGGGGGCTACTGTCGGCGTTCTAGGAACGGGGGTCCCCAGACTTGCCTGCCTGCGTCCTACGGCGTGGCTCAAAGGAGGCCCAGCATGGCCCATCTTCATCAACACAGGACTCGAGACCCTCGCGAGGGGCCAAGCCTCGCGGGGCGGACGACACGGCGCATCCTCAGGTGCAGCCTCCTCAGGCTGGCTCGCGAGGAGGCGGAGAAATCAAGGCGGGGTACCTCGCGAGGTGCCCATGACGCAAGCCATGACGACTCAGGGCGCCAGGCGGGCGCCAGCGCGCGCAACGTCCTTCTTTCCTCTTTGGTGCAAAGGGGGCAGGCGCAGCCGCGGAGTACCGAGGCATCAGGCAAAGGTTGCCATTTCGGTGCAACGAGACCAAGACTAGGGGGACTACGAGACGGAGGTCACCATGGAGCCCAGCACGGCGTCACCGCAGAGCCTTTCGCAGGCGAAGACCAACTTTAGTCAGGATAAGTGTACTTGTTGTTCCCCTTCAAATTAGCCCGCCATTGTTGGCGCCCTTCCTGCTCAATATTTGGGGAGAGGCCCAGGGCCTTTGCCTATAAATAGGACCAGCCACACGCATAGTAAAGGGGGGAGTCCGTTCGGTTCGATCTCAACTAGACGGTCGACAAGTGAGAGAAAAGCAGAGAGAGTGAGTGAGAAAGAGAGAGAAGGGTGACTGAACTCCTCCTAGCAGTTCATCGCCCCAGCCAAGAACAGACCCTCGCGAGGCTGTTCTTCCTTGTATTGTTCATCATCATCAGCCCCAAGAGGCAATCCACCCACCACACACTGGAGTAGGGTATTACACCACAACGGTGGCCCGAACCAGTATAAACCTTGTGTCTCTCGTGCAGTTCTTTTAGTAGTTTAGATCATTGTGAGACGGGGAGGTAGAAGGCGTGATCTCCGTGCGCACCCCAGTGTTCGAACCTAGAGGGTCTGCCGGAACCTGTGAATCCGACAACTTCCCATATATAAATCTTTACCTCTCGACCATTCCGAGACTCCTCGTGACATCCGGGATCTCATCCGGGACTCCGAACAACATTTTCTTACCACTCATTGATGACCCACAAGTATAGGGGATCTATCGTAGTCCTTTCAATAAGTAAGAGTGTCGAACCCAACGAGGAGCAGAAGGAAATGATAAGCAGTTTTCAGTAAGGTGTATTCTCTGCAAGCACTGAAATTATCGGTAATAGATAGTTTTGTGATAAGGTAATTTGTAACGGGTAACAAGTAATAAAAGTAAATAAGGTGCAGCAAGATGGCCCAATCCTTTTTGTATCAAAAGACAAGCCTGGACAAACTCTTATATAAAGGAAAACGTTCCCGAGGACACATGGGAATTATCGTCAAGCTAGTTTTCATCATGTTCATATGATTCACGTTCATTACTTTGATAATTTGTTATGTGGGTGTACCGATGCTTGGGTACTGCCCTTCCTTGGACAAGCATCCCACTTATGAATAACCCCTCTTGCAAGCATCCGCAACTACAAAAGAAGTATTAAGGTAAACCTAACCATAGCATGAAACATATGGATCCAAATCAGCCCCTTATGAAGCAACGCATAAACTAGGGTTTAAGCTTTTGTCACGCTAGCAACCCATCATCTACTTATTACTTCCCAATGCCTTCCTCTAGGCCCAAGCAATGGTGAAGTTTCATGTAGTCAACGTTCACATGACACCACTAGAGGAGAGACAACATACATCTCATCAAAATATTGAGCGAATACCAAATTCACATGACTACTTATAGCAAGACTTCTCCCATGTCCTCAGGAACAAATGTAACTACTCACAAATCATATTCATGTTCATAATCAGACGGGTATTAATATGCATAAAGGATCTGAACATTTGATATTCCACCAAGTAAACCAACTAGCATCAACTACAAGGAGTAATCAACACTACTAGCAACCCACAGGTACCAATCTGAGGTTTTGAGACAAAGATTGGATACAAGAGATGAACTAGGGTTTGAGATGAGATGGTGATGGTGAAGATGTTGATGGAGATTGGCCCCCTCCCGATGAGAGGATCGATGGTGATGACAATGGTGATGATTTCCCCCTCCTGGAGGGATGTTTCCCCGGCAGAACAGCTCCGCAGGAGCCCTAGATTGGTTCCGCCAAGGTTCCGCCTCGTGGCGGCAGAGTTTCGTCTCATGAGCTTGATTATTATTTTTTCCAGGGAGAAAGACTTCATATAGCCAAAGATGGGCACCGAAGGCCTGCCAAGGGGCCCACGAGGTAGGGGGCGCGCCCTGGGGGGTAGGGCGCGTCCCCCACCCTCGTGGATGGTGGGTGGCCCCCCTCTGGTGCTTCCTTCACCCAATATTTTTTATATATTCTAAAATTGACTTCCTGAAGTTTCAGGACTTTTGGAGTTGTGCAGAATAGGTCTCTAATATTTGCTCCTTTTCCAGCCCAGAATTCCAGCTGCCGTCATTCTCCCTCTTCGAGTAAACCTTGTAAAATAAGAGAGAATAGGCATAAGTATTGTGACATAATGTGTAATAACAGCCCATAATGCAATAAATATCGATATAAAAGCATGATGCAAAATGGACGTATCAACTCCCCCAAGCTTAGACCTCGCTTGTCCTGAAGCGGAAGCCGATATCGAAAAATATGTCCACATGTTTAGAGATAGAGGTGTCGATAAAATAAAATACGGACATGTGGGAATCATGATCGTTCTTAGAACAACATATATATATATATATATACACACACATATATATATTGTCATATGATTTCTTATGCTAAAGTAACAATTCATTCACAATTTCAAGTATGACTCAAAAACTTCACTGAAAACTAACAAACTATAATCTCAGTCACTGAAGCAATTGCAATTTATCATAACATCGGAAAGAGTCAATATAAGTGCTTTTCAGCAAGTCCACACACTCAACTATCATTTAGTATTTCACAATTGCTAACACTCATGCAATACTTATGGGTATGAAGTTTTAATCGGACATAGAGAAAGATAGGGGCTTATAGTTTTGCCTCTCAACCTTTTACCTCAAGGGTAATGTCAACAATAATAGTTCATGAAAACTCACATCCAATTAGCTATATATATCAGGATCTTTCCAACACACAATGCTTGCCAAAGGATAAAATGTAAAAAGGGAAAGGTGAAGATCACCATGACTCTTTATGAAGTATAAGAGAAGAATAAAAGATAGGCCCTTCACAGAGGGAAGCCGAGGTTGTCATGTGTTTTTATGGTTGGATGCATGAAATCTTAATGCAAAAACGTCACTTTATATTTCCACTTGTGATATGGACCTTTATTATGCAGTCCGTCGCTTTTATTTCTTCCACATCACAAGATCGTATAAAGCTTATTTTCTCCACACTAATAAATCATACATATTTAGAGAGCAATTTTTATTGCTTGCAACAATGACAACTTACTTGAAGGATCTTACTCAATCCATAGGTAGATATGGTGGACTCTCATGGCAAAACTGGTTTTAAGGATGTTTGGAAGCACAAGTAGTATCTCTACTTGGTGCAAAGAATTTGGCTCGCATGAGGGGAAAAGGCAAGCTCAACATGTTGGATGATCCATGACAATATAATTTATTTCAGATGTAAGAAAACATAACCCATTATGTTGTCTTCCTTGTCCAACGTCAACTTTTTAGCTTGTCATATTTTAATGAGTGCTCACAATCATAAAAAGATGTCCAAGATAGTATATTTATATGTGAAAACCTCTCTTTCTTTATTACTTCCTATTAATTGCAACGATGACCAAAACTATGCTTGTCAACTCTCAACAACTTTTATTCATCATACTCTTTATATGTGAAGTCATTACTCTCCATAAGATCAATATGATCTCTTTATTTCTTTTTATTCTTACTTTTATTCCCTCAAGATCATAGCAAGATGGCAAAGCCCTTGAATCAACACTAATATTTATTATATATGGCTCACAGACTCGATTACATAGAAGGATCATAAAGCAAAACTCAAAACTAAATCATACTAAAACTTTATTCTACTACATCAAGATATAACCAGAAGGATCGAACTAAGAAAAACAGTAAAGATAAAAGTGTGATGGTGATACGATACCGAGGCACTCCCCTAAGCTTGGCAGTTGCCAAGGGGAGTGCCCATACCCATGAGTTTATGACTCTTTCTTCGGAGGTGGTGATGATGGAGTTGTTGATGATGTAGTGTCGCACATCGAGCGTAGGAGATCCTCCAATTTATGAATAATGCCCTTGAGTGCGGTGATATGCTCCTTCAACAAAATATTTTCACGTGTGAGATACTTGTTTTATATGCGAGCTAACTCAATCATCTGGAAAGCTTCAATCTCAGTTCGGGTAAGAAGATTACAATGAGGTTGAAGGATGTCTTCTTCTTCTGCTGCCGGAGCTTGATCCTCCATGGCCTTCTTGATCCTATAATCCTTGTTGATCTCCCCGGGTTCTTCTCTCTTCAGCTCTATCTTCATTACCCAAGTATCGTCGCCCTCATTGTTGGAGGAGGGGGACGACATGATGCCTGGCCTTGACAATTCTGGCAGAAAACAGCTCAAAACAAAAGCAAAGGATAATTGTGTGGTACGGTGGTCAAAACCTTCGGGTGATTACATAATGAATTTTTACCGACCAAGAGAAGTATCGTGCAACCGGAGGGCACAGGAGGTGCCCACGAGGCAGGGGGCGCGCCCAGGGGGTAGGGCACGCCCTCCACCCTCGTGGATGCCTCGTGTCCTTTCCAAACTGCTTCTTATTTTCCTATTTTCTTAAATATTCCAAAACGGAGAAAAATTGCTATTAGTACTGTTTTGGAGTCGGTTTACTTACCGTACCACATACCTATTCCTTTTTGGAGGCTGAAACATTCTGGAAGGTGTCCCTTATATACTCCTCCGGGGTTACAGTTTCAATAACATTAGTTTCAACATTTATAGGATTACCTGAGATATAATGTTTGATTCTTTGATGATACGTCTCCAACGTATCTATAATTTTTTATTGCTCCATGCTATATTATCTATTATTTTCGACTATATTGGGCTTTATTTTCAACTTTTATATTATTTTTGGGACTAACCTATTAACCGGAGGCCCCGCCCAGAATTGTTGTTTTTTGCCTATTTCAGTGTTTCGGAGAAACGGAATATCAAACGGGGTCCAAACAGAATAAAATCTTTGGGAACGTGATTTTCTCACCGAACATGATCCAGGAGACTTGGACCCTGCTCCAAGGAACAAAAGAGGCGGTCACGAGGGTGGGGGCGCCCCCCCCTAGGGCGCGCCCCCCTGCCTTGTGGGCCTCTCGTTGCTCCTCCGATGTACTTCTTCCTCCTATATATACACACGTACCCCCAAACAATCGGAACAGGAGCCAAAAACCTAATTACACCGCCGCAACTTTCTATATCCACGAGATCCCATCTTGGGGCCTATTCCGGAGCTCCGCCGGAAGAGGGCCATCATCACGGAGGGCTTCTACATCATCATAGCCCCTCCGATTAAGTGTAAGTAGTTTACCTCTGTCGGATTTTGGGTTCTGGCAGACCCTTGAGGTTCGAACACTGGGGTGCGCGCGGAGATCTCTCCCCTACCGATCTACGTCCGATCCTCTCGTGCGAACTAAGATGAAAATGATGAACAACACAAGAGACGAGGTTTATGCTGGTTCGGGCCACCGTTGTGGTGTAATACCCAACTCCAGTGTGTGGTGTGATGGATTGCCTCTAGGGCTGATGATGGACAGTACAAGGGAAGAACAACTTCGCGAGGGGTGTTCTTGAGCTGGTGCGGTGTGTTCTACTTAGTCTCTACTGGGTTTCCTCCTTCCTCCCTTTTTCCTCTTCTCTTCTCCCCTCTCTTCTCTCTCCCTTTTCTTTGTGGAGGCTAGCTCTATTTATAGAGGCCCTGGGCCTCTCCCCGAATAATTGAGCGGGAAGGGCGCCAACAATTGGCCATTTTGAAGGGGAACATCTAGTACAAGTTATCCTGACCAAAGGTGGTCTTCGGCTGCCAAAAGCACTGGTGATGACGCCGTCTTGGGCTCCACGGTGACCTCCGTCCGGCGGTCCAGCTGGTCTTGGTCTCGTTGCACCAGAATGGTAACCTTTGCCTGATACCTTGGCCTGTGCTTGCCCCCTTTGCACCAAAGGGGAAACAAGGACCCTGCGCAGGCCGGCGCCCGCCTGGCGCCCGCCTGGCCTTGATCATCATGGCTTGCATCATGGGATCCTCGTGAGGTACCCTTGCATTGATCTCTCCGCCTCCTCACGAGCCTGCCTGATGAGGCCGCTCTTGCGGAAGCTTCCTGTCGTCTGTCCCGCGAGGCTTGGCCCCTCGCGAGGGTCTTGAGCTTGGGCTGATGAAGATGGGCCGTGTTGGGCCTCCACCTGAGCCACGCCACAGGCTGCAGGCAGGCAAGTCTGGGGACCCCCGTTCCCAAAACGCCGACAGTAGCCCCCGGGCCCAAGGCGCGCGCGGGTTTGGCTTAGCAGAGAAGCGAAGGGGCAAGGGCGAAGCGCCGTGGGCCCTAACAGCCCGCGGCCTTGGGCGCCGCATGGCGGTTGATTGGACGTGGGCGTTTGCACTTCCCACGACGCCTTGCTACGAGCCCGGCTAAGCGGACCCGTAGTCGCACACAGTTGTTCCTCCTTTGGCTGCCCGCTTGCCTCCTACCTTTCCTTCTTCTCCAAGCTCCAACCTCCGCCGCCAATCCGGATCGAGCTCTTCCCCTTCCCCAATGTCATGGCGCCGACGAAGAAGGGAAGGGGGAAGAAGCCCGCACCTTTGTTCTACGCACCTCCAGTCGCGGCCCTCGCCGTCGATCGGTCAATCATACTCAACCCGGAAGCCTTGGACAAGGTCCACTCCACCCTTGCTTCCATCTTCAACGAGTGCGGCCAGACCATAGTTTGGCCCGCATCCCACGCCTTTCTTGCTAGGACCGTCACGGAGGTCCGATTCTTCGCCGATGCCTTATGGGCGGGTCTGATTCCCCCTTTTCTGCTTTCTTCAATGATGTGCTCTCCCATTATCAGATCCACATGATGCACCTCGGGCCGGAGTCCATTACCCTTTTGGTTGTCTTTGCTTTCGTGTGCGAGGCGATGATAGGCATCCCTCCTTCTATTGCCCTGCTGCGCCACTTCTTTTCTCTGCGCCTGAGCGATCCCACCCAGTGCTCGGGGTGTGTAAGCTTCTTCGCCGTGCCTGAGACGGCTGCTTCAGGGATTGACTTCGGCCTTCCACCTTCTCAGGCCAGGTTCAGAGAGCGGTGGTTGTCCGTGGACGTCGGGGTGCCCAGCCCCTTGCTCTCGCACCCGACCTTGCCTGCTGTTCCCAACCCAAGCTGGGGTCATGAACCGCTCGCAAGCCCCCGGCTCGCTTTCATTTGGCGCCGCTTCGAAAGTTTGAGGGCGCACAATGTGACAGCACCCAAGGTGGTGAGGGAGTTCCTTCTGTGTCGCGTTGCTCCTCTCCAGCGCCACTCTCGCCGGATGTGGGACTTCGCGGGGTGCGGAGACCACATGCGGCTTCAGGTGGAGGATTTGGCGCCCGAAGTGCTACGGACGGTGCTTTGGGTCTTGACTGGTGATCCTTCCCCAGGCAGCCTACGGAGCGGTGCCGTCCTTCTGTACCTTTGTTCTGGCAGGGCTGATTTCATGAAGCAGATGCCCAGCTTTGATGAGTGGGGGCTGCGCCCGGCTGGCCTCACGGGGCCATGCGAGAACCCAGTTGTCGTGGTTGTTCCCCCCGCCGTCCACAGCGGTCCCTCCTCGGGCGACAGAGCGGGGAGAGAGCCGACGGGAGCTGAGGTGGCTAATGTCGAGGTGGTGGCGTCGCGTGAAGCCTCGGAGGCGACGTCTCCCGAGGCCCGCCCTGGGGCGGCGGTTGATGCAAGGTTTTGGCCTTCGGCTCCTGAGGCCGGGGCTCCCGAGCCCCTAGCCGTTCTTCGCGAGGCGACGCCCGACGGTGCCCCCAAAGCTGACTCCTCCAGCACCGACAATCCTGAGGCTTCTTCTGCGCCCCAGGCCGACCCCTGCCCCAGGCGCATGGGTCGGTTTCGTGTAAACTTCGAGGCCCTTCGCAAGAGGAAGGAGGCCTCAGGCGGCAGCGACCGCCCTTGCCGCTTGTTGAAGCGCGGGAAGTACTTTGCCATGGACGAGTAAGCCTTCTTCTTTCCCTGCTCATTTGCTCTGTTATCCTTGTGGCTAATTGTGGCCCTTCAGGTCCCGCCTTGCTGAGTCCGCCGAGTCGACCCAGGAGCCGGCCCCCGCAGCTTATGTAACGCCTGGATAATTAAGCTACAGTGATTCCCCGCTAATGATGCCACGTCACCACGGTTACTGTGGTAAACTCTCGATTCAGAACCGAAACAAGTTCAAAATTTAAATAAAAGAAAACAATAAAAGTTTTCAAAAATTAAAACAAAAATGTTCGGTGGTTGCCAAATATTACAAAGGTAATTATAGTGCAGCAGACATATTTTTATAAAATGCCTAAGTGTTTATAAATAAATGAAAACAGAAAGCAATACCAAAAAAACAGAAGACAAAAAAAAGGAGCAAGCCTCCCCCCAACTGGGCCAGACGGCCCAGCTGGCCGACCCACTTGGCCCAGCCGGCCCCTCCCTCTGGCCTATAGGGCAAACCCTAGGCCCCCCCCCCGATTCCCCATGCCCCTACTCGCCCCCGCACTCCCCCCCCCCGATTCCCCCTCAGCCTCCCTCTCCCCGATCCAGATCGGGATCGGGGGCTCGCCGCCGCCGCCGCCCGGAACCCCCCGACCCCGGCACGCCCGAACCCGCCGCCTCGTCCCTGCGCCCCGTCTCTGCCGTCGCCTCGCCGTCCTCTCCCGACGTCGTCAACGGACCCCGCCGCCGCCCGGAGCCACCACGACGGCCTACCTCCCCGCAGGAATGACGTCCCCGTCCTCCTCCTCGCCTTCCACTGCCTAGACCCCACGACCCCGTGGTGAGGCCTCGGCATCTCCTCCTCTTCCCCTTCCTGCGCCTACTGCCGCTCAGAGGCCGCCGCCTTCCCCCTCCGCAGTCGCGCGCTACCCACGCTCTGGGCCGTGCTCGCACCGTTCGCGTCCCGCGCCTCGCTCATCCCTGACGCGCGCCCGCGCGCGCCTCCTCCCCTGCTCACAACGGCACCCCACGCCCCAGCCGCCGCGGCGCCCTCTTCCCCCACGGCCTCCACGCCTTCCACTCGTCGGTCCGGTCGCAGCCTCCTGCCGGTGCCGTGGCCGCCGGCGCCCTGCGGCGCTGGGCGGCGCCCGCCCCTCGCCCGTGACCCGGTGCCCTCCGTCGCCTCTGTGCGGGTGCGCGGACACCCGCACCCAGCACCCACAAACCCACTAGGCCCCCCCTATGGGCCAATGACCGGAGGGCCCCGCCCAGAACAAAAAAAAGGAATTAAATAGATATATAAATAATAATTAAAATAATTAATTAATTAATCCGGCTTAATTAATCTAATTAACCTAAACCCTAATTAACTAAAACAGTCCTTGACAGGTGGGACCCATCTGTCAGGTTGACCGGTCAATGGTCAACTTTGACCACTTGCATCGCGCTGATGTCATGATGACATCATAAATGTCTTTTGATTTAATTGATTCTATTAATTCTAGAAAATGATAAAATCCTTTTAAAATTAATATAAAATAAACCGTAGCTCGGATGAGAAAACTTTGTAAATGAAAGTTGCTCAGAACGACGAGACGATTCCGGATTCGCAACCCGTTCGTCCGCCACGCCTCCCTAACCTATCGAACTCGCAACTTCCCCCTCCGGTCCTCTGCCCGAAAACGCAAAACACCGGGGATACTTTCCCGGATGTCATCCCCCTTCACCGGTATCACCTACTACCGCGTTAGGGCACCTCTAACGCCGTTACTTGTCATGTCATGCATCACTATGCATATGCTTGCTTAAATATTTATTGTTTCTCCCCCCTCTTCTCTCGATAGACACCGAGACCGACGCCGCTGCTACCCAGTACGACTACGGAGTTGACGACCCCTCTCTCTTGCCAGATCAACCAGGCAAGCCCCCCCTTTGATCACCAGATATCGCCTACTCTTCTCTATACTGCTTGCATTAGAGTAGTGTAGCATGTTACTGCTTCCCGTTAATCCTATACTGATGCATAGCCTGTCCTTGCTACTACTGTTGTTACCTTTACCTACAAACCTAATGCTTAGTATAGGATGCTAGTGTTCCATCAATGGCCCTACACTCTTGTCTGTCTGCCTTGCTATACTACTGGGCTGTGATCACCTCGGGAGGTGATCATGGACATATACTATACTTTAAACATGATACATGTGGTGACCAAAGTCGGGTTGGCTCGAGGAGTACCCGCGAGTGATTCACGGATTGGGGGCTGAAAGGACCTTTGTCCCGACGGCCCTCTGTGTGGATCTTTGTGGCGGAGCGACAGGGCAGGTTCCGACCACCTGAGAGAGAGGTGGGCCTGGCCCTGGTCGGTGTTCGCGGATACTTAACACGATTAACGAGATCTGGGTATTTGATCTGAGTCTGGCCATTTGGTCTATACGCACTAACCATCTACGTGGGAGCAGTTATGGGTATCCCGGCGTCGTGGTATCAGCCGAAGCTTTCGTGACGTCAGCGACTGAGTGGCGCGCGCCGGATTGGACTGGAAAGCCACTAGGCTAGGTCTGCTTCCGGCCGCGTACGCAACGTGCAGGTGTGCAAAGGGCGATGGGCCCAGACCCCTGCGCCATAGGATTTTAGACCGGCGTGCTGACCTCTCTGTTGTGCCTAGGTAGGGCTGCGACGTGTTGATCTTCCGAGGCCGGGCATGACCCAGGAAAGTGTGTCCGGCCAAATGGGATCGAGCGTGTTGGGGTATGTGGTGCACCCCTGCAGGGAAGTTTATCTATTCGAATAGCCGTGTCCCTCGGTAAAAGGACGACCCGGAGTTGTACCTTGACCTTATGACAACTAGAACCAGATACTTAATAAAACACACCCTCCCAAGTGCCAGATACAACCGGTGATCGCTCTCTCACAGGGCGACGAGGGGAGGATCATCGGTTAGGATTATGCTATGCGATGCTACTGGAGGACTTCAGTCTACTCTCTTCTACATGCTGCAAGACGGAGGCTGCCAGAAGCGTAGTCTTTGAAAGGACTAGCTATCCCCCTCTTATTCTGGCATTCTGCAGTTCAGTCCACATATGATACCCTTATTCCATTTGATACCCATGCATATGTAGTATAGCTCCTTGCTTGCGAGTACTTTGGATGAGTACTCACGGTTGCTTTCTCCCTCTTTTCCCTCTATCCCTTCTACTTGGTTGACGCAACCAGATGTTGGAGCCCAGGAGCCAGACGCCACCGTCGATGACGACTCCTACTACACCGGAGGTGCCTACTACTACGTGCTTCCCGCTGACGACGACCAGGAGTAGTTTAGGAGGATCCCAGGCAGGAGGCCTGCGCCTCTTTCGATCTGTATTCCAGTTTGTGCTAGCCTTCTTAAGGCAGACTTGTTTAACTTATGTCTGTACTCAGATATTGTTGCTTCCGCTGACTCGTCTATGATCGAGCTCTTGTATTCGAGCCCTCGAGGCCCCTGGCTTGTAATATGATGCTTGTATGACTTATTTTATTTGTAGAGTTGTGTTGTGATATCTTCCCGTGAGTCCCTGATCCTGATCGTACACATTTGCGTGTATGATTAGTGTACGATTGAATCGGGGGCGTCACAGCTTAGCCCCCTTTGCTGGCTCTGGGTCCGCCGAGCTCGGGTGGCGCCCTCGCCGCTGGACCGGTTGGTGGGGTGATCTGCTCCATAGGGCGCCTCGAGCTTGCTCGCCCGACGCCCTTTCTTCGCGAGTCTTCTTGGGGCGCGTCAGGCTTGCCCCACGCCCCTTCTTTGGTTATAGAAGGCGAATGGCCGAGGTCTGTCCTTGGCTCCTCCTCCGCCGGTCCATACGGTGACGGCTGGGGTGGTAGCCCCACGCCTGGAGGGGGCTTACCGCCTCGGGGCCCTCTGCATGCTCCAGCGGAAGAGGGTGATGTGGAAGATGTGCTCAGGTGCGCTCGGGAAAGTCGTGCCCTTCGTGAAGAGTTCCTCCAGGGGGGCGACGGACGCGGTGAACCGGGTCGGAGCAGAGCTTGCTGCCGAGGATGCGCGCCTCGAGGCTGAAGGCCTGCGCCTTGTTAGGAGAGGCGCAAGCTAAAGGTCGCCATTGCCCTCGCGTGCCATCAACATGACCTTGACAACACGAAGGCCAAAGCGTCGCTAGCAGCTTCGCGGGAGGCCTGCTCCCGGGCCGTCAAGGAGGCTCAGGAGGCAGACCGACGACGCAAGGATGCGGAGGAGCGCGTATGGGAGCTCCAAGCCCGGAGCAACTCCCTGGAGCAGCAAATAGAGCTGCGCCACGCGGCCCTTGGGTCGATGCAAGAGGCCGCCGTCGACCGGGCGGAGCTCCAGAGGCGCGAGGAGGCGCTGACGCTCGAGGCCGCCGAGCGCAGCCTTGACCTGGAGCGGTTGGAGACGAGGGAGCACCTGGCGGCCCAGGCGGAGGATGATGTTGTGGCGCGCGAAGCCCGAGTTCAGGAAGAGGTCGACCGCCGTGTGGTGGGAGCTCGCTCGGTCCTCAAGCGCAAATACGAGGCGAGGTTGATGTTGATCGGGGCCGAGGCTGAGGGCAGGACAGCGGCCGTCAAGGCCAAGTTGGTTGAACAGAGGCGGCGTGCGGATTCCTCCGCAGCCGCCCTTGGTGCGACACAGGCGGAGCTGTCCTCTTCCCAGGCGGAGTTGCTTCTTCTTCAACGGAGGGTCGATGATGCTGAGGCCTTCGCGCGGCAGAATGAGGACGAGATCTGCCAGCGGAGGGTTCTGGAGCGCGAGCATGCTCCCATGCTTCAGACGCTCAGGGAGAGGGCCAACTCAGCCTTAGGCAAGATTTGCGAGGCTGCCGCTACGGAGCCGCACGAGGCCAGCTACGCAGGCAATCTTTGGTTCTTCACTGACATGGTGACGCTTCTGGAGGATCGTTCTGAGAGAGCCCGCGGGCTTGTTGAGGAGAGGAGCCTAGCCCTACTCAGGCGTGTCTTCTCACGTGTCTTCAGCCATTTGCAGGAGATGGACCCACACTTCGACTTTGACGCTGCCATCGTGCCTGTGCCCATAGCTGTCCGGGGCGACCTGGCGCAGTGGGTGGAGAACAACGTGGACGCCCTCGTCAGGGCCTTCGCGTCTGATGACGATGGTGTGGTCGTGGGCGCTGATGAAGGCGGTGTTATAGATGAGCCTGGCGTTGAAGGAAACGCAGGTGGTGGGGGTGACGACGTCAGTGATGCCAGTGACGCTTCTGAGGATGCCCCGGAAGACGTGGTGAGTGATATGTCCGACTGACCGCATGTCTCCGCGGTTTATCCTTCCGGCCCTGGCATGCCTTGAGCGGGCCTGCGGGGGGATACTACGCCTCCGGCGTCCCTTGATTAACCTGTTGATCCTGTGACGAGGACCTCCGGAGAGGGTGCGGAGACAATGGTCCCGGCTATAGGCATGCCTGGCCCGGCCCGGCTCACGAGGGGCTCGTGAGGGGGCAGCTGACGCTAGCTTGGGGCGTCGAAACCAGAATGCGAGAGATTGCTCGAACGAGACTAAACACCCACTCCCCGAATGCACGCAAGCTTCGAACTCAAATCCAACTTAAATCCAAACCGAAGAAACTTGCCGACAAGGAAGAAGCAAAAGAGCAAAAAGGCAGAAAAAAGAAAAAAACCGCGTCCGGCACCTAGTCTAGTCTTCGACGTCTTCTCACCAGCGTGGAGCTAAGTGCTGCCACTGGGCGTGGGCAGGAGCCCCAGGGCCTGAGGCTGGCGCTCCTGAGACTCCGGGGCATGTACAACCCCACTCATTATTACGTGAGAGTGTCACAGGGCGGCGAGCTTCACAGGCACTAGGCCTTTTTCACAGGTACCGTGTCACACCCTAGCTAGGTTATGCATTAGAGTGTGCATCATGTCTACTTTCATCAGAAAATGGAAATGGGGAAAGCAGAACCCCCAGCACCCCCCCCCCTGAAATCAACTAGGGTTTACTAAAAATAAACTCAATGAACCTGAAATGCCCTTCAGATATGTTCACCCTCTTTGCCTTGGGTTAGAACCCTTGGGAAAAATGGTGCATATATTTTTAGGTCAACAAAAGGGGCATTGACTTAATTCATAAATATTTGAATTTGGGCATTTAAATACTATTAAATAATTCAAATGCTCAAATAATGTTGGAATTATTTTTGGGCCACTGAAATATTTCAGAAAGTGTCCATAAATATTTTCAGGATTTTATAAAATGATTTAGTATTTAAACTAAATCAAAACAGAATAGCAAAAATAGAAAACAGAATAAAATTAGAGAGAGAGAGAGAGTAGGCCAGTGGGCCACTTACCTGGCGCCACCAACCGGCCCAGCACGGCCCAGCCCACCAGGCCGTGCCAGTCGTCTCCTTCCTTTGCCAGGAGGACGACGGCGTGGCGCGCGCGCAGGAGGCGAAGCCACCTCCTGCTTCCACCTCCTGCTCCCCCCGGCCCTCCTAGCGACGCCACGATGATGTCCCGTGTCCCCTCGCTCCTCTCCCTCACTCGCTCCACTCTCTCTCGCTCCCCTGGCTCTCTTCCCCGAGCTCATCCGAGAGACGCCGTCACCGCCGTTCGCTGCCACCGCGGCCACCGGCCACCCCTCGCCGTGCCGCTGCGCCCAAAAGCTCCGCCTCGACCCACCCTTCCTCCTCACCGCTCCAAGCGACGCCGGGAGCCCTGCAGTGACGCAATTGCCGTCGTCTTCACCGACGGGCACCGAAGATCGCCGGCCCCGATTCTCCGTCTCCAGGTCGTCCCCGAGCCCACCGAGCTGCTCTACGTGCCCCCAGTGAGCTCCTGCTCCGAATCCCCCTCTTCCCCGCTTCATTTGATCGCCATAGCCGTCACCCCCATGATGACCGAAGTGCGCCGCCGCCCGAGCTCGCCGTCGACGATGCTCCGGTGACCAAATGGTCACCCTGGAGTGTCGAACCTACTCCCCGCGATGCGTAGCACCCTCCTAGCCCCCTTGCCCCGCTCTTCTACGCACAGAAACGCGACCCCGCGCGCAACCGAACTCCGGCGGCCGCCAAAGAGCTCGCCGCCGTCAACTCCGGCCATCCTAGCTGCTGCTGCTGCCACCACTAGATCCGCGAGAGCGCCAGCAAGCCGTAGCAACAAACCACGCTCAAAATGGAGCCCTATAGCGCATTCCCGAGCCGCTCCGCCGTCTCTGTCGTCGCCGGCGACGAGCCGTGGACCAGGTCCGGCAGGTTTGACCCCGCTGACTGCTGACTGGGTGGGCCCAGTTGACCCCCTGGGTCACTGACGCGTGGGCCCCAGGCCACTAATGAACCAGGATTAGGATTAACTTAAATTAGTTAAACTAATGACCCTGACAGGCGGGACCCACTAGTCAGCCTCTCTCCCTGCCCTGTTACACTAACCAGCGGACCCCACTGGTCAGGTTTGACCTGGAGGCAACCCTGTTGACCAGCTGACGTCACCCTGACGTCAAGCTGACGCAGTAAATCATTTTCTAGTTTAAAAATAATTCAGGAAATTCCAGAAAATACCCAAAACTTCAAAAATTCATAGAAATTCAACCATAACTCCAAATGAGACAAATTATATATGTAAAATTATCAGAAAAATTCAAGGAATCCATCTGTACCATTTTCATGCATGTTTGAACAATGTTTGTCCCCTGTTTTGAACAAAACAAATAAAGGGCATTTAAATAATCATATATGGGGTTGGAATTTGAATCTTGTACTCAAACCAACTCCATTTAAACCATAGCTAGTTGCATTAGCTCAAGACACATCCATATTGCCATGTCATAGCATGCATCATATTGTTGCATATCGTCATGTGTTGATTGTGCTCGGTTGTGTTCTTCGTGGTAGGTTCTGCCTCCGAGGATATTCACGAGTATCCAACTGAAGGGCAGTATCCCGTCACCACTCCATAAGGCAAGCAACCATTGATCATTCCGATACAACCCATGTTCTCGCTCCTGCTCTTGTTTAATGCATTAAGACAACACGATTCAAATTGATGTGTGCTACGGTAGTTGAACCCTTATCCTCTGCATGACCTGTCATTGCCACAGTAACTAGATGAAACCCACTAGCATGTGTAGGAGTTGATTGAGCCATGTTTTGTGATTCCTACCTTGCTATGCCTGCTATGCTTAGAGTTGTGTCAGGTCTGGTTCATCTGGGTGATGGGCTAGAGTGAAATGCTTGTGCCAGTATTATGTGGGATGTGTTGAACATGTTTTGGTAAAGGTATCGATGAGAGGCCATGTAGGAGTACATGGTGGGTTGTTTCATTGAAGCCGTCCCTAAGAACTGAGTTCTGTATGCGTGAATTAAGATTCAGCTACTACCACACATTGGGCCCTGAAATATGACCCCGCTCGACTTACTGACCCCTCTCGCCTCAGTCCAGGAGTTGCAACTAGTTTCCGGTGTTTGTAGGACATGTGTTGGCGGCCGTGCGTAGCGCTGACCCTAGGGGTGGGCTATGTTGCGGTAGATACACCGTGGCACGGTGTACCGAGTCACCCGTTTGGTGTCTCGGGAACCCTGTTCACATCGTTCGGGGCCGTTGAGGACACCCCGGCCGGATTTCCTTGCGGATGGAACCTGAATAGGCGATGACCTTGGACTAGAGACTTGTGAGGTTAGTCAGGTCGTGGTCTACACCCACGTCGGTTTTCGCTTGAAGTCTGCCGAGCACATTTCGTGTGCAGACGCTAAGTGGTGGAAACATGTGTGACGAAGTACACCCCTGCAGGGTATAAAACTATTCGAATAGCCGCGTCCGCGGTAAAGGACTACTTGATTGCATATACAGTTCATAGACAAGTTAATGGATACTACTAAAAGACTCAAGATAAGTGTGAGTACCGAGGATGGCCCCTCGCAGGTTACGAGGGAGGATCCACGGTGGAGTATTGTGATGGTGAGTAGTGGACTCGTGTGCAAAAACTATTTTTCTAAAAGATTCCGTAGGATAGCTTAGCCAAGAGTCAAAGCTGGCTTGCTGCATAAACCCCACCACCTTCTTGAGAATGAGCATGTACAGTAGGTTCTGATGTAAGACTTGCTGAGTACCTTTGTACTCATGTTTGCTTATTTATTGTTTTCAGACGACAACACTGCCCCCTCCGATGGGTTTTACGTAGATCTTGACGTCGACGAGTGACTAGACACCCAGGTGGTGATCCAGGCCATGGAGGGCCCTATGTAGATAGACAGGCTTCGAGAAGCCTTCTTTCTTTTTTTTAGAGTCTGTACTCAGACTAGTTGCTTCCGCATGTGCTTGTATGACTGTATGACTTGAGTGTCGGGTCATGTGACCCCTACCTGTATGGATATGTTATGTATGGCTCCCTGGAGCCTTTAAATAAAGTACTTGAGTTGTAGAGTTTTGTTGTGATGCCATGTTGTATGTACTCATATCGAGCATATTGTATGTATGTTTGAAATGCTTGGTATGAGTGGGATCCGACAATCTAGTTGTTTGCCCTTCACAGCCTTTCTTATGGGGAAATGTAGTCTAGTGCTCCTCGAGCCATAGTAGTCCGCTACAGCCCGGTTCACCGGAGTCCTGCTAGCCCAGCACTACTGTTCAGGACACTTGACTGGCCGGCATGTGTTTCACTTCGTCCCTATGTCTGTCCCTTCGGGGAAATGTCACGCGGTGATCTCCGGAGTCCTGTCTAGCCTGCTATAGCCCGGGATCCCCCGGAGTCCTGCTAGCCCAGTGCTACAGCCCGGAATCACTCGTTGATGACCGACATGTTCGTTGTGATTCATGTATGCCTGTCTCCATAGGTCTGTGCCGCTTTGGGTTCACGACTAGCCATGTCGGCCCGGGTTCTCGGTCATATGGATGCTAGCGACATTGTCATATACGCGAGCCAAAAGGCGCAAACGGTCCCGGGCCATGGTAAGGCGACACCCGTGGAATACCGTGCGTGAGGCCGCAAAGTGATATGAGGTGTTACCGGCTAGATCGATGTGGCCTGGAATCGGGGTCCTGACAGCGTTGGTATCAGAGCCGGACTGCCTGTAGGTTCGTTCAGCCAAACTGGTCGATGTCGAGTCTAGAAACGCTTTAGTTATATGTAAGGGAATTGATTGTGGGAGGGAATGTAAGGTTCTTTTTACTCCTTTACCCTATGCTTCTGATCTGAGTCATTCTCTTCTCATTCAACGTGGGTTAAGGACTAGGCTCTCTTCTTCTATCAGGTTCACGTGTTACTAATCCGTAGTAGCTCATAGGATTATTGCTACGAGTTTCCGTCTAGTTTCTACTATTTTAGTACGTGGCTATTTGAATTAGAACCTTGATATGATGCTGTTGAGCAGTATTGTGAACTGTTGTGGATGTCTCAAATCTTTTTCTGAGCATTTACAGCCGTTATGCTGCCCAATTTTCCCTAGGAATTCTGATGTCTTGTCTTGTGGCTGTGCTTTCAGATGGCCAACCAGTCTCAAAACCAAGTGGTTCGCCTGACCAGGTGCCTCGACGTGCCCGGTCATACTGCTATGTTGGTCCGGGTCATGATCGAGACAGGATACCGTTGGTATCCCGAATACACTGTTGAAGAGCAGTTCCGCGACTTTAATCAAAGCCAGTATTTATGCACCGTCAGGATATTTCCTTCCTATCCTAGATCTACCGAGCCCCTTCACTGTTCCTATGGACTCGGAGTTACCATTGAGATGGCTGTGCAGGATGCTGCCTATTCCATGATGACCATCTTGCGAGTCCGGACTGGCCTGCTTCGGAACACTGACTTCTGTTACATGCCAGCTTCACTTCCGGGAGCGCAGGGGTATCTTCAGGCTATCTATGCTGACTCCACTCAGGAAGACTCATTAACTCGTACCACCGCTGAGATGCTCGAAGATAAGGACCGAGAGAATCGGGCCTTGAGGCTGGAGCTCTTCAATACCCGTGCTGATCATTGGGCCACATTGACTCGGTTTGCACCCGCGGTGCAAGCTGGATGTATGGATACCAGGGATCTGTATCCTGTGAGAGCAGCTCTGCCAGACATGGTGGATTGGCGTGATGTGGGAGGCATCACCCCACCCCTTGGTCCCCGCAGGCCACCGTTTGTTGGTCCAAGACCTTATCCTAGCCCCTATGGTCCACAGGCTCCTCAGGACCGTCTGTTTCCGGATGATCACGTTGAACTTCCGGGCTATGGAGGTGACTTCTATGAGGACTACTACGGAGCTATCTGAGTTAGTAGTAGTACCACTAGTATTGTAGTAGTTGTATCTCCACTGTCCTGTGTGACTTGTGGAATACGACTTGGTGTGTAATCGATTCCGGAGGTGTAGACAAATAATGTATAGGGACTCGGAATGCCTCCGATGAGATGTAACGTCTACCTTCATAGTTGTACTGTAGCATGGGCTTGTACTAAACTATGTATGACGAGTATGACCGTTGGTGTATATATGGCAGTTTTATATTACCATGGCATACGAATGAGCATCTCTGCATTCTGCGTTATCCTTTACATTCTGCACTTCCCTGTTAAGTTTGAGCCATCCTTGTCTAAACCGTTGTCTTGTTTTCCCTCCTAGGATGGTCAACACCCGCGGAAACCCTGCTGCCCCGGAGCAGGGGGAAGCCAATGCAGCTAGAGGTGAAAATTTGCCTCACCCGCCTTCCCTGGCCGAAGTGATGCTGGAGGCGGAAAGGAACAAGCGTGAGACCAACCGCCTGCTGGAGCGGATTGAGCAGAACACTGCACGCCACCCACGAAATGCCTTGGTGTCAATCAACGACTTCATCAAGCTGTACCCACCAAAGTTTAACCATTCCGTCGAGCCCCTCGACGCGGATGATTGGCTTCGCAGCATCACCCACAAGCTACGTTCTGCCAACGTAGCTGAAGCCGACAAGGTTACCTATGCTGCTTATCATCTTGAGGGCCCCGCTAGCCATTGGTGGGAAAACTACGAAGCTATGCGCCCGGTCAGCCAAATCACTGCCTGGGCTGAGTTCAGCGAGGCTTTCCGTGAGCATCACATTCCGGAAGGTCTCATGGATCGCAAGAGGGAGGAGTTCTGCAAATTCACCCAAGGAAGGCTGACTGTGGATGCATATAGCCGAGAATTTGGGAACCTGGCACGCTATGCTCCTGAAGAGGTTTCTACT
Source organism: Triticum monococcum (assembly GCA_034509565.1). Classification (NCBI taxonomy): domain Eukaryota; kingdom Viridiplantae; phylum Streptophyta; class Magnoliopsida; order Poales; family Poaceae; genus Triticum; species Triticum monococcum. The sequence continues at coordinate 134,628,843 of CM067847.1, forward strand.
GACGCCAAGAAGCAGGCAAGGTTCCGTAAGGGACTTAGCCCTGAGCTTCGCCGCGATCTCCGTCTGCACGAGTGCACATCCTTCCAGAAGTTGGTCAATAAAGCTATCAGTGCTGAGACAGGCCAGACTGATTATGACGCTTCACGCAAGCATTCTCGTGATTTTGGGTCTTCATCCGGCTCTGGAGCTCAGAAGCGTCGGGTGTGGATTCCAAGCACCGCACTGCCACCCAGATTCACCCCGAGGCCATCCTTTGAGGCGCCTCGTCCCAACCAGCAAATTGCACCATCCAAGCCCTATGGTGGCCCCGCTGCTAATGTTGCTCCACGCCCCACTGTGGTAACATGCTTCAAGTGTGGAGAACCGGGTCACTATAGTCGAGAGTGTCCCTAGAACAACCCCAATCAAGCTGGAAAGTCCGTTGGCCGTGGTAAGCCCGCGGGAAAGACTTTCTACGCCAAGCCGGCCACTACTGCACGTGGCCATGTCAACTACGTCTCAGCCGAAGAGGCTCATGAGGATCCCAACGTCGTCCTTGGTACGCTCCTTGTTAACTGCCATCCGGCATCAGTTCTTTTCGATACTGGAGCATCTCATTCATTCATATCCGAGAATTATGCTCGGTTGCATAACACGACATTCTGTGACATGCCCACTTCCATGGTAATTCAAACTCCGGGTTCCAAATGGCAAACTTCTAGGGTAAGCCATGGGAACGAAATTCTTGTCGATAGGCTTGTCTTCCTTGCATCTTTAATAGCTCTCAAGTCCTCCGACATAAACATCATCTTGGGTATGGACTGGATGTCGGCTCATTACGCCAAGATCGATTGTGCCACTAGAACCGTTCAACTTACTCATCCCTCGGGCAAGACAGTTAATGTCTTAACTCGAGTGGCCAAGCGCCAACTTTACTCTCTCAATGCCAACCCTCTTCCAGACCTTGAGGATGTTCCGGTAGTCCGAGACTTCCCGGATGTGTTTCCGGAAGAACTGCCAAGTGTTCCACCTGACCGGGATGTCGAGTTTGTGATAGACCTTGTTCCAGGAACCGTTCCAATTGCTAGAAGACCCTACAAGATGGCACCCTTAGAACTAGCCGAGCTTAAGAACCAACTCGATGAGTCCTTGAACAAAGGGTTCATCCGCCCTAGCTCCTCTCCTTGGGCTTGCCCCGTCCTCTTCGTCAAGAAGAAGGATGGAACGGATCGAATGGTTGTGGATTACCGACCTGTCAATCTGGTCACCATCAAGAACAAATACCCGCTTCCCAGGATCAACGACCTGTACGATCAGCTCGCTGAATCCTCAGTCTTCTCCAAGATGGATTTGAGGTTGGGCTACCATCAAATCAAAATCAGAAACGGGGACATTCCCAAAACGGCTTTTGTCACTCGTTATGGCCAATACGAGTACACCGTCATGTCCTTCGGTTTAACCAATGCCCCGGCCACTTTCTCCCGGTTAATGAACTCGGTTTTCATGGAGTACTTGGACAAATTCGTCGTAGTATACCTCGATGACATACTCATCTACTCCAAAAATGAAGAGGAACATGCCGAACATCTAAGACTGGTATTGATGAAACTTCGAGAGCATCGCCTTTATGCCAAATTCTCCAAGTGTGAATTTTGGTTGTCAGAAGTGACCTATCTAGGCCATGTAATCTCTGGTAAGGGTATTGCTGTCAATCCCGAGCGAGTTCAAGCCGTCCTTGATTGGACTCCACCTGTTTCGGTCAAGCAAGTTCGGAGTTTCCTTGGCCTAGCGAGCTATTGCCGCCGCTTCGTCGAGAATTTCTCCAAGGTTGCTAAACCTCTAACTGAACTCCTCAAGAAAGATAAAAAGTTCGAGTGGACTCCACAGTGCGAGTTCAGTTTTCAGGAACTGAAAAGACGCCTGACATCTGCTCCCGTACTGGTACCACCAGATTTCTCCAAGGACTTTATTATCTATTGCGACGCCTCGCGACAAGGACTAGGTTGCATACTCATGCAGGATCGTCAGGTAATTGCCTATGACTCACGGCAATTACACCCACATGAGGAAAATTATCCCACACATGATCTAGAACTTGCAGCTGTAGTCCATGCACTCAAAACCTGGCGACATTACCTTCTCGGTAATCGTTGCGAGATCTTCACCGATCACCAAAGCTTGAAATATATCTTCACCCAACCAGATTTGAATCTCAGGCAAAGACGTTGGGTCGAGTTGATCTCGGATTACGACTTAGGAATAACTTACACCCCTGGCAAAGCCAATGTCATGGCTGATGCACTAAGTCGTAAGTCCTACTGTAACAACCTGATGTTACAACAAAGTCAACCACTTCTCCATGAGGAATTTCGTAAGCTTAATCTTCACATTGTTCCTCGTGGATTCCTGTCTACCCTGGTGGCGAAACCTACCCTTATGGATCAAATCATAGCTGCCCAAAAGCGTGATAAGGGCATATCCCGGATTAAGGAAAACATTGCTAGCGGAGTAGCTAAATGTTTTTCCATGGATGAGCAAGGTGCTGTCCTCTTTGAGAACCGCCTGGTGGTTCCCAAGAACCAACATCTATGCCAGATGATCCTTAAGGAAGCTCATGAATCCCCTCTCACCATTCATCCCGGTAGTACTAAAATGTATCAAGACCTACGCCAGAGGTTTTGGTGGACTAGGATGAAGAGGGAAATTGCTCAATACATTGCTAATTGCGACGTTTGTCGTCGTGTTAAAGCAGAGCATCAACGGCCTGCTGGCACCCTTCAACCTTTGGCTATTCCTGAATGGAAATGGGACAAAATCAGTATGGATTTCATCACTGGGTTTCCCAGGACCAAGAGGGGAAATAATGCCATCTTCGTCGTGATCGACCGTCTTTCCAAAGTAGCCCATTTTCTACCTGTGCGAGAGAGTATCACCGCTAGCCAGCTAGCTGACTTATACATCTCCCGAATAGTGTCTCTTCATGGTGTCCCGTTGGAAATTAACTCAGACCGTGGAAGTCTCTTCACCTCTCGATTTTGGGAAAGTTTCCAAAATGCTATGGGAACTCATCTCTCCTTTAGCACCGCCTTCCATCCTCAATCAAGTGGTCAAGTAGAGCGAGTAAATCAAATTCTGGAGGATATGCTCCGAGCTTCTGTTATCTCGTTCGGAATGAGTTGGGAGAAATGCCTTCCATTCGCGGAGTTTGCCTATAACAATAGCTATCAAGCTAGTTTGGGCAAGGCTCCCTTCGAAGTTCTCTATGGACGAAAATGTCGAACGCCTCTTAACTGGTCAGAAACCGGGGAAAGACAACTCTTTGGCCCGGATATGATTCAGGAAGCAGAAGAGCAGGTTCGCGTTATTCGTGAGAAATTGAAAACGGCCCAATCTCGCCAAAAGAGTCAATATGATCGTAAGCATAAGCCTATGACATTTGAAATTGACGAGAAAGCTTACCTTCGGGTTACCCCGTTAAAAGGAACCCATCGCTTCGGTATCAAAGGCAAATTGGCTCCTCGTTACATTGGACCCTTTCGCATTATTGCCAAACGAGGAGAAGTTGCCTACCAATTGGAACTACCTCCGCATCTTTCCAGAGATCACGACGTCTTCCACGTTTCGCAACTCAGGCGTTGCTTCGCGGATCCTATCCATGGAGTGGACCACGAAACGCTTGATTTACAAGATAATCTTTCTTATTGGGAATACCCCGTTCGTATCCTTGATCAAGCCGAGCGTACCACTCGACGTCATAATATCAAGTTTCTCAAGGTTCAATGGTCACACCATTCCGAGGAAGAAGCCACTTGGGAAAGGGAGGATCGTCTTCGACTCGAGTACCCCGCCTTCTTCCCAGATGATCCTAAATCTCGGGACGAGATTCTATTGAGTGGGGGTGAGTTGTCACACCCTAGCTAGGTTATGCATTAGAGTGTGCATCATGTCTACTTTCATCAGAAATGGAAATGGGGAAAGCAGAACCCCCAGCACCCCCCCCCTGAAATCAACTAGGGTTTACTAAAAATAAACTCAATGAACCTGAAATGCCCTTCAGATATGTTCACCCTCTTTGCCTTGGGTTAGAACCCTTGGGAAAAATGGTGCATATATTTTTAGGTCAACAAAAGGGGCATTGACTTAATTCATAAATATTTGAATTTGGGCATTTAAATACTATTAAATAATTCAAATGCTCAAATAATGTTGGAATTATTTTTGGGCCACTGAAATATTTCAGAAAGTGTCCATAAATATTTTCAGGATTTTATAAAATGATTTAGTATTTAAACTAAATCAAAACAGAATAGCAAAAATAGAAAACAGAATAAAATTAGAGAGAGAGAGAGAGTAGGCCAGTGGGCCACTTACCTGGCGCCACCAACCGGCCCAGCACGGCCCAGCCCACCAGGCCGTGCCAGTCGTCTCCTTCCTTTGCCAGGAGGACGACGGCGTGGCGCGCGCGCAGGAGGCGAAGCCACCTCCTGCTTCCACCTCCTGCTCCCCCCGGCCCTCCTAGCGACGCCACGATGATGTCCCGTGTCCCCTCGCTCCTCTCCCTCACTCGCTCCACTCTCTCTCGCTCCCCTGGCTCTCTTCCCCGAGCTCATCCGAGAGACGCCGTCACCGCCGTTCGCTGCCACCGCGGCCACCGGCCACCCCTCGCCGTGCCGCTGCGCCCAAAAGCTCCGCCTCGACCCACCCTTCCTCCTCACCGCTCCAAGCGACGCCGGGAGCCCTGCAGTGATGCAATTGCCGTCGTCTTCACCGACGGGCACCGAAGATCGCCGGCCCCGATTCTCCGTCTCCAGGTCGTCCCCGAGCCCACCGAGCTGCTCTACGTGCCCCCAGTGAGCTCCTGCTCCGAATCCCCCTCTTCCCCGCTTCATTTGATCGCCATAGCCGTCACCCCCATGATGACCGAAGTGCGCCGCCGCCCGAGCTCGCCGTCGACGATGCTCCGGTGACCAAATGGTCACCCTGGAGTGTCGAACCTACTCCCCGCGATGCGTAGCACCCTCCTAGCCCCCTTGCCCCGCTCTTCTACGCACAGAAACGCGACCCCGCGCGCAACCGAACTCCGGCGGCCGCCAAAGAGCTCGCCGCCGTCAACTCCGGCCATCCTAGCTGCTGCTGCTGCCACCACTAGATCCGCGAGAGCGCCAGCAAGCCGTAGCAACAAACCACGCTCAAAATGGAGCCCTATAGCGCATTCCCGAGCCGCTCCGCCGTCTCTGTCGTCGCCGGCGACGAGCCGTGGACCAGGTCCGGCAGGTTTGACCCCGCTGACTGCTGACTGGGTGGGCCCAGTTGACCCCCTGGGTCACTGACGCGTGGGCCCCAGGCCACTAATGAACCAGGATTAGGATTAACTTAAATTAGTTAAACTAATGACCCTGACAGGCGGGACCCACTAGTCAGCCTCTCTCCCTGCCCTGTTACACTAACCAGCGGACCCCACTGGTCAGGTTTGACCTGGAGGCAACCCTGTTGACCAGCTGACGTCACCCTGACGTCAAGCTGACGCAGTAAATCATTTTCTAGTTTAAAAATAATTCAGGAAATTCCAGAAAATACCCAAAACTTCAAAAATTCATAGAAATTCAACCATAACTCCAAATGAGACAAATTATATATGTAAAATTATCAGAAAAATTCAAGGAATCCATCTGTACCATTTTCATGCATGTTTGAACAATGTTTGTCCCCTGTTTTGAACAAAACAAATAAAGGGCATTTAAATAATCATATATGGGGTTGGAATTTGAATCTTGTACTCAAACCAACTCCATTTAAACCATAGCTAGTTGCATTAGCTCAAGACACATCCATATTGCCATGTCATAGCATGCATCATATTGTTGCATATCGTCATGTGTTGATTGTGCTCGGTTGTGTTCTTCGTGGTAGGTTCTGCCTCCGAGGATATTCACGAGTATCCAACTGAAGGGCAGTATCCCGTCACCACTCCATAAGGCAAGCAACCATTGATCATTCCGATACAACCCATGTTCTCGCTCCTGCTCTTGTTTAATGCATTAAGACAACACGATTCAAATTGATGTGTGCTACGGTAGTTGAACCCTTATCCTCTGCATGACCTGTCATTGCCACAGTAACTAGATGAAACCCACTAGCATGTGTAGGAGTTGATTGAGCCATGTTTTGTGATTCCTACCTTGCTATGCCTGCTATGCTTAGAGTTGTGTCAGGTCTGGTTCATCTGGGTGATGGGCTAGAGTGAAATGCTTGTGCCAGTATTATGTGGGATGTGTTGAACATGTTTTGGTAAAGGTATCGATGAGAGGCCATGTAGGAGTACATGGTGGGTTGTTTCATTGAAGCCGTCCCTAAGAACTGAGTTCTGTATGCGTGAATTAAGATTCAGCTACTACCACACATTGGGCCCTGAAATATGACCCCGCTCGACTTACTGACCCCTCTCGCCTCAGTCCAGGAGTTGCAACTAGTTTCCGGTGTTTGTAGGACATGTGTTGGCGGCCGTGCGTAGCGCTGACCCTAGGGGTGGGCTATGTTGCGGTAGATACACCGTGGCACGGTGTACCGAGTCACCCGTTTGGTGTCTCGGGAACCCTGTTCACATCGTTCGGGGCCGTTGAGGACACCCCGGCCGGATTTCCTTGCGGATGGAACCTGAATAGGCGATGACCTTGGACTAGAGACTTGTGAGGTTAGTCAGGTCGTGGTCTACACCCACGTCGGTTTTCGCTTGAAGTCTGCCGAGCACATTTCGTGTGCAGACGCTAAGTGGTGGAAACATGTGTGACGAAGTACACCCCTGCAGGGTATAAAACTATTCGAATAGCCGCGTCCGCGGTAAAGGACTACTTGATTGCATATACAGTTCATAGACAAGTTAATGGATACTACTAAAAGACTCAAGATAAGTGTGAGTACCGAGGATGGCCCCTCGCAGGTTACGAGGGAGGATCCATGGTGGAGTATTGTGATGGTGAGTAGTGGACTCGTGTGCGAAAACTATTTTGCTAAAAGATTCCGTAGGATAGCTTAGCCAAGAGTCAAAGCTGGCTTGCTGCATAAACCCCACCACCTTCTTGAGAATGAGCATGTACAGTAGGTTCTGATGTAAGACTTGCTGAGTACCTTTGTACTCATGTTTGCTTATTTATTGTTTTCAGACGACAACACTGCCCCCTCCGATGGGTTTTACGTAGATCTTGACGTCGACGAGTGACTAGACACCCAGGTGGTGATCCAGGCCATGGAGGGCCCTATGTAGATAGACAGGCTTCGAGAAGCCTTCTTTCTTTTTTTTAGAGTCTGTACTCAGACTAGTTGCTTCCGCATGTGCTTGTATGACTGTATGACTTGAGTGTCGGGTCATGTGACCCCTACCTGTATGGATATGTTATGTATGGCTCCCTGGAGCCTTTAAATAAAGTACTTGAGTTGTAGAGTTTTGTTGTGATGCCATGTTGTATGTACTCATATCGAGCATATTGTATGTATGTTTGAAATGCTTGGTATGAGTGGGATCCGACAATCTAGTTGTTTGCCCTTCACAGCCTTTCTTATGGGGAAATGTAGTCTAGTGCTCCTCGAGCCATAGTAGTCCGCTACAGCCCGGTTCACCGGAGTCCTGCTAGCCCAGCACTACTGTTCAGGACACTTGACTGGCCGGCATGTGTTTCACTTCGTCCCTATGTCTGTCCCTTCGGGGAAATGTCACGCGGTGATCTCCGGAGTCCTGTCTAGCCTGCTATAGCCCGGGATCCCCCGGAGTCCTGCTAGCCCAGTGCTACAGCCCGGAATCACTCATTGATGACCGACATGTTCGTTGTGATTCATGTATGCCTGTCTCCATAGGTCTGTGCCGCTTTGGGTTCACGACTAGCCATGTCGGCCCGGGTTCTCGGTCATATGGATGCTAGCGACATTGTCATATACGCGAGCCAAAAGGCGCAAACGGTCCTGGGCCATGGTAAGGCGACACCCGTGGAATACCGTGCGTGAGGCCGCAAAGTGATATGAGGTGTTACCGGCTAGATCGATGTGGCCTGGAATCGGGGTCCTGACATACCGGCCTTGCTTCATATCGCCAGACGGGGGCCCCACCTTGCGCCTCACTCTGCCGCCATTGACAGCGACCGGAAACCAAGGACGATGCCAATGGGGTAGAGCGGTCGCCAGCGGTTCCCCCGACGACCATGGGTCCTCCACCGGGGGTAGGCCATGGGGCACCTCCCCGGCAGAGGGCCTACCTCCTGAGAACACCTTGAACCGACCGCCGCGAGGGTGAACCGGATCTCGGCCCCTTTCCTGCAGCCCCCTGCACCCTCCTCCTGAGGGATAAGAGGCTGCAGCGTTGGGGCAGCCATCCGCTACGGCGACCTGTACCTCCTGCGACCCATGGTTAGCGTAAGCTTGTTCCTGAGGGATGAGTGGTACCCGATAGTTGCTGTTGTCGGCGCGATTGTCGATGCTCTCTTGGGGTTCCTGAAAGAGCTCGGCTTCCGGCGCCTCCTCGTCCCAGCCAGGCCCGAGGAACGAGCCGTGACCTTCTTCTAGGTCGCGCCCTTGATCCACCATGCGGGGTACATATGCCTCCGGGGCGACCACCTCGTGGACCTTGCTGTAGCACCCTGTATGCCACGCGGTCTGGCTTGGGGCGTCGCCTTGTATGTGATGACGCAGTGGTCCACCGAGGCCAAAGGCTGCGGCGCGCATCCCTTCACCGGTCTGGGGAAGGGCCGGCGCGATCAGCCGCCCGGTGCTGGCGGAGGTGTTGGCGCTGGACTGGCCCTGAGGCCCGCCTAAAATCATGTGGGCGCGCATAATGCCGTCGTGCAACCTGTCCTGGATATGGGGCGGCAGCTGGATGCAGAAAGGGGGCGCTCCTGAGGCGGCGGCGTCCAAGAGCTCGGCCACTCGCTCCAACAACACATCACGGCCGCCTTCCAGCAAGCGACAACGTAGTAGCTCTCGAGCCACCGTGAGTGCGGCCCTGGGGTTCGCCTACTCCCGTTGGGTGTATGGCGCCGTGGCAGCGGCGTGGTTCAAGGCCCTTGCTGCGGCCCGCACCTGCCGTGGCGTGAGGGCAGGCGGTGTCTGGCCACGTCGCCCGCATCCCACAGCGCCCTGCGGAGCGCGAGCTGCCTGAGGCGCAGGGTTGAGGTCGCCCTAAGAGGGCAACTCGGCGTGGGCGGGCCACGCCGCCCAGCGGTCGGTGTTGGCAGCCGGGTTGCTTGACATCTGGGTGGCGAAGCGGCGGAACGCGACGCGGAGGAAGAAGGACTCCGGTGCACCCCTACCTGGCGCGCCAAATGTCGGATTTTGGGTTCCGGCAGACCCTTGAGGTTCGAACACTGGGGTGCGCACGGAGATCTCTCCCCTACCGATCTACGTCCGACCCTCTCATGCAAACTAAGATGAAAATGATGAACAACACAAGAGACATGAGGTTTATACTGGTTCGGGCCACCGTTGTGGTGTAATACCCTACTCCAGTGTGTGGTGTGATGGATTGCCTCTAGGGCTGATGATGGACAGTACAAGGGAAGAACAGCCTCGCGAGGGGTGTTATTGAGCTGGTGCGGTGTGTTCTACTTAGTCTCTACTGGGTTTCCTCCTTCCTCCCTTTTTCCTCTTCTCTTCTCCCCTCTCTTCTCTCTCCCTTTTCTTTGTGGAGGCTAGCTCTATTTATAGAGGCCCTAGGCCTCTCCCCGAATAATTGAGCGGGAAGGGCGCCAACAATTGGCCATTTTGAAGGGGAACATCTAGTACAAGTTATCCTGACCAAAGGTGGTCTTCGGCTGCCAAAAGCACTGGTGATGACACCGTCTTGGGCTCCATGGTGACCTCCGCCCGGCCGTCCGGCTGGTCTTGGTCTCGTTGCACCGGAATGGTAACCTTTGCCTGATACCTTGGCCTGTGCTTGCCCCCTTTGCACCAAAGGGGAAACAAGGACCCTGCGCAGGTTGGCGCCCGCCTGGCCTTGATCATCATGGCTTGCATCATGGGATCCTCGTGAGGTACCCTTGCATTGATCTCTCCGCCTCCTCGCGAGCCTGCCTGATGAGGCCGCTCTTGAGGAAGCTTCCTGTCGTCCGCCCTGCGAGGCTTGGCCCCTTGTGAGGATCTTGAGCTTGGGCTGACAAAGATGGGTCGCAGTGGGCCCCCACCTGAGCCACGCCGCAGGCCGCAGGCAGGCAAGTCTGCGGACCCCCGTTCCCAGAACACCGACAACCTCAGACCTTCGGGTCCATAGTTAGTAGCTAGATGGCTTCTTCTCTCTCTTTGAATCTCAATACAAAGTTCTCCCCCTCTCTTGTGGAGATCTATTCGATGTAATCTTCTTTTTGCGGTGTGTTTGTTGAGACCGATGAATTGTGGGTTTATGATCAAGTCTATCTATGAATAATATTTGAATCTTATCTGAATTCTTTTATGTATGATTGGTTATCTTTGCAAGTCTCTTCGAATTATCAGTTTGGTTTGGCCAACTAGATTGGTAGTTCTTGCCATGGGAGAAGTGCTTAGCTTTGGGTTTGATCATGCGGTGTCCTTACCCAATGACAGAAGGGGCAGCAAGGCACGTATTGTATCATTGCCATCTAGGATAACAAGATGGGGTTTATTTCATATTGCATGAATTTATCTCTCTACATCATGTCATCTTGCTTAAGGCGTTACTCTGTTTTTAACTTAATACTCTAGATGCATGCTGGATAGCGGTCGATGAGTGGAGTAATAGTAGTAGATGCAGAACAATTTCGGTCAACTTGTCACGGACATGATGCCTATATACATGATCATGCCTAGATATTCTCATAATTATGCTCAATTCTATCAATTGCTCAACAGTAATTTGTTCACCCACCGTAGAATACTTATGCTCTTGAGAGAAGCCACTAGTGAAACCTATTGCCCCCGGGTCTATTCTCATCATATCAATCTCCATCACTTTTATATTGTTTTGCTTTTTACTTTGCCTTTACTTTTTACTTTGCATCTTTATACCAAAAATAACAAAAATATTCTATCTATCAGATCTCACTCTCGTAAGTGACCATGAAGGGCTTAACAACCCCTAATCGCGTTGGTTGCGAGTAGCTATCGTTTTGTGCAAGTACGAGGGACTTGAGCGTGGCCTCCTACTGGATTGATACCTTGGTTCTCAAAAACTGAGGGAAATACTTACGCTACTCTGCTACATCATCACTTCCTTTTCGGGGAAAACCGACGCAAGCTCAAGACGTAGCATTTGACCGTTCACCACCCTGGGATTTGCGCCTTCGAGGTTGTTGATTTTTATAGCACTGGAACGATAGACCTCCTCGATAACGTAAGGACCTTCCCATTTAGAGAGGAGTTTTCCTACAAAAAATCTTAAACTAGAGTTGTCTAACAATACATAATCACCTACATTAAACTCATTTTTTTATCCTTTTGTCATGCCATCTTTTAACTTTTTTTTAAACAGCTTGGCATTCTCATAGGCCTGGGTTCTCCATTCATCAAGTGAGCTAATGTCAAATAGTCTCTTCTCACCGCCAAGTTTGAAGTCATAATTGAGCTCTTTAATGGCCCAATATGCCTTATGTTCTAGTTCAAGAGGTAAGTGACATGCTTTTCCATAGACCATTTTATATGAAGACATGCCCATAGGATTTTGTATGTAGTTATATATGCCCATAATGCATCATCAAGTTTCTTGGACCAATTCTTTCTAGATCTATTAACAGTCTTTTGCAAAATTAATTTAAGCTCTCTATTACTCAGTTCTACTTGACCACTAGACTGTGGATGATATGGAGATGCAATTCTATGATTAACATCATACTTAGCAAGCATTTTACGAAAAGCACCATGAATAAAATGTGAACTGATGTCTACTACACAACCTTCTTCTTGTAGACGTTGTTGGGCCTCCAAGTGCAGAGGTTTGTAGGACAGTAGCAAATTTCCCTCAAGTGGATGACCTAAGGTTTATCAATCCGTAGGAGGCGTAGGATGAATATGGTCTCTCTCAAGCAACCCTGCAACCAAATAACAAAGAGTCTCTTGTGTCCCCAACACACCCAATACAATGGTAAATTGTATAGGTGCACTAGTTCGGCGAAGAGATGGTGATACAAGTGGTATATGGATAGTAGATAAAGGTATTTGTAATCTGAAATAATAAAAACAGCAAGGTAGCAAGTGATAAAAGTGAGCGTAAACGGTATTGCAATGATGGTAAACAAGGCCTAGGGTTCATACTTGCGCTAGTGCAAGTTCCCTCAACAATAATAACATAATTGGATCACCTAACTATCCCTCAACATGCAACAAAGAGTCACTCCAAAGTCACTAATAGCGGAGAACGGACGAAGAGATTATGGTAGGGTACGAAACCACCTCAAAGTTATTATTTCCAATCAATCCGTTGGGCTATTCCTATAAGTGTCACAAACAGCCCTAGCGTTCATACTAGAATAACACCTTAAGACACAAATCAACCAAAACCCTAATCTCACCTAGATACTCCAATGTCACCTCAAGTATCCGTGGGTATGATTAAACGATATGCATCACACAATCTCAGATTCATCTATTCAACCAACACAAAGGACCTCAAAGAGTGCCCCAAAGTTCTACCAGAGAATCACGACGAAAACGTGTGCCAACCCCTATGCATAGGCTCATGGGCGGAACCCGCAAGTTGGTCACCAAAACATACATCAAGCTAATCACGTGGTATCCCATTGTCACCACCAATACGCACAGCAATACATACATCAAGTGTTCTCAAATCTTTAAAGACTCAATCCAATAGGATTACATCAAAGGGGAAACTCAATTCATTACAAGAGAGTAGAGGGGGGAAGAAACATCATAGGATCCAAATATAATAGCACAGCTCGCGATACATCAAGATCGTATCACCTCAAGAACACGAGAGAGAGAGAGAGAGAGAGAGAGAGAGAGATCAAACACATAGCTACTGGTACATACCCTCAGCCCCGAGGGAGAACTACTCCCTCCTCGTCATGGAGAGCACCGGGATGATGAAGATGGCCACCGGAGAAGGATTCCCCCTCCAGCAGGGTGCCGGAACGGGTCTAGATTGGTTTTCGGTGGCTATGGAGGCTTCTGGCAGCGGAACTCCAGATCTAATATCTGTTCTGGAAGTTTTACGATATGTAGGTATATATGGGTACAAGGGGTACGTTGGTGGACCGAAGGGGGGGCCACGTGGCAGGGGGCGCGCCCCTACCCTCATGAGCACCTCCTTCATATTTTGACGTAGGGTCCAAGTCTATCCGGTAGGTTTCCTTCCAAAAATAACTTCTCCAGTTGATTTCGTTCCGTTTTGACTCTGTTTGATATTCCTTTTCCTCGAAACACTGAAATAGGCATAAAACAGCAAATCTGGGATGGGCCTCCGGTTAATAGGTTAGTCCCAAAAATAATATAAAAGTGGAAAATAAAGCCCAATATTGCCTAAAACAGTAGATAATATAGCATGGAGCAACCAAAATTATAGATACGTTGGAGACGTATCATGAACCACCATCAGTCATTAAGTATCTAGGGACTCCAAACCTCAGAAAAATCACTTCTTTAAGCATCTTAATAGAGGTGTTATGATCAGCACTACTAGTTGGAATAGCTTCTACCCACTTAGTAATGTAATCAACAACAACTAAAATATGTGTATACCCATTAGAGGAAGGAAACGGTCCCATATAATCAAAGCCCCAAACATCAAATGGTTCAATAACAAGTGAATAATTCATAGGCATTTCTTGACGTGTACTAATATTGCCAATTCTTTGACATTCATCACAAGACAAGACAAACTTACGAGCATCCTTGAAGAGAGTAGGCCAATAAAAAACGGATTACAATACCTTATGTGCAGTTCTATCTCCAGCATGGTGTCCTCCATAAGCCTCGGAGTGACACTTGTGTAGGATCTAATCCTCTTAATGCTCAGGTACACAGCGTCTAATAACACCATCTACTCCTTCTTTATAAAGGTGTGGGTCATCCCAGAAGTAATGTCTTAAATCATAGGACTCACATATATTCATGAAGACATAATAGGTTCAGATCTGAAATCATGGCACTCGGGCCCTAGTGACAAGCATTAAGCATAGCAAAGTCATAGCAACATCAATGTCAGAACATAATGGATACTAGGGATCAAACCCTATCAAAACTAACTCGATTACATGATAAATCTCATCCAACCCATAACCGTCCAGCAAGCCTACGACGGAATTACTCACGCACGGCGGTGAGCATCATGAAATTGGTGATGGAGGATGGTTGATGATGACGACGGCGACGAATCCCCCTCTCCGGAGCCCCGAACGGACTCCAGATCAGCCCTCCCGAGAGGTTTTAGGGCTTGGCGGCGGCTCCGTATCATAAAACGCGATGATTTCTTCTCTCTGGTTTTTTTTCTCATCGAAACTTAATATATGGAGGTGGAGTTGGAGTCGGAGACGCAACAGGGGGGCCACGAGGTAGGGGGCGCGCCCCACCCTCATGAGAAGGGTGTGGGCCCCCGGTCTTCATCTTTGGCGAGGATTTTTTATTGTTTTTTCTAAGATGTTCCGTGGAGTTTTATGTCATTCTGAGAATATTTGTTTTCTGCACATAAAACAACACCATGGTAATTCTACTGAAAACAGCGTCAGTCCGGGTTATTTCCATTCAAATCATACAAGTTAGAGTCCAAAACAAGGGCAAAAGTGTTTGGAAAAGTAGATACGACAGAGACGTATCAACTCCCCCAAGCTTAAACCCTTGCTTGTCCTCAAGCAATTTCAGTTGACAAACTGAAAGAAAGAAAGAAAAACTTTTACAAACTCTGTTTGCTCTTGTTGTTGTAACTATGGCAAGCCAGCATTCAAGTTTTCAGCATAACTAACCACATTTGCAATAATTCTCATGTCTCATCATTACTCATATCAATAGCATAATAAACTAGCAAGCCATAATAATAAATCTCGTATGACAACACTTTCTCAAAACAATCATAATATGATATAACAAGATGGTATCTCGCTAGCCCTTTCTGAGACCGCAAAACATAAATGCAGAGCACCTTTAAAGATCAAGGACTGACTAGACATTGTAATTCATGGTAAAAGAGATCCAATCATAGTCATACCCAATATAAATTAACAGTGATGAATGCAAATGATGGTTGTGCTCTCCAGCTAGTGCTTTTTAATAAGAGGGTGATGACTCAACATAAAAGTAAATAGATAGGCCCTTCGCAGAGGGAAGCAGGGATTTGTAGAGGTGCCAGAGCTCAGTTTTGAAATAGAGATAAATTGTATTTTGAGCGGTATACTTTCATTGTCAATGTAACAACTAAGAGATGGCGATATCTTCGATGCTAATCACATTATAGGCGGTTCCCAAACAGAATGGTAAAGTTTATACTCCCCCTCCACCAACAAGCATCAATCCATGGCTTGCTTGAAACAATGAGTGCCTCCAACATACATCAGGTCCCGGGGGGAGTTTTGTTTGCAATTAATTTTGATTTAGTTTGCATAAAGCATGGGACTGGGCATCCCGGTGACCAGCCATTTTCTCGTGAGTGAGGAGCGGAGTCCACTCCTCTTGAGAATAACCCGCCTAACACGGAAGATAAGGACAACCTTTGTTGATACATGAGCTATTCGAGCATACAAAACAGAATGTTTATTTGAAGGTTTAGAGTTTGGCACATACAAATTTACTTGGAACGGCAGGTAGATACCGCATATAGGAAGGTATGGTGGACTCATCTGGAATAACTTTGGGGTTTAAGGGATTGGATGCACCAGCAGAATTCCCGCTTAGTACAAGTGAAGGCTAGCAAAAGACTGGGAAGCGACCAACTAGAGAGCGACAACAGCCATGTACATGCATTAAAATTAATAAACATTGGATGCAAGCATGAGTAGGATATAATCTACCATGAACATAAATATCGTGAAGGCTATGTTGATTTGTTTCAACTACATGTGTGAACATGTGCCAAGTCAAGTCACTTAAATCAATCAAAAGAGGATACCACCCCATCATACCACATCATAATCATCTCAATAGCATGTTGGCACACAAGGTAAATCATTATAACTCATAGCTAATCAAGCATGGCACAAGCAACTCTGATCTCTAATTGTTATTGCAAACATGTTTATTCATAATAAGCTGAATCAAGAACGACGGGCTCATCATATTTACCAAAACAAAAGAGGTCGAGTTCGTACCAGCTTTCCTCATCTCAGTCAGTCCATCATATATCATCATAATTGCCTTTCACTTGCACGACAGAACGGTGTGAATAATAATAAGAGTGTACGTGCATTGGACTAAGCTGGAATCTGCGAGCATTCAATAAACAGGAGAAGACAAGGCAATATGGGCTCTTGGTTAAATCAACAATAATGCATATAAGAGCCACTTCAACAATTTAATTATGGTCTTCTCCTACTGACCCCCAAAGAAAGAAAAGAAATAAAACTATTTACATGGGAAAGCTCCCAACGAGCAAAAGAAGAACGGGAAATATTTTTGGGTTTTCTTTTTAATTAATACTACTACAGCAGAAAAATAAACTACTACTATTTTTTTTGGTTTTTCTTAAGGTTTAACAAACACACAAGAAGAAAGTAGGAAAAGGAAAATAAACTAGCATGGATATTACAGTGAAAAAGTATGAGCACCGACATCTAGCAATGAGTGTGTGTGAGCATAAATGTAATGTCGGTGAGAAATACGTACTCCCCCAAGCTTAGGCTTTTGGCCTAAGTTGGTCTATGGCCACGGCTGGCCTGGCGGATATCCATAATAATAGTTGTTGGGGTCGTACTGTGATGAAGAAGAAGACTCTGACTGCCACTGGCTGACAGTCATCTCTGGATCCCAAGAATAAACAGATTGTCGTGGAGGCTCATCTTGTGGTTCCTGTTCTGGCTCCTCGACTGGTGCAGGGTTCCGGTAGGCATGAATAGCCGTCAACGGAACAAGGTACGTGCCTGCAGTCAAATCAAACAAAGAAGGAGCAGGCAAGGTAATAGTCTCAGGATGATGTTTATTAAAGAACAATTGATATTTAAGCTCCCCTGCCCTATTTTTAACAATAAAATCATGTGCCATCATACTTTTATGATCTAGATAAACACGGGGCAGCACCTTTTCTTCCTTCTTAGCATGCCTAATAGGTATGTTAAAATGTGCGGCTTGGCGTGTGGCATAGATGCCTCCAAAGATGGGGCCCTTAGTACGGTTCATATTTAACCGTCTAGCAATAATACCGCCCAAACTAAAAGTGTTACCACTGTATAAACCTTGGAGCAGAATAATTAAATCAGGGATACTAAGGTTTCCAGAATTTCCACGTCCAATTAAACAACGACTAGCAAATAATGCAAAGTAACGCAAAACAGGAAAATGTATGCTAGTGATTCGTGCGTCGGAAACCTTCCTGGTTTCTCCTACAGTGACATTATCAATAAACCCAGCCACATCATCATGATGTGGTTCTTCTGTCTTGCCCTCAAAAGGGACTAAACAAATCTGACAGAAATCATAAAGTGACATCTCCTTATGCTCATCATATAAATGAAACTCCACCGTAGGTGGTGAGTTCCTAGAATGAAAATGAAATTTTTGCACAAAGGTATTTGTGAGTAAGAGATACTAATCGCATTGGTCGTGGAGGAAAGAGGTAAGGCCTGCATTGTGAGCCAATTCATGAAAATCTTCATAGATACCGGCTGCTCTCAAGAAATCATCAGAAGGCCATTCACACGCCCGAATCTCCATGGTGCGTGGCAAATTATACTTAGGCTTCAGTGCCTTTTCCTTCGAGCTTTGGCTCGATGAGCCCCTCAATAATCTCCTCATCATTTTCTGAAAAATTCTGAAATTTTTAGTAACTTCAAAATAAAAGTGAACCAAACTCAATAAAACTGATAGCAACTACTCCTACAAGTGCCTAGAGCTTATATCAAGCATTAGAACTACTTGGAACCATATAAATTTGACATGCAAGCTCAAGAACATGGTCACCTATGCAGCACAAATTTGCAAAGAATAAAGCACTAGAACAAAAACTAATTGGACCAATGGAGGAGTCACATACCAAGGAACAATCTCCCCAAGCAGTTTTGCGAGAGGTGCTTTGAGCAAGGAGAACGAAAATCGCAGCAAAAGTGGCTGGAACTCGTGCTTGAGTTGGTTTTTCGGGTTTGTGTGAGATAGAGGAAGAATATGGGAGCTAGGATAAGTGGAGGGGGGCCACCGTGGGCCCACGAGGCAGGGGGCGCGCCCTATAGGGGGGGCGCCCACCACCCTCATGGCCAGGTGGCAGCTCCTCCCGTGGTAATTCTTGCACAGTAAATCCTCAAATATTCCCGAAAAATCATATTAAATTGGCATGGCATTCTGAGGACTTTTATTTTTGGGATATTTTTATATTGCACGGATAAGTCAGGAAACAGACAGAAAATACTATTTTTACTTTGTTTAATATAAATAACATAAAGTAAAAGTGGGGTACAGAAGTTTGTGCTTCTAGTTTCATACATCTCATGCTCATCAAAAAGAATCCACTAACAAGGTTGATCAAGTCTTGTTAACAAACTCATTCCGATAATCATGAAACCGGAGAAATTTCGAATAACACTAAGTTACCTCAACGGGGATATGCACATCCCCTATAATAAGAATATCATATTTCTTCTTGACAGTAGGAAGAGGAAATTCAAAACCTCCAAATATAATCGATGGAATTTTTCCAATAGAATTGATACTATGAACTTGAGGTTGTTTCCTCGGAAAGTGTACCGTATGCTCATTACCATTAACATGAAAAGTGACATTGCCTTTGTTGCAATCAATAACAGCCCCTGCAGTACTAAGAAAAGGTCTTCCGAGAATAATAGACATACTATCATCCTCGGGAATATCAAGAATAACAATGTCCGTTAAAATAGTAACATTTGCAACCACAACAGGCACATCCTCGCAAATACCGACAGGTATAGCAGTTGATTTATCAGCCATTTGCAAAGATATTTCGGTAGGTGTCAGCTTATTCAAGTCAAGTCTACGATATAAAGAGATAGGCATAACACTAACACCGTCTCCAAGATCACATAAAGCAGTTTTAATATGATTCTTTTTAATGGAGCAAGGTATAGTAGGTACTCCGGGGTCTCCAAGTTTCTTTGGTATTCCACCCTTAAAAGTATAATTAGCAAGCATGGTGGAAATCTCAGCTTCCGGTATCTTTCTTTTATTAGTAATGATATCCTTCATATATTTAGCATAAGGATTTGTTTTGAGCACATCAGTTAATCGCATACGCAAAAAGATAGGCCTAATCATTTCAGCAAAACGCTCAAAATCCTCATCATCCTTTTTCTTGGATGGTTTCGGAGGAAAAGGCATGGGTTTCTGAACCCAAGGTTCCCTTTCTTTACCATGTTTCCTAGCAACAAAGTCTCTTTTATCATAACGTTGATTCTTTGATTGTGGGTTATCAAGATCAACAGCAGGTTCAACTTCTACATCATTATCATTACTAGGTTGAGCATCATCATGAACATCATCATTAATATTTTTACTAGGTTTATGTTCATTACCAGATTGTGTTTCAGCATTAGACATAGAAATATCATTTGGATTATCAGGTGGTTCAGCAATAGGTTCACTAGAAGTTTGCACAGTTCTATCATTTTTCATTTTCTTCTTTTAGAAGAACTAGGAACATCAGTATTATTTCTTTGAGAATCTTGCTCGATTCTCTTAGGGTGGCCTTCAGGATACAAAGGTTCCTGAGCCATTCTACTAGTTCTAGTAGCCACTCTAACAGCATAATCATTTTTATTTCTATTCATTTCGTCAAGCACTTCTTTTTGAGCCTTCAGTACTTGTTCTACTTGAGTGCTAACCATAGAAGCATGTTTGCTAAAAAATTTAAGTTCACCTTTAATATCAGCCATATAATCACCCAAGCGTCTAATCATATAAGCATTTTCTTTTAATTGTCTACCAAAATAAGCATCGAAGTCATCTCGCTTATACATAAAGTTATCAAACTCATCCAAGCATTGACTAGCAATCTTAGTAGGAGGGACTTCAGCTTTATCATATCTATAGAGAGAATTTACCTTTACTACCTGTGTTGGGATATCGGGATCAGGAGGTTCTTCAGTGAATAAATAATTGAGATCATATGTTTCTTCAACAGGCGGTGAATTAAGACCATGTATTTCTTCAATAGTAGGTAAATTCTTAACATCTTTAGCTTTAATACCTTTCTCTTTCATAGATTTCTTTGCCTCTTGCATATCTTCGGGACTGAGAAATAGAACACGTCTCTTCTTCGGAGTTGGTTTAGGAATAGGCTCAGTAATTGGAGCAGGAGATGGCTCAGGAGCTGGCTCAGGATGTGCCCAATTATTTTCATTTGTCAACATATTATTCAATAGAATTTCAGCTTCATCCGGTGTTCTTTCCCTGAAAAGAGAACCAGCACAACTATCCAGGTAATCTCTGGAAGCATCGGTTAGTCCATTATAAAAGATATCAAGTATTTCAAGTTTCTTAAGAGGATGATCAGGCAAAGCATTAAGTAACTTGAGAAGCCTCCCCCAAGCTTGTGGGAGACTCTCTTCTTTAATTTGCACAAAGTTATATATTTCCCTCAAAGCAGCTTGTTTCTTATGAGCAGGGAAATATTTAGCAGAGAAGTAATAAATCATATCCTGGGGACTATGCACACAACCAGGATCAAGAGAATTAAACCATATCTTAGCATCACCCTTTAATGAGAACGGAAATATTTTGAGTATATAAAAGTAACGCGATCTCTCATCATTAGTGAATAGGGCAGCTATATCATTTTACTTAGTAAGATGTGCCACAACAGTTTCAGATTCATAGCCATAAAACGGATCAGATTCAACCAAAGTAATTATATCAGGATCAACAGAGAATTCATAATCCTTATCAGGAATGCATATAGGTGAACTAGCAAAAGCAGGGTCAGGTATCATTTTATCTCTAAGTGATTCTTTGTTCCATTTAATTAATAACCTCTTAAGCTCATATCTATCTTTGCAAGCAAAAATAGCGGCAGAAGATTCCGTATCAAAAAGATAGCCCTTAGGAATAATAGGCATATTTTCATCATCACTATCATCATCGTATTCAGATTCAATAATTTCTTTTTCTCTAGCCCTAGCAATTTGTTCATCAAGAAATTCACTAAGGGGCACAGTAGTATCAGGCATAGAAGCAGTTTCATCATAAGTATCATGCATAGCAGAAGTGACATCATCAATAACATGCGACATATTAGAACGAATACCAGAAGCAGATGTAGGTGTCGCAAACTTACTCATAACAGAAGGTGAATCAAGTGCAGAGCTAGATGGCAGTTACTTACCTCCCCTCGTAGTTGAGAGATAGATCTTGGTTTTTGGATCTCTCAACTTCTTCATAGTGTCTAGCAGATATAAATCCCAAGTGACTCAAAGAATAGAGCTATGCTCCCCGGCAACGGCGCCAGAAATTAGTCTTGATAACCCACAAGTATAGGGGATCGCAACAGCTTTCGAGGGTAGAGTATTCAACCCAAATTTATTGATTTGACACAAGGGGAGCCAAAGAATATTCTCAAGTATTAGCAGCTGAGTTGTCAATTCAACCACACCTGGAAACTTAGTATCTGCAGCAGAGTGTTTAGTAGCAAAGTAATATGATAGTGGTGGTAGCAGCAACAAAAGTAAAGACAGCAAAAGTAGTGTTTTTGGTATTTTGTAGTGATTGTAACAGTAGCAGCAGGAAAGTAAATAAGCGTAAACCAGTATATGGAAAACTCATAGAAACCGAATCAGTGATGGATAATTATGCCGGATGCGGTTCATCATGTAACAGTCATAACATAGGGTGACACAGAACTAGCTCCAATTCATCAATGTAATGTAGGCATGCATTCCGTATATAGTCATACGTGCTTATGGAAAAGAACTTGCATGACATCTTTTGTCCTACCCTCCTGTGATAGCGGGGTCATATTGGAAACTAAGGGATATTAAGGCCTCCTTTTAATAGAGAACCGGAACAAAGCATTAGCACATAGTGAATACATGAACTCCTCAAACTATGGTCATCACCGGGAGTGGTCTCGATTATTGTCACTTTGGGGTTGCCGGATCATAACACATAGTAGGTGACTATAGACTTGCAAGATAGGATCAAGAACTCACATATATTCATGAAAACATAATAGGTTCAGATCTGAAATCATGGCACTCGGGCCCTAGTGACAAGCATTAAGCATAGCAAAGTCATAGCAACATCAATCTCAGAACATAATGGATACTAGGGATCAAACTCTAACAAAACTAACTCAATTACATGATAAATCTCATCCAACCCATCACCGTCCAGCAAGCCTACGATGGAATTACTCACGCACGGCGGTGAGCATCATGAAATTGGTGATGGAGGATGGTTGATGATGACGATGGCGACGAATCCCCCTCTCCGGAGCCCCGAACGGACTCCAGATCAGCCCTCCCGAGAGGTTTTAGGGCTTGGCGGCGGCTCCGTATCGTAAAACGCGATGATTTCTTCTCTCTATTTTTTTCTCATTGAAATTCAATATATGGAGGTGGAGTTGGAGTCGGAGACGCAACAGGGGGCCCATGAGGTAGGGGGCGCGCCCTAGGGGGGCCCACCCTCGTGAGAAGGGTGTGGGCCCCCCGGTCTTCATCTTTGGCGAGGATTTTTTATTGTTTTTTCTAAGATGTTCCATGGAGTATCAGGTCATTCTGCGAATATTTGTTTTCTGCACATAAAACAACACCACGGTAATTCTGCTGAAAACAGCGTCAGTCCGGGTTAGTTCCATTCAAATCATACAAGTTAGAGTCCAAAACAAGGGCAAAAGTGTTTGGAAAAGTAGATACGACGGAGACGTATCACTTATCAACTCTTTGTCCTAAAACAGCACCTACAGCATAATCACTAGCAACACACATAATCTCAAAGGGTAAATTCCAATCAGGGGGCTGAACAATAGGTGCAGAAATCAAGGCTTTCTTAAGTATTTCAAATGCTTCTACGCAATCATCATCAAAGACAAAAGGAACATCTTTTTGTAAAATATTAGTCAGAGGCCTATAAATTTTTGAGAAGTCTTTAATGAACCTCCTATAAAAACCGGCATGACCAAGGAAACTTCTTATACCTTTAATGTCCTTAGGACACGACATCTTTTCAATAGCATCAACTTTAGCTTTATCAACTTCAATACCTCTTTTAGAAATTTTATGCCCCAAGACAATACCTTCATTAACCATAAAGTGGCACTTCTCCCAATTCAAGACAAGATTAGTTTCTTCACATCTCTGCAAAACTCGATCAAGGTTGCTTAAGCAATCATCAAAAGAAGTTCCATATACGGAAAAATCATCCATGAAGACCTCAACAATCTTTTCACAAAAGTCAGAGAATATAGCAGTCATACATCTTTAAAAGGTAGCAGGTGCATTACATAAACCAAAAGGCATACGTCTATAAGCAAAGGTACCGAAAGGGCAAGTAAAAGTGGTCTTTCCATGATCCTCTTTCGACACGGGTATTTGAGAGAAACCAGAATAACCATCTAGAAAGCAAAAATGTGTATTTTTAAAATCTTTCTAGCATTTGATCAATAAAAGGTAAAGGGTAATGATCCTTTTAGTAGCTTTATTTAATTTGCGGAAGTCAATTATCATTCTATAACCTGTAACAATTCTTTGTGGGATCAATTCATCTTTATCATTAGGAACAACAGTAATACCTCCCTTATTAGGGACACAATGGATAGGACTTACCCACTGACTGTCAGCAACGGGATAAATTATACCTGCCTCCAGAAGCTTTAGTATTTCTTTTCTTACCACTTCTTTCATCTTAGAATTTAACCGTCGTTGGTGATCAACAACCGGTTTAGCGTCTTTTTCCAATTTTATTTTGTGCTGGCATAGAGTGGGACTAATGCCCTTAAGGTCATCAAGAGTATATCCAATAGCAGCACGATGCTTCTTCAGAGTTTTCAATAATTTCTCTTCTTCCTGCTCTGAAAGGTTAGCACTAATAATAACAGGATATATCTTCTTTCATCAAGATAAGCATATTTAAGAGTAACAGGAAATGGTTTAAGCTCAAACACGGGATCACCCTTGGGTGGAGGAGGATCCCCTAGAATTTCAACAGGCAAATTGTGTTTCAAAATAGGTCCCTATTTAAAGAATACTTCATCTATTTCCCTTCTTTCATTCATAAACATATCATTTTCATGGTCTAGCAAATATTGTTCTAAAGGATCATTAGGAGGCACAACAATAGAAGCAAGACCAATAATTTAATCTTTACTAGGCAATTCTTTATCATGT
The DNA here is from genome assembly GCA_034509565.1 of Triticum monococcum. Taxonomy (NCBI): domain Eukaryota; kingdom Viridiplantae; phylum Streptophyta; class Magnoliopsida; order Poales; family Poaceae; genus Triticum; species Triticum monococcum. The sequence goes on from CM067847.1 coordinate 134,653,253, forward strand.
GGTTGTCTATGAAATTTAGCAAAATTGAAATCATGAGACATATCCCCTAAACCAACAGAAACAATATCCTTTTTGCAGTCTATCTTAGCATTAACAGTATTCAAGAAGGGTCTACCAAATATAATGGGACAAAAGTCATCTTGTGGGGAACCAAGAACAAGAAAATCAGCAGGATATTTAACTTTCCCACACAAGACTTCAACATCTCCAACAATCCCAACCGGGGAAATAGTATCTTTATTGGCAAGCTTAATTGTAACATCAATACCTTCTAACTCAGCTGGTGCAATATCATGCATAATTTATTCATATAAAGAATGAGCTATTGCACTAGCACTAGCACCCACATCACATAAGCCATGATAGCAATGATATCCTATTTTAACAGAAATAACAGGCATGCCTACAGCAGGCCTATGTTTATTTTTAGTATCTGGTCTAGCAATTCTAGCAGCTTCATCACAAAAGTAAATCACATGCCCATCAATATTATCGGCCAAGAGATCTTTAACCATATAAATACTAAGTTCAACTTTAATTTGCTCAGAGGGTGTAGCTGTTCTAGTATTACTCTTACGAACCACAATTGCAGCTTTAGCATGATCCTTTACTCTAGTAGGGAAAGGTGGTTTCTCAATATAAGCGGTAGGAACAATGGAATCAAATTATAAGTGATAGTCTTTTCTTCAACTTTAATAGGTTCAACTACTTTTACTTTAATGGGAGGATGATATTTAAGCCACTTCTCCTTAGGGAGATCAACATGAGTAGCAAAGAATTCACAAAAAGAAGCTACTATCTCAGAGTCAAGTCCATATTTAGTGCTAAATTCACGAAAAGCAACGGTATCCATAAAAGATTTAACACAATCAAACTTAGGGGTTATACCTGACTCCTTACCTTCGTCGAGATCCCAATCTTTAGAGTTGTTTAATTCTTTCCAATAAATCACATTTGAATTCAATAGTCTTCATCATAAAAGAACTAGTACAAGAAGTATTCGAGCATGGAGCAATTATTGAGAGAAAGTCGAGCATAAAATTTTTGAATAATAATTTCTCTTGAGAGCTCATGATTGGGGCATGAATATAAAATTGACTTAAGCCTCCCCCAAGCTTCAGGGATGCTTTCTCCTTCGCGAGGCCAAAAATTATATATATATAATTACGATCACGATGAACCATATGCATAGGATAAAACTTCTGATGAAATTCCAATTTCAATCAGTTGTAGTTCCATGATCCCATATCATCAGATAGCCTAAACCATGTCAATTCCTTTATCTTCAAAGATAAAGGGAATACCTTCTTCTTGATAATATCCTCGGGCATACCCGCAAGCTTAAATAATCCACAAACTTCATCCACATAGATTAAGTGCAAGTCGGGATGCAATGTTCCATCTCCAAATTCCACCTACCAAAGGCGCTTCACTCCCCGGCAGCGGCGCCAGAAAAGAGTCTTGATGACCCACAAGTATAGGGGATCTATCGTAGTCCTTTCGATAAGTAAGAGTGTCGAACCCAACGAGGACCAAAAGGAAATGATAAGCAGTTTTCAATAAGGTGTATTCTCTGCAAGCACTGAAATTATCAATAACAAATAGTTTTGTGATAAGGTAATTTGTAACGGGTAACAAGTAATAAAAGTAAATAAGGTGCGGCAAGATGGCCCAGTCCTTTTTGTAGCAAAGGACAAGCCTAGACAAACTCTTATATAAAGGAAAACGCTCCCGAGGACACATGGGAATTATCGTCAAGCTAGTTTTCATCACGTTCATATGATTCGCGTTCGTTACTTTGATAATTTGATATGTGGGTGGACCAGTGCTTGGGTACTACCCTTCCTTGGCCAAGCATCCCACTTATGATTAACCCCTCTTGCAAGCATCCGCAACTACAAAAGAAGTATTAAGGTAAACCTAACCATAGCATGAGACATATGGATCCAAATCAGCCCCTTACGAAGCAATGCATAAACTAGGGTTTAAGCTTCTGTCACTCTAGCAACCCATCATCTACTTATTACTTCCCAATGCCTTCCTCTAGGCCCAAACAATGGTGAAGTTTCATGTAGTCGATGTTCACATGATACCACTAGAGGAGAGACAACATACCTCTCATCAAAATATCGAACAAATACCAAATTCACATGACTACTTATAGCAAGACTTCTCTCATGTCCTCAGGAACAAACGTAACTACTCACAAATCATATTCATGTTCATAGTCAGAGGGGTAATAATATGCAAAAAGCATCTGAACATATGATGTTCCACCAAGTAAACCAACTAGCATCAACTACAAGGAGTAATTGTAACACCCACAATGCGGCTATATCTCCCACGTGTCGGGGCACGACTTAGAGGCATAGCCGCATGGTAGGCTTGTCGCAAGAGGGGTAATCTTCACACATCCCATGTACTGAATAAGAAAGGGATAAAGGGTTGGCTTACAATCGCCACTTCACACAATACATAAATAATTCATACATCATCCAAAATACAATCAAAGGTCCGACTACGGAACCAAAAATAAAAGAAGACAACCCCAAATGCTAGATCCCCGATTGTCCCAACTGGGCTCCACTACTAATCGACCAGAAAAGCCACAAAACAAAGATCAAGATCTTCATCGAGCTCCCATTTGAGCTCGGTTGCATCACCTGCACTGGTATCATCGGCACCTGCAACTGTTTGGAAGTATCTGTGAGTCACGAGGACTCAGCAATCTCACAACCGCGAGATCAAGACTATTTAAGCTTATGGGTAGGAAAGGGGTAGTGAGGTGGAGCTACAGCAAGCACTAGCATATATGGTGGCTAACATACGCAAATAAGAGCGAGAAGAGAAGCAACGCAACGGTCGAGAAGCTAGAAGTGATCAAGAAGTGATCCTGAAACTACTTACGTTCAAGCATAACACAAGACCGTGTTCACTTCCCAGACTTCACCGAAAAGAGACCATCACGGCTACACACGCGGTTGATTCATTTTAATTAAGTTAAGTGTCAAATTCTCTACAACCAGATATTAACAAATTCCCATCTGCCACATAACCACGGGCACGGCTTTCGAAAGTTCAAACCCTGCAGGGGTGTCCCAACTTAGCCCATCACAAGCTCTCACGGTCAACGAAGGATATTCCTTCTCCTAGGAAGACCCGGTCTGTCTCAGAATCCCGGTTACAAGACATTTCGACAATGGTAAAACAAGACCAGCAAGACCACCCGACTGTGCCGACTAATCCCGATAGGAGCTGCACATATCTCATTCTCAGGGCACACCGGATAAGCTAAGCATACAGGTACCAACATAACCCAAGTTTCCAAGGGACGGTCCCGTACGGTGCTCTAGTTTGGACCAACACTCAGAGGAGCACTGGCCCGAGGGTTTAAAATAAAGATGACCCTCGGGAGCGCGACTCCCAAGGGAAAAAGGCTTAGATGGCAAATGTTAAAACCAAGGTTGGTCCTTGCTGGAGGAGTTTTATTCAAAGCGAATTGTCAAGGGGTTCCCATAACACCCAACCGCGTAAGGAACGCAAAATCAAGGAACATAACACCGATATGACGGAAACTAGGGCGGCAAGAGTGGAACAAAACACCAGGCATAAGGCCGAGCCTTCCACCCTTTACCAAGTATATAGATGCATTAATTAAATAAGAGATATTGTGATATCCCAACATATCCATGTTGTAACATGGAACAATCTTCATCTTCACCTGCAATTAGCAATGCTATAAGAGGGGTTGAGCAAAGCGGTAACATAGCCAAACAATGGTTCGCTAGGAAAGCTGGGTTAGAGGCTTGACATGGCAATATGGGAGGCATGATATAGCAAGTGGTAGGTGGCGCGGCATAGTAATAGAGCAAACAACTAGCAAGCAAAGATAGAAGTGATTCTAAGGGTATGGACATCATTCCCGAGATCCCGCAAGGAAAAAGAACGAGTCCATGAAGAAGACAAACGAACGTAGACGAACGGATCCTCACAACTCCGGAACGAGACCGAAGCTAATGAGAGAAGCAACCCGGAAAGAAGCAAGCAACAAAGTAAGCAACCATCACATAAACATGGCATGATGCGCAACCAAGTATGATGCATGTCCGGTTTAATGAGGCATGGCATGGCAAAGTGCACAAACAAAACTATAAATTAAGTGGAGCTCAATATGCAACGAGTTGCATATTGACGAAACACCACATGACTTATTTAGTTCTCTCCCGTTTATGTACTCAACAATATTAAATGTTGTTAAACATGGCAAGAGGTGAAGCATAAAGAAAACTACCTATCTAGGCAAGTTTAAATGAGGCCGGAGCAACAAACAACAAATCCGGAAAATCCTCATGTGCATATTTTAGATTTGGTACTGATCTGCCCTAAACCATATTTTATAGTTGTTAAACATGCAAGAGGAGTGCACCATGTTAAACTAGGCATTTTCCTACCCCATTTACATATAAAGTTTGTTAAGTTTGGAGCTATGGTTATTTAGTTATGAAATAAAGCATTTTAGCAAGTTGTTTAAGCAAATTTAAACAAACAGCATGTTAAACACTTTAAACATGGATGAAAGTGGCATATTATGAAACTAGATAAAATTCTAGTCATCTTTCATATATAAAGTTTTTACATCTGATGCATTATTCATGAGTTATTAAATGCATGATGTCTAGGGGGTTTTCTGCAAAACTGGTAGCTCTGAAAAAATGCTAAATGTTTAGAACTAGAAAAAAACAATGTGGGCCGAATCTGGGTGGCCCAATAGGAGCGTGGGCGCTGGAGGCTCACCCAGTGGGCCTGGCCCAGTTGAAGAGAGGCCCCGCAGGCCTGTCACGGCATTCGCACTGCTGGGCTGTGCCGGGAAAGGGCGACGCGGTGGCCCAGGCGCTGGCAACGCGGTCAACGTGGGCGAGCGTTTCGAGCTCCTCTGCTCGAATGAAAACAGAGGAGCAGCGCGGCGAGGGATTGGCGTGACTCCGGGAGGGGCCGGCGACGCGGATCTGATGGGGCTGAGCCAAGGTCTTGGCGGTGGCAGCTTGGCGTGAACGAAGACGACGGGCGGCGAGGAGGCCGTCCATGGCCCCTTTGGCGGTCCTGAAGAGAGGAAAGGTAAGAGAGAGAGAGAGAGAGAGAGAGAGAGAGAGAGAGAGATAAACCAGATGAAGGGAGAGAGAGCACGAGAGGAAGAAGGAGATGGCAGGGCGCGAAGGTCGACTTGCAGGTCACCGGAGTGGCTAGGCAAGGAGAAGGTCCTGCGGGGTAGCTCCATGGGGCAGAAAGACTTGCTCCCGGCGACGACGGAGCTTGAGAACTTGGCATCCTTGGGCGGCGATGCGGTCTACATAGGGGCGGCGCGGGCTTCTGCAACGGGCCCTCCATGGCGGGAGCTGGCTGGACGACGGGATCCTGGTGGCTTCGGTGGTGCGGGGAAGCACGGGAGGATGCAGGGGTGCCTGGCGCTGCGGGATCGGGACTCCCCTGCTCGAGCTCCTCGGGCGCGTGCTCGTGCACGAGAGCGAGAGGAGGCTGGGCCTCGGGTGTAGGGCAGTGGAGGCTGAGGATTGGGCGTCGACGGAAACAAGGAAGGTGGTCAGGGAGATTGGATCGGGAGGAGATCCCGAGGAGATGCGAGAGAGTGGCGGCGGTGGCTGCGGGAATGGATGGATGGGACAGCTAGGTTCTAGGGTTAGGTACGCTAAATATATAGCATGTGAATTTTGGTTAGGTGCAACTGGTCCCTCCGATCTTAATCGGATGGTCGCGAATAAATAGCTAGGGAGTCCAAAAAAGAAAACGGAGATGTTTTATAGATGTTTGGGGATGATCCGGACCCAATGGTGACAAAAGTCCGGTTCGGGTTCGGGGAAGTTTCGGACACGGGCGAGGGGTCGATGCACTGTGCAAAGAGGGGGTTAGGCGAATGAGGTCAAGTGTGTCGTTTGACTAAGAAGAGAGAGGAGGAATGCAACCCAACAACCATTTCCGGAGACCAAAAACGTCCGATGATAGGCCGGCTACTATTGCCGCTATAGTTATCCGTTGGGGCGTCAAACGGACTCTGAATGCGATGAAACTTGGCAGGCGGCCTATCTACAACATAACAACACCGCATGCCAACTTTCAACCCATTCCAAGAACATTCTTCGGCCACTTATAAAATAATATTTCGGAGGTGTCACGGGCGCGTGCAAGTGTGTCTGGGCTTAGAACGAACAACAGAAGGAACGGGGAGACCGGGACGGATGCAAGTTTTTTAAAACATGCAGATGCAATGTGGATGATGACATGGCAAGATGCAACATGCAAGCGAATGACAAGGCAACAACGGCGAATAACTGGAAGACACCTGGCGCAATGGACTCGGGGCGTTACAACACTCCACCACTACAAGAGGATCTCGTCCCGAGATCTAAGATGGCGCCGGAGAGAAACAGAAGAGGAATAGAAGAGGTAAAACTAAGTTGCTTCTTTTGATAAATGAGTGAAACCAAAGAACCTTGAGAGGTCGAAAACTCGAAAGAAAGAATATAACGGAGATGAACGAAGTTGAAAATACTCCATTAGAAAAGAGAAAGGAACATTACGGGAACCTTGTAGGTTGAAAGACATAAGAAAAGGGTTACAATGGACAAGAAGTGCATTCAAGCACTCTGATTGAAACGAGATGAACAAGGAACGATTCAGATCAATTACGACAACACTTCGGTTGGAAATGGAAGGCAATAATATGAACTTGGCAAAAAGAAAGCACTTGGGTGAGACTCCAGTTAGAAGAGGAATGATAGACAGAACACTCCGGTTAAAACAAGATAGAGAAGGAATAAGAATGATATAATTTGGACAGCACTCCGACTATAAATGGAAGAAATTGAACATGAACTTGACAAGATGAGAGGGCACTTGATGAAATCAACACACTGCCTCTGGAACTATTGAAAGAATGGCACAATGGGTAAGAAAGATTTTAGACAGCACTCCGGTTGAGAAAGGAGGCAAAACTTGACAGAATGGGAAGAACTTGAAAAGAGGGCACGATACTCCGGTTAAAAGGATAAGCAAGGAAAAGAATATGATCTTGGGAACACGAGATGATTGGTCGAAGAGGGCAACATCGGTATGCCTCCGGAACAAAAGAATAGAAGTTGAATCATTGGAAAGGAAAGAATTGATTAGAAAATGACAACTTCTACCACAAATGAGCTTGGAAAACACCCTTCCAAGAAGGTTATAACGGAGTTGTTGGAAAACCACCAACGAAACGAAAAAACTTGTAGTGGGCTTATGGAAAACATCCCAAAACTTGAGGTGAACTTCTGCCACTAATGGAAACAAAAGATTGAATTGATGTCAACAAGGAGATGAGAAGCTTATTTCACCGGGAGGATAAATGAAAAACGTGGGTTATTTATAAGCACCATAAATAGCAACAATCCTTAGGGAAAGCTTTAGGTGAAATATAACCCAAGATAATTCCAATGAAGAGATTGATGGATTGAGAAGAGCTCATGCTCGAAGAAATTGATGGGCTTAACTATCTCATTCTTGTCAACTGTTGAATCATGACACACGAAGGGAAATTGTCAAGAGTGACATAACACCACCTTGAAAGATAAAGTAGAACGAATTGCATTTCGGAATGCAAGATGAAGAATGCTTGAACTCCTCAAAACAAGACATGTGTTGAGGACCATGTTTATTTGCGAGTATAGCTTGGCGGATCATAACTTCAAGAGAAATTTTGAAGAGCAATGGAAGAATGCAAAGAATCCTTGATGAACCACCACGTAGAAACTCCATGAAGAACTCCGGTAATAAAGGATGATAGAAAAGAAAAAGAAGTTGAAAACACAAGGTGAAGCCTTGTAATGATTTAGATGGATCTTCGTGATGATATAATTGAGAGAGCTTTGAACTCCGGAAAAGAAAGATGAACAAATGAAATCAAGAATTTACTCATCATGAACAAACTCCGAAGGAAGAAAATAATCACTTGGGTGAAATATGAATAAGAATTACATTATGCGTATCTTTCACCAATTTAAATTGATGACAGGCAACGGATTTTTCATGCTACTTATTCTTCTTGAAAAGATTGAAAGAGATATCGCCAAACTTGAGAAAAGTCTTCACGATCCGCCGGTAGGATTGGAAAGAACGAATGAATTGATATGATAAACAAGGAAAAGAACTCTTGAACGAACCACCATAAGAATTGAAAATGAATGAAGAAAAAATAAAGAAACACTGGGAAGAATTATAAAAAGAACGAAGATATTTGAGAGAATATAAATACATGAGACCGAAGAGATCATTAGCTGATTAGAGGATATTTGAACGATGCACCGGTAAGATTTGAAGAATGATAGCTGAGAGCTGGAATGAATATTTCTGAGATGATGGGCTCTGGAGAATCAAACTGAAAAGACTCCTGAATTGCTCTGGATGGATCAAAAGAATTCTCACAATCAAAAAAAATTATGAGAGGATGGCATCAAACTAGAACCATGAATCTTGAAGAGAATGGAGCAAGATTTAAGAGAAACTCTTCTTCGGTCTTCACAAACCCGAGAATAACGACGAGAAACACCACCAAAAATTGTTGAGACACTCCGAAATAATGGAGAATATAAAGGTTGAATCAACAATGAAAAGATTTTGAAAGATCTTGGAGAAAAACATTTCATTCTTACGTCAAACTTGGAGAAAAATTTGAGAGTAACACCGGCAAAATAGAAGAGTCAGGTAAGATCCTGGGAAAAGACCTGTGGGTTAGGGCCCACTCAAAAGAAACACCTTCGAACGATTACTTGAAAGGGAGGTTGCACTGGTTGATTTAAATGGCTTGAATGAGATAACATCCTCAAAAGAACTTGAGCGAATTGAGAATGTAAACTTGAATCTTTTGAGATATCTTCAGCGCTCCGGAACGATTGAATAGGGAGAAGTGGATGATTAAGAGGTGCACTGGCATGGAAAAGCATTTGAAACGAGGACAGGATATGATCGACAAAGCTTGACTTGAATCCACTGGAGAAGAAAAAAGAACAGAGAATGATAACCTTGAAGCTCCGTTAGTATCTTCCTGAGAATCACCGAATAAGAAAATTGACGGAAAAGAATGGAGAGACTTCCCATCAATAAGAGGATACTTGATTAAGAAATCCGAGTCCTTGAAGAAAAAGGGTGGGAGGGCATGAAAACAAAGGCAACTTGGAGCAGATGGAATGGAACAAACACCTTTGAGAAAAACTTAGAATTGATCTTGCGGATGTTGAAAATGATCGGATCCACTTGAAGAGAAAGACATCGGTTGAAAAAGATTGACATGACAATCTTGATTATCATGAATGATTAGTATTCACATAGAAATATGAGAACACCGCTTAGGAAAGGTATGGAATCAACACTTGACATTGAAGCAACTCGAATATCACAACTCAAAACAAAAACAAAGGATTTGGCTTGCAGAATAAGTCGGAACAAACATATGATAGACCCCACATCGTATCATGTGTCTATTGAAAGATATCCTACGAGACACTTGAATTCCCACTTATAAACTCCCGAAACTTTCTGGTTATGCAATCAGGTGTTGGGGATACAGGGGAAGCATAATATCTCACCCAAACTAACAATCCCTACATCCAGTTGTATCCATCCTTCAACACATAACCAAGAAACCTTCGGAAATTGTGTACCTCAACCTTCGAAAAGCATCCGTTATACGAGTTATGGCAATATCCCCGAACTCCCGCCCCAGTACTGGGTGGCGTCGAGGTTATCTCACCAACAACTGTATAAAAGAGATTTTCGATGTCGGTGAAACTCAGGTATTCTAGAACTGCAACGATAAAATTGTGACGACAACTCCTCGGAGCTCAACTCCCTGGGACACTGCCACAACCCCTAAATGTCAGGAGGCACCAAGAACAATGTTCTCGTCACAAGACTATTAGAACGATTCCAAGATACCCGTGTGATCCTAAATTTTTTTTGTGAAATTTGAGGAGAGAGAAGACAAAACTTCTACGTCGGGAGGCCTCACCAGAGCGACGAAGGGACTGAGGAGTAAAAAGAATCCTACTCTCCTATATATATATAATCCTAAGACTCAAAACATTTTGTACTAGACTCAACAATGTCAGCGATTCGATCAAGCAGGGGGCTCCTAAGTCGGGGATGGCTCTGCTTACCAACTTGTAACACCCACAATGCGGCTATATCTCCCACGTGTAGGGGCACGACTTAGAGGCATAGCCGCATGGTAGGCTTGTCGCAAGAGGGGTAATCTTCACACATCCCATGTATTGAATAAGAAAGGGATAAAGGGTTGGCTTACAATCGCCACTCCACACAACAGATAAATAATTCATACATCATCCAAAATACAATCAAAGGTCCGACTACGGAACCAAAATAAAAGAAGACAACCCCAAATGCTAGATCCCCGATCGTCCAACTGGGCTCCATTACTGATCTACTGGAAAAGCCACAAAACAACAATCACAATCTTCATCAAGCTACCATTTGAGCTCGGTTGCATCACCTGCACTGGTATCATCGGCACCTGCAACTGTTTGGAAGTATCTGTGAGTCACGAGGACTCAGCAATCTCACACCCGCGAGATCAATACTATTTAAGCTTATGGGTAGGAAAGGGGTAGTGAGGTGGAGCTGCAGCAAGCAATAGCATATATGGTGGCTAACATACGCAAATAAGAGCGAGAAGAGAAGCAACGCAATGGTCGAGAAGCTAGAAGTGATCAAGAAGTGATCCTGAAACAACTTACGTTCAAGCATAACACAAGACCGTGTTCACTTCCCGGACTCCGCTGAAAAGAGACCATCGCGGCTACACACACGGTTGATTCATTTTAATTAAGTTAAGTGTCAAGTTCTCTACAACCGGATATTAACAAATTCCCATCTGCCACATAACTGCGGGCATGGATTTCGAAAGTTCAAACCCTGCAGGGGTGTCCCAACTTAGCCCATCACAAGCTCTCACGGTCAACGAAGGATATTCTTTCTCCCAGGAAGACCCGATCAGTCTCGGAATCCCGGCTACAAGACATTTCGACAATGGTAAAACAAGACCAGCAAGACCACCCGACTGTGCCGACAAATCCCGATAGGAGCTGCACATATCTCGTTCTCAGGGCACACCGGATAAGCTAAGCGTACAGGTACCAACATAACCCAAGTTGACAAGGGACGGTCCCGCACGCTGCTCTAGTACCAACACTCAGAGGAGCACTGGCCCAGGGGTTTAAAATAAAGATGACCCCCGGGAGCGCGACTCCCAAGGGAAAAGGCTTAGGTGGCAAATGTTAAAATCAAGGTTAGGCCTTGCTGGAGGAGTTTTATTCCAAGCGAACTGTCAAGGGGTTCCCATAACACCCAACCGCGTAAGGAACACAAAATCAAGGAACATAACATCGGTATGACGGAAACTAGGGCGGCAAGAGTGGAACAAAACACCAGGCATAAGGCCGAGCCTTCCACCCTTTACCAAGTATATAGATGCATTAATTAAATAAGAGATATTGTGATATACCAACATATCCATGTTCTAACATGGAACAATCTTCATCTTCACCTGCAACTAGCAACGCTATAAGAGGGGTTGAGTAAAGAGGTAACATAGCCAAACAACAGTTCGCTAGGAAAGGTGGGTTAGAGGCTTGACATGGCAATATGGGAGGCATTATATAGCAAGTGGTAGGTGTCGCGGCATAGCAATAGAGCGAACAACTAGCAAGCAAAGATAGAAGTGATTTCGAGGGTATGGTCATCTTTTCCTGAGATCCCGCGAGGAAGAAGAACGAGTCCATGAAGAAGACAAACGGACATAGACGAACGGATCCTCACAACTCCGGAACAAAACCGAAGCTAACGAGAGAAGCAACCCGGAAAGAAGCAAGCAACAAAGTAAGCAACCATCACATAAACATGGCATGATGCACAACCAAGTATGATGCATGTCCGGTTTAATGAGGCATGGCATGGCAAAGTGCACAAACAAAACTACAAATTAAGTGGAGCTCAATATGCAACGAGTTGCATACTGACGAAACACCACATGACTTATTTAGTTCTCTCCCGTTTATGTACTCGACAATATTAAATGTTGTTAAACATGGCAAGAGGTGAGGTATAAAGAAAACTACCTATCTAGGCAAGTTTAAATGAGGCCGGAGCAACAAACAACAAATCCAGAAAATCCTCATGTGCATATTTTAGATTTGGTATTGATCTACCCTAAACCATATTTTATAGTTGTTAAACATGCAAGAGGAGCGCACCATGTTAAACTAGGCATTTTCCTACCCCATTTACATATAAAGTTTGTTAAGTTTGGAGCTACAATTATTTAGTTATGAAATAAAGCATTTTAGCAAGTTATTTAAGCAAATTTAAACAAACAGCATTTTAAACATTTTAATCATGGATGAAAGTGGCATATTATGAAACTAGATAAAATTCTAGTCATCTTTCATATATAAAGTTTTTACATCTGATGCATTATTCATGAGTTATTAAATGCATGATGTCTACATTTTTTTGCAAAACTAGTAGCTCTGAAAAAAATGCTAAACGTTTAGAACTGGAAAAAAATGATGCGGGCCGAATCTGGCTGGCCCGATAGGAGCGTGGGCGCTGGAGGCTCACCTAGTGGGCCTGGCCCAGTTGAAGGAGAGGCCCCGCAGGCCTGTTGTGACGCCCTCGATTCAATCATACACTAATCATACACGCAAATGTGTACGATAAAGATCAAGGACTCACGGGAATATATCACAACACAACTCTAGACACAAATCAAAATACAAGCTTTATATTACAAGCCAGGGGCCTCGAGGGCTCGAATACATAAGCTCGAATACACAAGAGTCAGCAGAAGCAACAATATCTGAGTACAGACATAAGTTAAACAAGATTGCCTTAAGAAGGCTAGCACAAAATCAAGAACGATAGATAAAAGGCAAGGCCTCATGCCTGGGAGCCTCCTAACTACTCCAAGTCATCAGCGGCCGTCACGTAGTAGTAGGCACCCTCGGGGTAGCAATAGTCTTCAGTGGTGTCGTCTGGCTCCTAGGATCCGTCATCTGGTCGCAACAATCGGGTATGGGGGAAAAGGAGGTAGCAAAGCAACCGTGAGTACTCATCCAAAGTACTCGCAAGACTTACATCAGATCTAAACTAAGTATGCATCTATATCAAAGGAAATGGGATGTATCTGTGGACTAAACTGCAGAATGCCAGAAGAGAAGGGGGAAAGCCTAGCCTATCGAAGACTAGCATCTTCTGGAATCCACCATCTTGCAGCAACAGGAGGGAGTAGAGTAGCATAAAGTAAAGTAGTAGTAGTGTTATCAACCTCGGCTAGAGATCCTTTCTCGACTCCCTGCGAGAAAGCAATCCCAGAGCCATACTATCCAAGTGTCATCACATTCCAATTCTCATCATCATCCAGTTCTCATCACAAGTATCCAGTTCTAGTTGTATAGATCGGGATACAACTCCAAGTGTCCGTTACCGTAGGACAGGCTATCAATAGATGTTTTCTTCCCTGTAGGGGTGCACCAACTTACCCACCACGCTCGATTAAGTCCGGCCGGACACACTTTCCTGGGTCATGCCCGGCCTCGGCCAAACACCACCAAGAATGGAATGGGCGATATCGGGATGATCAAAAGGGGGGGCTTGCCTGGTAGCTCTGGCAAGGAGGGGTCGTCGTCGACGTAGTCGATCACAGGGGCATCAGCAGCGGTCTCGAGGTCTACCGGAGAAGAAGAGGGGGAAGAAACAGTAAATATAAAGCAAACATAGCATCACAAAGCATAACATGGCAATATGTTGTGCCGGTTGTGACCTAACGTATGGCTATGCGATATAGGAGAAGGGGGAAACATCCGGGAATGCTTTCCCGAAGTTTGGCATTTTCGGACAAATGAAACAGAGGGGGAAAGTTGCATGTTTGCTATGCTAGGGATGTGTGGCGGACGAACGGATCGCGTATTCGGATTCGTCTCATCGTTCTGAGCAACTTTCATGTAGAAAACATTTTCATCCGAGCTACGGATTATTTTATATGACTTTTCAAAGTATTAAACATTTTCTGAATTTTCTGATTTAAAATAATTCAAAAATATTAAATAGCTAAAGTGCTATGGGTACACAGAAGTGTACCCAGCAACATGCACATGCAGCTGACAGTGGGGTCCAGGGCGTGCTGAGTAAGCATGGTCAACAGTCAACTTTGACTGGGTTGACTGGTCAAAAGTGACAGTAGGGCCCGTTTGTCATTGTCTCTGTTTAACTACCAGACTATTAGTGTTAACATAACAATTTTAATTAGGTTAATTAATTCACTAATTTAATTATTATTATTTAATATTTTTGTTTTTCATTTTCGTTTTAAACAAAAGGGGCGTGGGGCCCCCTGGCAGTGGCCCATCGGGGCCTAGCGGGTTAGCAGGAAGGAGGGCGATGGACGCCAGGGCGAGCGCTTGCCCGCAGGAGGTGCGGTGGGGCGAGGCCATCGGGCGCCATCAGCGGGCGGCCGCGGCGTGGCAGGCATTGAGGGGCCCCAGCGGAGGCGTCCAGCAGGGCGGTGGAGCGAGCCGGGACGCGAACGGCGACAAGCGGCTCATGTGCGGGCGAGGTCGAGGTCTAGCAGCGCGGCGCACTGGTCGTGGCCGGAGCGGGCGCGCGACCGCGGCGGAGGTAGGCGGACGCGGCAGCGGGGACGTCCGCGCGCAGGTGTAGCAGTGCAACAGCAACAGGGCTGCACGGCGGAGGGAGAGCGGCGGCAGGGGGCGGCCAAGGCGCGGCCATGGCAGGAGCGCACGGGAGGCGTCGAGGCGTGGCCCGGGACGTGCAGGGGAAGGTGGGTGCGCGAACCGGGCGTAGGGAGTGAGGCCATGGTGCGGGGCGAGGCCACGGTGAGCGCGGGCCTTGGTGTCCAGAGCAGGGGGAGGCGCGCGGGGCGTCGTGGTGCGCGACGGCGCACGCGCGCGCGCGAGTGGCGGGCGGTGGCCATACAGGAGGAGGGAAATGAGGATAGGAGGGGGGTTCCTCACATGGGAGCTTCAGGGGGAAGGCAGTGTGCTCGAGGAGGAGGACGAGGAGGCGACGATGATGGTGGGTAGCTCCAGCGAAGTAGTGGCAGGACGAGGCGGCGACGGTGGCATCGGGTGCGCCAGGGGCATAGCCCAGATCTGGTCAGGGAGGTGGAGGAGACGAGGAAGCAGTCCGATGGGGGCGGTCGAGGATGGGAAGGTCGACGTGGAGGGCGGTGGTGGCACTCCGGCGACGTGGTCCCAGGCGGCGGCGGGGTCGATTCCCCCGATCCAATCGGGGGCAGAGGAGGGGGAGGTGGATCGTGGTGGGGAGAGAAGTGGGGGAGTGGGTGGTTAGTGTTTGGTCAGTGGGGGGTTAGTAGGGGGCGGCTGGGCCGGCCTGGTTGGCCCAATGGCCAGCTGGGCCAAAGCCCAGTGAGAGGGGGGGTTTGCTTTTCTCTTTTTTTAGCCTTTTCCCTTTTCTTATTTTCCTCTTCTGTTTTGCAAATAGTTGGAGCACAAAAATGGATGTTGTTAAGAATGAAACTTGGCACATAATTCATGCACCAAAATGTGGTGTTGCACAAAAAGTTTTAGAGCCAACGGAATTGTTCAAGCATTTTTTTGGAAATTGAAAAGGCCAATTAATATGATGTTGGACCACTAAATAATTTCCAGGGGCACTTTCAGAATCCAAAAGAGGTTGGTTCCAACATGATAAATACCCGGGGACAATTTGCCACACTTAGAACATTTTAGTTTTCAGGTTTGGCAAATTTGAATTTTTGACTTTAAATTTGAGTTTGGATATGAACAATGATTTGGATCAAGTGAGGATTAGCAACTGTAACAAGATAACATGGCACCATTAACAGGGGGTTACTGTAGCATGACACTAGGGGTGTTACACCTGTCACGGCATTCGCGCTGTTGGGCTGTGCGGGGAAAGGGCGACGCGGTGGCCCAGGCGCTGGCGACGCGGTCAACGTGGGCGAGCGGTTTGAGCTCCTCTGCTCGAACGAAAACAGAGGAGCAGCGCGGCGAGGGATTGGCGTGACTCCGAGAGGGGCCGGCGACGCGGATCTGACGGGGCTGAGCCAAGGTCTTGGCGGCGGCAGCTTGGCGTGAACGAAGACAACGGGCGGCGAGGAGGCCGTCCATGGCCCCTTTGGCGGTCCTGGAGAGAGGAAAGATAAGAGAGAGAGAGAGAAACCAGATGAAGGGAGAGAGAGCACGAGAGGAATAAGGAGATGGCATGGCGCGAAGGTCGACTTGTAGGTCACCGGAGTGGCTAGGCGAGGAGGAGGTCCTGCGGGGTAGCTCCATGGGGCAGAAAGACTTGCTCCCGGCGACGACGGAGCTTGAGAACTTGGCGTCCTTGGGCGGCGACACGGTCTACGCAGGGGCAGCGTGGGCTTCTGCAATGGGCCCTCCATGGCGGGAGCTGGCTGGATGACGAGATTCTGGTGGCTTCGGTGGTGCGGGGAAGCATGGGAGGATGCAGGGATGCCTGGCGCTGCGGGATCGGGACTCCCCTGCTCGAGCTCCTCGGGCGCGTTCTCGTGCACAAGAGCGAGAGGAGGTTGGGCCTCGGGTGTCGGGCAGTGGAGGCTGAGGATTGGGCGTCGACGGAAAACAAGGAAGGTGATCGGGGAGATTGGATCGGGAGGAGATCCCGAGGAGATGCGAGAGAGTGGCGGCGGCGGCTGTGGGAATGGATGGATGGGACGGCTAGGTTCTAGGGTTAGGTAGGCTGAATATATAGCAGGTGAATTTTGGTTAGGTGCAACTGGTCCCTCCGATCTTAATCGGACGGTCGTGAATAAATAGCTAGGGAGTCCAAAAAAGAAAACGGAGATGTTTTATAGATGTTTGGGGATGATCCGGACCCAACGGTGACGAAAGTCCGGTTCAGGTTCGGGGAAGTTTCGGACACGGGCGAGGGTTCGATGCACTGTGCAAAGAGGGGTTAGGCGAACGATGTCAAGTGTGTCGTTGGACTGAGAAGAGAGAGGAGGAATGCAACCTGACAACCATTTCCGGAGACCGAAAATGTCCGACGATAGGCCGGCTACTATTGCCGTTATAGTTATCCGTTGGGGCGTCAAACGGACTCCGAATGCGATGAAACTTGGCAGGCGGCCTATTTACAGCATAACAACACCGCATGCCAACTTTCAACCCATTCCGACAACATTCTCCGGCCAATTATAAAATAATATTTTGGAGGTGCCGCTGGCGCGTGCAAGTGTGTCTGGGCTCAGAACGAACAACAGAAGGAACGGGGAGACCGGGACGGATGCAAGTTTTTTAAAGCATGCAGATGCAATGCGGATGATGACATGGCAAGATGCAACACACAAGCGAATGACAAGGCAACAATAGCGAATAACTGGAAGACACCTGGCGCAATGGACTCGGGGCGTTACAGTAATCAACACTACTAGCAACCCACAGGCTCCAATCTGAGGTTTTGAGACAAAGATTGGATACAAGAGATGAACTAGGGTTTGAGATGAGATGGTGCTGGTGAAGATGTTTATGGAGATTGACCCCCTCCCGATGAGAGGATCGATGGTGATGACGATGGTGATGATTTCCCCGGCAGAACAGCTCCGCAGGAGCCCTAGATTGGTTCCGCCTCGTGGCGGTGGAGTTTCATCCCGTGAGCTTGCTTATGATTTTTTTACAGGGCGAAAGACTTCATATAGCCAAAGATGGGCACCGGAGGCCTGCCAGGGGGCCCACAAGGCAACGGGCGCGCCCCCACCCTCGTGGATGGTGGGTAGCCCCCCTCTGGTGCTTCTTTCGCCCAATATTTTTTATATATTCTAAAACTAACTTCCGTGAAGTTTCAGGACTTTTGGAGTTGTGCAGAATAGGTCTCTAATATTTGCTCCTTTTCCAGCCTAGAATTCTAGCTGCCGGCATTCTCCCTCTTCGTGTAAACCTTGTAAAATAAGAGAGAATAGGCATAAGTATTGTTCCATAGTGTGTAATAACAGCTCATAATGCAATAAATAGCGATATAAAAGCATGATGCAAAATGGAAATATCACTCATCAAATATCCCAATACTACTCTAGCGTCAGTGAACATTAAGCGTGCGACCATGCGGGCTCGGGAATTATGTAGTCATGACCGAGACACCTCTCCGGTTAATAACTAATAGCGGGACCTGGATGCCCATATTGATTCCTACATATTCCACGCAGATCTTTTATCGGTTGAACCTTTATGACAACATACATAATTCCCTTTGTCTATCGGTATGTTACTTGCCCGAGATTCGATCGTCGGTATCTCTATACATAGTTCAATATCGTTACCGGCAAGTCTCTTTACTTGTTCCATAATACATCATCTTACAACTAACTCCTTAGTCACTTCGCTTGCAAGCTTCTTGTGATGTGTATTATCGAGAGGGCCCAGAGATACCTCTCCGATACATGGAGTGACAAATCCCAATCTCGATCCACGCCAACTCAACAGACACCTTCGGAGATACCTGTAGAGCATCTTTATGATCACCCAGTTACGTTGTGACGTTTGATAGCACACAAGGCATTCCTCCGGTTGCATGATCTCATGGTCGAAGGAACATGTATTTGACATTAAGAAAGCAGTAGCAATAAACTGAACGATCATATGCTAAGCTAACGGATGGGTCTTGTCCATCACATCATTCTCCTAATGATGTGATCCCGTTATCAAATGACAACTCATATCTATGGTTAGGAAACCTTAACTATCTTTGATCAACGAGTTATTCTAGTAGAGGCTTACTAGGGATTGGTATTTGTTTATGTATCCACACATGTAATTAAGTTTCTGGTCAATACAATTCTAGCATGAATAATAAACCTTTATCATGATTTAGGAAATATAATAATAACCATTTTATTATTGCCTCTAGGGCATATTTCCATCATGGTTAGCTCCTCCTCGGTCAACCCATCCCTCTTCCTTTTCCTATCGAGTACAGGAACACGATCACCAGCCATTTTAGGAACATCAACGTTGATGGTGTCTGGCTCCCAGGTGTCTGGCTACTCGAGCATAGGCGAAACGAGCGATTGGCCAGAGCCCATGACATGCTTGCTTGTAGCCCATACAAGATCTGCTGCATCTGCGTATAGTTTCTGATGGGAGTGTTGAGGAACTCATCATTCTTAGGGTGGTCCTAACACAGAAACAAAGCGTTGTTAGTGATGTTAGTTGTGCTGGTCACGATCAAGATGGTAAACTAGTGCATAAAGTGGTATATTTGATCTAACCATGGTGTGGCCTTGGTAGTGCTCAGACTCCAACAAAATCGTTAAGGTGTCCTGATCCCATTGTGCGCCACTGAGGTCTCTCAGCTTGGTCATTGGATACACTTGGCTCTCCACTTCTTGAGGTGGTTGAACACCTGGGTTGAGGTCACCTCTTGGCCATATAAATTGAAGATCCGCTTCGCAAAATTGTTCAGGTGCACCTCCTTGAAACCCTTGTCAGTCCTCATCCCACTGGATATGATCTCACACATCTTGTTAAGCAGGAAGGTGGACAAGAAAGTTTACCACTTCATTGTGTTACCCCTCCTAGAGACCTCCTTTCCAGCATTGACGGTTGCCTTATGTGCGACAATAGTTGCAACATTAGGCATGGCCATCACAAATGTTGGCTGAACAGGCACCTTGAACACCTTTGAATCCCAAGGCACCTCCTCAGGCTAGAAGTCCTCGGCATAGGACAACATGCACTGATCCAATAGAACAATGGCTTGACTAAAGTCTTGGGTGCTCATGTCCTATAATGGTTAGGATCAGTACTAGTATGACACAACACTATACATAGATCATATATGTGCATGTGTGGATGTGGTATGATCATCACTGGCCAAGTTCAAATCACAATTCATACCACGGACATACAAGAGTGCTACCAATGAGTTCCGAGCATTAAACTCGACCACCACAGCTACATATCAACCATACTAGCATCGTACCACACTACACATGCTCAAATTTACATGGCATAACTAGATCTACGATAGTATCATCAGAGCCGAAATAAAAAAAATCATGAAATCAGACTACCAAACCCAACTGTTCTAGCAATCCATCACCAGTATCTACCACAACATTACATGGTCACTGATCGACACTTTGTAATGCTACTAGTGCTCATAGATCTATCCCTAGCAGATGTTCACGGATAAAAGCTACGACGAGGGGGGAGGGTTGACAGAACTTATAGCCAGCGGGGAGCAAGTTGTTGACGCGGAAGTCGTCGGAGAATATAGCCCGCTTACCTATCGGTTGTCGACGAAATCGCCCGGGACGGAGAGCGCGCAAGGGAAATCGGCGGTTAATCGACGAGGCTAAATAGGGTGTCCAATTAGGCAGGAGGTGACCCAATTCCTGCTGCAGCTTTTTCCGTGCACGCGCAAGAGCTCGCGCCATCCCCTCCTCACATCAGCACGGCGCGGCATGCCTCTCCTCTGCACGTTGCAAGCCTGGCTGGGAGAAAACAGTCGATTCAGCCGTTCCCATTAGGCCTAACTGAGCGCTTATTTAAGGTCCGTGCGATGCGTGCCAAACAGTGAAAGCAAACAACCAAACAAGTCAAATTTATATCTAACGGGCCTGATCGAGACTTGTGCAGGTAACCAAACGCATCCTAAGGTTTGAGAAAATTCTAGGGTCGTGATAACGCCAACACGTGTGGTATATTAGACATCCGTCCACATATTGTGTGTGCCATGAGCAGGAGGCAGCCCACATGAGGTGTGTGGGGACGAACATTAGAATTGCCCACACGTGTGGGCGCAGCTACTTCGTGCCACACGTCCAACAAGTACTACTCATCCCCATCCCGCGTGTGTGTCACGAAGCAAATATGCTCACACGTCCTGACGCAGCTACGTTAGGTACCCCGCGGGATGACGATTTAGTTGTCATCCGGGATGACAGATGTAGTTATCCGAGATGACAAATGTAGCTGTAAAAGCATGACAACTCTATCTGTTTTGGTTAATTATAGTTGCCATGTCTAATTTATGGTAGTTGCCATGTGTGATTAACTACTTGCCACATATGGTCAAACAATAGTCGTCATGTGTGTTTACCTAGTTGCCACGTGTGCTTCAACCATAGTTGCCATGTACGGTAATCACAATTGTCATGTGTGTTTATCTGGTTGCCACGTACGAGCAACTGTAGTTGCCGTGTAGCAACGAATTATAGTTGCCATGTATGTTTACTTAGTTGCCACGTACGCGCAACTCCAGTTGCCATCCAACAACGTACGAGTGTCGTGTGGGCGAAAAGCAGTTCGTCCACACACGCATGAATTAGGTGGTGGCTGTGTGGGCAGAAACTAGTTTGCCCACACAGCAAAGCTGGCAAACCGCGTGCTGCGGGGGTGTGGGCGAACTCTCCAACGCCCACACACAATGACGCCCATGTGGCACTTAGATTTTAACAGTTTTTTTAGGATTCGTGTAAAACAGAATCGACGTGGATCAAGGCGTATGAACGATGTGCAAACATGCCACATTTGTGGATGTTATCATTTGGAAAATTCTAAAACAAAATCCTAAGGTTTGGGAAGGAACACAGCCCCGCAGTTTGCCCGTTGCAGCGGCACCGCACCGCGGCGGAGTCGCGTGCGTGCGTCCTGCCACTTCCCCACAAGGGAAAACTGGACAGGTTTGACCCCCACACCACTACTGCCCAACCTCCCCAACACCTCGAAGCCGCACCCAGACGCGCAACGCATTTCCTCCCTCTCCCCCTTCCCACCCAGACGCGCAACGCATTTCCTCCCTCTCCCCCTTCCCCTCCCCCTCGCTTGCCAGAAGAAGCCCGAGAGACCCCCGAAGAGAACCCTCCAGATGCAGCCGGCCGCCGCCGAGATGCAGCCGCCCGTCGGCTCCCCCACCGCCGCTCCCCAATCCGAGGTCCAGCACCCGCTGTCTACCCCTGATCCTTCCTCTCCCCCCGCTCCCGCACCGGCGCCGGACCCGGCCCCGGCCCCCGAGGCGGCGGCCGATCCGCCCTCGTCCGCGCCCGCCCTGGCGCCGGTGCAGCTGCAGCCGCAGCAGCATCCCAAGACCGTCACGTGGAGCGAGAAGCTCACGTCCGAGTCGCCCACCTACGTGCCGGCCGCCGCCGCCGCGGAGTCCAGCCAGTACGTCTCCCGCGGGCCCGCCGCCTCCTCCTCCAAGGGTAACCGCCCGCTGATCCGGCCTCCGCCACGCTCGGTTTAGCACTTCTCGGTCCTGATCCCCGTTTTCGGTGTCGGTGTGCCGCAGGCGCGGTGGAGGCGATGAAGGACACGCTGTCGAGGTGGGGGAAGTCCATGGCGGAGACCACCAGCATGGTCGAGAGCCTCAGCCGCGACACGTGGCAGCACTGTGAGATCTCACCCCCCTACGTTTCCTTAGGGAATATACTTTACTTTGTTCTTCGTTTGTTTGTGAGATTCATTTCTTGAGGGGCGGGGTTGGGTGCCATGGGCCAAGGTTCTAGGCTTTTCGTAGCTTTTTAAGGATGGAAGAAATGATGAGTACCAAATAAAGTTCTAAAGTAAAACCCCAGGAGATTCCTTATGTAGTTGTGGGGATTGGAATAGCTGGTGGAGAAGGATGTGTATCTTTGCCCTGAGAAAAGAAAGTACCTAAATATTGGGTGTTAGTTTTACATGCCGCACGTACTTGTGACCAGTTTCCCTAAAACTTATAATTCTGCTGACAAACTTAATCAGAGTTCTCAGATAGTTCAGTATTTGTTTCCTAGGAGTAATCCATAGAAAATTTCCAGTATATAGCATACTTAATCGTTTCAAACGAGCATATGCATATAGTCACAGCTTGCTTAATCAGAGTTCTCAGATAGTTCAGTATTTGTTTCCTAGGGGTAGTTAATATCCATATAAAATTTCCAGTATATAGAATACTTAATCGTTTCTTATTTATGGAGATATCATACTACTTGTTTATGTAAAGCTATTTTTTGCATGTTTCTTCTGTATATCCAGCACGTGTTTGAACGTTGTGATGTTTCTACTGATGGAATAGTCGCAGCGGTATTAACTATAAGAGATTTAGCCAATGAATTCTTCATTTCAAACGAGCATATGCATATAGGTTGTCCTTCCTATAAATTAGCACACATTCCTTGGGAAGAATGGAAACCACTTAAGGAGAAACATGCCATATTAACATTATATTTGCTCCCACCTTTTAGATACCAACCTTCTTGAGGGGCTTAGGGTTAAACACCTAGCCCTGTAGAACCAGCAATAGATTTTGTATGCTAATTTATTTTGTACCAGCAGACTTATAAGAAGGGAGAACTTGAAACTTGTAGCTGTACTGGCGGCCTTCTTCATCTTTTGAATAATTCAATAAACATAATAAATTTCCAGTATGTAGTATGCTTAGTCATTTATGCAGAGGAAGAACTAGTGATTTGACGTTTCTCCATTTATCCAGTTTACGAAGAGCAGCGCTAACTTATTAGACTACTCGATTCACCTATGCAAATCAGCATCTGCACGTGCAGCTTGTTGTTATACACAATTAGCACGGGTTCCTTTGGACAAATAGAGATTACTTAATGAGAATTTGTGACATGTTGAGAATGACATCAGATCTGCACTTACCTTTAGGTAATAACCTTCCAGTTAGGGGCTTAGGGGTAATCATCTAGCTCCAGAGAACCAGTGATACATTTTAAATGCCCATTTGTGATGGAAATAGCAAACTTTCTCTACATGAATATATTTCAAACAGAAGATTCAAGACTTCATACAGTTGGGTGCACATTTGTCGCATCAGCCACGGTATATTCTGTGTTCGATCATGCTTCCAACTGAAGATGAGGATCTCACGATCATTTCATCTTGAATAACTTCCTAATGGAGTTTTTTGAGATCGTTAACTTGACATATAGAATGACAAAGCTTTGGTACTTTGTAGATACTAAGTTAAGAATCTCTCTTGCCTTCTGCAACATGTCCAATCCAATGTTTTGCATGATCTTGTATTCACCAAGGAATATACGCATGTGTTGGACTGGCAGAACTACAGTTGATATGATGAGTTTAATACTCCCTGCGCAAAGAAATATAAGAGCGTTTAGATCTAGATCTAGCGATCTAAACACTCATATATTTCTTTACAGAGGGAGTAATTAATACCTTCTACACTCGCTGTTAACATGGTATGCTGTATGTCTGATAGTACAACCTTTTTCTCCCAAACAGTCAAGACAGGGCCTAGTTTTACTGAGGCTGCTATGGGACGGCTTGCTCAAGGAACAAAGGTCTTAGCGGAAGGTGGCTATGAAAAAATATTTAAACAGACGTTCGAGATTCTGCCGGATGAGCAGCTGAAAATGTCCTACGCGTGCTATCTATCAACATCTGCTGGTCCTGTCATGGGAGTTATGTACATTTCTACAGCTAAAATTGCATTCTGCAGTGACAATCCTCTTTCTTACAAGGCGGGAAATAAAACAGAATGGAGTTACTACAAGGTACGGGTTATTCACTTCTTCATAACATCTGTCTAGGTCTGTATTTTGTATTTCATGTAGTGTAGCTTATTGCATGAATGGCAAAGGTGTTATTGGTTCAGAGGTGACGGTAGCTAGTGATCTTTGAATTTTTATTTGTTGAGGAAGGAAAATAGAAGGAAAAAGTGGGCACTTAAGTGATTATGCTTGTTTTACACATTTCCAGCTCCATCCAGTTTATATCTTAATTGCTAGTACATGTTTATGCATATCCTTTGTACTAAATTGTTGTTCTCCTTTCCAAAAAAAAAACAGGTGGTCATTCCTCTTCATCAGCTAAGAACAGCCAATCCTTCAGTGAGCAAAGTAAATCCTGCTGAAAAGTACATTCAGGTTGTCTCGGTTGAAGGGCATGAGTTCTGGTTCATGGGTTTCCTGATGTACGACAAGGCCGTGTCCAGCCTGCAAGAAGCCCTTGATGGTGCTCGTGAGTTGCAACCATAGGTAGATATCAGACGGAAGTTTCAGTTACTTCATCCTGTAACATCCCCAGGGGCATCTTCAGTTCTCCATTCGATGTCTTCCGCTCAGAGCGTCTCCTGTTTAAGACATCCTTCATGCTGTGCCCCTTGGAGCTTTCGGTTCGGTACACTCACGAGCTTGTATACGTGTTTGAAATGTTTGTTCTTGTTCATTGCGTACCCCGTGTTGTAATGATGATGACATATATGGGAAAAACATCGGAGCTGTCCATTTTAAATGCCTTCTGTTATCAATTTTTAGCTGTGACGGTGTAGGGTGTTTACTGGTACTCTGGTACGCACCCAGGTCAGGGCATGCTTGGGCTGAACTGAGCTAAGATGACAATTCTGAAGGAAATTTGCAATTCGGGTAGTTGGTGTCTTTTCTGTCTTTTGGGAGATCCGGGATAGTTGGATGAAGCTTTTGGTTCATGTCCCTAAAAAAAGCTTTTGGTTCATGCAGCACGCAGTAGATTCTCCAAGCACATAAGACCATCTCCGGTTGGACAGTCCGAACACTGTTCAAGCAAAAAACATACTACCTCCAATGAAGACCCCCAAATCCTCAGTTGGGACGTACGGTACATATGAACCTGTTAAAAAATGCGTTTTAAACCTGTTTTAAAATGTCAAAAATATTGAAACAAAATTCCATGCATACATCTTTGCAATATGTGTGTGCAGTACAAAGTTTCGTGAAAAAATCTCTTGTTTTGCCTCCGAAAAAAGATGAATTTTAGTGCTTTTAAATAGCGTCTTTTTTGCACAGGTCAAAGAAAAAATAGTTTTCTTTCACGGATACGCAGGATGCGTATCATTTTCTATACTACTTATAAAAGAGCAAACATTATCTTCTTTAAGTGCACTCCACAAAACGTATACGGATACATTACCATCGCATGATTAGTCCCACTAAACTCAATCTAACGGCTAGCCTTAATCGAATCTGTTCTCTGTGTGCATTTAGCAATTTACATTGACTGACCGTACTTCATCGTGGAGGAAAATATAAAAGTCCATGCCTGATCAATTAGGAAACTATAATCACGGACACATCCTATTAAGAAACTAATCACGGACACATCTAATTATTAGAAAACTAATCACAAACCCATCCTATTATTAGGAAAAAAAATCACGCGTGCATCCTATTATTAGGAAAATAATTACGAGCCATCCTATTAGGAAATTAATCACGGACGCATGCTGCATCCTATTAGATAACTAATCACGAACGCATCTAATTATTAGGAAACTAATCGCGAGCGCATTCTATCGTCTCCTATCAGGGAATCGTGATCACGAGTCGCCAGCCGTCACCAGCCCACCACCCACGCGAGCCACAATGGGAGACACGCGAGGAGGAGTTGTGGCTTCCTCCGAACACACTTCTACTGACTGCAACGACTTCGCCCACATCCTGGGCATGCTCTCCGGGAACCATCGGCATTCGCGTCGACTTCGGCTCCATCCACAATACCCACGCTGACAACCACCCACCGCCGAGGTCCTTCAAGTGGGGGCAACGCTGAGTATCTTGGACCAGTATAAGCGGGCCAAAAAAATCTGCCCCCACAACCATGCATGTAGATTCACCTGGTCGCCAACCATCATCGTCCCCAGGGCGGTGCAGGTCTCGGCCACTGTGCAGCAGGTGAAGCTAATCACGGCCCCATCTCACTCGCTCGAAGCCACCGCCGACTCCCTCAGCTCTGACGCGTGCTGCTCCGTTGGACACACTTGTCCGGTACTCGCGCGTGGACGACGTCGTCCAAAGCTAATCCCGGTGCGTGGAGGCCGCCGCCTCAAAGCTGGACGACTGACTCACCTGCGTCGACAATGCCGCCCAGCTGGTGAGAGGACACGGTCGCCGCGGCCGCTCGCAGGCCTAAACGATGGAGATGCTCGCCTTCACGCGAACGCACCACACACACGCATTAATCAAGTAAGTATCGAGTGTTGTTTTTTTACTGTCATCGCTACCTCGCCGGTGGTGACACATCTAGAAGTACATGAACTAGAGATGAGGCAATGAGAAACAGAGGAGCGTTGGAGCACACACAGAGACGTTCGCCTTCTTTCTTTCTTTATTTTTTCACTGATTTTCACGTACCTGCAACAGACATCCCTGTTTTTTTAAGTACTGACTACCGGTTATTACATGGCCAACTCACGACTACATAGTAAACTCACAGACAAATTCGCTGAACCAAGACCTTACTTGCAGTCATGAAATTACGTTTCACTGAAAAAACCCAGAAGTTTGCATAAGTTTTAATGAAAAAAACTAAAGCTCGCATAAGTTTTACTAAAAAAACCTGAAGTTTGCATAAGTGTATTTGTTTGTCCAGCAGATACATGGCAATTGTAATTTTACATGAGCATTTTCATACCATCCTTATCTACAGTTGAGTTAACATGTTTTCCTGATAGAAAACTTGGACTACATATAAGAGAAGCAAAAACTGCATGTTGATTATGATGATGATGAATGTAGGATATTTTCTGGTCATGGTAAATTTCATATCATTTAGTACATAAACAATATTCACAACTTTATTTTATTACCATCAATTGTGTTGAGTTTCTTTCATATATATGTATTGACCCTCTTCTTTAAATTAGATGTGACAGATGCGGAATGAACTCATACCACATGATCGCATACGAGCAATTCAAGAGGAATTGGCGGGATTCTTTCTTGACCATGTCATTCATAAAGATGGAGAATGTCATGTGGAAGTTGAAATCGATTTTAGATGGTAGGGATTATAAGAGATGTTATATTGTATATATGTAGTAGTATCGGATAGATATATACAAAAACTTGTTGTTCGATCAATCTCGGAGAAAGAGAGGTCACTTCTCTCTATATATATTCATGACGATCTTGTGTAATTCTTGACTGGAATTTGTTGGCACTGAAACGGTTCCTTAGCTTATCCTAAGTGACATTTTCATGTGTGACTATACTTGCATACATGTGTGCATATGAAGAATCATGATGAATCTTCTAAATAATTTTGAATTTTATATATTAATAAAAGTGGGTGGTCTTTTAATACAGGAGACATGTTGATTAAGAAGAAACGATATTTCAAATTATTTGTACAAGTTGGAAATAAGAGATTGTGTACTTTATAGGGAAATTTCAAATTTATGAATAAATTATCTTGTATTAAGTTTAGTATAATATGTTAACTCAAATAGATGCGTATTGCGTGTGCACACTTATTATTTCAAATAGACGTGCGTTGTACGTGCACACTTACTAGTGTTGATAGAGGAGTGAATTAAAATACATGGTAGCAACCGACATAGAGCATACATACACTAGAAGACTCTTACGAGGGTGCTGGTGAGCATCGATACAGTGAGCTGCTCCGCCCCAGGTACAGGGGGATGAGGTTACATATATGATGTTGCTAAGCGAAAATGCCTTTTGGAGCTTGGCCTTCATGGAGGTCAGTTTTTGAAAAACACAAAATTCATGAAAATTCATATTTATACAATTTAAAGGCCTCTAGCTCCCTCCTGTATAGTGTGCAACAGGTGGCTATGGGTTGATGTCAGACCATCGAAGATGCAGGCGTTGCGCTGCTTCCAAATCGTCCAAGCAATGAGAGCAATAAGAGTCGAGGACCACCACTAGAAGAGATCGATCGTACTGTCGGGAGGCTGGACGATGAGTCGGCACCAGTGAAATATGGCATGCCAGACGGAGCGGAAGACGACACAACCGACGAGGAGATGGCGCATGGTCTCATCCTCTTGGTCGCACAGTATGCACCAGAGTGCGGCAGCCCACGGTGGGCGAGACGGACAACGGTCCAGCATCGGTTGAAGCCAGCTAGACACAAAAAAAGCTTGAAAGCTAGCGGTCTAGGAAAAAAGTAGTTTTCCTTGAAACTTTCTACGCGCACATAGAATATGAAGATGTATGCGTGATTTTTTCCTTAAATTTTTTTAACATTTAAAAGTGAGTTTTCTGAACTGGGTTCATATGTCCACGGTTCATCCATGTAGTTTCCTCTTAATCCATCGGTTTGTTTGTTCTGTTATGTTCTCAAACCCAATCTATGGGATGATACTTCGGTGTCTTAAAACACCTATCTTTATGTCTATGACATATGGGTCCAACAGATGGCTGGCCCATATGTCAATGACCCAAAGGCAAGTGCCTTTAAGGTATCGAAGCTGTGTCGCAATCTATGTATCTAGAGGGAATGGAGTAGAGGTGTCTGGACAGACCAGACAGTCTGTCATGTTGTATCCGGTTCATCTCGAACCACATTCGCTCTTCCTTTTTCTACTTCTCCTCTCTCTCCAACTTAAGGTTTTAATTTCTTTAAAAAACTTTTAAATCGGGGAATGACCCATGAATCAGTTACGCCAACGATTTACAAATGGGCCTGACTATGTCATATCTAGATATGAGATAATATCTCATATCTAATTATAACATCATCCCATATTAGCAAATAAAATACAGCCCCATCATTCTATTGTTCGCTTTGTTTTGTTTTGTTTTGTTGCTGTTTTTGTGTTTTTCACCCACGGCAGCCAGCCAGAACGGTGGGAGCTTCTTCCACTATGCCGGCCCAGTGTCAAACTGACAACGAACAGTGCAAAAATCCCCAGAAAATATATATTGTGGCATGCGCACTTGATCCACCCCGTGCTAGAGGGCAACAACATTGTTCATTACAGATGAATCAACCCGTGGTTGGATGGTTAGAGGGACTATGATATTCTCAGCCCATCGGCGTTTAAGTTCTGGTGCTCGCATTTATTCCTGCATTTATTTCAGTATTTCTGGCGACGCGCATTAAGTGGGACGAGATGTTCCTGTCGACGACGAGGTGCCTACGGTGAGTTCGTAAATTTCAAGATTATATGTCGGCTCAGTCTTTCAAAGGTGCTCATAGGGATAGTGTGTGTACATTCATAGAAATGAGTGTATGCGCGTGTATATAAGCGCTTGCATCTGTATTATGTTAAAAAACATTGTTTATTACAGAGTGCTACAACACCATGCTTTTTGGTCAGTGCGGGAGCTACACCCACCCCGATGGCAATACCACTGTTCTATTTGAACGTAAAAAAAAATGTGAAAGATGGGGTTGCAACTAAAAATGAGAAATCAGGGCAATGTTCGAAAACTAAAAAAAATCTAGAATTTTTTTAAATGTGAACATTTTTTTAAATGGTGAACACATTTTTAGAAAACACACATTTTTTAAATTTCCAGAATATTTTTCAAATTCGTGAAGAAACTAGCCTTATATACAAAAGGATAAGACTCAAAATGGTGTATCTCATTTGTATGCAACTATGAGATTTCGAAGAAAGGTGGGGAACTAGCTCAATGCTTTGGGAACCAAAAAACATATAAATTGTGGTGTTTTCTCAAAAAAAAAACATGAAAACTTGGGTCCCTTCGACTCTGTTGCATATCTTTCAAAAACCAAAATGGGTCAAAGATGGGGTTGCAATTGGGACATTTGAAAAATGGGTAGGCCCAAGAAAGAAAAAATAAACAATGTTGAGCAGCTAAAAAGAGACAAAAAAGGTGAATAAGTAACTGTCATTGTCGGGGCTCACATTTTGCGTGTTGAAGATGGAATTGTATCTCGCATAAAAATTGGTCGTTCACGCCAGATGTGAACTTGTAGTTGCGGAAAAAAAACTTTGAGCCCAATGGCAAGTCGGTGGTGGACTTGCAATTGGGCGAAGAAAAATAAGGATGAACTACTCGCAAAAACGAGGGTGAGCTTGTACTAAGGCTACAAAAAAGCTAAAAAAATGTTCCGATTGCAAGTAGAGGGTGGACTAGCAACTAGGAGATTACAACAAAAAAAGGGTGGTGCTACTTGTAAGCCGAGGGCGCACTTGCAAACTTAGGCGATAACAAAAATTCGGTACAATTTGCGAGCTGAGGGTGTACTTGCAACTGGGATCAAAACAAACTATGAGCCCAGTTGTGAGTCAATGGACTTACAACTTAGAAAAATACAAAAAAAACTATGATACTAGTTGTGAGTTGAGAGTGAACTTGCAGCTGGGACAAATACGACCCTAATTGCGAGTCAAGGGCGGACTTGCCATGTGACGCCCCAAGACCGGCGCTCCAGAAGACTTCCAACTATTCCGAGTTTCATCATGTGATTTGTTTGTTTGTGCATTGCATCATGTCATCATGTATCATATCATTAATTTTTTTGCAACTCAACTAAATAAATCGTATGGATTTTCGGTCCATTTAAATCGAGGGATATTCACAATGATGATTTCTCTTTAGAACATATACTCCCAATATTATTAGGGAGCTATAATAAATATTCCATTCTTATGGATTCAACCAAAACACACTTGCATCTTTCTCTTGCCACCAAATCCCTCATCTAATTGAAAACCCAATCACTAGCTTCTTTCTTTCAATTTGCCCATTCATTGCAAGTGGCATTTTTCTGTCACATAAAAATATTCATTCTTTTCCTATAATTATTGAACCATGCCACTTACCTCTCTGGCAAATCTCATCTATTTCTGAATTGTTTTGGTTGGGTTAAAAAATGCGTCAAGTTTGAATTAATTCAAACTTGGGTTATTTTTCTACCTCTAAAAAAATTTGCCAAAGCATTTTATTCAAATATCTCAGAAACCCAGGATCCCAGGGATATTCTTATATACTCCATACTCTTCTCCTTACCCCCCTGATCTTTTCTTGTAACTTCTGGTTATTTTTTAAACAGAAAATGAGAAATATGAGGGAGAGAGAGAGAGAGCACAACCTTGCAGCCAGGCCTCTGGCCACTTGGGCCTCCTAGCAGGCCGGCCCACCTAAACCCTTCCTAACCCTAGCCCCCCACGCTCGATCGCTCTCTCCCTCATCCTCCTTGCAGCGCCACCAGCCTCCCCTGTCTCATCCTCCCGATCCCCTCACCCTCTCCCTCTCGTCCTCTCCCTTGCACGGCCACCTAGAGAGAGAGAGAGAGAGAGAGAGAGAGAGAGAGAGGAGCGAGACCCCCTGTCGCCGAGCGCCCGAGGAGAGGAGCTCCTTGAGCATTGGCCGCGCACAACAACCTCCCCCCCTCGCGACACTGCTATCGCTCTTTCCTTGCCCTGTGTCCCCCTCGCACCCAGCGCCCTCCTCTCCTCTCGATCCCCATCTTCCCCTGTGCGCCGCCGCCACCCACAACCATCGTCCCCATCGCGCGCCAGCGCCCGACCTCCTCCTCGCTCCCATGGCGTCGCCACCCACACCCGCCGCCGGCGCCCTGCAGCTCCCGCCGCCGCTCTGCTCTGTTCGTGGGCGTCTCCGACAGATCCGACGCGGCCCCGTGTCTTCGGCCTCATCCCCGCCTCCATGGCCACCGCGCCCCGCCTCGCCGCCTTCGCCTCGCCAAGCTCGCTGGCAGCCGCGAGCTCGTATGTCCCCGCCGTCCTTCTCCATCGCGCGCCTCTGATGTCTACTACACAACCTTCTTCTTGTAGACGTTGTTGGGCCTCCAAGTGCAGAGGTTGTAGGATAGTAGCAAATTTCCCTCAAGTGGATGAGCTAAGGTTTATCAATCCGTAGGAGGCGTAGGATGAAGATGGTCTCTCTCAAGCAACCCTGCAACCAAATAACAAAGAGTCTCTTGTGTGCCAAACACACCCAATACAATGGTAAATTGTATAGGTGCATTAGTTCGGTGAAGAGATGGTGATACAAGTGGTATATGGATAGTAGATATAGGTTTTTATAATCTGAAAATATAAAAACAGCAAGGTAACTAATGATAAAAGTGAGCACAAACGGTATTGCAATGCGTTGAAACAAGGCCTAGGGTTCATACTTTCACTAGTGCAAGTTCTCTCAACAATAATAACATAATTGGATCACATAACTATCCCTCAACATGCAACAAAGAGTCACACCAAAGTCACTAGTAGCGGAGAACAAACGAAGAGATTATGGTAGGGTACGAAACCACCTCAAAGTTATTCTTTCCAATCAATCCGTTGGGCTATTCCTATAAGTGTCACAAAAAGCCCTAGAGTTCGTACTAGAATAACACCTTAAGACACAAATCAACCAAAACCCTAATGTCACCTAGATACTCTAATGTCACCTCAAGTGTCCATGGGTATGTTTATACGATATGCATCACACAATCTCAGATTCATCTATTCAACCAACACATAGAACCTCAAAGAGTGCGCCAAAGTTTCTACCGGAGAGTCAAGACGAAAACGTGTGCCAACCCCTATGAATAGGTTTGATGACCCACAAGTATAGGAGATCTATCGTAGTCCTTTCGATAAGTAAGAGTGTCGAACCCAACGAGGAGCAGAAGGAAATGATAAGCGGTTTCCAGCACGGTATTCTCTGCAAGTATTGAAATAAGTGGTAACAGATAATTTTGTGATAAGATAATTGTAACGAGCAACAAGTAACAAAAGTAAATAAGGTGCAACAAGGTGGCCCAATCCTTTTTGTAGCAAAGGACAAGCCTGGACAAACTCTTATATGATGTAAAGCGCTCCCGAGGACACATGGGAATATCGTTAAGCTAGTTTTCATCACGCTCATATGATTCGCGTTCGGTACTTTGATAATTTGGTATGTGGGTGGACCGGTGCTTGGGTGCTGCCCTTACTTGGACAAACATCCCACTTATGATTAACCTCTATTGCAAGCATCTGCAAATACAACAAAAGTATTAAGGTAAACCTAACCATAGCATGAAACATATGGATCCAAATCAGCCCCTTACGAAGCAACGCATAAACTAGGGTTTAAGCTTCTGTCACTCTAGCAACCCATCATCTACTTATTACTTCCCAATGCCTTCCTCTAGGCCCAAACAATGGTGAAGTGTCATGTAGTCGACGTTCACATAACACCACTAGAGGAGAGACAACATACATCTCATCAAAATATCGAACGAATACCAAATTCACATGACTACTAATAGCAAGACTTCTCCCATGTCCTCAGGAACAAAAGTAACTACTCACAAAGCATAAACATGTTCATAATCAGAGGGGTATTAATATGCATATAGGATCTGAACATATGATCTTCCACCAATTAAACCAACTAGCATCAACTACAAGGAGTAATTAACACTACTAGCAACCTACTAGCACCAATCCCGGACTTGGAGACAAGAATTGGATACAAGAGATGAACTAGGGTTTTGAGATGTGATGGTGCTGATGAAGATGTTGATGGAGATTGCCCTCTCCCGATGAGAGGAGCGTTGGTGATGACGATGGCGATGATTTCCCCCTCCCGGAGGGAAGTTTCCCCGGCAGAACAGCCCTGCCAGAACCCTAGATTGGTTCCGCCAAGGTTCCGCCTCGTGGCGGCGGAGTTTCGTCCGAGAAGATGGCTTATGATTTTTTTCCCATCGAAAGAG
Organism: Triticum monococcum; assembly: GCA_034509565.1. Lineage (NCBI taxonomy): Eukaryota > Viridiplantae > Streptophyta > Magnoliopsida > Poales > Poaceae > Triticum > Triticum monococcum. The sequence continues at coordinate 134,687,758 of CM067847.1, forward strand.
TCCATATAGCAGAAGATGGTCACCGGAGGGCCACCAGGGGGCCCACGAGGTAGGGGGCGCGCCCCCCACCCTTGTGGGCAGGGTGTGCCCCCCTGGTGAAGTTCTTGCGCTCAATGTTTTTTATATATTTGGAAAACATCATCCGTGAAGTTTCAGGACTTTTGGAGCTGTGCAGAATAGGTCTCTAATATTTGCTCCTTTTCCAACCAGAATCCTAGCTGTCGGCATTCTCTCTCTTTATGTAAACCTTGTAAAATAAGAGAGAATATGCATAAGTATTGTGACATAATGTGTAATAACAGCCCATAATGCAATAAATATTGATATAAAAGCATGATGCAAAATGGACGTATCAACTCCCCCAAGCTTAGACCTCGCTTGTCCTCAAGCAAAGAGCCGAAATCGAAAAGTATGTCCACATGTTTAGAGAAGAAGGTGTCGATAAAAATAAAATACGGACATGAGGGTAAACCTGGGAACGGTTTGGATTGGAACCGCTGTTTCAATTTGGTTTCTCAATCGGATGGTCTTTGGATGGGTTTAAATGGGCTGAGCCTCTAAAATAATATGGTTTGGTTTGGCCTTTAGGTATTATGGATTAATCTGGTTCAATTTGGACACGTATAAATCGGTCTCAAACAGTTTCAACTAGGAGATGGAAACCGGTCTGTCGACCAAAACTGTACAAGACCAACGCCTCCAGCCTCGACGGTCATTGCCATGCCATGCGATTAGTGGCCGCCCGGCCGTCGGCCGTCGTCGCCACGGGCTGGAGTCCGACTGCCAGCTCGTCTCTCCTCCAGTTTTCTGACCCTTGAAGCTGCCTGATTTAATTTGCCTCTAACGTCCCAAGGCTCTAGTCGTGGCCGCGGCCATCAAGCTCGAGTCTGTCTCCGTCGCAGCCGTTGGTTTCGACTTTTGAGTCGTCTCTGTCGCTGCGGGTTTCGTCTCCTGGTCGATGTCCAGAGCTCCACCTACAGGTCCTACCTTCCTGGTGTTTCCTTCACCGCTTCCTGTAGAAAGATTGCTAGATGGCTAGATGCAATTCAGGCACCTGCGTATATGGACTTGTCCATGGTTTCAATCTGTAGATTCAGTCCAAAAATGGAACCGGTTTGGATTGGGTTGGGTGAAAAGCAAGTACAGATTGGTTTGGTTTGGATTCAAGTAGAATTTTGTTGGATCGAGTTGGTTTGGATGCTGCCTGTGTAGTCACCTGGTTTGGGCTGGCTTTAGTCTGGATGATAAACTATTAACAGGCTTACATGAGGGCATCATGATCATTCTTAGAACAACAACTTATATAATTCTTGTCATATGATTTCTTATGCTAGAGTAATAATTCAATCACAATATCAAGTATGAATCGTAAACTTCTTTGAAAACTAAGAAACTATAATCTTAGTCATTGAAGCAATCGCAATTTATCATAACATAGGAAAGAGTCAATGTATAAGAGCTTTTCAGCAAGTCGACATACTCAACTATCATATAATCTTTCATAATTGCTGTCACTCACACAATACTTATGGGTATGGGATTTTAATCGGACACAGAGAAAGATAGGGGCTTATAGTTTTTGCCTCCCAGCGTTTTACCTCAAGGGTAATGTCAACAGTAATAGTTCATGAAAACCCACATCCAATTAGTCATATATACCAGGATCTTTCCAACATATTGTGGTTGCCAAAGGATAAAATGTAAAAAGGAAGGGTGAAGATCACCATGACTCTTATGCAATGTAGTAGATAAAAGTAAAAGATAGGCCCTTCGCAGAGGGAAGCAGAGGTTGTCATGCGCTTTTGTGGGTAAATGCACAAAATCCTAATGCGAAAGAACATCACTTTATATTGCCACTTGTGATATTGTGACGCCCCCGATTTAATCGTACACTAATCATACACGCAAACGTGTACGATCAAGATCAGGGACTCACGGGAAGGTATCACAACACAACTCTACAAATAAAATAAGTCATACAAGCATCATATTACAAGCCAGGGGCCTCGAGGGCTCGAATACAAGAGCTCGATCATAGACGAGTCGGCGGAAGCAACAATATCTGAGTACAGACATAAGTTAAACAAGTTTGCCTTAAGAAGGCTAGCACAAACTGGGATACAGATCGAAAGAGGCGCAGGCCTCCTGCCTGGGATCCTCCTAAACTACTCCTGGTCGTCGTCAGCGGGCAGCACGTAGTAGTAGGCACCTCCGGTGTAGTAGGAGTCGTTGTCGACGGTGGCGTCTAGCTCCTGGGCTCCAACATCTGGTTGCGACAACCAGGTAGAAGGGATAGAGGGAAAAGAAGGAGAAAGCAACCGTGAGTACTCATCCAAAGTACTCGCAAGCAAGGAGCTACACTACATATGTATGCATTGGTATCAACTGGGATAAGGCTACCATATGTGGACTGAACTGCAGAATGCCGGAATAAGAGGGGGATAGCTAGTCCTGTCAAAGACTACGCTTCTGGCAGCCTCCGTCTTGCAGCATGTAGAAGAGAGTAGACTGAAGTCCTCCAAGTAGCATCGCATAGCATAAACCTAACCGATGATCCTCCCTTCGTCGCCCTGTAAGAGAGCGATCACCGGTTGTATCTGGCACTTGGAAGGGTGTGTTTTATTAAGTATCCGGTTCTAGTTGTCATAAGGTCAAAGTACAACTCCGGGTCGTCCTTTTACCGAGGGACACGGCTATTCGAATAGATAAACTTCCCTGCAGGGGTGCACCACATACCCCAACACGCTCGATCCCATTTGGCCGGACACACTTTTCTGGGTCATGACCGGCCTCGGAAGATCAACACGTCGCAGCCCTACCTAGGCACAACAGAGAGGTCAGCACGCCGGTCTAAATCCTATGGCGCAGGGGTCTGGGCCCATCGCCCTTTGCACACCTGCACGTTGCGTACACGGCCGGAAGCAGACCTAGCCTAGTGGCTTTCCAGTCCAATCCGGCGCGCGCCACTCAGTCGCTGACGTCACGAAGGCTTCGGCTGATACCACGACGTCGGGATACCCATAACTGCTCCCACGTAGATGGTTAGTGCGTATAGACCAAATGGCCAGACTCAGATCAAATACCCAGATCTCGTTAAGCGTGTTAAGTATCCGCGAACACCGACCAGGGCCAGGCCCACCTCTCTCCTAGGTGGTCGGAACCTGCCCTGTCGCTCCGCCTCAAAGATCCACTCGCGGGTGCTCCTACGAGCCTATCCGTCTTTTGTCACCACATGTATCATGTATAAAGTATATAGTATATACCCGTGATCATCTCCCGAGTGATCACGGCCCGATAGTATAGCATGGCAGACGGACAAGAATGTAGGGCCATTGATGATAAGCTAGCATCCTATACTAAACATTAGGTTTGCAGGTAAAGGTAACAACAGTAGTAGCAAGGACAGGCTATGCATCAGTATAGGATTAACGGGAAGCAGTAACATGCTACACTACTCTAATGCAAGCAGTATAGAGAAGAGTAGGCGGTATCTGGTGATCAAAGGGGGGGCTTGCCTGGTTGCTCTGGCAAGAGAGGGGGGTCGTCAACTCCGTAGTCGTACTGGGTAGCAGCGGCGTCGGTCTCGGTGTCTATCGAGAGAAGAGGGGGGAGAAACAATAAATATTTAAGCAAGCATATGCATAGTGATGCATGACATGACAAGTAACGGTGTTAGAGGTGCCCTAACGCGGTAATAGGTGATACCGGGGAAGGGGGATGACATCCGGGAAAGTATCCCCGGTGTTTTGCGTTTTCGGGCAGAGGACCGGAGGGGGAAAGTTGCGAGTTCGATAGGTTAGGGAGGTGTGGTGGACGAACGGGTTGCGTATCCGGCTTCGTCTCGTCGTTCTGAGCAACTTTCATGTAGAAAGTATTTTCATCCGAGTTACGGATTAAAAGATATGATTTTCTAAAGATTTAAATCATTTTCTGATTTTAATTAATTATTTAAATTAACATTATCCAGAATAGTGTTTGCTGATGTCAGCATGACGTCAGCATGGCGTCAGCAGTCAACAGGGGTGTTGACTGGTCAATCTGACGTGTGGGACCCACTGGTCATAGAATGTTTAGGCTAATCACTGTTTAATTAAACTAATTAGTTAATTAGGTTAATCTAATTATGATTAATTAACTTAATTAATTCCTTAATTAATTAAATAATTTAATTATTATTATTTATTTAATTATTTTTATTATTTATCTATATTTTTTTAATTCCTAATTCCTCTTCCTTTTTTTAAATAAAACGTTTTGGGGGTGGGGGCCCCACTTGTCAATGGCGGGGGTGGCGGCGGAGGGATGGCCGGGGCGAGCAGGAGGCCAGGGCGGCGCGCAGGCGGGTGAGGCCGGCAGGGCGCGGGCACGCGTGTGGAGGCGCGGCCGGAGCGGTGCAGCGTGTGTGTGGGGGGGGGGAGGAGGCCGCGGCGAGCAGCGGGGCCACGCAAGGCCGCGGTGGAGCAGGCCAGCGCGGCCAGGCTGGCGTTGGGCGCAACGGGGAGTGGAGGTGGCAGGCGTGGGACGTGGGTTTGGCCGCGGCTGGAGGCGGAGCCGAGCAGGGGAAGCAGGGGTGAGCGCGGGCCAAGCGGGGTGCGAGCGGGGGAGGCCCGAGGTGTGGGCGACGAGAGCACGGGCGGGCGGGCGCGGCCGCCGCGCGGTGAGTGCGTCCGTGCGCCGAGGGGAGCGGGGGGGGGGGGGAGCGCGGGCCGCGGTGAGCGCGCGTGCGTGTGCGCGGACGGCGCCGACGATGGAGGGGAAAGAGTGGAGGTCGAGGCCTCACTGCGAGGCGTAGGGACGTGGCAGCGGGGGTTGAGGCGGAGTAGGGGACGCGCGACGGAGACGGGGAGGCAGTTCCAGCGGGGAGGCGGAGGCGCGTCGAGCTCCGGGCGGCGACGGGTCGAGGCCGCGGCTTCCAGCGGGCGCCGCGCGAGGGAGAGGATGGGCGCGAAGGAGGTCCGGTGGCGGGGCGGGGCAGCGCCGGGGACGGGCGCCGACGTCGGGGCGCGGGGAGCGAGCGTCACGGGCGGGGTTGACGGGGATCGATCCCGATCCAGATCGGTGGGGGAGAAGGGATCGTGGGGGGGGGGGGGGAATGGGGTGCGGTTAGGGTTTGGGGTCTCACCGGGTGGGGGTTATGGGGGGAGTGGGGTGGCCGGTTGGGCCAGTTGGGTTGGCCTGGCTAACAGCTGGGCCAGCTGGTCCAGTGGGGGGGGGGGGGTTCTGCTCTCTTTTTTTTGTTTGTTTCCTTTTCTGTTTTTGTTTTTTTTATTTCTTTCCTGCTTTATTGCAGTTGTATTCTATTTTAGTAAAACAAACTTTTAGTACCTAAATTAGTATTACAACCTAGTCTATAGTCACAAAAAGTCTAGACCCCAAATAACTTAGTTTGACATTTTATTAATTATAAAAGTTATTCAAATAATCATTTTTACTACTGTTTTATTCATCTCATAGTATTTAAACATTTTATACGTGTGTGGTTTTCCCCCCATAATTATCTATGCAATATTTGGTTCACTCCGAACATTTTTGTTTTAATTTTTGAAAACTGTTATTATTCACCAAACTTAGAATTTGAATTTTGGACCGGTTTTTGACCTAACGATAGATTAGCAACAGTAACCGAGGTGACGTGGCATGATTAGCGGGGGATTACTGTAGCATGATTATCCGGGCGTCACAGATATGGACCTTTATTATGCAGTCTGTCGCTTTTATTACTTCCATATCACATGATTGTATAAAGCTTATTTCCACCACACCAATCAATCATACATATTTAGAGAGCAATTTTTATTGGTTGCACCGATGACAACTCACTTGATGGGTCTTACTCAATCCATAGGTAGGTATGGTGGACTCTCATGGCAAAACTGGTTTAAGGGTATTTGGAAGCACAAGTATTATCTCTACTTGGTGCAATGAATTTGGCTAGCATGAGGGAGAAAGGCAAGCTCAACATGTTGGAGGATCCAAGACAATATAATTTACCTCAGATGTAAGAAAACATAACCCATTATGTTGTCTTCCTTGTCCAATGTCAACCCTTTAGCATGTCATATTTTAATGAGTGCTCACAATCATAAAAGATGTCCAAGATAGTATATTTATATGTGAAGACCTCTCTTTCTTTATTACTTCCTATTAATTGCAACGATGACCAAAACTATGTTTGTCAACCCTCAATAACTTTTATTCATCATACTCTTTCTATGTGAGCTCATTACTCTCCATAAGACTCACATGATCTCTTTGTTTCTTTTTATTTCTTTCTCTTTCTCTTTTCTTTTATTTGGGATCATGGCAAAAATAAGCAAGCCCTTGACTCAACACTAATCTTTATTATATAGCTCAAGGACTCGATTACATAGAAGGATAATAAAGCAAAACTCACGACTAGATCATACTAAGAACTTTTATTCTACTAGATCAAAATATTACCAAAAGGATCGAACTAAGAAAAATGGTAAAGATAAACGTGATGGTGATACGATACCGGGGCACTCCCCCAAGCTTGGCAGTTGCCAAGTGGAGTGCCCATACCCAGGTGATTATGTCTTTCTTGTTGGTGAAGAAGGTGGAGTTGTTGATGATGGATAGTCGCACATCGAGCGTAGGAGGTCTTCTAGCTTGCGGATAATGCCCTTGAGTGCGATGATATGATCCTTCAACAAAATATTTTCACGTGTGAGATACTTATTTTGTATACGAGCCAACTCAATCATCTTGAAGGCATCAATTTCTGTTGGGGTAAGAAGATTGTGATCCAGTTGAAGGGTGTCTTCTGTTGCTGGAACTTGGTCCTCCATGGCCTTCTTGATCCCTTCATCCTTGTTGATCTCCATAGGTTCTTCTCTCTTCAGCTCTGTCTTCATTAGCCAAGCATTGCTGCCCTCATGGTTGGAGGAGGAGGGAGATGACATAGTGCCTGGCCTTGACAACCCTAACAGAAAACAGCTCGAAACAAAAACAAGAGGGTTTTGCATGATACGGGAGTCAAAACCCCCGGGAGGTTATATAATGAATTTTCACCGACCAAAATACGTGTCCTGTAAGAAAACGGAGTCCGGAGAGCACACGAGGTGCCCACGAGGTAGGGGGCGCGCCCAGGGGGTAGGGCGCGCCCTCCACCCTCGTGTCCTTTCCGGACTGCTGCTTATTTTTCTATTTTTCTAAATATTCCAAAACGGAGAAATATTTCCTTAAAAACTGTTTTGGAGTCAGTTTACTTACCATACCACATACCTATTCCTTTTCGGAGTCTGAAACATTCTGGAAGGTGTCCCTTATGTATTCCTCCGGGGTTACGGTTTCAATAACATTGGTTTCAACATTTATGGGATTACCTCAGATATAATGTTTGATTCTTTGACCATTTACCACCTTTGGATTTGTGCCTTCGAAGTTGTTGATTTTTATGGCACCAGAATGGTAGACCTCCTTGATAACGTAAGAACCTTCCCACTTAGAGAGAAGTTTTCCTGCAAAAAATCTTAAACGAGAGTTGTATAGCAATACATAATCACCTACATTAAACTCACGCTTTTGTATTCTTTTATCATGCCACCTTTTAACTTTTTCTTTAAACAACTTGGCATTTTGTAGGCTTGGGTTCTCCATTCATCAAGTGAGTTAATATCAAATAACCTCTTCTCACCGGCAAGTTTAAAATCATAATTTAGTTCTTTAATAGCCCAATAAGCCTTGTGTTCTAGTTCGAGAGGTAAGTGACATGCTTTTCCATAGACCATTTTATACGGAGACATACCCATAGGATTTTTATATGCAGTTCTATAGGCCCATAATGCATCATCAAGTTTCTTGGACCAATTCTTTCTGGACCTATTAACAGTCTTTTGCAAAATTAATTTGAGTTCTCTATTACTTAATTCTACTTGACCACTAGACTGAGGGTGATAAGGGGATGCAATTCTATGATTAACATCATATTTAGCAAGCATTTTACGGAAAACACCATGAATAAAATGTGAACCACCATCAGTCATTAAATATCTAGGGACTCCATACCTTGGAAAGATAACTTCTTTAAGCATTTTAATAGAAGTGTTATGATCAACACTACTAGTTGGAATAGCTTCTACCCACTTATAGTAACATAATCAACAGCAACTAAAATATGTGTATAACCATTAGAGGAAGGAAAAGGTCCCATATAGTCAAAGCCCCAAACATCAAATGGTTCAATAACAAGTGAATAATTCATAGGCATTTCTTGACGTCTACTAATATTACCAATTCTTTGACATTCATCACAAGATAAGACAAACTTACGGGCATCCTTGAAGAGAGTAGGCCAATAAAAACCAGATTGTAGTACCTTATGTGCAGTTCTATCTACAGGATGGTGCCCTCCATAAGCTTCGGAGTGACACTTGCGTAGGATCTATTCCTGTTCATGCTCAGGTACACAACGTCTAATAACACCATCTACTCCTTCTTTATAAAGATGTGGGTCATCCCAAAAGTAATGCCTCAAATCATAGAAGAACTTTTTCTTTTGCTGGTATGTGAAACTAGGTGGTATAAACTTAGCAACAATGTAATTAGCATAGTCAGCATACCATGGAGCAATATGAGAAGCATTTATGACATTTAATTGCTCATCAGGAAAGCTATCATCAATAGGTAGTGGGTCATCAAGCACATTTTCTAACCTAGACAAGTTGTCTGCAACGGGGTTCTCGGTTCCTTTTCTATCAACAATATGTAAATCAAATTCTTGAAGCAAGAGAACCCATCTAATAAGTCTAGGTTTAGCATCTTTCTTTTCCATAAGATATTTAATAGCAGCATGATCAGTGTGAATAGTTACTTTAGAATCAACAATAAAAGGTCTAAACTTATCACAGGCAAATACAACTGCTAAGAATTCTTTTTCAGTAGTAGCATAATTTCTTTGACCATTGTCTAGAGTTTTACTATCATAGTGAATAACATTTAGTTTCTTATCAACTCTTTGTCCTAGAACAGCACCTACAGCATAATCATTAGCATCACACATAATTTCAAAGGGTAAATTCCAATCAGGTGGCTGAACAATAGGTGCAGAGATCAATGCTTTCTTAAGTATTTCAAATGCTTCTACACAATCATCATCAAAGACAAATGGTATATCTTTTTGTAATAAATTAGTCAGAGGCCAAGAGATTTTTGAGAAGTCCTTAATGAACCTCCTATAAAAACCGGCATGACCAAGGAAACTTCTTATACCTTTGATGTCCTTGGGAAATGGCATCTTTTCAATAGCATCAACCTTGGCTTTATCAACTTCAATACCTCTTTCAGAAACTTTATGCCCCAAGACAATACCTTCATTAACCATAAAGTGGCACATTTCCCAATTCAAGACAAGATTAGTTTCTTCACATCTTTGCAAAACTCGATCAAGGTTGCTCAAGCAATCATCAAAAGGAGATCCATAGACGGAAAAGTCGTCCATGAAAACCTCACAAATCTTTTCACAAAAGTCAGAGAATATAGCCATCATGCATCTTTGAAAGGTAGTAGGTGCATTACATAAACCAAAAGGCATACGTCTATAAGCAAAAGTTCCAAAAGGGCATGTAAAAGTAGTCTTTGATTGATCTTTGGCCGACACATGTATTTGAGAGAAACTAGAATAACCATCTAGAAAGCAAAAATGTGTATGTTTGGATAATCTTTCTAGCATTTGATCGATAAAAGGTAAGGGGTAACGATCCTTTTTAGTAGCCTTATTTAATTTGCGGAAATCAATTACCATCCTATAACCAGTAATAATTCTTTGAGGAATCAATTCATCTTTGTCATTAGGAACAACAGTAATACCTCCCTTTTTAGGGCCACAATGGACAGGGCTTACCCACTGACTATCAGCAACGGGGTAAATTATACCTGCCTCAAGGAGCATTAGTATCTCCTTTCTTAGCACCTCTTTCATTTTAGGATTCAGACGGCGTTGATGATCACGAACTGGTTTAGCATCTTCTTCCAAATTAATTTTATGTTGACATAGAGTGGGACTAATGCCCTTAAGATCATCAAGAGTATACCCAATAGCAACACGGTGCTTCTTCAGAGTTTTCAATAATCTATCTTCTTCATGTTCTGAAAGGTTAGCACTAATAATAATAGGATATATCTTTTTCTCATCAAGATAAGCATATTTAAGAGTATCCGGTAACGGTTTAAGCTCAAACACGGGATCACCCTTTGGTGGAGGAGGATCTCCTAGGATTTCAACAGGTAAATTGTGTTTCAGAATAGGTTCCTATTTAAAGAATACTTCATCTAATTCCCTTCTTTCATTCATCAACATATCATTTTCATGGTCTAGCAAATATTGTTCTAAAGGATCACTAGGAGGTACGGCAATAGAAGCAAGACCAATAATTTCATCCTTACTAGGTAATTCTTCTTCACGGTGTTGTCTACTAAATTTATAAAAATTAAATTCATGAGCCATATCATCTAAACCGACAGTAACAACATCCCTTTTGCAATCTATGGTAGCATTAACAGTATTTAAGAAGGGTCTACCAAATATAATGGGACAAAAACTATCTTGTGGGGAACCAAGAACAAGAAAATCAGCAGGATATTTAGTTTTCCCACACAAGACTTCAACATCTCTAACAATTCCCATTGGTGAAATAGTATCTCTATTAGTAAGTTCAATTGTGACATCAATATCTTCCATCTCAGCAGGTGCAATATCATGCATAACTTCTTGGTATAAAGAATAAGGTAGTGCAATAGCACTAGCACCCATATCACACAAGCCATGATAACAATGATCTCCTATTTTAACAGAAATAACAGGCATACCTACCACAGGTCTAGGTTTATCTATATCATGGGGTTTAGCAATTCTAGCAGTTTCATCACAGAAATAAATAACATGCCCATCTATATTACCAGACAAGAGATCTTTAACAATAGCAATATTAGGTTCAACTTTAACTTGCTCAGGAGGTGTATATGTTTTAATATTGCTTTTACGAACCACAGTTGAAACTTTAGCATGATCCTTTATCCTAACAGGGAAAGGCGGTTTCTCAACATAAGAAGTACGAACAATAGGATCATTATAAGTAATAGTCTTTTCTTCAACTTTAATAGGTGCGGCTATTTTTACTTCTATGGGAGGATGATATTTAAACCACTTCTCCTTGGGGAGATCAACATAAGCAGCAAAAGATTCACAGAAAGAAGTTGCTATCTCAGAGTCAAGTCCATATTTAGTGCTAAATTTACGAAAAATATCGGTATCCATAAAAGATTTAACACAATCAAAAATAGGTGTCATACCTGACTCCTTACCATTGTTGAGGTCCTAATCTTCGGAGTTGCGTTTAATTCTTTCCAATAAATCCCGTTTGAATTCAATAGTCTTCATCATAAAAGAGCTAGCACAAGAAGTATCAAGCATGGTGCGATTGTTATCAGAAAGCCACTGAATAATTTTTTTGAATAATCATTTCTCTTGAGAGCTCATGATTGGGGCATGAATATAACATTGATTTAAGCCTCCCCCAGGCTTGAGCGATGCTTTCTCCTCCGCGAGGCCAAAAATTATATATATAATTGCGATCACGATGAACAAGATGCATAGGATAAAACTTTTGATGAAATTCCAATTTCAATCGTTTGTAGTTCCAAGTCTCCATATCATCACATAGCCTATACCATGTCGATGCATCTCCCCTCAAAGATAAAGGGAAGACCTTCTTCTTAACAACATCTCCGGGTACACTTGCAAGCTTAAATAATCCACAAACTTCATCCACATATATTAGATGCTCATCAGGATGTTTTGTTCCATCTCCCAAAAAAGGATTAGCTAGCAGTTTTTCTACCATACCCAAAGGAATTTCTAAGCAAGTATTTTAATTTTTAGTAGGTTCAGTAGATTGAGGAGCAAATCTTTGCTCTACTGGTCGGGGTGAAGATACCCCGAACAAGCCCCTTAGATGATTACTTTCCATAGTAACAAGTGACAGTAAATTTCAGCACACTATATAAATTTTTCCTTACCAAATTCTACCTACCAAAGGCGCTTCACTCCCCGGCAATGGCGCCAGAAAAGAGTCTTGATGACCCACAAGTATAGGGGATCTATCATAGTCCTTTCGATAAGTAAGAGTGTCGAACCCAACGAGGAGCAGAAGGAAATGATAAGCGGTTTCCAGCAAGGTATTCTCTGCAAGTATTGAAATAAGTGGTAACAGATAATTTTGTGATAAGATAATTGTAACGAGCAACAAGTAACAAAAGTAAATAAGGTGCAGCAAGGTGGCTCAATCCTTTTTGTAGCAAAGGACAAGCCTGGACAAACTCTTATATGATGTAAAGCGCTCCCGAGGACACATGGGAATATCGTCAAGCTAGTTTTCATCACGCTCATATGATTCGCGTTCGGTACTTTGATAATTTGGTATGTGGGTGGACCGGTGCTTGGGTGTTGCCATTACTTGGACAAACATCCCACTTATGATTAACCTCTATTGCAAGCATCCACAAATACAACAAAAGTATTAAGGTAAACCTAACCATAGCATGAAACATATGGATCCAAATCAGCCCCTTACGAATCAACGCATAAACTAGGGTTTAAGCTTCTGTCACTCTAGCAACCCATCATCTACTTATTACTTCCCAATGCCTTCCTCTAGGCCCAAACTGAAGGAAATATGCCCTAGAGGCAATAATAAAGTTATTATTTATTTCCTTATATCATGATAAATGTTTATTATTCATGCTAGAATTGTATTAACCGGAAACATAATACAGGTGTGAATACATAGACCAACAGAGTGTCACTAGTATGCCTCTACTAGACTAGCTCGTTAATCAAAGATGGTTATGTTTCCTAACCATAAACAAAGAGTTGTTATTTGATTAACGAGGTCACATCATTAGTTGAATGATCTGATTGACATGACCCATTCCATTAGCTTAGCACCCGATCGTTTAGTATGTTGCTATTGCTTTATTCATGACTTATACATGTTCCTATAACTATGAGATTATGCAACTCCCGTTTACCGGAGGAACACTTTGGGTACTACCAAGCGTCACAACGTAACTGGGTGATTATAAAGGAGTACTACAGGTATCTCCAATGGTAGATGTTGGGTTGGCGTATTTCGAGATTAGGTTTTGTCACTCTGATTGTCGGAGAGGTATCTCTGGGCCCTCTCGGTAATACACATCACATAAGCCTTGCAAGCATAATAACTAAGATGTTAGTTATGAGATGATGTATTACAGAACGAGTAAAGAGACTTGCCAGTAACGAGATTGAACTAGGTATTGGATACCGACGATCGAATCTCGGGCAAGTAACATACCGATGACAAAGGGAACAACATATGTTGTTATGCGGTCTGACCGATAAAGATCTTCGTAGAATATGTAGGAGCCAATATGGGCATCCAGGTCCCGCTATTGGTTATTGACCGGAGATGTGTCTCGGCCATGTCTACATTGTTCTCGAACCGTAGGGTCCGCACGCTTAACGTTACGATGACAGTTATTATGAGTTTATGCATTTTGATGTACCGAAGGTTGTTCGGAGTCCCGGATGAGATCACGGACATGACGAGGAGTCTTGAAAAGGTCGAGACGTAAAGATTGATATATTGGAAGCCTATGTTTGGGCACCGGAAGCGTTCCGGGTGAAATCGGGATTTTTCCGGATTACCGGGAGGGTTACCGGAACCCCCCGGAGGTAAATGGGCCTATTGGGCCTTAGTGGAAAAGAGAGAAGAGGCAGCCCACACCTGGCCGGCGCCCCCCACCTTTCCCAAGTCCTAATAGGACTAGGAGAGGTGGGCCGGCCCCCTCTTTCTCCTTCTTCCCCAAGAATCCTAGTTGGAATAGGATTGGGGGGAAGGAGTCCTACTCCCGGTGGGAGTAGGACTCCTCCCTGCGCCTCCCACCTGGCCGGCCGAACCCCCAGCCCCTGGCCTTTATATACGGGGGCAGGGGGCACCCCAAGACACACAAGTTAATCGCTCCTTAGCCGTGTGCGGTGCCCCCTGCCACCAAATTCCACCTCGATCATACCGTTACAGTGCTTAGGCGAAGCCCTGCGTCGGTAGTACATCAAGATCGTCACCACGCCGTCGTGCTGACGGAACTCTTCCTCGACGCTTTGCTGGATCGGAGCCCGAGGAACGTCATTGAGCTGAACGTGTGCTAAGAACTCGGAGGTGCCGGAGTAACGGTGCTTGGATCGGTTGGATCGGGAAGAAGACGTACGACTACTTCCTCTACGTTGTGTGATCGCTTCCGCAGTCGGTCTGCGTTGGTACGTAGACATCACTCTCCCCTCTCGTTGCTGTGCATCACCATGATCTTGCGTGTGCGTAGGAAAATTTTGAAATTACTGCGTTCCCCAACAGTGGCATCCGAGCCAGGTTTTTATGGTTTGATGTTATATGCACGAGTAGAACACAAGTGAGTTGTGGGCGATACAAGTCATACTGCCTACCAGCATGTCATACTTTGGTTCGGCGGTATTGTTGGACGAGACGATCCGGACCAACCTTACGCGTACTCTTACGCGAGACCGGTTCCCTCGACGTGCTATGCACACAGATGGCTTGCGGAAGACTGTCTCTCCAACTTTAGTTGAACCAAGTGTGACTACGCCCGGTCCTTGAGAAGGTTAAAACGGAGTCTATTTGACGAACTATCGTTGTGGTTTTGATGCATAGGTGAGATGAGTTCTTGCTTAAGCCCGTAGCAGCCACGTAAAACTTGCAACAACAAAGTAGAGGACGTCTAACTTGTTTTTGCAGGGCATGTTGTGATGTGATATGGTCAAGGCATGATGCTGATTTTATTGTATGAGATGATCATGTTTTGTAACCGAGTTATCGGCAACTGGCAGGAGCCATATGGTTGTCGCTTTATTGTATGCAATGCAATCGCGATGTAATGCTTTACTTTATTACTAAGCGGTAGTGATAGTCGTGGAAGCATAAGATTGGCGAGACGACAACGATGCTACGATGGAGATCAAGGTGTCGCGCCGGTGACGATGGTGATCATGACGATGCTTCGGAGATGGAGATCACAAAGCACAAGACGATGATGGCCATATCATATCACTTATATTGATTGCATGTGATGTTTATCCTTTTATGCATCTTATCTTGCTTTGATTGACGGTAGCATTATAAGATGATCTCTCACTAAATTATCAAGAAGTGTTCTCCCTGAGTATGCACCGTTGCAAAAGTTCTTCGTGCTGAGACACCACGTGATGATCGGGTGTGATAGGCTCTACGTTCAAATACAACGGGTGCAAAACAGTTGCACACGCAGAATACTCAGGTTATACTTGACGAGCCAAGCATATACAGATATGGCCTCAGAACACGGAGACCGAAAGGTCGAACGTGAATCATATAGTAGATATGATCAACATATTGATGTTCACCATTGAAAACTACTCCATCTCACGTGATGATCGGTTATGGTTTAGTTGATTTGGATCACGTAATCACTTAGAGGATTAGAGGGATGTCTATCTAAGTGGGAGTTCTTAAGTAAATTAACTGAACTTAAAAATTATCATGAACTTAGTACCTGATAGTATCTTGCTTGTTTATGTTGATTGTAGATAGATGGCTCGTGCTGTTGTTCCGTTGAATTTTAATGCGTTCCTTGAGAAAGCTAAGTTGAAAGATGATGGTAGCAATTACACGGACTGGGTCCGTAACCTGAGGATTATCCTCATTGCTGCACAGAAGAATTACGTCCTTGAAGCACCGCTGAGTGCCAGGCCTGCTGCAATAGCAACACCAGAAGTTATGAACGTCTGGCAGAGCAAAGCTGATGACTACTCAATAGTTCAGTGTGCCATGCTTTACGGCTTAGAACCGGGACTTCAACGACGTTTTGAACGTCATGGAGCATATGAGATGTTCCAGGAGTTGAAGTTAATATTTCAAGCAAATGCCCGGATTGAGAGATATGAAGTCTCCAATAAGTTCTATAGCTGCAAGATGGAGGAGAACAGTTCTGTCAGTGAGCATATACTCAAAATGTCTGGGTATAATAATCACTTGATTCAATTGGGAGTTACACTTCCGGATGATTGCGTCATTGACAGAATTCTCCAATCACTGCCACCGAGCTACAAGAGCTTTGTGATGAACTATAATATGCAAGGGATGAACAAGACTATTCCCGAGCTCTTCGCTATGCTGAAAGCTGCGGAGGTAGAAATCAAGAAGGAGCATCAAGTGTTGATGGTTAACAAAACCACTAGTTTCAAGAAAAAGGGCAAAGGGAAGAAGAAAGGGAACTTCAAGAAGAACGGCAAGCAAGTTGCTGCTCAAGAGAAGAAACCCAAGTCTGGACCTAAGCCTGAAACTAAGTGCTTCTACTGCAAGCAGACTGGTCACTGGAAGCGGAACTGCCCCAAGTATTTGGCGGATAAGAAGGATGGCAAGGTGAACAAAGGTATATGTGATATACATGTTATTGATGTGTACCTTACTAATGCTCGCAGTAGCACCTGGGTATTTGATACTGGTTCTGTTGCTAATATTTGCAACTCGAAACAGGGACTACAGAATAAGCGGACACTAGCAAAGGACGAGGTGACGATGCGCGTGGGAAACGGTTCCAAAGTCGATGTGATCGCGGTCGGCACGCTACCTCTACATCTACCTTCGGGATTAATATTAGACCTAAATAATTGTTATTTGGTGCCAGCGTTGAGCATGAACATTATATCAGGATCTTGTTTGATGCGAGACGGTTATTCATTTAAATCAGAGAATAATGGTTGTTCTATTTATATGAGTAATATCTTTTATGGTCATGCACCCTTGAAAAGTGGTCTATTCTTATTGAATCTCGATAGTAGTAATACACATATTCATAATGTTGAAGCCAAAAGATGCAGAGTTGATAATGATAGTGCAACTTATTTGTGGCACTGCCGTTTAGGTCATATCGGTGTAAAGCGCATGAAGAAACTCCATACTGATGGGCTTTTGGAACCACTTGATTATGAATCACTTGGTACTTGCGAACCGTGCCTCATGGGCAAGATGACTAAAACACCGTTCTCCGGTACTATGGAGAGAGCAACAGATTTATTGGAAATCATACATACCGATGTATGTGGTCCGATGAATATTGAAGCTCGTGGCGGATATCGTTATTTTCTCACCTTCACAGATGATTTAAGCAGATATGGGTATATCTACTTAATGAAACATAAGTCTGAAACATTTGAAAAGTTCAAGGAATTTCAGAGTGAAGTTGAAAATCATCGTAACAAGAAAATAAAGTTTCTACGATCTGATCGTGGAGGAGAATATTTGAGTTACGAGTTTGGTGTACATTTGAAAAATTGTGGAATAGTTTCGCAACTCACGCCACCCGGAACACCACAACGTAATGGTGTGTCCGAACGTCGTAATCGTACTTTACTAGATATGGTGCGATCTATGATGTCTCTTACTGATTTACCGCTATCATTTTGGGGTTATGCTTTAGAGACGGCCGCATTCACGTTAAATAGGGCACCATCTAAATCCGTTGAGACGACGCCTTATGAACTATGGTTTAGCAAGAAACCAAAGTTGTCGTTTCTTAAAGTTTGGGGCTGCGATGCTTATGTGAAAAAGCTTCAACCTGATAAGCTCGAACCCAAATCGGAGAAGTGTGTCTTCATAGGATATCCAAAGGAAACTATTGGATACACCTTCTATCACAGATCCGAAGGCAAGACTTTTGTTGCTAAATTCGGAAACTTTCTTGAGAAGGAGTTTCTCTCGAAAGAAGTGAGTGCGAGGAAAGTAGAACTTGACGAGGTAACTGTACCTACTCCATTATTGGGAAATAGTACATCACAGAAAACTGTTTCTGTGAGACCTACACCAATAAGAGAGGAAGTTAATGATGATGATCATGAAACTTTAGATCAAGATACTACTGTACCTCGTAGATCAACCAGAGTAAGATCCGCACCAGAGTGGTATGGTAATCCTGTTCTGGAAGTCATGCTACTAGATCATGATGAACCTACGAACTATGAAGAAGCGATGGTGAGCCCAGATTCCGCAAAATGGCTTGAAGCCATGAAATCTGAGATGGGATCCATGTATGAGAACAAAGTATGGACTTTGGTTGACTTGCCCGATGATCGGCAAGCAATTGAGAATAAATGGATCTTTAAGAAAAAGACTGACGCTGATGGTAATGTTACTGTCTACAAAGCTCGACTTGTCGCAAAAGGTTTTCGACAAGTTCAAGGAGTTGACTACGATGAGACTTTCTCACCCGTAGCGATGCTTAAGTCTGTCAGAATCATGTTAGCAATTGCCGCATTTTATGATTATGAAATTTGGCAAATGGATGTAAAAACCGCATTCCTGAATGGATTTCTGGAAGAAGAGTTGTATATGATGCAACCAGAAGGTTTTGTCGATCCAAAGGGAACTAACAAAGTGTGCAAACTCCAGCGATCCATCTATGGACTGGTGCAAGCATCTCGGAGTTGGAATAAACGCTTTGATAGTGTGATCAAAGCATTTGGGTTTATACAGACTTTTGGAGAAGCCTGTATTTACAAGAAAGTGAGTGGGAGCTCTGTAGCATTTCTGATATTATATGTGGATGACATATTACTCATTGGAAATGATATAGAATTTCTGGATAGCATAAAGGGATACTTGAATAAAAGTTTTTCGATGAAAGATCTCGGGGAAGCTGCTTACATATTAGGCATAAAGATCTATAGAGATAGATCAAAACGCTTAATTGGACTTTCACAAAGCACATACCTTGACAAGATTTTGAAGAAGTTCAAAATGGATCAAGCAAAGAAAGGGTTCTTGCCTGTATTGCAAGGTGTGAAGTTGAGTCAGACTCAATGCCCGACCACTGCAGAAGATAGAGAGAAAATGAAAGATGTTCCCTATGCTTCAGCCATAGGCTCTATCATGTATGCAATGCTGTGTACCAGACCTGATGTGTGCCTTGCTATAAGTTTAGCAGGGAGGTACCAAAGTAATCCAGGGGTGGATCACTGGACAGCGGTCAAGAACATCCTGAAATACCTGAAAAGGACTAAGGATATGTTTCTCGTATATGGAGGTGACAAAGAGCTCACCGTAAGAGGTTACGTTGATGCAAGCTTTGACACTGATCCGGACGATTCTAAATCGCAAACCGGATACGTGTTTACTTTAAACGGTGGAGCTGTCAGTTGGTGCAGTTCTAAACAAAGCGTCGTAGCGGGATCTACATGTGAAGCGGAGTACATAGCTGCTTCGGAAGCAGCGAACGAAGGAGTCTGGATGAAGGAGTTCATATCCGATCTAGGTGTCATACCTAGTGCATCGGGTCCAATGAAAATCTTCTGTGACAATACTGGTGCAATTGCCCTGGCAAAGGAATCCAGATTTCACAAAAGAACCAAACACATCAAGAGACGCTTCAACTCCATCCGGGATTTAGTCCAGGTGGGAGACATAGAGATTTGCAAGATACATACGGATCTGAATGTTGCAGACCCGTTGACTAAGCCTCTTCCACGAGCAAAACATGATCAGCACCAAGACTCCATGGGTGTAAGGATCATTACTGTATAATCTAGATTATTGACTCTAGTGCAAGTGGGAGACTGAAGGAAATATGCCCTAGAGGCAATAATAAAGTTATTATTTATTTCCTTATATCATGATAAATGTTTATTATTCATGCTAGAATTGTATTAACCGGAAACATAATACATGTGTGAATACATAGACCAACAGAGTGTCACTAGTATGCCTCTACTAGACTAGCTCGTTAATCAAAGATGGTTATGTTTCCTAACCATAAACAAAGAGTTGTTATTTGATTAACGAGGTCACATCATTAGTTGAATGATCTGATTGACATGACCCATTCCATTAGCTTAGCACCCGATCGTTTAGTATGTTGCTATTGCTTTATTCATGACTTATACATGTTCCTATAACTATGAGATTATGCA
Organism: Triticum monococcum; assembly: GCA_034509565.1. Taxonomy (NCBI): domain Eukaryota; kingdom Viridiplantae; phylum Streptophyta; class Magnoliopsida; order Poales; family Poaceae; genus Triticum; species Triticum monococcum. Next base: position 134,707,769 of record CM067847.1, read on the forward strand.
ACTCCCGTTTACCGGAGGAACACTTTGGGTACTACCAAACGTCACAACGTAACTGGGTGATTATAAAGGAGTACTACAGGTATCTCCAATGGTAGATGTTGGGTTGGCGTATTTCGAGATTAGGTTTTGTCACTCTGATTGTCGGAGAGGTATCTCTGGGCCCTCTCGGTAATACACATCACATAAGCCTTGCAAGCATAATAACTAAGATGTTAGTTATGAGATGATGTATTACGGAACGAGTAAAGAGACTTGCCAGTAACGAGATTGAACTAGGTATTGGATACCGACGATCGAATCTCGGGCAAGTAACATACCGATGACAAAGGGAACAACGTATGTTGTTATGCGGTCTGACCGATAAAGATCTTCGTAGAATATGTAGGAGCCAATATGGGCATCCAGGTCCCGCTATTGGTTATTGACCGGAGACGTGTCTCGGCCATGTCTACATTGTTCTCGAACCGTAGGGTCCGCACGCTTAACGTTACGATGACAGTTATTATGAGTTTATGCATATTGATGTACCGAAGGTTGTTCGGAGTCCCGGATGAGATCACGGACATGATGAGGAGTCTCGAAAAGGTCGAGACGTAAAGATTGATATATTGGAAGCCTATGTTTGGGCACCGGAAGCGTTCCGGGTGAAATCGGGATTTTTCCGGATTACCGGGAGGGTTACCGGAACCCCCCGGAGGTAAATGGGCCTATTGGGCCTTAGTGGAAAAGAGAGAAGAGGCAGCCCACACCTGGCCGGCGCCCCCCACCTTTCCCAAGTCCTAATAGGACTAGGAGAGGTGGGCCGGCCCCCTCTTTCTCCTTCTTCCCCAAGAATCCTAGTTGGAATAGGATTGGGGGGAAGGAGTCCTACTCCCGGTGGGAGTAGGACTCCTCCCTGCGCCTCCCACCTGGCCGGCCGAACCCCCAGCCCCTGGCCTTTATATACGGGGGCAGGGGGCACCCCAAGACACACAAGTTAATCGCTCCTTAGCCGTGTGCGGTGCCCCCTGCCACCAAATTCCACCTCGATCATACCGTTACAGTGCTTAGGCGAAGCCCTGCGTCGGTAGTACATCAAGATCGTCACCACGCCGTCGTGCTGACGGAACTCTTCCTCGATGCTTTGCTGGATCGGAGCCCGAGGAACGTCATCGAGCTGAACGTGTGCTAAGAACTCGGAGGTGCCGGAGTAACGGTGCTTGGATCGGTTGGATCGGGAAGAAGACGTACGACTACTTCCTCTACGTTGTGTGATCGCTTCCGCAGTCGGTCTGCGTTGGTACGTAGACATCACTCTCCCCTCTCGTTGCTGTGCATCACCATGATCTTGCGTGTGCGTAGGAAAATTTTGAAATTACTGCGTTCCCCAACACAAACAATGGTGAAGTGTCATGTAGTCGATGTTCACATAACACCACTAGAGGAGAGACAACATACATCTCATCAAAATATCGAACGAATACCAAATTCACATGACTACTAATAGCAAGACTTCTCCCATGTCCTCAGGAACAAAAGTAACTACTCACGAAGCATAAACATGTTCATAATCAGAGGGGTATTAATATGCATATAGGATCTGAACATATGATCTTCCACCAATTAAACCAACTAGCATCAACTACAAGGAGTAATTAACACTACTAGCAACCTACTAGCACCAATCCCGGACTTGGAGACAAGAATTGGATACAAGAGATGAACTAGGGTTTTGAGATGAGATGGTGCTGATGAAGATGTTGATGGAGATCGCCCTCTCCCGATGAGAGGAGCGTTGATGATGATGATGGCGATGATTTCCCCCTTCGGGAGGGAAGTTTCCCCGGCAGAACAGCCCCACCAGAACCTTAGATTGGTTCCACCAAGGTTCCGCCTCGTGGCGGCGGAGTTTCGTCCGAGAAGATGGCTTATGATTTTTTTCCATCGAAAGAGTCCATATAGCAGATATGGTCACCGGAGGGCCACCAGGGGGCCCACGAGGTAGGGGGGCGCGCCCCCTTGGTGAAGTTCTTGCGCTCAATGTTTTTATATATTTGGAAAACATCATCCGTGAAGTTTTAGGACTTTTGGAGCTGTGCAGAATAGGTCTCTAATATTTGCTCCTTTTCCAGCCCAGAATTCCAGCTGCCGGCATTCTCCCTCCTTATGTAAACCTTGTAAAATAAGAGAGAATAGCCATAAGTATTGTGACATAATGTGAAATAACAGCCCATAATGCAATAAATATCGATATAAAAGCATGATGCAAAATGGACGTATCAACTCCCCCAAGCTTATACCTCGCTTGTCCTCAAGCGAAAGTCGATAACAATAAATATGTCTCCATGTTTAGAGGTAGAGGCGTCGATAAAAATAAAATACGGACATGAAGGCATCATGATTATTATCGTAACAACAACATATATAGATATTGTCATATGATTACTTATGTTCAAGTGATGATCTATTCACAATGCAAAAGTATGAATCAGAAACCTTATTGAGAACCAACAAACTATAACCTCAGTCATTGAAGCAATTGCAATTTATCATAACATCAGAAAGAGTCTATGTCAGAGCTAAAAAGCAAGTCCACATACTCAACTATCATCTAGTCCTTCATAATTGCTAACACTCACGCAATACTTGTGGTTACGGAGTTTTAATCGGACACAGAGAAAGATAGGGGCTCATAGTTTCGCCCCACAACCTTTTACCTCGAGGGTAATGTCAACAATAATAACTCATGCCCCTACATCCAATTAGATATATCTATCAGGATCTTTCCAACACACTGTGCTTGCCAAAGGATAAAATGTAAAGAGGAAAGGTGAAGATCACCATGACTCTTGCATAAGGTAGAAGATAATAGTAAAAGATAGGCCCTTCACAGAGGGAAGCAGAGGTTGCCATGCGCTTTTATGTTTGGATGCACAAAATCTTAATACGAAAGAACATCACTTTATATTTCCCCTTGTGATATGAACCTTTATTATGCAGTCCATCGCTTTTATTACTTCCATATCACAAGATCATATAAAGCTTATTTATCCCACACTAATCATACATATTTAGAGCAATTTTTATTGCTTTGCACCGATGACAACTTACTTGAAGGATCTTACTCAATCCATAGGTAGATATGGTGGACTCTCATGGCAAAACTGGTTTAAGGGTATTTGGAAGCACAAGTAGTATTTCTACTTGGTGCTGAGAATTTGGCTAGCAAGAGGGGGAAAGGCAAGCTCAACATGTTGGAGGATCCATGACAACATACTTTATCTCAGATATAAGAAAACATAACTCATCATGTTGTCTTCCTTGTCCAATATCAACTCTTTAGCACGTCATATTTTAATGAGTGCTCACAATCATAAAAGATGTCAATGATCATATATTTATCTGTGAAGACCTCTCTTTCCTTATCACCTCAAGAACACAAGAGAGAGAGAGATCAAACACATAGCTACTGGTACATACCCTCAGCCCCGAGGGAGAACTACTCCCTTCTCTTCATGGAGAGCACCAGGATGATGAAGATGGCCATCGGAGAGAGATCCCCCCCGGCAGGGTGCTGGAACGTGTCTAGATTGGTTTTCAGTGGCTACGGAGGCTTCTGGCGGCGGAACTCCCGATCTATTCTTCTCCTCGATAGTTTTAGGGTATATGGATATATATAAGCGAAAGAAATACACCAGGGGAGCCACGAGGGGCCCACGAGGGTGGAAGGCGCGCCTAGGGGGTGGGCGCGCCCCCCTGCCTCGTGCTCTCCTCATTGATCCCCTAACGTGCACTCCAAGTCTCCTGTATTGATTCCTTTCCAAAAATAAATTTTCCAAAGGTTTCATTCCGTTTGATATTCCTTTTCCGCGAAACACTGAAACAAGGGAAGAACAGAAACTGGCACTGGGCTCTGGGTTAATAGGTTAGTCCCAAAAATCATATAAAATAGCATATAAATGCATATAAAACATCCAAGGTTGATAATATAATAGCATGGAACAATCAAAAATTATAGATACGTTGGAGACGTATCAGCATCCCCAAGCTTAATTCCTGCTCGTCCTCGAGTAGGTAAATGATAAAAACAGAATTATTGATGTGGAATGCTACCTAACATATTCATCATGTATTTATCTTTATTGTGGCAAGAATATTCAGATCCATAAGATTCAAGACAAAAGTTTAATATTGACATAATAATAATAATACTTCAAGCATACTAACAAAGTAATCATGTCTTCTCAAAATAACATGGCCAAAGAAAGCTATCCCTACAAAATCATATAGTCTGGCTATGCTCCATCTTCACCACACAACATATTTAAATAATGCACAACCCCGATGACAAGCCAAGCAATTGTTTCATACTTTTGATGTTCTCAAACTTTTTCAATCTTCACGCAATACATGAGCGTGAGCCATGGACATAGCACTATAGGTGGAATAGAATGGTGGTTGTGGAGAAGACAAAAAGGAGAAGATAGTCTCACATCAACTAGGCGTATCAACGGGCTATGGAGATGCCCATCAATAGATATCAATGTGAGTGAGTAGGGATTGCCATGCAACGGATGCAAGTGTATGAAAGCTCAAAAAGAAACTAAGTGGGTGTGCATCCAACTTGCTTGCTCACGAAGACCTAGGGCATTTTGAGGAAGCTCATGATTGGAATATACAAGCCAAGTTCTATAATGAAAGATTCCCACTAGTATATGAAAGTGACAACATAGGAGACTCTCTATCATGAAGATCATGGTGCTACTTTGAAGCACAAGTGTGGTAAAAGGATAGTAGCATTGCCCCTTCTCTCTTTTTCTATCATTTTTTTAATTTTTTAATTTTTTTTATTTGGGCCTTTTTATGGCCTCTTTTTTAGTCCGGAGTCTCATCCTGACTTGTGGGGGAATCATAGTCTCCATCATCCTTTCATCACTCGGACAATGCTCTAATAATGATGATCATCACACTTTTATTTACTTACAACTCAAGAATTACAACTCGATACTTAGAACAAGATATGATTCTATATGAATGCCTCCGGCGGTGTACCGGGATGTGCATTGACTCATGAGTGACATGTATGAAATAATTATGAACGGTGGCTTTGCCACAAATACTATGTCAACTACATGATCATGCAAAGCAATATGACAATGATGGAGCGTGTCATAATAAACAGAATGGTGGAAAGTTGCATGGCAATATATCTCGGAATGGCTATGGAAATTCCATAATAGGTAGGTATGGTGGCTTTTTTGCGGAAGGTATATGGTGGGTTTAAGGTACCGGAGAAAGTTGCGCGATACTAGAGAGGCTAGCAATGGTGGAAGGGCGAGAGTGCGTATAATCCATGGACTCAACATTAGTCATAAAGAACTCACATACTTATTGCAAAAATCTATTAGTTATCGAAACAAAGTACTACGCGCATGCTCCTATGGGGATAGATTGGTAGGAAAAGACCATCGCTCGTCCCGGACCGCCACTCATAAGGAAGACAATCAATAAATAAATCATGCTCCGACTTCATCACATAACGGTTCACCATATGTGCATGCTACGGGAATCACAAACTTTAACACAAGTATCTCTCAAATTCACAACTACTCACTAGCATGACTCTAATATCACCATCTCCATATCTCAAAACAATCATAAGGAATCAAACTTCTCATAGTATTCAATGGACTTTATATGAAAGTTTTTATTATATCCCTCTTGGATGCCCATCATATTAGGACTAGTTTCATAACCAAAGCAAACTACCATGCTGTTCTAAAGACTGTCAAAATGATATAAGTGAAGCATGAGAGTTCATTAATTTATATAAAATAAACCACCACCGTGCTCTAAAAAGATATAAGTGAAGCACTAGAGCAACAACAAACTACTCTGAAAGATATAAGTGAAGATCAATGAGTAGTCGAATAATTATGCAACTATATGAAGACTCTCTAACATTTAAGAATTTCAGATCTTGTTATTTTATTCAAGCAGCAAGCAAAACTAAATAAAATAAAATGACGCTCCAAGCAAAACACATATCATGTGGTAAATAAAAATATAGCTCCAAGTAAAGTTACCGATGAACGAAGACGAAAGAGGGGATGCCTTCCGGGGCATCCCCAAGCTAAGGCTTTTGGTTGTCCTTGAATATTACCTTGGGGTGCCTTGGGCATCCCCAAGCTTAGGCTCTTTCCACTCCTTATTCCATATTCCATCGAATCTTCACCCAAAACTTGAAAACTTCACAACACAAAACTTAACAGAAAACTCGTAAGCTCCGTTAGTGTAAGAAAATAAATCACCACTTAGGTACTGTTGTGAACACATTCTAAATTCATATTGGTGTAATATCTACTGTATTCCAACTTCTCTATGGTTCATACCCTCCAATACTACTCACAGATTCATCAAAATAAGCAAACAACACATAGAAAACAGAATCTGTCAAAAATGAACAGTCTGTAGTAATCTGTATCAAATGTATACTTCTGAACTCATAAAATTCTCAAATAAAATGGTGGACCTGACTAATTTTTCTGTTAATAATCTGCAAAAAGAATTAACTCAATAGCACTCTCCAATAAAAAATGGCAGCAATTCTCGTGAGCGCTAAGGTTTCTGTTTTTTACAGTAAGATCAAAAAGACTTTCCCCAAGTCTTCCCAACGGTTCTACTTGGCACAAACACTAATTAAAAGCATTAAACCACATCTAAACAGAGGATAGATGAATTATTTATTACTCCCTCCATTCCTGAATATAGGTAGTATAGTTTTTGGCACGGAAATTAAAGAACGCACATGCAGGGAAAATTTCACAAGTTTTGAGTGAGATAACTCCTGACTAATTGACATGAGTAAATAGAGGAGCTTGCCTAATATAAGAAAATGTAATCAAATCCCTATGAAATATATCCAAACGAGTGGTGCAACGCAATGCACCTTATATTCTAGGATTTTTCTCAAAAATCTATACACCTTATATCAAGGAACGGAGGGAGTACTAAACAGGAGCAAAAATCAAAGAAAAAAAATAAAATTGGGTTGCCTCCCAACAAGCGCTATCGTTTAACGCCCCTAGCTAGGCATGATGATTTCAATGATGCTCACATAAAAGATAAGAATTGAAATATAAATAGAGCATCACGAAGAATATGACTAGCACATTTAAGTCTAACCCATTTCCTATGCATAGGGATTTTGTGAGCAAACAACTTGTGGGAACAATAATAACCTAGCATAGGATCGCAAAACAAGCATAATTTTAAAACTTTAAGCACATAGAGAGGAAACTTGATATTATTGCAATTCCTACAAGCATATGTTCCTCCCTCATAGTAATTTTCAGTAGCATCATGAATGAATTCAACAATATAACCAGCACCTAAAGCATTCTTTTCATGATCTACTAGCATAGAAATTTCATTACTCTCCACATAAGCAAATTTCTTCTCATTCGGAATAGTAGTGGGGGCAAACTCAAGAAAATAACTATCATGTGAGGCATAATCCAATTGAAAATAAAAATCATGATGAAAAGCTTCATGGATATCATTATTTTTTATAGCATACAAGTCATCACAATAATCATCATAGATAGCAACTTTTTTCTCATAATCAATTGGAACTTCTTCCGAAATAGTGGAATCATTACTAAATAAAGTCATGACCTCTCCAAATCCACTTTCATCAATATAATCATCATAAATAGGAGGCATGCTTTCATCATCATAAATTTGCTCATCAAAACTTGGGGTACAAAAAATATCATCTTCATCAAACATAGTTTCCCCAAGCTTGTGGCTTTGCATATCATTAGCATCATCGATATTCAAGGAATTCATACTAACAATATTGCAATCATGCTCATCATTCAAATATTTAGTGCCAAACATTTTAATGCATTCTTTTTCTAAAACTTTGGCACAATTTTCCTTTCCATCATACTCACTAAAGATATTAAAAAGATGAAGCGTATGAGGCAAACTCAATTCCATTTTTTTGTAGTTTTCTTTAATAAACTAAACTAGTGCTAAAACAAGAAACAAAAAGATTCGATTGCAAGATCTAAAGATATACCTTCAAGCACTCACCTCCCCGGCAACGGCGCCAGAAAAGAGCTTGATGTCTACTACACAACCTTCTTCTTGTAGACATTGTTGGGCCTCCAAGTGCAGAGGTTTGTAGGAGAGTAGCAAATTTCCCTCAAGTGGATGACCTAAGATTTATCAATCCGTAGGAGGCGTAGGATGAAGATGGTCTCTCTCAACCAACCCTGCAACCAAATAACAAAGAGTCTCTTGTGTCCCCAACACACCCAATACAATGGTAAATTGTATAGGTGCACTAGTTCGGCGAAGAGATGGTGATACAAGTGGTATATGGATAGTAGATATATGTTTTTGTAATCTGAAAATATAAAAACAGCAAGGTAACTAATGATAAAAGTGAGCACAAACGGCATTGCAATGCGTTGAAACAAGGCCTAGGGTTCATACTTTCACTAGTGCAAGTTCTCTCAACAATAATAACATAATTGGATCACATAATTATCCCTCAACATGCAACAATGTGACGCCCGGATAATCAAGCTACAGTAAACCCCTGCTAGTGTTGCCACGTCACCACGATTACTGTTGAAAATCTCGCGATGATTCAAAACTCGTTCAAATTCAAATTTTAAATAAAGTCAAACTAGAAAAAATTTCAAACGTCAAAACTAAAACGTTCGGGTTGTGACAAATAAATCGTAAGTAATTATGGTGGAGAAACCAAACTTTGATATAAAGTTTAAAGGCTCTAAATTGATTTAAAAAAAGGCTAAAAACAAATATTTAAATGCCTTCTAAATTTATAGAAGTGCAAAATATTTCATTTAGGTACCAAACTTTTTGTGACCGTGTCTCATTTTGCCACTCTAAATATGGAGCCAGTTTAATATTTTGTAAAACTATTTTACTAACAAAAATAAAAGAAAACAGTACAGGAAAAATAAATAAAAAGAAGAGGTATAAACAAAAAAAAGAACCCCCCCCCCACTGGGCCAGCTGGCCCAGCTGTTGGCCAGGCCGGCCCAGCTGCTGGCCAGCCCAACTGGCCCCAACCGGCCCACCCCGCGCCTGGCCTATATGGCCCCTCACCCCGAAACCCTAACCCCCTCCCCTAGTCACCCACTCCCCCCCACTCGCCCCCCTCCCCCAGTCGCTCTTCCCCCCTCCTCCCCCGATCCAGATCGGATCGAGGGGAACGCACCTCCTGCCCGACGCCGCCACCCGTCACCTCCACCTCGCCCTCGTCCGCTGCCGCTCCACTAAGGCTGCCGCCCCTCCCGGACTCCTCCGCGCCCCTCCTCTCACCTCCCTCGACTGGATCGGGGCAGCGCCCCGCTGCCCACCTCGGCGGGTGCCTCCCGTCTCCGCCACCAGGCTGGCGCCCCTCGTCGGGCCCGCCTTGTCGCCGGACCATGCTAGCAGGGTCCCGCCGGCGCGCACCGGACCCTGCCGCGGCCGCTCCCAACGAGTCGACCCACCTCTCCGACGCCGATGCCCCGGAGCGCCTTCGCCGGACCTCCCCGCTGGACTGCCTCCTCTCCGGCGCACGTCTTCGACCTCCACCTCGCGCCCCACTGCCCTTAACCCTACGGCCCCAGTGAGCGCCTCCCTCTCCTCGTCTCTCCCCGGCTCGCCCTGACACCGCGCACCCCGGTCCCCACCCTCGCGCGCGCCCGCGCCATCCCTGGTTGCGCCCGATGCGCGTTCACCGCGCCCCCATCCGCGCGCACAGGTCCCTGGACCGCCCTCTGCCGCGCCCACCTGCGGGTGACCGCGCGCACCGTGCTCCCCTGGCCGAAGCGCTCTGACCCCGCCCCCTGCTCCCCACGCCTTCGCCGCCGCAGACCTGCCGGGCCACTACCTCCCCAGGTCACCGTGGGCTCGCCTGTGCCACGTCATCGCCGCCACGGCCGCCTGACTGGCGCCGTGGTCACCGGCCCCTCCCCTGCTCCCTGCCGGCTCCGCCCGCCCCTGGTGTTGCGCTCGAACGAACGGGGGTCACGCCCGTAACCCGCCCGCGGCACCCTGTGCCTGCTAAGGCCAGGGGCCAATGACATGTGGGGCCCCTGGCCCAGAACGTTTAATTAAAAAAAAGTAACTAACTAAAAGTAATTAATAATTAACATTAAATAAATAAAATAAATAATTAATTAATTAACTTAATTAATTCTGTTAACTAACTATTAAACCTAATTAACCTGCAAATTAATCTAACTAAACAGTTAGTTAGTTAGACAATGACAGTGGGACCCATGCGTCAGATTGACCAAGTCAACTGACTGTTGACTGCTGACATCACCCTGATGTCATGCTGACCTCATAATGGCATATCCTAATTAAATTAATTCTGATAATTCTAAAAATAAATTAATAAAATCTTTAGAAAATCATATCTTATAAACCGTAGCTCGGATAGAAAAACTTTGTACATGAAAGTTGCTCAGAACGACGAGACGAATCCGGATACGCAGTATGTTCGTCCGCCACACACCCCTAACCTATCGAACCCGCAACTTTCCCCCTCCGGCTCCTCTGCCCGAAATCACGAAACACCGGGAATACTTTCCCGGATGTATCCCCCCTTAACCGGTACCACCTCATACCACGTTAGGGCACGCCTAGCATCGTTACTTGTCATGTCATGCTTCACTAAGCATATGCTTGCATTATATTTATTGTTTCTCCCCCTCTTCTCTCTCTAGACACCGAGACCGACGCCGCTGCTACCCCGTACGACTACGGTGTTGACGACCCCTCTCTCTTGCCAGAGCAACCAGGCAAGCCCCCCCCTTTGATCACCAGATATCGCCTACTCTTCTCTATACTGCTTGCATTAGAGTAGTGTAGCATGTTACTGCTTCCCGTTAATCCTATACTGATGCATAGCCTGTCCTTGCTACTACTGTTGTTACCTTTACCTGCAAACCTAATGCTTAGTATAGGATGCTAGCTTATCATCAGTGGCCCTACATACTTGTCCGTCTGCCATGCTATACTATCGGGCCGTGATCACTTGGGAGGTGATCACGGGTATATACTATATACTTTATACATGATACATGTGGTGACTAAAGACGGGTAGGCTCGTAGGAGCACCCGCGAGTGGATCTTTGAGGCGGAGCGACAGGGCAGGTTCCGACCACCTAGGAGAGAGGTGGGCCTGGCCCTGGTCGGTGTTCGCGGACACTTAACACGCTTAACGAGATCTGGGTATTTGATCTGAGTCTGGCCATTTGGTCTATACGCACTAACCATCTACGCGGGAGTAGTTATGGGTATCCCGGCGTCGTGGTATCAGCCGAAGCCTTCGTGACGTCAGCGACTGAGTGGCGCGCGCCGGATTGGACTGGAAGGCCACTAGGCTAGGTCTGCTTTCGGCCGCGTTCGCAACGTGCAGGTGTGCAAAGGGCGATGGGCCCAGACCCCTGCGCCATAGGGTTTAGACCGGCGTGCTGACCTCTCTGTTGTGCCTAGGTAGGGCTGCGACGTGTTGATCTTCCGAGGCCGGGCATGACCCAGGAAAGTGTGTCCGGCCAAATGGGATCGAGCGTGTTGGGGTATGTGGTGCACCCCTGCAGGGAAGTTTATCTATTCGAATAGCCGTGTCCCTCGGTAAAAGGACGACCCGGAGTTGTACTTTGACCTTATGACAACTAGAACCGGATACTTAATAAAACACACCCTTCCAAGTGCCAGATACAACCGGTGATCGCTCTCTCTCACAGGGCGACGAGGGGAGGATCATCGGTTAGGATTATGCTATACGATGCTACTTGGAGGACTTCAGTCTACTCTCTTCTATATGCTGCAAGACGGAGGCTGCCAGAAGCGTAGTCTTCGACAGGACTAGCTATCCCCCCTCTTATTCCGGCATTCTGCAGTTCAGTCCACATATGATAGCCTTATTCCAGTTGATACCAATGCATACATATGTAGTGTAGCTCCTTGCTTGCGAGTACTTTGGATGAGTACTCACGGTTGCTTTCTCCTTCTTTTCCCTCTATTCCTTCTACCTGGTTGTCGCAACCAGATGTTGGAGCCCAGGAGCCAGACGCCACCGTCGATGACGACTCCTACACCGGAGGTGCCTACTACTACGTGCTGCCCGCTGACGACGACCAGGAGTAGTTTAGGAGGATCCCAGGCAGGAGGCCTGCGCCTCTTTCGATCTGTATCCCAGTTTGTGCTAGCCATCTTATGGCAACTTGTTTAACTTATGTCTGTACTCAGATATTGTTGCTTCCGTTGACTCGTCTATGATCGAGCTCTTGTATTCTAGCCTTCGAGGCCCCTGGCTTGTAATATGATGCTTGTATGACTTATTTTATTTGTAGAGTTGTGTTGTGATATCTTCCCGTGAGTCCCTGATCTTGATCGTACACGTTTGCGTGTATGATTAGTGTACGATTAAATCGGGGGCGTCACAAGTTGGTATCAGAGCCGACTGCCTGTAGGAATCCCCCTTCCACACTCCTTGGCCGAAGTCGAGTCTAGACATTACCAAACTTTTACTAACATGGCTGTGCGGCTTACGGGCCCACGTCGCCATTTGGGTGGTATTAGGATCTTTTACTCCTCGATCATTACTCTGGGGCTCTGACCTCTCTTCTATTCGGGTTAAAATGAATTTACTAACTCTGACACTAGGATCTCGTAAGTACTTTCTCCCGGAGAGCCCCTTCATTCCAGATGATGGCCTGCTTCACCAGAAGATTCCGAAGATACTCTTTGCTATTCCTCTCGAGACTTTGTGCCCATCACTTTTGCTATTCCCGACCATCGATAAATCCTTATGGATAACTACTTACACTTGCCATTCATACGATCATCCCCCATTGATCTTGTTATTACAAGATACCCCGGAGTCTTCTCTATTGTTCCGAGGATACTTTGTGCCTACTGCCTAGCAGTTCCTTGCCATATGAATACCCCTTCAATTAAATCCTCGCACTTGTCGAGTATCCACTCATCCCCAGTTGTTCATGTGTTTCACAATGGTCTTCGAAATACTATTCGATCCTCCAAAAATCCTTAGTAGCTTATTGCTCTGCAATACTTGCCTGCTTGCATTATGGATGCTTTCCATATGTCTGGCGATATTCGTTAGTATCCTTATGCATCGTCTTTTGATCCTATTGATTCAACTTGAGTGCGAATGCACGCAATCATCAGTTGATCCTTTTAAATTATCTTTCCGGCTTAGACGTTATTTTAAAACATGAGCTGGATCTCGACCAATCAAATTGCTGTCGATTGTACCCTTAAGGCTATTCAACTTATCCATCCCTGATCAGAGCATTGCTTCTGATCCCTTGTCTTGGAATTGATAATTCCTTTGCATTTGAGCCTTGAATTAGTCAATTGTTTCTAAAGTCTGATCTCCTTGCATTGTTTCTCCCTCTGGTTGAGTATCGATGCTCGCACCAGATTCCTTGAGAACCACCAGATCATTTGCGGGATTTTATCCGACAACGTCCTTCATATTCAATAAGTCTGTGAGCCTTTCCTCGGATACATAATACCTTTGGTAAATTGTATCCTCTGCTTTCTCAAACATGCTATACTATCGAGCTGGTGTTATTTATTCTTGAAACTTGTGGTATATACTCCTAAGATGCCCTGATGGGTTGAACATATGCCTTCTCTAAACTGTGTGAACTCGAAAGTTTTCACGAGTCATACTCTTCTGGTATTTTGCTAGATAAAATTTCTATACTACAGCTTCATCAAAAGCGAGAAGTAAAATGAAAGGTTATGCATGGAAGAATTGGGAGTCGACCTTGAGCCTTTGCGTTCATGCCCATGGACCCGATGTGAAACTTATCATCGAAGCTTCTTGTAAATGATATTAGTTCCCTTGGTATAAGTTCATCTTATATCTGGGATCCGGCCTTTTACAATCGTGGTTCCGACCATGTTCTCTTTTAAATACCATTTTCGATGCAAGTGTAAGCACTTGTCTCATGCGGATCAATACCTCGGTCCAACCTCTACTTTGATCCGTCTTCGAGTATTACCCCCTGGTATCTCGAGATTATCTTGAAACTGCATAACTTCTTATGAGTTCTTCATCAAGTACTACCTTCTCACTGATTACAGTTTTCATGGGCTCTGAGTTATTAAACACTCAAAGACACCGATAACTGAACCGAGTCTGCCGTACGGTTCAGCAACTCTTGATAATCTTCTTTAAGTCCGAGTTTGTACTCGATCATGTCCTTCCTAGCCTGATCGGCTATATCATTATCGTGCTAAATTTTAACTGTGCTACCTGGTCCTTAATCCCGGAGCACAACTTTCGATGATGAGCTAAGCTTACGTCGATCTTCCTCGTCATATCAGTTCACCTTGAACAACAAGCTTGATTTCAAGTTTGTGTCCTACACATGTTTCCAATAACCTTCCGCTTCATCATTCCTTTGATTTGATGTTGTCACTGATTGATTACATCTTGAAATCTCTCGACCAATGTGCCGTGAAGATCATCAGCCTTATGAGGTCTTCCTGGATATCAATTGAATTCATGATGAGAAATACCATCCTTGCCCCCGATGAATTGTATATCATCGGCCACTTTATTGCCTTCCCTCCAACACAAACTTATTCGTGTTTTGAGTTATACCTGGAGATCCTTGCTATACAGCATTTGTTCTTCCTTACCTTGGAATGTTACCACCTTTTATGTCAAGAATGTCGTGGTAATTTTACCACCTCTTGAGAATTCTTGATATAGTAATATCTCTCGCCTTTTGCGTTCATTTCTTGGTCTCGTATTTGTTTCTAACCGGAATACCGACTAATGGTCTGTGTTGTACAAATTCTAAACTTCTAGCAACCCTATTGCTTGAAGTTATTGTTCTACAGTTTCATTCTAAGCCTTTTGATTATTGAATCATCATTCAAACATTGATCGTGCTACCTAGTCCAGATTCCTGGTTGCACCCTTCTATCATTGTTCAGTTGTGTATGTTTCCCTCGAGCATACATCATTATGACATTTGATCCGACAGATGATATTTCCTTGTTCACATAATTGTGGAAATCAATCCTATGGAAATCGCGATGATTTGTTGCTGAGCCTATCAGCCACCTACTCATCCTCTCCTTGGTTTACTGATGAACTCTTGTTTCGGAACTCGCTTCCATAGTTCATTTCCCGAGAATCTTACAATGTCATCTCGTCAAATTGTGCCGCACCTTTTCTTCTCAGGCATCCTAAGTCTGAGGTATCGTGACACCAATCAGATCTGAATCTCGGTCAGATATGATGGTTGGAACTTATTTCCAAGAGTTATAATGTTGGTCTTTATATATGACCCGGTAAGGTTATGTCAGGCCTAGCACACCTGGTCGGAGGACCTATTGTTGTAGTATCCTTTTTAGCAAGTTTAGCCATTCTTCCGTGAGGAAATTGTAAGACTTATTTCACAAGCTATTCCTGATGGATCCTTTGTGTTTCCAAAATCTGACCTTTGCTTGAATACCATGACAATGCTTCTTGAAGCATGTTTGTGGTACTCCGATTTTCAATAAGAGCATTGAAAGCGCAATGCTAAGTTTTCTTTAACCATTATCCAAACACCGTTGTATGGGTACTGTCATGAAATTTCTCTCCCCTTACTTAAAGGGTTTTCTACATGATATCCTGCCACGGGTATCATGCTCTGTTTGTCCTTGGGAAGGATATACCCCTGAAATATGTGTTTAAACACATTTTCCTTTCCATTCTTCTGTTAAATCTGATAATCATATTTTCCTTTCCATTGTTCTATTTAACCTTCTTGAGGTTTATATGAGCTAAGCAGTAATACGCCACTGCTTTTATAAGCACCTCGGCGTACAACTCTGTCAGTAAGACCCTGTTGAAATTGTCGATAGCATTCCGGTCACCCCCGATGGACGAGAACTTTGCCTATTGGTCCGCCTCGTTTCAACGAGCAGGAAAATGGTTCTCTTCGTCCCTCGCCCTTGGTACCGACATTGTTGCCAACATAAATGATAGGCTACCCTCTGACATATCTTGCTATCACGACCGTGCAAGATATCAACGCTTTACCTACTTATAACCACATGGTGGGCCCATAACCCACAGTTACACAGGATCGAAACCTGACCCTCCTATACACCCCCGGTTTCCGAATTTAATCCCTCGCACTTGGCCTCGTTTGTGATTCACGAGCCACCTTCCGAGAAATCATCGATTCTGGTATTAAACACAATACCTATACCGTTGCCTTGTTTCAGGCAACGAAGATTGTCTATCCGTTTCAAACTTCTTATGGTACCTTCTTACTTTGCTCTCGATGTGTTTTAATTGTTCAACTCGAGAGATACTCTTATGATCATTCTTGGGATACCCCCTAAATGAATTTCCCTTATAACATTCAATTGTTGTAAAGCTGCCCCTTACCTATTCGTAAGTACGATGGAGTTCCTCGAAGAAAGGACGACAACTTCATCATGATGCATTGGAATAAAGAACTGAAGACATCAACGAAGGGAATTAACTTCTTCGAGAAGATCCATTAGCATATCGTAACCAGAACTTTCCCCTTACTCCCCTCTTAAATCTCGGGACGAGATTTCTTGTAGTGGAGGAGAATTGTGACGCCCGGATAATCAAGCTACAGTAAACCCCTGCTAGTGTTGCCACGTCACCACGATTACTGTTGAAAATCTCGCGATGATTCAAAACTCGTTCAAATTCAAATTTTAAATAAAGTCAAACTAGAAAAAATTTCAAACGTCAAAACTAAAATGTTCGGGTTGTGACAAATAAATCGTAAGTAATTATGGTGGAGAAACCAAACTTTGATATAAAGTTTAAAGGCTCTAAATTGATTTAAAAAAAAGGCTAAAAACAAATATTTAAATGCCTTCGAAATTTATAGAAGTGCAAAATATTTCATTTAGGTACCAAACTTTTTGTGACCGTGTCTCATTTTGCCACTCTAAATATGGAGCCAGTTTAATATTTTGTAAAACTATTTTACTAACAAAAATAAAAGAAAACAGTACAGGAAAAATAAATAAAAAGAAGAGGTATAAACAAAAAAAAGAACCCCCCCCACTGGGCCAGCTGGCCCAGCTGTTGGCCAGGCCGGCCCAGCTGCTGGCCAGCCCAACTGGCCCCAACCGGCCCAGCCCGCGCCTGGCCTATATGGCCCCTCACCCCGAAACCCTAACCCCCTCCCCTAGTCACCCACTCCCCCCCCACTCGCCCCCCTCCCCCAGTCGCTCTTCCCCCCTCCTCCCCCGATCCAGATCGGATCGAGGGGAACGCACCTCCTGCCCGACGCCGCCACCCGTCACCTCCACCTCGCCCTCGTCCGCCGCCGCTCCACTAAGGCTGCCGCCCCTCCCGGACTCCTCCGCGCCCCTCCTCTCACCTCCCTCGACTGGATCGGGGCAGCGCCCCGCTGCCCACCTCGGCGGGTGCCTCCCGTCTCCACCACCAGGCTGGCGCCCCTCGTTGGGCCCGCCTTGTCGCCGGACCATGCTAGCAGGGTCCCGCCGGCGCGCACCGGACCCTGCCGCGGCCTCTCCCAACGAGTCGACCCACCTCTCCGACGCCGATGCCCCGGAGCGCCTTCGCCGGACCTCCCCGCTGGACTGCCTCCTCTCCGGCGCACGTCTTCGACCTCCACCTCGCGCCCCACTGCCCTTAACCCTACGGCCCCAGTGAGCGCCTCCCTCTCCTCGTCTCTCCCCGGCTCGCCCCGACACCGCGCACCCCGGTCCCCACCCTCGCGCGCGCCCGCGCCATCCCTGGTTGCGCCCGATGCGCGTTCACCGCGCCCCCATCCGCGCGCACAGGTCCCTGGACCGCCCTCTGCCGCGCCCACCTGCGGGTGACCGCGCGCACCGTGCTCCCCTGGCCGAAGCGCTCCGACCCCGCCCCCTGCTCCCCACGCCTTCGCCGCCGCAGACCTGCCGGGCCACTACCTCCCCAGGTCACCGTGGGCTCGCCTGTGCCACGTCATCGCCGCCACGGCCGCCTGACTGGCGCCGTGGTCACCGGCCCCTCCCCTGCTCCCTGCCGGCTCCGCCCGCCCCTGGTGTTGCGCCCGAACGAACGGGGGTCACGCCCGTAACCCGCCCGCGGCACCCTGTGCCTGCTAAGGCCAGGGGCTAATGACATGTGGGGCCCCTGGCCCAGAACGTTTAATTAAAAAAAAGTAACTAACTAAAAGTAATTAATAATTAACATTAAATAAATAAAATAAATAATTAATTAATTAACTTAATTAATTCTGTTAACTAACTATTAAACCTAATTAACCTGCAAATTAATCTAACTAAACAGTTAGTTAGTTAGACAATGACAGTGGGACCCATGCGTCAGATTGACCAAGTCAACTGACTGTTGACTGCTGACATCACCCTGATGTCATGCTGACCTCATAATGGCATATCCTAATTAAATTAATTCTGATAATTCTAAAAATAAATTAATAAAATCTTTAGAAAATCATATCTTATAAACCGTAGCTCGGATAGAAAAACTTTGTACATGAAAGTTGCTCAGAACGACGAGACGAATCCGGATACGCAGTCCGTTCGTCCGCCACACACCCCTAACCTATCGAACCCGCAACTTTCCCCCTCCGGCTCCTCTGCCCGAAATCACGAAACACCGGGAATACTTTCCCGGATGTATCCCCCCTTAACCGGTACCACCTCATACCACGTTAGGGCACGCCTAGCATCGTTACTTGTCATGTCATGCTTCACTAAGCATATGCTTGCATTATATTTATTGCTTCTTCCCCCTCTTCTCTCTCTAGACACCGAGACCGACGCCGCTGCTACCCCGTACGACTACGGTGTTGACGACCCCTCTCTCTTGCCAGAGCAACCAGGCAAGCCCCCCCCCTTTGATCACCAGATATCGCCTACTCTTCTCTATACTGCTTGCATTAGAGTAGTGTAGCATGTTACTGCTTCCCGTTAATCCTATACTGATGCATAGCCTGTCCTTGCTACTACTGTTGTTACCTTTACCTGCAAACCTAATGCTTAGTATAGGATGCTAGCTTATCATCAGTGGCCCTACATACTTGTCCGTCTGCAAGCTATACTATCGGGCCGTGATCACTCGGGAGGTGATCACGGGTATATACTATATACTTTATACATGATACATGTGGTGACTAAAGACGGGTAGGCTCGTAGGAGCACCCGCGAGTGGATCTTTGAGGCGGAGCGACAGGGCAGGTTCCGACCACCTAGGAGAGAGGTGGGCCTGGCCCTGGTCGGTGTTCGCGGACACTTAACACGCTTAACGAGATCTGGGTATTTGATCTGAGTCTGGCCATTTGGTCTATACGCACTAACCATCTACGCGGGAGTAGTTATGGGTATCCCGGCGTCGTGGTATCAGCCGAAGCCTTCGTGACGTCAGTGACTGAGTGGCGCGCGCCGGATTGGACTGGAAGGCCACTAGGCTAGGTCTGCTTTCGGCCGCGTTCGCAACGTGCAGGTGTGCAAAGGGCGATGGGCCCAGACCCCTGCGCCATAGGGTTTAGACCGGCGTGCTGACCTCTCTGTTGTGCCTAGGTAGGGCTGCGACATGTTGATCTTCCGAGGCCGGGCATGACCCAGGAAAGTGTGTCCGGCCAAATGGGATCGAGCGTGTTGGGGTATGTGGTGCACCCCTGCAGGGAAGTTTATCTATTCGAATAGCCGTGTCCCTCGGTAAAAGGACGACCCGGAGTTGTACTTTGACCTTATGACAACTAGAACCGGATACTTAATAAAACACACCCTTCCAAGTGCCAGATACAACCGGTGATCGCTCTCTCTCACAGGGCGACGAGGGGAGGATCATCGGTTAGGATTATGCTATACGATGCTACTTGGAGGACTTCAGTCTACTCTCTTCTATATGCTGCAAGACGGAGGCTGCCAGAAGCGTAGTCTTCGACAGGACTAGCTATCCCCCCTCTTATTCCGGCATTCTGCAGTTCAGTCCACATATGATAGCCTTATTCCAGTTGATACCAATGCATACATATGTAGTGTAGCTCCTTGCTTGCGAGTACTTTGGATGAGTACTCACGGTTGCTTTCTCCTTCTTTTCCCTCTATTCCTTCTACCTGGTTGTCGCAACCAGATGTTGGAGCCCAGGAGCCAGACGCCACCGTCGATGACGACTCCTACACCGGAGGTGCCTACTACTACGTGCTGCCCGCTGACGACGACCAGGAGTAGTTTAGGAGGATCCCAGGCAGGAGGCCTGCGCCTCTTTCGATCTGTATCCCAGTTTGTGCTAGCCATCTTATGGCAACTTGTTTAACTTATGTCTGTACTCAGATATTGTTGCTTCCGCTGACTCGTCTATGATCGAGCTCTTGTATTCTAGCCTTCGAGGCCCCTGGCTTGTAATATGATGCTTGTATGACTTATTTTATTTGTAGAGTTGTGTTGTGATATCTTCTCGTGAGTACCTGATCTTGATCGTACACGTTTGCGTGTATGATTAGTGTACGATTAAATCGGGGGCGTCACAAACAAAGAGTCACTCCAAAGTCACTAATAGTGGAGAACAAACGAAGAGATTATGGTAGGGTACAAAACCACCTCAAAGTTATTCTTTCCAATCAATCCGTTGGGCTATTCCTATAAGTGTCACAAACAGCCCTAGAGTTCGTACTAGAATAACACCTTAAGACACAAATCAACCAAAACCCTAATGTCACCTAGATACTCCAATGTCACCTCAAGTATCCGTGGGTATGATTATACGATATGCATCACACAATCTCAGATTCATCTATTCAACCAACACATAGAACCTCAAAGAGTGCCCCAAAGTTTCTACCGGAGAGTCAAGACGAAAACGTGTGCCAAACCCTATGCATAGGTTCATGGGCGGAACTCGCAAGTTGATCACCAAAACATACATCAAGTGAATCAATAGAATACCCCATTGTCACCACGGGTATCCCACGCAAGACATACATCAAGTGTTCTCAAATCCTTAAAGACTCAATCTGATAATGTAACTTCAAAGGGAAAACTCAATCCATTACAAGAGAGTAGAGGGGGAAAACATCATAGGATCCAACTATAATAGCAAAGCTCGCGATACATCAAGATCGTATCACCTCAAGAACACGAGAGAGAGAGATCAAACACATAGCTACTGGTACATACCCTCAGCCCCGAGGGAAAACTACTCCCTCCTCGTCATGGAGAGCACCAGGATGATGAAGATGGCCATCGGAGAGAGATTCCCCCTGCGACAGGGTGCCAGAACGGGTCTAGATTGGTTTTCGGTGCCTACGGAGGCTTCTGGCAGCGGAACTCCCGATCTATTCTGCTCCTCGATGGTTTAAGGATATATGGATATATATAGGCGGAAGAAATAGACCAGGGGAGCCATGAGGGGCCCACGAGGGTGGAGGGCGCGGCCAGGGGGTGGGCGCGCCCCCCTGCCTCGTGCTCTCCTCGTTGATCCCCTAACGTGCACTCCATGTCTCCTGTATTGATTCCTTTCCAAAAATAAATTTTCCAAAGGTTTCATTCCGTTTGATATTCCTTTTCTGCGAAACACTGAAACAAGGGAAAAACAGAAACTGGCACTGGGCTCTGGGTTAATAGGTTAGTCCCAAAAATAATATAAAATAGCATATAAATGCATATAAAACATCCAAGGTTGATAATATAATAGCATGGAACAGTCAAAAATTATAGATACGTTGGAGACGTATCAGCATCCCCAAGCTTAATTCCTGCTCGTCCTCGAGTAGGTATATGATAAAAACAGAATTTTTGATGTGGAATGCTACCTAACATATTCATCATGTATTTATATTTATTGTGGCAAGAATATTCAGATCCATAAGATTCAAGACAAAAGTTTAATATTGACATAAAAATAATAATACTTCAAGCATACTAACAAAGTAATCATGTCTTCTCAAAATAACATGGCCAAAGAAAGCTATCCCTACAAAATCATATAGTCTGGCTATGCTCCATCTTCACAACACAACGTATTTAAATCATGCACAACCCCGATGACAAGCCAAGCAATTGTTTCATACTTTTGATGTTCTCAAACTTTTTCAATCTTCACGCAATACATGAGTGTGAGCCATGGACATAGCACTATAGTGGAATAGAATGGTGGTTGTGGAGAAGACAAAAAGGAGAAGATATTCTCACATCAACTAGGCATATCAATGGGCTATGGAGATGCCCATCAATAGATATCAATGTGAGTGAGTAGGGATTGCCATGCAACGGATGCAAGTGTATGAAAGCTCAAAAAGAAACTAAGTGGGTGTGCATCCAACTTGCTTGCTCACGAAGACCTAGGGCATTTTGAGGAAGCCCATTGTCGGTGTCAAAACCGGCGGATCTCGGGTAGGGGGTCCTGAACTGTGTGTCTAAGGCGAATGGTAACAGGAGGCAGGGGACACTTTGTTTTACCTAGGTTCGGGCCCCCTTGGTGGAGGTAAATGAAGGAAATATGCCCTAGAGGCAATAATAAAGTTATTATTTATTTCCTTATATCATGATAAATGTTTATTATTCATGCTAGAATTGTATTAACCGGAAACATAATACATGTGTGAATACATAGACAAACAGAGTGTCACTAGTATGCCTCTACTTGACTAGCTCGTTAATCAAAGATGGTTATGTTTCCTAACCATGAACAAAGAGTTGTTATTTGATTAACGAGGTCACATCATTAGTTGAATGATCTGATTGACATGACCCATTCCATTAGCTTAGCACCCGATCGTTTAGTATGTTGCTATTGCTTTCTTCATGACTTATACATGTTCCTATAACTATGAGATTATGCAACTCCCGTTTACCGGAGGAACACTTTGGGTACTACCAAACGTCACAACGTAACTGGGTGATTATAAAGGAGTACTACAGGTGTCTCCAATGGTAGATGTTGGGTTGGCGTATTTTGGGTTTGTCACTCCGATTGTCGGAGAGGTATCTCTGGGCCCTCTCGGTAATGCACATCACATAAGCCTTGCAAGCACTGCAACTAATAAGTTAGTTGTGAGATGATGTATTACGGAACGAGTAAAGAGACTTGCCGGTAACGAGATTGAACTAGGTATTGGATACCGACGATCGAATCTCAGGCAAGTAACATACCGATGACAAAGGGAACAACGTATGTTGTTATGCGGTCTGACCGATAAAGATCTTCGTAGAATATGTAGGAGCCAATATGGGCATCCAGGTCCCGCTATTGGTTATTGACCGGAGACGTGTCTCGGTCATGTCTACATTGTTCTCGAACCGTAGGGTCCGCACGCTTAACGTTACGATGACAGTTATTATGAGTTTATGCATTTTGATGTACCGAAGGTTGTTCGGAGTCCCGGATGAGATCACGGACATGACGAGGAGTCTCGAAATGGTCGAGACGTAAAGATTGATATATTGGAAGCCTATGTTTGGGCACCGGAAGTGTTCCGGGTGAAATCGGGATTTTACCGGATTACCGGGAGGGTTACCGGAACCCCCCGGGAGGCAAATGGGCCTATTGGGCCTTAGTGGAAAAGAGAGAAGGGGCAGCCCACAGGCTAGCCGGCCGAACCCCCCTTCCCTAGTCCTATTAGGACTAGGAGAAGGGGCCGGCCCCCCTCTCTTCTCTTTCTCCCAGAGAGTCCTATTAGGAATAGGATTTGAGGGAAGGAGTCCTACTCCCGGTAGGAGTGGGACTCCTCCCTGCGCCTCCCTCCTAGCCGGCCGACCCCCTTGCCCCTGGCCTTTATATACGGGGGCAGGGGGCACCCCATAGACACAACTTGATCCTTGAGATCGTTCCTTAGCCGTGTGCGGTGCCCCTGCCACCAAATTCCACCTCGATCGTACCGTTGTAGTGCTTAGGCAAAGCCCTGCGTCGGTAGTACATCAAGATCGTCATCACGCCGTCGTGCTGACGGAACTCTTCCTCGACGCTTTGCTGGATCGAAGCCCGAGGAACGTCATCGAGCTGAACGTGTGCTAAGAACTCGGAGGTGCCGGAGTAACGGTGCTTGGATCGGTCGGATCGGGAAGAAGACGTACGACTACTTCCTCTATGTTGTGAGATCGCTTCCGCAGTCGGTCTGCGTTGGTACGTAGACAACACTCTCCCCTCTCGTTGCTGTGCATCACCATGATCTTGCGTGTGCGTAGGAATTTTTTTGAAATTACTGCGTTCCCCAACAGTGGCATCCGAGCCTAGGTTTTATGGTTTGATGTTATTTGGACGAGTAGAACACAAGTGAGTTGTGGGCGATACAAGTCATACTGCCTACCAGCATGTCATACTTTGGTTCGGCGGTATTGTTGGACGAGATGATCCGGACCAACCTTACGCGTACTCTTACGCGAGACCGGTTCCCTCGACGTGCTTTGCACATAGATGGCTTGCGGAAGACTGTCTCTCCAAACTTTAGTTGAACCAAGTGTGACTACGCCCGGTCCTTGAGAAGGTTAAAACGGAGTCTATTTGACGAACTATCGTTGTGGTTTTGATGCGTAGGTGAGATGAGTTCTTACTTAAGCCCGTAGCAGCCACGTAAAAATTGCAACAACAAAGTAGAGGACGTCTAACTTGTTTTTGCAGGGCATGTTGTGATGTGATATGGTCAAGGCATGATGCTGATTTTATTGTATGAGATGATCATGTTTTGTAACCGAGTTATCGGCAACTGGCAGGAGCCATATGGTTGTCGCTTTATTGTATGCAATGCAATCGCGATGTAATGCTTTACTTTATTACTAAGCGGTAGTGATAGTCGTGGAAGCATAAGATTGGCGAGACGACAACGATGCTACGATGGAGATCAAGGTGTCGCGCCGGTGACGATGGTGATCATGACGGTGCTTCGGAGATGGAGATCACAAGCACAAGATGATGATGGCCATATCATATCACTTATATTGATTGCATGTGATGTTTATCCTTTTATGCATCTTATCTTGCTTTGATTGACGGTAGCATTATAAGATGATCTCTCACTAAATTATCAAGAAGTGTTCTCCCTGAGTATGCACCGTTGCCAAAGTTCGTCGTGCCCAGACACCACGTGATGATCGGGTGTGATAAGCTCTACGTCCATCTACAACGGGTGCAAGCCAGTTTTGCACACGCAGAATACTCAGGTTAAACTTGACGAGCCTAGCATATGCAGATATGGCCTCGGAACACGGAGACCGAAAGGTCGAGCGTGAATCATATAGTAGATATGATCAACATAACGATGTTCACCATTGAAAACTACTCCATCTCACGTGATGATCGGTTATGGTTTAGTTGATTTGGATCACGTGATCACTTAGAGGATTAGAGGGATGTCTATCTAAGTGGGAGTTCTTAAGTAATATGATTAAATTGAACTTAAATTTATCATGAACTTAGTCCTGGTAGTATTTTGCAAATCATGTTGTAGATCAATAGCTCGCGTTGTTGCTTCCCTGTGTTTATTTTGATATGTTCCTAGAGAAAATTGTGTTGAAAGATGTTAGTAGCAATGATGCGGATTGGATCCGTGATCTGAGGTTTATCCTCATTGCTGCACAGAAGAATTATGTCCTTGATGCACCGCTAGGTGACAGACCTATTGCAGGAGCAGATGCAGACGTTATGAATGTTTGGCTAGCTCAATATGATGACTACTTGATAGTTTAATGCACCATGCTTAACGGCTTAGAATCGGGACTTCAAAGACGTTTTGAACGTCATGGACCATATGAGATGTTCCAGTAGTTGAAGTTAATATTTCAAGAAAATACCCGAGTTGAGAGACATGAAGTCTCCAGCAAGTTCTATAGCTAAAAGATGGAGGAGAATCGCTCAACTAGTGAGCATGTGCTCAGATTGTCTGGGTACTACAATCGCTTGAATCAAGTGGGAGTTAATCTTCCAGATAAGATAGTGATTGACAGAATTCTCTAGTCATCATCACTAAGTTAGTAGAACTTCGTGATGAACTATAATATGCAAGGGATAACGGAAACAACTCCCAAGCTCTTCGTGATGCTGAAATCAACGAAGGTAGAAATCAAGAAAAACATCAAGTGTTGATGGTTGACAAGACCACTAGTTTCAAGAAAAGGGCAAAGGGAAGAAGGGGAACTTCAAGAAGAACGGCAAGCAAGTTGCTGCTCAAGTGAAGAAGCCCAAGTCTGATCCTAAGCCTGAGACTAAGTGATTCTACTGCAAAGGGACTGGTCACTGGAAGCGGAACTACCCCAAGTGATTGGCGGATAAGTAGGATGGCAAAGTGAACATAAGTATATTTGATATACATGTTATTGATGTGTACTATACTAGTGTTTATAGCAACCCCTCAGTATTTGATGCTAGTTCAGTTGCTAAGATTAGTAACTCGAAACGGGAGTTGCAGAATAAACAGAGACTAGTTAAGGGTGAAGTGACGATGTGTGTTGGAAGTAGTTCCAAGATTGATATGATCATCATCGCACACTCCCCTATACTTTCGGGATTAGTGTTGAACTTAAATAAGTGTTATTTGGTTTTTGCGTTGAGCGTGAATATGATTTGATCATGTTTATTGCAATACGGTTATTCATTAAAGTCAGAGAATAATTGCTGTTCTGTTTACATGAATAAAACCTTCGATGGTCATACACCCAATGAAACAAGTTCGTTGGATCTCGATCATAGTGATACACATATTTATAATATTGAAACCAAAAAGATTCAAAGTTAATAATGATAGTGCAACCTATTTGTGGCACTGCCGTTTAGGTCATATTGGTATAAAGAGCATGAAGAAACTCCATGCTGATGGGCTTTCGAAATCACTTGATTATGAATCACTTGATGCTTGCGAACCATGCCTTTTGGGCAAGATGACTAAAACTCCGTTCTTCGGAACAAGGAGCGAGCAACAGATTTGTTGGAAATCATACATACTGATGTATGTGGTCCGATGAATATTGAGGCTCGCGACATGTATCATTATTTTCTGATCTTCACAGATGATTTGAGCAGATATGAGTATATCTACTTGATGAAACATAAGTTTGAAACATTTGAAAAGTTCAAAGAATTTCAGAGTGAAGTCGAAAATCATCGTGACAAGAAAATAAAAGTTTCTACGATATGATCGTAGAGGTAAAATATTTGAGTTACGAGTTTGGTCTTCAATTAAAACAATGTGGAATAGTTTCACAAAATCATGCCACATGGAACACCACGGCATAATGGTGTGTCCTAACGTCATAACCGTACTTTATTGGATATAGTGCAATCTATGATGTATCTTACCGATCTACCACTATCGTTTTGGGGTTATGCATTAGAGACAGCTGCATTCACGTTAAATAGGGCACCATCTAAATCCGTTGAGACGACACCGTGCGAACTATGGTTTGGCAAGAAACCTAAGCTGTCATTTCTTAAAATTTGGGCTTGCGATGCTTATATGAAAAATTTTCATCCTAATAAGCTCAAACTCAAATCGGAGAAGTGCGTCTTCATAGGATATCCAAAGGAAACTATTGGATACACCTTCTATCATAGATCCGAAGGCAAGACTTTTGTTGCTAAAATTCGGAAACTTTCTGGAGAAGGAGTTTCTCTCGAAAGAAGTGAGTGGGAGGAAAGTAGAACTTGACGAGGTAACTGTACCTGCTCCCTTATTGGAAAGTAGTACATCACAGAAAACTGTTTCTGTGACACCTACACCAATTAGTGAGGAAGCTAATGATGATGATCATGTAACTTCAGATCAAGTTACTACCAAATCTCGTAGGTAAACCAGAGTGAGATCCGCACCAGAGTGGTACGGTAATCCTATTCTGGAAGTCATGTTACTAGACCATGATAAACTTGCGAACTATGAGGAAGCGATGATGAGCCCAGATTCCGCAAAATGGCTTGAGGCCATGAAATCTGAGATGGGATTCATGTATGAAAACAAAGTATGGACTTTGGTTGACTTGCCCGATGATCGGCAAGCCATAGAAAATAAATGGATCTTCAAGAGGAAGACGGACGCTGATAGTAGTGTTACTATCCACAAAGCTAGAATTGTCGCAAAAAGGTTTTCGACAAAGTTCAAAGGTGTTGACTACGATGAGAGCTTCTCACTCGTATCTATGCTTGAGTCTGTCCGAATCATGTTAGTAATTGCCGCATTTTATGAAATCTGGCAAATGGATAAACAAAACTGCATTCCTTAATGGATTTATTAAAAGAAGAGTTGTATATGATGCAACAGAAGGTTTTGTCAATCCGAAAGGTGCTAAAAAAATGTGAAAGCTCCAGCGATCCATCTGTGGACTGGTGCAAGCATCTCGGAGTTGGAATATACGCTTTGATGAGTTGATCAAAGCATATAGTTTTATACAGACTTGCGGTGAAGCCTGTATTTACAAGAAAGTGAGTGGGAGCACTACAGCATTTCTGATAAGTATATGTGAATGACATATTGTTGATCGGAAATAATGTAGAATTATTCTGTAAAGCATAAAGGAGTGTTTGAAAGGAGTTTTTCAAAGAAAGACTTTGATAAAGCTGCTTACATATTGAGCTTCAAGATCTATAGAGATAGATCAAGACGCTTGATAAGTTTTTCAATAAGTACATACCTTGACAAGATTTTGAAGTAGTTCAAAATGGAACAGTCAAAGAAAAAGTTTCTTGCCTATGTTACAAGGTGTGAAGTTGAGTAAAGACTCAAAGCCCGACCACGGCAGAAGATAGAAAGAGAATGAGAGTCATTCCCTATGCCTCATTCATAGGTTCTATAAAAGTATGCCATGCTGTGTACCAGATCTATTGTATACCCTGCACTGATTTGGCAAGGGAGTACAATAGTGATCTAGGAGTAGATCACTGGACAGCGGTCAGAATTATCCTTAGTGAAATAAGGATATGTTTCTCAATTATGGACGTGAAAAAAAAAGGTTCGTCGTAAAGGGTTACGTCGATGCAAGTTTTTGACACTGATCCAGATGAATCTAAAAGTCTCAATCTGGATACATATTGAAAGTGGGAGCAATGAGCTAGAGTAGCTCCGTGCAGAGCATTATAGACAAAGAATTTTGCAAAATACTTACGGATCTGAATGTGACAGACCCGTTGACTAAAATTATCTCACAAGCAAAACATGATCACACCTTAGTACTCTTTGGGTGTTAATCACACAAAGATGTGAACTAGATTACTGACTCTAGTAAACCCTTTGAGTGTTGGTCACATGACGATGTGAACTATGGGTGTTAATCACATGGCGATGTGAACTATTGCTGCTAAATCACATGGCGATGTGAACTAGATTATTGACTCTAGTGCAAGTGGGAGACTGAAGGAAATATGCCCGAGAGGCAATAATAAAGTTATTATTTATTTCCTTATATCATGATAAATGTTTATTATTCATGCTAGAATTGTATTAACCGGAAACATAATACATGTGTGAATACATAGACAAACAGAGTGTCACTAGTATGCCTCTACTTGACTAGCTCGTTAATCAAAGATGGTTATGTTTCCTAACCATGAACAAAGAGTTGTTATTTGATTAACGAGGTCACATCATTAGTTGAATGATCTGATTGACATGACCCATTCCATTAGCTTAGCACCCGATCGTTTAGTATGTTGCTATTTCTTTCTTCATGACTTATACATGTTCCTATAACTATGAGATTATGCAACTCCCGTTTACCGGAGGAACACTTTGGGTACTACCAAACGTCACAACGTAACTGGGTGATTATAAAGGAGTACTACAGGTGTCTCCAATGGTAGATGTTGGGTTGGCGTATTTCGAGATTAGGGTTTGTCACTCCGATTGTCGGAGAGGTATCTCTGGGCCCTCTCGGTAATGCACATCACATAAGCCTTGCAAGCACTGCAACTAATAAGTTAGTTGTGAGATGATGTATTACGGAACGAGTAAAGAGACTTGCCGGTAACGAGATTGAACTAGGTATTGGATACCGACGATCGAATCTCGGGCAAGTAACATACCGATGACAAAGGGAACAACGTATGTTGTTATGCGGTCTGACCGATAAAGATCTTCGTAGAATATGTAGGAGCCAATATGGGCATCCAGGTCCCGCTATTGGTTGTTGACCGGAGACGTGTCTCGGTCATGTCTACATTGTTCTCGAACCGTAGGGTCCGCACGCTTAACGTTACGATGACAGTTATTATGAGTTTATGCATTTTGATGTACCGAAGGTTGTTCGGAGTCCCGGATGAGATCACGGACATGACGAGGAGTCTCGAAATGGTCGAGACGTAAAGATTGATATATTGGAAGCCTATGTTTGGGCACCGGAAGTGTTCCGGGTGAAATCGGGATTTTACCGGATTACCGGGAGGGTTACCGGAACCCCCCGGGAGGCAAATGGACCTATTGGGCCTTAGTGGAAAAGAGAGAAGGGGCAGCCCACAGGCTAGCCGGCCGAACCCCCCTTCCCTAGTCCTATTAGGACTAGGAGAAGGGGCCGGCCCCCCTCTCTTCTCTTTCTCCCGAAGAGTCCTATTAGGAATAGGATTTGAGGGAAGGAGTCCTACTCCCGGTAGGAGTGGGACTCCTCCCTGCGCCTCCCTCCTAGCCGGCCGACCCCCTTGCCCCTGGCCTTTATGTACGGGGGTAGGGGGCACCCCATAGACACAACTTGATCCTTGAGATCGTTCCTTAGCCGTGTGCGGTGCCCCCTGCCACCAAATTCCACCTCGATCATACCGTTGTAGTGCTTAGGCAAAGCCCTGCGTCGGTAGTACATCAAGATCGTCATCACGCCGTCGTGCTGACGGAACTCTTCCTCGACGCTTTGCTGGATCGAAGCCCGAGGAACGTCATCGAGCTGAACGTGTGCTAAGAACTCGGAGGTGCCGGAGTAACGGTGCTTGGATCGGTCGGATCGGGAAGAAGACGTACGACTACTTCCTCTATGTTGTGAGATCGCTTCCGCAGTCGGTCTGCGTTGGTACATAGACAACACTCTCCCCTCTCGTTGCTGTGCATCACCATGATCTTGCGTGTGCGTAGGAAATTTTTTGAAATTACTGCGTTCCCCAACAGTAAAACCCTATGTCCTCCTTGATTTATTCTTGATGATATGAGTATTAGAAGAGATTATCTACCACGAGATTGAAGAGGGTAAACCCTAGAAGCTACCCTATGGTATGATTGTATGTTGTCCTACGGACTAAAACCCTCCGGTTTATATAGACACCGGAGGGGGCTAGGGTTACACAAGGTCGGTTACAAAGGAGGAGATATACATATCCGTATTGCCTAGCTTCCCTTCCACGCCAAGTAGAGTCCCATCCGGACACGGGACAAAGTCTTCAATCTTGTATCTCCATAGTCCAAGTGTCCGGCTAAAGGATATAATCCGGTTGTCCGGAGACCCCCTAATCCAGGACTCCCTTAGTAGCCCCCGAACCAGGCTTCAATGACGATGAGTCCGACACGCAGTGTTGTCTTCGGCATTGTAAGGCGGGTTCTTCTCCAATCTCCAAGTGTTCATAAGCAGTGTACGGCTCCATAAATGTTGAACCTCTTGGCTTCTGTGCCCAATAAGGGCTTTCTCCCACGCGTCGAACGAATACGAGGCGCCAGGGCGTTTTTACATTCGCCCCCTAGCCAGATAAATAAATTGTCTATTAAAGGGATGGAGATTCTTAGATCCGATCCATACCATCCTCCCCCAGCGAGAATCCATCAGAGCGTGTTTCAGAAAGATCCATTCCAGCATGGCCGATCTCCGCAGCTCCTCCTCCCGCCCCCGTAGCCCTAAGCCCGGTGATTGGGAGAGGTGTTTAGTCCCTCACAATCGATTATTCGAACTGCAGACTAAGGGATTTCTCCCTCCAGCGTATATGGTGCCCGCTCGAGCCAGGCTTGCCACCTACAATGGCGGCGAGCAAGCGGAGAGCTTTCCCGGTCCCTCCATGGGGGAACGGGTCTGCATTGTTCCTTATTTACTAAGGGGACTCGGATTTCCAATTCATCCGTTCCTCCGCGGGCTCCTGGAGTTCTACGGCCTCCAATTACACAATCTCACCCGTGCCTCGATTCTACATATCGCCGGCTATGTTGCTCTCTGCGAGTTGTTCCTGGGCTGCGAGGCTCACTTCGAGCTGTGGAAAAGGCTATTTTGCCTCGTCCCTCGCATACAGGGGAGATCACTTTATCAAGTGGGCGGAGCCGAAATATGGCGCATCGCCGATACCAGATACCTGTCCGGTACCCCGAAGAAGTCGTCCGAAGACTGGCCTTCAGAATGGTTTTATATGGAGGACGTTCCCTTTCCGGACCCTGTTCGGCGGGGTCTTCCTGAGTTCAACAATGCTCCTCTGAAGAAGCGCCGAAGTTGGCGCCCACGGAGCCCCCAGGTGGAAGACAACAGAGAAGTCCTCTATCTGATGAACCGGATCAAAGCACTGGCTCAATCAGGATTGACAATAATTGAAGTCATGTCGATTTGCATAATGAGGGGAGTGCAACCACTTCAATACCGTGGGCACCCCTTGTGGTGTTATAACGGGGCGGATGACGCCACCCGCTGCGGGCTTAAGGGTCCGGACAATGCCGCCGCTTTAGCGAAAATTCCGTCTGAATTGTTCAAGGGTGAGGAAGAGGAGTTCATCCGCATCAAGCCACGATATGGATTCTCCATGTACAATCCTCCAAGCTGGGTAAGTTATATCTCCCTGCTCCCATTTTTCCCGCACTCTTTGTCGTAAGTATTCACCTTGCCACTTTGCAGCAGGAACTGTGAAAAGCCATAAAGGAGGTCAGCAGCCCTTCTCCACAACCAGAGGACCCTGACCGAGCCCTCGACTGCGAACTTGAAGAAGATTCGGTTATATTCGTGGAGCTGATAGACCGGCAGTTCTATCAGTTAAGCTGCGACGATGCCATGGTGGCCATTACGGCCGACTATCCCGGACTTCTCCCTGCATCGCAAGTAAGAAAAACCAAAAATCCCAACTCCAAAACTAGGATACCCTTTTAAGCACTTCACCCACCATATACACATGGCATCTTTTACAGGGAAGGCATTCGGGACGCCCTACCAAACCTGCAGCAACTCGCCAACAAGAGGCACCGAGGCCGGGCAGGCCAAAAAGGAAGGCGGTCAGGACGAAGACGCCGGCGCAAAGGTATAATAAAAACCCCGCTCCGTGGTTATCATCTTTCTCAAAATGTAATGACGCCAACATTTCTTTAACAGAAAAGACGCTCGCCGGAATATGTCCGGCGATGCTACCAATCACGCTTCCACCAGTCGGGCGCCAGGACCGGACATGGAGGCAGAAGCCGATATGGAGCAGGCGCCGGATAACCCCCCTACAGAGGATGCCGATAGATTATCCGCTACAAACTCAGAAGTGGAAACCGCCATGAATCATAGGTGCCACTGGGCCGTACTCTGTGAGGCGTGTTTCTCGCCAGAGGCATTTGACGCCTTCAATTCTGGAGAGGCGTACCTCCATGCTGCTCAAGATGGTCTAGCCAGAGCCATGGATCAGTATGTAAAGGATGTACGGGTAAGTAAATCTGGCGATTTATATGTATCAGTAGCCCCTGAGACTTGAAACAGTTAGCAGAACTGATTTAAGGATCATCTTTATTGTGCAGGTTCTTACAGAGAAGAATACTAGGCTGTCACAGGAGCTGGAGGAATGCAAGACCCAACTGTGGGCTGCTGTGGCTGCATTACAGGAACCGAAAAAGTCACCTGCTGGTAACATTTACTTTAAAGAATGATGGTTACCATATAATGTGCGGCCTGGCTGCAGATCTAGCAACAGATGTTGCAGATGAATTCGGAGAGAATCCGAAGGACCAACATGTTATGCGACAGCTAGAGGCTGGCAAACGCGTGCTGACTGAGGTTAGGTGGGAGAAAATAATCTCCAAGATGGCAATATTAAGCTGAGCATGGAACTGAAAGACGTTCAGGGCCAGCTTGCAGACTCCGAGAAGGAGAATAAGCGGCTTCGGCGCGGCATTTTCAGTAAGTGTTTGAAC
Organism: Triticum monococcum; assembly: GCA_034509565.1. Classification (NCBI taxonomy): domain Eukaryota; kingdom Viridiplantae; phylum Streptophyta; class Magnoliopsida; order Poales; family Poaceae; genus Triticum; species Triticum monococcum. The sequence continues at coordinate 134,741,812 of CM067847.1, forward strand.
GAATCCTTTTAAAGGAGTTCGGCGAAGAAGCCGACTAACAGCGTTATGTCTGTAGGTATGCTGACGGGTCGTCCCGCGGAGGAAATGCCTGGGTCTGCGGGTGATCTTCTGTCCGAGCTGTCACATCTGCACGAACAAGTTCGGCAGGTGATGCAGGGTGTTGCCCAGGCCTTGTGGCCGTCCGTCTCCCTGCTGAAGGAAATATGCCCTAGAGGCAATAATAAAGTTATTATTTATTTCCTTATATCATGATAAATGTTTATTATTCATGCTAGAATTGTATTAATCGGAAACATAATACATGTGTGAATACATAGACAAACAGAGTGTCACTAGTATGCCTCTACTTGACTAGCTCGTTAATCAAAGATGGTTATGTTTCCTAACCATGAACAAAGAGTTGTTATTTGATTAACGAGGTCACATCATTAGTTGAATGATCTGATTGACATGACCCATTCCATTAGCTTAGCACCCGATCGTTTAGTATGTTGCTATTGCATTCTTCATGACTTATACATGTTCCTATAACTATGAGATTATGCAACTCCCGTTTACCGGAGGAACACTTTGGGTACTACCAAACGTCACAACGTAACTGGGTGATTATAAAGGAGTACTACAGGTGTCTCCAATGGAAGATGTTGGGTTGGCGTATTTCGAGATTAGGGTTTGTCACTCCGATTGTCGGAGAGGTATCTCTGGGCCCTCTCGGTAATACACATCACACAAGCCTTGCAAGCATAATAACTAAGATGTTAGTTATGAGATGATGTATTACGGAACGAGTAAAGAGACTTGCCAGTAACGAGATTGAACTAGGTATTGGATACCGACGATCGAATCTCGGGCAAGTAACATACCGATGACAAAGGGAACAACGTATGTTGTTATGCGGTCTGACCGATAAAGATCTTCGTAGAATATGTAGGAGCCAATATGGGCATCCAGGTCCCGCTATTGGTTATTGACCGGAGACGTGACTCGGTCATGTCTACATTGTTCTCGAACCGTAGGGTCCGCACGCTTAAGGTTACGATGACAGTTATTATGAGTTTATGCAGTTTGATGTACCGAAGGTTGTTCGGAGTCCCGGATGTGATCACGGACATGACGAGGAGTCTCGAAATGGTCGAGACGTAAAGATTGATATATTGGAAGCCTATGTTTGGACACCGGAAGTGTTCCGGGTGAAATCGGGATTTTACCGGAATACCGGGAGGGTTACCGGAACCCCCCGGGAGGCAAATGGGCCTATTGGGCCTTAGTGGAAAAGTGAAAAGGGGCTGCCCACAAGGGCTGCGTGCCTCGCCCCTTCCCTAGTCCTATTAGGACTAGGAGAAGGGGCCGGCCCCCCTCTCTTCTCTCTTCTCTTTGAGGAGTCCTATTAGGAATAGGATTGGGGGGGAGTCCTACTCCCGGTAGGAGTGGGACTCCCCCCGCGCCTCTCTCCCTGGCCAGCCGAACCCCTCCCCCTGCTCCTTTATATACGGGGGCAGGGGGCACCCCATAGACACACAAGTTGATCCTTGAGATCGTTCCTTAGCCGTGTGCGGTGCCCCTGCCATCAAATTCCACCTCGATCATACCGTTGTAGTGCTTAGGCGAAGCCCTGCGTCGGTAGTACATCAAGATCGTCACCACGCCGTCGTGCTGACGGAACTCTTCCTCGACGCTTTGCTGGATCGGAGCCCGAGGATCGTCATCGAGCTGAACGTGTGCTAAGAACTCGGAGGTGCCGGAGTAACGGTGCTTGGATCGGTCGGATCGGGAAGACGTACGACTACTTCCTCTACGTTGTGTGATCGCTTCCGCAGTCGGTCTGCGTTGGTACGTAGACAACACTCTCCCCTCTCGTTGCTATGCATCACCATGATCTTGCGTGTACGTAGGAAATTTTTTGAAATTACTACGTTCCCCAACAGTGGTATCAGAGCCTAGGTTTTATGGTTTGATGTTATTTGCACGAGTAGAACACAAGTGAGTTGTGGGCGATACAAGTCATACTGCCTACCAGCATGTCATACTTTGGTTCAGCGGTATTGTTGGGTGAGACGATCCGGACCAACCTTACGCGTACTCTTACGCGAGACCGGTTCCCTCGACGTGCTTTGCACATAGATGGCTTGCGGAAGACTGTCTCTCCAACTTTAGTTGAACCAAGTGTGACTACGCCCGGTCCTTGAGAAGGTTAAAACGGAGTCTATTTGACGAACTATCGTTGTGGTTTTGATGCGTAGGTGAGATGAGTTCTTACTTAAGCCCGTAGCAGCCACGTAAAACTTGCAACAACAAAGTAGAGGACGTCTAACTTGTTTTTGCAGGGCATGTTGTGATGTGATATGGTCAAGGCATGATGCTGATTTTATTGTATGAGATGATCATGTTTTGTAACCGAGTTATCGGCAACTGGCAGGAGCCATATGGTTGTCGCTTTATTGTATGCAATGTAATCGCGATGTAATGCTTTACTTTATTACTAAGCGGTAGTGATAGTCATGGAAGCTTAAGATTGGCGAGACGACAACGATGCTACGATGAAGATCAAGGTGTCGCGCTGGTGACGATGGTGATCATGACGGTGCTTCGGAGATGGAGATCACAAGCACAAGATGATGATGGCCATATCATATCACTTATATTGATTGCATGTGATGTTTATCCTTTTATGCATCTTGTCTTGCTTTGATTGACGGTAGCATTATAAGATGATCTCTCACTAAATTATTAAGAAGTGTTCTCCCTGAGTATGCACCGTTGCCAAAGTTCGTCGTGCCCAGACACCACGTGATGATCGGGTGTGATAAGCTCTACGTCCATCTACAACGGGTGCAAGCCAGTTTTGCACACGCAGAATACTCGGGTTATACTTGACGAGCCTAGCATATGCAGATATGGCCTCGGAACACGGAGACCGAAAGGTCGAGCGTGAATCATATAGTAGATATGATCAACATAACGATGTTCACCATTGAAAACTACTCCATCTCACGTGATGATCGGTTATGGTTTAGTTGATTTGGATCACGTGATCACTTAGAGGATTAGAGGGATGTCTATCTAAGTGGGAGTTCTTAAGTAATATGATTAATTTTACTTAAATTTATCATGAACTTAGTCCTGGTAGTATTTTGCAAATTATGTTGTAGATCAATAGCTCGCGTTGTTGCTTCCCTGTGTTTATTTTGATATGTTCCTAGAGAAAATTGTGTTGAAAGATGTTAGTAGCAATGATGCAGATTGGATCCGTGATCTGAGGTTTATCCTCATTACTGCACAGAAGAATTATGTCCTTGATGCACCGCTAGGTGACAGACCTATTGCAGGAGCAGATGCAGACGTTATGAACGTTTGGCTAGCTCAATATGATAACTACTTGATAGTTTAGTGCACCATGCTTAATAGCTTAGAATCGGGACTTCAAAGACGTTTTGAACGTCATGGAACATATGAGATGTTCCAGGAGTTGAAGTTAATATTTCAAGCAAATACCCGAGTTGAGAGATATGAAGTCTCCAACAAGTTCTATAGCTAAAAGATGGAGGAGAATCGCTCAACTAGTGAGCATGTGCCCAGATTGTCTGAGTACTACAATCGCTTGAATCAAGTGGGAGTTAATCTTCCAGATAAGATAGTGATTGACAGAATTCTCTAGTCACCATCACCAAGTTAGTAGAACTTTGTGATGAACTATAATATGCAAGGGATGACAAAAGTAATTCCTAAGCTCTTCGTGATGCTGAAATCAACGAAGGTAGAAATCAAGAAAAACATCAAGTGTTGATGGTTGACAAGACCACTAGTTTCAAGAAAAGGGCAAAGGGAAGAAGGGGAACTTCAAGAAGAACGGCAAGCAAGTTGCTGCTCAAGTGAAGAAGCCCAAGTCTGGACCTAAGCCTGAGACTGAGTGCTTCTACTGCAAAGGGACTGGTCACTGGAAGCGGAACTACCCCAAGTGATTGGCGGATAAGAAGGATGGCAAAGTGAACATAAGTATATTTGATATACATGTTATTGATGTGTACTTTACTAGTGTTTATAGCAAACCCTCAGTATTTGATACTAGTTCAGTTGCTAAGATTAGTAACTCGAAACGGGAGTTGCAGAATAAACAGAGACTAGTTAAGGGTGAAGTGACGATGTGTGTTGGAAGTGGTTCCAAGATTGATATGATCATCATCGCACACTCCCTATAATTTCGGGATTAGTGTTGAACCTAAATAAGTGTTATTTGGTTTTTGCGTTGAGGATGAATATGATTTGATCATGTTTATTGCAATACGGTTATTCATTTAAGTAAGAGAATAAATTGTTCTTCTGTTTACATGAATAAAACCTTATATGGTTACACACCCAATGAAAATAGTTCATTGGATCTCGATCTTAGAGATACACATGTTCATAATATTGAAACCAAAAGATGCGAAGTTAATAATGATAGTGCAACTTATTTGTGGCACTACCATTTAGGTCATATTGGTGTAAAGCACATGAAGAAACTCCATGCTGATGGGATTTTGGAATCACTTGATTATGAATCACTTGATGCTTGCGAACCATGCCTTTTGGGCAAGATGACTAAAACGCCGTTCTCCGGAACAATGGAACAAGCAACAGATTTGTTGGAAATCATACATACTGATGTATGTGGTCCGATGAATATTCAAGGCTTGCAGCGGGTATCATTATTTTCTGACCTTCACAGATGATTTGAGCAGATATGGGTATATCTACTTAATGAAATAGAAGTCTGATATATTTGAAAAGTTCATATAATTTCAGAGTGAAGTGGAAAATCATCGTAACAAGAAAATAAAGTTTCTACGATCTGATCGTGGAAAAGAGTATTTGAGTTACGAGTTTGGTCTTCAGTTAAAACAATGTGAAATAGTTTCACTACTCACGCCACCTGGAACACCACAACATAATGGTGTGTCCGAACGTCATAACCGTACTTTATTGGATATAGTGCAATCTATGATGTTTCTTACCGATTTACCACTATCGTTTTTGGGGTCATGCATTAGAGACAGCTGCATTCACGTTAAAAAAGGGACACCATCTATATCCGTCGAGACGACGCCTTATGAACTATGGTTTGGCAAGAAACCAAAGTTGTCGTTTCTTGAAGTTTGGGGTTGCGATGCTTATGAGAAAAAGTTTCATCCTGATAAGCTCAAACCCAAATCGGAGAAATATGTCTTCATAGGATACCCAAAGGAGACTGTTGGGTACACCTTCTATCACAGATCCTAAGGCAAGAAATTCGTTGCTTATAATGGGTCCTTTCTAGAGAAGGAGTTTCTCTTGAAAGAAGTGAGTGGGAGGAAAGTAGAAAACTTGATAAGGTAATTGTACCTTCTGCCTTATTGGAAAGTAGTTCATCACAAAAAATCTGTTCTTGTGACTACTACACCAATTAGTGAGGAAGCTAATGATGATGATCATGTAACTTCAGATCAAGTTACTACCGAATCTCGTAGGTAAACCAGAGTGAGATCCGCACCAAAGTGGTACGGTAATCCTGTTCTGGAGGTCATGTTACTTGACCATGACGAACTTGCGAACTATGAGGAAGCGATGATGAGCCCAGATTCCGCGAAATGGTTTGAGGCCATGAAATCTGAGATATGATCCATGTATGAGAACAAAGTTTGGACTTTGATGAATTTGCCCAATGATCGGCAAACCATAGAAAATAAATGGATCTTCAAGAGGAAGACGGACGCTGATAGTAGTGTTACTATCTACAAAGCTAGAATTGTCGAAAAAGGTTTTCGACAAGTTCAAGGTGTTGACTACGATGAGTTTTTCTCACTCGTATCTATGCTTGAGTCTGTCCGAATCATGTTAGTAATTGCCTCATTTTATGAAATCTGGCAAATGGATAAACAAAACTGCATTCCTTAATGGATTTATTAAAGAAGAGTTGTATATGATGCAACAGAAGGTTTTGTCAATCCGAAAGGTGCTAACAAAATGTGAAAGCTCCAGCGATCCATCTGTGGACTGGTGCAAGCATCTCGGAGTTGGAATATACGCTTTGATAAGTTGATCGAAGCATATAGTTTTATACAGACTTGTGATGAAGCCTGTATTTACGAGAAAGTGAGTGGGAGCACTACAGCATTTCTGATAAGTATATGTGAATGACATATTGTTGATCGGAAATAATGTAGAATTATTCTGTAAAGCATAAAAGGAGTGTTTGAAAGGAGTTTTTCAAAGAAAGACTTCGGTAAAGCTGCTTACATATTGAGCTTCAAGATCTATAGAGATAGATCAAGACGCTTGATAAGTTTTTCAATAAGTACATACCTTGACAAGATTTTGAAGTAGTTCAAAACGGAACAGTCAAAGAAAAAGTTTCTTGCCTGTGTTACAAGGTGTGAAGTTGAGTAAAGACTCAAAGCCCGACCACGGCAGAAGATAGAAAGAGAATGAAAGTCATTCCCTATGCCTCATTCATAGGTTCTATAAAGTATGCCATGCTGTGTACCAGATCTATTGTATACCCTACACTGATTTGGCAAGGGAGTACAATAGTGATCTAGGAGTAGATCACTGGACAGCGGTCAGAATTATCCTTAGTGAAATAAGGATGTCTTTCTCGATTATGGACGTGACACAAAGGTTCATCGTAAAGGGTTACATCGATGCAAGTTTTTGACACCGATCCAGATGAATCTAAAGTCACAATCTGGATACATATTGAAAGTGGGAGCAATTAGCTAGAGTAGCTCCGTGCAGAGCATTATAGACAAAGAATTTTGCAAAATACTTACGGATCTGAATGTGACAGACCCGTTGACTAAAATTATCTCACAAGCAAAACATGATCACACCTTAGTACTCTTTGGGTGTTAATCACATAGAGATGTGAACTAGATTACTGACTCTAGTAAACCCTTTGAGTGTTGGTCACATGACGATGTGAACTATGGGTGTTAATCACATGGTGATGTGAACTATTGCTGCTAAATCACATGGCGATGTGAACTAGATTATTGACTCTAGTGCAAGTGGGAGACTGAAGGAAATATGCCCTAGAGGCAATAATAAAGTTATTATTTATTTCCTTATATCATGATAAATGTTTATTATTCATGCTAGAATTGTATTAACCGGAAACATAATACATAGACAAACAGAGTGTCACTAGTATGCCTCTACTTGACTAGCTTGTTAATCAAAGATGGTTATGTTTCCTAACCATGAACGAAGAGTTGTTATTTGATTAACGAGGTCACATCATTAGTTGAATGATCTGATTGACATGACCCATTCCATTAGCTTAGCACCTGATCGTTTAGTATGTTGCTATTGCATTCTTCATGACTTATACATGTTCCTATAACTATGAGATTATGCAACTCCCGTTTACCGGAGGAACACTTTGGGTACTACCAAACGTCACAACGTAACTGGGTGATTATAAAGGAGTACTACAGGTGTCTCCAATGGAAGATGTTGGGTTGGCGTATTTCGAGATTAGGGTTTGTCACTCCGATTGTCGGAGAGGTATCTCTGGGCCCTCTCGGTAATACACATCACACAAGCCTTGCAAGCATAATAACTAAGATGTTAGTTATGAGATGATGTATTACGGAACGAGTAAAGAGACTTGCCAGTAACGAGATTGAACTAGGTATTGGATACCGACGATCGAATCTCGGGCAAGTAACATACCGATGAAAAAGGGAACAACGTATGTTGTTATGCGGTCTGACCGATAAAGATCTTCGTAGAATATGTAGGAGCCAATATGGGCATCTAGGTCCCGCTATTGGTTATTGACCGGAGACGTGACTCGGTCATGTCTACATTGTTCTCGAACCGTAGGGTCCGCACGCTTAAGGTTACGATGACAGTTATTATGAGTTTATGCAGTTTGATGTACCGAAGGTTGTTCGGAGTCCCGGATGTGATCACGGACATGACGAGGAGTCTCGAAATGGTCGAGACGTAAAGATTGATATATTGGAAGCCTATGTTTGGACACCGGAAGTGTTCCGGGTGAAATCGGGATTTTACCGGAATACCGGGAGGGTTACCGGAACCCCCCGGGAGGCAAATGGGCCTATTGGGCCTTAGTGGAAAAGTGAAAAGGGGCTGCCCACAAGGGCTGCGCGCCTCCCCCCTTCCCTAGTCCTATTAGGACTAGGAGAAGGGGCCGGCCCCCCTCTCTTCTCTCTTCTCTTTGAGGAGTCCTATTAGGAATAGGATTGGGGGGGGGGGAGTCCTACTCCCGGTAGGAGTGGGACTCCCCCTGCGCCTCTCTCCCTGGCCGGCCGAACCCCTCCCCCTGCTCCTTTATATACGGGGGCAGGGGGCACCCCATAGACACACAAGTTGATCCTTGAGATCATTCCTTAGCCGTGTGCGGTGCCCCCTGCCACCAAATTCCACCTCGATCATACCGTTGTAGTGCTTAGGCGAAGCCCTGCGTCGGTAGTACATCAAGATCGTCACCACGCCGTCATGCTGACGGAACTCTTCCTCGACGCTTTGCTGGATCGGAGCCCGAGGATCGTCATCGAGCTGAACGTGTGCTAAGAACTCGGAGGTGCCGGAGTAACGGTGCTTGGATCGGTCGGATCGGGAAGACGTACGACTACTTCCTCTACGTTGTGTGATCGCTTCCGCAGTCGGTCTGCGTTGGTACGTAGACAACACTCTCCCCTCTCGTTGCTATGCATCACCATGATCTTGCGTGTACGTAGGAATTTTTTTGAAATTACTACGTTCCCCAACACCTGCCGGAGGGAGTTGCAGAGCTTGCGGAGAAGCTCAAGGGAGCACAGCAGCGCTTCCGATTATGGAAGATATCAGCCTGCCGACAGGGTGCCAGAGAAGCCTGGGCCATGGTGAAGATGCGGTATACCAAGGTAGACCCAAATCACATGGCCGAGGTCGGACCTGTGGGGCCCGACGGAAAAGAGATCCCCGTTAGCTTAGTATATGGGCAAGTAGAATTAGCCGCAAAGTATTCTCAACAGGATTGTAAGCTAGACCGCCTGTTGGATGGTATAGAAGAGGAACTTAGTCAGTCTGCACGACTATGTAATTAAAGTGACATGTATAATGCCTTCTAGCCGGATTGTAGATCATTTGTCGTTGCGGACCTTTTCGCTTCAACCTCCGGGCCCAATAGTCCGGAGTGTATCCAAATACCCGCTCAGTTATATAAGAACCGGGGTATGCATGGAGACCAGGCGTAGGGGTCATTAGTGCTTTATCAGACAAGTGCCCAACTAGTTATGTTATATTACATGGGTAGTAAGAAACATCTTCCAGGGAGAATAGTTCCGTTAAGGGTTCCTTTCCCTGGGTAAGCATGCCCTAAAGTGCATGTCCGGACTGTGATAGGAAACATAGGAAAAACATATGGGGGCATATATGGATAAATAAAAATCATCTTTTGTTCACCGACCGAATATTCCCTTAAGAACGCTAGCTTTCGGCTTCACCCAGTTTGAGGTACACATCCGGCTGACCCGACAGTAACAATCGCAGAGGTGCTCCCCTTATGCCCTAGCCGAATTAACGGGAACGTAGGGCATAAATACAAGAGCCAGGCAACCTAGCTTGGCCAAAACTTAAGTCATATCGATGCATATAATGGTGAAAAAGGTACATGCGGAAGTATAACACATGTGTTGGGCTTGAGGCCCAGATAAATAATTTAAGCTTCTATGAAAGAAGCCCCCAGGTATTGAAGAGTGCGGCTTAGCGCATCTGTAATGTGCAAGCGAGGCACAAGGTGACCCTTGAAGGCCTAGAGAAGTAATAAAAGAAAAAAGGAAAGAAAGAAAAACAAGACAGATAATGTATATGCAAAAATGGACAAAGGGAGGGGACTAACATAGAGTCCGGTGCTAGGCGTAGAATCTTTGGAGCCTGGCCGTGTTCCATGGGTTCGGCTCGAGTCGACTAGTCGATGCATCCCGCAGTCGGTACGCTCCACCGGTTAGAACTTGGTCAATAATGAAGGGACCTTCCCATTTGGGATCGAGCTTGTTCTTTTTCTTATCCGGCAGGCATAGAACTAGTTCGCCAACATTATAGGTTTTGGCCCGTACTTCTCTGCTTTGGTATCTGCGAGCCTGTTGCTGATAAAATGCGGAACGGGCTTTGGCTACGTCGCGCTCCTCCTCCAGGATGTCTAGACTGCCCTGCCGATCGAGCTCGGCTTCTCTTTCTTCGTACATGCGCACTCGAGGTGAGTCATGAATTATGTCACAGGGCAAGACTGCCTCTGCGCCGTACACCATAAAGAAGGGTGTATATCCGGTACTACGATTCGGCGTGGTCCGTAGCCCCCAGAGTACGGAGTCGAGCTCCTCTACCCAGTGTGTGTTAGACTTTGTTAAGGAGCGCACTAATCTAGGTTTAATGCCGCTCATTATAAGACCGTTTGCTCGCTCGACTTGACCGTTGGTTTGTGGGTGATAGACTGAAGCATAATCGAGCTTGATGCCCATTTTGCTGCACCAGAGTTTTACCTCGTCGGCTGTGAAGTTCGTGCCATTATCAGTGATGATGCTGTGGGGGACGCCATAATGGTGTACAACCCCAGATATGAAGTCTATCACCGGTCCGGATTCGGCTGTTTTAACAGGTTTGGCCTCTATCCATTTGGTGAATTTATCCACCATGAAAAATAAGTATTTTTTTCTTGTGGGTTCCCCCTTTAAGGGGTCCAACCATGTCAAGCCCCCAAACTGCAAAGGGCCATGTAATGGGGATTATTTGGAGGGCGGTGGGTGGCATGTGGCTTTGATTTGCAAAGAGCTGGCAACCGGTGCAACGTTGGACCAAGTCCTGTGCATCTGCCCGGGCCGTTGGCCAATAGAATCCTGTACGGAAGGCCTTGCTTACAAGAGCCTGGGCTGCGGCGTGATGACCGCCGACTCCGGCGTGAAATTCTGCCAAAAGATTCCGTCCTTCCTCTTCGGAGATGCACCTTTGAAGGATTCCGGTAGTGCTTTTTTTTTGTACAATTCTCCCTCATGACCCTCTAGGCCTTGGATCGCCGCACTATGCAGCGTGCCTCATTTTGGTCCTCCGGAAGTTCTTGTCTAGTTAGGTAGGCCAGGAATGGTTCTGTCCACGGGGCAATAATGGCCATTATTTCGTGGGCTGAAGGTGTTATTTCGGTGGCGGAGCCTCCGATTGTGTCAGAGAGTTCGGTATCGGGTATTTTGGCCGGGTCCGGACTATTGTTACCGGTGTCCCCTTCCCATACTACGGATGGCTTGAACAGCCTTTCCAAAAATATGTTGGGGGGACCGCATCATGTTTTGCACCGATGCGGGCGAGGATATCCGCCGCCTGATTGTTTTCCCGAGCCACATGTTGAAACTCGAGCCCCTCGAACCGAGCTGACATTTTAAGACGGCGTTTCGATAGGCCGCAATTTTCAGATCCTTGGCGTCAAAGTAGGACAACATACAATCAAAGCACGAATATACAAGCCAAGTTCTATAATGAAAGATTCCCACTAGTATATGAAAGTGACAACATAGGAGACTCTCTATCATGAAGATCATGGTGATACTTTGAAGCATAAGTGTGGTAAAAGGATAGTAGCATTGCCCCTTCTCTCTTTTTCTCTCATTTTTTTTATTTTTTTATTTGGGCCTTTTTTTATGGCCTCTTTTTTTTGGTCCGGAGTCTCATCCCGACTTGTGGGGGAATCATAGTCTCCATCATCCTTTCATCACTCGGACAATGCTCTAATAATGATGATCATCACACTTTTATTTACTTACAACTCAAGAATTACAACTCGATACTTAGAACAAGATATGACTCTATATGAATGCCTCCGGCGGTGTACCGGGATGTGCAATGACTCATGAGTGACATGTATGAAATAATTATGAATGGTGGCTTTGCCACAAATACGATGTCAACTACATGACCATGAAAAGAAATATGACAATGATGGAGCGTGTCATAATAAACAGAATGGTGGAAAGTTACATGGCAATATATCTCGGAATGGCTATGGAAATGCCATAATAGGTAGGTATGGTGGCTGTTTTGAGGAAGGTATATGGTGGGTTTAAGGTACCGGAGAAAGTTGCGTGATACTAGAGAGCCTAGCAATGGTGGAAGGGTGAGAGTGCGTATAATCCATGGACTCAACATTAGTCATAAAGAACTCACATACTTATTGCAAAAATCTGTTATTTATCGAAACAAAGTACTACGCGCATGCTCCTAGGGGGATAGATTGGTAGGAAAAGACCATCGCTCGTCCCTGACCGCCACTCATAAGGAAGACAATCAATAAATAAATCATGCTCCGACTTCATCACATAACGGTTCATCATATGTGCATGCTACGGGAATCACAAACTTTAACACAAGTATCTCTCAGATTCACAACTACTCACTAGCATAAATCTAATATCACCATCTCCATATCTCAAAACAATCATAAGGAATCAAACTTCTCATAGTATTCAATGCACTTTATATGAAAGTTTTTATTATATCCCTCTTGGATGCCCATCATATTAGGACTAGTTTCATAACCAAAGCAAACTACCATGCTGTTCTAAAGACTGTCAAAATGATATAAGTGAAGCATGAGAGTTCATTAATTTCTATAAAATAAACCACCACTGTGCTCTAAAAAGATATAAGTGAAGCACTAGAGCAACAACAAACTACTCCGAAAAATATAAGTGAAGATCAATGAGTAGTCGAATAATTATGCAACTATATGAAGACTCTCTAACATTTAAGAATTTTAGATCTTGGTATTTTATTCAATCAGCAAGCAAAACTAAATAAAATAAAATGATGCTCCAAGCAAAACACATATCATGTGGTAAATAAAAATATAGCTCCAAGTAAAGTTACCGATGAACGAAGACGAAAGAGGGGATGCCTTCCGGGGCATCCCCTAGCTTAGGCTTTTGGTTGTCCTTGAATATTACCTTGGGGTTCCTTGGGCATCCCCAAGATTAGGCTCTTGCCACTCCTTATTCCATATTCCATCGAATCTTCACCCAAAACTTGAAAACTTCACAACACAAAACTTAACAGAAAACTCGTAAGCTCCATTAGTATAAGAAAACAAATCACCACTTAGGTACTATTGTGAATGCATTCTAAATTCATATTGGTGTAATATCTCATAATCAATTGGAACTTCTTTATAGCAAACAAGTAATCACAATAATCATCATAGATAGCAACTTTGTTCTCATAATCAATTGGAACTTCTTCTGAAATAGTGGAATCATTACTAAATAAAGTCATGACCTCACCAAATCCACTTTCATCAATAAAATCATCATAAATAGGAGGCATGCTTTCATCATCATAAATTTGCTCATCAAAACATGGGGGACAAAAAATATCATCTTCATCAAACATAGCTTCCCCACGCTTTTGGCTTTGCATATCATTAGCATCATGGATATTCAAGGAATTCATACTAACAACATTGCAATCATGCTCAACATTCGAATATTTAGTGCCAAACATTTTAATGCATTCTTTTTCTAACACTTTGGCACAATTTTCCTTTCCATCATACTCACGAACGATATTAAAAAGATGAAGCGTATGAGGCAAACTCAATTCCATATTTTTTTTGTAGTTTTCTTTAATAAACTAAACTAGTGCTAAAACAAGAAACAAAAAGATTCGATTGCAAGATCTAAAGATATACCTTCAAGCACTCACCTCCCCGGCAACGGTGCCAGAAAAGAGCTTGATGGCTACTACACAACCTTCTTCTTGTAGACGTTGTTGGGCCTCCAAGTGCAGAGGTTTGTAAGACAGTAGCAAATTTCCCTCAAGTGGATGACCTAAGGTTTATCAATCCGTAGGAGGCGTAGGGTGAAGATGGTCTCTCTCAACCAACCATGCAACCAAATAACAAAGAGTCTCTTGTGTCCCCAACACACCCAATACAATGGTAAATTGTATAGGTGCACTAGTTCGGCGAAGAGATGGTGATACAAGTGGTATATGGATAGTAGATATAGGTTTTTGTAACCTGAAAATATAAAAACAGCAAGGTAACTAATGATAAAAGTGAGCACAAACGGTATTGCAATGCGTTGAAACAAGGCCTAGGGTTCATACTTTCACTAATGCAAGTTCTCTCAACAATAATAACATAATTGGATCACATAACTATCCCTCAACATGCAACAAAGAGTCACTCCAAAGTCACTAATAGCGGAGAACAAACGAAGATATTATGGTAGGGTAGGAAACCACCTCAAAGTTATTCTTTCCAATCAATCCGTTGGGCTATTCCTATAAGTGTCACAAACAGCCCTAGAGTTTCTACTAGAATAACACCTTAAGACACAAATCAACCAAAACCCTAATGTCACCTAGATACTCCAATGTCACCTCAAGTATTCGTGGGTATGATTATACGATATGCATCACACAATCTCAGATTCATCCATTCAACCAACACATAGAACCTCAAAGAGTGCCCCAAAGTTTCTACCGGAGAGTCAAGACGAAAACGTGTGCCAACCCCTATGCATAGGTTCATGGGCGGAACCCGCAAGTTGATCACCAAAACATACATCAAGTGAATCAATAGAATACCCCATTGTCACCACGGGTATCCCACACAAGACATACATCAAGTGTTCTCAAATCCTTAAAGACTCAATCCGATAAGATAACTTCAAAGGGAAAACTCAATCCATTACAAGAGAGTAGAGGGGGAAAACATCATAGGATCCAACTATAATAGCAAAGCTCGCGATACATCAAGATCGTATCACCTCAAGAACACGAGAGAGAGAGAGAGATCAAACACATAGCTACTGGTACATACCCTCAGCCCCGAGGGAGAACTACTCCCTCCTTGTCATGCACAACACCGGGATGATGAAGATGGCCACCGGAGAGAGATTCCCCCTCCGGCAGGGTTCCGGAACAGGTCTAGATTGGTTTTCGGTGGCTATGGAGGCTTCTGGCGGCGGAACTCCCGATCTATTCTGCTCCTTGATAGTTTTAGGGTATATGGATATATATAGGCAGATGAAATACATCAGGAGAGCCACGAGGGCCCCACGAGGGTGGACGGCGCTCCCAGGGGGGTGGGCGCCCCCCTGCCTCGTGCTCTCCTCGTTGATCCCCTGACGTGCACTCCAAGTCTCCTGTATTGCTTTCTTTCCAAAAATAACTTTTCTGAAGGTTTCATTCCGTTTGGACTCTGTTTGATATTCCTTTTCTGCGAAACACTGAAACAAGGTAAAAACAGAAACTGGCACTGGGCTCTGGGTTAATAGGTTAGTCCCAAAAATCATATAAAATAGCATATAAATGCATATAAAACATCCAAGGTTGATAATATAATAGCATGGAACAATCAAAAATTATAGATACATTGGAGACGTATCAGCCTCCTGCCTGTTCACTAGCGCAAGGCGCTCCTCTTCCTCCGTGTCCGACCCCACGCACCCCTACACCCCAAGTCCGTCGCCACCGCGCCTTCCTGCCTCCTCCGCGCCCATCCCCTGTTGCATCTCCGTCAGCCTCATCCGTGTGCTATGGAGCTCCTGCCTGAGCCGTCCCCTTCGGCCAACTCTGTTGCTGCTTCCGCTGCTTTGATCTTCCCTAGTGCAGCTCGTTTCCAATGAACGATAGCCCGATGGTTATCTCCACGCCAAGTACCACGACCCGCAAGACCGAGAACGCCAAGCACCCCTTCGAGTTGTCAGGACCGCAAGCGCCAAGTACCATGACGGCCCTCGAAGAGTTCGGATTTGACAAGTCCGATGACGCTCTTGTACAACTACGTTGGCGAGACTGGGAACGGCAAGACCGACTACACGGAAACGCCAAGTATCCCTCCGCGTGAAGATGCCAAGACCGTTTGGGGATTCACCAAGTACCGCTACCGATGACTCGAACATCCATGAAAAACGTGTACCACTACCATTGCCAAGATCGCGAGAACATCTACCAACGACCTCGGAGCGTGAACGACGACCGTTGTCAAAGACCCGTACCTTTACCGCTTCCCGAACATGAACGAATACTTCCACTACCGTCGCATGAACAACTACTTCTACAACCCATTTAACCCGAATTGTTCCGAAAACGCACGCTTCGAAGGTATACCCCGAGTCGAACGCCGATGCGATGAACGAATGAATGAGATGAGTTGTATGAAATGCCCTCGTTTGCACCGTGTCCGAGATTGTCGCTTGCATGTTCCTCCTTGTTGCCATGCCGTCGTCTCATGGGAACCCGGTAACCGGGATCACCGCACCTTCCTTGCATGACACGCTCCCGCCACACTTCCATTTGCATCGGTATCTCCATGAGCTACTGGAACCGATATGTTGCCATGGCATCATTTTCGGATTCGTCACCGTGACACCCTTTATTTCCACCACGGTGAAAAATGCTTCATAACATGCTCATGTCAACATTTTCATAAAATTGCATAAAACTTTCATATGTCATCCGCATCATGATAATAACATTTAAAATGTTTGAAATTGTTGTTTGCTTAAATTACAAATGTCATGTGGGGATTTTACGGAATTATTGTTTGATGTTTCTGGCCTCATTTAAACTTGACTAAATAGTTAGTTTACTTATGCCTCACCTCTTGCCATGTTAAGAACATTTAAACTTGTTGAGTAGCTTAAACGAGAGCAAACTAAATAATGGAATGTGGTGTTTTGTCAATATGCATCTCGTTGCATATTGAGCTCCACTTAACTTGTAGTTTTGTTTGTGCACTTTGCCATGCCATGCATATGTAAACCGGATATGTCTCATCCTTGGTTGTGCATCATAACATGTTTATGCTTGTGTGTTTACCATGTTGCTTGCTTCTTTCCGGTTTGCTTCTCTCATTAGCTTTGGTTTCGTTCCGGAGTTGTGGGGATTCGTTCGACTACGTCCGTTTGTCTTCTTCATGGACTCGGTCTTCTTCCTTGCGGGATCTCAGGCAAGATGACCTTTACCTTCGATATCACTTCTATCTTTAGTTGCTAGTTGATCGTTCTATTGCTATGTCATGCTACCTACCACTTGTTTAACATGCCTCCCATATTGCCATGTCAAGCCTCTAACCCACCTTCCTAGCAAACCGTTGTTTGGCTAAGATACCGCTTTTGCTCAGCCCCTCTTATAGCGTTGCTAGTTGCAGGTGCCTTGCTGGTTGTTCCATGTTGGAACATGGATATGTTGGGATATCACAATATTCTCTTATTTAATTAATGCATCTATAAACTTGGCAAAGGATGGAAGGATTGACCTTTTGCTCGGTGTTTTGTCCCACTCTTACCGCCTTAGTTTCCGTCATACTGGTGTTATGTTCCTTGATTTTGCGTTCCTTACGTGGTTGGGGTTATGGGACCCCGTTGACAGTTCGCTTTGAATAAAACTCCTCCAGTAAGGCCCAACCTTGGTTTTACATTTGCCTAACAACCTACACTTTTCCATTGGGAGTTGCAAACCCGAGGGTCATCTTTATTTTAACCCCCCGGGCCAGTGCTCCTCTGAGTGTTGGTCCGAACTTGGCGATGTCCGGTGCCCCCTAGGCAACCAGGGTCTCAGCTAACCCGACGTCTTGCCCATCCGGTGTGCCCTTAGAACGAGATACGTGCAACTCCTATCGGGATTTGTTAGCACATCGAGCGGTCTTGCTGGTCTTGTTTTACCATTGTCGAAATGTCTTGTAACCGGGATTCCGAGACTGATCGGGTCTTTCTGGGAGAAGGAATATCCTTCGTTGATCGTGAGAGCTTGTGATGGGCTAAGTTGGGACACCCATGAAGGGTATAAACTTTCGAGGGCTGTGCCCGCGGTTATGTGGCAGATGTGAATTTTTTAATATCCGGTTGTAGAGAACTTGACACTTGCCTTAATTAAAATGAATCAACCGCGTGTGTAGCCGTGATGGTCTCTTTTCGGCGGAGTCCGGGAAGTGAACATGGTTTGGGTTATGTTTGTGCGTAAGTAGTTTCAGGATCACTTCTTGATCACTTCTAGCTTCACGACCGTTGCGTAGCTTCTCATCTTACTCTTATTTGCGTATGTTAGCCACCACATAATTGCTAAGTGCTTGCTGCAACTCCACCTCATTACCTCATCCTACCCATAAGCTTAAATAGTCTTGATCTCGCGGGTTTTGAGATTATTGTGTCCTCGTGACTCACAGATACTACCAAACAGTTGTAGGTGCCGATGATACCAGTGCAGGTGATGCTACCGAATTCAAGTGGGAGTTCGGTGAGGACCTTTGTCGTTACTATGTTTCGTTTCCTGATGATCAGTAGTGGAGCCCAGTTGGGACGATCGGGGATCTAGCATTTGGGGTTATCTTCTTTTCTTTGGATTTGACCGTAGTCGGTCTATGTGTGTATTTTGGATGACGAATGAATTATTTAAGTATTGTGTGACGTGTCGATTGTAAGCCAACTCTATTTATCCCTTTCTTGTTCATTACATGGGATTGTGTGAAGATGACCATTCTTGCGAGAAAACTACAATGCGGTTATGCCTCTAAGTCGTGCCTCGACACATGGGAGATATAGCCGCATCGTGGGCATTACATGCCACTAGGATGAAAGACAAACTATAGTCCCAGTTGTGAGTCAAGGATGAACTTGCAATTGGAATGAAAAAGAAAATACGAGCCTGGTTGCAAATCGAGAGTGGAGTTGAAACTAGGACAACTACACAAAACTACGATATATACCAGTTGCGAGTCAAGGGTGGAATTGCAACTGGGACAAATACGAAACTACATGCCCAGTTAAAATTTAAGGGTGGACTTGCAACTGAGATGACAAAAACTATAATCCTAGATGATACCACTTGTAAGTCGAGGCGGACTTTCAACTAGGATAATAATAAACTACAAAGCCAATTATGAGTTGAATGTGGACTTGCAACTAGGATGAAAAAGAGAACACAAGCCTAGTTTCAAGTCGAGGATGGACTTGCAACTCCGACAACTATAAAATTATGAGCCCAATTGCAAGTCAAGGGTCGACATGCAACTAGGATGAAAAAAGTACAAGTCTAGTTGCGAGTCAAGAGTAGACTTGCAACTTAGGTGAAACAAAACACATGCCAAGTTGCAAGTCAAGGGTGGAGTTGTAACTGGGATGAAACACACAACAACCCTGGTTGCGGGTCAAGGGCGAACTTGCAACTCGGACAACAACACAAAACTATGGTACCATTTGTGAGTCGAGAATGGACTTGCAACTGGGACAAGAACAAAATACAAGCCTAGTTGCAAATCGAGCGTGGGCTTGCAACTAGGATGAAAAATAAAACACATGCCCTGTTATGAGTCGAGGCTGGACTTGCAACTAGGACAATTACGAGCCCATTTATGAGTCAAGGATGGACATGCAACTGGGACAACTAGAAAAGTACGAACCCAGTTACGAGTCAAGGGTCGACTTGCAACTGGGATGAAATAAACTATGGGCCCAGTTGCAAGTCAAGGGTGGACCTGCAACTGTGATGAAAAACAAAAACCTAGGCTCCAATTGTGAGTCGAGTGGTGGGCTTGTAACTCGGACAACTACATCATGATCTAGAAAACATACACACACACACACACACACACACACACACACACACACACACACACAAACTAGCTGTCAGCACACCTCGATAATGGGCCGATAAAAGCAAAGGCAAACAAACCAATAAAAGGATGCATGACAACCAAATAACAACCAACGAGTCGAGGTTTCAAGGCTTAGGCATAAATTACATAAACTAAATCAAACAGTGGCAAACTTAGATGTTACATCGTTAAAAATCATCTAGGTGTGATTCAACAATACTGTAAAAAATGCACGGAGCTAGAAAGGTGTTCAAAAGGAAATATTTTTTTCCAAATTTACAAAAATATCCACAAAATCCATATTCACAATTTTGAAAAAAGGAAAAAAATACAAAATCAAAAAGAAAGACACGAAAATGGAAAACAAACAGAAAAAAGAAAGAAAAACTGCACAAAGTTGCGATCATATTTAAGACGTGCAATTGCAGTTGGATGGCTCATAATTTTGTGTCGAGTAGAAGACATGAATCTACCCTTCAAACAAATTATTATTGTTCCCTAATTTACAGACGCATTGAAAATATGCATTTGTGGAATAAGGACAACACTTACAATTGCGTGTTTGATGATGGATATGCAACTCACAACGACAAAGACAATTCATATCTTTTTTAATGCATGAATTTAAACAAGAAAAGTAGAAAGGAAAAAAGAAAAATAGAAGAAAAAATAAATAATAAATAAGAAAAACAAGAAAAAGAAGGAGATAGGAAAAGATACTAAGTAACTACTAGCAAACAAGAAAAGCATAGCAAACTCGAGAGAAAAATGTTGTCTAAAATACAAGAACACAAATTTCAGATTTTAGGACACATACAGCCTACATAGACAAAAAAATAGAGGCACACAGAAACCAGAACATGTCCGACACGAGTGATGCGGAGCATCCTATGGACATCACCATGTCAAGAGTCCGTTTGGCAAGTGACATGTGTGACATCTACTTCACATACACAAAGGTGAATCATCTCCTTTACACGTGCTCACTTGACCCCTTCGAGGATGGTATACTACTTGACAATTCTCCCGTGTGCATGCATAGGTATTGTCGGAACACTACGAACGACGAGGAGGAGTGCAAGTGTACAACTACACCATCCGCGAGGGAAGCATGGAAACAAAGATGCAAGAAGAAGAGCTGTCGAAGAAGCTCTAGCGAGCGGACGTCCGGACAACACCGGACGACCGGCCCCTCCCAGCGAGCGGATGTCTGGCCCCCACCGGACGACCGGTACATCTACACCCGATCCAATTCAACGGAAGACCAACGACACCAGACGACCGCCAGCCACCGGACGTCCGGTGCCACCTCAACCGAGCCAAAGTGAGCGGAAGTCCGGTGACTACCGGACGTCCGGAAGCCCACGAGCCACCGGACGACCGGTCCCTAGCGGACGTCCGGTACCTGTCTGCGTACAGAGATCGAGCATGAAGCCCATGGATCCCTCTCCCACTTACCCCTTCATGGACCTAGACTATATATACTCCTCCACCTCCTCCTAGTTAGGGTTAGCGTTGGTTTAGCTCATTTGAGAGATAGAGCTACGCTCATCCATATTAGATCTCCTCCGTGCGAGAGACTGCGGCCTCTTCGGAGAAAATCCCTTTGGATTCAAGCCCCCTTTCTAAGGGAAGATCCCCCCGTGGATTCAAGACCTCCTCACGGAGAAGACCGGCTACCTATGTATCGTCCCTAGTTGATTGTGGATCGTGTATCTTCTCTTATGTATTCGAGGATCTAGCGCATGTGTGATCATTTCTTGTTGGTTGAGTGATTCTCTCGTGTTTCCCCTCGTGATTTCCCTTGTTTTCCCATCGTGTTCCTCGTGTTCTTCGCGGGATCCGCTCCTTTCGTGAAAGATCGGGCGATTAGGGTTCTACCCTACATCATCTTGGTATCATGAGCCACGTTGATCACAATTTCGGAGCCTCCCCCACCGTTTTCTAGCCTTCTTTTGCTTGATTTCGTCCTAAATTCGAAAATCCCCACCAAAAATAGCCCCAATTTTTTTTGTGATTTGTTGGTTTGATGATGTTTTGTTGATTTTGATCCATGGATTTGCTTGGTTTCAAGTGGATCTAGCATCTCCCCAAGTTTCCCCATCTTTCATCCACGAAATCTCATCAATTTTGACCCCAAAATCCTCAAATTCCGCCCAAAATCGCGTCCCGAATCTTGGATCTGGAGTTGCCCCCGATACACCGGACGACCGTCACCTTACCGGACGTCCGGAGCCGCAGGAACCACCGGACGTCTGACCTTACCGGATGACCAGAACCCCCTAACCCGAGCAGAATCATCGGATTTCTGACCCGATCGGACGTCCGGCGACCGGACGACCGTTTTTTCCGGACATCCGCTACCTGTAGATATCAACTTCGGCTGGTTTTTGTTTCGGCCATAACTAATTCATCCGGAGTCCAATTTTCGCGTTCTTTAGCTCGTTGGAAAGCTCTTGACATCCCCCTTCCCACAAAAATACCACCAAAATCATCATTTGACTCCATCAAAGTTTTGGAACTTTGGCAACAAAGTTTTGTATATTCCATATCATCTTGGTATCGTGGTATCCCTCCATTGTATATTCCCTTGCCATTGCATTGATAACCCCTAGCCCATTTTGCGTCACTTGCCTATGGAGACTAGCCATTTGAGTATTGCCGGCAATGTTACTTGTGCACATTAGTGATCTACACCATACATTGCATACATACCATACCATATCGGTATCATATCATCTCGTGTGCCTCAAGTTTGTTCCCGCATATACACAATTGCTATCTTGGTTTGTGCATTTCGCAAAGTGGCCATATACAAAAAAAGAATAAGCTTTTAAGCACAAGAGAAAGAGCAAAGAAGCTTGTAAGCAAGTGCCATAGCATCATACCACATTGCATAAGATTGTCATATCCGATCATCTTGGATCATACCACCGGAACATCATACATATATAGCATACTTGGGATAGAAAGTTATCCATTTTGCATCCTATAGGTTGTGCACAAGTGTCGTATCCGCCTATAGAGCAATCGTGCTAGCGTCTCTCTTGAGTTGTGCAACACGAGCGTTTTTCGTGGATTCCACATTTTGTGCTCATCCTTGGTTGCACGACCCCATTTATCTATCCATGTGTGCGTTTCCGTGTGCCACCCATATTGCTATTGGTCTACTTGTTTCACTTGCGAATTTGTGAATCTCTTTCAACATTATTGACTCTTGCTAACATTTTGCATTAAATTTTTGTGTCACTATCCTCACCGAGCTCCACCATAAGCCTTACTTGTGTAGGCGTGAGAAACCGACAAGAATTGGTACCAATTGTGCTATTTCCTTGTCCACATTGGAGTGATCATTGATCCACTTTCAACTTCGGTCAACGTACATTTGGTATTCGTTCTTCTCTTTCTACCACTCATATTTTTCTCTTGGAGTGATGGATAGGCAAGGCATTTCATCTTCGGTCTACAACAACAATGACGAGTTCGATGCCCTGAACAACTCCAACGACGCCAAGATGCAAGCTCAAATGGAGGAGATCAAAGCCATTATCAAGTCCTATAAGAGGTCTTCCTCATCTTCGAGAAGACGCTCAAGAGCACATGCCTCCGAGCTACCATCTCCGGCAAGATCACATCGGCATCGACACCATCACCAACAAGGACGTGAAGGTCAAGAGCTCAACACCAACAACCGCTCAACAACTTCACCATCTCCCTTGGCATCTTTGCCAAGCGACTTCAAGGCATCTTCGCCTACGGACATACGACATCTTCGCCAACAAGCACCTCAAGACTACGCTCAAGAGAAGCTCCCCAAGCTGAAGTCCGCAACTTCCACGAGCTACTACGACCTCGACACCGACCACAAGATTCCTTTCTATGGGACTCAATAACCAGAGGAGTATCTCGAGTGGGAGTGTTTGATGGATGACTACCTCAAGCTACATCAAGTCCCTCCCAAAGATCAAGTGAAGTGCGCCACAAGAAACTTCCTCGACTACGCGTCCACATGGTGGCTTCACGCACCTTCGGAGACCTACGACATGAGTTGGTGCAAGACGAAGAGAGCTTTGCGGCAAGAGTTCGTGCCTCCAACCTACACGGAACAACTTCAACGCCAATTGGAGAACACCATCCAAGGATCCAAGTCCATCGACGAGTACTTCAAGGAGATGAAGATTGCCTTGCGACGAGCCGGCGTGGACGATCCCATTTCGATGAAGTTCCACTTCATGATGGGATTGCACAACGACATCTCCAAGACGATCTTCCTCGAGAACTACAAGTCCCTCGACGACAACTACATTGGTGCTCTCAAGGCGGAACAAGAACTCATGAAGGCCTAAGATTCTCCACCCAAGCTCACTTCGTGACGACCAAGCTCCATGAGAACGAGCATGAGGCTAGTACCACCAAGATCTCCAAGCCCGACGAGCTCCAAGACGATGCTCCCAAGTTCGACTTCACCGCCATCCCTCTTTCTGGCATTGATGATGCCAAGTCCTCCATGACTCTTTTTCAAGACGGTGCGACGAAGAGTACGTCTACGGAGACCCTCAAGGACCATGCTTTGGAGGCGAGCGACAATGTGGTGAGCAAGGATGATGCTTCCATCTTAGGAGGCGAGAGTGATGATGTGCCATCTTCGGCCTTCATCCACGGCGACGACAACGAGATGGTTGAGCATGGGATTTTCCCTTCGACCACGGCGACATATGATGACCTGAGTGAACCACCACATAGAGAGAGTGAGATAGTTGATAGGTCATGTGAGGCCACTTTCAACACTAACAACTTGACCTCTACCTCTGTTGTGTCTTCTCATTTGGTGCTAGGTCCCATCTATGATGACACGCCAATTCGCGACGACTTCGTCCTCCCTTTGGACAAGGCGATGGCCTTGGTGGAATATGATGCACCCCCACATGGTTCCATCAAGATGATGATATTGGCCACCATTTGGTCTTTCACACCTCACCTACATCAATTGAGTGTAATGAACAAGGTAGCATAGGTGAAGGTGATGCTCTAGTCCCACTAGTGGACATTCATGACATTGATTGCTTGCATCATGTTGATCCCCCTATTGACATGCTTCATGCTAGTATGATTTCCCCATGCGATGATTTACCCACTTATGATGAGTATGATGATTGCCATGTGGAATCTTTTAGTTGTGATGCCATGTTACATAGGATTTCTTGTGCTAATTCTCTTGGTCACATCATGTTTGCCAATCCACTTGACTTGTCATATGCTATGCATGAGATCAATCATATGTCATATTTGCAATCTCTTCATAGTGACTATGCTTATGCTATTAAAATGAACCCAATTTGCACATATGGCATAGATGACAAGCCTATGGTTATTGGCATTTGTTTCTCTTGTGATGATATTGACATGCTACCTTTGCATCATTTATCTCATATGCCATGCCATGACCACCTAGCTTCGGATATGCATTGTTTTGGGTGTTGCCCATTTTCTCCATATGATGTTTCAAATATTGCACATGAGGAGACCCCCATAGTTTCCTCATACATTTTAGGAGATTGTGATCACTCCCACCCATTGCATGATCCATATACTTGTATGCTCAATTTACATCCCCATCGTGTCATACACAATAACTATTCTTTCATGATGGATGACATGTTCTTATACCATGCATCAAATTTCTTTGAGTGACGCTTATCTTGTGCTAACTCTCACGTGCACATACACATAATGATGGATGATGTGTACATTTACCACACACACAATTTCTTCCGTTTGTGTCTCTTTTGTGTAGGTACCCATGAATTCTTGTCAACCTCGCAATCCCACGAATTGACAAAATGAGCTCTAGAGAGCAATGATGACTTGGGATCCCATAGATTGTCTTTCCCACCGCTCTCTTCGCGCAAAGACTTCGCGCATTTCTTCTACATGACCATCACTTGGCTATGGGTTATTGTCCATTACATATTCTATGCCCGTCTTTCCATGTTCACTTTGCATGCTATGCTCATTACTATGCTTTTTCCATGCATTCGTGACTCATGCTTTGCATTACACGTGATGATAGATTCTCATACTTGTATGTGTATTTGCAAGCTTGGTGGAGATATCACTTATTATTGCCATGTTTGCTTTGTGCCCCATGCCTATGATTATACTATGATCTTGCTTTTTTTCGTGCTTGCGATATTTCATGTGCTTTGCCTATGCCTATTATTTACTCACATGACATCATTGCAATGATTTCCTCTAGTGTGTTGCATCTTCACTCCACTAGTTTGCACGACATGATTGTTATTGCTTCTTGTCACATCTCTTCATATGTTGCCTCTCTCATGCTAGATGATTTGCCATGTATTGAGTGCAATTATGCATTTAGTCTTGATAATGAGTTTTCCCCCATAGCATTCTCACATATATTTGGAGATTTTAACATATCCCTTATCAAGCATGCTTGTCTTACCTCTTTGCACCATATACCTAGTGCCATGAATATTGCCATTTTTGCATCATATTCTTCACGCACTTGTGCTTCTAATGGTTATGTGCAAGAGAAGAGAACCATCATGATGGATGATGTGTTTATCTACCATGCACATACATTCCTTCTTTTGTTGTGTGCATGTGTAGGATACTTGGACTTCGTGTCAACTTCCACGTCACGTGAGTTGACAATCCGAGCTCTTGAGAGCGAACCACCTTCTACCACGACGATTCTACATCGCACTTGCTTGTACTTCGGCATTGTGAAGGACGCACAAGAACATGCTTTCACGGTGATATCCTTCTCTTTTGAGAACCCCCAATCCATGAGCATGCATATTGTCGATCATACTACTTGTGTTGGTTGCACCGTGCGACTTATTTGTCATCTTGGACCCCTTTCATGCGCACATGTTAGAGATCTTGCTTCCACTTGTCATTTTCACAATTCCATGCATCATGATATATATGCCTTGTGTGTTGCATCCAATTCTTGGATTACTTGCTCCTATCACATGTTTGGTTGCAACAATGTCATCACTTCACATATGCCATGTCCCATTGACTACTACATGCTTGCCTTGATTACCTCACACATTATGAACAATTGCTCTTTCCATTGTGTTGAGTGCCACACGATATTCACGACACCCAATGCACATTATGCTTGGATTGTCTTGCACTTGACCCATGTGTTTAGACACTTCATTTTATTTGGTGTTGTGAATGATTCCTATGCCTACCATAGACCTTTCATTGAGCAATTTTCCCATGCTTGCTATGATCTTGAGGTAGATGCTTATTCTCTTGTTACACATATTTGCATCACTACCTCACATTTACATGCTTGTCCCCATGATATCTTTGATTGTGCTGAATTTATGTGCTTATATGCCATGTCACAATCCTTTGTCAAACCATATGCTTTGCATGATGACGACACTTGTTTGGTGAATCACCTCTTGAATGCTTGGTTTTGCACTAACGCTAACCACATTTGTTTTTCCAAGTGTTTGTTGTCTTTGCTCTTTTTGAAGGAATCCCAAGATGGTGCGACATTGGAGAGTGCCCATTTCGAGCTTCAAGATAATGAGAACTTGGTGATCGACCACTCCTACACGGCGACGCCATCTCTTTCCCATGGTTATTTGGATTTCGATCCGAGGTCGGATCTTTCCCAAGGGAGGGGAGATGATGCGGAGCATCCTATGGACATCACCATGTCAAGAGTCCGTTTGGCAAGTGACATGTGTGACATCTACTTCACATACACAAAGGTGAATCATCTCCTTTACACGTGCTCACTTGACCCCTTTGAGGATGGTATACTACCTGACACTTCTCCCATGTGCATGCATAGGTATTGTCGGAACACTACAGACGGTGAGGAGGAGTGCGAGTGCAAGTGTACAACTACACCATCCGCGAGGGAAGCGTGGAAACGAAGACGCAAGAAGAAGAGCTGTCGAATAAGCTCCAGCGAGCGGACGTCCGGACGACACTGGAGGACCGGCCCCTCCCAGCGAGTGGACGGCCGGCCCCCACCGGACGACTGGTACATCTACACCCGGCTCAATTCAACGGAAGACCGACGACACCGGACGACCAGCGACCGGACGACCGCCAGCCACCGGACATCCGGTGCCACCTCAACCGAGCCAAAGTGAGCGGAAGTCCGGCGACTACCGGACGTCCGGAAGCCCACGAGCCACCGGACGATCGGTCCCTAGCGAACATCCGGTACCTGTCTGCGTACAGAGATCGGGCATGAAGCCCATGCATCCCTCTCCCACTTACCCCTTCGTGGACCTAGACTATATATACTCCTCCACCTCCGCCTAGTTAGGGTTAGCGTTGGTTTAGCTCATTTGAGAGATAGAGCTACGCTCATCCATATCAGATCTCCTTCGTGCGAGAGACTGTGGCCTCTTCGGAGAAGATCCCTTTGGATTCAAGCCCCCTTTCTAAGGGAAGACCCCCCCCCCCCCCCCCGTGGATTCAAGACCTCCTCACGGAGAAGACCGGCTACCTATGTATCGTCCCTAGTTGATTGTGGATCGTGTATCTTCTCTTATGTATTCGAGGATCTAGCGCATGTGTGATCATTTCTTGTTGGTTGAGTGATTCTCTCGTGTTTCCCCTCGTGATTTCCCTCGTTTCCCCCTCGTGTTCCTCATGTTCTTCACGGGATCCGCTCCTTTCGTGAAAGATCGGGCGATTAGGGTTCTACCCTACATCAACGAGACATAGTGACAATGCCAACAATTTGCACAAAACAAGTCCAGGACCCACAAAACAAAACAAAACATGATAGGAGTAGGTTTTGACTATTCTCTATTCACCTGACATGGTCAAGCACACTTTCATAGTACATTGACATGATGTGTGAGTGGTGCATGCATGGAAGATAATCCGCTCTCCAATGGCCTGTCTCGACGAATAAAAAGACAACGCCCCACTAGCGAGCGCGAGACAGAAAACTGAGTTTGCACGAATCTTACATAGTCGAGATCCAACGGCTCAGAGATTAGATGTGACATTGTTATTTTTTCATGGAAATACATGTCGCATTCATATAATAAAGAACAAAGTACAAGTCACGTAAAGACCGACATGACAAAACTGAAAAGATAGCAGAATATCTCTGAGCTTGATACCAACACCCATCACCTGCCTCCGATACCACCACAACAGCCATCAAAGAAAAGAATGATGAATCACCTCCTCAGCCGAGCTCAACACGGCTTCATCGCTGATATGCAGGTTTGCAGACCTTCAAGGTGGCTCATCAAAAATGAAGCCTTTGCCATTGAGCGAACCAGACCGGGTGATGTAGGGTGGAAATCTATATGGCCGATCTTTCACAAAAGGAGCGGATCCCGCGAAGAACATGAAAAACACTAGGGAAAATCACAAAGGGGAACACAAGAGAAACACTGAAACCAACAAGTATGATCACACATGTGCTAGATCCATGAACACAAAGGGAGATACATGATCCACGATCAACAAAGGACGATACAAGGTAACCGGTTCTTCTCCAAAGGAGGTCTTGATGGGGCCACCCAAAAGAGGGTCTTGAATCCAAGGGGATCTTCTCCGAAGAGAGGTCGCGGTCTCTCTCATGGAGTAGATCCGTAATGGATGAGCAAAGCTCTATCTCTAATGAGCTACTACTTTGCTAACCCTAGAAAAGAGGAGGAGGAGGTCTATATATAGTCTTAGGGGTCGAAGGGGTACATGGGCTGCGGCCCAACACACAAACATCACACAGGCGTCGGACGTCTAGGAGTTACCGGTCGTCCGGATGCTCGCGAGGGTCTGGACGTCCGGTGCTCTTCGGACTTCCGTAGATTCGGCTCGGGTGGGCTTCAGTCGGACGTCCGTTCAGGGTCGGACGTCCGGGGCGTCGGTCGTCTGGAGGCCTTTGGAAATGCGGTGATTTGGCTCAGGTGTGGGGGCGCCGGTCGTCCGGAGAGGGCTGGTCGTCCGGTGCCTGGAGGTCGTCGGACGTCCGGAGTTTGCCGGTCGTCCGGAGCCTAGGAGTTTCGAGCAGTCCTTCTTGTCCATCGAGCATGGCGTCCACACCGTCTTGTCTGTTGTGTGTATCGGATCTGCGGCTTTCCTCCAAGTACCTGATCACACATAGGGTTTCCACTTGAGGTAGTAGCCAAGTCTCATGCATAGAAAGTGGTACTTCGGAGAGGAGTGAGTTCACCTTATGTTCGATAGCCTTGGCTCGTGCTCTTGTCATTGGTCCAAGTGGTGTCGTGGGATACGTAGGTAGTTCCATGGCGATGACCTTGGGATGCTCCGCATCATCGCCCCCCCTTGGGAAAGATCCGACCTCAGATCGAATTCTTCATCACCATGGTAGGGCGAGAGATCCTTGACATTGAAGACGTCGCTCACGTTTTACTTGTCGCGCGGGAGGTCGATCTTGTAAGCGTTGTTGTTGTAGCGTGCAAGCACCTTGAAAGGTACATCCGCTCGTGGTAGGAGTTTGGACTTGCATTCGGTGGGGAAGCGGTCCTTGCGAAGGTGTAGCCACACAAGATCACCAATGTTGAATACCATGGGGTGCTTGTTGATGTTGAGCTTGGTCGCAAGTCGTTGTACCTGGCGCTCGATGGTGTGCCTTGTATCTTCATGCACCTTCTTAAGATGGTTCACACGTGCACTTGCGTCCATATTGATGCGCTCTTGTAGTGGTAGAGAAAGAATGTCCAATGGGGACAATGGGTTGAATCCGTAGACGACCTCGAAGGGGGACTTGCCGGTAGTTGAGTGTCTTGCACGGTTGTAGGCGAACTCGGCGATAGGTAGACACTCCTCCCACTCCTTGATGTTCTTCTTGATTAGCACGCGAAGTAGAGCGGAGAGTGTGCGGTTGGTCACCTTCGTTTGGCCATCGGTTTGTGGATGGTACGCCGTGGAGAAGAGTAGCTTGATTCCAAGCTTGACGCATAGGTCTTGCAAAAGTAGCTTAGGAACTTGACATCGCGGTCCGAGACAACCGTCTTTGGCACTCCATGTAGACACAATATTTCCCTACAAAAGAGATTCGCAACATGTGAAGCATCATCTATCTTGTTGCATGGTATGAAATGTGCCATCTTAGAGAATCAGTCCACAACAACAAATACCGAATCCTTTCCATTTCTAGTTCTAGGCAATCCAAGTACAAAATCCATGCTAATATCTTCCCATGGTTGATATGGAATTGGGAGAGGCATGTAAAGGCCATGGGATTGAGCTTTAGACTTAGCTTTGTGACATGTAGAGCATCGGTTGGTGAAGCAGTTGATGTCGCAGAACATCTTGGGCCAATAATAGTTCTTGAAGAGTGTAGCGAATGTCTTGTCGCGTCCAAAATGTCCCATTAGTCCTCCTCCATGAGATTCCTGCAAAAGCAACAAACGAAGAGAAGACTCGGGGATGCAAAGTTTGTTAGGTCTCATAAGATATCCATCTTTGATGTAATAACAATCCCAAGAGGTATGCGTCGAACACTTGGCATAAGGAATAGCAAAAGTAGGATCATGCTCATACAAGTCTTTTATGTGCTCAAAGCCAATGACATCCAATTCAAGTTGGGTGACAAGCATGCATATGCGGAAAGAGCGTCCGCCACAATATTTTCCTTACCTTTGATGTACTTGATGATATAAGGAAATGACTCAATGAATTCATTCCACTTAGCATGACGCTTGTTCAACTTAGTTTGACCCTTAAGGTATTTAAGTGTTTCATGATCGGTATGAATGACAAATTCATGAGGACGAAGATAATGTTCCCATTCACGCAAAACTCGCACTAAAGCATAAAGCTCTTTTGTCATAGATGGGGTAATTTAGTTGCGCTCCAGAAAGTTTTTCACTAAAGTAAGCTATGGGGCGCTTCTCTTGCGTTAACACACCTCCTATGCCATTACCACTAGCATCACAATGAATCTCAAAGGGTTTGTCAAAGTTTGGTAATGCAAGCACGGGAGCATGAGTAAGCAAATTCTTAAGCTCATTGAAAGCAGTACCTTGCGATGGTCCCCAAACAAAGGGTGCATTCTTCTCGCTCAAAGCATGCAAAGGTGAAGCAATGGTGCTAAAGTCCTTCAAAAACCTATGGTAAAAACCGGCTAAACCAAGGAAGCTACGCACTTGTTGCAAGTTTGTTGGTTGGGGCCAAGTTTTAATAGCATTGATCTCAAAGTCATCAACATGAACACCCTTAGAGGATACAAAAAAAACCCAAGAAAACGAGTTTATCAATGCCAAAAAGGCATTTTTCCATGTTAGCATAGAGATGCTCTTTTTGAAGAGTTTGCAAAACGGTTCGAATATGGGTGACATGATCTTTGATGGATTTGCTAAAAACAAGGATATCGTCGAAGTAGACCACAACAAACTCACCAATGTAAGGGTGAAACACATGATGCATAAGACGCATGAAAGTACCCTGTGCTTCCGATAAACCCATAGGCATGACTAACCACTCATACAAACCAAACTTTGTTTTGAAAGCGGTTTTCCATTCATCACCCTCTTGTATGTGGATTTGATAGTAACCACTTTTAAGATCAATTTTGGAAAAAATAGTGGCACCACTAAGTTCATCTAGCATATCATCAAGGCGTGGAATGGGATACCTATAGCGAACGGTGATAGCATTGATAGGTCTACAATCAGAACACATGCGAAAGCTACCGTCTCTTTTTGGCACAAGAATGACCGGAACAGCACAAGGACTCAAACTTTCGCGCAAATGTCCATGGTCTATGAGATGTTTTACTTGCCTTTGTATTTCTTTGGTTTCTTCTGGGTTGACGTGGTAGGGAGCTTTGTTTGGAAGTGGTGCTCCGGGGATGAGGTCGATGGGTGCTCGATGCCTCGTAGTGGAGGTAGTCCCGGAGGTAGCTCGTCGGGGAAAACATCTTGGAATTCATGCAAAAGAGAAGACAAAACTAAAGGTAGAGTGTGAGAGGTGTTAGCTTTTAGTGTCTCATCCTTGCACAAAAGGATATAGTGTATCACGCTAGATGGGTTCTCACACACTTCTTTTATCTCACGTTTGGTGGCAAATAGAACTAGGTTCTTATTTTCACTCATCGTGGAGGCACTCAATTTGGGCTTGTGGCGCTAACTCTCTTTTTGGTGGCTCTCTCTCTCACCATTCTCTCCATGATGGGTGGCTTGCTTGTCGACGATCACTTGGATTGGAGACATAGGGCAAAGTACGTACTCCCTTCCTAGCATCTTGAAGATGTAGTGGTTCATTCGGCCGTTGTGGATGACACCTCTA
Organism: Triticum monococcum; assembly: GCA_034509565.1. Lineage (NCBI taxonomy): Eukaryota > Viridiplantae > Streptophyta > Magnoliopsida > Poales > Poaceae > Triticum > Triticum monococcum. The sequence goes on from CM067847.1 coordinate 134,774,702, forward strand.
TCAAATTGCCATGGTCGCCCGAGAAGAAGGTGGCAAACGGTCATTGGAATGACATCACACTCTAAAGTGTCTTCGTAAGCTCCAATTTTGAAGGAGACTTGCACTCTATGCTCGACTTGGATAGTGCCGGAGTCACTTAGCAATTGAACTTTGTAAGGATGTGGGTGCTCCGTCTTAGGCAATTGGAGCTTGGAGCAAAGTTCTTCACTTGCTAAGTTATGACAACTCCCTCCATTGATGATGACCTTGACGGACCTTCCATTGATGCCGGCCTTGGTATGGAATATGTGGCATCTTTGGTCTTCTTTTTGGTGATGTTGAAGGGTCAAGACCTTGGAGACAACGAGAGCTGGACTTGAATCTTCATCACAAAAGACTTGTTCCTCTTCATCGTTCACTTGCTGGTGCATGGCGACTTGCTCAAGTGCTTCTGTTTCTCCTTCACTAATGGAGTCGTATGTACCATTGTCGTTGACGATCATGGTCCGCTTGTTGGTACACTCAAAGCACTTGTGGCCTCGGCCTCCGCATGTGAAGCATTTGAAGGAACTTGTCTTGACGGTCTCATCGGTTGGGGTAGATGATGATGAAGCTCTCGGCTTGAAGTTGCTCATTGTAGGAGGATGACTTGAGGTTGTCGAAGCTTTCTTGTAACTCGACTTGTCGATGTTGCTTGTAGAAGGCTTGGTTGAGGTAGACGGTGTTGGAGTCGTTGAAGCTTGGGTGTTGGAGAAACCACAGGACTTGGATGAGAACTTGGCATACTTGAAGTCATCTTGCACTTGACGTTCCGCTTTGGTAGCTTGATGCACTAGCTCGATGAGGTTCGAGTATGGTTGGAAGTCGGCGATCTTCTTGATAGGGTGATTGAGTCCATTCAAGAAACTTGCCATAGTTTGTTCATCATCATCTGCTGTTGGTTCCTTGCTTTAGTAGTTGGAGTTTCTTGAAGAGGTCATGGTAGTAGTAGGTAGGCATGAAGCGTGATCTCATGACATCCTTCATTTGCGCCCAAGTAGTGATGATGGTTCACCTTTTGCCTCTCGTGTTGGGGAACGTAGTAATTTCAAAATTTTCCTACGCACACGCAAGATCATGGTGATGCATAGCAAGGAGAGGGCAGAGTGTGATCTACGTACCCTTGTAGATCGACAACGGAAGTGTTTGGTTGATGTAGTCATACGTCTCCACGGCCCGACCGATCAAGCACCGAAACTACGACACCTCCGAGTTCTAGCACACGTTCAGCTCGATGACGATCCCCGAACTCCGATCCAACAAAGTGTCGGGGAACAGTTCCGTCAGCACGATGGCGTGGTGACGATCTTGATGTACTACTGTCGCAGGGCTTCGCCTAAGCACCGCTACAATATTATCGAGCACTATGGTGGCAGGGGGCGCCGCACACGGCTAAGAATATGATCACGTGGATCAACTTGTGTTCCTCTGGGGTGTCCATGCCTCCGTATATAAAGGTTCAAGGGGGAGGCCGACCGACCATCATAGGGCGCGCCAGGAGGAGTCCTACTCCCTTCGGGAGTAGGACTTCTCCCCCCAATCCTAGTTGGAATAGGATTCGTGAAGTGGAAAAGAGAGAGAGAGAGAGAAGGAGGGGGGCGCCGGCGCCCTCTCTCCTTGTCCTATTCGGACTAGGGGGGAGGGGCGTGCGGTCCAGCCCTGGCCGCCTCTCCTCTTCTTCCACTAAGGCCCACTAAGGCCCATATAGCTCCCGGGGGTTCCGGTAACCTCCCGGTACTCCGGTAAAATCCCGATTTCACCCGGAACACTTCCGATATCCAAACATAGGCTTCCAATATATCAATCTTTATGTCTCAACCATTTCGAGACTCCTCGTCATGTCCGTGATCACATCCGGGACTCCGAACAACCTTCGGTACATCAAAACGTATAAACTCATAATATAACTGTCATCGAAACCTTAAGCGTGCGGACCCTACGGGTTCGAGAACAATGTAGACATGACCGAGACATGTCTCCAGTCAATAACCAATAGCGGGACCTGGATGCCCATATTGGCTCCTACATATTCTACGAAGATCTTTATCGGTCAGACCGCATAACAACATACGTTGTTCCCTTTGTCATCGGTATGTTACTTGCCCGAGATTCAATCGTCGGTATCCAATACCTACTTCAATCTCGTTACCGGCAAGTCTCTTTACTCGTTCCATAATACATCATCTCGCAACTAACTCATTAGTTTCATTGCTTGCAAGGCTTAAGTGATGTGCATTACCGAGAGGGCCCAGAGATACCTCTCCGACAATCGGAGTGAAAAAAATCCTAATCTCGAAATACGTCAACCCAACATGTACCTTTGGAGACACCTATAGAGCACCTTTATAATCACCCAGTTACGTTGTGACGTTTGGTAGCACACAAAGTGTTCCTCCGGCACACGGGAGTTACATAATCTCATAGTCATAGGAACATGTATAAGTCATGAAGAAAGCAATAGCAACATACTAAACGATCGGGTGCTAAGCTAATGGAATGGGTCATGTCAATCAGATCATTCAACTAATGATGTGATCCCGTTTAATCAAATGACAACTCTTTGTCCATGGTTAGGAAACATAACCATCTTTGATTAACGAGCTAGTCAAGTAGAGGCATACTAGTGACACTCTGTTTGTCTATGTATTCACACATGTATTATGTTTCCGGTTAATACAATTCTAGCATGAATAATAAACCTTTATCATGATATAAGGAAATAAATAATAACTTTATTATTGCCTCTAGGGCATATTTCCTTCAGTCTCCCACTTTCACTAGAGTCAATAATTTAGATTACACAGTAATGATTCTAACACCCATGGAGCTTTGGTGCTGATCATGTTTTGCTCGTGGAAGAGGCTTAGTCAACGGGTCTGCTACATTCAGCTCCGTATGTATCTTGCAAATCTCCATGTCTCCCACCTGGACTAGATCTCGGATGGAATTGAAGCGTCTCTTGATGTGTTTGGTTCTCTTGTGAAATCTGGATTCCTTTGCCAAGGCAATTGCACGAGTATTGTCACAAAAGATTTTCATTGGACCCGATGCACTAGGTATGACACCTAGATCGGATATGAACTCCTTCATCCAGACTCCTTCGTTTGCTGCTTCCGAAGCGGCTATGTACTCCGCTTCACATGTAGATCCCGCCACGACGCTTTGTTTAGAATTGCACCAACTGACAGCTCCACCGTTTAATGTAAACACGTATCCGGTTTGCGATTTAGAATCGTCCGGATCAGTGTGAAAGCTTGCATCAACGTAACCGTTTACGATGAGCTCTTTGTCACCTCCATATACGAGAAACATATCCTTAGTCCTTTTCAGGTATTTCAGGATGTTCTTGACCGCTGTCCAGTGATCCACTCCTGGATTACTTTGGTACCTCCCTGCTAAACTTATAGCAAGGCACACATCAGGTCTGGTACACAGCATTGCATACATGATAGAGCCTATGGCTGAAGCATAGGGAACATCTTTCATTTTCTCTCTATCTTCTGCAGTGGTCGGGCATTGAGTCTGACTCAACTTTACACCTTGTAACACAGGCAAGAACCCTTTCTTTGCTTGATCCATTTTGAACTTCAAAATCTTGTCAAGGTATGTGCTTTGTGAAAGTCCAATTAAGCGTCTTGATCAATCTCTATAGATCTTTATGCCTAATATGTAAGCAGCTTCACCAAGGTCTTTCATCGAAAAACTTTTATTCAAGTATCCCTTTATGCTATCCAGAAATTCTATATCATTTCCAATCAGTAATATGTCATCCACATATAATATCAGAAATGCTACAGAGCTCCCACTCACTTTCTTGTAAATACAGGCTTCTCCAAAAGTCTGTATAAAACCAAATGGTTTGATCACACTATCAAAGCATTTATTCCAACTCCGAGAGGCTTGCACCAGTCCATAAATGGATCGCTGGAGCTTGCACACTTTGTTAGCTCCCTTTGGATCGACAAAACCTTCCGGTTGCATCATATACAACTCTTCTTCCAGAAATCCATTCAGGAATGCAGTTTGACATCCATCTGCCAAATTTTAATAATCATAAAATGCGGCAATTGCTAACATGATTTGGACAGACTTAAGCATCGCTATGGGTGAGAAGGTCTCATCGTAGTCAACCCCTTGAACTTGTCGAAAACCTTTTGCGACAAGTCGAGCTTTGTAGACAGTAATATTACCGTCAGCGTCAGTCTTCTTCTTGAAGATCCATTTATTCTCAATTGCTTGCTGATCATCAGGCAAGTCAACCAAAGTCCATACTTTGTTCTCATACATGGATCCCATCTCAAATTTCATGGCTTCAAGCCATTTTGCGGAATCTGGGCTCACCATCGCTTCTTCATAGTTCGTAGGTTCATCATGATCTAGCAGCATGATTTCCAGAACAAGGATTACCGTACCACTGTGGCGCGGATCTCACTCTGGTTGATCTACGAGGTTTAGTAGTATCTTGTCCTGAAGTTTCATGATCATTATCATTAGCTTCCTCACTAATTGGTGTAGGTGTCGCAGAAACAGTTTTCTATGATGTACTACTTTCCAATAAGGGAGCAGGTACAGTTACCTCATCAAGTTCTACTTTCCTCCCACTCACATCTTTCGAGAGAAACTCCTTCTCCAGAAAGTTTCCGAATTTAGCAACAAAAGTCTTGCCTTCGGATCTGTGATAGAAGGTGTAACCAATAGTTTCCTTTGGATATCCTATGAAGACACATTTCTCCGATTTGGGTTTGAGCTTATCAGGTTGAAGCTTTTTCACATAAGCATCGCAGCCCCAAACTTTCAGAAACGACAACTTTGGTTTCTTGCCAAACCATAGTTCATAAGGCGTCGTCTCAATGGATTTTGATGGTGCCCTATTTAACGTGAATGCGGCCGTCTCTAGAGCATAACCCCAAAACGATAGCTGTAAATCAGTAAGAGACATCATAGATCGCACCATATCTAGTAAAGTACAATTACGACGTTCGGACACACCATTACGCTGTGGTGTTCCGGGTGGCGTGAGTTAAGAAACTATTCCGCATTGTTTCAAATGTACACCAAACTCATAACTCAAATATTCTCCTCCACGATCAGATCGTAGAAACTTTATTTTCTTGTTACGATGATTTTCAACTTCACTCTGAAATTCTTTGAACTTTTCAAATGTTTCAGACTTACGTTTCATTAAGTAGATATACCCATATCTGCTTAAGTCATCTGTGAAGGTGAGAAAATAACGATATCCACCACGAGCCTCAATATTCATCAGACCACATACATCTGTATGTATGATTTCCAACAAATCTGTTGCTCTCTCCATAGTACCGGAGAACGGCGTTTTGGTCATCTTGCCCATGAGGCACGGTTCGCAAGTACCAAGTGATTCATAATCAAGTGGTTCCAAAAGTCCATTAGTATGGAGTTTCTTCATGCGCTTTACACCAATATGACCTAAACGGCAGTGCCACAAATAAGTTGCACCATCATTATCAACTCTGCATCTTTTGGCTTCAACATTATGAATATGTGTGTCTCTACTATCGAGATTCAATAAGAATAGACCACTCTTCAAGGGTGCATGACCATAAAAGATATTACTCATATAAATAGAACAACCATTATTCTCTGATTTAAATGAATAAGCGTCTCGCATCAAACAAGATCCAGATATAATGTTCATGCTTAACGCTGGCACCAAATAACAATTATTTAGGTCTAATATTAATCCCGAAGGTAGATGTAGAGGTAGCGTGCCGACTGCGATCACATCGACTTTGGAACCGTTTCCCACGCGCATCATCACCTCGTCCTTAGCCAATCTTCACTTAATCCGTAGTCCCTGTTTCGAGTTGCAAATATTAGCAACAGAACCAGTATCAAATACCCAGGTGCTACTGCGAGCATTAGTAAGGTACACATCAATAACATGTATATCACATATACCTTTGTTCACCTTGCCATCCTTCTTATCCGCCAAATACTTGGGGCAGTTCCGCTTCCAGTGACCAGTCTGCTTGAAGTAAAAGCACTCAGTTTCAGGCTTAGGTCCAGACTTGGGTTTCTTCTCTTGAGCAGCAACTTGCTTGATGTTCTTCTTGAAGTTCCCCTTCTTCTTCCCTTTACCCTTTTTCTTGAAACTAGTGGTCTTGTTGACCATCAACACTTGATGCTCCTTTTTGATTTCTACCTCCGCAGCTTTCAGCATTGCGAAGAGCTCGGGAATAGTCTTCTTCATCCCTTGCATATTATAGTTCATCACGAACTCTTGTAGCTTGGTGGCAGTGATTGGAGAATTCTGTAAATGACGCAATCATCTGGAAGATTAACTCCCATCTGAATCAAGTGATTATTATACCCAGACATTTTGAGTATATGCTCACTGACAGAACTGTTCTCCTCCATCTTGCAGCTATAGAACTTATTGGAGACTTCATATCTCTCAATCCGGGCATTTGCTTGAAATATTAACTTCAACTCCTGGAACATCGCATATGCTCCATGACGTTCAAAACGTCGTTGAAGTCCCGATTCTAAGCCGTAAAGCATGGCACACTGAACTATCGAGTAGTCATCAGCTTTGCTTTGCCAGACGTTCATAACATCTGGTGTTGCTCCTGCAGCAGGCCTGGCACCCAGCGGTGCTTCCAGGACGTAATTCTTTTGTGCAGCAATGAGGATAATCCTCAAGTTACGGACCCAGTCCGTGTAATTTCTACCATCATCTTTCAACTTTGCTTTCTCAAGGAACGCATTAAAATTCAACGGAACAACAGCACGGGCCATCTATCTACAATCAAACATACATAATCAAGATACTATCAGGTACTAAGTTCATGATAAATTTAAGTTCAATTAATCAAATTACTTAAATAACTCCCACTTAGATAGACATCCCTCTAATCCTCTAAGTGATCACGTGATCCAAATCAACTAAACCATGTCCGATCATCACGTGAGATGGAGTAGTTTCATTGGTGAACATCACTATGTTGATCATATCTACTATATGATTCACGCTCGACCTTTCGGTCTCCGTGCTCCGAGGCCATATCTGTATATGCTTGGCTCGTCAAGTATAACCCGAGTATTCCGCGTGTGCAACTGTTTTGCACCCGTTGTATTTGAACGTAGAGCCTATCACACCCGATCATCACGTGGTGTCTCAGCACGAAGAACTTTCGCAACGGTGCATACTCAGGGAGAACACTTCTTGATAATTTAGTGAGAGATCATCTTATAATGCTACCGTCAATCAAAGCAAGATAAGATGCATAAAAGATAAACATCACATGCAATCAATATAAGTGATATGATATGGCCATCATCATCTTGTGCCTGTGATCTCTATCTCTGAAGCACCGTCATGATCACCATTGTCACCGGCGCGACACCTTGATCTCCATCGTAGCATCGTTGTCGTCTCGCCAATCTTATGCTTCCACGACTATCGCTACCGCTTAGTGATAAAGTAAAGCATTACAGCGCGATTGCATTGCATACAATAAAGCGACAACCATATGGCTCCTGCCAGTTGCCGATAACTCGGTTACAAAACATGATCATCTCATACAATAAAATTTAGCATCATGTCTTGACCATATCACATCACAACATGCCCTGCAAAAACAAGTTAGACGTCCTCTACTTTGTTGTTGCAAGTTTTACGTGACTACTACGGGCTTAAGCAAGAACCAATCTTACCTACGCATCAAAACCACAACGATAGTTTGTCAAGTTGGTGTTGTTTTAACCTTCGCAAGGACCGGGCGTAGCCACACTCAGTTCAACTAAAGTTGGAGAAACTGTCACCCGCAAGCCACCTATGTGCAAAGCACGTCAAGAGAACCGGTCTCGCGTAAGCGTACGTGTAATGTCGGTCCGGCCCGCTTCATCCAACAATACCGCCGAACCAAAGTATGACATGCTGGTAAGCAGTATGACTTATATCGCCCACAACTCACTTGTGTTCTACTCATGCATATAACATCAACACATAAAACCTAGGCTCGGATGCCACTGTTGGGGAACGTAGTAATTTCAAAATTTTCCTACGCACATGCAAGATCATGGTGATGCATAGCAACGAGAGGGGAGAGTGTGATCTACGTACCCTTGTAGATCGACAATAGAAGCGTTTGGTTGATGTAGTCGTACGTCTCCATGGCCCGACCGATCAAGCACCGAAACTACGGCACCTCCGAGTTCTAGCACACGTTCAGCTCGATGACGATCCCCGGACTCCGATCCAGCAAAGTGTCGGGGAAGAGTTCCGTCAGCACGACGGCGTGGTCACGATCTTGATGTACTATTGTCGCAGGGCTTCGCCTAAGCACCGCTACAATATTATCGAGGACTATGGTGGCAGGGGGGCGCCGCACACGGCTAAGAATATGATCATGTGGATCAACTTGTGTTCCTCTGGGGTGCCCCTGCCTTCGTATATAAAGGTTCCAGGGGGGAGGCCGGCCGGCCATCATAGGGCGCGCCAGGAGGAGTCCTACTCCCTCCGGGAGTAGGACTTCTCCCCCCAATCCTAGTTGGAATAGGATTCGTGAAGTGGAAAAGAGAGAGAGAGAAGGAGGGGGGCGCCGGCCCCCTCTCTCCTTGTCCTATTCGTACTAGGGGGAGGGGCGCGCGGTCCAGCCCTAGCCGCCTCTCCTCTTCTTCCACTAAGGCCCATATAGCTCCCGGGGGGTTCCGGTAACCTCCCGGTACTCCGGTAAAATCCTGATTTCACCCGAAACACTTCCGATATCCAAACATAGGCTTCCAATATATCAATCTTTATGTCTCGACCATTTCGAGACTCCTCGTCATGTCCGTGATCACATCCGGGACTCCGAACAACCTTCGGTACATCAAAACGTATAAACTCATAATATAACTATCATCGAAACCTTAAGCGCGCGGACCCTACGGCTTCGAGAACAATGTAGACATGACCGAGACATGTCTCCGGTCAATAACCAATAGCGGGACCTGGATGCCCATATTGGCTCTTACATATTCTACGAAGATCTTTATCGGTCAGACCGCATAACAACATATGTTGTTCCCTTTGTCATCGGTATGTTACTTGCCCGAGATTCGATCGTTGGTATCCAATACCTAGTTCAATCTCGTTACCGGCAAGTCTCTTTACTCGTTCCATAATACATCATCTCGCAAGTAACTCATTAGTTGCATTTCTTGCAAGGCTTAAGTGATGTGCATTACCGAGAGGGCCCAGAGATACCTCTCCGACGATCGGAGTGAAAAATCCTAATCTCGAAATACGTCAACCCAACATGTATCTTTGGAGACACCTGTAGAGCACCTTTATAATCACCCAGTTACGTTGTGACGTTTGGTAGCACACAAAGTGTTCCTCCGGCACACGGGAGTTACATAATCTCATAGTCATAGGAACATGTATAAGTCATGAAGAAAGCAATAGCAACATACTAAACGATCGGGTGCTAAGCTAATGGAATGGGTCATGTCAATCAGATCATTCAACTAATGATGTGATCCCGTTTAATCAAATGACAACTCTTTGTCCATGGTTAGGAAACATAACCATCTTTGATTAACGAGCTAGTCAAGTAGAGGCATACTAGTGACACTCTGTTTGTCTATGTATTCACACATGTATTATGTTTCCGGTTAATACAATTCTAGCATGAATAATAAACCTTTATCATGATATAAGGAAATAAATAATAACTTTATTATTGCCTCTAGGGCATATTTCCTTCATCTCGGTGCTCAGTGACTTGTTCCCACCAAATGAGGACATAGTCTTGAAACTCAAGGGATGCCATCGCGATCTTCTTCTCTTCTTCATAGTTGTGCACGCGGAAGATTTTGTCGACCTTCAATGCCCATGAAAGGTACTCTTCACGATCATTGCTTCCATTGAACTTGGGCATGATGAACTTTAGCTTGCCGTAGCGTTGCTCTTCATTGTGTTCGGGATGGGGATGATGGTGTCCTAGACGAGGAGGATCGTCTCTCACAACTTGCTCTTATCGTGGAGAATTTCCAATGTCTTCTTGCTCTTGTTGAACTTGATGTTCTTGGCGAGCTTGTGGAGGAACTTGTCGAGCTTTACGATGCACGCGAGCTTGATATATTTGTTCGTGGACTTCATCACAGAGCGCTTCTTGATGCTCACGAGCTTGTCGGCCTCGGTTGGCTATGGCTCGACTTGATTCTTGAAGGGCTTGTTGCGCCTCAAATTCTTGAGCTTCTCGCATTTGTTGTTCTTGACGTTGTGCCTCGGCATCTTGTGCTTCTTGGTGTGTACGCGCTCGCTCTTCCTCTTCGTGTTGGCACTGTCGTTGCCGTTCTCGTGCTTGCGCAAAGGTAGCTTGGTTTTGACGATGTCGTTGTTCTTGAGAGTTGTTGTCGTGTAGAGGGTTGCGGTTGGCGTGACGATCTTGGCGTGCGGCACGACGAAGAGTGTTCGAAGTTGGTGTACTTGAGCCGGAGATGGTGTAGTCGGAGTGTCGACTTGAGTGGCTCCGTCTTGATGAGGACGAAGTGGAAGAAGAGCGGTTGAGCAACAAAGCATGAATCTCGTCCATTCTCGCGTCACTCTCTTGCTTGTGGTCATCGAGCTTGTGGTCGAAGTAATCTCTTGTGCATTGCGCAGAGAGTCGCAAGTCGGTGGCGAGGTTGTCGATGCGTTCACTCATTGTTTGTTGCTCTTGATGCAAAGCACGTTGTGCACCAAAGAGGTGGCTCTTTGTGACATAGGAGTTCATGTCGTCATCTTGCCCGATGAAGAGTGGGTTGGTAGAAGTACTTGGCCTATCCATCATTCCAAGGGAAATATGTGAGTGGGCGAAAGAGAAGAACGTATACCAAATGTACCTTGACCGATGTTGAAGATGGATCAAAGATCACTCCAATGCGGAACAAGGAAATAGCACAATTGGTACCAATTATTGTCGGTTTCTCACACCTACATAAGTAAAAGCTTATGGTGGAGCTCGGTTAGGATGGTGGCACAAAATTTGATGCAATTGTTAGTGAGCTTCAATAATGTTGGAAAAGATTCGCAAGTTTGCAATGCAACAAGTAGACCAAGCAAAATATGGTACACGGAAACACACACGCAAAGAGATAAGTGGGGTCGTGCAACCAAGGATGAGCCAAAATGTGGAATCCACGAAAATGCTCTTGTTGCACAACACTAGAGAGACGCTAGCATGATTGCACAACAGGCGGATACGAAGACTTTTGCACAACCTACTAAGCAAAAATGCAATGACTTCTGTCCCAAGTATGCTCTATGTATGGTATTCCGATGGTATGATCCAAGATGATCTAGTATGACAATCTTAATGTTGTATGATGCTATGGTTGTTGCTTAAAAGCTCTTTGCTTATCTTTCCCTTTTGCTTAAAAGCTTGTTTGGCTCTTTGTGTTTGAGCTCTTTTCTCATGCAATGCTTCACGAACCAAGATAGCAATTGAGTATGCGATGACACTTTGTAACACAAGAGATGATATGCACCAATGATATGTATGTATGCTATGAGAAGCATGATCACTAATGTGCACAAGTCACGTTGCCGGCAATACTCAAAGGCTAGTCTCGATGGGTAAGCAACACAAAAGAGTAAGGCTATGATGGCTATCAATGTAATGGCAAGAATGATGTATCACGATACCAAGATGAGTTTACCGCTCTTGCTTTCGGTATGGTGTCAAAATGGTGTAGTGGTTGTTGTCGATGACGCATCCGTGTCGAAGATGAGCGGCGGTGATGTTGATGCCGAACCATACCTAAATAGCCGAAACACAATAGGACACGGAACCGCAACTCAAATTCTTAAAGCACAAAGTGGCAAAAGCGTATCGGAGTGCGAAACGAGTAAGCAATGGTGGTTGCGGAAACTGGTGGTGGTATGGGGCTGTGTATGCGGAAGTGCGGCGGTGGCTGAAATTTTCAGGGGGGGGGGGGGGGAGTTCAGTTTCGTCAGGGTTTTACGGACGTCCGGAGGTTTACGGTCGTCCGATCGTCGGACATCCGGAGGCGGTCGGACGTCTGGTGCCTAGGCGAATTTCGGGCACGTGCAGAACAACTAGGGTTCGTGGAGGAGAGGTCAAAATCCGTCGAATCCGAGCGATTTTGTGGATGAAAAAGGTGGAGACGAAGGGGAAAAGCTAGATCCACTCAAGACGAAGCAAATCCACGGATCAAATCCAACAAAATTTCATCACACCAACAAATCACAAAAAAATTGGGGCTATTTTTGTGAGGAATTTTTGAATTAGGGACAAAATCAACAAAACAAGGCTAGAAAACATAACGGGGAGGCTTCGAAATCGTGATCAACGTAGCTCTGATACCAAGATGATGTAGGGTGGAGCCCTATATGGCTGATCTTTCACGAAAGGAGCGAATCCCGCGAAGAACACGAGGGGAAACACTAGGGAAAATCACAAAGGGGGACACAAGATAAACACTCAAACCAACAAATATGATCACACATGTGCTAGATCCATGAACACTAAGAGAGATACATGATCCACGATCAACAAAGGACGATACACGGTAACCAGTTTTTCTCCAAAGGAGGTCTTGATGGGGCCACCCAAAAGGGGGTCTTGAATCCAAGGGGATCTTCTCCAAAGAGGGGCCCAGTCTCTCTCGTGGAGTAGATCCGTAATGGATGAGCAAAGCTCTATCTCTAATGAGCTACTACTTTGCTAACCCTAGAAAAGAGGAGGAGGAGGAGGTCTATATATAGTCTTAGGGGTCGAATGGGTACATGGGCTGTGGCCCAACACGCAAACAGCACACAGGCGTCCGACATCCGGGAGTTACCGGTCGTTCGGTGGCTCGCGAGGGTCCGGACGTCCGGTGCTCTTCGGACTTCCGTAGATTCGGCTCAGGTGGGCTTCGGTCAGACGTCCGGTTGGGGTCGGACGTCCGAGGCGTCTGTCGTCCGGAGGCCTTCGGAAATCTGATGATTTGGCTCGGGTGTGGGGGCGCCGGTCGTCCGGAGAGGGCTGGTCGTCTAGTGCCTGGAGGTCGTCGGACGTCCGGAGTTCGCCGGTCGTTCGGAGCCTGGGAGTTTCGAGCAGTCCTTGTCCATCGAGCTTGGCGTCCTCACCGTCTCGTCTGTTGTGTGTATCGGATCCACGGCTTTCCTCCAAGTACCTGATCACACATAGGGTTTCCGCTTGAGGTAGTAGCCAAGTCTCATGCATAGAAAGTGGTAGTTCGGAGAGGAGTGAGTTCACCTTATCTTCGATAGCCTTGGCTCATGCTTTTGTCATTGGTCCAAGTGATGTCGTGGGAGACGTAGGTAGTTCCATGGGGATGACCTTGGGATGCTCCGCATCACCGGAGCAACACGCCGGACACGCCATCAAACTCCAGATCTGATACCCCCACCACGACTAAAACGCCGAGGGAGGAAACCATACATGCCATCCACGAACCACGAGCCCAGCACATGCTCCGTTTTTCAGATGTCGTCGATGCAGACCACAATCTGCATCTGCTACTAGACTACTTCCCAAGCTTCGAGCCAATGCTGGAGCAAACACCGTCGCAATGGCGGAGCCCGAGGATATAAGTCCACCACAAGGATGCCGCCGCCACGTTATCCTTACTTGAACAGACTGGTTTCCAAATCTATCCCGAACCATAGGACCAATGGCCTCGTCAGGGAAGGATCCGAATAATCTTTATTCAGCGTTGGCATTGTCGCCGCCGAAGCAAAGACGATGAACAACCTAAAAACCTAGACTACAAGGGAGTAAAAACGATCCACCCGTGTGGATCCGGCGAGCCCCCCCCCCCCCCCCCCCCCCCCCCCCCCTCACCACCACGACCGAGATCGCCGGTGGAGGGGAGCCGCCGGAGAACGGCGTTGGAAGATCGATCTCCCCTGACGACGGCTAGGGTTGCAGCGCCAGGGACGAGAGGAAAACAGCGATGCGTTTGTCTCTCTCTTCAGCTTTCTAACGAATCGCTTATGTGAAATACTTATTTCACATCTATATATGAAATAGTAACTCTGTTTGCAAATAGGTATACCGCAATACGCCTACGTATAGCTGTACCGTCGTCGTCGACCATGTTGAGAGATGTGCCATCTGCTAATATGTGATGTTTCGATAGTTCTCTCTGCCTGCCACTATATGGTTACAGTAAACAATCCAAAACTGTGTGCTGTCGCATCATTCTCTACGGGAATGACCCATGAATGGCTGTACAAGCAAATGAAATATTCTGCTCTCTCTACACGATCAAACGAGAGGATCGGCCGAGCGGCGCCGGTCGGCTAGCGTGCCCCGGCGGTGCGGCGCAGCGCGTGGGTGTGGTTGAGGATGGAGTTGATGCGCTCCAGCTTGAGTTCCTCCCGGAACTGCCGGATGAACTGCTCCGCCCGCGCGTCCACCTCCGCCTTCCCTTGGACGTCCTCCGTTCCCCGCCCGCATCCGTAGGCTCCTCGTCCCTTGGCCTTCTTCGGCACCGTGGCCACCGTGTCGGCGGCGGCGGACTGCCGCCCTGCGCGCGCCAGCGCGTACGCCTCGTCCAAGCTGATGGACTCCCCGCCTTCGACGTCACCCTGAGTCGCCGTCGCTGACGCGTCGACTGCTGCCGGTGCCGCGCTCTGCGGCGAGGTGGTTGTTGTGGCCGCCGCTACAGTTTCTTCTTGGGCGACTGATGCTGGCCCGGGCTCCATCCTGTTCACCTCCTGTGCCGCCGGTGCAGCGACAGGCGCGCTCTGGGGCGAGGTGGTTGTTGCGGCGGCTACTACAGTTTCTTCTTGGGCCACTGATGCCGGCTCGGGCTCCACCCCGTCGACCTCCCGTGCCTCCTGCCCCCGGAACGTATACTCCTGGTCTTGCACGTGGTGGAGCTGTGACACCGCCGGCGCAGCGTAAGCGGCGACGCTGTAGTCGCCCAGCGAGTGGAAGGGGAAGTTGGAGATCGAGCGCAGGCTCTCCAGCACGACGGTCGAGGCCGTGCGAACGAGCTTGCGCCGGGCGGCCGGTTCCGGCCCCCGGGACGACGACATGACCGCGATGGCGCCGACGAGGACGTTGAAGAAGATGAACGACGCCGCGCCTGGGCTCAGCCACGGCGACATCGGCCACCACCCAAACTCCGGCGCCATCGAATCAAATGGCGATCAAACTCCGACCCTCCTCCCGATCTTCTTGCTTGCTTGCTCTGGGTGAGGACTCGCTCTGTGTCGACTGTCGGAGCGATGAATAATGCAGTGCTTTTGCTCAGCTCAGGTGAGCTGTGCGTATATATAGGCTCTGGATCCTGGACCGTGACAGCTCCTCTCGCGGCCGGCCTGCCAGCTGCCAATAAACAAGGCAAAGGATGGGGGCCAAAGGTGGGAACACCGAACGCCCAGGATGGAATAGCTGCATTCCTGCGCCGCGTACGGCACATCGCTGTTGCTCTCTGCTTTGCTCCTCGCGGCATGTGGTGTGTGGCATGCGGCAACTTGGGCCGGCCAGGTGGCCAGGTGGGCGGCCAGCGAGAAGGTTCGCCGCACCGGCGCTTGAAAATTGCTCGACCATCGTGCTCTGCTCACTCACGTGTCTCCCTCTTCAGGCGTGTTTCAACCTTAATTACTACTCGCCGTCGCCGTCGGCCGCGTACACACGATGAGCGTCGTCGGCCGGTCCGTGTCTCTCTGACTCTGTTCCCCGTGCCATGACAGGTCCTACTTCGTGTATCTGCCGATCTTATTTTACTGTACTGCCGATTTGCTCGTGGCGACGAGGCAGGAGGTGAAATCGACATTTGCATGGAGAGAAGAGCGGTTTGGACTTTGGAGTCTCGTGGCGCAGGTTGGAGTTGGACTGGCGTGAATGAAGGCACAGCGCTGTGCGCTGTGGGGAGGCTACTGACGAGTGGTCAACGTGTGCAGGAAAGATCTCTTGCGTCTCGATCAGAGACCGAAAAACATCAGCGCGTACCGGTGGATTCCGACCTAACTTCACCTAGCGACGAAGAGGTGTCGCATTTGTGGAGTCCTGATTACGCGGATGCGCGTTACAAATCTAGTGGCGGCCAGCGTAGCATGCGCCTTGGCCACGCATGTCATCATCGCCTACGGGTGCGTGGCCTGATGACGACGGGCAGGCAAATTGGAGCAGCTCTAGCAGGTCATACGTATATGAAAGGGCATGTACAAATGATGGGCGTGGCCACAGGTAAGTCGACCAAGTTTTGAATTAGGGTTAGTCGACCGTTTTGGGACGTCGGATCAGATCCAACGGCGTGTGGCCCTTCTTCTTCCTCCATCTCCTCCCAACGTACCACTGGCTGACCCGCTGGCCACCACCACCCGCGGCCGGCAGCGCTCCCGCGCAGCCTCGCCGCCTCGCCCGCCCAGAAACCTCCTCCCACCGCCGTGCTGCCGCTGCCCCCGGCCATCCCTCTAGCCCCGCCGATGATCGGTTTTTTCTCCGATGAACTTGCACCACCGCCATGCTGCTTGATGAGTCCCATTTACGTGATAATTTTGGTGGTTATTATGTGCCTATATAATAGGCTTTGTGAAATTTTGCTGCTTCCGCGCACTTCTTTTTGTCATTTCCCCCAGGAAACACTTTTGGAGCAAATAAACGCATGTAGAAGGGTTCCTAGGAAATTGAGATGGAATCATGTTATTTAATGAGATAATCTTCTACCATAAAATAATAAAGTAAAGGGACTAAAGAAGAGGCGCTTACAGCACCTCCAGAGCCAAAGACGGCCAACCATACGAGCGCGACCGCTCATATGGGCGGTCGTATGAGGTGCCAGGAGGACCGCCTCATCGACTATTCTCACCTCGTGGAATCGGATCGTGGATCAGATGGACACAAACACCAGAAACACGTCCCGAATGAGAAACCCTAGCCTCCGAAGTGATCCGGAGGGGGAAATCGGCAAGGAGGAGATCACTATCTTCACCACCACCATTGTCATCATCATTCACACTCTTTTCACCGTAACATATCAAGAACCCTAGTGGATCAACTTGTGTGTCACATGTGTAATCCGTTCATGTTCACCGTTACCACTCGTATGATGTTTGTTGCCTTCGTGTGTGAGTAGTTCTTGTAGTTCTCAGGGATATGGACAAACCCTAGCGTGTAGTAGATCGTTTGACACTAGGATCTAATATCCTCTTTGCATGTTTATGTTAATAGTCTTCTTGATGTTGGGTAAAGTTGACCATCCAACATATGCCAATTTTGGACGGAAGGGTATTACTGTTGGCGAACTGGCTGGTTGTGGAAGTTGGTGCGTGACAGGCCCTATATCTCTTCGTCCCGGACCATTGCAACAGCGGTAAAACAGAGACCGCGTATAGGCTGCATCCACGGGGACTCTTTCCTCTTAATCATCGTTTGGTAACCGGAGTGGAGAAAAATGATCGTGGCATATGACATACGGGGCTGCCGCGTGTATGCACGTATCTGTACCGGCTCAGCCCATAAATAGAAATATGCAAAGTGGCTTAGGAATCCGATGTAGCATTGTATTTAGGCACCGCTATAGGAGCACGCTAGTGGGGAATCTAGACTCCCTGGAAACACCTTAATCCTATTGGTTTCAACACTCTTTTGTGCAACCATTATTATTTACTTCTCTTGCAGTATTTACTTTTATGCTCGCTACGCCATTTCCATTATATCACCACCGCTTTGGATAACTCACAACTTGCAGGCACATTATTTAAATCCTTTAAGAAACAAAAGGTTGATTCCTTCTCCATGTGGGATCGATACTCTTACTTCGAAAAGGCTACAAGTAAACTCTGAGCACTTGCAGGACATCAAGCTTTTTCTGCCGCCATTGTCGGGGAGTTGGGCGCTTTTGATCTTCGTCTTAAGTTTGGTTTGAATTACACGTACTAAGTTGTTTACAAACTTAGAGCAATCATGGATGAGTTCGGGCACCATTACCAGATCGAAGCCATGTGCCTGACTGGACCACCTATGCAAGAGATGTTGACAACATTGGGTCTCAACCCCACCGGTGTAGCTTATGAGGCGAATCCAAGTGCCCTTGAATTATTGCACGGTAAGCAATTGATGGGTGAGGAAGGTGATGATCCTTACTAACACTTGCAATTTTTTATGACATATGTGGACATTCAAATTAAATGCTTTTGGCACAGATGATATGAAACTTAAGATATTCTCTCACAGTGTGGCTGATGCAGCCAAAACATTGTTAGTGTCTCACCCCGTAGGTACCTTTGATACATGGGATAAATTGACAGCGGCATTCTTATCAGACTATGAAGTCTTATAAGGCTAGACGTTGGATTTTAAACTTTCGGAAGAGGCATGGGGAAAGTCGTAAACGCATGTCAAAGGTGTCCAACTCTACTAAATGATTGCCCACATCATAAACTCTTGATTGGCTTGTGTTATATCTCTTTTATGGAGCACTTTGGGATGATTCCAAAGAAGAATTAGATTTAGCTTCTGCGGGTTCTTTTATTACTAGCTTGGGAATTATTAGATGGTAAACTTGCTACATGAAGCTTGGGGGAGTGATGAGGAAGAAGAGGGTAAAGTTGAGATAGTTTTTGATTGCATAAAAGCTTATCTTAATTCAGGGAGAGTTAACAAGGTTAGTGATACACTTTATCTTGACCCTGATGTTGTTTTATGATTTGTTAAAAGTTATGCAAAGCATATGGAACTTCCAAAGAAGAAAATGAGAGTGTTACACAGATGAGGATCCTGATGAAGAGGTCGTTGTGGATACCTTGGAGGTAGAATCATCAATAACTCCCATTGAAGATGAATATGAACTAGTGCATGCATTGCCCTTTACAATGAGAAAGGCATAATTGGAACACATGAGTAAGGTGCAGAAAATGGAGGAAAGTAAAAAGTGTATGTTATATCCAGGTGAAGCCAGAGGAGAAGAAAAGGAAGGGAAAACCAATAGAAACTATGGAGAAAGAGGTAACATCTTTTGTAAAAGGCCGTGTTAAAGCAGCTGACACGGGTAAACCAGTGGTACCTTGCCCATTTGGTAGTACTTCTTATTTTGGGCTTTTCAATATGGGCTCCTCCATTAGTGTAGTACCTTATACTCTTTATGCAAAATTTACATGATGAAATCTATTATTGTGACTTGCAGCCCACCGATATGGAGGTGAAATTAGCAGATGAACTTTGAGGAAACCCTGTGGCATAGTACCTGATGTCTATGTCATTCTAGGAACCTTTACTTACCCAGTAGAGTTTGTTGTTATGGAAAGTCCTAAATATCATTTTTTTCCTATTATATTTGGAAGACCTTTTCTCAACACTGCAGGTGCAAATATCGATTGTAAAAGGGAAGTTGTCTCTGATACGTCCATTTTGCATCATGTTTTCCTACTGTTATTTATGATGTCTTTATGCATAATAATGCTTTTTGGAGTAATTCTAATGCCTTTTCTCTCATATTATGCAAGGTACACACAAAGAGGGAGAATTCCGGCAGTTAGAAATCTAGACCTGGAAAAGCTACGTCATGCCACCTATTCTGCACAACTCCAAACAAGTTGAAACTTTACGGAGATTTTTTATGGAATATATGAGGAATATTGGAGCCAATAAGTACTAGAGGGGGCCCACCAAGTGGGCACAACCCACCTGGGCGCGCCAGGGAGCCCAAGCGCGCCCTGGTGGGTTGTGTTACACTCGGCCCACCTCCGGTGCCCATCTTCTGGTATATAAGTCATTTTGACCTAGAAAAAATAAGGAGAGGGCTTTCAGGGCGGAGCGCCGCCGTCTCGAGGCAAAACTTGGGCAGGACCACTTTTTCCCTCCGGCAGAGCGATTCCGTCGGGGGAACTTCCCTCCTAGAGGGGGAAATCATCATTATAATCATCACCAACAACTCTCCCATCTTGGGGAGGGCAATCTGCATCAACATCTTCAACAACACCATCTCATCTCAAAGCCTAGTTCATCTGTTGTGTTCAATTTTGTATCGGAACTATAGATTGGTGCTTGTGGGTGACTAGTAGTGTTGATTACATCTTGTAGTTGATTACTATATGGTTTATTTGGTGGAAGATTATATGTTCAAATCCAATATGCTATTTAATACCCCTCTGATCTTGAGCATGGTTATCATTTGTGAGTAGTTACTTTTGTTCTTGATCTCACGGGAGAAATCATGTTGCAAGTAATCATGTGAACTTGATATGTGTTCGATATTTTGATAGTATGTATGTTGCGATTCCCTTAGTGGTTTCATGTTAACGTCGAATACATGACACTTCACCATATTTGGGCCTAAGGGAATGCATTGTGGAGTAGTTATTAGATGATGGGTTGCGAGAGTGACAGAAGCTTGAACCCTCGTTTGTGCGCTATTCCGTAAGGGACCGATTGGATCCAAAAGTTTAATGCTATGGCTAGAATTTATGGAGGGCATCATGCGGGAGACATAACTGCTCACAAGGTATTGCAATCTGGATTTTATTGGCCTACTCTCTTCAAGGATGCCTATAAGTTCGTCTTATCCTGTGATGAACGTCAAAGAATAGGTAATATCGATAAGCGTCAAAAAATGCCTATGAATTATTCACTTGCTGTTGAACCATTTGATGTTTGGGGATTTGATTACATGGGACCTTTTCCTTCCTCTAATGGGTATACATATATTTTGGTTGCTGTTGATTATGTTACTAAATGCGTAGAAGCTATTCCAACTAGTAGTGTTGATCACAACACCTCTATTGAAATGCTTAAGGAAGTTCTTTTCCCAAGGTTTGGAGTCCCTAGATATTTAATGACTGATGGTGGTTCACACTTTATTCATGGTGCTTTCTATAAAATGCTTGCCAAGTATGATGTTAACCATAGAATTGCATCACCTTATCATCCTCAGTCTAGTGGTAAAGTTGAACTGAGCAATAGAGAAATAAAATTCATTTTGCAAAAGACTGTCAATAGGTCCCGGAAGATTTGGTCTAAGAAATTAGATGATGCACTTTGGGCTTATAGAACAGCATACAAAAATCCTATGGGTATGTCTCCTTATAAAATAGTTTATGGAAAAGCTTGTCATTTGCCTCTTCAGTTAGAACATAAAGCATATTGGGCAATTGAAAGTGCGTTAAGTCGACTAGAGGGGGGGTGAATAGGCGATTTTTATGAATTCTTCACTGAGGTATTTTAGGGTGAGGAAATTCCTAAGCGAAGAACTACTTGCAGCGAAATAAGTACTCATATGCAAACATAACAGAACACAGGCATGCTCATCATGATGAAATGAAAACAAGCACAAGTACAGAAAGCGTAAGCACATGATAAACAGGATGAAGACAAACAAACTGAGGAAATTGAACTGAGGAAATTGAGAAAGTCTTTAGTCAAAGTCTTCAAACAGATATGAACAAGTACACAACACGGTAATGAGGAAATGGAAGGGTTGAGGAAATAGAACCAGTAGGCTTGGTGAAGACAATGATTTGGTAGACCAGTTCCAACTGCTGTGACAGTTGTCGTATGGTTAGGGCGGCTAGGTATTCAAACCTGAGGACACACGGTCCCGGACACCAAGTCCTGAACACGCAACTCAAGCCACTTAGTCCTTACCGTATTCCCCTTGAGCTAAGGTCACAAAGACCTCACCCAATCACTCGTGGTAATTCTTCATGTGACTTCCAAACCTTCACAGACTCGGTCACTCGGCAATCCACGATTTCCTCTTGGATGCTCTAGACCATGACGCCTAACCGTCTGGAAGATGCACAGTCTTCAAAGGTAACAAGCGTCAGATCCACGCAGGATCAATCTCTTCAGTGATGCTCAATCACTTTGGGTTTGTAGGTGTTTGGGTTTGGGTTTTCCTCACTTGATGATTTTTGCTCAAAGTCCTTGGAGGATGGGATGCTCTCAAATGACAAGTGTCAGTTTCTCTCGGAGCAGGCAATCAGCTAGTGGTTGTAGGGGGCGGCTATTTATAGCCTAGGGAACAACCCGACATGATAAGATATAAATGCCCTTCACTGATATGACCGTTAGGTGGGAAGATATTTTGGGACAGCTGGCGCGTAGCACAGTAATGGTCGAAAATTTCACTATCAAATTCCTCAGGGCTATCATGTTCCTCATTTGTAGGTAATCTGCATTGGCGAATTCCTAACTCCTCAGTTAGAACAAATTCCTCAGAGTCCAGAAGATCTTCATCTCTGCCACTGAAGAAATTTGACTGAACTGCATGAGATTTCCAATGGCTTCACTCGAAGGGATTGGTAGGTGTAGGATTTTGAGTTGAGTGTCACTTGGAAACTTTTCCTTAGTATTTCCTCGACCCCCTTTAGCAGTACGGTGTTTCCTATGACTCAAGAAAGATAAAATGAAACTACGAAAACAAAAGTCTTCATGCTTCATGTTCCTCGAATGAATATCAAGTCGTCATGGTCTCACCAATTTCTTCACTGTCAAAGTCTTCAGAAATCCAAAGTCTTCAGTCGAAGAACTTCATTTTTAGGGGCCGACTTTCTCTGTAAATATCAAACTCCTCATAGACTCATAGACCTGTGTACACTCACAAACGCATTAGTCCCTTAACTTATAAGTCTTCAATACACCAAAATCACTAAGGGGCACTAGATGCACTTACAATCTCCCCTTTTTTGGTGATTGATGACAATATAGGTTAAGTTTTCAACGGGGATAAACATATGAAGTATAAATACTGATATTGAGGAATTTGATTGCAAGATATAGAAGAACTCCCCCTGAAGATGTGCATAGTGAGGAATTTGCTTTTGAAGCAATGCACACTTGAAGAGTAGAATCATGGAGATCTCCCCCTATATCTTGTAATTCATACACGCATTTAACATATAATATGAAGAATTTGAAATGCATGGTGAAATATGGTGACTGATGTAATTCAGCATGCGTGCATTAACATATATGAAGAATAAGCATGCAGAAGAACACAGCAAAAGTATCAGACCACCATCGGGTTTTAAGTTTACAACTCGATCCAGCAAAGTCTTTAAAAGAACGAGAGTTGTAACTTAGAAAAACACCCATATAAGTAGACCCGCTTGAAGACTAACTCAAATTTCTCCACCTTTGTCATCGAATGACCAAAAGGGACGAAAAATGAGGACTAACGCCCCTGAAGAATATCATCACGGAGTCGATGAAGGAGCGCCAGCATTGTTGGGGTCGGTTGTTGAGGTAGGGCCCGCCGCAGTGTCGTCCAAGTCTTCATGTTCATCAGTTGCACGTGCTGAAGAATATGAGCTGGCTACCAAGGAAGGAACTTTGGTCTTCTTGAATTTCTTTGCTGGTGGCTGAGACCAGTCAAAGTCCTGCTTGAAACCCATTTGCTTCAGATCATCTTCACCATACAGATGTGACAAAATAGCCCAGGTGCGACCGAAGACTTCATGGAGGTAGTACTAGTTTTTCTTCACTACATTGTGTGTAGCAGTCATGTTGTGAAGAATTGAACCAAACTGACGATTAACCCATTTGTGGTTGCAATCGACCTTCTGGTGAAGACTGAGGAGAAGCTCACGATCAGTCATCACCCTTGGAGAGGTGCCTTGAGGATTTTGCTTTGAAGCATTTGCGGCAGATTCATGAGTGGCGGAGTCATCATTGGTGGAGTAGGATGTAGCTTTACGGAACAGACCATCCAAGGGATGAATGCCTTCATCAATGATTGCAGTAGCCTTGCCCTTTTCATCAGATGAGGAAAATGTCCGCTTCAGGACTTTTATTGGGGGCAGGTAACTGACGTGATTCTGAAAATCAACCTTGTAGTTGAGTGAAGACCTTGTTCTGAGGAATCTCATAATCCAAGGAGCATAAGGCTTCAACTCAAATGGAGAGAGTGCAACATTTGCAAGAGTCCTCATGAAGAAATCATGATAGTTGGTAGGAATACCATGTATGATATTGAATAGCAGATTCTTCATGTTGCCAACAACTTCTTTGTCATTTGAATCGTGGCCTTTAATAGGAATCAATGTCTTCGTTAGAATGCGGTAGACAGTTCTAGGCACAAACAACAATTCCTTCACGAGGAATTTGGTCCTCGGGGCTTGACCGAGCTTCAGCGGCTTCATCAACACTTGCAT
This sequence comes from Triticum monococcum, assembly GCA_034509565.1. Lineage (NCBI taxonomy): Eukaryota > Viridiplantae > Streptophyta > Magnoliopsida > Poales > Poaceae > Triticum > Triticum monococcum. Next base: position 134,798,805 of record CM067847.1, read on the forward strand.
GTAGTGAGCGGTAAGTTTAGGTTCATGGTATATGCAACGAGCGCCTTCAAGGGGAGGACTGACAGGCAGGGCATGAAGTAATTAAGAGGCCGTTGCTTTGAAATGAGTGTTCTCTGTCATCCACTCCAATACCCAAGAGTTCACATCTTCAGCTTCTCTGATGAAGTGCAGCATGGCATAGAACTAAAGAATTAGCTCTCCATTTCAATCAACAATGTCAGTGCAAAAGTTGAGCAGTCCAGTGTCATGAAGAACACTGAGGACTGGCGTGAAGCAAGGCAGTGATTCCATGTCCACGTGAGGAATATGCTCGTGGTCGAAGACTTTGTCTTTGTTGAAAAGCAGCGAAGAATAGAAGTTTTCTTGGCTGGCAGTCCAGAAACGCTTCCTTCTAAGACGAGTAGAGTCATAGGGGTTGTAGTCCATGAAGAATACATGCTCGTGGAAGAAGTCGACAGCCTTGAATTTTTGCTTCTTTGAGAAATGATCCTTTGGCTTGGGCCGAGGAGTATCAATCAGTTGCATCACAACCTTAGGAACCGCAATCTCAGGATCCGCAGGCTGAGGATTTCAGTTTCTTCTTCAGTAGCAGCCTGGGTCTTCAATTCTTTAGCAGCAATTTTGTCAGCACTAGTGGCTGGAATCTCTTCAGGGATAGACAGAATGGGGTGTGGTTCTTCAGAACCCATTTGAACTTCAGTAGTCAGCGGGGACTAAGGAATTTGTTGCAGAGGAGTGAATGAAGGAGAATTGGGGTGCTGACTTTCCCAAAAGTCATCATTCATCATTGGCGTTGTGCACCCAATGTCCACATCCTCATCTTCATTTATTTCTTCAACGCCGGCCTCTTCAGCAGTAAACTGAGGCATCAGCGATGAGACAACCGGTGTTGAAGGGATTGCATCCACTTCAATTTCTTCATCCAACTGCTCTAAAGAAGAAGCAGAAAGAATATCTTCATCGGATCTGCTTGGGATCATGTATTCTTCATCAAAAGGAATGAGTTACTTTGATGGCATTGTTGAGACTGGAACAGCATCAATCGGATTTTCAAACGAGCTGGTCAATTTCTTCATCTTCTTCGGTGCTGAAGAGTATGATGAAGTTGATGCTTTCCTTTTCTTCACAGCTGCACACTCTGCAACGTTCTTCGCTTCTGATGTAGAAGGAAGAATTGGACTTGGTGTAGGTGCAGGAGGAGCAGAGGAAATTGGTTCAGTTTCTTCAGGCACAACTGATGCAGTTGCCCTGGCATGATTAGTTTCTTCAGGCACAACGGTTGAAGCTTCAGTTGTCCTGACAGTTTCTTCAAGCGCAACACTAGTGGTTGCCCTGGCAATTTCATTAGTGGCTGGAATGCAGTCATCAACCCTGGTAGTAGCATTTTGTTTAGCAGCCTGATTTTCATCAGCGGTGCTGGCATTTTCTTCAGTAGGCTGAGCAGATGCTTCAGCCTGAGGAATTTCTTGTTGCGTTGGAGCTGCAACATTGGTAGTGAAGTTTCAGCTAACTTCACAAATCTGACCTTGGCTCCAAGCCAGTCTGTGCGGTAGACGTTGAATTCATCACTGAGTCCTTTGATCTCAGTTTGAATAGACAAAAGTTCATCAGATGTCATATTGACAACATTTTTCTTCAGGTAGCGCTCTTTCTTGTATTGCGCCTTCTTCAGCTGCCTGGCCTTCTCAAACTTCCATTTCTCTTCATCAATGAAGGCAGACAATACACGACTTTGACTAGGAGTGAGGTTCATCTCAGGCAGAGGTGTGTTGGGGTCCTTGTGCCACAGGTCGATGAAGTCGAGGATCAACTTTCCAGCAGTGGCCTTGGTCTTCAGCAAAGTGGGGCTAGTTGAAGAATGCATAGGAGCCGATGAACTTGCAAAGGCTCCTGAGGCAATAGAGATGCATGTTGTCCTTTGGCACGAGGCGAGATGCGCATGTGGTGAGGACTTTGACGGAGGAGCTGAAGATTTTGCAACTTGAGGAACTGGGGCGGCTTGAGGAAATGCCCGTGAGGGCTTAGAAGAAGTTGGCCGTGAGGGCATTGTAGAGGAGCTTGGCCGTGAGGGCATTGAAGAAGAAGGGGCACTAGGCTTGTGTGCAGGCTTCTTAGGCATGGCCTTCTTCGGCTTGCTAGCAGAGGCCTCAGCAGTGGTAGCAGCAGCAACAGAGTCTTCATTGAATTTCCTCGCTGCCTCTTTTGCTACTCTGGCCAACTTAGCTTGACGCTTTTCCCATTCATCAGGATAGTCCTCACCGCGCTTGAGGCTAGTGGGATCAGCTTCTTGGCCAGGTGCCAACGGAGGTCTTGGGCAAGGAGGGTGAAGAGCAAATTTCTTCATATATTTTGGAGTGACATATCTATATTCTCTCCATTCTCGTGCCCATCTCCTCTCTATCCTTTGTATGCGCACTTTGCGCTGATTTTTGTCCTCCTTTCCATGTGTGGCCTCATCAGGAGTGCAATAATCCTTGTAAATGTCATCAGGGATCTCAAAAGCGGTGTTGACTTCCAGTTTCTTTCCTCCCTTCTGAGGTTTCTTTCCGCCAGCCATTTTCTTCAGCTAGAGATTTTGAACAGTTGAATTCTCTAAAGAGGTATGCAGTTTTTCTTCGAGGAACGCTGCAAATGAGTTAAGTTGATGAGAACCTAGAGATTCAGCAACAGACATGTGTACCTGTGAATCGAGTATAGGTGCGAAGAATTTGGAGAGGCCATATGTGTTCTCAGAAGTTTTTGCAAAAAGAACAAGTTTGAGGAATTTGACTGGATGAGTCTTGAGGAATTTCACTAAGCGTTCTTTGACTTAGGTTCCAGAGTTGTATAGATTTGAAAATCCACACAATTGAGGAATCTTGAAGAGAAATGTTGCTTAGAGAAACAAATCAAGAACAGATGATATGTGAGGTGTTTAATGTGTGGAGATTTGAGGAATAAACACCTTTTGAAGATTTGAAGAAAATATCAGAATCAACAAGGGCAGTAAAAGTAACTTTTAATTACCCTTGACGAAGAACACGACAAACAGTGAAGAGTAGATTTAGAAGCTCGTCAGTTGGATCTTCCATGCCCTAACTTGACTGAGGAAGACATCTACGGCGGCGGCGGAGTGAAGAAATCCGCAACCGGTGCGAGTACGACGACGACGAGGTCGAGGCAGTGAAGCTCTTCCTCACTGGCAATGATGGAAGTAGCGGTGACGCTAGGGTTTGAGAGCTCGAGCGAGGGAGTGAGGTCGAGCGGAGTAAAAACGAAGTGACGAAGGGAGGGGGTTATTTATAGCCGAAGTGAAAAACTGCTCGCCCAAGGAAATTGGACGAACGTGCCCCTGACCCTTCTCATTCGCGTGACATGTGTCACCCACATACAGAGAGATGACGATCGTGTGTGATCGTGGGCGAATAGAATAACATATCGCGAAAGGTGGAACGGTTTGAGCGGCAAAAGCCGAAAATTTAGATAAGATAAGTTTAAAGTTCCATTCGCAAATTCTTCAGCTGACAAGGACACAGTGAAGATTTTGAACGAGTTTCAAATAGAACACACATGAAGAATTTGTGAATAGACTTGGTTGAGTTTAGCATAGAGGGGGAAGGGTCCGATCACATTCACTTAGCAGAACAAGCAACTTGAAGAAATAGCAATAAGTGAATGTTGTAGAGGACATAAACTCATATATATCTATATTGCCAATGAAGAACAACAACGGAAAGAGTGTAGGCATTGCAAATATGAAGAAACTGAACAGCTGAGGAATTTCAAAAACTCAAATTGAAGATTTTCAACTTTTGGTGGTGGCGTGACCCATCGTATAAGAATGATGATTTTAGACACCGCATACAATTGTCATAGGGTTCTGAGAATCAAATTCTTCGTTAATTTCTTCACACTTAGAAGGTTAGTCTTCATTGATTGAAGAAAAACGTTACTTCGTGTGTTGCACATCTAAGTCATCAATTTTGCATAAGTGTTAGGATGTGTGTCCTTTTCAAAGGACATTTGAAGATTCCAAGATATTTAGCTCACACCTCAACTTGCTAAAAATCTTCTCATCCAAGGGCTTTGTGAAGATATCGGCTAGCTGTTCTTCAGTCTTCGCATGCTCAATAGCGATGTCGCCCTTCAACACATGATCACGAGGAAAATGATGATGAATTTGAATGTGCTTTGTCTTCGAGTGCTGAACTGGGTTATGAGCAATCTTGATGGCACTCTCATTGTCACAGTAGAGAGGCACATTCTTCAGGTTGATGCCGTAGTCCTTGAGGGTTTGCTTCATCCACAGCAATTGAGCACAGCAAGAACCATCAGCAATGTACTCAGCTTCAGCAGTAGACAGTGATACGCAGTTCTATTTCTTCGAGGACCAACAGACGAAAGGATCGTCCGAGGAAATGGCATGTGCCTGATGTTGACTTGCGGTCCACACGATCACCAACATAGTCAGAATCTGAATATCCAGTGAGATCAAAAGCCGAGCCCTTGGGATACCATAATCCAAGTGTTGGTGTGTGAGCTAGATATCAAAGAATATGCTTCACAACCTTATGGTGTGATTCCTTCGGTGTAGCTTGAAATCGGGCACACATGCAAACACTAAGCATAATATCTAGCCTAGATGCACATAAATACAATAAAGAACCAATCATGGAGCGGTATACCTTTTGATCAAAGTCAATACCATTTTCATCAGTGCATAGATGGCCATTTGTGGGCATAGGGATTTTGACTCCTTTGCAATCTTGCATGCCGAATTTCCTCAGTACATCCTGAGGTATTTCTCCTGAGATATGAATATGCCATTGCGCTGTTGACGAATCTGAAGACCTAAGAAGAATTTCAATCCTCCCATCATAGACATTTGATATTCTTCGCTCATCATATAGGTGAATTCATCACTATAATGTTGGTCAGTACAGCCGAAAATGGTATCATCAACATATATTTGGCACACAAACAATTCACCATCATAAGATTTAGTGAAAAGAGTTGGGTCAAATGAACAGGGTTTGAAGCCTTTCTTCATGAGAAATTCCTTCAAAGTATCATACCATGCCCGAGGGGCCTACTTGAGGCCATAGAGGTCCTTATTGAGTCTGAAGACTTTGTCAGGATGCTTTGGATCTTCAAAACCTGGGGGTTGAGCAACATATACTTCTTCCTCAAGCTTACTATTGAGGAATGCACTTTTCACATCCATTTGATGTAAGATGATATCATGATGGTTAGCATAAGCAAGTAATAGGCGAATAGCCTCAAGTCTAGCAACAGGTGCAAAAGTTTCATCGAAATGAATTCCTTCAACCTGTGTGTAGCCTTGAGCTACAAGTCGTGCTTTATTCCTCACCACAAGGCCATTTTCATCTTGCTTGTTGCGGTAGATCTACTTTGTGCTAATGATATTGTGCTTGCGAGGATCTGGACGTTTGACCAGTTCCGAGACGTTGTTCAACTCAAATTGATGTAATTCCTCTTGCATAGCTTGAATCCACTCAGGCTCCAGAAATGCTTCATCTACCTTAGTGGGCTCTGTGATAGAGACGAAAGCAAAGTGCCCACAAAAGTTAGATCAATGTGAAGCTCTTGAGTATGTAAGAGGACCTAGAATGTTGATGTCGCTGATGATTTTCTCAATCTGCACTTCATTTGCAACGCAAGGATGAGCTGGTTGGCGTTGAGGAATTTGATCAGCATTTTCTTCAGTACCATTTTCTTCAAATGCATCAGCATGACGTTCTTCATGTTCCGGAATGACTTCTTCAGCAGATTCCTCGGTAGGAATGACATCCTCAGTAGCCTTGAACTTGATGGATTCCTCAGGAGGTATTTCATCTGTCACAGGAGGTAGGTACTCTCTTTGTGAGCCATTAGTTTCATCGAACTGCACATCTACAGTTTCAACAACCTTGTGGTGATAAGTGTTGACTCTGTAGGTGTGCAAGTCCTTACCATAACCAAGCATAGAACCTTCATGTGCTTTCGGTGCAAATTTAGAACTGTGATGAGGATCTCTAATCCAACATTTAGCACCGAAGACTTTGAAATAACTCACATCGGGTTTCTTGTCAGTGAGGAGTTCATATGAGGTCTTCTTGAAGACTTTGTGAAGATATACCCCATTGATGATGTGGCACGCAATGTCAATTGCCTCAGGCCAGAAGCGAGTAGGCGTCTTGTACTCATCGAGCATAGTGTGAGCCATCTCAACAAGAGTCCTGTTCTTGCGCTCCATGACTTTGTCGCCATTCTGCTGAGGAGTATATGGAGCAGATAACTCATGAGTGATACCAAGTTCATCAAGATAGTCATCAAGACCAGTGTTCTTGAACCCAGTTCCATTGTCACTTCTGATGTGCTTGATCTTCACACCAAAGTTGGTTGAAACCCTCGAGGAAAATCGTTTCAAGACTTTCTGCACTTCAGTTTTGTAAGTGATGATATGCACCCATGTATATCGAGAATAACCATCAACAATGACAAAGCCATATAAAGATGCAGCATTAGTAAATGTGGCATAGTGAGTAGGGCCAAAGAGATCCATGTGAAGCAATTCAAATGGACGAGTGGTAGTCATGATGGTCTTTGAGGGATGCTTGGCCTTGGTCATCTTTCCGGCTTCACAAGCTCCACAGAAATGGTCCTTGAGTAATTTGACACCATCGATGCCAATGGCATGCTTCTTCTTCGCGAGCGTGTGCAAGTTCCTCATCCCAGCATGACCAAGTCATCGATGCCATAGCCAGCCTTCTGAGACTTTTGCAAGTAGACATGTAGTAGGTTGTGGTCCTGTAGAGAAATCAACAATATACAAATCTTCTCTCCTAAAGCCTTCGAAGACTTTGGAATTTGTCAGCTTCCATGATCACAACACAGCGATACTTGCCAAAGACAACAACCATATCAAGATCACAAAGCATTGAGACAGACATGAGGTTGAACCCTAAGGTCTCGACAAGCATGACTTTGTCCTATGTGTCGATCCTTTGAGATTGCAACCTTACCTAGACCCAATACCTTGCTTTTGCCCTTGTTAGCGTAGGTGATATGCTTCAGATGCGATGGAGATAAGGGAGCGCCCATCAACAGATTCTTGTCACCGGTCATGTGATTTGTACATCCACTATTGAGGACCCACTCAGTGGCTTTGGGTTGATCATCCTGCAGATGAATTAGTGCAGCTTACGAACTCATATACTTCATTAGTGAAGAATATGATATCAATTTCATCAGATCAATTTCATCAAGCAATAGAACAGATAAAGCAGTATGAGGACGAGATAAATGAGAATTCATTTATTCATGATTAGCTTGCGTCCTTTCAAACATGTTCAGGTCTCCAGCAAATTCTTCAGATGTTTAAGTTCGTCTGGAGACCTGACCTTGCATAAGAGATTAGTTCTTTTTCTTCACCACCCACACCTGAAGGGGTGGCAAAGAGTTCATCATTCTGCGAGCTCCATAAGATAAAGGTGGCATAGATGCCAATCCACTTTGTTTCACATAAGAAGGGTTAGGGTAAGCATAATAGTCAGCAGAGAAATTCTTCGAGGACTTATGAACATAATGATTTGAAGAATGATGCACATATCCATAATCCTTAGATTTTCCCTACGAAACAGAAGGGTTAGCACGAAGATGTTCATATGAGGACTTTGATCCTTTTGAGGAATTTGATCCACGTGAGGAATTTTGTCCGTATGAGGACTTGGATCCATATGAAGAATTTGGTCCATATGAAGAATTTGATCTGGGGTTCCTATTCTTCACATGTGGTGTCATGATGACATTCACCTGAAGACTTTCAAGGCACCTTTTGGGAACCCAAATTTTCTTCATAGGAGGACCATTCCTGCAGTTAGTGCCAACATATCTAGCAAATACTTCACCATTATGATTTTTGAATAGTTTACAGGTGGAGTCAAATAACTCATCAGAAGAATATGAAGATTCACATGTAAAGCCAGATAAAGTAGATGGATCCACTAAAGGTCCCTTTGCAGCAACCCATGAGGTTTTGGGATACTGCTCAAGTTCCCAGTAGATCCCATCAGCATTGAGTTTCCTCTCAAAGGCAATACCCTCTTTTCTAGGGTTCCTGTTGAGGATCTGCTTTTTAAGCACATCACAAAGAGCCTGATGCCCTTTGAGGCTTTTGTACATGCCTGTCATATACAATTCCTTCAGCCCTCCATCATCAGTGATACTAGTAATGCCCTGAGATGAGGAATTAGTGATAGCAGAGACAGTTGAAGAATTTGCAGCAATGGAAGCATTTGAGCATTTAGGTGAAGAATTAGCAGATTCATGTTTAATGCACGTCAAACATGGAGGAATAAATTCTTCCTGAGTAGCGTTGATTTGTTGAGCAAGTAATGAATCACGGTCCTTCTGAAGATCTTCATAACTCACTCTTAACTGCTCAAGATCTTTCTTTCTTTGAAGAAATTCATAAGAAAGCTTCTCATGATCAGACAAGAGAGTGTTTGTAGCGACCCGACCTCAGATGGTCAAGTCTCCGTGCTTCAGTGTCATCCTTGGATCGGTAATGATGACACACACAATACTTGAAGGATTTATAACAGAGTAGCAATCACACACTTATTACATCGAACGTCTCAAGAGAGAACTTATTACAACAATATGGCTTAAGGCCATCTAATACGATAACAGCGGAAGGCTTGGAAGATAAAGTGAGTCCATCAACTCCAATGGCATAGCCGAGATGCACGGCAACGACCTAACGAACCTTACTCCTCGTCTGAAAAGTCTGCAACATAATACGTTGCAGCCCACAAACGGGTCAGCACATGGAATATGCTGGCAAAGTAACACAGTAGAGCAAGAACAGAATAATGCTATCACTACATGCATATTTGGCTGGTGGAAAGCTCTATGGTTACAGTTTTGCGAAAAGCCAATTTTTCCCTACAACAAAGGAATAGATTTTAATTTAACTATCATGGTAGTTGAAACATCATTGAGAAGGTTCCTCCAACTCAATCCCAATTAAAGTGATTAACAACCCTACAATATTAGTTAAACATGATGAGATACTTTTGATAACCCAAGTACCATATACTCAAGAATTGTCCATAACCGGGGACACGGCTAACCATGATTAGATTGTACACTCTGCAGAGGTTTGCGCACTTTTCCCCACAAGACTCGATCTCCTCTATTGGATTTCTCGCACTACAGGGTGTTTGAGAAACGGATGACCGAGACACAGTCTTTTAGAAATATTAACTCTCTACTCCGGGCAGACCATACCAAACCTACAACCCACTACCTGCTGATCCACCTCTTTGAGAGCTTCACGTAACTTACTCAACTATGTTAGAGCCCATAATAGCTTGTGGCTGCACACGGAAGTTTCTAGCATGAATCATCTCAGTTCCCTTTGAGCCTGGGTGGCGGTCCATAGGAAGATCACACGGGTACTCCGGGATTTCCAAAAATACAGGCAACACTGGGTACTCTAGGTGCCTCAATCCACCCAGTTGTTTGATTAAGTTGCCACCTTAAGTTGAACCATTAATTAACAAGCTCACATCTGTCATGTATTTCACTCAAACCCAAACGATGTCTACGAGCATAGCATAGCATAGTATATAAGAAACGCGTAGAGTAACTCCCAAGGGTTTCAATGTAACAGGGCAATAGGTTCTACCTCATCAACTACTTCCCAACCCACAAGTTAATGACATCCTAGTCATGCAATGTTTGAGGATTGGAACTAATGCATAAAAATGGGTGATAAAAGGGTATGATCAAAGTGTTACTTGCCTTGCTCATGATCTGCGAAACCTAGGGACTCGTCGTAGCACGCTTCGCACTCCGGGTGTTCTATCGCAAGCAAACAATAACATACATAAGCAACAAGCAAAGATGCAGAAGCAAACTCAAATAAAAGAGGTTGACCAGAAAGTTCAAATTAAGAACTCCGGTTCGCAAAAAGAATCAAATCAAACGGAGCAACGAAACTCAAACGGCGAAAGAAATAAGCTTCGTTTACTAATATGAAACTAGGTCAAATTTTACAGTAGAGAAAACTTGTTTGAGTTGGTTAAACTGAAAGAGGGTTTCGAGACGAAACTCTAGGCGCTTGAATCGCCTGATTCCGACTAACGAGCAAAAAGATAAACAGAAACTAAGATCGGGTCAGAAATCGCGATCAGAGAAAATCGCGGAATAAATCTGATAAAAGAAAACTGACGAACAGACTAACGAACAAGCGTTCGTTAGCTGGATCTAACGGGCGAAGAACCGTTCGTTAAAACGAATGTTCGGACGAACGTCCGCTAACTAAAAGAACCGAGAAAAACCGGCGAATCCAAAAAAACGAATCTAGGGTTTTAAAAAAAACCAAACGGTCTTTAAAAAAACCGGCGGCGGGGCGCGGCGGCTACCTCTGGCAAGAGGTCTGGCGAGGCGAGGCAGCGGCGCGGGCTGCGGCGGTGCCGGCGGCGGCGGGCTAGGCGTCGCGGGCGGCGGGGCTTGGCGGCACAGTGCGGTGGGGTGTTGTTGCGGCGGGGCGGCGGTATATGAAGGGCGGGGCGGGGTGGCTTGGAGGAGGGGGCAAGGCGCGGCGGCGGAGAGGAGTCCGGCTTGGCCTCCTAGTTTGAGTCGGCGGCGGCGGCGCGCGCGGGGAAGGCGGCGACGGCGGCGACCTGGCTCGGCTGGGCCTTAGGCCCAGTCAGGTGCGGGAACCCTTTTTTTAAATAATTTCGCCGACCGAAATAAAATCCTAGAAAAATAAATAAAAATCTAAAAATGCCAAAATAAATTTTCACCATCTAAATAAAATATTTAGAACGAGATGAACATTTTCTTGGCTCTAAAATGCAATTTTGGAAAATGTGCAATTTTTCTAATGCAAACAAAATTGCAATAAAATCCAAATAAAACTGATATTTGATTTTAATATTTTTCCTCCAATATTTCAATTATCTTGGAGAAGTCATATTATCTCCTCTCATATATTTTTGTATGAAATATTTTTGGAGAGAAAATAATTAAAACCAAAAATCCTCATTTCAAAATTTGATAAAGATCAAATTTGAAAACCAGGAAATCCCCAACTTTCTCCGAAGGTCCTTGAGTTGCTTAGGATTTTGAGGATCGCGGGACAAAATGCGAATAAAATATGATATGCATGGATGACTATGTATAACATTCCAAATTGAAAATTTGGAAAGTTAAAAACCTACCCCCCTTAAGATGAGTCTCTCCCTCAAGATTCGGGCTGGCTAGAAAATAGGTGTGGGTGGTCCTTGCGAACATCATCCTCTCGTTCCCATGTGGCTTCATCCTCGGTATGGTGGCTCCACTGAACTTTACAAAACTTCATAACCTTACTGCGGGTGACTCTGCTGGCAAACTCAAGAATCTTAACTGGTTTTTCCTCGTAGGTCAAATCACAGTCCAACTAAATCGCCTCCAGGGGTACTCTATCTCTTAGCGGTATATCTGCCATCTCAGCATGACACTTCTTCAGCTGTGAAATGTGAAACACGTCATGAACTCCTGACAATCCCTCGGGTAAGTCCAACTTGTAGGCAACTTCTCCCATCCGTTTCAAAATACGATACGGTCCTACAAATCTCGGGGCTAACTTTCGCTTAACTCCAAAACGTTTCACTCCTCGCAAGGGTGATACTCCCAGATATGCTCGATCTCCAATTTCATAGGTTACCTCCTTGCATTTTGAGTCAGCGTAACTCTTCTGCCTGGACTGAGCAATCTTCAGTCTGTCGCGAATCAATTTAACCTTCTCCTCAGACTCCTTGATCAAGTCTGGTCCAAACAACTGTCGGTCTCCTACCTCGTCCCACATCAACAGTGTTCTGCACCTTCGTCCATACAGGGCTTCAAACGGTGCCATCTTCAAATTGGCTTGATAGCTATTGTTGTATGAAAACTCTGCGTACGGCAAATTGTCATCCCAACTAGATCCATAATCTAGCACACAGGCTCTCAACATGTCCTCCAAAATTTGGTTGACTCTCTCTGTTTGTCCATCCGTCTGCGGGTGAAATGATGTACTAAACTCCAATCTCGTTCCCAAGGTCTGGTGCAACTGGTGCCAAAACTTTGAGGTAAACTGTGTTCCTCGATCTGATACGATGGTCCTCGGAACTCCATGCAGACATACTATCCTGGACATATATATCTTGGCCAACTTTGCACTTGTATAGGTGGTTTTCACTAGGATGAAGTGAGCTACTTTGGTCAAACGATCAACTACTACCCATATGGAATCATATCCTGCTTTGGTCGTGGGCAACCCGGTGATAAAGTACATGCCCAGTTTATCCCACTTCCATTCGGGTATCGGCATAGGCTGTAGTAGTCCTGCTGGCTTCTGATGCTCTGCCTTCACGTGTTGACATACATCACATACGGCTACATACTCGGCAATATCCTTCTTCATACCGGTCCACCAGAAACGTTCCTTCAAATCCAAATACATCTTGGTGTTTCAGGGGTGTATCGAGTATGGTGAGTCATGGGCCTCTTAAAGTATTAACTTCCTGATCTCCTGGTTATTGGGCACATAAACTCGGTCTTCAAACCATAGGGCATCGTGCTCATCCTCACAAAAACCTTTGGCCTTTCCTTTGCCCGTCTTCTCCTTTATCTTGGCAATCTCTTTGTCATCCTTCTGAGCTTCTCGAATTTTGTCCAGCAATGTCGACTGGACCTCCATTGTTGCAATAAATCCTCTAGGAACAATCTCCAATCGAAGTTCCATGATGTCCTCTACTAATTCCTTCGACAGTTCCTTGCTTTCAAGGATATTAGCGTAACTCTTCCGGCTCAATGCGTCTGCTACGGCATTGGCCTTTCCTGGATGATAGTGTAGCTTCATGTCATAATCCTTTATAAGTTCCAACCATCTCCTTTGTCTAAGGTTCAGCTCCTTCTGGGTGAAAATGTACTTCAAACTCTTATGGTCCATGTACACATCACAACGGTTTCCAATAAGGTAATGCCTCCAGGTCTTCAATGCATGCACTACGGCTGCTAACTCGAAATCATGCATGGCATAGTTTAACTCATGAGGTTTTAGTTGTCGTGAGGCATACGAAACAACTCTCCCGTCCTGCATAAGCACACATCGAAGTCCTAAGCGTGAGGCATCGCAGTACACTTGGAACTCCTTATGTATATCCGGCAGTGTTAGCACTGGCGTTGTAGTCAAACGTTTCTTCAATTCCTGGAAACTTGCCTCACAATCTTCTGTCCATTTAAAATTAGTATCCTTCTTCAACAGTTCAGTCATTGGCTTTGCAATCTTGGAGAGTTTCTCGATGAACCTCCGGTAGTATCCTGCGAGTCCAAGAAAACTGCGGATCTCGCTAACTGAAGTGGGTGCCAATCATTCAGTGACTGACTGAATTTTGCTGGGATCTGCTGCTATACCTTCTCCTGATATAACATGCCCAAGGAACCCAACTTCCTTCAACCAAAATTCGCATTTGCTAAACTTAGCATACAACTGGTGTTCCCTGAGTTTCTTGAGAACTAAGCGCAAATGCTCCTTGTGCCCCTCCTCGTTCTTCGAGTATACCATAATATCATCAATAGACACCACAACAAACTTGTCCAAATACTCCATGAACACCTTGTTCATCATGCTCATGAAATAGGCAGGGGCGTTAGTCAGTCCAAATGACATGACCGTATACTTGTATAATCCATATCGTGTTCTGAACGCTGTCTTCGGTATATCCTTCTCTCGTATCTTCAACTGATGATACCCCGATCACAAATCGATCTTCGAAAACACTTTAGCTCCTTGCAACTGATCAAACAGATCGTTGATCATCGGCAGTGGGTACTTGTTCTTAATCGTCACTTCATTTAATGCTCGATAATCAACAACCATCCTCAGGGATTTATCCTTCTTCTCAACTAAAAGTACTGGGGCTCCCCAAGGTGATGAACTTCTTCGGATGTATCCTTTCTCCAATAACTCCTTGATCTATTTCTTAATTTCTTCCATATCATTTGCGCGCATCCGATAGGGTCTCTTGGATATAGGTCCTGTACCTGGCAACAGCTCTATCAAAAACTCAATCTCTTTATCCGGTGGCATGCCTGGTAACTCCTCTGGAAAAACATCCAGGTAATCCTTCACTACAGGCACTTCCTCCTGAACAACTCCCGTAAGGGCATTCACTTGACTCCTCCTAGGCACATGCCTAGATACATACTTAATCCTTTCCCTTCCGGGGTGGTGAGATAAATCGACTTACTAGCACAGTCAATGCTTCCTCCGAATTTTGGCATCCAGTCCATACCCAATATCACATCCAATCCTTGTGACTCCAAGATAATTAGGTCGGATGGAAAAACATGTGTACCAATGGTTAAGGGTATCTGGTCACACCATCGACTAGCCATATACTCTGCTCCGGGTGAACTCACCAAAAGAGGGGTCCTAAGGGTTTCGGTTGGTAGTTTAAACTTATCCACAAATCCCCTTGACATGTATGAATGCGATGCACCAGTATCGAAAAGAACAAGAGCGGTAAGTGACTTAACAAAAAACTTACCTATTACCGCGTCCGGCTGCTCTTCAACCTCCTCCACGTTAACGCGGTTCACTTGTCCTTTGTTGAATGGATTTGGCTTCTTCCCAGCGCTCCCATTTCCTTTTCCATTCTTTCGTTCAGGGCACTCCGTGGCGTAGTGTCCAGTCTTCCCGCACTTGAAACAAGTAACATGACTTAAGTCCCTTTTGGCGGGTGTGGCTGGGTTGGGGCAGTTATGGTTATTGTTGGTTCTAGTTCCCATTCCCATTCTTAGATCCATTATGGTTATGCGATCCTCCTCCAGTGTGGTTGTGACCTCCATGGTTATGAACAAGTCCTCCCGAGTTCGGGGTTAGGCGAGGTTTCTGCTGAGCTCCTAAGGTATACTTTCCTTGTCCATACTTCCTCTTGCGGCTCTCAATCTGCTGCTGCTTCCCTTCAATCATAAGAGCCTTCTCTACCAACTCCTGGTAGTTGTTGAAGGTTGCTACCATCAACTGCATACTCATCTCATCATTCAGCCCTTCCATAAACTTCTCCTACTTCACGGCATCTGTGGCCACATCATCAGTGGCGTAGTGAGATAACTTGCTAAACTCATCTACGTACTGAGCCACAGTACGGCTCCCCTGGCGTAGGTTGTGGAACTCCCGCTTCTTCATTTGCATAGCTCCAGTGGAGACATGGGCTGTGCGGAAAGCTTGTTGAAACTGGTCCCAAGTGACATTGGCTATAGGAAAAGTGGATGTGTAATTCTCCCACCATGAGGCTGCTAGTCCATCCAATTGATGTGCGGCAAAGCGCACTCTCTCAGCATCTACGCAACCTGCGGTGGTCAACTCCCTTCCAATACGGCGTAGCCAATCGTCCGCAACTATGGGCTCGGTGCTACTGGAAAACACCGGTGGTTGTAACCTTAGAAAACGGGCTAGGTTGTCCACGGGCGGCGGGTTGTTGTTGTTGTTATTGTTGTTGTTGCCCTGATTCTAAACTAGCAATTGCATCAATGTATTCTGCTGTTGGATCAACTGGGTGAGCTCCGGTGGAAAGGCAAAATCGGTGTCATGTCTCGGAGGCATCTGAGGGTTTAGATGGAAGAGATTAGAATAGAGAAGGGGTCTAATGAGAGAACACTACCCATATGCACATGAGACAAACACAATCATTTCACTCAATCAATCAAGCAAGGGCATACAAACGATCTAGAACTATTGCACAAGTGCTCAACTACTAATAAATACATGGGGGATACTAGTGATATATGGTAGTCATCTAGAAATTTTGATCGGTGGAAGACTCCATGATGTCTGCTCCAGCTTCGTCTTCATAGTCATCATCACTAGGATCAAAATCGGTGTGGTCCATGATGACGTAGTCCTCGGGGCGTATCTCCTTGGGTTCTTCTTCTTCTTCTATTGGTGCTGGTCCTCCCATGAATACTCCAATCTTCTTGACTAGGTCGTCATTCTTCTCCAGTAGTGTCTTGATTTCCTCCTCATATCCATCGCGTACAAACTTGAGTTCTTCCTCCAGCTCAATGATTCTAGTCTTCGCCTTCTTTAAGTCCATCATGTCCGTGCACATCTAGTTTTCCTAATGTCGGATGTGCTGGTTTAACTCCTCGATGAAAGCTGCAATGGATCTATCCTTCCTGGTGCTGATTACTGCCCATTGCTCATCTCGGCACCCACATATTTGGTAAATAGTGTCCTTAAGCTCCTTGTTGTAAACTTCTCCAATGCGCCCAATGGTAATGTGGGTTGCCATGCTCTTTCCTAGACTCCAGGTGGGTGCTTCGAAAGAAAACTCTATGTGTTTAGAAGTTGGCGAGAACGTCCTTCCTGGAACTTGTACTTGAATCCTCCAGCGCTCCTCTTCAGGTAAAGTGGAGTTGTACGTCCTGGTGAAGCTTGGTATTCCAATGTTCAAGTACCTAGTGACTTCCTTCAAGTGGCGTCCAAAAGGTGTGTCTTCATCTGGTTGTGCAAACTTGTTCTTCATCTCCGTCATCCTAAAGAGTAGAAAATGGAGAGGAGTCAGAAATGAGAAGAGAAGTGTGACCTAGGGTTTATCTTAGTGGTCGTGTCCTACACTCAGCGTGTGCTCTGATACCATCTTGTAGCGACCCGACCTCAGATGGTCAAGTCTTTGTGCTTCAGTGTCATCCATGGATCGGTAATGCTGACACACACAGTACTCGAAGGATTTATAACATTGTAGCAATCACACACTTATTACATCGAACGTCTCAAGAGAGAACTTATTACAATAATATGGCTTAAGGCCATCTAATACGATAACAGCAGAAGGCTTGGAAGATAAAGTGAGTCCATCAACTCCAATGGCATAGCTGAGCTGCACGGCAACAACCTAACGATCCTTACTCCTCGTCTGAAAAGTCTGCTACATAATACGTTGCAGCCCGAAAACGGGCCAGCACATGGAATATGCTAGCAAAGTAACACAGTAGAGCAAGAACAGAATAATGCTATCACTACATGCATATTTGGCTGGTGGAAAGCTCTATGGTTACAGTTTTGCGAAAAGCCAATTTTTCCCTACAACAAAGGAATAGATTTTAATTTAACTATCATGGTAGTTGAAACATCATTGAGAAGGTTCCTCCAACTCAATCCCAATTAAAGTGATTAAAAACCCAACAATATTAGTTAAACATGATGAGATACTTTTGATTACCCAAGTACAAGATACTCAAGAATTGTCCATAACCGGGGACACGGCTAACCATGATTAGATTGTACACTCTGCAGAGGTTTGCGCACTTTTCCCCACAAGACTCGATCTCCTCCGTTGGATTTCTCGCACTACAGGGTGTTTGAGAAACGGATGACCGAGACGCAGTCTTTTAGAAACATTAACTCTCTACTTCGGGCAGACCATACCAAACCTACAACCCACTACCTGCTGATCCGCCTCTTCAAGAGCTTCACGTAACTTACTCAACTATGCTAGAGCCCATAATAGCTTGTGGCTGCACACAGAAGTTTCTAGCATGAATCATCTCAGTTCCCTTTGAGCCTGGGTGGCGGTCCATAGGAAGATCACACGGGTACTCCGGGATTTCCAAAAATACAGGCAACACTGGGTACTCCAGGTGCCTCAATCCACCCAGTTGTTTGATTAAGTTGCCACCTTAAGTTGAACCATTAATTAACAAGCTTACATCTGTCATGTATTTCACTCAAACCCAAACCACGTATATGAGCATAGCATAGCATAGTATATAAGCAACGCGTAGAGTAACTCCCAAGGGTTTGAATGTAACAGGGCAATAGGTTCTACCTCATCAACTACTTCCCAACCCACAAGTTAATGACATCCTAATCATGCAATGTTTGAGGATTGGAACTAATGCATAAAAACTGGGTGATAAAAGGGTATGATCAAAGTGTTACTTGCCTTGCTGACGATCTGCGAAACCTAGGGACTCGTAGTAGCACGCTTCGCACTCCGGGTGTTCTATCTCAAGCAAACGATACAATACATAAGCAATAAGCAAAGATGTGCAAGCAAAACTCAAATAAAAGAGGTTGACCAGAAATTTCAAATTAAGAACTCCGGTTCGCAAAAAGAATCAAATCAAACGGAGCAACGAAACTCAAACGACGAAAGAAAGAAGCTTCGTTTACTAATCTGAAACTAGGTCAAATTTTACAGTAGAGAAAACTTGTTTGAGTTGGTTAAACTGAAAGAGGGTTTCGAGACGAAACTCTAGGTGCTTGAATCGCCTGATTCCGACTAACGAGCAAAAAGATAAACAGAAACTAAGATCGGGTCAGAAATCGCGATTAGAGAAAATCGCGGAATAAATCCGATAAAAGAAAACTGACGAACAGAATAACGAACGAGCGTTCGTTAGCTGTATCTAACGGGCGAAGAACCGTTCGTTAAAACGAATGTTCGGACGAACGTCCACTAACTAGAAGAACCAAGAAAAACCGGTGAATTCAAAAAAAAAACGGATCTAGGGTTTCTAAAAAAACCGAATGGTCTTTAAAAAAACCGGTGGCGGGGCGCGGCGGCTACCTTTGGCGAGAGGTCCGGCGAGGCGAGGCAGCGGCTGGGCGGCGGCGGCGCGGGCTGCGGTGGTGGCGGCGGCAGGCGGCGGCGGCGGCTAGGCGGTGTGGGCGGCGGGCTAGGCGGCGCGGGCGGCGGGGCTTGGTGGTGGGGTGTTGGGGCGGCGGGGCGGCGGTATATAAAGGGCGGGCCGGGGCGGCTTGGAGGAGGGGGCAAGGCGCGGCAGCGGAGAGGAGTCCGGCTCGGACTCCTAGTCCGAGTCGGCGACGCGCGCGGGGAACGCGGCGGCGGCGGCGGCCTGGCTCAGCTGGGCCTTAGGCCCAGTCGGGCGCGGGAACCTTTTTTTAATAATTTCGCCGACCGAAATAAAATCCTAGAAAAATAAATAAAAATCTAAAAATGCCAAAATAAATTTTCACCGTCTAAATAAAATATTTAGAACGAGATGAACATTTTCTTGGCCCTAAAATGCAATTTTGGAAAACGTGCAATTTTTCTAATGCAAACAAAATTGTAATAAAATCCAAATAAAAAAATATTTGATTTTAATATTTTTCGTCCAATATTTCAATTATCTTGGAGAATTTATATTATCTCCTCTCATATATTTTTGTATGAAATATTTTTGGAGAGAAAATAATTAAAACCAAAAATCCTCGTTTCAAAATTTGATAAAGATCAAATTTGAAAACGGGGAAATCCCCAACTCTCTCCGAAGGTCCTTGAGTTGCTTAGGATTTTGAGAATCGCGGGACGAAATGCGAATAAAATATGATATGCATGCATGACTATGTATAACATTCCAAATTGAAAATTTGGGATGTTACGGTGTTATGATGACCTTGAAGATTGTCAAACTTGGACTGAAGTCTCTGAAGATTTTCAGTCAAAATTTTAGTGCGATCCATTTCTTCACCCAACATATCATCGCTTTTATCTAGCATGTTTTGAACTTTTTCCAGAGCCTTTTGCAGTTTCACAGCAATCTTAGCAAGTTTAGAATAGCTGGGTTTGAGGTTTTCACCAGATTCATCCTCACTTGATTCATAGGAGGGATATTTGAGTACCTTTGAGCCTTTTGCCATGAAGCAATAGGTGGGAGCGTAGTCAGCATCGCCATCATCAGTAGTGTTGGGGAGGTCCTTTTCCTCAAAGTTGAAGATGGACTTGCTGATGAAAGTGGTAGCAAGGTCTAGGCTCGCCACACCAGAGTTTGACTCCTCAGACTCCTCCTCTTCCTCATTTTCCTCAGATTCAGCCTCAGAGTATATTTCTTTGCCAATGAATGCCCGAGCCTTCTTGGAACTGCTCTTCTTGTGAGATGAAGACCTTGAAGGTTTTGATGAAGAGGACTTTGAAGATTTCTTCTTCTTCTTTGAATCATCAGAACTGTAGTCCTTGTACTTCTTCTTGTTTGATTCCTTTTCCCACTGAGGACAATCTTGAATGTAGTGACCGGGTTTCTTGCATTTGTGACAGAGTCTCTTCTTGTAATCATGGGATGAGGAATCTAATCTCAAGTCACCACTTCTTGAGGATTTTCCAAAACGACCACGTCTTGAGAACTTCTGGAATTTCCTCATGAGCATTGGTAGCTCCTGGCTCAGTTCTTCAGGGTCACCAAGGCTACTACCAGAATCTTCACCTTCAGATTCAGACACTGCCTTGGCCTTCAGAGCTTGTGATCTTCCATAACTTGGTCCATAGAGATCTCTCTTCTCAGCAAGCTGGAACTCACGAGTGTTTAGTCTCTCGAGGATATCAGCGGGATCAAGTGACTTATAGTCTCCACGTTCTTGTATCATCAATGCCAAAGTATCAAATGAGGAATCAAGCGATCTCAGCAATTTCTTCACCGCCTCATGGTCGGTGATGTCAGTGGCACCAAGTGCTTGAAGCTCATTTGAGATGTCAGTGAGGCGATTGAAGGTTTGCTAAACATTTTCATTGTCGAGTCTTTTGAAGCGGTTGAAGAGATTGCGAAGAACGTCAACTCGAGAGTCACGCTGTGTTGAGACTCCTTCATTGACCTTGGACAGCCTGTCCCAGATAAGCTTTGTTGTTTCCAAAGCACTCACTCTGCCATACTGCCCTTTGCTTAGATGGCCACATATGATGTTCTTCGCTTGAGAGTCGAGTTGCTTGAATCTCTTCACATCAGCAG
Organism: Triticum monococcum; assembly: GCA_034509565.1. Lineage (NCBI taxonomy): Eukaryota > Viridiplantae > Streptophyta > Magnoliopsida > Poales > Poaceae > Triticum > Triticum monococcum. The sequence continues at coordinate 134,819,550 of CM067847.1, forward strand.
CGTTGATGGTAGGAGTGACAGAGGGAACGCCATTTTCCACAACGTACCAGAGATCGTTGCCGATTGCCTCAAGATGCATGCGCATCTTATTCTTCCAGTAGGGGTAGTCCGTCCCATCGAAGATAGGACACCCAGCAGAAACCTTGATCATACTTTTGGTCGACATAACTAAAACTACATGCAGTTAAACCAAAATCACACAGAACAAGGGAGTACCTTGCTCTAATACCAATTGAAAGTGCATTAAGTCGACTAGAGGGGGGGTGAATAGGCGATTTTTATGAATTCTTCACTAAGGAATTTCAGGGCGAGGAAATTCCTAAGCGAAGAACTACTTGCGCGGAACAAGTACTCAGATGCAAACATAACAGAACATAGGCATGGTCATCATGATGAAATGAAAACAAGCATAGAGTACAGAAAGCGTAAGCACGGGATAAACAGGAAGAAGACAAACAGACTGAGGAAAATGAGAAAGTCTTGAGTCAAAGTCTTCAAACAGATATGAACAAGTACACAACATGGTAATGAGGAAATGGAAGGGTTGAGGAAATAGAACCAGTAGGCTTGGTGAAGACGATGATTTGGTAGACCAGTTCCAACTGCTGTGACAGTTGTACGTCTAGTTAGGGCGGCTAGGTATTCAAACCTGAGGACACACAGTCCCGGACACCCAGTCCTAAACACGCAGCTCAGGAAACTTAGTCCTCACCGTATTCTCCTTGAGCTAAGGTCACACAGATCTCACGCAATCACTCGTGGTAAGTCTCCAGGTGACTTCCAAACCTTCACAGACTCGGTCACTCGGCGATCCACAATTTCCTCTTGGATACTCTAGACCATGACGCCTAACCGTCTGGAAGATGCACAGTCTTAAAAGATAACAAGCATCGGATCCACGCAGGATCAATCTCTTCACTGATGCTCAATCACTTTGGGTTTGTAGGTGTTTCGGTTTGGGTTTTCCTCACTTGATGATTTTCGCTCAAAGTCCTCGGAGGATGGGATGCTCTCAAATGACAAGTGTTAGTTTCTCATAGAGCAGCCAACCAGCTAGTGGTTGTAGGGGGCGGCTATTTATAGCCTAGGGAGCAGCCCGACATGATAAGACATAAATGCCCTTTAATGATATGACCGTTAGGTGGGAAGATATTTTTAGGACAGCTGGCGCGTAGCACAACAACGGTCGGAAATTTGACTATAAAATTCCTCAGGGCTATCATGTTCCTCACTTGTAGGCAATCCGCACTAGCGAATTCCTAACTCCTCAGTTAGAACAAATTCCTCAGAGACTAGAAGAGCTTCATCTCTGTCACTGAAGAAATTTGACTGAACTGCATGAGATTTCCAATGGCTTCACTTGAAGGGATTGGTAGGTGTAGGATTTTGACAGTACGGTGTTTCCTATGACTCAAGAAAGAGAAAATGAAACTAAGAAAACAAAAGTCTTCACGCTTCATGTTCCTCGAATGAATATCAAGTCTTCATGGTGACACCAATTTCTTCACTTTCAAAGTCTTCACAAATCCAAAGTCTTTAGTCGAAGAACTTCATTTTTAGGGGTCGACTTTCTTTGTAAATATCAAACTCCTCATAGACTTATAGACCTGTGTACACTCACAAACGCATCAATCCCTTAACGTATAAGTCTTCAATACACCAAAATCACTAAGGGGCACTAGATGCACTTACAGCAATCAAAGGACTCAACTATGATTTCAAACTTGCCGGTGAAAAGAGGTTATTTTATATTAGCTCATTAGATGAATGGAGAACCCAAGCTTATGAAAATGCCAAGTTATTTAAAGAAAAAGTGAAAAGATGGCGTGATAAAAGAATTCAAAAGCGTGAGTTTAAAGTTGGAGAATATGTTCTTTTGTACAACTCTCATTTTAGATTCTTTGCAGGAAAACTCCTCTCCAAATGGGAATGACCCTATGTTATCTAGGAGGTTTATCTGTCTGGAGCTATCAAAATAAATAATGCTGAAGGTACTAACCGGAAGGTTGTTAATGGGCAACGAATAAAACATTATACCTCAGGTACGCCTATTAATGTTGAAAGTAATATTATCCAAACTTTGACACCAGAAGAACAAATAAAAGAGACCTTCTGGAACACTCCAGAATCGTAAAAAAGAGGAGGTACGTGATATGGTAAGTAAACTGACTCCGAAAAAACCGCAAAAATATTTTCTGTATGTTTTGGAAAATAACAAAAATTAGGAAAATAAGAAACTACCGGGAAGCGCACCCTGGTGGGAACAAGACACCAGGCGCGCCCAGGTGGGTTGTGCCCACCTCGGGTACCTTCCGGACTTCGTTTTTCTACAGCTTGCTTGTTTCCCAAGATAAAAAATCTTTATATACCCCCCGAACCTATTGACCATCGTATCGCGGAGAAATCTTTTGTTCTCTTTTCTTGTTGTTTTCGGTCAGATCTGTTGAGCGACGCATCATGTCTTCTTCTTCCTCCAACAATGTGGAATAGGATGCTTGGTCGATGAAGATCGAGCTGAAGAGAGAAGAGCTCGTAGAAGCCGTCAAAGGGGACAAGCGTAAGGAGACTACCGGAGATCAAGCACCGGTGGTTGAGCAGGCCTCGCCTGCTGAGGAAGAGGAACAAGATATCCTTAAACCTTATTATGCTCATCTTACCCCGACTGAGATTGACTCCTTTCGAATCATTGAAACGGTTTGTGTGCAAAATAAATATATCACTCGTGAAAATATTCTACATCAAGAGCACATCATCTTCCTCCGGAGCGTCATCCGTAGATTGGAGAATCTCTTGATCTTCAAGGCCAGGGTCTCCCCTACTTCATCATCACCACCACCTTCTTCTTCATCACCAAAATAAAACTGAGTATCGGGTATGGGCACTCCCCTTGGCTTCCGCCAAGCTTGGGGGAGGTGCCCCGGTATTGTATCACCCCCACTATCTTTTGCCTTTACTTATTTTTAGTTTGACCTTTTGCTTTAGACGAATAAAAGTTTAGTTCGATCCTTTCTTTTCGAAAGTTGGCTTAGTGATGTATCCTTGTAATTGTGTGCAAGATATATAATAAAGTTTAGTTTGAGTTTTTGCTTTCCTTACTTTCATGTTGAAATAAAAAGAAAGGAAATAAATTAAAAATATCATATGCTAATCTTACAGTAGGTGATGACACCACATAAGGAAAAGTATAAGTAGGAAATTTTATTAGAGGTTGACAAACATAGCATTGGTCAATGATGCAATTCATGAAAGAATTAATAAGGGAAGAGAAGATTCACATATAAATACACTATCCTGGAAATCTTTTGTGATTGTGAGCCCCCATCAAAATACTATATGCTAAAATTGTTGATGTTGGACAAGGAAGACAACATAATGGTTTATGTTTGTTCATATTCACATAGAAGTTATATTGTCATAGATCCTTCAACATGTGGTGCTTGACCCCTATCTTTGCTAGCCAAAAATTCTGCACCAAGTAGAGATACTACTTATGCATCCAAAAACCCTTAAACCCAAATCTTATTTTCAAGAGTCCACCATACCTACCTAAGGATTTAGTCAGATCCTTCAAGTAAGTTGTCATCGGTGCAATAAGGCAATAAAAATTGCATCTAAAAGTGTGAGATCATTTAGTGTAAGAGAAAATTGAGTGTTGTACGAACTTGTGATGGTGAATAATAAAAGTGACATACTGCACAATAAAGGTTGCCATCACAAGGGGCAATACAACGTGACTTTCTTTTACATTAAGGGGTTGAGCATACAAACAAATAAACGCATGGCAACCTCTGCTTCCCTCTGCGAAGGGCCTATCTTTTACTTTTATGTATTTACTTTTATGCAAGAGCCAAAGTTTTTATCTCTATTCCTTTTTACTTTTCTCCTTTCGCAAGCATCATGTGGTGAGGAAAGATCTAGGCACATATGTCCAGTTGAATATGGGTAGCATGAGTTATTATTGTTGACGTCACCCTTGAGGTGAATACGTTGGGAGGTGAAACTATAAGCCCCTATCTTTCTATGTGTACGGTTGAAACGTTTTGCTCATGTGTATGCAGTGAGTGTTAGCAATCATAGAAGACTATATGATGGTTGAGTATGTGGGCTTGCCTAAAGGCTCCGATACGTGACCCTTCGTGAAAAGATGATGAATTGTAGTTGCAAAGTTGATTGAGAACATAGTTTGTTGGTTTCTAATAGAGTTTATGCTTTATACTTCGATAGTGTGATGAATTGTTACTTATTCATGAGAAGTCTATGATAAAAGTTTTATGTTTAAATTTGTTGTTGTTATAATAATCTACATGATGTTTCTATGTCCGTATTTTGTTTTTATCGACACCTCTCTCTCTCTAAGCATGTGGACATGTTTTTCGATTTTGGTTTTCGCTTGAGGAAAAGCGAGGTCTAAGCTTGGGGGAGTTGATACAGCCATTTTGCATCGTGTTTTCCTACTATTATTTATGATGTCTTTATGCATAATAATGCCTTTTGGAGTAATTCTAATGCCTTTTCTCCCATATTATGCAAGGTACACACAAAGAGGGAGAATTCCGACAGCTAGAAATCTGGACCTGGAAAAGCTACGTCATGCCACCTATTCTGCACAACTCCAAACAAGCTGAAACTTTACAGAGCTTTTTTATGGAATATATGAGGAATATTGGAACCAATAAGTACCAGAGGGGGCCCACAAGGTGGGCACAACCCACCTAGGCGCACCAGGGAGCCCAGGCGCGCCCTGGTGGGTTGTGCTCCCCTTGGCCCACCTCCGGTTCCCATCTTCTGATATATAAGTCATTTTGACCTAGAAAAAATAAGGAGAGGACTTTTGGGACGGAGCGCCGCCGTCTCGAGGCGGAACTTGGGCAGGAGCACTTTTGCCCTCTGGTGGAGCGATTCTGCCGGGGGAACTTCCCTGTCGAAGGGGGAAATCATCGTCATCATCATTGAGGGAGTCCTGGATTAGGGGGTGTTCGGGTAGCCGGACTATACCTTCAGCCGGACTCCAGGACTATGAAGATACAAGATTGAAGACTACGTCCCGTGTCCGGATGGGACTTTCCTTGGCGTGGAAGGCAAGCTTGGCGATGCGGATATTCAAGATCTCCTACCATTGTAACCGACTCTATGTAATCCTAACCCTACCCGGTGTCTATATAAACCGGAGGGTTTTAGTCCGTAGAACAACTTCATCAACTCCATAGACAACAATCATACCATAGGCTAGCTTCTAGGGTTTAGCCTCCTTGATCTCGTGGTAGATCTACTCTTGTACTACCCATATCATCAATATTAATCAAGTAGGACGTAGGGTTTTACCTCCATCAAGAGGGCCCGAACCTGGGTAAAACATCGTGTTCCCTGCCTCCTATTACCATCCGGCCTAGACGCATAGTTTGGGACCCCCTACCCGAGATCCGCCGGTTTTGACACCGACATTGGTGCTTTCATTGAGAGTTCCTCTGTGTCGTCACCGTTAGGTACGATGGCTCCTTTGATCATCAACAACGATGCGGTCCAGGGTGAGACTTTTCTCCCCGGACAGATCTTCATCTTCGGCGGCTTTGCTCTGCGGGCCAATTCTCTTGGCCACTTGGAGCAGATTGAAAGCTACGCCCCTGGCCATCAAGTCGGGTTTGGAAGCTTAAACTACACGGCTGACATCCGCGGAGACTTGACCTTCGACGGGTTCGAGCCACGGCCAAGCACGCCGCACTATCTCGAGGGGCATGATCTAGCTCTGCCTCCGGGCAGTGTCCTGGAGGCCGCTCACGCATCGGTTCTGACCTCTAACTCGGAGCCTATTGCGCCAATCAAGGACAAGCGGTTGGACGCCACCTCGGGGGCTGCGATCTCAAAGGCGATCGAGCCGAACGCTAGCCCCGCACTCTGCATGACCCGTGACTCCGAGGATTCGGACTCCTCCCCAGACTCCGAACCCCCCGCGCCCCTGCCGATCAAATCCGATTGGGCGCCGATAATGGAGTTCACCGCCGCAGACATCTTTCAGCACTCGCCTTTTGGCGTCATCCTGAATTCTCTTAAGTCTCTCTCTTTATCAGGAGAGCCCTGGCCGGATTACGGTCAGCAAGGATGCGATACGGACGACGAAGAAATTCCAAGCCCACCCACCACCCACTTGGTAGCCACTGTCGACAATTTAAACGACGTGCTCAACTTCGACTCCGGAGACATCGACAGTATGGATGACGATGCAGGAGATACCGATGAACCAACGCCCATAGGGCATTGGACAGCCACCTCATCTCACGATGTGTACATGGTGGATACCCCTAAAGGAAGCGACAACGAGGAAAAAGGGGAGGGAACGGGAGATCGACCCCCCCGAAAAGCAATGAAAGCGTCGGCGTAAACGCCGACCCAAGCCCCGCCTCGATAAAAACCCAGCCATAGAGCAGGATGAGCCGGTAGACGACGAGCAGGCCTTAGAGCAGCCGTCCGAACAGGGCAATACGGATAGAGAAACCGAACGCCCCTCCTCCGACAAAAACGGCATTCCGGACGACCTCACACCGGATAAACATATGGAACAGAAGACTCTCCACGAGAGGCTCGTTGCAACTGCACGCAGCCTAAAAAAGTAGAAGCGAAAGCTAAAAACTGCGGAAGATGCACTCCGGATTAGATGGAGCAAAGTAATCAATACCGCAGATAAATACGGCGACAGTCGCCGCACTAAAAGCTATCCGAAAAGAAAGCTATTGCCTAAATTCGACGAAGAGTCCCTAGAGCCCTCGCATTCAAAAAATGAGAAAGCCACACGGTCGGATAGACGACCCCATAAAGCGGCAAGTGGCACCGCACTCAAATCGGCATGCGACCCACTTAAGGATTCGCATCATGGCCCAGTCAGGTCCATTTATGGGCCAAGAAAGAAAGCTCTCGCAAGCAATGCTATGAAGCCATCATCAGAATCCGGCACACCCAAATACAAGGGCGCCGCACACCCTCTATGTTTCACCGATGAGGTCCTGGACCATGAATTTCCAGAGGGGTTCAAACCTGTAAACATAGAGGCATACGATGGAACAACAGACCCTGGAGTCTGGATAGAGGATTATATCCTCCACATACACATGGCTAGAGGAAATGATCTCCACGCCATAAAATATTTACCCCTTAAGCTTAAAGGGCCAGCCCGGCATTGGCTTAAAAGCCTTCCCGAAAACACAATTGGAAGCTGGGAAGAGCTCAAGGATGCTTTCCGAGCAAACTTTCAAGGGACCTATGTCCGCCCTCCGGATGCAGACGATCTTAGTCACACAACTCAACAACCCGGAGAATCAGCTCGACAGTTCTAGAATAGATTCCTCACTAAAAAGAATCAGATAGTCGACTGTCCGGATGCCGAAGCCTTAGCAGCTTTCAGGCATAACGTCCAAGACGAATGGCTCGCCAGACACCTCGGCCAAGAAAAGCCGAGAACAATGGCCGCACTAACAAACCTCATGACCCGCTTTTGTGCAGGGGAGGACAGCTGGTTGGCAAGGTGCAGCCCTAGCGACCCAAGTACATCCGAAACTAGGGATGGAAACGAAAAACCACGACGCAACAAGGACCGTCGCCGGACTAAGGACAAAAGTCCGAAGAGCACAGAAGTCAATGCCGGATTCAAAGGCTCACGACAAAATCAGGAAAAATCCCCCTCCCCCCAGGATAACAGGGATGATCCATCCAACCTAAATAAAATCCTGGACAGAATATGTCAGATACACAGTACTCCCGAGAAGCCTGCTAATCATACCCACAGAGACTGTTGGGTTTTCAAACAATCCGGCAGACTCAATGCCGAACACAAGGGGCTCGACATACCAAGCGAAGACGAGGACGAACCCCAAAAGCAGAGTACCAGGAAACAAAAGAACTTCCCACAGGAAGTAAAAACAGTGAACTCACTTCACATAACAAAACGTGCGGCGCCCGTAAAGGTACGCACCACACGGCCCATCCCCAAAGGGTCCGGCCACTGGTTGTCAAAACCGATCATCTTCGATCAGCTAGATTATTCTAGAAATATCAAGAATGCAGGCTGGACTGCCTTCATACTTGATCCAATAATTGGCGGACTCCAGTTTTCAAATGTCCTTATGGACGGCGGTAGTGGACTAAACCTGATATATCAGGATACAATCCAGCACATGAGGATAAACCCAGCAAGAATCCGCCGCAGCAAAACCTCCTTTCAAGGGGTAATATCTGGTTCGGACACCCGTTGTATGGGTTTTCTCCGGCTCGAAGTCATATTCGGCTCTGCCGATAACTTCCGCCGCGAAAAGCTGACCTTCCATATCGTCCCGTTCTCAAGTCGCTATCAAGCACTACTGGGACGCGAAGCTTTCGCTCGCTTTAACGCAGTACCGCATTATGCATCTCTTATGCTTAAGATGCCCGGTCCACGAGGCATCATCTCTTTGAAGGGGAAGCACTAAAGTGCGCCTCCCCAAGCGGAGGACTGTGCGGCCGCCTTGACAGCCCCACAGCTAAATGGCCTCACCGGCCAAAAAACTTCAAAATAGGTCATTAAAGACCACGAACGCGGATAGACGAGTTCGGTACAAAATCATCATTGATGCAGGCTTAGTGGCCATATACCCCCGCACTAGGGGCTCCATGCATATACAATAAGAGACAATAAAGCTCAATTTTATATATTTTACTTTACACGTTGTTTATTTTAAACTTTTTCGGCATGACCCGTTTTCAACTCAGTTCCTCTCTTTTACAGATGAACGTCGTGCGGCGCCCGTCCAGGATACGACACAACGGAGACACCGGCACAGACGTGGAGTAGGGACCCATCCTAAAGGATTCTTTTTAGATTAAGACCCTGCGTAAACCTTTTTTACTGTCTCTTGTTGCTACCCATCCCCTGGTTTTTTCTGGTATAACCAAGGAGGAGGCTGGCGTCTTGGCATGTGGCCACGTCAGAATTTTCGCACGTACCTGGACACTAGGGGCTTCTTTTTTAATAATAAAGAGTGTTGTTTCGCCCGCACTCACAAGGACCGAATACCTTAGGAAGTGTTCGGCGTCGCGAGTTTTGGCATTATATGCATCAGCTCCGAATCATGTCTTTGGTCAAATGTTGGGTTGCCCGGCTCCTGAGTTCGACTACCTTACGTTCCGCTCTATCGGCTAAGGTAGCACCAGGAGAACTATTGTGATTGTGCCCCGGTTCGGCCGGGCGAGCACCTCAGTAGAGAAAGCTGAAAACTTACTGTCATGATGTAGCGTGAGACTGGTCAGCCACTCGATGACCTATCGGAATCTATCGGATTCCTCCGTTTTAACGAAGGGCCGTTTCCCGGTCAGGCACATACGCGCCCCGAACTCGGATGAGAGCAGTCGCCACCAAGGAGCTACCTAAATAGTCTCACTGTCAAGCTCCTATGGCTAAGTGAAAGTGTTAAAGCATTATAGTCCAGTTGCCTGGCCCGCTGCGCTATCACCTCCTTTGTAGGACCAAGACGTTGGGTTAAGTGTGAAAATGCATCTTCTGCGAGCACCCCCGCACTATGTGCGTGGGGGCTGAAGCCAACGACTGTCATCTTTCAGATTATATATATATATATATATATATATATATATATATTAAAACGGCCGCACAGGAGGTGTTCCCAATACTTGAAGGCACAAGTATAAAAAGGCCACTACAATTTTTCAAAATATTACTTTATAATTACATATGCTATCATAACATAGCATCTTTCGAGCACTGCGTCTCTCTTACACGAGCGCCTTCAAGGACTTCCTGAAAATAGTGCTCGGAGGGTAGTCGGCTTTTGTCCGAATCTCGGGACGCAACAACGGTGGTCTCCATCTCCGCCCAGTATGTCTTAACATGGGCAAGAGCCATCCGTGCGCCCTCTATGCATCCTGACCTCTTCATTACATTTATACGCGGCACTGCGTCAAGGAATTGCTGCACCAAGTTGAAATAACTCTTCGGCTCCGATCTCCCCGGCCACAGATAACCCATGACGTACTTCATGGCGAGTCCGGACAACCTATTCAGTTCGGCCCATTGAGCCAAACGATCGTCCACTACCAGTGGACGCTCTGGATTGTGAAACTGCGACCAGAAAAGCTTTTCCACTTCGCAATCCTTCTGATCTCGAAAGTGTCCGGTCGCATCAGCAGCACTCGCTGCCAAGTCCAGATAGGTATCCTCCACACTCCACATTCGGTCCAATGGAGCAAACTTCGGATCGCAAAATTTCCTTCGCAGCATAAAGGGCTTTCCAGCCGCAATCTGTTCGGCCTGACACAGCTCCTCCTTCGTAGCTCTCATCGCAGAGCGCGCATCCTTGGCATTGGCAGCGGCCTTCTCTATGTCCGTCTGTTTTGCCTGGTCTTCTTTTTCAAGAAATCTGCAATGGTCTGTAGCGCTTTTTAACTTTTCGGCCATCTCTTCCTTGCTTCGGCAATGGGCAGCCCGTTCGGCTCTCAGCTCTTCAAGGGCTTTCTTGGCGGCCGCATCACTTTCTCTGGCTTGTTCTTTAGCTTGGGCAAGTTCTGCCCTAAGACTCTCCACGGCGGCCGCACCATCTGCGTCAAGCACACACATTGTAAGACAAAGGCCTCAAACTGTTCTTACCTCATGCCGCCTGGGGAATTGCATACCTTGAGCCTCCTCAAGCCGCTTGTTGACAAGCGCGATGTTGGCTTCTGCCATGTCTAGTTGTCACTTTAGTCCGGCAAAATCGTCAGTTCGGCTCGATTCCGGACACCCTGCCGCCTGCATTCAAAGGTGACATCTTAGACCTAGGATTATGATCCTCCGCACGCTGTCATTTCTTGACGATGCGCAGAGTCTTAGGGGCTACTATCTACACAGGGCGCATCTTATTCATGCGCAACTGCCAAAGGTGTACATTATCTAAATATACCTCAAAACACGTCAGTAAACTTTTGACGGCCTCATGCAGTCCGCTCTCTGCGGATGAGATCCTTTCAATCACCGTGCCCATCAATGCACGATGCTCCTCTGAGATACAAGCTCACCCCAGCAGAATCTTTAGCTCCTCCGACCAAGCATCAGACGGTGTCGGACTCGTCCCATGACCTCTTTCAAAGGCCGGACGCGGAGAACCTCGGGGGGCCACATAGCCATCTTCCGCCCCTGCCGGATTCGGAGAAACTCTCCGCGACGACACCTCAGGGTCACCCGCCTCGCTAGGCGGCACGGCAGGGGGAGGCGTCCCGCTCTCCATCATCTCCGGAAGAAGATCCCCCGAAGACGAGCTCTGCTGAGAAGGGTTGAGGTCCGAACTACAAGGTAAAAGTTTGGTTAATCTTCTCAGACATAAATCAAGGATTTCCCTCATCCCTCAAAAGGAAAATCTTTCTCTACTTACGGCTCACTGGAGGGCTGATCCCCTTGAGGGCGCAGTCCAGCCGAGGAACTCTTCAGCGTCGGACCCTCTGACGAGGATTTTCTCCCCCGCTTCGTAGCCATGGTTTTCGGGTCGTCAGAGGCGGCTCTCTTCTTCCCCTTAGGAGAGGAATCGTTGGTTCCTCCCTTCGGAGCAACCTCCTTCGAGGAGGCCATAGCTTCCTTGTCCTCCCCCTCCGAAGGCATTATCTCCAGCATCCTGACTAGCACGGGATCCGGCCTGGTTTCAGGAAGGGGAGCCGGACACCTGATCAGCTTTGCCTTCGCTATCCACTCCTGCTTAAAAGGACGGCTCTTTTAGGGGCAAGTTTATGACAATTATATGGATAGAAGGTCCGGGCACAAGGTCGCTTACTTGAGTATCCAGGCGATTGCGGCTTAGGCCTGCGCCCTCGGTCGAATCCGGACACATCTCTTGTGATCCGAAGAACCATTTATACATCTCCACGGGCGTTGCGCCCATGAAGTTCTGGAGAGCTCGCGGTCCCTCTGGATTAAATTCCCACAGGCGAAGGGGGCGACGTTTGCCGGGCAATATTCGGCGAATCAGCATGACCTGCGTCACCTTGACTAGGCTGAGGTCTCCTTCCAAGAGATCTTTAATGCGGCCCTGTAACAAGGGCACGTCTTTGGGCAAACCCCAATCCAACCCTCTGTTGACCCATGACTCCAGACGTGGTGGGGGCCCCGAGCGAAAGGCAGGAGGCGCCACGCATTTGGTGCTCCGGGGAGCGGTGATATAAAACCACTCTCGTTGCCACAAGCCTATCTCCTCTTGAAAAGAGCCCTCGGGCCATGGAGCATCATCATTTTTGCTTATAACAGCGCCTTCGCACTCTGCGTGCCGTCCCTCGATCATCTTCGGTTCCACTTTGAAGGTTTTGAGCCATAGTCCGAAGTGAGGGTTAACATGGAGGAGCGCTTCGCACACAACGATAAACGAGGAGATATGGAGGATGGACTCCGGAGCTAAGTTGTGGAATTCCAGCCCGTAATAAAACAACAGCCCCCTCACAAAGGGATCCATTGGGAAGCCCAACCCCCAAAGGAAGTGAGACATGAACACCACGCTCTCACTGGGCTGGGGACTGGGGATGACCTGCCCTTGAGCAGGCAACCTATGCCAAATTTCGCCGGTCAGGAACTTAGCCTCTCTCAACTTTAGCACGTCCTCCTCCGTGATGGAGGAGGGCATCCATCGGCCTTGAAGGTCGGAACCGGACATTGTCGAAGGTCCGAGGCTCCCGGAATCTGGAGCCTAGGGTGTTGGAACTCGAGGCGACGGGCGAACTTGTTGGAAAAAAGATAAGGCCCTGGTCTCTTTATACGAGGTTGAATACCAGGAGCCCTCCCCGTAACCGTTAGGGACTCACCTTTAATCGAGAAAACATGCTAACGGTCTCGATTGGGTTACCCACGTCCGTATTGATGAGAATCCCGTAATAGGGGGTGCAAGATCTCTACTTTGACAAGACGTGCCAAGGAAACCGCCACGCAAAACACGCTGAGGTGAAAAAGTAAAAACGATTCGAGTACAGGACTTGGCCGTAGTGTGATGGCGCACTGCGGAGTGCGTCAGCAGATCGGATTTGTGTTAATATTATTCTCTCTATGGCAATATGTGGAAACTTATTTTGCAAAGCCGGACACTACTCTTGGTGTTAACAATCTTCTATGAAGGACTTGGAGGAGGAACCCGCCTTGCAATGCCGAAGATAATTTGCGCGCTGGACTCATCGTCATTGAAGCCTGGTTCAGGGGCTACTGAGGGAGTCCTGGATTAGGGGGTGTTCGGGTAGCCGGACTATACCTTCAGACGGACTCCAGGACTATGAAGATACAAGATTGAAGACTACGTCCCGTGTCCGGATGGGACTTTCCTTGGCGTGGAAGGCAAGCTTGGCGATGCGGATATTCAAGATCTCCTACCATTGTAACCGACTCTATGTAACCCTAACCCTACCCGGTATCTATATAAACCGAAGGGTTTTAGTCCGTAGGACAACTTCATCAACTCCATAGACAACAATCATACCATAGGCTAGCTTCTAGGGTTTAGCCTCCTTGATCTCGTGGTAGATCTACTCTTGTACTACCCATATCATCAATATTAATCAAGTAGGACATAGGGTTTTACCTCCATCAAGAGGGCCCGAACCTGGGTAAAACATCTTGTTCCCTGCCTCCTGTTACCATCCGGCCTAGACGCACAGTTTGGGACCCCCTACCCGAGATCCACCGGTTTTGACACCGACAATCATCACCAACAACTCTCCCATCTTGGGGAGGGCAATCTCCATCAACATCTTCAAGAACACCATCTCATCTCAAACCCTAGTTCATCTCTTGTGATTGGTGCTTGTGGGTGCCTAGTAGTGTTGATTACATCTTGTAGTTGATTACTATATGGTTTATTTGGTGGAAGATTATATGTTCAGATCCAATATGCTATTTAATACCCCTCTAATCTTGAGCATGATTATCGTTTGTGAGTAGTTAATTTTGTTCTTGAGGTCATGGGAGAAATCATGTTGCAAGTAATCATGTGAACTTGATGTGTGTTCGGTATTTTGATAGTATGTATGTTGTGATTCCCTTAGTGGTGTCATGTGAACAACGACTACATGACACTTCACCATATTTGGGCCTAAGGGAATGCATTGTGGAGTAGTTATTAGATGATGGGTCGTGAGAGTGACAGAAGCTTAAACCCTAGTTTATGCGCTATTCCGTAAGGGACCGATTGGATCCAAAAGTCTAATGCTATGGTTAGACTTTATTCTTAATACTTTTCTCGTAGTTGCGGATGCTTGTGAGGGGGTTAATCATAAGTAGGAGGTTTGTTCAAGTAAGAACAGCACCTAAGCACCATTCCACCCACATTTGAAATTATCAAAGTAGCGAACATGAATCGAATCAACATGATGAAAGTGACTAGATGAAATTCCCGTGTACCCTCAAGAATGCTTTGCTTACTATAATAGACCGTTTTGGCCTATCCTTTGCCTCAAAAGGATTGGGCTACCTTGCTGCAGTTTTGTTGTTACTGTCATTACTTGCTCGTTACAAATTATCTTGCTATCAAACTACTCTGTTACTTACAATTTCAGCACTTGCAGACATTCCCTTGCTGAAAACCACTTGTCATTTCCTTCTGCTCCTCATTGGGTTTGACACTCTTACTTATCAGAAAGAGCTACAATTGATCCCATATAGTTGTGGGTCATCAGTTTCTCTCAAGTTTGGGGAAGAGGTAAGAGAATTTCATTTTCAAGGTTTAAAAACCGCCCCCAACCAAGAGAGCATGATGACAATGAAGAGAAAACTATTGTGTTACTGGCTACAATTTACTTTGGGATCCCGGAAGATGAATTGGAGAGAAGTTTAATTGATTATGAACAAAGCCCTGAAGACCCAGCTAAAGTGGAAATCGATCAACATCTGAATGAAGCACCAATACAAGATCTAGTTGCTAACGAACAATACGAAGTACCAGAAAAGAAGGGAGACTTCCACCTCCAGAATTAAAACCTTTACCAAAGGAATTAAGGTGCATCTTTTTAGATGAACAAATAGATATCCTGTGATCATAAGTGCTAACCTTTTAGATGAAGAAAAAGAGAGGCTAATGAAAACTCCGTGGAAGCACCAGAAAGCCCTTGTGTATTCAACGGATGACTTGAAGGGTATAAGCCCCTCCATATGCACACATTGTATATATATGGAGGAAGGGGTTGAACCAGTGCACGAATACCAAAGGAAATTGAATCCCAAAATGAAGAGGTGGTAAGAAAAGAAATAGTTTGCTTAATCGATGCAGGTATTATATACCCAGTGTTTGAAAGTAAGTGGGCAAGTCCGGTTCATTGTGTGCCTAAAAAGGAGAGTTTACTATAGGACCTGATGTCTACTACACAACCTTCTTCTTGTAGACGTTGTTGGGGCTCCAAGTGCAGAGGTTTGTAGGACAGTAGCAAATTTCCCTCAAGTGGATGACCTAAGGTTTATCAATCCATAGGAGGCATAGGATGAAGATGGTCTCTCTCAAGCAACCCTGCAACCAAATAACAAAGAGTCTCTTGTGTCCCCAACACACCCAATACAATGGTAAATTGTATAGGTGCACTAGTTTGGCGAAGAGATGGTGATACAAGTGGTATATGGATGGTAAATAATACTTTTTGTAATCTGAAAATATAAAAACAACAAGGTAACGAATGATAAAAGTGAGCGTAAACGGTATTGCAATGCGTGAAACAAGGCCTAGGGTTCATACTTTCACCAGTGCAAGTTCTCTCAACAATAATAACATAATTGGATCACATAAATATCCCTCAACATGCAACAAAGAGTCACTCCAAAGTCACTAATAGCGGAGAGCAAACGAAGAGATTATGGTAGGGTACGAAACCACCTCAAAGTTATTCTTTCCAATCAATCCGTTGGGCTATTCCTATAGGTGTCACAAACAGCCCTAGAGTTCGTACTAGAATAACACCTTAAGACACAAATCAACCAAAACCCTAATGTCACCTAGATACTCCAATGTCACCTCCAGTATCCATGGGTATGATTATACAATATGCATCACACAATCTCAGATTCATCTATTCAACCAGCACATAGAACCGCAAAGAGTGCCCCAAAGATTCTACCGGAGAATCGCAACGAAAACGTGTGCCAACCCGTATGCATAGGTTCATGGGCAGAACCCCCAAGTTGATCACCAAAACATACATCAAGTGAATCACGTGGTATCCCATTGTCACCACAGATACACACGACAAGACATACATCAAGTGGTCTCAAATCTTTAAAGACTCAATCCGATAAGATAACTTCAAAGGGGAAACTCAATTCATTACAAGAGAGTAGAGGGGGAGAAACATCATAGGATCCAACTATAATAGCAAAGCTAGCGATACATCAAGATCGTATCACCTCAAGAACACGAGAGAGAGAGAGAGAGAGAGAGAGAGAGAGAGAGAGAGAGATCAAACACATAGCTACTAGTACATACCCTCAGCCCCGAGGGAGAACTACTCCCTCCTTGTCATGGAGAGCACCGGGATGATGAAGATGGCCATCGGAGAGGGATTCCCCCTCCGGCAGGGTGCCGGAGTAGGTCTAGATTGGCTTTCGGTGGATATGGAGGCTTCTGGCGGCGGAACTCTCGATCTATTGTGCTCCCCGGTCGTTTTAGGGTATATGGAGATATATAGGCAGAAGAAGTACGTCAGGGGAGCCATGAGGGGCCCACGAGGGTGGAGGGCGCGCCCCCTACCTCGTGGCCTCCTCAAAGCTTCCCTTACATGGACTCCAAGTCTTCTGGGCTTCTTCTGATCCAAAAATAAGTTCTGTGAAGTTTCAGGTCAATTGGACTCCGTTTGATTTTCCTTTTCTGCGATATTCTAGAACAAGGAAAAAACAGAAACTGGCACTGGGCACTGGGTTAATAGGTTAGTCCCAAAAATCAAATAAAATAACATATAAATGCATATAAAACATCCAAGGTTGATAATATAATATCATGGAACAATCAAAAATTATAGATACGTTGGAGACGTATCAGTACCTAATAAGCATAATGAACTATTCCCCACTATAACAATAGTTGGGTATAGAATGTAAATTGATTTCAGGAAACTTAATAAGGATACATGCAAGGACCATTGTCCTCTACCATTTATTGATCAAATGGTAGAAAGGTTAGAGAAACATACCCACTTTTGCTACCTAGACGGATATTCAGGATTCTCACTTATAGCAGTGCACCCTGAGGACCAAGAGAAAACTACCTTCACTTGCCCCTTCGGTATGTACTCTTATCGTCGTATGTCATTTGGCTTATGTAATGCACCTACTACCTTTCAGAGATGTATGAATGTTATATTTGCCAAAAATTTTGAAGAAAGCATGGAAGTTTTCATGGATTATTTTTTGTCTATGGGACTTATTCAATGATTTCCTTTACAACCTTGACAAAGTTTTTGCAGAGGTGTGAGGACACCAATCTCGTTTTAAACTGGGAGAAGTGTCATTTCATGGTTAATGAAGGTATTCTACTAAGGCATAAAATATATGAGAAAGGTATTGAGGTGGATAAGGAAAAAAATAGATGCCATAGAGAAGCTCCCTTACCCTCGAGACATAAGAGGAATAAGGAGTTTTCTTGGACATGTTGGTTTCTATAGACACTTCATTAAAAATTTCTGTAGTATTTCAAAAACTTTGACTAATATCTTGTAGAAAAGTGTTTCATTTGTGTGCAACGATGAGTGCATGGCTTCTTTTGAGAAACTCAATTGTGCCTTACTCAATGCACCCGTTATTATACCTTTGAATTGGGACCAACCTTTTGAGGTAGTGTGTGAGACTAATGACAATGCGGTAAGTGTGTTGTTGGGCTAGTAGGAAGGTAACAAGTTTAACATTATTTATTATGCTAGTAGTCACACTCTTACGGAAGCTCAAACAAATTATGCTAAGAATGATAGGGAGTTGTATGCGATAATTTTTGCTTGTGAAAAATCCAGGCCCTACATCACCGACACCAAAGTCAGATTCTACACGGATCGTCAAGCAATAAAGGAAGTCCTAGGTAACAAAGATACGAAGCCTCGATGGATGAGTGATGGGGAACGAAGCATGAAAATCAAAAAAATTCCTACAAACGCCCAAGATCTAATCTAGGAGATGCAAATCAACGAGAGGGTGGTGTGTTTATGTACCCTTGTAGACCGAAAGCATTAGCATTGTAATGCAGTTGATGTAATCTTACTCTTCACGATCCAAACATGATCCAATCTAATCTAGTGTTGAACGGACGGCACCTCCGAGATTAGCACACGTTCACATGACACCACTAAAGGAAGAACAACATATTACTCCATAGTGCCTTCCCTTAGGCCCAAGTATGGTGAAGTGTCATGTAGCCGATGTTCACATGACACCACTAAAGGAAGAACAACATGCATATCATCAAAATATTGAACGAATACCAACTTCACATGATTACTTACAACAAGACTTCTCCCATGTGAAGGAAATATGCCTTAGAGGCAATAATAAAGTTGTTATTTATATTTCCTTATATCATGATAAATGTTTATTATCATGCTAGAATTGTATTAACCAGAAACTTACTACATGTGTGAATACATAGACAAATAGAGTGTCACTAGTTTGCCTCTACTTGACTAGCTCGTTGAATCAATGGTGGTTATGTTTCCTAACCATAGACATGAGTTGTCATTTGATTAACGTGATCACATCATTAGAGAATGATGTGATTGACTTGACTCATCCGTTAGCTTAGCACGATGATCGTTTAGTTTGTAGCTATTGCTTTCTTCATGACTTATACATGTTCCTATGACTATGAGATTATGCAACTCCCGAGTACCGGAGGAACACTTTGTGTGCTACCAAACATCACAACATAACTGGGTGATCGTAAAGGTGCTCTACAGGTGTCTCCGATGGTGCTTGTTGAGTTGGCATAGATCGAGATTAGGATTTGTCACTCCGATTGTCGGAGAGGTATCTCTGGGCCCTCTCGGTAATGCACATCACAATAAGCCTTGTAAGCAATGTAGCTAATGAGTTAGTTACGGGATGTAGCATTATGAAACGAGTAAAGAGACTTGCCGGTAACGAGATTGAACTAGGTATTGAGATATCGACGATCAAATCTCGGGCAAGTAACATACCGATGACAAAGGGAACAACGTATACCGTTATGCGGTTTGACCAATAAAGAACTTCATAGAATATGTAGGAGCCAATATGAACATCCAGGTTCCACTATTGGTTATTGACCGGAGATATGTCTCGGTCATGTCTACATACTTCTCGAACCCGTAGGGTCCGCACGATTAACGTTCGGTGACGATCGGTATTATGAGTTTATGTGTTTTGATGTACTGAAGGTAGTTTGGAGTCCCGAATATGATCACGGACATGACGAGGAGTCTCTAAATGGTCGAGACATAAAGATCGATATATTGGAAGCCTATATTTGGACATCGGAATAGTTTCGGGTGAAATCGGGATTTTACCGGAATACCGGGAGGTTATCGGAACCCCCCTCCCCTCCCCCCCGCGGTAAATGTATGGGCCTTATTGGGCCATAGTGGAGAGAGAGAGGAGACCAGGGCAGGCCGCGCGCCCCCTCTCCCTCTGGTCCGAATTGTACTAGGAGGGGGCGGCGCCCCCCTTTCCTTCCTCCCTCTCTCCCCCTTCCTTCTCTCCTAGTCCAACTAGGGAAGGGGGAATCCTACTCCCGGTGAGAGTAGGACTCCTCCAGGGCGCGCCATAGGAGGGCCGGCCTCCCCCCTCCTCCACTCCTTTATATACGTGGCCAGGGGTAGCCCTAGACACACAAGTTGATCATTGATCTTTTAGCCATGTGCGATGCCCCCTCCACCATAATCCACCTCGGTTATATCGTAGCGGTGCTTAGGCGAAGTCCTGTTCCGGTAGCATCATCATCACCGTCATCACGCCGTCGTGGTGACGAAACCCTCCCTTGAAGCTCTACTGCACCATGAGTTCGTGGGACGTCACCGAGCTAAACGTGTGCAAATCACGGAGGTGCCGTATGTTCGGTACTAGGATCGGTCGATCGTGAAGACGTACGACTACATCAACCGCGTTGTCATAACGATTCTGCTTATGGTCTACGAGGGTACATGGACGACACTCTCCCCTCTTGTTGCTATGCATCACCATGTTCTTGCATGTGCGTAGGATTTTTTTTGAAATTATTGCATTCCCCAATAGTGGTATCAGAGCCAGGTTTATGCGTAGATGCCATATGCACGAATATAACACAAAGGAGTTGTGGGCGTGGGTATATACATATTGCTTGCCGTCACTAGTTGATTCTTGATTCAGTGGCATTGTTGGATGAAACGGCCCAGACCAACATTATGCGTATGCTTACGCGAGACTAGTTCTACCGACCTGCTTCGCACACAGGTGGCTAGTGGGTGTCTTTCTGAAGATCAAAAAGCAATCACTATACCGTGTTGTGGTTTTTTGATGCGTAGGTAAGAATGGTTCTTGCTCAGCCCGTAGCATCCACGTAAAACTTGCAACAACAAAGTAGAGGATGTCTAACTTGTTTTTGCAGGGCATGTTGTGATGTGATATGGTCAATACATGATGCTAAATTTTATTGTATGAGATGGTCATGTTTTGTAACACAGTTATCGGCAACTGACAAGAGCCATATGATTGTCGCTTTATTGTATGAAATGCAACCGCCATGTAATTGCTTTACTTTATCACTAAGCGGTAGCGATAGTTGTGGAGGCAATAGTTGGCGTAACGACAACGATGCTTCGATGGAGATCAGGGTGTCAAGCCGGTGACGATGGTGATCATGACGGTGCTTTGGAGATGGAGATCACAGGCACAAGATGATGATGGCCATATCATATCACTTATATTGATTGCAGGTGATGTTTATCTTTTATGCATCTTATTTTGCTTAGATCGACGGTAGTATTATAAGATGATCTCTCACTAAATTTCAAGGTATAAGTGTTTCTCCCTAAGTATGCACCATTGCGACAGTTCGTCGTGCCGAGACACCATGTGATGATCGGGTGTGATAAGCTCTACGTTCACATACAACGGGTGCAAGCCAGTTTTGCACACGCGGAATACTCGGGTTAAACTTGACGAGCCTAGCATATGCATATATGGCCTCGGAACACTGGAGGCTGAAAGGTCGAGCGTGAATCATATAGTAGATATGATCGACATAGTGGTGTTCACCATTGAAAATTACTCCATCTCACGTGATGATCGGACATGGTTTAGTTGATGTGGATCACATGATCACTTAGATAATTATAGGGATGTCTATCTAAGTGGGAGTTCTTAAGTAATTTGATTAATTGAACTTTAATTTATCATGAACTTAGTACCTGATAGTATTTTGCATGTCTATGTTGTTGTAGATAGATAGCCCGTGCTGTTGTTCCGTTGAATTTTAATGCGTTCCTAGAGAAAGCTAAGTTGAAAGATGATGGTAGCAACTACACAGACTGGGTCCGTAATGTGAGGATTATCTTCATTGGTACACAGAAGAATTACGTCTTGGAAGCACCGCTAGGTGACAAACCCGCTGCAGGAGCAACGCCAGATGTTATGAACACCTAGCAGAGCAAAGCTGATGACTACTCGATAGTTCAGTGTGCCATGCTATACGGCTTACAATCGGGACTTCAACGATGTTTTGAACGTCATGGAGCATATGAGATGTTCCAGGAGTTGAAGTTAATATTTCAGGAAAATGCCCCGATTGAGAGATATGAAGTCTCCAATAAGTTCTACAGCTGCAAGATGGAGGAGAATAGTTCTATTAGTGAACATATACTCAGAATGTCTGGGTACCACAACCACTTGACTCAACTGGGAGTTAATCTTCCTGATGATAGTGTCATTGACAGAGTTCTTCAATCACTGCCACCAAGCTACAAGATCTTCGTGATGAACTATAATATGCAAGGGATGGATAAGACAATTCTCGAGCTCTTCGCAATGCTAAAGGCCGCGGAGGTAGAAATCAAAAAGGAGCATCAAGTGTTGATGGTCAACAAGACCACCAGTTTCAAGAAAAAGGGTCAAGGGAAGAAGGGGAACTTCAAGAAGAACAGCAAGCCAGTTGCTGCTCAAGTGAAGAAACCCAAGTCTGGACCTAAGCCTGAGACTGAGTGCTTCTACTGCAAAGGAACTGGTCACTAGAAGCGGAACTGCCCCAAGTATTTGGCCGAGAAGAAGGATGGCAAAGTGAAAGGTATATTTGATATACATGTTATTTATGTGTACCTTACTAATTCTCACAGTAGTGCCTTGGTATTTGATACTGGTTCAGTTGCTAACATTTGCGACTCGAAACAGCGGCTACGGATTAAGCAAAGATTGGCTAAGGACGAGGTGACGATGCGCGTGGGAAATGGTTCCAAAGTCGATGTGATCGCCGTCGGCACGCTACGTCTACATCTACCTTCGGGAGCTAACAAAGTGTGCAAGCTCTAGCGATCCATCTATGGACTGGTGCAAGCATCTCAGAGTTGGAATAAACGTTTTGATAGTGTGATCAAAGCATATGGTTTTATATAGACTTTTGGAGAAGCCTGTATTTACAAGAAAGTGAGTGGGAGCTCTGTAGCATTTCTAATATTATATGTGGATGACAGATTATTGATTGGAAATGATATAGAATTTCTGGATAGCATAAAAGGATACTTGAATAAGAGTTTTTCAATGAAAGACCTCGGTGAAGCTGCTTATGTATTGGGCATCAAGATCTATAGAGATAGATCAATATGCTTAATTGGACTTTCACAAAGCACATACCTTGATAAAGTTTTGAAGAAGTTCAAAATGGATCAAGCAAAGAAAGGGTTCTTGCCTATGTTACAAGGTGTGAAGTTGAGTCAGACTCAATGCCCGACCAGTGCAGAAGACAGAGAGAAAATGAAAGGTGTTCCCTATGCTTCAGCCATAGGCTCTATCATGTATGCAATGTTGTGTACCAGACCTGATGTGTGCCTTGCTATAAGTTTAGCAGGGAGGTTCCAAAGTAATTTAGGAGTGGATCACTGGACAATGGTCAAGAACATCCTGAAATACCTGAAAAGGACTAAGGATATGTTTCTCGTTTATGGAGGTGACAAAGAGCTCGTCGTAAATGGTTACATCGATGCAAGCTTTGACACTGATCCGGATGACTCTAAGTCACAAACCGGATACGTGTTTTTATTGAACGGTGGAGCTGTAAGTTGGTGCAGTTCTAAGCAAAGTGTCATGGCGGTATTTACGTGTGAAGCGGAGTACATAGCTGCTTCGGAAGCAGCAAATGATGGAGTCTGGATGAAGGAGTTCATATCCGATCTAGGTGTCATACCTAGTGCATCGGGTCCAATGAAAATCTTTTGTGACAATACTGGTGCAATTGCCTTGGCAAAGGAATCCAGATTTCACAAAAGAACCAAGCACATCAAGAGACACTTCAATTCCATCTGCGATCAAGTCAAGGAGGGAGACATAGAGATTTGCAAGATACATACGGATTTGAATGTTGCAGACCCGTTGACTAAGCCTCTCTCACGAACAAAACATGATCAGCACCAAGACTCCATGGGTGTTAGAATCATTACAGTATAATCTAGATTATTGACTCTAGTGCAAGTGGGAGACTGAAGGAAATATGCCCTAGAGGCAATAATAAAGTTGTTATTTATAGTTCCTTATATCATGATAAATGTTTATTATTCATGCTAGAATTGTATTAACTGGAAACTTAATACATGTGTGAATACATAGACAAACAGAGTGTCACTAGTTTGCCTCTACTTGACTAGCTCATTGAATCAATGATGTTTATGTTTCCTAACCATAGACATGAGTTGTCATTTGATTAACGGGATCACATCATTAGAGAATGATGTGATTGACTTGACCCATCCATTAGCTTAGCACGATGATCGTTTAGTTTGTTGTTATTGCTTTCTTCATGACTTATACATGTTCCTATGAGTACGAGATTATGCAACTCCCGAGTACCGAAGGAACACTTTGTGTGCTACCAAATGTCACAACTTAACTGGGTGATTATAAAGGTGCTCTACAGGTGTCTCCGATGGTACTTGTTGAGTTGGCATAGATCGAGATTAGGATTTGTCACTCCGATTGTCGGAGAGGTATCTCTGGGCCCTCTTGATAATGCACATCACAATAAGCCTTGCAAGCAATGTAGCTAATGAGTTAGTTACGGGATGTAGCATTACGGAACGAGTAAAGAGACTTGCTGGTAACGAGATTGAACTAGGTATTGGGATACCGACGATCAAATCTCGGGCAAGTAACATACCGATGACAAAGGGAACAACGTATACCGTTATGCGGTTTGACCGATAAAGATCTTCTTAGAATATGTAGGAGCCAATATGAGCATCCAGGTTCCGCTATTGGTTATTGACCGGAGACATGTCTCGGTCATGTCTACATAGTTCTCGAACCCGTAGGGTCCACACGCTTAACGTTCGGTGACGATCGGTATTATGAGTTTATGTGTTTTGATGTTCCGAAGGTAGTTCGCGGTCCCGGATATGATCACGGACATGACGAGGAGTTTCGAAATGGTCGAGACATAAAGATCAATATATTGGAAGCCTATTGTCGGTGTCAAAACCGGCGGATCTCGGGTAGGGGGTCCCGAACTGTGCGTCTAAGGTCGATGGTAACAGGAGACAAGGGACACGATGTTTACCCAGGTTCAGGCCCTCTCTATGGAGGTAATACCCTACGTCCTGCTTGATTGATATTGATGAATATGAGTATTACAAGAGTTGATCTACCTCGAGATCGTAATGGCTAAACCCTAGATGTCTAGCTTGTGTGGCTATGATAATGAATATCTCCCATCCGAACTAAGTCCTCCAGTTTATATAGACACCGGAAGGATCTAGGGTTACCCAAGGTCGGTTACAAAGAATGGAATCTACATATCCGGTCGCCAAGCTTGCCTTCCACGCCAAGGAGAGTCCCATCCGGACACGGGTGCAATCTTCGGTCTTCGTATCTTCATAGCCCATCAGTCCGGCCCATGGCTAACAGGCCGGACGCCCGAGGACCCCTTAGTCCAGGACTCCCTCAGTAGCCCCTGAACCTGGCTTCAACGACGAGGAGTCCGGCGCGCAGATTTGTCTTCGGCATTGCAAGGCGGGTTCCCCTCTTTCCGAACTCCAAGACAGTCTTTGGTTGTACCGATGTATCCGGACCTGTAACTCACACCACACACAATCATAGAGAGAATATAATATTTTACGAATCAAATCTGCTGATAGTTTTTTCACAATATGACATCACGTCTGCCCGGTCACTATATCGAACCGTTTTGTCTGCCATCCCGTGTTTCGAGATGCGGTTTCCATTGGCACATCTTGTCAAAGCAGAGATCGTGTCCCCTTATTACAGGATTCTCATCAATACGAGCGTGGGTAACCCAACCATGTCGTTTACACAACCCTCGGGAGTAGGCGAGTTTTAAGGTGAGAAGGAAGGCGTTTGATATTCGCGGCTTTTATAAGGGGATAAGGATTCTTCCTCACTCAGCCCTGCCTTCTCCTTCCTCTGCCCATCCATTCTAGAGCTCCAGCGCCGAAGCCCTAGCTTCCCCCGCCGAAAAAAACACTCCAACCATGTCCGGATCCAAAGCTGGTGGCAAGTGGATGGCTTCTTCTGTCAAGAAGAAAGACATCAAGGAGCTTCGAGAGGCGGGATACCTGGCCAAGGAGATCGTTCACCGTCTCTCGGTCGAAGGACAGATCGTCCCTACCCCAGAGCCCCATGAGAGGGTTGTATTTCTCGCACATTTCATCCGTGGGCTGGGATTCCCTGTCCACCCGTTTGTCCATGGACTGAGTCAATAATCTAGATTTCACAAGAGATCCAAACATATCAAGAGACGCTTCAATTCCATCCGGGATCAAGTCCAGGTGGGAGACATAGAGATTTGCAAGATACATACGGATCTGAATGTTGCAGACCCGTTGACTAAGCCTCTTCCACGAGCAAAACATGATCAGCACCAAGACTCCATGGGTGTTAGAATCAATACTGTGTAATCTAGATTACTGACTCTAGTGCAAGTGGGAGACTGAAGGAAATATGCTCTAGAGGCATGATGTCTACTACACAACCTTCTTATTGTAGACGTTGTTGGGCCTCCAAGTGCAGAGGTTTGTAGGACAGTAGCAAATTTTCCTCAAGTGGATGACCTAAGGTTTATCAATCCGTAGGAGGCGTAGGATGAAGATGGTCTCTCTCAAGCAACCCTGCAACCAAATAACAAAGAGTCTCTTGTGTCCCCAACACACCCAATACAATGGTAAATTGTATTGGTGCACTAGTTCGGCGAAGAGATGGTGGTACAAGTGCAATATGGATAGTAGATAAAGGTTTTTGTAATATGAAAATATAAAAACAGCAAGGTAACTAATGATAAAAGTGAGCGTAAACGGTATTGCAATGTGTGGAAATAAGGCGTAGGGTTCATACTTTCGCTAGTGCAAGTTCCCTCAACAATAATAACATAATTGGATCACATAACTATCCCTCAACATGCAACAAAGAGTCACTCCAAAGTCACTAATAGCAGAGAACGAACGAAGAGATTATGGTAGGGTACGAAACCACCTCAAAGTTATTCTTTCCAATCAATCCGTTGGGCTATTCCTATAAGTGTCACAAACAACCCTAGAGTTCGTACTAGAATAACACCTTAAGACACAAATCAATCAAAACCCTAATGTCACCTAGATACTCCAATGTCACCGCAAGTATCCGTGGGTATGATTATACGATATGCATCACACAATCTCAGATTCATCTATTCAACCAACACAAAGGACCTCAAAGAGTGCCCCAAAGTTCTACCGGAGAATCACGACGAAAACGTGTGCCAACCCCTATGCATAGGTTCATGGGCGGAACCCGCAAGTTGATCACCAAAACATACATCAAGTGAATCACGTGATATCCCATTGTCACCACAGATACGCACGGCAAGACATACATCAAGTGTTCCCAAATCTTTAAAGACTCAATCCGATAAGATTACTTCAAAGGGGAAACTCAATTCATTGCAAGAGAGAAGAGGGGGAGGAGAAACATAAGATCCAGCTATAATAGCAAAGCTCGCGATACATCAAGATCGTGCCAAATCAAGAATACGAGAGAGAGAGAGAGATCAAACACATAGCTACTGGTACATACCCTCAGCCCCGAGAGAGAACTACTCCCTCCTCGTCATGGAGAGCACCGGGATGATGAAGATGGCCACCGGAGAGGGATTGTCCCCTCCGGCAGGGTGCCGGAACGGGTCTAGATTGGTTTTCGGTGGCTACGGAGGCTTGTGGCGGCGGAACTCCCGATCCATTGTCTGTTCGGGAAGTTTTAGGATACGTGGGTATATATGGGTGAAAGGAGTACGTCGGTTGACCGAAGGGGTGGCCACGAGGCAGGGGGGCGCGCCCAGGGGGTGGGAGCGCCCCCTACCCTCGTGAGCTCCTCCTTCCTCTTCTGACGTAGGGTCCAAGTCTATCTGGTAGGTTTCCTTCCAAAAATAACTTCTCCAGTTGATTTCGTTCCATTTCGACTCCGTTTGATATTCCTTTTCTTCGAAACACTGAAATAGGCATAAAACAACAAATCTGGGCTGGGCCTCCGGTTAATAGGTTAGTCCCAAAAATAATATAAAAGTGGAAAATAAAGCCCAATATTGCCCAAAACAGTAGATAATATAGCATGGAGCAATCAAAAATTATAGATACGTTGGAGACATATCAAGCATCCCCAAGCTTAATTCCTGCTCGTCCTCGAGTAGGTAAATGATAAAAAGATAATTTTTGATGTGGAATGCTAGTTGGCATAATTTCAATGAAATTCTTCTTACTTGTGATACGAATATTCAAATCCGAAAGATTCAAGACAAAAGTTCATATTGACATAAAAATAATAATACTTCAAGCATACTAATAAAGCAATTATGTCTTCTCAAAATATCATGGCCAAATAAAGCTATCCCTACAAAATCATATAGTCTGGCTATACTCTATCTTCACCACACAAAGTATTTAAATCATGCACAACCCCGATGACAAGCCAAGCAATTGTTTCATACTTTTGATGTTCTCAAACTTTTTCAATCTTCATGCAATATATGAGCGTGAGCCATGGACATAGCACTATAGGTGGAACAGAATGGTGGTTGTCGAGAAGACAAAAAAGGAGAAGATAGTCTCACATCAACTAGGCGTATCAATGGGCTATGGAGATGCCCATCAATAGATATCAATGTGAGTGAGTAGGGATTGCCATGCAACGGATGCACTAGAGCTATAAGTATATGAAAGCTCAACAAAATAAACTAGTGGGTGTGCATCCAACTTGCTTGCTCACGAAGATCTAGGGCATTTTGAGGAAGCACATCATTGGAATATACAAGCCAAGTTCTATAATGAAAGATTCCCACTAGTATATGAAAGTGACAACATAGGAGACTCTCTATCATGAAGATCATGGTGCTACTTTGAAGCACAAGTGTGGTAAAAGGATAGTAGCATTGCCCCTTCTCTCTTTTTCTCTCATTTTTTTACTTATTTTTTGGGCCTTATCTTTTTTTATGGCCTCTTTTCTTTTTTTTTATTTGGGCTTCTTTGGCCTCTTTTATTTATTTATTTTCGTCTGGAGTCTCATCCCGACTTATGGGGGAATCATAGTCTCCATCATCCTTTCCTCAGTGGGACAACGCTCTAATAATGATGATCATCACACTTTTATTTACTTACAACTCAAGAATTACAACTCGATACTTAGAGCAAGATATGACTCTATATGAATGCCTCTGGCGGTGTACCAGGATGTGCAATGACTCATGAGTGACATGTATGAAAGAATTATGGACGGTGGCTTTGCCACAAATACGATGTCAACTACATGATCATGCAAAGCAATATGACAATGATGAAGCGTGTCATAATAAACGGAATGGTGGAAAGTTGCATGGCAATATATCTCGGAATGGCTATGGAAATGCCATAATAGGTAGGTATGGTGGCTGTTTTGAGGAAGGTAAATGGTGGGTTTATGGTACCGGCGAAAGGTGTGCGGTACTAGAGAGGCTAGCAAGGGTGGAAGGGTGAGAATGCGTATAATCCATGGACTCAACATTAGTCATAAAGAACTCATATACTTATTGCAAAAATCTACAAGTTATCAAAGCAAAGTATTACGCGCATGCTCCTAGGGGGGTAGATTGGTAGGAAAAGACCATCGCTCGTCCCCGGCCGCCACTCATAAGGAAGGAAATCAATAAATAAATCATGCTCCAACTTCATCACATAACGGTTCACCATACGTGCATGCTACGGGAATCACAAACTTCAACACAAGTATCTCTCAAATTCACAACTACTCAACTAGCATGACTCTAATATCACCATTTCCATATCTCAAAACAATTATCAAGTATCAAACTTCTCATAGTATTCAACGCACTCATAAGAGAATTTTATTATTCTTGAATACCTAGCATATTAGGATTTTAAGCAAATTACCATGCTATTTAAGACTCTCAAAATAATATAAGTGAAGCACTAGAGCAAATGACAAACTACTCCGAACGATATAAGTGAAGATCAATGAGTAGTCGAATAATTATGCAACTATGTGAAGACTCTCTAACATTTAATAATTTCAGATCTTGGTATTCTATTCAAACAGCAAGCAAAGCAAAATAAAATGACATTCTAAGAATGGCAAACATCATGTGAAGAAGCAAAAACTTAGGATCAACCGAAACTAACCGATAATTGTTGAAGAAGAAAGGTGGGATGCCAACCGGGGCATCCCCAAGCTGAGACGCTTTAGAATTCTTGAAATATTATCTTGGGGTGCCTTGGGCATCCCCAAGCTTGAGCTTTTTTGTCTCCTTAATTCCTCTCATATCACGGTCTCCCTAAATCTCAAAAGCTTCATCCACACAAAACTCAACAAGGACTTGTGAGATAAGTTAGTATAAACCATTGCAAAAACCTTATCATACTCTACTGTAGCAAATCACTATAATTATTATTCAACATTGCATACTAAATGCCTCTGCACATTTAATAGTCCTATCCTCAAATAGAATCATTAAAGAAGCAAACATATGCAAACAACGCAAACATAACAGCAATCTGCCTAAACAGGATAGTCTGTAAAGAATGCTGCAACATCCATACTTCCCTAACTCCAAAAATTCTGAAAGAAAATTCCCAATGTAGTAAATTTATCATAGCTTAATATTCAAAAGGTTTCAACATTTTATCACATTCTGACTTTTCTAGGGAATTATTGCAACAGCGGTAAACTTTCTGTTTTCAAACAGCAACATGTGGACTTCTAAAATAGGCATAGTAAAGGCTATCAATGCCAATTTTATTGAAATAAAAGATGCAAAACATTGTTCTAAATAACAGCAAGCAAATCCTAACAAAATAAATTGACGCTCCAAGCAAAACACATATCATGTGGCGAATAAAAATATAGCTCCAAGTAAAGTTACCGATGAACGAAGATGAAAGAGGGGATGCCTTCCGGGGCATCCCCAAGCTTAGGCTCTTGGTTGTCCTTGAATATTACCTTGGGATGCCATGGGAATCCCCAATCTTAGGCTCTTTCCACTCCTTATTCCATAGTCCATCGAATCCTTACCCAAAACTTGAAAACTTCACAACACAAAACTAAACAGAAAACTCGTAAGCTCCGTTAGTATAAGAAAGTAAATCACCACTTCAAGGTACTGTAATGAACTCATTCTTTATTTATATTGGTGTTAAACCTACTGTATTAAAACTTCTCTATGGTTTATAAACTATTTTACTAGCCATAGATTCATCAAAATAAGTAAACAACACATGAAAAACAGAATCTGTCAAAAACAGAACAGTCTGTAGTAATCTGGATCAAACGTATACTTATGGAACTCATAAAATTCTCAAATAAATTGTTGTACCTGAGTAATTTATCTATTAATCATCTAAAAGAACAATTAACTAAATAGCACTCTCCAAATAAAAATGGCAGCAATTCTCGTGAGCACTAAAGTTTCTGTTTTTTACAGCATGATCAACAAGACTTTCCCAAAGTCTTCCCAAAGGTTCTACTTGGCACAAACACTAATTAAAAGCATAAAACCACATCTAAACAGAGGCTATACGAATTATTTATTACTAAACAGGAACAAAAAGCAAGGAACAAGAATAAAGTTGGGTTGCCTCCCAACAAGCGCTATCGTTTAACGCCCCTAGCTAGGCATGATGATTTCAATGATGCTCACACAAAAGATAAGAATTGAAACATAAAGAGAGCATAATGAAGAATATGACTAGCACATTTATGTCTAACCCTCTTCCTATGCATAGGGATTTTGTGATCAAACAACTTGTGGGAACAAGGATCAACTTGCATAGGAAGGTAAAACAAGCATAACTTCAAAATTTTAAGCACATAGAGAGGAAACTTGATATTATTGCAATTCCTACAAGCATATATTCCTCCCTCATAATAATTTTCAGTAGCAGCATGAATGAATTCAACAATATAACCAGCACCTAAAGCATTCTTTTCATGATCTACAAGCATAAAAAATTTACTACTCTCCACACAAGCAAAATTCTTCTCATGAATAATAGTGGGAGCAAACTCAACAAAATAACTATCATGTGATTGAAAATTAAGATCAAGATGACAAGTTTCATGGTTATCATTATTCTTTAAAGCATACAAGTCATCACAATAATCATCATAGATAGCAACTTTGTTCTCATAATCAATTGGAACCTCTTCCGGAATAGTGGATTCATCACAAAATAAAGTCATGACCTCTCCAAATCCACTTTCATCAATATAATCATCATAAATAGGAGGCATGCTTTCATCATAATAAATTTGCTCATCAAAAATTGGGGGACAAAAAATATCATCTTCATCAAACATAGCTTCCCTAACCTTGTGGCTTTGCATATCATTAGCATCATGGATATTCAAGGATTTCATACTAACAACATTGTAATCATGCTCATCATTCAAATATTTAGTGCCAAACATTCTATAGATTTCTTCTTCTAGCACTTGGGCACAATTATCCTTTCCATCATACTCACGAAAGATATTCAAAAGGTGAAGCGTAGGAGACAAACTCAATTCCATTTTTTATAGTTTTGTTTTATAAACTAAACTAGTGATAAAACAAGAAACTAAAAGACTCGATTGCAAGATCTAAAGATATACCTTCAAGCGCTAACCTCCCCGGCAACGGCGCCTGAAAAGAGCTTGATGTCTACTACACAACCTTCTTCTTATAGACGTTGTTGGGCCTCCAAGTGCAGAGGTTTGTAGGACAGTAGCAAATTTCCCTCAAGTGGATGACCTAAGGTTTATCAATCCGTAGGAGGCGTAGGATGAAGATGGTCTCTCTCAAGCAACCCTGCAACCAAATAACAAAGAGTCTCTTGTGTCCCCAACACACCCAATACAATGGTAAATTGTATAGGTGCACTAGTTCGGCGAACAGATGGTGGTACAAGTGCAATATGGATAGTAGATAAAGGTTTTTGTAATATGAAAATATAGAAACAGCAAGGTAACTAATGATAAAAGTGAGCGTAAACGGTATTGCAATGTGTGGAAATAAGGCGTAGGGTTCATACTTTCGCTAGTGCAAGTTCCCTCAACAATAATAACATAATTGGATCACATAACTATCCCTCAACATGCAACAAAGAGTCACTCCAAAGTCACTAATAGCGGAGAACGAACGAAGAGATTATGGTAGGGTGTGAAACCACCTCAAAGTTATTCTTTCCAATCAATCCATTGGGCTATTCCTATAAGTGTCACAAACAGCCCTAGAGTTCGTACTAGAATAACACCTTAAGACACAAATCAATCAAAACCCTAATGTCACCTAGATACTCCAATGTCACCTCAAGTATCCGTGATTATGATTATACAATATGCATCACACAATCTCAGATTCATCTATTCAACCAACACAAAGGACCTCAAAGAGTGCCCCAAAGTTCTACCGGAGAATCACAATGAAAACGTGTGCCAACCCCTATGCATAGGTTCATGGGCGGAACCCGCAAATTGATCACCAAAACATACATCAAGTGAATCACGTGATATCCCATTGTCACCACAGATACGCACGGCAAGACATACATCAAGTGTTCTCAAATCTTTAAAGACTCAATCCGATAAGATTACTTCAAAGGGGAAACTCAATTCATTACAAGAGAGAAGAGGGGGAGGAGAAACATAAGATCCAACTATAATAGCAAAGCTCGCGATACATCAAGATCGTGCCAAATCAAGAACATGAGAGAGAGAGAGATCAAACACATAGCTACTGGTACATACCCTCAGCCCCGAGGGAGAACTACTCCCTCCTCATCGTGCAGAGCACCGGGATGATGAAGATGGTCACCGGAGAGGGATTGCCCCCTCCGGCAGGGTGCCGGAACGGGTCTAGATTGGTTTTCGGTGGCTACGGAGGCTTCTGGCGGCGGAACTCCCGATCTATTGTCTGTTCTGGAAGTTTTAGGATACGTGGGTATATATGAGTGAAAGGAGTACGTCGGTGGACCGAAGGGGTGGCCACGAGGCAGGGGGGCGAGCCCAGGGGGTTGGGCGCGCCCCCTACCCTCGTGAGCTCCTCCTTCATCTTCTGACGTACGGTCCAAGTCTATCCAGTAGGTTGTCTTCCAAAAATAACTTCTCCAGTTGATTTCGTTCCGTTTCGACTCCGTTTGATATTCCTTTTGTTCGAAACACTGAAATAGGCATAAAACAGCAAATCTGGGATGGGCCTCCGGTTAATAGGTTAGTCCCAAAAATAATATAAAAGTGGAAAATAGAGCCCAATATTGCCCAAAACAGTAGATAATATAGCATGGAGCAATCAAAAATTATAGATACGTTGGAGACGTATCAAGGCAATAATAAAGTTATTATTTATTTCCTCATATCATGATAAATGTTTATTATTCATTCTAGAATTGTATTAACCGGAAACATAATACATGTGTGAATACATAGACAAACATAGTGTCACTAGTATGCCTCTACTTGACTAGCTCGTTGATCAAAGATGGTTGAGTTTCCTAGCCATAGACATGAGTTCTCATTTGATTAACAGGATCACATCATTAGGAGAATGATGCGATTGACATGACCCATTCCGTTAGCTTAGCACTTGATCATTTAGTTTACTGCTATTGCTTTCTTCATGACTTATACATGTTCTTATGACTATGAGATTTTGCAACTCCCGATTACCTGAAGAACACTTTGTGTGCTACCAAACGTCACACATAACTAGGTGATTATAAAGGTGCTCTGCAAGTGTCTCCGATGGTGTTCGTTGAGCTGGCATAGATCGAGAATAGGATTTGTCACTCCGATTGTCGGAGAGGTATCTTTGGGCCCACTCGGTAATGCACATCACTATAAGCCTTGCAAGCAATGTGACTATTGAGTTAGTTACAGGATGATGCATTACGGAATGAGTAAAGAGACTTGTCGGTAACAAGATTGAACTAGGTATTGAGATACCGACGTTCGAATCTCGGGCAAGTAACATTCCGATGACAAAGGGAACAACATATGTTGTTATGCGGTTTGACCGATAAAGATCTTCGTAGAATATGTAGGAACCAATATGAGCATCCAGGTTCCTCTATTGGTTATTGACCGAAGACGTGTCTCGGTCATCTCTACATAGTTCTCGAACCCGTAGGGTCCGCATGCTTAAAGTTCTATGACGATCGGTATTATGAGTTTTTGTGTTTTGATGTACCGAAGGTAGTTCGTGAAGGAAATATGCCCTAGAGGCAATAATAAAGTTATTATTTATTTCCTTATTTCATGATAAATGTTTATTATTCATGCTAGAATTGTATTAACCGGAAACATAATACATGTGTGAATACATAGACAAACATAGTGTCAATAGTATGCCTCTACTTGACTAGCTCGTTAATCAAAGATGGTTAAGTTTCCTAACCATAGACATGAGTTGTCATTTGATTAACGAGATCACATCATTAGGAGAATGATGTGATTGACTTGACCCATTCCGTTAGCTTAGCACTTGATCGTTTAGTATGTTGCTATTGCTTTCTTCATGACTTATACATGTTCCTATGACTATGAGATTATGCAACTCTCGTTTACCGGAGGAACACTTTGTGTGCTACCAAACGTCACAACATAACTGGGTGATTATAAAGGTGCTCTACAGGTGTCTCCGAAGGTACTTTTTGAGTTGGCGTATTTCGAGATTAGGATTTGTCACTCCGATTGTCGGAGAGGTATCTCTAGGCCCACTCGGTAATGCACATCACTATAAGCCTTGCAAGCATTGTAACTAATGAGTTAGTTGCGGGATGATGTATTACGGAACGAGTAAAGAGACTTGCCAGTAACGAGATTTAACTAGGTATTGAGATACTGACGATCGAATCTCGGGCAAGTAACATACCGATGACGAAGGGAACAACGTATGTTGTCGGATCACGGGTTCCGGCAGACCCTTGAGGTTCGAACTCTGGGGTGCGCATGAAATTCTTTCCCTCCTTCCGATCTACATAGCTCGCTAAGGTCTCGCGAATGAACTCGACGCACTCGCAACACAATGACACAAGGTTTATACTGGTTTGGGCCACCCATGTGGTGTAATACCCTACTCCAGTGCGGTGGTGGTGGATTGCCTCTTGGGCTGATGATGAACTGTACAAAGGGGAAGAACAGCCTCCTGAGGTTGAGGTGTTCTTGTGCTTGGTGTGCTAAGGGTTGGCCTTTTTATCAGGTCGGGTCTCCCTTTGGTGGTGGCTAGTCCTACTTGTATAGGCCCTGGTCCTCTCCCCAAATGTTGAGCAGGAAGGGAGCCAACAATGCGACCAATTTGAAAGGGGACAGCTAGTACAAGCTATCCTAACAAAAGGTGGTCTGCGCCTGCCAAAGGTTCTGGTGGTGACGCCGTCCTGGGATCCATGGTGACCTCGGTCCTGCCGTCCTTCTGGTCTTGGTCTTGTTGCACTGATATGGAAACCTTTGCCTGATGCCTCGGTACTCCGTGCCTCCACTTGCCTCCTTAGCACCAAAGAGGAAACAAGGCCGTTGCGCGCGCTGGTGCCCGCCTGGTGTCGATCGTCATGGCTCACGTCATGAGAGCCTCGCGAGGTTCGCCCCGCCTTGATATCTCCGTTCCTCGCGAGGCAGCCTAGTGAGGCCGCTTCTGAGGAGGTATTGTGTTGCCTGCCTCGCGAGGCTTGGCCCCTCGCGAGGGTCTTGGATGCCTTGTTGATGATGATGGGTCATACAGACCTGCCAGCATAGCCACGCCATGGGCCGCAGGCAGACAAGTCTGGGGACCCCATTCCCAGAATGCCGACAGTTGTTATGCGGTTCGACCGACAAAGATCTTCGTAGAATATGTAGGAGCCCATATGGGCATCCAGGTTCCACTATTGGTTATTGACCAGAGAAGTGTCTCGGTTATGTCTACATAGTTCTCGAACCCGTAGGGTCCGCATGCTTAACGTTCGTTGACGATATAGTATTTATGAGTTATGTATGTTGGTAACCGAATGTTGTTCGGAGTTCCGGATAAGATCATGGACATGACGAGGAACTCCGGAATGGTCCGGAGATAAAGTTTGATATATGTGGTAATAGTGTTTGGTCTCCGGAAGGGTTATGAAATTCACCAGAAGCGGTTCTGGATGTTTCCCGAAATGTTTGGGTATGAGAACACTTTATTTGGTCCAAAGGGGAAAGCCCACAAGGTTTTTGGAAAGTGCAAAAGGAAGTTTTGCGGAGTCCAGGGGCCAGACGCCAGGGTCCCTGGCGTCTGGGTCTAGACACCGGGAACCCTAGTATCTGGCCCTGGAGTCTGAGAAGGACTCTTGCCTTTCGGTTGAAACCGACTTTGTGGAGGCTTTTACTCCAAGTTTCGACCCCAAGGCTCAACATATAAATAGAGGGGTAGGGCTAGCACCCAAGACACATCAAGAAACACCAAGTCGTGTGTCGGCAACCCCGTCCCCTCTAGTTTATCCTCCGTCATAGTTTTCGTAGTGCTTAGGCGAAGCCCTGCGGAGATTGTTCTTCACCAACACCGTCACCACGCCATCGTGCTGCCGGAACTCATCTACTACTTTGCTCCTCTTGCTGGATTGAGAAGGCGAGGACGTCATCGAGCTGAACGTGTGCTCAACGCGGAGGTGCCGTACATTCGGTACTTGATCAGGACGGATCGTGAAGGTGTATGACTACATCAACCATGTTGATAAACGCTTCCGCTTTCGGTCTATGAGGGTATGTAGACATACTCTCCCCTCTCGTTGCTATGCATCACCATGATCTTGCTTGTGCGTAGGATTTTTTTTTGAAATTACTACGTTCGCCAACAGTGGCATCTGAGCCTGGTTTTATGTGTAGATGTTATATGCACGAGTAGAACACAAGTGAGTTGTGGGCGATACAAGTCATACTGCTTACCAGCATGTCATACTTTGGTTTGGCGGTATTGTTGGATGAAGCGGCCCAGACCGACATTACGCGTACGCTTACGCGAAACTGGTTCTACCGACGTGCCTTGCACATAGGTGGCTGGCGGGTGTCAGTTTCTCCAACTTTAGTTGAACCGAGTGTGGCTACGCCCGGTCCTTGAGAAGGTTAAAACAACACTAACTTGATGAACTATCGTTGTGGTTTTGATGCGTAGGTAAGAACGGTTCTTGCTCAGCCCGTAGTAGCCACGTAAAACTTGCAACGACAAAGTAGAGGACGTCTAACTTGTTTTTGCAGGGCATGTTGTGATGTGATATGGTCAAGACATGATGCAATATTTATTGCATGAGATGATCATGTTTTGTAACGGAGTTATCGGCAACTAGAAAGAGCCATATGGTTGTCGCTTTATTGTATGCAATGCAAGAGCCCTGTAATTTCTTTACTTTATCACTAAACGTAGTGATAGTCGTAGAAGCAATAGTTGGCGAGAAGACAATGATGCTACGATGGAGATCAAGGTGTCGCGCCGGTAACAATGGTGATCATGACGGTGCTTCGGAGATGGAGATCACAAGCACAAGATGATAATGGCCATATCATATCACTTATATTGATTGCATGCGATGTTTATCTTTTATGCATCTTATTTTGCTTTGATTGACGGTAGCATTATAAGATGATCTCTCACTAAATTTCAAGATAAAAGTGTTCTCCCTGAGTATGCACCATTGCCAAAGTTCGTTGTGCCAAGACACCACGTGATGATCGGGTGTGATAAGCTCTACATTCATCTACAACGGGTGCAAGCCAGTTTTGCACACGTAGAATACTCAGGTTAAACTTGACGAGCCTAGCATATGCAGATATGGCCTCGGAACACTGGAGACCGAAAGGTCGAGCGTGAATCATATAGTAGATATGATCAACATAATGATGTTCACCATTTAAAACTACTCCATCTCACGTGATGATCGGACATGGTTTAGTTGATTTGGATCACGTGATCATTTAGATGACTAGAGGGATGTTTATCTAAGTGGGAGTTCTTAAGTAATATGATTAATTGAACTTTAATTTATCACGAACTTAGTCCTGGTAGTATTAGCATATCTATGTTCTAGATCAATTCCTCGCTTTTAGCTCCCCTGTTTTATTTTTGATATGTTCCTAGAGAAAAATAAGTTGAAAGATGTTAGTAGCAAAGATGCGGACTAGCTCCGCGATCTGAGGATTATCCTCATTGTTGCACAGAAGTATTATATCCTTGATGCACCACTAGGTGACAGATGTTGTAGATCAATTGCTCGCGTTTAGCTCCCTGTTTTATTTTTGATATGTTCCTAGAGAAAAATAAGTTGAAAGATGTTAGTAGCAAAGATGCGGACTAGCTCCGTGATCTAAGGATTATCCTCATTGTTGCATAGAAGTATTATATTCTTGATGCACCGCTAGGTGACAGAACTATTGCAGGAGCAGATGCAGACGTTTTGAACGTTTTGACAAAAGCTCGGTATGATAACTACTTGATAGTTTAGTGCACCATGCTTTACGGCTTAGAACTGGGACTTCAAAAATGTTTTGAACACCACGGAGCATATAAGATGTTCCAACAGTTGAAATTGGTATTTCATACTCATGCCCGTGTCGAGACGTATGAGACCTCTGGCATTACTTTCCCTACAAGATGGAGGAGAATAGCTCAACCAGTAAGCATGTGCTCGGATTGTCTGAGTACTACAATCACTTGAATCAAGTGGGAGTTAATCTTCCAGATAAGATAGTGATCGACAGAGTTCTCTAGTCACTATCACCAAGTTGCTAGAACTTCGTGATGAACTATAATATGCAAGGGATAACGGAAATGATTCCCAAGCTCTTCGTGATGCTGAAATCAACGAAGGTAGAAATCAAGGAAAGCATCAAGTGTTGTTGGTTAACAAGACCACTAGTTTCAAGAAAAGGGCAAAAGGAAGAAGGGGAACTTCAAGAAGAATGGCAAGCAAGTTGCTGCTCAAGTGAAGAAGCCCAAGTCTGGACCTAAGCCTGAGACTAAGTGATTTACTGCAAAGGGACTACTCACTGGAAGCGGAACTGCCCCAAGTATTTGGCGGATAAGAAGGATGGCAAAGTGAACAAAGGTATATTAGATATATATGTGTTATTGATGTGTACTTTACTAGTGTTTATAGCAACCCCTCGGTATTTGACACTAGTTCAGTTGCTAAGAGTAGTAACTTGAAACGGGACTTATAGAATAAACAGAGACTAGTTGAGGGTGAAGTGACGATCTGTGTTGGAAGTGGTTCCAAGATTGATATGATCATCATAGCACACTCCCTATACTTTGGGGATTAGTGTTAAACCTAAATAAATGTTATTTGGTGTTTGCATTGAGCATGAATATGATTTGATCATGTTTATTGCAATACGATTATTCATTTAAGTTAGAGAATAATTGTTATTCTGTTTACATGAATAAAACCTTCTATGGTTATACACCCAATAAAAATGGTTTGTTGAATCTCGATCGTAGTGATACACATATTCATAATATTGAAACCAAAAGATGCAAAGTTAATAATGATAGTGCAACTTATTTGTGGCACTGCCGTTTAGGTCATATTGGTGTAAAGCGCATGAAGAAAATCCATACTGATGGGCTTTTGGAATCACTTGATGCTTGTGAACCATGCCTCATGGGCAAAGATGACTAAGACTCCGTTCTCCAGAACAATGGAGCGAGCAACTAACTTATTGGATATAATACATACTGATGTATGAGGTCCGATGAGTGTTGAGGCTTGCGGCGGGTATCGTTATTTTTTGACCTTCATAGATGATTTGAGCAGATATGGGTATATCTACTTGAAGAAACATAAGTCTAGAACATTTGAAAAGTTCAAAGAATTTTAGAGTGAAGTGGAAAATCATCGTAACAAGAAAATAAAGTTTCTACGATCTGACCGCGGAGGCGAATTTTTGAGTTACGAGTTTGGTCTTCAATTAAAACAATGTGGCATAGTTTCACAAACTCATGCCACCTGGAACACCACAGCGTAATGGTGTGTCCGAACATCATAACCATACTTTATTTGATATAGTGCAATCTATGATGTCTATTACCGATTTACCACTATCGTTTTGGGGTTATGCATTACAGACAGCTGCATTCAAATTAAAAAGGGCACCATCTAAATCCGTTGAGATGACACCGTATGAATTGTGGTTTAGCAAGAAACCTAATCTGTCATTTCTTAAAGTTTGGGGTTGCGATGCTTATGTGAAAAAGTTTCAAACTGATAAGCTTGAACCCAAATCGGAGTAGTGCGTCTTCATAGGACACCCAAAAGAAACTATTGGGTACACCTTCTATCACAGATCTGAAGGCAAGATATTTTGTTGCTAAGAATGGATCCTTTCTAGAGAAGGAGTTTCTCTCAAAAGAAGTGAGTGGGAGGAATGTAGAACTTCATAAGGTAATTGTACCTTCTCCCAAATTGGAAAGTAGTTCATCACAGAAATCAGTTCTAGTGATTCCTACTATAAGTGCATCTAGTGCCACCCCTAGTTGGTTTTGGAGTATTGACGACAAACCTAGTTGAGGGACTAATGTGTTTGTGAGAATTGTAGGATAACACAGGTAGAAGTCCCTCATTGATTCGGTTTTCCTACCAGAGATGACCCCTAAAAATGTATGAAGACATTGATGTCAAAGGTGGTATATGAAGATATTCACATTGAAGACTATGACAAGAGAAGACATCGCATGAAGCCTATGGAGCTCGAAGACTTACATCTTTCGTAGTTCTTTTTCTTCTTTGTTGAGTCATAGGAACCACCGTACTGTTAAGTGGGGTCCAAGAGAACCAGTTAGAATGACTGAAGTGATGCTTAACCAAAACCTATGTCTTCGAGTGAAGACTATGAGAGCGAATCTTGTCCAGAGTCGGACAAGTCAACTTTGCATGTAGCTCACGTAAAGTTGTCGTGTGAGTATGAAATCTGACCGTTGGAACACGTGTCAGTTCCTTAGTGACCCAGGGTCATTTCAGACAAATTAGGTCGGGTTGCCTAGTGGCTATAAATAGCCCACCCCCTACAACCATAAACGGTTGGCTGCTCAGAGTTAGAGTACGGCTTTTGTCGTTTGAGAGCAACCCACCTTGAAGCCTTTGACAGAGAATTCCTTGCGAGGATAAAGACCTAGCCACCCAGAGCCTAAGAGTGTTAGGCATAGCTTAAGTCTTCTTGTCCGTGTGATCTGAAAACTTATTACACTTGAGGACTGTGAATCCTCCAGCCGGTTAGGCGTCGCGTTATGAGCGTCCAAGAGACATTGTGGATCGCCGGTGAACGAAGTCTGTGAAGGTTTGGGAGTCTACCTTGAAGACTTAACAGAGTGATTGGGCAAGGTCCGTGTGACCTTAGCTCAAGGGGAATATGGTGAGGACTGGGTGTCCTGAGCCGCGTGTTCAGGACTGGGTGTCCGGGACTGTGTGTCCTCAGGTTTAAATACCTAGCCGCCCTAACCAGACATATAGTTGTCACAGCAACTGGAACTGGTCCAACAAATCATTGTCTTCAACGAGTCACTGGTTTCATCATTCCCTTCCCTTTACTTACTGTTGGTCCTTGTGAAGTCATTGTATGATTGCACTATCTTTTGTCTTCACTGAGTGACTGCGTGTTCTGTTTGGCTTCATAATATCTTCCTACCTGATCCTTACTACCTAGCTGCTATTAGTCATTGTGCTTTCACTTCATTGAATACATGACTATGGTTTACCTAGTGTAGTCTACCTTCCGCTGCATGGTAATAGGTTTATTTCTATCGTTTGTCTTCGAAACTTCCATGTTTTGAAGACTTCATAAAAATCGCCTATTCACCCCCCTCTAGTTGATATAACGCACTTTCAATTGGTATCAGAGCAAGGTACTCCCTTGTTCTGTGTGATTCGGTTTAACCACCTGGAGTTTTAGCTATGTCGACTGCAGGGATAATTAAAGTCTCCGCTGTGTGCCCCGTCTTCGATGGAACTGAATATCCCTACTGGAAGAATAAGATGCGCATGCATCTTGAAGCCATTGACGTCAACCTATGGTATGTCGTCAAGAACGGCGTTCCCAAGGCTGGAGAAGGTGTCACTGCTGCTGATGTCAAGAAGTTCATTCAACTGGACTCTACTGCCAAGAATATCATCTGTGGTCATCTGACCAAAGGACAGTATGGCCGTGTGAGTGCTTTGGAAACATCTAAGCTAGTCTGGGACTGGCTCTCCAAGGTCAACGAAGGCATCTCAACCCAGAGAGATCAGAGAATCAGTGTCCTTCGCAACCTCTTCAATCGCTTCAAGCGAAATGACAATCAGAATGTCCAGCTCACGTTTGATCGACTCACTGACATCAGAAATGAGCTTCAAGCCCTCGACGCTACTGAGATCACCAAGCATGAAGTCGTCAAGACACTACTGAGATCACTTGACAGTTCGTTTGACACCCTAGCCCTGATGATTCAAGAACGTCCTGATTTCAAGACACTCGATCCGTCTGACATACTTGAGAGG
Source organism: Triticum monococcum (assembly GCA_034509565.1). Taxonomy (NCBI): domain Eukaryota; kingdom Viridiplantae; phylum Streptophyta; class Magnoliopsida; order Poales; family Poaceae; genus Triticum; species Triticum monococcum. The sequence continues at coordinate 134,862,678 of CM067847.1, forward strand.
CTCAACACACATGAGTTTCAGCTTTCTGAGAAAAGAGATATCTACGGTCCAAACTATGGGCGAACTCGTGCCTTGAAGGCAAAAGCTGTCTCCTCATCAGAAGAAGAATATGACAGTAGTTCTGATGACCCTGAAGACATTGGAAAGGAACTTGCTATGCTTGTGAAGAAGTTCCAAAAATTCACCAAGAAGAAAGGCTTCAGGAAGTCTTCACGATCAAGCTCAAGGAATGATGAAGCTTCTGCTCATGACTACAAGAAGAAAACATGCCACAAGCGCAAGAAAACTGGTCACTTCATCTCTGAGTGTCCGCAGTGGGACAATGAGAACAAAAGGAAGAACAAGAGCAAGGAATATGACTCTGACGACAAGAAGAAGAAGAAGAAGAAGAAATACTCAAAGTCTTCTTCCAAGTCTTCCTCAAAGTCTTCATCACACAAGAAGAGCTCATCTGGCAAGGCACGTGCATTTGTTGGCAAGGAAATGGATTCAGAGGAGGAGTCCGCTTCTGAGGAGGCGGAGGTGGAGTCTGAGGAGGAGTCCGATTCCGGCGTTGCAAGTCTGGCTACAGCATACGTTGCCAAGTCCATCTTCAACATTGAAGACAATGACTTCATCACCGACACCGATGCAAATGACAAGGACTACTCCGCTCCTACCTACTGCTTCATGGCACGCGGTGCCAAGGTAAACACACGCACTACTCACTATCAAACATCTAGTGAAGATGACTCTGGTTGTGGTTCAAGACCCAGCTACAAAACACTTGCTAAAATTGCAACTGAACAACAGAAAGCTATGGAACATATTCAAAAACTGTTAGACAAAAGTGATGATCTGTTAGGCGCTGAAATGACTCGATCTGAGTCCTTAATTGAAGACATAAAAAATCTTCACGTTAAGTATGAGGAACTTGAAAGTCGTCATGAAACGCTCTCAACAACTCATGAAAAGCTCTCCTGTGATTATCTTCAAAGGAAGCAAGATCTTGAGAAATTGAGAGCGGCTCATGAAGATCTTCAAAAGGAAAACGAGTCACTTCGCGCCGAACAGATCAATTCCGCTTAGGAAGGATTTGAACCACCATGTCTTAAATGCATTGAGCGTGATAATGCTACTTCTGTTGCTGAATGTTCTACTGCTGCTACTGTTGCAATATCTTCAACTATTGGTGTGGTAACTAACCCCTCTGCTGAGGATACCACTGCTATTGCTGATGAGAATGCTAGGTTGAAGACATTGCTTGAAACAGGGATGTACAAAAGTCTTAAAGGGCATCAGACACTATGTGATGTCCTCAAAAGGCATATTCTGAACCGAAACCCGAGGAAAGAGGGTGTTGGGTTCGTAAGGAAAATGAATGCTGATGGCTCTTACTGGAAACCTGAGCAGTACCCCAAAACCACATGGGTTGCGGCAACGGAACCTTCAGCAGATCCATCCAATCTATCTGGCTTCACTTGTGCTAACCCCATTGTCATTGATGAATCCTTTGATGCAAACTATAAACTGTTAAAAATCAGAATGGTGAAGTGTTTGCCAGGTATATTGGTACTAACTGCAGGAATGGGCCGCCTATGAAGAAGATCTGGGTGCCGAAAAAGTGTTTGGAAAATCTTCCTGTGAATGTCATCCTGACACCACAGGGAAACCATACTCAGGCCTATGAATATGAGCATGGTTCATCGAACCGCCATGTTCATAAGACCAAGAACTATTCTGCTTATTCTTATGAGTACTATTGTCCGCCTGCAAGACTTTTTGCTAGGGCTCCAAAGCCAATGTTCTCAGACGCTGCACTTAGACTTATTGCTTCTAAGCCACCCTTGAAGATGTGGGTGGCTAAGAAAGCTTAACTCTCTTTTGCAGGGAAAGGTCTCCAGCAGAAAACCAAAATCGTCTGACGCTATTGCTGGGGACCTTAAACATCTTGTAGGGCGCAAGATCAAATGCCTAAATGGTCTTACTATGTACTTCGTTCCTGAATCACTTGCTACTCTCCCTATCAGTCCTAATCTGGATCTAAGCTTTCATAACCCACTGGTTCGTCAAATGTTTTTGCTTCAAAATTCTCTTCGTGAAGCCTATCCCCCTAACTGCACTGTAGGATACGACACCAGCGTCTTCAGAATGGATTATTGATAGTGGGTGCACCAATCACATGACTGGCAAAACAAGCCTTCTTATGGACTCAACCTTGCGTCCATCCGACACGAGTCATATCACATTTGCTGACACTGGTAAAAGTAAGGTATTGGGTCTAGGTAGAGTTGCAATCTCAAAGGATCAACACATGGATAAAGTCATGCTTGTTGAATCCCTTGGCTTCAACTTAATGTCTGTCTTAATGCTTTGTGATTTGAACATGATCGTAATATTTGGAAAATATCGTTGCCTTGTTCTAATGGAATCTGAAAAGTCTCTAGTGTTTGAAGGGTATCGGAAAGATGATTTGTACGTGGTAGATTTCTCAGTAGGACCACAGCTTGCCGTATGTCTTCTAGCAAAAGCTTCAGAATGCTGGCTCTGGCATCGGAGGCTAGGGCATGCTGGCATGAGGAACCTCCACACCCTTGCAAAGAAGAAGCATGTCATAGGCATCGAGGGCGTCAAGTTCAAGAAAGATCACTTATGCGGTGCCTGTGAAGCATGAAAGATGACGAGGGCCAAACATCCCTCGAAGACAATCATGACTACTACTCGACCATTCGAACTGCTTCACATGGATCTTTTCGGTCCCACTCATTACTCAACTCTTACTACTATTGCTTGTCTCTATGGCTTTGTCATTGTTGATGATTATTCTAGATATACTTGGGTGCACATAATCCTCTACAAGACTGAAGTGCAGGATGTCTTCAGACGCTTCGTCAATCGAGCAATGAACAACTATGGCGCCAAGATAAAGCACATCAGAAGTGACAATGGCACTGAATTCAAGAACACTGGCCTTGATACATATCTTGATACCTTGGGCATCACACATGAATTCTCAGCCCCGTACACGCCACAGCAGAATGGCGTCGTCGAACGCAAGAACAGAACACTCATTGAGATGGCCCGAACGATGCTTGATGAATACAAGACTCCAAGAAAATTCTATCCTGAAGCCATTGATACTGCATGCCATACAATCAATCGTGTTTATCTTCACAAGCTTCTGAACAAGACATCTTATGAGCTCCTTACTGGCAAGAAGCCAAATGTCAGTTACTTCAGAGTATTTGGCGCCAGGTGCTGGATCAAGGATCCACATCACATTTCAAAATTTGCACCAAAAGCACATGAGGGTTTTATGCTTGGATATGGAAAGGATTCGCACTCCTACAGAGTCTTCAATCTCTTTCATTATAAAGTGGTTGAAACAGTGGATGTGCGGTTCGATGAGACTAACGGTTCACAAAGAGAGCACCTGCCAAATGTGCTAGATGAAGTTCCATCCAGTGAATCAATCAAACTAATGGGAACTGGAGAAATCATACCCTCTGAAGCTCGACCTGAAGAGGAACTTATCATATCCGCACCTGATCAACCTGAAGACAATACTCAGCCTGAAGACAATCCCTCTAACAATGACAATGATCAGCAAGAGCAAAATCTTCGCCCTGTACATCCTCGTGTTGCCAATGAAGTGTAGATTGAGAGAATAATTGATAGCATCAATGCACCCGGTCCGCTCACTCGTTCAAGGGCAACTCCGCTAGCAAATTTCTGTGGGCACTTTGCATTCGTCTCAATAACCGAACCCAAGAAAGTTGAAGAATCCTTCATGGAACCTGAATGGATTCAAGCTATGCAAGAAGAGCTTCAACAGTTTGAGCTGAATAATGTATGGGAACTGGTTAAGCGTCCTGACCCTCGGAAGCACAATATAATAGGCACCAAATGGATATACCGCAACAAGCAAGATGAGCATGGTCAAGTTGTCAGAAACAAAGCTCGTCTCGTTGCTCAAGGGTATACTCAAGTGGAAGGGATTGACTTCGATGAAACATTTGCTCCTGTGGCTCGACTTGAAGCCATACGCATACTGCTGGCCTGTGCAAATCATCATAACATACTTCTATATCAAATGGATGTGAAGAGCGCTTTTCTCAATGGCAAGATTGAAGAAGAAGTGTATGTTGCACAACCGCCTTGCTTTGAAGATCCAAAACATCCTGACATGGTATACAAGCTCAACAAGGCACTGTATGGCCTCAAACAAGCCCCTCGGGCTTGGTATGACACACTCAAATACTTCCTGAAGAGCAAAGGCTTCATACCTGGTTCCCTCGACCCCACTCTCTTCACGAAGACATATGATGGTGAACTGTTTGTGTGCCAAATATATGTGGATGACATTATCTTCGGATGCACCAATTAGAAGTACAGTGAAGAGTTTGGATATATGATGCAAGAACAATATCAGATGCCCATGATGGGTGAGCTGAAGTTCTTCCTCGGTCTTCAAATACGACAGTAACGCAATGGCATCTTCATATCTCAAGAGAAGTATCTCAAAGATTGCCTGAAGAAGTTCGGTATGCAAGACTGCAAAGGCTTCATGATGCCAATGCTAGCCAAACATCATCTGGGTCCCGACGACAATGGTAAAGAGTTCGATCAAAAGGTATACCGCTCCATGATTGGTTCTTTACTTTATCTATGTGCAACTAGGCCAGATATTATGCTTAGTGTTTGCATGTGTGCTTGATTCCAAGCGGCATCAAAGGAGTCGCATCACTTAGCTGTGAAGCGAATTCTTCGATATTTGGCTCACACCCCAACTCTAGGATTATGGAATCCAAAGGGCTTAGAGTTTGATCTGGTTGGATTCTCGGATGTTGATTATGTTGGTGACAAGGTGGATCGCAAGTCTACATCAGGAACATGTCATTTTTCGGGACGATCACTTGTATGTTGGTCTTCAAAGAAGCAGAACTGTGTATCTCTCTCCACTACTGAATCTGAATACATTGCTGCTGGATCTTGCTGCGCTGAGCTTCTGTGGATGAAGCAAACACTCAAGGACTATGGCATTCATCTGAAGCAAGTGCCACTCTACTGCGACAACGAAAGCGCCATCAAGATTGCCAACAACCCAGTTCAGCACTCGAAGACAAAGCACATTGAAATTCGTCATCACTTTCTCAGAGATCATGTTGTGAAGGAAGATATGATATCATACACGTCAACACTGAAGAGCAATTGGCAGATATCTTCACCAAGCCCTTGGATGAGAAGAGATTTTGCAAGTTATGGTGTGAGCTAAATATCTTGGAATCCTCAAATGTCCTGTGATCAGGCACACATCCTAACACTTATGCATATTGATGACTTAGATGTGCAACACACGAAGTAAAGTATATCTTCAATCAATGAAGACATACATTCTAAGTGTGAATACATTAATGTGGAATTTGACTTCGGAGTGCCACGATAATTGTGCGCCGTGTCTGGGTCTAATACTTCCTATACGGTGGGTAATGCCACCACCAAATGTTCTGTTTGAAGTGTTTCACTCATGGTGTTACATTTGCTATGTCTTCACATTTGGTTTGGCTTCAATCTCAACATATCTTCATAATTATCTTCACTATGTTGAATATATATGTACTAGTGTTCTATCTTCTACAGCATTCACTTATAGCTATGTCTTCTTGTTGAATCTTTTGAACTAAGTGAATGTGATCGGACCCTAACCTTTCTATGCTTTCTATCTCAAACTCTGTCTCTCCAAATCATATGCATTCTATTGAAACTGTCAAATGTCTTCTCCGTGTCCTTGTCAGCAGAAGATACAGAGACAAACTTTAAGTCCGTTTTCAATGCTCATTCCTTCACCTGAAACCCGGAGAAGTGGGAACGAACACCTGACAATCCAGGCGTGCGTGGGACGTGGAACAACCCCCGATATGCTGCATGATGGCCACGTGTTCCTCAGATGTGAATCGCCAGGGGCACCTGTGTAATAATACTGAGCCGCCCCTGTCCCTATAAATACACGCCTCACCACAGTCATTATCTCTTCTTCCACTCTCGCACGAACCCTAGCGCCACCGCTCGCCCTCGACAACGCCGGCGATGAAGCACTTCGCTGCCGCAACCTCTCCAACGCCGTCTTCACGCCGACCGCGGACATCGTCCTCTCCGTCGTCGCCGTAGGTGTCCTCCGTCGCCAAGTTAAGGCACGGACGATCGAACTGCTCGGCCTCGTCTTCCACTCCGTCTAGCAGTTCTACATGTGGTAAATAAAACTTCCTTTTTACGGCCCCTTTGATCCTATAGATCTGTCACTTTCTACCACAAGTGGTTTTTGTTCACACATGTTGGATCCACTTCAAACTGCATCTCCTAATATGCCTAGTATATTCACTTATGCTTCACAAAGTAGTTAGATTCCTCACTTGTACTGATCCGTGAATTCGTACAAATCTGGAACCAACTCCTTATCTATGAGTGAATGTCTTTGCATGATGAGGTCAATGTCTTCTAAACTGATTTATCTTCAAAATCTTCTGAGAATTCGTATGACCTCTTCCCCTTGCCTCGCACCTTAATGCTGTCACAGGTCCATGTCCGTGGGAGAATCCCTTGGTTCTCATAGTCTGCATTCATTTGCAGAATTCCTACAGTATCACATAAATTCTCCCGAAGCCAGTTCCTGTTTGTCCAGCAAGCGAAAGCCTTTGAAGCCCTTGAACGTATTGAAGCATTCAGTTTAAAGTTCATGGCTTCAGAGAAATCAGCAAGGAAGGGTGGCAGAAAGCGTCGAGGAGAAACATCAAGAGATCTGCCCGATGACCTCTTAGAGTTGTACAAGACAGATCCTGAAGAGGATTACAATCAGCGCAAGACACGAATCCAATGGATTCAACGCTATTGGGCAGAACAGTGGTTCAAGTATAGATTTGTGACAAAGGAAAATGCTGAAAAGAATGCCATCAAGCGACCATGGGGAGACATCCTCTACAAAAATCTTCAACCCAGGACCAGAGATGAAGCCATTGAACAAGGCTTCTATCCCTGCATGGTCCGTGGACCTCAGCCTGTGGATGCCGACCCATCGTCACTGCTATGGTGTCGTGATGACAATCTGTTCAAGCGCAACTTCCAGTTTGCCCAGAACTCAGCGAAGCAGAACAAGAAGTCTTTGGGATTAGACTTCAACCCTGGTCCCTCTGCTCCCCGTGCTGATGGAACCCGCGAAGCAGAACCCAATCTTGTTGGGCCCTTCTACAACTTGGAAGGTCTCATCACTCATATTGTGGTTCAAGGGACAGCCATGAATGAGCCTGCAGATGACGCTGAATCAGATGAAGCACCTGCAGCGCCGAAGCCAAAGAAGTTGAAGCAGCCTAAAGCTTCAAGGCCTGCCTCTGCACCAAAAATCTCATGAGCGAAGCCACTGGCTACTGCACCTCCTGAAGACAGTGTGCAGTCTGAAGATTTATCACGCATCTCCAAGCCCCAGAAAGTCAAGATGCCTCTGCCACACACCGGCCAAGAACTGACTGCTGCTGCCATTCTGCGAAATGATGCCATTGATCTGTCCAGTGATGAAGATTTTGCAGATGACGCTCTTGAGCAACTCATCAAGAGCAAAGAAGAAGCAGAAATCTTCAATGATCTGCCTCTCTTTGACGTCATACACAACTTCATTGATGAGTGGTTTGACACACCCAACATCAGCTTCGAAGATCTGCAACTACCCATTGGCCTTAGTGTCGCCTTCCATGGCGCCATTGCGTCAGAATTAGCTATCGCCCAGCGCATTATTGAACTAAAGCAAAAGATTGACTATGAAAAAGCTCAGTTCAAGAAGCATATGGCCAAGCTCAGGGTGCAAGAGGTGAAGAACTTCAAGATTATGCTGCACGAGCTCAAAGAAGCCTTTCTCAAGAAACATGCAGAAGATCAAGGTTCGCATGAGCGCATGAAGGTCCTGGCTGACAAGAGTGTGCAAGCCTACAATGAGGCTGAGAAGCGCAAGGCCCTTGGGCGTCCGGGCATTGATCCCAGGATGGCTGTCAAGCAGAAGAAGAAGCCCACTATGGCCGAACCCAATGCACCAAGGCAGGAAGCAGATCCCATTGTCTTCCCAACTATCATGACTGGCCCGAAGCCAAAGGCCAGGTCAACCGCTTCAGAACTGAAGATGACGAGGACTACTGAGGCTGAAGCCAGAAAGAGGAAACATCCTGAAGCCTCTGCTACTGCCCCCTCCAAGAAGAAGCGGAAGACCAAGAAGGAACGGGCTGCTCCCACAGAGCCCTTGATTGTTGAACCCATCTCCATGGTTCGCCCTGACGCTGAACCTCAAGGGTGCCAACTGACTGTCCATGAGCCTGCTTTCACAGGGGCTCATGAAGCTGAAGACTTTCCAGCAGCTATTCCTATCGCTGCTGAAGACATTGGTCACCATGACCATGTTGAAGATGATGCAGTTCTTCCTCAGCTCGAGCACCAACAGGTATCATTGCCTGTGCTCACGCACAACGAGCTCATCGGCATTGGTCGACCTCTGACGCCGATTGCTTAGGATGCATCATGGGCCGATCACCCACAAGCACAAGAGGAAGAAGACTTTGAGGCCCAGCCAACATCAACTCCACAGGCGTCGCCAGCATTACGCAGGCTTCATAAAGGACCAAGGCCTCTAGTCTCTGAGTCTGAAGCTAAAGCTGCTGAAGACATTCCGGCTGCAGCAGCCGATGAAGAAGAAACCCCAAGCGCTGCTACACCCCTGTCTCACCAAGAAGCTGTTCTCGAGGAGAACGTGACTGTGACCGACCCTCCAGCTCATAAATTGGAGGTTGAGAATTTTGAGGCTGCCACCGACGCCACTGACGTTGTCATGGCTGAAGCCAATGTGGAGCCTTCACCTACCCAAGCACCAGAAGTCAGTGAAGCCAATGATGCTACTGCTTCTATTCTTGTGCCTGCTACTGGTCCTCAGTTTGACTACCATGTTGAGCACAGGCCTCAGGTACAGAAGCCAATCCCCAGATTGCCCAGGTTTCCAGGTCCTGCATCAGCACCTGGATCCTTCAATGGCAATGGCTTCAAAGCAGAAAACACCTTCTTCAATAGCTCCAGGAACCCCTACTCAAGGGAAAGGATATCATCTGATCGGTTTTGGAGCTATCCGCAGCGAAGCTATTACTCCTGCATTCTATACAATCAAGGTCGCATCTTCCCACATAAGTGTCTTGACATCGAAGCAATAGCTGGTCTGCCCTATCTGGAAGAAGCTCTGGATTGCTTCAAAGAGGTTGGATTGCTGCCGTTTGTCACCGACCAAGAGCACTGGAATGAAGAGTTGCTGCTCCAATTCTATGCCACACTTCACATCCATGGGTACAACAGAGATCCGAAGACTTGGGACCTGGAGTGGATGACAGGAAATGTTCATCACGAAGCCAAAGCCTTTGATATCATTGAGCTCACTGGTCTGCCCACTCCTGGCGATCTCTACAAACATGGCTGTCAGCTTCACAGTGAAGCTGTGGAGAGCATCTTTCAGAAGCCTGAACCTAACATGAGTCAGATGCTCAGTATGATGAAGCCATTGCCCCAAGATGTTGCATATCCCAAGGAGTTCTTCGTTGAAGACCTTGAGTATCTGCCAAGGACTATTTATCACATCATAAGGCGAACTCTCTGGCCCATCAAAGGACATTCTCCACATGCCAAGTGTCGTGGTATTTCTCACGGGGTGCTTGCGAGTCGACAGATGCCACAAGGGCTTAGTGTGTGGGTAGGACTGCTGCTGATAGGACCGGGAGCGGGTATGCGAGTAGCGCGCGGTGGTTTACCCAGGTTCGGGGCTCTCCGGAGAGATAATACCCCTACTCCTGCATGTCTGAATATATATCTGAGGTGTACATCGGGCAGTACAAAGTGCTCCTGGAGCTGTATCTCAGCCCAATGCCGTAGGCATCTGGCTGTATAGATGCCTGTATGAGGCGTGCTAGTTTCCGGCCATACTCATGGCCGTGAGCACATATGCTCATGTGCATGGATGGATGGGAAGCTAGCTTGCTTGCTAGCTTGTGTGTGGCGTGAGTGGCCCCCTCCTGGATGGATGGATGTGTGGTGGTATTTATAGTGGGAGTTGGCTTACCATGTAAGCCAAGTAGGCATGTAGCTAGCTAGCTAGCTAGTGGCATGGGTAGTGGCGTGGGATGTAAGCTACCTGGGGTAGCTTACATGCCAAGCCATGTAGGCATGGCATAGTGGCATGGCACATGTCATGCATGTCCCCTGGGGTACTTTATAAATTAGTACCCAGGGGACACGGTACACTGTAGATGACGGCGCCGCGGTACGGTTGTCTCGTCGATGTCGGGTCGGGCTGCAGTCGGCAGCCGACTGGTTGGCGTAGTCGGCAGCCGGCTGGTTGGCGTAGTCGGCAGCCGGCTGGTTGGCGTAGTCGGCAGTCGGCAGGAGCGGCCGGGCAGTCGGACTGAGGGGCTTTGCTAGCCCCGATGCCTTGAAATATCATCTCGCCGTCTTCGGGGTATCCGTGTCCCATTACACCGACAGTAGCCCCTGAGCCTCCGGGCAACTTGGCAAAGTTGGGCGGAGGTTTTTTGGCAAATGTTCATGAAAATAATCATAAAAAAAAGGACAGAGTTAGTCCATGCAGATATATCGAATGCTTACTTTTATCATTGCAAGTTTTATGCAGAGGGTGCCGACTCGGTTTCGTCCGAGCCCCCTTAATCTTTTTCGTGTTCCCTCCACTTTTTGGCCCGGGCTCTTGCTTGCCGGACAGCCGCTCTGCGGTCTGTGGCTGAGAGTGGGCCGCGAAGTGGAGTGTACAGTACTTAGAGTCTAGGAGCAGATTCAACCGAGTAGATACTTGTAAAAGGAAAACGGTCGGGTCGCCCGAACGTTTTTCTTCCCGGACGTTTTTCGCGTGGGTGGCCTCCAGCGTTCACTCTTGCTAGTCGGCAGCCGCTCTGCGGTCTGTGACTAAGAGTGGGCCTTTGGTACCGCGCACGGTACTAAGCCGTCTGCGGGAACTAACATCTCAGGCCAAGCGGCCAGCCCCCGGGCCAACTCTGGCTGGCGCCGGGGCAAACAGTGATGCTACTGTAATAAAATGCGGAGGCAGCCCCCGAGCAAAGCTTGGGGTTATCCGTGCTTGCGTAGTGCAACAACATGCGGGTGAGGAGCTCACATTGATTTTCGCGTAGTCGCGGTCGTCGAAGATAGCCGGCGCGACTCGGCGCTCGCGGAGTGCACCGGCGCACCCGCTGGGTGTAGGGCCGACTGCTGAGCAGTCGGGCCGGATCTTCCGGCAGGTGTCTTGTCTTCTTTCTCGCGGGGGCGCGTCAGCGCACCCGCTGGGTGTAGCCCCCGAGATTCGGGCCGACTGCTGAGCAGTCGGGCCGGATCTTCCGGCAACTACTTTGTCTTCTCTTCTCTCGCGGGGGCGCGTCAGCGCACCCGCTGGGTGTAGCCCCCGAGATTCGGGCCGACTGCTGAGCAGTCGGGCCGGATCTTCCGGCGACTACCTTGTCTTTATCTCTCGCGGGGGCGCGTCAGTGCACCCGCTGGGTGTAGCCCCCGAGATTCGGGCCGACTGCTGAGCAGTCGGGCCGGATCTTCCGGCGACTACTTTGTCTTCTTCAGCCGGCTGGGTAGGCAGACCCCGACACAGCAGTCAGGCTCTTTGCAGCCGGCCAGGTAGCCAACGGTCGGACGCACATTTCTTTTCTCTCTCTTTGTTTTTGAGCAGCCGGCTATGCGAGCGGCCCAGCCCACTTTTTTCCAGCCGGCCCCAAGGCAATCGGCCTCTTCTTTTTCTTTCTGTCCGGCTCCACGCGGCAAGCCGGACCCTCCTCTCTCTTTTTTTAGTAACTGGTCTATTTCTCTTTTTCCAGCCGTCTATTGACTTTTCTCGAGCAGCCGGCTGGGGCGTGACTCGGCGGGGGCGCGAGGCCGGCTGGCGGACTTCAGCTGGATGGATCATGCCAGCAGTCAGCCCTTTTTCCCAGCCGACCGGACAGTATATCAGATGTAATCTGGTCAGGTGTGCGTATCCAATGCGGTCGGCCAGGCCATGCAGTCGGCCGGACATGCATGTGACCACATGCACGTACCACACGTACGTACATTCACTTTTTCTTTTTTATTTCCACTCTATTTCTTTCTTTCTCTCGCTTGCGGATCCGACAGGAGCGACGAGTGGGACGCGGAGGCGACCGACTGGCGCGCCCAGCAGGCGGGCAGAACGCGGAGGCGGCCGGCTGGCATGCCCAGCCAGCGGGCTGGAATCGGCGCGGAGCCGGCGAGCTGAGGGCGGCAAGCAGACACGGTAGTAGCCGGCTGCATCGGCGAGCCGGGAGCGGAGCAGCCGGCCGGATCGAGACGGCGCGGCGGGCCAGCGAGCGCACGACAGAGAAGGCATGCGGGGGCGGAGCAGGCGGAGGCGGCCAAGGAGAGGCCGAGCCGGCCAGACGCAGGCCAGGCGTAGGAGGCGGCCTGGAGCTGGCGGACGAGAGCCGGACGGGTTGGAGCCGGAGCCGGCACAGGCGACAGGCGACTGGGCGGACCCAGCAGCCGGCCTAGGCGGGCAGCCGGACGTGATGCAAACCGGCGGCTGGGTTGCGGGGGAGCCGGCAGGTGGCGGAGCTGGCCGTCCGGGCTGCTGGCAAAGCAGTGGAGCCGATAGGCGGCAGAGTCGGCCGTTCGGGTTGACGGGGAAGGCAGGCGGAGAGGTCTGAAGCCAGCCGGGCGTGGGCGCGTGCCGCAGCGGGAGTGGCCGGACCCGGCAAGCCGGCCACGGGGCAAGCGGGGGCCAGCAGCCGGCCAGGCCGGCCGGGTGAGGAGTGGGACGCGCTGGAGCCGGCCAAGATGCACGTAGCAGTCGGCGGAGAGCGGCCAGCGCGCGCAGGACATGCGGACACGGCCGGGGGTCGCAGCGAAGCCGACGGCGAGGGAGGCTGCGGACGGTGCCGCGCGCTCGCGGTTTGGAGAGCGCGATGGGGAGAAGCACAACGTGCTGGTCGAGGACGAGCACCAGGGAGCACCGGTCGGGGCGGTGGCGTTGGAGGCCGCTTGCCCGGTTCTGCAGGAGGCAGATGTAAGCGGCTCGGCGGCGCAAGCGCGGGGCGATGCAGGGAAGGCCGGAGCCGGCGTGGACTGCAAGTCGGGGGCGGCGCAACGGCGTGGAGGAGCCGGACCCGGCGCTGACCGGCCGGGCATCGCGATGCAGGGCCGCCGCGGCACATTTGGAGGAGCGCGGGCGCGGCGTCGCTCAGGGGCCAGCCGGACCGGGTCGTAGGCGGCCGAAGCCGGGCCGACTGCGGGAGAAGGGCGGAGCGGAGCCGGCGGGTGCGACCCGGCGCCGGACAGGGTGGGCGCGGGGACGGCGGGATGCGGCAGCAGCCGGACCCGGCGCCGGACAGATGGGCGCGCAGTCGGCGGGATGCGGCAGCAGCCGGAACCGACGCACGGAGCTGGGGGAGGCAGGGACCAGGGTGGCGACGAGGAGCCGGCCCGGGGCCGGCACGCGGGGGCGGAGAAGCCAGCCCAGTGGTCCGCGGCTTGGGTAGAAGGGCACGATGCGGCCACTCGTGGCCGAAGGCGGAGCAGACCAGAGCCCGGCGCGCGGGAAAGAGCCCGGGTGGCGGAGGCGGCCTGGAGCGGGGGAAGCCGCGCCGCGGACGGGGCAGGCGCGGAGCAGCCGGCGACGGGCGAAGCCGACCTCAGAGCAGCCGGCGACGAGCAGTTGGTGGCAGGCGAAGCCGGGCGTGGAGCAGTCGGCGCGCGGGATGTCCAGAGTCGGACGGCAGCGAGGCAGCGGAGGTTGTGGCTAGCGCGAGTGCGAGCGGGAGCCGGAGGATGGGGGCGCGGGCCGGATGGAACGGCGAGGCGGCGAGCGGGACACAGCCACGACAGAGCGGCGCGTGAGGCCTAGCAATGAGAGCGGCGACGGGCGGCAGCCGGCTCCGGTTGGTGGAGGCGCTGGAGCCGGCTTTGGCCAGCAGGCACGCTGGCGGTCGATGCGGAGCAGCCGGACGGCAGCGGTCGCGAGGCATAGGCCCGCGTGGGACCCGGCCAGCGGTCGCGCGGGAGGGCGAGGCGGCCAGCGAGCGGAGACCCGACGCGCGCAGCGAAGGCCGGCTGCGGGACAGGAGCCGACCGCGAGGGCGCACGCGCAGAGACCCGGGGCCGGGATGGAGCAGAGCGGAGAGCTATGCTCCGCATGGCCATTATCCGATAAATGCACACGCACTGTCCAACTTCAGTCTGGCTAGTGTACGAGCATGGTTTGGGATGAGTATGGCTGTATGGCTATCATCTGGGTTGCATCTGGACTATGCATGGTGTATGGGGTAGTTTGGGTAGTATTTTGCTAGTGTATGGCCAATGGTTTGACTGTTGTTGACTTGCATCTAGCTAGCTTATATGGACGGTATATGGGGGAGTGAACGCGTGTTTTGGCCGGAGCAAGCCACAGCACGGAGGGAAGCAAACGCGAGCAGCGCGTGGATGGCCACGGCCGACCGAAATGAGGCCCCGCGTGCGGCGCACTCGCGGACTGACAGCCGACGTTGCGGTGATGATGACGAAGGCGCGGCCGACGGCGAGGACGCGCCGTCCCTCACGGCCATTCCGGGGGCGTGTCGATGTCGAGCCCTAGACCGCTATCAGAGAGACGGCGCGACGCCGCGGTGGTGAAGACGAAGAGGCCGACGGCGAGGACGCGCCACCCCTCGCGGCCACTCCGGGGGCGGGTCGATGTCGAGCCCCCGAGCGCTACCGGAGAGACGGCGCGACGCCGCGGCGGAGGCGATGAAGAAAAAAGGGTCCCGCCCGGACAGCGAAACCAGCAGTAGTACCGCCCCACGGTGGGCGCCAACTGTCGTGGTATTTCTCACGGGGTGCTTGCGAGTCGACAGATGCCACAAGGGCTTAGTGTGTGGGTAGGACTGCTGCTGATAGGACCGGGAGCGGGTATGCGAGTAGCGCGCGGTGGTTTACCCAGGTTCGGGGCTCTCCGGAGAGATAATACCCCTACTCCTGCATGTCTGAATATATATCTGAGGTGTACATCGGGCAGTACAAAGTGCTCCTGGAGCTGTATCTCAGCCCAGTGCCGTAGGCATCTGGCTGTATAGATGCCTGTATGAGGCGTGCTAGTTTCCGGCCATACTCATGGCCGTGAGCACATATGCTCATGTGCATGGATGGATGGGAAGCTAGCTTGCTTGCTAGCTTGTGTGTGGCGTGAGTGGCCCCCTCCTGGATGGATGGATGTGTGGTGGTATTTATAGTGGGAGTTGGCTTACCATGTAAGCCAAGTAGGCATGTAGCTAGCTAGCTAGCTAGTGGCATGGGTAGTGGCGTGGGATGTAAGCTACCTGGGGTAGCTTACATGCCAAGCCATGTAGGCATGGCATAGTGGCATGGCACATGTCATGCATGTCCCCTGGGGTACTTTATAAATTAGTACCCAGGGGACACGGTACACTGTAGATGACGGCGCCGCGGTACGGTTGTCTCGTCGATGTCGGGTCGGGCTGCAGTCGGCAGCCGACTGGTTGGCGTAGTCGGCAGCCGGCTGGTTGGCGTAGTCGGCAGCCGGCTGGTTGGCGTAGTCGGCAGTCGGCAGGAGCGGCCGGGCAGTCGGACTGAGGGGCTTTGCTAGCCCCGATGCCTTGAAATATCATCTCGCCGTCTTCGGGGTATCCGTGTCCCATTACACCGACACCAAGCTGGAAGGTGCAATGAAGACTTTGGTCTTCTATATTCTTCATGGCAAATGCTTCAATGCACAGGACTTCTTCATCCGCCAACTTGCTGCATCAGGCTCTGATCTTTTTGGCTTGAAGTTCTACGCTTCATGGATAATGCGGCTGATTAAACTTCACTCCGCTATCTCATATCAGCCATCTGCTCGCAATCATCGGATCTTTCTGCCTGATGTGGATATGTCTGTTGAAGCCATTTATCCTGAGCCTGCCAAGGAACCTCTAAGTCTTCAGAATGCGGCGCATCAAAGTTTTTCTCAGAACATTGAAGGAGTTGAAGCTGTCACTCGTGTGTATCCTTTGGCTGGAACTACACGTGCACCACATCCTGCCCTTACTGAAGCCACCGATAGCACAATTGCCCAACGACCTAAGAAGCGCACTCGTGTTCTCAATGACTGAGAGCTTTTGGTGGCTCTTCATCAGAAACAGGATAGGCATCATGACTGGCTGAAGCGCCAAATGCAAAGCCTCTTGGTGGATGTCAACCGTATTCGCAATCTTGCCACCAAGAATGCCTTTGTTGCACATGAAACCTCTTGACGCACATGGAAAGGGCTGACGCTTATGTGCTCTGAAGATGATCTTCAAGAGGATGGCTTCTCTGAACGCTTCAAGTTTGACTCCACACCTCCTCGAAGGGCAGTGCTGCGACGTACTCCATCTCTTGAAGACTCTGAGTTCTCTTCCTCTGCTGCAACTGTGAATGCCAGAGTGATCGAGGATGAAGACGATGCTACTTCACCGCCACCTACTTCAGCACGCTTCAACACTGCTCCAAGTTCTTCTGCACCACCGAACACCACCGAAGACCCTGCTGCTTCACCTACTCTTCATGGGAACGAGTAGATGCTCTATGTCTTCAAACCTTTTTGGTCCTTACTGACAAAAGGGGGAGAAGCATAATGAGTTTGATAGTATTCAAGCGGGTCCATATGGGCGGTTGCTTTCTATTTTGCTTCGTGTTTACAACTCTCGTTTTGATACATTTGGTTCTTTGAGTTGTAACACTTAAACTCGATGGTCGTCTGCTACTTATTTGCTACTTCATGATGCGACGATAAATTCCGCATGTGCGACGATAAATTCTGCATGTGCGACGATAAATTCCGCACTTAGATCATTTTGCAGACGTCCATTTTCCATTACGCATGTCATTATCTTCGCATACCTTCTCATGCATAATGAATTGTCATCATAAGTTGAAGAGGATCTCCACGAGTAAAAACCTGCCATGTGCATTTGCATTCCAAAAGCAAATTACTTGTATGCACATCTTCAGGGGGAGCCCTTGCAACTAATGAAGACAATTCCTCCACAATATCACATATTATATTCCCCCTTGAAAACTTCAACTAGTTTGTCATCAATCACCAAAAAGGGGGAGATTGTAAGTGCATCTAGTGCCACCCCTAGTTGGTTTTGGAGTATTGACGACAAACCTAGTTGAGGGACTAATGTGTTTGTGAGAATTGCAGGGTAACACAGGTAGAAGTCCCTCATTGATTCGGTTTTCCTACCAGAGATGACCCCTAAAAATGTATGAAGACATTGATGTCAAAGGTGGTATATGAAGATATTCACATTGAAGACTATGACAAGAGAAGACATCGCATGAAGCCTATGGAGCTCGAAGACTTAGATCTTTCGTAGTTCTTTTTCTTCTTTGTTGAGTCATAGGAACCACCATACTGTTAAGTGGGGTCCAAGAGAACCAGTCATAATGACTGAAGTGATGCTTAACCAAAACCTATGTCTTCGAGTGAAGACTATGAGAGTGAATCTTGTCCAGAGTCGGACAAGTCAACTTTGCTTGTAGCTCAAGTAAAGTTGCCATGTGAGTATGAAATCTGACTGTTGGAACACGTGTCAGTTCCTTAGTGACCCAGGGTCATTTCGGACAAATTAGGTCGGGTTGCCTAGTGGCTATAAATAGCCCACCCCCTACAACCATAAATGGTTGGCTGCTCAGAGTTAGAGTACAGCTTTTGTCGTTTGAGAGCAACCCACCTCGAAGCCTTTGAGAGAGAATTCCTTGCGGGGATAAAGCCCTAACCACCCAGAGCCTAAGAGTGTTAGGAATCACTTAAGTCTTCTTGTCTGTGTGATCTGAAGACTTATTACACTTGAGGACTGTGAATCCTCCAGCCGGTTAGGCGTCGCGTTCTGAGCGTCCAAGAGACATTGTGGATCGCCGGTGAATGAAGTTTGTGAAGGTTTGGGAGTCTACCTTGAAGACTTACCAGAGTGATTGGGCGAGGTCTGTGTGACCTTAGCTCAAGGGGAATACAGTGAGGACTAGGTGTCCTGAGCTGCGTGTTCAGGACTGGGTGTCCGGTACTGTGTGTCCTCAGGTTTAAATACCTAGCCGCCCTAACCAGACGTACAGTTGTCACAGCAACTGGAACTGGTCCAACAAATCATTGTCTTCAACGAGTCACTGGTTTCATCCTTCCCTTCCCTTTACTTACTGTTGGTCCTTGTGAAGTCATTGTATGATTGCACTATCTTTTGTCTTCACTGAGTGGCTGCGTGTTCTGTTTGGCTTCATAATATCTTCCTACCTGATCCTTACTACCTAGCTGCTATTATTCATTGTGCTTTCACTTCATTGAATACATGACTATGGTTTACCTAGTGTAGTCTACCTTCCGCTGCATGGTAATAGGTTTATTTCTATTGTTTGTCTTCGAAACTTCCACGTTTTGAAGACTTTCATAAAAATCGCCTATTCACCCCCCCCTCTAGTCGATATAACGCACTTTCACCTACACCAATTAGTAAGGAAGCTAATGATGATGATCATGAAACTTCAGGTCAAGTTGCTACCGAACCTCGTAGGACAACCAGAGTATGGTTCGCACCAAAGTGGTATGGTAATCCTTTCTGGAAGTCATGTTACTAGACCATGATGAACCAACGAACTATGAGGAAGCGATGATGAGCCCAGATTTCGCGAAATGGCTTGAGGCCATGAAATCTGAGATGGGATCCATGTATGAGAACAAAGTATGGACTTTGATTGACTTGCCCGATGATCGGTGAGTCATTAAGAATAAATGGATCTTCAAGAGGAAGACGGACGCTGATAGTAGTGTTACTATCTACAAAGCTCGAATTGTCGCAAAATGTTTTCGACAAGTTCAAGGTGTTAACTACGATGAGATTTTCTCACTCGTATCGATGCTTAAAAGTCTGTCCGAATCATGTTAGAGTTGCTGCATTTTATGAAATCTAGCAAATGGATGTCGAAACTGTATTCCTTAATGGATTTCTTAAAGAAGAGTTGTATATGATGCAACCAGAAGGTTTTGTCGATCCTACAGGTGCTAACAAAAGGTGCAAGCATCTCAGAGTTGGAATATACGCTTTGATGAATTGATCAAAGCATATAGTTTTATACATACTTGTGGTGAAGCCTGTATTTACAAGAAAGTGAGTGGGAGCACTACATCATTTCTGATAAATATATGTGAATGACATATTGTTGATCAGAAATATTGTAGAATTTTCTAGAAAAGCATAAAGGAGTGTTTGAAAAGAGTTTTTCAAAGAAAGACCTCGATGAAGCTGCTTACACATTGAGCATCAAGATCTATTGAGATAGATGAAGACGCTTGATAAGTTTTTTCAATGAGTACATACCTTGACAAGATTTTGAAGTAGTTCAAAATGGAACAGCCAAAGAAAGAGTTCTTACCTGTGTTACAAGGTGTGAAATTGAGTAAGACTCAAAGCCTGACCACGGCAGAAGATAGAAAGAGAATGAAAGTCATTCCCTATGCCTCAGCCATAGTTTCTATAAAATATGCCATCCTGTGTACCAGATCTATTGTATACCCTACACTGAGTTTAGCAAGGGAGTACAATAGTGATCTAGGAGTAGATCACTAGACAGCGGTCAAAATTATCCTTAGTGAAATAAGGATATGTTTCTCGATTATGGAGGTGACAAAAGGTTCGTCGTAAAGGGTTACTTCGATACAAATTTTGTCACTGATCTAGATGACTCTAAGTCTCAATCTGGAGACATTTCAAAAGTGGGAGCAATTAGCTAGAGTAGCTACGTGCAGAGCATTGTTGGCATAGAAATTTGCAAAATACATACGGATCTGAATGTGGCAGACCCGTAGACTAAACTTCTCTCACAAGCAAAACATGATCGCACCTTAGTACTCTTTGGGTGTTAATCACATAGCGATGTGAACTGGATTATTGACTCTAGTAAACCCTTTGGGTGTTGGTCACATGACGATGTGAACTATGGGTGTTAATTGTTGGGGAACGTAGTAATTTCAAAATTTTCCTACGCACACGCAAGATCATGGTGATGCATAGCAACGAGAGGGGAGAGTGTTGTCTACGTACCCTCGTAGACCGAAGCGGAAGCGTTGATGCGACGTAGGAAGTAGTTGTACGTCTTCCCGATCCGACCGATCCAAGCACCATTACTCCGGCACCTCCGAGTTCTTAGCACACGTACAGCTCGATGACGCTCCCCGGGCTCCGATCCAGCAAAGCTTCGGGGATGAGTTCCGTCAGCACAACGGCGTGGTGACGATCTTAATGTTCTACCGTTGCAGGGCTTCGCCTAAGCGCTGCTACAATATGACCGAGGTGGAATATGGTGGAGGGGGGCACCGCACACGGCTAAGGAACGATCACAATGATCAACTTCTATGTTCTAGGGTGCCCCCCTGCCCCCGTATATAAAGGAGGGAGGGGGAGGTGCGGCCGGCCCCAAGGGGTGCGCCTGGAGGAGTCCTACTCTCACCGGGAGTAGGACTCCCCCCTCTCTTGCCTTGTTGGAGAAGGAAAGGTGGAAGGAGAAGAGGAAAGGGGGGCGCCGCCCCCCCCCCCTTCCTTGTCCTATTCGGACTAGGGGAAGGGGCATGCGGCCTGCCCTGGCCGGCCCCTCTCTTCTCCCTTATGGCCCATGAAGGCCCATTAAACCCCCGGGGGGTTCCGGTAACCCCCGGTACTCCGGTAAAATGCCGATTTCACCCGGAACGATTCCGATGTCCAAATATAGGCTTCCAATATATCGATCTTTATGTCTCGACCATTTCGAGACTCCTTGCCATGTCCGTGATCACATCCGGGACTCTGAACAACCTTCGGTACATCAAAATACATAAACTCATAATGAAACTGTCATCGTAACTTTAAGCGTGCGGACCCTACGGTTCGAGAACAATGTAGACATGACCGAGACACGTTTCCGGTCAATAACCAACAGCGGGACCTGGATGCCCATATTGGCTCCGACATATTCTACGAAGATCTTTATCGGTCAGACCGCATAACAACATACGTTGTTCCCTTTGTCATCGGTATGTTACTTGCCCGAGATTCGATCGTCGGTATCCAATACCTAGTTCAATCTCCTTACCGGCAAGTCTCTTTACTCGTTCCGTAATACATCATCCTGCAACTAACTCATTAGTTGCAATGCTTGCAAGGCTTAAGTGATGTGCATTACCGAGAGGGCCCAGAGATACATCTCCGACGATCGGAGTGACAAATCCTAATCTCGAAATACGTCAACCCAACATGTACCTTTGGAGACACCTGTAGAGCACCTTTATAATCACCCAATTACGTTGTGACGTTTGGTACCACACAAAGTGTTCCTCCGGCACACGGGAGTTACATAATTCATAGTCATAGGAACATTTATAAGTCATGAAGAAAGCAATAGCAACATACTAAACGATCGGGTGCTAAGCTAGTGGAATGGGTCATGTCAATCAGATCATTCAACTAATGATGTGATCCCGTTAATCAAATGACAACTCTTTGTCCATGGTTAGGAAACATAACCATCTTTGATTAACGAGCTAGTCAAGTAGAGGCATACTAGTGACACTTTGTTTTTCTATGTATTCACACATGTATTATGTTTCCGGTTAATACAATTCTAGCATGAATAATAAACATTGATCATGATATAAGGAAATAAATAATATCTTTATTATTGCCTCTAGGGCATATTTCCTTCAGTATCCCACTTGCACTAGAGTCAATAATCTAGATTACACAGTAATGATTCTAACACCCATGGAGCCTTGGTGTTGATCATGTTTTGCTCGTGGAAGAGGCTTAGTCAACGGGTCTGCTACATTCAGATCCGTATGTATCTTGCAAATCTCTATGTCTCCCACCTGGACTAGATCCCGGATGGAATTGAAGCGTCTCTTGATGTGCTTGGTTCTCTTGTGAAATCTGGATTCCTTTGCCAAGGCAATTGCACCAGTATTGTCACAAAAGATTTTCATTGGACCCGATGCACTAGGTATGACACCTAGATCGGATATGAACTCCTTCATCCAGACTCCTTCGTTTGCTGCTTCCGAAGCAGCTATGTACTCCGCTTCACTTGTAGATCCCGCCACGATGCTTTGTTTAGAACTGCACCAACTGACAACTCCACCGTTTAATATAAACACTTATCCAGTTTGCGACTTAGAATCGTCCGGATCAGTGTCAAAGCTTGCATCAACGTAACCATTTACGATGAGCTCTTTGTCACCTCCATATACGAGAAACATATCCTTAGTCCTTTTCAGGTATTTCAGGATGTTCTTGACCGCTGTCCAGTGATCCACTCCTGGATTACTTTGGTACCTCCCTGCTAAACTTCTAGCAAGGCACACATCAAGTCTGGTACACAGCATTGCATACATGATAGAGCCTATGGCTGAAGCATAGGGAACATCTTTCATTTTCTCTCTATCTTCTGCAGTGGTCGGGCATTGAGTCTGACTCAACTTCACATGTTGTAACACAGGCAAGAACCCTTTCTTTGCTTGATCCATTTTGAACTTCTTCAAAATCTTGTCAAGGTATGTGCTTTGTGAAAGTCCAATTAAGCGTGTTGATCTATCTCTATAGATCTTTATTCCTAATATGTAAGCAGCTTCACCGAGGTCTTTCATTGAAAAACTCTTATTCAAGTATCCCTTTATGCTATCCAGAAATTCTATATCATTTCCAATCAGTAATATGTCATCCACATATAATATCAGAAATGCTACAGAGCTCCCACTTACTTTCTTGTAAATACAGGCTTCTCCGAAAGTCTGTATAAAACCAAATGCTTTGATCACACTATCAAAGCATTTATTCCAACTTCGAGAGGCTTGCACCAGTCCATAAATGGATCGCTGGAGCTTGCACACTTTGTTAGTTCCCTTTGGATTGACAAAACCTTCCGGTTGCATCATATACAACTCTTCTTCCAGAAATCCATTCAGGAATGCAGTTTTGACATCCATCTGCCAAATTTCATAATCATAAAATGCGGCAATTGCTAACATGATTCGGACAGACTTAAGCATCACTACGGCTGAGAAGGCCTCATCGTAGTCAACCCCTTGAACTTGTCAAAAACCTTTTGCGACAAGTCAAGCTTTGTAGACAGTAATATTACCGTCTGCATCAATCTTCTTCTTGAAGATCCATTTATTCTCAATTGCTTGCCGATCATCGGGCAAGTCAACCAAAGTCCATACTTTGTTTTCATACATGGATCCCATCTCAGATTTCATGGCTTCAAGCCATTTCGCGGAATCTGGGCTCACCATTGCTTCTTCATAGTTCGTAGGTTCATCATGATCTAGTAGCATGATTTCCAGAACAGGATTACCGTACCACTCTGGTGCGGATCTTACTGTGGTTGACCTACGAGGCTCAGTAGTAACTTGATCTGAAATTTCACGATCATCATCATTAAATTCCTCACCAATTGGTGTAGGTGTCGCAGAAACCGATTTCTGTGATGAACTACTTTCCAATAAGGGAGCAGGTACAGTTACCTCATCAAGTTCTACTTTCCTCCCACTCACTTCTTTCGAGAGAAACTCCTTCTCTAGAAAGGATCCATTCTTAGCAACGAATGTCTTGCCTTCGGATCTGTGATAGAAGGTGTACCCAATAGTCTCCTTTGGGTATCCTATGAAGACACATTTCTCCGATTTGGGTTCGAGCTTATCAGGTTGAAGCTTTTTCACATAAGCATTGCAGCCCCAAACTTTAAGAAACGACAACTTTGGTTTCTTGCCAAACCATAGTTCATAAGGCGTCGTCTCAACGGATTTTGATGGTGCCCTATTTAACGTGAATGCGGCTGTCTCTAAAGCATAACCCCAAAACGACAGCGGTAAATCAGTAAGAGACATCATAGATCGCACCATATCTAGTAAAGTACGATTACGACGTTCGGACACACCATTACGCTGTGGTGTTCCGGGTGGCGTGAGTTGCAAAACTATTCCACATTGTTTCAAATGTACACCAAACTCGTAACTCAAATATTCTCCTCCACGATCAGATCATAGAAACTTTATTTTCTTGTTACGATGATTTTCAACTTCACTCTAAAATTCTTTGAACTTTTCAAATGTTTCAGACTTATGTTTCATTAAGTAGATATACCCATATCTGCTTAAGTCATCTGTGAAGGTGAGAAAATAACAATATCCGCCACGAGCCTCAATATTCATCGGACCACATACATCTGTATGTATGATTTCCAACAAATCTGTTGCTCTCTCCATAGTACCGGAGAACGGTGTTTTAGTCATCTTGCCCATGAGGCACGGTTCGCAAGTACCAAGTGATTCATAATCAAGTGTTTCCAAAAGTCCATCAGTATGGAGTTTCTTCATGCGTTTTACACCGATATGACCTAAGCAGCAGTGCCACAAATAAGTTGCACTATCATTATCAACTCTGCATCTTTTGGTTTCAACATTATGAATATGTGTATCACTACTATCGAGATTCATTAGAAATAGACCACTCTTCAAGGGTGCATGACCATAAAAGATATTACTCATATAAATAGAACAACCATTATCCTCTGATTTAAACGAATAACCGTCTCGCATCAAACAAGATCCAGATATAATGTTCATGCTCAATGCTGGCACCAAATAACAATTATTTAGGTCTAATACTAATCCTGAAGGTAGATGTAGAGGTAGTGTGCCGACCGCGATCACATCGACTTTGGAACCATTTCCCACGCGCATCGTCACCTCGTCCTTTGCCAGTGTTCGCTTAATCCGTAGTCCCTGTTTCGAGTTGCAGATATTAGCAACAGAACCAGAATCAAATACCCAGGTGCTACTGTGAGCTCTAGTAAGGTACACATCAATAACATGTATATCACATATACCTTTGTTCACCTTGCCATCCTTCTTATCTGCCAAATACTTGGGGCAGTTACGCTTCCAGTGACCAGTCTGCTTGCAGTAGAAGCACTCAGTTTCAGGCTTAGGTCCAGACTTGGGTTTCTTCTCTTGAGCAGCAACTTGCTTGCTGTTCTTCTTGAAGTTCCCCTTCTTCTTCCCTTTGCCCTTTTTCTTGAAACTAGTGGTCTTGTTGACCATCAACACTTGATGCTCCTTTTTGATTTCTACCTCCGCAGCTTTCAGCATTGCGAAGAGCTCAGGAATAGTCTTATTCATCCCTTGCATATTATAGTTCATCACGAAGCTCTTGTAGCTTGGTGGCAGTGATTGGAGAATTCTGTCAATGACGCAATCATCTGGAAGATTGACTCCCATCTGAATCAAGTGATTATTATACCCAGACATTTTGAGTATATGCTCACTGACAGAACTGTTCTCCTCCATCTTGCAGCTATAGAATTTATTGGAGACTTCATATCTCTCAATCCGGGCATTTGCTTGAAATATTAACTTAAACTCCTGGAACATCTCATATGCTCCATGACGTTCAAAACGTCGTTGAAGTCCCGATTCTAAGCCGTAAAGCATGGCACACTGAACTATCGAGTAGTCATCAGCTTTGCTCTGCCAAACGTTCATAACATCTGGTGTTGCTCCAGCAGTAGGCCTGGCACCCAGCGGTGCTTCCAGGACGTAATTCTTCTGTGCAGCAATGAGGATAATCCTCAAGTTACGGACCCAGTCCGTGTAATTTCTACCATCATCTTTCAACTTTGCTTTCTCAAGGAACGCATTAAAATTCAATGGAACAACAACACGGGCCATCTATCTACAATCAAACATACATAAGCAAGATACTATCAGGTACTAAGTTCATGATAAATTCAAGTTCAATTAATCATATTACTTAAAAATTCCCACTTAGATAGACATCCCTCTAATCCTCTAAGTGATCACGTGATCCAAATCAACTAAACCATAACTGATCATCACGTGAAATGGATTAGTTTTCAATGGTGAACATCATTATGTTGATCATATCTACTATATGATTCACGCTCGACCTTTCGGTCTCCGTGTTCCAAGGCCATATCTGCAGATGCTAGGCTCGTCAAGTTTAACCTGAGTATTCTGCGTGTGCAAAACTGGCTAGCACCCATTGTAGATGGGCGTAGAGCTTATCACACCCGATCATCACGTGGTGTCTGGGCACGACGAACTTTGGCAACGGTGCATACTCAGGGAGAACACTTCTTGATAATTTAGTGAGAGATCATCTTATAATGATACCGTCAATCAAATCAAGATAAGATGCATAAAAGATAAACATCACATGCAATCAATATAAGTGATATGATATGGCCATCATCATCTTGTCCTTGTGATCTCCATCTCCGAAGCACCGTTATGATCACCATCGTCACCGGCGCGACACCTTCATCTTCATCGTAGCATCGTTGTCGTCTCGCCAATCTTATGCTTCTACGACTATCGCTACCGCTTAGTGATAAAGTAAAGCATTACAGGGTGATTGCATTGCATACAATAAAGCGACAACCATATGGCTCCTGCCAGTTGCCGATAACTCAGTTACAAAACGTGATCATCTCATACAATAAAATTTAGCATCATGTCTTGACCATATCACATCACAACATGCCCTGCAAAAACAAGTTAGACGTCCTCTACTTTGTTTGTTGCAAGTTTTACGTGGCTGCTACGGGCTTTAGCAAGAACCGTTCTTACCTATGCATCAAAACCACAACGATAGTTTGTCAAGTTGATGCCGTTTTAACCTTCGCAAGGACCGGGCGTAGCCACACTCGGTTCAACTAAAGTTGGAGAAACTGACACCCGTCAGCCACCTGTGTGCAAAGCACGGCGGTAGAACCAGTCTCGTGTAAGCGTACGCGTAATGTCGGTCCGGGCCGCTTCATCCAACAATACCGCCGAACCAAAGTATGACATGCTGGTAGGCAGTATGACTTATATCGCCCACAACTCACTTGTGTTCTACTCGTGCATATAACATCAAACCATAAAACCTGGCTCGGATGCCACTGTTGGGGAACGTAGTAATTTCAAAATTTTCCTACGCACACGCAAGATCATGGTGATGCATAGCAACGAGAGGGGAGAGTGTTATCTACGTACCCTCGTAGACCGAAGCGGAAGCGTTGACGCAATGTAGAGGAAGTAGTCGTACGTCTTCCCGATCCGACCGATCCAAGCACCGTTACTCCGGCACCTCCGAGTTCTTAGCACACGTACAGCTCGATGACGCTCCCCGGGCTCCGATCCAGCAAAGCTTCGGGGATGAGTTCCGTCAGCACGACGGCATGGTGACGATCTTGATGTTCTATCGTTGCAGGGCTTCGCCTAAGCGCTGCTACAATATGACCGAGGTGGAATATGGTGGAGGGGGGCACCGCACACGGCTAAGGAACGATCACAATGATCAACTTGTGTGTTCTAGGGTGCCCCCCTGCCCCCGTATATAAAGGTGGGAGGGGGAGGTGCGGCCGGCCCCAAGGGGTGCACCTGGAGGAGTCCTACTCCCACCGGGAGTAGGACTCCCCCCTCTCTTGCCTTGTTGGAGAAGGAAAGGGGGAAGGAGAAGAGGAAAGGGGGGCGCCCCCCCCCCCTTCCTTGTCCTATTCGGACTAGGGGGAGGGGGCGCGCGGCCTGCCCTGGCCGGCCCCTCTCTTCTCCCTTATGGCCCATGAAGGCCCATTAAACCCCCGGGGGGGTTCCGGTAACCCCCCGTACTCCGGTAAAATGTCGATTTCACCCGGAACGATTCCGATGTCCAAATATAGGCTTCCAATATATCGATCTTTATGTCTCGACCATTTCGAGACTCCTCGTCATGTCCGTGATCACATCCGGGACTCCGAACAACCTTCGGTACATCAAAATACATAAACTCATAATGAGACTATCATCGTAACTTTAAGCGTGCAGACCCTACGGTTCGAGAACAATGTAGACATGAGTGAGACACGTTTCCGGTCAATAACCAACAGCGGGACCTGGATGCCCATATTGGCTCCGACATATTCTACGAAGATCTTTATCGGTCAAACCGCATAACAACATACGTTGTTCCCTTTGTCATCGGTATGTTACTTGCCCGAGATTCGATCGTCGGTATCCAATACCGAGTTCAATCTCGTTACCGGCAAGCCTCTTTACTCGTTCCGTAATACATCATCCTGTAACTAACTCATTAGTTGCAATGCTTGCAAGGCTTAAGTGATGTGCATTACCGAGAGGGCCCAGAGATACCTCTCCGACGATCGGAGTGACAAATCCTAATCTCGAAATACGTCAACCCAACATGTACCTTTGGAGACACATGTAGAGCACCTTTATAATCACCCAGTTACGTTGTGACGTTTGGTAGCACACAAAGTGTTCCTCCGGCACACGGGAGTTATATAATCTCATAGTCATAGGAACATGTATAAGTCATGAAGAAAGCAATAGCAACATACTAAATGATCGGGTGCTAAGCTAGTGGAATGGGTCATGTCAATCAGATCATTCAACTAATGATGTGATCCCGTTAATCAAATGACAACTCTTTGTCCATGGTTAGGAAACATAACCATCTTTCATTAACGAGCTAGTCAAGTAGAGGCATACTAGTGACACTTTGTTTGTCTATGTATTCACACATGTATTATGTTTCCGGTTAATACATCTAGCATGAATAATAAACATTTATCATGATATAAGGAAATAAATAATATCTTTATTATTGCCTCTAGGGCATATTTCCTTCATTAATCACA
Source organism: Triticum monococcum (assembly GCA_034509565.1). NCBI lineage: Eukaryota > Viridiplantae > Streptophyta > Magnoliopsida > Poales > Poaceae > Triticum > Triticum monococcum. The sequence continues at coordinate 134,891,424 of CM067847.1, forward strand.
TGGTGATGTGAACTATTGGTGTTAAATCACATGGCGATGTGAACTAGATTATTGACTCTAGTGCAAGTGGGAGACTGAAGGAAATATGCCCTAGAGGCAATAATAAAGTTATTATTTATTTCCTTATTTCATGATAAATGTTTATTATTCATGCTAGAATTGTATTAACCGGAAACATAATACATGTGTGAATACATAGACAAACATAGTGTCACTAGTATGCCTCTACTTGACTAGCTCGTTAATCAAAGATGGTTAAGTTTCCTAACCATAGGCATGAGTTGTCATTTGATTAAAAGGATCACATCATTAGGAGAATGATGTGATTGACTTGACCCATTCCGTTACCTTAGCACTTGATCATTTAGTATGTTGCTATTGCTTTCTTCATGACTTATACATGTTCCCATGACAACGAGATTATGCAACTCCCGTTTACCGGAGGAACACTTTATGTGCTACCAAACGTCACAACGTAACTGGGTGATTATAAAGGTGCTCTACAGGTGTCTCCGAAGGTACTTGTTGAGTTGGCGTATTTCGAGATTAGGATTTGTCACTCCGATTATCGGAGAGGTATCTCTGGGCCTAGTCGGTAATGCACGTCACTATAAGCATTGCAAGCATTGTAACTAATGGGTTAGTTGCGGGATGATGTATTATGGAACGGTTAAAGAGACTTGCCAGTAACGAGATTGAACTAGGTATTGAGATACCGACAATCGAATCTCGGGCAAATAACATACCGATGACAAAGGGAACAACGTATGTTGTTATGCCGTTCGACCGATAAAGATCTTCGTAGAATATGTAGGAGCCAATATGGGCATCTAGGTTCCGCTATTGGTTATTGACCAGAGAAGTGTCTCGGTCATGTCTACATAGTTCTCGAACCCGTAGGGTCCGCACGCTTAACGTTCGTTGATGATACAGTATTTATGAGTTATGTATGTTGGTAACCGAATGTTGTTCGGAGTTCCTGGTAAGATCACGGATATGACGAGGAACTCCAGAATGGTCCAGAGATAAAGTTTGATATATGGGATAATAGTGTTTGGTCTCCGGAAGGGTTCCGGAATTCATCGGAAGGGGTTCCAGATGTTTCCCAAAATGTTTGGGGACGAGAACACTTTATTTGGGCCAAAGGGGAAGGCCCACAAGGTTTTTGGAAAGCGCAAAAGGAAGTTTTGCGGAGTCCAGGGGCCAGATGCCAGGGTCCATGGCGTCTGGGTCCAGACGCCGGGAACCCTGGCATCTGGCCCTAGAGTCTGAGAAGGACTCTTGCCTTTCGGGTGAAACCGACTTTGTGGAGGCCTCCAAGTTTCGACCCCAACGCTCAACATATAAATAGAGGGGTAGGGCTAGCACCCAAGACATATCAAGAAACACCAAGCCGTGTGCCGGGAACCCCGTCCCCTCTAGTTTATCCTCCGTCATAGTTTTCGTAGTGCTTAGGCGAAGCCCTGTGGAGATTGTTCTTCACCAACACCGTCGTGCTGCCAGAACTCATCTACTAGTTCGCTCCTCTTGCTGGATCGAGAAGGCGAGGACGTCATCGAGTTGAACATGTGTTGAACGCGGAGGTGTCGTACGTTCGGTACTTGATCGGGACGGATCATGAAGGTGTACGACTACATCAACCGTGTTGATAAACGCTTCCGCTTTCGGTCTACGAGGGTACGTAGACATACTCTCCCCTCCAACTGCTATGCATCACCATGATCTTGCATGTGCGTAGGATTTTTTTTTGAAATTACTACGTTCCCCAACAGTTCGGAGTCCCGGATATGATCACGGACATGACGAGGAGTCTTGAAACGGTCGAGACATAAAGATCGATATATTGGACGACTATGTTCGGACACCGGAAGTGTTTTCAGGAGGTTTCGGACATATACCGGAGTACTGGGGGGTTACCGGAACCCCCCTGGGGAGTATATTGGGCATAATGGGCCTTAGTGGGAGAAGAGGAGGGGCAGCCAGGGAAACCGCGCGCCCCTCCCCCTCTAGTTCGAATTGGACAAGGAGGGGGGGCGCCCCCCTTTCCTTCTCTCCTTCTCTCCATTCCTTCTCCTCTCCTACTCCTACTTGGAAGGGGTCCTCATGGGGCGCGCCATAGGAGGCCGGCCCTCTCCCCCTCCTCCACTCCTTTATATATGGGGAGGGGGCACCCCTTGTAGACACAAGTTGATCATTGATCTCTTAGCCGTGTGCGGTGAAGGAAATATGCCCTAGAGGCCATAATAAAGTTATTATTTATTTCCTTATATCATGATAAATGTTTATTATTCATGCTAGAATTGTATTAACCGGAAACAGAATACATGTGGGAATATATAGACAAACAGTATGTCACTAGTATGCCTCTACTTGACTAGCTCATTGAATCAAAGATGGTTAAGTTTCCTAGCCATAGACATGAGTTGTCATTTGATTAACGGGATCACATCATTAGAGAATGATGTGATTGACTTGACCCATTCCGTTAGCATAGCACTTGATCATTTAGTTTGTTGCTATTGCTTTCTTCATGACTTATACATGTTCCTATGACTATGAGATTATGCAACTCCCATTTACCGGAGGAACACTTTGTGTGCTACCAAACATCACAACGTAACTGGGTGATTATAAAGGTGCTCTATAGGTGTCTCCGAAGGTACTTGTTGGGTTGGCGTATTTTGAGATTAGGATTTGTCACTCCGATTGTCGGAGAGGTATCTCTGGGCCCTCTCGGTAATGCACATCACTTAAGCCTTGCAAGCATTTCAACTAATGAGTTAGTTGCAAGATGATGTATTACAGAACGAGTAAAGAGACTTGCCGGTAACGAGATTGAACTAGGTATTGAGATACCGACGATCGAATCTCGGGCACGTAACATACTGATGACAAAGGGAACAACGTATGTTGTTATGCGGTTTGACCGATAAAGATCTTCGTAGAATATGTGGGAACCAATATGAGCATCCAGGTTCCGCTATTGGTTATTGACCGAAGACGTGTCTCGGTCATGTCTACATTGTTCTCGAACACGTAGGGTCCGCATGCTTAAGGTTTCGATGACAGTTATATTATGAGTTTATGAGTTTTGATGTACCAAAGGAGTTCGGAGTCCCGGATGAGATCGAGGACATGACGAAGAGTCTCGAAATGGTCGAGACGTAAAGATTGATCTATTGGACGACTATATTCGGACATCGGAAAGGTTCCGAGTGATTGGGGTATTTTTCGGAGTACCGGAGAGTTACGGGAATTCGCCGAGGAGTATATGGGCCTTATTGGGCCATACGAGAATATAGGAGAGAGGCCAAAAGGAAGGAGGTGCGCCCCCCCCCCCTCTGGTCCAAATTGGACAAGGGGTGCAGCCCCCTTTTCCTTGTTCCTCTCCCCCTCTTTCCTTCTCTTCTACTCCAACAAGGGAAGGAGGAGTCCTACTCCCAGTGGGAGTAGGACTCCCCCCTTGGCGCGCCCTCCTCCTAGGCCGGCCGCCTCCCCCTTGCTCCTTTATATACGAGGGCAGGGGCACCCCAGAGACACAACAATTGATCTGTTTGATCTCTTAGCCGTGTGCGGTGCCCCCCTCCACCATAGTCCTCGATAATATTGTAGTGGTGCTTAGGCGAAGCCCTGCGTCGGTAGAACATCAACTTCGTCACCACGCCATCGTGCTGACGAAACTCTCCCTCAACACTCGACTGGATCAGAGTTCGAGGGACATCATCGGGCTGAATGTGTGCTGAACTCGGAGGTGTCGTGCGTTCGGTACTTGATCGGTCGGATCGTGAAGACGTACGACTACATCAACTGCGTTGTGATAACGCTTCCGCTTTCGGTCTACGAGGGTACGTGGACAACACTTTCCCCTCTCGTTGCTATGCATCACCATGATCTTGCGTGTGCGTAGGGAAATTTTTGAAATTACTACGTTCCCCAACATGCGGTGCCCCCCCCCCTCCACCATAATCCACCTCGGTAATATCGTAGCGGTGCTTAGGCGAAACCCTGTTCCGGTAGCATCATAATCACCATCATCACGTCGTCGTGCTGACGAAGCTCTCCCTCAACACTCTGCTGGATCGTGAGTTCATGGGACGTCACCGAGCCGAATGTGTGCAGATCGCGGAGGTGTCGTACTTTCGGTACCAGGATCGGTCGTTCGTGAATACGTATGACTACATCAACCGCGTTGTCATAACGCTTCCGCTTACGGTCTACGAGGGTACATGGACAACACTCTTCCCTTCTCGTTGCTATGCATCACCATGATCTTGCGTGTGCATAGGAAAATTTTGAAATTACTGCATTCCCCATCAGTTATCCATATCAATATTATTGTTTTCAGCAACATGGAATGTATGACTATTGAGTTGTGGCAGCCATGGAATTTTTGGGATGCTTAGGGTTTAAGTAGACGTTTTTTTTCTAAAATGTCAATGTCTACTAAAACAAGCAATTGTCCAAGGTTTGAGATCCAATTGATCTATAAATCTCATTTACATGACTAAGGATCTACTGTTTAGCATATTTTCAAGTAAATGTTTGTATTTCATCAAAAGTAAATTCATAAAAATGTACTACCTCTGTAAAAAAATATAAGATGTTTTAGAGACTTATATTTGTTTAGAGAGGGAGTAACTTTTGGATTATTGCTTCATTTATGTTAAATGAGTTTGTGGTCTACGTAAAATGGATCGAGCACACATTTTTCTTATGGGACTGGGCACATATTTTTAGTAAACATCAATGTTTTGTAACAAAAATGGTTATATTGTTGCCTAAAGTGAACCAGAAAAACATATGAGTTTAACTTATTTCGTGTACTTCTTCCGGATGAGAATATAAGTCAGGCACGGATTTAGGTGTTCTACTTGATTAGTGAAAATGTGTTGTATGTCATAAAAGACATATTTTAGATTCGCCGCTGAATGAAATTTTGGAACACATATTTTTTTGTGGCATATTAAAAATGTTTCGCTAGTTAAATTGATTATCTAAGTTACCATGTTTATACATTTGGTCGATTTGTGTTGGCTGCAACTGCGCAATGTTCTCTATGACAAAGAGTAGATAATCTATGACAAAGCAATTTTAAGTGGTGGTGGTTTTGGTAGTATTCTATCCATGTTGGTGTCGTCAGATTTAAAATCCATAGTAATGTGTTACCAAGCCATGTCAGCTACTAGTAGAGGTTCTAATAGGTCGGGTGCAAGACAGTGTTCACCCTTTGCTCTCTAATGGATAGGACATTGGGCAGTGTAGTTTTCAACAAATGTCTTCAGTCCTGGCCAGTAAAATATTGTTTTGATTTTGCAGTAAGTTGCTCTCATTCTAGAGTGCCCTCCTATAGGAGAATCATGTAAAGCACTTAATAACTTCAGTGTTAGGTCAATGTTACTTCCTACCAGCTACCACAATCTTTCTTTTAAATCTGATGATGCCAGCATGGAGACAATAATCACTTGGAGAAGTGTTGTTCTATTACAACAATTGTTCTAGGATGAGTTTGTATAAAATGTCATGTTGGTAGCTCTCAGATAAATCTTGTGCCTAGATTGGAATATATAGTTTTAGACATAGGCACATAGCCATAACCTGGTGAACTTTCCTTGACAAATCATCTGCCACCTTATTTAGAATTCCTTTCTTATACTAGATAGAGAAGTCAAATTCCAGCAACTTCTTCATGAGCTTGTGTTGGATTGCCTTTGTAATCCTTTGGTTTGTAATAAACTCCAGGAATTGTTGGTCAATTGTGATCACTATTTTGCTCCAAGGAAGTAGTGCCTCCACTTTTTGAGTGCTTAGAATGGCCAGAGCGTCTTTTTTATAAGTGGACATGGCACCATTCCTTGGGCAAGGAGTTGCACTGTAGTAAGCCAAAGCTCTTGCATTTTGCATTAGCACAGCTCCAATCCCAGTGCCAGATGCATCGGTTTCTAACACAAATGTTATGTTGAAATCTAGTAGAGCTAATACAGGAGCAAAGATCAATGCTTGCTTCACTTGCTCAAAGGCCTTCTCCTTAGTATGTGTCCATGGAAACTGGCCCTTATTAACCATGTCATGTAGTGTCTTGCACATAATTGCATAGTGTTTAATAAATATTCTCTAATATCTAGCCAGCCCCAAGAAGCTCCTCAACTCATTGAAATTTGCAGGAGTAGACCAATTTGCAATTGCTTGGATTTTGGAAGGATCGATAGAAACCCCACTCCAGAGAAGATATGCCCCAAATATTCAACTTATGGAATAGAAAATACACACTTTGACATCTTGGCAAACAACTAATTTTCCGTCAGTACTGAGAACACCATTTGCAGATGTTGCATATGTTTAGTTAAGTCTGAATTGTACACAGGGATGTCATCAAAGAAAACCAAAACACACTTCTTAAAAAATGGTGCAAATATGATTTTCATCAATGCTTGGAATGTGCCAGGAGCATTGGAAAGTCCAAATGGCATGACTAAAAAATATAATGCCCAAAATAGGCCGTGAAAGTAGTTTTGTGGATATCATGCTCATGCATTATTATCTGATGATAACTTGACCCCAGTTTGGAAGAAATATTGGCACCCTATAGCTCATTTAGGAGGTCTTCAATAACATGAATAGGGAATTTATTTCGGATTGCTTGCTCATTCACTTTTCTAAAATCAATGCCAAATCTATTGGTAAAGTTATTTTTATTTACTAAGATAGTTCAAGATGCGTATGGGCTTTGGCTAGGCCTGATAAGGTGTTTGGCAGTTAATTCTTTCACTTGGTTCTTCACTTCCTACTTCTACATATGGGTTACCCTGTATGGTCTCACATTAGGTGGTATTGACCCTAGTTTCAAGGGTATAGTGTGGTCGAGTGCTCTTGGAGGAGGAAGAGAATTTGGCTCAACAAAAATGTCATTTTACTCTTGTAATAGCTTCTTAAGAGCCGGAGGAACTAGAGTTTGAATATCTGGTTTTAACTATAAGTGGTAAAGTTGAATGACAAATCCATAAGCTCCTTTTTTCTGCCTAAATTTCCATAGGTGTAATACCACCAATGCAATGGTAGTAGAGATGGCCGTTTTGTCAGCCAAAGTGAAAGAGAATAAGTTCCTTGGTATGTCAAAAGAAATTGGATTGACAAGTGTAAACCAATCACAACCCAGTTTCACATCATGATGGGGAAGAGGCAAAATTCTGAAAGTATGCTTGAACTTGGTTTTAGCTATTAGTACTTAACTATTTGGATTGACAATAGTTGATGATAACAACACTCCACCTACCACTGTAATATCTCTAGGAACAGTAGGCAAAGCACAATTGGAGGAAACAACAAATAGTGCATTCACAAAGGATGAGGTGCTCCCAGTATCTAGCAATGTGATTCTCTTTTTCCATTGAAGTATCTAACTACACTAGGAGTAACTTTTGAGCATGTGCCACTCAGTGCCTGGGCAAAATGCACACGACAACTTTAGTAGATTTCCTTATTGTTTTTGTTGTTGCAAGTCTCCTTCTTCAAGTTCAGTTTGTTGAGTTTCAGTTTGATCTTCCTCCATAAGATGAATATTTGGCACCAATTTGCACTGGTGTCCTTGCATCCATTTGTCACCACATCATCAACATTCCCCCACTTTTCTTGCTTGTTCGAACTGAGTAGAGGGAATTTCTAATTGTTTCACAGGGTGTGGCTGTTGTACTTGTAATGGAACAGTCCTATGTTGTATTCCTGTATTTTGTTTCTAATAAAGGTTGTTGTAAGGAACCGTATTCTTCTCAGGAGGGTGACAAGGCTCAATTTCTCTAGCCGACCAATAGGCATCAATAATTTTCTGTGTTTATAGGGTCTGACTTGGAACTTAGTGCTCTCTCTTAATCCATTAATATGACACTTGACAAAACAGAGTTCAGGTAATTCAGGTGTCTCCTCTTGTAACTCTGCCATCAGGTCCTAAAAGATTTTTGTTCACTCTACCACAACTTGATTGCTCTGATTTATTGTATTGCATTTCTTTGTGAGACATAAGATCCTTATGCTGAAAATTGTTTTTTCAGTTCCTTGCAAAAGACATGCCATGTTAGTATTTTCTTCAGTAAGCCTGATCTCCTAAGCCATATACCTGCTTCTCCAATGATAGAAAGTTGTACCAGTGATACTTTGTAGTCTTCATGAGCTGCATCCATTTGGAAGTACTTATTACACTGTCTGACCCACCCCACGGGATCTTCTCCTCCAAACCTAGGAGAATCCATCTTGGGCCCATTTGTAGTTTATTTCATGAATTTGGTTTTCATTTCCTACTCGTAGGTTTTGAAATAACTTTTCACAGTTGTCTCTTTGTGCTTTGGCTGAATTGGTGAAACCCTGATTATGAGTTCAAGAAGATGGTGATTGATTCCTGCCCCCAGTGTCTTGTTGATGTGGTCTTCTAAATCCTGGAGCTACATAGGGTCTATTGGTTCTGATGGGTGGTAAATTATCACAATGTGTGCCAGTTTCTGTTTCTATCTCTAACTGCCTTCTAAATGGGTCTGCTCTTGCATTTTATTGCTCCCTATGCTCTTGTTGTAGTGTTGGAGACTTGATCTGCTTCTTTTCTTCCGTAGTTGGTTGTTTATCTGTTCATGATCTAGAAGGTTGCAAGGTATGGAGGATAGTACTCATAGCAGCTAGTTGTTTAATTCATAAACAGCTTGTTGTACATCTCCTACTTGTTCATAAATTTCACCTTGGAACGAACGGATGGAAACAACATCTGCCTTGAGTGAATTCACTTCTGAGCGCAAATTTTACGTTGCATGTTGTTGTGCGATGAACTCATCCTTCATCGTCAGAACCTCTTGCAAGTCCGCATCATCCAAGGTCTTCGGGTCGCGCCCCATTGCCTTGATCGGAAGGAGGAGAGATGAATTTTACCATTGGAGGTACCAGCAACCTGATCTCCTCGTCTGATCCTTTCTACCGCCTAGGGGATGCGCCACCAAAGAACAACACCACTCGTTCGTGAACCTGAAATTTTACCGCTAAATCGATGTGATCCAGAAACCAGTTCCACCCAACGAGTTGCCGTCGAATGGATCTACCTCTGCCAATGCTGCCCCGCACATGCCACTGTCATGGATCAAGGTGAGGAGGGACGAAAAAAATTGTTGTTCTCCAATCTCCGATCATCTCCGAGGAATAAAAACCTAACTCTAAATACCAATTTGTCATATCCTAGCCGATTTAACCTATGATCTAGGAGTAAGAACTCGAATTGTAGAGCAATTTATGTATCTGCAAGGCCGATCAAAGATGCCATCTCTCTATTATCTATAATTGTTCTAGCCTTTTGACAGAAATAGAATAGCAAGCATGCCCTAAGCTAGCCACACACGGCTTATATAGAGGCTTTTTTTTAAACCCTCAAAGTTTATTGCTCATATCAAAAGAGATACATCATGTAGTACAAGGGAAACATGAAAAAGGGTGGATCACCATCCCAAATTAAATCTAACTTAAGATCATAAGAATTTTCTGCCAATTGATGGGCAACATTATTCGCTTCTTGTGGGCAGTGTGTAAATGAAATTCCCTCAATCAGCGATGCCTTCGCAAAACACTCCGCTAACATTGCAGTATAGGTGTTGAAGATGCCAGCTTCCCCATTACATGCATTGATCAATTTGAAATAACCAAATTCAATAGTGACCTACGTGCACCCTAAACTCTCGACCGTCTCAATCCCTTTCAACACTACAATGACCTCCGCCGAGGCAGCATCAAGAACAATCCTTAGGTAGCTCACAGTACCATCCACACCTTCCCCTCAGTGGTGGCGAAGTACAGCACCGACAGCTCTCGTTCCATTCTCATGAAAGGACATCCATGTTTAGTTTATAGTAGACAACTCTTGATTTTGCCCATAATATTTCTTGTGGTTTGTTAGTGGGTACAACAGCCCCATAATTCAAAGTCAGCATCTGAATTACAAAAGCAGTATGCGGAGGTTCAATAGTTTCTCCCTTAGAGCATCTCCAGCCGTTGGCCCCCCAGGAGGCGCTAAAAATCGCCGCCTGGGGGCGTACCGGCGCTAAACCGCGTGTTGGGGGCATGATGCTCCCCAGTCGTCGCGGCCACTTTTTTTTTTGAAAAACAAAATCCAGCACAAACAAGGCGCAAGTTCAACCAAACTTCGGTGAGTTCATAACATATTTAAAATATTTTACAAAAGAAGGAAAAAACACTACTAGACCCGCCCTCGCCCTCGCCGTTCCTCGCCGCCTGCCGCCCTTGAAGCTCTACATGTCGAGGAGCCTGTAGAACTGCATGTATTCGCCATCGTCGTCGCCTCCTCCGCGGCCATCGTCTCTGCTGCTCCATTGCCCAGGGTCGCTGATGCGCGGCGGGTTGGACGGACCGGGGGCATCCTCGTCCTCGTCGCTGTCGAGGATCACCATGCCGTTCTCGTCCTTGCGCCCATGCTGGCAGGCGACTATATCCTCTAGGGCTCGGTGCTACCGGACCATCTCGTCACGGAGGTAGTCATCCCGCATCCACATTAGGGCATCCTCGTCGGGATAGTCGTGTCGGACTATGGCCTCGTACTCTGCGGGGAGGCCGGGCTCCACCTTCGGCCTAGCGAGCCGGGCAGAGGTGGGGGAGGGCTCGGTGATGCGGACACCGGAGTTGCGGGTATGCTGGCTGATCGGCGTGTCCCGGGGCTCCAGCTTGACAGGGAGGAGGGAGGGAGAGCCGGACGAGCGGCCGGACGAGGAGGAGGACGCCGGGTCCATGCATCTCGGCGTCCACGAGCTCCCACGCCGGCGGGAGAATGAGGGGGAGCGGGGTACTCCAGCTTGGGCGTGTTGCCTCCCTCGATGTACTCGAGGACGGCCTCCAGCGTGCGCCCGGGCTCGCCTCACCATCGGTGGTGGCCGTCGGAGTTGAGCCTTCCCGAGGGCACAACGCCGTTGGTGGCCTCGAACTGCTCGGCGTGGTGGCTGATACGTCTCTGTCGTATCTATAATTTTTGATTGTTCCATGCCAATATTATTCAACTTTCATATACTTTTTGGTAACTTTTTATATTATTTTTGGGACTAACATATTGATCCAGTGCCCAGTGCCAGTTCCTGTCTGTTGCATGTTTTTGGTTTCGCAGAATATCCATATCAAACGGAGTCCAAACGGGATAAAAACGGACAGAGCTTATTTTTGGAAAATATGGAAAATTCGGAAGGAAAATCAACGCGAACCAGTGCCCGAGGTGGTCACGAGGCAGGGGGGCGCCCCCCCCCCCCCCCCCCCTAGGGCACGCCCCTACCCTCGTGAGCCCACCATAAGGCGGTTGACGCTCTTCTTTTGCTGCAAGAAAGATAATATTCAGAAAAAAATCATGGCGAAGGTTTCAGGCCAATCGGAGTTACGGATCTCCATATATATACGAAACGGTGAAACAGAGCCAAAACAGAACGCAGAACCAGAGAGAAACAGAGAGATAGATCCAATCTTGGAGGGGCTCTCACCCCTCCCATGCCATGGAGGCCAAGGACCAGAGGGGAAACCCTTCTCCCATCTAGGGAGGAGGTCAAGGAAGAAGAGGAAGAAGGGGGCCCCTCTCCCCCTCTCCTCCGGTAGCACCGGAACGCCGCCGTGGCCATCATCATCATCACCGCGATCTTCACCAACACCTCCGCCATCTTCACCAACATCTCCATCACCTTCCCCCCTCTATCTACAGTGGTCCACTCTCCCGTAACCCGCTATACCCTCTACTTGAACATGGTGCTTTATGCTTCATATTATTATCCAATGATGTGTTGCCATCCTATGATGTCTGAGTAGATTTTCGTTGTCCTATCGGTGGTTGATGAATTGCTATGATTGATTTAATTTCCTTGTGGTTATGTTGTTGTCCTTTGGTGCCCATCATATGAGCGCGCGCGTGGATCACACCATAGGGTTAGTTGTATGTTGATAGGACTATGTATTGGAGGGCAAGAGTGATAGAAGCTTCAACCTAGCATAGAAATTGATGCATACGGGATTGAAGGGAGACCAATATATCTTAATGCTATGGTTGGGTTTTACCTTAATGAACATTGGTAGTTGCGGATGCTTGCTAATAGTTCCAATCATAAGTGCATAGAATTCCAAGTAAGGGATGACATGCTAGCAGTGGCCTCTCCCACATAATACTTGCTATCGGTCTAGTAAAGTAGTCAATTGCTTAGGGACAATTTCGCAACTCCTACCACCACTTTTCCACACTCGCTATATTTACTTTATCGTTTCTTTATCTAAACAGCCCCTACTTTTTATTTACGTACTCTTTATTATATTGCAAACCTATCCAACAACACCTACAAAGTACTTCTAGTTTCATACTTGTTCTAGGTAAAGCGAACATCAAGCGTGCGTAGAGTTGTATCGGTGGTCGATAGAACTTGAGGGAATATTTGTTCTACCTTTAGCTCCTCGTTGGGTTTGACACTCTTACTTATCGAAAACTGTTGCGATCCCCTATACTTGTGGGTTATCAAGACCTTTTTCTGGCGCCGTTGTCGGGGAGCAATAGCGTGGGGTGAATATTCTCGTGTGTGCTTGTTTGCTTTATCACTAAGTAATTTTTATTTGCTGTTCTTAGTTGTTCTCTATCTTTAGTTATGGATATGGAACACGAAATACCAAAAAAATTAGGTGTACTTTCTGCTCATGGAGATGGGGAACCTCCTAAAACCCTCGATGCTGGTTATGTGAAAGATATTATGTACTACTTTAATAATCCTGAGAAAACCCCATTCAATTATGTAATGGGAGTAACGTTGGATCAACGTGAATACTTTAGGGATTACCGCTTGACACAAAAAGGGAAACTATTATGGGATCAAATTTATATATTGAAGTGGTATGCTAGACAACTATGCTTGGAATATGATTATACATGTTGCTCTAGGATGAATTCTCCACACCTCCCCTTTTCATGCAAATTTAATGATAATGAAACATTGGCTTCTTATGCTAGAGGTATATATGATTACTATGATGTGGAACAAATAGAAGAATTTGTTGCTTTTATGGGTGCTTATGAAATTGAATCTATGTTTAAAGAGTTTGATGATATTGATGATGCTTGTTATAGATCTGAAAATTTAGCTATCCTCAAATATTGCTATGAGAATTATGAATACAATTATGAAATTAATGCACTTATTAAGAAAGTCTCCGCTGTCCAAGAAGAGACTAATATTTTGCAGGAATCTATGGAAGAAGAAGTTGATGACACTGTGAGCTCATTGGATGAAAAAGATGAGGAGGAGAGCAAAGAACAAAAGGAGGAAGAGCGAACTGATCACCCGTGCCCACCTTCTAATGAGAGTAACTCTTCAACTCATACATTGTTTAATTCCCCTTCGCGCTTACCGAAGGATGATTGCTATGATGACTATTATGATCCCTATGATTCTTTTGAAATATCCCTTTTTGATGATGCTTGTTATGCTTATGGCCAAGACGCCAATATGAATTATGCTTATGGAGATGAACTTGCTATAGTTCCTTATGTTAAACATGAAACTGTTGCTATTGCACCCACGCATGATAGTCCTATCATCTTTTTGAATTCTCCCGACTACACTATATCGGAGAAGTTTACCCTTATTAAGGATTATATTGACGGGTTGCCTTATACCATTGCACATGATGATTTTGATGAATATAATATGCATGTGCTTGCTGCTCCTACTTGCAATTATTATGAGAGAGGAACTATATCTCCACCTCTCTATGTTTCCAACATGATAAAATTGCAAGAAACTGTTTATACTATGCATTGGCCTTTACTAGGTGTGCATGAATTGTTCTTTTATGACATGCCGATGCATAGGAAGAGAGTTAGACTTCATAATTGCTTGATATATGTTGCTTTGTGCTCACTACTAAATTACAAATCATTGTTAATTAAAATTGGCTTTGATATACCTTGGGATCCGCGTGGATTCACTACTTGAGCACTATATGCCTAGCTTAATGGATTTAAAGAAAGCGCTGCCAGGGAGAAAACCCGGAAGTTTTAGAGAGTCATTTATTTCTGTTTAGTGCTTTCATATAGTTTAAAAACAACAAAAATAAAGAGGGGAACCCAAAACTTTTTCTAAAAGAAAAGTGAAAGTGAGAGAGACGAGCATTGTGAAAGTGGGGGACGTCCTTGAACTTTGTTCATGCCCATGGGAACTTTGTGAATCTTAATTACAGAAACTTTTCAACAAAAATAATTATCCCCTTGTACAATTCCATTGTATTATAAAAATAATGTGCCAATGTTTGCCTTTAGGATGTTTACGATGCTTGTTGGTTTGTGCGGTGCAGGACAGAAACTTTGGCTGTAGTGAATGAATTTTAATTTTTTACTGGACCGTCAAATGGTTCTGATTCTTTTTGAAATGTATTGCTGTATAAATTTTTTATTTTTCCTAATTTGTGCAGAATTTTTCAAGTATCATAAGTATGGTGAATGTTCAGATTATTACAGACTATTCTGTTTTAGACAGATTCTGTTTTTGATGCATAGTTTTCTTGTTTTGATGAAACTATCAATTTATATTAGTGGATTAAGCCACGAAAAAGTTATATTACAGTAGACACAATGCAAAAACAAAATATGAATTTGTTTGCAATAGTACTTATAATGGTGATTTGCTTTATTATACTAACGGATCTTACCGAGTTTTCTGTTGAAGTTTTGTGTGGATGAAGTGTTCGATGATCGAGAAGGTCTCGATGTGAGAAGAAGGAAGAGAGGCAAGATCTCAGGCTTGTGGATGCCCGAGGCACCCCAAGTAAATATTCAAGGAGACTCAAGCGTCTAAGCTTGGGGATGTTGGGGAGGCATCCCCTCTTTTTTCAACAAGTATCGGTATGTTTTCAGATTCGTTTCGTTCATGCGATATGTGCAATCTTGGAGCGTCTTTTGCATTTAGTTTTCATTTTTCGTTTATGCATCATGTTGGTATGAGATAGTCCTTGGTTGATTTATAGAATGCTCTTTGCACTTCACTTATATCTTTTGAGTATGGCTTTATAGAATGCTTCATGTGCTTCACTTATATCATTTGAAGTTTGGATTGCATGTTTCTCTATACATAGACAACCGCCATTTGTAGAATGCTCTTTTGCTTCACTTATATTTGTTAGAGCACGGACATATCTTTTGTAGAAATAATTAAACTCTCTTGCTTCACTTATATCTATTTAGAGAGATGACAGGAATTGGTCATTCACATGGTTAGTCATAAAATCCTACATAAAACTTCTAGATCATTGAATATGATATGTTTGATTCCTTGCAATAGTTTTGCGATATAAATATGGTAATATTAGAGTGATGCTAGTGGGTAGTTGTGGATTGTAGAAATACTTGTGTTGAGGTTTGTGATTCCCGTAGCATGCACGTATGGTGAACCGTTATGTAACGAAGTCGGAGCATGATTTATTTATTGATTGTCTTCCTTATGAGTGGCGGTCAGGGACGAGCGATGGTCTTTTCCTACCAATCTATCCCCCTAGGAGCATGCGCGTAGTACTTTGTTTCGATAACTAATAGATTTTTGCAATAAGTATGTGAGTTCTTTATGATTAATGTTGACTCCATGGATTATACACACTCTCACCCTTCCACCATTGCTAACCTTTCTAGTACCACGCAACTTTCGCCGGTACCATAAACCCGCCATATATCTTCCTCAAAACAACCACCATACCTACCTATCATGACATTTCCATAGCCATTCCGAGATATATTGCCATGCGACTTCCAACATCACCATATACATGACTTGAGCATTCATTGTCATATTGCTTTGCATGATCGTAAGATAGCTAGCATGATGTTTTCATGGCTTGTCCATTTTTTTATGTCATTGTTACGCTAGATCATTGCACATCCCGGTACACCACCGGAGGCAATCATATATAGAGTCATATCTTTGTTCTAGATATCGAGTTGTAAGATCGAGTTGTAAGTAAATAAAAGTGTGATGATCATCATTATTAGAGCATTGCCCAAGTGAGGAAAGGATGATGGAGACTATGATTCCCCCACAAGTCGGGATGAGACTCCGGATGAAAAAAAAGAGAGAAAGGCCAAAAAAAGAGAAGGCCCAAAAAAGAGAAAAAAAGAAAAGAAAACAAAAAAATGAGATAAAAAGAGAGAAGGGGCAATGCTACTATCCTTTTTCCACACTTGTGCTTCAAAGTAGCACCATGTTCTTCATATAGAGAGTCTCTTGAGTTATCACTTTCATATACTAGTGGGAATTTTCATTATAGAACTTGGCTTGTATATTCCGATGATGCGCTTCCTCAAATGCGCGAGGTCTTCATGAGCAAGCAAGTTGGATGAACACCCACTTAGTTTCAGTTAGAGCTTTCATACTTATAGCTCTAGTGCATCCGTTGCATGGCAATCCCTACTCACTCACATTGATATCTATTAATGGGCATCTCCATAGCCCGTTGATACGCCTAGTTGATGTGGGACTATCTTCTCCTTTTTGTCTCCTCCACCATCATATTTTATTCCACCTATAGTGCTATGTCCATGGCTCACGCTCATGTATTGCGTGAAAGTTGAAAATGTTTGAGAACGTCAAAAGTATGAAACAATTGCTTGGCTTGTCATCGGGGTTGTGCATGATTTGAATATTTTGTGTGGTGAAGATGGAGCATAGCCAGACTATATGATTTTGTAGGGATAACTTTCTTTGGCCATGTTATTTTGAAAATACATGATTGCTTTATTAGTATGCTTGAAGTATTATTGTCTTAAATGTCAAAGGATAGACTATTGCTTTGAATCACTCGTGTCTTAATATTCATGCCATGATTAGACATATGATCAAGATTATGCTAGGTAGCATTCCACATCAAAAATTATCTTTTTTATCATTTACCTACTCGAGGACGAGCAGGAATTAAGCTTGGGGATGCTGATACGTCTCTGTCGTATCTATAATTTTTGATTGTTCCATGCCAACATTATTCAACTTTCATATACTTTTTGGCAACTTTTTATATTATTTTTGGGACTAACATATTGATCCAGTGCCCAGTGTCAGTTCCTGTCTGTTGCATGTTTTTGGTTTCGCAGAATATCCATATCAAACGGAGTCCAAACGGTATAAAAACGGATGGAGCTTATTTTTAGAAAATATGGAAAATTCGAAGGAAAATCAATGCGAACCAATGCCCGAGGTGGTCACGAGGCAGCCCCCCCCTAGGGCGCACCCCTACCCTCGTGAGTAGGGGTGGGCATATTAACCGAGAACCGATGTACCGAACCAAAATAACCGGGACCGAGACCAAATGAACCGAAACTGAAAATTACAGTTCCTATTTCGGTCACTAATTCTGCAGAACCGCAATTTATTCAGCAAATTCGGTTTTTACACTTAGTTAACCGAAAAAGCCTAAAAACCGAAAATAAATTTTTTTTGAGGCAACATCACAAAGCTTTTATTAAGTAAAACCAAAAATAAATAACACGCCTCGCTCCTCCCAGTATTTCCAACCCTGCCGAACTGGCTTAGCAAGCCCAACATATCGCTAGGCCTCTAATCACTTCGATGTCTCAGTTTGTTCTCACGTACGCGCTTGTTAAGGCCCAAACTTGTACTAGTAGTCGGCCCATACAAACACAATAGCAGCTTTTGGTTTAGTACCACCTCGACTGGCTATTGAGAAAGGAAGCGCACGCAACACTATAAAGGCAGCAGGTTGCCATCCATTTCCTTTGGACGAGCGACATATCACGCTAAAAAGGAAAATTAGTTTATGTACGCGTGAACTTTGGTTTTGCTCGGTCAAAACCGATGACCGAACCGGATTATCAGTTCCAAAAATATCGGTTACTTAATTTTACAAGGACCGATCGGTCTGCAGTTTAAATAAACCAAAATTTTGAATTACCTGGAAAACCGGTCCGATCGGTTCGGTTAGAGTAAACGCCCAGGCCTACTTGTGAGCCCACCGTAAGGCGGGTGACGCTCTTCTTTTGCCGCAAGAAAGATAATATTCGGAAAAATATCACGGCGAAGGTTTCAGAGATAGATCCAATCTCGGAGGGGCTCTCACCAAACCCTTCTCCCATCTAGGGAGGAGGTCAAGGAAGAAGGGGCCCCTCTCCTCCGGTGGCGCCGGAACACTGAGGAAGAAGGGGGCCCCGCTCCTCCGGTGGCGCCGGAACGCTGCCCTGGCCATCATCATCATCACCGCGATCTTCACCAACACCTCCGCCATCTTCACCAACATCTCCATCACCTTCCCCCTCTATCTACAGCGGTCCACTCTCCCGCAACCCGTTGTACCCTCTACTTGAACATGGTGCTTTATGCTTCATATTATTATCCAATGATGTGTTGCCATCCTATGATGTCTGAGTAGATTTTCGTTGTCCTATCGGTAGTTGATGAATTGCTATGATTGATTTAATTTGCTTGTGGTTATGTTGCTGTACTTTGGTTCCCATCATATGAGTGCGCGTGTGGATCACACCATAGGGTTAGTTGTATGTTGATAGGACTATGTATTGGAGGGCAAGAGTGACAGAAGCTTCAACCTAGCATAGAAATTGATGCATACGGGATTGAAGGGGGACCAATATATCTTAATGCTATGGTTGGGTTTTACCTTAATGAACATTAGTAGTTGCGGATGCTTGCTAATAGTTCCAATCATAAGTGCATAGAATTTCAAGTAAGGGATGGCATGCTAGCAGTGGCCTCTCCCACATAATACTTGCTATCAGTCTAGTAAAGTAGTCAATTTCTTAGGGACAATTTCGCAACTCCTACCACCACTTTTGCACACTCGCTATATTTACTTTATCGTTTCTTTATCTAAACAGCCCCTACTTTTTATTTACGTACTCTTTATTATCTTGCAAACCTATCCAACAACACCTACAAAGTACTTCTAGTTTCATACTTGTTCTAGGTAAAGCGAATGTCAAGCGTGCGTAGAGTTGTATCGGTGGTCGATAGAACTTGAGAGAATATTTGTTCTACCTTTAGCTCCTCATTTGGTTCGGCACTCTTACTTATCGAAAACTGTTGCGATCCCCTATACTTGTGGGTTATCAGCGGCGACGGAAGTACTGCTCGCACAGCGGGCTGTCGGGGACGTACGTCGGCCCTTCCCTCGCCGCCTACGGCAGAGAGGCACGGATGCGGGCGATCTCGTGAAGGTGGCGGCTGTAGAGAAGCCGAGCTTCGTCCTCGTGAAGGTGGCGGCTGTAAGGGCATATTTATCCCTACGGTGTTTTGGTGATTGATGACAATGCAATTTGCGGACTAATCGGGTGCTTTGAGTTCTTTCAGATATTCTTTCTTCGGCACGAGACGGTTATTTCCCCTCGGTGTTCTACTCAAGACAGTGTAGCTTCTTTCGTTTCTTTGTTGGTGGACCAAGTTTCGTAGTAGTCACCGTACTATCAAGAGGGGATCCGTTTCGGTATGGTTTGGGTGGAATCAATACGTACACGTCCTGTTCTCACCCACCGGTTCTTTCCGCCTCTTGGAGCTTCTCTTTTCTCCCCTCTCTCTCCTTTCCTGGACCCAGCGGTAGTACCGCTGAAGCTCACTAAGCGGTAGTACCGCTCCTCGGAGCGGTAGTACCGCTCCTCGGAGCGGTAGTACCACTGCCTCAGCAGCAGTACCGCTGCGGCTCCGTGCTCCTACCGCCTCGACCCTGTGCGCTCCTTCTTGTGTCTGGGCATTGCGGCACTAGCTGCAGTTGCAGCGGTAGTACCGCTGCAGCTCATAAAGCGGTAGTACCGCTCCTCGGAGCGGTAGTACCGCTTGATGGCCTCAGCTGCAGTACCGCTGCGGCTTTGTGCTCCTTCCGCTCGACTATTTTGCGCATTTTCTCGTGTCGGGTTTTACGGTACTTGCTGCGATAGTAGGGGCGGTAGTACCGCGTTAACGCGGTAGTACCGCCCTGCCTCCACGGCAGTACTGCTCTGGGTCCCTGCCCCAGCCCTTTCTTCTGGCGCGGTAGTACCGCTGAGGGGGAGCGATAGTACCGCTTATGAGCGGTAGTATCGCTCTACCTCAGCGGTAGTACCGCTCTCTGCGGGGCTGAGTGGGGGGTTTGTTTCCCCCACTATAAAAGGGCATCCCCTTCTTCCTTTCCACTTACCTCTTCCCCCAAGCTTCAATCATTGCCCTAGCTCCATTTATTGCTCAAGCTCCATTAAATACTCCAAGCTTCATTTTGCCCGATCTATCTCCCTAGCCAATCAAACTTGTTGATTTGCTCGGGAGTGGTTGAGAAGGCTCCGATCTACACTTCCACCAAGAGATTTTTGTTTCCCCCACTCATCCCTAGCGGATCTTGTTACTCTTGGGTGTTTTGAGCACCCTAGACGGTTGAGGTCACCTCGGAGCCATATTCCATTGTGGTGAAGCTTCGTGGTCTTGTTGGGAGCCTCCGATTAAGTTGTGGAGATTGCCCCAACCTTGCTTGTAAAGGTTCGGTCACCGCCTTCAAGGGCACCAATAGTGGAATCACGGCATCTCGCATTGTGTGAGGGCGTGAGGAGAATACGGTGGCCCTAGTGGCTTTTTGGGGAGCATTGTGCCTCCACACCGCTCCAACGGAGACGTACTTCCCCTCAAAAGGAAGGAACTTCGGTAACACATCCTCGTCTTCACCGGATCCACTCTTGGTTATCTCTTACCTTTACTTGTGCAAGCTCTTTAGTATTTGTTCCCTTGCTCGCTTGTATGCTCGTTGTTGTTGCATCATATAGGTTGTTCACCTAGTTGCACATCTAGACAACCTACTTTGATGCAAAGTTTAATTTGGTAAAGAAAAGCTAAAAATTGGTAGTTGCCTATTCACCCCCCCCCCCTCTAGTCAACCATATCGATCCTTTCAATTGGTATCAGAGCCTCGTCTCTTTATTAAGGACTTTACCGTCCAAAGAGTATGGTTGATACCGTAGACGGTGTGGAGGAACACTCCGGTTTGAATCCGACCTCGTCTACGGGAGATGGGGGAACTTCGGTCTCTCGTGAGGAGTTCAATGTGGCCTTGGAGACATTGAAAACCTGCATGACGACCGAAGTTGAAAACATGTTTACTAAATTTCTTGAGGGGCTTAAACTTTCCACCGCACCGTTGAAAGTGGGTGATCCCGCCAACAAGGTGTCGGATGCTACCCCCGACAAGGGGGAGCTAGTAGTGAAAAGGCTCCTTCTGCTAGTGGCAAGAATGGCACCGGCATCTTTGCCCATGTGGAACCACCACTTGTTTATGGTGGACCGGTTCCTTCTACTCATCTGAATCATGCCGGTCCTCCTCCTAAGATTGTGAAAAATGAGGATTTTGATTCTTGGGTTTACCGCTTTAAACATCATTTAAATCATGTGAACACTAACCTTTGGAGAATCATTGAAGAAGGTTTCTATCCACATGATCCAAGAAACTTCACTCCTCGAGAAGCCGCGGACAATCAATTCAATGAGAATGCTCTCTTCATCATTCAAGATGCAATTCCACCCGAAGACCTACCTCATCTTCGTCCCTTTGCCTTGGCCAAAGATGCATGGCATTGTGTCGTGTCTCTCTACCGGGGAAGCGCAAGCATTCAACGCTCCAACTATGAAGTGGTACAAGATGAGGCCGATGAGTTTGCAATGAAGGAAGATGAAGAACCCCGTGAGCTTTATCGGAGAGTCACCAAACTCGCGGTCTCACTACGAGATCACGGGAGCAAGGACACGGATGACAATTGGATCAAGCGCAAATTCCTTAAGGCAATGATGCCCTACCACAAGGCCATGTCCTCCGTCATTCGCCAAAGACCGGACTTCCACACTTTGACCTCAAGTGAAGTGTTGGATGAGTTTGTGGCCATGAACATTTTGGACCAGACCGCCGAGAATGCAGTGCTTCGTTCTCAACGGGCAAAGAAGCCTAACCTTGCATTGAAGGCCAAGCTCACCGTGGAAGAAGAAGAAGAGGAAGAAGAGGAGAGCAACCCCGAAGATACGAAGTATGCATATCATGAACATATGGCACTTGCTTCAAGGCAATTTTGGAGTAAGAAAAACTCAAGGCCCAACTTTAGCAAAAACAACTCGAGTGGCACAAGGGGCAAGCAACGTGTAAGGATTTGCTACAATTGCGGCAACGTGAGTCATTTCGTTGCGGAATGCCCGTATGAGAAGAGGGAAGACAATGGGGGCAAACTCATCCGAAAGGACAAGGCCAAGTCGTTCCCCAACAAGAACAACTTCACCAAGAAGACTCCTCCCAAGGCCTTGGTTGTGCAAGAAGAGTACAATGAGGATGATGACGATGATGAAGATGATGAGTCGGTTGCCATGGCCTCCATTGCCATTGCAACAACGTCACGAGTGTCTCTCTTCGACTCACCCAATGAGAGCATCACCGCCAAGTGCCTCATGGCTAAAGCCACCAACAAGGTAACCTCCAACATCAAAACTACCATCATTAATCATCCTTCCCCATCGGATTGCATTAATGAAGTTGAGGGAGCTAATGTGGAGGCTAACGAGTTTGAGGCCTTTATGGGCAAACTCAAGGCAAAATCCAAGAAGCACTTTGTTGCTCTCTTGGAACAACTTGGTGAGGCCAATGACATGATCGAGGCTCACAAAGACACCATCTCGAAGATGGAAGGGCATAGTCGTGACTATGCCGATGAGATTTCGGATCTTTCCAATGCTCTTGAGGAAGAGTGTGGTCTTCGTTTGGCTCTTGAGGAGTCACACAACGTTGATCATGCTAAGTTAGAGAAAGATTATGATCATGTCCTCGTTGTTTCTCGTGTGCTAAATTCCGAGAAGGCCAAACTTGGGGTTGATCTTGCTAGACTCAAAGAGGAGTTTGATATACTTGACAAGGCTCACAAGGCCTTGAAGGGTATTCACGCTAGTCTCAAGGAGTCTCATGATCAACTCCAAGTGAAGCTAACTATGGAGAAAGCAACCTTTCCTCATATGGTTTTGATTGATAATGCAAATGCTACTAACCCATGTTGTGAGCATATGCACCTTGTTGAAGAAAATGCTAAGTTGAAGGCGCAACTTGAGAGAGGTCTTGCGACGTGTATACAGGGCAAGAAGAACCTCAACGGTCTCTTGATCAACCAAAAGAGAGGTGCGGCGAAGGAAGGGGTTGGGTATGTCCCCGACTCCAAGAATAAGAAGAAGAATGACAAGACCAAATGACCTCCACCCCTCATGCAAACTTTTGTGAGGGCGGGAGAGAGTGTCCCCGAGAAGAAGAAGAAGAACAAAGTCAAGAAGGGCAATGTCACCTCTCCCAACAAAGCCGGAGATTTTAATCCTTCTTATGTGTTATGCCGAGCTAGTGATGGGCATGTTTATGCCAAATTTGTTGGTTCTCTTCATGAGCACATTGAATGGTCTATTTGGGTTCCTAAGACCCTTGTTACTAACATCAAAGGACCCATTACAAAATGGGTACCTAAAACCAAGCATTGATCTCTTGTAGGTGTTTGCTTCCGGTGGTGGCTCATGGTTGCTCGATAGCGGAGCTACAAATCCTATGACCGGAAGCAAGGACTTGGTGGTAGACGTGCACAAAGTTCCATCTATGCCCACCAATGTCGAGTGGGGTGACGCCTCGTCCTCTAAGGTATTGGGACTTGGCAAGGTGGTCATCTCTCATGATCTCACGATCGAGAAGGTCATGCTTGTTGAGTCCCTTGCATACAATTTCCTTTCCGTTCGTCAACTTGAAATCATGGGCTTTGCCACTTTCTTTGACATTGATACCGTGGCCCTCTTGTGGAGCAAGACTCTTAAAGTAGCTTTTGTTGGGCATGTCAAGAACGGTCTATATGTGATTAACTTTTCGGAGCGACCCACTAAGACCGCGACATGCCTAATGGCTAAAGTTGATGTGGGATGGCTTTGGCATCGCCGTTTAGCCCATGTCAATATGAGATCTTTGCAAAGTCTCCTAAAGGGGGACCATGTCCGTGGACTAAGGAATGTTAGTTTTGTTAAAGATTGTGCTTGCAGTGCCTGTATCGAAGGAAAGCTACATGAGAAGGCTCATCCTCCCACGACTATCATTTATTCAAAGAGGCCTTTGGAGCTCCTTCACATGGATCTTTTTGGGCCCCCATCCTTCGATAGTCTTGGAGGTAGAAAGTATTGCTTGGTGATTGTGGATGACTACTCAAGGTACACGTGGGTGTATTTCTTCAAGAGGAAGAGCGAGACTCTACAAACCGTCATTGACTTTGCAAATGAAGCACAACGTCAACACAATGCAAAGATCTTGACAATAAGAAGTGACAACGGCACCGAGTTCAAGAACTATACCTTGGATGAATTTCTTAGTGATGAGGGTATCAAGCATCAATATTCCGCACCATACACCCCTCAACAAAACGGTGTTGCAGAGAGGAAGAACCGGACATTGATGGATGCGGCAAGAACCATGATGGCGGAGTTCAAGTCTCCGTACAACTTTTGGGCCGAAGCCATCAACACCGCGTGTCATGCATCCAATCGGCTCTACCTCCGCAAGGGCTTGAACAAGACTCCATATGAGATACTGACCGGTAACAAGCCCAACCTCAAGTACTTTCGGGTATTCGGGTGTAAGTGTTTCATTCTCAAGAAAGGTGTTCGGTTGTCTAAATTTGAGGCTAGAGCTTATGAGGGCATATTTGTTGGTTATGCTACAAACTCTCATGCTTACCGTGTCCTCAATAAATCCACGGGACTTATTGAGGAGACGTGTAATGTGGAGTTTGATGAGAATAACGGCTCCCAAGTGGAGCAAAGTGGCACTTGTGATGTAGGTGATGAAATTCCTCCCCAAGCCATAAGAAGAATGGGTGTTGGTTTCATCCTACCCATTGAGGAACCCCTTGTGGCCGAAGGAGAAGGACAATGCTCCACTCTTGTAGAGCCATCACCAACCCAAGGCCCACACGCTTCCGAAGAACAAAGTGAAGGCCCTCAACCTCATGAACAAGACCAAGGGCAAGATCATACTCAATATGGTGTTGACACACCAAGGGATGCCCAAGGTCAAGTTCTCTCCCCCGAGCAAGTTCAAGACCAAGAACAAGTTCATGACGACGCTCAAGATGATCAAGTAACCGCTCCTCAACTCACCACCGAGGAGGAATTAGAGCGTCGTGCCGCCAAAGTTGCTTCCAAGCTCTCCACCAAGGATCATCTCATGACGAATGTGCTTGGAAGCTTAAGAAAGGGGGTAAGCACTCGTAGACAATTAGCAAATTATTGTGAGCATCACGCGTTTGTCTCGTGTGTGGAACCTCTCAAGGTCTATGAGGCGCTAGAAGATCCGGATTGGCTCAATGCCATGCATGAAGAACTCAACAACTTTGAGCGCAACAAAGTGTGGAGACTAGTGCCAAGGCCAACGGGAAACCACAATGTCATTGGAACCAAGTGGATATTCAAGAACAAGCAAGATGCCCATGGGATTATCATTCGCAACAAGGCTCGTTTGGTAGCACAAGGCTACTCCCAAGTCGAGGGTATCGACTACAGTGAAACCTTTGCTCCCGTTGCTCGTCTTGAATCCATTCGCATGTTGATTGCATATGCTTCTCATCATAACTTTAAGTTACATCAAATGGATGTGAAGAGTGCTTTTCTTAATGGTCCCATTAATGAATTGGTGTGCGTCAAGCAACCCCCCGGGTTCGAGGATCCCTACTTTCCCGATCATGTGTATCAACTCGATAAGGCACTCTATGGCCTTAAACAAGCCCCACGTGCGTGGTATGACCACCTTACCGAGTTGTTACAAGAATATGGGTTTGAAGTTGGGATAATCGACCCCACTCTTTTTACTAAGAAGGTCAAAGGGGAGTTGTTTGTGTGCCAATTATATGTTGATGATATTATCTTTGGTTCTCCTAACAAAGCTTTCAATGAGGAATTTGCCACTCTCAT
Source organism: Triticum monococcum (assembly GCA_034509565.1). Classification (NCBI taxonomy): domain Eukaryota; kingdom Viridiplantae; phylum Streptophyta; class Magnoliopsida; order Poales; family Poaceae; genus Triticum; species Triticum monococcum. Next base: position 134,917,388 of record CM067847.1, read on the forward strand.
GACCTCAAAGTTCGAGATGTCCTCCATGGGGGAGTTGAAGTTCTTTCTAGGGTTCAAAGTGAAGCAAAGAAGAGAAGGAACCTTCATTAATCAATCCAAATACACTCAAGACATGCTCAAGAGATTCAAGCTAAGCAACGTCAAGCCGGCTTCCACCCCAATGCCCACCAAGTGCCAACTTGACCTAGATCCCAATGGTAAAGTGGTGGATCAAAAGGTATATCGTTCCATGATTGGATCCTTGCTTTACCTTTGTGCATCTAGACCGGACATCATGTTGAGTGTGGGAATTTGTGCACGGTTTCAAGCCGCACCTAAGGAAAGTCACTATGTGGCGGTCAAACGAATCTTTCGATATTTGGCTCATACCCCAAACTTTGGCCTATGGTACCCAAGAGGATCAAACTTCAAGCTTGTAGGGTACTCGGATTCCGATTGGGCGGGAGACAAAGTGGATAGGAAGTCCACTTCCGGAGGGTGCCAATTCCTTGGTTGCTCTTTGGTAAGTTGGTCTTCCAAAAAGCAAAGTTGTGTGTCTCTCTCGTCCACCGAAGCGGAGTATGTTGCGGCCGGTAGTTGTTGTGCACAACTCTTATGGATGAGGCAAACTTTAAAGGATTATGGTGTCACTTGTGACAAAGTGCCTCTTTGGTGTGACAATGAAAGTGCCATCAAGATTTCTCTCAACCCGATGCAACACTTCAAGACGAAGCATATTGAGATTCGGTATCATTTCATCCGGGATCACATTAGGCGAGGAGAGATCGAGCTCAACTATGTCAACACTCATGACAACCTTGCAGATATTTTCACGAAGCCCTTGGATGAAGCAAGATTTCGCGAGTTAAGGCATGAGCTAAATATCATTGATTCGAGCAATGTTGCTTGAACCCGTGCACACCCACCATGCTCAATTTGTTGTCTAGTTTAGGTGTAGGCATGGACATAGGGGGAGTGTTGTTCTCTCAATGAACTCTCCCTCCCCCCATTATGCATAAATGGATCAAGTCTCTCACTTTAGCCATTGTTGATGGCACGTGTGCTTAAAAGACGAGTTTTGTTCATGGGCCCAAGGTTAAAATCTTCGCGGCGCCATACCTCTTGACTCAAACATAGGTGGCCTCGGCCACCGCCCTCTCTTGAAGAGGGGTGTCTTGGCCTCTTGCTTGTGTGTTCCTTGCTTTTCGTTGCGTGTTTTTCTGCCTTCTTTTTGAGCTAAGCCATGTTGTCTAGTTGCCGTGGCGTGCTGGGCGGTACTGCCGCTAGTGGTGAGCGGTACTACCGCTTGTTACGGTACTGCCGCTGGTGGTGGATGGTACTACCGTGGTAAGCGGTACTACCGCCCCTCTAGTGCGGCACTACCGCTTGCCAGCGGTACTACCGCTCCCCACCGCGGTACTACCGCTGCGGGGCGGGGCCAGGGGTTTTTATCGGGGCAGGGGGGAGGTTTCTTCTCCCCCATACCCATTCGCTCGCTCCCCTCGTGTCTCTCCCTCTCTCCAGCACCGTTCCGCCGCGGAAGGGCTCCGGTGGATCTCCTCCTCCGGGGCGTTCCTCTTCATTTCCTTCGGTGGAGTCGATCCCCACCTCGTCCTCTTGCCATGGATGCTGGTATTGCCCCCGTTCCTTCTCTCTTTTGGTCTTGTTGTCAGATCTTGTGCTTTAGGGGCAATGGTGGTTGCATCTCTAGATTTTTGGCTAAATCTAGGCTTGAGTTGGTTGGAGAAGGCAACTAGATCATCTAGATTGATGTTTGGTAGGATTATTTTTGAATTTGGTAGGCCGGTAGTGCCGGATCTGTCCACGGTAGTAGGAAACCACTGTTTCACCGCCTCGTGCTATGAAACTGGTGGTTATCCGCCTCAAGCAGTACTACCGCTCCATTGGAGCGGTACTACCGCTTGACCTAGAGCGGTACTACCGCTCCCTTTGGGGCGGTACTACCGCTTGGGGCGGTACTACCGCCGGCAGGTCACGGTACTACCGCTGCATGCCAATTTCCACCATTCTCCTGCCTTACCTTGATCCTTTTTGTTGTGTTTGTTGGCTTATGCTCGTTTCTTCTGGTTGTTTTGCGTCTTCTTGTGTTTGGCTCCAGGTGATGACCTTTCTGAGCAGCAAGGTCGCCGTATCAATCCCGGGCGTGCCACCTCCAAATGCTACCGGACCTCAGATCCTGCCGGTGGTTCCTCGAGCGCCCAATCGCCCTCAGCAAGTGCTTCTACCAGTGTTCCTCCACCTCCTCGGCAATCAAAGCGGGCCGCCAACAAGCCAAAAGGGAAGACTGTGACTGAGATGACCAACAAGGAGTTTTGGGAGAAGCGTCGCCGCAACCCCTATGCGGTGGACCAAGAACCCACTTTGGTCAACCGCCCGTTCTGGAACCGGTTTCAGTTTGCCATCTACTTTGATGTGATCAAGGCCAAGAAGAATCCGTTTGTTGATGTTCGCTCCATTGACATTGATGCTATGGAGAAGGACCCAGAGTACTTTGGAGAAGCCCTTCAGATGTGCACTCAGCTGAACATTCTAAGGATCATGCAGTTCAATAAGGATTTTGATGCAGATTTGGTGGCTCAATTCTATGCCACCGTCCATCTTGGTACAGATGGCGACCGGACTCTGACTTGGATGACCAATGGCAAGCTGCTTTCCGTCAAGTGGCGGGTGTTCATGGAGTTACTCGATGTGGTGGATAACGGGCTTGAGACTCCTGTCGGTTTCCGCCCTCACCGCAATGCTACATCCACCCACAAGCAAGCCCTTTGGCCCTACTGCACTGTGAAGGTTCACCCGGTGACTGAGAAGAAGACCTATGAGCTGTATCCGTATCTGGACATTCTTCATCGCGTATTCCGTGAGACTCTCTTTCCTCGCATTGGGAATCTGGATCAGGTTCACTCCTTTCTCGTGGACATGCTCCTTTTCTGTCAGCATGAGAAGGAAGCAAGCACTGGAGAGAGCCTGGATATCCCTCATGTCATGTGGTCGGAACTTCTATCTGCCGTGTCTGAGCGCAAGTGTCCTATCTATGGTCCCTTCATCATGAGGCTCATTGAGAGGGCCTGGGCACAGACTTATCCCAGAGTGCTGCTAGAGACTGGAGACTTGGTTTCTCATGAGATCAAGCGTCTGAGGAAGAAGGACAACTGGACAGCGCCTCACACAGGGGGTCCATCTGCTACTGCTGCCACAGGGGGCCCGTCTGCTGCTGCTGCTGCCATGGGGACCGAGGGTGAGGCTGCTACTGATGCTCATGATGAGGCTTTTGGCCACTCTAGTGCAGAACCATCATGGGCCCAGAAGCTCAAGCGCAAGATGAAGAAGCTCTTCTGCATGGAGTCCCATGGTCAGTACATGACTCATGTGGCGGAGAAGAATGCCAGGACGCGCCACAAGGAGATCATGCGTCAGTTGGGTGCCACAGTTGTCAGTGGGTCTGAGGGACAGATCACTGAAAAGGAGGACTGGATTCATCAGAACTGCCACTGGACCGACTCTGATGCTGAGCAGCCCTCAACCCACGATGAAGATGCAGAGATGTGATGATCACCTGGAGTCGTAGTGTCCCTCTCTGCCCTTTTTGTTGTCTCGCTGCCAAAGGGGGAGAGAGTGTAGGGATTTGCTTGTTTTGCTTCTTGTGTCGTGCTTTGTTTTAGTCTTGTGGTGTCTTGTGTGTTTCCGCTGGTTTGGTTTGCTGTGAGACCTTAGCTCCCGTCATATGGTGTAAGACATATGCTACCTTTGTTACCTTATCTATGTTCTATGCACCTCGGTATCTAGTAGCTTGCTTACCTATCCTATCATATATGTTGTTCTTGAAGGAAATATGCCCTAGAGGCAATAATAAAGTTATTATTTATTTCCTTATATCATGATAAATGTTTATTATTCATGCTAGAATTGTATTAACCGGAAACATAATACATGTGTGAATACATAGACCAACAGAGTGTCACTAGTATGCCTCTACTTGACTAGCTCGTTAATCAAAGATAATTATGTTTCCTAACCATGAACAAAGAGTTGTTATTTGATTAACGAGGTCACATCATTAGTTGAATGATCTGATTGACATGACATATTCCATTAGCTTAGCACCCGATCGTTTAGTATGTTGCTATTGCTTTCATGACTTATACATGTTCCTATAACTATGAGATTATGCAACTCCCATTTACCGGAGGAATACTTTGGGTACTACCAAACGTCACAACGTAACTGGGTGATTATAAAGGAGTACTATAGGTGTCTCCAATGGTAGATGTTGGGTTGGCGTATTTCGAGATTAGGGTTTGTCACTCCGAGTGTCGGAGAGGTATCTCTGGGCCCTCTCGGTAATGCACATCACATAAGCCTTGCAAGCACTGCAACTAATATGTTAGTTGTGAGATGATGTATTACGGAACGAGTAAAGAGACTTGCCGGTAACGAGATTGAACTAGGTATTGGATACCGACGATCGAATCTCGGGCAAGTAACATACCGATGACAAAGGGAAAAACGTATGTTGTTATGCGGTCTGACCGATAAAGATCTTCGTAGAATATGTAGGAGCCAATATGGGCATCCAGGTCCCGCTATTGGTTATTGACCGGAGACGTTTCTCGGTCATGTCTACATTGTTCTCGAACCGTAGGGTCCGCACGCTTAACGTTACGATGACAGTTATTATGAGTTTATGCATTTTGATGTACCGAAGGTTGTTCGGAGTCCCGGATGTGATCACGGACATGACGAGGAGTCTCGAAATGGTCGAGACGTAAAGATTGATATATTGGAAGCCTATGTTTGGACACCGGAAGTGTTCCGGGTGAAATCGGGATTTTACCGGAATACCGGGAGGGTTACCGGAACCCCCCGAGAGGCAAATTGGCCTATTGGGCCTTAGTGGAAAAGTGAAAAGGGGCTGTCCACAAGGGCTGCGCGCCTCCCCCCCCCCTTCCCTAGTCCTATTAGGACTAGGAGAAGGGGCCGGCCCCCCTCTCTTCTCTCTTCTCCTTGAAGAGTCCTGTTAGGAATAGGATTGGGGGGGAGTCCTACTCCCGGTAGGAGTGGGACTCCCCCTGCGCCTCTCTCCCTTGGCCGGCCGAACCCCTTCCCCTGCTCCTTTATATACGGGGGCAGGGGGCACCCCATATACACACAAGTTGATCATTGTTGATCGTTCCTTAGCCGTGTGCGGTGCCCCCTGCCACCAAATTCCACCTCGGTCATATCGTTGTAGAGCTTAGGCGAAGCCCTGCGTCGGTAGTACATCAAGATCGTCACCACGCCGTTGTGCTGACGGAACTCTTCCTCGACGCTTTGCTGGATCGGAGCCCGAGGATCGTCATCGAGCTGAACGTGTGCTAAGAACTCGGAGGTGCCGGAGTAACGGTGCTTGGATCGGTCGGATCGGGAAGAAGACGTACGACTACTTCCTCTATGTTGTGAGATCGCTTCCGCAGTCGGTCTGCGTTGGTACGTAGACAATACTCTCCCCCTCGTTGCTATGCATCACCATGATCTTGCGTGTGCGTAGGAAAATTTTCGAAATTACTACGTTCCCCAACAGTGGCATCCGAGCCTAGGTTTTATGGTTTGATGTTATTTGCACGAGTAGAACACAAGTGAGTTGTGGGCGATACAAGTCATACTGCCTACCAGCATGTCATACTTTGGTTCGGCGGTATTGTTAGGTGAGACGATCCGGACCAACCTTATGCGTACTCTTACGCGAGACCGGTTCGCTCGACGTGCTTTGCACATAGATGGCTTGCGGAAGACTGTCTCTCCAACTTTAGTTGAACCAAGTGTGACTACGCCCGGTCCTTGAGAAGGTTAAAACGGAGTCTATTTGACGAACTATCATTATGGTTTTGATGCGTAGGTGAGATGAGTTCTTACTTAAAGCCCGTAGCAGCCACGTAAAACTTGCAACAACAAAGTAGAGGACGTCTAACTTGTTTTTGCAGGGCATGTTGTGATGTGATATGGTCAAGGCATGATGCTGATTTTATTGTATGAGATGATCATGTTTTGTAACCGAGTTATCGGCAACTGGCAGGAGCCATATGGTTGTCGCTTTATTGTATGCAATGCAATCGCGATGTAATGCTTTACTTTATTACTAAGCGGTAGTGATAGTCGTGGAAGCATAAGATTGGCGAGACGACAACGATGCTACGATGGAGATCAAGGTGTCGCGCCGGTGACGATGGTGATCATGACGGTGCTTCGGAGATGGAGATCACAAGCACAAGATGATGATGGCCATATCATATCACTTATATTGATTGCATGTGATGTTTATCCTTTTATGCATCTTATCTTGCTTTGATTGACGGTAGCATTATAAGATGATCTCTCACTAAATTATCAAGAAGTGTTCTCCCTGAGTATGCACCGTTGCCAAAGTTCGTCGTGCCCAGACACCACGTGATGATCAGGTGTGATAAGCTCTACGTCCATCTACAACGGGTGCAAGCCAGTTTTGCACACGCAGAATACTCAGGTTAAACTTGACGAGCCTAGCATATGCAGATATGGCCTCGGAACACAGAGACCGAAAGGTCGAGCGTGAATCATATAGTAGATATGATCAACATGACGATGTTCACCATTGAAAACTACTCCATCTCACGTGATGATCGGTTATGGTTTAGTTGATTTGGATCACGTGATCACTTAGAGGATTAGAGGGATGTCTATCTAAGTGGGAGTTCCTAAGTAATTTGATTAAACTGAACTTAAACTTATCATGAACTTAGTACCTGATAGTATCTTGCTTGTTTATGTTGATTGTAGATAGATGGCTCGTGCTGTTGTTCCGTTGAATTTTAATGCGTTCCTTGAGAAAGCAAAGTTGAAAGATGATGGTAGCAATTACACGGACTGGGTCCGTAACCTGAGGATTATCCTCATTGCTGCAGAGAAGAATTACGTCCTGGAAGCACCGCTGGGTGCCAGGCCTGCTGCTGGAGCAACGCCAGATGTTATGAACGTCTGGCAGAGCAAAGCTGATGACTACTCGATAGTTCAGTGTGCCATGCTTTACGGCTTAGAATCGGGACTTCAACGACGTTTTGAACGTCATGGAGCATATGAGATGTTCCAGGAGTTGAAGTTAATATTTCAAGCAAATGCCCGAATTGAGAGATATGAAGTCTCCAATAAGTTCTATAGCTGCAAGATGGAGGAGAACAGTTCTGTCAGTGAGCATATACTCAAAATGTCTGGGTATAATAATCACTTGATTCAGATGGGAGTTAATCTTCCAGATGATTGCGTCATTGACAGAATTCTCCAATCACTGCCACCAAGCTACAAGAGCTTCGTGATGAACTATAATATGCAAGGGATGAACAAGACTATTCCCGAGCTCTTCGCAATGCTGAAAGCTGCGGAGGTAGAAATCAAGAAGGAGCATCAAGTGTTGATGGTTAACAAAACCACTGGTTTCAAGAAAAAGGGCAAAGGGAAGAAGAAAGGGAACTTCAAGAAGAACAGCAAGCAAGTTGCTACTCAGGAGAAGAAACCTAAGTCTGGACCTAAGCCTGAAACTGAGTGCTTCTACTGCAAGCAGACTGGTCACTGGAAGCGGAACTGCCCCAAGTATTTGGCGGATAAGAAGGATGGCAAGGTGAACAAAGGTATATGTGATATACATGTTATTGATGTGTACCTTACTAGAGCTCGTAGTAGCACCTGGGTATTTGATACTGGTTCTGTTGCTAATATTTGCAACTCGAAACAGGGACTACGGAATAAGCGGACGCTAGCAAAGGACGAGGTGACGATGCGCGTGGGAAACGGTTCCAAAGTCGATGTGATCGCGGTCGGCATGCTACCTCTACATCTACCTTCGGGATTAATATTAGACCTAAATAATTGTTATTTGGTGCCAGCGTTGAGCATGAACATTATATCTGGATCTTGTTTGATGCGAGACGGTTATTCATTTAAATCAGAGAATAATGGTTGTTCTATTTATATGAGTAATATCTTTTATGGTCATGCACCCTTGAAGAGTGGTCTATTCTTATTGAATCTCGATAGTAGTGATACACATATTCATAATGTAGAAGCCAAAAGATGCAGAGTTGATAATGATAGTGCAACTTATTTGTGGCACTACCGTTTAGGTCATATCGGGGTAAAGCGCATGAAGAAACTCCATACTGATGGGCTTTTGGAACCACTTGATTATGAATCACTTGGTACTTGCGAACCGTGCCTCATAGGCAAGATGACTAAAACACCGTTCTCCGGTACTATGGAGAGAGCAACAGATTTATTGGAAATCATACATACCGATGTATGTGGTCCGATGAATATTGAGGCTTGTGGCGGATATCGTTATTTTCTCACCTTCACAGATGATTTAAGCAGATATGGGTATATCTACTTAATGAAACATAAGTCTGAAACATTTGACAAGTTCAAGGAATTTCAGAGTGAAGTTGAAAATCATCGTAACAAGAAAATAAAGTTTCTACGATCTGATCGTGGAGGAGAATATTTGAGTTACGAGTTTGGTATACATTTGAAAAATTGTGGAATAGTTTCGCAACTCACGCCACCCGGAACACCACAGCGTAATGGTGTGTCCGAACGTCGTAATCGTACTTTACTAGATATGGTGCGATCTATGATGTCTCTTACTGATTTACCGCTATCGTTTTGGGGTTATGCTTTAGAGACGGCTACATTCACGTTAAATAGGGCACCATCAAAATCCGTTGAGACGACGCCTTATGAATTATGGTTTGGCAAGAAACCAAAGTTGTCGTTTCTTAAAGTTTGGGGCTGCGATGCTTATGTGAAAAAGCTTCAACCTGATAAGCTCGAACCCAAAGCGGAGAAATGTGTCTTCATAGGATATCCAAATGAAACTGTTGGGTATACCTTCTATCACAGATCCGAAGGCAAGACATTCGTTGCTAAGAATGGGTCATTTCTAGAGAAGGAGTTTCTCTCGAAAGAAGTGAGTGGGAGGAAAGTAGAACTTGACGAGGTAACTGTACCTGCTCCCTTATTGGAAAATAGTACATCACAGAAAACTGTTTCTGCGACACCTATACCAATTGGTGAGGAAGCTAATGATGATGATCATGAAGCTTCAGGACAAGATACTACTGAACCACGTAGATCAACCAGAGTGAGATCCGCACCAGAGTGGTACGGTAATCCAGTTCTGGAAGTCATGCTACTAGATCATGATGAACCTACGAACTATGAAGAAGCGATGGTGAGCCCAGATTCCGCAAAGTGGCTTGAGGCCATGAAATCTGAGATGGGATCCATGTATGAGAACAAAGTATGGACTTTGGTTGACTTGCCCGATGATCGGCAAGCAATTGAGAATAAATGGATCTTCAAGAAAAAGACTGACGCTGACGGTAATATTACTGTCTATAAAGCTCGACTTGTCGCAAAAGGTTTTCGACAAGTTCAAGGGGTTGACTACGATGAGACATTCTCACCCGTAGCGATGCTTAAGTCCGTCAGAATTATGTTAGCAATTGATGCGTTTTATGATTATGAAATATGGCAAATGGATGTCAAAACTGCATTCCTGAATGGATTTCTGGAAGAAGAGTTGTATATGATGCAACCAGAAGGTTTTGTCGATCCGAAGGGAACTAACAAAGTGTGCAAACTCCAGCGATCCATTTATGGACTGGTGCAAGCATCTCGGAGTTGGAATAAACGCTTTGATAGTGTGATCAAAGCATTTGGCTTTATACAGACTTTTGGAGAAGCCTGTATTTACAAGAAAGTGAGTGGGAGCTCTGTAGCATTTCTGATATTATATGTGGATGACATATTGCTGATTGGAAATGATATAGAATTTCTGGATAGCATAAAGGGATACTTGAATAAAAGTTTTTCGATGAAAGACCTCAGGGAAGCTGCTTACATATTAGGCATAAAGATCTATAGAGATAGATCAAGACGCTTAATTGGACTTTCACAAAGCACATACCTTGACAAGATTTTGAAGAAGTTCAAAATGGATCAAGCAAAGAAAGGGTTCTTGCCTGTGTTACAAGGTGTGAAGTTGAGTCAGACTCAATGCCCGACCACTGCAGAAGATAGAGAGAAAATGAAAGATGTTCCCTATGCTTCAGCCATAGGCTCTATCATGTATGCAATGTTGTGTACCAGACCTGATGTGTGCCTTGCTATAAGTTTAGCAGGGAGGTACCAAAGTAATCCAGGAGTGGATCACTGGACAACGGTCAAGAACATCCTGAAATACCTGAAAAGGACTAAGGATATGTTTCTCGTATATGGAGGTGACAAAGAGCTCACCGTAAGAGGTTACGTTGATGCAAGCTTTGACACTGATCCGGACGATTCTAAATCGCAAACCGGATACGTGTTTACTTTAGACGGTGGAGCTGTCAGTTGGTGCAGTTCTAAACAAAGCGTCATAGCGGGATCTACATGTGAAGCGGAGTACATAGCTGCTTCGGAAGCAGCAAACGAAGGAGTCTGGATGAAGGAGTTCATATCCGATCTAGGTGTCATACCTAGTGCATCGGGTCCAATGAAAATCTTTTGTGACAATACTGGTGCAATTGCTTTGGCAAAGGAATCCAAATTTCACAAAAGGACCAAACACATCAAGAGACGCTTCAACTCCATCCGGCATTTAGTCCAGGTGGGAGACATAGAGATTTGCAAGATACATACGGATCTGAATGTTGCAGACCCGTTGACTAAGCCTCTTCCACGAGCAAAACATGATCAGCACCAAGGCTCCATGGGTGTTAGAATCATTACTGTGTAATCTAGATTATTGACTCTAGTGCAACTGGGAGACTGAAGGAAATATACCCTAGAGGCAATAATAAAGTTATTATTTATTTCCTTATATCATGATAAATGTTTATTATTCATGCTAGAATTGTATTAACCGGAAACATAATACATGTGTGAATACATAGACCAACAGAGTGTCACTAGTATGCCTCTACTTGACTAGCTCGTTAATCAAAGATGGTTATGTTTCCTAACCATGAACAAAGAGTTGTTATTTGATTAACGAGGTCACATCATTACTTGAATGATCTGATTGACATGACCCATTCCATTAGCTTAGCACCCGATCGTTTAGTATGTTGCTATTGCTTTCATGACTTATACATGTTCCTATAACTATGAGATTATGCAACTCCCGTTTACCGGAGGAATACTTTGGGTACTACCAAACGTCACAACGTAACTGGGTGATTATAAAGGAGTACTATAGGTGTCTCCAATGGTAGATGTTGGGTTGGCGTATTTCGAGATTAGGGTTTGTCACTCCGAGTGTCGGAGAGGTATCTCTGGGCCCTCTCGGTAATGCACATCACATAAGCCTTGCAAGCACTGCAACTAATATGTTAGTTGTGAGATGATGTATTACGGAACGAGTAAAGAGACTTGCCGGTAACGAGATTGAACTAGGTATTGGATACCGACGATCGAATCTCGGGCAAGTAACATACCGATGACAAAGGGAACAACGTATGTTGTTATGCGGTCTGACCGATAAAGATCTTCGTAGAATATGTAGGAGCCAATATGGGCATCCAGGTCCCGCTATTGGTTATTGACCGGAGACGTGTCTCGGTCATGTCTACATTGTTCTCGAACCGTAGGGTCCGCACGCTTAACGTTACGATGACAGTTATTATGAGTTTATGCATTTTGATGTACCGAAGGTTTTTCGGAGTCCCGAATGTGATCACGGACATGACGAGGAGTCTCGAAATGGTCGAGACGTAAAGATTGATATATTGGAAGCCTATGTTTGGACACCGGAAGTGTTCCGGGTGAAATCGGGATTTTACCGGAATACCGGGAGGGTTACCGGAACCCCCCGAGAGGCAAATGGGCCTATTGGGCCTTAGTGGAAAAGTGAAAAGGGGATGTCCACAAGGGCTGCGCGCCTCCCCCCTTCCCTAGTCCTATTAGGACTAGGAGAAGGGGCCGGCCCCCCTCTCTTCTCTCTTCTCCTTGAAGAGTCCTATTAGGAATAGGATTGGGGGGAGTCCTACTCCCGGTAGGAGTGGGACTCCCCCTGCGCCTCTCTCCCTTGGCCGGCCGAACCCCTCCCCCTGCTCCTTTATATACGGGGGCAGGGGGCACCCCATATACACACAAGTTGATCATTGTTGATCGTTCCTTAGCCGTGTGCGGTGCCCCCTGCCACCAAATTCCACCTCGGTCATATCGTTGTAGAGCTTAGGCGAAGCCCTGCGTCGGTAGTACATCAAGATCGTCACCACGCCGTTGTGCTGACGGAACTCTTCCTCGACGCTTTGCTGGATCGGAGCCCGAGGATCGTCATCGAGCTGAACGTGTGCTAAGAACTCGGAGGTGCCGGAGTAACGGTGCTTGGATCGGTCGGATCGGGAAGAAGACGTACGACTACTTCCTCTACGTTGTGAGATCGCTTCCGCAGTCAGTCTGCGTTGGTACGTAGACAATACTCTCGCCCTCGTTGCTATGCATCACCATGATCTTGCGTGTGCGTAGGAAAATTTTCGAAATTACTACGTTCCCCAACAGTTCTCATATATCTTGCTTAAGATGTTGGTCTCTAAAATATAAGGGGAGCGGTGATCCTAGTATGTGTGACGTGCAGTCCAAAGCACTTATCTAGTTGGCACACGTCTAGGGGGAACTTGTCTATATTTTAGAGGTGTGCATTCGCTCGCATTCTTTGTCATTACTCTTTTTGTGCAAATTCCGTATTGTCATCAATCCACCAAAAAGGGGGAGATTGTAAGGGCATATTTATCCCTACGGTGTTTTGGTGATTGATGACAATGCAATTTGCGAACTAATCGGGTGCTTTGAGTTCTTTCAGATATTCTTTCTTCGGCACGAGACGGTTATTTCCCCTCGGCGTTCTACTCAAGACGGTGTAGCTTCTTTCGTTTCTTTGTTGGTGGACCAAGTTTCGTAGTAGTCACCATACTATCAAGAGGGGATCCGTTTCGGTATGGTTTGGGTGGAATCAACACGTACACGTCCTGTTCTCACCCACCGGTTCTTTCCGCCTCTTGGAGCTTCTCTTTTCTCCCCTCTCTCTCCTTTCCTGGACCCAGCGGTAGTACCGCGGGCCACAGCGGTAGTACCGCTGAAGCTCACTAAGCGGTAGTACCGCACCTCGGAGCGGTAGTACCGCTGCCTCAGCAGCAGTACCGCTGCGGCTCCGTGCTCCTACCGCCTCGACCCTGTGCGCTCCTTCTTGTGTCTGGGCATTGCGGCACTAGCTGCAGTTGCAGCGGTAGTACCGCTGCAGCTCATAAAGCGGTAGTACCACTCCTCGGAGCGGTAGTACCGCTTGATGGCCTCAGCTGCAGTACCGCTGCGGCTTTGTGCTCCTTCCGCCTCGACTATTTTGCGCATTTTCTCGTGTCGGGTTTTACGGTACTTGCTGCGGTAGTAGGGGCGGTAGTACCGCGTTCGCGCGGTAGTACCGCCCTGCCTCCACGGCAGTACTGCTCTAGGTCCCTGCCCCAGCCCTTTCTTCTGGCGCGGCAGTACCGCTGAGGGGGAGCGGTAGTACCGCTTATGAGCGGTAGTACCGCTCTACCTCAGCGGTAGTACCGCTCTCTGCGGGGCTGAGTGGGGGGTTTGTTTCCCCCACTATAAAAGGGCATCCCCTTCTTCCTTTCCACTTACCTCTTCCCCCAAGCTTCAATCATTGCCCTAGCTCCATTTATTGCTCAAGCTCCATTAAATACTCCAAGCTTCATTTTGCCCGATCTATCTCCCTAGCCAATCAAACTTGTTGATTTGCTCGGGAGTGGTTGAGAAGGCTCCGATCTACACTTCCACCAAGAGATTTTCGTTTCCCCCACTCATCCCTAGCGGATCTTGTTACTCTTGGGTGTTTTGAGCACCCTAGACGGTTGAGGTCACCTCGGAGCCATATTCCATTGTGGTGAAGCTTCGTGGTCTTGTTGGGAGCCTCCGATTAAGTTGTGGAGATTGCCCCAACCTTGCTTGTAAAGGTCCGGTCGCCGCCTTCAAGGGCACCAATAGTGGAATCACGGCATCTCGCATTGTGTGAGGGCGTGAGGAGAATACGGTGGCCCTAGTGGCTTCTTGGGGAGCATTGTGCCTCCACACCGCTCCAACGGAGACGTACTTCCCCTCAAAAGGAAGGAACTTCGGTAACACATCCTCGTCTTCACCGGATCCACTCTTGGTTATCTCTTACCTTTACTTGTGCAAGCTCTTTAGTATTTGTTCCCTTGCTCGCTTGTATGCTCGTTGTTGTTGCATCATATAGGTTGCTCATCTAGTTGCACATCTAGACAACCTACTTTGATGCAAAGTTTAATTTGGTAAAAAAAAGCTAAAAATTGGTAGTTGCCTATTCAGCCCCCCCCCTCTAGTCAACCATATCGATCCTTTCAGCGGCGGCCGAAGCAGTTCGCTGCCGCGCCGTCGCCTGGAAAGTGCTCAGCCATTGGGTGAACTGGAAACGGCGAGAAGAGAGGGAGGAACGGGAGCGTCGGCGGTGGAGAGTCTGTGCGTCACCGGTGCGGGAGGGGTCGGCTTATATAGGCGGCGCTCGCGTGGCCGCCGTGTGTACGCGTGGCGGGCGAGGGACGCGCGTCGTCCCGTCTTCACTGTGCCGCCCGTGAGGCATCAATGGAGGAGGCTGACCGGCGCGGCAGTGCGCGGCAGCTTTGGCATTGATTCCGTCGCGGGAACCGAGTCGATGAAAACGACGAAGCGACGAGAAGAGCCGAGTCGCTGCCAAGGAGGGCCCGGCGATTTTCACGCGAAAAACGATTCGACCGGCGCCCCAAGCATCCCCCAGCGCGCCGGGTTCGGCCTGGGTCCACCGACGTCAATTTCAGCCCAAGCCGGCAAAAAAAAGACCTTTGAAAACACGACTGGACCGATTTTTCGACACCGACGACCGAAAAATCACCTGGGGGGCCTTGTTGAGGGCACGGCTGAAGATGCTCTTACTGAAGGAAATATGCCCTAGAGGCAATAATAAAGTTATTATTTATTTCCTTATATCATGATAAATGTTTATTATTCATGCTAGAATTGTATTAACCGGAAACATAATACATGTGTGAATACATAGACCAACAGAGTGTCACTAGTATGCCTCTACTTGACTAGCTCGTTAATCAAAGATGGTTATGTTTCCTAACCATGAACAAAGAGTTGTTATTTGATTAACGAGGTCACATCATTAGTTGAATGATCTGATTGACATGACCCATTCCATTAGCTTAGCACCCGATCGTTTAGTATGTTGCTATTGCTTTCTTCATGACTTATACATGTTCCTATAACTATGAGATTATGCAACTCCCGTTTACCGGAGGAACGCTTTGGGTACTACCAAACGTCACAACGTAACTGGGTGATTATAAAGGAGTACTACAGGTGTCTCCAATGGTGGATGTTGGGTTGGCGTATTTCGAGATTAGGGTTTGTCACTCCGATTGTCGGAGAGGTATCTGTGGGCCCTCTCGGTAATGCACATCACATAAGCCTTGCAAGCACTGCAACTAATATGTTAGTTGTGAGATGATGTATTACGGAACGAGTAAAGAGACTTGCCGGTAACGAGATTGAACTAGGTATTGGATACCGACGATCGAATCTCAGGCAAGTAACATACCGATGACAAAGGGAACAACGTATGTTGTTATGCGGTCTGACCGATAAAGATCTTCGTAGAATATGTAGGAGCCAATATGGGCATCCAGGTCCCGCTATTGGTTATTGACCGGAGACGTGTCTCGGTCATGTCTACATTGTTCTCGAACCGTAGGGTCCGCACGCTTAACGTTACGATGACAGTTATTATGAGTTTATGCATTTTGATGTACCGAAGGTTGTTCGGAGTCCCGGATGAGATCACGGACATGACGAGGAGTCTCGAAATGGTCGAGACGTAAAGATTGATATATTGGAAGCCTATGTTTGGACACAGGAAGTGTTCCGGGTGAAATCGGGATTTTGCCGGAATACCAGGAGGGTTACCGGAACCCCCCGGGAGACTAATGGGCCTATTGGGCCTTAGTGGAAAAGAGAAAAGGGGCAGCCCACAGCCTAGCCGCGCCCCCCCCCCCCCCTTCCCCAAGTCCAAGTAGGACTAGGAGAAGGGGCCGGCCCCCCTCTCTCTCCTTTCCCCCTTGAGAGTCCTAGTTGGAATAGGATTGGAGGGGGGAGTCCTACTCCCGGTAGGAGTAGGACTCCCCCTGCGCCTCCCTCTCTCTGGCCGGCCAGCCCCCCTCCCTCCAACCTTTATATACGGGGGCAGGGGACACCCCAAGACTGTTGGGGAACGCAGTAATTTCGAAAATTTTCCTACGCACACGCAAGATCATGGTGATGCACAGCAACGAGAGGGGAGAGTGTTGTCTACGTACCAACGCAGACCGACTGCGGAAGCGATCACACAACGTAGAGGAAGTAGTCGTACGTCTTCTTCCCGATCCGACCGATCCAAGCACCGTTACTCCGGCACCTCCGAGTTCTTAGCACACGTTCAGCTCGATGACGTTCCTCGGGCTCCGATCCAGCAAAGCATCGAGGAAGAGTTCCGTCAGCACGACGGCGTGATGACGATCTTGATGTACTACCAACGCAGGGCTTCGCCTAAGCACTACAACGGTACGATCGAGGTGGAATTTGGTGGCAGGGGGCACCGCACACGGCTAAGGAACGATCTCAAGGATCAAGTTGTGTGTCTTGGGGTGCCCCCTGCCCCCGTATATAAAGGTTGGGGAAGGGGGAGCCGGCCGGCCAAGGGAGAGGAGGCGCAGGGGAGTCCTACTCCCACCGGGAGTAGGACTCCTCCCCCCAATCCTAATCCTATTAGGACTCCCGGGGAAAAAGAGAGAGAAGGGGGGCCGGCCCCTTATCCTAGTCCTACTAGGACTTGGGGAAAGGGGGGGCGCCGGCCAGCCATGGGCTTGTCCCTTTTCTCTTTTTCCACTAAGGCCCAATAGGCCCATTAGTCTCCCGGGGGGTTCCGGTAACCCTCCCGGTATTCCGGTAAAATCCCGATTTCACCCGGAACACTTCCTATGTCCAAACATAGGCTTCCAATATATCAATCTTTACGTCTCGACCATTTCGAGACTCCTCGTCATGTCCGTGATCTCATCCGGGACTCCGAACAACCTTCGGTACATCAAAATGCATAAACTCATAATAACTGTCATCGTAACGTTAAGCGTGCGGACCCTACGGTTCGAGAACAATGTAGACATGACCGAGACACGTTTCCGGTCAATAACCAATAGCGGGACCTGGATGCCCATATTGGCTCCCACATATTCTACGAAGATCTTTATCGGTCAGACCGCATAACAACATACGTTGTTCCCTTTGTCATCGGTATGTTACTTGCCCGAGATTCGATCGTCGGTATCCAATACCTAGTTCAATCTTGTTACTGGCAAGTCTCTTTACTCGTTCCGTAATACATCATCTCACAACTAACATATTAGTTGCAGTGCTTGCAAGGCTTATGTGATGTGCATTACCGAGAGGGCCCAGAGATACCTCTCCGACAATCGGAGTGACAAACCCTAATCTCGAAATACGCCAACCCAACATCTACCATTGGAGACACCTGTAGTACTCCTTTATAATCACCCAGTTACATTGTGACGTTTGGTAGTACCCAAAGTGTTCCTCCGGTAAACGGGAGTTGCATAATCTCATAGTTATAGGAACATGTATAAGTCATGAAGAAAGCAATAGCAACATACTAAACGATCGGGTGCTATGCTAATGGAATGGGTCATGTCAATCAGATCATTCTACTAATGATGTGACCTCGTTAATCAAATAACAACTCTTTGTTTATGGTTAGGAAACATAACCATCTTTGATTAACGAGCTAGTCTAGTAGAGGCATACTAGTGACACTCTATTTGTCTATGTATTCACACATGTATTATGTTTCCGGTTAATACAATTCTAACATGAATAATAAACATTTATCATGATATAAGGAAATAACTAATAACTTTATTATTGCCTCTAGGGCATATTTCCTTCAGTCTCCCACTTGCACTAGAGTCAATAATCTAGTTCACATCGCCATGTGATTTACCAGCAATAGTTCACATCACCATGTGATTAACACCCATAGTTCACATCGTTATGTGACCAACACTCAAAGGGTTTACTAGAGTCAGTAATCTAGTTCACATATCTATGTGATTAACACCCAAAGAGTACTAAGGTGTGATCATGTTTTGCTTGTGAGATAATTTTAGTCAACGGGTCTGTCACATTCAGATCCGTAAGTATTTTGCAAGTTCTATGTCTACAATGCTCTACACGGAGCTACTCTAGCTAATTGCTCCCACTTTCAATATGTATCCAGATTGAGACTTTAGATTCATCTGGATCAGTGTCAAAAACTTGCATCGACGTAACCCTTTACGACGAACCTTTTTGTCACGTCCATAATCGAGAAACATATCCTTATTTCACTAGGGATAATTCTGACCGCTGTCCAGTGATCTACTCCTAGATCACTATTGTACTCCCTTGCCAAATCAGTGTAGGGTATATAATAGATCTGGTACACAGCATGGCATACTTTATAGAACCTATGAATGAGGCATAGGGAATGACTTTCATTCTCTTTCTATCTTCTGCCGTGGTCGGGCTTTGAGTCTTTACTCAACTTCACACCTTGTAACACAGGCAAGAAACTTTTTCTTTGACTGTTCCATTTTGAACTACTTCAAAATCTTGTCAAGGTATGTACTCATTGAAAAACTTATCAAGCGTCTTGATCTATCTCTATAGATCTTGAAGCTCAATATGTAAGCAGCTTTACCGAAGTCTTTCTTTGAAAAACTCCTTTCAAACACTCCTTTTATGCTTTACAGAATAATTCTACATTATTTCCGATCAACAATATGTCATTCACATATACTTATCAGAAATGCTGTAGTGCTCCCACTCACTTTCTCGTAAATAAAGGCTTCACCGCAAGTCTGTATAAAACTATATGCTTTGATCAACTCATCAAAGCGTACATTCCAACTCCGAGATGTTTGCACCAGTCCACAGATAGATCGCTGGAGCTTGCATATTTAGTTAACACCTTTAGGATCTACAAAACCTTCTAGTTGCATCGTATACAACTTTTCTTTAGCAAATCCATTAAGGAATGCAGTTTTGTTTATCCATTTGCCAGATTTCATAAAATGCGGCAATTGCTAACATGATTCGGACAGACTTAAGCATAGATACGAGTGAGAAAAACTCATCGTATTCAACACCTTGAACTTGTTGAAAACCTTTTTCGACAATTCTAGCTTTGTAGATAGTAACACTACTATCAGCGTCCGTCTTCCTCTTGAAGATCCATTTATTTTTGATGGTTTGCCAATCATCGGGCAAATCCATCAAAGTCCATACTTTGTGCTCATACATGGATCCCATCTCAGATTTCATGGCCTCAAGCCACTTTGCGGAATCTGGGCTCACCATCGCTTCTTCATAGTTCGTAGGTTCATCATGATCTAGTAGCATGACTTCCAGAAAAGGATTACCGTACCACTCTGGCGCGGATCTTATTCTGGTTGATCTACGAGGTTCAGTAGTATCTTGTTCTGAAGTTTCATGATCATCATCATTAGCTTCCTCACTAACTGGTGTAGGTGTCACAGAAACAGTTTTCTGTGATGTACTACTTTCCAATAAGGGAGCAGGTACAGTTACCTCGTCAAGTTCTACTTTCCTCCCACTCACTTCTTTCGAGAGAAACTCCTTCTCCAGAAAGTTTCCGAATTTAGCAACAAAAGTCTTGCCTTCGGATCTGTGATAGAAGGTGTATCCAATAGTTTCCTTTGGATATCCTATGAAGACACACTTCTCCGATTTCGGTTCGAGCTTATCAGGTTGAAGCTTTTTCACATAAGCATCGCAGCCCCAAACTTTAAGAAACGACAGCTTAGGTTTCTTGCCAAACCATAATTCACACGGTGTCGTCTCAACGGATTTAGATGGTGCCCTATTTAACGTGAATGCAGCTGTCTCTAATGCATAACCACAAAACGATAGCGGTAGATCGGTAAGATACATCATAGATTGCACTATATCTAATAAAGTACGGTTATGACGTTCGGACACACCATTATGCTGTGGTGTTCCATGTGGCATGATTTTGTGAAACTATTCCACATTGTTTTAATTGAAGACCAAACTCGTAACTCAAATATTTTACCTCTGCGATCATATCGTAGAAACTTTTATTTTCTTGTCACGATGATTTTCTACTTCACTCTGAAATTCTTTGAACTTTTCAAATGTTTCAGACTTATGTTTCATCAAGTAGATATACTCATATCTGCTCAAATCATCTGTGAAGATCAGAAAATAATGATACCTGTCGCGAGCCTCAATATTCATCGGACCACATACATCAGTATGTATGATTTCCAACAAATCTGTTGCTTGCTCCATTGTTCCGAAGAACGGAGTTTTAGTCATCTTGCCCAAAAGGCATGGTTCGCAAGCATCAAGTGATTCATAATCAAGTGATTTCGAAAGCCCATCAGCATGGAGTTTCTTCATGCTCTTTATACCAATATGACCTAAACGGCAGTGCCACAAATAAGTTGCACTATCATTATTAACTTTGAATCTTTTTTTTGTTTCAATATTATAAATATGTGTATCACTATGATCGAGATCCAACGAACTTGTTTCATTGGGTGTATGACCATCGAAGGTTTTATTCATGTAAACAGAACAACAATTATTCTCTGACTTTAATGAATAACCGTATTGCAATAAACATGATCAAATCATATTCATGCTCAACGCAAAAACCAAATAACACTTATTTAAGTTCAACACTAATCCCAAAAGTATAGGGGAGTGTGCGATGATGATCATATCAATCTTGGAACTACTTCCAACACACATCGTCACTTCACCCTTAACTAGTCTCTGTTTATTCTGCAACTCCCGTTTCGAGTTACTAATCTTAGCAACTGAACTAGCATCAAATACTGAGGGGTTGCTATAAACACTAGTATAGTACACATCAATAACATGTATATCAAATATACTTATGTTCACTTTGCCATCCTACTTATCCGCCAATCACTTGGGGTAGTTCCGCTTCCAGTGACCAGTCCCTTTGCAGTAGAATCACTTAGTCTCAGGCTTAGGATCAGACTTGGGCTTCTTCACTTGAGCAGCAACTTGCTTGCCGTTCTTCTTGAAGTTCCCCTTCTTCCCTTTGCCCTTTTCTTGAAACTAGTGGTCTTGTCAACCATCAACACTTGATGTTTTTCTTGATTTCTACCTTCGTTGATTTCAGCATCACGAAGAGCTTGGGAGTTGTTTCCGTTATCCCTTGCATATTATAGTTCATCACGAAGTTCTACTAACTTAGTGATGATGACTAGAGAATTCTGTCAATCACTATCTTATCGGGAAGATTAACTCCCACTTGATTCAAGCGATTGTAGTACCCAGACAATCTGAGCACATGCTTACTAGTTGAGCGATTCTCCTCCATCTTTTAGCTATAGAACTTGCTGGAGACTTCATGTCTCTCAACTCGGGTATTTGCTTGAAATATTAACTTCAACTCCTGGAACATCTCATATGGTCCATGACGTTCAAAACGTCTTTGAAGTCCCGATTCTAAGCCGTTAAGCATGGTGCACTAAACTATCAAGTAGTCATTATATTGAGCTAGCCAAACGTTCATAACGTCTGCATCTGCTCCTGCAATAGGTCTGTCACCTAGCGGTGCATCAAGGACATAATTCTTCTGTGCAGCAATGAGGATAAACCTCAGATCACGGATCCAATCCGCATCATTGCTACTAACATCTTTCAACACAATTTTCTCTAGGAACATATCAAAATAAACACAAGGAAGCAACAACGCGAGCTATTGATCTACAACATGATTTGCAAAATACTACCAGGACTAAGTTCATGATAAATTTAAGTTCAGTTAATCAAATTACTTAAGAACTCCCACTTAGATAGACATCCCTCTAATCCTCTAAGTGATCACGTGATCCAAATCAACTAAACCATAACCGATCATCACGTGAGATGGAGTAGTTTTCAATGGTGAACATCATTATGTTGATCATATCTACTATATGATTCACGCTCGACCTTTCGGTCTCCGTGTTCCGAGGCCATATCTGTATATGCTTGGCTCGTCAAGTATAACCTGAGTATTCTGCGTGTGCAACTGTTTTGCACCCGTTGTATTCGGACGTAGAGCTTATCACACCCGATCATCACGTGGTGTCTGGGCACGATGAACTTTGGCAACGGTGCATACTCAGGGAGAACACTTCTTGATAATTTAGTGAGAGATCATCTTATAATGCTACCGTCAATCAAAGCAAGATAAGATGCATAAAAGGATAAACATCACATGCAATCAATATAAGTGATATGATATGGCCATCATCATCTTGTGCTTGTGATCTCCATCTCCGAAGCATCGTCATGATCACCATCGTCACCGGCGCGACACCTCGATCTCCATCGTAGCATCGTTGTCGTCTCGCCAATCTTATGCTTCCATGACTATCACTACCGCTTAGTAATAAAGTAAAGCATTACATCGCGATTCCATTGCATACAATAAAGCGACAACCATATGGCTCCTGCCAGTTGCCGATAATTCGGTTACAAAACATGATCATCTCATACAATAAAATCAGCATCATGCCTTGACCATATCACATCACAACATGCCCTGCAAAAACAAGTTAGACGTCCTCTACTTTGTTGTTGCAAGTTTTACGTGGCTGCTACGGGCTTAAGCAAGAACTCATCTCACCTACGCATCAAAACCACAACGATAGTTCGTCAAATAGACTCCGTTTTAACCTTCTCAAGGACCGGGCGTAGTCACACTTGGTTCAACTAAAGTTGGAGAGACAGTCTTCCGCAAGCCATCTGTGTGCATAGCACGTCGAGGGAACCGGTCTCGCGTAAGAGTACGCGTAAGGTTGGTCCGGATCGTCTCGTCCAACAATACCGCCGAACCAAAGTATGACATGCTGGTAGGCAGTATGACTTGTATCGCCCACAACTCACTTGTGTTCTACTCGTGCAAATAACATCAAACCATAAAACCTAGGCTCGGATGCCACTATTGGGGAACGCAGTAATTTCGAAAATTTTCCTACGCACACGCAAGATCATGGTGATGCACAGCAACGAGAGGGGAGAGTGTTGTCTACGTACCAACGTAGACCGACTGCGGAAGCGATCACACAACGTAGAGGAAGTAGTCGTACGTCTTCTTCCCGATCCGACCGATCCAAGCACCGTTACTCCGGCACCTCCGAGTTCTTAGCACACGTTCAGCTCGATGACGTTCCTCGGGCTCCGATCCAGCAAAGCGTCGAGGAAGAGTTCCGTCAGCACGACGGTGTGATGACGATCTTGATGTACTACCGACGCAGGGCTTCGCCTAAGCACTACAACGGTACGATCGAGGTGGAATTTGGTGGCAGGGGGCACCGCACACGGCTAAGGAACGATCTCAAGGATCAAGTTGTGTGTCTTGGGGTGCCCCCTGCCCCCGTATATAAAGGTTGGGGAAGGGGGAGCCGGCCGGCCAAGGGAGAGGAGGCGCAGGGGAGTCCTACTCCCACCGGGAGTAGGACTCCTCCCCCCAATCCTAATCCTATTAGGACTCCCGGGGAAAAAGAGAGAGAAGGGGGGCCGGCCCCTTATCCTAGTCCTACTAGGACTTGGGGAAAGGGGGGGCGCCGGCCAGCCATGGGCTTGTCCCTTTTCTCTTTTTCCACTAAGGCCCATTAGTCTCCCGGGGGGTTCCGGTAACCCTCCCGGTATTCCGGTAAAATCCCGATTTCACCCGGAACACTTCCTATGTCCAAACATAGGCTTCCAATATATCAATCTTTACGTCTCGACCATTTAGAGACTCCTCG
This sequence comes from Triticum monococcum, assembly GCA_034509565.1. NCBI lineage: Eukaryota > Viridiplantae > Streptophyta > Magnoliopsida > Poales > Poaceae > Triticum > Triticum monococcum. The sequence goes on from CM067847.1 coordinate 134,941,339, forward strand.
TCATGTCCGTGATCTCATCCGGGACTCCGAACAACCTTCGGTACATCAAAATGCATAAACTCATAATAACTGTCATCGTAACGTTAAGCGTGCGGACCCTACGGTTCGAGAACAATGTAGACATGACCGAGACACGTTTCCGGTCAATAACCAACAGCGGGACCTGGATGCCCATATTGGCTCCCACATATTCTATGAAGATCTTTATCGGTCAGACCGCATAACAACATACGTTGTTCCCTTTGTCATCGGTATGTTACTTGCCCGAGATTCGATCGTCGGTATCCAATACCTAGTTCAATCTCGTTACTGGCAAGTCTCTTTACTCGTTCCGTAATACATCATCTCACAACTAACATATTAGTTGCAGTGCTTGCAAGGCTTATGTGATGTGCATTACCGAGAGGGCCCAGAGATACCTCTCCGACAATCGGAGTGACAAACCCTAATCTCGAAATACGCCAACCCAACATCTACCATTGGAGACACCTGTAGTACTCCTTTATAATCACCCAGTTACGTTGTGACGTTTGGTAGTACCCAAAGTGTTCCTCCGGTAAACGGGAGTTGCATAATCTCATAGTTATAGGAACATGTATAAGTCATGAAGAAAGCAATAGCAACATACTAAACGATCGGGTGCTATGCTAATGGAATGGGTCATGTCAATCAGATCATTCTACTAATGATGTGACCTCGTTAATCAAATAACAACTCTTTGTTTATGGTTAGGAAACATAACCATCTTTGATTAACGAGCTAGTCTAGTAGAGGCATACTAGTGACACTCTGTTTGTCTATGTATTCACACATGTATTATGTTTCCGGTTAATACAATTCTAGCATGAATAATAAACATTTATCATGATATAAGGAAATAACTAATAACTTTATTATTGCCTCTAGGGCATATTTCCTTCAAAGACACACAAGTTGATCCTTGAGATCGTTCCTTAGCCGTGTGCGGTGCCCCCTGCCACCAAATTCCACCTCGATCATACCGTTGTAGTGCTTAGGCGAAGCCCTGCGTCGGTAGTACATCAAGATCGTCACCACGCCGTCGTGCTGACGGAACTCTTCCTCGACGCTTTGCTGGATCGGAGCCCGAGGATCGTCATTGAGCTGAACGTGTGCTAAGAACTCGGAGGTGCCGGAGTAACGGTGCTTGGATCGGTCGGATCGGGAAGAAGACGTACGACTACTTCCTCTATGTTGTGTGATCGCTTCTGCAGTCGGTCTGCGTTGGTACGTAGACAACACTCTCCCCTCTCGTTGCTGTGCATCACCATGATCTTGCGTGTGCGTAGGAAAATTTTCGAAATTACTGCGTTCCCCAACAGTGGCATCCGAGCCTAGGTTTTATGGTTTGATGTTATTTGCACGAGTAGAACACAAGTGAGTTGTGGGCGATACAAGTCATACTGCCTACCAGCATGTCATACTTTGGTTCGGCGGTATTGTTGGGTGAGACGATCCGGACCAACCTTACGCGTACTCTTACGCGAGACCGGTTCCCTCGACGTGCTTTGCACATAGATGGCTTGCGGAAGACTGTCTCTCCAACTTTAGTTGAACCAAGTGTGACTACGCCCGGTCCTTGAGAAGGTTAAAACGGAGTCTATTTGACGAACTATCGTTGTGGTTTTGATGCGTAGGTGAGATGAGTTCTTACTTAAGCCCGTAGCAGCCACGTAAAACTTGCAACAACAAAGTAGAGGACGTCTAACTTGTTTTTGCAGGGTATGTTGTGATGTGATATGGTCAAGGCATGATGCTGATTTTATTGTATGAGATGATCATGTTTTGTAACCGAGTTATCGGCAACTGGCAGGAGCCATATGGTTGTCGCTTTATTGTATGCAATGCAATCGCGATGTAATGCTTTACTTTATTACTAAGCGGTAGTGATAGTCGTGGAAGCATAAGATTGGCGAGACGACAACGATGCTACGATGGAGATCAAGGTGTCGCGCCGGTGACGATGGTGATCATGACGGTGCTTCGGAGATGGAGATCACAAGCACAAGATGATGATAGCCATATCATATCACTTATATTGATTGCATGTGATGTTTATCCTTTTATGCATCCTATCTTGCTTTGATTGACGGTAGCATTATAAGATGATCTCTCACTAAATTATCAAGAAGTGTTCTCCCTGAGTATGCACCGTTGCCAAAGTTCGTCGTGCCCAGACACCACGTGATGATCGGGTGTGATAAGCTCTACGTCCAAATACAACGGGTGCAAAACAGTTGCACACGCAGAATACTCAGGTTATACTTGACGAGCCAAGCATATACAGATATGGCCTCGGAACAGGGAGACCGAAAGGTCGAGCGTGAATCATATAGTAGATATGATCAACATAACGATGTTCACCATTGAAAACTACTCCATCTCACGTGATGATCGGTTATGGTTTAGTTGATTTGGATCACGTGATCACTTAGAGGATTAGAGGGATGTCTATCTAAGTGGGAGTTCTTAAGTAATTTGATTAACTGAACTTAAACTTATCATGAACTTAGTACCTGATAGTATCTTGCTTGTTTATGTTGATTGTAGATAGATGGCTCGTGCTATTGTTCCGTTAAATTTTAATGCGTTCCTTGAGAAAGCAAAGTTGAAAGATGATGGTAGCAATTACACGGACTGGGTCCGTAACCTGAGGATTATCCTCATTGCTGCACAGAAGAATTACGTCCTGGAAGCACCGCTGGGTGACAGGCCTGCTGCTGGAGCAACACCAGATGTTATGAACATCTGGCAGAGCAAAGCTGATGACTACTCGATAGTTCAGTGTGCCATGCTTTACGGCTTAGAATCGGGACTTCAACGACGTTTTGAACGTCATGGTGCATATGAGATGTTCCAGGAGTTGAAGTTAATATTTCAAGCAAATGCCCGAATTGAGAGATATGAAGTCTCCAATAAGTTCTATAGCTGCAAGATGGAGAAGAACAGTTCTATCAGTGAGCATATACTCAAAATGTCTGGGTATAATAATCACTTGATTCAGATGGGAGTTAATCTTCCAGATGACTGCGTCATTGACAGAATTCTCCAATCACTGCCACCAAGCTACAAGAGCTTCATGATGAACTATAATATGCAAGGGATGAACAAGACTATTCCCGAGCTCTTCGCAATGCTGAAAGCTGCGGAGGTAGAAATCAAGAAGGAGCATCAAGTGTTGATGGTTAGCAAAACCACTAGTTTCAAGAAAAAGGGCAAAGGGAAGAAGAAGGGAAACTTCAAGAAGAACAGCAAGCAAGTTGCTGCTCAGGAGAAGAAACCCAAGTCTGGACCTAAGCCTGAAACTGAGTGCTTCTACTGCAAGCAGACTGGTCACTGGAAGCGGAACTGCCCCAAGTATTTGGCGGATAAGAAGGATGGCAAAGTGAACAAAGGTATATGTGATATACATGTTATTGATGTGTACCTTACTAGAGCTCGCAGTAGCACCTGGGTATTTGATACTGGTTCTGTTGCTAATATTTGCAACTCGAAACAGGGACTACGGAATAAGCGGACGCTAGCAAAGGACGAGGTGACGATGCGCGTGGGAAACGGTTCCAAAGTCGATGTGATCGCGGTCGGCACGCTACCTCTACATCTACCTTCGGGATTAATATTAGACCTAAATAATTGTTATTTGGTGCCAGCGTTGAGCATGAACATTATATCTGGATCTTGTTTGATGCGAGACGGTTATTCATTTAAATCAGAGAATAATGGTTGTTCTATTTATATGAGTAATATCTTTTATGGTCATGCACCTTTGAAGAGTGGTCTATTCTTGTTGAATCTCGATGATAGTGATACACATATTCATAATGTAGAAGCCAAAAGATGCAAAGTTAATAATGATAGTGCAACTTATTTGTGGCACTACCGTTTAGGTCATATCGGTGTAAAGCGCATGAAGAAACTCCATACTGATGGGCTTTTGGAACCACTTGATTATGAATCACTTGGTACTTGCGAACCGTGCCTCATAGGCAAGATGACTAAAACACCGTTCTCCGGTACTATGGAGAGAGCAACAGATTTATTGGAAATCATACATACCGATGTATGTGGTCCGATGAATATTGAGGCTCGTGGCGGATATCGTTATTTTCTCACCTTCACAGATGATTTAAGCAGATATGGGTATATCTACTTAATGAAACATAAGTCTGAAACATTTGAAAAGTTCAAAGAATTTCAGAGTGAGGTTGAAAATCATCGTAACAAGAAAATAAAGTTTCTACGATCTGATCGTGGAGGAGAATATTTGAGTTACGAGTTTGGTGTACATTTGAAAAATTGTGGAATAGTTTCGCAACTCACGCCACCCGGAACACCACAGCGTAATGGTGTGTCCGAATGTCGTAATCGTACTTTACTAGATATGGTGCGATCTATAATGTCTCTTACTGATTTACCGCTATCGTTTTGGGGTTATGCTTTAGAGACGGCCGCATTCACGTTAAATAGGGCACCATCAAAATCCGTTGAGACGACACCTTATGAACTATGGTTTGGCAAGAAACCAAAGTTGTCGTTTCTTAAAGTTTGGGGCTGCGATGCTTATGTGAAAAAGCTTCAACCTGATAAGCTCGAACCCAAATCGGAGAAATGTGTCTTCATAGGATATCCAAAGGAAACTATTGGATACACCTTCTATCACAGATCCGAAGGCAAGACTTTTGTTGCTAATTCGGAAACTTTCTAGAGAAGGAGTTTCTCTCGAAAGAAGTGAGTGGGAGGAAAGTAGAACTTGACGAGGTAACTGTACCTGCTCCCTTATTGGAAAATAGTACATCACAGAAAACTATTTCTGCGACACCTATACCAATCAGTGAGGAAGCTAATGATGATGATCATGAAGCTTCAGGACAAGATACTACTGAACCACGTAGATCAACCAGAGTGAGATCCGCACCAGATTTGTACGGTAATCCAGTTCTGGAAGTCATGCTACTAGATCATGATGAACCTACAAACTATGAAGAAGCGATGGTGAGCCCAGATTCCGCAAAGTGGCTTGAGGCCATGAAATCTCAGATGGGATCCATGTATGAAAACAAAGTATGGACTTTGGTTGACTTGCCCGATGATCGGCAAGACATAGAAAATAAATGGATCTTCAAGAAAAAGACTGACGCTGACGGTAATATTACTGTCTATAAAGCTTGACTTGTCACGAAAGGTTTTCGACAAGTTCAAGGGATTGACTACGATGAGACCTTCTCACCCGTAGCGATGCTTAAGTCCGTCAGAATTATGTTAGCAATTGCCGCATTTTATGATTATGAAATATGGCAGATGGATGTCAAAACTGCATTCCTGAATGGATTTCTGGAAGAAGAGTTGTATATGATACAACCAGAAGGTTTTGTTGATCCAAAGGGAGCTAACAAAGTATGCAAACTCCAGCGATCCATTTATGGACTGGTGCAAGCATCTCGGAGTTGGAATAAACGCTTTGATAGTGTGATCAAAGCATTTGGCTTTATACAGACTTTTGGAGAAGCCTGTATTTACAAGAAAGTGAGTGGGAGCTCTGTAGCATTTCTAATATTATATGTGGATGACATATTGCTGATTGGAAATGATATAGAATTTCTGGATAGCATAAAGGGATACTTGAATAAAAGTTTTTCGATGAAAGACCTCGGGGAAGCTGCTTACATATTAGGCATAAAGATCTATAGAGATAGATCAAAACGCTTAATTGGACTTTCACAGAGCACATACCTTGACAAGATTTTGAAGAAGTTCAAAATGGATCAAGCAAAGAAAGGGTTCTTGCCTGTGTTACAAGGTGTGAAGTTGAGTCAGACTCAATGCCCGACCACTGCAGAAGATAGAGAGAAAATGAAAGATGTTCCCTATGCTTCAGCCATAGGCTCTATCATGTATGCAATGCTGTGTACCAGACCTGATGTGTGCCTTGCTATAAGTTTAGCAGGGAGGTACCAAAGTAATCCAGGAATGGATCACTGGATAGCGGTCAAGAACATCCTGAAATACCTGAAAAGGACTAAGGATATGTTTCTCGTATATGGAGGTGACAAAGAGCTCACCGTAAGAGGTTACGTTGATGCAAGCTTTGACACTAATCCGGACGATTCTAAATCGCAAACCGGATACGTGTTTACTTTAAACGGTGGAGCTGTCAGTTGGTGCAGTTCTAAACAAAGCGTCGTAGCGGGATCTACATATGAAGCGGAGTACATAGCTGCTTCGGAAGCAGCAAACGAAGGAGTCTGGATGAAGGAGTTCATATCCGATCTAGGTGTCATACCTAGTGCATCGGGTCCAATGAAAATCTTCTGTGACAATACTAGTGCAATTGCCTTGGCAAAGGAATCCAGATTTCACAAAAGGACCAAACACATCAAGAGACGCTTCAACTCCATCCGGGATTTAGTCCAGGTGGGAGACATAGAGATTTGCAAGATACATACGGATCTGAATGTTGCAGACCCGTTGACTAAGCCTCTTCCACGAGCAAAACATGATCAGCACCAAGGCTCCATGGGTGTTAGAATCATTACTGTGTAATCTAGATTATTGACTCTAGTGCAAGTGGGAGACTGAAGGAAATATGCCCTAGAGGCAATAATAAAGTTATTATTTATTTCCTTGTATCATGATAAATGTTTATTATTCATGCTAGAATTGTATTAACCGGAAACATAATACATGTGTGAATACATAGACCAACAGAGTGTCACTAGTATGCCTCTACTTGACTAGCTCGTTAATCAAAGATGGTTATGTTTCCTAACCATGAACAAAGAGTTGTTATTTGATTAACGAGGTCACATCATTAGTTGAATGATCTGATTGACATGACCCATTCCATTAGCTTAGCACCCGATCGTTTAGTATGTTGCTATTGCTTTCTTCATGACTTATACATGTTCCTATAACTATGAGATTATGCAACTCCCGTTTACCGGAGGAACGCTTTGGGTACTACCAAACGTCACAACGTAACTGGGTGATTATAAAGGAGTACTACAGGTGTCTCCAATGGTGGATGTTGGGTTGGCGTATTTCGAGATTAGGGTTTGTCACTCCGATTGTCGGAGAGGTATCTCTGGGCCCTCTCGGTAATGCACATCACATAAGCCTTGCAAGCACTGCAACTAATATGTTAGTTGTGAGATGATGTATTACGGAACGAGTAAAGAGACTTGCCGGTAACGAGATTGAACTAGGTATTGGATACCGACGATCGAATCTCGGGCAAGTAACATACCGATGACAAAGGGAACAACGTATGTTGTTATGCGGTCTGACCGATAAAGATCTTCGTAGAATATGTAGGAGCCAATATGGGCATCCAGGTCCCGCTATTGGTTATTGACCGGAGACGTGTCTCGGTCATGTCTACATTGTTCTCGAACCGTAGGGTCCGCACGCTTAACGTTACGATGACAGTTATTATGAGTTTATGCATTTTGATGTACCGAAGGTTGTTCGGAGTCCCGGATGAGATCACGGACATGACGAGGAGTCTCGAAATGGTCGAGACGTAAAGATTGATATATTGGAAGCCTATGTTTGGACATAGGAAGTGTTCCGGGTGAAATCAGGATTTTACCGGAATACCGGGAGGGTTACCGGAACCCTCCGGCAGACTAATGGGCCTATTGGGCCTTAGTGGAAAAGAGAAAAGGGGCAGCCCACAGCCTAGCCGCCCCCCCCCCCCCCCCCCTTCCCCAAGTCCTAGTAGGACTAGGAGAAGGGGCCGGCCCCCCTCTCTCTCCTTTCCCCCTTGAGAGTCCTAGTTGGAATAGGACCGGGAGTAGGACTCCCCCTGCGCCTCCCTCTCTCTGGCCGGCCAGCCCCCTCCCTCCAACCTTTATATACGGGGGCAGGGGACACCCCAAGACACACAAGTTGATCCTTGAGATCGTTCCTTAGCCGTGTGCGGTGCCCCCTGCCACCAAATTCCACCTCGATCATACCGTTGTAGTGCTTAGGCGAAGCCCTGCGTCAGTAGTACATCAAGATCGTCACCACGCCGTCGTGCTGACGGAACTCTTCCTCAACGCTTTGCTGGATCGGAGCCCGAGGATCGTCATCGAGCTGAACGTGTGCTAAGAACTCAGAGGTGCCGGAGTAACGGTGCTTGGATCGGTCGGATCGGGAAGAAGACGTACGACTACTTCCTCTACGTTGTGTGATCGCTTCCGCAGTCGGTCTGCGTTGGTACGTAGACAACACTCTCCCCTCTCGTTGCTGTGCATCACCATGATCTTGCGTGTGCGTAGGAAAATTTTCGAAATTACTGCGTTCCTCAACACTTACCCGGTTGCCACCATATGTACCAACATGCGACAGCAATCGATTCCTGAAGACCAAGACATCTCAAACAGGAATAGTGGCTGGATTTATAACTGGATAGTGAATAGTGTCCGAACGATCACAGCCGTCGAGCGATGCTAACAGCTGATGGAGCGATGACGGCCGCCCAATAGCCGCGAAGCGTTAACTGACCTGCGTCATGTACTGACACCAACGCACCGCCGCCGCGAGCTACCGGCAGAGAAAGCAGCCCAAACGAAAGCGAGCTGCTTGACTGCCGGCGTGGCGCGGCGGTGCTCGTTACTCGTTTGCGTCTCTACCATTGCTTAGGATGACCTTGGCGATAAGGAAGGTATAACAGCACTGCGCAAAAGGCGAGATTCCCTGCCTCACCGGCCATGCCAGTATGCCGCACCCCTCTCGGTGTCCGCCCCCGGTGGGCTTGGAATCTCCCGTCCCTTTCGCTCTATACAATCCCCACTTCCTCCTCCCCTGCCCCAGTCCCAGTCCCAGTCCCAGTCCACGCGCACACCAACTGTTCGACGTATTGCCGACATGGCGCTCCCTCGCGCCGGCGTCCTGATCTTTGGTCTTCTGTGCGTGTTCCAACCGTCGCATTCGTCATCAGGTCAGAATTGCTCAGTCGGGACTGCTTAGATGGATGCGGTTGTTCTTGCCGTCTTGGTGGTTGCTTAGGTTGGGCTTTGTCTTTGCAGACAAGGACGACTTCACCAAGGTCAGGGCGGTGAACCTGGGAGGCTGGCTGGTGGTGGAGGGGTGGATCAAGCCTTCCTTGTTTGATGGCATCCCAAACGGGGACATGCTGGTAAGGTTCTCTCTTATTCTCGGAGCCCCTACCAGCATTTTGCTTTCTATTGATGTGGCTATCGGATTTGCTTCAGGATGGCGTGCAGGTGCAGCTCAAGTCTGTTGCTCTCCAGAAGTACGTGAGTGCAGTTGGCGGTGGTGGTGGAAATGTGAACGTGGACCAGGATGCTGCTTCGACATGGGAGACTTTCAAGGTAAACTGTTAAAGGAAAGTGGTTTCTTGGAGTAATGAATGTGAATTGACGATACACACATTTGGTGCATGTTTGGGAAGCTGAATGGTATTGTATCTTGTCTGTTGGATATCTTGGAGAAAACAACATTGAATAGATGCATTCGCCTCAACATTTAGGCCCTCGTAATTTTTCCGAGCTCTCCATTTTTCTTCTTTAAGAATTGACATGAAAATGCACTACAGAGGCATTTTCTTCAACCCCTCAAAGGCGATACTTTGATTCCTGAAGTTCTTTGGGTCTTTAACTCACCAATGTGACCTTGGAGACCTGGTTAATTTAGAACTGCCACGAAGTTTAAGGACCAGTATAGTACCTGAGGGCTTAAGGGAAAAGTGAACTCTTTTTACACAGGTCAGAGAAAAAAATGGCACTTACTAATATGCTGGTGGCTGAATCGTGCCATGTATGTCTGTGTTTCCCAATGGCAGAGTATACACTACTATTGAACTGAACGAGTTCACTATTTTTCCATTTGTCTTCTGAAGCGGTTCACATACTCATATAAAAAAATCATACTCATATAAAACAATCATATGTTTGTTTGTTCCTAACTGCATTTGTCCTGTCATTATTTTCAGTTGTGGAGAGTTTCTGATAGTGAATTTCAGTTCCGGTGCCTCAATGGTCAGTTCTTAACAGCAAGTAATCAGGATATGATCTCAGCAACTACAGATTCACCCGGAGACTCTGAAACATTTTATATTGAACGAAATAATACACTGCTTCATATCAAGCTTTTAAATGGAAGCTATTTGCAGGTATTGATTATGCTGTCGATATGATCTTCAGTTGTCACCAGTTATACACTCTCATCAGACTCCTTTCTATGGAAATGGAACTAATTAGCTGAAGCTTCAGCATTGCAACCAGGAAAGTTGATGTATACTCCATTATTCAGGTCACAGACAACAATCAGCTTACTTCAAATCGTCATTCCCAACCTGGATGGGGTGATGATATGGCAACATTCCAGATGACAATAGCTGCCAACAACTTGCATGGAGATTACCAGCTTGCTAATGGGTATGGACCTGTGCAGGCAAAAGCGGTCTTGACTGTAAGTTTCAGAATTTCAGAGCCGCGTCACCTCCCAGTCTTTAGTGCAGAGTTTTATGCCATACAAGCGTTCATTTGCTATTTTACACAATTTGCAGGAACACCGAAAGAGCTTTGTTACTGGAAATGACTTCTTTCTCCTCTCGCAAAACAGTATAAATGCAGTCAGGATTCCAGTTGGATGGTGGATTGCGTATGATCCTGATCCACCCGTTCCATTTATTGGTGGCTCCCTTGAGAACCTTGATAGAGCATTCTACTGGGCACAGTAGGTCTAGCCCCTAAACTGTCCTTGATTGTTACTCCCACAATAAAAAAATCTTTTAAAGTTTGAGACTGCACCATATGGTGGATCTGATTTTGAGATCAGGGTTTATGGCTTGAAGTGCATCATCGATCTTCATGCGGCTCCTGGATCTCAAAACGGAATGGAGCACAGTGCTAGCAGGGATGGTTCAGTAGATTGGCCTTCAGAGGTTAACATACAGAAAACTCTGGATGTCATTAAATTTTTAGCTCAAAGGTAACATTAACTCTTTCACTCTCCCTAAAAAAAGTGAAACTCTTTCACTCTATTTCCTAGTTACAAAAAATTTCCTTTGTGTGGGCAAAATATTTCTTGATGATGCATTGGTGACATCAGGCCACGAAAGTAAACAAAGGCATCACCAAGTTGGAAAATAGACTTTCAGTTCTCATTCTCAATAGATCTTTGAAAGATTAATATCTCTCATCCTTCAAAGATCTTACAAATAAAAGGTGGTGGACAATGGGCAGCCATAGGCATTTGCGCAACTTGGCATTACTCATTTTTCAACAATATGTACTCTTGGTCACTAGAATAAGGGAGAAAAGGCAACTTCAGAAAACATGTTAACAACTAACAATGTCTGATCCCTTCAGAGCATCTCCAACAGCCGCGCTATGCGCCGCGCGCGCTTCGGCTGGTTTGGCGCGCCCGCCTGCGCTGGCTCCAGCAGCCGCGGTATAATGCAGCGCGCGCGCGCCGCTCCAGCAGAGCGCAAAAATACAGCGCGCGCGCGCCGCACAAACCACATATACATAGCAAAAATGATCAAACAAACAAAATAATAAATCAACAATAAATAGTTCAATTTCGTTATCATTACAACTCAAACAAATAATTTATCATTCAGTACAACAAACGCAATAAACACAACAAATAGTTCATGAACAATACAATGTCGAATGCAGATATCATCATGCTCTTTGTCGTCCATGCCATGCCCACCACTCTTCAATCAAATCATTTTGAAGTTCATTGTGCGTTGATTGACGCCGAATGGCATGATAGGAGGCAATAAAACGGGCTACCCTTTCAGCCCTCCGTCGCACTCGCACGGGATATCCCAAGAGCTCATATTGTGAGTAGTCTAAATCTTGGCCATGCTCATTCTCAATGATCATGTTGTGCATGATCACACAAGCGTGCATGATGTACCAAAGCATTTTTTGATCCCAAAATCTAGCCGGTCCTCTCACAATAGCAAATTGGGCTTGCAAAATCCCAAATGCTCTCTCCACATCTTTTCTAGCCGCCGCATGAGCATTGTGGAAGTCAAGATATTTCTTACCTTCCGGCTTTTTCAACGGCTTCACGAAGGTTTGACACTTTGGATAGATGCCATCCGCTAGATAATAGCCATAGTTGTACGTACGGCCATTTGCTACAAACTGCACCGGTGGCAACTCACCGTTTGCAATCTTATTCATCAGTGGTGACCGGTTGACAACATTGATGTCATTCAAAGATCCAGGCATTCCAAAGAATGCATGCCAAATCCAAGTCTCCTGATCGGCCACCGCTTCAAGGATTATAGTGGAACCCTTTTTTTGGTCGTGGAATTGCCCATGCCATGCCTTTGGACAATTCTTCCAACTCCAATGCATGCAATCTATTGAGCCAAGCATGCCAGGAAAACCGCGAGCTTTGTTCATCGCCAATAGCCTTGCGACGTCTTCAGCATTGGGAGATCTCAAATACTCCTCGCCAAACACTTGCACAATTCCCACTGCAAAGCGCTTGACACACATGATGGCTTGGCTCTCACCCATAGCCAAGTGATCATCAACAAGATCAGCCGGTATACCGTATGCCAACATACGCAAAGCGGCTGTCACCTTCTGAAAGGTGCTATGCCCGAGCTCTCTGGCGGCATTCCTCCTTTGCTGAAAAAAACGGTCATGGCTCGCTAGTTTCTCTGCAATGCGCCTGAACAACTCGGTGCTCATCCTAAACCGGCGACGAAAATACGACTCGGGGTATATGGGATTCTCCGCAAAATAATGCCTGATCAATCTGTTGTGGGCATTGATCCTGTCCCTCCAAATTTTCTGCCGACCCATAACCGAACCACCGTGCTTCGGTTTTTTTTATATGCATAGCTAGGATCATTGCAAGATCTTCTTCCTCTTCAATATCAAATTCTTCTTCGGAAGAATCATACGACGAACTCATCTACAATGTTCAATACTATACTATAAAAAGTACAATTCAAAACATGCATCAAATCCATGAAGTTTGAGCAATACATACCTTCTAGGCGTTTTGTCAAACACCTTGCGGGTGCGGCGCGGCAACGAGCGCTCGGGCGCTGTTCCTCGGACGACGGAGGCGCGCGAGGGCCGGCGGGACTAGGAGGGGATGGGGCGGAAACGCGGGCGCGCGGGGATAGGCCGGGGAAGCCTGAACGGTCGCCGGGGGTGCGGGCGGCGGCGGCGGCGCGGCCGGACGGGGGGTGGAAGTGGGAGAGGAAGAGTGTGCCGCGCGCTGCAGCTGGCGCCCGAAATACACCGCGCGGCTAAGTGTTTTTGTCCGCGCGCCCAACCCGTTATAGCGCGCGCGCCGTTTTTGCACGCCCGCTGAAGCGACCCGCCGCGTTGCGCGCGCGCTAAAACGGCCTAATTTACGGCGCGGCGCTAGTTTAGCGCGGCTGTTGGAGATGCTCTCACTAATGAGATGCATGAAAGTGAAGAGCCGTGTTTTGGATTCACCGGCATTATTTTTCACATGAAAAACGAGATTCTATCTATCACAATTTTCTCGCTTCTAACAAAGTAACAAGCCGTATTGTCTTTTATCTGCAGGTATGCAGACGATCCCTCGCTTCTAGGTATTGAGCTTCTGAATGAGCCTTCTGCAGGAGCAGTCCCACTGGACACTCTAGTGTCGTATTACAAAAGAGGCTACAAAATTGTACGAAGTTATTCGGAGACAGCTTATGTTATATTCTGCCAGAGGATAGGGAATGCAGACCCAATGGAGCTTTATCAGGCTGACCTTGGTCCAACTAACACTGTTGTTGACTTGCATTACTACAATCTGTTTGATCCTTATTATGAGAAGCTTAACGCAACAGAGAACATACGGTTTGTTTACGAAAAAAGACTGCCTCAAGTGCGGGCCTTGAACGGCGCAAATGGACCTCTTGTTTTTGTCGGTACGTCCTGTATACTATTACAACTTAATGTAAAAATTCACACAGGTCATTTGGATTTTGGTCTATCATTTAACTGTAGGCGTTTCTCAGTTTACCCTGCTCTTGATAAAGACTTTTCTATGCCATTACTCAGGAGAGTGGGTGAATGAATGGAATGTGGCAAACGCTTCACAAATTCAATACCGATCTTTTGGAAAAGCTCAATTGGAGGTCTTTGGAGAAGCCTCCTTTGGCTGGTCTTACTGGACAGTCAGGTGCAACAGCGTACACTGGGATTATGAATGGAATGTAAGGAATCGGTATCTTATTATTGGTAAGCAGTTTGTTCTTCAGCTGCCTTCAACTCCAGTCACTTAAACTGTTAAACACAATCAAGGCTGAGCCGGGAACGACCCGGCGGAGGGGGAGGGGGGGGGGGGGGGGGGGGGGGTTGAGGGTTAACAGGTGCGGGTATTGGGTGGTCGCCGATGCGGGGGGGGGGGGGGGGGGGGGGTTGGGGGGTTGGAGGGATGGCCGGAGCAGCGGACGAGGAGGCGGTTCCGGCGGCATGGCGCAAGTGGTGCCACTGTTCTTTTTTTTTGCGGGATTCAAGTGGTGCCACTGTTCGATTGCTAGGGGATACGAATGGGGCCGATCGTTTACCAACTGAGTTTCAAGTAATTTACCTGTTCATCCTACCTACTCCCTACAATACTAAATCAGCGTAATAAGCCATCGGTTAAATTGGAAGCATCTTCCAAAAAATAAAATTATGTGGGCCAGTTTTGAACGCAAGAACTCAAAATATAGGAATAAGAAAAAATGCAGGAATTAAAACCATAGAATGTATTTAAAAATATCACTTGGGTGTCATATGCGGGGAAAACAAAGAAAGTGTAGATACAAAGACTCCAAAATTTCTAGGGAATGGCATGTTTCATGGGAATGTAGGATACCAGTTCCTTTATTCCAAAATGCATCAAGGGAATATTTTTCTATAGGAATCCTTTCCTTTGAAATTCCTAAGTTTTTCCTCTCTTTTTTGAAGAGTCCTAAGTTTTTCCTTTGTTCCAAACATGGCCGTAACTACCTGAGGTTACCCGATGGGCTGACCCACTTGCATCCAAGCTAGCAACGTAGATTAAGTGTAGCATCCTCTGCCATTGTTATTGACAGTCGTGCTGCTTAATGCTGTTATTATTTCCTTCTGCAGTTTGATTCAATATATTTTCCATGTCACGTGAAGTGATTAACATGATATATCTTTTCTTCTGTAGGGGGGTCGCCATTACAAAGAGCAAATTATATGATGCTTGTGGCAGGATGTCTTGTGTATCTTTTGTTATTGACGTTGATACAATAGACATATGGCAAAAAATAGTCCACATTTGACAGGAAGATTTATTGAAGCGTCAAAGACAACTCCAAATGTCAAAGGCCCAAAGGGTCATCAAACCATGTCAATCTAATGACCTAAATTGCTCTACTGCTGAGCGTCAAAATGTTTAGCACGTAATTAATATTACATGGAACATTGGCTTGCAACTAATATCCTATCTAACATCTACGTGCATTGCATGTACACGATTACCAGTGCACTTTTAAGGAGCGTAACAATAATTTAGCTTATTGAAGAGTAAAAAACAAACTCCACACAACTTTTGTGATCACCTCCCCAAGAAGGATAACTCATAAATCATTCCATATGACTTATCTGTTCCACAGGAACTAGTAATCCTCCTCTCCGCAGCTCCAAAATTGTGAACTCTCGTGGCCAAATAAGAATCCTGACCAGATACTAATGCCCCATTCAGTTTTTGATGTCACCGCTGCTTGATATCACCACACAGCTTCGAAGCCTCAACTCAGAGTCTTGCTCAGCATCAGATAAATCAGCATGACAAAGCCAAGCCCGATCATGAAATTTTGGCTCTTCATATTTTCAACAATGAGCTCCGACCTGTAAGTTTCAACCAGTAGATAGCTGCTCGTAAAGCCTGTTCGAAATTTCATCTTTATTACTACCATATGATGCAAGCTATAAAACAGAACGACGAATGTTGTGCGACAGATGAAACTTTGCTTGCACACGAGGCTACAGCGATCAGGATAAGGTAGTCAACACATCAATCAGTGCATGAACATTAACTAAGCATGCAGTTTTCATTTATATGTCTTGTACTTACCATGATGGTCAAAGATAATCGAAATAAATGGTGAGGCAATTGATTACCAGTTTCCTGTTGCAAAAAAACTTTGTTCTTTCATGGCTTCCTCTGCTGCAAAGTCTTCCAACAGTGCACGCTGACGTTCGTTAACCTTCCTGCAGATTAAAAAATAAAAATTGATATTGTCATAAATCTAACGAAAGAGGAGTGTACCAATGACGTACACTATAGCATAAAAATACTACACGGAAAAAGCAAAGGATTAAAGGGTAAGGCCCTTTGAATGCGCCAAACTAAAAAATTAGGCTTTAGCGTAAACTAAACAGAAAAGCAAGCGCAAGTAAAGCCCTAGAGTGATTGAAAGTGCACTAAGCAGAAACCAAATTGAAGCATGAAGTGCTAATGAATGTTGTGTCTCATCACTATTGTAGCTCAATAACCAGTGGTCTGCCTAGAGAATGATCAAAGCTACTTCCTCCGTCCGGAAATAAGTGACGCTGTTTTAGTTCAAATTTAGGGAGTGCGAATTAGCAGAGCGCTGATTAATACTATCATGAAGCCTTCAATCATCCCTTTCAAACATTGTTTACTGAAAGCCAGTAACTGAACCTGTAGAATTTCTACATCCACCTAGGGCAGAGTTCAAGTTCTAATTAACATTCATTTCCTTTAGTTTCATGCGCCGACCAGATCACCAAAAGGCAAAAGCATTAGGGAAATGTGAACAATCTACTCACACCAGTCACACTGATATTTTCACTTTGAGTGTTCATATCCTGCCCGTCACAAAACCTAATACCCTTAATGGTACAAAGAGTTGATAACTAGGTTAGGCTCAGCAATGTTATGGCTCTCACTAAGTACTAGCAAGTTAAACTTGCTAGTCTAACACAATATTCTTACAAGTTTGACTTCATGTTACCACAACCAGTCCTGAAGAATATCTATTGCATCCTATGCTTTGCTTCATATGATGGCAGCCGAATGTACTCCCTCTGTCCCAAAATTCTTGTCTTAGACTTGTCTAGATACGGATCAACGGATGTATCTAACACTAAAACTTAACTAGATACATCCGTATTTAGACAAATCTAAGACAAGAATTTTGGGACAGAGGGAGTATTAGCAAAGCCATTCTCATGGAATGCAAGTTGAGAGGGAATCAAACATAACCATTTTAACCTCATGGACAAATACATGAGCAAAGTAGAATAGCACTGTATGAAACAGTGCAATGGGTGATGTCTGTAAAAAGGGCATCAAGAAAAATACAAGCAACTTACAATGGAAAATGTATTTTGAAACGGACATGTTGGTCTCCGAAATATCCTGCCTGGTTTGGCAATTCCAATCCTGATAACATTACTATCATTAGCACTTGACCATAAGCAAACTGCCGACTGTGTCAAAAAAAGCTCTTATATTATGGGACGGAGGGAGTATTTTATTTGCATAACCTACCTTTCCCCCTTAAAACGACAACTTGCCCTGGTTGAACTCCTTTGGGTATCTGAAAAATAAATAACAACAAATGTCAACTAAACTAACAAATAGAGGGGGACTCTAGAACTTAAAAGCATGTCCACTCAACAAATAGATGGCTACATGCTTCTCAAAAGAAATATCTAGCCATACCAGACCCAGATGTTCTAACTAGAAACTATCCACTCTAGAAGCATTAAAATAACAACAGGGAGGTTAAGTGCCTGATTAAGCTATGAAAAATACAAGATATTATGATAACAGAAGTTTGAAGTGCTTTTGACATTTTCTCAGTAGGAATACATGTACGTCTTTTTCCCACCAAGTATTATTACCTTAATTTCTGTTTTACCATCTAAAGTGGGCACTTCGATTTTTCCACCAAGCATTGCCTACACAAGAAAGGTAAATGATCAGCAAAAACCCAACACCAAGGCACCAATTAATAACAAAAATTCAAATGTCCACATACACCAACAAGTGCACATTAATACAAGGCTACCACATTAAAACTTTGACAGCTAACAGTCATGAACTAATGATAGTGATGTCTCCCAATTCCAAAACCTAACAAACTATCATTTCTTATTCCTCCACCTCTCTAGATTCATCTGTGCAGCATTTCTCAAAGGTCCAAAAAGGATATCATGAATTGTTTTGCTGAACAGACTAAATTTGTCCTGAATTAGAAATTAGAATAAGTTATAAGAACTAATCTTGGCATAAGCTATAAGCTGCAGATGGAAATAAAGTCACACGACATAGAAGTAGGAAAGCAGTTCCTGAGAAATAGGATAATTCTTCAAAAGCTTGCTCTACAAAGGAGCAAAATAGTAGGACAGCAGTACAAAAGAAGTTCCTGAAAGATATTTGCTATTACCTGTGTGAAGCTTATCTTTTTGTCCACGTGTACATCAGCACCATCTCGAACAAATACTGGATCACTTGCTACCTACGATATACATGGTTCATGGAAGAATTAAAAGCTGGATTGCTTGATATAAAAGAGCTGGTAGAGCAGAATCATTCTACGAGGTTATGACAGCGGAGGCTAATAGCCCCCCAGGCAGCACCACTGTTGTACAGATAGTTTTAATTCATTGGTACATACACTAAACCAACTACTCCCTCACAAAACGGTCTTATATTACTCTAGTTTACAGAGGGAGTACTTGTTAGTCGTGACTTGTGAGAACGAAACCACACCTTATAGAGGCATGCCAAGTTCAGTAGCATCAAACATGCATAAAGATGAGGAATCACACAATGCAACGGAAATTTATTATACTGGTCACAAATGCCTCAACATTCATATGATTGGATAAACTATAAGCAGCTGGAGCTTATGGAGGTACCTTTTCTTTGATAAAGGACATTTTCATTCAATCAATATATCAAGATGATACAACAGCCAACACGCCCAATATGACCCAAAAAAAACATATCATTTTACAGCAAAATATATAATGCAAGCCTAAGATGGGGTAGATCACCCATATTAAGTAAAAGCCCTAGTGCTGCACATTGCAGCACCAGGCACACCTAGCAATATTAGCATTGAAGACAGCTAACTAGTGAGATATCAACCGGTACTATTTGTGGTTCCCCAAGAGAAACCCTGTAAAAGTGGTTCGATTGAATGTTGAAATTCAACACTCCCTACACAGGTACACCTACTGTTCATCTCAGCCAACACATACTTTCTGATGTTACAGTTCAATGGGAAAATATTATGTCTTAATATCTTTAAATAAACAAAGGTAGCATAACTACAGTTCACAAATTCAATTAATTAAAAACCAATATGGTTCCAAATAGATCAGAATGTCAAATGTCACGAAACAATTTCATACGAAATCGGATTTACTTCTAGAACCCTTATTTACTTCATTACAGATTGGCACTTTCAGTAGTAAGTAATTAAGTATATCTGAACGATTAACTAAAATGCAGAAACATGTGAAGTTGTGAAACACTGAACCTCAGTATTACAGAACAAATAAGTGGATATACGAAATAAAGAATTAAAAGTATGATAGTATTCTCACTCGAAGCTTAATGTATAGACTTCCAGGTATGGCTCCACGTCCACCGCTATTTCCAGCCTCCCGTACATGAATTGTATCACCAGAATCAACTCCTACAAAAACAAATCTTTGGTAAAGTCAAGAGAAAAACAACATTCACGGTCTAACAAAAAATTAAGTGAAAGAAACATGCAGTGGCTGCAAACAACTATGAAGCAGTATCCTTCTTACTGACGAAAAATAAAACCTAGGAACTAGGACAGCTACCAGCCTACAAAAGTTAACATGTTTGACGTTTCACATGTCTGATGAATAAGCTTATATGCGCAAAGAAATGTACGAACCAACTATGCAAGTCAAGTTTCAGGAAGAACTAATGCGTGAACAACATATATGAGCGTACTAGAGTGATGCAGCAGGATTTTTGGCATGTAATTGTTTTATCCCTAACTTCTGTGTATTAAACATGGTAGAATATAGCATGTGATAGATCCGCCTCCAAAGGACATAACTCCAGGATGGTCTAAAATTATAACATTTTGGCAATTGTATTAGAACGTAAGAGAGGCTCTAGAGCAAGCAACTCCGAAATAATCCAAAGATATAATCATATGAAGGCATTTCTGTGAAAGAAGCTGGTTGGCAGAAGACAATTGAACTATTGAAGCTTAGCTGCACAGCACCTGCTGGAATGACCACGTTTGCATATTTCATACCATCTACCACCCCTGCACCTTTGCATGTTAGGCAGTGATCCTGTGAAAATCGTCACGCGTGAGATAGATTTAAAGAATCTGACAAACTTTACATGTTACTCAATACCTTAATCACTTTCCCGAAGCCTCTGCAAGTAGTACAAATGGATGTGAACGGATACATACTAACCTGCACAAACCACCGGTGCAGAGCTTACAAACAATACCCTTCATTCATATTTGCAAAAAAAAAACAATTAAAGCATAAAAACAAAGACTTACTTTTCCTGCACCTTTACAAGAAGGGCAAACATATTTTCTTGCATTGGCCAAGTATCCTCTCCCATCTACATTCGAACATATATGAGGAGTTTTTCTCACAAAAAAAAGCAAGATAAGCATGGGATAAATTAGGACAGTAACTACTACATAAGAGTAAGATTGCAGCTTTAAGTCAAGCATTTATTGCCATTTTAATATTATGTGATTGTAATGTTACATAATCAAGCAAGTTATCACCAACATTAGTGTTATAAGTCCAATCTATGTCCAATAAAAAGATCTACTGGCATGCGGATTACATCACACCCACAGTAACCACATATGTTATTTTCCACACTAGGAAATGGTTTGAAATAGACTACTGCTGAAAATTGAAGTATTAATTTGCATACCTCCGTAATAGTATTCAAACGGGAGAACAGAAAACACAAACACAGACCTACCTATCTTGCAGTTCATTTAACCTATCAGCTATTCATTTAGATACAACTGACATCTAGACATCCTTTGGAAAGAGTAATGGGGGAGATGATATTATCTAGTTTATATCATGTGACATCGAACTGAATGCAAAACAGGACAGCCTAATGGAATCTGACCTTCATTGATTAAGCTAAAGAAAAAACCAAGTGAATTACAGTAGCTCAATACTATGTGCCTACAACAGACTGCCCAGATAGAAAAGCCAGAGAGAAACAAATAAGTTCAGGAAAATGTCAAAATATAATAGAAGAAACTTCACATTTAACTCTGCTGGCAAATTTATTTCCACATAAATGTCTAGATGTCTACAAAATTACTACAAGCGATAGGTGTAATATAAATAAGAATAGCAATATCTCTAAATGTGTACTGACCACATGAGTAGCAAAGATTCTTTGCACTGAAGGGAACTTCCTTCGTACATCCTTTAGCAGCTTCGCCAAAAGACAGGTTCAGCTCTATCTACTTAAGTCAAGAGATAAGATTAGTTCATGACTAAAGGTGTTGTTACTTAGACATGCAAGAAGAAGAATCTGAAGAATGAACCTCAATGTCACTGGCATGTACATCTACATCATGCTGGAAAACCTGAAAACAAAGAGAATTAATGGTACTCCCATGTGAAATGTTGAAGTAAAATTAAAAGGGAAAGGTATGAATTACCTCTGAGAATACTTTGTAAAACTGATTAGAAAAAGGACCATCATTTTGTCTGTAGAATTCTGCAAAAGGGTCGTCGTTCTGTTTGTTGAATCTTGAAAATGGATCTTGATAGGATCCATCAAACTCCCCCCTACCCCTTGTGGAATTTGCAGCTGACCCTCCAGAAAATAGCTGCGGTATTACCAAAAAGTCACTTTGGAGGATAGGTGCATTGGAGCCCTATATTTCGAATAGTGCCAAAATGCTATTTTGAAGTTTCAAAAAATTATGAAAATAAATCAACATCTTTATATGGATGTATATTACATATGTGCAAATTTTGACGCTGAAATAAGTAACCATGTGAGTCACGCAAAAAATGACAAAATCATGATTTTGGAAATATGAATAGTGATGTATTATTCACTATTTGGAAACCACCATTTTGTCATTTTTGTATAGCTCACATGTTTACTTATTTCATCACCAAACTTTACACATATGTAATATACATCCAGATGATCGCATCGAATTATTTTCAGAATTTTTTGAAAACTTAAATGTGATTTTTTAAGTATTTAAAATAAGGTCCTCCAAATACACCCGGGTTCCAAAAATCCACACTCCAGTATTACAGCATAACATAAACTTAATGTGTACAGGAACTCACAGACTTCAAATTGTAAATTCAAAGAGCTTGAGAAGTAATGAACTGGGACGTTTACTTTCAATAGTAGATAACAGAAATTGGAATGTTGCTGCTCCATAAATAAAATACAAAACTACCACTAAAATATATCATGAAAGAGAGAGGATAAAGTGCTAACAGCAGGTTGCAACTTATTACCATATCATATTGCTGTCTCTTTGAAGGATCACGAAGAGTCTAGAGGCCAACAAAACGAACATATGGCACTGTTAATTTAGGCATAATAATCAACATCAAAGCTAAAGACATGGTGGTAACTTACTTGCCTCATATGCGTCTCTTACTTCCTGAAACATCCTTTTCGCAGCAGTATTTCCTCTATTTGTGTCTGGATGGTACTTCTTTGCAAGCTACAGAAAAATTGTTTTGAGCTTTAGTATCAGAAAACTGTACGTATTTCAACCTAGTAGCCATATCGTGGGAATGCCTCTTAAAGTACTCCCTCCGTTCCTAAATATAGGTCTTTTTAGACATTTCAAATGGACTACAGCATACATCCATATATAGACATATTTTAGAGTGTAGATTCACTCATTTTGCTTCGTATGTAGTCATTTGTTGAAATCTCTAGAAAGACTTATATTTAGGAATGGAGGGAGTATATTTTTACTTCCAAATATGGGTCAATCTACTTAACAATGATTTCTGTGTTGCCTGAGTTGTAATAGGACTAGCTGCTATTTTGGTGTTGCTAGGTTTTCGCCCTAGAGTAGTTGTTCCTGTTAGAGTTATAATATAAGTCATGTACCCCTTTGTATTTATCCCGTTGTATAAGGGGTTTCCTGCATATGTTCCACACCTGTACATGTATATATATATCGGCCTATGGCCTCATGGGAATACAAGTTGCTTTCCTAACATGGTATTAGAGCCTTAGGTTTTTTTTTCTTTCGCACGCGCAACTCGTGCTCCCGATCCAATCTCCGAGCGGCGCTGCTATCTCATCATCGAGCGCCCAGGCCGGCTGCTTCCGTCCTCGAGTTCGCCGGCCAACTCTGTGCTGCTCGATCCGGTCGGCCCGTCCGCTGGTCTCCGCCTCCAGCCCGAGCACTCTCATCCAATCCTCCTGCTGCTGCTGCTGCTTGTTAAGGATTGAACAGGTGCTGTTGTTGCCCAGGACGCCAACCCCATCCCGTTTTCCAATCTGTCCCTGAAGCTGCCCGCCTCGATCTCCTGTCGCCAGCGCTGATCTCCCGCTCGAAGCCAGCGCTCTCCCCAGCGGACGCCCGATCTCCCGCTCGGTTCCGTCGCTAGCGTCCTCTCCAGCGGACGCTCGATCCGATCAGGTCGCCCGCGCCGGCCTGCTCGATCAGGTCGCCCGATCCACCTGATTCTGCTGTTCCCGACTCTGCTGTCGCTGGTGCTCTCGTCGGTTCTCAAAAAAAAATGTCTGCTGCATCGGGCTATGTTGCTGTCCCTCGCTGTCCGGTGATCTTTGATGGTACTAACTACACCGAGTTCACTGGCTTCATGCGCATTCACATGCGTGGCATCCGTCTCTGGGGTGTTCTTTCTGGCGAGGTCTGCTGTCCGCCACGTCCAGTTCCTCCGGTGGCCCCTACTCCGCCACCTCCATCGGTTCTTCCTACGGATGCTAATCAGGTCGCCAAGGATGCGGCTAAGCTTGCTGATGAGGCTGCTGATCGTGCTTATGATGAGAGGGTTTTGGCTTATGAGGAGGCTCTTCAGACGTATCATGGTGCTCTGTCTGTTTACACCCAGTGGCTTGATGATGATGCTCGTGCCGCCGCTGTTCTCACTGCTAGTGTTCTGCCTCAGTTTGCTTCTGAGTTTTTGGGTCTTCCTACTGTCTTTGAGATGTGGACCAGTCTTCGTCAGCGCTATCAGCCCTCTGGTGATGCCTTATACCTCTCTGTGGTCCGTCAGGAGCATGCTCTTCAGCAGGGTGACTCTACTGTTGATGACTTCTATGCACAGAGTTCTGCTATCTGGCGACAGCTTGATTCTCTCCGCAGTGCTGGGTGTCATACCTGGCCCTGTTGCCAGGCTGTCCAGGCCAATTTGAAGTTTCATCGCGTCTATGAGTTCCTGTCTCGGCTCCGTAAGGAGTTTGAGCCCCGGCGTGCTCAGTTGTTTGCTCGTGGCCGTATTTCTCTCATGGAGGCGCTTTCTGAGATTCGTGCTGAGGAGACTCGCTTACGTGGTGCTGGTTTGCTGGAGGTTCCCTCTGTGCTCGCTATTCGTGCTCCTACGCCACCTGCTGCACCGACCCCTTCTCGCTCGAGTGCTCCGCCGCTCTTGCCCACTCCTTCTAGAGGCTCAGGTCGCCCCCGTCCACGTTGTGACTATTGCAACAATGATGGTCATCTTGAGTCTCAGTGCTACACGAAGAAGAAACACCTGCGCAAGGCGCGATCATCATCTTCAGGGACTTCGTCATCTACCTCGACAGCTTCAGCCATTGCTTTGACTGAGCAGGATATTCTGAGACTTAAGCGTCTGCTCGCGGCTTCAGGTTCTTCCTCGACGGGTACTGCTGGTTCTGTGACTGATGCTTCCCGCACTGAGCAATCACCCTCTACACAGTCAGGTACATCCCCATGGGTTCTGGATTCTGGAGCTTCTTTTCATATGTCTTCTCATTCTTCCACTTTGTCCTCTCTTCGATCACTGGATTCTCCTGTTCATGTCTTCACTGCTGATGGTACTCCACTTTCTGTTGCTAGTAGAGGCAATCTTACCACTCCTTATTCTGTTCCTGATGTTGCTCATGTTCCTCGACTTACCATGAATCTGTTTTCTGCTGGTCAACTTACTGAGTCTGGTTGTCGCGTCATCCTTGACGTTGACTCTTGTTCTGTTCAGGACCGTCGCACGCACACTCTGGTTGGGGCTGGCCCTCGCCGCCGTGATTCTCAGGGTCTTTGGGAGTTGGACTGGCTTCATGTTCCTTCCGCTGCCGCCACCATCGCCAGTTCTTCCGCTTCTGTCGCCTCCGTTACTGGTTCCTTCCAGCAGTGGCATCATCGACTTGGTCATCTGTGTGGTTCTCGGTTGTCTTCTTTAGTTCGTCGAGGTCTTCTGGGGTCTGTCTCAGGAGATGTCTCTTTAGAGTGTCAGGGTTGTCGTCTTGGCAAGCAGATTCAGTTACCATATTCACATAGTGAGTCAGTGTCCAAGCGTCCTTTCGATTTAGTCCATTCTGATGTATGGGGTCCGGCCCCTTTCGCTTCGAAAGGTGGTCATAAATACTATATTATTTTCATAGATGATTTCTCTCGTTACACATGGCTTTATTTCATGACTTCTCGTTCTGAGGTGTTGTCTATTTATAAGCGGTTTGTTGCCATGGTCCATACTCAGTTCTCTTCACCCATTCGTGTTTTTCGTGCTGACTCCGCTGGCGAGTATATCTCTAAGATGTTGCGTGGTGTTCTTGCTGAGCACGGGACTCTCTCTCAATTCTCTTGTCCTGGTGCTCATGCTCAGAATGGTGTGGCTGAGCGAAAGCATCGACATCTTCTTGAGACGGCTCGTGCATTGATGATTGCTGCCTCTCTCCCGCCTCATTTTTGGGCTGAGGCCGTCTCCACATCCACCTATCTTATCAATATACAGCCTTCCGCTGCTCTACAAGGTGGTGTTCCTTTCGAGCGACTTTTTGATCGTTCTCCCGATTATTCCATGCTTCGCTCGTTTGGTTGTGTTTGCTATGTTCTTCTTGCCCCTCGCGAACGCACCAAACTGACCGCTCAGTCTGTTGAGTGTCTTCTTAGGCTACAGTGATGAGCATAAGGGCTATCGTTGTTGGGATCCTATTGGTCGTCGGATGAGTATCTCTCGAGATGTGACTTTTGACGAGTCTCGTCCCTTCTACCCACGCCAATCTTCCTCGACTTTTTCAGTGCAGGATATCTCTTTCCTCACTTTTCCTGACTCACCTATCACCCCCGCCGAGACTGTACCTCTCCGTTCCACTTCCTCTCCTTCTCCACATCTAGTTGATTTGCAGCCACCATCCTCCCCGGTCTCCTCGCCTAGCATGTCACCGGGTTCTCCACCTTCATCTCCGGTGACTTCCTCCCCGGTCTCCTCTCCCAGCCTGTCACCGGATTCTACACCTTCGTCTCCGGTGACTTCTTCGTCGCCACCCCCTGATTCTACCTTGCCAATTCCTCCTTCTATTATTCCATCTTTTCCTCAGCATTACACTCGTCGTCCACGACCAGTTGATGCCTCTGTGGATGGGTCGTCATCTTCCTCTCAGCCTACTTATGGCTTGCGTTCTCGTCCTCGTCCGCCTGTTGATCGCTTTGGCTTTCCCACCGCTGGTGCTGCTGTTCTTGAGCCGACTTCTTACCGTCAGGCTGTTGTTCATCCTGAATGGCAGTTTGCGATGGCAGAGGAGATTGCTGCTCTTGAACGCACTGGTACCTGGGATCTTGTTTCTCTTCCTCCCGGAGTCCGTCCGATCACTTGTAAGTGGGTCTACAAGGTTAAGACTCGCTCCGATGGTTCTCTTGAGCGTCACAAAGCTCGTCTTGTGGCTCGTGGTTTTCAACAAGAGCATGGTCGTGATTATGACGAGACTTTTGCTCCTGTGGCTCATATGACCACTGTTCGTACACTTCTTGCCGTTGCCTCTGCACGCCACTGGTCTATATCTCAGCTTGATGTTAAGAATGCCTTTCTTAATGGTGAGCTGCGTGAGGAGGTGTATATGCAGCCACCACCTGGGTATTCTGTTCCTGATGGCATGGTATGTCGTCTTCGTCGCTCTCTCTATGGCCTTAAGCAAGCCCCCCGCGCCTGGTTTGAGCGCTTTGCTTCTGTGATCACTGCTGCTGCTTTTTTAGCCAGTGCTCATGATCCAGCATTGTTTATTCACCTTTCTCCTCGTGGTCGGACTCTTCTTCTTCTTTATGTTGATGACATGATCATCACGGGGGATGATCCCGAGTATATTGCCTTTGTAAAGGCCCGTCTTAGTGAGCAGTTTCTTATGTCTGATCTTGGACCTCTTCGCTACTTTCTTGGGATTGAAGTCTCTTCTACCTCTGATGGCTTTTTTATATCCCAGGAAAAGTATATCCAGGATCTTCTTGCTCGTGCTGCTCTTACTGACGAGCGCGTTGTTGAGACTCCTATGGAGCTCAATGTTCACCTTCGTGCTACTGATGGTGATCCTCTCCCTGACCCGACGCGTTATCGTCATCTTGTTGGCAGTCTTGTCTATCTAGCTGTCACTCGTCCGGACATCTCTTATCCGGTTCATATTCTGAGTCAGTTTGTCTCTGCCCCCACCTCGGTTCACTATAGTCATCTCCTTCGTGTTCTTCGATATCTTCGAGGCACGATATCTCACCGTCTATTCTTTCCTCGCTCCAGTTCTTTACAGCTCCAGGCCTATTCGGATGCTACGTGGGCTAGTGATCCTTCCGATCGCCGTTCACTTTCTGCTTACTGTGTTTTTCTTGGTGGTTCTCTCATTGCCTGGAAGACGAAGAAACAGCTTGCAGTTTCCCGTTCGAGTGCCGAGGCTGAGTTGCGAGCAATGGCTCTTTTGACGGCAGAGGTGACTTGGTTACGGTGGTTACTTCAGGATTTTGGTGTTTCTGTCACTACACCAACTCTGCTTTTATCTGACAGTACGGGTGCTATCAGCATTGCACGCGATCCTGTGAAGCATGAGCTCACCAAGCATATTGGTGTTGATGCGTTCTATGTGCGTGCTACTGTGCAGGATCAGGTTATTGCTCTTCAGTATGTGCCTTCCGAGTTACAGTTGGCGGATTTCCTGACGAAGGCTCAGACTAGAGCACAACATGGCTTTTATCTCTCCAAACTCAGTGTTGTTCATCCACCATGAGTTTGAGGGGGGGTGTTAGAGTTATAATATAAGTCATGTACCCCTTTGTATTTATCCCGTTGTATAAGGGGTTTCCTGCATATGTTCCACACCTGTACATGTATATATATATCGGCCTATGGCCTCATGGGAATACAAGTTGCTTTCCTAACAGTTCCGATGTCGGGCGGCTACGGTGGGTTCTAGTAATGCTTTGGACTCGCTTCTCTCCTTCCCCTCCACCTGTAAGTCTTTGAACTGATGTATTTCCATTCTTCTTAATGGGAAGGGGGGTAGCCGGTCCAAAAAAAAAACTTAACAACGATTAAAAGATCAATTGTCTCCATTTAATCCATCAATGTAAACCTAACTACCGAGTTTACTGTTCAGTAAATCTAGTTCACCTTATCTGAATCCCAGGTTGGTCCCAATTGCTATATATTTGTAGAAGAGAGAAAATGGTTTACGGTTGCTGCATAGATTGTTGGCATTGTCAACAAAATATATTCCAAAACAATTCATAATAATACTTCACACAAATAGGTGCAAGCTCGGAGAAATACTGTCATTTGTTTGAAGTTAGCAGCATCACACATGATTAAATGATAGAAAGTGGATGAGACTACCGCTTGATATATGGATATTTACTAAGTGACATGCCATGTTAAACAAATAGTGAGCTAGCCTAGTCAGGTTTCAAGATTAACTGAACTGGGATAAGATACTCACAGATTGAAAAGCCTTTTTTATGTCATCTTGTGAGGCATCTTTAGTCACACCAAGAATCTTGTAATAGTCCTTCTCCATCGAATAACGTTGACCTTAACGATGCACCCAGAAAAGATTAATAGTGAATGTGTTCGCCACAATATGAGGATAATAATAGGATATTGCCATATTAAGTTCAATTCATGCAAGAACAGAAAAAACAACCTGTGGAATGAAAGAACCTGCTCGGCACAGATGATATAAAAGTGGATCGACCATAGCATCTATCAGCACCATATGTGCCACTAGAGCTGCAAGCTGTGCGCATTCTCCACAAAAAAAAAACAAATAGCACAAGGAGATGGGTAAGAATCAAATAGAATAAATAAGATCCGAATAATATAAGTTAACATTGGAAGTGATAAAAGTAGCTAGTAAATGGGTGTGCTATTTAACTGCTTCCAACCACTGCATATATGAGCAACTTGTTTTATTTCGTGGAAGGAGGACAATTTGCTTGGTGTCTTTAGCAAATAAAAAATTGCCTCGTACAATTATCCGAACTACAAGTGGCGCACCAGTGGCGGCAGTTTACACACAGACCGAATTAACACGAAATCAGAGAAGACAGAAGGACATTACGTGTAGACGGCCGAATCCATGCGCTCCTCTGCGCAGACGCCTGCAGGAAGAAATTGGGAACCGGAATGAAGTGAGCAACAGCAACTCTGCAGAGCCCCTCGACCAAAATCAGGGAAATGGGAAAGGCTGCGAAGGAACGCGAGCCGGCATTACCTCGCCGGAGCGGCGCGCGAGGGACCTCGACGCGAGCCGGAGCCACCCGAACCGGCCCATCCACCGATCGGCGGCGTCCCCTTCGCGAGGGCCGCGGCAGAGGAGGGGGGGGGGGGGGGGGGGGGGTCGAGGGTTTGGAGGGGAAGCCGCGCGACAGGGCTATGGGAGAGGGGGGCCGAGCAAGTGCCCGCCGGCAACCGTGGGCGGTGGGAAGGGCGAGAGCTCCCACTCGCGGGCCGCTGGGAGAGAGGAGAGAGCGACGCTGGGAGGAGGGGGAGGGCGTGGGCAGCGGCGGCGACGGCTTGGGCGAGTGGTTCGACCCTCTCTCCAAGCAACGACGCCGGGGGCCCACGGCAAGGAGTAGCCCCGAAAGTTGACGGGCTCGGCCTCAAGGCCCAATATGCGAGTTCGAAACTTCGAATTCTGCCGCGAATATGGTTCGATCTTCGGTTTCTGAGGAAATTCAGTTCTGAAAAAATGAGGACCGACCGGTTCTTTCAAATACTGTATACTGGCCAATAAACAAAATTGGACCAAATTATCGGTTAGGTTTTGGATTTTAACCTGACAGAGCCGATGCACATGAAAGAATTCCGGATTGTAGATTAACAAGGAACCAACGAGAAATGTCACCGGCGAACAAAAGAATTGAAGCCAGCCTTCGGTGGTTGTGGTCCTTCCTGTGCCTGTTGTCTCCCAAACCACTAGGTCACTCGTCGTGGTTAGGCCCGCCATAGGTGAAACTAGACAAGTTATCAGTCGGGAGCCCGGGAGACGGAGGTCTCGAGAGGGCGAAAGCCATATTGGAGAGAGTCGAAGGGCGGTAGGGTCTGGCAACCGGTTGTTGCTAGAGAAGTGGTGTGGTGGCACACTACGGTGGCACGGCGACTAGAGGTGGACCGGCCAGTTCGAGTTGAATGAGATGGGGTGCGACATGAGTGCGATTGGCTTGCCAGGCTAGAGTTTTTTTCGGTCATGAATGGGTCGCGATATTGATGTGTCATTCCATTGGAGATTTGTAGGTGTTTCCTACATATGTTCGGTTCTTTCATTTAACCAGTGTCAGAACCAAATTCTACCAAGTAATTTCGGTCCTTTAAAAATGAGAATGGCGTTAGGAACTAAGTTTTTGGGTTTCGGTTCATCATATTTCGGTCTCAATTTTTTGGTTTGATATATCGGTTCTCGATTAGTATACACACGCCAATTTTTTAGGTTTACAAGGCATGTATGTATTTTAAGAAAAATAATAATCAGGCTATACTTTTGTGGCTGAGTCGAACGAGCGATGAGCCGTCCAAATCGGTAGCCTCCCGAGTCATAGAATTGCCTTCCCCGTTGGATCTCACTCCTTACATCGTTCCTTACATCCGCTCTTGCCAACTGTGCAATAGGAGAAAAACAACACCCATGTCTTTGTTCTACCCTCCCCTCCTCGCCCACGTCGCAACATCCTCGCCCCTGGCTCGTGGCATCGACTCAGCTCACTGGATCACAGCATTGCCGCCCCACCCGACTTGCAACATCACTGTCGCCGCTCGCAGCATTGGACAATTGTCCTTGAATCACCAGCGGTGACCCTTGAAACGTTGGTGGCTGACTCTTGCAGCAGCTCAAGGGCAGGATTTATACCTGGCCATGGGCAGCCCGGCCCGGTCGGCCCGACCCGACCCAGCCCGAAAAAGCCCGACCCGGCCCGGCCCGACCTTGTCCATGGGCCGGGCTTGGGCCTAGGTTTTGAGCCCGAAGCCCGGGCCGGGCTGGGCCCAGGCCCGTCGATTTCGCCATTTAAGGAAGAGGCCCGGCCCGTGGCCCGAGGCCCGACGGGCTTTTAGTGTGATGGGCCGGGCTCGGGCCTGATTTTTAGGCCCGATGGCCGGGCCTGGGTTCTTTGCGTCGGGTTTTGGTTGGCCCGGCCCGAGGAATGACCAGGTATAGCAGGATTGCAGGCCCGCTCCACATGTGAGTGGGCCGCCCTGCATCGGCAATGCACCAGGCCCCATCGAATGTGTCGAGGTACAAACTCCAAAAGTAAAAAAAATGGAACGACTAATTCGGATTTTTTTTAAAAAAAAGTCCTAAAAGTTGATGCAATAATTACTGAAAAGTAAAAAAAAATGATGTGCCAGTGTTAGTAACGTGATTGTATTAGGAAACATAGGTTAAACTAGGAAATATCCTGGCTTGCCTTGTACTTTAAGTAGATTATGTACTTCTATATATATGCCCACGAGGCTCAAGCAATACAACAACTATTCCACCAAATCCTTCTCTCCCTTCTAACATGGTATCTATCGCAAGTCGATCCTAAACCCTAACCGCCGCCGCTTCCGCACTTGCGCGTCGCCTCCGGGGAGGTCGGCCTCCATGACCACCATCAGGGGCCGCGCCGTCCGTACCTAGGATTTGTTCGCCGATCTGTTGACCGGCTGCCCTAAATAGTCTTTTCCCCGAGCCTTGTTCTGGGGTTTTCTCTCTCCCGCCGATCATCTTGATCGCGCGGTTTTTTTTTTTGTTTTCCGATCTATTCTTGATTGGTTTGCGTCACCCACCGTCGCTGTCGACCCCGAACCTCTCTACTCCGACCGCGGAGCGACCAGCCGGCCTCTCCTTCAACCCGGCGGCCACACGCGCCGAGGCGGCCCGTCAGGGCCAGCCGCCGTCCGCGCGTCGGTCCGCCCGTCGCCCTGCTCGACCGGGCCCCGACTCGGCGGCCTCGCGCCATGCGACGACCAATCATAGTCGTCGCTCGCGCGCCGGCCCGCCCATCGATCCACATCACCCTCCTCTGCCGCGTCTGCACGGCGGCCCGGTGGTCTACCTCGCCGGCCTCGTCCTCGGCTGCATCGAGACGGCTACGCCAGGCTCGTCGGCTGCCTCAACTCTAGCGTTGCTACTCCGTTGGTCGCTCGGGCCTCGCTGCCCGGGCGTCGACGTTGCTTTGGCAGCCCGGGTGCCGATGCTGACAAGCTTGTCTGCACAACGTCCCACGCCATCCGTCGTCGCCGGCTTCATCTCGGACTCCGCTTCCACCATGCCTCCACCGAGCGGCGTCCCCGACCTCGCGGGCGATCGGCTTGATCACCCACTCGCCGTCGCGATCCGCCTCATCTACGTCGCGCGACCGACATGGTCCGTCAGTTACGCGCGCTTGCGCAGGTCCCGTGAAGATCGTCCTCGGTTTCAGCGCGCCTCTCCACCGATCGAGCGTCGGGCTGCCGCTGCGTCGTCCCGTCAGGCCGCAGCGCCCCGCCACGTGGTTTTCCTGGCGGCTGCATCGACTCGTGCGTCGCCGCTGCGTCGCCCCTTCGGGCCGTAGTGTCGCGATACGCGGTCTCCCCCGCCGCCCCGATGCTGTCCCCGCGGTTGCACCGACTCGCCAACCGTCGTTGTGTCGCCCCTTCGGGCCGCAGCGTCGCGGCCCGCGGTCCCCATCGTCGCCCCGACCCGCCTACCGCCGCTGCGTTGCCCCTTCAGGTCGTAGCGCCGCGGCCCGCGGTCCGCTCCGCCGTCACTGCGCGTCGACCTCCCGTGGTATGCACCGCGCCGTCTTCCTTGGAGCGGGAACACCACCGTCCGCGCCGGTCTTCGTCACGCTGTCAGGGTTCTTCGCCTACTTCGAGCACCGCCGCCGCACTCCTAACCTAGCCGCCGCCACTCTTCTTTGACTGCCGCCACCGCTACCTTCATAGCCGCCGCCCATCCACCCCCTTCGTCTTGGTCCAAGCACCAGCCCGTCGCCAGCGTCACAATCATCTACCCCGACCACTTCGTCTACTCCGACCACCGTTGGTAACATCGGCCCTGCGCCGATGGACGCCGCAATCGTTGTCGAGTTCTTCTCTGGTGGCCCCTCCAACTTCTCCGACATGGCGTACAGCTCGTGCAGGTCCCTCGTCTACGCATGCCCGGTGCTGGCAACACTGATGCGTGCCTTCATCCACGACGTGTCCCCGGGCCTGGCAAGCCTGGTCGGCGCTTCGTCAACTTCGTCTTCGTCCGTCTACGCATGCCCGGTGCTGGCAACACCGATGCGTGCCTTCGTCCACGATGTGTCCCCGGGCTTGGCAAACCCGCCGCGACGCGTCGTCAACAACGTTTTCTTTCCGACGCACCCCTACTTCAACACCACTGCGCCCATGCTAACTCGGCGCCCCTTGCGCCCACGGCTCCACGACGACTTCCTTGACACCGACTACTCCGACTCGACATCGACCACGGCATTCTTCGCACGGCTACCTCGACCACGGCTCCACCACCCACGCTCTCGCCTACATCGACAAACGACACAAAGGGCTACCGCCTGCTTGAGCAACCTCGTCGGTTTCCACTCCAGCCACGATTCCGCGATGCGTCGACTGTTACGACTGTGGGGGGGTGTCCGTCGGCTTGCTTTCGGATTCTTCTCCAGTCTCATCATCTATGTCGCTACCGTTGTGACTGCGGGGGGATGTTGAGTAACGTGATTGTATTAGGAAACATAGGTTAGACTAGGAAATATCATGGCTTGCCTTATACTCCAAATAGATCATGTACTTCTATATATATGCTCACAAAGCTCAAGCAATACAACAACTATTCCACCAAATCTTTCTCTAACAGCCAGCTCAATCTCTCGAAAATGCTTATAGAGATAACATGTGTGTGTCTTAATATGGACGGGTATTTGTGCGTCACACGAATATCTGTATTTGTACTGTGTTAAAGAAAAATTGACCACACGTTTGTTCTCTAGCAGGCGCCCATGAATTAACCCGGCACTTCACATTCCCCTGAAACACAGCCCTTCACAAAGGCATTGGTTTGTCTCGTCCTTGGAACGAAATTGACACACAACCTTTCGTGGTTATCCTGAACAAATCAAAAATAAAACAGAGGCAACCGTCCGAAGGGTGATCTATCTCTCTCTCACACGCACCCAATTTTTGCACAGTGACAAGGAAGCCTTTATCTCGTCGTGCATTTACACGTGCAGGTCAACCAAACTTGTGTGCCTCTCCAATCGAGACACTGCAAGTCTTTCCCTGTTAACATCTGATGGAGCACATCTAGAAGGAGACGTGCATTCTTTTTTTCTTTCCCAAAGCGTACGGCCCCCGTTGTTTAATCGGAGCCAACAAGATCGCGCTTATCTCGAGAGAGTCAACGTACACACTGATACGTCAACACAATGATTCTACATGCATGTGTGGAGCTTTTTTTTTTTTGAGAGCTGTGTGGAGCTGCAGACTGATTGTTAAAACCACGCATTTCCAAAGACATGGACAGGGCCGGCCCTGACTTTTGAGAGGCCCCGGGCGAACTGAAAAAGCGGGCCCCCAAAACTACCGTAGAGTAAAAGAAAAACCTGTATATATACATATGACAAAATTTCACCATGGTTCTCTAAAGAAATCACCATGGAAATGCATGAACAAAATTTCCAATGGTGATATTTAGGCAAATGCCATTTAGGAAATATTTTTGTGGGAAAGGATTGGGAGCACCTGAAGTGGCATAAAATTCAACTATCCGACCATCTACGATCTGGCTATGGTTCTCACTCGGTCCTCAGTTCCTCATCTACTTCAAAACAGCAATCTGTACAGAAGAGAGATGATAAATCCACAAACGGACAAAACGTAGAAACTAGAAAGATTAACATCAAAGCCTCAAAGGTAAATGATTCAAGAAATTGCATGAATTTGATCCCTTAACTAGCAGCCTGTAGCTGTGTTTTGATTGTTGCAAACTGAGTCACTGCCGCTTCATGCCGGGAGATGAAGAAATCGAGAGAAAATGTAAGAAATCATCCTCTCGCAAAGATCCATTGGTTTTTGGGTGATGTAATCGCTGAAGAGGAATCGGCAGCCGCCGCCGTGTGCGCTGTTACCAAGGTAAAAGAGGGAAGCAGTGCGAGGGATGGTGGTCGGTCCTTTAATTGCTTCGTAGATTTTTTTTTTTTTTGAGAAGAAGACTCGTAGATTATTTGCCGGTGGAACGTTTTACCTAAAAGCCATACCTGGGTATGGGCCCCTTATCAGTCTGGGCCCTAGGCCGTCGCACTTCTTGCCCTGGCCCAGGGCCGGCCCTGGACATGGAAAGAGAAAAATACGGTGTTCAGCTGGACTCCAGACCATGAAAAAGGGGAAGAAGAAGATCACGTCTAGCATGGCCTGTGAGTTGAGCCATGCATCGACGACACCTGATCGAGAATAAACGGCACTTTGCCACATCATGCGCCAAGTATCTCTGGTTTCTTGGGCAACTTCGACATCACCCTATTTTGCTAGTTTGGACTTTTGAGGGAAGATGCATCACGTATGCACACATGCACATGCAGTACAACTCGTATACACGATACCATAATCTAGTGTGAAAAATCCAGCTCCAAGAATCTTTGACTAGTATCTACACATGCCAAATTACTCTTTGGTTTTCTTTGCACCTCCCTTCACCGCGTGCCCCCTGCGAAAATGCACACCGACTCTTCTCTGTTTATTCAATGATGAAGAAAAAACGATTATTAAACATTTTCTGCACTGCCAATCTCTCAATAAAAAGTAATTTACGGACCAGTAGCGTCTCAAACCACACTTGCCTAGTGTGGCCCGAACGCATCCACGGAGCGGGCGGACCCGTTCCGGCAACCATATCTCACATTTCCATGCAAATGCAAGCACATACATATGATCACAGAACGATAGAGACATACACAACAATAAAATATATACAAGTTTTAGAGTGGTTGGGCTTTTCTAGAACCGTTCGTTGATGTCGATCTAACGGCAGACAAATACGAAGTACTGGGTAGTACTTCGATGAAAGTACGCGAAAATACTAAAACGAGTGGGGCCGGTACTCGTGACAAGGTGGGGACGCGTTTTAATCTAGGGGCAGTTTAGTCCTAGGAAAATTTGCACGCGCCGCCCCTCTCGTCGAATGCATAACCGCCGTCATGGTGTTACACATTCCACAATTACTCATCGGCGGCCATCTCCTCCCTCTCCTCCAAGTCCACCACAGTCATCTCCTTCTTGCCGCTGCAACTTCGCTCCACTCAGGCAACCCCCCCCCCACCCACCCCCACCCCCTCTTCCATGGCAAATCGAGCTGATGGCCGGCGGCCAGAACACCGACTTCGTGCAGATCGCCGGCGGCGACCAGGTCAAGTTGGCCAGGTTGAGGGAGATCCGTTCTTGGTTTGACAACACAAGGAAAATGAGCTGGACGGCAATGGCCACTCTCAAGAATTTGACGAAGAAGGAGAGGGCAAAGCTTTTCCTCCCGACCGCGCAACCGATTCAGAAGATCGAGATCCTTCTCTGGGCGATGGAGCAGGCCAATTCGTCCAGCGAGTGGACCAGGCGGAGGTGGTGGGCGTTCAGATCCAGGGTAGAGCATCCACTGGATCAGGAACCCACCGTGCACGAGGTGCCGTTGCAGATTGTGCAGCCTCCAACCGAGTCACCGGAGACTCCGAAGCGCAAGATGAGGAGGACAGTGGTCACGACCTCGCTTCCCCGCCGTTCTCCACGCTTCCCTCGCCGCTCTCCTCGTCTGAACGGCGGCGGTAGCTATGTTTAGAGTAAGCTTCCCCACTCCTCATCTTCCTACTGCTCGTGCTTACATCGTGGTGATACTGATCGTAATAGCTCAGAGAGGGAATGCTAGATGGCATTTTAATCTCAATGAATTGCATGAACATTTGAGTACATGGATTTGGAGGATGGATTATGATGTATGTGAACCCTAGGCATCATATGAACCCTAGGAAAAATTAGTAATGTTCTAGTGGTAGACACTGAAATATTTCGGTACACACCAGTAGGCACTGAAATATTTTGGAACTGCCCTAGGCAAAATTTGTAATGTTGTAGTGGTGGACACTGAAATATTTCGGTACACACCGGTAGGCACTGAAATATTTCGGTACTGCCCTAGGCAAAATTTGTAATGTTGTAGTGATAGACACTGAAATATTTCGGTACACACCGGTAGGCACTGAAATATTTCGGTACTGCCCTAGGCAAAATTTGTAATGTTGTAGTGATAGACACTGAAATATTTCGGTACACACCGGTAGGCACTGAAATATTTCGTTACTACAATTTCAGTACACACCGATGCACACTGAATTATTTCACTACTGCAGTTTCAGTACACACCGGTACACACTGAAATATTTCAGTACTGCAAATTCTATACAAAGTTGGCATTTTGTCATTTATGTGTGAATTAATACATGCATCATATGGCCTAACTTTGTACATGAGTTTGGGTCAATTTCATGTCTATTTATTGTTAAAATTATTGTCATGCATGAAACACAAGACAAGTCACTGACCCAAGCTTGCAAAGATGCCATATCAATGTTGCTGATATGAAATATGCATGTTTTCACCAAGTCTTGTGTCTGAATTAAAACTGAGCATTTTTTCTTGATGGTATCCATGGATCTAGAACTCCTATGAATTTGCTCATGTTGGATGTTTTGTTCTCCATCATTTGTACTAGCATTCCGTGCGATTAGATGCCATCACAAGACCCCTGGCATGTTTATTTTCTTGCCTCCAACATCACATGTGTGTTTTGCAGGAAAAAACCTGGAGTTCACCAGGCTGGCTGAAGTTGTGAGGCTGGGAGGCTGATGGTGCTGCTACTGGCTGATCCTTCTTCTTTCAGTTTGTGTTCGTCATTTCTCAAGCCGTTGGACCAGGGCTACTTCCCTATGTGCTGTTAATGTATTAAGTAGTTCCTTCGAATTTGTAGTATTAGTTAGTTTGAATGTGGAAGTACCTTAATTTTTAGGAATGAAATGTTGCTATGTATGACCAAGGGTTTCATACCTTAATCTTTGGATAATTAATTATGTGAA
Organism: Triticum monococcum; assembly: GCA_034509565.1. Classification (NCBI taxonomy): domain Eukaryota; kingdom Viridiplantae; phylum Streptophyta; class Magnoliopsida; order Poales; family Poaceae; genus Triticum; species Triticum monococcum. The sequence continues at coordinate 134,979,869 of CM067847.1, forward strand.
CTGTTGGATGTGGCGCATAACGAAACGCCTCTACCATTGATACTAGTTCAACATGTCGGTCCAATTAGAGACTAGCCACTACCATATAGAACAGTTAGCATTTCATACTACAACCTGACACGTACAAAACATCACACAGTGGAAGCACATCCCTAAGCACCTTGCATTGTACAAGGTCTTAGAGACAAGGCTCTACCATATATAACAGTTACCATGTCACACTACAGCCTATAAAACATCACACAGTGGAATAATCATAGCTAGTAGAGCATTAGTTACCAGTTAATAATAGTTGCAATCCATCACAAGCAATAGTACCTAGATATGAGTAGATATAGGTACGGTAATACACGACAAGTACTCGCAAACAAGAGCTAACATAACAAGTTCATTTCACATTGATACATGGCCCACCCCAGTTCTAAATGAGGTGGATGGTGATCATCATCCTCAAGTCATGGCGACGGGTGTTCGCAACAGTGAGTAGGATGGCATGTCCTACCCGAAGATTCTTGGCATGAAGGAACTTCTTCCACCCTGCCCTGCTCAAGACAGTGCGACCGTCCGTGTCCACTGCATAGGCACAGCTGGTGATGGAGCCCGTTCTGGTAAGGCGTAGTCCAGCAGCCATGCCTTCTTCGTCCGGGTCGATGCCACAGCTATCAAGTAACCTCTTAGGTAATTTCTGAAAACAGTTGACATGATATATGATCATGTCACGTGCAATTATCAACAAAGCATACACTTCAAGACACATATATCATTGGATTCAACACTGAGCATATATATCATCACATCACTACACTATATGCCAAGCATCAAATTACTACAGTAATTAGGCATATCATTGGATTACCGCGTACACTAAGCATATCATCGCATATTACTACACTACATGCATGTCATAAAATTCTTCACTAAATGAATTCTACACTAGGCCTCTCATCACACTACTACAACATGCATATCATATGAACTACTACACTAACTAAGCATGCATATCATGTAATTACCACACTAAGTAACATACCATGATATGCCGTTTAACATTCGTCCTTGTGAGGCGGGTCACGAATGGCTTCCCTAGGTAGTCTTCACGTAGCGGAAGCATGTCCCAGAGGTTGCCGATTTCCTCGTCGCCCAGTCTGAGTCCTTGGGCATACAGGTATTCAACAAGTGGGTTCTCATCATCATCTGAATCGTCATCATCTGAATCAGCACCATCTTCCTCCTCATGAACTTCATCCTCACTATCCGGAATCAAATTTAGATAGATAACAGAAATCCTGGGCCTATCTCTTCTGAAGGAGAAGCTGATCAATTCACCCCCACTAAGACGCATGCGGGCGATGAAACGATCCCAATCATCTCCTCCTATCTGGGTTATCTTTCGCCCCTTCTCGACCTGCATAGTGTATGGGCCCCCAAGAGCGTCGAAGGTCACGGTGTCTGCGACGAGCTCATTGAATGCCAATCTCACATTGCATGGTACGATCTGTGTAAGATAAAAACAAATAATAGACACAATACATTAGTGGAAATAGCAAAAAAACAAAAAGAATGTACTGTCAGAAGGTTCATATAAATTGTTACCGCTGCAAAAACAAAAGAAGGCTGGAAGTAGATGCCGAATAGCGTGGCAGTAGAAAGGCTGGTCCGGCACCGTGAGTTGCAGCGTCCACATTGTGCTTCCTCCATTCTACACAGAACATGTTGAACTCTAAGTTGAATTGTACATAGTACAATACAAAGATCATACATATAATAAATCATAGTGATAACCTATACTAGCAATGGCCAATCAATATATTTTATATCATCTACGTAATAAAGCAATGCCAATGACAATGGCAATGCCCGTCTTATCTAAACCTGGGAATAGTTCGGCATCCAAACTAAAACCAGTCCAATCCACGGCACACATCAAAACCAAACCAATCCAGATATTTTCATTTAGAATCTAGACCAAACCGAACTATACATGCTCGTCATCCAACCCAGTCCAAACCGTTTTCAACTTTTGGATTGAATCCGAAGGTTCAAACCGTGGATAAAGCCATATGTGAGGGCACGTCATGAATCTAGATCAGACATGGCGTCAAAGCTCGAGAGAGCCGACGAGCTCCGGCCGGCAACTGCGGCTCTTGGATTTGAAGCAGTAGTAGATGGTAGTGGCGGCTCAAACTAATTGATTGATTTGGTCTCAAACCATAAAAACCAAATCAAGATCCAATCCAAAAACTAAGTTTCAGTCCAAACCAATCGGCTTAGATCCGCCTCCGTAGGGAGACGCGGTTGGGGAAGGGAAGAAGAGGGGAGATCTCACGTACTTGCCGGAGTTGGCGGCGGCCACGCACCGGCAGCGAAGAGTGGGGTCGTCGGGAGATGGTGGCGGCGGCGGCGGCGCTGGTCGAGAAGGGGAGAAAGAAAGATGTGGAGTGGTCGAGACGGGGAGAAAGAAAAATGTGGTACATGTGGTGGCTCGGTTGTGTGGATGACAAGGGGACCCACTTGTGAGACTGATAGCAATTAATGGCAAACCACAGGAGGTGCACGACCGCGTGCATGACCGCCACGACCCCACGTGGAATGAGGACGACCGGGTGGGTGTGTCAAGTCAAATCGGCACCTGCGGCTTCTCGGTAACTCCAAGAGGCAGGAGCAGTGCATTTCTTCCCCAAATCGGGTAGAAAACCCTCGTCCTCTCCCCACCCTCTCTTCCTTCCTCACCACCCCACCACCCTCTCCTCCTTCCTCACCACCCTCCTCCCTTCCTACGCCTCCCTCCTCCTGTCTTCGATCGACGATGAAGCGCGGACGTCAAGATGCGGCGGACAAGCCGGAGGCAACCATCGGAGCAGCGTAGTCTACTATCATGACTGCAGCCGTAGGTGGAGCGGCAGAGTCCACCGTAGCGGCGGAAGCTACCGGTGCAGCGACCATTGTGCCTGCTCCCGCTGCCATCGCAGCCGTCGAGGCACCCGTCAGCAAGCACAAGGTCGGGGAAGATCTGGAGGAGGAGGAGATGAGAAGGCGTAAGCGCAAGGTGCATGACGAAATCAAAGAGCTCTTCGAGGAGAACGCCATAAAGGAGTTCGACGTAGATTGCAGGAAGGGCAGCGACTTTGACGAGGATGCCATCGACGAGCTATCTGAGGTAGTACTCTGTTTTTTTCATGACATTGGGGTTTTTCTTGTAAACTAGATGAGCATCAATTTCACTTGGGCGTGCTAGTTCTACGTATGTAGGATTGTAGGGATCTAGCATAGATCTTCATGTTGGATGTGGATTTTTAAATCTGATTCACATTCTGATTCCAGCAGTTACTCCGGGTTTTTTTCATGGCATTGGGGTTTGTCTTGTTAACTAGATGAGCATAAGTTTCACAAGGGATACATTAATGAAAGAAGTGGGGTAATGAACCCAAATACAAGAAAATGTTCATGGCAGGGATACATTAATGAAAAAAGTGGGTTAAACAATGGATATATGGCAGGATTCTCCATTGGCTTCCCAAGGACAGTGACAAAATGCTGCAGTTCCTGATTCATTTTAGTTTATGTAGATGAATTAATTTGCACACATGTTCATAGATGATTAGTTTGCACACATGTTCATAGATGATCCATTTGTAAATTCTATACAGATTTCCGTTTTGCAAAGGAAGTGATCGCTCCCTTAATAATTATGGGCTGACAGTACATATCCACTGGTTACCAAAAAATCAAAACATTTCATCTAGCCAATTTTCCACAGTATGTTATCTAGATGATCACAGCCACATCTCTCATCAATATGAGCAGTGAGACACCCCATAGCTCCTTTACCTCCTTCTGAAACTTATCAGGGTCTAACAATGTTCTTCATTCCAGTAGATAGAACAAACCCCCCTTGTGTGAAACATGGAGGAGTATAATGAAGCCGTTTTTCTGATTCCAATAAAAATTACACCTGTAACAAGTATCAAATATCATTAAACCAAGCCACTTCATGAAGTCTTTCATGTCTTAATTATGTACTACTTGTGCACTAATCTATAAATGCAACTATTCCGCCGTCCATATTTATGCATGTCAATTTCTTTGGCTCAATTATGTATGTGCACATACGCCTTGTTTCTAGCAAATAGATAGTTGCCATGTTACACATGTGTACTTTCAAAACATTGTAAGTAAAGTCAATGTACCATAATAGATTAGTTGAGTTCTTCTATGTGTACTAATTCACTAATTCACATGAGGATGACAACGACATGGACTACAGCATGGACAGCAGGCACAGCAAGAGCCGGTACACCCTGAGGCATCTGATTGCTGGGAAGATCAAGTACCGTTTCTTTGGCAAGATTGGGTGCCCTTTCTGTTGCAAGGTGATCGGTGGCGGCATAGATGGCATGATCCAGCATGCCTTCAGCACTGGCAATGGACATGGTAAGAAGCATAAAGCCAGTACTCTGGCTAAACATGCTGCCTATGCACGCTTCCTCGAGATTGTCAAAGTCAATGAGCCCTACAACATGCATTGAAGAAGGGAGAGAAGTGATTTGCTGCTAGAGTGCTGCTGCTGCCCCAGGACCGCCGTGTCCTGTTATGTTATCTATGTTTGTTTGTTGTTGAAGTCTAAAACTGATGTCCTATGGTGTGTCTGAACCTATGCTGAGCGGTGGTTGATCTGCCGTTTATGTTAAGAGTTTGCTGCTACTCTGGTTTAGTGTTCCTAGTTGTTAATACTATTTTGGTGATGCATGTTTAAGCCTTGTACAATGCTAGATGCTTAGGGTGGTGCTTAGAAAAATAAACAGGGTATTTCTGAAGCATTGGTGCCTATTTCTACAGGAGAGATGCCTAGTTATGCGTCTACCCTGTACAAATAAGCACATGTGCTTAAGAAAAGCCTGGTTTATTTCTATAAGCAACTCCCCTAAGCACCTTGCATTGTACAAGGCCTTAGCAACTCAAGTATCGTACGGTGGTCTATGTTATGGTTGCTGTGTTATTCTGCCGTACGGTGATGCATGCTAGGAACTCTAATAATATGACTATGGTAGTTATAGCTTGGCATGACTATGTTTAGTGTATAACTCAGCATGTTCCTGCCATATCTATGAGCAGTTACAACTGAACTATGCATTAATTTTTGACAAAATTAAAGCATGCAAATGATTGCCGATTCCACCTATTGCCAAATCAAGCTTTGTACTGATGATGCATTAGATATTGCAATAAGTAGAGGATGCTCATGATTGCCAAAAGTACCTATTTCCACTTTCTGATAAGAACTAAACGTGTATCAAATGATGCTAAAAATAGAGCATGAGCATGAGAATATATCAATGCATTAGATATTGCAATAAGTAGAGCATGCTCATGATTGCCAAAAGTACCTACTTCCACTTTCTGATAAGAACTAAACGTGTATCAAATGATGCTAAAAGTAGAGCATGAGCATGAGAATGTATCAATGCATTAGATATTGCAATAACTAGAGGATGCTCATGATTGCCAAAAGCACCTATTTCCACTTTCTGATAAGAACAAAACGTGTATCAAACGATGCTATAAGTAGAGCATGAGCATGAGCATGTATCAATTGATGCTACCTATTTGTGTTTGAATGGGCTCAATAAAGCTGGTGCTGGTTTATGCTCTCTGCGGGACCGTGATGGTAACGAAGACACTTGGTTGGCTATGGTCTTGCTGTCAAATTGAAGTTTCAGTTCTTTAAGACTCTTTGTTTTTGCTGCTTTCTCGGGATCGACTAGCTTTCTCGGGCGTCCACGTGCTCTCTTCCTTTTAGGGGAGTTAGGTGCACCATTTTTGGGGGAGTTGGGTGCACCGGTATCCTTCTGGGAGTTGGATGTGTCAGGTTCGTTGGAACCATCAGGATTGTTGACTAATTGTACGTCCTCTTCTGAAGCATCAGGTAGAACTGCTTGCTGGGCATCGTACACCTCCTTCTGTATAAGAGAGAGTGCTGCGTTAGTTCTAATCATGAGACTTATGAAATAAATGATATATTCTTCATGTAGCGCTAACCGTTATGGGGAACTTATATGATTCGAGACAAAGCGCATTGCAATTTGAATGCAGTAAGGCTGTACATATTTTCCACCTGAAAATATCTATCCTTGCCTATATTGGATAACCGACACTGATGTCAGCATAGCTTTCAAGCTAAACAAAGTATAAATTTAAATTAGGCATTCAATTACCTGGTTCAAAATATCGGTCATTTCATCCCCGTTCCATGACAATATGTACTGCAGTGTCCAAACCACACAGGAAGTCCTGCGATGTTTAGTTAAAGATCAGTAATCTTATTCGTGTACGCAAATAATAATTTATGAGGCCATGCATACCCATCGTTTGTTGTGGTATGTTCTCATAGCATTTTTTGGTCCATTCGGCAAAATTGATGTTATTAGCTGGTGATATCAACCCTTTCTTGACAGCTTCGTCAATGCAGAATTGAATCGAGTCCACCTAGAATACGACGAGTTATACATAGGGTTACGGTACTTTGGGAGCTCATGTTCCATGCGGATCAAAAGAGGCAACAAGAGAATCTTCCTTGGTCTTGTCGCAATGATAATTCATGGAGTTCAGAGTCTGAATTTCTTTTTTATCAAAATTAAACATCATTAGCATCCAATGGTTTTGGTGTACATTGAGTGGGACATGCACCTGCAGTAAAATTTGGGTTGGGTTGAGAACCGAAATTTGTCGTGTACAGTGTGTACGTAAACTATGAAAGTGTGGAAAACGTATACCTTTCGGCGCCCTACAAATTTTCCTGCTACGCAAGCTAACCATGAGGCTGCACGTCCAATAGGAACCACCCCCTTCATTTGTAACAGCTTTTCGGTTTCTTGAGGGGATATGATTGAGGTAGTATCATTCTCAATTTGGCTAATGCGAGCATATGCCATAATAACCTGCCAAATTTTCAATCATATAATAATAAGATAGTTGTTGCAGTAATGATGTAGAATAGAGTATAATGGACTTACATCACCATAAATGTATTTGTCGTCCAAATTTCGCTTCAGATTTTCTGTTGTGAGGGAAATGTTTCCGATTCTAGCTATTTCAACAGGGTCGTATGTTCCGCGGATGTAAACGACTGTCTCTATGTCCTCATCCGTGAACTTGTAATCATTACCAAAGACAGGCTTCATCGGAGTTAATTGTGGTTCCTCATTATTTTTCGTCACATGTCTTGCACTTGGTGTACTCGAAGTCCCTGTCGTGAATTGGCTAGCCCTAGGAGTTCCTGTCAGTTATGAATTACACACATTGACTTGATCCTACAATGAAGAAAGGTAGTTCATCATTAGTTTGTTACTTTTAGATATTGACGTGTTGGGCCATATTGATCAGCTGCACGCCTCCTTTCTGTGACACTGATTGTCGGTTGCTTGTAAATTCGTATTTTAATTCCTGTAACAATGCAAACAATAATGAACATGAAGGAACATATTCATAAAAAAATACAAAATGCATAGTATGACATACATGGAGTTCCCTCCTTAAGTCTTTAATTTCGTCCTCGGCCTTCGACAACCTAGGATTAGTGCCAGTTTTAGTCTTCATGTCGATCAAGTCTTCACCTAGAGTCTGGTATTTGACATCAAATCTATGCTCAATTTCCATTAACTTCCTGCCTACCTTCTTTTCATGATCAGCAATGCGTGCATTCATGACTTCAACTACCATTTCAATCTGTGTAAACAAAATAAAACCCCGTTGATAACAATAGCTAAATGAATGAGGTTCCATGACACCTATTTGTGATATTGCAAAAATAAATAGTCCTTGGAGTACATACTTGTTGGCTACTAAATTGTTGTCCTTACGATGGTGCTCGATACGAATCATGTTGATGCACATGTTCATCTTTTTTTCTTCGAAAATTATTAGAATTCTCGGACGGTCGTTGAGGAGCACAAATTTCCATGACAGCCTATTTTTATAAAATATAATGAACCATTTGTACCAAATAAAAAATCGGATATAGAAAGTTCAATTGTAGATAGGTACCGGCCCGTTATGAAGACCTCCTTTCTCATAAGCATCGCTTCTTAAAGTAGCCATCATTTCGTCCCATCGTGCGATCAATGGAGGGGGTCTAGAAGCATACATTAATCGGCCACTACGCACGTGCTCCCAGTACCAATACTACACAATAAATTAGTTCATCACCATACAGATATGCAACAGAACAATAATTAAAGGACATTGTTGGCTCGTATGCAATGATAAAATCCGGCTCAATTAATCTGAACAAAATTGGAAAATGTATAACAAAATTAGCAGAGAATTAATTTTCACAAAATTAACTGGGTCATTTAACATATGATCCACTTATGGGTTTAAGCACAGAACCTATTTGGGTGCAAAACCTATGAGGGTTCAACTACTAAAGGAGCGGCGGACAACGATTATAAAGAGTTACGATCAGGTAATACCTTATCTCGGAGACGGTGCCACCGAGTAGATGGCGGCGGTTAGTGCGTGGGAAACTATAAGTGTCGGTATAGCGCGGTCGACGGCGCAAAGGAAAAACAGCGCGTTCACGCGAGGAGGAGGCGGCGAGAAGAACACTGACGTCCGAGCCCTCAGATCACGTTGGCGGTGGGCGGCGAGTGGTGGCCGCCGACTCCTGTATTCCGTGGGCGACCGGCGTCTCCGATCTGATCTTGCAGCGGTCGTGGGAGGTGCGGACGGCCCGGGTGGTCAGAATGCGGAGCTGTAATCGCAGGATTTAGGAAGGGGTGGGCCGCGTGAGTTATGTGAGATTTGGATAAATGATATAAAGAAATAAGAAAATCTTGTCAACTCGTTTAGGGGTTTAGGGGTTTAGGGTTATTAGGGTTTAGGGGTTTAGGGGTTCAGTGTTTAGGGTTTAGTGGGGGGGGTTAGGGTTATCAGGGTTTAGGGTTTAGGGTTTAGTGGGGGGGGGGGGTTAGGGTTATCATGGTTTAGGGTTGAGTGTTGACATGCAAGCCCGGAAATGCGCGTGTCAGAGATCGTACTTGCATGTATATGTACTAATGATCCCAAACTTTCTTAATGGCATCCCATGACCACATAGAGAATGCATGCATAATGGTTTCCATGTGGGGCAAAATTTTGAATGTTTTTACGGTTTAGTGGGGGCGGTTTAGGGTTATCAGGGTTCAGGGTTTAAGGGTTTTAGGGTTGACGGAATTATGTTTGTCTTACGGTGGACGTAGCACACACACCGGACATTGGTGGAGTGTTGGTCTACAATGGATTCCCTCCGGTAGCATCGATCCGGTCCGTTGAATGGCTCGGCCGACAAACTTTGTGCCACATAGAGCATGCATCCATCCACTGGACTAGATCAATGTTGGGTTGGTTTCATACAGGTGAGGAACCCAGCTAGTGCTTTTGGGGTGTTGACATGCTAGGCCGGAAATGCGCGTGTCAGAGATCATAATTGCGTGTATAATCCCAAACTTTTTTCATGGCATCCCATGACCCCATAGAGAATGCATGCATAATGGTTTCCATGTGGGGCAAAATTTTGAATGTTTTTACGGTTTAGTGGGGGGGGGTTTAGGGTTATCAGGATTTAGGGTTTTAGGGTTTTAGGGTTGACGGAGCTATGTTTGTCTTACGGTGGACGTAGCACACACACCGGACATTGATGGAGCGTTGGTCTACAATGGATTCCCTCCGGTAGCATCGATCCGGTCCGTTGACTGGCTCGGCCGACAAACTTCGTGTCACATAGAGCATGCATCCATCCACTGGACCGGATCGATGTTGGGTTGGTTTCATACAGGTGAGGAACCCAGCTAGTGCTTTCGGGGTGTTGACATGCTAGGCCGGAAATGCGCGTGTCAGAGATCATACTTGCGTGTATAATCCCAAACTTTCTTCATGGCATCCCATGGCCCCATAGAGACTGCATGCATAATGGTTTCCATGTGGGGCAAAATTGTGAATGTTTTTACGGTTTGGTGAGGGATGGGGGGGGGGGGTTAGGGTTATGACTGTTTAGGGTTTTAGGGTTGATGGAACTATGTTTGTCTTACAGTGTACCTATCACACACACCGGACATAGGTTGAGCATTGGTCTACAATGGAATCCCTCCGGTAGCATCGATCTGGTCCGTCGACTGGCTCGGTCGACATACTTCGTGCTACATAGAGCATGCATCCATCCACTAAACCGGATCGATGTTGGGTTGGTTTACATGTACATGTACAGGGACCGGAAATGCGCGTGTCAGAGATCGTACTTGCGTGTACATGTACTAATGATCCCTAACTTTCTTCATGGCATCCCATGACCCCATAGAGAATTCATGCATAATGGTTTCCATGTGGGGCAAAATTTTGAATGTTTTTACGGTTTCGTGTGTGTGTGTATGTGTGGGTGGGGGTTAGGGTTATCAGGGTTTAGGGTTCAGGGTTTTTTGGTTTTTTGGGTTTAGGGTTTAGGGTTGGTTTACAATGGATTCCATCCGGTACCATCCGACAACCTTCGTGCCACATTGTTCACATTGTCCAATTAACACTTTGTATAGATTTTTTGGGTAAAAAATGAATGAAATAATGCAACTAATCTGAACGTAACGTTTGGCATGTATCAAACCAAGTAGCCACTATTCCTCAAAAAAAAAACTAGTTAGCCACTAATTGCGCCAAACATATCTCGTAATTACCAACGAAAATGGGTTGACAATTATTTCTCCAAATTCTTGGAATGAATTTATTGCTCTTCCTTTTTTAGAGAAGAATAAGTTACAAATTTGCTAACATAACAAATTTGTTGTTCAAACAGAAACTGCCTCATCGTGTTGTGCCCCAAGACATGGCAGAATATGGTCATACAAGGCATTAAGCACAAATTTTATTTTGGAAACAAGAAATCGGTTTTCAATTTTATTTGTCCTTTCCAATAGATTACAAATGAGCTTTTCCTTGGTCTGGTCATACAAGGCATTAAGCACAAATGACATTGCTTATACAGAAGCTGACTGAAATAATTTGTTAACAACTTCTAATGAGTGATGATCAACAAGTAAACAAATCCCACAACAATTATTGAAAAATAAAATCCCGCGGCCATCAGATTTGCGTGCTTATTCAGATCGATCAACTGCCTTAAGTTATTGTTCATCTTCTTCAATTCCACCTTGAGTTCCACATCCGCCACCATCAGAGGAACATTGGCATAGCCCTTATTATCCACCGCCGATGGCAGATCTACCTCTAGGGTTGCCCCGTGCCTCAAATCAATTAAGCCATCCGTTAGAAGCCTCTCGACGTATTCATCCAGCCACTCAAAATGCTTGCATGTTTTCAGCTTCTGAAATAGGGAAGGGAAACCCTAAATCACAATTCCGAGGAAATAAATATAAATCTGGGGTGAGAATTCATAGAAAAAAGACACAACCGAACATAGATTTAACCTTCCCCGCTTCTGGTTTGCTCTCGCATTTCACAAATTCCCGCCCATGGTTTCCATTCTTCTCCGATATGGTTGTCAAACACTTCAGTGGCGCGATGCGTGGGCAGTCAGGGCATCTGGTCATCGGTACTGAACCATACCGCGGCCATGATGACTGAGAGGCCGAACTGGACATGGACATCTCTCGTCTCTCACCGTCCGCCGGCAATGGCAGGCTTCGTCGCCGGAGAAGAATAACAATTTGGTGGGGCAAGGGAAAGGGAGGCAATGGTGGGTGGCGGCTTGGCACGGGCACGGCGATGGCTCGGGCTTCTGTGATATGTGGTTGGACCCGCGGTCAGTGCACATGTTTTGGAAGCCCCGAAAAGATCACGCTCATTAAAAAAAACTTGCATTGAAGCGCATTACTTCAAAATAACTAATTAACCCTACAATCACGGATATATACCTTCCCATTATACCGCATATCTACCCTATCCTAACCACCCCATCTACCTTGTTTCTCCTCACATAGCCATCGCCGGGATCGCGCCATCGCTTCTCAAGCGACCACGCCGACGCCGGATTAAAAAGGTCTCCTCCACGGCTCCTCCCATCTTCGATTGCAGTGCTAATTATTTTTTCCATTGATTCGACCAAGAAGACATTTCCGAAGAGATTAGAAAATCCAGGTTTTGCCATAGTTGAGTAGTTCTGGTGTAATTCGAGTACAGGATGTCATGCAAGAGCTTTTGATTGATAGTTTGTAGTAGTTGATCGTACGAACTGGTTCTGAATATTTTTTCACGGTCGTATTGTTTTGAATTAGTTGGATGAGGTTGTGGATATAGTTTTCATACTATGGGTATATGTGTTGCTATAGGGACCATGGTCTCAGAGGCGCATAACAACCGTGCGGAGTACGACAAGTCTTTGCATGAAGCGCGCCGGGAGATCGACTTGAAGGTGCAAAAGGATCGCGATGAGGTAGATAAGAAACTGAAAAAAGAATGTTCATACGTGGACAGGATGATAAAGGAGGAGCGTGAGGAGTTTTCCCGTAAGATGGCGAAGATGCATCTTGAGATTGAAGAAAAGTATAAGCGGGACTGTGAGTACATGGAAAAAAAGTTTGTCCTTGGCTACAAGGAAATGCATCAAACGTTGCAGAAGGACCGGAAGCTCGTGGATAGTATTATACAGACAGAGCGAGTCAGGATGGATGCGTATGTGTTGCAGGCACGTGCGGATATGGACAGTAACCTGCTACAGGAGCGGTCGGACATGGATTATAAGGCCATGCTGGAGAAGGTCCGCTTGGAAGGACATATGTTAGAAGACCGTGCGATCTCACGGCCACCCCGACAACATGTCTTCAATTATTCTCCCCCTGTAAGTATCTCACACTGATTCTATATATTAAGGACCTACGTATTCTATGATGCAAACATCTTCAATTTGTGGCAACCTTATGTCGGCGATTGTATGTAGGCTAAGCATCATGAGACGGCACAGTCGCCATTCACTCGAGACATTGCGATAGAGTCACCCGTTCAATGCCACATTAGTCCACCCCAACAACATATCGTCAATTCTCCCCTTGTAAGTACCTCGCAATGATGCATACCCAAGATATGGTATGACCTTTCAAAACTTGTGTGTAAACCCACTGTCGACGTTTCATACGCAGGATAAGAAACCTGTGATGGCAGAGTCCCCAGTCACACCACATAAAGGATACATTCCACATAACAAGGTGAGAAGGTTTGAGATGGCACAATCCCCAGTCACTCCACATGGAGGATACATTCCACAAAAGCAGGTAACAACGCCGCAATGTTGCTATGCACATAAAAAATTATGTTTGCCCCTTTACTCATTGAATGTATTAACTCTGATGTGAGATACTAGGTGCTGGTCATGGAATTTTTTGTTAGTAGGGATGATGAGATGTCACATGTCCCGAGAGCATACTTTGATGAACACCCGGCAGAAGTCAGAATTTTTGAACCCACCAAAGTGACCTAGGATCTCATTATGAGTGAAATGAGAGATACTTTTGGTTGCAAACTGGGAGCAGAACTGTACTACTTCTTACCCGGGTCTGCGTGGAAGCTGCCAGAAGGAATGTTCTTGATTGCAGGACCAGATGATGTACAAAAAATGCTTTCTGATCTGAATGGAAGCAAGACATGTCACCTGTACATTGTGTACAATAGAACTACGGGTTGTTTTCCCGAGGATGACATTGATTCAGAGGTTCAAATTTTACATGTTACATGCATCTAGTTTATGGCTACGTCTTTTTTGAGTTCTTCCTAATACAATTCCTATGGTTTTCTACAGGAAGTGATAATCCAAGAAATGGAGGGTCTTGCTAGAGAGTTGGCAGAGAAAGACCAAGAACAACTTAAGTTGTATGGTTACATTGATGTTAAAGAGAAAAAGATTGAAGCACATGGGTCGTTGCCAAGCCCGACGCAATCTCCAACGACGCAACGCAAGAGGTCACTGGATTTTGGCAGTGCAGAAGACAATATGGAGTAGGCTCAATTGTTTTTCAATCAATTTAAGCTTCAAACCAGGATTATTTTGTTGCAAACAAACATTTTTTTTCTGTTTCACACTATGTTCGCAATTATGGTACAATTTATTCATGAGACAGTTCTTTGAACAACAATGCATGTGTTTTATGATCAATCATACAGTTGTTTCTGAGTTGTTTTTGAGATGGCATTACATCTAAAGAAGTTTCCATCTATAAAAATTCGCACGCAGTCGCATCAGAATCGTGTATCACGTGAGAGGCGTGCGTTGCACGGGAGCGCGTCGCACGCGAGCTTGTTTTCGGGTAGAAATCATAACATAGTTCGGATAGATAAAGTTCACGTCTGCCACCCGCGCATGCAAACCCACGTCGCCGCCATTCCCATGCATGCATGCCTCAGGCGCAGACAACGAGATGGCCCAACAGTCCATCCAGCAACCCAGCGGGTGAGGCTGGCGTGGGACGGCCCATCCGAATTAGGCCCAAGCGAGCGTCGCATCGGGCACATCCCAGGGGTGCAGGGAGTTTAGTCCCACCTCGCCGAGCGAGCGGAGCTAGCACCGGTTTATATAGTGGGCTGAGCTTTCCCTCTCAAGTTCCTTTCTAAAGCGGGCAGCACATTGCCTAACCGTCTCCGTCCCTGCCCTGTGGGCCTACTTGCTACCTGTTATCACAATCTGACGGGCCTCTGCATCCTGGCCCAATAAATGATTGGGTTACTAGTCATATGCAGGCCGTTGAATTGTGAACTTTAAGTGGCAAGTAGGCGGGTTTTTTGTCATATTTCATTTTTTGCATTTGTCACCATTATTTCCATTGCAGCCAGTCCATCATGCTGCATTTTGCACTACTAGGAAAAAGGCTATAGATGGAATGGACACTAATGGCGCACCTGTCATGTGGTGCGTCACTACTATATAGCAGTAGCATCACATCACAACCATAAGTGTTCTGCACCAGCATCATAACAATCACATAACTACATAACAAAAGCAAACTTGTTCATCATTACAAAAGCAAACTTGTTCAACTTAACAAAAGCAAACTTGGTCATCATTACAAAAGCAAAGTTGTTCAACATAACAAAAGCAAACTTGTTCAACCACATAACTACAAACTGAGACACATAATACAATAAACAACTCAATATCCCCAGTAGTAGGGGTCATGCCAATGATCCTCCGCCTCTTGCCATTGCTCCAAACCTTCTTTGACGGTTTCGATTTTTTTCCATGCCTCGTAGGTGACGTACGCATCTTTCCCTGCGTACTCGATGAGGTTGTTTGGCAGTGGGCTGTCCCCCCATCGTTTGTGGTCCAATTTCTTGTTGATCTTCCCCTTCATTTCCTTGTAGGATGGGTGGATGAGGCTGGCTGTAAACTCAGCCAAAGACTGCCACTTCTTTCCATTGTTTGGAACTCTCCATTTGTGCTGCATGTCGACGTACTTGTCGGGGTTGATCTCCAAACCAGACAACTTCAGCATCTCCTTGTCACCTCCAATGGAGAAGCCAACAAAGGTGTACAGCTTCTTCTCCTGCAGGAGCGGGCGGAGTTCCTTGGGCCTGCATCAAATTAATCTGGTGCATCAAATTCATCTACTTCAAAAACTTCAGAAACTACTAATTAGACGGAAACTTCAGAACTAGTATTACATCTACTTCAGAACTTTAGAACTAGTATTGCATCTACTTCATAACTTTGGAACTATTGCATCTACTTCAGAAACTTCAGAAACTACTAATTAGACAGAAACTTCAGAACTTCAGAACTAGTATTGCATCTACTTCAGAACTTCAGAACTATTGCATCTACTTCAGAAACTTCAGAAACTACTAATTAGAAAGAAACTTCAGAACTTCAGAACTAGTATTGCATCTACTTCAGAACTTCAGAACTATTGCATCTACTTCAGAAACTTCAGAAACTTCAGAAACTACTAATTAGACAGAAACTTCAGAACTTCAGAAACTTCAGAACTTCAGAACTAGTATTGCATCCACTTCAGAACTTCAGAACTATTGCATCTACTTCAGAAACTTTAAAAACTACTAATTAGACAGAAACTTCAGAACTGGATGTTTTTACCATTTGGTTGCCGCGGTGATGTGGTATACCAGGACGAGATCCTCCACGCATAACTGCAGAATTGCAGCCATTTGTGGAGGTTCGTCTTCCCTGGTATACTCGACATCAACGCCGATCGACCGAGACACCATGCCGCCGAGCCTCCTCCTCATGTCGCGGATCCTCCTGTCGGCTTCGTCTGGATTGCTGGTGCATACGACATCCAGCTTCTCCTTTAGGTGGATATCAACCATGAGCGGCACGGTGTAGTCCTGCTTCTGCCCAGGGACCGGAACGTCGTCGTCGACCACCAGCGGCTCCTTGCCAGACGCCTCACCACGGTGATGCTTGGCAGACGGAGGGGAGTTGCTCCATGATGTCTCCGCCATTCTCTTGGCAGACGGAGGGGAGTTGCTCCACGATTCCTCCACCATTGCCCTCCTGGCCAGCGATGGTGGAGGCAGATGGGAGTTGCTTGATGGTGGAGGTAGAGGGAGGCAGAGGGAGGAATATGGAGCGGCAATGGAATGAGGAGGGAGGCAGAGGGAGGAAGATGGAGCGGCAATGGAATAGGAGGGGAGTTACCTGCGTCGTGGTCGTGGGGAGTTGCCAGTGGAGGGGAGACGTGGGGAGTTGCCAGTGGAGGGGAGACGTGGGGAGTTGCCTCCAAAACTCGAATGTCCTGCCCTTTGGCCCTCGAAAACTCTGGAGGGGAGACGTGAGCCCTTTGGTTGAAAATTTTGGGTGATTTGGAGGTGGTGGAAAAATTCACCTTTTTTCAAAAACTGGCTTAAGTTAGACCAAATGGTCCCTCCGGAATGCGGGCATTTTTTCGACCACCTCCAAATCACCTCAATTTTGGCACAGACGATCTCTTCCACAAACAAAACTAGGTTTCCAAGTTTTTGTATTTTTTTGAATTTTTTTGAATTTATAATGCCCTCTAGACTGACTGCTGAAAACATCGATCTATGCCTCAAGGGGGCATTGTAAAATAATTTTTTTCAAAATTTTCTTTCATAGACATGTTTGTCACATGTGGGTCACCATGTACAAGAAAATTTGGGTGATTTGGAGGTGGTGGAAAAATTCACCTTTTTTCAAAAACTGGCTTAAGTTGACCAAATGGTCCCTCCAGAATGCGGGCATTTTTTCGACCACCTCCAAATCACCTCAATTTTGGCACAGATGATCTCTTCCACAAACAAAACTAGGTTTCCAAGTTTTTGTATTTTTCTGAATTTTTTTGAATTTATAATGCCCTCTAGACTGACTGCTGAAAACATCGGTTTATGCCTCAAGGGGGCATTGTAAAATAATTTTTTTTCAAAATTTTCTTTCATAGACATGTTTGGTACATGTGGGTCACCATGTACAAGAAAATTTGGGTGATTTGGAGGTGGTGGAAAAATTCACTTTTTTCAAAAACTGGCTTAAGTTAGACAAAATGGTCCCTCCGGAATGCCGGCATTTTTTCGACCACCTCCAAATCACCTCAATTTTGGCACAGACGATCTCTTCCACAAACAAAACTAGGTTTCCAAGTTTTTGTATTTTTTTGAATTTTTTTGAATTTATAATGCCCTCTAGACTGACTGCTGAAAACATCGGTCTATGCCTCAAGGGGGCATTATAAAATAATTTTTTTTAAAATTTTCTTTCATAGACATGTTTGGCACATGTGGGTCACCATGTACAAGATAATTTGGGACCTGCATGCAAGAGTCGGGGACCTGCATGTGAATAGTCATTCATCAAGGCCTTGACAGCTACTGGCACAGCGGCTGCCGCCCGATTTGCATGCAGCGAAGATGAACGTGCATGGAGGTTTCTCAAAGATTTCCATGCACACCCCAGTGGGCCCCGCTTATTTAAAAAATACGTCAGTCATTATTGCTCCGTAAATGAAGAATATGCATGACAACCATAGTAAGGGTGAAGAATCATATTCATCCTACAATGAGGACCAACGCTTGCTAAAATCACCTCGATGAAGGTATTTAAGCAGGTAAAGGAGCTGCTCAAGGGGCGAGGTGGGACTATTTTTAGTTAGACGAGAACAACGTGCGAGATCGTACGTGACGTGGGCCGTCCGGAGCTGCAACCTCGGATGGGCCGGTGTTTGGGTCGACGTAGGAAAACGGCCTGCCATGCATGCATGGCGTCGGTAGTCTCGCCTAAACGATGGACACGCACCGAGCCAGCCATGCAGACCGTGGGATCGCGCGGGAGATCCGTCTGGCGGCCGTGTGTGCGTGCAGAAATACATCACAATAATTATTCTACTCGACAATAACAAGTGCTCCATGCTAGCCCTTATTCCTGTTCGAAATACATCATCATTCTTAAAGTTGGACATCAAATGATACACACAGAAAATGGAAACGAAAGATGTTGAACTAATACAGTAACATGGCAGTACAACCGCACTTCACTAAATTACTGTCACGATGAAATAGAATGTAAAGACCATGTCACACAAAGCTGAATGGCACATGGCGTTCTCTGGCTCATCGTCGGTTCATGCTGTATGTAGATATCACAGTTCAGCCTCGAGATCCTACACAGAAGAATACAATAAATCACATGGACATCAATTATGTGTAAAACACATGCAAAAAATAAATAGGAACATATTTCGTACCTCTAGCAATTTAGCGCATTTACGTCGATTGTGACCTGGTTTCTTGCAATAGCCACAGATATTCTGTGATCTTGACTTCTTTGTCTTTGCCTGCAGCCTTTTCTTCGGTGCACCTCGTCCTAGCACATGCACAGGATCCAGAACCTTATCAACTTTCTCAGAGTGCGGCATCAACGGGCCAAACCTAATGCTGTTATGCTGAGCATTAGTTGACTCCTTGCTGTCAGTTTGTTCAAAACTTGATTGCTTGCCATGATGTTGTACTTGCAAAAGCATCTTTAGACGGTGATAGTCCTCATCAGAGTGGCATGCCTTGAAACTTGCGGCATGACTACAATTCCGCAACTCGCGGTACCTCTGCAGGCTTACCGAATAGTCATGCATCTGGTTTTTCTGGTAGGTGCATATGCACATTTTGCATTCATAGTCCACCTAGTGGGAACGCAACAACCTGGCAGAATTGTTTGTTTTAAAATCCCCAATATGTAAAAAATGTGGGAACATGGTGTGCGTGCGCATTCCAGCTTATGGCAAGAACAACTCATCCTGTGCAAAAGACCTCCTTGCTCTTCAATGCGCACTCCAAACTTTTTATCCATTCTTTCCTGCTTGGACACAACATAAGTGGAATCTTCTGATCCATCTAGTATCTCTCTAATCTGACATTTGCTGACAGCATCTATGCTCCATAAGACCATCTTAAAGACACTAGGTGTGAAAACTGTTGCGGCGTGTTTCTCAAGCGGCGAAGCATTTTCCTCTGTAAATGGAACGAACTGCAAGGCTTCGACGTCATGGAGAGCTTCGTTAATCCGTCGCGACGCAAGGCAACGCTCATAGTGCTCTAGCATTTCAAACAACGACATCTTACCCTCAAGATGCGTACGTAGCACCGAGTTCAAGCTCTCACTCCTCTGATTGCTGCTCAATCCTAGGAAACAATGCCCCTCAAGATATGGAGCACACCACAACTTTCTCATCTGGTACATCTGATGCAGCCAAGACTCCTCACTGGTTACTTTATTCCGCTGTAAGAATTGTATCCATTTTATCTCATGCTCTTCAATGGAAGAAGTATCATAAATGAAAGATCTGAATTCCTCCTTTACGTCGTCATCATGCAGATGGCGTACAATGTTCTGCTGAATGTGCCATATACATAGTCTATGGTTTGAGTCTGGTCAGACCACCCTTATTGCTCTCTGCATTGCAAGGTCCCCATCTGTGATCACAGATATCGGATGCTTCTGTGCTATGCAATCAGAAAAGGTCCGCAACATCCACTCGTATGCCTGGCTTGTTTCATGAGAAATTATACCACAGCCAAAAATAACAGTGCTGCGGTGGTGATTCAACCCGACAAACGGCACGAATGGAAGATTGTATTTGTTGGTTCTGTATGTGCTATCGAAAACAATGACGTCTCCGAAAGCCTCGTAGTCAAGTCGCGACTGACTATCAGCCCAGAATAGTCCCTTCAGATGGCCATGCTCGTCTACCAAGTACTTGAAGAAAAAAATCCACATCTCGCTCTCGCCTCGCCATCATGTGCATGATCACCGTATTAGCATCACCGGCACTGATTGTCTCCTGCTTATTAGCATGGCAGAAATTATAAACGTCCCTCTTTATGCATCCAACCTTATCAAATCCATCGTATTGAAAGCACAAAATATCCATAATACAGTATTTGTGGATCCCACATTTTTCCATGTCCGCAATGTCCGCTTTCTGCTCATTGCTAATTCGTCTGTGCGAACGCAGCAGACAAGAAAGATCCCGTGGGGCTAGAGGATGGTTGTGCTCATCGATGAAATCCTTGACAAACCACCGACCGGTTTCCTCCTGTCTCGTAATGACCAACTTAGCATTACACCCAACATGAGTTAAACTTCGTGGCCTCCTCTTTCTATCTTCCATCTTTCTTTTCATGTGCTTCTCTTCGCGAAACCCTTGACGACTACACACAATTTTCCTTAACATTATGTATTTGTTGGATCCATCCCACTCAAAGTAGCTTTTCCTCACACTAAAACCTTTTTCAAGAGCATATTTGTTGTAGAATTCATAGCCTTCAGCCTCACTATCAAACATCTTGCCGACAACATTTACATACTCGAACATACTCCCATCACTTGCATACGCCATGTCTTCCTGCATATGACATGTGAGGGAAACCAATCATCAACATCTTTCTGTTTATCAATGTTGTAGGTGTAAAATAGCTCATAGGCAAAGACAAGTGCATGGAAAAGACTTTGCTCATTTGACATGTGAGGGAAACCAATCATCAACGTCCAACAAGTAGTATCTCATCTTCCTTTAAACTATATTTCATGCACTATGCAAACCTAAAGTGACGATGACTTTAATAAACTAAATTAAGTGAACTATGGAACCAATATCTCATCTTCCTTTAGTATATCTCATCTCAAACGTCAAGTAAGTCACTTTTTTTCCGTGGTACCAAAGGAAGTAAGCAATGCCCTCAACATCTTACTTAAACAAACATGATGCTATTAGCTCAAGAGAAACTATGCCACGATGAAGCTTTCCATTCGTTGTTCTAGTCCGTACCCGGATCTTGTGGGGTTGAGGTTGTACTGCATGCACGATGGAGGGGCGCAACGGCCAAGAGAACGAGCAGAACGCCAAGCCGAATTCATACCTTAAGGATGGTACGCGCGAAGAGATGGGATCGCCCGCCGCGGTCGCCGCCGATTCAGCCGGCGCAGATCTGACCTTCTTCTTCTTCGGTGACGGCGTGGGGGGCTGGGGTTGGTTGGGTGGAGGACGAGGACGATGAATTTATTCCTCTCGCCGGGCAGGTCGAGGACGGAGAAGGTCAGGAGCGGCGAGCGGCGACGAATAGATCGGAGGAGGATTCTGAACTGGATCGAGTAGACATGGATCTGGTCCTCAGGTGATCGGTTCAAGAAAAGATATTTCCCCCTGGACCATTATGCCCTTATCGCAATTAACATATTAAATTTAATCAATTAAAATTCCCTGCAAGATCTGACGGCTAATAAAAATCAGACGTGATCAGACATGTAAGTACTGCTAAGTACTCCGAGTACTAACCCAATCACCGTAAAACAGCTCTAAAATATAACGCACAACAATACAACAATAAGTAGTTCAAATTAAAAGAAATACATAGTTCAACTATAAATATTATCTAGAGTGCATAGTTTAAAGTTGACTTCAAAATTGTTCTTGCATCTCTAGGAAGTTGACAATATGTGATGCATCTGCATCTTGTTCAGGGAAGCGGGCCTGTACACCAAGGTTTCAAAATCACCATGGGCAACCCCATCGCCCTCATCCTCCACAGTTATGTTGTGCACAATTATACAAGTCTGTCACATCACACAATGTCTCCGGAACCCAACTATTTGTAGCTCCCTAAAAAATACCCAATGAGCTTGGAGAATTGCAGATGCCTCTCCACATCCATTCTATAATCCTTCTGGAATTGTACAAAGAGACGGCGGTGGCGACATTGCAGGTTGTGTCGGGCAGGGACAACGACGAAGCTAGGGTGGGGGAGCAGGATGGGCATTGAGCAATGCAGAAGAGGACAAAACCAAGAGGAAGGTGGCAGGTCGGGCGAGGGTGGAGGTCGATTTGGGGTATTTGGCATGGGTTCAATGTGTCAGATCCGATGTTGTGTGAGCGTCCAAACACGTCTGATATGCAACAATTCTCCAGAACCGGTGATGGCGGTCGATGATCACATTGCTTTGTACTGTAAGTGATGATTCTTGTGTAGGTGCTCCTCCACGAGTGGTGGTGCCTTGGCCATGGCTGGGGACTACGGGAAGGGGGACCGCTAGGCGAGGGAGGTTGGGTGAAATGTTGCAGTGGCTTAAGAAGAAGGGAAGACAAAAAAGGTGGGAAAAAATCCGCGTTGGAATATCCTCGAAGATGGCGAAGGGAGGGGGTAGAGTTGCAGGGATGCGGCATGGGCGACAGGTGTGCTTTGTGTGTGTGTGTGGGGGGGGGGGGGAGGTTCAACAAGGCGGCAGCGAGCGGGACAAAGACACACGCGAACTCTTTCCTACCTTTTTAATGAGAATTGCCTCTCCTAGCCCAAATACAGGCCAGAGAGGAAAACATGGGCAGTTAGAAGCTATTTTTTGGCAACTAAAGGAAATGGAGGATGGGCAAGATGGATGTTGATTTCCCAAAACTAAATGCATTTGCCCCATATTTTTGGGATTGGACAGAGATGCCCTGAGTAGAGGGAAATCAAGTCCGGCAAACATGACATGCATTCATTCAATTAAAAAAACAGTATGAGTCTCACATGATACCGTGTTGTAAAAATCAATTTTACATGTTTCGTAATATTATTATTATTTTTGTGAATGTTTACAAGACATATGTCTACCATCGCTACAAAATTCAGATCCAAACTCGAAATACACATTGAGATAAGGAAAAAAAAGATGACATTATTCACATGTGATTTTTTTCTCCATGTATACTTAGATTTTGTACTTGAACATTTTAAAAGATTTTAGACACATGTCTTGTGGACAGTCACAATTTTTTTAGGATTTTTTTAAAACATGAGATTTTGAGTCTTGAAACATGATGGTTGGTACTACCTCCATCCTGATTTATTGGTCTCATTGTAATCTGTGGCAAAATTTGATCATAAATATAACTAACAAAATGTTCATGCATGTCACCTGAAATTATATCATTGAAAACTATGTTCAAATATGAATCCAACGGTATAATTTTTGTTAATATGCACTAAAAATTGTCAGTTAAATCTTTGATCAAAATTTAGCATAAATTACATAGGAACTGTAATAAACTAGGACCGAGGTAGTGTCATATAATATATTCCCGTGTTGCTTAAAGTATTTCCACCGAGCAAGCCACTGCAAGTCTTTCGCCGTTAACATCTGCCGATACTACTGAGATACATCTTCCGATACATCGGAGACGGTGTTCAATCTGCTGATATTGCACTTGTCTCAATAGTCAACAACTCACCACATCCTTACACCATACTACGTCCACACAAGCTTGAAAGATACGAAAAGAGATATCAGCGTTCGACTGGAACAGGAACCATGGAAAAGGGGAAGAAAAAAGAGAAAGTGATCGCGTCTAGGATTCGGTTCTTCACAAAACGGCGAGGATGCCTTTTGCTTGTGAACTGAGATAGTGGCAGAAAACATGGAAGCCCCCAATGGAGGAAAGAACGCATCAGGTATGCACATAAACTAGTCCGATCTAATCTGAAAGCCCACCACACCGGGATCTTTGAAGACCAACGTATCCACACCGACTGACCCCGGCCCCTGTTTATTCATTCAACGGCAATGAAAATCTGAATCTTTCAACGCTATGTACGCCACCAATATCACAAAAAATTAAGAAAACGAAAGCAAAGTCGGCAACAGATTTCAACAGAAATTCTTCACTTTAAAAAAAAAATCCATATTCTTCAGCGGTGCGTGCTCCGTGCGCGCGCATGAGCTGCTGCTTCTTCCACGAAGATCACATGGCGCCATGGCGGGTACTCCTCTACGTACGTCGACAGTGACGAGCCCGCGGCATCTCATTTTCAAATCCTCGTCGCGCATTGATTCCTGATGAGACCCGCTAATTAATGCGGTATGTGCCGCGCGTTGACGTTTGGTGATGCTCTCCGATGCGACCATCGACCGAGAGTGGACGGCGGCGCACGGAGACCGACGATCGAATCCCGCCGCGCGCGTTCAGGCTCGCCGGACGATCGCCTTCTCCTCCTCCGGCTCCTCCTCGCTGTCGCCGTCCACCCTGCCGCCGAGGCAGTCGAAGCGCACGCTCCCCTTGTTGGTGGCCGACCCCACGGGCCCGTCCGGCGCCTTCTCACGGACGGTTCTTGGCAGCGGCGGCGCCGTCGGGGTCGTCGGGGCGGGCGCTCCCACCGGCTCCGCGTCCGGCGCCCTCCTCGAGGCCGCCCAGAACGGCACCCTGGAGGAGAAGGTCCTGGCGATGAACGACGGCCAGCGGTCGGATCGGCCGATCCGCGCGCTCCGGGCGCCGGCGTCCCGCGCCACCGTGCGCCGCAGGCTCTCCTCGCCCGCGGCCACCATGTCCCTGCGCACGTGCTCCGGGAGGCGCAGCGTGAACCGCTCCAGGTCGCCGTCGAACCGCGCCGAGAGGGAGTGGCCCGTCGAGTGCGCGCGCGAGAACGGCCGCCCCGACCGCGACCGCACGGCCCGGCGCAGGCTGCCGATCCGCTCCAGCTCTGCCGCCTCCCTCATCCTCTCCTCCTGCGCCTCGCCGTCGCCCTCGCGGTCCATGTCGATGGCCACCTCCGGCGCCCGCTGCTCCTCCGCACTGGCGCCGTTCTCTTCAGCCGCGGCCGGGGCCGGCTCCTCGGGGGCGAGGCTGCAGCGGCAGACGGGGCAGGTGACGTGGCCGGCGAGCCACTCCCCGATGCAGTCCGGGTGGAACGCGTGGCTGCACTTGGGGAGGAGCCGGAGCTGGTCGCCGTCCTCGAACTCGCTGAGGCAGACGGCGCACTCGAGCACGGCCGCGTCGTCGCCGTCCTTGTCCCGGAGCGCCCTCGCCTCGGCGTAGGTCATGGCGGGGAACGAGGCGACCACCTCGGGGTCGAGCCCGCGCGGGCGGGCCTGCTGCTGCTGCTCCTGCTCCTGCTGCCGCGACAGCACGAGGAACGCGGCGGCCGGGATGGTGGGGGAGTTGCCGCGGCCGCACTGGCGGATGTAGATGGAGAAGAAGCCGATGAAGAAGAAGGTGGCGATGAGCGCGACGAGGAGCACCACCATGGGCGCGCTGAAGCTGGGCGGCTTCCTCGCGCCGTACACGACCCCTCTCCTGCCGTCGCCGTCGCTCTTCCTGTCCCACGGGTCGTCGTCCGCCTGCGCGACCGCGCCGGCCGCGAGGACGAGCGCCGCCAGCAGCAGCGCATGGCGGCGAGACTTTGGCGTCGGCGTCGGCATCGGCGCGTTTCTCGGTGCCGCGGGCGCGCGCGGGGGGTATAAAAACGAACTGGCGAGGGAAGAAAGCAAGGCGATGGAGCGAAGCGTGCGTGGCTAGTTTACTATACTTTGCGACCGGAACGCGTCTGGTGGGGGTGTGACGGCTGGCGTCGGGATTTGTTGGGTTTGGGGCGCCGGGGCGGTGGTTTCTTGCCACGCCCCGCGACCATCCAGGTGTCGTCGTGCGTGCCGGTGCATGGGTTGGACTTTGGAGTCTGCGTCTGTGGCGCTGGACAGAGCGCACACGCACGGCACCAGATAGGTCGACGAGGGGTGCGTACGTGACTCCTGGAGAACAAACGTACGTAGCACGTACGGCCGGCGGTGCAAAACTGGCAAGCAAGCGACGTGGGCGTGGCTCATGGGCGAACACACCAGGTTCCAGTCTCGACGTGCGACTGTCAGATTCAGATTTCAGATCAAATCTACGGCGATTCACCTCACCGATCAGATCCTCTGTCGTCCGGATCGTTGCATACGCAAGCAAGGGCGGCTACCATTTGCAGCGTGCCGAGACCGCAGCGAGGCCAGCGGACTAGCTGGCCGAGGGCACCTGGTCTAGCCGTCTGCCACACGGGCCAGTCGGCAGCTCAGCTCACCGCTCACCCCGGCCGTATCCGACGAAAATGCCTTCTGTTCTTCAGCTCAGAAACAGAAAAAATGCTCACAGTCAAAACTCCACACTTGGACCAGCTCAGTCTCCTTTTCCCCCGAAAATAAAGAAAAATCCACACTTGGACCCGGACGCACGGTGTGGTGCCGTTGAGCTCGAATCACGACTGTTGTCTCGTTCCACACCTGTCCCCGTGTTGGAAAAAACTGGGTACAAGGTGTGCCGCCTTCTCTGAGGACAACTTGCCAGGGACTAGACCATATGCTACTAGTCCTTTTTTCCCGGGGATATGCTACTAGTCCTGATCGAACTCCTGATAGCACATTTTGTACCCTGTTGAATTGGAGTGAAACTTGACACAGCTAAAAAGGGTGTGGGTAGGTCTCGGTCAATAGAGATTTAACCAAGTCTTAGTCAAGTGACATAACATGCAAAAAAGAAAAAGAAAAAACTCATAATAAAATTTTACACGATCTCAATGTAAGATCGCACAGATATAGCATCGATTGAGACTTAACCAAGTCTCAGTCGACTGAGACTTAGCAAAACTGGTTTTCAAATCTCTATCCGAAAATATAGGGTTCAATATTTTTTTTACATTCATCGTCAATAAAACATATTATTTTTCAAACTATGCAAGACGACTGCATGGATTTCTGTAATTAAGATTGAGATCAAGGAGAACAGTACAATCAACCAACCGACCCCAAGTCTAGCTTAGAGCATCTCCAGGCGGGGGGGGGGGGGGGGGGGGGGCTCGAAAAATCGCAACTTGGGAACGACCCGGCGCTAAAATCGACTTGGGGCCGATCAAGTTCCCAGCCGTCAGCCCCAGGGTTGCCCCTAGAAGGTGTTTTAAAAAAAAATCAAAAGAGATTCGGCTATAATTCGGCAAACGGGCATAAACTTCGGCGACTTAAACCGTTTTTAGACAACGAACTTAAAATTTACTTAAAAAACAACCGCCACGACTACAGGAAGAACTCGCTGAACTGGGCAAAGTCGTCGCCGCTGCTGTCGTCGTCCTTCTCCTCTTTCACGCGTCCGCCTCTCCTAGACCCTTGCCCGGAGTCGCCCTGGCGGACCGGTGGCGGCGGCGCGTCGTCGTCGCTGTCGTAGAGAACGACGACGCCTCCCTCGTCGCAGCCACAATGCCGAGCGGCGATCTCTTCTAGGGCACGGCGCTGGCGCTCCAGCTCCAGCCGCGCCCACTCCTCCCATGCCCACTTCATGGCGGGGGGGGGGGGGGGGGCAGGGTACGTGAACGGCGGCTCATTGTCGCCCTCGGGGTGCTCGAGGATGGCGTGGAGCATGTGGCCGGGGGCGCCCCACCACAGGCGGCGGCCGTCGCTGTTCTTCGTTCCCCGCACCACTGATGCGTTGTTGGTGGAGGCCAGCCGCTCCGCCTGTCGGCGCTCGAAGTAGGCCGTCCACGCCTGATGGTTGCCGGCGGCGTAGTTCAGGCGGGCCCGCTACTTGTAACAGCCTGGTTTTTGGTCCCTTCTTTTTCTTTTGATTTTCTGAGGTTTTTGCCCGAGTTTTCTTTCTTCATGGCTGTGTGGTCTGGAAACTGAAGAAGATGACCTCTTCTTTCTTTTCGGAGTGGCTTGTCATCCTCATATCCATCCCAAGACCTTTCCATTTCCACCTTGGACCAAATCCCAATATTCTTTTTATTAGGAATATTCCTTTTCCATTAAAGGAATCACTCAATTTGCCCTAGGTTGTGAAGCAACTTATACTTTCCATCACTCCCAAAATTCCCAAATAATTCTCATAAATTGTTTGGGTCATATCTTCCTCAAATATGGCAAAACATTCCATTGTCCATGTTTCCCATCATGCTGAACTAATTATTTTCCTATTTTGTCCTGAATGGCAGATTGTGAAGCAAATGCCATTTATCTTTGCCCAATTGACCCCAAACTTCTTGGACACCTTTTCATGTCCAAATAATTGCCCCATGCCAAATGCAACTTAATTTGCCTAGTAAATATTCCTGAGCAATTTTTCAAAGTTCCTGTCTGAGGGAATTGATTTTGAAGGAAGTACAAGCTAGGCATATTCAAATGAGTTGAAATTTTGCAAGGTCCTTCATATCATCATATTATAGCCCTCCACCAAAGTTGAGCTCATGTCATGCCTCCATGTGAGCTCATCTTCAATTCTTTGTCTCTGCCCAAATTTTCAGTTAGTGAAGCAAGTATATTTTATATTGCTTCATTTAAGCTGAAAATTTTCCAGCCATTTCTCCTATCCATATAAACACTCTCCACCAAAATTTGGCTCAATCCATTATATCATTCGGCCTATGCAATTTTTCCAAGTTTCTGTCTAGAGCAAAGCTATATGAAGCAAGTGCTATTTTGGTTCATCCAAATGGCATGAAACTTTTTGGACATCTTCATATCTTCAAATCATTGGGCCATGTCCAATTTCAGCTCAACTTGCCACTCCAAATGAGTGCATCATCCAAATTACCTAATCTGGCCAGTATGGCACTTTCTACACCAATTACCCTCTAAACCTATCCTCTTAGTCTGATTTTTGGAATAAGCATCACCTTGGTGATTAATCATGTTGTGCCAAATCTCAGAGTCTAACCTCGCTCATGTGAACCACGTACGGCAACAAACACCTTGTTGTTGCAATCTTTTGGAGCTAGGTGCAAATCTCTTCTTTGCCCCTGGGCCGTGTTGTTGCTTCCTTTGGACTAAGGGCACCAGGACTTTCTGCTAGACACCAATTTGGGCGCCAGTGAGCATTGAATGCCCAGGATCACGCGGTGACAACTGTCCTGGCATGCCATGGCTGCGAGCTGGGTAGCGTTTTGCTCGGGCCCTTCCTCCTCTCGTCGCCTTCGCGCGCGTGATCGTGTCCAACGTCTTCATCTCATCGTCGCAGTTCCCCTGGACCCCTCTCCCCCTCCGCCCGTTTCCTCACCGACGCTCGCCGCTGAATGCCCACGGGAGCACAGTGCACCGACCGTCGTATTCCTCCTCGTCCCTTCCTCCCCGTGCTCTCTTGGCTCCCTCTGACCCGTGAGCTCGTCCCTGTTCCTCCCCGGTGCCTACCTCCGAGCTCATGCGCGTGCACACGCGTCCGCGGCGCTGGCCACGCGTCCGCGACGACGAAAGCACGGCACACCCATCCCCTGCCTATATAAGGCCACCTCGAGACCCCTTCGAGCTCACCACCCTCCCCTCCTCTCTCCTATAGACCTCCTCGATTGCTCACCTGAGCTCGAGGAGCTCCTCTGCCTCGCCATCGCCACCATGGACGCCGCTTCTGGCCGCTCGAATCCGAGCGAGCCCGAGCCCCTCCCTCAATTACCCCACCACTAGTAGTCTACCCAGACCCTGACGCACCTTCCCAACCCCGCAGTTCGGCGCCGGAGTACTCGTGGCCGCGTGCCCCCAAGATGGGCCGCCGCCGTTGCTCTCTACCTCCGTGGTGCGCCGCCGTTCCGCTCCTCCTCGGGCGCTCGTTCTGCGTCAGGATGGATGTGCTGTGTCCTCCCGATCGCGTAGGTGGTCTGAGCGCCAAGAACGGTGGCCGGAGCCGCCCGAACGGCCACCGACGCCGGCCGTGGCCTCTGTCCCGCGCGGGCGAGCGCGCGAGGAGACGAAGACATCAGTGTTGACTCCTCTCCCCTGGCCAGGCAGGCCCCACTCCCCACGCGACCCCACCTGGCAGCCACCCGCGTTGACTCGCCCCGCCATGTCAGATAAGTGGAAACGGATTTCTGGTATTACGTCTTCCACTTCTGAAAGCGTACTCTGCTCTTAGTTCTGTTGAAATACGCTTTCTTTATAAGAAGGTGTATTTTCATTTAACTACGGTTGGGAGTACGTTTTCTCTGCTCTGAAGGCGTGTTCCTCTAAATGTGCTTTCTGTTTTCAGCCGCCAGGGGCCTGTTTATAGGACTATTTTTATAGATTGGTCCCTGGACTTTGTCGGGCTATAACTTTTTGCTCAAGACTCCGATTGAGGTGAAACCAACGCCCACGTCTTCGTCTCATCGAGCCCATTACGTTCCCATTTTCACTATGGTTTGACATACTGGAAATGACCATTTTGCCCTTGCCCCTAATCAGCCCCCTCCGAGAGAGAACCCTTTCTGGTGATTCTTTCCACGGCTTCACCGCACATCTTCCCGGAGCCTTCTTCATCCACAGGCAAGCCACAACACCCACTTGCATGATGGCCATGCAGTAGCCATGGTTTTCAACTTGAATATTTAATAAATTTTTGATTGCTTTGATACGGTTATCGTTATTTCGGTGATGATTATGGATTTGTGTTCACTTTCATGATATGTTTTTATGCACCTGGTTATCATGTACTAGTTGCTAGCATTTCTACCGTATGTCATGTTGGTAGAAGTACATGTTGGTAATGGCCTTCGGTGCATGATTATCGTCAGTTCCGAGTACCGTTGTTATGCATGCTCCGTTGCATTTAGTTGGTTAAATGCTTGCATGGTAGTATTATCGTTATGTTATTGCCATGGTATTTATTTCTAATGCTAGTGGTCATGCTATGCTTATGGCAGAGTTATGCTTGTGTTATTCATGTTTGTTCATGCTCATTCGGACATATGATTTATGGTTGGAGATGATGTCCGCTGCTCATGTTGGTATCATGCATTGTAGTTGCATCATGTTATTTTCATATGACCCAGCTAATTAATATGCAAGTTAAACCGGACTGTAATCGAACTTGAACATTTGTTAGCTGAGTCATAGTGCCATCGTATCGAGCTGACCAGTGCAGCCACACT
Source organism: Triticum monococcum (assembly GCA_034509565.1). Classification (NCBI taxonomy): domain Eukaryota; kingdom Viridiplantae; phylum Streptophyta; class Magnoliopsida; order Poales; family Poaceae; genus Triticum; species Triticum monococcum. Next base: position 135,010,964 of record CM067847.1, read on the forward strand.
TGCCTTTATGGGAGGGTCCTAACTGGGTCTATTGTCATGCCTCTCATCCGTGCCTCTAACGAGGGAAGGTTATGCGCGGGCGCTAGCCTGGCCGGGTAGGATGGCATAAGCCTTGTGTGCCCATGTTTGGTTTTGAGCTCATGTCCCCGTTTGGGACCGTTTTTCCATGACGGTGGTTGTTGATGCCTTTGGTAGGCACGGGGCCACCCATGACTTAGCCTAGAGGTAGTTAGTCGGAGTGGCCGGGAGAGTATCATGGCAGTAGGACGGTTTTGTCGGAACGTCGTTGGTCCACCCGAATGGGAGTGCGAGGCCATGGGTTCCGTGGTGTGGGTACAATGTGCTAACCTATGCAGAGTGTGTGTTAAATCTATCGATAGCCGCGCCCGCGGATATGGGCCCAGTTCGTAGTCGGTCACACTATGGGTCAACAGTAATAATAATAATGATGTGCTTAATAACAACCCCGGTTCGATGATGAAAGAAGTTGTTTGATCTTTATGTGATCATGAGAGGATCACCGTGGTATCGAGGATACCGAGTTGTGGATATTTGTGGTGTTATGCGAGAATCACGGGTAAAGGTCAAGCTCCTTGTGGTCATGTATTGATTACTACGGTATTGTTTATACCAAGCTTGATTTGATCCTGAGATGATCGTGTGATGTCCGAGGATGGTAAGTGATGCATGTGATGGTTACGAGGTAACCCCGAGCAGAGTAAGTTGATGCATGATAGTGTCATCATGTTGCATTTTAGTATCATCATGTTTATATGTTAATGCCATGCTTATATTGTGCTATTGGTATCATGTTGTTCATGCCATGTTGTTTAGATGATATCATGTTAATCCTTGTTAACATGTAATTGCCATGTTGTTGTTTGTCTTGAATGCTTCTGGTTATTGTGAGCTTGCAAGTACATTCACTGTACTGACCTGGCGTGTCATGCCAGCTTGCAGGTCAAGCCGGATTTGATTGCTTGTTTGTCGTGGATTCTTTGTTTGCGAGCTAGGATAAGCGTTCCAGCCAAACTCCCCGCGGAGTGGAGTTCACCACCGTCTTCGTTGTTCCGCTGCTAGAGTTATTCCGCTGCTTCGAGTTGTTCTGCTGCCTGCATAGAGCAACAATGGCAAGCGTAGTGTCGCCGTGCCGATGTAACCTCTTGTACCCACTATAGATTGTAATAAAGAGCTGAGTTTTTCTATGCTAAGCAGTGCCGTATTCCAGAAGACTTCTCCTTGATCTCTGGGCTGGAATACAGGGCGTTCCAGTTTCTCTGAGCCGGGGTGCCATAGGCTTGGTATCAGAGCAGGTCTGGCTGTAGGACGCCCTAGCCCGCGCGAACGTTAGAATGCGGTAGTATATAGCCCAGTTGGTCTGTTGCACTTGATTGCTGCATTTTTTTGTTGCATATCATGCATATAGATTATTATCTAGTCGCTAATCATTGATCTGGTGAGTGTAGGTGGTATCGGTTTCGATCCACTACCTGCACCCTTCCTCTTTGCATACCCGCTCTTCGGTGTTTGGCGTCATCTCTGTCCCAGCGGAGTGATGCCCTGGTACCAACTGTTCCAGGCACTATTCACATGAGTTATGCTCAGGTATCACGCGGTATCTTTCCACCACCCACCCATATCATTTCGATGATAAACTTGCCTCTATCTTGAATCGTGCTCTTCATCTCGTCCCTTTGGCACCCTTACTGATCTTTGTTATCAGAAAAGGGCAGTGCCAGTAAGCATTGCTTTTCCTCCGCTATCCTACCCTGTCATTCCATTCTTTGGACGTGTATGATCCCCTTTCGTACGCTTGGTGATGATGTGGTCGTGACCTTTGTGTCTCTCTACATGATCACCAAGTCCGTCCTCGCCTCCGTATCCATCTCGTTGCAACTGGAGTTCAGCCAACGCTCGGTGTAGCCTTGGTTACACCAATTCCTTCCACACATGGATTTCATTTTCGTGCACACCGCCGCATCATATTAGATCGTAATACCAGAGTTTCCGCGAGATTTGTATGCTTAGCGTGCATGCATATTATTGTTGTGAGTAGCAGTAATATGTGATGTTGCTTGATTATATTATCAATATTAGTTTTATGCTTTGTGCGCTTTTGTTTTCGTCATTTCTTTTGCTTCTTTCTTTGGGCCTTCGGTGTTACAAATTTTTCCCCTTATTAAAGTTGTTCGCCAACCGACACCGGACCCGAGGAATCAATAAGGAATTCAAATATTTGGAAACTCAGCTAAACAGAATGGAATTATCAGCAGACTGCAGTGAAATTGGGAATGTATCGTCTGATTGCCAAAGAAATCCTGGATGGACCGTCAGTATCAAGTTTGCATTAATGTGCACTCCTCACAACAGTACGGATAATCAAGTCTCCCTCAGTGTGCACTCATCATAGCAGAAATGATCAAATTTGCAAGGAGATAAATTGTGTGCAAGATCAGTATATCATCAGTCAAAGGTATGGTTTAGATGCAAGGTTTGATTCTTCTTTGAGGATGATTATGAAACATGATATACCTGGAAGAAAGCAAGAATGGGCCATGTATTCAATACTCAGAAAGGAGGGTAGTCCAGCAAACCCTGTTTCATGCAAGTAACCAACAACAGAAATATCAAGATGAGATATATATGTGGTAATCGGTCCGCCTATCACAATGAGAAGCTTCTGGTGTAAGCAACCCAGTCTTCCCTCGCAAGCTACCAGAAAAGCTTCCAGTGCAAGATTCCTCCATCTTCCTCAGTACGATATATGGATGACTTCCCGTGCAAGATAGTACATTGTGAATTGACAGCAGATGGCAGTGCAAGAATCAGATCAGCAACAGTTGGTCAGAAGCACGAATCAGTCAGAACACAAGTCTGCCTCAGGAATCAGATTCTTAGATATATGTGAAGGAAGCTAGATATTCACCACAGTGTGACAAAGGATTATGAAGATTGACGACAACAGTGAGCTCTGTACAAGTACCTGTGAACCTTGAATATGATCCTGATGAACCCTTGTCGACTTTTTTCTCGTAACGGCACCACGCCTGGGTTCTGAGCTGTTTTGGCCGACCGGGGTGGATGCCGACTTTATATTTCTCTATTCAACAGCTGTCACAAGTTCCGAGCTATTTTCCGGCTAACTCGTACAAGTGTTGAGTTTCTTTTTGTGACAGTGGCCCTTTGCTCTAAGCTGCTTTTCGGTCGTCTTAGGGAACTGCCACGTTCTTCTTATCAACACAGTCTCATGCTTTGAGCTGATTTTCGGCCGTCTTGAGCCGTGGTTGAGTTACTTCAGTAATGTCCCAGATCTGATTTGTAAAGACCGTTCTGGTGGCTACTGATTTATTTGCCGATTTCTTGCAAAGGGTTCGGATGATCATTTTCCTACGGTCAGAACTTGAGAGGTGCTAAACCTGCTGGTTAAACAATATTACCATGTTAGAAGATGCGGATAAGAGTACTGTAAGTGCATCTAGTGCCCCTTAGTGATTTTGGTGTATTGAAGACTTATAGGTTAAGGGACTAATGTGTTTTTGAGTGTACACAGGTCTATAAGTCTATGAGGAGTTTGATATTTACAGAGAAAGTCGACCCCTAAAAATGAGGTTCTTCGACTGAAGACTTTGGATTTCTGAAGAATTCTGAAGACTTTGTAAGTGAAGAAATTGGTGCAATCCTGAAGACTTGGTATTCATTCGAGGAACATGAAGCATGAAGACTTTCATTTTCGTAGTTTCATTTTCTCTTTCTTGAGTCATAGGAAACATCGTACTGTTAAAGGGGGTCGAGGAAATACTAAGGAAAAATTTCCATGTGATGCTCAACTCAAAATCCTACACCTACCAATCCCTTCGAGTGAAGCCATTGGAAATCTCATACAGTTCAGTCATATTCTTCAGTGACAGAGACGAAGTTCTTCTGGTCTCTGAGGAATTTGTTCTGACTGAGGAGTTAGGAATTCGCCAGTGCGGATTGCCTACACAGTGAGGAACATGATAGCCCTGAGGAATTTAATACTCAAATTTCCGACCGTTGCTGTGCTATGCGCCAGCTGTCCCAAAATATCTACCCACATAACGGTCATATCATTGAAGGGCATGTATGTCTTATCATGTCGGGCTGCTCCCTAGGCTATAAATAGCCACCCCCTACAACCACTAGCTGGTTGGCTGCTCCGAGAGAAACTGACACTTGTCATTTGAGAGCATCCCATCCTCCGAGGACTTCGAGCGAAATACATCAAGTGAGGAAAACCCAAACCCAAACACCTACAAACCCCAAGTGATTGAGCATCACTGAAGAGATTGATCCTGCGTGGATACGACGCTTGTTACCTTTGAAGTCTGCGCTTCTTCTAGACGGTTAGGCGTCAAGGTCTAGAGCATCCAAGAGGAATTGTGGATCGCCGAGTGACCAAGTTTGTGAAGGTTCGGAAGTCACCTGAAGACTTACCACGAGTGATTGGGCGAGGTCTGTGTGACCTTAGCTCAAGGAGAAGACGGTGAGGACTGTGTGTCCGGAACTGTGTGTCCTCAGGTTAAATACCTAGCCGCTCCAACCAGACGTACAACTGAGACATCAGTTGGAACTGGTGTACCAAATCATTGTCTTCACCAAGCTCACTGGTTCTATTTCCTCAACTCTTTCATTTCCTCATAACTGTGTTGAGTGCTTGTTCGTATCTATGTTTCAAGACTTTGACTGAAGACTTTCTCAATTTCCTCAGTTCAATTTCTTCAGTCTGTTTGTCTTCATCCTGTGTTATCCTGTGTTTACACTCTGTGCTTGTCTTCATTTCATCATAATGACTATGCTTGTGTTCTGTTATGTTAATTTTGAGTACTTATTCCGCTGCTAATAGTTCTTCGCTAAGGAATTTCCTCACCTGCAAATTCCTTAGTGAGGAATTCATAAAAATCATCTATTCACCCCCTCTAGTCGATATAACGCACTTTCAATTGGTATCAGAGCAAGGTACTCCCTTGTTCTGTGTGTTTTTGGTTTAACCGCCTGGAGTATTAGTTATGTCGACCACAGGAATGAAGACTGTGTCATGTCCCATCTTTGACGGTCACGAGTATCCCAAGTGGAAAGCCATGATGAAGAAGCGCCTCATGGCGATGAACAGTGAGCTGTGGACCATCACTGAGATTGGTCTGACCGATTTGTGCAAGATGGCAGAAGCTGATGACATTCGCAAGTACACTCTTCTCAACCTCACGGCGAAGGATGTCATCTGCTCCCATCTGTCTCAAAATCAGTTCAGGAATATCATGCATCTCGATCATGCGAAGCTTATCTGGGACCGTCTCTCTGAGGTCTGTGAAGGTCATCGAACCCGTCATGATCCTTGGATTGAGGACTTCAAGGAATCTCTCAAAACGATGACATTCGAATCAGAATTATCATCTTCTGCATCATGCCTTATGGCAAAAGATGCTAAGGTAACTGAATGCTATCTATCTGAATCCAGTGATGATGAATCTTGTGATGAATTTGGACCCAGCTATGTCAAACTTGCATCCCTTGCCACTAACAACAAAGAGCTTTGGAAAAAGTTCAATACATGCTAAATAGGAGCGATGATATGTTGGGAGAAGAAATGGATCAGTCAAAAGCTTTGGCTGAAAGTCTTCAGAGACTTCATACTAAGTATGACACCCTTCAAGATCATGATAACACTCTCTTATCTGATCATGAGAAGCTTTCATATGAATTTCTTCAAAGAAAGCAAGATCTTGAAAAGCTAAGAGTGAGTTATGAAGATCTTTAGAAGGAGCGTGATTCATTACTTGCTCAACAAATCAGCGCTTTTCAGGAAGAATTTGTTCCTCCATGCTTGAAGTGCATTGAACGTGAATCTGCTAATTCTTCACCTGAATGTTCAAATGCTGCTAATGTTTCAAAGTCTTCAACTGCCTCTGCTATCACTAATTCCTCATCTGAGGACATTGCTAGTATCACTGAAGATGCATGGCTGAAGGAATTGTACATGACAGGCAGGTACAAAAGCCTCAAAGGGCATCACACTCTTTGTGATGTGCTTAAAAAGCAGACCCTCAACAGGAACCCTAGGAAAGAGGGTATTGCCTTTGAGAGGAAACTCAATGCTGATGGTACATATTGGAAGCCTGAGCAGTACCCCAAAACCTCATGGGTTGCTGCAAAGGGACCTCCAGTTGATCCATCTAACTTATCTGGCTTTCCATGTGAATCTCCTCATTCTGATGATGAGTCATTTGACTCCAACTATAAACTGTTCAAAATCAGAATGGTGAAATATTTGCTAGATATGTTGGCACTAACTGCAGGAACGGTCCTCCTATGAAGAAAATATGGGTTCCCAAAAGGTGCCTTGAAAGTCTTCAAGTGAATGTCCTTAGGACACCACCTGTGAAGAATAGGAACCCCTGATCAAATTCTTCATATGTACCAAATTCCTCAAAAGGATCAAAGTCCTCATATGAATATCATCGTGCTAACAACTCTGTTACACAGGGAAGAGCTAAGGGATATGAATATGAGCATTATTCTTCTAATCATTATGTTCATAAGTCCTCGAAGAATTTCTCTGCTTATTCATATGCTTATCCTAACCCCTCTTATGTGAAACAAAATGGACTGGCTTCTATGCCACCTTTCTTGTATGGAGCTCGCAGAGTGATGGACTCTTTGCCACCCCTTCAGATGTGGGTGGTGAAGAAAAAGAACTAATATCTTCTGCAGGGTCAGGTCTCCAGACGTATGTAATCATCTGAAGAATTTGCTGGAGACCTGAATGTGCTTGAACGCAGGCTAATCATGAAGAAATGAACTTTCATTTCTCACGTCCTCATACTGCTTTATATGTTCTCTTGCTTGATGAAATTGATCTGATGAATTGATGTCATATTCTTCACTGATGAAGTATATGAGTTCGTAAGTTGCACTAACTCATCTGCAGGATGATCAACCCAAAGCCACTGAGTGGGTCCTCGATAGTGGATGTACAAATAACATGACTGGTGACAAGAATCTATTGATGGATGCTCCCTTATTACCATCGCATCTGAAGCATATCATCTTCGCTGACAAAGGCAAAAGTCAGGTATTGGGTCTAGGTAAGGTTGCGATCACAAAGGATCGACACATGGACAAAGTCATGCTTGTCGAGTCCTTAGGATAGAACCTCATGTCTGCCTCAATGCTTTGCGATCTTGATATGGTAGTTGTCATTGGCAAGTACCGTTGTGTTGTGGTCATGGAAGCTAACAATTCCAAAGTCTTCGAAGGCTTTAGGAGAGGAGACCTGTATATTGTTGATTTCTCTACAGGACCGCAACCAGCCGCGTGTCTACTTGCAAAAGCTTCAGAAGGCTGGCTCTGGCATCGACGACTTGGTCATGCAGGCATAAGGAATTTGCACACGCTTGCGAAGAAGAAGCATGTCATTGGCATCGAGAATGTTAAATTCCTCAAGGATCACTTATGCGGAGCCTGTGAAGATGGGAAGATGACAAAGGCTAAGCATCCAGCGAAGACTATCATGACCACCACTCGTCCTTTTGAATTGCTTCACATGGATCTCTTCGGTCCTAACCATTATTCTGCAGTCTCAAATGATGCATTTCAATATGGCTTTGTTATTTTTGATGATTACTCTCGATACACATGGGTACACATTGTTACTTACAAACATGAAGTGCAGGAAGTCTTCAAACGATTTTCCTTGAGGGCTTCAACCAACTTTGGTGTGAAGATCAAGCACATCAAAAGTGACAATGGAACTGAGTTCAAGAATTCTGGTCTTGATGACTATCTTGATGAACTTGCTGTTACTCATGAGTTATCTGCTCCTTATACTCCTTAGCAGAATGGCATCGTGGAGCGCAAGAACAGGACTCTTGCTGAGATGGCTCGCACTATGCTTGATGAATACAAAACGCCTCGTCGTTTCTGGATTGAGGCAATTGATACTGCGTGCCACATCATCAACAGAGTATATCTTCACAAATTCTTTAAGAAGACTGCCTATGAACTCCTCACTGATAAGAAACCCAATGTAAGTTATTTCAAAGTCTTTGATGCTACACTACAAAAAAATACACTTCCGTGATGATACGTGTTTGTCATAGTAGGTCGCTTTTTTGTCATGCATGTACATCCATGACAAATTTATGACAGAATCATACCTGTGCTGTCGTAGAAGTGTTCCATGACATTACCAAAATTATCATCACAGAAGTGTCCACTTCCATGACGATAAATCGCGCGTCACAGAAGTGCTTTCGTCAAGGGTGACCGACATGTGGCATCCACCATAACGGAATGCCGTTAAGCTATCGGGTCGGGTTTTGGATCCGATAACCCGTTAACAGCCCCGACCAATGGGAAATTTCCACGTGTAAAATTCTTATTGGCCGGACGAAACATGTGTCAGCTCGTCAGTGGGTCAGATAGGCGCCTATGATACGTCGACATGTGGCACGACCCAACAGAGGCCCATTCCTGTGAAAAGGCCGACCCGTTTGACTTGGTCAAAAGGTGGCGGGCCTGCCCATGGAAAGCCTGTTAACGGCCTGTTTGCATATAGCCCATTTACAACCCGCTAACCCAAGGCCTGTTACGCCCTATCCGAATTAGGCCCAGTAGCGTCATCTAGGCCATCCAATATGATTCCAGCCCGTTTTCACTTCTGGCTCATGTATGGCCCATGACGTCTTTCGACCCATATGAGGCCCTATGTAACTCTTGGCCTATTAACGACCCGTGGTGAAACTGGCCCGTAATGAACAGTGTATCACTTTACACCCATTAATGACCCGTGGTGAAACTGGCCCGTAATGAACAGTGTATCACTTTATACCCATTAACGGCCCGTTATTCCGTTGGGCTGTTTCCAGCCCATGTTATCTTTCGGCCTTCTCAGAGCCCATTTATTCTTGGGGTCATTTCCAGCATTCGTTTACTTACGGCCTGTTACTGTCATTTTCTGCTTGTGGGCCAAATTCAGCCCGTGGTTACAGTCGGCCCGTTTGTGGTCCGTTAATATGTTGGGCCATTTTCATAGCGTCATCAAATACGGCCTATTAACAATGGCCCGTTGCGGTCGGCCCATGAACGGACAATTCCAACTCTAGCCCGTTTACGGCCATAATGCGGCCTGTTATTGGCCCATGTTTGGCCAATCGATCATACGGCCCGTATAAGGCCCATTGATGATACGGCCTGTAGAAGGCCCATTGTTTCTACGGCCCGTAGAAGGCCTACTGTTTCTACGGCCCGTAGAAGGCCCACCATTTCTACGGCCCGTAGGAGGCCCAGTGTCACTACAGTAAATATTAGCCCATGGTTATTGTGGCCTAGTTTAAAAAAATAGGTTATTGCAGCCACTAGTTAACCGCGGAAAAAGAACTGCAATGACTACAAGCAAACAAATAAACAAGACAATAAGGAAATAAATAAGCAAGCAACTAATGCTAGGCTATCACGGCTATTACACATATTACATCCACTGGGCATCAAAGTTAGCCACCAGTGCAAATATAGGGAACAAAGCAGCATATCATATACATTGGCCGTCAAAATTGGCCACCAGTGCAAATAAACGCGACAGCAAAACAAGAGCATAACTGAAACAACTTCAGAAGAGCTCAAGAAACGTTATCCTGGGTATCCACCATGCTGGCAATAAGCTTAGCAAGCTGATTAGCTTTGTCCTGTTTGGCACTAAAATCCTCCAATGCTTGTTGTTGCACCAGAAAGTATGCATCTGAATGCTCCAGGGACTTCCGCAGTCCTTCCGCTTCTTGTCGCAGCAGAGCTGATCGATGTCTTTCAGCTTGTAGTGGAGACTCAAGAAACCGAACTGATTCAGACAATGAGTTTGAATAGCTTGTGCAAGCGGTAGTGGCCAGTAACTCCAACACTAAACCAAGACAGGATGTGTCACTATCCTGAACCTTATCTGCATTACTTCCTTTACCGTTGCTTAATAAGGCACTCTTCCCCAATATTCTGTCAGCATTCTAAAAGAAGAAACAAGCAGACACATAACAAGTTTAGCATGTACTAGTATATGAAACTCATTTCGGTGAACCAGTTCATTAGTAAGGTGGACAGGATTAAACTACCAAGTCTTCTATTGCCAAGTACTAGTACATAATAAAAGCATCAAACAAACATATATCTATGTCCTATGGTAGCAATGGAATCTTAAATTAGAATAGTTGTTCTTCAGGTTTAGGCACTTGTTCTACATGAACAGAGTATAGTAAGACGCAAGAATATAATACTTAAAATAGAAAATGAGCTCATAGACCTTACCACATTCTTGGTTTGGGACCAGTACAGAACAAGGCGTTCCCAGTCATCGTCTAGTAAATGTGTCTCAGGAGAACGTAAGGGAATTTGATGAGTTTCTTTGCCGGTGAAGTACGTTTTCTTCAAGTAATTCCGATACTGCCACCAAGCATTCTTGAAGATAGCAGAGGTATTAGCACAGGTTACCTCATCCAGAGTTTCCAAATCGGTCCTTCTCTATAGAGAAAAATGGGAAAATTTGCTGTACTATAACCATCATGGAGGTAGGATGTATGGGACGAAGCAAAGTAATTGCCATGAATAACATTACTTACACATAACTCTTGGACAAACACCTACAACTGGCATTTTCCTTCATCTTCAGTATAATATTTCCAAGATGGGAAGATACGCACATACGATTTAACAACATCAAATGCGATTGATGCTAAACTATGACTAGCTGGTTGTGCTTCCTCCACATGAATAGGCGTACTAACTGGTGGAGTTCGGGTTCGCCGTGATAGTACTAGCCCTTTGGGCACTGGAGCTGCCTTAGTAACTGCTCTTGTTTGGGAGCTCTGTGGTGGAGATGGTGCTGTGTCAACAGGAACTGGGTTACTATCGGCTGGGGTTGGGGTTAGATTGGGTGAAGCTGGTTCTCTGTCCATCGTAGTAGGGGTACAATCTGCGAGAGTTTGGGTTATGTGTGGTAGGGCTGGTTCTTGTGCATGTACAACCGGGGTGCTATCTCCACCAAGAGGTGGCACTGTTTTATTTGAAGACCGTGTTTTTAGTCCGCTAGATACTGGCATCACCCGCTCCAATTCAAATGGCTGATAAACAGAAAACATAGTTGAATGTACGGACATTGTATGAGAGACAGATGCAATAGATAGTGTGGAAAAAAGAGGGCATGAAATAGTTGACATGTATATTGTTTAACTAAAACGGATAGCATGACATAATTTCACATATATGATGTCTATCTAAACTGGATAGCATAGCATAACATAATTCAAAGATATGATGAATAACTAAACAGGATCGCATGACATAATTCACCTACATGTTATCTAAGTAATCAGGATCGCATCATTTAATTCACATATGTGATTTATATGCTAAACAGAGGGCATTCGATATGATGTCTGAACTAAGAACATGGTGTTGAATATTGTGTATATGATGTCTAAACTATGCAATGCAAGACACCGTATGCATGATATGAGCAGTATAACCGTGCCAAGTTAGAGCATACACCTCAGTGGGGGAATAGGACTGGTCATCTGTCTCTGAATCCATCTCTGAGGAGCTATCGGGACCCAACAAGAGATCTGCTTCGACAGGTAGCACTGTCTGCTCTGAAGGCCTTGTTTTCACTCTAGATTTTTCCATCTCCCACCCAAATGGCTGATTCACAGAAAGAGTAGTTTAATGTGCAAACATTGTCGACAAATGGAAATGTAATGAAGAAAAGGATGGGCAAGATATCATTCAAATATATGATGCCTGGTTAAACAGGATGGCATTGCACATTTCACATATATTATGGCTGGCTAAAAGACATGAGACTGCATAATTCCCATATATGATATATAAACTAAACAGGTGGCATTACAGAACATGTCTAAACTAAGCAGATGACATATATGATGTCAAAAGTAGGCACTGCAAGGCAACATATGCATGATATGACTAACATCATCATGCCAAGGTAGAGCAAACACCTTGGGGGTAAATAGGAGTGGTCAGCGGCGTCCGAATCCGCCTCAGAACAGATATCTTCCTCTGGATTACAATCAGGAGAGGGGTGGGGAGGGTTTGCCATTGAACCCACCATGGAGCAATGTCTGCATGACATTGTATTGCCACGCAAAACTCTTCTCTTTTTCTCTACATGTTCAGCATGACTATGTACAATATCTGACATGCATACGAAAAAAATATGGTGAGATTATGTAAGGAGGGCATGCAGAAATTTAGAGTGATGGTAACAACCAGTGGATCGATGTTTTTCCGTTGAACCAAAATAGCCCTAATGGATCGACATGAATGTATAGTAATACGTGATGCAACAAGTGTACAACCTCTTTGCCGTAGCCGTGTCGACCTCAGCATCATTGGGTTGGTCGCTGAAGCAGTTGAGGTAGAGGTGGCTGTCGGAGGTGTGGAGGAAGATCTGAGGAATCTGTAGACGGCGTCTAGGGCACTGCTCTGTTGTGATGGATCATTCTATCGTTGGAGCAGCTCTGGTGAGCCGTAAGACGTCAAGGCTGAAGCAGCACAAGACAGACATCTTCAATCTCAAGTGGGATTCTAATAGCATATCCAATAGATGATGTAAAATGGATGTAAAATTAACATCACCAAAAACCACCTGACTACAACAGATGAGGTAAAAACTGTGGACTCTGAACTTAACTGTCGAAACTGAAATTTACTGTGGAATCTGAATGCTACTGTCAAAACTGAACGCAATGGTAGCAGAGAGGCACTTGACATGTAGTTTAGGGAGAGCCTCAGTTCATCTTCAACCTGCACCCCCCTGAGCCGCCAGCCACCACCGATCGAACCGCTAGCCCCAGCGCCGCCTCGCCGCCCCGAAACAACTCGTCACCGCCGCCCCGGCCAGCCCTCTAGGCCCCCCGCCCCACCCTGAACCCTAAGATAGATAGTGGGGTACCTCTCCAGCGAGCCCCCGTCCCCGCTGCGGGTGGTTCTTCCTTAACTCCGGCGAGCCCCCCCAACCCCTAAAAACCGACTGACCCAAAAGTTGACTCAGTCGACTGAAGTGTGGCTTAATCGGAGCAGAGCAGCAGCAGCAGCTGGGCGAGCGAGCGATCGAGCGAGAGCGGGAGCAGCAGTAGCATATCCAGCTGGTATGGACGCCGCCGCCGAAGGGGCCTCACACTGGGGGAGAGCCGCCATGGAGATGTCGCCCGCGGCGCCGACTTCAAGGTAGCCGCTCCGTGGGGGTGCGGGATGGAGCACCGTCGGCGCCGAGAGGTCGAGTTAAGGAGAAGGTGCGATGCGATGAGTGTACAACCTCTTTGGTGGCGCCGAGTAGGCCTCGGCTTCGTCCGAGGAGTCGGTGAGGATGCTGCGGTTCCGATGGAGCAGGTTAAGGCGGCGCTGTGGGGATGGAGCAGCCACGATAGACGAGGCAATCGTCAGAGCAGCTCCTTGGAGGTGGAGGATGGGGCGGCTGAACCGACGGGACGGCGAGATGGACGACGGATCCTCATACGGGGAGGTGGATGAGGGACGTCGAGCTGTTGCGGTGGACGACGTCATCGGGGAAGAGGCTCCGGCTGGGCAGTGGTGACGTGGCGGACGGAGGAGGTGGGGTTTCGCGGCTGGAGCGGAGATGTTATGGCGGTCTGGGATTTCGAATGGCGAAAAGGGGGTGATGGGAGGGGGTGAAGCATGACTTAGGAACGCGCTTGTCCAAAATGTAGGGTGTGTTACAAAAGTACCCCCCACCGATTTGAACTAGCGACCCTTTCGGATCAGGGTTAGAAGGGGGATTTCGCATGTCGGGATTTGGCAGCTGGAGGGAGTTTTCGCACGCGTTGTAATTTCGGGATAGCAAGGCGCGGGTTGTGAAGGCTCCAGTTTTGGGAGGACGATATCTGAATTTTTGGGATATAACAAGATGCGGGTTGAATTTTAGGGACAAGCCTAACGTGTAGTAATATTGTACTTTTACGTACCAAATCAATTCGCACTTCCCACAACCAAAAAGAAAATGAAAAAATAAAACTATTCACGCCACACAAAGAGAGAGTCTTGCCCCGTTTTACTATACAAATGATGTCCAAAGCTACTCCCTCCTTCCATCTATATAGGGCCTAATGCGTTTTTCGATGCTAACTTTGACCAAATATTAGAGCAATGATATATGACATGCAACTTACACAAAGCACACCATTAAATTCATCTATGAAAGGTTCTTTCAATGATATAATTTTCACATTGTGCATGTCATGTACTATTAATCTTGTCAATAGTCAAAGGCGGTCTTAAAAATCTCATTACGCCCTATATAGATGGAAGGAGGGAGTATGAATCCATGTTATGTCCGATTAAATTTTTTCGCTTGCTGTATAATGCATGTAACCTACTCATACCAACATTTTAGTGCATTCCAAATGTCTATACTACCGCTGCAATTCGAACTAAATTTGAATTCGTTTCTCTATTTCAATAAGAATCTACAATCACGATTGTTGCCAACTTCAACCATCATAGTTTCCTTGCTATCCGCCAGATATAAATCAGACGGTCTATAATGCAGGATGGCAGGCACACCATCATCAACAACTCCGTTTTTTATAAGAGTAGAGATAAAATATATTAAATGTAGTATACCATGTTCATAACCACACCATGTGTATCACCGTTATATATATTCACACATCCGTCGGTTTGAAACACTATGATAAATTCTTCAAATATCCGAATTCGCTTTTTTATAATGAAGTATATATGATCTCTATTCATCTTTTACACCCACACAACCCTCTTACCTTTGTAGCTAGCGCTAACTTTCTCTTGTGCATGCACACGCCCGCATCCCTCTCACCCTTCCTCAGCATTCTCTAGCTCCATCGCGTAAATTCGTCTTTTCACTTTAGGTCGTTCACCCACGGTGTGTGTAGGCCCCCCAGCTCCTTCTTTACGGCACACATCGATCGATATGCCTGTCTAGCCAGGTGTGCCTAGCACAAACACAAGCTTCCCCTCTTCTCTTGTCACCGTCCATGCCTCACTCCCACCACTCTTTTCATCGTTCTCGTACTCACACACTCCTCCCCCTCGATATAGTATGCCTCTCATACGACCTCCTACATGCATCCCTCTCTCTCTATCCTTCTCCTCGTGCCTCATTTGCTTCTAACACACACATGCATGTATACCGATCGATCTCCCAACATATACCTAGATCGACTTTAACTACCCCCCCATCGATCGACGTACCTCACAAGTTATGTCTCTCCTTTGTCTTACAAAGGGCGATTGATCTTCCTATGAAGTTACGTCTGCTTACCACAGCCACATTGCCCCCCCTCATCATTCGTGCATGCCTCCTGACCCATCTCTCACACGCACGTGCACAGACAACAAGCAGCCATCTCCTCTCTTATTGATATTGCGGGCGTGCCCTCCATTTGTCTAGCAAGCCTATCCCACCATTTGTTAGAAGCAACTCCACTACCACCCCTCCAACACTCTAGCTCTGTCTCTCTCCCAACCTTATTCATCTCTTGCACATATGCATGGATGCCGATCGATCTCCCTTAATACATGAGGCAGATTGATCTCCTTAATACATGAGGTAGGCCTCTCTCCTCCTCCACACATATACCAGCCATTGTACCTCTATAGTTAATTGGGGGGACGTTGCTGCCAATGAAAGCAAGGATCAATTTTAATTTAACACCTTCTCACAATTTTGTCTTCAGTTGTGATGTAATTATTAGCTCTGATCTGCTAATAATTGACATGCATTAGCAAGGAAGTTAGTTTTTTATTGTTTCCCAAAGAGCATCGATGGCAAGACACGCGAAACAAAAGCTGAAAGCTCACACCATTATATAATTTCATGTCGCTGGAAAATTATTTGTATAGTACATCAATTATGTAAACAAATGATGGAAGCTTGATAGCATTGCCAGAAGCCTCTTCATCATCCGGGTCCATGTGTCATGCACAAAATTATACTCCTTCATTCCTAAATATTTTTCTTTTTACAAATTTCAAACGGGCATATTTTAGATTGTAGATTCACTCATTTTGCTTCGTATGTGTACTCCCTCCGTTCCTAAATATTCTATTCGTCTTAACAGAGATTTCAACAAGTGACTACATACGGAGCAAAATGAGTGAATCTACACTCTAAAATATGTCTATATACATCCATATGTGCCAGTCCATTTGAAATCTCTAAAAAGACAAATATTTGAGTAGTCACTCGTTGAAATCTCTAGAAAGACAAATACTCCGGGGTATATTTAAGAACCGACGGGGTAGTGCACAACCGCATGGGAGACTCAGCCCGGTCGTTGCGCCGCATTAATAGTGAGTAATGAGCAGTCAAATTATAAGCCCCACCTTTCCCACTGTAAGTTGCTCTGAAGAAGCAACCATCAATACGCTCTTCTTTGAATCCGCTCATACTACTCCATCCGTCACTGTTTATACATCGCGCTTCAGAAAAAAGAAAAAAAATCTATGGGACCAAGGCGACTAGCGATCGGCCTAAAAAATATATAGCATTGGTAGTTATAGCACGACGTCTATTACTAGAGGGAATAATGCGTACACACATGCATGCAATGCTTCCACCCCGGGTACACACATGCATGCACTCCATAGTAGTATAGTACATGGAGAGAAAATTGTGGACTTGATTGTGGTTACCACACCCTAATTAATTGAGCATTAAACCAAACGCGTCTAAAGTCTCTTTGGTGGTGGAAATGCATTGAGAGAAATGCATCATAATGAAGCGCGCCCTGTAAACTATGACGGAGGGTGGAGTAGTATGAAGGTGCAAAACCAAGTACGCGTACTACCACGCTTGGCTCTTTGCCCCTTCGTGAAGTCGAACAATGATGGTACTCCGCATGTTGGGTACTACAATGTATGCCTCTGACAATCTGACACCGAATGGACTGATGCATGTCCACCGAGGGTAGGTTGCATTAGTCAAAAGGCGTAAGCGAGCTTCACCTTGTCCTGCAAGCTTCTCATCATTCTGCGATTTGACGGGACACATCAAAAAGTAGTGCTAGTCCATACTCCCTCCTTTCCGGTTAATATAGCTTAATCTTTTTTGCGGGTAAATGAGAGAGCTTTATTCATATATAAGCATTCTTAGAACGATCAGCCAAGACACTGGTCACTAGGAAGCGAGGTACCTCGCAAAAAAAGAAGTAGGAAGCGAGGTGTTTCATCAAGCCAGCTCTCGGCCACATTCAAAATGCAGCAAGCACGGTTCACACGAAGATGCGCCGCAAGGTTTGCTGACCTGTTTACATGCTGAATAACCAAAAAATAGGAAATATTACTGAGCACTACTATTTGTAACAGGTATGAGCCAGAATTAAGCGAGAATTGTGGCGAGTGTTCCATGCAATCAACTTCCATTATCACATGCGAGAACCCTCGAAGAGAACCAAATGTGTTGAAGATTGCTTTATCACATTTTAAAATTATAATAAGAGTGCAGACGCTCCTCCATCCGGTTCCTAGTACTAGTATAGTACGTACCTTTATGGACTATAGTAGTAGTAATAGTAAACTTTGCGCTTGGCTGTTCGGGAAGTCGAACAATAATAGCACTAGTAGTATAGTGTATGCTTCTGGCAATCTGACACCGAATTAACTATTGCACGTCCACCGCCTGAGCGAGGGAGAGCTTGCATTAGTCAAAAGTTTCTCCTTGTCCTGCAAGCCACCGCGCGCAAGCTTCTCCCGTCCTACAACCTTTTCCTTGTTTGGCAAGTTGATGGGACACAACAAAGTAATGCTAGTCCATGTTGCCTCCTCTCCGGTTAATATGGCTTAATTTCAAATGAGATAAATACACTGTCTGTCATTGTATATTTGTAAAAATACGGTCAATGGACTTCATAATACGCTCATTGCGCTCAATATATATATTTTCCGGTGTTCATACGGTCACTAGCTCACCCTGACTGAGTATGTGTGTGCATGCACGTGTAGGTTGAGCACTTGAGTGTGGCCGTGTGTGTTCCGTCGTGTGCTTGGACATGCATGCATTAGGGCGTCGCGCGCGTTTTTGCGTCCATGTGTACGTGTGACTGTTGCATACACGTAGGGGGAGTACATGTAGGGGCCACTAAGGAGCAGTCAAATCACACAGTAAGTTAGTCGGAAGAAGCAACCATTATTTCACTCTTGAATGACACGTACGCAATATAAAATGGTTGATATGGAGAGAAAAAGAAAACCACTATATATACACTAGCAGGAGCCTAAGCTACAAGCCTGCTTGCTTAGGTTGCTCTCTTCACAAGCATAGAACGACGGGCCTGATCCCGCAGCTGGGGGAAGGGAACAATGTTCTGCGTAGACGCGGTCGACATTGGCGAGGGAGAAAACTCACAGTCGGTGCGTCCCAATCGGGGGTCACCGCGGTATGGGCCGATGCTGCGTCCCAACCGCCCTTCTAGCTACAGCCCGACGTCCCAGGTAGTCCATCTTCCTTTTGGAGTCGGCTTGCTCCACTGCCGTAGCTCCATCTCCATGTCGATCTTTCTCTACTTCTACCGGCTTCTACTTGTGATGAGTTTATGTTTCATGAACTAGTGCCAGTACTATTATTCTAATCACACTTCTTCAATATCTTTGCCATCAGGGATGCTCAGGTCGATTTTAGTGGAACTGCACAAAATCATCGTATGATCCGAGGGTGCCAGCCGTCTTTCCTTCGACAGGTTCTACCTGGCCAGGAAATTAAATCATGTTTAGGGTTTAGGGTTTAAGTCGTAGTGACCCCATCAGTAGTTTTTCTATCGTACACGCTCTCACAACTTTTTTCTTTAGTTGTGAAGTAAATATTGGCTATGATCTGTGAATCATTGAGATGCATCAGCATGCATGTTAGTTTTCCTTTGTATTTGATGGAATGTTGTAACGGGGCAACCTTGGAATATGAATGAAAATGGAGTGGAAAAGTTTCCGTTTTTCCGAAGAAAAAATGGAAACGGAGAGAAACCAACGTTTCGTTTCGTTGGATCGCGTCATCGAGCAAAACCAACATTTAAATCACATCTGTCGTGTTCGTGTCTCACCCTCCTCCACGGCTCGACCCCACACGGTCGCTCGGCATGCCACTCACCGCAAACCGAGTAGTATACCATAACTTTCCCGCCTGCTTGTCGATGGATCGCACCATGGAGTACTAGCACTACTGGAAGAGATTGACAAGTGGGAGGAGGACAGCTAGCTGTAGCACGGACTCCCAAGAACTTACTACTGGAAGAGATCGCGCATGTTGTAGCCGGCTATTGCGGCCTTTGAATGTGGAGTAGCCGCGTGCACTCGGAAGCGGCGCGGGCGACACTCTCTCGGTCGACGCGTCACTTCAATGCCGGCGCCAGTGAGAGGTCGTGTCCGCTCTGGCCGGGCATGAATGCGGCACTGACCGTTTTGGGCGGGAAGCATGCGCGGGTGATGAAGAGGGTTCAGGTTGGTCAGGACCGGCCGTGGCAGCGGTCCGGACATGCGCCAACAAGAGATGATGTACGTTAATATTACTGCGTATATAATTAACAACGTAAATAATGTGCTAGTTGGACAAATATGATTGGAGATGGAGATAAAAATGGAATTTTACGTAAACACATATATGCATGTCTATGTCTATGTGTGTGTGCGCGATGACTCTCGCGACCTGGAAGCGGGGGCGTGTTTTTGATCGAATTTTCTTTCTTGGTACGTTAGAAAATCAGTTTGTCTAATTCACATCTAGATGTCATTTAAGGATATCACATCTAAGCTCCCACAAGTATATAATGTAGCAACAAGAAACAAAAAAACTAGGAAAAGACCACAAATAGAGTGGACATCAACTTATATGTGACATAACTATGTCACATCTAGATGTGTCCTAAACAGACCCTTAAAAAATTGTCCGCCAGTTTTCGTTTCTTTTTTCCGGGAACGCGTGTATTCTATTTAAAACCACTGCTATGGAGAGATTTTTTTACTCCATTATAGCCTCTTGTTTGATAGAGTTTCTCGCGTCTCGCTCTCTCACCCTCTCCATATCAAAACAAGATGACAGTGTCCACTCTATATCTCTCCTCACCGGTGGTCACAGATCCGGCCGAATCCCGTCCGCTGCGGGAGGTGAGGAGGTGCAGTGTTGACGTTGTCACCGTCGGCGATGGAGGAAGCCGATGCGCACCGTCCTCTCGGAGCCGGCGCTGGCGCGGACGAAGATCCTCCGCGCCCTTGTTCGCTGTCGTCGTGTGGGCAGATCCCGCCCTCCCGCCTAAACGACATCTCGCCCACCTGAGGTATAACTTCTTGTACTGGTCCAGCTCCCCAGGTCGTTGCGTGCGGGTTTTCTTCTATGCGACTACTCCCCAGCTCCCCATGCATAGTAGCTTAGGGTTCGTCGGCTGGTCCAACATCACCTACTAGTACTATTATAGAGGAAATGCCACTCAAAAATTTGTCCTGATTTATGCCTCGGTGGAGGTATACATGTTGTTTTGACAAAAAAATACATGGTGGTTGTGCGGTCATTGTCCATATGGTGGTAGTACTATCACTAGTTAAATGAAGAAATGCTTTTTTTCTCGGGTATCCTGGTTTAGTTCCCATCAAGATAATTATGATGCTTCTGTTTGTTGGTGTACTTTTCATTAATTCTTATTGACAATTGAGATGTCGTTGCTAACCCTTTTTTTATATTTTTGGAAACAGCGATGCGTGTCTCCATACCCGGGCATGTCTTCCTCAATTTTAGTGGAACTGCACAAAATTGGATGGCCATTGTTGTTCCGCCTCACTGTCCTCTGCCACGTGGTTCTTCCTTCCTCGAGCTTGATTACTGAGAAGAAACATACCACAGTGAGGATTTGTCGAACTTCTTAGGTGCCTCACCCAAACTTGATGCCAAATGGATGATGCATCACCACGATGACCTATCGATGCTCATGGTTGCACCTCATGGTTGCGTCGGCTAGTGAAGCTGATCGATTTTCGACGAAAAACAAGCTGTCTTCCATCAGTGCTCTTTGCTTGTTACGCACAAAGATGATATCCTTCATCAGTTCACCTTGGTTGCGTTGGAGACGCAGTCGTCTTTCACATTGGTGCAATTTTCGCTAGGGTTTTACGACAGGTGGGCCAAAAATGTGGTTGGCTCACCTGTCATACAGCCAAAGGAAGGTGTAGTGAAGGCACCGGAGCTCAGTCCGTACTACAGTAGTATATATATAAGCGGGAGCCTCAGCGCCTGTTCGCTAGGGTTTGCACTCTCCACACCCTCGCCGCACTGCATATGTTACACGCTGGAGGCTCAGCGTTCATTTGCTAGGGTTTGCTATATTCACAGTCTCTCACCCTCTCTTCACCAGATCTAAACAAGACTGCGTTGGCCTCTTGTCTCTCTCTCCCCCTCACAGCTGGTGAAGGAGGCATCCGTATCCCGTCGCACCGGGAAGGGGAAGAGGTGTAGCGTTCACTCTATCGCCTTCGGTGAGGGAGGCAATCCACTGCCGGCTGCGCTGTTCTCTTTCACCCAGCGCTTGTGCGGGAGGGCCACCGACCCCTTCTTCCTCGTTGCTGTACGTAGTGTGGGCAGATCCAGCCTCCCGCCGCACGCCTTGCCACATCCCGACGACCCTAAGGTATAAGTTTCTTTGAAACCGTCATTACTCTAGCTGCATGTGGACCTTTTTCGATCTCTAGTCGAATCTAGGTCTTGGTTCAAAGAGGAAAGAAGGGTGCGGTGGGCTGGAGCAAGAATCTAGGACATGGTTCAATGAGGAAAGGAGGGGCGGAAAGTAGTATAGACTGGCTATCCAGCCGCTTTGTAGGTCGAAAAGGGAAAAAGGGGGTAACCCAGTACACACATCTGTAAGGAACCGATCTCTTTGTTGAAAAGGGGAAGAAACTGGGGGGTCGGGTAGTTTGTGCACCACTAGATTTGCTGCCCTCACATAGGAAGAAGGTTCAAAGAGAACAAATATGGGACCAGCACATATATGCCGCTTGGCTACATACTCTGCATCACCCATTTACACGTGTGGACGCACATGGTGCTGGCATGTCCCATGCAGCTATTTTGCTGTTGTTAATCTCAGAATTAATTACTGATTTGTTTTAAAAGAATTTCTTTGTTAATATGAATCAATGCGACCGTTTTAGAAATGCTTCTTTTTGTGGCCGCATGTTTCATCCTCCTTTATTGGCCAGTAATTGTTTTCTTTTTTGCCTCTTAAAACAGGGATATCTATTCAACTTGTTGCTATAGAAAACTTAAATGTCACATCGGCAACTTTGCTTGATTTCAGTGCAACTGCACAAAACTTGATTGGATTTCCTATTCGTGTTGGTAGATTCGTATTTTATGTTGGTCGTCTCATGAAAGGTCAGTACAGGCCTTCATCCACATGATTGTGCAGTGTGCTTTGAGATGCTCTACTACTTGTATTGGTACTATTTTAAATAAATGATGAATTGAAGCTATTGTATTGCTGTCTTTTCCCATTAAGTAGTGAACAAAAATGGGACCAACCCAGACATGATGCTTGTTGCTTTGTTACAACAAATTCAGCATCACCCCCTTTATAAGCCAGTAATTGATGCCACTCTCAGAATTAACTACTGAATCTTATTTCAAAACCGCAACACTTGTTAGGGATTGGCGGGATTACCATTTTTGTGGCCGCATGTTTCATCCTCCTTTATTAGCCAGTAATTGATTCCTTTTTTGCCTCTGTTTATACAGGGATATCTATTCAACTTGTTGCTATTGTGACATTTTGCTTCACTACGCGAAACACTTTGCTTGATTTCAGTGCAACTGCACAAAACGAGATTGGATTTGCTATTCGTGTTGGTAGATTTGTACGTGATCTTGTGTGCGCCATGACATGTTGGTACTTGCCTTCATCCACATGATCGTGCAGTGTGTTTTGAGATGTTGTGCTACTTGTATTGGTAATGTTTTAAATAGATGATGAATTGAAGCTATTGTATTGCTGTCTTTTCCCATTAAGTAGTGAACAAAAATGGGACCAACCCAGACATGATGCTTGTTGCTTTGTTACAAAAAATTCAGCATCACCCCCTTTATAAGCCAGTAATTGATGCCACTCTCAGAATTAACTACTGAATCTTATTTCAAAACTGCAACACTTGTTAGGGATTGGCGGGATTACCATTTTTGTGGCCGCATGTTTCATCCTCCTTTATTAGCCAGTAATTGATTCCTTTTTTGCCTCTGTTTATACAGGGATATCTATTCAACTTGTTGCTATTGTGAAATTTTGCTTCGCTACACGAAACACTTTGCTTGATTTCAGTGCAACTGCATAAAACGAGATTGGATTTCCTATTCGTGTTGGCAGATTCGTATTTTATCGTTGTCGGTCTCATGAAAGGTCAGTACAGGCCTTCATCCACATGATTGTGCAGTGTGCTTTGAGATGTTGTGCTACTTGTATTGGTACTGTTTTAAATAAATGTTGAACTGAAGCTATTGTATTGCTGTCTTTTCCCATTAAGTAGTGAACAAAAATGGAACCAACCCAGACATGATGCTTGTTGCTTTGTTACAACAAACTCTGCATCACCCCCTTTATAAGTAGATGGAAGCACATACTGTTGTTGCGTCCACTCTACCCTGGAACTGAATCTTAGTTCAAAACTGCAAACACTTGTTAGGGATCGGCAGGAGTACCATTTCTGTTAGGGATCGGCTGGAGTACATGTTTAAGAAATGTATTGTTCAGATAATGTCTCTGTTATTATATATCAGTTACAGACTTACAGTGTTTTACAAATGGTACTATCCTGCTTTGTAGTTCTTTCTACATGTTTAACCAAGGTATTGTTAAGATAATGTCTCTGTTAAAATGAATCAGTCGCATTGTTTTAGGAATGATACTTTTCTGCTTTTTCGTTCTTTATACATCTTGAAACAAGGCATTGTTAAGATAATGTCTCAGTTAATATGAATGAATCACACTCATTGAGAATTGCTACTCTCCTGCTTTGTTTCCCATTAAGATAAGGTAGATCAGTAGATGTTTTTCTTCTGGGAGTACAAGTCATCAACCGTTATTTCTCAGTAATTGTTTCCCTTATACCTTTTGTTGCTTACAGGGATATCAAAATTAAAGCTCGGTTTTATTCCGACTTTGATTTTAGTTCAACTACACAAAAGGAGCCAATGTGTCCAAGGCAAACTGCTGCATTACTGGGTCCAGTTGGTCGTTCCACTTTTCAAAAAGAAGCAGTCATTGTTTGCGCTACATTACAGAAGGACTGACCGAGAAGCTTTACAGAGTATTAGGCCTTCCACTATGTAGGCCAAAAGAGGTGCCAATTTCACCTTTTCTTAGTTTGGCACCGAATCCCTCCATTGCACAGCCGGTGCCATAAATATTAGACACCGGTAACATGACTAGTCTGCAGAGACCATTGGCAATTTGACAACACATGGAGTGCCCTGGGCAAGAAGTGCCCAAACAAGTACAAGAAGCGACAGGACTCCACGATCATAGGCATTACATATTTTGAATGGGAAAAGCTTGTCAAAGTTTAATCATTGATGTTAGAAAGAAGCGACAGGACTCCACGATCATAGGCATTACATATTTTGAATGGGAAAAGCTTGTCAAAGTTTAATCATTGATGTTAGCAAGAAGACATTAGTTTAATATATTGGAATTGGAAAACCTTGTCAAAATTTGCTCATTGATGTTAGCCAGAAGACATGCATTTTATATTTTTGAGTGGGGCGCCCTTGCTGTGAGCAGCGTCAATTGTTTTTCCTATTCCCGTGTTCAGTTTAGAAGTAAATAGTTACTCTACTGAGATATTCCTGTGTTAAGAGTTTGTTCTGAATATTGTCTATGTAATGCCAGGCCTTGTGTTTGATTGCAAAGTTGAGCTTGGAATGTTGTGGCATGCGGCATCACGAGTTGTTCACCGTGCCTCCCAAGAATAATGCTTCGTATTGTTTTGCATGTCGATCTAATGCCAGTGATTTTCTTGTTAAGAAGATCATCCTCTTCTATTGTTTCCGTGCTTAAGAAGTTCATCATCTGATGTTTCATTCATAGCCTATACGACAAGTCGGGTAGGTTAGATGTGAAACCATATGATCTTCCGACCAACTCATGATATTAGGCCGTGATTGGATCATCGTTTTCCAACCAAAACCGCTTGTAAAACTGACGCTTGTAAATTAAAGCAGATGGTCTCGGGCGAAGGCGCTTGGTTGGTCGATTTCGACTAGTAAAATATCGGAAGTACTTGACACACGATAAAAACGCTGAACAACACTCAGACGATTGCTAATCCAGTCATTAGCTGCTGTTTCAGCCTTGCCCATGGATGGCATGATACGCACGTCGTGCATGTATTGTCTGGTAATGTCGTCCATATAGCAGTGCTTGTAAAATATACACTGGTCTATCAAATTACACGCGTAACCCGCCGGTTTTACTTACAGACCTCGGGCCCTCGGTTTCATGACGCCTGTATTTTACGCGTTGTTTTCGATGACGAGTAAATTACACTTGTATGTTAATACAGGTTTGAAATAAACCAGAGCTCCCAAGCGCGGCCTTACCGTTTCATGCCGTCTCAGTTTCTCGAAGGTGCTCATAGGTGTCCGATGATCCTGGCTTCCTGAATGAGTAGCGGGCGCTGTGTCAGACCATTCGTAGGGCCCGTGAGGCCCTCTCCGTTGTCCTTCGAGTTGTTGCACTCGCCGTGGCGCCGAGCATTGTTAACATCGTCAACGAACATGAGGATTTAGGAGATGACTTTATTTTGACTGGATGACACTAGGGACCCACTAGGGCCATAGCCGTATGTACGCAAGTGCCTCCTTATTATGTACAACTATTTTTTTTGCTTTCTCCTGGTTTCCTGACATCACGGTCCCACACCATTGTCAACCTATGTAGTCAATATAAACGAGAGAATTACACAAGGTGCGGTCGACAGCTGGGACCAAGCAGCTCGAGCAGTATTTGTGTTTTTGAGGCGTGAGCGCTGCAGAGTTTTTCTTGGCGCTGATTTTGTTGTTGTTCAGAGGAGAGCAGGGTATTAACTATGTGGGCTGTGGCCCGTCTAGCCCAGGCCAGATATCCAGCCCAGATACTAATTTTTTCAAGATGAAAATGGCTAGCCCAGCTATACGTCTTTTTGAGGAATACCCAGGCAAGGTCAACTTGTTATTCTCCGCCCCGCTGGGCTGCAAATCTTTCCTAGGAGGGATGCATTAGGCTTAACAGAAAAATGGGCTTTAAAAATAATAAATGGGATGTAATTATAAAAAGTGGGCAGTAACTATAAAAAAATGCAACAAACACGAATTTAGTTTATAAAATATTATTTATGGATTTTGAAAATCTTAAATTTTCATTGTTGCGCTCGCAATGTTTCGTTGGATTTTTACGTAATACAAATTTATATTTAATCTGACTAGAAATTTCGGGATAAAAATATTTCGGAGCCCATCAAAATGTGGGAGATTTTATTGAATTCCGTCTTCAACGGTTGGTTGAAATTATTAATCATTGTCCTAGCTAGAAAATGGGTTGTACTTTTAACAAACTGTAAATGGGTTGTTGTAAATTCCATTAGAATTACAAAATGGGTTGTACATTCTTACAAAACGCAAATGGGCTATAAGTTCTCTGCCACACACTTGTGGGCCTACTAAGTGACGCGTCCCCTAAAAAAATAAGTTGACGCGTATGCAAGGCTTTGCCAACTTATTATAGTCAACACACGGTTCTAGCAGCAGTGGCCGTTGGATGTCTATCGAACGGATGTCGTGCTTCTTCAATCTCAGATATTCTTAGCTTCGGTCGCCCAAAAAATGATTCCTCCCCCTGACATCTAGGGCGCACCATTTCGGAGGCTGACCTGTGGGCCTACTAAGTTGGAGCGTACCAAGGGCTTTGTCAACTTAGTCAATAATAAACGTTTCTAGCTTCAGTGACCGTACGATGTCCATCCAACGGCCGTAGTGCTTCTTCAACCTCTGGTCTTCTTGGTCCAGCCGCCCAAAGCAGCGCCGGTCGTGCCGCCTGCTCCTGCCTCCCGTGGCCGGCTATGCTGCCGCGGAGGCCTCACCGCCCCATACTACTCCCACCGCTGGCCAGGCCATCCCTCCACACACTCACACCCCCTGTTATTCTGCGGCGACGACAACCTCACACCACAGCCGAACCAGTGAACCCTCGTACTCCTCTCCGCGCGGGCTTCCACTACTGCGTCTTCCCCGGCTCCACGTCGTCCCCTTCCTAGGCCTCGTCGTCGTCCATACCACCGCCCTGGTGCTCTCGGCGCGGCGTGGTCAACGTGGTCAACGACCGACTTCCATCGGAAGAGTACTATACGTGGAGAGGCTGACGGCTGGGTCCAGGCGGCTGCAAGGAAGTGCCTCCTTATTACACGCAAAATAATTATTCCTCCACCTTACAGCAGGGACCCACCGGACGGACCACCTTATTTCGCGAAAAAAACGTTTCCCCCCTGACTGCTCAGACCCACCGGACGGGCTAGCATATTTCAGGAAAAAATGTTCCCCCCGCTGTCAGCTCGGACCCACTGGAAGTGCCTCCTTATTACACAAAAAATGAATACTCCCCCTGCTAGTTGGGACCCACCATGGTGGGGGGCTGACTTGTGGGCCTACTAAGTTGACTTGGACGGGGGCCTTTGTCAACTTTAGTCAATATGAACGATTCTAGCTCCAGTGACCGTACGATGTCCATCCAACGGCCGTAGTGCTTCTTCAACCTCTGGTCTTCTTGCTCCATCCGCCCAAAGCAGCGCCGGTCGTGCTGCATGCTCCTGCCTCCCATGGCCGGCTATGCTGCCGCGGAGGCCTCATCGCCCCTACTATTCCCACCACTGGCCAGGCCCTGCGGTGACGGCAGCCTCACACCGCAGCCGAACCAGTGAACCCTCGTACTCCTCTCCATGCGGGCTTCCACTGTCGCGTCTTCCCCGGCTCCCCGTCGTCCCCTTCCTAGGACTCGTCGTTGTCCATCGCCCTGGTGCTCTCGGTGCGGCGTGGTCAACATGGTCAAGGAACGACTTCCATCGGACATGGACTGTACGTGGAGAGGCTGACAGCTGGGTCCACGGCCGCAGCAAGGAAGTGCCTCCTTATTACGTGCAAAATAATTATTCCTCCACCTGACAGCGGGGACCCACCGGACGGGCCATCGTATTTCGCAAAAAAAATGTTCCCCCCCTGACTGCTGGGACCCACTAGCTACACCTTCGCACGCAAGGAAGTGCGTCCGGGCAAAAAAAACAAAACGATTCACCCCCTGACTGCTGGGACCCACCAGCTACATCTTCGCACGCAAGGAAGTGCCTGACAGTCGGGACCCACCTGGTCGAAGCGTACGTAGCGTTGTCATTCTGGTCGCGAACGTGTACGTACATATATACTGGTCGATGTAGAGGCGCACACGTGTCGTAGTAGAGGTGCGCACGTAGCATGTACACGTACGTACATCGGTCAGGGTGCAAGAAAGAAAATACGGCCACGTATGTGTACATATGGGCGGGGTCTCGAACGCCTACTCGCGCATACGTACGGCGAGGGCTCGTGTACATGGCTGGGTCGGAACGGAGAAACAGCGTCGTCGTCGTGTTCATGGGGAGGCAATGGAATGCGTCATGTTCATGGGGAGGCAACGGAATGCGTTGTATTCATCGGGAGGGCTTGGACGGAACAGCCGATGGAAACGAGGCCTGGCGTACCGCAGAACGGAGGAAACGGCCTTGTGTTCGACCGGCCACGTTCAAAACGGGATCCTGTTCATCGGGAGGGGTGTGGCGTACCACAAAACGGAGGAAACGAACCTCCTATGGTCGAAACGGGGGTCATGTTGATCGGGAGGGGTGTGGCGTACTGCAAAACGGAGGAAACAGACCTCCTACGGTCGAAACGGGGGTCCTGTTGATTGGGAGGGGTGTGGCGTACCGCAAAACGGAGGAAACAGACTTGTGTTGGAGCGCTATGGTCGAAACGGGGGTCCTGTTCATCGGGAGGGGTGTGGCGTACCGCAAAACGTGACTCCACGGGATACTGTTCATCTCCACCGTCGACCTCCTCCACCCTCCACGGGCTCCTGTTCATCCAGCCTCTACGGGCTCCTGTTCATCCAGCCTCCACAGGTTCCTGTTCATCCAGCCTCCACCGCGCGCTACTCCACCGGCTACAGTTCAACCACCCCTCCACCTTCTACTGTTCATCCAGCCCTCCACACCACGGGGTCCTGTTCAACCACCCCTCCACGGGCACCCCTCCACCATCTACTATTCATCCAACCCTCCATACCACGGGGTCCTATTCATCCACCCCTCCACGGGCACCCCTCCACCGTCTACTGTTCATCCAGCCCTCCACCACACCACGGGGTCCTGTTCATCCAGAGGCAACGCCACCGCTCACTGTTCATCCACCCCCCGCAACGCTCACTGTTCATCCCATCGATCGGCTTCAGTTAGCAGCAGTAGTGAAGGAATCGCTCAGTCGGGTTCAGTTAACAGCCATCGATCGATCGCTCGGGTTCAATAACGCGTAGCCTACAGTGCAATAGCTCGGGTTTAGTTAGAGCCCAATGCCTCGCTCGGGTTCAGTTAGAGCCAACGCCTCGCACACATGCGCGTACGTGTACGAGAGAAACGCGCATCGCTCGACCCCCGACCTCCCACCATAACCGGGAACTCCCCGAAATTTTCCTCTCCCTCGCTTCTACCATGGTTTTTTCCGTCATGGACGGCCCAAAGAATGTCATGCAGCTGCATCTCCGTCCCGCCCAGGACGAAAAGCCCATTTTCTGTCATGATTTTTTGTCATAGAAGTAGGAGCCCACCACATCTATGATGATACCGGGTTTTGTCACAATTATCATCATAGAAGTGTCATATGTATGACATATTTTTTTTCGTTTGGCCCAAAATGTCACGGATGTGTCTTTTTTTGTAGTGCTAAATGTTGGATTAGAGATCCTCATCACAACTCAAAATTTGCACCGAAAACACATGAAGGTTTTATGCTTGGTTACGGAAAGGACTCGCACACCTACAGAGTTTTCAACAACGTTCTTCACAAGGTTGTTGAAACTGTAAATGTGGGGTTCGATGAAACTAATGGCTCGCAAAGAGAGCACCTACCTTCTGTGATAGATGAACCAGCACCTGAGGAAACTATCAAGTTCAAGGCTACTGAGGATGTCATTCCTACTGAAGAATCTGCTGAAGAATTTATTCCAGAACATGAAGAACGTCAAGCTAATGCACCTGAAGAAAATAGTGAAGAAAATGGTGCTGAAGAAAATGCTGATCAAATTCCTCAACGACAACCAGCTCATCCTCGCGTTGCAAAAGAAGTGCAAGTTGAAAATATCATCAATGACATTAAAGCGCCAGGTCCTCTTACACGCTCAAAAGCTTCACATTTATCTAACTTTTGTGGGCACTATGCTTTTGTCTCTATCACAGCGCCCACTAAGGTAGATGAAGCATTTCTGGAGCCTGAGTGGATTCAGGCCATGCAAGAAGAATTACATCAGTTCGAGCTCAACAACGTCTGGGAACTGGTCAAACGTCCAGATCCTCGCAAGCACAATATCATTGGCACAAAATGGATCTATCGCAACAAGCAAGACGAAAATAGCCTTATGGTAAGGAATAAGGCACGGCTTGTAGCTCGAGGCTACACACAGGTTGAAGGAATTGATTTCGATGAAACTTTTGCACCTGTTGCTAGACTTGAGGCTATTCGCATATTACTTGCTTATGCTAACCATCATGATATCACTCTATATCAAATGGATGTGAAAAGTGCATTCCTCAATGGTAAGCTTGAGGAAGAAGTATATGTTGCTCAACCCCCGGGTTTTGAAGATCCAAAGCATCCTGACAAAGTCTTCACACTCAATAAGGCCCTCTATGGCCTCAAGCATGCCCCACGGGTGTGGTATGATACTTTGAAGGAATTCCTTATGAAGAAAGGCTTCAAACCCGGTGCACTTGACCCTACTCTTTTCACTAAATCTTATGATGGTGAATTGTTTGTGTGCCAAATATATGTTGATGATATTATCTTTGGCTGTACTGACCAACGTTATAGTGATGAATTTGCCTATATGATGAGTGAAGAATATCAAATGTCTATGATGGGAGAATTGAAATTCTTCTTAGGTCTTCAAATTCGTCAACAACGCAATGGCATATTCATATCTCAGGAGAAATACCTCAAGGATGTACTGAGGAAATTCGAAATGCAAGATTGCAAAGGCGTCAAAATTCCTATGCCCACAAATGGCCATTTGTGTACTGATGAAAATGGCATCGACTTCGATCATAAGGTATATCGCTCCATGATTGGTTCTTTATTGTACTTATGTGCATTTAGGCCAGATATTATGCTTAGTGTTTGCATGTGTGCCCAATTTCAAGCTACACTAAAGGAATCACACCATAAGGCTGTGAAGCATATTCTTCGATATCTAGCTCACACACCAATGCTTGGATTATGGTACCCCAAGGGCTCGGCTTTTGATCTCATTGGATATTCTGACTCTGACTATGCTGGGGATCGTGTGGACCGCAAGTCAACATCTGGTACATGTCATTTCCTCGGACGATCTTTGGTCTATTGGTTCTCGAAGAAACAGAACTGCGTATCACTATCTACTGCTGAAGCTGAGTACATTGCCGCTGGTTCTTGCTGTTCTCAATTGCTATGGATGAAGCAAACTCTCAAGGACTACGGCGTCAACATGAAGAATGTGCCTCTCTTTTGTGACAATGAGAGTGCCATCAAGATTGCTCAAAACCCAGTTCAGCACTCGAAGACAAAGAACATTCAGATTCGTCATTATTTTCTTCATGATCATGTGTTGAAGGGCGACATTTCTATTGAGCATGTGAAGACTGAAGAATAGCTAGCCAATATCTTCACAAAGCCCTTGGATGAGAAGAGATTTAGCAAGTTGCGGTGTGAGCTAAATATCTTAGAATCTTTGAATGTTCTTTGAAAAGGAACCTCATCCTAACACTTATGCAAAATTGATGACTTAGATGTACAACACATGAAGAAACGTTTTTCTTCAAATCAATGAAGAATAACACTCTAAGTGTGAAGAAATTAACAAAGAATTTGATTCTCAGAACCCTACGACAATTGTACGCGGTGTCTGAAATCATCATTCTTATACGGTGGGTCACGCCACCACCAAAAGTTGAAAATCCTCAATTTGAGTTCTTTTTGTGTTGAAATTCCTCAGTTGTTCAAATTCTTCAACTTTGCATTGTCTTCACTGATTCCGTCATTTTTCTTCATTGGCTATATATATATATGAATTTATGTCCTCTACAGCATTAACTTATGGCTATTTCTTCAAGTTGGTTTTTCTGCTAAGTGAATGTGATCGGACCCTTCCCCCTCTATGCTATACTCAACCCAATCAGTTCACAAATTCTTCATGTGCGTTCTACTTGAAACTCGTTCAAATCTTCACTGTGTCCTTGTCAGCTGAAGAAATTGTGAACATAACTTTAAAACCTATCTTATCTAAATTTTCGGCTTTGCCGCTCAAACCGTTCTGCATCCCACGATATACTTATCCATTCACCCACGATCGCACACGATCTCCACTTCTCAGTACGTGGGTGACACATGTCAAGCGAATGAGAAGGGTCAGGGGCACGTTCGTCCAAATTCTTTGGGCGAACAGGTTTTTACCGTGGCTATAAATACCCCCTTCCCCTTCCTCACTTCCTTTACTCTGCTCGACCTCTCTCCATCTCGAGCTTCTCAAACCCTAGCGCCGCCGCTACATCATCGTCGTTGTGAGGAAAAGCTTCACTTCCTCGACCTCATCACCGTCTTACTCGCGCCGGCCGCGGAAATCTTCACTCCGCCGCCGTTGTAGCTGTCTTCCTCCGCCAAGTTAGGGCGTGGAAGATCTGCACTGACAAACTTCACATCTCCACATACCAGTTCGTCGTGTTCTTCATCCAGGGTAATTAAAAGTTACTTTTACTTCCCTCTTTGATTCGAATGATTTCTACAAAATCCTCAAAGGTGTTTTTCTTCATATCTTCACACACTAAAACACCTCACATGTCATTTGTTCTTGATTCGTTCCTCTAAGGTATGTTTTTCTTCAAGATTCCTCAAATGTGTGGATTTTTTTCTATACATCTCTGGAACCTAAGACGAAGAACGCTTAGTGAAATTCTTCAAGACTCATCTAGTCAAATTCCTCAAACTTGTTCTTTATAAAAAACCTTCTGAGAACGCATATGACCTCTCCAAATTCCTCGCAACTATACTCTGTTCGCAGGTACTCATGTCAGCTACTGAATCACTAGGTTCTAATCAACTTAACTCATTTGCAGCTTTCCTCGAAGAAAAGTTGCATACCTCGAGAATTCAATTGTTCAAATTCCTCAACTGAAGAAAATGGTTGATGGTAAGAAGCCACAGAAAGGAGGAAAGAGGCCTGAGGTCAACACTGCCTTTGAAATACCAGAGGACATCTATGCTGGGTACTGCACACCCCCCGAGGAAGATAAAAATCAGCGCAAGGTGTGCATTCAAAAGATTGAGAGGAGATGGGAAAGAGAGTGGAGGGAATACATACATGTCACTCCCAAATATATGTAGAAATTTACACTAAATCCTCCATGCCCAAGACCTCCGCTGGCACATGGTCAAATAGCTGATCCCACCAGCCTCAAGCGCGGTGAGGATTATCCTAATGAATGGGCCAAGCACCAGGCCAAGTTGTCCAAACAAGCAAAAGATGCAGTGAGGAAATTCAACAAAGACTCTGCTGCCGCTGCTGCTGTTGAGGCCTCTGTAAAGCCGAAGAAGGCCATGCCAAAGAAGCCCGCTCACAAGCCCAGTGCTTCACCAGCAGTGCCCTCACGGCCAAGTTCCTCAGCTATGCCCTCACGGCCAGATTCCTGAAAGTCCTCACGGCCAATTCCTCACGCTGCTCCTGCTCCTCCAAAATCTTCAACTACTCCGACCAATCCTCAGCACCTGTGCATCTCGCCACATGCCAAAGGACCACATGCATATCTATTGCCTCAGGAGCCTCTGCAAGTTCCTCAGCTGCTCCCTCTCTTCTGAAAAAGAAGACTACTGCTGGACGAGGTCCTCGACCAAGTCCTCACAAGAAACAAGTTGCTTTCCAAGTGCCCTCTGATGATGATGAAGCTGATGATGAAGAACTTGTCGAAATCATCAGAGACAGGCAAGTCAGGGCCACTAGAGCCAAGGGCACAAGTGTGCCTCTACTTTTGGATCCAAAGTTGATCCTCGAATACATTGATGTTTGGCACAAGGACCCCAACACTCCCATGCCTGACTTCAAGCTAACTCCTGGCCAAAGTCATATGTTGACTCACTTCATACAAGAAGAGAAATGGAAGTTTGAGAAGGCCAGGCAGATCAAGAAAGCGAAGTACAAGAAGGAGTGCTATCTGAACAAAAACGTTGTCTCTATGACAACTGAAGAACTCGTCACTATTCAAACTGAGATCAAGAAACTCAGTGATGAATTTAACGCATACCGCGCTGATTGGCTTGGAGCCAAGGTTCGTTTTGTGAGACTTGTTGATAACTTCACCTCAAATGTTGTAGCCCCAACGCAACAGGAAATTCCTCAGGCTGAAGCATCTGCTCAGCCGACTAAAGAACATGCCAGCACCGCTAATGAAAATCAGGCTGCTAAAGAAAATATGAGTTCCAGGGCTGATGACTGCATTCCAGCCGCTGAAAAAATTGCCAGGGCATCCACTAGTGGTGCGCCTGAAGAAAATGAAGAAGTCAGGGCAACTGCATCAGTTGTACCTGAAGAAATTCAACCCAATTCCTCTGCTCCTCCTGCACCTAAACCAACTCCAATCCTTCCATCTGCATCAGATGTAAAGAAGACTAACACTGCAGAGCATGCATCAGTGAAGAAAAGAAAGGCATCAACTTCAGCAGATTCTTCAGCCTCAAAGAAGATGAAGCCACTAACAAGCTCGTTTGCAAACCCCGTTGATGCTGTTCCTATCTCAACCATGCCATCAAAGGACCTTGTTCCTTTTGATGAAGAATATGTGATTCCAAGTGAATCCGATGAAGAGAATCGCTCTGCTGCTTCGTCAGAGAAGATGGATGAAGAAATTGAAGTGGATACAATCCCTTCAACACCAGTTGTCTCCTCGCCTATGCCTCAGTTTACTGCTGAAGAGGCCGGCGTTGAAGAAATGGAAGATGAAGATGTGGACATTGGCTGTACCACACCTGTGCTAAGTGATGAATTTTGGGAAAGTCAGCACCCCAACTCTCCACTCTTCACACCATTGCACCAAATTCCTCAGTCCCCAGTAACTACTGTACAAATGGGATCTGATGAACCACATGCCACACCATCTGTCCATGAAGAAATTCCAGCCATAGTGCTGAAGATCATGTAAATGAAGAATTGAAGTCCCAGGCTGCCACTGAAGCAGCACCTGAAATTCCTCAGCCTGTGGAACCTGAGATCGAGATCCCGGAGGTTGTGATGCAATTGACTGACACTCCTCACCCCAAGCCAAAGGATCCATTCTCAAAGAAGCAGAAAATCAAGGCTGATGATTTCTTCTGCGAGCACATGTTCTTCACTAACTACAATCCTTATGACTCTGATCGTCTAAGGAAGAAGCGTTTCTGGACTACAAGCCAGGCCAACTTCTAGTCTTCACTACTTTTCAACAAAGACAAAATCTTCTACCATGAGCATATTCCTCACGTGGACATGGAATTATTACCTCGCTTCTCTCCTGTGCTCAGTGTTCTTCATGATGCAGGCCTCCTCAACTTTTGCTCTGACATTGTTGCTTGGAATGAAGAGCTTATTCATCAGTTCTACGCTACATTGCATATCACAGGTGATCCTGAAGATATCAACACCTGGGTCTTGGACTGGATGACCAAAAATACTCACTATAAGGCACCGGCCTCTGAATTGCTTCACGCCCTGCCCATCAGTCCACCCAGTGAAGGAGCTCGCTGCCTGTATCATGAACCAGAACTCACAGCTCATTACATGCAAGTGTTACTGAAGCCTTTGAAGCCCGGTCAAGCCCCAAGGACCAAATTCCTTATGAAGGATTTACTCTATGTTCCCAGAACCGTCTATCGCATTCTGACGAGGACAATGAATCCCATCAAAGGCCACGACTCATCTGATGAGGAAATAGTTGGCATCATGATGAATCTGCTATTCAACATCATTCATAGCATTCCTATCAACTATCACGATTTCTTCATGAGGACTCTGGCAAATGCTGCACTTTCTCCATTTGAGCTGAAACCTTATGCACCTTGGATTATGAGATTCCTCAGGATAAGGTCTTAACTCAACTACAAGGCTGATTTTCAGAATCACCTTAGCTATCTGCCCCCGATTGAAGTCCTCAAGCAGGCTTTTACTTCAACTGATGAAAAGGGCAAGGCTCCTGCAGTCATTGATGAAGGCATTCGTCCATTGGATGGTCAGTTTCGCAAAGCTGCATCTTATTCCACCAATGATGACTCTGCCACACATGAATCTGCTGCCAATGCACCCAAGTCTACTCCTCAAGCCACTGCTCCTCGTGTGATGACTGACAGTGAGCTTCTGCTTAGTCTTCACGAGAAGGTGGATCGAAACCATAAATGGGTTAAGCGTTAGTTTGGTTCATTTCTTCACAACATGACTACTACACACAATGCAGTGAAGAAAAACCATTACTACCTCCATGAAGTCTTCAGTCGCACCTAGGCCATTCTATCACATCTGTATGATGAAGAAGATCTCAAGAAAATGGGTCTCAAGGAAGATTTTGACTGGTCTGCACCTCCACCGAAGAAATTCAAGAAGGTCAAGGTTCCTTCTTTGGTGTCCAGCTCATATTCTTCATCACGTGATACCGACGAGTATGAAGACTTGGACGACACTGCGGCAGGCCCTTCCACGACAAATGACCCCAACGACGCTGGCGCTCCTTCATCAACTTGATATTCTTCAGGGGCGTTAGTCCTCATTTTTGATCCTTTTGGTCATTCGATGACAAAGGGGGAGAATTTTGAGTTAGTCTTCAAGCGGGTCTGTCTATATGGGTGTTCTTTATTTGCTAAGCTACAACTCTCGTTCTTCTGAAACTTTATTGGATCAAGTTGTAAACTTAAACTCGATGGTGCTCTGATTCGTTTGATGTGTTTTTCTGCATGCTTATTCCTCATATATGTTAATGCACGCATGTTGAATTACATCAGTCACCATATTTCATCATGCATTTCAAATTCTTCATTATGATATGTCAAATGCGTGTATGAATTAAAAGATATAGGGGGAGATCTCCGTGATTCTACTCTTCAAGTGTGTAATGCTTCAAAAGCATATTCCTCATCATGCACATCTTCAGGGGGAGTTCTTCTATATCTAGCAATCAAATTCCTCAATATTAGTATTTACACTTCATATGTTTATCCCCGTTGAAAACTTAACCTATATTGTCATCAATCACCAAAAAGGGGGAGATTGTAAGTGCATCTAGTGCCCCTTAGTGATTTTGGTGTATTGAAGACTTATAGGTTAAGGGACTAATGTGTTTTTGAGTGTACACAGGTCTATAAGTCTATGAGGAGTTTGATATTTGCAGAGAAAGTCGACCCCTAAAAATGAGTTTCTTCGACTGAAGACTTTGTAAGTGAAGAAATTGGTGCAATCCTGAAGACTTGGTATTCATTCGAGGAACATGAAGCATGAAGACTTTCGTTTTCGTAGTTTCATTTTCTCTTTCTTGAGTCATAGGAAACATCGTACTATTAAAGGGGGTCGAGGAAATACTAAGGAAAAATTTCCATGTGATGCTCAACTCAAAATCCTACACCTACCAACCCCTTCGAGTGAAGCCATTGGAAATCTCATACAGTTCAGTCATATTCTTCAGTGACAGAGACGAAGTTCTTCTGGTCTCTGAGGAATTTGTTCTGACTGAGGAGTTAGGAATTCGCCAGTGCGGATTGCCTACACAGTGAGGAACACGAAAGCCCTGAGGAATTTAATACTCAAATTTCCGACCATTGCTGTGCTATGCGCCAGCTGTCCCAATATATCTACCCACCTAACGGTCATATCATTGAAGGGCATTTATGTCTTATCATGTCGGGCTGCTCCCTAGGCTATAAATAGCCACCCCCTACAACCACTAGCTGGTTGGCTGCTCCGAGAGAAACTGACACTTGTCATTTGAGAGCATCCCATCCTCCGAGGACTTTGAGCGAAAATCATCAAGTGAGGAAAACCCAAACCCAAACACCTACAAACCCCAAGTGATTGAGCATCACTAAAGAGATTGATCCTGCGTGGATACGACGCTTGTTACCTTTGAAGACCATGCTTCTTCCAGACGGTTAGGCGTCAAGGTCTAGAGCATCCAAGCGGAATTGTGGATCGCCGAGTGACCAAGTTTGTGAAGGTTCGGAAGTCACCTGAAGACTTACCACGAGTGATCGGGCGAGGTCTATGTGACCTTAGCTCAAGGAGAATATGGTGAGGATTGTGTGTCCGGGACTGTGTGTCCTCAGGTTTGAATACCTAGCCGCTCCAACCAGACGTACAACTGAGACAACAGCTGGAACTGGTCTACCAAATCATTGTCTTCACCAAGCTCACTGGTTCTATTTCCTCAACTCTTTCATTTCCTCATAACTATGTTGAGTGCTTGTTCGTATCTGTGTTTGAAGACTTTGACTGAAGACTTTCTCAATTTCCTCAGTTCAATTTCTTCAGTCTATTTGTCTTCATCCTATGTTATCCTGTGTTTACGCTTTCTATACTCTGTGCTTGTCTTCATTTCATCATGATGACTATGCTTGTGTTCTGTTATGTTTACTTTTGAGTACTTATTCCGCTGCTAGCAGTTCTTCGCTAAGGAATTTCCTCACCTGCAAATTCCTTAGTGAAGAATTCATAAAAATCGCCTATTCACCCCCCTCTAGTCGATATAACGCACTTTCAAGTACGCCTGTCAGAATATTGCACTCATGGTCACACGGAGAAACCATATGACCCTGCTCCTTCAGCCAAGGACCCAGACAAGAAAAACAGTAATGGAGTAGCAAGACCGGTGATGCAGGTATGAAAATGGTTGCATGACTCACATGGTGCAGATACCCCGGACAGTCTGAGTCAGTATGGATCACCATGGATATTCACCTAAGGGGGTCTACTCAATTTTGGTAAGGAACCCATATCTAGACAACCCGCTCAGTCAACGACATATGCTTAGAATTGCCAGTATCGAATATCTGAGTCTGTCAAGTCGGACTAAGGGTCCATTCAACAGTTTGACCCCGGCAACTATGATTAAGCATCACACAGCCTACCATCCCCAAGATGAGTGATCAGTATGTGGAATAACAATCTGGAAGCATGTGCCCTCAACCATGAGAATGACCAAAGGATAGCTTGGCATGAATAAAATTTCGTCTGTCAAAGCCACCGTCAGTCGAGTCTGCGGATATTATCATATAAGATCGTACCCCTTCATGCTGGCCCCGGCAAGCGACAGTCAAATATTTGGAACGGATCTGATACTCCATAAGGTGGAGCTAGTTAAGATGATTCAGAAACTTCTGCGATGAATTAGAATCTGTCGGGAAATGGTTATGCCTCAACTCACAGTTTGGAACCAAAAGGACCTGCATTTAGTGAAGAAACCCAATTCAAGGAGTTAGAGCTTGGGTGTTCATCATGAAAATCTGATCACCACTTCATGGAAGGTTCTCAGTGCAGACACAACAATTAGAAATCACTCTCGGGTTTGTGAGACATGCATATATTGCAGTCATGATAAACTATCACATTCAGCTAAGGCAGCAGATATTAAAATAATTTGAGCCTGTATAAGCATGAACAAGCCAGGTAAGATCTGCCAGAATGTGGATACAGTGAGTCAAACCACCCAGAGCCAGTCAGATAAAAATTTTGTGGGACCAACAATAAAGGAAAAAGGATACCTGAGTTGGAAAAGGTTTCCTTAAGTCAGTATATTCATACTTGTTCCCTGAGCAACAAAATCTCGAGGACGAGATTTCTTTAAAGGGTAAGAGTTGTAACAGCCTGGTTTTTGGCCCCTTCCTTTTCTTTTGATTTTCTGAGGTTTTTGCCCGAGTTTTCTTTCTTCATGGCTGTGTGGTCAGGAAACTTAAGAAGATGCCATCTTCTTTCTTTCCAGAGTGGCTTGTCATCCTCATATCCATCCCAAGGCCTTTCCATTTCCACTTTGGACCAAATCCCAATATTCTTTTTATTGGGAATATTCCATTTCCATTAAAGGAATCACTCAATTTGCCCTAGGTTGTGAAGCAACCTAGGCTTTCCATCACTCCCAAAATTCCCAAATAATTCTCATAAATTGTTTCGGTCATATCTTCCTCAAATATGGCAAAATATTTCATTGTCCATGTTCCCCATCATGCTCAACTAATATTTCCTATTCTGTCCTGAATGGCAGATTGTGAAGCAAGTGCCATTTATCTTTGCCCAATTGACCCAAACTTCTTGGACACCTTTTCATGTCCAAATAATTTCCCCATGCCAAAATTCAACTTAATTTGCCTAGTAAATATTCCTGAGCAATTTTTCAAAGTTCGTGTCTAAGGGAATTGATTTTGAAGGAAGTACAAGCTAGGCATATCCAAATGAGTTGAAATTTTGCAAGGTCCTTCATATAATCATATTATAGCCCTCCACCAAATTTGAGCTCATGTAATGCCTCCATGTGAGCTCATCTTCAATTCTTTATCTCTGCCCAAATTTTCAGTTAGTGAAGCAAGTATATTTTATATTGCTTCATTTAAGTTGAAAATTTTCCAGGGAATTCTCCTATCCATATAAACACTCTCCACCAAAATTTGGCTCAATTAATTACATCATGTGCCTTGTGCAATTTTTACAATTTTCTGTCTTGAGCAAAGCTATATGAAGCAAGTGCTATTTTGGTTCATCCAAATGGCATGTAACTTTTTGGACATCTTCATATCTTCAAATCATTGGGCCATGCCTAATTTCAGCTCAACTTGCCTCTCTAAATGAGTGCATCATACAAATCACCTAATCTGGCCAGTATGGCACTTTCTACAGCAAGTACCCTCTAAACCTCTCCTCTTAGTCTGATTTTTGGTAATAAGCATCAGCTTAGTGATTAATCATGTTGTGCCAAATCTCGGAGTCTAACCCCTCTCATGTGAACCATGTACGGCAACAAACACCTTGTTGTTGCAATCTTTTGGAGCTAGGTGCAAATCTCTTCTTTGCCCCTGGACCGTGTTGTTGCTTCCTTTGGACTAAGGGCACCAGGGACTTTCCGCTAGACACCAATTTGGGTGCCAGTGAGCATTGAATTCCCAGGGTCACGTGGTGACCACTGCCCTGGCATGCCATGGCCGCGAGCTGGGTAGAGTTTTGCTCGGGCCCCTCCTCCTCTCGTTGCCTTCGCGTGCTTGACCGTGTCCAACATCTTCATCTCATCGTCGTAGTTCCCCTAGACCCCTCCCCCCATACATTTGTTTCCTCACCAACACTCGCCGTCGAACGCCACGGGAGCACAGTGCCCCGACCGTCGTCTTCCTCCTCGTCCCTTCCTCCCCGTGCTCTCTTGGCTCCCTCTGACTCTTGAGCTCGTCCCTGTTCCTCCCCGGCGCCTACCTCCGAGCTCATGCACATGCACACGTGTCCGCGACGATGACAGCACGGCACACCCCTCCCCTGCCTATATAAGGCCACCCCGAGACCCCCCGAGCTCACCAGCCTCCTCTCCTCTCTCCGATAGACCTCCCCGACTGCTCACCCGAGCTCAAGCAGCTCCTCTGCCTCGCCATCACCACCATGGACGCCGCCTCTAGCCGCTCGATTCGAGCGAGCGCGAGCCCCTCCCTCATTTCCTCCACCACCAGTAGTCTACCCAGACCCCGGCGCACCTTCCCAACCCCGCAGTTCGGCGCCGAAGTACTCGTGGTCGCGTGCCCCAAGATGGGCCGCCGCCGTTGCTCTCTGCCTCTGTGATGCGCCGCCGTTCCGCTCCTCCTCGGCGTTTGTTCTGCGTCAGGATGGATGCGCGGTGTCCTCCCAATCGCGTAGGTGGTCCGGGCGCCATGAACGGTGGCCGGAGCCGCCCGAACGGCCACCGGCGCTGATACGTCTCCAACGTATCTATAATTTTTTATTGTTCCATGCTATTATATTATCAACCTTGGATGTTTTATATGCATTTATATGCTATTTTATATGATTTTTGGGACTAACCTATTAACCTAGAGCCCAGTGCCAGTTTCTGTTTTTTCGTTGTTTTTGAGTATCGCAGAAAAGGAAAACCAAACGGAGTTCAATTGACCTGAAACTTCACGGAACTTATTTTTGGACCAGAAGAAGGCCAGGAAGTAAAAGAATTGGGCCAAAAGAGTCTCGGGCTGCCCACCAGGGTGGGGGGCGCGCCCCCCTGCCTCGTGGACAGCCCGGAGACCCCCGTGCCTTGTTCCCGACTCCAACACCACTTATATAACCCAAAATTTCCAGAAAGAAACCAAGATCGGGAGTTCCGCCGCCAGAAGCCTTCGTAGCCACCGAAAACCAATCTAGACCCGTTCCGGCGCCCCCCTGCCTCGTGGACAGCCCGGAGACCCCCGTGCCTTGTTCCCGACTCCAACACCTCTTATATAACCCAAAATTTCTAGAAAGAAACCGAGATCGGGAGTTCCGCCGCCAGAAGCCTTCGTAGCCACCGAAAACCAATCTAGACCCATTCCGGCACCCTGCCAGAGGGGGGATCCCTCTCTGGTGGCCATCTTCATCATCCCGACGCTCTCCATGACGAGGAGGGAGTAGTTCTCCCTCAGGGATGAGGGTATGTACCAGTAGCTATGTGTTTGATCTCTCTCTCTCGTGTGTTCTTGAGTCAGCACGATCTTGATGTATCACGAGCTTTGCTATTATATTTCGATCTTATGATGTTTCTCCCCCTCTACTCTCTTGTGATGAATTGACTTTCCCTTTGAAGTTATCTTATCGGATTGAGTCTTTAAGGATTTGAGAACACTTGATGTATGTCTTGCATGTGCTTATCTGTGGTGACAATGGGATATCACGTGATCCACTTAATGTATGTTTTGGTGATCAACTTGCGAGTTCCATGACCTCGTGAACTTATGCATAGGGGTTGGCACACGTTTTCGTCTTGACTCTCCGGTAGAAACTTTGGGGCACTCTTTGAAGTTCTTTGTGTTTGTTGAATAGATGAATCTGAGATTGTGTGATGTATATCGTATAATCATACCCATGGATACTTGAGGTGACATTAGGGTTTTGGTTGATTTGTGTCTTAAGGTGTTATTCTAGTACAAACTCTATGATAGATCGATCAGAAAGGATAACTTTGAGGTGGTTTCGTACCCTACCATAATCTCTTCGTTTGTTCTCCGCTATTAGTGACTTTGGAGTGACTCTTTGTTGCATGTTGAGGGACAGTTATATGATCCAATTATGTTATTATTGTTGAGAGAACTTGCACTGGTGAAAGTATGAACCCTAGGCCTTTTTTCCTAGCATTGCACTGCCGTTTATGCTCACTTTTATCATTAGTTGCCTTGCTGTTTTTATATTTTCAGATTACAAAAACCTTTATCTACCATCCATATTGCACTTGTATCACCATCTCTTCGCCGAACTAGTGCACCTATACAATTTACCATTGTATTGGGTGTGTTGGGGACACAAGAGACTCTTTGTTATTTGGTTGCAGGGTTGTTTGAGAGAGACCATCTTCATCCTATGCCTCCCACGGATTGATAAACCTTAGGTCATCCACTCGAGGGAAATTTGCTACTGTCCTACAAACCTCTGCACTTGGAGGCCCAACAACATCTACAAGAAGAAGGTTGTTGATAACCCGCAAGTATAGGGGATCACAACAGTTTTCAAGGGTAGAGTATTCAACCCAAATTTATTGATTCGACACAAGGGGAGCCAAAGAATATTCTCA
Organism: Triticum monococcum; assembly: GCA_034509565.1. Taxonomy (NCBI): domain Eukaryota; kingdom Viridiplantae; phylum Streptophyta; class Magnoliopsida; order Poales; family Poaceae; genus Triticum; species Triticum monococcum. Next base: position 135,055,085 of record CM067847.1, read on the forward strand.
AGTATTAGCAGCTGAGTTGTCAATTCAACCACACCTGGAAACTTAATATCTGCAGCAAAGTGTTTAGTAGCAAAGTAATATGATAGTAGTGATAATGGTAGTAAAAGCAATGTTTTTGGTATTTTGTAGTGATGATAACAATAGCAACGGAAAAGTAAATAAGCGAAGAACAATATATGGAAAGCTCGTAGGCAATGGATCAGTGATGGAGAATTATGCCGGATGCGGTTCATCATGTAACAGTCATAACCTAGGGTGACACAGAACTAGCTCCAGTTCATTGATATAATGTTGAAAGTGCAACTATCCCTAGGTGGTTTTGGTAATTTATAACAACATATAGCTCATTGAGCTAATGCTATTCCAAGATGATTATTTCAGGAAAGCTCAATGATTGGCATGGCATGGATGTGAAAGTGGAACCCTCAAAATGCTAAGGACAAGAATTGGCTCAAGCTCAAAAGTTCAAGACTCTTCATTTTATATTTTAGTGATCCAAGATCACATTGAGTCTTTAGGAAAAGCCAATACTATCAAGGAGGGATGAGGTGTTGCTTAATGAGCCTCTTGCTTTGTGTGCTTAATGATATGCTCCAAAATCCTCAGCTACTTTCCCATATCCACAAATGACCTAAACCCTAAGCCAAACTCGGTCATACCGATTCTGTCAATCCGGCGCCACCGAGTTTCACTTGTCATTTGCCACTGCCAAACCCTAGCAATTCGGTCCTACCGATAAGGTTCTCGGTCTCACCGAGATGGGCTTGCAAACTCTCTGTTTCCCTTTTGTAACTTTTCGGTCTCACCGAAAGAGCGAATCGGTCCCACCGAGAATGCAAGGTAAACTCTATGTTTCCTTCTTGTTACTTTTCGGTCTCACCGAAAGAGCAAGTCGGTCCCACCGAGTTTGCCTGACCAACTCTCTGGTTAGCTAATTGCCGAACTCGGTCTCACCGAGTTTGTGCGATCGGTCTCACCGAGATTACGTTATGCCCAAACCCTAACTGAATCGGTCCTATCGAGTTGCATCTCAGTCCCACCGAGATTCCTAACGGTCACTAGGTTTACTATTTCGGTCAGACCGAGTTTTCTGATTCGGTCCCACCGAGATTGGTAGATTGTGTGTAACGGTTGGATTTTGTGTGGAGGCTATATATACCCCTCCACCACCTCTTCATTCGAAGAGAGAGCCATCAGAACACATACATCATTACTACTCATATGTTCTGAGAAAGAACCACCTACTCATGTGTTGAGACCAAGATATTCCATTCCTACCATATGAATCTTGATCTCTAGCCTTCCCCAAGTTGCTTTCCACTCAAATCTTCTTTCCACCAGATCCAAATCCTATAAGAGAGAGTTGAGTGTTGGGGAGACTATCATTTGAAGCACAAGAGCAAGGAGTTCATCATCAACACACCATTTGTTACTTCTTGGAGAGTGGTGTCTCCTAGATTGGCTAGGTGTCACTTGGGAGCCTCCGACAAGATTGTGGAGTTGAACCAAGGAGTTTGTAAGGGCAAGGAGATCGCCTACTTCGTGAAGATCTACCACTAGTGAGGCAAGTCCTTCGTGGGCGATGGCCATGGTGGAATAGACAAGGTTGCTTCTTCGTGGACCCTTCGTGGGTGGAGCCCTCCATGGACTCGCGCAACCGTTACCCTCCGTGGGTTGAAGTCTCCATCAACATGGATGTAGGATAGCACCACCTATCCGAACCACGGGAAAACATCCGTGTCTCCAATTGCGTTTGAATCCTCAAAACCCTTACCTTTACATTCTTGCAAGTTGCATGCTTTACTTTCCGCTGCCAATAAACTCTTTGCATGCTTGCTTGAATTGTGTGATGATTGCTTGACTTGCTCTAAGATAGCTAAAATCTGCCAAGAACTAAAATTCGGAAAAGGCTAAGTTTTTAATTGGTCAAGTAGTCTAATCACCCCCCCCCCTCTAGACATACTTTCGATCCTACAAATGTAGGCATGTATTCCGAACATAGTCATACGTGCTTATGGAAAAGAACTTGCATGACATCTTTTGTCCTACCCTCCCGTGGCAGCGGGGTCCTGACGGAAACTAAGGGATATTAAGGCCTCCTTTTAATAGAGAACCGGAACAAAGCATTAACACATAGTGAATACATGAACTCCTCAAACTACGGTCATCACCGGTAAGTATCCCGATTATTGTCACTTCGGGGTTAACGGATCATAACACATAATAGGTGACTATAGACTTGCAAGATGGGATCAAGAACACTCATATATTGATGAAAACATAATAGGTTCATATCTATAATCACGTCACTCGGGCCCTAGTGACAAGCATTAAGCATAGCAAAGTCATAGCAACATCAATCTCAGAACATAGTGGACACTAGGGATCAAACCCTAACAAAACTAACTCGATTACATGATAGATCCCATCCAACCCATCACCGCCCAGCAAGCCTACGATGGAATTACTCACGCACGGTGGTGAGCATCATGAAATTGGTGATGGAGGATGGTTGATGATGACGATGGCGACAGATTCCCCTCTCCGAAGCCCCGAACGGACTCCAGATCAGCCCTCCTGAGAGGTTTTAGGGCTTGGCGGCGGCTCCATATCGTAAAACGCGATGATTTCTTCTCTCTGATTTTTTTCTCATCGAAACTCAATATATGGAGGTGGAGTTGGAGTCGGAGAGGGAACATGGGGCCCACGAGGTAGGGGGCGCGCCCCCCACCCTCGTGGCAAGATGGTGGGCCCCTGGCCTTCATCTTTGGCAGGTATTTTTCTTATTTTCTGAAAAGTGTCCCCGTGAAGTTTCAGGTCATTCCAAGAACGTTTGCTGCTACACATAAATAACACTGTCGGTGTCAAAACCGGCGGATCTCGGGTAGAGGGTCCCGAAGTGTGCGTCTAAGGCGGATGGTAACAGGAGGCAGGGGACATGATGTTTTACCCAGGTTCGGGCCCTCTTGATGGAGGTAAAACCCTACGTCCTGCTTGATTTATTCTTGATGATATGAGTATTACAAGAGTTGATCTACCACGAGATCGGAGAGGCTAAACCCTAGAAGCTAGCCTATGGTATGATTGTATGTTGTCCTACGGACTAAAACCCTCTGGTTTATATAGACGCCAGAAAGGCTAGGGTTACACAAGGTCGGTTACAAAGGAGGAGATATACATATCCGTATTGCCTAGCTTGCCTTCCACGCCAAGTAGAGTCCCATCCGGACACAAGACGAAGTCTTCAATCTTGTATCTTCATAGTCTAACGGTCCGGCCGAAGGATATAGTCCGGCTGTCCGGAGACTCCCTCAAACACCATGGTAATTCTCCTAAAAACAGCGTCAGTCCGGGTTAGTTCCATTCAAATCATGCAAGTTAGAGTCCAAAACAAGGGCAAAAGTGCTTGGAAAGTAGATACGTTGGAGACGTATTAACTGTGTAGTAGATCTCAAGCTCTTTTCTGGTGCCGTTGCCGGGGAGGTTAGCGCTTGAAGGTATATCTTTTGATCTTGCAATCAAATCTTTTAGCTTCTTGTTTTATCACTAGTTTAGTCTATAAAATAAAATTACAAAAAAATGGAATTGAGGTTACCTCATATGCTTCATCTTTTTAATGTCTTTCGTGAGAATAAGGATTCCGATAATTGTGCTCAAGTGCTAGAAGAAGAAATCTATAGAACGTTTGGCACTACATCTTTGTATGATGAGCATGATTGAAATGTTGTTAGTATGAATTCCTTGGATATCTATGATGCTAATGATATGCAAAGCCACAAGCTTTGGGAAGCTATGTTTGATGAAGATGATATTTTTTGTCCCCCAAGTTTTGATGAGCAAATTTATTTTGATGATAGCATGCCTCCTATTTATCATGATTATATCGATGAAAGCGGGTTTGGAAGAGTGTCAACTTTAGGAAGTAATGATCCCACTATTTTGGAGGGTGTTGAATCTTATTGTGATAATTATGAAAGTGGGTTTGGAGAGGTCATGACTTTAGTTAATGTTAATCCCACTATTTTGGAAGAGTGTCAACTTTGCATGCTTGTTGATCATGAAAAGAATGCTTTATGTGATAGTTATATTGTTGGATTCATTCATGATGCTACTGAAAATTATTATGAGGGAGGAATATATGTTTGTGGGAGTTGCAATAATATCAAGTTTCCTCTCTATGCGCTTAAAATCCGGAAGTTATGCTTGTTTTACCTTCCTATGCAAGTTGATTCTTGTTCCCATAAGTTGTTTCCTCACAAAATCCCTATGCATAGGAAGTGGGTTAGACTTAAATGTGCTAGTTATATTCTTCATGATGCTCTCTTTATGTTCCAGTTCTTATCTTTTATGTGAGCATCATTGAAATCATCATGCCTAGCTAGGGGCGTTAAACGATAGCGCTTGTTGGGAGGCAACCCGATTTTATTTTTGTTCCTTGCTTTTTGTTTCTGTTTATTAATAAATAATTCATCTAGCCTCTGTTTATATGTGCTTTTATGCTTTTAATTAGTGTTTGTGCCAAGTAGAACCTTTGGGAAGACTTGGGTGAAGTCTTTGTTAGCGCTCACGAGTTTTGCTGCCAATTTTTACTAGAGAGTGCGATTAAGTTGATTATTTTTTCATATGATTAATAGACAAATTCCTCAGGTCCACCAATGTACTTGAGAATTTTTTGAGTCCAAAAGTATACGTTTGATACAGATTACTACAGACTGTTCTGTTTTTGACAGATTCTGTTTTCATTGTGTTGTTTGCTTATTTTGATGAATCTATGAGTAGTATCGGAGGGTATGAACCATAGAGAAGTTGGAATACGGTAGATATTACACCAATATGAATTTAGAATGAGTTCACAATAGTACCTAAGTAGTGATTTATTTTCTTATACTAACGGAGCTTACGAGTTTTCTGTTAAGTTTTGTGTTGTGAAGTTTTCAAGTTTTGGGTAAAGATTCGATGGACTATGGAATAAGGAGTGGCAAGAGCCTAAGCTTGGGGATGCCCAAGGCACCCCAAGGTAATATTCAAGGACAACCAAGAGCCTAAGCTTGGGGATGCCCCGGATGGCATCCCCTCTTTCGTCTTCGTTCATCGGTAACTTTACTTGGAGCTATATTTTTATTCGCCACATGATATGTGTTTTGCTTGGAGCGTCATTTTATTTTATTTTGTTTTTCTTACTGTTTGAATAAAATACCAAGATCTTAAATTATTAAATGTTATAGAGTCTTCACATAGTTGCATAATTATTCGACTACTCATTGATCTTCACTTATATCTTTCGGAGTAGTTTATCATTTGCTCTAGTGCTTCACTTATATCTTTCTAGAGCATGGTGGTGGTTTTATTTTATAGAAATAGATGAACTCTCATGCTTCACTTATATCATTTTGAGATTCTTTAGAACATCATGATAGTTTTCTTTGGTTATAAATTTTAAATGGTAAGAGAAGTTGGATGCTTGATAGTTGTTTTGAGATATAAAGGTGGTAATATTAGAGGTGTGCTAGTTGAGTAATTGTGAAATTGATGAATACTTGTGTTTAAGTTGGCAAGTCCCGTAGCATGCACGTATGGTAAACGTTGTGTGACAAATTTGAAGCATGGGGTGTTCTTTGATTGCTTTCCTTATGAGTGGCGGTCGGGGACGAGCGATGGTCTTTTCCTACCAATCTATCCCCCTAGGAGCATGCGTGTAGTGGTTGGTTTTGATAACTTGTAGATTTTTGCAATAAATATGTGAGTTCTTTATGACTAATGTTGAGTCTATGGATTATACGCACTCTCACCCTTCCATCATTGCTAGCCTCTTCGGTACCGTCCATTGCCCTTTCTCACCTTGAGAGTTGGTGCAAACTTCGCCGGTGCATCCAAACCCCGTGATATGATACGCTCTATCACACATAAACCTCCTTATATATTCATCAAAACAGCCACCATACCTACCTATTATGGCATTTCCATAGCCATTCCGAGATATATTGCCATCCAACTTTCCACCGTTCCATTTGTTATAACACGCATCATCATTGTCATATTGCTTTGCATGATCATGTAGTTGACATCATATTTGTGGCAAAGCCACCATGCTTAATTTTTCATACTGTCACTCTTGATTCATCGCAATCCCGATACATCGCCGGAGGCATTCACATAGAGTCATATTTTGTTCTAAGTATCGAGTTGTAATTCTTGAGTTGTAAGTAAATAAAAGTGTGATGATCATCATTAGAGCATTGTCCCATGTGAGGAAAGGATGATGGAGACTTTGATTCCCCCACAAGTTGGGATGAGACTCCGGACGAAAAAAATAACAATAAAAAATAAATAAATAAGAGGCCATAAAAAAGGGAAAAGAAGGCCCAAACAAAAAAAAGAGAGAGAAAAAGAGAGAAGGGACAATGTTACTATCCTTTTTCCACACTTGTGCTTCGAAGTAGCACCATGATCTTCATGATAGAGAGTCTATTATTTTGTCACTTTCATATACTAGTGGAAATTTTTCATTATAGAACTTGGCTTGTATATTCCAATGATGGGCTTCCTCAAATGCCCTAAGTCTTCGTGAGAAAGCAAGTTGGATGCACACCCACTTAGTTTCTTTGATGAGCTTTCATATGTTTCTTTGATGCACACCCACTTGAGGGAAAATTACTACTGTCCTACAAACTCTGCACTTGGAGGCCCAACAACGTCTACAAGAAGAAGGTTGTGTAGTAGACTTCAGGCGCCGGCCCTGGCCTCTGTCCCGCGCGGGCGAGCGCGCGAGGGAGACGAAGACATCGGCATTGACTCTTCTCCCCTGGCCAGGCGGGCCCCACTCCCCACGTGACCCCACCTGGCATCCACCAACGTTGACCCGCCCCCTCCATGTCAGATAAGTGGAAACGGATTTCTGGTATTATGTTTTCCACGTCTGAAAGCGTACTCTGCTCTTAGTTCTGTTGAAATACGCTTTCTTTATAAGAAGCCATGTTTTCATTTAACTACAGCTGGGAGTATGTTTTCTCTGCTCTGAAGGCGTATTCCTCTAAATGCGCTTTCTGCTTTCAGCCACCAGGGACCTGTTTCTAGGACTATTTTTACAGATTGGTCCCTGGACTTCGTCGGGCTATAACTTTTTGCTCGAGACTCCGATTGAGGTGAAACCAACACCCATGTCTTCATCTCATCGAGCCCATTCCATTCCCATCATTTTCTCTATGGTTTGACATACTCGAAATGACCATTTTTCCCTTGCCCCTAATCAGCCCCCTTCGAGAGAGACCCTTTCCGGCGATTCTTTCCGCGGCTTCACCGCACATCTTCCCAGAGCCTTCTTCATCCCCAAGCAAGCCACAACACCCACTTGCATGATGGCCATGCAGTAGCCATGGTTTTCAACTTGAATATTTAATAAATTTCTGATTGCTTTGATACGGTTGTCGTTGTTTCGGTGATGATTATGGATTTGTGTTCACTTTCATGATATGTTTTTATGCACCTGGTTATCATGTACTAGTTGCTAGCATTTCTATCGTATGCCATGCTTGGTAGAAGTACATGTTGGTAATGGCCTTCGGTGCATGACTATCATCTTTTCCGAGTACCGTTGTTATGCATGCTCCGTTGCATTTAGTTGGTTAAATGCTCCGTTGTCATGCCTCTCGCCGGTGCCTCCAACGAGGGAAGGTTATGCGCGGGCGCTACCTTGGCTGGGTAGGACGGCATAAGCCTTGTGTGCCCATGTTTGGTTTTGAGCTCATGTCTCCGTTTGGGACCGTTTTGCCACGATGGTGGTCGTTGATGCCTTTGGTAGGCACGGGGCCATCCATGACTTAGCCCAGAGGGAGTTAGTCGGAGTGGTCGGGAGAGTATCATGGCAGTAGGACGGTTTTGTCAGAACACCATTGGTCCACCCGAATGGGAGTGCGAGGCCATGGGTTCCGTGGTGTGGGTACAGTGTGCTAACCTCTGCAGAGTGTGTGTTAAATCTATCGATAGCCACGCCCGCAAATATGGGCCCAATTCGTAGTCGGTCACACTATGGGTCAACAGTAATAATAATAATAATGTGCTTAATAACAATCCTGGTTCGATGATGAAAGAAGTTGTTTGATCTTTATGTGATCGTGAGAGGATCACCGTGGTATCGAGGATACCGTGTTATGGATATTTGTGGTGTTATGCGAGAATCACGGGTAAAGTTCAAGATCCTTGTGATCATGTATTGATTACTATGGTATTGTTTATACCAAGCTTGATTTGATCCTGAGATTATCATGTGATGGTTACGAGGTAACCCCGAGCAGAGTAAGTTGATGCATGATAGTGTCATCATGTTGCATGTTAGTATCATCATGTTTATATGTTAATGGCATGCTTATATTGTGCTATTAGTATCATGTTGTTCATGCCATGTTGTTTAGATGATATCATGTTAATCCTTGTTAACTTGTAATTGCCATGTTGTTGTTTGTCTTGAATGCTTCTGGTTATTGTGAGCTTGCAAGTACATTCAATGTACTGACCTGGCGTGTCATGCTAGCTTGCAGGTCAAGCCGGATTTGATTGCTTGTTTGTCATGGATTCTTTGTTTGCGAGCTAGGATAAGCGTTCCAACCGGAGTCCCTACAGAGTGGAGTTCACCACCATCTTCGTTGTTCCGTTGCTAGAGTTATTCCGTTGCTTCGAGTTTTTCTGGTGCTTGCATAGAGCAACAATGGCAAGCATAGTGTCGCCGTGCCGATGTAACCCCTTGTACCCGGTATAGATTGTAATAAAGAGCTGAGTTGTTCTATGCTAAGCAGTGTCGTATTCCAAAAGACTTCTCCTCGATCTCTGGGCTGGAATACGGGACGTTTCGGTTTCTCTGAGCCGGGGTGCCACATTGCTCCTCCGTCAGCGACGCCCGCACGCGCTCGACCTTGGCGTTGAAGTAGTCGGGCCGCGTGACATCGGGCAGCGGGGGCACAGGGACGCCCCCGGCGTTGAGCCTCCACCTCCCCGGCATGCGCATGTCTGGAGGCGCTAGGATGTTCGCTTGATGGAGGAGGTGGGCCTCCCACTCGCGCAGTGAGCGGCTGCCGAAGCCATTGGCCGCCGCCCCGTCGCTGGGGAACCTCTCGCCCATCATCTGCGGTGGCAGAAAGAGAACGTCGGCGGCGGCTATGCACGGGAAGAGAGAGGGGGGCTGCGGGCGGGTGGTGCATCTCCGGCAAGGGAGGTGCTGCTTTATATAGCGGCCAGGGGGCTGTGTCGTGTGTACGCGTGACGGAAGGGGGCACATCGCCGCGCCGCGCCGCCCGTGAGGAATCAATGGAAGGCTGACCGGCGGCAGTCTTGGCATTGATTCCCCGCGGGAAACGAGGCGTTGTGAGGACGACGAGGCGTGGGTCGCTGACTCGGCGGGCCCGTCGTTCGTTCGCACCAAAACCAATTGCCCCGACGCCATCGGGCGCCCCCCAGCGCGCCGGGTTCGGCCTGGGTTCGCCGGCGCCAGTTTCAGACCAAACCGGCAAAAAATGGGCTCTGAGGACGCGGCTGGGCCGGTTTTTGGGCGCCAACGCCGAAAAAAGGCCCTTGGGGCGTGGTTGGGGGTGCGGCTAGAGATGCTCTTACAAGCCACACGCAACAAAAAGGGAACTGCGGTGTGGAGTTTGAAAGCAACAACCTCGGGTTGTCGACCCAAGAAGGACGCATGCACCATGGCCGGTTCCAAATTATGTAGGAAGGTTAGCTAATGCTTTGTTTGGATGCCCATATTCTGAGAGCTTCATATTCAATTTGATTAGAATTCTAGTTCAATTAGGAAATTGAAATGACACGAATATGAATTCACCTATTTGATTGTTAACTGGATTGGCCCTTGAAATGCATGTGAGATGTTTTGATGACAAACTCTGGAATTGCATACTTAATTAGCATGAAGATTATACTATTTTCTACATGCCTCAAAACAAAATCCGCTCACATGTAACTATAATTGAATGAATATATAGCAGTAAAAAACAATAAATATTTTAGAAATACATCACAAAAACACAAATGGTCACACAACAACAATACTCTAAAAGATAAGATAACACAAATTGTAAAGAAAAATAAACACTTACTACAGGAATTAGCTGTGTACTTTCTTCATCTGTTGCTTTATATATAAAGCTCGCGAAAGCCTATTCTGAGAAAGGTGTTTTCAAGTCCAAATCTTTCAATCCAAATATATAGGGTTAAATATGTACTCCCTCCGTCCGGAAATACTTGTCCTCAAAATGGATAAAAAGGAATGTATCTAGACATAGTTTGAGATACATCTCCCTTTATCCGTTTTGATGACAAGTATTTCAGACGGAGGGAGTAATTTTGAGAAGTGAGGGGTGAATGAAAAAGACACCACACTCTCGTGACTCAGAACGAGCATTTGGCTCAAGAGGAAGGGTCGGCTACCGAAACTTCAACGGACGATCAACAGTTGTGGAAATCCTTGTGGAAATTGAAAGTTATTCCCAAAGTGAGAGTATTCTGGCGGAGAGTTTTGCGTGGCATTCTCCAGATGAGGCTACCTTAAACTACAGACATCTTGCAGATGTTCGACAATGCAAGGTATGCTGTTCCATGGAGGAGGATCTGAAGCATGCGCTAATTCATTGTCCACATGCTCAGCGCTTCTGGAAAGAGGCGTGGACTTGGCTAGGTCTTCGCCTGCCTCCTCTTCGTTCGGATACGTGGGCGCGAGACATAACATGTCACCCACAGTTCACTTCAGATGATCGTGCTAAGATCACTACCACTATGTGGTCCATCTGGCACTCCAGGAACCGCATCAAGCATGGAGACGAGGGGAGGGATCCCGCAGCAACCATGAGATCTATCAATGAAGCTATTTCCCTCTTACAGCTGCCAATGAAAGACACCCCGACTCTTCCAGGTCACGGCTAGCGGCCGCCTGACTTGGGTACAATCAAAATCACGATCGATGGAGCCCTTAACTTTGATGAAGGGCGAAGTGGTGCGGGCGGAGTGGCCCGCTCCTCTACGGCCCTTTTGGGCTCATGGTGCAAACCATATGTGGGGGTTTGAGACTCCTTGATGATGGAGTGCTTGTCCCTGCGAGATGGAGTCCGGTTTGCTTGTCTACGATGATTCCCGCATGTGATTGTGGAAGTCGACTGCTTGGAGCTAGTGAAGCTCTGGCAAACTCGCCACAATGCTCGGTCTATTGTGGCTCCTTTACTTCTAGAAATAAGAGAGCTATGTAATACTTTTACTTCTTTAGATATTCAGCATGTAAATCGGTCGGCGAACCTCCCAACGCATCTATGTGCTACGCATGCTTGCACATTGAATGTTATGGAAAACTGGCTCGATGAAACCCCCAACTTCTTGGTGACCAGCCTTTTGGCTGACTGTCCCAAGAATGCGTTTATTGAATAAGAAGCTCTCTGATTTTCCCGCAAAAAAAGAAAAAGACACCGTCCACTTCACTCTCACTCTTTCTTTTCAGGGAGTGGCCAGCATAGCTTGAATCGGGTTTCGGCTGATTTTGGTTAGACTAGGATTCTAGCCCGATTCTCGGGGATTCACACCGCCAAATTGAGTTCTCATAATCAAGTGAAAAAATGGCTCTATACAAGGTCCACTACGTATTTTGAGATTTACGTTGATCATCAATAAAATAAAAAATATATGAGATGCACTACTCGATTGGGGGGAGGGGGGGGGGGGGGGGGTAAATATATATTTGCATTAGGCGTCCAACATTCTCTTTTCGTAACTTTTGTATAAGACGTTTCTAGAGTTCATCATAGTGTCAAGGAAAACGTCTTATATTAAGTTACAGAAGCAGCCGTTAACAGATCCATGAATACAATGTGTTTTATCATACAACATTTTTACATATCATAATGTATGAGCACCTCTAATCGATATCTAGCCGATCAGGAGTTAATCCAAAAGATAGCTCCTCTCTCAAATTTACGCCGCAGCCGGGATGGCAGCGGAGTTCCCGCGGCCGCACCGGCGAATGTAGATGGAGAAGAAGCCGATGATGAAGAAGGTGGCGATGAGCGCCACGAGGAGCCCCACCATGGGCGCGCTGAAGCTGGGCGGCTTCCTCGCGCCGTACACGATCCCGCTCCCGCCGCCGCCGTCGCTCTTCCTGTCCCACGGGTCGTCCTCCGCCTGAGCGGCCGCGCCGGCCGCGAGGACGAGCGCCACGAGCAGCAACGCATCGCGGGTCGGCATCGGCGCGTTTCTCGGGACGACGGTGCGGCGGGCGCGCGCTGGTTTCTTTCACTTGCAAGCGAAGGCGCGAGGCGTGCGTGGCTGGTTTCTTTCACTTGCTTTGCGACCCGAACGGGTCTCGTTGTGGCGGCGTCTGGTGGGGGCGTGCCTAGGGATTTGTTGGGTTTTGGGCGCTGGGACGGGGCTTCTTGCCACGCCCCAGGGACTAGGGCGGAGCTGGGTCGTCGTCGTGCGTGCCTTTTTTTTTTTTAGGGAGTCGTCGTGCGTGCCGGTGCATGGGTTGGACTTCGGAGTCTGCGTCTGTGGCGCTGGACAGAACACACACGCACCGACGCACGGCACCAGATAGATCGACCAAGGGTGCATACGTGACGCGCACGCGGACGAATTTCATCAGTCATCGCAGGAGAAAAATAAAACGGGGGACCCGTCAACTACTCCAACGAGCAGTGTAGAACTCATCTAGGGTTTCCTACCTCTCATCGGCACCGCTGCCGGTTCACCTCGTCTCCTTTTTTAGGTGTTTTTCTGATTTTTGTTAGGGTTTGTATTAAGAAGACGAGGCAACGGCGTCTTTTTAAAGATAGAATGAGGTCCTCCCCGTCCAGCCCCCGTTCCAGTGATGTTTCAAGCGTCGTCAGAAGGCCCGTGAAGGTTTGTCTCCGACGGATCTCGTGAGATCCGGTCGGTGTTTTTCTTCGGTGGATCCAATTGAATCTGGTCTTCTTTCGTCTACGTGTGTGTCTGCATATTGGATCCTTCCGGTCTACAATTCTCTTCATCGGCGGCGGTTGATGTTCTGGTGCGCTGGTTTTATGAGAGCTTAGCACGACGACTTTCCAACTGTCTACTACAATAATGTTTGCTCATCTCTGACGAGGGAGGGGTGATGACGGTGATATATTTTTGGTTTGTTTCAGTGTTTGTAGTCGTATTAGGTGGTCTATGAATCTAGATGTAAATTTTATTTTTAGTGTTTCTTATACTATCTTAACAGTTAACGAAGTGATCGGAAGTTTTCTCGGGAAAAAAAGGAGAGCGTACGTATACGTACGGCCGGTGGTGCGAAACTGGCAAGCAAGCGACGTGGCTGTGGCTCCTAACGAACGAGTCTCGACGTGCGACTATATGTGATTCACCTCAGTGATCAGATCCTCTGTCGTCCGGATCGTTGCATACGCAAGCAAGGGCGGCTACCATTTGCAGCGTGCCGAGACCGCAGCGAGACCAGCAGACTAGCTTGCCAATGGGGCCTGGTCTAGCCGTCTGCCACACGGGCCAGTCGGCAGCTCAGTTCACCGCCCGCCCGGCCGCCTCCGACGAAAATGGCTTTTGTTCTTAATCAGAAACAGAAAAAACACTCAAAGTCAAAACTCCACACTTGGACCAGCTCAGTCCTTTTCTCCCGAAAATAAAGAAAAATCTACACTTGGACCCGGACGCACGGTGTGGTGCCGTACCGTTGAGCTCGAATCACGACTGTTGTCTCGTTCCACACCTGTTCCTGTTTTTTTAGAACGAAGACGCCGGAAGTGTCCGGCTTTAAATTAATAAAGCCCACGTAAGGCAGGATTCAATAGGTTCAACACATAACAACAAAGATAAAACGGCCGCAGCCAAGGTACGATACATGCTACCGGCCGAAGCCTGCAAATGGGAGAGAAGCAACATAAAGCACTAGGCCGGTCCAAAAGGTCAGAACCTACAGCAGGCTAGTGACGGGTATCAATCTGGATCAACCGAATCCGCTCCATAGCCTCCGTCATCCGATCCGCATCACGCCGTTTCCCCAACGGCGTCCATGTCTGAAGAAATAAGTGGCATTTGAAAATAATGTCAGCCGGGTGAGAAGGAAATTTGTGCTCGATAGTCATCTTATTGCGAGTGGTCCAAATGGACCACAGCAAAGCTCCCACGCAACTCCATAAGACACGGCCGAAGCCACCCCTATGAGCGACTAGCAAAGCGCGCAGGTCCAAGGCTGAGCGGGGATTCCAGTTCTGACCGAAAGCCTCCCTAACCGCACTCCAAGCAAAGCGAACGAGGTGACAGTTGAAAAATATGTGGTTGGCATCTTCATGTTGACCACATAACACGCAAGAGCCGTCGAAGGGCCCATTCCTACGAGCGATATTATTAGAGGAGGGAAGGCGATCGTGAAACATCTGCCACAGGAAAATTTTGATCTTTAAGGGAATGGAAGCTTTCCATAGCCCCCTAGCTATGTCCAGGGTCGGCCCATCGGTCAGTTTGTTGTACAAGGATTGGACGGAAAACTTCCCCAAGCGCGAGAGAGCCCAGGAAACCGAGTCGGCCTCCAGACGAAGGTTCACTCCCGCCAGATCAACTACGAGCCCGTCCCAACAGGCTCGTTCGTTATCGAGAAGGGGTCTTTTGAAGGAGACCGCAGGCGGGCTGGTGCGCAGCGCATCTGCCACTAGGATATCAACGTTAGTAACCAGCCGATAGGCTAAGGAATGACTTTTCCACAAGGGTTCCGAGCCAAACCAGTGGTCCAACCAAAACCGTGTTGAGGACCCATTGTTGACACAAAACTTGGCTCCTAAGGTGAATGCCGGCATAACTTTCTGGATCCCATTCCAAAAAGTTGATCCCTTAGTTTTGGAAGTTAGGAAATTCCCATCTGGGAAGTATTTGGCGAGGAGAATATCCGCCCAGAGCCCTTGCTCGTTTTGGGAGAGTTTCCAAATCCACTTGGTTAAGAGAGCGACGTTCATTAGCTTCGAATTAAGAATCCCAAGTCCTCCAAATTTCTTAGGGCGACAGAGCGCGGCCCATTTGATGAGGTGGTACTTCTTTTTGATCCCCGTTCCTTCCCAAAAGAACTTGGATCGGGGCGTATCAAGCCTGGCATGAACCCCATCAGCCAGCAAGAACATGCCCATCGTGAAGAGAGGAAGGGAAGACATGATGGAGTTAGTTAGGATTAGTCTGGCCGCCGAAGAGAGGAAACGACCGCGCCAGGGGCTAACCCTATTTGCCACCTTGCCATACAAGGGCTCCCATTCCAGAATGGAGATGTGCTTATCCGAGATAGGCGGGCCCAAATACTTAATTGGAAAGCTCCCTAGCTTACAATTAAGTAGATTGGCTACTCGAGAAGCGAGCAGAGGATCCGTCCCTATGGCTATTACCTCACTCTTAAGGAAATTGATCTTAAGACCAGAGATGATTTCGAAAGCAAGGAGGATAAGTTTGACCGAGGCTACGCTATGATCGTCAGGCTCAAAGAGTAGCAAGGTGTCGTCCGCATATTGGAGGTGGGTGAGTCCACCCGGGATAAGGTGAGAGACCACCCCGCGGATGTGTCCGGCGTCCTTAGCCTTATGGATCATGGCTGATAAGGAGTCCGCAACAAAGTTAAAGATCAGGGGCGAGGAGGGGTCCCCTTGCCTGAGACCTCGTTTGTTGCGGAAGGAGTTCCCAACCTCTCCGTTGATCGACACCGCGGTCTGGCCACCCGAGACCAGATGCATGATGCGGTGAACAAAGCCTGACTCGAATCCCTTCCGAGTCAGCACCTCGTGGATGAACTCCCAGTTCACGCGATCATATGCTTTCTCAAAGTCGAGCTTTAGGAGCACGGCCTGTTGCCCGGTGCGTTTAAGCTCATGGATAGTCTCCTGCAACACTATCGGCCCTTCGAGAATGTTGCGACCTTTGAGAAAACCAGACTGACTACGGTTGATAACGCGCTGCGCGGCCGGTGCAAGTCTGGTCGCATAAGCCTTTGAGCATATCTTGAAAGGAACGTTAATGAGAGTGATAGGATGGTACTGCTTGATAGTGTCGGCCCCTTTGACTTTGGGAATAAGGCTAATCACGCCATAGTTAAGGCGCGAAACATCTACCGTACCTAGCGCAAAACCATTGATAATCCCGTAGAAAAGGTCTTTGAACATCGGCCAGAAGTGTCAAAAAAACGCGACCGGCCAACCGTCCAGGCCAGGCGCCGTGTCAATCTTCATTGCACCCACGGCTTCGTCGATCTCCTCCGTGGAGAAAGTCAAAGCCAAGAGGTCATTTTCAGCTTGAGACACGCGGTCCTCTTCCCCCCAGAAGTCCGCCCGAAGCTGGAGATGCTTTTCCTCATTTGTTCCCAACAGATTGAGAAAGAAGTCATAGATATGAGCCACGATGTCAGCCTGACTAACCAACAGCCCTTGATCAGATTGAAGTCTCAAAATCGAGCACTTCCGTTTACGGTCGTTGGCAAAGGCGTGGAAATATCCCGTATTCGCATCGCCCTTGGTAACCCACTTGACGTCGCCCCGACGGCACCAAAATTCCTCCTCCTCCCTGAGAATGGCGAGCACCTGGTTCTCAAGAGCGTAACGGTGGGCCCATTCGGCTTCCAGGAAGGGTTTGGAATCAGCCTGAACATCTAGGGCTTTGATTTTAGGGCCATTTACATTTGTGCCCCTAACTTGATCCCACTACTCAGATTTGCCCTTAATTTCGAAGGGTGCTCAAATTTGCCCCTCTGCCGTTAGGTGTCCTTATAGAAATGCCATTCTGCGCCGTTACCGTCCGGTCAAAGGGCTTTGACCGTCTCGAAAAAAATAGCAAAAAAATTCAAAAAAATCTAAAATTTTGTGGGATCAAAGATAGTTAGGTGCGCAAGGTGCGTGCCAATTTTCGCGATGTTTAGACATACCAGGAGCTCAGGGCAAAAGAAAACAATAAATCTATATGCCTATGAATAGTAAATTCAAATAAAATAGCAAACAAATTCAAAAAAATATGAAAGTTTTTGGCATCCAAGCTGATCGGTTGCGCAAGGTGTGTGCAAAATTTTGTTATCAAATGGCATGCGAGGAGCTCTAGCAAAAAAATGCAAAATAGTGTATTTTTTCAAAGTTTTTTCTGAGCCATATTTTGTTTTTTTTTCACGAGCTCCTACAATGTCCAAACACAACAAAATTTTGCACACACCTTGCGCAACCGATCAGCTTGGATGCCAAAAAATTTCATATTTTTTTGAATGTTTTTGCTATTTTTTGAATTTACTATTCACGGGCATACATATTTACTGTTTTTCCTTTGCCATGAGCTCCTAGAGTATCCAAACAGCATGAAAATTTGCACGCACATTGCGCACTTGAGTATCCTCGATCCCACAAAATTTCAGATTTTTTTGATTTTTTTTGCTATTTTTTTCGAGACGGTCAAAGCCCTTTGACGCCCTTTGACCGGACGGTAACGGCGCAGAAGGGCATTTCTATAAGGGCAACTAACGGTGGAGGGGCAAATTTGAGCACCCTTCAAAATTAGGGGCAAATCTGAGTAGTGGGATCAAGTTAGGGGCATAGATGTAAATGTCCCTTGATTTTAGCAATAATAGCTTCCCTAGCACGCTTCGCTTCGCTCCCATGGTTTGCACCCCACCCACGGTGGAAACCCCGAAGGGTCCCAGCCTCCGCGATCCAAGTGTCCAGGGGGCCCCTGGAGCAGCTGACCGCAGCTCTGGCACGCTCCCAGCGCGCCATGAGCAAGGGCCCGAAGCCCTCAATCTCAAACCACCCAGTTTCAAAGAAAAACCGAGGGCTGCGCTTGATTCGATCCTCCCCCGAGGCTAGGATGAGAGGCACATGATCCGACCCAATACGTGTTTCCGCGACCAGCGTACACATGGGGAATAACACTTCCCAGTCGGAGGTCACAAAAACCCGGTCGAGGACACTGCGCACCGGCGACAGTTGCTTGTTGGTCCACGTGAATCTAGCGCCAGTCCTAGTGATCTCCCGCAGGGCGCATGATGCAATCGTATTATTGAACAAATTCACTCTAGGCCAGTCAATGTTTGGATTATTCTTATCCGCTCCCGAACGGATAAGGTTAAAATGTCCCCCAAGAACAATGGGGACATTGGCGCCTTGCTTAGCCCCAACCAAGCTTTGAATTTCACCCAAGAACTCAGCCGCCCTAGAGTGGTCAGCCGGGCCGTAAACACAGACAATTGCCCAAGAAGCGAGCGAGATCCTATGTTTAATCGTGACTGAAATGAAAAACGCGCCCACATCCCAGCTTACAACATCGCACACATCACTGTTACATCCCAATAGGAGACCACCAGAATGGCCTACAGACGGCACCCAGCCCCAAACAAAACGATGAAGAGGATCGTAGGCAGCCAAATCTCTATACGTGAAATCAGCTTTAATCGTCTCCTGAAGCGCAACCACGTCAATGCGCTCCCTAGCAATGTATTCTTTAAGCTGGGTCCGACGGCCAGCGTGGCCGCAACCCCGAATGTTCCAAAAAAGGTAGCGCATCTAAATAATACGGTTGCTAAGGCGCACCCCTCTGGATGTCACCGGTTTTTCCACTCGGTTTTTTAGCTGGGGCACGGCTTGTCGAGGGGATAGCCTCCACCTCCCTGGCGTCAGCGTTCCCACTCGCCACCACAACAGACCCAGCAGGGTCAGGGACGACCAGCACTGTGGCCGAGGCCTCCCTGTCCTTAGCTAACGCGGCAGCTGCGGCCAAAGCCGCTTGGGCATCTTCTCGAGCACGAATCAACGACACTAACTCGCCGCTCTCCGCACCTACTTTAAAACCGTTGTCGTCTAGAATCGAGACAAGTTCGGGTCCGTAAAGGCATTCAGAATCTTAAAGGAGGGTGGGGGATTACCTGAGGTTTCGAGATTCTTCTCCGCCAGACAAAGCTGCGCACTCTCCATGGAAGAAAGCTCACCCAGCTGGGCCTTGGCCCGAGCACTTGGCGCGCGCTGGGCCAATGGAGAAGCTCGAGAGCGCCGTGCCTTGGCCGAGATGCCCGCGGAGCCCAGAGCCGCCTGCAGGTCCACGCATGCTAGCGCAGTTGGCGATGGAAGGGAGAGCACCACCGCGTTGGCCGAGGGCTTGCGACCAGCCGTCTTCTTGGGAGCACGCCCGGAGCCCCCCACACTGCGACGGCTTGACAACGGGGTGTGCATGGATGGTTCGTTGAGCACCACACCCGTGTCGGAGCCCAGCAAACTGGGGGAGGCCGGGGCACTCGAGAGCATGGGGCCAGCACCAGTCCGCTCCTTAAAACCAGACTGGTCAAAAGCCCCCAGCAACGCGAGCGCTGGTGGCGGACTGCTCCCAGCCGTGTCCGCCGTTGCAAGAGCGCCCGGTGCCACCACTTCTCTGTCCTCCTCGAGCACGAGGGAAGTGAGACCCAACTTATCCCAAGTCTCAGTATCAATCGATGTGTCCGGCATGCTGTCCTCATTCTCCTCATCACGGCAAGCCATCTCCACATCTTGCTAGTGGCTGCCAACTGTGGTGGTCGGCCCTCCCTGAGCCACGGTCGCACCCTGCAGCATTCCAGGCGCACCCCCGGTCCTTGAACCCGGCTGGCCCAAATTGTCGCTAGGGCGAGGAGGGGCCTTGTCAGAACCAGACGCCACAGATCCCTCGCCCGAGCGCTTCGGGAGTCTTTCCACCTCCACCTTGATGTCAAATCCCTCATGGTTGAACCAAACTTGCACATATCCATTCATCTTGTCTGGAGCTTTGCATCCAAACTTCATCCTCACCGGTCCCATCCGGATGAGGGAGAGCTCGTCCACCACAATGGGCCTGCCCAACATCTTCATTCCTTCCATCAAGAGATCAACACGCCGGTGCTTCTTGGGAATACCGTGGAGGCGGAGCCACACCTCTGGCATGGAGAGGGGCACAATGGTCTCCTGGATAGAATCGCGGACCTGCACCGTAATATCGTTGATAGAGAGAAATAGTTTACCACTAGACTTAGCAATGTGCAACAGATCCGCAGAAGGGAAGATAACCGCAAAATCATCATCCCCCACTTGAGAAACTTGCCAATCCCAGTCACCCACAAACATGTGCTTCAGCTCCTGCTTGAGCACACGCAGCGACAGCCTCCCTGGCTCCGCCGAGAATGGCCCCATTAGCAGCCTGGAGAACATTGCCCTCTGTCTCCTCTTCATCTTCAAAGTCCAAGTAGAAAAAACCTTCCCCCGGAATCGCGCTGCCCATGATCTGAAGGTGGAGATGCTTACCCCGCGTCGGACAGAAGGCCGAGGCGTGCCCTTCCTGCTTACAGATCACGCAGGGGGGGAAGGTGCACTTGGCCTGGAAATTCCCTGTACGGCCGCACTTGAAGCATTTGCCACCCTCTTCTTCGACGGGGATGGGCGCGTCCGCCGACCCACGCGGCACATCCGGCAGCACCACAGCAAGCGGGGTAGCCGGCAACCGCGGCTTCTTGGCCAGCGGATCCCCGTGGCCACCATCACAGAGGGGATGCTCCGTCGGCTTGCGCTCCAGTTCACGCTGCTTCGACCCAGTCTTGCGCTTCTTCTTGCGCTCCTACTGACCCCACCAAGGGGGAGGAGGACCCCAATCCCCCTCGCGCCCGTGGGATCCAGAGCCATAGCCTTGGTGAAAGGATCGATATGGTTGACTAGAGGGGGGGTGAATAGGCAACTAACAATTTTTAGTTTTTCTTTAACAATTTAAACTTTGCATCAAAGTAGGTTGTCTAGATATGCAACTAGGTGAGAAACCTATATGATGCAACAATGATAGAAACACAAGCAAGCAAGAGATATGAAAAAAATAAGCTTGCTCAAATAAAGGCACGAGATAACCAAGAGTGGAAATGGTGGAGACGAGGATGTGTTGCCGAAGTTCCTTCCCTTTGAGATGAAGTACGTCTCCGTTGGAGCGGTGTGGAGGCACAATGCTCCCCAAGAAGCCACTAGGGCCACCGTATTCTTCTCACGCCTCACACAATGCGAGATGCCGTGATTCCACTATTGGTGCCCTTGAAGGCGGCAACCGAACCTTTACAAACAAGGTTGGGGCTCTCTCCACAACTTAATTGGAGCCTCCCAACAAAACCACGAAGCTTCACCACAATGGAATATGGCTCTGAGGTGACCTCAACCGTCTAGGGTGCTCAAACACCCAAGAGTAACAAAATCCACACAAGAAAGTATGGGGGAAGCAAATATCCTTTGGTGGAAGTGTAGATCTAGGTCTCCTCCTTCAATCCCTAGCAAATCAACAAGTTTGGGTGGCTAGAGAGAGAGATCGAGCAAGAGAGCTTGAAGTGCATTAATGGTGAAGTGAGAGAGGTCAAAGGTGGGAGTGGTAGGTGGGAGAAGCTCCCTTATATAGCAACCCTAAATTCCAGCCGTTACTGCGTTTTTTGCACTGCAGCGGTACAACCAGTCCTCGTCCCGGTACAACCGGGACTCACGGTGTATCTGCAGAACCCTACCAAGCGGTACAACTGGAACTGCAGGCGGTAGAACCGGCTAAGAAACATAACCGGACTAACCGCCTAGCCACCGCACAACCACCGCATCAAAACAGGAGCTTGACCGGTACTTGGGCGGTGCCTGGCCGGAACAACCGCATGGCCTTGAGCTCTTGAGCGGCTAAGTTCAGAGTGGAAGAACCACTCGGACCACCGGTGGTACTGGTCGTTGAGGAACGACCGGACCAACCGGGCCACTACCGCCCAAGAACCGCATCAAACCAGAAGCGTGAGCGGTACTTGAGCGGTGCATGGCGGAACCATCGTCCTAGCTTTTGCAGAGCATGGTGGCGGTACCACCGCCCGGAGGCAGCGGTACAACCTCTCGAGCACAGCTGATGAGCGACAAGACCCAGCAGTACAACCGTTCCAGAGAGCGGTACAACCGCTGGGCAGAAACAGTGAACAGGAATAGAAAGGGGAAGAGACAAGGAAAACTCTCACTCTCTCTCACACCTGAGAAAGACAAAGGAGGGGTGATGAAGGTGTACGTGAAAAGATTCCCCAGTTCTTTCTAATGAGGATTCCCTCTTGATAGTACGGGTTCCCTACGACCAAAGATATAAAAAGCATGTGGGACACCGTCTTCGATCTTTTCCTATAAGAGAGAATAGCAATCCGATGAAGGCATAAGCATCGAGAACCTGAAACATATAGCACACGATTAGACCACAAAGGGTTGTCATCATCATCCAAAACATAAAGTAGGGAAATGCCCTTTCAATCTCCCCCTTTTTGGTGGATGATGACAACAACACGTTTTGCAAGAGATAAGTCAATGAAACCTAGACGGAACTCCCCCTGAATGTGTGCCCCAACAAGAACTAGCTGTTAGAAAGCATGGGCACACTTTCAGGACTAGACTCCCCCTAGATTTTATAGACTCACCACTCTGAGCACGAAAAGGAGAGACAATATAATACTTAGAGGTAATAATAACGATAATGACCGAAGAACGGAAAGGTAAAAGGAGTAACATAAGTCTCTCACACAGCAAGGAACGAAACAAGTCCAACACTAAACACGAGAAAAAAAAGAAAGACCCAAAACCCAAGCAAAACCCCGAGACCTATAGGACCCTCTCCCCCTTTGGCATCAAGACACCAAAAAGAAAAAGAGCGAAGCTAGCGTCCCAAAGCTCAGGCGTCCTCCTCTGACTCCTCGGTCGCATCTGGATCCTCATCATCAGAGTCGTCATCGTCGTCGTGATCAGATTCTTCCATGGCATTGTCAGCTGCTGCAAACGAGGAGGATGGCTGGGGAGGGGCTTCATCATCAGTCCAGGTGCTATGGGTAGAAATCCAACGCTCCTCTGGGGTGATGCTCTTCTCAGAGCCACTCTGAACCGGCATGTTGAGGTGCTTCATCATTGCAATTTGGTGACGCCGTGCAAGCTTCTCATTGACATGTGCCTCATACATCTTCTTTTGGATGTCAGCCTGGAGACAAAAGGTCTTCTTGACCTTGGCAGTAAGTTTGACCACCCACGAAGGCTTGGCCCCTGGCTCCAGCTCAAAGTCCTCATCGTCGGAAGTAGCATAGACATCCTCGGGAGCATTTTCAGGGAAGCGAGGCTCGACATGCTTCTTCTTCTTAAGGAGCTTGACCTCATGAACAGTGAGGTTGTCTGGAGAAGTGAGGAGCTCTCCAGGACGACGAACAGCCCACACAGAGTTCAGAAAGCACATGACAAACAGGGCGTAGATTGGGACTTTACGGTAGATGACCATGTTGTATATCTCATGCCACATCCAATTTGACACATCAAACGTTGCCCCTGTCCCCACCATGGTCTTCATAGCAACCATCAAATCAACCAGATAGCCATGAATCTCATCTTGATTGCCCACCTTGGGCAAGAGCACATTGCGGAATACTCGGTGCATGATGTCATAGACCTTCTCTAAATCCTTGGATTCTCCAATAATCCCACGGCCCCGAATGTATAGAGGGGCAAACTTGTCCTTAAGCATGGACTCAGGAAAATCATGAGGACGAATGCCACCCCTTCCTTCCAGACCGGTATCCTCATACCCAATAGCATTGCAGAAGGCCCTCCAGGGAACGTGAAACAATTCATCGCGACACATGAAGGTGAGAGTGCGCGCATCATCTTCCCCAAAATGAACCGTGGCATAGAACTGATGGATGAGTTGAACATCAAAGTCACAGTTGACTGACATGAGCTTGACAAGATCAAACTCCTCGCAGAGAGCTAGCGCCTCACCAAAATACTCCATGTTGTTTCTCCAATGGTCAAGATCAATTGTCCACTGCTTGGCATATCTGTTCTTGTTGTGCTCAAAGAGTTCATGAACAATCCGCACTTGCATCTCATTCCGGAACTGAATAGTGGTCCAACGGGGAGCAATAGGAACCTCATACGGATTCTTTGATCGGAAGGCTTCCCAATCCTTGGCTTTCCAACGATGCAACGGCATAACCACACATTGCTTAGCAGCTGCAGACTTTTCATGGTGAGTGGGCTTGGTGGGAATCACAACTTCTTCTTCATCATCAGACACAACCGGGCGCAAGGTCCTTCGTGCCCTCTTCTTGGTCTTGCGAGGAGCAGAGCGAGAACTAGAGCCACCTGAACACACACACGAAAAGAACACACAAAAACCCAACAAGGATGAGAGGATTGCACCCACTAGTAGAAAAGGAACAAGTTGCAACAACAGAGAAGATAGAACAGTGCTTTGTGGTTGATATACTCCGGTTGTACCGGATCTTCCGCCGGTAGTACCGCTCCAGCGGTTGTATCGCCCATAGGGGCGGTAGAACCGCTGACAGTGGCACTACCAAGGAAGATAAATCTAACCGAGGCATACGAATCACACAAGTAATATTCCAAATTCTAAGTGCTGCAAACAAGACAGGAGGCTAACAAGGATCTCTTCTAAACCAAAGATCAAACACTAAACGCGGAACATTGAGTAATGCCCTAGACAAGGAAGAACCCTAGAAAGAACTAGAAGTAAAGAACACGAGGCATTACCACCATCCATGGGAAGAGATCGGGAGCCTCCACGGAGAGAATCCATGGAGAGCCAAGGATCCGAAGCGCGAGACGCACTCCGGGGCAGGGGTAGAGATGGCCGGCGGCTAGGGCAAGAGAAGAGGAACGAGGACGAAGGGAAAAAGACAACCCTTCAACCCCGTTGGGTATATATAGGCCCGTAGACATGCCCCGGAAGAACCGCTTAGGGGAGCGGTTGTACCGCTCGTCTGGTACAGACCGGTGGTTGGAGACAGTACTTCCGGTGCCAGGGAGGCAACGGTAGTACCGCTTGACGTCAACCGGTAGTACCGGACGTAGGTTACCGTGGGTTTGAGCGGTGGAACCGCCCAAGCACCGAACGGAGACCCAACGGGACGGCACAACCCGGTACCAGCGGTAGAACCGCCCGTGATACCGGTTGTACCGCCCGACCACCTATGCCCAAGCCAAGATCAAATGAGTGCAATCCGAAGGGAGGAGGAAGGGGCACAAACAGGAGAGAAGCAACACCCTAGGAGAACCCAACACAAAGAGCAAAGACAGCACAAAGAGAAAACAACACGAGAACAACAAGGCTAACTCCAACCTCCCGAAGGGAGGACGGTGGCCGAGGCCACCTATGTTTGAGTCAATTGGTATGGCACCGCGAAGAATTATCCTTGGGTCCATGACCAAAACTCATCTTTGAAGCACAAGTACCATCAAACATGGCTAATGTGAAAGACTTGATTGATTTATGCATAATGGGGGGAGGGAGAGTTCATTGAGAGAACATCACTCCCCCTATGTCCATGCCTACATCTAAATAGGACAACACGTTGAGTATGGTGGGGTGTGCAAGGGTTCAAGCAACATTGCTCGAATTGATGATATTTAGCTCATGCCTTAACTCGCGAAATCTTGCTTCATCCAAGGGCTTCGTGAAGATGTCTGCAAGGTTATCATGAGTGTTGACGTAGTTGAGCTCGATCTCTCCTCGCCTAATGTGATCCCGGATGAAGTGATACCGGATCTCAATATGCTTCGTCTTGAAGTGTTGCACCGGGTTGAGAGAGATCTTGATGGCACTTTCATTGTCACACCAAAGAGGCACTTTGTCACAAGTGACACCGCAATCCTTTAAAGTTTGCCTCATCCATAAGAGTTGTGCACAACAACTACCAGCCGCCACATACTCCGCTTCGGTGGACGAGAGAGACACACAACTTTGCTTTTTGGAAGACCAACTTACCAAAGAGCAACCAAGGAATTTGCACCCTCCGGAAGTGGACTTCCTATCCACTTTGTCTCCCGCCCAATCGGAATCCGAGTACCCTACAAGCTTGAAGTTTGATCCTCTTGGGTACCATAAGCCAAAGTTTGGGGTATGAGCCAAATATCGAAAGATTCATTTGACCACCACATAGTGACTTTCCTTAGGTGCGGCTTGAAACCGTGCACAAATTCCCACACTCAACATGATGTCCGGTCTAGATGCATAAAGGTAAAGCAAGGATCCAATCATGGAACGATATACCTTTTGATCCACCACTTTACCATTGGGATCTAAGTCAAGTTGGCACTTGGTGGGCATTGGAGTGGAAGCCGGCTTGACGTCACTTAGCTTGAATCTCTTGAGCATGTCTTGAGTGTATTTGGATTGATTGATGAAGGTTCCTTCTCTTCTTTGCTTCACTTCGAACCCTAGAAAGAACTTCAACTCTCCCATGGAGGACATCTCGAACTTTGAGGTCATGAGAGCGGCAAATTCCTCATTGAAAGCTTTGTTAGGAGAACCAAAGATAATATCATCAACATATAATTGGCACACAAGCAACTCCCCTTTGACCTTCTTAGTAAAAAGAGTGGGGTCGATTAGCCCAACTTCAAAACCACGGTCTTGTAACAACTCGGTAAGGTGGTCATACCACGCACGTGGGGCTTGTTTAAGGCCATAGAGTGCCTTATCGAGTTGATACACATGATCGGGAAAGTAGGGATCCTCGAACCCGGGGGGTTGCTTGACGTAAACTAACTCATTAATGGGACCATTAAGAAAAGCACTCTTCACATCCATTTGTTGTAACTTAAAGTTATGATGAGAAGCATATGCAATCAACATGCGAATGGATTCAAGACGAGCAACGGGAGCAAAGGTTTCACCGTAGTCGATACCCTCGACTTGGGAGTAGCCTTGTGCTACCAAACAAGCCTTGTTGCGAATGATAATCCCATGGGCATCTTGCTTGTTCTTGAATATCCACTTGGTTCCAATGACATTGTGGTTCCCCGTTAGCCTTGGCACCAATCTCCACACTTTGTTGCGCTCGAAGTTGTTGAGTTCTTCGTGCATGGCATTGAGCCAATCCGTATCTTCTAGCGCCTCATAGACCTTGTGGGGTTACACACAAGAGACAAATGCGTGATGCTCACAATAATTTGCTAATTGTCTACGAGTGCTTACCCCCTTTCTTAAGCTTCCAAGCACATTCGTCATGAGATGATCCTTGGTGGAGAGCTTGGAAGCAACCTTTGCGGCACGACGCTCTAATTCCTCCTCGGTGGTGAGTTGAGGAGCAGTTACTTGATCATCTTGAGCCCCGTCATGAACTTGTTCTTGATCTTGAACTTGCTCGGGGGAGAGAACTTGACCTTGGGCATCACTTGGTGTGTCAACACCGTCTTGAGTATGATCTTGCCCTTGGTCTTGTTCATGAGGTTGAGGGCCTTCACTTTATTCTTCGGAAACATGTGGGCCTTGGGTTGGTGATGGCTCCACTTGAGTGGAGCATTGTCCTTCTCCTTCGGCCACAAGGGGTTCCTCAATGGGTAGGATGAAACCAACACCCATTCTTCTTATGGCTTGAGGAGGAATTTCATCACCTACATCACAAGTGCCACTTTGCTCCACTTGGGAGCCGTTATTCTCATCAAACTCCACGTTACACGTCTCCTCAATAAGTCCCGTGGATTTATTGAGGACACGGTAAGCATGAGAGTTTGTAGCATAACCAACAAATATGCCCTCATAAGCTCTAGCCTCAAATTTAGACAACCGAACACCTTTCTTGAGAATGAAACACTTACACCTGAATACCCGGAAGTACTTGAGGTTGGGCTTGTTACCGGTGAGTATCTCATATGGAGTCTTGTTCAAGCCCTTGCGGAGGTAGAGCTGATTGGATGCATGACACGCGGTGTTGATGGCTTCGGCCCAAAAGTTGTACGGAGACTTGAACTCCGCCATCATGGTCCTTGTCGCATCCATCAATGTCTGGTTCTTCCTCTCCACAACACCATTTTGTTGAGGGGTGTATGGTGTGGAATATTGATGCTTGATTCCCTCATCACTAAGAAATTCATCCAAGGTGTAGTTCTTGAACTCGGTGCCATTGTCACTTCTTATTGTCAAGATCTTTGCATTGTGTTGACGTTGTGCTTCATTTGCAAAATCAATGACGGTTTGTTGGGTCTCGCTCTTCCTCTTGAAGAAATACACCCACGTGTACCTTGAGTAGTCATCCACAATCACCAAGCAATACTTCCTACCTCCAAGACTATCGAAGGATGGGGGCCCAAAAAGATCCATGTGAAGGAGCTCCAAGGGCCTCTTTGAATAAATGATAGTCGTGGGAGGGTGAGCCTTCTCATGTAGCTTTCCTTCGATACAGGCACTGCAAGCACGATCTTTAACAAAACTAACATTCGTTAGTCCACGGACATGGTCCCCCTTGAGGAGACTTTGCAAAGATCTCATATTGACATGGGCTAAACGGTGATGCCAAAGCCATCCCACATCAAATTTAGCCATTAGGCATGTCGCGGTCTTAGTGGGTCACTCCGAAAAGTTAATCACATATAGACCGTTCTCGACATGCCCAACAAAAGCTACTTTAAGAGTCTTGCTCCACAAGAGGGCCACGGTATCGATATCAAAGAAAGTGGCAAAGCCCATGATTGCAAGTTGACGAACGGAAAGTAAATTGTATGCAAGGGACTCAACAAGCATGACCTTCTCGATCATGAGATCATGAGAGATGACCACCTTGCCAAGTCCCAATACCTTAGAGGATGAGGCGTCACCCCACTCGACATTGGTGGGCATAGATGGAACTTTGTGCACGTCCACCACCAAGTCCTTGCTTCCGGTCATATGATTTGTAGCTCCGCTATCGAGCAACCATGATCCACCACCGGAAGCAAACACCTACAAGAGATCAATGCTTGGTTTTAGGTACCCATTTTGTAATTGGTCCTTTGATGTTAGTAACAAGGGTCTTAGGAACCCAAATAGACCATTCAATGTACTCGTGAAGAGAACCAACAAATTTGGCATAAACATGCCCATCACTAGCACGACATAACACATAAGAAGGATTAAAATCGCCGGCTTTGTTGGGAGAGGTGACATTGCCCTTCTTGACATTGTTCTTCTTCTTCTCCTCGGGGGCACTCTCTCCCTCCCTCACAAAGGTTTGCATGAGGGGAGGAGGTCGTTTGGTCTTGGCATTCTTCTTCTTGTTCTTGGAGTCGGGCACGTACCCAACCCCTTCCTTGGCCACACCTCCCTTTTGGTTGATCAAGAGATCGTTGAGGTTCTTCTTGCCTTGTATGCAAGTCGCAAGACCTCTCTCAAGTTGCTCCTTCGACTTAGCATTTTCCTCAACAAGATGTATATGCTGACAACACGGGTTAGTAGCATTTGCATTATCAATTAGAACCATATGAGGAAAAGTTGCTTTCTCCTTACTTAGCTTCACTTGAAGTTGATCATGAGACTCCTTGAGACTAGCGTGAATACCCTTCAAGGCCTTGTGGGCCTTGTCAAGTATATCAAACTCCTCTTTGAGTCTAGCAAGATCAACCCCGAGTTTGGCCTTCTCAGAATTTAGCACACGAGAAACAATGAGGGCATGATCATAATCTTTCTTTAACTTAGCATGATCAATGTTGTGTGACTCCTCAAGAGCCAAACGAAGACCACGCTCTTCCTCAAGAGCATTGGAAAGATCCGAAATCTCATCGGCATAGTCACGACTATGCCCTTCCATCTTGGAGATGGTGTCTTCGTGAGCCTCGATCATGTCATTGGCCTCACCAAGTTGTTCCAAGAGAGCAACAAAGTGCTTCTTGGATTTTCCCTTGAGTTTGCCCATAAAGGCCTCAAACTCGTTAGTCTCCACATTAGCTCCCTCAAGTTCATTAATGCTATCCGTTTGGGAAGGATGATTAATGATGGTAGTTTTGATGTTGGAGGTTACCTTGTTGGTGGCTTTAGCCATGAGGCACTTGGCGGTGATGCTCTCGTTGGGTGAGTCGAAGAGAGACACCCGTGACGTTGTCGCAATGGCAACGGAGGCCATGGCAACCGACTCATCATCTTCATCATCGTCATCATCCTCATTGTACTCTTCTTGCACAACCAAAGCCTTGGGAGGAGTCTTCTTGGTGAAGTTGTTCTTGTTGGGGAAAGACTTGGCCTTGTCCTTTCGGATGAGTTTGCCACCATTGTCTTCCCTCTTCTCATACGGGCATTCCGC
The DNA here is from genome assembly GCA_034509565.1 of Triticum monococcum. NCBI lineage: Eukaryota > Viridiplantae > Streptophyta > Magnoliopsida > Poales > Poaceae > Triticum > Triticum monococcum. The sequence goes on from CM067847.1 coordinate 135,085,131, forward strand.
AACGAAATGACTCACGTTGCCACAATTGTAGCAAGTCCTTACATGTTGCTTGCCCCTTGTTCCACTCGAGTTGTTTTTGCTAAAGTTGGGCCTCGAGTTTTTCTTGCTCCAAAATTGCCTTGAAGCAAGTGCCATGTGTTCATGATATGCATACTTCGTATCTTCGGGGTTGCTCTCCTCTTCTTCCTCTTCTTCTTCTTCCATGGTGAGCTTGGCCTTCAATGCAAGGTTAGGCTTCTTTGCCCATTGAGAACGGAGCACCGCATTGTCGGCGGTCTTGTCCAAAATGTTCATGGCCACAAACTCATCCAACACTTCGCTTGAGGTCAAAGTGTGGAAGTCTGGTCTTTGACGAATGAGGGAGGACATGGCCTTGTGATAGGGCATCATTGCCTTGAGGAATTTGCGCTTGATCCAATTGTCATCTGTGTCCTTGCTCCCGTGATATTGTAGTGAGACCGCGAGTTTGGTTACTCTTCGATAAAGCTCACGAGGTTCTTCATCTTCTTTCATTGCAAACTCATCGGCCTCATCTTGTACCACTTCATAATTGGAGCGTTGAATACTTGCGCTTCCTCGGTAGAGAGAGACAACAGACAACACAATGCCATGCATCTTTGGCCAAGGCAAAGGGACGAAGATGAGGTAGGTCTTCGGGTGGAATTGCATCTTGAATGATGAAGAGAGCATTCTCATTGAATTGATTATCCGCGGCTTCTCGAGGAGTGAAGTTGCTTGGATCATGCGGATAAAAACCTTCTTCAATGATTCTCCAAAGGTTAGTGTTCACATGATTTAAGTGACATTTAAAGCGGTAAACCCAAGAATCAAAGTCCTCATTTTTCACAATCTTAAGGGGAGGACCGGCATGATTCAAATGAGTGGAAGGAACCGGTCCACCATAAACAAGTGGTGGTTCCACATGGGCAAAGATGCCGGTGCCATTCTTGCCACTAGAAGAAGGAGCCTTTTCACTACTAGCTTCCCCCTTGTCGGGGATAGCATCCGTCACCTTGTTGGCGGGATCACCCACTTTCAACGGTGCGGTGGATAGTTTAAGCCCCTCAAGAAATTTAGTAAACATGCTTTCAACTTCGGTCGTCATGGAGGTTTTCAATGTCTCCAAGGCCACATTGAACTCCTCACGAGAGACCGAGGTTCCCCCATCGCCCGTAGACGAGATAGGATTCACACCGGAGTGTTCCTCCACACCGTCTACGGTATCAACCATACTCTTTGGACGGTAAAGTCCTTAATAAAGAGACGAGGCTCTGATACCAATTGAAAGGATCGATATGGTTGACTAGAGGGGGGGTGAATAGGCAACTAACAATTTTTAGCTTTTCTTTAACAATTTAAACTTTGCATCAAAGTAGGTTGTCTAGATATGCAACTAGGTGAGCAACCTATATGATGCAACAATGATAGAAACACAAGCAAGCAAGAGATATGAAACAAATAAGCTTGCTCAAATAAAGGCACGAGATAACCAAGAGTGGAGACGGTGGAGACGAGGATGTGTTGCCGAAGTTCCTTCCCTTTGAGAGGAAGTACGTCTCCGTTGGAGCGGTGTGGAGGCACTGAAGGAAATATGCCCTAGAGGCAATAATAAAGTTATTATTTATTTCCTTATATCATGATAAATGTTTATTATTCATGCTAGAATTGTATTAACCGGAAACATAATACATGTGTGAATACATAGACCAACAGAGTGTCACTAGTATGCCTCTACTTGACTAGCTCGTTAATCAAAGATGGTTATGTTTCCTAACCATGAACAAGGAGTTGTTATTTGATTAACGAGGTCACATCATTAGTAGAATGATCTGATTGACATGACCCATTCCATTAGCTTAGCACCCGATCGTTTAGTATGTTGCTATTGCTTTCTTCATGACTTATACATGTTCCTATAACCATGAGATTATGCAACTCCCGTTTACCGGAGGAACACTTTGGGTACTACCAAACGTCACAACGTAACTGGGTGATTATAAAGGAGTACTACAGGTGTCTCCAATGGTAGATGTTGGGTTGGCGTATTTCGAGATTAGGGTTTGTCACTCCGATTGTCGGAGAGGTATCTCTGGGCCCTCTCGGTAATGCACATCACATAAGCCTTGCAAGCACTGCAACTAATAAGTTAGTTGTGAGATGATGTATTACGGAACGATTAAAGAGACTTGCCGGTAACGAGATTGAACTAGGTATTGGATACCGACGATCGAATCTCGGGCAAGTAACATACCGATGACAAAGGGAACAACGTATGTTGTTATGCGGTCTGACCGATAAAGATCTTCGTAGAATATGTAGGAGCCAATATGGGCATCCAGGTCCCGCTATTGGTTATTGACCGGAGACGTGTCTCGGTCATGTCTACATTGTTCTCGAACCGTAGGGTCCGCACGCTTAACGTTACGATGACAGTTATTATGAGTTTATGCATTTTGATGTACCGAAGGTTGTTCGGAGTCCCGGATGAGATGACGGACATGACGAGGAGTCTCGAAATGGTCGAGACGTAAAGATTGATATATTGGAAGCCTATATTTGGGCACCGGAAGTGTTCCGGGTGAAATCGGGATTTTACCGGATTACCGGGAGGGTTACCGGAACCCCCCGGGAGGCAAATGGGCCTATTGGGTCTTAGTGGAAAAGAGAGAAGGGGCAGCCCACAAGCTAGCCGGCCGAACCCCCCTTCCCTAGTCCTATTAGGACTAGGAGAAGGGGCCGGCCCCCCTCTCTTCTCTTTCTCCCGAAGAGTCCTACTAGGAATAGGATTTGGGGGAAGGAGTCCTACTCCCGGTAGGAGTGGGACTCCTCCCTGCGCCTCCCTCCTAGCCGGCCGACCCCCTTACCCCTGGCCTTTATATACGGGGGCAGGGGGCACCCCATAGACACACAACTTGATCCTTGAGATCGTTCCTTAGCCGTGTGCGGTGCCCCCTGCCACCAAATTCCACCTCGATCGTACCGTTGTAGTGCTTAGGCGAAGCCCTGCGTCGGTAGTACATCAAGATCGTCATCACGCCGTCGTGCTGACGAAACTCTTCCTCGACGCTTTGCTGGATCGGAGCCCGAGGAACGTCATCGAGCTGAACGTGTGCTAAGAACTCGGAGGTGCCGGAGTAACGGTGCTTGGATCGGTCGGATCGGGAAGAAGACGTACGACTACTTCCTCTACGTTGTGTGATCGCTTCCGCAGTCGGTCTGCGTTGGTACGTAGACAACACTCTCCCCTCTCGTTGCTGTGCATCACCATGATCTTGCGTGTGCGTAGGAAAATTTTGAAATTACTGCGTTCCCCAACAGTGGCATCCGAGCCTAGGTTTTATGGTTTGATGTTATATGCACGAGTAGAACACAAGTGAGTTGTGGGCGATACAAGTCATACTGCCTACCAGCATGTCATACTTTGGTTCGGCGGTATTGTTGGTTGAGACGATCCGGACCAACCTTACGCGTACTCTTACGCGAGACCGGTTCCCTCGACGTGCTTTGCACATAGATGGCTTGCGGAAGACTGTCTCTCCAACTTTAGTTGAACCAAGTGTGACTACGCCCGGTCCTTGAGAAGGTTAAAACGGAGTCTATTTGACGAACTATCGTTGTGGTTTTGATGCGTAGGTGAGATGAGTTCTTACTTAAGCCCGTAGCAGCCACGTAAAACTTGCAACAACAAAGTAGAGGACGTCTAACTTGTTTTTGCAGGGCATGTTGTGATGTGATATGGTCAAGGCATGATGCTAAATTTTATTGTATGAGATGATCATGTTTTGTAACCAAGTTATCGGCAACTGGCAGGAGCCATATGGTTGTCGCTTTATTGTATGCAATGCAATCGCGATGTGATGCTTTACTTTATTACTAAGCAGTAGTGATAGTTGTGGAAGCATAAGATTGGCGAGACGACAATGATGCTACGATGGAGATCAAGGTGTCGCGCCGGTGACGATGGTGATCATGACGGTGCTTCGGAGATGGAGATCACAAGCACAAGATGATGATGGCCATATCATATCACTTATATTGATTGCATGTGATGTTTATCCTTTTATGCATCTTATCTTGCTTTGATTGACGGTAGCATTATAAGATGATCTCTCACTAAATTATCAAGAAGTGTTCTCCCTGAGTATGCACCGTTGCCAAAGTTCGTCGTGCCCAGACACCACGTGATGATCGGGTGTGATAAGCTCTACGTCCATCTACAACGGGTGCAAGCCAGTTTTGCACACGTAGAATACTCAGGTTATACTTGACGAGCCTAGCATATGCAGATATGGCCTCGGAACACAGAGACCGAAAGGTCGAGCGTGAATCATATAGTAGATATGATCAACATGACGATGTTCACCATTGAAAACTACTCCATCTCACGTGATGATCGGTTATGGTTTAGTTGATTTGGATCACGTGATCACTTAGAGGATTAGAGGGATGTCTATCTAAGTGGGAGTTCCTAAGTAATTTGATTAACTGAACTTAAACTTATCATGAACTTAGTACCTGATAGTATCTTGCTTGTTTATGTTGCTTGTAGATAGATGGCTCGTGCTATTGTTCCGTTGAATTTTAATGCGTTCCTTGAGAAAGCAAAGTTGAAAGATGATGGTAGCAATTACACGGACTGGGTCCGTAACCTGAGGATTATCCTCATTGCTGCACGGAAGAATTACGTCCTGGAAGCACCGCTGGGTGACAGGCCTGCTGCTGGAGCAACGCCAGATGTTATGAACGTCTGGCAGAGCAAAGCTGATGACTACTCGATAGTTCAGTGTGCCATGCTTTACGGCTTAGAATCGGGACTTCAATGACGTTTTGAACGTCATGGAGCATATGAGATGTTCCAGGAGTTGAAGTTAATATTTCAAGCAAATGCCCGAATTGAGAGATATGAAGTCTCCAATAAGTTCTATAGCTGTAAGATGGAGGGGAACAGTTCTGTCAGTGAGCATATACTCAAAATGTCTGGGTATAATAATCACTTGATTCAGATGGGAGTTAATCTTCCAGATGATTGCGTCACTGACAGAATTCTCCAATCACTACCACCAAGCTACAAGAGCTTCGTGATGAACTATAATATGCAAGGGATGAACAAGACTATTCCCGAGCTCTTCGCAATGCTGAAAGTTGCGGAGGTAGAAATCAAAAAGGAGCATCAAGTGTTGATGGTTAGCAAGACCACTAGTTTCAAGAAAAAGGGTAAAGGGAAGAAGAAGGGAAACTTCAAGAAGAACAGCAAGCAAGTTGCTGCTCAAGAGAAGAAACCCAAGTCTGGACCTAAGCCTGAAACTAAGTGTTTCTACTGCAAGCAGACTGGACACTGGAAGCGGAACTGCCCCAAGTATTTGGCGGATAAGAAGGATGGCAAAGTGAGCAAAGGTATATGTGATATACATGTTATTGATGTGTACCTTACTAGAGCTCGTAGTAGCACCTGGGTATTTGATACTGGTTCTGTTGCTAATATTTGCAACTCGAAACAGGGACTACGGAATAAGCGGACACTAGCAAAGGACGAGGTGACGATGCGCGTGGGAAACGGTTCCAAAGTCGATGTGATCGCGGTCGGCACGCTACCTCTACATCTACCTTCGGGATTAATATTAGACCTAAATAATTGTTATTTGGTGCCAGCGTTGAGCATGAACATTATATCTGGATCTTGTTTAATGCGAGACGGTTATTCATTTAAATCAGAGAATAATGGTTGTTCTATTTATATGAATAATATCTTTTATGGTCATGCACCTTTGAAGAGTGGTCTATTCTTGTTGAATCTCGAAGATAGTAATACACATATTCATAATGTAGAAGCCAAAAGATGCAAAGTTAATAATGATAGTGCAACTTATTTGTGGCACTGCCGTTTAGGTCATATCGGTGTAAAGCGCATGAAGAAACTCCATACTGATGGGCTTTTGGAATCACTTGATTATGAATCACTTGGTACTTGCGAACCGTGCCTCATAGGCAAGATGACTAAAACACCGTTCTCCGGTACTATGGAGAGAGCAACAGATTTGTTGGAAATCATACATACCGATGTATGTGGTCCGATGAATATTGAGGCTCGTGGCGGATATCGTTATTTTCTCACCTTCACGGATGATTTAAGCAGATATGGGTATATCTACTTAATGAAACATAAATCTGAAACATTTGAAAGGTTCAAAGAATTTCAGAGTGAAGTTGAAAATCATCGTAACAAGAAAATAAAGTTTCTACGATCTGATCGTGGAGGAGAATATTTGAGTTACGAGTTTGGTATACATTTAAAAAATTGTGGAATAGTTTCGCAACTCACGCCACCCGGAACACCACAGCGTAATGGTGTGTCCGAACGTCGTAATCGTACTTTACTGGATATGGTGCGATCTATGATGTCTCTTACTGATTTACCGCTATCATTTTGGGGTTATGCTTTAGAGACGGCCGCATTCACGTTAAATAGGGCACCATCAAAATCCGTTGAGACGACGCCTTATGAACTATGGTTTGGCAAGAAACCAAAGTTGTCGTTTCTTAAAGTTTGGGGCTGCGATGCTTATGTGAAAAAGCTTCAACCTGATAAGCTCGAACCCAAAGCGGAGAAATGTGTCTTCATAGGATACCCAAAGGAAACTGTTGGGTATACCTTCTATCATAGATCCGAAGGCAAGACATTCGTTGCTAAGAATGGATCATTTCTAGAGAAGGAGTTTCTCTCGAAAGAAGTGAGTGGGAGGAAAGTAGAACTTGACGAGGTAACTATACCTGCTCCCTTATTGGAAAATAGTTCATCACAGAAAACTGTTTCTGTGACACCTATGCCAATCAGTGAGGAAGCTAATGATGATGATCACGAAGCTTCAGATCAAGATACTACTAAACCACGTAGATCAACCAGAGTGAGATCCGCACCAGAGTGGTACGGTAATCCAGTTCTGGAAGTCATGATGCTAGATCATGATGAACCTACGAACTATGAAGAAGCGATGGTGAGCCCAGATTCCGCAAAGTGGCTTGAGGCCATGAAATCTGAGATGGGATCCATGTATGAGAACAAAGTATGGACTTTGGTTGACTTGCCCGATGATCGGCAAGCAATTGAGAATAAATGGATCTTCAAGAAAAAGACTGACGCTGACGGTAATATTACTGTCTATAAAGCTCGACTTGTCGCGAAAGGTTTTCGGCAAGTTCAAGGGGTTGACTACGATGAGACTTTCTCACCTGTAGCGATGCTTAAGTCCGTCAGAATTATGTTAGCAATTGCCGCATTTTATGATTATGAAATATGGCAGATGGATGTCAAAACTGCATTCCTGAATGGATTTCTGGAAGAAGAGTTGTATATGGTACAACCAGAAGGTTTTGTCGATCCAAAAGGAGCTAACAAAGTATGCAAACTCCAGCGATCCATTTATGGACTGGTGCAAGCATCTCGGAGTTGGAATAAGCGCTTTGATAGTGTGATCAAAGCATTTGGCTTTATACAGACTTTTGGAGAAGCCTGTATTTACAAGAAAGTGAGTGGGAGCTCTGTAGCATTTCTAATATTATATGTGGATGACATATTGCTAATTGGAAATGATATAGAATTTCTGGATAGCATAAAGGGATACTTGAATAAAAGTTTTTCGATGAAAGACCTCGGGGAAGCTGCTTACATATTAGGCATAAAGATCTATAGAGATAGATCAAAACGCTTAATTGAACTTTCACAATGCACATACCTTGACAAAATTTTGAAGAAGTTCAAGATGGATCAAGCAAAAAAAGGGTTCTTGCCTGTGCTTCAAGGTGTGAAGTTGAGTAAGACTCAATGCCCGACCACTGCAGAAGATAGAGAGAAAATGAAAGATGTTCCCTATGCTTCAGCCATAGGCTCTATCATGTATGCAATGCTGTGTACCAGACCTGATGTGTGCCTTGCTATAAGTTTAGCAGGGAGCTACCAAAGTAATCCTGGAATGGATCACTGGACAGCGGTCAAGAACATCCTGAAATACCTGAAAAGGACTAAGGATATGTTTCTCGTATATGGAGGTGACAAAGAGCTCACCGTAAGAGGTTACGTTGATGCAAGCTTTGACACTGATCCGGACGATTCTAAATCGCAAACCGGATACGTGTTTACTTTAAACGGTGGAGCTGTCAGTTGGTGCAGTTCTAAACAAAGCGTCGTAGCGGGATCTACATGTGAAGCGGAGTACATAGCTGCTTCGGAAGCAGCAAACGAAGGAGTCTGGATGAAGGAGTTCATATCCGATCTAGGTGTCATACCTAGTGCATCGGGTCCAATGAAAATCTTCTGTGACAATACTGGTGCAATTGCCTTGGCAAAGGAATCCAGATTTCACAAAAGAACCAAACACATCAAGAGACGCTTCAACTCCATCCGGGATTTAGTCCAGGTGGGAGACATAGAGATTTGCAAGATACATACGGATCTGAATGTTGCAGACCCGTTGACTAAGCCTCTTCCACGAGCAAAACATGATCAGCACCAAGGCTCCATGGGTGTTAGAATCATTACAGTGTAATCTAGATTATTGACTCTAGTGCAAGTGGGAGACTGAAGGAAATATGCCCTAGAGGCAATAATAAAGTTATTATTTATTTCCTTATATCATGATAAATGTTTATTATTCATGCTAGAATTGTATTAACCGGAAACATAATACATGTGTGAATACATAGACCAACAGAGTGTCACTAGTATGCCTCTACTTGACTAGCTCGTTAATCAAAGATGGTTATGTTTCCTAACCATGAACAAGGAGTTGTTATTTGATTAACGAGGTCACATCATTAGTAGAATGATCTGATTGACATGACCCATTCCATTAGCTTAGCACCCGATCGTTTAGTATGTTGCTATTGCTTTCTTCATGACTTATACATGTTCCTATAACTATGAGATTATGCAACTCCCGTTTACCGGAGGAACACTTTGGGTACTACCAAACGTCACAACGTAACTGGGTGATTATAAAGGAGTACTACAGGTGTCTCCAATGGTAGATGTTGGGTTGGCGTATTTCGAGATTAGGGTTTGTCACTCCGATTGTCGGAGAGGTATCTCTGGGCCCTCTCGGTAATGCACATCACATAAGCCTTGCAAGCACTGCAACTAATAAGTTAGTTGTGAGATGATGTATTACGGAACGAGTAAAGAGACTTGCCGGTAACGAGATTGAACTAGGTATTGGATACCGACGATCGAATCTCGGGCAAGTAACATACCGATGACAAAGGGAACAACGTATGTTGTTATGCGGTCTGACCGATAAAGATCTTCGTAGAATATGTAGGAGCCAATATGGGCATCCAGGTCCCGCTATTGGTTATTGACCGGAGACGTGTCTCGGTCATGTCTACATTGTTCTCGAACCGTAGGGTCCGCACGCTTAACGTTACGATGACAGTTATTATGAGTTTATGCATTTTGATGTACCGAAGGTTGTTCGGAGTCCCGGATGAGATCACGGACATGACGAGGAGTCTCGAAATGGTCGAGACGTAAAGATTGATATATTGGAAGCCTATATTTGGGCACCGGAAGTGTTCCGGGTGAAATCGGGATTTTACCGGATTACCGGGAGGGTTACCGGAACCCCCCGGGAGGCAAATGGGCCTATTGGGCCTTAGTGGAAAAGAGAGAAGGGGCAGCCCACAAGCTAGCCAGCCGAACCCCCCTTCCCTAGTCCTATTAGGACTAGGAGAAGGGGCCGGCCCCCCTCTCTTCTCTTTCTCCCGAAGAGTCCTACTAGGAATAGGATTTGGGGGAAGGAGTCCTACTCCCGGTAGGAGTGGGACTCCTCCCTGCGCCTCCCTCCTAGCCGGCCGACCCCCTTACCCCTGGCCTTTATATACGGGGGCAGGGGGCACCCCATAGACACACAACTTGATCCTTGAGATCGTTCCTTAGCCGTGTGCGGTGCCCCCTGCCACCAAATTCCACCTTGATCGTACCGTTGTAGTGCTTAGGCGAAGCCCTGCGTCGGTAGTACATCAAGATCGTCATCACGCCGTCGTGCTGACGAAACTCTTCCTCGACGCTTTGCTGGATCGGAGCCCGAGGAACGTCATCGAGCTGAACGTGTGCTAAGAACTCGGAGGTGCCGGAGTAACGGTGCTTGGATCGGTCGGATCGGGAAGAAGACGTACGACTACTTCCTCTACGTTGTGTGATCGCTTCCGCAGTCGGTCTGCGTTGGTACGTAGACAACACTCTCCCCTCTCGTTGCTGTGCATCACCATGATCTTGCGTGTGCGTAGGAAAATTTTGAAATTACTGCGTTCCCCAACAGGCACAATGCTCCCCAAGAAGCCACTAGGGCCACCATATTCTCCTCACGCCCTCACACAATGCGAGATGCCGTGATTCCACTATTGGTGCCCTTGAAGGCAGCGACCGAACCTTTACAAACAAGGTTGGGGCTCTCTCCACAACTTAATTGGAGGCTCCCAACCAAACCACGAAGCTTCACCACAATGGAATATGGCTTCGAGGTGACCTCAACCGTCTAGGATGCTCAAACACCCAAGAGTAACAAAATCCACACAAGAAAGTATGGGGGAAGCAAATATCCTTTGGTGGAAGTGTAGATCTAGGTCTCCTCCTTCAATCCCTAGCAAATCAACAAGTTTGAGTGGCTAGAGAGAGAGATCGAGCAAGAGAGCTTGAAATGCATTAATGGTGGAGTGAGAGAGGCCAAAGGTGGGAGTGGTAGGTGGGAGAAGCTCCCTTATATAGCAACCCTAAATTCCAGCCGTTACTGCGTCTTTTTGCACTGCAGCGGTACAACCGGTCCTCGTCCCGGTACAACCGGGACTCACGGTGTATCTGCAGAACCCTACCAAGCGGTACAACCGGACCTGCAGGCGGTAGAACCGGCTAAGAAACATAACCGGACTAACCGCCTAGCCACCGCACAACCACCGCATCAAAACAGGAGCTTGACCGGTACTTGGGCGGTGCCTGGCCGGAACAACCGCATGGCCTTGAGCTCTTGAGCGGCTAAGTTCAGAGCGGAAGAACCGCTCGGACCACCGGTGGTACCGGTCGTCGAGGAACGACCGGACCAACCGGGCCACTACCGCCCAAGAACCGCATCAAACCAGAAGCGTGAGCGGTACTTGAGCGGTGCATGGCCGGAACCACCGTCCTAGCTTTTGCAGAGCATGGTGGCGGTACCATCGCCCGGAGGCAGCGGTACAACCGCTCGAGCACAGCTGATGAGCGACAAGACCTAGCGGTACAACCATTCCAGAGAGCGGTACAACCGCTGGGCAGAAACAGTGAACAGGAATAGAAAGGGGAAGAGACAAGGAAAACTCGCACTCTCTCTCACACCTGAGAAAGACAAAGGAGGGGTGATGAAGGTGTACGTGAAAATATTCCCCCAGTTCTTTCTAATGAGGATTCCCTCTTGATAGTACGGGTTCCCTACGACCAAAGAGATAAAAAGCATAGGGGACACCGTCTTCGATCTTTTCCTATAAGAGAGAATAGCAATCCGATGAAGGCATAAGCATCGAGAACCTGAAACATATAGCACATGATTAGACCACAAAGGGTTGTCATCATCATCCAAAACATAAAGTAGGAAAATGCCCATAGCCACCCCCATAGCCCTGGCCGTAGCCTCCACCTTGACCTTGATCGTAGCCACCGCCTCCATCTTCACGCCCCGCCGCCCTGGCACGCTGGCCGCGCTTCGCCTGCTCCCTCAGCACCTTCTCCTGCCGCCTCTCTTCATCGGGGATCGGAGGATCCATCGGCCTCTTCTCCGAGCACCGGTCGCCCATGGCTGCCACCGTAGCAAAGGAGCGAGTGAGTGGAGGAGGGAGGGGGAGAGAGATCTGGCAAAGCGCCGAAATCGCCGCACCTCACTGGGACGGGCAGGAAACCCTAGTGAGGGGTCGCGCACGCCCCTGCGCGGCCATATATAGCGACGCGACCTAGGCTGATGGGCGCCTTTCTGGGAAGGCCGCCGGGAACAAGGCCCAGCCGAGCCTGGCCCAGAAGCAAAAGCGACCCCCTGGCCACCCGCGGCCCCACCGGCGTCCAACCCAGATGACGGCTGGGCCCCAGGGGTGCCTGAGGCCGGCCCAGGCCCAACGGACACGAGCTGGCCCATGACAGGCTCCTCTCCCCTCGGCGTCAGCCCTAGTGCCTCGGCCGTTTCCGCCACCCGCGCCGCCGCCGCCGACAACGCCGCCGACGAAGGAACGAGAGGGAGCGGCGGCCACTCCTCAGCCACCGCCAAGACCGCCTCGTGGACAGGGGACGACGGGGAGATGCACGCCACCTGCGGGCACCCCGCCGAGGGAGACGGGGGTCTCCAACACCGTACCGCCGAAGCATGAGATCCACAGCCCCCCGGCGCAAAACGACGGCAATGGTCACCCCGAACGTCGCCGGTCTCCGCCGCCACCCGAACGAAGTCACCGAGGGTCACGCACGCCGTCGGAGGAGCTAGCTGCGGCGAAGAGGTCCCGTCCTCCTCGTCGGACTCGTCCATCACCAGGGCCCAGAAGCGACCACCACACGTCCCCCGCCCGAACTCCGAGGAGCTCACCGTCGCGGAGGGAACCAGAGCACCACTCGGTCCACACCGGACCTTTACCCACGCATCGGCCGCGGCGAGATCTCCGGGGGCAGGGACGGAGCCGCCCTCGTCACCTAGGACCGTCGCCAACGGCTCGCCCGAGTTTGAAACCATCTAGCCGACACCTCAAAGAGTGTTGTTTCCCACACCTGTCCCCGTGAATACGGTAGGAAAAAGAAATGTGTGCTGGGTGTGCCACCTTCTGTTACGGCAACTTGCCCCGGGCCAGGGCATATGCGCAGTCCTGAACTCCTGGTAGTAGTACATTTTGTACCCCGTTGAAGTGGAGTGGAACTTAACACAGCTGAAAAGTGAGCGGGCGTCGATTTTTGTCCGATTTTTCGTAAATTAACAAACGGCAATTCTCTTCTTCTTAACTAATCGATGAGGCAAAACTTTTGCCTCCGTTTCAAAAAAAGTGAGTGGGTGTTTTACTTTAAAAAAAGAAGAGCAGCAAGGGGTGTTTCCAAATCTCTCAATTCAAATATGTAGGGTTTAATACCCCGCAAAAAAGAAATATATAGTGTTTAATATTTATTTTCATGAGAGAGGGCCGAGTGAAAGACAAACACCATTCGCTTTGATAAGCGGGCTCCTGCAGCTTCTCCAAGCTCATCCAACTTCATTTCCGGCTTCGGGCCTCGACGGTGACGGGTTGAAGCTCAGCGATGGTGGCACGACGCTTGGGGCCGAGACGGCGCAGGCTCAGTGGCGGACCTAGACCTTTACCTATGGGAGCCGGATCCCCTGACGTACGGCCCCCTGCCGTTGGGCTGCTGACAGGTGGGTCCGGGCCCACACGTCAGTGTGTGGGCCGTACGTCAAAGGAGCCACGTCCTTACCTATGGGGGTGCCAACCTTTATACTCACAAAAAAGGTGTTGTGTGCAACCTTAAAAAACTGTTAGTTTAGCATTCTAATCCTATAATACCCATAGATTAGACAAACAAGTACTATGTATTACTAGATAAAAAAAGATTTGGATATTTTTAGAGGGTACCAGGGCACCCACGGCATCCCCACTGGATTCGCCACTGTGCGGGCTGCCTAAGTTTGCTAAGAGTTGCCCCTCTAGGAGCAAAAATAGACTAGTGGGTGACTTTTTAGGGGTCCAAATCTATAATTTTGAGGGATTATAAATTTGAGGGGTCTACTAGCTAGGTATTAATTCTCCAAACGAGAAAAAATCACTCTAAATATGAATTTTAGGGGATTTGCCACAGATGCACTAATATATTATATACTTTCTAAGTAACGTTGTAATTAAATCTTGCATATATCCTACATGCATCTAACGAAGTTAACTAAAAGATCCAATACAATTTATTAGGCACCACCCATATAGCAGTTTACATAAATTGGGATAAAACTACACAAATGTATCATCGGAATCAGTGATAACTAACTTGTAATTTCGAGGATGTTGAGGTGATGTACTTGTTGACCAGCTGTCACACCCTTCTCGTCATGCCTCCTATGTCCATGCGGGGAGCGTCTAGGTCTCGCTTATTGTGACGACGAAGCACACGTCGCCTCAAGCATCATTTGTAATGTGCTAGCTCAACGCGACAGGCATTGGCTAGACCCTGCCATGTAAACACACGCAAAGCGGGTAGGTATGTTACATATCTTTTTATTTTTAAAAATATATACGCATATATATTTATTTATTTACTTATGTATTTCAAAAAATATGTTAATTAATTTTTTTAAAGTTCACCATGAATTAAAAATGTCAACGTAAGGTGAAAAAGTTGTTCGTATAATTTGTAAAAAACTATTTATGCAATCAAAAAATTGCTCATCACATTTAAAAAAATGCACACTTTTAATAATGATTTTATAGCATTGTAAAAAAGTTCAAAAAATAATTTGTTCATAAAAACTAAAAATCTTCATACAACTAAAAAAACATGGCGTTAATTTTTTTCACTTCAAAAAAAGTCAAGCAATTTAGTAAAAAAATATGAAAATTTAAACAATTTTTCCATAATTTATATAATATATTTATACCATTCAAACTATTGTTGATGATATTTAAAAAATGTTCACACGAAACATGAACAAAAAACTGAAAGCGCGAACATTTTAAAAAATTACTAACAAAATTTTCAAGACGTGAACAGGTTTTTGAATTCCCCAGAACATTTTTGGAATTTGGGGTCAAATTTTGAAAAACATGACCATTTTGATGATGTGAACAAATTTGGAAATTCCCAATTTTTGAATTGGTGAACAAAAGCTAATAAATATGAACACTTTTCGAATTGCCCGAACATTTTTTAATTTGCGAACATAAGTTAAAAACAGGAGCATTTCTTGAATTTATGAACAAATTTTGAAATCCAGATCATTTTCTGAGAATGTGATATTTTTTAATTGGTGAAAAAAAATTAAAACGGGAAAAATCTTGAAAATTCAGAACAAATTTTGAATAATTCAAACAATTTAGTAAATGCTATTTTTTCAGTATACGTGGACAACAATAATAATAATGAAGGCATTTTTCTATAGCTCCGAATTTTTTTGTAAAACACGAACTTTTTTGTATAACACGAACAATTTTTGAAACACGAACATTTTTTCAAACATGCAAACATTGAGTAATTTTTTAAGATGTCTAAAACGCAAATTTTGAGTAATTTTTTGCGCAAACGCAAATCTTTTTTTGAAAACAAACAAATTTTGGATTTCCAAAATATTGTTTGAAAGAACATTTTTTAAAAGCATGAACATTTTTTGAATGTTGAGAAGAAATTTTGAAATGGAGAACAAATTTCGAAGCGCGAACAATTTTTTAAAGCACGAACATTTTTTGAATCTTGAGAACAAATTTGAAATGGAGAACAATTTTGAAAAATCCCGAACAAAATTGGTAGCATGAGTTCGTTTTGAATACGTGAACAAAAAGTTGAAATCCGGTACTTTTTCTGAATTTCGAAAGTTTTGAACTTTTTTGTTTAACAAGATTTTTTTTGAATTTTGAGGACATTTTTTAAAAAACTGAACATTTTCTTGAAACACGAATATTTTTGAATATTTTGAAAAAGAGAACAGATATGGAAATAAAAACCAAAAAAAGAAAATGTGTTGAAAAGAGAAACTAACTTTCAAAGGAAAACAGAAAGAAAAGAAAAAAGAACCAGCAAAAGGAAGAAGAAGAAAACAGAAAAAGTAAAAAAATTAAAAGAAAAGGAAAAATGAATAACCGGTTGAGGAACCTTCTAGATGGTTCCCAAAACCAGTAAGAACCGGCTGGGAACGCTCTAGAAGGTTCGCAATACCGGAACTTGTATGGACGCTACAGATGGGCTGGCCCAAAATCGCTCGCTAGTCGCATCTCTCTCTCTCTCTCTGGGCGATTCGTCGACAGTTTGGCGTAATATGCGTCCAATAGGTTTTTCCCATATTTTGTGCATGAATGCTATGTCTCGCCTAATAGGCGATCGCTAGATGGGCCAGCCCAATATGGCCAGTTTTGGAAACTTCTATGACCGGTTTGGGCTGGTTTAAAGCTTCTACATGGCTTTTTCCGGTTTCTACATTTCTTCACCGGTTTTCTTAAAAATAAATCTTTTTAACCCATTTTTACTTTGTAATACACACTATACATTTTCCCATACACGTGGAACTACACATTGAATATTTTTCATGGTGTACCTATTTTCGAATACATGTTTTGAACATTTTTTAAAATGCATGTTAAGCATTTGTTTTCGCAAAAAAATATTTTTCAAATACACACTGAAGATTTTTTTTATGGCACACAACATTTTTCAACTATGCGAACATTTACAGTGTATAAACATTTCAAAAAAATATATCATGTTAGTAATCGCTAACCATTCACGTCTCGGTTTCATCAGTTTCTAGTCGTAGGGTTTAATTCCCCGCCTAGCAATTATGGAGTCGTCGCATCAGCATCGGCATCACATGGCGCCAACACGTGGCATTCGGCACCACGTGTTCGTCGGGGAGGTGAGGAGGCATGGCGTATCGAAGGGAACGCGAGACGATGAGGCGTGAGAAGATGAGGCGATGATGTGCGCACATGGCTTAGTTTCTCAGTCTGTATGTGATAGCACACACATCACACACGTTCTGAGTAATTGTGTGCACGACAGCGCATACAATTTATAGAGACGAATTGTGTGCGATGGAACCCCTCATGAACTGTGCGTGATGGAGCCTCTCATGGCACACGGTTACTTGCGGTGAACCGTGTGCGCGTCATCTCCCACGGTTTGACTTCTCCAACAGTGTGTGGTCAGTTTTCCATCGCAACTGTTCGGAGTCGGGCCGCGCGGTTCCTCGCTAGCGCGTGCGGTTGAGGGGCCTTAATAGAATGCACATGTACTAAATAGTGGTCAATTCAGAGATGCAATGAAGGAGCATTCGCTTGTGCACGAGTATTATGCGCGAGTAAAACGCAGCAACGAATCTGCTTCGAGTAACTTCAAAATCTCATAGCAAACGAGCAAGCTAGGAGATGTGAGATGTGACCCATCTAAGAACAGCATGTGATGTACTTTGACAAAGTGAGCGAAAGGCTACCAACAAGCAAAAGTACGTGACAGCTCTACCTGTGCCCAGCGTAGATAGATAGAACAAACCTAATCGCCCCATGTTAGGTGCGTGATCACCAACAACCGGACTGGAAATGGACCTCCACACGCCGCTAGCTTGTTCTCTAATTCTCTGGCCCTCTTGATCTACTCAGGGTCCAATCGATCTCACTGCAGCACAGCACAGAAGGCTTATCCGCGGAGTGTCGATCGGCCACATTTCACTGTGCCGCCTCGATATCTCTCCATCGATCAGTTGCTATAAGGCCAGCAAATCGGATGGATCCACCTCAAGGCTTTGCTTCCACAAAACGATTAGGAGTTACTACTGCTGGTTAGGCCTGTTAACATCCGAAAGCACTAGCTTGGAGACGTCCTTATCCACAAGGTAGGTACCTTGAGCAATCGATCGATGATCCGAGACGGCACTCGCCAACGTATGTACAACTGCACCGCCATTACTCTACCTTACAGCTGATCTAGCACAACAATTGCACTGTACGAAGAGCTGGCCGAACGATGCGTACAGCGTACGCACGCACGTACACTGATCCTCCTTCAAAAAGAGATGGCAAATATATAATTTCTGGTGTGGCAATTTTGTTGGCATAGTTCTTCTCCTCTGTAGATCTCGATCGCAAGAATATCGTGCGTGAGAAAGATGTCTGAGCTGAAAAGGCCAGCCAAAAGTAACTACTCATGCTAGCTAGTCAAGCATTGGCACTCCGGCAAGCTTTGCGACGACGAAAAACATGCGCCTTTTTTCCTCTCAAGATCGAGAGAAGATATTACTTCCGCGAAAGCTGGTGTCGAAGACCGGTGGTAGCCAGCTAGCTAGCTGGAGTAGAGTCGTTTCTAAGGCACATTTGATGTCTAGACGCCGTCGATCGAGCGGACACTCGATCGCGGAGGCGTTGGAAAAGGTGGTTCCTACCCCCAACCAACCCCAACGGAAACCACCGAGCTCACCAACTCCCAGCTGCCGCGGCGCGCGCACCGTCCCTCACGTCGCCGTCGCCAACCGGTGCATATGCCATGTATATAAGCCCCTGACCCCCGCAGGCCTCTGCCATCGGTCGATCCATTGGTCGAGAGAGAGAAACGCATTGACTGTTTGACGCTGCTAGTGCAATCTGCTCTCTCTTTTCCGGTTAGGTTGGTTGAGGACTTCAGGTGCTGGTGAGATGGGTTCTGGCGGCAGGTGCCTGGCCTTGGCCGCGCTGCTGCTCGTGAGCTGCGCGTCGACGGCGACCGCGGCGAAGTACACCGTCGGCGACACCTCCGGCTGGACCACCGGCGCGGACTACACCACCTGGGCCAGCGACAAGAAGATCAAAGTCGGCGACACCCTCGGTTAGTATATAGTACATGCCGGCCACGTACTTTTGTAGTAACATTTTCGTCTAGTTTGCCACGCATTTACTGATGAACGAACTCGCACGGCAAAATTTACAGTGTTCAACTACGCCGGCGGGGCGCACAACGTGGCGGAGGTGAGCGCGGCGGACTACGCGTCCTGCTCCGCCGCCAACGCGCTCAGCAGCGACGGCAGCGGCGCCACCACCGTCGCGCTCAAGACCGCGGGGAAGCACTACTTCATCTGCGGCGTCACCGGCCACTGCAGCAACGGCATGAAGCTCGTGGTCAACGTCGTCGCCGCCGCCGCCGCCTCGCCGCCCAAGGCGTCCCCGACCCCGGCCACCCCCGACACGCCCTCCACCACCCCGACGTCCCCGTCCACCCCCGGCGCCACGCCCAAGACCCCGGCGACCGTGCTCGCGCCGCCGGCCAAGCAGTCGGAGTCCGGCGCCACCGGGCTCAGGGCCACGGCGGTGGCCGGCCTGGGCGCCATTGCCGGGCTTGTGGCCGCGGGGCTCTTCTAGACGGGCGAGGCCAGGGTGGAGGCAGTGCAGTGCTGTACGTTAGGTTGCATGTCGTCGATCAGCTCATCGATCGTGTCAGTCGTTTCTCGTTTGTTGAGGAGGCCATGTTTCTTTTGACGGAGGGGACTAGCTTTTGTTGTGGTTGGCACGGTGGTTGGATGCCTTGGATTCTATGTTATGATTTTTTTTTTACATCACATTCATGTCATTGTCGCGTATTTTTGCCTACTTTGTACTGTGCCACGTGAGTGTTGGATCATTTATCTGTAGGCAGATTTGCACGTGTGATTTCTTTTCATATAATTCATTTTTTAGGGGTCATATAATTCATTCATGTGGCGTATGAAACATGTCACAATCGGTTGTTGTTGAAGAGGTTTCTTTCGGTGGCCCCAAGGTACCAATTAACAACCGGTTTCCTCATTGATCTTGGATGGTTGGCTATACCAAGACGCCCCACATAGTGCAAACTGCAAAAAAACCTCGCGTTAGGCTCCTTCCAAATATTCAATGCAGTGAGCACTATCATCGACTAATAAAAATAAAAAATAAAATTCCAATAAAATTCCAAATCAAACTCGATCTGCACAAAAGACAAATCCAACTATGATTGTCACGTTTTCCCCCCAAAGGAGACTGAAACCCCCGGGCTCTGCATCATTGTGATGCACAGCCATTCTTATTGATTGCCCAAACCATTACAAGAATGAAATTAACACCTACCACTAAGTCAACTTCCACACACTACTCACATCTAAATTTGTCTTGTTGGTTCTCCATGTATATATCAAATTGGATTTGAAGTTTTATAGAATCATAAACACATATCGACATACGATTTATTTCAAAAAAGTTCAGAATCTTTTATGTGTGCTACAGTGCATTCACAGCACGGTAGCACCCATATTGCTTGTAGCACTAGAACTTCTCTCTGAGATTGAACTATAATCAGTCAAAGCCCCGCCAAAACGGCCTTAGGATTCTAGAAACTAAGATTGTCCAGACTCCATTCTAGTCGTTGTCTGACATCATAGATCCAACAGCAAGTAGTAACATATTTAGTTCATCAATCAAGGGAGTGGCAAAATATATCCACAAGAGAGAGAACAAAATGAAGAAAAATAACTACTAGGTGGATTATAACACTAATGATGGTTTGCTTTTTGCATAATTACAAGAGTCAGTGCTAACAAATTGTTAGAGATTTACAAGACAAGAGGTAAAACAATATTTAGTATACATCTTCAAACTTTAGCGCTCCATTTATGTAAGAACAAACAAATAAGATTGGCATTGATTCGAAGGAATAGCCTGATTTCAACAAGCCAGTTTGTTGCAATTTGAGCGAGAAGATTCATAATGTGTAATACCCATCAGAGTGGTAAGCAATCATCATTACATGTATTTTTGGCATAGCTGACAAAACTGCAAAAAGATGATTAAAATGGGTGTCATACCAAAACAAAAACATAAATAGTAGCAGTTCGCTCAATCCCAGTTATCAAGGGAAAAGCTACACATCAATTGGGCCAGCTAATGATGCATGAGATGAGCATGTGCTTTAGCTTACGTATCATGTTCTTCAAGAAGCAGCTATTCTTACTTTGTTCTTTTAGCTTGCCGTGGTACAAGCTAAAAAAAAAAAAACTCAACCACTCACTGACGGAGATCACGCCTTGTGCCAGTATGCAGGACATGCTGTTACTCCCTCTGTGATCTAAAAGAACTTATATTAGTTTACAGAGGAAGTATCATTTAGTCTTCCTAACCTAGCAATTGTGATTGACCGCCAAGACACATAGCAGTTGATGATTCAAAACCAGAGTGGATCACCTAATCATATTGCTATCCAGAACTGCAGATGATATGTGTGTATGCTCATTGGTCTTCGTATTGCTGCATCAGATATTAGTATAGGTAATCCCCAAGCTTGTCACGAATTTTCTGCTCCTCTTTGATATCTATTAAAATGTCAAGACAAACAAATACATTGGGAACACTGCTTATCACCCTACACACTTCACATAATCTAAGGTTACAACGATGCATTTCTTGATGTAAGTATTTCAAGTTAGCAACAAGCCAGATAACAGAAAAATACTCTTTAACTTCAAATTAACATTGAATGGAAAATTATATCCTAGTTTGCCCTAATGGCAGTACCCTAGATAATAGGCCAGAACAGCAAAACAAAAGAAAAAACACTAATTCTCAAAAAAAAAACACTAAGCAAACGCCCATTCAAGTTTTCATTGATTAAACCTTCAATATTTTTGAATAAATAAGGTTCTAAATCATATTTTAGGATACATTCCTGATCAGGGTTCTCTTGGAAATTGGAGTTCAGAGCATTTCCATCACCATCTATGATTGCAGATATTGTCATGGAGGACTCAATGCATAATATGGCAGCAGTAGCATCAAGCCGTGTAACCTCATTTCTGAACATTAGTCTTGCGTGTGCTACAACATGGACAAATATAGAGCTGTGAGAATGAGCGAGATGTGAATCAGACAACATATCTGAAAGGGGAAAAGATCCACTAGAGATGACAGAGCATGCCTTGTGCCAGCCTTATCAAACTCTCAAGCATACGCACAGTTGTCCTCGCTGCACAAAATCAAGTTTTTGAGCAGCTGCAAAACTCTCTTAAGGAAAAATAAATGTTCTGCTAACCTGCATTATGTGTTCCATCTCTCCGCTGAAGCTGATAATAGCCTGAGATAACACTTTCTGCTTCCTTTGTCAGCACCGGTTTGAACCGCTGTTTTACATAGTGGATATACCTGTGATTTATAGAATACTCAAGCATCATTATACAGCATTGACAATGAAAAATAAAATCTCGGCAGTAAATAGCACAATCAAACAAGCCAAAATAGCACTTGCTAAGGCAACAAAAAGGTCTGAGCATGAAGTACAACATAATGAAACACATGTACTTGTCTTTCTGAGCACAAGTCTCTAAGCTCAACACTGTCATGTTGGCTATCTACCTTCTCAAACAGGGGAGTGTCCACTCTTTTATACCCAAAGGTTGGGTGCTTTTTACGGCAGCATCACTGGCCTTGCTTTCTTCTGCTTTGGTGCTCTACATAATTTCAAAAAGATAGTGCTTAATAGAGCAGTGTATTCCAAAATGACAGACTGCTATATTATGTGCATCCTTATAGAGTTGATAGTGAGGCCCACATCTTGTATATCTTCCAATTATGTAATAGAGAGAAATTTGGCCATTTTCCATATTTCCAAACAGGGGTAAGCTTATCTAAGAAGCAACACAAGAGACCAAGCTCAACAGAAAAGCAATAAAACCGTACCTGAGCCAATATATGAGATGAAATTATACCATCCAACTTAGGGTTCTTTTTATCCAAGAGAACAAGAACTATATCAAATCTACTCAACAATGGTCCTGAAAGTGTTGTATTCACGGATAAGGCTGAAAATGGAAAGTGTTTCAAAAGGTTATGCAAATCCTTCAAAAGGACTTAAAGAAATTACAATAATAAAATATCATTAAGCTGATTGCACCATCAAATTATTAACCTTACTAGTGTGCTAATATGCAGTGTTAAAGACAGTGATTGTATTGTGGTGGTAGTCTATTGTTCATGCCACTATTGGATCGAGTCTCAAATGTAACATAGATTAAATGACTAAATGTTGAGCTATTATAATATAGAACTGCAGAAGTAAATACGCGGTGCCTGAAATACTGTCAAGTGTTATTTTACTATTAAGTAGCATGTCTATACTGATGTTAAGTGCAGTACATTCATTTGAATCATATTGTCCTTTTGGATTAGTGGCACCAAAGACAGTAGTCCTTGTACTGAGTGTTGTCACCAGTCCAGCCTGAAAAGGCAAAGAAGTGATAATACTTTACCAAATTGCATGCTAGTGAGCATGAATGGCTCATTAAATGCTAACCGTTTTGAGTGAAAGACGCATGGTACCTTTGCAACGCTTATTGTTTGTTGTTCCATGGCTTCATGTATTGTTGTCCTGTCATGCTCTCGCATACTATTAATGAGAATGTCAGATGGAAACTATATCAGATAATACATAGAGGCATAAATGCATGGTCTTGATTTTAGCATAAGGCTAAGAGTGTTAAATAATAACATATCATATCCTGCGATACTCCAATAAAAAGAACTATCAATTTAGCATGGAAAATACATCAAATAAAACAACTGAAATGCAAATGCATATTGTCTGGGAGATCACTGTGCTCCTGGATTAGGGCTGGTAGCAGTCACTCGACGGGAGTCCAGGGCTTGCAGCCACGGTACTCCAGAGCTATAGGGCCATAGGGGTGTCTGCTTGGAAGAGGGGAGTGGGGATAGATCGATGATTATTGTTGTGTCCAAGCATCTTATACAGAGAGGGGCATCAAAACCGAAAAAAGAAATCAATCTGATGCAAGGGACGCTTTCTCAAGATAAAAAACTGATTAAAGGTAATAACAAACTTGGACACCAGTCTTATCTCTACTCCCACCACAAGCGATCCTGGTGTGCGGCATAATCCTTGGTCCCACTGTTTGTACTGCTGACCCCACATTACAGTGTGTGTCCACTGTACAGGAGCATGAGAGTAGGAAAGCGTCCATATTGCACACAAGGTTTTAAAATGAGGCCTGGACTATGGCATTTCATCTGTGAAAAGTGAGAATTCATATACATGAGGAGTCAAAAGTTCTTGTGATGAGCATTTTGAAGTTCCTAAGTGTTAGAGTTGTGTCGAATATTGTGTACAAGGTAGGTTACAGTTGGACTTGTAGTTGTATTGTGTTTAGATAGGATATGGAGTTGTTTCCTAATAGGACACTTGTATCTTAGGCCTCTCATATATAGTGGGGCTAGACACACGATGTAACCTATGCCAACATAATAGCACCGGAACGCAGGGGAAGCCGGCGGCATGTGCCGGTGTCCAGGGCGATCAGGTGCGGTATTGTGACGGTGTCACGGGGAGGAGCGCCCATAGTCAGGCCCCGGGGATGTAGCCATATCGGTGAACCTCGTTAACAAATCTCGGTGTCGTGCTCGTGTGATTGCTTGGTCCTCGGATGATCAACGGTATGCCTCGGATTTATTCTAACAAGTGGTATCATGAGCTAGGTTGTTTGAAGGTCGTAGTGTTGATCAAGAGGTGTCGAGCCGTGTGTTGATTTCGTTCGTCGTGGACGGCGTTTGGATATCGGCGTAATCGGACAGCAGCGGAAAAGCAATCGGAAGCGGCCTCGACGTGATAACGTGCCGCAGGCTGGTGGCGCATGGCACGCGGGTACACGGCAAATCGATTCGATGCGGGCTACTGTGGCCTTCGGATCGAGGCCGACCAGGCGACTGTTGCATGCAGACGGCAGTCAGCAGATCAGATCGAATCTGACCGGAAGCGACTCGGCGGCAGCTGGCATACCCCGCGTGCAGAGGCCCCAGCAGGAAGCTGGCGTTGTGCGGAGCTAGAGGAGTCACGTACAGGATTTGTTGTTGGAAAAAAATCGGCACATGGCAGACCCAATCGGCGGAGAAGCCATCCATTGATACGGATCATAGTGCAAGGGCATGACAAAGCAATAGCTAGTATTGGAGTTGTGCCTGGAGCGGTTACACGTGAAGACCGAGATTGGTTGGATTTTGCTATTAGTATACAGGGGTGTACCTCATCAGGTTTTGCTTGTGTACTTGAGGCATCGCGGTGAAGCTCGGTTAATTTTTTCACAAGGTCAGCTGTATGAAGAACCATGGTGTCATCGGATACTAGGTTTGAAGTGGAGAAGTTCACGGAACTGGAAACCTTGGGTTATGGCAGACACGGGTGAAAGATTTGTTGGCACAACAGGGATGCTTGAAGGCGTTGTGGGAAGTCATGACAACTGAGATGGAAGTATCATGTGATGGATGGAAATTCACGGAAGACGATTTGGAAGCCTCGAGTGTGTTGTTGCAGTCGAACAAGTTCGGCTGGGTTGGACTGGACAGTCTGATGATCGACGTGAGTCGGTTGGTACAGAAGACGGTGGTGTGATCGGCGACGACGACGTAGGAGCGTGATGCTGATGGTGACCGACTTCTGGGCGTGGAAACACGTGGCGCAGGCCCAAAGGCTTGTGTGGCTTCGACAAGGCTATGGCGCGGGGTTGATTCAAGGTGATGTACACACGGAGCTTGAAGTCAACGGGGCGCGGGGGT
The DNA here is from genome assembly GCA_034509565.1 of Triticum monococcum. Taxonomy (NCBI): domain Eukaryota; kingdom Viridiplantae; phylum Streptophyta; class Magnoliopsida; order Poales; family Poaceae; genus Triticum; species Triticum monococcum. Next base: position 135,110,397 of record CM067847.1, read on the forward strand.
GGATTGATCATCTACCATGGAGTCATGTTGAAGGTGGAGCTGGAGTCTGGAGGACTTCACTCGGTGCTGATTGAGGGGCTACGGCGTAAGTGCACAAAGAGTCGAAGCCTATTCAGCGGGAAAATCGAGGGACACGTAATTCGGACTGGAGCCCAGTGGTCTGATGGAAGCGTAAAAATCGTCATCGGTCGGTGATGATCGATGGTACTCTGCAGTGGGGGTTGAGTGGTGTGATTTCGCGACCCTTGAGACTCGACCGGGACGGTAGAGGCTCGACGCGGTAATAGCGGCGAGGCGTGCAGTATGCACGGGACATGGAGACGGGCCAGGGCTCTGGTGGTCATACATGTGGTGAGACAACTGCGAATTTGACTCGGGATGACTACAAGCAATGGTTAAATTCCTTCAAGTTTCAGACAGGCGGTCAAGAAAGGAGCGGTGATGTTGAGTTCAGGTAACTCTTATGTGTGACACTCAATATGTAAGTTGTTCACTTTCACGCAGGTCAGTGATCAGTGTGTGATGGCGTTGGACTGATACTCTGGAAGTTGGGAGCACAAACTAGAGTAACAAGGAACTTAATTTTGCTCGAGCATTGACTGTGGTCAAGAAAAGAAGGGACTACAAGTTGCAGGTGGAGTCACATGGAGTCTTTGGAGTAGCAGCGGTTCTCATGGGATAAGCTCAAGTCCAATGTACTTGGAAGTTTGACGCATTGACGAATTCAAGGTGGTGAAGAATATTCGCCAAGGTGGAGTTTGTTAGAGTTGTGTCGAATATTGTGTACAAGGTAGGTTACAGTTGGACTTGTAGTTGTATTGTGTTTAGATAGGATATGGAGTTGTTTCCCAATAGGACACTTGTATCTTAGGCCTCTCATATATAGTGGGGCTAGACACACGATGTAACCTATGCCAACATAATAGCACCGGAACGCAGGGGAAGCCGGCGGCATGTGCCGGTGTCCAGGGCGATCGGGTGCGGTATTGTGACGGTGTCACGGGGAGGAGCGCCCATAGTCAGGCCCCGGGGATGTAGCCATATCGGTGAACCTCGTTAACAAATCTCGGTGTCGTGCTCGTGTGATTGCTTGGTCCTCGGATGATCAACGGTATGCCTCAGATTTATTCTAACACTAAGAATTAACTAGAGTAAATGGGCATACAGTGCAAAAATTTTGACACGTTTTTTGGTGAAGTGGAGGTTGCAGATTATTATCAAGCTATTGGAGATTCGAACAGCGGAGGCTGGTATCAAGTAAAGTGCATGTATCTTATTTTTATTGTCCAAATGAGATCATTCAAGCTAAATATACAAGGATCTGATCCATCAACGAAACTCAAATATTAGTATGTGACATAAATTTTCATAATAATCCATCCATCAACGAATCTCAAATATGAGTATGTGACATAAATTTTCATAAAAAATCATTCTCAATATTTTCATAATGTCGAGCCAGTTGTGATCAGGAACTGGAATATGTTGAATATCAGATAAGACAGAGGACACTAATTGTATTAGTGAGTAAAGGTACTGGGTAGCAAATTAGCCAGAGAAACAGTCCAACCTATCAAATTCGTCTATGCAGCACAAACCACCATCAGCCAGAACAAGGGCACCAGCCTCAAGCATCCACTCACCTATCATTGAATTCAAAAGAAAATTGCTACCAAGAAAACTAGTGCTACTTTCAAATGAAAAACAACACCGAAAATTCAACATATAATGATGAGAGGAATGGTAACGTAGTACATATATACCTCCATCCTTGACAGCAGTCACAGTCAAACCAGCACTGGTACTTCCAAGACCAGTTGTAATCACAGAACGGTTGCTCAATTTAGCAGCAAACTTCAAAAACTGGGATTTACCAGTACCTGGAGTTCAGTGAAACACCAATACACATTACACTTGTCTCAAATGTATATTTACCAATCTTAGATGTGGTACACAAGTGACAATTGCAACCTCATAGGCTACACACACTCGTAAATAGACTGAGTTAGTTCTCATGCCATCGTCTCCATGGGTCCTTCCAACAATTAAGGGTAAAACAAAATCATATGCCATAGTAGGCTCCTAGTCTATCATATGTTTATTGCATTTGTTTGTCACTTAGTGCGTATGAACATTACCACTTGTGACCTTGCATTTACTACTAATCTGCAATCATCAGCTAAAACTAAAATATTTATTACCAAAAATATATGAGTGGTGCGATGGTTTGTCTGTCATCCCATCCCTCCACCAACTTCATGACTGGTGGGCATAAATATGGCATATGATTATTTTTACGGTTTTAGTTATTACTTGCAAGTCACTAAGTTGCCTTGTTATTCTATCTCAAAGCCTGTTTTTGTGGTCATGATGGAGACTGACCAAGATTAGATTTATTATAATTATTTCCGCAGCAGCATGAGGGCATTCAGCTGTTGCTGTGAAATATGGAAGTACTTTGTCTCTTAGGTACATACTAAATGCAAAACTTTGAATGTGTAATCAATTCTTGTGGCAGGCAGTGGAGGGCTTATCTCTCTCTTGTGCTACTCTCAGTCTAGTTACAATGTAAACTTTGCAGAAGTCTAAACCCTATTGTGGGTGTACACACTTTTAATGCCATATATACTCATCATATCTCAATAAAACGTGTCATTACTAACATTAGTACCTGGATCACCAACAAGAAGCATATGTGGTTCGCCACGAACCTTTGTTCCAGAATTATCAACATGCTGCACTCCACCAATCAATGTAAGAGCAACTGAAATTTAAATGTATCATGAATAGTTAAAATGCCAACAGTATTTGACAGGAACACTTAAAAGAACAAATTAGTTATTAACTTCTTTCCAGACGAGGCTTAAAAACACTACTGAATTACTAACAATATAGCTCACTGACACAAAGTAGCATACCTGCAAGCTTTACCGTGAATAACCCAAAAATCTGAGGACAAATGCCTTTCAAGATTTTATTTCTTCCTACGTACACAAAAAGAAAATAATAGATAACTTATAGTACCGATTAAATGGTAAAAGAAACTCTAGGTGCAATTTGAGATATGGAATTTTTTTTTATGAGGCCAATTTTTTCCATGCCAAGATTTGGACCGCTGATCTGGAAAACATCAAGGAGGGGAGGAGGAGGAGCTTGAGGACCTTCTAGTGGAGTAGCTCTGTTTTCTGCCCAGAAAAGCTCAAAATCCTTGATAATTTCCTCAGGGATGTCTATACCAGACTTCAGCTCATTAGTTCTCCTGTATAACGCAGCACAAAGACATTGTTCAAACTTCAGAACCCGGCAACCTAAAAGGGCTGAGCAGATGATGTCCATGGCGGCATTCAACTAGTTCTGCAGATGATCCAAAAAGGAACTATGGTGCAATGAATGGAAGTAAATCATCGACTTGGGTGACAAACTGTGGAGGTCCCTTCACATGAGACCATATAATAATTTAGATGTTGACATATCGATTACGTAAAATTCTTTCCATTTTATTTTTTTAACGTAAAACCAACATGGTATGACCAAAAAAACATCATAGCGATTCTACAAATTTTCTGGAGTTGCAACAACTTCACAAATGTGAAATAAACTACCATTACTACATTCCACGGCTGAAGTTGGAAAAGAGCCATACTCCCTCCGTTTCTTTACTTCACATATTAGTTAATCTTAAGTAAAACATTGTAAAGTTTGACCAAGTTAATATAAAAAATATCAACATCTATAATACTCCCTCCGATCCAAAATAAGTGTCGCAGTTTTGAACTAACCCAGTTCAAAACTGCGACACTTATTTTGGATCGGAGGGAGTACCACATAAATACAATATGAAAAAATATTCCATGCTGGGTCTAATGATATTGATTTGGTATTATGGATGTTGGTTTTTCTATAAACTTGGTCAAACTTCAGAAAGTTTGGCTTAAGACAAAACTAATATGCTAAAAAGAAACGGAGGGGGTAGTTCGACTTATCAATTACCTCACATAATTGGCAATAAACATAGGATCAAGGTTGCAACGCACATCCTTAACATCAGACGACCACTTTGCAGATAATATACCCGTAACAATGACATCATCTGGAGAAAGAACACACTTAGCTGAATATCAATGTCACAGAAAAGCAAGAAATCAACAATGGATGGACATTTAGATTGCAATTCCAGCAAAATAAACACATCACTTTTAAGCTGGGAACAATGAGAAACCAACATATAAACTTATCTGGTAAAGCTCCTGATATATATATTAAGAACTCTGATCTTCTTTTCAAGATCATCAAAACACAAGGACTCACAGATTCCAATAAATGGATGAGCCCAAAGAAGCTACTTACCTCCAGCTTTAACAAGATCAACAAGGTCATCCATCAAAATCACAGGCATGGAACGGGGTATGGACCCAACATCCAGAAGTTGCACGCTTTCTTGGATTTTTATTTCTTGATAATCATGACAGGTTATGCTATCTCCTATCAATTGGAAAGAAGCACTTTGGCAACCTTTTGAACTCTGAATGAAGAGCAAAACTATTAGTGGCTCCTTCAACAAAAGTTGAGTAGTCTTGAACAGTCATAAAATGTAAAAGGAACAATAGATGATGTGCATTGGCCATACGAGGATAAACCATTGTTAAATATAGGTAGAACCGAAAACCAAAGACTGTTTCTCACTAATGAAATCATACTACCTTTGATTAAAAAAAAGGAAATGGAATACCATGGATGGGCAAGATGCAGGTAGAGTTATACGATTCCCAGCCTCTAGCTCAGGATAGCAGGGGAACCTATTCAATACACGAATAGATTAAGGTCAGGTGTCTTTATGATATAAACATACAGCCATGGCACTCAATGCCCTTTGTAAGAAGTAACAAGGAGATGATTGTATGTTAAGGAGTCTGCAATCTCTGAATGTATCTCACTCAATTCCTCAAAATTATGCTGCTGCTTTAAAGAAGTTAAGCCTCTCACACTGCAAGCTTTTAAACAGAAGAAGCTTAAACTTAGATTGCAGACTTGCTCACCCAGCTTTTAGCTTACAAGATTATGTAACAAGAAGATGGTAATTAATTGGCCGGTGTCTCCAGCAATGTAACAGAAGATGATAATCTTGCCGGCACAACTAAAATATTAAAATCTCAGAAGAAAAAAACTAAAAATATTTAATTACTTGCGGAAACGACCATCAAGTAACACCTTTAATTCAAGAAGAAACTTTCTTTAAATTCTTAATAAAGGCCTCTACCGAGCCATGTTAGTAAGTAGATCACAGTCTAAACTTACTTAATTACACTAATATGCAATTCACAGTTATGCTTGACAAGCTACTAATATGCAAGGGCTCGAATATGTAGCCAACAATACTAGTATGCTATTAAGCCCTGAAACATGCATCACAAACCTGCAGTTGCATTTCCTGCATTGGTACCACCGCTTGCCCTCGATCATCTTCACACCTCCTGACCTGATCACAGTCCCCTTCAAGGTCAGCAGAATCCCCCTATGCTTCACCCTCACCTTCCCAATGCTCGGCGACGACTCTGCAAAAATGAAAGCATCACCGCCAAATCAGGGAACCCCTAAACAACTGAAACATCACGTGACCAAACAATCTTGCAAGCATTACAACGGACACAAAAGGCGCGTGCGTGAGCGCACCAGGGAATTCCAGTGGCGACCCGCAGACGTTGACGCGCACGTGCACGAACCCCTTCTCCACGGCAGAGAGCCTCGACTCGTCCGGACTACCCAACGCCTCGTCCTTTAGGAGGATGCGCAACACCTCGCCCTGCGAAGACAAAAAAGTAATCGAGAAATGCGAGGATAGGAGCGGGGAAGAAAGTGGAGGATGCGGGTCGCACAGAGGGGCTGGTTCTACTCACCTGGGCGCGCTGAGCGGCGTTGTCGAAGTCGGGGAGGAAGCCCTTGGGGTCGTCGTAGAGTATTTTGGCCAAGCCGGGGTCGAAGTCCAGGAGCTCCGCGAAGCTGCGAGAGCGGACGGGACGGGGTTAGGGTTTGGGGAGGAGGAGAAGGTGGGCGGGGTGGGGGAGGAGGACTCACTCGATGACGAGGGGGAAGTGGAGCGTGGACTCGGGGTGGAGGAGGATGCGGCGGAGGTCGTCGGAGTGGAAACTGCAGAGGAACTCGGCGAGCTTGGGCGCGTGCTCTGCGTACTTGGATGCCTCGCCGTCGGCGGCGTCGAACTCCTCGTGCTGCGCCGGCGGCGGCATTTGGGCGGCGATTGGGGTTTCCGCGCGAAACGGCTAGGGGTCACTGGTCAGGCCGCGGCGTCACGGAGGAGAGAAGGGAGAGGACGGTGGTCCCGCTGCTCGGTTTTTTTTTCCGAGACTTGGGTCGTGATGGGCTTTGGGGACTCCCTGTTCTGTCATTTGGTGAGCTTTTGCGCGAGGGTTCACGGGTGAAATTGCTGCACTGCGGGTGCTCAACTTTTTTTTTGCGGGTGCTCAACTCTGCAATGCTGCAGTTTTACCTCAGGATTGCCTTAAAAAAAGCTCAAAAAAATGCTACAGTTCCCAAAAGTGCAATGCTACAGCTAATCCATCGATTTGGTAGATGCGTTCAAATGGCATCTACATAGCTAACCAGGATGTATACAGTCGATACCAACATACGCAAAAAACACGCCAACAAATAGCAAAATATAAGATCAAAGCTATTCGTAGACAGGGAGACAGAAAACCAGAGTGATCAGATCCGCAATCGGCAAACTACAATAATGCCATATCCTCACCGACCATCTCATGACACCATATGAACGACGAGGTTCTTCCATAGCAATGTCTTCAGGAAGGGAACGACACTAGCATCGCCATCGTCAGATCCAACCACACAAGACCATAATCTAGGTTTTCACCCTAAAGTATCAGTCTGAGCATATCCGAACTCGAGCAATGCCTTCAACAAGGTAACGACATAAAGCATCATCATTGCCAGGTATAACAAACTCGGGTCAGACCTAGACAAACGGATGAGTTGAGGCGACTGCAACTCTGTGAATGGGTGGTGTATGTTGAGACGGTTATGAAAGGTAGGCAAGTGGTGGACCATGCTGGCAATGTGCCTAGGCTTTGGAAAGAACCTATTGATAATAATCTCCCTTTTGTGAGAAATATCATCAAATGTTCTTGAATTGTAACTACCCAGATTGTACTGTTGACAAAAGCATTCATGTTGATGTTACCAGTTTCTTTTGAAGGAGACTAGATCTGCAGTCCCAGTGGGACGCGGTCAGATCCTTATTGACTAGTTTCAGACTAGATGGTACTTCTGATGTTATCAAATGGTCCTTTGGTAATAAAGGCACTTTCACAACCAAAACAGTTTATAAACTCCTAGACAATTCATTATCTGAAAGTGATTATCGTTGGATATGGAATAGTAGAATGGCTTTAAACATATAAATCTTCTATGGCAGTTATTTCAAGATGTTGTGCTTACTAGGGACGTGATGAAAAGAAGAAACGGGGCTGGGAATCCCAAATGTCCGTTTTGTTGCGAGAGAGAGAGAGAGAGACCTCACAACACTTGTTTTTCATGTGCCCTGTTGCTAGAGTTGTGTGGCACACGTTAGGGGCGTTTGGCACGGACCACTGCCCTAATAATATCTGGCAATTTTATGCATGGCACTACTCTTTCTTTTCGAGTGGGGAATAGTTCTATTTTGTGGGGCTTGCTATTGTGTGTAGGGCGATTTGGAATTGTCGTAATCGTGCGACCTTTGAATTCAAACTCCCCAAAACTCATTTCGATTTTTTGTTCACGGACGGTGCATCCTTGCAGTATTGGGAAAGTTTGCAGAAGATGGAGGACCGCGAGGTGCTGAAGCAAGGGCCGGTGATGATGAGGAGCAATGCCAAGAGTCTCATGAGGACATGTGTTGCTGGTCACAGTGGTGCTCAGGGACTCAATTAGGTTGATGGTTGAAGAATGTTGCTTGGTCTTTTGGTGGATGCCTCGACAAATTGGTTGATGATATATAGCCGGGTGCCCTTGCTAGATATCAGTCTATGTCCGTTTTGCGTTCTTGCGCGAGTGATTGGTTTATGATACGTTCATGCTCCCGCACGACTTGTGCATTGTTAATTAGGATGGTTGGTGTCGATAGGTTTTTGTCCCGTAGCAAATGTTTCGATGACAAGCACTTGTGGTGGGTTTCTTGTCGATGATTTGACCTTGCTTTCTCCCTTTACCGCCTCCTTTGAGCTTTCTCTGAGGCCGTTGTTTTTTCGTTATGAAAGTGTGGAAAGGGGACAAGCCCGGTTGAAAAAAAATGTTGAGATTGACGGTGTATGGTGGCCGGTGGCAGAGTGTTGTGACGACTACGTCTCGGGCTGGCCGTTTAGATGGTCAATGTACCAGTATGATGGTATGAACTGGGCAGGGTTGCGGTTGCCTGGACGGTACCGGCATGCGATCCGTTGTGGAGGCGGAGCTACGGCCCGAGCGACCACTCTTTCTTAGTGCTTGCGGTCCTCAAGTGTCGCCCTTGATGTTTCGCGGTCCGAACCGTGCGACTGAGCTAGTCTATGTCCCACAAAACGACAAACATCATGAAGGGCTTCGACAGATTCATCGCGACAATGACGGCGAGGACGGCGGCAGAATGTGCGGGTACATAGGCTATTAAGGCGGAGAGGGCGGACTTTGATACTGAAAAAGTGGCCGAGCGAGGTTTTGAGTAGGATATGGGTGTCGGAGTCCGACGTGGCGGACATGCGCACTCTCCCGATCTCTCCTAATTTGAGACCGGCTTGCGGGATTTCGAAAATCCGAACCGGTCCGGACTAATTTGAAGTAATATTTGCGGGCGCTTTTACGATCTGGGCATTGGAAGGAGACGTGCATGCGGTCTTCCCCGTCGTTATTGGCATCTGAGTTAAGGTATAAAGAAAAAGAAATTCTAGTCCTTCATCCCTGTACACTGCTTTGTTTTCTTGGGAAGCAGCAGTAGTCCGGGGGAGATAGGTGCATGAAGTACTTTAAAATCCTGTTCTAGAAAAAAGTACTTTAAAATCCTGCTGGTAGAGTCATGTTCGTGGAGTAAAGAAACACCGCGCGTCCGTTTTGAAATGCTCGAGCACCCACTAGCCTCGAAACCAACTCCGTTCAACAGTACTAAACACTCCGTACAGAGCCAGTTGGTGGCCAAACGGACAACTTGCAAAAAGAAAGAAATCAGGAAGTGTGATAAAAAAGAAAACATGCAGAGCCGTGTGCCGGTAGTGTCTGTCAGAGTTGCACCGTAGAGCCCGCCGAAGATGGTAATGTGCCGGGCGTGTTTGGTTGCATTCTCATTTCAGTATAGTTGTTTCCTATTCGTGCATGCTCATCTCAACATCTTTTTTCATGCATGCTTTTCTCATGCATGCTCCTAGTTTATTTGTGTTGAGCTAATGTGGACTCATGCACCCTTCATACACTCTATCAAACACTCAAAAATGGGTCGAGAAAGGAACTTTTACTCTCATGCACCCTATCAAACACACTCTCGAAAGCGCATCGTTGCTCAGGATGAACCACTCCAGATCCCAGCGCACACCGGGTCAGTGCTTAGGCGTTAAGCTGGATCAAAGTACCAACAAAGAAATGCGTCCAAATGAATTTGTCACGCTTTGCGTGATGGTCCAACAAAGCTAAAATTAATCAGACAAGCATCATCATTCACCAATAATAATGCCATTATTTGGCATCCATTCCGTCCATCAGACATCCAATCGATCCACAACAATCTGTCACTCTGAGTACGCCGTTTCGAAACCGCGAACCTTTTTTCAAATCAATCACAAAGAAAGGATCGAGGAATGCTCGGGAAGAACCATCCCAGATGCCGGCTCCCGTGCTAGATACAAAAACGCACGGACAAACCAAAGAAACCACCCCGCGCACGGTAGGATTATTGCCCCGCGCACCTACTCGCGCCAGCGCTGGCACGCACGCACGCATGCACGCCCTTTGCGGGGCACCCGCACGACCAGGCCATCAGCCCCGGCCCGGCCGTTCGTTCTCCCTCGCTTTAAGTAGGCGCCTGGCAGCTCATGCCGCGCCGCCCTGTACCTGTACGTGCTAGTACGCGCGCGCCCTCGGGCACGGGGCGCTCTGCTGCGCGACTCACAAAAGCGCCCGAGGCTCCGGCCTAGCGCGGGCGCGCGACAGGGGGACACGGAGGCGCTGGAAAGCGCCCGTCCCAGCCCGCCTGCCGGGGCCTGATCACCGATCAGGGCGGCCGAGCATGCATGGCAGGCGTGCGCAGCGCACACTGTTGCCCGGTCGTTCGCCGACGACGACCCGGGAAAGCTGAAAGAAAGGACCAGCGGGCGTTTGGTTGGTCGATCGGGGCCGGCGTGGCCGCACGCGAACCGGTGCGCCAGTGGGTGGTTGGGCCGGCGGGGTCGCGCGACCGGTGGTCCGACGACGGCGACGGGAGCATGCATGCAGATGCACGTGTGCAGAGAGACGGAGCAAGAGAATGTGCCGTGCCGCCCGGTTGCAGAGCGCGCGCTGCTATATCCGTTGTGCGTTCGCGTGGCCCGGGCGCGCGGTCCGGGAGCGAGGGGACACCGTACGCGCGCCGGGCGGCGGCGCTTTCTTTATCGGCAGCAGGCGAGGCGGCCGTCCCTCCAAGGCCGCGCTCTCTGACTGACTCCCAGGTGCCAGCGAGCGCGCCGCGGCGTGCCGTGGACGGCGGTGCGACCGCGGGGAAATAACGTGCATCCATTGCGTGCATGCGTGATCTGGTGATGCGGAACGCGGACTCCTTGCCCGGGGTGGTGGAGATGCGTGATGCTGCCAGGGCCACGATGATCTGTGCACGGCACGCACGGGACTTTGGGTCCTCTGTACGGCTGCGCCATCGGTTCCAGCCAGGACCGATCGACCTGGCTTTGTTTTCTCGCACAAGCACGTTTTTCGTTTCTTTTGCGGGCATTCGCACGCACACCTCGCAAGTTGGTACTACGAGTAGTGTTTTGCTACTCTATCTGAATGCTGGTTTTCCAGATGATCTGCGCACGGTACGCACAAGACTTTGGATCCTCTTGTGTATGATGTACCCTGGGTTCCAATGCTGGGTCTTATTTTTCGCTCGCTATGCCACAAACCCCTCGCAAGCTTTTTTTACGGTTAAACAGAGCTGTGCAATTCAAAATATTGCACATCTTCTTCTTCTTTTTTGAGCTGAAAACATTGTATACAGCTCTTGACCGCAGCCGACTGCCGCACTCAACCGAGCCAATCATCCGCCAAATGCCCATGCCACCAATCACACACGCGCGCCCCACTCCACCATCCGATCGGCCACGCCCCCAGGCACCGTACGGCGCCCGACGCGGCCAGCTCCCCGGCACCACCCGCGAAGCTCCCCGCTCCGCTGCCAGAGCGGCCAATAAATAGGACGACGCGCACGCCCGCATCCCATCGCCACCACCACGCGCACACGCACACGGCCACCGTTAGTCTTCCAGCCAGCCGGCATCCTCCGAGCTAGACGGGATCGCCATGGCCGCGGCGGGCAAGGCCAAGGAGGCGGACGCGGCGCGGTGCAGGAGGCACCCGAGCCACCGGCACGCAGCCGGCGTCTGCCCCTTCTGCCTCAGCGACCGCCTCTCGCGCCTCTCCGCCGCCGCGTCTGCCGCCGCCTCCGAGCCGTCGTCGGCGTCCTCGTCCGGGGCGGCGAGCGTCGCGTCGGCCCAGACGGCGCCGCCCTGCCGCGAGGCCCGGCGGGCGAGGCTGGGGATGCTGATGCGGCAGGACGTGCCGGAGGCGGCCGCGGGCGGTCACCACGGCAAGAAGGAGGTTGGGACTGCGCCAGCCGAGGAGAAGAAGCCGGCGAAGAGGGGCAACTTCTGGACCCGGCTGCAGCAGGCGAGCTGGTACAGGAGGGACGGCTGCTCGGTGGCGTCCGTGAAGAAGGGCGCCGCCGCCGCGCCGCCGCACAAGCGGGCGGCGTCGCTGTTCTGAAGCTCCGGCGAGCGGGAGGCCGCGCGGTCAGTCGGTTGAGCGACATTTGCTCGGTTGGTTGGTTGGTTTCTGGTTCTGGGTCGTGCGCTGTGCTGTTCCGGAGCGGAGCCTACGTGGCCGGATGGATGGATGGATCACCTGCTCTGCTCGTCTAATCCGGCGTCTTTCTCGCTGTTTCTTTCGGGTTTGGTGCGCGGTTGTTGGAAGAGTACTATTGGTGGATGGAATGAAGGACAGCCTAATGGCTCGTCCATTTTTGTACAGCACAGATCATCGGTCTCCAATGAAAGAGCTTGCGTTCGACTCGATCGCGTTGTGTTTTTGTCAGTTTCCCCGTCACGATCGAACCGGTGGATGTTCCTTGTCGAGATGGCGAGATTCAGTAGCTCCGTAGGTTGCAGCAGCTGAGTTGTTTATTTTGCTTACAGGTTAGCTAGCAAACAGGCGACTCAAAATAGCAGCAGTCGACAAAAAAGATGTGTAACGGGAGCTCCAAACACACAGATCACTGTTTGCAAGTTGCAACTGGGTTGTTTCGTTAAACGGCAGGGGCGAGCCTTCACGATTTCACAAGATTGAACGCTGAACACCCTATTAACCGCGCAACCGTGCCACCGAGCAAGGCAGCTCTAGGATCTCTTGCTTGTCGAGACCATCACAGAACTGAACTGCTCTGAAGTTGATGTCTACATCATCACACGCTTCGCCATTTGAGGCGAATCTGTGACCTATACACACGCTAAACCCTTCGGTTTTCTCTTCTCTTCGGTGATCCTGTACTCTCTGCCTAGTTTTTCTATACGTTCTGTACAAATTTCCAAGGGACTATACGTTCTGTACCTCCAGCTCTCAAGTTCTCTACAGGCCGAGCTTTTCGTATTCTAACTTTGGACATGCCAAACCACCTCATCGATCATCGAATCGCTCGATCCGTTTCGAGGACGCTGTCGTCGTCGTCAAGGTACTCCACATCCGCCCGTGGGTTGCTCGAGTGCCGTTTCAGTCCCCGGAAGATCTCGTCCAGCGAGTCCGAAGTCGACGAGCTCGTGCGCGACAGGCTCGAAGGAAGCAGCCTCTTGGCACTCATGCTCGATTTGAAGCTCCGAAACCCCGCCTTCATCGAGGCCCATCTCGACGCGGTTCCGGCGGATGGATCCGGTGTAGCAGGAGATGGGTTCTCAGAGTCCCCTGCTTCGAGCAAAACAGAGGTGGAAATGGAATTGGTATCCACTTTCACTTGTTTAACTGATAACTGTTTACTGGTGGGCTGTTCTGTAATGGAGGAGTATTTGTGGTCAGCGTTGACACCGTATTTCGCCTGGGCTCCTCCTTCCCGTTTGGGAGAATGTGGAACTGCCTTCATCACCACCACCTTTTCTACACCCTGTGGAGAACAGATAGAAGAATGAAATGAGCGTGAGGTCTTCAGACATCCTAGGATTTAACAATCATGGTGGACAAGCAAACGCCTAGAGAAAAAAATCGCACCTGTAGCACGATTCCAGATTCAACGTCTTCGCTTATGGAACTGAAGTTTCTTGCCAATGGAGTGACCTGCTCGCCGAGCTTGCGCGCTTGTTCGATCCAAGATCTTTCTGCAGATGAAACACAGCATGTTCAGGCAACATCGTCAGATAGGAAAAGAAAAGCTAGTGACCGAGCAGCAACAGGCTTGACTGAGAAAAATGATTGATTAAAGGTTCGATCAGTCAAACGGGAAACACCAGATTATGTATGTTGCTCCCCTTCTCGAAAAAATAAAAATATGTGTTGCTATCAATTCAGTTAAAAAACCATTGCAGAAGGAATACCGTACTGAAATCGCGTAAGATCAAGCGGTATGAAAAAAAACAAGCATGTGTGGACTGTGGAGTGAAAGAAAAGATATCCGTCAAGATACATGAGCAGCGACTTACCTTTCTGCAGAATGATCACTCCAGATGGATCAAACCCGTTTGTATCCTCTTCTTCTTCAGTCCAGAATTTGAACCTTTTCCAGCTTCCAAATATTTCAAACAGATACCCGAAGAAATTGCCCGCGACCAGTATAGTATAAACAACCATAATGAGTGGATATATTCTGTTGAAGTTTCTCCCAAAGAAAGGAACTGCATCATCAATGCTCCCCATCCTCTGCATAATAGCACAAGAGATTATTTATCCAGCAGTTAAACTAGGCCTTATCTAGCAGGTAAACAGTAAGCTTGTAGAATAGGAAGCAGCTGAACTTTTCCATCAAATATGAACCAATACTGTGTTATCACCTAGACACAAGAATATGAGAACTACTTGCTGCATATTATTAAGGTAAACAGTAGCCAATCCTCTTTTTTCTTCCCATGAGCAAATTTTGTAGTAGAATGAAAGCTAATGGAACTATGGGAGTGCTGTTGCATGGAAAGTCTGGGTACGATTTGCGCTATAGCAGGTGATTTTTTTGTGCTAATCATTTGTACTGAGCTCAGATTTGTGCCATAGGTGGAATTTGTCAGAAACAGCTGCATGTCCCTGTAACTTTCTTGGTTAGAATTTCCTTTTTCTCCAACAAAATGGAAAACAAAAGAAGACTATCGCTGCTTTTGTATTCCCTACATATCGACAAAACCTATTCATGAGGAGGATTGCTTAAAATCTACAAATTCGAATTATAGCTATTACAAAAGAGTGGTAACAAGCAATGCAGCAAAGGAACATATCAAAAACTATTACCTTCTCAAAAGTAGTTCTAACATCACCACCAAGATGAACGAGATTCAGAAAGTTGTAAGAAATAGCAGGTGCGTATCTTGCAACCATTCTGAAAAAACACATTTGATGCAATAACTTAGGACAGCGTGCAAAAAAGGTCGGATTGATGCCCTTGAAACATCAAATAGTAGGAAACCAGAAGACCTACGAGCAGATCATAAGCAGGCTGACAGAGCTAGTTTGTCCTGGAGTCAGTGAATAGACCACCATCATCCCTATCCTAAAGAGCGGATAATATGTGCAAATGCACATGTACATCAATGGAGCAAATGCAACAACCTGTTAAGTGGTATTAGCAGGCAAAGCATTAAAATTAGTATTTCAAAGGTCATTTCTTTCATGATGAATGTACAAGCAAGTAAAGGTATATGCATGTGACTAAACAGTCTTGCAAAGGAAGTATGTTTACACCAGACTTTTTAAATGTGGTCATTGCGAGTTTTTTCTTCCAAATTAATGGAAAGTACACCTTCTACAGAATTGATTTTTTTCTGCATGGGTACAGCTATAACAATAGAAATAAAGTGGTGATTATCGGTGATCATAGATAAGCAACTTCCCATAAGTTGGCTGCAAGCTGGAGGAAATATTTCAGATTCTACTTCAAACACAACAAGGCAATGCTACACACTTAAATTATTTAATTTCTTACCTGGACTAAAATTTCTTGCTTTCCTGCAGCATTTATAAGAACAGAAAAAAGTGACAAATGAACACCAGTTGGAAGCAAAGTGGCCTCAGCCAACAATATGGCAGCTGAGATGCAACCAAGGAGAACAGAAAGAACTTTCAGGAGTCGGTTTAACAGTATACATCGCCAAATGAACTCTGAAAATGTGAAGGTGTTCGCAAGTCAGTTCCATGAATTTTGGACAGGCCAGGGAGATTAACATAAAAGTGTTGGTGTGTAGAAAAGCACTGTAAAAGATCCATTGGTATTGGGCCTATGATAACTTGCGTGAGCGGTTCAAGCATTATTATGCAGAATTTTTACATGCTATGGGGATTTCCTCGGTGCAATCTGTGTATGTGACTCTAGTCAATTCCCATTTTCACTTCCATCGCAAACAAATTTGAAAATTTGAACTCCCTCTGAAAATTTAAATATTCCTGTGGTACTTGAGTAGGGTAGTCATAAACTCATAATAATAAATAGTAACTTGGCTAAAAACAATTGGATTGGTAGTAATTTATTTTACCAGGAGGAAGATTATATTCAACACCTCTTCTTTGATTGCCCTTCAGCTTGTTGGACGGCTTTTAACATTGCTCCAACTCGTACTGTAGTTCATATTTTTGAGGATTGGCTAAGAGGACAAAGTGGGGTCTAGTCTCTTATTTTGCTCAACATTTGTCTAAAAGAAATTATCTAATCCTGTGAAGTGTGAAGGTTGGAGATTGCTAATGGAGCTCGGGCGCCATAGAGCCCGAATTTTGAAAATTTCAAAAATTAACATATTGTGTTTAAAAATTATGAAAAAAGTTACACATGTATATAGATATGTACACTACATGTTTACAAATTTTCATGATGAAATATGTTTTCATGTGAGCTGCACAAAAAAAAGAAAAACAAAGTCCTGAATTTCATGCACTATTCAATATAGAAGTTGATGAATTTTTTGTAGATCACATGAAGACGTATTTCATCATGAAAATTTACATACATTAATTATACATCCATATATATATATATATATATATATATATATAAATGTGTGTGTGTGTGTATCTGTTTAAAAAATGAGACTTAAAATTTTGTTTTCGATCTTTGCAAAATTTCAAATTCCATGGGATTTGGGAGCCAAAAATTCTTGCTCATGTAAGGAATTTTCAATTGGCACACTGGTAAGGAGATATGACAAGATATTCCAAATCTGGATTGTAGGAACATACCTATATGGTCAAGGAAGGATCCTAGTGTGCCTGATCGACTTTCCCTTAAATCTGATACATATTTCCTGTAAGAACAAACAGAAAGTAAGTCATCAGTGCTTCGAACTGATGTCCCAAAGATTTGGCATGAAGATAGCTGATAACCAGCTTGCAAGGCATGCTGATTGTTGTGGTGAGGGTAAGATTAACAAGTATAGTTTACTACTAACATTTTAAGAATGTCTACAAAATGACACACAATTGGGTGCGTGTTCGAGAAAAAAAGTATTTGTTTATTATGTTATTTACTGCTTTCTCCTACATGATAGCAAAGCCAATCAAACCTGCTTCATAAATATGCAACAGTGCAATACCCACTATCATCCTCAATGGACCAAGTAATCGCTTCAACTGACTATTTAGCGGCGGTGTAAATACTACAACATATCTCCCCGACATAGGTTACCACAGTATATGGCAAAACATAAATCAAAATATTCCAAAGATTTCTCAGAAGTTGTATCAAGACATTAACTATCAATTTTATGCACAAACTGACAGTCTGACACAACCATTTATCTGTAAAGTAAGAAGTCAATACGCACCATCCGTCTGCATCATGTTGCTCATAATTTGTCACTGTGTCTTCCAGTTCAAGGGCTTCCATGACAGAAGTCGTATATTTGCTGCAAACAATCAAGTACGGTTAAATAGTTACAATTAAGAGCAGCAAAAATATGGTCTGGAATTGTACAGAAAATGAGCGCAACAAAATTGTACAAGGGTGTGAATTTTATTTTCGAACTTTAGGAGTTGTTTGCAAGAATTTAATCATAAATGCACACTAAAAGATACTAAGATGTGCTAGTTTAGCATATTGTACCTTTTACACCTACAGTACGCCTCATGAGCTATCCTAAGTCGACGTCGAAGTGCAGCCATCGTTTTCTCGTCAGTATCATAATCCATATCATTTTCTGCTAGTTTGTTTCCACCAGAAAGCTTGAACAGTGGGTCATCTCTCAGCTGAAGAAATAGATTTGAGCTTGTGAGTTATTATGAATAATTAAAATATGTAAATATCAATTTATAGCGGTACCTGGGCATCCATACCATTTGAGCTAGCATATTATCAATAATATCCATAAAAGGCCTTAGTGGGTCCCGCTTGGACATTTGTTTTGATGTGGCTTGAACAACCTTAGACAAGGAAAGGAGCATGCCTTAAGAAGAATGCAATAATCATGAGATGACAGTTTAAGAACCCAGAGAAGTACATACAGTGATTGTGTTGCAATATTCTTGGCGAGCATTATCAAGTTTTACAGTCATCTTTGCAACCATGTGAGAGAGAATTTTTTGACGGCGAGTCCAATCAGCATTTCTCCATATATCCTTTGGAATTTCGCTCAAGCCAAAACCAAGAAGAAAGGCACCTGTCACTAGTCCAAAGGTATTTGAGCATGCCATAGCAAAGCCCAAGATAGCACCACCCCTGCAAACAATAGCATTCTTTCAGTGAAGAAAAAGTTGAACCTATTCTCTGATGATCACAAATTGGAATGAAGACATGAAAACAACTGGTGAGAGGAATTTAAATAGTTCAAAGTGGATAAAGTTCAGACTGAAGAAGTTATAATACAGTTCCTATTTGTTCCACTAGAGCAGACCCAAAGAGATCAAATCAAAAATCTCACATATGTCTGAACTACACACAGATATTAGATGGGTCGTACAATATGTAAGCTCAGTTGAGACACGAAAAATGAGTACATACCAATCATGATGCATGATTATAATCAGAACTATTCCAAAAAAGCCGATAGATCCCACAATTTCATAATAGAGCAAGTTCGCTCGGATACTGGTTTTCAGCCTTTCTTTAACTGTGAAATCTCCAGCATCCTCATAGCCTTTAATGGTAGGAATGATAGCCCTGTTCAGATGAACATAATTTGACATGAGAATTAGTGTTGTATTTAGACAAACAACATAACTACTGGAAAGAGAGTTCTGCAAGAAAAAGGGACTCCACCCGAAAAAACATTGTGCAATTAGGCAGATGAGGTAAGTACCTATAATAGGAATCGCGCAAATTAAGGAAAAAAGAGCAACATCAACAAAAAGAATGACAGGATTTTGTCATGCTGCCTACAGTATACTCCAATAAGACCAGCTCGAAAAGAATTTAAGGGATGCCCAATAGTCATTAAATATGCAGTCATGTTCAGATAAGGATATAATATAATTAAGTTGACCGAAATGTTTGGTCAAATCATTAAACTATACAAACTAATGGAGCAGCATGACCTCAAGAAGGCTAAGCACATTGTAGCAAAAAAATAAATAGAGAAGGCTAAGCATATGCACCATTGACCAATTGTGCAATTGAAGACTAAGGCAGCAGTTTCAGACCTCACATGTTGTGAAAAGGACATTGCAGGTTTTCACCTCATCATTAGCGAGTTAGCACACAAATCAACACACGTTATTGTGATCAGCAACATACCATGCTAGGACAAACGAGCTCCAATACGACCAGCTCCAAAAGAATCCGACGTCGCCCTTTTGATTGCCGGTAATTGTCTGTTGTTCAGGTAATGGAAGAAGAGGTCAGAACTCAGAACAATATATAATAGAAGAGCCTACCTAGACATCCATGAGTACAATGTAACATCAGCACAGCAATTTGTCAGCCTTCACATTACAAGTCTATGAAGTATAAATATCCAGACATCTAAAATAATGTGTGTATATACATAAGTACCAACTGTAACAAGGAATATTTTTTTAGTCAATTTCTGAAGTTGCGGCAACAGGCAAACTCCTTAATCCACAAGCAATAGGGAGACGTACACCATCAAATCCCTTTTCACGCTTGCGAGTTTCAGCACGAACATTGCAAACACACAGATGAACTGCCACCCCCGCATTCTCACATATATCCTGCAGCAGTGCAGCCCACGCCCACGACCAATGGATTCACAAACGCGACTTGTCAAATACTACCTACTGTACAGCGCAATTTAGTTCTCAATCCCATGGCGCTTCCCCGACGCCGAGTCGACCCCAAATCCCTACACGCATGGTTTCTGGATTCGCCGAAATGATAGTTACTGTACCAACTAATCGCACGTGCAGCAACGCTAAGCAAAGGAGCAGCGAACCGAGATAGCAGAGGTGGTGCCGGGCTCTGGGGGAAGGGGGCGCAGGGATCGCACCGTGTAGATGTCGGTGGGGACGAGGATGACGAAGGAGAGGGAGCAGAGCCAGGCGTAGCCGACGGTGGCGAGGACGTGGAGCGGCACGGCGGGGCCGGCGAAGTAGCGCAGCGTGGCCGCCACCATCCCCACCGTCAGCGGCAGCGCTATCAGGTAGAAGACCCACATCTCGCCGCCCCGCTCCTCTCACCGGCCGCCGCCTCGTCTCCCGTGCGTCGGTGGGCGGAGAGCGGAGAGGCCGAGCGTGGCGAGTTGGTGCGGCGTGGCGGGGAATGAAAAGGAAGGAGGCCACCGGTTAAAAAGCGTGGGCGCGGAGGCAGCTCGAGACAGAAGGAGAGGGAGGAGTTGGTGGGGCCGGACCGGTTCAGCGGCCTACGTGGCCCGGAGTGGGCCCGTTTCCCCGGCCCGCTGAGGTAAGCACGCTGCACACCCACGCGCGCGCGCAGCCCCTTTCCTTTTGGACTTGGACCGCTTCCCGGTCTCCTCCTCCTCCCTCCACCCGGGCCGCGTCCAAAAGAAAGCTACCGACGAGCAAAATGTCTTGGCCCAATCAACCTTGCAGGAAAAACATTACTACTACTGACGCGGTCATCGTAATAAGTACTCTACGCACGGTCGTTTTCGGGTAATTTGGCGGAGCAATTAACAAGTGTTTTCGCTAACACGGACCGCGTCAAGAAGAACACGGTGGTTGTTGCTCGCTGCAGGATGGAAGGTACGGTGCTCGGTGCATCATCATTCATCGCCCCGGCGTAAGTTGACAATCCGAACGCATGCTCGGCTAGTCGGCTGCGGACTGAATCAACATGTATGCACAGATATACTACTGTCTATCTCAAAAAGAGCAAAATGCATATACTACTGTCAAGCTGGTTGGTTTCACCTACCTGTTATTACTTATTAGCAAGAAAAATTAAGAGATGACTTTTGGATCGTCTGGTCTCGAGTCTTGAGGACAAACTGCAACCATCAGCGCTCTCGGGTGATTTGTGAACGCGGATGCGGGAGTTGGCAAGACTCACTCGTAGGCACAGTTTCTGCTATGGTCAGGTGTTGGTCATTCAGATTAGTAAAGGTGCCTCTAGCTAACGTATGAAAGCTCACCCCGGGTTTGGGCTAATCTCCCTTGCTTTGGTATTCTGTTGCAACTTTGTGGCGGTCTCTTGAAGGGAAACCGATTATGGGGCATGTTGGTTTAAAAAAAGAACATATGAAGGTTTCAATGAGGAATGCCAAATGAATGCAAATTTCTCCCTTATAGCGAGATGGCGTTCTCATATTTGGCAGGCAGGTTGAACGACCTGCCTATAGAATTTGGGCCTGCCCAAACTAGCTCCATTCTGGTTTTGAGAAGGCTGTAGAACCTTCCCAGGTCATTTATTTTGTTTCTCCTTGCAGGTTTTCTTTTTCTTTTTTCTTTTTTCGTCCTTTCCTTTCTTTTTACATTTTTTATTTTTTTATTTTTTTATTTTCCAAGTTTCACGAAGGTTTTCTAATATCGGTGAACAATTTTTCAAATCGGGGTGAATATTTTTCGAATTCAAAATAAATTCATTGAATTAAAAAAATCATCATATTTTTGAAATTGTGAATATTTATAAAATTCATAAACATTTTTCAAATAAGGGTGAACATTTTTTGATTTCAACATCTGTTCGTCGAATTCAAAATATCTTCATCATATTTCTGTAAATGCGATCATTTTTCAAATTCATGAGCATTTTTCGAATTTCATGAACATTTATTAAATTGTGTACATTTTTTGGAACTCGCGAACAAGTTTTTTGCATAGGAGAACATTTTTGTAATTAAGGAACAACTTTTGAAATTCAGAAACATTTTTTGTTTTCGATGACATTTTTTAAATTCTTGATTTTTTTCGAATCAGTGACCATTTCTAAATTCGGGAATTTTAAAAATTGTGGAGCAACTTTTTAAATTCCCGACCATTGTTTTCAATATTTTAAACATTGTTAACAAACCATTTTAAAACATGATTTTTCTTAAAATCACACATTTTCATAAAATTGATAAAAAATAATTGAATTCACTATTTTTTTTCAAATTAAAGAGAATTTTTTTAACATAGTAAACATTTTTTAAACCGATTTTTTCTAGGTCTCAGAACATTTGTACAAAATTCACTTTTTTGGAACTAGTATTTTTTTTAAAATTCCTATTTATTTCAAAGAAGAAAAATAGAATAAAAAAGTAGAAAAAAAACAAAACCAAAAAACTGGGTGTCGTCCAGCCCCGTCAGATGCCATGGAGGAGGCGAGTTGCTGCGAAGCACAAACAATGCACGCTGCGGCATGTGGCGCACGATGCTGCAAGAAGATTGAGGTGCACACCAACCCTCACGCGCTATTATCTACTCAAGACATTAGACGATGACAAAATAACATATTTTTATACGCTTCCTTTCATTCATTTTCTCATATAAATTGTTCTTTTGTTTGTTCAGAACGTTATTGTTGTTCTTTTATTACCGCACCCTCTCGCGTCACTATCTACTCAAGACTTAATGAATTGACATGGATGGTGCACATCAACGACGATGGAGTTAACAACGACGATTCATGGTCTACACACGCTTCCTCCACACATTTTCGACACATATCATACATTGACAAGTGATATATAGGTGTCCGTATTTCCAGCGGCACTATCGATTTTCTTGGCCTCTTTGTGTGGGCGTGAAGGTTTGCTACTCATCAAATCCAGCCTTAATTAATTCAGTTGTCAAGAGAGATGAGTTTTTTCAAGCAATGGAAATATGGAATATTCTTGTTTAAAAAAGGAATATTGCAAAGCGTGTACCCAAAATATGAGACATATAAAATATAGCATGGATAAGAACGTTTGCGTGCCTTACAAAGAAATAAGCACTATCTTCGCCTTTGTACACAAACCAAACGCTGCAACATTTGAGCAAGCACATACATCCCGAATTAAACTCGAAACCTCTTCACATGGATATTCTCTTATGGCTCATGCATCTACGGGAATTTGTACCTTGATGGACAAATCAAAATTTATTTTCTCTTGAGCAAAAAGCAAATATATGGACAGAAAAAACAATTCTTAAAATCTACATGTTGAGGGCTTTACTTGCAACCACTGAATGATTTTGTGATCTCTCCTACCATTTCTTCTATGTCTGCCACCTTGGCCTGGATGACATACATGTCCGACAATCTTCCTTGTTGGCAAGTTTCCCCCCTCCTTCCATCCATTAGTAATGCACGCAAACTATAAAAATGTGCAAATCAAAGGCAACGTCTTTGTGGCCGCAGCCTGAACATATTGAAACACAACAATCATAGATAAAGAAAAGCAAATGGTCTTCATGTTATTTTTGTGATAGTCTTATCTCTACTCTTATAAAAAAACAGAGCTGGTGATGATGATGTGCCTGCCATCCTGCAATATAGACCGTCCGGTTTATATCTGATGGATAGGAAAGAAACTATGACAATTTTGCAAAAAGATACCCACACCCCTCTCCACGTTTGCAAATAAGGCCTTTCCTTGTTCATCCTTTTCTCTCACAAGATAAACTACTTATATAAATACATCTTGATGTTCCATGCAACGCACGAGCATCTTGCTAGTGTATGGTAAATGACTCAACTGCAGAAACAACCTGAAAATTTTTGTTTACCTGTAAGACCAATGGAATCTTTGGTCTTTTTTGCGGGGAGGAACCTTTGGTCTTTTTGCAGGGACGAACCTTTGGTATTTGATTGATGATAGACATGGCATCTGAAGGAAATATGCCCTAGAGGTAATAATAAAGTTGTTATTTATATTTCCTTATATCATGATGAATGTTTATTATTCATACTAGAATCGTATTAACCGGAAACTTAGTACATGTGTGAATACATAGACAAACAGAGTGTCACTAGTTTGCCGCTACTTGACTAGCTCGTTGAATCAATGATGGTTATATTTCCTAACCATAGACATGAGTTGTCATTTGATTAACGGGATCACATCATTAGAGAATGATGTGATTGACTTGACCCATCTGTTAGCTTAGCACGATGATAATTTAGTTTGTCGCTATTGCTTTCTCCATAACTATACATGTTCCTATGACTATGAGATCATGCAGCTCCCGAATACCGGAGGAACACTTTCTGTACTACCAAGCGTCACAATGTAACTGGGTGATTATAAAGGTGCTCTACAGGTGTCTCCGATGGTGTTTGTTGAATTGGCATGGATCAAGATTAGGATTTGTCACTCCGATTGTCGGAGAGGTATCTCTAGGCCCTCTCGGTAATGTACATCACTATAAGCCTTGCAAGCAATGTAACTAATGAGTTAGTTACGGGATGTAGCATTACGGAACGAGTAAAGAGACTTGCCGGTAACGAGATTGCACTAGGTATTGAGATACCGACGATCGAATCTCGGGCAAGTAACATACCGGTGACAAAGGGAACAACGTATATCGTTATGCGGTTTGACCGCTAAAGATCTTCGTAGAATATGTAGGAACCAATATGAGCATCCAGGTTCCGCTATTGGTTATTGACCGGAGACATGTCTCGGTCATGTATATATAGTTCTTGAACCCGTAGGGTCCGCACGCTTAACGTTCGGTGACGATATGTATTACGAGTTTATGTGTTTTGATGTACCGAAGGTAGTTTGGAGTCCCGGATTTGATCACGGATATGACGAGGAGTCTCTAAATGGTCAAGACGTAAACGTAAAGATCGATATATTGGAAGCCTATGTTTGGACATCAGAATGGTTACGGGTGAAATCGGGAATATACCGGAGTACCGGGAGGTTACCGGAACCCCCACTACAAAAAAAGACACATCCGTGACATTTTGGGCCGAACGAATTTTTTTCCTGTCATACATATGACACTTCTATGACGATAATTGTGAAAAAACCCGGTATCATCGTAGATGTGGTGGGCTCCTACTTCTATGACAAAAAATCATGACAGAAAATGGGCTTTTCAACCTGGGCGGGCCGGAGACGCAGCTGCATGACATTCTTTGGGCCGTCCATGACGGAAAAAACCGTGGTAGAAGCGAGGGCGAGGAAAATTTCGGGGAGTTCCCGGTTACGGTGGGAGGTCGGGGGCCGAGCGATGCGCGTTTCTCTCATACACGTACGCGTGTGTGTGCGAGGCGTTGACTCTAACTGAACCCGAGCGAGGCATTGGGCTCTAACTGAACCCGAGCGATTGCACCGCAGGCTACGCGTTACTGAACCCGAGCGATCGATCGATGGCTGTTAACTGAACCCGATTGAGCGATTCCTTCGCTACTGCTGCTAACTGAAGCCGATCGATGCTGCCTCTGGATGAATAGTGAGCGTTGCGGGGGTGGGGGGGGGTGGGTTGGATGAACAGTTCCCGATGGGGGTGGATGAATAGGACCCCGTGGTGTTGCCTCTGGATGAATAGGACCCCGATCGATCGAGCCGGTTGGGGCTGGATGAACAGGACCCCGTGGAGGGCTGGATAAACAGGACCACCCCGTAGAGGGCAGGATGAACAGTAGATGGTGGAGGGCAGGATGAACAGTAGCCCGTGGAGGGGTGGTTGAACAGGAGCTCGTGGAGAGGGCTGGTTGAACAGTAGCCGGTGGAGTAGCGCGCGGTGGAGGCTGGATGAACAGGAGCCCGTGGATGAACAGTCGCAGGTGGAGGCTGGAGGAGGTCGACGGTGGATGAACAGTAGCTCGTGGAGGCTGGAGGGGGTCGACGGTGGAGATGAACAGTATCCCGTGGAGTCCCGTTTTGCGGTACGCCACACCCCTCCCGATGAACAGGACCCCCGTTTCGACCGTAGGAGGTCTGTTTCCTCCGTTTTGCGGTACGCCAGACCCCTCCCGATCAACAGGATCCCATTTCAAACGTGGCCGGTCGAACACAAGGCCGTTTCCTTCATTCTGCGGTACGCCAGGCCTCGTTTCCATCGCTTGTTCCGTCCAAGCCCTCCCGATGAACACGACACATTCCGTTGCCTCCCCATGAACACGACGCATTCCGTTGCCTCCCCATGAACACGACCCATTCCGTTGCCTCCCCATGAACACGACGACGACGCTATTTCTCCGTTCCGACCCAGCCATGTACACGAGCCCTGGCCGTACGTATGCGCGAGTAGGCGTTCGAGATCCCGCCCGTATGTACACATACGTGGCCATATTTTCTTTCTTGCACCCTGGCCGATGTACGTATGTGTACATGCTACATGCGCGCCTCTACTACGACACGTGCGCGCCTCTACATCGACCAGTATATATGTACGTACGCATTCGCAACCAGAATGACAATGCTACGTACGCTTCGACCAGGTGGGTCCCGACTGTCAGGCACTTCCTTGCGTGCGAAGATGTAGCTGGTGGGTCCCAGAAGTCAGGGGCAAATGTTTTTTTCGCGAAATACGGTGGTCCGTCCGGTGGGTCCCCGCTGTCAGGTGGAGGAATAATTATTTTGTGCGAAATAAGGAGGCACTTCCTTGCTGCGGCCGCGGACCCAGCTGTCAGCGTCTCTGTAAGTGCATCTAGTGCCCCTTAGTGATTTTGGTGTATTAAAGACTTATAGGTTAAGGGACTAATGTGTTTGTGAGTGTACACAGGTCTATAAGTCTATGAGGAGCTTGATATTTACAGAGAAAGTCGACCCCTAAAAATGAAGTTCTTCGACTGAAGACTTTGGATCACTGAAGACTTTGAAAGTGAAGAAATTGGTGTGACCTTGAAGATTTGGTATTCGTTCGAGGAACATGAAGCGTGAATACTTTTGTTTTCGTAGTTTCATTTTCTTTTTCTTGAGTCATAGAAAACACCATACTGTTAAAGGGGGCCGAGAAAATACTAAGGAAAATTTCCATGTGATGCTCAACTCAAAATCCTACACCTACCAATCCCTTCGAGTGAAGCCATTTGAAATCTCATACAGTTCAATCAATTTCTTCAGTGACAGAGACGAAGTTCTTCTGGTCTCTGAGGAATTTGTCTTGACTGAGGAGTTAGGAATTCGCCAGTGCGGATTGCCTACACAGTGAGGAACATGATAGCCCTGAGAATTTTGCTACTCAAAATTCTGATCGTTGATGTGCTATGCGCCAGCTGTCCCAAAATATCTATCCACCTAACGGTCATATTATTGAAGGGCATTTATGTCTTCATGTCGGGCTGCTCCCTAGGCTATAAATAGTCGCCCCCTACAACCACTAGTTGGTTGGCTGCTCCGAGAGAAACTGACACTTGTCATTTGAGGGCAACCCATCCTCTAAGGACTTTGAGCGAAAATCATCAAGTGAGGAAAAACCCAAACACCTACAAACCCCAAGTGATTGAGCATCATTGAAGAGATTGATCCTGCGTGGATCCGGCGCTTGTTACCTTTGAAGACTGTGCTTCTTCCAGACAGTTAGGCGTCATGGTCTAGAGCATCCAAGAGGAATTGTGGATCGCCGAGTGACCGAGTTTGTGAAGGTTTGGAAGTCGCCTGAAGACTTACCACGAGTGATTGGACGAGATCTGTGTGACCTTAGTTCAAGGAGAATACGGTGAGGACTGGGTGTCCTGAGCTGCGTGTTCAGGACTGGGTGTTCGGGACTGTATGTCCTCGAGTTTAAATACTCAGCCGCTCCAACCAGACGTACAACTGAGACAGCAGTTGGAACTGGTCTACCAAATCATTGTCTTCACCAAGCTTACTGGTTCTATTTCCTCAACTCTTCCATTTCCTCATAACTGTGTTGTGTGCTTGTTCATATCTGTGTTTGAAGACTTTGACTGAAGACTTTCTCAATTTCCTCAGTTCAATTTCTTCAGTCTGTTTGTCTTCATCTGTGTTATCCTGAGCTTACGCTTCTGTACTCTGTGCCTGTCTTCATTTCATCATGATGACTATGCTTGTATTCTGCTATGTTTACTTTTGAGTACTCATTCTGCTGCTAGTAGTTATTCACTAAGGAATTTCCTCACCGGCAAATTCCTTAGTGAAGAATTTCATAAAAATCGCCTATTCACCCCCCCTAGTCGATATAACGCACTTTCAATTGGTATTAGAGCGAGGTACTCCCTTGTTATGTGTGATTTTGGTTTAACCACCTGGAGTTTTAGTTATGTCGACCGCAGGTATGATCAAGGTCTCTACTGGGTGTCCTACCTTCGATGAGACGGACTACCCCTACTGGAAGAATAAGATGCGAATGCATCTTGAGGCAATTGATAACGATCTCTGGTATGTTGTGGAAAATGGTGTTCCCTCAGTCACACCTTCTCTGAATGCCGCTGATGTGAAGAGATTCAAGCAACTCGACTCTCAAGCGAAGAATAGCATATGTGGCCATCTGAGCAAAGGACAGTATGGCAGAGTGAGTGCTTTGGAGACAGCGAAGCTTATCTGGGACATGTTATCCAAAGTGAATGAAGGAGTCTTAACACATCGTGACTCGCGAGTTGATGTTCTTCGCAATCTCTTCAGCCGCTTCAAAAGACTCGACAATGAAAATGTTCAACAAACCTTCGATTGCCTCACTGACATCTCAAATGAGCTTCAAGCACTTGGTGCCACTAACATCACCGACCATGAGGTGGTGAAGAAATTACTGAGATCGCTTGATTCCTCATTTGATACTATGGCATTGATGATACAAGAACGTGCTGATTACAAGTCACTTGATCCCGCTGATGTTCTCAAAAGGCTAAATACCCATGAGTTCCAACTTGCTGAAAAAAGAGATCTCTATGGTACTAGCTATGGCAGATCACGTGCACTGAAGGCCAAGGCAGTATCTGAATCCGAAGATGAAGACTCTGGTAGCAGCCTTGGTGATCCTGAAGAGCTAACCCATGATCTAGCACTGCTCGTGAAGAAGTTCCAAAAGTTCTCAAGACGTGGTCGCCTTGGAAGATCCTCAAGGAGCAATGATTCCTCATCCAGTGACTATAAGAAGAGGCTCTGTCACAAATGCAAGAAACCTGGACATTTCATTCAAGAATGTCCTCATTGGGAAAAGGAATCAAAGAAGAAGAAATACAAGGATTACAGTTCTGATGATGCGAAGAAAAAGAAAAAATCCACAAAATCTTCATCATCAAAATCCTGAAAGTCTTCATACCACAAGAAGAGCAGCTCCAAGAAGGCTAGGGCATTCATTGGCAAGGAAATGGACTCTGAGGCTGAATCTGAAGAGAATGAGGAAGAGGAGACATCTGAGGAGTCCGAATCCGGAGTGGCGAGCCTAGCGGTCACTAATGCATTCGTCAGCAAGTCTATCTTCAACACCGAAGAAAATGACCTCACCAACAATGCTGATGAAAGCGATGATGACTACGCTCCCACCTATTGCTTCATGGCAAAGGGTGCCAAGGTACTCAAATATACCTCCTCTGAATCTAGTGATGATGAATCTGATGAAAACCTTAAGCCCAGCTATTTTAAACTTGCTAAGATTGCTATAAAACAACAAAGGACTTTAGAAAAGGTTCAAAACATGCTAGACAAAAGTGATGATATGTTGGGTGAAGAAATGGATCGCACTGAAACTTTGACTGAAAATCTTCAGAGACTTCAGTCCAACCTTGACAATCTTCAAAGTCATCATAACACTCTCTTATAGGATCATGAGAAGCTTTCTTATGAATTTCTTCAAAGAAAGCAAGACCTTGAGAATTTAAGAGTGAGTTATGAAGATCTTCAGAAGGAGCGCGATTCATTACTTGCTCAACAAATCAGCGCTTCTCAGGAAGAATTTGTTCCTCCATGTTTGAAATGCATTGAACGTGAATCTGCTAATTCTTCACCTAGATGTTCAAATGTTGCTAATGTTTCAAATTCTTCACATGCCTCTGCTATTACTAATTCCTCATCCGAGGACATTGCTAGTATCACTGACGATGCAGGGCTGAAGGAATTGTACATGACATGCATGTACAAAAGCCTCAAAGGGCATCAGACTCTTTGTGATGTGCTTAAAAAGCAGATCCTCAATAGGAACCCTAGGAAAGAGGGTATTGCCTTTGACAGGAAACTCAATGCTGATGGTACATATTGGAAGCCTGAGCAGTACCCCGAAACTACATGGGTTGCTGCAAAGGGACCTCCAGTTGATCCATCTAATTTATCTGGATTTGCATGTGAATCTCCTTGTTCTGATGATGAGTCATTTGACTCCAACTATAAACTGTTCAAAAATCAGAATGGTGAAGTATTTGCTAGATATGTTGGCACTAACTGCAGGAACAGTCCTCCTATGAAGAAAATCAGGGTTCCCAAAAGATGCCTTGAAAATCTTCAGGTGAATGTCATCATAATGCCACCTGTGAAGAATAGGAACCCCGGATCAAATTCTTCATATGGACCAAATTCTTCATATGGATCCAAGTCCTCATACGGGCAAAACTCCTCACATGGATCATATTCTTCAAAAGGATCAAAGTCCTCATATGAACATCATCGTGCTAACCCGTCTGTTTCGCAGGGAAGATCTAAGGATTATGGATATGTGCATTATTCTTCAAATTATTATGTCCATAAGTCCTCGAAGAATTTCTCTGCTTACTCTTATGCTTATTCTAACCCCTCTTATGTGAAACGAAATGGACTGGCTTCTATGCCATCCTTCTCGTATGGAGCTCGCAGAATGATGAACTCTTTGCCACCCCTTCAGATGTGGGTGGTGAAGAAAAAGAACTAATCTCTTCTGCAGGGTCAGGTCTCCAGACGTACGTAATCGTCTGAAGAATTTGCTGGAGACCTGAGTATGCCTGATAGGACGCAGGCTAATCATGAAGAAATGAACTTTCATTTCTCACGTCCTCATATTGCTTTATCTGTTCTTTTACTTGATGAAATTGATCTGATGAATTGACATCATATTCTTCACTGATGAAGTATATGAGTTTGTAAGCTGCACTAATTCATCTGCAGTGGGTCCTCGATAGTGGATGTACAAACCACATGACTAGTGACAAGAATCTATTGATGGATGCTCCATTATCTCCGTCGCATCTGAAGCATATCATCTTTGCTGACAAAGGCAAAAGTCAGGTATTGGGTCTAGGTAAGGTTGCGATCACAAAGGATCGACACATGGACAAAGTCATGCTTGTTGAGTCCTTAGGATACAACCTTATGTCTGTCTCAATGCTTTGTGATCTTGATATGGTTGTTGTCTTTGGCAAGTACTGTTGTGTTGTGGTTATGGACGCTGACAATTCCAAAGTCTTCGAAGGCTTTAGGAGAGGAGACCTGTATATTGTTGATTTCTCTACAGGACCACAACCATCCGTGTGCTTACTTGCAAAAGCTTCAGAAGGCTGGCTCTGGCATCGACGACTTGGTCATGCAGGCATGAGGAATTTGCACACGCTTGTGAAGAAGAAGCATGCCATTGGCATCGAGAATGTCAAATTCCTCAAGGATCACCTATGCGGAGCCTGTGAAGCTGGGAAGATGACGAAGGCCAAGCATCCAACGAAGACTATCATGACCACCACTCGCCCATTTGAATTGCTTCACATGGATCTCTTTGGTCCTAATCATTATTCTGCTATTTCAAATGAAGCATCTCAATATGGCTTTGTTATTGTTGATGATTATTCTCGCTACACATGGGTACACCTTGTTACTTACAAACATGAAGTGCAGGAAGTCTTCAAACGATTTTCCTCGAGGGCTTCAACCAACTTTGTTGTGAAGATCAAGCACAACAGAAGTGACAATGGCACTGAGTTCAAGAATTCTGGTCTCGATGACTATCTTGATGAACTTGGTATTACTCATGAGTTATCTGCTCCTTATACTCCTCAGCAGAACGGCGTCGTGGAGCGTAAGAACAAGACTCTTGCTGAGATGGCTCGCACTATGCTTGATGAATACAAAATGCCTCATCGGTTCTGGACTGAGGCAATTGATACTGTGTGCCACATCATCAACATAGTATATCTTCACAAATTCTTCAAGAAAACTGCCTATGAACTCCTCACTAATAAGAAATCCAATGTAAGTTATTTCAAAGTCTTCGGTGCTAAATGTTGGATTAGAGATCCTCATCACAACTCAAAATTTGCACCGAAAGCACATGAATGTTTTATGGATGGTTACGGAAAGGACTTGCACACCTACAGAGTCTTCAACAATGTTCTTCACAAGGTTGTTGAAACTGTAGATGTGCGGTTCGATGAAACTAATGGCTCACAAAGAGAGCACCTACCTACTGTGATAGATGAACCAGCACCTGAGGAAACTATCAAGTTCAAGGCTACTGAGGATGTCATTCCCACTGAAGAATCTGCTGAAGAATTCATTCCAGAACATGAAGAACGTCGAGCTAATGCACCTGAAGAAAATGGTGCTGAAGAAAATGCTGATCAAATTCTTCAACGGCAACCAGCTCATCCTCGCATTGCAAAAGAAGTGCAAGTTGAAAAGATCATCAATGACATCAAAGCGCGAGGTCTTCTCACACGCTCAAAAGCTTCACATTTGTCTAACTTTTGTGGGCACTATGCTTTTGTCTCTATTACAGAGCCCACTAAGGTAGATGAAGCATTTCTGGAGCCTGAGTGGATTCAGGCCATGCAAGAAGAATTACATCAGTTCGAGCTCAACAATGTCTGGGAACTGGTCAAACGTCTAGATCCTCGCAAGCACAATATCATCGGCACAAAGTGGATCTACCGCAACAAGCAAGATGAAAATGGCCTTGTGGTGAGGAATAAGGCACGGCTTGTAGCTCAAGGCTACACACAGGTTGAAGGAATTGATTTTGATGAAACTTTTGCACCTGTTGCTAGGCTTGAGGCTATTCGCATATTACTTGCTTATGCTAACCATCATGATATCACTTTATATCAAATGGATGTGAAAAGTGCATTCCTCAATGGTAAGCTTGAGGAAGAAGTATATGTTGCTCAACCCCCAGATTTTGAAGATCCAAAGAATCCTGACAAAGTCTTCAGACTCAACAAGGCCCTCTATGGCCTCAAGCAGGCCCCACGGGCGTGGTATGATACTTTGAAGGAATTCCTCATGACGAAAGGCTTCAAACCTGGTTCACTCGACCCTACTCTTTTCACTAAATCTTATGATGGTGAATTGTTCGTGTGCCAAATATATGTTGATGATATTATCTTTGGCTGTACTGACCAATGTTATAGTGATGAATTTGCCTATATGATGAGTGAAGAATATCAAATGTTTATGATGGGAGAGTTGAAATTCTTCTTAGGTCTTCAAATTCGTCAACAACGCAATGTCATATTCATATCTCAGGAGAAATACCTCAAGGATGTACTGAGGAAATTCGGCATGCAAGATTGCAAAGGCGTCAAAATTCCTATGCCCACAAATGGCCATCTATGCACTGATGAAAATGGTATTGACTTCGATCATAAGGTATACCGCTCCATGATTGGTTCTTTATTGTACTTATGTGCATCTAGGCCAGATATAATGCTTAGTGTTTGCATGTGTGCCCAATTTCAAGCTACACCAAAGGAATCACACCATAAGGCTGTGAAGCATATTCTTCGATATCTAGCTCACACACCAACACTTGGATTATGGTACCCCAAGGGCTCGGCTTTTGATCTCATTGGATATTCCAACTCTGACTATGCTGGTGATCGTGTGGACTGCAAGTCAACATCTGGTACATGTCATTTCCTCGGACGATCTTTGGTCTGTTGGTCCTCGAAGAAACAGAACTGCGTATCACTATATACTGCTGAAGTTGAGTACATTGCCGCTGGTTCTTGCTGTGCTCAACTGCTATGGATGAAGCAAACTCTCAAGGACTATGGCGTCAACATGAAGAATGTGCCTCTCTTCTGTGACAATGAGAGTGCCATCAAGATTGCTCACAACCCAGTTCAGCACTCGAAGACAAAGCACATTCAGATTCCTCATCATTTTCTTCGTGATCATGTGTTGAAGGGTGACATTTCTATTGAGCATGTGAAGACTGAAGAATAGGTAGCCGATATCTTCACAAAGCCCTTGGATGAGAAGAGATTTAGCAAGTTGCGGTGTGAGATAAATATCCTAGAATCTTCGTATGTTCTTTGAAAAGGACACTCATCCTAACACTTATGCAAAATTGATGACTTAGATGTGCAACACATGAATAAACGTTTTTCTTCAATTCAATGAAGAAGAACACTCTTAGTGTGAAGAAATTAACGAAGAATTTGATTCTCAGAACCCTACGATAATTGTACGCGGTGTCTCAAATCATCATTCTTATACGGCGGGTCACGCCACCACCAAAAGTTGAAATTCCTCAATTATTCATATTCTTCAACTTTGCATTGTCTTCACTGCTTCGGTCGTTTTTCTTCATTGGCTATATATATGTCCTCTACAGCATTCACTTATTGCTAATTCTTCAGGTTGGTTTTTTCTGCTAAGTGAATGTGATAGGACCCTTCCCCCTCTATGCTATACTCAACCCAATCTATTCACAAATTCTTCATGTGCGTTCTATTTGAAACTCTGTCAAAATCTTCACTGTGTCCTTGTCAGCTGAAGAAATTGCGAACGGAACTTTAACCTATCTTATCAAAATTTTCGGCTTTGTCGCTCAAACCGTTCCGCATCCCATGTTATACTTATCCACTCACCCACGATCGCACACGATCTCCACCTCTCAGTACGTGGGTGACACATGTCAAGCGAATGAGAAGGGTCAGGGGCACGTTCATCCAATTTCTTCGGGCGAGCAATTTTTCACCGTGGCTATAAATACCCCTCCGCCCCTTCCTTACTTCTTTTACTCCGCTCGACCTCTCTCTCCAGCTCGAGCTTCTCAAACCCTAGCACCGCCGCTACTTCATCGCTGCCGGTGAGGAAGAGCTTCACTGCCTCGACCTCGTCGCCGACGTACTCGCGCCGACCGCGGAAATCTTCACTCCGCCACCGCCGTAGCCGTCTTCCTCCGCCAAGTTAGGGCGTGGAAGATCTGCACAGACGAACTTCACATCTCCTTTCTCTAGTTCGTCGTGTTCTTCGTCCAGGGTAATTAAAAGTTACTTTTACTGCCCTCGTTGATTCGAATGATTATCTTCAAAATCTTCAAAGGTGTTTTTCTTCATAGCTTCACACACTAAACACCTAACAAGTCATCTGTTCTTGATTCGTTTCTCTAAGCATCATTTTTCTTCAAGATTCCTCAATCGTGTGGATCTTCGATCTATACAACTCTGGAACCTAAGACAAAGAACGCTTAGTGAAATTCTTCAAGACTCATCTGGTCAAATTCCTCAAACTTGTTCTTTTGAAAAACCCTCTGAGAACGCATATGACCTCTCCAAATTCCTCGCAACTATACTCTGTTCACAGGTACACATGTCAGCTGCTGAATCACTAGGTTCTCATCAACTTAACTCATTTGCAACGTTCCTCGAAGAAAAGTTGCATACTTCTTCAGAGAATTCAATTGTTCAAATTCCTCAACTAAAGAAAATGGCTGACGGTAAGAAGCCACAGAAGGGAGGAAAGAGGCCTGAGGTCAATACAGCGTTTGAGATCCCTGATGAAATATATGCTGGGTACTGCACACCTACTGAGGAAACCAAGAATGAGCGCAAGGTGCACATTCAGAAAATAGAAAGGAGATGGGCAAGAGAGTGGAGGGAGTACAGGTATGTCACTCCAAAGTACATGAAGAAATTTGCACTCAATCCTCCATGCCCAAGAGCTCCATTGGCACCTGGCCAAATCGCTGATCCCACCAGCCTCAAGCGCGGTGAGGACTATCCTGATGAATGGGCCAAGCGCCAAGCCAAGTTGGCTAAGCAAGCCAAAGAAGCAGTGAGGAAATTCAATGAAGACTCTACTGCTGCTGCTGCCTCTGCTGAGGCCTTTGCTGTCAAGCCAAAGAAGGCTATGTCAAAGAAGCCTGCACACAAGCCAAGTGCTTCACCAACAATGCCCTCAAGGCCAAGTTCCTCAGAAATGCCCTCACGACCAGAATCCTCAAAGCCCTCACGGCCAATTCCTCATGCTGCTCCTGTTCCTCCAAAGTCCTCAGCTCCTCCGCCTAAGCCCTCAGCTGTTCCGACTAAATCCTTAGCACCTGTGCATCTCGCCTCGTGCCAAAGGACTGCAGGCATCTCCATTGCCTCAGGTGTCTCAGCTAGTTCCTCAGCTGCACCAAGTTCCTCAGCTGGCCCCTCACTGCTGAAGACAAAGGCCACTGCTGGACGAGGTCCTCGCCCAAGTCCTCAAAAGAAACAAGTCGCTTTCCAAGTACCGTCTGAAGAAGACGAAGCTGATGATGATGAACTTGCAGAAATCATCAGAGACAGGCAAGTCAGGGCCGCTAGAGCCAAAGGATCAAAGGTATGTAGGGGCCCCGCCTACTCCCACAAGCAGGACAGTCCAAAGGTCATGACAAATCGTATGGACCGAACATCCATGGGGTTGGAAATCCTGGTGGGTGCAATAAACCCTGCAATGCATACAGATATTGGAGTGTAACCATAATTGATAGACCGTCCTCACAAAAAATATGATATGGATACTTAAAAATATACAGACTGAATTGAGTGGACAGACATTAACATAGACCGTTCTCAGGACTGAACACACACCAAAAGCGACAGTACTAATAAACAATACAGGGTTCACAAACACAAATCAAGTACTGAACAATAGTACTTACTACAGACAAGCAAAGCTGCACTAACTAAACTCTGCAGACTATTTTTTGCCACCGACCTACGGGATGAACCCCGCATAACTGACTAGGCCATGGACTTCGTGTGAGATGTCTACATGCACCATCACCATCTTGTCAACCTTGGAGAACCTAACAGAGTGGTCTTTCCACTCATAAACATGACGATGAAGACAGACCACATCAGATTTGTTGGGAAACTTTACAAGAACCACACCCTTCGTAATCGAAGGCACAGCCAGGAAATTGTTGTGGTCAAGTACAACCTCGAGAACACGCATTACAACAATGCTACAGGAAAACACTAGTTCAGGACACGTGGTGACAAGGACACGGCAGCTGGATAGTTCAGCAGTAGAACTCATCATTAGGTCTTCCAGTTCACACGACATGACTTTGAGAACTTCATCTCCACCGCGGACCTGGTTCTAATTCAAACAGAAACCATATTTTATTACTACCTCCATTCAGAAATATAAGATGATTTTCGATATTATACTCCATATATGACTACATATACGCACAGAAATGAGTGAACAAAGACACTAGAACATGTCTTCAAAGGCATGAGAGCAGAGGGATTACATGCAATATCCATAACACAAGTTACTAAGGCAAATATACCCTCTTAAAAGGTAGCATTGATGTTCATAAAGTACTCCCTCCACCCCAAAATTCTTGTCTTAGATTTGTCTAGATACGGATGTATCAAGTCACATTTTAGTATTAGATACATCCGTATCTAGACAAATCTAAGACAAGAAATTTGGGACAGAGGGAGTACTTGAAAGTAATCTATAAGAAATCAGTGTCAACCTCTCACATGTTTTGGTTAAAAGAGGAATTTAGAACCGTCATTTGGCACACAAAAATCACATGCAAGATCACCCAGAATGTTGTACTACTAGTACTAGTACTGCGTGTTA
The DNA here is from genome assembly GCA_034509565.1 of Triticum monococcum. Taxonomy (NCBI): domain Eukaryota; kingdom Viridiplantae; phylum Streptophyta; class Magnoliopsida; order Poales; family Poaceae; genus Triticum; species Triticum monococcum. Next base: position 135,147,830 of record CM067847.1, read on the forward strand.
GATGAAAAACACGATCAAGATCGAGAAAAGATCGTCAAGAAGAGATATTACCTCGACTTGCTTAATGAGGGATCCCGGAGAGGGGGGCTTGGACAGGGCGATGGCTTTGAGCTTGTCTGCGGTAGTCTCGGCGGGGTGCTTGCGCTTCTTCGTACCATGAGCCTCGACGGTTTTGGCCGAAGCCATAGACATCACTTCGGCCGGTGCTCCAGCGTCCATCAAGAAACTATCAAATAGAAATAAAAGAAAAGAAACCATAATCACAAACCCAAAAGAAGAAAAGAGAGGGAGTTATAGGATCAGTCTCGGGGTTGGAAGACCGGGCCTTGGCCAGAATCAACACCATTGATGCGCTCACCTTTCCTTCTTTGGGAGAGAAGAATAATGGCAGAAGCAGGTCGGGGTTTTCTTGAAGAAATGAGGAAAAAGATGAGGCGGAAGCGAGGGTTGGGTAGAGACGAAGCTGAGAGAGAAGAGTGAAATGATGGTTGCTTCGTCCGTCCAACTTACTGCTGGAAAGGAGGGGGTTTTGTGATTTGACGGCTCATTGGGCATTACTGCGGCGCTTCGATCGGGGTAGTCTACCATCACTCTACTACGGAGTAATTTAGTGCATGGCTGGTGGACCCCGATGCTGGCTGTCCCACACGTCGGCGAAAGTGAGTAATTTAGTGCATGGCTGGAGGAGGATCCGCACAGTAGAGCATGTCCACTGTTTTTCAGAAGAAAAAAATGATTATAGCAAGCGTTTCCACTCTTACGACGGAGGAGTGCGAAACACGGCAGCCACTTGAACATACACAGTGCTCCTACTACTAGGCATGTGCAGTGGTTCATACGTCAGTACTACATTGTTGCTAGTCTAGTAAGATATGACGATAACAAATGATGTTGTGCACATGTCAACTACTCCTATATGTAACATAGTACCGCTTTTTCGACTGTCCGGTCAAGAATGGAGGGTGAGATCAATGTTAATAGAACTAGATCCACAGTGCACGGAGAGTACGGTGCTACAGTACTCCACGAAACATGAACCACATGAAGCACAGATAGTGTTAGGCAGGGTGTATGAAGGGTGCACGGGATGGGAGCAAAAGTTCCCTTCTCGACCCACTTTTGGGTTTGGCAGAGTGCATGAAGGGTGCATGAGTCCACAGTAGGTTGACAAAAATACACGAAGAGGAAACAACTATATTGAGATGAGAATGCAACCAAACACACCCACATGCTTTGTGCTACAGTGACTGATCTGCACCGTCTGAGTTTGATCCAACGGTCATGTTGCGCCGAGACATGGACATGCCCATGCAGAGGGTTTAGCCCGACGGCCAGCATCGTCGCGCTGGCACGACGGTAGGCATCGCGCAGCCGCAACACGTGTGTGGCAACTTGGTTCACCAAGTGGCCGAGGCGATCCTGGACCTCGTCATGACCGGCCCGCTTGCGCTCCAGCCGGCTCCCCTGACGGCCTATCGTATCTCCCGCTTTCTGCAGCAACGTCGCCGACGCCTCGAGCATCTTTGTGGTGGACGCCTGCCGCTTTTGAAGCTCTGTGAACTCCCGCACATAACGGAGGAGCATGGCACTCCTCTCCTCCTTGAGCTCACAGAGCTCCACGTCCTTGGCCCTGAGCTCCGCATCCTTGGCATGGAGCTCCTATGTCAGGAGCCTCACCTTGGACTCCGTGATCTGCTGCGCCGCCATGGCACCAGGTAGAAGGGGAGAGGAAGCAAAGGGGGCGAAACGGCTGAAAGGCAATGCAATCTACGGGAAGGCGGAGGGAGCGGGGAATCTTTTGGTTTTCACCACGGTAAAACACCAGTCAACGATTTCTCACATTAGGGAGCAGTGGGTACAGGTGGAGTCATCGTGACTAATTGCTGCGGCGCCTGCTCCCGTCAATCAAAAAATTAAAAATCCTGTCGCACCCAAACACCAGAGCAACGCCGCGGTGGATATTTAAATTTACCTGCCGGCAAGTAGATAAAAAAAGGGGTGAAAAAACAAATGTGGCGGCGGCCTAGCTAATCGGTCGAACTAGCCCAACTAGCTAGCCACCGTGCTTCACTGATGTACTCGGCGGGAAAGGTGGTCTTTCGTGATTTGATGACTCATTTACTTGCTTCGGCGCTACGACCGAGGAGGACCCAGAAAACGCGCGGTAGGGCGTCCCACGTCAGGAAGAATATATGCGTGCACCACCCGGGAGGACCCCGAAACCGCGCGGTAGGGTGTGCCACGTCTCGGCACGGAGGAAAAATGTGCGTGTAAAAATATACTGTATCAGACGTAGTAGAGTACCTATGGTTCGACCTCGGGACCCAGCCAGTCGGTTGAAAGCACCCCACTAGCCACAGAGCTTCATCATGCAAACGTGGCACGGAGGATAGATGTGGTTAGCTCCGTCTCGACCAGCCACAATGTCTCTTGTTCTAGGCGATTCTTCTATTTTCCAAGTTTTTTTAGTTGTAATAACACCACGGCAAGCTAGCGCCGCTCTTCGTGTGTGCCCGTGCAAAGGTTAGACGATGGAGAGAAGAGAGATTGAGATCACAGACCTGGGACCCACCAGTAAGTGAGATAACGGTCATGCACGTGTTGACGAGGCACTCCCTATACTCTACTCAACGCAAGTACTGTATAAAATCAAGTTATGGGACAAAGCCAACAACCGTTCGTTTTTTCAGGCTACCGACTTATGCTTTGTAGTCCAGGTTGCCAGTTCGAATCTCGTCTTTCAGATTTGTTAGTTTTAGGTCCAAATTTGATTAATGACAAGTGGGACCCCCGTGTGTTGTTCCGATATTTTAATGTAGGATGGTTTTTTTGAACAAACACTTTGCGCGGTTAGACAAGTAACGGCACGAGTTACACGTTTTTTGCAAGTTTACGAACAAAAATGACAGCGGCATAGAATATCACATCCACCCCGCAGCTTAGATACTATGGTGATACGAGTTTTTACACCGTTGGAAGTGAGATCCAATGGCTTGGGAGTAGTCTTTGTAATTATGCGCATTTTCCAAACTCTCCAAAGTTTTTTTTGCAAATAAAACATTCAGGCCTCATGTGTGCCGCTGCATCTTTGATCCAACGGCTCCCCGGTGCTCATATTAGGTGCTCCCCATAGCTTAATTACCCGCTACGGTGATTGGAGTAGTTGTGGGCCAAATGCTACGAAAATATAATCTAAACCGACCGGAATAAATGCCTACACAAATTAATCCAAGGTTGGAGTGCCCCTCGCAATGTAAATAGCTCCGGCTTTGCGAGGGATGGAGAGGTAGTAGCTTCAACGCGTGGAAGATACGGTGTGAGAAAGCGAGGTCAATCGAGAGACATATAGATAGAGAGACAAAGTGAGTGTGGTCCGACATTCATTGAACAAATATATATGCTCTGGAGAGATATTGTCCGATTGAGATTTTTGGCAAGGGTGAGGGCTGTAAGATAGAGCTTGAGAGATGATCCAGTCATAGACGTGTAGATATATTTTGTGCGTGACTTAATATCGATGTTTAAATTCGGTGTACACTGTAAGATTTGAACCGAGGACCAGGCATATGGGTAATTATTTCGAATTCATGCCATACTAAGTTTCGAAAAGTTGACATTGACTCAGTTTGTTGTGCTATTTTGTAGGTCATATGTTTGAATCCATCCAAAAGTTTTCTCACTACCATGGTGTTCATCATATACATATGAATTTGTATTAAAAAAGTAGCGTGGATACAGTGAAATGCGAAATCCACGTTAGAATTGGAGATCGCTACGTGACACACACTCTAATTCAAATAACTAACTACGTGACACACACTCTAATTCAAATAACTAATTATGTGACACACACTCTAATCCACGTTAGCGTGGGTACCGTTTCAATTTTTTTCAAATAACTCCTCATTAATTAATTTATAGTACTCCCTCTGTTCACTTTTATAAGACCTTGAAGACATTTCAGACAATGTGCAAAACAGTTCATTTTAAGTTGTCTGGAACGACTTACAAAAGTGAACAGATGGAGTATCTCGTTTTGAATGACTAATTATTGCAAGGAAAACACGGGCATGGTAATACATACAGATTCATTTGCAAATGAAGGAAGATTGGTTTGCATTCTCAAATGTAGGCGCACCAGGCAAACCAGGGTCGTGTCGGGGTGGATGCTACTTCGGTGCCTTAAAGGCAACTGCCTTTGGGTCACTGACATGTGGGCCAGCCACCTGTTGGGCCCATATGTCATGGACACAAAGGCAGGTGCCTTAAGGCACCGAAGCATAGTCCTGTCGGGGTGGTCGCGTGTGTCGGACGGACGCGTAGCACCCAGCCACCCCCCCCAAAAGGACGACGACAATATAAGTTCGCGCTTCCACGTTTCAAATTGAAATATCTGGCGGCCCCAATTCCAGCCCTGCAAAATCTCTCTTCTCCACCGTCCCCTTCCGCGCCCAGATTGCTCAAATCCCTAATTCGCCGCCAACCCCCGAATCGCCCCTCGTCTCGTCTCTTTCCCCACCGTTCCCCACCTCTGTGCCGGACGACGACGACGAAGACGACGGTCGCGCTTCACCACTGCACCGGAGCTACCTCATCTACGCCCTCGTCCACCGCACCGGGTGGTCCACCGACAACGTCGGCCGCCGCAACCGACGTGCCTCACAGACACCGAGTTCCACTGCATCAGGTGCGCTTCACCGACGTCATCTCCCAGCTCACCGGGGCTACTTCACCGAGCACATCGTCGCACCTCCGCCCCCCATGGCCGTTGGGGCTTCACCAACGGTCTCGTCCACCGCATCATAGCGCTCCGCTGCCACTCAAGATCTGCATCCGTGCGCAGCCAGCCAACGCCAGCGCATCACCCTCAACGGCTCTGAAGTGACCCGCACTCGAGCTAGGCGAGCATGCCCAAACGCCGGCCCGAACTAGGTATCCACACATCACTCCCTTGTGCACTGTTCCGACGATGTTTGGATATCCTTTCACTGCTCTCTTAGCTTACACGCCTATGCAACTCTGACCTTAACTCTTATTTCTTCTGGAGATATCATCTGAAACAAGCAAATCCATATTTTAGCGAAGCATGACGGCGCTACGGGATCTGGTACACATCTTGCACACCCGTATAACCTTGTAAGTATCTGTCCTCCGGTACAACATCAAGGTCGATTCCTCTTATTTGATCAACCATTCGCCGTGTCAAAAATGCAGAGGGGGATGCAAGGAGCACAAGGCCTGCACATCCAAGCAAGTGGTAACATGGACTAGTACATGGAACATCCCAAGCGCAAGCAGAGCTGCAGTGAGCCTGTACAACAAGCTAGCGTAAGTCCCTGCATTTCATTTAATTCGTACTGGCATTCATGTATGATTTGTGTGCAGTGGCTGATCCACGAATTCAAGTTACCAGGGGTGAACATTTAACTTAAAAAATACGAAGGCACTTGCACTCCGGAAATCAACATAACTTGAGAAATGTGAAACTACATGCACTTTGAAAACCAGCTAATGATCCAAAGTAGTTCAGATTATAAACACTAAATGATGCAAGCACCAAAAAACACAAAATGCAACATGGTGTACAAGGACTACAAACATGGTCTATACCTGCTTGAATTATTCGTTCTCTGGCTGAAAATATCGAAGTGTAATTGCACGTATAACCAGTGCGCAAACTGCATATCAATATATCTATCCTGCACAAGTATGCCAATAGTTTCAAACAACAGATTAGAAAAGTATTTATGCTATGTTGTCATGATACGGGGACTTTCTGGTAGATGGCCTCGACGTTTCCTCATGCTATGAAAATGCACTATAATTTGCTTGTCATCAATGCCTGCAAATCTCTGTCTCTCTCAACATAGTAGATCATCATTAGACACTAAATCCTTCAATGAGCTTGCAAAATGCTTGCATTAGATCCCTCATTAGACACTATATGTTCATCACGAGGAGCATGTAAAATGTTTGCATCAAATCCTTCATTAGCAGTCTGTTCATTAGACACTTCAGGCTCAAGAACAACATGAGCTTGTATGTTTGCACCAAAAACTTGATTAGATACATCAGATTCAGTCAGTTCAATATTGATTGGGGGAGTTACAAAATAAGTAGAAATTGGTTTCATTTTCTCATAGATTCCCTACATACAAGCAGTTTTACAACACCGCCAGGTTTAACTATTGGCCAGAAATTGAAGAGTTGAATTAGATATAATCAGGGATGTGATGTACCTGCTTGTTGCGTATGCTACTCTTGCAAGTTGTGACTGTCCGTTTGCGCAAGCTCGATGCCATGCCCGTGCTGCTGCCGCTGCCTCCCATGCAGGCTACACCCAGGGTTGGATCTTCATCTTCTTGTCATTCCGTTCGCTTGAAGCCCGGCGACCGCCCTCCAACGAGGGCGTGAGGAAATGCTGTGTCGGTCTGTCCAGCGGTGGCTAGGTTAGGAGTGAACCAGACTAGAGGCTGGAGCGAATGAATTGGGATTTTTCCTACTGTCGATCGATATGGGAGGTGCTCGTTTGGGCCGAGAGCCTGCTATAGGCCCTGCCTTGCACTTATGTTATTGGCCCATCCAAATTGAAACATTTTTCTTCATTTTTTACATTGCCTGCTCGTGCGTTAGGACGAACAAAACTAGCGTGGGCCAACCTGGACGACTCAAACTAGGTGCACACTTTCCAGCCACCTGAGGCGGCCGCCCATACCAGCCCCTATGGTGGCGTCGCCCCTTTTTGCGTGTATGATTGGATAGTGAAAAATATTCCAGTGGCGCTTTTGATTTACCCACAGAATGGTTGAATTGCTTGTTTCTATGAACTGAGTTCGCCAATAATGTGAAGGATGCCAGTCTTTTCATCCTATTGTAGATTGCTTAGATCTCGATATGCCAAAAGTAATCGCATGAGATATACAGTAAAAGCCAGTGTGATGCGTTTGGCTACAACTAGTCTGACTACACATCCTCATATAACATATCAAGGACGCACCATCTTACCAGATTAACCATTCGACTTACTCATGCAGTGTGGGAAGAAAGAAGTATTGGGACTGCGTATCCAAGCAATTGATGCCATGGACTCCTTCGTACAACCTTGTAAGCGAAAAATAAGTTGCAGTGTGCCTGTACAAAGAACTAGCGTAAGTTCAGTTACCTGCTTCTCGGAATTTTAGTTAGCCACTTATTGCAAAATTGTTCAATTACGTTGATTGGCTTAATTTAGTTTGCTACTGATTACATAATGGCACAGCCTGTTAATCATATTGTAGACTGCGCCTATCTATGTGTTTGATACTTACTGTTAAGAATTACCTGTTTGCCTTAACTTAAATATCTACTTGTTTGTTTAACTGCTTTGCTACTGCAATAGCGGGTTACAATGATGTTAATAACTACTTTTCAGCATCCAATTGAAACTCTTTAATTCCTTGTTTGTTTAACTGGTTTGCTGTTATAACTCCCAGTTGAGATGTTTTCCTAACTTCAACTTTTCTGAATCCAATCGGAACTTTAATGGCAAAACAGGTTAGCCCAAGATCAAAGAGCATGGTCCCCATGGACGTTGCATCATCCCACAGCGGTGGCACCGACCCAATCGTGCATTATGAATTGCCAACTGCTGATGCTCTAGAGGCTAAACTAGTGGTAGAAAGAGATTCTGCTTCTGCACTTAGAGATGAAGTTGACATGTTGAGGAAGCAAACAGCACAATCACAAGCAGTACTCAAGACAACCATTAAATATTTGGTGGATTTCAAAACGAAGCAAGCTGAGACTGACCAGATTGTTAAGGTCCTGAAGGAAAAAAGGAAATTAAATTCCTACTTGGTAAATCATAGGTGAAATGTTCTTTCCATAGTTGAATAACCTTTGTGTTGTCTGTTCATGTAATCAATCAAACCATTTGTTTTAGAGATCATGTAATAATTGTTTTTCTATTTTTTTGTTTGTAATTTTATTTGAGCACAAGTCTGTATTAGTTGATAAGACTCGGAGACATTTCATTTGGATTGCTGTGCCAGACCTACAAATATGCCAATCGGGCTGAATGTGCATTCAACAATAGTAGTATAGATGGACCATAAGTGGCACGCATCGGAAAGGGCCAAGATGCTGGCTAAAAAAGGATGTTGTTGTAGCCAAAAAAAGTACAGCGGCCTGGCTTATGTATGTTAGTTGATATTATTGATCCATATACTCTATAAGTGTTTATATGTCTGTTAGTTCCGTACATTCTTGGTTGATTGACTCTATATTTTAATCTTGATACATCGTTTGTGTACATATCTAAATGGGAGTACACATTATGCTGTGTGTGACATTTGAGTTGGACATGAAGTGTTCCAAATATTCGAATTCACCTTAAACTGGATTCTAGTTTCTGAATTTGAGTATCGGCATTTGTAAACCATATTCATATATGACAGTGGAATACATCTTTGTCGTCCTTCTGAAGATATATAAAAACACATAGAATGATTTATAAAGATTCATATAGGAATACAAAATGGATTCGAATTTAGTTGCCAGGGTAAACGTGGATGCTTACTGTCCCAAAATTCGAAAGAAACAACAAAATGTCCACTCCCACATCGGCTGCCCGAAGCCAAGTGTTTGGGAGATGGAAATTATTGTCTACCCATTACACGGACAATCCATCGACCCGATTTCCACTGCTCTAAATAGGGGTAGGTTAGTAACTTCAATTAGACGTGACACGACCGCCTCTGAGCCCATTCCGACACGGTGGGCGTCAAACATGGGCGGCAAAACTCATTTGATTCAAGCTCGTCCGAAAGACCTCTGTTTCTCCCTCCATTCCCCATTCATACACGGTGGGTGGCAAAACACTCTCTCCTCGTCCGAAATAGATGTAGGTTAATATTTTAAATAGGGGCAGATGTGTAACTTCCATCAGACGTGACACAACCGCCCTACCTGTCAGCCCCGTTCATACACCGTGGGCGCCAACCATGGGTGGCAAAACACCCTCTCCTCGCCTGAAATAGTTACCGGCAAATATTTGGGAGATGCGAGATTACTGTCCTATCCCCAACCGATGAGACGTCCAAATTTAAAACAGGGGATAAGTTCGAAACTTTCCCATATTTCAGATAGGCGCGTCCCAAAAACATGGTACCCCGTACCTCTCCCTCCATTTTCCCATTCATACACCATCCGTGCTAGAACACCCCATTCCCACACTAGCCTCCGTCCGCCACCCCATCCATCGCCGCCGTCCTCCACCACATCCCTCGCCACCGTCCTCCACCATGCCGGAGCGCCTACCAAGACCGCGTCGTCCACTGCTAGAGATGGACGTTTCTCATCCACGGTGATGGACCAATAGCCTTGCATCGCGTCCTCTCGCTTCATCGGCGCCGTCGTCCTCTTTGCCGGGGCCGCTCACACGACCTTCTCTTCCACTGCAATGGGACTTATCCCCCGATGTGCCCGTCTACCGTCGTAGATCTGCTTCAACGCCACAGACAGCCATCGCACCCCCGATGCCTACACGGTGCCGCAAGAGAGGTGGTACTTCATATCTCCTCAATTTTTTGATCTCAACCAGAAAATAGATCTTAACTTGGTTACTCTAATTTCTTTTCAGCTCTTAGAATTTAGTTCTTAGTTCGAAGCAAACAATGGATGCTAAATATCATTTCTCCGGTTTGCAGCTTCAAATCTGCCATGGCACAGCCATAATACGGTTTAATTGATCATGCTTAGGGTTTAATTGATCATGTTAGTTCTGTGGTGGTTTCTTTAATAGAAATCAGAGGGGAAACCCTCTTTTGCTAAAAAATATATGCTTAGAGTTTCCCCCCTTTATGATCACTATACGATCAGAATACATGCTTCGTGTCATAATAACATTGCTCCACCCATCAAGCTAAACAAGCTTAGTTGTTCAAATACGAATCTGATATTATTAAAACAGAGTTGTTTAATTGGTCAGCTAAATGTTCCTAAATTAGTTTCAAAAATGCATGTTCACCGCTCGGGTGTGTATCTCTGTGTGTGGTCTGGTCAGCATGGTTGGGGAGGTGAACTTTGCATATGCAGGGGTTTATAGGGAGACACTCTCCGAGTTGAAACCGCAATGCATTCCATAGATAATCTTACTATTTTTTATGTTTTCATGAATCTCAGATTCTGAACAGCATCATAATGATTATGAGCTTGCGCGCATGAAAAGAATAAAGTAGAACAATGCCATGGCTGTCAAACTTGGCATTAAGGGACTGAAATCAAGTCTGGATGCAATGCAATGCAAACACTCTCCACCTACAGATTCATGCTTAGAATATGATCCTAACAGTGATTCTGAGCTAGAGGGAGACCTAAGTCAATGTAGCTCCCTAGTGGAGGAGTCAGAGGAAGATGCCCTATCTTATTCACCCATCAAGGTACTTGCTCTAACTTTCCAAGGTTACATTGCTCGCACATATCTTGCAACTGATGCTTTGCATTGCTTCTACTTTGTTGAACTGCCATTAGCTTAGTTTACACATCGTGTATGTGAATATGCCCGGCCTATCCATTTTCAGTACATATTCCATCTGTCATCATACCATATTTATCCATTCAAATGATGTTCTTGTGTATCAGACATTCAAAAGGAAGAGGGCGATTGCTGATCATGGAGGAGCACAAGCAAAGTATTTGGAGAAGGTAGTGGCACCTAATAAATCAAATAGCCCATTAGGTGTAGTTGCAATATCACCTGACCCACAAAATACCCCAACTCTAGCAAACTCTAGCCCTACTACACTGGTCATTTCTGATGCCCCAACTTAGCAGACCCCAACTACAGCAAACAATATGATTATGCCAGTTGACATAGCACCAGTTGTACGACGCAAAACCCCCGTTCCAGCAAAGAGTACACCAAATCCAGTTGTCAAATCCCTTTTCGAACCAGAGAGAGCCCCAATTGCAGCAAATAGGACCCCTATTCCATTTCTTCCCAGTTTAGAAGACGAAGCTTATGTTGTTGTCAGGAACTTTGTGCGCATATTTCCTTCATGGAAAGATTATACCGCAGACACAGAACAATTTCTAGTCTTCCTCCGCAACTTACGCGTAAGTAATGTACTAATGTTATTCATGGTCATTACTGCATATGTTTCTGCTGACAGAAGACACAAGATTTCATTCTTTTAAATAGGCGAGGCATAAATTGGATTGTGATGACGAGCAAGGGTTGGTTGTGCTTTTTAAGCACTCGTTGATGAAGTATCGTTCCTACCTGAGGCAAGCGCACTTCGATGGCAAGCCTCTGAATGAAATTTCTGTAAAGTCTCCGGTGCTACATTTATCCAACGGTGACTGGAATAATCTTGTTACACATTGGTCTCGGCTGCAGCGTAAGGTACTGTCTATGATATCACATCACAATTTGAACTACATTTCTGCATTTGCCTTAATGTCTCACTTGTATGAAAATTGTTAGCAGAAGAACATTCGTTCTCAAGGGACCACAGAATCTGGCAACTATACTGCACACTGCATTGCTCTTGTGAGTACCTCTTGCCCTGTATGACCATACTTACTTTCATAGCTATTTGATTATGTAGCATCACTGCACATGTTAGCCTCATAATCGTCCATTTGGTGGACATTATAAGATCTGTATGGACTCTTACATAAATTTAGAATCAACCCAATGCTTTTGAAGAGGTTTAGCTCTACAGTCCTCTTGTAAGGACTGAACGTGGTCTATCACTGTACTTACATTAAACAACTACTCCCTCCGTCCCATAATATAAGAACGTTTTGTACAGTACACCAGTGTTCAAAACACTCTTGTATTATGGGAAGAGGAATTGGTTCATTTTGTAGCATTCTGCATCTTATCTCCCTCGCCCACCATTTACTAAAAAAGATCAGATCTATATTTAATCTTACCAACAAGTAGAATACACAGACAATGCGAGTGCAGAAGTGTAGCCCATTGCTCTTGTCAGTACATTTTGTCCTATAACGCTTGTACTTCCAGGGATTGGTAGTTGATTATGTAGCATCAATCTGCATCTTATCTTCATTATCCTCTATCCCTTCCAGTATTATCATATCTATAATTACTCTCTACAAAATGTAGAGTACAGGCAATGCTTATGAGAAGATTATGTGCTGAAATTCTTGAGTTATCCTTCCCTTGCCATGGAGAAGGGCACTATAAAGCCAGTGTTAACTGTTAATGTAAGTCAGTCCTTCTAAAGCCTTTATCCTCAACTGCTGTTTAATTTGCTCATACTCCCTATCGTTTACTACTGTTTAGTTTGTTGTTTCAACCAAAATGCATGTTCGTAAGAACCGTAAGTTCTAAGGTTTACTTGTAAAACCAAATTCCTTATTCATACCATGCACATTACTTAATACTCCCTATATGTATGCTTGTTTTTGTGGATCTATAATCCAGTGTGTGGTGAAGCAGCCCACGTTTGCACCTTGTCATCTCCTGTTTTATCTTACTAATGTGGCTGATGATATGAACAACATGCCATGCACATTATCCAAAATAGATACAATGATTTTCTTTGCCCTTCATCTATGCTTGTCATGTTGACATGGTAATCCAATAGTGTGGTGAAGCTCCCTGCATTATGAACAATGCCAAATTATGTTATTGATATTTTGAACACACTCTTTATTTTCTAATTTTAAATTGGATAGAATTGACAGAACAGTTATCATCTTTGTTTATACACATGCAAAGCCTGTCATGTCTCTGCTTTGTTTCAGGGTGATATGCCTGATGGCATGCACAAGTCTGCTGAAGGCTATGAGACAAACCCAACATATATTGCAGCAAAGAAGGCAAAACATCTTGAAGATAGCGAGACAACCCCAAAGTCTTGTCTTGATGCAGTGTTCAAGTTACTTGAGACTAACAGTCAGACAAGCTCACAGAATTCGTTGTCTGAATCAGTTCGACTTCTTCAGTCCCAAGTTCTAGCAGAAAGGCATTCTGCAACTCAACTTCGACTTGAAGTCCTATCTCTAAGAAATATTGCGGAGAACGTCAATGAGAACCTCATCGCTAAACAGCTACACCTGGAAGCTATGACCGGCATGCTAGGCAGGTCTCACAGCCTTGCTCAGCAGCTTACGCAGCAGTTCCCCCGCAAGGCTAACCTTTCTTGAACTGTCTTAGAAGTGGTCTCGGTTCAGTATTATGTTTTTACGCTGCAATGGTGCCCAGTTTTTGTAATCTGCTTCTTCGTTGCGCTTTATGATCACTGGTGGCGAACTTTGATGCCAGTGGATGTAATATACCTTAAATCCTTTATTGTGTAGTGTAGGTTTATTCTTAGTTACTATGACGTAATTTCTTTATTGTATAGAGTAGGTTTGTTCTTAATTCCTACTAGTTACACAGCAGCCCGAAATGAACCCCGGCCCATGATTGTGCGAATCAAATCACGGGCTTTTTACAGGCCAAAATTGTCTGGGTCCTTGTTTGGCCCAATCAGATATCGGCTGCGAGCAGGCCGGATGCAAACCGGGCCGTAGTTAGGCCGAACTATATGACAGGCTTTTAACAGGCCGAAATTAATATAGGGCCGAAATGTTAAACGGGCCCTTAACAGGCCAAAACTAATATCAGGCCGAATTACTAAGTGGGCCTTTAGCAAGTGGGCCCAAAGGCATAGTGTCCAGTTGACGGGCCGAATCTGATATGGTCCATAATTGATCCCAAAGCCTCTTAAAGGGCCGGACCTGATCTGGGTCGTAATTTGGCCTAGAACGTGGTAGGCTTTTAACGGGCCGGATCTCATATGGGCCACTATTAGGCCCGGAGCATGGCAGGCCATTAATGGACTGGATCAAATATGGGCCGACATTTGGCCCAAAACACGGCAGGTAGTTAATGGGCCGGCCTACTAGGGTCCTCAAAATCTTGTGGGCCTACAGCTAGGCCGGCCCATTAATGTCGGCGAAATCTCATGGGCCTTTAGCTAGGCCGGCCCATTATGACCCGCAAGAATCTTGTGGGCCTTTACCTGGGCCCGCCTATTATGACCTGCAAGAATCTTGTGGGCCTTTACCTGGGCCGGCCCATTATGGCCCGCAAAATCTTATGGGCCTTTAGCTGGGCCAGCCCATTATGGTCCGCAAAATCTCGTGGGCCTTTAGCTGGGCCGACCCATTATGGTCCGCAAAATCTTGTGGGCCTCTAGTTGGGCCGGCCCATTTAAACTTGTTGGGCCGTGCCACGTGTCGATGTATCATAGGCGCCTTCTGTCCAGTGAGTGGATGACATATGTCCCGACAATGAGCCGACACGTGTTTCCTCTAGCCAATGATGATTTTACACGTGGAAAATCCCCATTGGTCGGGGCTGTTAACGGGTTATCGGATCCAAAACCCGACCCAATAGCTTAACGACGTTACGTTACGGTGGATGCCACGTGTCGGTCACCCTTGACGAAAACACTTCTGTGACGCGCGATTTATCATCATGGAAGTGGACACTTCCGTGATGATAATTTTGGTAATGTCATGGAACACTTCTACGACAGCATAGGTATGACTATCTTGATTCTGTCATAAATTTGTCATGGATGTACATGCATGACAAAAAAAGTGACCTACTGTGACAAACACGTATCATCATGGAAGTGTATTTTTTTGTAGTGCCCACGGGGGGTATATGGGCCTTAGTGGATGAGAGGGGAAAGAAGCAAAGGAGGGGGCGCGCCCCCCCAAGCCCAATCCAAAATGGGAAGGGGGCCGGCCCCCCTTTCCTTCCTTCTTCCCTCTCATTCCTTCTCTCCTAAAACCAACAAAGGGAAGGGGGAATCCTACTCCCGATGGGAGTAGGACTCCTTGGGGCGCGCCTAGAGAGGCCGGCCCCCTCCCCTCCTCCACTCCTTTATATACGGGGGAAGGGGGTACCCCATAGACACAAATTGATCATTGATCTTTAGCCGTGTGCGGTGCCCTCCTCTATGATAATCCACCTCGGTTATATCATAGCGGTGCTTAGGCGAAGCCCTGTTCCGGTAGCAACATCATCACCGTCATCACGTCATCATGCTGACGAAGCTCTCCCTCAAAGCTCTACTGGATCGTGAGTTCGCGGGACGTCACCAAGCTGAACGTGTGCAGATCGCGGAGGTGCCGTACCTTCGGTGCTAGATCGGTCGATCGTGAAGACGTACGACTACATCAACCGCGTTGTCATAACGCTTCCGCTTACGGTCTACGAGGGTATGTAGATGATACTCTCCCCTCTCGTTGCTATGCATCACCATGATCTTGCGTGTGCGTAGGATTTTTTTTGAAATTACTGCGTTCTCCATCCAGTGGTATCAGAGCCAGGTTTATGCATAGATGTTATATGCACGAGTAGAACACAAAAGAGTTGTGGGTGTGAGTATATACATATTGCTTGCCGTCACTAGTTGATTCTTGATTCAGCGGCCCATACCGACATTACGCGTACGCTTACGCGAGACTGGTTCTACCGACGTGCTTCGCACACAGGTGGCTGGTGGGTGCCAATTTCTCCAACTTTAGTTGAATCGGATTCAATGAACATGGTTCTCTGTGAAGATCAAAAAGCAATCACTATACCGCGTTGTGGTTTTTGATGCATAGGTAAGAATGGATCTTGCTCAGCCCGTAGTAGCCATGTAAAACTTGCAACAACAAAGTAGAGGACGTCTAACTTGTTTTTGCAGGGCATGTTGTGATGTGATATGGTCAAGACATGATGCTAAATTTTATTGTATGAGATGATCATGTTTTGTAACACAGTTATCGGCAACTGGCAGGAGCCATATGGTTGTCGCTTTATTGTATGAAATGCATTCGCCATGTAATTGCTTTACTTTATCACTAAGCGGTAGCGATAGTCGTAGAAGCAATAGTTGGCGAGACGACAATGATGCTTCGATGGAGATCAAGGTGTCAAGCCGGTGACAATGGTGATCATGACGGTGCCTTGGAGATGGAGATCAAAGGCACAAGATGATGATGGCAATATCATATCACTTATATTGATTGCATGTGATGTTTATCCTTTATGCATCTTATTTTGCTTAGTTTGGCGGTAGCATTATAAGATGATCTCTCACTAAATTTCAAGGTATAAGTGTTCTCCCTGAGTATGCACCGTTGTTACAGTTCGTCGTGCCAAGACACCACGTGATGATCGGGTGTGATAAGCTCTACGTTCACATACAACGGGTACAAGCCAGTTTTGCACACGCAAAATACTCGGGTTAAACTTGACGAGCCTAGCATATGCAGATATGGCCTCGGAACACTGAGACCGAAAGGTCGAGTGTGAATCATATAGTAGATATGATCAACATAGTGATGTTCACCATCGAAAACTACTCCTTCTCACGTGATGATCGGACATGGTTTAGTTGATATGGATCACGTGATCACTTAGATGATTAGAGAGATGTCTGTCTAAGTGGGAGTTCTTAAGTAATTGGATTAATTGAACTTTAATTTATCATGAACTTAGTACCTGATAGTATTTTGCATGTCTATGTTGTTGTAGATAGATGGCCCATGCTGTTGTTCCATTGAATTTTAATGCATTCCTAGAGAAAGCTAAGTTGAAAGATGATGGTAGCAACTACACGGACTGGGTTCGTAACTTGAGGATTATCCTCATTGCTGCACAGAAGAATTACGTCCTGGAAGCACCGCTAGGTGACAAACCCGCTGCAGGAGCAAAGCCAGATGTTGTGAACACCTGGCAGAGCAAAGATGATGACTACTCAATAGTTTAGTGTACCATGCTTTACGGCTTAGAACCGGGACTTCAACGATGTTTTGAACGTCATGGAGCATATGAGATGTTCCAGGAGTTGAAGTTAATATTTCAAGCAAATGCTCGGATTGAGAGATATGAAGTCTCCAATAATTTCTACAGTTGCAAGATGGAGGAGAATAGTTCTGTCAGTGAACATATACTCAGAATGTCTGGGTACCACAACCACTTGAATCAACTGGGAGTTAATCTTCCTGATGATGGTGTCATTGACGGAGTTCTTCAATCACTTCCACCAAGCTACAAGAGCTTCGTGATGAACTATAATATGCAAGGGATGGATAAGACGATTCCTGAGCTCTTCGCAATGCTAAAGGACGCAGAGGTAGAAATCAAGGAGCATCAAGTGTTGATGGTCAATAAGACCACCAGTTTCAAGAAAATGGGTAAAGGGAAGAAGGGGAACTTCAAGAAGAACATCAAGCCAGTTGCTGCTCAAGTGAAGAAACCCAAGTCTGGACCTAAGCCTAAGACTGAGTGCTTCTACTGCAAAGGAACTGGTCATTGGAAGCGGAACTGCCCCAAGTATTTGGTGGAGAAGAAGGATGGCAAAGTGAAAGGTATATTTGATATACATGTTATTAATGTGTACCTTACTAATGCTCGCAGTAGTGCCTGGGTATTTGATACTGGTTCAGTTGCTAACATTTGCAACTCGAAACAAGGGCTGCAGATTAAGCGAAGATTGGCTAAGGACGAGGTGACAATGCGCGTGGCAAAAGGTTCCAAAGTCGATGTGATCACCGTCGGCATGCTACCTCTACATCTATCTTCGGGATTAGTTTTAGACCTGAATAATTGTTATTTGGTGCCAGCGTTGAGCATGAACATTATATCTGGATCTTGTTTAATGCGAGACGGTTATTCATTTAAATCAGAGAATAATGCTTGTTCTATTTATATGCGTAATATCTTTTATGGTCATGCACCCCTGGTGAGTGGTCTATTTTTACTAAATGTTTATATTAGTGATACACATGTTCATAGTATTGAAGCCAAAAGATGCAGAGTTGATAATGATAGTGCAACTTATTTGTGACACTGTCGTTTAGGTCATATTGGTGTAAAGCACATGAAGAAACTCCATTCTGATGGACTTCTGGAATCACTTGATTATGAATCACTTGGTACTTGGGAACCATGCCTCATGGGCAAGATGACTAAAACTCCATTCTCCGGAACAATGGGGCGAGCAACAGAGTTATTGGAAATTATACATACTGATGTATGTGTTCCAATAAACATTGAAGCTCGCGGGCGGATATCGTTATTTTCTCACCTTCACAGATGATTTGAGTAGATATGGGTATATCTACTTGATGAAACATAAGTTTGAAACGTTTAAAAAGTTCAAAGAATTTTAGAGTGAAGTGGAAAATCATCGTAACAAGAAAATCAAGTTCCTACGATCTGATCGTGAAGGCGAATATTTGAGTTATGAGTTTGGACTTCATTTGAAACAATACGGAATAGTTTTGCAACTCATGCCACCTAGAACACCAGAGCGTAATGGTGTGTCTGAACGTCGTAATCGTACTTTACTAGATATGGTGCGATCTATGATGTCTCTCACTGATTTACCGCTATCATTTTGGGGTTATGCTTTAGAGACAGCTGCATTCACGTTAAATAGGGCACCATCTAAATCCATCGAGATGACACCTTATGAACTGTGGTTTGGCAAGAAACTCAAGTTGTCGTTTCTTCAAGTTTGGGGCTGCGATGCTTATGTGAAAAAACTTCAACCTGGTAAGCTCGAACCCAAATCGGAGAAATGTGTTTTCACAGGATACCCAAAGGAGACTGTTGGGTACACCTTCTATCACAGATCCGAAGGCAAGATATTCGTTGCTAGGAATGGATCCTTTCTACAGAAGGAGTTTCTCTCGAAAGAAGTGAGTGGGAGGAAAGTAGAACTTGACAAGGTAATTGTACCTTCTCCCTTATTGGAAAGTAGTTCATCACTGAAATCAGTTCCAGTGATTCCTACACCAGTAAGTGAGGAAGCTAATGATGATGATCATAAAACTTCTGATCAAGTTACTACCGAACCTCGTAGGTCAAGCAGAGTAAGATCCACACCAGAGTGGTACGGTAATCTTGTTCTGCAAGTCATGTTACTTGACCATGATGAACCTACGAACTATGAGGAAGCGACGATGAGCCTAGATTCTGCAAAATGGCTTGAGGCCATGAAATCTGAGATGGAATCCACGTATGAGAACAAAGTATGGATTTTGGTTGACTTTCCCGATGATCGGCATGCCATAGAGAATAAATGGATTTTCAAGAAGAAGACTGACGCTGACGGTAATGTTACTGTCTACAAAGCTCGACTTGTCGCGAAAGGTTTTCGACAAGTTCAAGGAGTTGACTACGATGAGACCTTCTCACCTATAGCGATGCTTAAGTCCGTCCGAATCATGTTAGCAATTGCCGCATTTTATGATTATGAAATTTGGCAAATGGATGTCAAAACTGCATTCCTTAATGGATACCTTAAAGAAGAGTTGTATATGTTGCAACCAGAAGGTTTTGTCGATCCAAAAGGTGCTAACAAAGTGTGCAAGCTCCAGCGATCCATTTATGGACTGGTGCAAGCCTCTCGGAGTTGGAATATACGCTTTGATAGTGTGATCAAAGCATATGGTTTTATACAGACTTTTGGAGAAGCCTGTATTTACAAGAAAGTGAGTGGGAGCTCCGTAGCATTTCTAATATTATATGTAGATGACATATTGTTGATCAAAAATGATACTGAATTTCTGAATAGCATAAAAGGATACTTGAATAAGGATTTTTCAATCAAAGACCTCGGTGAAGCTGCGTATATATTGGGCATCAAGATCTATAGAGATAGATCAAGACGCTTGATTGGACTTTCACAAAGCACATACCTTGATAAAGTTTTGAAGAAGTTCAAAATGGATCAGGCAAACAAAGGGTTCTTGCCTGCATTACAAGGTGTGAAGTTGAGTCAGACTCAATGCCCGACCACTGCAGAAGATATAGAGAAAATGAAAGGTGTTCCCTATGCTTCAGCCATAGGCTCTATCATGTATGCAATATTGTGTACCAGATCTGATGTGTGTCTTGCTATAAGTTTAGCAGGGAGGTACCAAAGTAATCCAGGAGTGGATCACTAGACAGCGGTCAAGAACATCCTGAAATACCTGAAAAGGACCAAGGATATGTTTCTCGTATATGGAGGTGACAAAGAGCTCATTGTAAATGGTTTCGTCGATGCAAGATTTGACACTGATCCGGATGACTCTAAGTCACAAACCGGATACGTGTTTTTATTAAATGATGGAGCTGGCAGTTGGTGCAGTTCCAAGCAGAGCGTCGTGGCGGGATCTACGTGTGAAGCGGAATACATAGCTGCTTCAGAAGCAGCAAATGAAGGTGTCTGGATGAAGGAGTTCATATCCGATCTAGGTATCATACCTAGTGCATCGGGTCCAATGAAAATCTTTTGTGACAATACTGGAGCAATTGCCTTGGCAAAGGAATCCAGATTTCACAAAAGAACCAAGCACATCAAGATACACTTCAATTCCATCCGTGATCAAGTCAAGGAGGGAGCCATAGAGATTTGCAAAATACATACGGATCTGAATGTTGCAGACCCGTTGACTAAGCCTCTCTCACGAGCAAAACATGATGAGCACCAAGACTCCATGGGTGTTAGAATCATTACAATATAATCTAGATTATTGACTCTAGTGCAAGTGAGAGACTGAAGGAAATATGCCCTAGAGGCAATAATAAAGTTGTTATTTATATTTCCTTATATCATGATGAATGTTTATTATTCATGCTAGAATTGTATTAACCGGAAACTTAGTACATGTGCGAATACATAGACAAACATAGTGTCACTAGTTTTCCTCTACTTGACTAGCTCATTGAATCAATGATGGTTATGTTTCCTAACCATAGACATGAGTTGTCATTTGATTAACGGGATCACATCATTAGAGAATGATGTGATTGACTTGACCCATCCGTTAGCTTAGCACGATGATCGTTTAGTTTGTTGCTATTGCTTTCTCCATAACTATACATGTTCCTATGACTATGAGATCATGCAACTCCCGAATACCGGAGGAACACTTTCTGTGCTACCAAACGTCACAACGTAACTGGGTGATTATAAAGGTGCTCTACAGGTGTCTCCGATGGTGTTTATTGAGTTGGCATGGATCAAGATTATGATTTGTCACTTTGATTGTCGGAGAGGTATCTCTGGGCCCTCTCGGTAATGTACATCACCATAAGCTGTCGGAGTAATGGGCCACGGGTAGGCCAACCCGAGCCCCATAACCTTTCAAGACATCGGGGCAGGCTGCGCCCCTCAAGACCCAGGGGCGAAGAGCCGCCTCCTGGGGAGTCTACGGCGAGGTGGCCGACTGCCCGCTCACGGCCGAGTCCCAGGGACGACTTCCAGAGAAGTCGGCTTTGGGGAGTCGGCCGACAACTCCAACAAACCATGACCTCATCGAAGGGGACGGGGCAAGGGCGTGGCTACAGTGAAGCCCACTCCCCGCCCCTTACCAAGGACAGGCATGGCTACAGCACGCCGTACTTGGGAAGATCTCCCTACGGCGTGGCACTGTTGCCTGGCCGGCCCTGACATCAGCACCACTGTACCAAGTCCTGCACCCACAACAGCTTGTCTGTACGGCCCAGGGGCAGCGGGGCCCACCAGTTAGCGAGACCTCGGGAGACGGCGGGAGAACCGCCAGTCGGACCCATCGGGAGTCGGCCCAGGGGAGCCGGCCGAGCCCTCCCTCGGGGCCCACGCGCCATTAATCAAGAAGAGATGGGGAGTGGCCCTAGTGATCGCCCGCCAGGCGGCGGGGCTGTTGCCACGACCCCATGACCAGGCTTGCGTCATTAGGAGCACAACTATAGTGATCAGCAGCCGGCAAGACCCGCCTGCGACGGACGCGGCCTATCGGCTCCGTACCAGATCAGTCGGCGGGGGCCACCAGTCAGTGGGCCCCAGCAGTCGACGGAGAAGTCGGAGGTTGGAGGCACTGACGGCTGGGCCCACGCCTAGTCTCATTACCATTGTACCCCTGGGGGGTAGGCCTATATAAACCCCCCAGGGCACCCATGCAAAGGGTTGGACCCCCGTAGTTCTAGACCACACCCGAGAGAAGGAGAGAGCTAGCCTTGCCCTCTCCTACCACCCAAAACAACTCAAGGAGCAACCTTGTAAACACTTGGCCTTAGTGATCATGCGGAGACCCCGCAGAGCAGCAGTAGGGGTGTTATCTCCTCGGAGAGCCCTGAAGCTGGGTAAGATTCGCCGGCGTGCATGTCTTTGCCTCATCCCGTTTCCAGGCACCGGCGACGTTCTACTCACCCCCACCATGATAAGCCATCCGTTGGCATATGTCGCACCAAACCCCTGACATTTGGCGCCCACCGTGGGGCCTGGTGCACCGCCGTCCGGAGATCTGTTCTGGACGGGAACACTTTTCCTCCCTGGCGAGCGCAGCCAGCCAGGCACGCCAGATGAAGTTTGCATCGACGCGCTGTGCGGCGTTGAGATCGCTTGCGCAGTCAGCTCCTTGGTCGAACTTGTCGGCGAGGTCCGCCTCTCCGATGAACCTGCGTCCGACGCAGGCACGGGCGGCCCCGAGAACCTCCTCGCGGGCCTCCTCGATCAACTCCACGTTTCCGGCGAGCCCGCCGAAGACTTGGAGTCCGTAGGCTCCACCGACCCGATGCTGGTCGACTCCGACACCGCGTCGATCGACGGGTTTCCCACCAACGTGGTGGTCTATGATGAGCCTCTCCCCCATGTAGAAAGTGACGGAAGCACCGTCACTGAGGTGCTAGTCATCAGTCATGACAAGTTCCCTGGCGGAGGAGCGCCCGACTCGCTCGGCACGGCGCTGCAAGACCTGACTGCGCCCATCCCCGAAGATGGTGACGCAGACACGTTAGAAGCGCACCGCCTTCAGCTTGTTGAAGGCGCAAAGAAGCTGCACAGCATGAGATGCTTGTCAGAAGCTTACCAGCGGGAGATGGATCGCGCTGTTGGCGGCTCGTCGGCCCCGGCAGGGCCCAGCCGCCTTGGCGCGGTCCAGCAGAGCGGCGTAGCCATCACCAGCCTGTTTGGGGCTGGCCGCCCCGTGTACGCCACCCCAGCAGAGAACATCCGAGCCGCCCAGGCAGTGGCGGACGAGCTGGACAATTTCGAGGGTGAAGAGCGCCGCCTCATGATGGAGCGAGTCCAGCGGCTCCTCGATGCGGCCGCCGCGCAGAACGAGGCCGGCTGCCGCACGGAGGCGCCGCAGCGGCGAAACGACGACCCGCACCGAGATCAAGGCGCGACGTCTCAGACGCCGACTGGCGGTGCCCGAGGAAGAAAGGACAAGGAGCCAGCTGTCAGCCACAGTCGGACTCGGATTACCATAGAGCGTGACCGAGACGGCCGCCCAAGCGCAGTGGAACGACGGGACGGCTGTCCGCCTCCCCCTCCCCGCAAGGAGAGGCGAGTCTCCCCGCCGCCTGTTGACCATCCGACTCTCGGTGACCGCCTTGGCCGCCGAGAGGGAGTTGGAGAGAATGACGCCCACCACCGGATTGACCGACTTCACCGGTCCTTGGCGTTGGAAGAAGAAGACGAGCTGGGTCCGCCTTGTTTCAGGCCCCGCATTCGGGACGAGCCCTTTCCCAGAGGGTTCACGCTCCCAAGAGACACGCCCAAGTATACTGGCTCCGTGAAGCTGGAAGACTGGCTAGTCGACTACTACACGGCTGTCAGCATAGCAAACGGCAACAAGCGTGTCGCCGTGAAGTACGTTCTGCTCATGCTCCAGGGCACGGCCCGGACATGGCTGAACAGCCTGAAGCCCCGCAGCGTCAACAGCTGGGTCGACTTCACCGAAGCGTTCGTCCGCAACTTCACCAGCATGTACAAGCGTCCTCCCAAGCCTCGCCAGCTCTCCTTGTGCGTGCAAGGTCCTGACGAGTCAACTCGCGACTACTTCACGCGTTGGGCCGAGCTCCGGAACTCCTGTGAGGGCGTGCACGAGGTGCAGGCTATCGAGTACTTAACAGTCGGGTGCCGAGAAGGCACCCTCCTCAAGCACAAGCTCCTCTGCGACGAGCCAGAAACCCTCGACGAGCTGCTGATCATAGCAGACAAATACGCCATGGCCGACTCCTCCATGAAGGCGGAAATTCAAATCAGCACAACTGGCAAAGTGGCTCCTCAAGCTCCAAGAACTCCGGCGGCAGATGCCGGCCGGCGACAGCAGCAGGGCGACAACAAGCGCAAGGCCCCGCAGCCGGCTTCCAGCAGCCGGCAGGTCGCGACCGTTGAAGACCAGCAGCCAGAAGAGCAGCCTCTACCCAAGCGACAGAAAGGCGGCAAGCCAAACTGGTTGCCGGCCTTCTCCTACGAGCAGACCTTGGATGGACCTTGCAAGTTCCACAGCAGCGCGGAGCCGTCAAATCACACCACCCAGAAGTGCCACTGGCTCACCAGGATCGCCAAGGGAGACGGCCTCTTGCCACCCCCACCTGCTGGGCAGCCGCCTCCGCCTCCGCCCCAGCAGCCGGCAGTCAGGCCAGTCGTCGTAGTACAAGACGAATACCCTGAAGAGCACGGAGCCTACGTGGTGTTCACCAGTATGGCTGATGATCGACGCAGCAGGTGGCTGCAGTGACAAGAGGTGAACGCAGTAGCCTCAGAGACGCCAGAGTTCATGCACTGGTCTGAGAAGCCCATCAACTGGAGCAGGGCTGACCACCCAGAAGTGATGCCGAGTCCGGGCTCCTACGCCTTGGTCCTGGACGCCACCTTTGCCACGGACAAACGGGCTGCGCGTTTCTCGCGAGTTCTGATAGACAAGGTAGCAGCATCAGTATCCTGTACAAAGACACCATGGAGAAGTTAGGAACCAAGCAAAGACAGCTTCAGAATAGCCGGACTGTATTCCACGGCATTGTACCTAAGCTTTCCTGCTCCCCAATCGGCAAGATCTTGATGGACGTCCTCTTTGGGGACAAAGATCACTTCCGAAGAGAGTCTGTTTGGTTTGAGGTGGTGGACCTTGAGAGCCCATACCATGCGCTACTTGGCCGACCCGCCTTGGCCAAGTTCATGGCGGTCCCCCACTACGCCTACCTCAAGATGAAGATGCCCAGTTCCAGGGGAATTCTGACTATGGCCGGCGACTACCGGAAGTCGTCTGCTTGCGCGGCCGAGAGCAGTCGGCTGGCCGAGTCCCTGGTGATTGCAGCCGAGAAGCGACTCCTTGAACGAGTTGTGGCGATGGCCGGCAAGCAGCCGGAGATATCGCCCGACCCGAAGGAGTCGGAAGCCGAAGGTTCGTTCAAGCCGGCGAAAGAGACAAAGAAGATACCCTTGGATCCGGAGCACCCAGAGAGGTACGCTGTCATAGGTGCAAACTTCGACAGCAAATAGGAAGGCGAGCTTGTCGATTTCCTCCGTGAGAATCGGGACATCTTCGCATGGTCTCCCAAAGACATGCCAGGTGTACCGACAGATTTCGCCGAGCACAAGTTACATGTCCGATCTGATGCAAAGCCGGTCAGGCAGCCCTTGCGCCGCTTATCAGAAGAGAAGAGAAGAGTTGTCGGAGAAGAGATAGCCCGACTCCTAGCAGCCGGCTTCATTATGGAAGTTTTCTTTCCGGAGTGGCTGGCAAATCCGGTCCTGGTACTAAAGAAGAACAAGCATTGGTGAATGTGTATTGACTACACGAGCCTCAACAAGGCCTGCCCCAAGGACCCATTTGCTCTACCAAGAATCGATCAGGTGATAGACTCCACAGTCGGATGCGAGCTGTTGAGTTTCTTGGATGCATCTCAGGATATCACCAGATCAAGCTGAACCCGGCTGACAGATTGAAGACTGCCTTCATCATGCCATTTGGAGCATTCTGCTACGTCACCATGACGTTCGGCTTGAGGAATGCCGGCGCCACCTTTCAGCGTTGCATGCAGAAGTGTCTCCTCAAGCAGCTTGGCAGGAACGCCCATGTCTACGTGGATGACGTGGTGGTGAAGACGGAGAAGCATGGAACACTGCTGGAAGACCTCAAGGAGACCTTTGAGAACCTGCGCCGGTTCCAGATCAAGCTCAACCCCGAGAAGTGCATCTTCGGAGTACCAGCCGGCCAACTGCTAGGTTTCCTGGTCTCTGAACGCGGCATAGACTGCAACCCAGTAAAAATCAAGGCCATTGAGAGAATGGAGGTACCCAGCCGATTGTTGGACGTGCAGAAGTTCACTGGCTGCTTAGCGTCCATCAGCCGATTCTTCAGTCGGCTGGGCGAGAAAGCTCTCCCCTTATACCAGCTCATGAAGAAGACCACTTTTTTCGAATGGAACCATAAGGCGGACGAAGCTTTTCACCAATTGAAGAAGATGCTGACTACCCCACCCATCCTGGCGGCTCCGACTCCCAAGGAGCCTATGCTCCTATCCATCGCCGCCACCAGCCGAGTAGTCAGCACAGTCATTGTAGTGGAGCGCAAGGAGGAAGGCAAGGCGCTGCCTGTCCAGAGACCAGTATATTACCTGAGCGAGGTACTGTCGACCTCCAAGCAGAACTACCCCCACTACCAGAAGATGTGCTATGGCATACACTTTGCTGCCAAGAAATTGAAGCCTTATTTTCAAGAGCATCCAATCACGATGGTCTGCACGGCCCCACTTGCCGAGATCATCGGTAGTCGAGATGCCTCTGGTCAAGTGGCCAAGTGGTCCATAGAGCTGGCTCCTTACACCATCTACTACCAGCCCCGCACTGCTATCAAGTCACAAGCACTGGCCGACTTCCTCGTCGACTGGGCCGAGACCCAGTACCTGCCTCTAGCGCCTGACTCCACCCATTGGCGGATGCACTTCGACGGCTCCAAGATGCGCACCGGCTTGGGAGCCGGTGTCGTCCTCACCTCTCCTAAAGGCGACAAGCTCAAATATGCACTGCAAATCCATTTTGCCGCCTCCAACAATGTTGCCGAATACGAGGCGCTCATTCACGGGCTCCGGCTTGCCAAAGAACTTGGCATCCGCCGGATCTTGTGTTATGGCGACTCGGACTTGGTGGTCCAGTGGTCATCTGGCGACTGGGACGCGAAAGACGCCAACATGGCGAGCTACCGTTTCCTCGTGCAGCAACTCAGCGGGTATTTCGAAGTGTGCGAGTTCCTCCATGTGCCAAGAAACGACAACGACCAAGTAGACGCCTTGGCATGAATCGTCTCTACTCGCCAAGAAATTCCATCTGGCGTCGCCCTTCAACGCCTCCTCAAGCCGTCTGTCAAACCTTCACCAGAATCAGACTCCATTTTTGTGCCGGCTCCTCCCAAAGATGGCTGATCCGACTCCAGAGCTCCGGCAGTCGGAACGGGAACTTTGGCGGATGACTCCAAAGCCGCCATAGTCGAGCCCGGCCAGGGGACTGCGGCAACGGACTCAAAGATTCCAGAACTTGGCCTAGGGACCGCACCAGTCGGCCTGGGGACTTCATCAACCCAGCAAGCGGCTGTTGACTCCAACCCGTCGCCTCCCAGCCCAACCACCCTCGTCCAAGTCGCAGTTCTGGCAATCGAAGAAATAGCAGCACCCTCATGGGCCCAATCCATCCTCAAATTCCTGGTGATTAAAGAGCTACCAACTGACGAGATCTCAGCTCGGCAAGTACAACGCCGGGCGGCAGCCTATACCATAGTCAACAGAGAGCTGGTCAGGCACAGCGTCACTGGTGTCTACCAACGCTGCGTAGAGCTAGAGCAAGGCCAAGCGATTCTCAAAGACATCCACCAAGGTGAATGCGGCCACCATGCGGCTTCAAGAGCACTCGTCGCCAAAGCCTTTCGGCATGGTTTCTTCTGGCCGACTGCCTTGGAAGAGGCCAAGGAGTTGGTCCAAAAATGCAAAGGGTGTCAGAAGTTCAGCTCCAAGCCGCACCAGCCGGCTTCTGCGCTCAAGACCATCCCCATCGCCTGGCCTTTCGCAGTTTGGGGGCTGGACATGGTGGGACCATTCAAGACAGCACGAGGTGGTCTAACTCACCTACTTGTCGCAGTGGACAAGTTCACCAAGTGGGTGGAAGTGAAGCCAATTAAGAAACTGAACGGTCCGACTGCCGTGACCTTCATCACCGATATCACAATACGGTACAGCATACCACACAGCATCATCACCGACAACGGCACAAATTTTGCCAAAGGCACCTTGGCCCGTTTCTGCGCAACACAGGGCATCCGACTGGACCTAGCGTCCGTCGCCCACCCGCAGTCAAACGGCCAAGTGGAGCGAGCAAACGGTCTCATCCTATCCGGCATCAAGCCTCGGTTGATCGAGCCTCTAGAGAGCTCGGCTGGCTGCTGGCTTGACGAGCTGCCAGCCGTCCTCTGGAGTCTGCGCACGACTCCAAACAAGTCAACCGGCTTCACGCCCTTCTTCCTCGTCTACGGTGCCGAAGCCGTCATCCCAACGGACATAGAGTTCGACTCCCCATGAGTCACCATGTAAGCAGAAGAAGCACGACAAGATGGCGTTGATCTACTACAAGAGGGCTGACTGTTGGCACTCAGTCGGTCCAGCATCTACCAGCAGAGCCTGCGCCGATACCACAACAGGAAGGTCAGGCCAAGATCTTTCCAAGAAGGCGACCTTGTGCTCCGGCTGATCCAGCGAACAGCCGGCCAGCACAAGCTATCGCCGCCTTGGGAAGGCCCTTTCATCATCAGCAAAGTACTAGGCAACGATTCCTACAACCTAATCGACGCTCAGAAGCCCCGAGAATGCAAGAGGGATGACTCCGGCAAGGAGACAGAGCGGCCATGGAATGCAAATCTTCTCCGAAGATTTTACAGTTGATGCAGTATGTACCACGCTACCTTTTGTATTAAAGTACCAAGACTTCGGGCCCCCCTGAGACGAGCTTGGGGACTGCCCTCTTTTGTCTGTATGATAAAAATTATGCCTACAAGTATGTTACTCTTTGTCATGCCGCTTGGCACCGGGCTTGACAAGTCGGCCCGGGGACTTGCTGCCTTGCACTATGAAATGCTTCCTGCAGTCGGACAAGTAGTGTATAAACGCCTAAGCCGTCTCCTGCTAGAAGCCGCAGCTCGCAGAGCGACTATACGGTGGGCAGCAGTAAGGTAGAACGGGCATTCGCATGAAAAATGGCTAAGGACCCAAAGCATAAAACATAGCTCAAGATGGCTTCCAGCCTTTCTCGCAAACCGATTCTCGGATAGTCGGATTGTCGTCTTCACCTAACTTGCTCAAACAATCTTGAAAATGGCTAAGTACTTGCTTTCCCAAAGTAGCCGGGCACTTGATCCAGCGACAGTCCGCAGAGCGGCTGTCCGATTGGCAAGGCAGGCAACTAAGAGAAAGCGGCAAAGGAAAACAACCAAAAGAACAATGAGCAAGAAAGGATAGATATATAAATTTACATAACATAGGCCCTTGGCCGAATTGTCAAGCAGAGGTCCAAAATACACCCCGCGGGCGGGTGGAATTATGCGAATTAACAAGTTCTTCAAAAGACTACTGAAGCAGATAAAACAAAAGACACAGCGGCAGCTTAGGAGGCGGCTGACGGATTCGGGGGGTCGGAGGAGGCGCCAGCGTCAGGCGTCGGGGCGCTCGGCCAGCTAGTCTCGGCTTGATCGCCTCCGGCAGCAGTCGAGTCGGTCGCACGCGGCTCGTTGCTGGAGGCGCGGTCGGGCTGAGGCTGGCCGTCTTCTCCGTCTTCTGGTGCCTCCGCCTCGCCCTCATCCTCCGCCTCATCCTCCTCCTCAACGCTGGAGCCAATCACCTCCGCCGAGTCTTCGTCGTAGTCTGGGTTCATCCCAAACCACTCCGGCGGTACCTCCTCGCCGTCTTCAGACTGCTCGGGGACGAAGATGCTCGTGTCGGTGTACTCGGCGATCGCCGCAACACACTTGACGAGGGCGTCTTCCGCAGCCGCTAGCTCCGGCTGGGCCTCCGACCGAAGCGTGGCCAACCGGTCTAGATCCAGCCCCGGGTACCATGCCTTGACGAACTCCAAGGCACGGTGCGCTCCAGCCCTGGCCGAAGAGCCCTTCCAGGCCTCGAGGCGACCAGCCGCGACCTCCAACCAGTTGGCCGTCAGGCTGGGCGTGCGCGGAGCCTGCATATCCGGCCAAAGGGCGGAAATCGCCTGGGCGCCGACGTAGCATCCGTTGAGCCGGCCGGAGGCGAGCTTCGATGCTCAAGATGTGTTCATCAAGAGTTCGGGGCATCGACGGTAATCTCCGTGCCCTCCGCCCGCTGTCTCGCATGGTCGGCCTCGATGGCTTGGATAGCGGCCTGTGACTGCCCCGGGAAGAAGTCTGCAAAAGACACGAAGAAACGGAAAAGCAAGTCAAAAGCCAGGAGTCGGCACGATCTCAGTCAGCAGCTCGAAGAAAGAAAACAAAAAGACTCACCATCAACAATGTCCTCGATCTTGTGGAAGCTGGAGGACAGCAGCACCTCCTTGTCAGACCAGGAGGAGCGCTCGCTCGCAAACTCGGCCAAGAGGGCGGTTTCCGTCTCCTCCGCCCCCTCTGTGACTTCGCGAGTAGCTCCTTCTACTCTGCCAACTGAGTGGTCAGCAGATCGCGCTCCACGGAGAGCTTGCTGCATTCCTCCCCTTTGGCGAGCAGGGCGGAGTTGGCTTCGCTCAGCTGCTGTTGAAGAGCAGCGTTGGCCCCTGAAGGAAAGAAAGAAAAGACAACAGTCGTCAATAAAGTAGGTTGCCGGGGAGATCCGGCCCGACTGCTCAGCAGTCGGCCCGAATCTCGGGGACTACAACCCGCGGGTGCGCTAGCGCGCCCCCGCAGAGAAGAGAAAAGGGAGAAGGACTTACTCCGGCTCTCTGCCAAGTCGGCGGTCCGCTTGCCCAACTCTTCAACATTACGGTTGAAGGCGGCGACACGGAGGTTGTGGTAGTCCTGCAACAAGCATTTCAGACAAAGTTAGTGCCCAGAAGTTCATCAAATTGGAGTTCTGGGCCGTATGCTCAGCAGCCGGCCTGAAACTCGGGGACTATACCCAGTGGGTGCGCTGGCGCGCCCCCACAAAGAGGAACAAGAAAAACAAAGGCTCGAAGGAAAAACATACCCGGACGGCTGCCCGCGACGCCAGGAACGCCTTGGTGCAACTCTGGAGGGCGTCGCCCTCAGCGCGGAGCTTCGCTTGGACGTCCAGGAGCGCCCGGTTCAGCGGCCCTGTGCCGCCTCCTCGCACCCACCCTACAGGTGCGGCGCTCGTCGCTTCGGCGTCTGGAGCCGCCGAGCTGGCGTGCCGGCTTCCAGGGGGCGAGGCGCCGAAGTCGCCTTCTCCAGGCGACGGCGCGCTGGCAAGCCGACCTGGAGGAGCAGCCTCGCCACGGCCTCCTCTTCGGTCGGCGGCACCGGAGGGTCCGCTGACTGCTCGCCTTGCGCACCTTCAGATGGCGGCGGAGGCGGCGGCGGGACGTTCGCACCCGGAGTAGAGGGGTCGCCGCCTTCCCTCTCCTCGACGAGGTTCTCCCTGCCGGCTTCTCCGGTCTGCCCCGTGACCTCCGGAGGCGGCGGCGCAGAGTTCAGCGGGGTAACAAGCAAGGCCGACTGGCGGCGTGCGGCTTCCTCAGCCTGCTGCTTCGCCGTGGTGGCAGCTTCAGCCTCCGCTAGTTTTTTTTAGCGGAGGCCTCTGCCTTCTCCAGACGGAGGGCTTCTTCTTCATTGCGCCTCTCCCGTGCATTCCGCTCCGTCGCCTCCCGGAGGTCAGCAGCGGGGTCTATCTGCCGAGTAGTGGCGGACGTCTCCGCTGACCCCGTGACGGAGGCGGCGGCGACCCGCTCAAGAGAGAGGGGAGCCCTGAAGAAAGAGGGGCGAACAGAGACTCAGACAAAACACGAAGAAAGAATAAAACTTTGAAGACAGAATACTTACGCAGAGACCAACGGCGGCTTCTTCACTTCCTTACGGAAGCGGATGGCCTTCGCGGCCGCCTCGTCCCGCCGGGTCGCCGCAGCCGAGCCCTTGGGCTTCTTTGGCCGGCTCCCGAACAAAGTCGGTGCAGCCCGACGCTTCTTCCCGCCGCCTGGAGCGCCCGACGCGGCAGAAGAGCCTGCGCCCGGCTGGCCGGCTCCTGGCCGATGGCGAGGGGTGACTCCTCCCTCGGCGTCATCTTCAGGCCAGTCGGCGAAGGTAGCCGAGGGCCTGAAGTCGCCTGTCGTCCCTCCTCCTACCTCGGCGTCGTCTTCCAGAGCCGCCGCCCCCAGATCGGGGTCATCGACGTCGCTCTCCGCCCAGTCGACGATGAACTCACGGGCCGGCCCCGAGGTGCCGGCTGGTGGGTGAAGAAGGGGATTCTAATCGAAAGCCGACTGATCAGAACAAAACTCGGCAAGAAGAAGATAATCCAAAGAAAAGAAAGCCGGCTCACCATGGGCGGGGGGTTGGCGCGGGAGTATGGCTCCTTGCCGAATCGCCAATCCTCTGGGAGCCTGCTGTCCGAGAGGTAGTTCACCATAAGGGCCACCTCTCCATGAGGCATGTCCTTGGTGCACATCCGACTCGGGTCGCGGCCCTCGCTCATCTGGCACATCATGTGAGGGCGATCTTGGAGTGGGAGAACTCGGCGCGAGACGAAGGCCGCCAGGAGGTCCGAACCAGTCAGACCCTCCGACTGCGTCAGCACTCGGAGTCGCATGATGGCGCCGGCTCCCGCAGGCGTCAGCGACCTGGCCCGGTACGACCAGTTGGGCAGTCTGCCAGCCGGAGGGCCGGCTTCAAAAGCCGGCAGATTGACCTAGTCTCCCCTCGCTGCGACATTCCTGACGTAGAAGTAGGACCTCTGCCACATCTTCACCGACTTCAGCAGCGAGATGGAGGGGAAGTGGTTGTCGGCTCCTGTCCTTCGCACGGCGATGAAGGCGCCGCACTGAGCCGGCACGCCCGTGGAATGGGTGCCGAGCTTAGAGAAGAAGAACTCCCCCCAGTGCTCGAGGGTGGGGAGGACTCTGAGGAAGCCTTCGCACAGAGCCACGAAGGCGGACAACAGCACCACTGTGTTGGGGGTGAGGTGGTGCGGATGAAGGCCGTAGAACTCCATGAACGACCGGAAGAAGCTGCTCGCCGGCAGCCCCAGCCCGCGCAGGCAGTGCGAGTAGAAGATGACCCGCTCGCCCTCCTGCGGGGCGGGAGAAATCTTAGCTCAGTCCTCCCTTTCGAACCTCACGAGGGCTTGATGCTCTACGCCGACAGGTCCCAGTCCCAAGGCGGCTTCAGCCGTCGCTGGTATGCCAGGTCGCGATGCCGTGGGCAAGGCCAGGAGGTGAGCGAGCCGGAGTCCGGTAAGAGCCCTGAGTCGCGATGCTCAGGAGGTCCCCTTTGGTGCCCAAGCAGCCGTCGTTTGGTGATAAAGGAGAGCGGCGTCGCTAACACGGGATAGCATTAGGTGCGGGGATGGTGCCACGGTAGCTGGCGCTTCTGGGTGATGACTTATCTCGAGGATCAGGGGCCGCTCTCTGGTGTGTCGCAGAGTCCGTGCATCGGCAAGCGCGAGGTTGCTCGGCGAGGTCCTCGTGTGTCTCTCCCCTCTTGCCTTTGCTCCCCTTTATGCTCTACGTCCTCGGGTCCTGACCCTCGAGCGAGTCTCAGCTGTCGCTGGTATGCCAGGTCGCGATGCCGTGGCCAAGGCCAGAGGGTGAGGGCTGGAGAGCTAGTAGGAGCCCTGAGTCGTGATGCTCAGGCACCCCCGCTTTAACGTGCAAGCGGTTCGCGCAGACGAGAGCGAAGGAGACACCGCAAGGGCCTCGCCTGACGCAGCTCCTTCAGGAGGTCCTGCAGGTCCATCATAGAAAAAACAAGGGGTTGCCATGACAATTGACAGTCAGCCGTTGGTTGCTTCCGAGGGGTAGTGAGGCACTGAAGGCTTGACGAGGTGATGCTATGCGGGGCTGCCGCGGCCAGAGCTCAGCCATCCAGGTTTGTCGGTGTTGCAGGGACGGACCCATGCGCAAGCGTCGTGCCGTTTGGGAGCAGCTTCGTTAGTTGGCGTCAACTGAGCAGGCAACTAGGTAAAACACATTAGCCGCGAAGGAGTGGATTCGTTCAAATAGATGCTGGGAATGCGGACATCACTGGGTCAGGCCCGAGCGACTTGGGGGGTCATGCAGCCCGAGAGGCGCCCCCAACAAGGTAAGCTAACAACATGGAATAAAAAAGGGATACACGCCGCAGGGACGGACCCACGCGGCCTGGGAATAATGCAGCCCTGGGGGGGCGCTCCCAGCTAGAAATAAAACTCGAAAGATGTCACCTGATGTGTTGAGGACGAAGGAGCATTGATGTAGCAGGCTCGGTGGGCTGCGGGGGCCGATCCTCACGAGCCCCCAGGCCCAGGGGCCTTAGGAGGCTCCGGAGGCGCTGGCGGCTCCTCGCGGGCCATCTCCATCCCTGCCAGGGCTGCGGAACGCCTGGCCTCTCATGCCTCCGTGATGCCGCTCATGAGGCGCTGGTACGTGTCAGCCGCATTCGGCAAGCCATAAGGCATGCGAACGTAGCTGTGGGGTGGGCCTCCGCAGCGCCCCACTCGCGAGGGCCAGAGGCGCTCCAGAGAGGCGACTCGGTTGAGCCCCGGTATGTCGATGCAGACGCGCAGCCCACCATCCTTGCCTGGATGGTGAGCCACTGCTGGTAGGCAGCGGCCGCCTTTCATGACTCTTGACTCCTGTAGCTCCTGAATGGCCTTGCTGACGAACTCCTAAAGGTCTGGATCTCCTTGCCTTGCTCCTTCTTGAGGGAAACGTGCTTCGAAACACGCCTCCATGTGGTGCCCAAGCGCCTCCCTCGTGACCCTAGCTAGGTCGGTGGCCCTCCATGGGAGAGCCCCCGAGCCCTGCCTGAGGAGGGAGCCAGGCGCGCTTTCCTATGCGATGGAAGGAGGTTCCCCCTGGGCAGGCGCGGGCCCAGAGGGGCCTGCCTCCTGAGTGGTCGGGCCGGACGATATCTTCTTCTTCTTAGGGGTGGTTTCGGGAGGCCTCCTGCTTCCACGATCCGGGTCTTCCAGTGACGCAGCCTGAAAGGCTCGTTCCAGGGAACACACCGCGTCCTTCTCTTCACAGGGCACCGTGATGACTCCGCCGCTTCCTGGCATCTTGAGGACATTGTAGCCGTGGTGAGTTACGGCCATGAACTTGGCCAGTGCTGGGTACCCAAGGATGGCGTTGTACGGCAGGCGAATGTGAGCAACGTCAAAGTCAATGAGCTCGGTGCGGTAGTTGTCGCGTGCCCCGAAGGTGACAGGGAGGCGGACTTGCCCAATCGGGACCGTGGAGCCATCGGTGATACCGAAGAAAGGCTTGGTTGGCTGAAGCTGGTTGTAGGGCACTTGGAGGTTGTTGAATGTTTCCACGGACAGGACGTTGAGCCCTGCCCCGCCATCGATGAGGGTCTTGGTGACCACCACGTTGCTGATGATTGGGGAACAAAGCATCGGGAGGACTCCGGCTGTAGCCGCACACTTGAGCTGATCTGCTGAGCTGAACGTGATGGCGCATGCCGACCACCTGAGAGGGCACGTGGCTTCGAGCCTGGGGAGGACTGCGTTCACTTCGCGGGCGAACTGCTTGAAGATGCGCTGAGAGGCTGGGGCTTGTGCCCCGCCCAGGATGCAGGCGATCGCGCGCGGCTCCTGGAAGCCCCTAGCCCCCTCGTCCTGGTGGCGGTCCTCGTTTCTCCTTGGCTGCGGCGGCAGCGGTGGGAGGCTTGCGTTGCCTTATGGGCGATCCTTGCGAGGCTGGTCCCTCCAGTCTCCCTCGCGAGGCTGATCCCTCCAGCCTCCCTCGCGAGGCGGGTCTTGCCAGCGATCCTCGCGAGGTTGATCGCGCCACCCTTGGCGCGGGCCATGGTCTTCCCAGCGTCCTGCATTCCTTCCTCCTCCTCGACCATAGCCCCGGTCACTGCGGTCAGGGCGACAGCCGATCCTTCCTTCTCGCACGGCTCGGAGCTCTTGAGATTCATTGGTGTTGTGGGTGTGGAGGTCGTGGTACACACAGTACTGTTTGCCCTTGGAAGGTTCGGGCTGATCTCTGCCCCGCTTTGTGTCTGGTTCTGCTGCGAGCACGGTAGCCCCCTTGCGCTTCACATCCTTGGCCTTGGGCTTCTTCTCTTCTGGGTCTGCGGCAGGCAGCTCGAGGAGGGAGAGACGCCCTTCCTCGGCCCTGGCGCACTTGGTTGCCAGGTTGAACAGCTCCAAGGAAGTGCACAGGTCTTCATGCATCGCCAGCTCCTCCTTCATCTTGACGTCGCGCACACCGTCGGAGAAGGCCAAGATGATGGCCTCCTCAGTCACCTTGGGAATCTTGAGGCGTGCGTTGTTGAAGCACTGGATGTACTTCTGTAGGGTCTCCCCAGGTTGTTGCTTGATGCGGCGCATGTCGCTCACGGCGGGTGGCCGGTCGCGAGTGCCTTGGAAGTTGGCGATGAAGCGGGTGCGCATCTCATCCCAGGAGGAGATTGTGCCTGGAGCCAGGTTCAGGAGCCAGGTGCGGGCCCCGTCATTGAGCGCCATGCGGAACCAGTTTGCCATGACCTTCTTGTCTCCGTTGGCGGCTTCGATGCCCAGCTCATAGAGCTGGAGGAACTCCGCAGGGTCAGCCGTGCCGTCGTAGCAAGGAGGCAAGTCCGGCTTGAACTTGCCGGGCCACGCGACGCTGCGTAGCTTGGCGGTGAAGGCGCGGCAGCCTGCTGTGGCCACGGGAGGCCTTGGATGACGGGGAGCTTGGTCTTGCATGCCCCCACGCGCTGCAGCTGGGAGCAGCGCGGGGTCTTGACGCGCGGGAGCAGGAGCATGGTCGCGACGTGCTGGAGCAGGGAGCGCCCGGGCAGCTTCTTGCGGGCGAGGGACTTCTTGACAGCTCTGCTCTTGCCGCGCTGGCACCTGACGGAGCGGGTTCCGCCCAGGGGCCATGCGCCTTGGAGCCCTGGCGCCGTCCTGAGGAGGAGGCGGCCGAGGCGCCGCCGGAGCTTCATCGCCCGTGCGGGGCGGGGTGCAGTGCAGCGGAACAGACGGCGCAGGAGAGCCCCCTGCGGCGCGGACGAGCTCGGCGACGCGGTCGAGCCATTCTTCGTAGACGTCGTCGATGGGACGGTAGCGTAGGAGCTCATTTGCCGCGATGAGTGCAGCCCGATCCTCCATGGGCGCGCGGAGCGCGCGGGACGAAGAACCAGCTGGGGTGAGCGAGGGAGTTGCGGTGCGGCCGTCTTGCCGCACGGACGGATGCTGGGACGATGCTTGCTGCTCGTCCCCCGCCGGGCCGGTGGCGGCGTTGACGGCAAGTGACGGGGAACGGCGAGGATGCCCGTCGACAGGGGCTGTCTGGGCGACGCGGGAAGCGAGTGCGGCCCGGCGCTCGGCGCGGGCCCGACGAGCGTCAGACATGGGCGTGATGGTCGGAGGAGAACGGGGTGGTGGAAGACGAATCCCGGCGCACCCCTACCTGGCGCGCCAAATGTCGGATTACGGGTTCCGGCAGACCCTTGATGTTCGAACACTGGGGTGCGCGGGGAGATTTCGCCTCCTACCTACCTGCACTCCTCCGCCTTGCTAGGATCTAAACTAAGGAAAGAACAACACAAGAGACACAGGGTTTATACTGGTTCGGGCCACCGTTGTGGTGTAATACCCTACTCCAGTGTGGGGTGTGGTGGATTGCCTCTTGGGCTGATGATGATGAACAATACAAGGAAGAACAACCTCACGAGGGTCTGTTCTTGGCTAGGGCGATGAACTGCTGGGAGGAGCTCAGTCACCCTTCTCTCTCTCTCTCTCTACCTGATCTTCTTTATCCTTCGATCCCTCTCTTTCCTTCCAACCCCCCTTGCTCTGTGGGTGGCTGGTCCTATTTATAGTGGCCCTGGTCCTCTTCCCAGATATCGAGCGGGAAGGGAGCCAACAATGGCGGGCTAATTTGAAGGGGGACAGCTAGTACTAGCTACCCTGACAAAAGTAGTCTTCGCCTGCACAAAGCTCTGGTGATGACGCCATCTCGGGCTCTACGATGACCTCCGTCTTGTAGTCCTCATGGTCTTGGTCTCGTTGCACCGAAATGGCAACCTTTGCCTGATGCCTCGTTACTCCGCGGCCGCGCTTGCCTCCTTTGCACTAAAGAGGAAAGGAGGACATTGCGCGGGCTGGCACCCGCCTGGCGCCCTCGGTCGTCATGGCTTGCGTCACGGGCACCTCGTGAGGTACCCCGCCTTGATCTCTCCGCCTTCTCATGAGCCAGCCTGACGAGGCCGTGCCTGAGGAAGCTCCGCGTCGTCCGCCCCGCGAGGCTTGGCCCCTCGTGAGGGTCTTGGGTTTGTGTTGGTGAAGATGGGCCGCGCTGGGCCCCCTTTTGAGCCACGCCGCAGGCCGCAGACAGGCAAGTCTCGGGACCCCCGTTCCCAGAATGCCGACAGTGCCAGGTGTCTTCCAGTTATTCGTTGTTGTTGCCATGTCATTCGCTTGCGTGTTGCATCTTGTCATGTCATCATGTGCATTGCATCCTCATGTTTTCAAAACTTGCATCTGTCCCGGCCTCCCCGTTCCTTCTGTTGTCCGTTCTGAGCCCAAACACACTTGCACGCGCCTGCGTCATGTCTGAAATAGTATTTTATAAGTGGCCAAAAAATGTTCTCGGAATGGGTTGAAAGTTGGCATGCGGTGTTGTTATAGTGTAGATAGGCCTCCTGCCAAGTTTCATCGCGTTCGGAGTCCATTTGATGCCCTAATGGATAACTATAGCGGCAGTATAGCCAGTCTATCGTCGGACGTTTTCGGTCTCCGGAAACTGCTGCCGGGTCTCTCTCTCTCTTCTCTCCCGCAGCCCTCGGCCTTCTACATAGTCACAACCAGCCCACGTAGGCCTACCTATTCCCCCTGTCGATCGAATCCATCGGTCGCGATCAGAGGCTCCGAAAACCCCTCTTAACCCCCCTTGCCTCCGTGGCCTTTTGTCAGACCCCCTCGCCTGTGTCCGAAACTGTCCTGAACCCGACCCGAACAGTCGTCACCGTTGGGTCTGGAACATCCCCAAACATCTACAAAACATCATCATTTTCTTATTTGGACTTCCTAGTCTATTTTTCTCGACCGTCCGATTCTGATTGGAGGGACGAGGTAGCCCCTAACCTAAATTCATCTGTATATATATCGTCCAACCCTAGATCCTAGGGAGATGTCCCATCGCGCCGCCACCTGCTCAATCCCCATCGGGATCACCCACAGCCAACCACCATCCACCCGTGCCTCCCTCGTTTTCCGTTGCCGCCCAACCACAGCAAAGTGCGTCTCGATGCTCTCCCTCTCGAGCACTTCCATGGAGCCAAGCTCCCGTGCCTCCCGTTCGTCCTTGCCCATTTCCCTCGTCCTCTCTTTCCCCCCTTTTCTCTCTCTAACCTCTCTGTCTCTCTCACCCCGTTCAAGCAGGAGCCCTGCCACCCTCGACCCGTCTCTGTCCGGCCGACAACGAGCAGTAGCTCACCAGAGTTGAGCTCCACCGGAATCGCCGCCCCGGTTCTGCCGCCGTCTGCCCGCTCTTCGCCGGAGTTCCTTCCAGCGCCCCGCCTCCCACAGTCGTCCTCGTCCACGCCCTCAAGGCATCGAGCGAGAACCTCGCCGCCCGGACCTGCTTCCTCTGCCTCGCCCAAAGCCGCGTCCTCGCCGGGAACCGCGACCTCCGCCTCGGATCCGTCGGCTTCGTCCCGTTCTGGGTCTTCCCCGCCTCAAGCTGTGTCGCCCTCGCCGGAGAACGCACCAATTCTACCGCCGTCATTCTGCTTCACGAGGACAAGGACGCGTCGCCCGCGGGAGCCCTACTCTGCTTCTCCTTCACCGGAATCGCGCCAAGTCCGGCGCCCCTGCTTCCCTGAGACCCGCATCGCCAGATCTCGTGGCCTCAGCCCCCGCTTCTCCGAGCGTTACCTCGCCAAGCCACCAAGTCCCTCGCCGTGCCGCATCTTGTCTGCAGCGAGCGGGAGTTGCAGTCGCTGCAGGTCCCTCCGTTGACCAGGCCTCCTCCGCCCTGAACACGTCAACCGGTCAGGCCAGCCGAACCCGCTCGGTCCTGCCGGCTCGCACGAACCAGTCTGGCCTGATCCGTCCCAACCGGCCCCGACCCCTGCCCGTCTTCAGCAGGCCCGTTAGGCCCAGGGTGAGCGTCCTCATGCTATCCATTGCCCTGGATGAGATATTCCCTCTTGCGCATGCTCCTGTGCAGCCCAGCTCATCCCAGATCTAGCCCAGTGCATGTTTTTTTCCCGTCTGCGAATTTATCTTTTATTCCAGAGAGAGCAGTTTTGTAGGAAACCCCCTAAGATTCATGCATTTAATAACTCACAGACCGTGCATCTTATGTATAAACTTTATATATGTAACTTGCTTAGAATTTAATCTAGTTTCATAATATGCCACTTTCATCTATGTTTAAAATGTTCAAAATGATGTTTGCACATATTTTGCCTATTACCTTGTTAAAATGGTTTAATTCATAACTAAATAACTGTAACTCGGAATTTAATAAACTTTATATGTAAATGGGGTGGAATAAAGCCTAGTTTAACATGGTGGCATCACTTTGCATGTTTAACAACTCTAAAACTTGGTTTTGGGCAGAACAGGACGAAATCTAAAGTATGCACATGAGGAGTTTCCGGAATTGTTGTTCGTTGTTTCCGGCCTCATTTTAACTTGCCTAAATAGGTAGTTTTCTTTTGCTTCACCCCTTGCCATGTTAATCAACATTTAATATTGTTGGGTACATAAACGAGATCGAACTAAATAACTTGAATGTGGTGTTCCGTCAATATGCAACTCGTTGCATATTAAGCTCCACTTAATTTGTAGGATTGCTTGTGCACTTTGCCATGCCATGCCTCATTAAACCGGACATGCATCATACTTGGTTGTGCATCATGCCATGTTTATGTGATGGTTGTTTACTATGTTGTTTGCTTCTTTCTGGGTTACTTCTCACGTTAGCTTCGGTTTCGTTTCGGAGTTGTGAGGATCCGTTCATCTATGTCCGTTTGTCTTCTTCATGGACTCGTTCTTCTTCCTTGCGGGATCTCAGGCAAGATGACCATACCCTCGAAATCACTTCTATCTTTGCTTGCTAGTTGCTCGATCTATTGCTATGCCGCGATACCTACCACTTGCTATATGACGCCTCCCGTATTGCCATGTCAAGGCTCTAACCCACCTTTCCTAGCAAACCGTTGTTTGTCTACATTACCGCTTTGCTCAGCCCCTCTTATAGCGTTGTTAGTTGCAGGTGAAGATGGAGTTTGTTCCATGTTGCAACATGGATATGTTGGGATATCACAATATCTCTTATTTTAATTAATGCATCTATGCACTTGGTAAAGGGTGGAAGGCTCGGCCTTATGCCTGGTGTTTTGTTCCACTCTTGCCACCCTAGTTTCTGTCATACCGGTGTTATGTTCGTTGATTTTGCGTTCCTTACGCGGTTGGGTTATAATGGGAACCCCTTGACAGTTCGCCTTGAATAAAACTCCTCCAGCATGGCCCAGCCTTGGTTTTACCATTTGCCACCTAGCCTTTTTCCCTTGGGTTCTGCAGCCTCAAGGGTCATCTTTATTTTAACCCCCCCCCCCCCGGGCCAGTGCTTCTCTAAGTGTTGGTCCAACCTGAGCGATGTCCGGCGCCCCCTGGGCAACCAGGGTCTATGCCAACCCGACGTCTGGCTCATCCGGTGTGCCCTAAGAACGAGATATGTGCAGCTCCTATCGGGATTTGTCGGCACATTCGGGCGGCTTTGCTGGTTTAGTTTTACCATTGTCAAGATGTCTTGTAACCGGGATTCCGAGTCTGATCGGGTCTTCCTGGGAGAAGGAATATCCTTCATTGACCGTGAGAGCTTGTGATGGGCTAAGTTGGGACACCCCTGCAGGGTTTTGAACTTTTGAAAGCCGTGCCCGCGGTTATGGGCAGATGGAATTTGTTAATATCCGGTTGTAGAAAACTTGACACTTAACTTAATTAAAATGCATCAACCGCGTGTGTAGTCGTGATGGTCTCTTTCCGGCGGAGTCCGGGAAGTGAACACGGCATTGGAGTTATGCTTGGACGTAAGTAGTTTCAGGATTACTTCTTGATCACTTCTAGTTCACGAACGTGCTTTGCTTCTCTTCTCGCTCTCTTTTGCGTAAGTTAGCCACCATATATGCTAGTGCTTGCTGCAGCTCCACCTCTCATACCTTTTACCTACCCATAAGCTTAAATAGTGTTGATCGCGAGGGTGTGAGATTGCCGAGTCCCCGTGACTCACAGATTACTTCCAAAACCAGTTGCAGGTGCCGATGATACCAGTGCAGGTGACGCAACCGAGCTCAAGGAGGAGCTCGATGAAGATCATGTTCGTTGTGTTGTTTCGTTTCTAGTTGATCAGTAGTGGAGCCCAGTTGGGGCGATCGGGGATCTATGCATCTGGGGTGGTCTTCTTTTATTTTGGTTCCGTAGTCGGACCTTGATCGTATCTAGATGATGTAATGCTTTATTCTTGTATTGTGTGAAGTGGCAATTGTAAGCCAACTCTTTATCTCTTTCTTATTCAGTACATGGGATGTGTTAAGATTACCCCTCTTGCGACATGCCTACAATGCGGTTATGCCTCTAAGTCGTGCTCCGACACGTGGGAGATATATCCGCATCGTGGGTGTTACAAGTTGGTAATCAGAGCCTTCCCCGACTTAGGAGCCCCCTGCTTGATCGAATCACTGGCATTGTTGAGTCTAGGAAAAAGTTTTGAGTCTTATAGGATTATATATATCGGAGAGTAGGATTATTTTTACTCCTCAGTCCCATCGTCACTCTGGTGAGGTCTCCTGATGTAGAGTTTTGACTCTTCTCTTCTCAAATT
Organism: Triticum monococcum; assembly: GCA_034509565.1. NCBI lineage: Eukaryota > Viridiplantae > Streptophyta > Magnoliopsida > Poales > Poaceae > Triticum > Triticum monococcum. The sequence goes on from CM067847.1 coordinate 135,190,573, forward strand.
TCACTAAAAAAAATTTGGATCATGTGGGTATCTTGGAATCGTTCCGATGGTTTTGTGACGAGAACATTGTTCTTGGTGCCTCCTGGCATTTAGGGTTGTGGCAGTGTCCCGGGGAGTTGAGCTCCGAGGTGTTGTCGTCATAATTTTATCGCTGTAGTTCTGGAATACCTGAGTTTCGCCGACATTGAAAATCTCTTTTATGAAGTTGTTGGTGAGATAACCTCGACGCCACCCAGTACTGGGGCAGGATTTCAGGAGTATTGCCATAACTCGTATAACGGATGCTTTTCGAAGGTTGAGGTAAACGATTTCCGAAGGTTTCTTGGTTATGTGTTGAAGGATGGATACAGTTGGATGTAGGTATTGTTAGTTTTGGGTGAGATATTATGCTTCCCCTGTATCCCCAACACCTGATTGCATAACCAGAAAGTTTCAGGAGTTTATAAGTGGGAATTCTAGTAGCTCCTAGGATATCTTTCCGACATATGTATGATATCAAATTGGGGTTCGACGTCTAGTGGTCCGCCCATCCACAGTTGGTTTTATAGTGGTCTCGTTGTGTCTTAAAGAGTCCTTGGCTATGCTGACTCGGGGACGCTTCGTATGTCATGTGCACTGCCTTGTACATAATGGTGATGTATGATCAAACCCGTGTGGGCCCCACCACGAAAACTTCGGACGAAATCTCTATCATATGTTTGTTCTGGCTTATTCTGCAAGCCAATCCTTTGTTTTTTGTTTTGATTGTGGTATTCGAGTTGCTTCAATATCAAATGTTGATTCGATACCTTTCCCAAGCAGTGTTCTCATATTTCTATGTGAATACTAATCCTTCATGATAATCGAGATTGTCATGTCAATCCTTTTCAACCGTTGTGCTTCTATTAGTGGATCCGGTCATTTCTACATTCGCGAGATCAATTCTCAATTCTTTGCAACGGTGTTTATTTCATCCGTCCTAAGTTGTCTTTGTTTTCCCGCCCTCCCACCCTTTTTCTTCAAGGACTCAGATTTCTGAATCAAGTATCCATCTTATGGATGTGAAGTCTCTTCATTCCTTTCTTTCAGTGTTCTTACCCGGTGGTTCTCATGAATATTTCTCTACAAGTTCATCATTCTTTATTCTTTTCTTCTCCGGTGGATTCAATTCAAGTTTTGTTGATCATATCCTTTCCTTGGTTCAAATGCTTTCCCATGTCGGTGCACCTCCTAATCATTCACCTCTCGCTATTCATTTGTTCCGGAGTGCTGAAGATATCTCAGAAGGCTCGTCTTTTCATTAAAGATCCATTCAAACCTATCTCGAGGTTGTTATCTTATTCAAGCCATTTAACTCAACCGGTGCAATCTATCTTTTAAATCGTTCAACGGTGTATCTTTTGAGTGGGCCCTAACCCATAGGTCTTTTTCCAGGATCTTACCTGACTATTCTAATTTTCCCGGAGCTTTTCAAATACATTTCAAAGTTTGACGTAAGAATGAATTGTCATCAGTCAAATGCCTTTCTCCAAGATCTTTCAATTCTTTTCATCGTTGGTTCAACCTTTCTAATTGTCATTCCGGAGTGTCTCAACAATTCATGGTGGTGTTTCTCATCGTCAATCTCAACATTTGAAGACCGAAGAAGAGTTTTTCCTCCATATCTTGCTCCATTATCTTCAAGATTCTTGGTTCTAGATTCATGATATCCTCTCATAATTGTTTTTCATTGTGAGAATTCTTTTGACCCATCCGGAGAAATCCAGGACTCTTTTCAGTTTGATTCTCCGGAGCCCATCATCTCAGAATTATTCATTCTAGCTTTCAGCTCTCGTTCTCCAAATCTTATCGGTGCATTGTTCAAATATCCTCTAATCAGTTCATGATCTCTTCATTCTCATGTATCTAAATCCTAGCAAGCATCTTCGTTCATTTGCTAATTCTTCCCGGTGTTTCTTTATCTTTTCTTCGTTCATTTTTCAATTCTTACGGTGGTTTGCTCACGATTCTCTTCCATGGTTATCATATTATTCATTCGTTGTTTCAATCCTACCAATGGATCATTGAAGACCTTCTCAAGTTGCGCTATATCTATCTTAATCCTTTCTACGAGAATAAGTAGTATGTCAGATACATTGCTTGTCATCAATTTAGTTGGTGAAGGATAAGCATAATGTAATTCTTATTCTTGTTTCATCGAGTGAATTCAATTCCTTATTCCGGAGGTTCATGAAAATTCTTGATTTCAATTGTTTTTTCTATTCCCGGAGTTCCAAGCTCTCTCAGTTATCTCGTCGTGAAGCTTCATCTAAATCATCGCAAGGCTTCACCTTGTGTTTTCAACTTCTCTTTCCTTTTGTTTGATCATCCTTTTTGTTACCGGAGTTGTTCATGGAGGCTACATGGTGGTTTGTCAAGGATCCTTTTCACTCTTCAATTGTTCTTCAAGATATCTCTCAAAGCTATGATCTGTCAAGCTAGACTTCAAGTATTATTCATCTTGCGTTCTGAAGTGCAATTCTTTCTATCTTATCTTTTGAGATGGTGTAAGTCTTTCTTGACAATTTCCCTTCATGTTTCGTGAGTCAAAAGTTGTCAGGAATGAGATATTTAAACCCATCAATCCCTTCATTGGAGTTATCTTGTGTCATATTTCACCTAAAGCTTTCCCTAAGGATTGTTGCTAATTATGGTGCTTATAAATGACCCAAGTTCTTCATTCATCCTTCCAGTGAAATAAGTTTCTCGCCTCCTTGTTCATATCAATCCAATCTGTCGTTTCCGTTAGTGACAGAGTGTCACCTCATAGTTTTGAGATGTTTTCCATAAGCCCACTTCAAGCTTGTACTTTCGTTGTTGATAATCCAACGACTCCGTTCTAGCATTTGTTGTAAGCGTGCTCTCTCAAGACCTTGTTTCCCTTCATTCAATTCCTTCCAATTACAGTCGGAGTGCTGCCCAAATTATATCAGTCTTATTCCTTCTCTATCTTGTTTTAACCGGAGTGTTGTGTCTATCATTCCTCTTTGAACCGGAGTCTCATCCAAGTGCTATAATTTTGCCAAGTTCATATTCTATGCCTTCCATTTCCAACCGGAGTGTTGTCGAAATTGATCCTTATCGTTCCCTGTACATCTCGTTTCTACCGGAGTGCTTGCATGTACTTCTTGTCCATTGCAACCCTTTTCTTATGTCTTTCAACCTACAAAGTTCTCGTAATGTTCCGTGTTCCTCTTTTCTAACGGAGTGTCTTCAACTTCGTTTATCTCTGTTGTATTCTTTTCTCGAAATGGTTTAATCTTTCAAGGTTCTTTGGTTTCACTCGTTTGTCAAAGAAGCAACTTAGTTTTACCTCTTCTCTTCCTCTTTCGTTTTCCCTCCGGTGCCATCCTAGATCTCGGGATGAGATCCTCTTGTAGTGGTGGAGTGTTGTGACGCCCCGAGACCGATGCGCCAGGTGTCTTCCAATTATTCGTTGTTGTTGCCATGTCAATCGCTTGCGTGTTGCATCTTGTCATGTCATCATGTGCATTGCATCATCATGTTTCAAAACTTGCATCTGTCCCGGCCTCCCCGTTCCTTCTGTTGTCCGTTCTGAGCCCAGACACACTTGCACGCGCCCGCGGCATGTCTGAAATAGTATTTTATAAGTGGCCAGAAAATGTTCCCGGAATGGGTTGAAAGTTGTCATGCGGTGTTGTTATAGTGTAGATAGGCCTCCTGCCAAGTTTCATTGCGTTCGGAGTCCATTTGATGCCCTAATGGATAACTATAGCGGCAGTATAGCCGGTCTATCGTCGGACGTTTTCGGTCTCCGGAAACTGCTGCCGGGTCTCTCTCTCTCTCTTCTCTCACGTAGCCCTCGGCCTTCTACACAGTCACAACCAGCCCACGTAGGCCTACCTATTCCCCCTGTCGATCGAATCCATCGGGCGCGATCGGAGGCTTCGAAAACCCCTCTTAACCCCCCTTGCCTCCGTGGCCTTTTGTCAGACCCCCTCGCCTGTGTCCGAAACTGTCCTGAACCCGACCTGAATAGTCGTCACCGTTGGGTCCGGAACATCCCCAAACATCTACAAAACATCATCGTTTTCTTATTTGGATTTCCTAGTCTATTTTTCTCGACCGCCCGATTCTGATTGGAGGGACGAGGTAGCCCCTAACCTAAATTCATCTATATATATATATCGTCCAACCCTAGATCCTAGGGAGATGTCCCATCGCACCTCCACCCGCTCAATCCCCATCGGGGTCACCCACAGCCAACCACCATCCTCCCGTGCCTCCCTCATTTTTTGTCACCGCCCAACCATAGCAAAGCGCGTCTGGATGCTCTCCCTCTCGAGCACTTCCATGGAGCCAAGCTCCCGTGCCTCCCGTTCGTCCTTGCCCGTGCCCCTCGTCCTCTCTTTCCCCCCCTTTTCTCTCTCTAACCTCTTTGTCTCTCTCACCCTGTTCAAGCAGGAGCCCCGCTGCCCTCGACCCGTCTCCGTCCGGCCGACAACGAGCAGTAGCTCACCGGAGTTGAGCTCCACCGGAACTGCCGCCCCGGTTCTGTCGCCGTCTGCCCGCTCTTCGCCAGATTTCCTTCCAGCGCCCCGCCTCCCACAGCCGTCCTTGTCCACGCCCTCAAGGCATCGAGCGAGAACCTCGCCGCCTGGACCTGCTTCCTCTGCCTCGCCCAAAGCCTCGTCCTCACTGGGAACCACGACCTCCGCCTCGGATCCGTCGGCTTCGTCCCGTTCTGGGTCTTCCTCGCCTCAAGCTACGCCGCCCTCGCCGGAGAACGCGCCAATTCAGCCGGCGTCGTTCTGCTTCATGAGGACAAGGACGCGTTGCCCGCGGGAGCCCTTCTCTGCTTCTCCTTCGCCGGAATCGCGCCAAGTCCGGCGCCCCTGCTTCCCTGAGACCCGCGTCACCGGATCTCGTTGCCTCAGCCTCGGATCCGTCCATCTTCTCCGCTCCCTGCTTCTTCGCGCCGTTACCTCGCCAAGCCACTAAGTCCCTCGCCACGTTGCATCTTGTCTGCAGCGAGCGGGAGTTGCAGTCGCTGTAGGTCGCTCCGTTGACCAGGCCTCCTCCACCCTGAACACGTCAACCGGTCGGGCCAGCCGAACCCGCTCGGTCCTGCCGGCTCACACGAACCAGTCTGGCCCGATCCGTCCCAACCGGCCCCGACCCCTGCCCGTCTTCAGCAGGCCCGTTAGGCCTAGAACGAGCGTCCTCATGCTATCCATCGCCCTGGACGAGATATTCTCTCTTGCGCATGCTCCTGTGCTGCCCAGTTCATCCCAGATCCAGCCCAGTGCATGATTTTTTTCCTGTCTGCGAATTTATCTTTTATTCCAGAGAGAGTAGTTTTGCAGGAAACCCCCTAAGATTCATGCATTTAATAACTCACAAACCGTGCATCATATGTATAAACTTTATATATGTAACTTGCTTAGAATTTCATCTAGTTTCATAATATGCCACTTTCATCTATGCTTAAAATGTTTAAAATGATGTTTGCACATATTTTTGCCTATTACCTTATTAAAATGATTTAATTCATAACTAAATAACCGTAACTTGGAATTTAATAAACTTTATATGTAAATGGGGTGGAATAAAGCCTACACTACTAGGAAAAGGCCTACTAATGGCGCACCTAATTTGGCCATTAATGGCGCATTAGTGGTGCGCCATTAGTGCCACGCCATTAGTATATTTTACTAATGGCGCACCACTGGTGCGCCATTAGTATCTGGTATACTAATGCCACACCTCAGATGCGCCATTAGTATATAGAACAGTGCGCCATTAGTATGCCTCCCAGGGGGCCATGTATACCCAGGTGCTTTGGCATACTAATGGCGCACAACAACAGGATGCGCCATTAGTAACTTCGGCATACTAATGGCGCACTGTTTAATGATGCGCCATTAGTATCCTTTGGCATACTATTGGCGCACTATGATGTGATGCGCCATTAGTATGAATATTAGGTTTTTTTTCTGTTTTTGCACAGGTTACAAAATGTATAATTGGAGAAAATATAGACAGCACACATCAACAACAGATTCATCGAATACAATGGAAGATTAGTCTCTGAATACAATTCATCATTTTAGTCTCCGAATACAATTCATCATATTAGTCTCCGAATTGAAAAGACCGAACAAAGATAGAACATTATATTACAAGTCTCGAGACCGCGAGTTTGTCTTCACATTACAAGTCGATATCGATCATCTAAACTACCATCACATAGAAGATAGCTGCGGTCATCACGATGAGCATCATCACGATGAAACTCGTCTTCATCCGGTTCCTCCAACGCTCCCTCCCCTCTCCCGCTAGATAGCGGGCGTATCTAGATTCGGCCTCGGCCCTATTGGTGTACCCTTTGTAACTGTTACCGCTGAATCGGTGAACCTGTCTCCGACACTCCTCCTAGTCGTTGTAGACTCCGGGAACCTTACCCTTGTACACGACATACCACGGCATCGCTATGCAGTAGCCAAACGAAACATTAGTACCAATTCACAGACAATACATAAGCAATATATAAGTATGCAACAGAACGATCGGAAGAGAAAAGCAAGGCATTAATAGCATCGATTACATCTAAGTTGAACGACTCTCGGAACCAAAGAGACATACTACAAGTTCATTAAAGTTTAATTACAACATGAGCCAATCGATGTTTCAGAACTAGGCACAGCATCACTGCTTTCGACTCGACTCAAGGGACCGAAGCATGGATGAAGCTGTCGTCTATCGTGGGAGTCATGAAACAACGGGCGTTGTCAGCCTGCATTTGTAGGATTGTGTCGATGTCACTGTTGGACGGTTGATTTCTGAGGTAGAACTGCCATGAGGTACGAAGGACATCTTGATGGATGATTTCCGCAAACTCCGACTGGATGCGAAAGAATTCTTGTCTGATGTCCGCGTCCTGGATTGCCGACACGCTTGCGGCCCAATCTTTGAGTCTACTCGGTAGCAGAAGTTGATGATGGTCCCGTACGATCGCCTGCATGTGATGGATGGCGTAGTAGGCACCCTTCTGACCGCCAGGCGGCTGCTTGACGCAGCAGAACGTCGTATTGTGGGAGAACACGTGCTTGCCATACTTACGAATAGGCCTGGTGAAGGTGCCTCTAGATTTGACGTAGCCGGGGAGAACATCATCAAGAACCTTCTTGACATTTGTGTAGTCTACGTTCGACTGACGGTCCGGGTCGAAATACGTGGCCATGGAATATTTGGGGCTTAGGAGGATGAGCGTGCAACGTGTGTCACTGCAGAAAACACGGAATGTTAAAAAAAACGATCGAAATCTAAGAATTCATATGTTACGGGGCGGTTGAGGGGAGGACTTACTCGGGAAAGTAAGGCACGAGGAAGTTATCCTTATCTTGGTTTGCCAGAATGACGCCTTCGAGGTAAGAACTCGCGACTTGCCGGTCCCCAGCGCTGCCCAAGATCTTGGCACGCATGTAGAATGGGTCGACTATCATGATGTCCGGGGTCTTGTCGCGAATGATCCGCATCTCCATACTCAGCGAAAATAGCCGAACGAAGGTGTAGTGCAGCGGATGAAGGTTCAACATAGCGTGGTTGTCATCAAACCGCAGGACCATCGTACCCCCGATGGAGTTATCCACAAAGCCCTTGCCCTCTGGCACCTTGGCCACGAAAACCGGGTATGCCACATCCTTCTCTCCGAGACGCCGCCTCTCCAAAGAAAGAACACTGTCATGCAGACTCCGCATAGCACCGGTTGCAGCATCGAGCATATTTCTCGGTAGCATCGGCCTACCCGCCACATGCACCCTCCTCGAGATATCCTCATGTGAAGGTGGCCCGTCCTGAGCACGGATCGTACTCGGTGCCGGCTGGCCCACACCCTTGTTAGTCTTTCTTTTGCGTGCCTTCTTCTTCTCCTGTAATGGGACCGAGTTCTGCTCACAAACCGCCTTCTTGAGTGTGTTGGGGCTGATAATATTTCGCACCTCGCCTATCTGAGGCTCGGTGAAGTCGGCAGCTGGAGGCGTCTCCTGAGAGCTGAACGGCAGACGACGCCTGTTGCAACTTGGCTTCTCCGCGGTACCAGCTAGATCGCGCACGTCTTTTGTTGGGTTGGGTTCTTGAGAAGGAGGCCCCATGAAGTCGCCACCGTACCCATGATCGGCAAAGTACTGATCGACGTTGGCAAATGTATCATCGTCGTCGTCGTTCTGATCCTATGCCATATGCATGTTTGGATCCAGTGGCATAGGGATGTCCGGCACCGTTGCGCCGGTCTTGCCATGGGGCCGACTTGGCGCCAGCATGACTGGCGGTGTTGTCTTTGGGGTGGTGTCCCCCGCCCCCAAACGAATCTGGCTCTTCGGCCAAAGCAGGGGCCAGCTCAGGCAGGCGCTGAGGGTCATCACGTCATCATCGTCCGCCCCGACGGGTCGAATCGGAGGTAACAACTCGTCGCAGCCTAGCAGCACCCGAACCAGTTGAACCCTAAACAAGTTGGGTGGCATCTGGGTACCGTGGAACAAGGGGTTGCCCGGTTGAACAATTTTGCCCTTGGCGACATCGACCAACTCATTGTTCACGAAGTGCAGGAGAGTGCACGGAACATCGGCGGCGCCCTGCGAAAACATGTAGGGCGTCAGGGATGCCCAGTCAAAGGCAAGGAGATGAAGTCCTCGACCGAGAGAGGCTTAATTAGTTACCGTGATGATGGCATCGAGCTCGGCTAATGTCGAGGCACCGCCAACGGCGGGCATGCAGTTGACGGAGGGGCCGCTTGCTGCAGAGGTGGCGGCCGGCATACACCCGAGTGCATTAAGCTCCCGTGCCGGCGTCGGAGACACCAATGCCGCCTCCGCCGGAGACACCAATGGCCCCGCCATCGCGTTCTGCGAGTTGCTGACCGTGAAGCTAGGAATCGGGGGCGGCCCCTGTTGGCCGCCCACAATCCATGCACTAATCCCCTGGATCAAGGTAGGCACAATGGCGGTGATCGTCTTTCCGAGTTGTTGTTCCACTTGCTCTTGGACAATCTTCGGAATCCGCGCCACCTGTGCCCTGAGTTCTTGAACCTCGCGCGCCTGGCTTTCCGAGCTGGTCTTTTTCTCCTTTCGCCCACCAGTGTTATAGTATGACGACCATTTTGTCGACAAGCCTTTGCCGACCACACGACCAGCTGACGTCGGCTTACTGAGCTTATCCTTGTTCTTCATTACATTCAACGCCCTATTTAGAGTGGTGTCCCAAGGGTTGCTCTTAGTCGACCCCGCGCTACTGCTTTCAGTCGCCTGCGGAAGGAATGTGAACCATTTAGAAATTTGGCTTCATTAATTAGAATGCAACCATATGGAGCTAATTACGCGGGGGTGTATTCCTTACCAGAACAAGCTCAAGCGCCCGGGTCTTCGGATTCGTGGTAAGCTCCTTTGTTTTCGGGTCCTTCTTGTACTGGGCCCTAACAAAGTTCCTGGTCTGCTTGTCACCGTATTTATCGAAGAGGGGCGGTAGGCCTTGCTCGGCACGGTCCGTCTCCTCCTTGTCCCATATAGGCTCCGCCACTCTGTAACAGCCGGGACCGAGTGTGTGTTCCCCTAAGTTCAGCTCCCGCATTTCTTTCCCCCACTTACTTGATTCGGAGTTTGCGGTGCTCGAGCAATTGATCTTGAAGTCGTTGTAGTCATCTTCAGTGATCGAAGGATTTTTCTCCTTAATCTTCTCATAACTCTCACCTTTCTCGATCATTCTCTTCACATTGCTTTTCCAAGTAGACAGGGTCGTGCTCATCTTCGTGAGGGCGGCACTGTTCACTTTATTCCCTTTGAGGCTTGTGTTTTCAAATTCAGCGGGGAACTTGTATCGTTCGTGCAGCTTCGTGAAGAGGAGGTTGCGCAAATTCCCTCGGTCGGGATGCCTGAGGTTCTCGGTGTTGATCGAGACGGTGCTCCAGAGAATGCACCCGAGCTTAAGCGAGTACCCCTTGACTATTCGTTCAGGCGCCGTTGGATTCCCGTTGGAGTCCACTTCAGTAACTTCCTCCTTGAGGGTGCAGAGCATGGTCGGGCGCCGGTCCTTCCATTGCCTCTTCGGTTGGCTGCCATCTGTGCGTGCGCCGCCAACATCAGTGGTGGCATCCTCGGCGGCACCATCAGTGGTGGCATCAGTGGGGTCATCCTCGGCGGTACCATCAGTGGTCTCAGGATCGGTGGGGAAGGCGGCGTCCTCATACAAGTGAGGTTGTTCCTCCATCTCCTGGGACAGCTCCCAGAATGCCTTGACGCCCGAACCCCCAGCCTCATCGTTGTTGGCCATGTTTCTCTCTAAATAGGAACAAAGTTTGGTCAAAAAGTTGGTTATTGTCAAGGAACAAGATCATGGTCTCATCATTTAGGGTTTGTCGACACCAAGGCATCCTAAAAGCTAAGCTTTTATCATTGAGGGTTTTTCGACGCCGAGGCACCCTAAAAGCCTAAGCTTTCATCATTTCGGTTTTTATCGACACCGAGGCACCCTAAAAGCCATGCATTAGTCACAAGTACGCTGGGGCACTTGATCCTACTTAATTAACTACTAAGATACCCCGGCCCATGCATTAGTCACAAGTACCCCATATGTCCTATTTTTAGCAAAGTCATGCTAAAATTCATGGAAAATTTCAGCATGACCTTTGCTGAAAATAGGACATATGGAGTACCCGAATTTGCTGGAACGGAAGTTAATCGACATTCCAGCAAACTCAAGGACCTCTCGGGTGGACAAGGCAAAAAGGCCTCCATCACAACATGGAAAATACATTGGCATGTGAAAAAAGGCCTCCATTGCTTAGGATGCACTACCACTGAAGCATTGGGTACAAGACTGTTACATGAAAGTAAATGCAGCAGTTGAAGCAGAGATTGGTGTACAAGCAAGAACAGAGCAAGTTCTTCTTATCCTCTGCAATTATAATAGGAGCCAATCAAATGGATAAAAGGAGAATTGGTTCATTGCAGGAAACATACAAGAAACTAGAATGACTCAGTCAGGTCACTATGTGGCTGAGCCTCTTCAGTCCATGGTTTCGCTACTTATAATAAGGCCTGATGTATTGTAGTTTGAGTGTCAACAAGCAATGTGGTGTAAATATCCATGCCACTGCAATCTACAGCAGTGACCCTGCTTGATCTTTTGGTGCATTTGTTACCACATTCCATTTAACTTTTTACTGAAATGTGATTCAGAAACAATGCAGAGTTGCCTCTGTTTAGATGCAAGTTAACTTCCAGAAACGTAACATCTTCAACCGCATATGTTCACTAGTTCAGACTTAATAACATGAGTATCAATCAAGCTGGGAGCTGAGACCTGAGAACTAGGCACTCAAATTTCTGCACTTTACTCTAACCTCCTGCATACTGCAAATCAAAGCGCGTGCACACAGATGACCGGCACCAAGTAAGAAGTAACCATAAACCGAGCACTTTCACGGCTACAATGCATACTTTGATGAGTCGGGCATGTCAAAACATAAGAGAAACCAACCAACACTTGGGATTTAGGAAGCACGGGACATCGCATTCGCATTAGTGCTGCTACTTGCATTCAGTAAACACTTGGGACATTAACCAGCTACAGATGCATTTCTGTTCTTGCATCTGTATACTTCACCTATGTGCCAGACTGCTGTACTGAGGCATGACACCTATAAGATATGATAATTGTATCACTCATGCGACGTGTACAATATACTAGTGTATCAATCAAAAGATAAAAGTTGCATCACGTACTATAAACAGGCGACATAGCAATGCACACTCTCTCCACACATATCAATTGGCAAGTAAAATGCACACCGTGTATACATGCTTCAATTGACAAATTCACATAGCAATGACCATCGTGTACACTGACTCTACATATGCTTCAATTGAAAAACTGACCATTTTTTAAAACAGCGGCCACTAGCTAGCATCAGCACAACCACCCATCCATGGCACAACAGAACAGTAGCGCAAGCAGCAGCACAGCACCAGTGGCTCAAGCGGCAGCAGGTAGCATGCGCACGAGAGTAGAAGAGGAGCTCACCGTCCGGTGACGAGGCAGCGGTAGGTCGGCAGCGGCTGGCGTGGAAGAGGAGGCAGAGGCGGGGCATCGTCGAGGAGGGCGGTGAAGAGGGGGGCGCCGACATCTCGCCTGGATGCACTGCACGACGGGGGAGGGGGCGGCGTCCGGCGGCAGTGGGAGGGCAACAACTTTCGGCGACGGCTGCTGGTGGGAGCGGGAGGAGGAGTCCGACGAGGTGGACGGGGCGGCGTCCGGGCCGCCGGCGACGAGGGGGAGGAAGGGGAGAGGGAGGCGGCGGGGGCGCGTGGGCGGCTGCGGCGCAGTGGGTCGGGGCAGCGGCGGCGGCGGCGCGGTGGAGGGAGGGAGAGGGAACTGGCGAGGGGGAGAGGGAAGGGGGGATCGGGCACAATACTAATGGCGCACCACCCCTCGGTGCGCCATAAGTACATCCATACTAATGGCGCACCTCACCGTGGTGCGCCATTAGTAGTTTTTTTTCTTATAGCAATGGCACAATACTAATGGCGCACCACCCCTCGGTGCGCCATAAGTACATCCATACTAATGGCGCACCTCACCGTGGTGCGCCATTAGTATTTTTTTATAAGACGGTAATAATTTTTTAAACTTGTTTAAATCATAACAGTAATATTTTTTTATAAGACAGTAACAGTAATATTTTTTTATAAGACAGTAATAATTTTTTTTAAAATATCATCAAACAGTAATGCCGGTGGAGCGAGGGAGGGTGCGCGGGGTGCGGGGGGTCGGCGGCGGCGGTTGAGTAGGGGAATCGAGGGTGAGGGGGGTCAGCGGCGGCGGCCGGTGGACCGGGGGGTGCTCGGCGGCGAGGGGGACCGGATCTGGCGAGGTGGGATAGCGATCGAGATGGAGGGGGATCGAGATCGAGTGTCCATGAAATTTAAAAATATTCATGATAGTTCAAAAAGTGCCCATGAAATACAATCGAGAAATGAAGGCTACGATTTAAATACAATCGATCTTAGCTAGCTATCTGTTCACAATCTTCTTGCCCTTCTTTTTCGCAAATGGAGTTCTTCTGTGGAACGGACGTCCTTTAGGTAGGGTGGTCCTGCTTCTTCTTGTGGTGTATGCTGCTACTTCATCATCGTCGTCATGTTCGATCCTCGGGTCTCCGTACTTGTCGAAGTCTTGCTCATTGGCTACTCCATCCATTCCGATGATCTTCCTTTTGCCTCTCCTCGCGACAACACGACTGGGCTTTGACGGGTCGGTAATGAAGAAGCATTGGTCCACTTGGGAAGCCAGTACCCATGGCTCATTTTTCGCGGTGACGTTTGCGCCCGCGGTCTTGGATTTGGCTTCGGGTATAACCATGGTGGTGAAATACCGGTCTTCTTTTAGGACACTCTTGGCCCATCTGACACGGAACATCGGGACCTTCTCTTCAGCGTAGCTCAGCTCCCAGATCTCCTCGATCCTTCCGTAGTATCTGTCCTTGTCGTTACCGGTGTAGGATTCCATCATTACCCCGGAGTTCTAATAACCATCGCTCTTCATGTCCTTGGCCTCGGTGTAGAATGTGTAGCCGTTGATATCGTACGCCTCATAGGTCATCAGGTTGTGCTTGGCGCCCTGTGACAAGGCGAATATGAGTTGTTCTTCCGCGGAAGAATCCTCATGTAAAGGGTACGACAGAAGCTTCTGCTTGAACCAACGCGTGAAACATGAGTTGTGCTCTTTGAGTATATCTCCGTCCGTCCTCTGTTGGCGTCGGTCATTGTACGTCTTCTTAATAAAGGTTTTGTCATGTACCACCCAAGGATCGACCACGTCTATGTGTTGTAGCGCGACTAGGTTTGCTCTTTCAAAGTCGGCGAGTCGACCCTCGAAGTCGACATGCATTTCGCGACGACCCTCACGGTGACCCCATCCAGCGAGCCTGCCGAGGTGCCTATTGACGGGCAAACCAACGGGGTTCTCGATGCCTAGATAATTCGTGCAGTAGGAGATGCACTCTTCGGTCAGAAAGCCCCTGGCTATGCTTCCCTTTGGACGTGACATGTTGCGAACGTATCCTTTGATGACACCATTCATCCTTTCGAACGACATCATGCTGTGCAGGAACGTCGGCCCGAGTTGGATGATATCGTCCATGATATGGACCAGCAGATGCACCATAACGTCGAAGAATGCGGGCGGGAAGTACATCTCAAGCTCGCATAGTATCACCACGATCTCTTCCTGTAGCCTTCTGAGTTGCCTCACGCCAACAGACCTCCGAGAGATGACGTCGAAAAAGTTGCATAGGCCAAATAGGGTTTCACGGACGTGCGCGTCCATGATCCCACGGATTGCAACTGGAAGTATCTGCATCATCAGCATGTGACAGTCATGAGACTTCATCCCGCTGAACTTCAGCTTCGCTGGGTCTAGGTATCTGCTTATCTTCCCCGCGTAACCGTAAGGAAGTTTTACTCCTACGAGGCAGGTGAAAAACTGCTCGATCTCCTCCTGACTTAGAGTGAAGCACGCGGGAGGGTAGTCATTTCCGGTCTTCTTGGCCTTTTTGCCTTTGTGACGACTTTCCGTGTCCTGCTTCGCCTCATCATCATCATCATCATGATCATCATATATAGCGTGAAGCTCCTGCCTGGTGCCCATTGATTTCAAGTCTGCCCTTCCTTTCGGCCCATCTTTGGTCCTCTCTGGCATGTTGAGCAGGGTACCAAGCAGACTCTCGCACACGTTCTTCATGATATGCATGACATCAAGGCTGTGAGGCACACGGTGGATCTTCCAGTACGGCAAGTCCCAGAAAACAGACCTTGTTTTCCATACCTTCAGCAGCGGCTCTGGCGCCTTTCGCTTCTTTCCCGGCTCTGGCGCCTTTTTCTTCTTTCCCGGCAGTGGGCAGTCTTTCCAATTTTTCAACAGCTCGTCTATTTCCTCGCCGCTCCTCGTACGCGGGCGTCCTCGGGGTTCGGTTTCACCATCGAACAGATCCTTGCGTTTTCTCCACGGGTCATCGTCGCGAAGCCGCCTTCGATGTCCCATGAACACGGTTTTCGAAGACCCAGGATCTCTATCTAGCTGGCGATACATTGTGTCATCCATGCACCTGACGCATCCAGAAAATCCGTGGACCACCTGCCCCGTGACATATCTGTAACCGAGATAGTTGTGCACCGTCGTGAGCAGCGCGGCTCTCGTAGGGAAATATTCTTTCTCTGCGGCGTCCCACGTATTGGCTGGCGTTTTCCACAGCGTGTCAAGCTCCTCTTTCAGCAGCCCCAGATACAGATTGATGTTATTCCCTGGTTGTTTCGGTCCTTCAATTAGCATACTCATGTGAATGTACTTCCTCTTCATGCACAACCAGGGGGGAAGGTTGTACATCCACACAAACACAGGCCAGGTGCTATGTGTGCTTCTCTGGCTGCCAAACGGATTGACTCCATCGGTGCTCGCGCCCAGCACGATGTTCCTTGGATCGTTCCCAAATTCTGGGTCTTCGAAGTTCAACGCTTGCCACTGGCTCGCATCCTTAGGGTGACTCAGCATCTTGTCTTTTTATCTATCTCCGGATCATTTGCGTCATCTTCTCGCTTCTTCTCCTCCCTATCCGTGTGCTAACGCAGGAGCTTTGCTACCTTAGGGTCCGCGAAATACCGCTGCAGACGAGGAGTGATCGGAAAGTACCACACCACTTTTCGAGGAGCTTTCTTCCTCTTCTTGTATCGAGTGACGCCGCACACCGGACATATGGTAGACTCCGCGTGCTCGTCCCGATAAATGATGCAATTGTTCATGCACATGGTATTTCATGTGCGGTAAATCCAGAGGACACACGATTTTCTTCGCCTCCTCCAAACTGGTCGGGCACTTGTTCCCCTTGGGAAGACGTTCGTGCCAGAATGACATGTTCTCGTCGAAGCATGCGTCGGTCATTTTGTGTTTTACCTTCATCTCCAGAGCCATGAGCGTTACGTTCAGGCGGGTATCCTCGGGCCTGCATCCTTCATACAATGGAGTAACCGCGTCTAACTCAAGTTGATCCATCTTGGCTTTCTCTCGGGCGATAGCTCTTGCGTTATCCGTCTGCTTGAGAAGCAGCTCTTGAATATGAGGGTCCTGCACCCAGCCCATCGATGGTCCAGCGTCGTCTGCTCCACCGGCATCATCATCTTCATGATCATGCCCGTCGTCTGCTCCGGCATCTTCCTCATCATCATGTCCTGCATCTTCTACATGATGACTGTGTACAGCATCACCGTCGTGATCATCTCCTGGGGATTCTTCGTCTTCTCGCCCGCCCGAGCCGCGGTGGTTGTCTTGCTACCCTTCCTCATTTCTTGCCCGGCCCCCATGGACGACTTCGTAGACATCTTCATCACCTTGCCACCGATAGCCATCCATGAAACCACGCAAGAGCAGGTGGTCCCGCACCTGCCCGGATTCCGGGTCCGCAATAAGGCTCTTCAGCTTGCATCTTCGACACGGACATCTTATCTCCGTCTCGTTCTTTTGAAGCATCTCGGCCTTCGCGGACCTCAAAAACCTATTCACGATGCCTTCGGTCATCATGCGGACCATGGTCGCCTGCGGGGTAGAGCAGAACGATATTTTAGAACCAAGAAAAAATTTGGCATGACTTTCCCTAAAAATAGGACCAAAAAGAATGCTTAATGCCAAAATTCTCGCCGAAACGGAAATGAATCAACATTCCGGCAAAATATTGGCAACTATCGCATTTCAAATACCGGTACACCTCCAAACACAAACACATATGCAACACCACAAACATATGCAACACCACGAACATACATAGATCTAGCTAGGCCATAAAAAGTGCATGTGCACATTGTTGTAGGGAGAACAACATAAATATAGCTTCCCCCTTACTTACCTATCAAAACAAGGTAATTTAACCACTTAAATTGAATGAATCTATGGTGGAAATGAGGTGAAAAAGAGGAGGCACCCGAGACAAGGAGGAGGTGGAGAGAATGAAGTGGGGAGAAAGTGAGTGTGGGTAGGAGAGGCTGTCCAAAATATCTTGTTGCTGCCCACTTACTAATGGCGCACCAACTCTAAATGTGCCATTAGTAATCCAGGTTACTAATGGCGCACCTTCTGGTGGTGCGCCATTAGTAGTTTTGCAAAAAAGAAATAAAAAATATGATAAAAAAACATACTAATGGTGCACTATTCAACAGTGCGCCATTACTAGTTTAAACTAGTAATGGCGCACGGTGGGACAGTGCGCCATTAGTAGTTTTGCAAAAAAAGGAACAAAAATATAATAAAAAAACAACATTAGTGGCGCACTTTCCGGCCAGTGCGCCATTACTAACTAGTAATGGCGCACTGTGTCTGGATGCGCCATTAGTATGTTTGGACAGGCGCACTAGTTCAAAAAAAAATTTGATACTAATGGCGCACCCTGGGCCAGGTGCGCCATTAGTAGTTTCTACTCTAATGGCGTATCAGAAGGTGGTGCGCCATTAGTATATACTAATGGCGCACTGCTTGTCTGGTGCGCCATTAGTGTCAATCCCATCTATAGCCCTTTTTCTAGTAGTGCTAGTTTAACATGGTGGCATCACTTTGCATGTTTAACAACTCTAAAATTTGGTTTAGGGTAGAACAGGACCAAATCTAAAGTATGCACATAAGGAGTTTCCGGAATTGTTGTTCGTTGTTTCCGGCCTTATTTTAACTTGCCTAGATAGGTAGTTTTCTTTTGCTTCACCCCTTGCCATGTTAATCAACATTTAGTATTGTTGGGTACATAAACGAGATCGAACTAAATAACTTGAATGTGGTGTTCCATCAATATGCAACTCGTTGCATATTGAGCTCCACTTAATTTGTAGGATTGCTTGTGCACTTTGCCATGCCATGCCTCATTAAACCGGACATGCATCATACTTGGTTGTGCATCATGCCATGTTTATGTGATGGTTGTTTACTATGTTGTTTGCTTTTTTCCGGGTTACTTCTCACGTTAGCTTCGGTTTCGTTCCGGAGTTGTGAGGATCCGTTCATCTACGTCTGTTTGTCTTCTTCATGGATTCGTTCTTCTTCCTTGCGGGATCTCAGGCAAGATGACCATACCCTCGAAATCACTTCTATATTTGCTTGCTAGTTGCTCGATCTATTGCTATGCCGTGATACCTACCACTTGCTATATCATGCCTCCCATATTGCCATGTCAAGCCTCTAACCCACCTTTCCTAGCAAACCATTGTTTGGCTATGTTGCCGCTTTGCTCAGCCCCTCTTATAGCGTTGTTAGTTGCAGGTGAAGATGGAGTTTGTTCCATGTTGGAACATGGATATGTTGGGATATCACAATATCTCTTATTTTAATTAATGCATCTATGCACTTGGTAAAGGGTGGAAGGCTCAGCCTTATGCCTGGTGTTTTGTTCCACTCTTGCCACCCTAGTTTCTGTCATACCGGTGTTATGTTCCTTGATTTTGCGTTCCTTACACGGTTGGGTTATAATGGGAACCCCTTGACAGTTCGCCTTGGATAAAACTCCTCCAGCAAGGCCCAACCTTAGTTTTACCATTTGCCACCTAGAATTTTCCCTTGAGTTCTGCGGACTCAAGGGTCATCTTTATTTTAACCCCCCGGGCCAGTGCTTCTGTAAGTGTTGGTCCAACCTGAGCGATGTCCAGCGCCCCCTAGGCAACCAGGGTCTATGCCAACTCGGCGTCAGGCTCATCCGGTGTGCGCTGAGAACGAGATATGTGCAGCTCCTATCGGGATTTGTCGGCACATTCGGGCGACTTTGCTGGTTTAGTTTTACCATTGTCGAGATGTCTTGTAACCGGGATTCCGAGTCTGATCGGGTCTTTCTGAGAGAAGGAATATCCTTCATTGACCGTGAGAGCTTGTGATGGGCTAAGTTGGGACACCCCTGCAGGGTTTTGAACTTTTGAAAGCCGTGCCCGCGGTTATGGGCAGATGGGAATTTGTTAATATCCGGTTGTAGAAAACTTGACACTTAACTTAATTAAAATGCATCAACCGAGTGTGTAGTCGTGATGGTCTCTTTCCGGCGGAGTCCGGGAAGTGAACACGGCGTTGGAGTTATGCTTGGACGTAAGTAGTTTCAGGATCACTTCTTGATCACTTCTAGTTCACGAACGTGCTTTGCTTCTCTTCTCGCTCTCTTTTGTGTAAGTTAACCACCATATATGCTAGTGCTTGCTGCAGCTCCACCTCTCATACCTTTTACCTACCCATAAGCTTAAATAGTGTTGATCGCGAGGGTGTGAGATTGCCGAGTCCCCGTGACTCACAGATTACTTCCAAAACCAGTTGCAGGTGCCGATGATACCAGTGCAGGTGATGCAACCGAGCTCGAGGAGGAGCTCGATGAAGATCATGTCCGTTCTGTTGTTTCGTTTCCAGTTGATCAGTAGTGGAGCCCAGTTGGGGCGATCGGGGATCTATGCATTAGGGGTGGTCTTCTTTTATTTTAGTTCCGTAGTCGGACCTTGATTGTATCTGGATGATGTAATGCTTTATTTCTTGTATTGTGTGAAGTGGCGATTGTAAGCCAACTCTGTATCTCTTTCTTATCCAGTACATGGGATGTGTTAAGATTACCCCTCATGCGACATGCCTAAAATGCGGTTATGCCTCTAAGTCGTGCTCCGACACGTGGGAGATATAGCCGCATCGTGGGTGTTACAGTCCATCATCATCACCGCAATCTACACTAACAACTTCACCATCATAATCACCAACTCTTCCCCCCTCTATGCAGCGGCGTAACCCATCTTTTACCCATTGTAATCTCTACTTAAACATGGTGCTCAATGCTATATATTATTTCCCAATGATGTATGGCTATCCTATGATGTTTGAGTAGATCCGTTTTGTCCCATGGGTTAATTGATGATCGTGATTGGTCTGAGTTGCATGTTTTATTATTAGTGTTGTCCTATGGTGCTCTCCGTGTCGCGCAAGCGTGAGGGATCCTCGCTGTAGGGTTTGAAATATATTCATGATTTGCTTATGGTGGGTGGCGTGAGTGATAGAAACACAGACCCGAGTAAGTAGGTTGTTTGCGTATGGAAATAAAGAAGACTTGATGCCTTATAATGCTATGGTTGGGTTTTACCTTAATGATCTTTAGTAGTTGCGGATGCTTGCTAGAGTTCCAATCATAAGTGCATATGATCCAAGAAGAGAAAGTACGTTAGCTTATGCCTCTTTTTCAAATAAAATTGCAATAATGATTACCAATCTAGTTATTGATTGCATAGGGACAAATAACTTTCTGATGACAAAAGCTCTCTACTAAAACTAACTTAGTTGTGTCTTCATCTAAACAGCCCCTACTTTTTATTTGTGCGCTCTTTATTATCTTGCAAACATATACAACAACAACTACAAAGTACTTCTAGTTTCATACTTGTTCTAGGTAAAGTGAACGTTAAGCGTGCGTACAGTTGTATCGGTGGTCGATAAAACTTGAAGAAATATTTGTTCTAATTTTAGCTCCTCGTTGGGTTCGACACTCTTACTTATAGGAACAGGCTACAATTGATCCCCTATACTTGTGGATTATCAAAACATTTTTCTGGCGCCGTTGCTGGGGAGCAATAGCGTGGGGTGAATATTCTCGTGTGTGCTTGTTTGCTTTATCACTAAGTAATTTTTATTTGTTGTTCTAAGTTGTTCTACTGGATTGTGAGTTCGCGGGACGCCACCAAGCCGAACGTGTGCAGATCGCGGAGGTGCCGTACCTTCGGTGCTAGATCGGTCGATCGTGAAGATGTACGACTACATCAACCGCATTGTCATAACGCTTCCGCTTACGGTCTACGAGGATACGTAGACAATACTCTCCCCTCTCGTTGCTATGCATCACCCTGATCTTGCGTGTGCGTAGATTTTTTTTTAAAATTACGACGTTCCCCATCAGCATCAACAGAAGATGTCCCTCTATAAATGGGATGAATAAGAATGGTCATCATACAATTGTCAACCTCGATTTCAAAGATGATTTTGTGTGATAGGAATATGTGTGAGAATAGGTCAATGTTTAACCTTGAATCGTAGATGATATATTCGGCTAGGGAGCGCACACAAATTGTCGTTTGTACATAGGTAGTACATTATATTTTAGAATGGGGCAAGACCTGTCCTATCTTTTTTATTTTGCACATATTGGACGCCCCCTTGCCTACCTAGTATTGTTAGGTATGCACCCAGAGCTTCTTGTTGTCTTTGTGTAAAATATATGACCTTTGAACGCACACGCAAACAAATAAGGCTCGTGGAGCTATTTTGTTTTATAGGGATAAATCCTGGACTTTTTTTTGAGGCAACCTGCCGATAATTTTTTTTGAGGGGGTAAAACCAAATTATTCATCAAAAGTCACAGTTTGGGGGATACAAGCAGGGTTATGGGGTTGGCCCAACCAAACGTGGGGCCCCGGCCCTCTACTAAGAGAAAACTTGGCTAATCTATGTGCTTCCATATTGGTTGCATGGCCTTCAAAAGTAAAAGTACAATTAAAGGGAGCTGATCTACAGTTGATTTCATGAACGACTGCTCCGTTCTTCCCCGTACTTCTTCTTCCAATGTCAGAGATAGCCTGTTTTGAATCTGATGCAATCACCATGTTCTGAATGTTGAGATTTCCGCCATAGCAAGAGCTTCTCTACATGCTATTGTTTCCAAGATCAGGGGGTCCTCCAAACCTGCTATGACCAACGATGAGCTTCCCATATAGTTTCCCAGGTGATCGCGGCAAACTGCGGAGGCAGAGCCACCTCTGCCAGCTCGGACCCTCGCGTCAACATGAATTTTAGCAAAACCAACTGGGGGTGCCTTCGGTCGAGCGACCGGTGCTTGCCTTGCAGCTCTCGGTGCGCTAGTGGCTCGTTGCGTTGACGGGATGGTGAGTTCTGAGATAAAGTTCTTGACAAAGGAATTGGTGGCTTGCGGGGTTTGGAAGAACTGCTCATGGATGGCTTTCCTTCGTGCTGTCCATATGGCCCAAAGTGTGACTGCCGTTAGAACAAACTGGTCATGTGATAACATCTCCATCATAGAGAACAGCCACTGCTTGGCTTTAGGTTCGGTGGTTGCCACCAGTTTTTGAGCAAGATCATCATCCACTAAAGCCCAAGTACATCTGGAGGTTGTGCACTTCAGCAAAGAATGTTTCCACGAGTCCGGGACTCCACACATCCTACACAGGGGATTGTCCACCATGTAACAATGAGCTCGCACATCTTCAGTTGGTAGAGATTGCTTTGATAATCTCCATAGAAACATTTTGACCTTCCCCGGAACCTTTGTATTCCATAGGTCTTTCCAATGGGCGTCTTCCAGTACCGCTGTAGATGAACCGGATGTCCCCTCGAGCCAAGCTTCACGCCGTTGTCTCATGGCCGCCAACATCCGTTATGCCGATTTTACTGTGAACACTCCGTTTCGCTCGAAATTCCAGCACCAGAAATCGTTTGTGTTGCGAGTACATAGGGGTATCCCCATTATAGTTCGTGCATCCATAGCAAGAAAAACTTGGTTGACCAGCGGTTCATTCCATTTGGCACTGGTGTGATCAATTAACTCTGACACTAATGTTGGTGGATTAGGCACACGACACCCGTAGGGCCTGAGCATCTCATCTATAGGTAACCAGGTATCCTCCCAAATATGTGTAGTTTATCCATTACCTATCCGACGGATTAGGCCTTGCTTGAGTGTGTATCTTCCTTCAACAATCGCTCTCCAAACCTGACTAGGATGACCTCCGAGTGTTGCCTGCAGAATATTGGATGTTGGGTAGTAGAGACTTTTGAGGATTCAGGCACTCAAGGTTTCTGGGTTCTGTAGTAGACGCCAGGCTTGCCGAGCTAGCATTGCAAGGTTGAAAATTTCAAATTCCTTAAAACCCAGTCCTCCCATTCCTTTCGGCTGAGTCATGGCCTTCCAAGAAACCCAATGTGGTTTTCTCTTACCGTCCTTGCACCCCCACCAAAATTTCCTGATGAGCATGTTAAGGTGCTCTCATAAGCCCCTCGGCAGTTTAAAACAGGACATTGAGAAAACTGGTACGGCCTGTGCAACCGATTTCACTAATACCTCTTTACCTACTATTGACATTGTGCTCTCAATCCACCCCTGCACCTTACTCCATAAACGGTCTTTCAAATACTTGAAGGCACCATTTTTTGAACTCCCAACATCTGATGGCATCCCAAGGTATTTTTCATTAAGTGTTTCATTCGGGACATGTAGTAAATCCTTGACCTCAAGTCTTGTACTTTCTGGTACACCTTTGCTAAAAATATATTGAATATTTTGCAAAGTTGATACGTTGGCCCGAGGCTTGACAATAGCTGTTCAGGACCAGGTTCACCTCATTGGCTCCATTACTATTTGCCTTACAAAACAGCAGATTGTCATCAGCGAATAAAAGATGGCTCACTTGTGGCGCCGACGGTGCCACTTGCAGACCACTTAAGTTTGAGGACTCACTTTTTGATTTCAACAGGCACGACAGGCCCTTTGCTGCTAGCAAGAACAAGTACGGAGATATGGGGTCCCCTTGTCTGATTCCACGAGATGGCTCAAACTCCTCCAACTTCTTCCCGTTGAACATGACTGAGAATTTAACAGTGGTGACCAGCGACATTACTATATTCACCCACCTTTCAGTAAAGCACAGCTTGATCATGATTGCTCTGAGATAAGGCCACTCAATTCTATCATAGGCCTTTGTCATATCCAATTTCAATGCAAACGACTGGTGTTTCTTTGCCTTATTTCTCTTCATAAAGTGAAGGCATTCATACGCAGTGATGATATTGTCAGTGCTTAATCTACCAGGAACAAAGGCGGATTGCTCTGTAGAGATTATATCCGGGAGGACCAGCTTCAGACGGTTGGATATCACCTTCGACGCAATCTTATAAAGTACGTTACATGAGCTGATGGGTCGAAATTGTGATAGAGTAGTAGTGTTTTTTACCTTGGGGATTAGGACCAACATTGTGTTATTAATGCATGCAACCGGTTCCTTTCCCTCCACAATTTTGATCACCACCTTTGTAACCTCCTCACCACACACTTCCCAATGGCGTTGGAAAAAATGGGCTGGGAACCCATCAGGCCCTGGTGCCTTTGTTGGGAACATCTGAAATAGCGTCGTTTTCACCTCCTCACTGTTATACGGGGCATTCAAGGCCTCATTCGTTTCCTGTGTGACCTTCTGAGGAACAGTATCAAGGACTTGTTCCATCTCTTCACCCCCCCTCGGATGTGTAGAGGTTTTTGTAAAAGGCTATTGTCATTGTCTCCATCTCAAGTCTCTCCTCTGTCAGTTGGTCATCTGATCGTTGCAAAGCCTTGATTTGATTTTTCCTACGCCTTCGACTCGCATGTAGATGAAAAAATAGGTGTTTTTGTCTCCATGAATTAACCACTCCACTCTGGCTCTCTGCCGCCATAAAATTTCCTCGCGATGAAACAGTTCCACCAGCCGGTCGTTAATCTTAATCTCCATTCGTGAGGGGCCTGATCTACCCAACATGCACCGCAACACCTGGAGTTCTTTTTTTAAAGCGCTGATTTCCTGGCGGATGTTGCCAAATTGCACACGATCCCAAGTTGCCAGGCTATCCGACAGCGATCCCAGCTTTGTCTGAATCTGCTCAACTAATTCCGCATTTGTCCGTGACCAACCAGCGCTCACCACCTCCGGCAGCGATGGGTCCCACTCCCATGCAACCTCATATTTAATGGTTCTTGGGCCCCTCCTGTATGCCACATCGCCATGCATCCGTAGCAACAACAGGACGTGGTCTGAGCTTGCCCCTGTCAAATGATCAAGTGTAGCTGATGGGAAAGCTAGCAACCACTCCGGGTTTGCTACTCCTCGATCTAGCCTTACTTTGGTATACGTACCTCCCACTACTTTCTTCTTGAAAGTCCATTCTTTCCCTTTGAACCCGATATCAGCGAGACCACATGTATCCACGGCATCACGGAACACATCCATTTGTGCTTGACTCCTTGTTCCAATGCCATCGTGTTCATGTGCATGGAGTGTTGGGGAACGTAGCAGAATTTAAAAATTTTCTACGCATCACCAAGATCAATCTATGGAGTCATCTAGCAACGAGGGAGAGAAGAGTGCATCTACATACCCTTGTAGATCACACGCAGAAGCGTTCAAGAGAACGGGGTTGATGGAGTCGTACTCGTCATGATCCAAATCACCGATGACCAAGTGCCGAACGGACAGCGCCTCCACGTTCAACACATGTACGGTTGGGATGACGTCTCCTCCTTCTTGATCCAGCAAGGGGGAAGGAGAGGTTGATGAAGATCTAGCAGCACGACGGCGTAGTGGTGGATGCAGCAGAATCCCGGCAGGGCTTCGCCAAGCGCAAGCGGGGAGGAGAGGTGTTGCGGAGGGAGAGGGAGGCGCCAAGAGCAAGGGTGTGCGGCTGCCCTCCCCCCTCTTTATATAGGGGCCTTGGGGGGGCGCCGGCCCTGGAGATGCAATCTCCAAGGGGGGCAGCGGCCAAGGGGTGGCTTCCCCCCCAAGCCAAGTGGGGGGCGCCCCCACCCCTAGGGTTTCCCAACCCTAGGCGCAGGGGAGGCCCAAGGGGGGGCGCACCAGCCCACCAGGGCTGGTTCCCCTCCCACTTCAGCCCATGGGGCCCTCCGGGACTGGTGGCCCCACCCGGTGGACCCCAGGACCCTTCCGGTGGTCCCGGTACAATACCGGCGACCCCCGAAACCTTCCCGATGGCCGAAACTGGACTTCCTATATATAAATCTTTACCTCTGGACCATTTCGGAACTCCTCGTGACGTCCGGGATCTCATCCGGGACTCCAAACAACTTTCGGGTTACTGCATACTAATATCTCTACAACCCTAGCGTCACCGAACCTTAAGTGTGTAGACCCTACGGGTTCGGGAGACATGCAGACATGACTGAGACGCCTCTCCGGTCAATAACCAACAGCGGGATCTGGATACCCATGTTGGCTCCCACATGCTCCACGATGATCTCATCGGATGAACCACGATGTCGAGGATTCAATCAATCTGTATACAATTCCCTTTGTCAATCGGTAAGTTACTTGCCCGAGACTCGATCGTCGGTATCACAATACCTCATTCAATCTCGTTACCGGCAAGTCACTTTACTCGTACCGTAATGCATGATCCCGTGATCAACCACTTGGTCACATTGAGCTCATTATGATGATGCATTACCGAGTGGGCCCAGAGATACCTCTCCGTCATACGGAGTGACAAATCCTAGTCTCGATTCGTGCCAACCCAACAGACACTTTCGGAGATACCTGTAGTGTACCTTTATAGTCACCCAGTTACGTTGTGATGTTTGGCACACCCAAAGCACTCTTACGGTATCCAGGAGTTGCACAATCTCATGGTCTAAGGAAATGATACTTGACATTCGGAAAAGCTACAGCAAACGAACTACACGATCTTTGAGCTATGCTTAGGATTGGGTCTAGTCCATCACATCATTTTCCTAATGATGTGATCCCGTTATCAATGACATCCAATGTCCATAGTCAGGAAACCATGACTATCCTTTGATCAATGAGCTAGTCAACTAGAGGCTCACTAGGGACGTGTCATGGTCTATGTATTCACACATGTATTACGATTTCCGGATAACACAATTATAGCATGAACAATAGACAATTATCATGAACAAAGAAATATAATAATAACCATTTTATTATTGCCTCTAGGACATATTTCCAACAGTCTCCCACTTGCACTAGAGTCAAAAGTCTAGTTACATTATGATGAATCGAACACCCATGCAGTTCTGGTGTTGATCATGTTTTGCTCTAGGGAGAGGTTTAGTCAACGGATCTGCCACATTCAGGTCCGTATGTACTTTACAAATCTCTATGTCTCCATTTTGAACACTTTCACGAATGGAGTTGAAGCGACGCTTGATATGCCTGGTCTTCCTGTGAAACCTTGGCTCCTTGGCAAGGGCGATAGCTCCAGTGTTGTCACAGAAGAGTGTCATCGGGCCCGACGCATTGGGTATGACTCCTAGGTCGGTAATGAACTCCTTCACCTAGACTGCTTCTTGTGCTGCCTCCGAGGCTGCCATGTACTCTGCTTCACATGTAGATCCTGCCACAACGCTTTGCTTGCAAGTGCACCAGCTTACTGCCCCACCATTCAAAATATACATGTATCCGGTTTGTGACTTAGAGTCATCCAGATCTGTGTCGAAGCTAGCATCGACGTAACCCTTTACGACGAGCTCTTCGTCACCTCCATAAATGAGAAACATATTCTTAGTCCTTTTCAGGTACTTCAGGTTATTCTTGACCGTTGTCCAGTGTTCCATGCCGAGATTACTTTGGTACCTTCCTACCAAACTTACGGCAAGGTTTACATCAGGTGTGGTACACAGCATAGCATACATGATAGACCCTGTGGCCGAGGCATAAGGGACGACACTCATCTTTTCTCTATCTTCTGCCATGGTCGGGCATTGAGCCGTGCTCAATCTCGTACCTTGCAATACAGGCAAGAACCCCTTCTTTGACTGATCCATTTTGAACTTCTTCAATATCTTGTCAAGGTACGTACTTTGTGAAAGACTAATGAGGCGTCTCATTCTATCTCTATAGATCTTGATGCCTAATATATAAGCAGCTTCTCCAAGATCCTTCATTGAAAAACACTTGTTCAAGTAGGCCTTTATGCTTTCCAAGAATTCTATATCATTTCCCATCAACAGTATGTCATCCACATACAATATGAGAAATGCTACAGAGCTCCCACTCACTTTCTTGTAAATGCAGGCTTCTCCATAAGTCTGCGTAAACCCAAACGCTTTGATCATCTCATCAAAACGAATGTTCCAACTCCGAGATGCTTGCACCAGCCCATAAATCGAGCGTTGGAGCTTGCACACCTTGTCAGCATTCTTAGGATCGACAAAACCTTCTGGCTGCATCATATACAATTCTTCCTTAAGGAAACCATTAAGGAATGCCGTTTTGACTTCCATTTGCCATATCTCATAATCATAGAATGCGGCAATTGCTAACATGATTCGGACGGACTTCAGCTTCGCTACGGGTGAGAAAGTCTCATCGTAGTCAACCCCTTGAACTTGTCGATAACTGAGGGAGTCCTGGATTAGGGGGTGTTCGGAT
Source organism: Triticum monococcum (assembly GCA_034509565.1). NCBI lineage: Eukaryota > Viridiplantae > Streptophyta > Magnoliopsida > Poales > Poaceae > Triticum > Triticum monococcum. Next base: position 135,218,808 of record CM067847.1, read on the forward strand.
TGCCGGACTATAACTTCAGCCGGACTCCAGGACTATGAAGATACAAGATTGAAGACTTCGTCCCGTGTCCGGAAGGGACTTTCCTTGGCGTGGAAGGCAAGCTTGGCGATGCGGATATTCAGATCTCCTACCATTGTAACCGACTCTATATAACCCTAACCCTATCCGGTGTCTATATAAACCGGTGGGTTTTAGTCCGTAGGACAACATACACATCAACAATCATACCATAGGCTAGCTTCTAGGGTTTAGCCTCTCTGATCTCGTGGTAGATCAACTCTTGTAATACCCATACCATCAATATTAATCAAGCAGGACGTAGGGTTTTACCTCCACCGAGAGGGCCCGAACCTGGGTAAAACTTCGTGTCCCCTGCCTCCTGTTACCATCCGGCCTAGATGCACAGTTCGGGACCCCCTACCCGAGATCTGCCGGTTTTGACACCGACATTGGTGCTTTCATTGAGCGTTTTTCCGTGTCGTCGCCGTCAGGCTCGATGGCTCCAACAATCATCAATGGTGATGCAGTCCAGGGTGAGACCTTCCTCCCTGGACAGATCTTCGTCTTCGGCGGCTTCGCACTGCGAGCCGATTCACTTGGCCATCTAGAGCAGATCGAAAGCTACGCCCCTGGCCGTCAGGTCAGATTTGGAAGTTTAAACTACACGGTTGACATCCGCGGGGACTTGATCTTCGACGGATTCGAGCCACTGCCGAGCGCGCCACACTGTCCCAACGAGCATGATCTAGCTCTGCCGCCGCACAGTGCCCTGGAGGCCACACCCGCATCGGCTCCAATCCTTAATTCGGAGCCAACTGCGTCGATCAAGGATGGGCAGTTGGACGCCACCTCGGGGGCTGTGATCCCAACGGCGAATGAGCCGAACACCAGCCCCGCACTCCGCGAGACTCATGACTCCAAGGAGCCGGACTCCTTTCCGGACTCCGAACCCTCCGCGCCCCGGCCCATCGAATCCGATTGGGCGCCGATCATGGAGTTCACTACTGCGGACATCTTTCAGCACTCCCCTTTTGGCGATATTCTGAAGACACTGAAGTCTCTCTCCTTATCAGGAGAGCCCTGGCCGGACTACGGTCAGCAAGATTGGGATGCGGACGATGAAGAAATTCAAAGCCCGCCCACCACCCACTTTGTTGCCACTGTCGATGATTTAACCGACATGCTCAACTTCGACTCTGAAGACATCGACGGTATGGACGCCGACGAAGGAGACGAGGAAGAACCAGCGCCTATTGGGCCCTGGAACACCACCTCATCATATGACGTATATATGGTGGACGCGCCAAAAGATGACGACAAGGAGCGGAAGGACGCACCGAAGGCTTGTTCCCTTGAAAAGCAGTCAAAGCGGCGACCCAAGCGCCGCCCCAAATCCCGCCTCGACAGAAAGAGCGATCACACAGACCCAGTGCTGGAGCAAGGCGAACCGCTGCCGGACAACGATAATCCATATAATCAAAGCGAACAAACAAATCCTATCAAGGATAATGGTCCGGACAACATAACACCGGACAGACACCCGGAGCAGCAGACTGCCCGTAAAAGGCTTGTTGCCACCGTGAGGAGTCTGAAAAGGCAGAAGCAAAGGCTCAAGGCTGCGCAAGACACACTCCACATTAGATGGAGCAAAATACTCAACACAGCAGGGAGGTATGGCGACAATCGCCCCTCCAAGAGCTACCCAAAGCGGAAGCTGCTACCCGAATTCGATGAGGAGGCCTCAGACCCCCCACAACCAAATATCAAAGCAGCCACCTGGTCGGATAGACAACCCCTCTACCAACACAGAGCGGCATACAACGCCGCTCACAATACAATACGCGACCCATGCGAGGGCTCGCACCCAAAGGACGGCGCAACAAGATCCATCTATGGACCACGCAAGCGCGCCCCAGCATACAATGCAACACAACAAACACTCGAACAATGTGGTACACCCAGCTACAGGGGTGCCGCACACCCCCTATGTTTCACCGATGAGGTGCTGGACCATGAATTTCCAGAGGGATTCAAGCCCGTAAACATAGAGGCATATGACGGAACAACAGACCCTGGGGTCTGGATTGAGGACTACATCCTTCATATCCATATGGCTCGAGGAGAGGATCTCCACGCCATCAAGTACCTACCCCTCAAGCTCAAAGGGCCAGCTCGTCACTGGCTCAAAGGCCTCCCTGAGAGCTCCATTGGAAGTTGGGAAGAGCTCGAAGACGCCTTTCGGGCAAATTTTCAAGGGACTTATGTCCGACCTCCGGATGCGGAGGATTTGAGTCATATAACTCAACAGCCCAGAGAGTCAGCCCGAAAGCTTTGGAACAGGTTTCTTACTAAAAAGAACCAGATTGTCGACTGTCCGTACGCCAAAGCCTTGGCAGCTTTCAAGCATAGCGTCCGTGACGAATGGCTCGCCAGACACCTCGGCCAAAATAAGCCGAGAACGATGGCCGCATTAACAAACCTCATGACCCGCTTTTGCACGGGTGAGGACAGCTGGCTAGCCAGATGCAGCACCAGCGACCCCAGTACATCTGAAGTTAGAGATGGAAACAGGAAATCACGGCGCAACAGCAATAACAAATGCCGGATTAAAGAAGATAGCACGAAGGGCACGGCAGTAAACGTCGGATTCAAAAGCTCTCCACCAGGTCAAAAGCCGCCCCCTAAAGGCACCAGGGATGAACCGTCCAGCCTCAACAAAATTCTGGACCAAATATGTCAGATTCATAGTACCCCTGGTAAACCTGCTAATCATACCCACAGAGAATGTTGGGTCTTCAAACAGTCCGGCAAGCTCAACACCGTAAACAAGGGGGAGGATACACCAAGTGAAGACGAGGACGAGCCCCCCAAGCAAGACACGGGGGAACAAAAGAAATTTCCACCCGAAGTCAAAACAGTAAATGTGTTACACGTGATCAAGGGAAAACACAACGCGGCACTCCCAGGAAAATATACCCAAGTGCCTGTCACCGCGTAGTCCTGCCACTGGTCGTCTCAACCGATCACTTTCGACCATCGTGATTACTCAGCAAGTATCCGGCACGCAGGATGGGTTGCCCTGATATTAGACCCAGTAATTGCTGGATATCACTTCACATGAGTCTTGATGGACGGCGGCAGTAGCCTAAACCTAATATATTAGGATACAATCCGCGGGATGGGGTTAGACCCAACACAAATTCGCCATAGCAATACTACCTTTAAAGGAGTAACGCCAGGCCCAGGGGCCCATTGTACAGGCTCCCTCTCATTACAAGTTACATTCGGCTCCCCCGATAACTTCCGTCGCGAGCAGTTAACTTTCCACATCGCTCCGTTTCAAAGTGGCTATCAAGCACTTCTCGGACGCGAAGCTTTTGCTCGCTTTAATGCAATACCACACTACGCCTCCCTCACACTCAAGATGCCCGGTCCACGTGGCATCATTACAGTGCATGGAGATATCAAGCGCTCTCTGCGCGCAGAAGAGAGTGAGGCTGCCTTGGCAGCCGAACATTAAAGGCGTCTGGACCAGCGATTGAGTCTGGCGCCGCTATTTACACCGAATAAGTGACCACACCCCTATTTTTCAATACAAGGGGCTCAACGCGCGCAGACAAGTGGCAATTTCTTATCATCTTCAATTATACATGGTTTCTTTAAAAACCACCTTTTTGCACGACAACTTTCTCACTTAACTTCCTCTCTTTTTACAGATGATCATCGTGCTACACCCGTCCAGGATACGGCACAACGGAGACACAGGCGCAGACTTGCAGCAGGGACCCGCTCAAAGGATTCTTTTTAGATTAAGACCCTGCGTAAACCTTTTTTACTGTCTCTTGTTGATACATATCCACCGTTGTGAAGGATGCTGACGTCTTGGCATGTGGCCACGCCAGAACAATGCACGTACCTGGATACAAGTGGCTTCTTACAAAGGCCATTATTTAGGCCCGGTTTATACCACAAAGACCGAATACCCTAGGGAGTGTTCGGCGTCGCGAGTTTGGCCCTATATGCATCAGCTCCGAATCATTGTCTTTGGTCAAATGTTGGGTTTGCCCGGCTCCTGTGTTTTGGTGCCTTATGTTCCGCTTTACCGGCTAAGGTAGCACCAGGAGAACTACTGCGATTGTGCCCTGGTTCATCCGGACGAGCACCTCAGTAGAGAAAGCCGAAAACTGACTGTCATGATATAGCGTGAGACTGGTCAACCACTCGATGACCTATGGGAATGCTAGAATTCCTCCGCCTAAACGAAGGGCCGTTTTCCGGCCAGGCATGTATGCACCCCGAGATCGAGAGAGTGCGGAGCCACCAGGGGCTATCTAGTAGCCCCACTGTCAAACTCCTATGGCTAAGTGAAAGTGTTAAAGCATTATAGTCCGGTTGCCTCACTCGCTCCGCTATCACCTACTTAATAGGACCAAGATGTTGGGTTAAGTGTGAACGCGTGTTTTTGCTAGCACCTCCGCATTATATGTGTGGGGGTTGAAGCCGACGACTGCAATCTTTCAGGTTATACACACGTATACAAAAACGGTCGCCCAGGAGGCATCATATTACTTTCAGGCAAAAGTATAAAAATAGCCTTATCAAACTCTACAAAAGCATTTGCTTACAATGAGATTACATATCACTCAAACATAATATTTTTTGAGCACTGGGCCTCTACCAAATGGGCACCCTCAAGAACTTCTTCAAAGTAGTGCTCAGCAGCCTTTCGGCCTATGGCTGAATCCCGCGCTGCAACATTGGTAGCATCCATCTCCGCCCACTATGCCTTGACACGGGCAAAGGCCATCCGTGCGCCCTCTATGCACGCCGACCTCTTCATCGCATCAATGCGCGGCACCACATCAAGTAACTGCTGCACCAAGCTGAAATAGCTGTTCGGTTTTGACCCTTCCGGCCATAACTGATCCACAACAGACCTCATGGAGAGTCCGGACAACCTATTTAGTTCGGCCCATTCGGCTAATTGGTCAGTCAATGACAACGGATGCTCGGGAGAATGGAATTGTCTCCAAAACAGCTGATCTACTTCACGGTCCGTCTGACCCTGGAAGTACTTGGCCGCATCGGCAACGCTCACCGCCAAATCCATATACACATCCTCCGAACTCCATAGCCGATCCAGAGGGGCATACTGTGGATCTCCGAACCTCCTCTGCAACATAAAGGATTTCCCAGCTACAATATCCCCGGCTTCCCGCAGCTCCTCCTTCTTTGCCCTCATAGTAGAGCGGTGGTCTTTTCTCGTTGCAGCAGCCTTCTCAAGGTCCAATGCCTTCGCCTGGTTTTCCTTTTCAAGAACCCGGCAACGGTCGGCGGCGGCTTCTAATTCTTTGGCCATCTTGGCCATCTTGTCTCGGCTCTCGCCATGTGCGGCCTTCTCGGCTTGCAACTCTTCGGCCGCCTTCAAAGCAGCCACATTACCCAACCTCGCGTGTTCCTTGGCTCGGGCAAGTTCTGCCCACAAGGCTTCAACAGTGGCAGCTCCATCTGCAGTCACAACATATTAAAGATGCTGGCATCATACTGCTCTTCCTATTGTGGCGTTTATCAGATAATGACACTTGCCCTGTGCCTCGTCAAGCCTTTTGTTAACAAGCTCGATGTTGGCGTCTGCCGCATCCAACTGCCGTTCTAAATGGGCAAACTCGCGAGTCTGGCTAGCCACCGGAGCTTCCATCACCTGCACATAGAGGCAGTATGGTTATTACCTGGGAATATGATCCTCTGTTCGTCGTCGTTTCCGACGACAACCAGAGTCTCAGGGGCTACTATCTACACAGGGCACACCTAGTATGTGTAGGACTATCATACATTCTTTTACGTACCTCAAAGCCTGTCAGTAGACTCATAAAAGCTTCATGCAATCCGCTTTCGGCGGACGATATTCTCTCCATCACCATATTCATCAGCACATGGTGTTCATCTAAGATGGCCGCTCGCCCCACCAACTCCCTCAGAACATCCGATCGTACACTAGAGGTGCCGGACTCTTTTGTCTGCTCTCTTCGGGAGCCGGACACTGGGAGCTTTGGGGGTCAATGGGATTATCTTCTGGCCTCACCGGACTCGGAGAGGCCCTCCGCGATGACACTTCAGGGTCGCCCGCTTCCGAAGCGGAGGAGTCCGGAGGAGGCGTTTCGCTCTCCATCATCTCTGGAAGAAGATCCCCTGAAGACAAGCTCATTTGAGAGGGGCTAAGGCCCGAACTGCAAAAATATATGTGGTGGTTATCTTCTCAGAAGAAAAAGATGGCATATCTGTACTATTAAAGTATTTCGAGTCACTTACGACTCGCGGGAGAATTGATCCCCCCGCGGACTTTGTGCGGCAACAGCGCCCCCCAAGGCAGGACCCTCTGTGGGAGACTTTTTCTCCCGTTTGGAAGCTTCGGCTTCCGAATCACCGGGCGCAGTCCTTTTCCTCTTCAGGTCGTCTTCCTTCATGGAGACGCTCGCTCCCTCGGTTAGAATGGGCAGCATTGGGGGCCCGCGTCCGCCCGCATTATCCTCCACAGCATCTTCCTTCAAGGGCTTCGGGCAAGGTGCGGTCTGGAGCATCTTTTCCAATACTGGGTTTTCCAAACCCTCAGGGAGGGGGGCCGAACACCGAATCAATTTCGCCTTTGTTAACCAGTCTTGGTCAAAAAGCGAACTCTAAAAAAAATAACTTCGTAACAAAAGAGAGATAGTATGTTCGGCTGGAGGATACCTTACCTGTTCGGCGGCGCGGTTACTACTCAGGCCCACATCCTCGGTGATTTCCGGACACTTCACCTGAGGTCCGAAGAATGACTTGTACATCTCCTCGTGCGTCAGGCCGAGAAAATCTTGAATGACACGCGGTCCCTCGGGATTGAACTCCCATAGGCGAAGAGGTTGGCGTTTGCAAGGCTGGACTTGACGAACCAGCATAACTTGTATTACCGCAACCAAACTGAAATCTCCATTGAAGAGATCTCGAATGCGGCTTTGCAGTATGGGCACGTCCTTGGCCGGCCCCCAGCTCAGACCTCTACTGATCCATGACATCAGTTGTGGTGGAGGGCCCGAGCGGAAAACAGGGGTGCCCGCCCACTTGGCACTTCTAGGAGCCGAGATATAGAACCACTCCCGTTGCCACAATTCAGACACCTCTGGGATGGAACCTTTGGGCCACGGGGCTCCCGTCATCCTGCGTATTGAGGCACCTCCACACGCTGCATGTTGCCCTTCAATCATCTTTGGCTTCACTTCAAAGGTCTTGAGCCAGAGGCCAAAGTGAGGGGTAACCTGGAGGAAGGCCTCGCACACGACAATAAATGCCGTGATATGAAGAAAGGAGTCCGGAGCTAGATCATGGAAGTCTAGCCCGTAATAAAAACATCAAACCACTGACAAAAGGATCCAGAGCAAGGCCTAGACCTCGGAGGAAGTGGGAGACGAACACGACGTTCTCGTTCGGTTCGGGGGTGGGAACGGCCTGCCCTCGAGGAGGCAGCCGATGCAAAATCTCGGCGGTCAGATATCTGGCCTCCCTCAACTTTTTGATGTCCTCTTCCGTGATGGAGGAAGGCACCCATTGGCCTTGAAAGCTAGATCCAGACATGACTGAAGGTTCGGAGCACCTGACCTGAACTTTGGGCATTTGAGCTCGAGGTGGGGGAAGGATTTGATTGAGCACAGGAGGGAAAAATAAAAGCCTTGTCCCCTTTATAAAGAGGGTGAATATCAAGCGTCCTCTCCGTGTCCATTTGGACTTGCCTATAATCTAGGAGTCCTAGAAGCGGTTGGGTTACCCACGCCCGTATTAATGAGAATCCCGGAATAAGGGGACACGATCTCTGCTTTAACAAGACGTGCCAAGGAAACCGCCTCGCATAACGCGTTGAGATGGGACAGTAAAACGGTTCGAATAAAAGCTTGGCCGTGGTGTGATGTCACACTACGGAGTGCGTCAGCAGATTAGATTTGTGTAAATATTATTATCTCTATGGCAATATGTGGAAACTTATTTTGCAGAGCCGGACACTACCTTTGCAGAGCCGGACACTACTTGGAGGAGGAACCCGCCTTGCAATGCTGAAGACAATTTGTGCGCCGGACTCGTCGTCATTGAAGCCTGGTTCAAGGGCTACTGAGGGAGTCCTGGATTAGGGGGTGTCCGGATGGCCAGACTATACCTTCAGCCGGACTCCAGGACTATGAAGATACAAGATTGAAGACTTCGTCCCGTGTCCGGAAGGGACTTTCCTTGGCGTGGAAGGCAAGCTTGGCGATACGGATATTCAGATCTCCTACCATTGTAACCGACTCTATGTAACCCTAACCCTATCCGGTGTCTATATAAACTGGAGGGTTTTAGTCCGTAGGACAACATACACATCAACAATCATGCCATAGGCTAGCTTCTAGGGTTTAGCCTCTCTGATCTCGTGGTAGATCAACTCTTGTAATACCCATACCATCATTATTAATCAAGCAGGACGTAGGGTTTTACCTCCATCGGGAGGGCCCGAACCTGGGTAAAACTTCGTGTCCCCTGCCTCCTGTTACCATCCGGCCTAGACGCACAGTTCGAGACCCCCTACCCGAGATCCACCGGTTTTGACACCGACAATAACCCTTAGCGACAAGCCGAGCTTTATAGATGGTTATGTTACCATCCGCGTCTGTCTTCTTCTTAAAGATCCATTTATTTTCTATGGCTCGCCGATCAACGGGCAAGTCAGTCAAAGTCCATACTTCATTTTCATACATGGATCCTATCTCGGATTTCATGGCTTCCAGCCATTTGTCAGAATCCGGGCCCGCCATCGCTTCTTCATAGTTCGAAGGTTCACCGTTGTCTAACAACATGATTTGCAAGACAGGGTTGCCGTACCACTCTGGTGCAGAACGTGTCCTTGTGGACCTACGAAGTTCAGTAGCAACTTGATCTGAAGTTTCATGATCATCATCATCAACTTCCTCTCTAGTCGGTGCTGGCACCTCAGGAACATTTTCTTGAGCTGCGCCACTTACCGGTTCAAGAGGTAATACTTCATCAAGTTCTACTTTCCTCCCACTTATTTCTTTCAAGAGAAACTCTTTCTCTAGAAAGGACCCATTCTTGGCAACAAAGATCTTGCCTTCGGATCTGAGGTAGAAGGTATACCCAATAGTTTCTTTAGGGTATCCTATGAAGACGCATTTTTCCGATTTGGGTTCGAGCTTTTCAGGTTGAAGTTTCTTGACATAAGCATCGCATCCCCAAACTTTTAGAAATGACAGCTTAGGTTTCTTCCCAAACCATAATTCATATGGTGTCGTATCAACGGATTTTGACGGAGCCCTATTTAAAGTGAATGCGGCAGTCTCTAAAGCATAGCCCCAAAATGACAGCGGTAGATCGGTAAGAGACATCATAGATCGCACCATATCCAATAGAGTGCGATTACGACGTTCGGACACACCATTACGCTGAGGTGTTCCAGGCGGCGTGAGTTGTGAAACTATTCCACATTTTCTTAAGTGTGTGCCAAATTCGTGACTCAAGTATTCTCCCCCATGATCTGATCGTAAGAACTTGATTTTCCTGTCACGTTGATTCTCAACCTCACTCTGAAATTCCTTGAACTTTTCAAAGGTCTCAGACTTGTGTTTCATTAAGTAGACATACCCATATCTACTCAAGTCATCAGTGAGGGTGAGAACATAATGATAGCCACCGCGAGCCTCAACACTCATTGGACCGCACACATCAGTATGTATGATTTCCAATAAGTTGGTTGCTCGCTCCATTGTTCCTGAGAACGAAGTCTTGGTCATTTTACCCATGAGGCATGGTTCGCACGTTTCAAATGATTCGTAATCAAGAGACTCCAAAAGTCCATCTGCATGGAGCTTCTTCATGTGTTTGACACCTATGTGACCAAGGCGGCAGTGCCACAAGTATGTGGGACTATCATTATCAACCTTACATCTTTTGGTATTCACACTACGAATATGTGTAACATTACGCTCGAGATTCATTAAGAATAAACCATTCACCAACAGAGCATGACCATAAAACATATCTCTCATATAAATATAACAACCATTATTCTCGGATTTAAATGAGTAGCCATCTCGAATTAAACGAGATCCTGATACAATGTTCATGCTCAAAGCTGGCACTAAATAACAATTATTGAGGTTTAAAACTAATCCCGTAGGTAAATGTAGAGGTAGCGTGCCGACGACGATCACATCGACCTTGGAACCATTCCCGACGCGCATCGTCACCTCGTCCTTCGCCAGTCTCCGTTTATTCCGCAGCTCCTGCTTTGAGTTACAAATGTGAGCAATCGCACTGGTATCAAATACCCAGGAGCTACTACGAGTACTGGTAAGATACACATCAATTACATGTATATCACATATACCTTTAGTGTTGCCGGCCTTCTTGTCCGCTAAGTATTTGGGGCAGTTCCGCTTCCAGTGACCACTTCCCTTGCAATAAAAACACTCAGTCTCGGGCTTGGGTCCATTCTTTGGCTTCTTCCCGGTAGCTTGCTTACCGGGCGCGGCAACTCCCTTGCTGTCCTTCTTGAAGTTCTTTTTACCCTTGCCTTTCTTGAACTTAGTGGTTTTATTCACCATCAACACTTGATGTTCCTTTTTGATTTCCACCTCTGCTGATTTCAACATTGAATATACCTCAGGAATGGTCTTTTCCATCCCCTGCATATTGAAGTTCATCACAAAGCTCTTGTAGCTCAGTGGAAGCGACTGAAGGATTCTGTCAATGACCGCGTCATCCGGGAGATTAACTCCTGAGTCAAGCGGTTATGCAACCCAGACATTTTGAGTATGTGCTCACTTACAGAACTATTTTCCTCCATCTTACAGCTGAAGAACTTGTCGGAGACTTCATATCTCTCGACCCGGGCATGAGCTTGGAAAACCATTTTCAGCTCTTCGAACATCTCATATGCTCTGTGTCTCTCAAAATGCTTCTGGAGCCCCGGTTCTAAGCTGTAAAGCATGCCGCACTGAACGAGGGAGTAATCATCAGCACGTGACTGCCAAGCGTTCATAACGTCTTGGTTCTCTGGGATGGGTGCGTCACCTAGCGATGCTTCTAGGACATAATCTTTCTTGGCAGCTATGAGGATGATCCTCGGGTTCCGGACCCAGTCCGTATAGTTGCTGCCATCATCTTTCAGCTTGGTTTTCTCTAGGAACGCATTGAAGTTGAGGACAACGTGGGCCATTTGATCTACAAGACATATTGTAAAGATTTTATACTAAGTTCATGATAATTAAGTTCATCTAATCAAATTACTCAATGAACTCCCACTTAGATAGACATCCCTCCAGTCATCTAAGTGAAACATGATCCGAGTTAACTAGGCCATGTCCGATCATCATGTGAGACGGACTAGTCAACATCGGTGAACATCTTCATGTTGATCGTATCTTCTATACGACTCATGCTCGACCTTTCGGTCTTCCGTGTTCCAAGGCCATGTCTGTACATGCTAGGCTCGTCAAATCAACCTAAGTGTATCGCGTGTGTAAATCTGGCTTACACCCGTTGTATTTGAACGTTAGAATCTATCACACCCGATCATCACATGGTGCTTCGAAACAACGAACCTTCGCAACGGTGCACAATTAGGGGGAACACTTTCTTGAAATTACTACGAGGGATCATCTTATTTAAGCTACCGTCGTTCTAAGCAAATAAGATGTAAAACATGATAAACATCACATGCAATCAAATAGTGACATGATATGGCCAATATCATTTGCTCCTTATGATCTCCATCTTCGGGGCTCCATGATCATCGTTGTCACCGGCATGACACCATGATCTCCATCATCGTGTCTTCTTGAAGTTGTCTCGTCATCTATTACTTCTACTACTGTGGCTAACGCTTTAGCAATAAAGTAAAGTAATTACATGATGTTTATGTTGACACGCAGGTCATAAATAAATAAAGACAACTCCTATGGCTCCTGCTGGTTGTCATACTCATCGACATGCAAGTCGTGATTCCTATTACAAGAACATGATCATCTCATACATCACATATATCATTCATCACATCCTTTGGCCATATCACATCACAAAACACTTGCTGCAAAAACAAGTTAGACGTCCTCTAATTGTTGTTGCAAGTTTTTACGTGGCTGCTATAGGTTTCTAGCAAGAACGTTTCTTACCTACGCCAAAACCACAACGTGATATGGCAATTTCTATTTACCCTTCATAAGGACCCTTTTCATCGAATCCGATCCGACTAAAGTGGGAGAGACAGACACCCGCCAGCCACCTTATGCAACTAGTGCATGTCAATCGGTGGAACCAGTCTCACGTAAGCGTACGTGTAAGGTCGGTCCGGGCCGCTTCATCCCACGATGCCGCCGAATCAAGATAAGACTAGTAACGGCAAGAAAATTGACAATATCCACGCCCACAACTGCTTTGTGTTCTAATAGAAACTACGCATAAACCTGGCTCCGATACCACTGTTGGGGAACGTAGCAGAATTTTAAAATTTTCTATGCATCACCAAGATCAATCTATGGAGTCATCTAGCAACGAGGGAGAGAAGAGTGCATCTACATACCCTTGTAGATCGTGCGCGGAAGCGTTCATGAGAACGGGGTTGATGGAGTCGTACTCATCATGATCCAAATCACCGATGACCAAGTGCCGAACGAACAACACCTCCGCGTTCAACACACGTACGGTTGGGATGATGTCTCCTCCTTCTTGATCCAGCAAGGGGGAAGGAGAGGTTGATGGAGATCCAGCAGCACGACGGCGTGGTGGTGGATGCAGCAGAATCCCGGCAGGGCTTCGCCAAGCGCAAGCGGGGAGGAGAGGTGTTGCGGAGGGAGAGGGAGGCGCCAAGAGCAAGGGTGTGCGGCTGCCCTCCCTCCCCCCTCTTTATATAGGGGCCCTGGGGGGGCGCCGGCCCTGGAGATGCAATCTCCAAGGGGGCGGCGGCCAAGGGGTGGCTTCCCCCCAAGCCAAGTGGGGGGCGCCCCCACCCCTAGGGTTTCCCAACCCTACGCGCAGGGGAGGCCCAAGGGGGGCGCACCAGCCCACCAGGGGCTGGTTCCCCACCCACTTCAGCCCATTGGGCCCTCCGGGACAGGTGGCCCCACCCGGTGGACCCCGGGACCCTTCTGGTGGTCCCGGTACAATACCGGCGACCCCCGAAACCTTCCTGATGGCCGAAACTGGACTTCCTATATATAAATCTTTACCTCCGGACCATTCCGGAACTCCTCATGACGTACGGGATCTCATCCGGGACTCCGAACAACTTTCGGGTTACTGCATACTAATATCTCTACAACCCTAGCGTCACCGAACCTTAAGTGTGTAGACCCTACGGGTTCGGGAGACATGCAGACATGACCGAGACGCCTCTCCGGTCAATAACCAACAATGGGATCTGGATACCCATGTTGGCTCCCACATGCTCCACGATGATCTCATCGGATGAACCACGATGTCGAGGATTCAATCAATTCGTATACAATTCCCTTTGTCAATCGGTACGTTACTTGCCCGAGACTCGATCGTCGGTATCCCAATACCTCGTTCAATCTCGTTACCGGCAAGTCACTTTACTCGTACCGTAATGCATGATCCCGTGATCAACCACTTGGTCACATTGAGCTCAATATGATGATGCATTACCGAGTGGGCCCAGAGACACCTCTCCGTCATACGGAGTGACAAATCCCAGTCTCGATTCGTGCCAACCCAACAGACACTTTCGGAGATACCTATAGTGTACCTTTATAGTCACCCAGTTACGTTGTGACGTTTGGCACACCCAAAGCACTCTTACGGTATCCGGGAGTTGCACAATCTCATGGTCTAAGGAAATGATACTTGACATTCGGAAAAGCTACAGCAAACGAACTACACGATCTTTGAGCTATGCTTAGGATTGGGTCTAGTCCATCACATCATTCTCCTAATGATGTGATCCCGTTATCAATGACATCCAATGTCCATAGTCAGGAAACCATGACTATCCTTTGATCAACGAGCTAGTCAACTAGAGGCTCACTAGGGACGTGTCGTGTCTATGTATTCACACATGTATTACGATTTCCGGATAATACAATTATAGCATGAACAATAGACAATTATCATGAACAAAGAAATATAATAATAATCATTTTATTATTGCCTCTAGGGCATATTTCCAACATGGAGTACCTCATTGAAGTCACCTATTGCTACCCAAGGTTGGCTGCTGTTACCTGCAATGCCACGTAGCGTGTCCCATGTTTTATACCTCTCCTGCGTCTGGGCCTCACCATACACAAAAGTGATTCCCATCTTAGTTTCAGTCATTTCATGAACATAAGCATCAATGTGATATTCAGAGTAACCGATAACTTCAAGCTTTATTTCTTCCTTCCAAAAGATACCTAACCACCGCTCCTCCCAGAGCTGCTTACAGCAAAGCTTTTATCAAACCCTAAGGTTCCTACAAGGTTCTCAACTCGCAAACCCTCTATCTGAGTTTCAAGAATACATAATATAGAGGGGGCATATTGCTTCGAGAGGTCTCGAAGTTCATGAACTGTCGCAGGTTTGCCAGCCCCGCGACAGTTCCATACTAAGCAACTCATTGCGCTCGGCGCGACCCACTATAGGGGCCCGCCAAACGCGCATCATTGTGTGTCATCCCAGATGTTGCTTTCCCATTGTTCTTATCAGATTGGTTGGTTGTCATCCTCGACCTCTTTGGATCCTGTTTGGACGACGGGCTCTCCGGTACAGTGGCAACCGGCAGGGCAGGCTGATCCCCTTGGTCGTGAGCATGTCCAGTACCTGTGAGTTGTGGAGCATTGAGGACTCCCCTCTTTCTGTTGGATATCAAATCCTCCTCCATGTCAGCATCTGGAAGTGTTTCTAGGTCCTCAAGCTCTGCATCTTCTTTGTTCTGGCTACTCTGGCCCCTGCCCCGAGCTCCTCGGCCTCCTATTCCATTGCCTCTACCACCAGAACCTCTCCCCCCCACGTCCACCGTTTCCTTCACCTGGGCCTCGCCCCGGACAACGGAACCAAACAGCTCGCAGATCTTTAAAAACTAGAGCTTTTGGCGGATGAACACCGTCACCACACTCTTTATGCAGATGACCCAATAGGCCACACACGGCACACCAATCTGGCAATCTCTCATATCTGACTCTGAATATCTCTCTTTTTTTCTTCTTCACAATCGAGACCGCGTTTTGAGCGGTGCATTGACATCTATCTTGACCCGGACTCGCACGAAGTTGCCCTCAAAGTCCTGAGACATCGGTTCATGGTAGATGTGCTCACCGATCGTTGCTGACAAAGATTTAATTAGTGGGAAGTAACGCTCAGGGAAATCATGGATTTGAGCCCACATCTCCAACTTGTCCAACGCGATCGCCGACGGCCGGGTAAAACCATCATAGGGCGCTATCACAACTGTTTTTCCTTTGAAATTCCATGGGCCGTCCCCCATAACTCTTTCCCAATCATCAAGACACATGAACTGCATGGTATAGAGGTTATCCTCCAGAGGGCGGATCTTGACCTGCTGCGCTAATCCCAAGCTGCCCTCATTGTTCGGTAAAACCAATACTAGCTATAGGTCTAAATGCCGATACATGCTGGACTAGTTTGGATGGTTTAACTTTCAGCTTTGTACTTGCTGGGCCCGCCATTACCGGTGAAGCCACATTTGGGCTGTGGGCAGACAGCGCAGAGAAAAATCATCACTCGACCCACGCTCCCCACGACGGACGAGACTTGCCTGCTCCCCTCTCGTATGCCCATCCGTGCTTCCGCATATGTGGCTTGATTTGATTAGAACAAAATAAAACCCGGCCCCACCCCCTTAAAATCAGGGGGAGATGATTAAATTAAAAAGAAAAAAAGAAAAAATACAACCGTTGGATGAGGTGGGAGCACGGATGGGAGCATGAGAAGTAAGCAGGCAAGCCGGATCCCCCACGACCCCACCCATGTGGCCATGTCGTCACTTTCCCCTTCTCGTCGAGGGTTTCCTCTGCCCTGTTACGTTCCCCACTCCAATCCAATGGCAACGACCAGCAGCAAGAAAATGGCGTCGCCGTCGCCTATGCCGGACATGCCCGACCAGCTCCTCGCCGAGATCTTCCTCCGGCTGCCCACCCCGCAAGACCTCGCCCGCGCCTCCGCCGTCTGCCTCACCTTCCGCCGGATCTCCACCGACAGGTCCTTCCTCCGCTGCTTCCGCTGCCTCCACGCGCCACCACTCCTCGGATTCCTCGACCGCGACGGCTTCCACCCAGCCCTACCCTCCACCCCCGCCGTCCGCGCGGTCGCCGCCGCCGCCGATTTCACCTTCTCCTTCCTCCCCCACCACCGCCGCTGGACCGTGCAGGACGTCCGCGACGGCCGCGTCCTCCTCTCCCGCAGCACCGGGAAACTTGGGCAGCCCCCGGTCTTCAGAGATCTCGCGGTGTGCGACCCCTTGCACCGGCGCTACGTCCTGCTCCCCCCGCTACCTCACGACCTAGCTGCTTTGCTTGGGCACCCATTCCCCCCGGTAACCGAGGCCTGCTGCAAGCGCTTCCTCGTTCCCCTCGGCGAGGAGGAGGCAGCGGCTGGAGACACAACATTCAGAGTCATCTTGATGGCGTATTGCAAAACCAGCCTGGCTGCCTTTGTCTTCTCTTCCAGCAACGATCAATGGCAGGCTACTGCGTCCAAGGATTTGAGTGATTTGGCCCTTGACGAGGGCGACATGGAGGAGATGTCAAGGGTCCAGCCTTTTATTCCCATGCGCCATTATGCTTATGGCTGTTTCTACTGGGACTGGGTGCAATTCGGGATGAAGAAGTTGCTCTTGCTTGACACCACGAACATGGAGTTCTCCACTGCTGACCTCCCACCAGGAGAATGGAGCAAGGAAGGTATAGCCATTGTGGAGGCCGGGGAAGGCAGGCTCGGGATCTTTGGTTTCCGTGGTGAACTTGCATCCAGTCTCAGCTATACCGCTGCACGGACCAAAGGCGAGAGTCCCAGCCAGTGGCAGATGGAGAAGACAATCTCACTAGATTCTGGCTACAAATATTGTATCAGAGATGCAACACAGAGGTACTTGCTCTTGACAAGGATAGAAGCATCATCCCTAAATAATCACCTTGTTGGATATTTCTCAATGGATATCAAGACGTTGCAGCTTCAGAGGGTTTATGAGAAGCAGCACCATTCTAATCAGACATACACATATATCAACTTCCCACCATCATTGTTGTCTTCAAGGAGAGTATGAAGTGGTAAAGTTTCTATTGCTTCCAAGTATCTCCTTCACTTCATAATTATCACATGACTTGTCTATTGCTTCATGCTCATTATGGCAATCGGTAATTCCTGTCTTTTTAGTACTGTTTAATTTATTGTGCTCATCGGAAAACTAAGAAAACTCGGGAACATAATTGTGTTTCTTGTCTTGTTTGTCTCGGTCACCTTTTAAAGAGAATGGGGTTAGTAGGAGAAATGATCTTGTACACTACAAGTAGCTTATGCATGAGTGAGTCCTGATGGAAATCTGGAATCGCTAAAAATACCAGGTCATTATAGTTATTTTAGAGGAGTAGTTTTGATGATCAAGATAAAGTAGGAAGGAATACAACTTTATTTCTGGTTTACCTTGAATTGATTCACCATGAGAAAATCCACTCAAGTCAAAGACAGCCCATTTTGTACACTTTTTCTTCAGATGTATAATTTTATCTTGCGATGCTGTTTCGAGGTAAACCTGTATGGTCACAAATAAGATCCCGAGTCACTGCTGTCAATAAGAAGAGCTTGTGCTCACAGGCAACTGAATTGTTATCCTGCGATGTTGTTTTATCTGAATCAACCTCATAAGATTGAAGGGAGTGCTTATCACGGGCAACTGAAATTGTTCTTTATTGCAGTCATTGTCTCCACCACTGTTAGATCCTCAGTATCATGGTTGTGCTCTGAATCTCCAAGCAAATCATATTGGTTGAGATGATTGACTGAAACTTAGAGTTGTCAGGTGATTGTATTGTTTCTCGCTGCCAACACCCTGAGCTACATATTCACGTATATGTTGTTCTAGTTTTTATGGTGCTTGTAGCTTCAGTTAATGTGGCTGCTGCTGTCCCAGCGTAAGAGTGAGTGTGATCATGAACTTTAACAGTTTCAATCGACCAACAATTGTGGTTGAGCTAGCTAGCTGATGCATATTTCCATGTCCCATTTTTTTCTCAACTAGTATTTATTAGAGTTATGATCTCGTTGAGGATGAATACAATACACGTTGATTGTAACCATTAAAAGTCTTTTCATTCTATCGAAAATGAAGGAGTGCCCCTGTATTTTTTTTTTGTTGAGTTTGAAGCTAGAGCTTTGTGCATAGCGCCCATGACATCACCAGCAATAAACTCTGGCACATCGAACTCCCATTTTACCCTACCAGAGCCTACAGGTTTAATTCCAAATTTACTTAAGCCTTGTTTGTCTGTCGACCGCCTGCAGACAGACAAGTCGCAACTGGACAAGCACAGTTGGTTGTGTGAACAAGTTTTCTGCAATTAACTCCACTATGCAGTTGAAATTCTTTTTTATTGCAGTCAATCTCCACCAATCTGAGATCTTGATATGATGGTTGTCCTAATCTGAAAGCAGATCACATTGGTTTTGATATAATTGAATGAATCTTAAAGAGTTTTCAGGTGATTGTGTATTAGCAATTTTGTAGGATGAATTTGAGGGGACAGCCATTTTTTTTGTACCTTTATGTGCATCAATTTGTACCAGGATGGAATTAAGTTTTTCAAGACTCGTTTCTTTATGTTGATGTGCCTCTGCCTCTGTCTGGCTATGTATTCCAACCTTTTATTTTAAATTCCGATGCTAGGCACACTGGAGCGAGTGTCTGCAGTCACATGTTTCGAATTCAGTTTAGATAAATATTACCAATGTGATAATGCTACTATGTATCCTCCTCTACCTAGTTACATATAATTTGTTACTTTTAGCTCGTAAACTCTCAAATATGTGTGCAATAAAATTCTTATTTATTGCAGTCAATCTCCACCAGTCTTAGGTCCCAGTATCATGGTTTTTCTCCTTATCCCAAAGCAAATCATGTTGGTCGAGATGATTGACTGAAACTTAAGGAGTTTTCATGCGATTATGTATTAGCAATCCTGTAAGATGAATTGGAGAGGGCACCTAGTTTTGTTTTTCTTTCCTTTTTGGGACTCATTTTTGTACTTGGATTGCTGACAGCAGCTAGTGTGTTGGTTCTTGCTACCAATGCCCCAGTTTCTCTCCATGTTTTGTAGTCAGAAGTTTGGTATACTGCTAGGTGCCTAGGTAGTATATGATTTCGTGCTGTCCTGTAACATGGAGGTACCACTTCAAGTTCTTGAGAATCTTGACGACCCATTTCTTTATGTTGACTGGCCTGAGTGCAAACTACAATTCTAAACACACTAAAGCGAGTGTTTGCAGTCACTTGTTTCGAATTCGGTTGAAATCGGTAATCAAGATTACCAATTTGACAAGGTTATTAATTACTGAAACTTAAGGAGTTATTAGGTGATTGTGCATTAGGAATTCTGTAAAGACCACCCAGTTTTGTGTTCTTTATTTTCTTGTGTGCATTATTTATGTACTATTAGGATGGCAGTCGGCAGCTAGTATGTTGGTTCTCACTAGCAATACCTCGAGTTTACTTATTCTTTTTAAGTTAGAAGTTTGTTATACTGCTAGGTGCATATATACTACTCCCTCCGTTCCGAATTACTTGTTGCATGTATGGATGTATCTAGATGTATTTTAGTTCTAGATACATCCATTTCTGCGACGAGTAATTTGGAACGGAGGGAGTAGGTAGTATGAGGACTCCTGCAACACAAATGTACCAATTATGTATTACTTAAGTTTTCCACGTCTCGTTTCTTTATGGTGTCTTGCCTCTGCCTGGCTATGTATTCAAACTTGTATTACAAATTCCAATCTAAGCACACTGAAGCGGGTGTTCGCAGTCACATATTTTCAAATTCGGGTGAGACCAATATTACCAATGTGACAACGCTATTATGCAATATTTCTTCTCTGGTGTCTAAACTTCTATCTTGTCTGTTCAGGTTTGACAGAGCCGTACGTAATCATATCAGCATTCTTAATTCAAAGCGACCATGGTTTCAACAGCTTGGAGTTCTCACATACGGGATCACTTTGCCTACAGAACAACACGATCTACATTGCCTTGCCTGGTGGTGGCCATGTCAATGTTTGGGTTATTAGGTCTAACATCAATGTGGAATTTCCCTGCCTAAGAATGTGACTTTTATATTAGGAGTTCAAGTCAATTTTTTTCTTCATTATTAGTTGTTGCTAAAACAGGTACAATCTGACTAGTGGCAGAACGATCGCAACGGAACTGATAACCAACATAAGGACAATATAAGCAGCACCAGCATGCAGCTGGAGGGACTTGTTCTTTGTTGTTGCTGCTGCTGTAGTACGGTGAAGGGTAGGCAGCAAAAAAGGTTTGTAGAGCTGTAGAAAAAGGTGAGTGGAAGTCCTAAATGGTGCTCATGTTTGGATCGCCGAAGTACCGATAATTTGTGAAATCTTGAATATGCTGTATGATCTTGAATATTGAGTCGACAATCTGTATGATCTTTTGTCTCTTTTTCTTCAGATTTGATGGAGCTGTAATCAGATCGCCCCAGCGTAAGTTGACAATCCAAACGCATGCCTGGCTAGTCGGCTGCAGACTGAATCAACATGTACACAGATATACTACTCCCTCCGTCCCATGATATGTCAAAAACGCTCTTATATTATGGGACGAGGGGAGTACTATATATATACTACTGTCACCAAGTTGGTTGGTTTCACCTGCCTGTTATTAGCAGCAAGAAAAATTAAGAGATGACTTTTGGATCGCTTGGTCTCGGGTCCCGGGGACAAAACTGCAATCATCAGCGCTTTCGGGTGATTTGTGAACGCGGCAAGACACACTCATTGGCGCTATGGTCAGTTTGTTGATCGTTTCAGATTAGTAAAGGTGCCTCTAGCTAAACACGCTTGTCCGTAGTTTTTTAGGCGACTCTGGTCCATGGTTTCTAGCATGGGAACAGAAACACTAAACGGATCTTAACGTATGAAGGCTTGACCCGGGTTTGGGCTAATCTCCCATGTTTTGGTATTCTGTTGCAACTTTGTGGCGGTTTCTTGAAGGGAAACCGATTATGGGGCTTGTTGGTTGAAGAAAAAACATATGAAGGTTTCAATGAGGAACGCCAAATGAATGCAATTTTCTCCCTTATAGCGAGATGGCGTTCTCCTATTTGGCGCGCAGGTCGCCTACGTATAGAATTGGCACTATAGAGTTATTTTCTAACCCACTCTAACCTAAAATAAGCACCTCTTCATCGGGATAGTTTTTTTTGAGCATCAGTACAGACACAAGTGCTCATATACACGCGCATACACTCACCCCTATGAACGCATACACGCACACCCTACCTCTATGAGCACCTCCGAGAGACTGAGCCGGCATATCATCTTGAGATTTACGAAGTCACCGTAGGCGCCTTGTCGTCGACGGGAACGTCTACTCCCACTAAAAGCGCATCGCCGGAAATCCTGAAATAAATTCAGGAATAATGCGAGCACCAGGATTTAAACCCTGGTGGGTTGGGGATACTACTGTCCATCTAACCAACTCAATCATAGGTTGATTCGCCTCCACCGGGATAGTTGGGTTAGATGGAACTAACCCACTCTAACCCTCCTTGTTTGGATACTTTTGGGTTATTTGAACCTCCAATTAACCCAAACTAGCTCTAACTCCATGATCTAAACAGGGCCATGGTCACACTAAACGGATCTTAATATATGAAGGCTTGCCCCGGGTTTTGGCATTCTGTTGCAACTTTGTGGCGGTTTGCCAATGAAAACGCTTATTTTAAGCCGGCTGATCAGCGCACGCTTCATCCACCTTTCCAGCCAACCACGTGTGGCCTCGCTGCTGCGTCCCTTTCTTTCCTTCTCTCTGCGTGCAAGCTTCGCCGCTCCGTTTTCCTAGCGCGACCGCTGCTGCATTTTTTTTTTGCCACGCGCTGGTGCATGCACGGATGCTCTGCTTTGTCTTTTTTTTTTCAGCAGCATCGCATCATGTCATCCCTGGCAGTGGAGCGATAGATTTTTGCTACGCGCAAATAGAGATTTATTGTGTTTTGAATCAGACAAACGATCAATTTTGACGATGGTTACAGGGGGTTTATATCTCTCTTGGAGAGACACGACGGTCCAGAGGAGGGACGCGTCGGTTCCCGGGAGACGGCGACGGTTCGAGAGAGAGAGCAACCGTGCGCTCGATGGACAAGGGGAGATTTCCCTAATTACAAATTATTTTTAATCTTAACACTTCCCCTAATCTACGCTTGACCATGTAGAATCATCTTCACAACTCTTCAGGAAGCTCTATCATCTCAAAGGATTCTTCTTCAAAAGTTCTTCATGAAATCCATGATGATATCCTGAAACACACACTCACAAAGAAAGATAGTGTAATGTGATGTTAAACAAGAGTGTCTCAAGAAGAGACTCCCCCTGACGTTTGCAAGTCCCGAAGTCTTCTCATACCAATGCCATGAACATATTTTTGGAACGTTGAATTTGGTAGAGACTTGGTAAATAAATCAGCAAGGTTGTCGCATGATTTGACTTGCAAAATGTTTATTTCTCCGCTTTTCTGAAGATTATGGGGGAAAAACCATTTAGGAGAAATATGCTTGGTGATATTACTCTTGATGTATCCTGTTTGCATCTGCGCAACACAGGCCGCATTATCTTCATAGATAATGGTAGGTGATTTTATCGAACCCATCCCACATGACTGTTGTATGTGGTTTATCATTCTGCGAAGCCATACACATTCGCATGTTGCTTCAAATAATGAAATTATTTCAGAATGATTGGTAGATGTTGCCACCAGAGTCTGTTTCGAAGACTTCCATGATATAGCAGTGCCACCATGTAAGAACACGAAACCGGTCTGAGATCTGGCATTATGGGGATCAGACAAATAGCCGGCATCTGCATATCCAATCACATCAGAGTCCTGATTTTTCTGGAACTGGAAAAATAGGCCAAGATCCTTTGTGCCTTGGAGATATCTAAAGATATTCTTCACTCCAGACCAATGACGTTTGGTGGGAGCTGCGCTATGTCTAGCAAGTAGATTCACTGCAAATGCAATATCAGGTCTTGTGCAATTTGCAAGATACATAAGCGCTCCAACAGTACTAAGGTATGGAACTTCAGGTCCCAACACCTCTTCTCCATCATCCCTTGGTCTGAACGGATCTTTCTCTACGTCTAGAGATCGAACCACCATGGGAGTTTTAGATGGATAGGATTTGTCCATATTTAATTTCTCCAATATTTTCTGGATATAGGCAGATTGGTGTACCATGATTCCTGAGGGAAGATGCTCAAGTTGAATACCTAAGCAAAATTTGGTTTTACCCAAATCCTTCATCTCAAATTCCATCTTTAGGTGATTGCGTGCGTCATCAATGTCTGGTGTGCTGCCAATGATGTTGAGATCATCAACATATACAGAAATGATGCAAAATCCTGTAGAGGACTTCTTGATGAAAACACATGGGCAATCAGCACTATTGGAGTATCCTTTCTGAAGAAGGAACTCACTGAGTCGGTTGTACCACATCCGTCCCGACTGCCTTAAGCCATATAATGACTTATTCAGCTTTACACAATACATGTTGCGTTTTGCATTTTTATTCGGGACAGAGATTCCATCAGGAACCTTCATATATATGTCCGAATCTAGTGACCCGTAAAGGTATGCGGTCACGACGTCCATCAACTGCATAGATAGACGATTTTGCACTGCCAAAGATATAAGATATCGGAAAGTGGTTGCACTCATTACTGGAGAATATGTTTCAGTGAAATCAATGCCGGGTTTCTGCGTGAAACCTTGTGCTACGAGCCTTGCTTTATATCTCACCACCTCATTGTTCTCATTCCGTTTCCGGAGAAAAACCCATTTGAATCCCACAGGGAAAACACTGGGAGGTGTCGGTATTGCTTCAGTGAATACCTTTCTTTTGTTAAGCGAGGCAATTTTTGCTTGGATTGCATCCTTCCATTTAGGCCAGTCGGAGCGCTTTTGGCACTCAACGATAGACCTTGGATCATGATCAGTGAGAAGTGTATCTGCAATCTTTTCAGCAAAATATATGTCGACAGTCGTAGTCTTACGATCAAATAATTCTCCAGAATCAACATAGTTGATGGAAATTTCCTGCACCCCTAGTGACTCTTCGTGATTTCCCAATACGATCGAGTCTGGGTGTTCCGATGTCCCAGTCAGTTTGTGCACACTGGAACTGGGTTGTGGAGGTTGCCCTTCCACTGGGTGTATACTACCCATCAGGTGTTTGTCAACGTTGAGCTGACTTGCATTTACCGTCTTTGAGGAATTTCTCCTCTCTCTCCTTTGCTGCTTGCGAGAAGCAGGATCCGGGCCAGAGGCCATACTACTCCCCCTCTTTTTGGGAACGGGGAGTTGAGTGGTTTTAGTTAGTACCTCCACTCTTTCAGGCGCGTTTCTGGCTGGATTCAAGGATTTAGTTACACCTTTTAGACCAGTAAATGAATCTGGCAGATTATTTGCAAGATGTTGCAAATTAATAATCTTCCGAACTTGAAGTTCGGTCTCTAGGGTACGTGGATCAGAGGATGAAATGGCATGAGCATTCCAATCAATTTTCGGGCATTCTTTCTGGTACTTGAAATCTCCCCCTAATGCCGGAAAATGTTCCTCGTTAAATATACAATCAACGTGACGGGCTGTGAACAGATCCCCAGTCAGGGGTTCCAGGTACTTGATAATCGACGACGATTTGTACCCCACATAGATCCCCAATTTCCTGTGTGGGCCCATAGATGTCCGCTGAGGTGGTGAGATCGGGATGTATGCAGCACATCCGAACTTACGTAGATGGGAAATACTTGGAGGATTTCCACGTATCAATTCAAGAGGGGAAGTACTGTGATATGCAGTTGGCCTCAATTGTATCAAGTCAGTAGCGTGTAAAACGGCATGACCCCAACAAGAGGTTGGCAAGTTGCAATTCGTCAACAAAGGTCTTGCAATGAGTTTAATCCTCTTAATCAATGCTTCAGCCAAACCATTTTGTGTATGGACATATGGAACAGAGTGCTGAACTTCAATCCCCAAAGCCATGCAATAATCATTGAAAGCATGTGAGGAGAATTCTGCAGCATTGTCCATTCGAATTGTCTTAATTCGATTTTCAGGATAATGGGCTTGCAACTTAATGACTTGCCTCATTATCTTGGCAAATGCATGGTTCCGTGTGTAGGGATGGCAATTTTATCCATGGATCTGGATACCCATGGATACCCGACCCGGTTGGGCAAGGGTATGGAGCACATTTTCGCCCATGGGTCCGTGGATATGGATACCCACGAACAGCCGGGTCGGGCATGGTTATAGTTTGTGCTCCATGGATATCCAACGGATACCCGTATGACATGTTGGGCCATATGCCAGTGATATTAGAAAGAGCAAATCAATGGGAAATGGCAGGAAATATGCAACTTATGCCATGAGCTATATGCCGCAGAATCAACCTCTGGTATGTCACACTTAAGGACTCATCGTATTACTTGTTGCCTACTTATGCATGGCTTATGTTGTCATTTGTGAGTAAATGATGATGAGTTAATTTTATCTTTGAAAAGGCTTCATGCTTACTTTTCTATGCCCATGAAGCTCCATGGGTATGTGGGTGTCCAGTGGGTTTGGGCATGGGCACAAGTTGTGCCCATGAATAATTTGGTGGATGGGCAGAGGGTAGGAAGATGAGTCATGGGTTGGATTTGGATCAGCTCCACCCGCCCCAAACCCGACCCATTGCCATCCCTATCCGTGTGGATAGAAGACACACGTGTGACCATCATGTAGATGCATCAATCAGAACCATGAAATACCTGAAAGGTCCAGATAATGGCTGAATGGGACCACAAATGTCTCCCTGAATACGTTCAAGGAACTGAAGTGGTTCAGCTTGTATTTTGAGATGCGAGGGCCTCAAAATTAGCTTTCCCGTGGCACAAGATGTGCACACAAAATCAGAAGATTGAGGAAATTTTGACTCAAGCAAATTATGACCAATGGAATTGCTGCTAATTTTTCTCATCATCCCGATTCCGGGATGGCCTAGGCGATCATGCCAGGTTTGGAATGCATTAACATTCTGAAAAATTACTTTGTATGCAACATGTTCTACGGGTTTGATGTACGTATAGTACAAACCGGACGATAGCGAAGGAATTTTCTCATGTACCTTTTTGCCATATCCGTGATCTTTGGTAAAGAGTAGATACTCCTCTTTGTTGTCTTCATGGGTTTCAATGTGAAAACCATTTTTACAGATATCTCGATAACTGATCAGGGTACGTGAAGAATCGGGATACAGTAAAGCATCCTCAATTGTCACATGTGTACCACTTGGGAGGGTGAAGATGGCACGTCCAGTACCAACAATCACAGTATCGCGTCCAGCGATAGTTAGAATATCTCCATTCGTCTTTTTCAGAGTTTGGAAGTATTTCATCTCCCTCAGTATGGAGTTTGTGGCACCACTGTCCACAAGGCACAATTCCTCTTCCATCGGATTGTCCCCGTAGAGAACTATATAAAACAAAGAATTTTCAACAAGAAAACCTCATGGTAATACATAGTATACAATCTTTATTATATCAAACGTGCTGATACAATACAATATAAAGACAACAACAAACTTATGTTCTTATTACAATCATCACAAATGGACATAAATGAGTAGATCACTAGGAGATTGAGGGACTAGTCGAAGTCGCCAAACACGTTGTTTGCGGTGTACTCAATCAACGTGTTCTCCATTTCAGCAGGATCCTCAGGCAGATAAGGAATCATGGCGTTGCTCGGTCCAGGAGGGACATCGTGCAAATCACCGGCTCCTTGTGCGCTATGCGGATGAAGGTTGAAGTTGGCTTCAAACCTTTTCCCTTGAGGTGCTTTGCGTCCCTGAGATTGCTGGTACAACATAACCAGATGCTTGGGCATTGTGCACTTTTCAGTAGAATGCGTGTAGCATCCACACTTGTTGCAAAGCTTAGATTTATCAAACCTGGGCTTTGAAGTGCCTTTTCCCTTGCCTGGGTTTCTGGATCTTCTGTTCCCATTGCGCTTTCGCTTATGCTCGAAATTGAATTGTTTACCCCGAAATGTACCATTAAACTTTTGTCTATTCCCGATATTAATATGAACTTCAGGTAAAGGTTGTGCCCCAACTGGGCCCTGAGAGCCATTCTTAGCAAGTAGCTCATCATGCTTTTCAGCCTGAAGTAACATGTGAATAAGCTCGGAATAGACAGTGAAGTTACGAGCACGGTATTGTTGTTGGAGTATCCTATCTGAAGGGAGCATAGTAGACAGAGTCTTTTCTATCTTCTCCCCCTCAGTAGGTTCCTTCTCACAAAAGCGCAGTTTGGAACATATCTTATGAACAGCATGATTGTACTCACCGATGGATTTGAAATCCTGGAGACGGAGATGAGTCCAATCATGGAGTGCTTCTGGCAGGACTACTGCCTTCTGCTGTTCATACCTCGTTTTGAGGGCCAGAAACAGAGTACTAGGAGATTCCTCCTGTAAATACTCAGACTTGAGATCTGAATGAATATGATGCCTTATGATGAATAAAGCAGCATAGTTCTGCTGTTCTGTCAGCGGCATGGCTCCATCCGGGAGAGGAGTCTCCGGGGGTTGTATTGCACGCGCTATCCCACGGGACGCAAGACTGATCTTGATGTCCATAGCCCATGTAGGGTAATTGTGGCCATTGAGGGCAAGCTCCTCAAACTCTTTGGCAGTCATCTTTGCCTACATGGGAGAACCAGAGATAATTAATTTACGGGTGGTAAATTAAAAACCATCGTGGTTGTGTAATAAGAATGCAAAAATTTGATACTCAAGTGTAAACTTGAAAAATTCTCAACCTCAATTGTGTGAACATAACACTTTGAAGATCACTTAGATCTCACAGTAATAGGCTACATCGCCATTACCTTGTGTATGCTACAATTCAAATATAAGGAATACACGTTGGAGGTAATCGTTTGTCGAGAATGACAAAGCGTAGACCTCACAGTAAGAGAGGACAGTCTGCGAATAAGCGGCAGATCACAACTCATTACTTTGTGATTCCAAATAAAATGAGGGAGAAACATTCAAAAATTTGCAAGTTTGATATGCGAGAGAAGATCTCAATCGCAAAGACATGTTCGATAAAAATGAGATATGGTAAACACATGGAACATGTCATTCTTCCCGGATGAAATCCGGTACTTTATTTATATTATCAATCCATTACATAATATAAACACACCTACTAATAATTACACAAGTCCTAACATAGAATAAATCTAGAACAGGACTAAAATGTAAGTAGTAGTCAACCTAAGTACTAAACAGTACTAAACATAGACTAAAATTGCACAAATACAATAATTAGTACTAATGTTAAGAAAACAGAGAAGAAAAGAAATCAATCAAGGGAGCAGGCCGGTCGCCTGGGCCTGGGCTGCAACAGCCAGCCGAAGCCGGCCCACAGCCATCCCACCGCATCAGAGAGGAGGCGAGGGGATGAGGCGGTCGTGGATAAGGGTCAAGCCCCGACCCGAACCACCATTCTATCCCCTCCACCACTCGATCCCCTCCACCGCGCGGGGAGCTGCAGCCGCCGCCGATGTGAGCAAGTGCCGGCGCCTCCCCTTGCATCTCCGATGGTCACCGGCGCAGCCCCGTCGAGCACTCCTCGTACGAAGAAGAGGCGACGACGGGTTGATGGCGAGCCCCTTCTGGCGCAGCGCTGGCGAGGCCGAGGGTCGCCGGAGCCCACGAGCCGGCACGGCGGCCGGGGCGGTGGTCGATGGCGGCGACGGCGCGTCCGAAGAGTCGACCAAAGCACCTCTCCACGCGGCTGCTCGAGCCCGCGGTGGTTACCAGTGGTGGCGGGGCGGTGGCGTCGGCGCCCTCCATCCCGACCCCGAGGCGGACTACCCCGGAGGCGCCGGTTGGCGCGGAGACAAAGGCGAGCGCCTCCTCCTCGTTCACCACCGAGCACATCGGCACTGGGGCATAGCCAGGCGAGCCTCGGCTCGAGCCAGCAACCATGGCATCAGGTGTCGGCGTCGATGGCGGGATCCAAGCGGCCGGCGGAGGAGGGGGTGGAGGCGGAGAACCAGGGGGTGGTGCAGGCGCGACTGCATCCCTGTGCACCATGGAGGCGCTCGGGCCTGCCAGAAGCCAGGGGTCGAACCCCATGGGCACTTGGCCACGAACGCAGGGAGCACTGCCGTGGGCGTGTCCAGGGGCGAAGGGAGCACCGCCGGGGGCGCGTCCAGTGGCGTCGTGGCGGCCAGAAGCACCACGTCCAGCGGCGCGGTGGCGGCCGAACTGGCGGATGGCATGCATCCGACGACAGTAGCGACGGAAACCACCCACACCATGATGGCGACGACGGTAGCGGCGACCATCCTCGCGGATCAGGCGAAGGAAGAAAAGGGTGAGGTCTGTCATCTCACTGTCGGCGAACCTCTCTTCCTCTGTTGTTTCGCTCGTTGGTAGTTCTAGCGTGCGTGATAACGTGTTTTGAATCAGACAAACGATCAATCTTGGCGATGGTTACAGGGGGGTTTATATCTCCCTTGGAGAGACACGACGGTCCAGAGGAGGGACGCGTCGGTTCCAGGGAGACGGCGACGGTTTGAGAGAGAGAGAGCAACCGTGCGCTCGATGGACAAGGGGAGATTTCCCTAATTACAGATTATTTTTAATCTTAACATATTGCATAGTAAAGTCAGTTGCGTCCATGAAAATAAATCCTCCTTGGAATTGCCGCTACAGCGTTGCCGGGGAGCCTCCTCATGACGCCTAAGGCTACTGCTGCGAAATGCTCAAGAAATCCCACTAAACTCCTCAAAATTCAACAATAAGCTACAAAAATCCTCTCTCCCGACTTGAAAAGTGCCCGCGATAGCTGCGATTGCCTGCTATAGTGCCAATATAGCTGCGGAGAGAAGCCGCCGCCAAATCATTTCTCCCATGATTTAAAACTTTGGTCGCGTCCATGTTGTAATGGGTGATTGTAACATGATCCATGTTGCAATGAGTGACCGCAACATGTTCCATGTTGCAATAGCTGACCAAAGGCCGACACATTTGCAATGTCATGACAAGTTGGAGGTGATCGCAACATGGTCCATGTGTGCAATGGGTGATCAAAGGCCCACGTGTTTGCAACGCAATGCCGCCTGGAGGTGACTACAAAATGTGTCCGTGTTGCAATGAGTGGTTGCATGAGTGGTCTTTGTTGCAATGGGTGCCCCCAACATGGTCCATGTTGCCATGGATGACTAAAGGTCCATGTTTTTTTGCAACATCATGCAAGCTGGAGGTGAGCGCAATATATGGTCCAAGATTTAATGGGTGATCGCAACATGGTTCAAGTGTGATGGGTGATCAAGACCCACCTGTTTGCAATGCCATGCAAGATGGAGATGATCGCAACATGGAACCAATAGCTGACCGCGACATGGTCTATGTTGCAGTTATCCGACGGCTACATATACTCATCCCCATACAACTAACTTAGAGTTGCAAAGTGATTCCACTGTTGAATTTTTGGCGACTCATGGTAAAAAATGTTGTAAACACCAGGGTAAGCTAATTTAACGTCCGCATGTATTAAAAAAATTAATTAACGTTTGCATGCGGACTAGCCATGGTGCACTTTGTGCTTTGTTAGCTACTGAGGAAGCAAAACTACAGTGGCTAGTTAAATATTACGGTATGCTATTCAGGAGACCACGCAAGGTGAGAAGCTAAAGCTAAAAAAATGCAAGTGGAGAAGGCCGAAGAGAATAATGCGCCCAGCACTGCTCACCGGGGCTAGTTGCCTGCTGCTCACTGCAGCTTGACGCTAGAGCCGTCAGATTCGGGCAGATCAGACGGTTCCGCCGGATGATCCCTAGCATCCGCCTTTGCCAATAGGGCTGATGTTTTTCTTTTTATTTGATTTTCGGATCCACCCCATGTTATTCTTCCGTTGCTACCTGCAAGGCTGCTAAATCTGATTCAAGCCAACAAATTTGCTGGATTTTTCAAGAAAAAAAAACTTTGTGGTGGTCTCTTAAAGGGAAACCGATTCCTGCTTGTTGTTAAGAAAAAACATATGAAGGTTCAACGAGGGCCGCCAAATGAATGTGATTTTCTCACTTATAGCGAGATGGTGTTCTCCTATTTGGCGCACAGGTCGCTCGCGCCCGACAGCGACCTCGCGCGTACCTCCCCGCACTCGCTACGTACAAAATCCGGGCCGGTCAAAACTAGATCCACTAGTGGAATGTCCGTGCGTTGCAACGGGCAAAAACCGAATGTTCATGTGTCGCCACATAATAATAAAAAACATAGAAACATTGATCAAATTATTCTTTTAATTCAGAAATATGTGTTCAGCAAGGTGGGCATATGATTTCCATCATACATCGACAAATAAAGACTCTCTTTCACTTGTTTTCTTCTCGGTAGTCATTGTGTCTCCTTAAACAACCAAATCGTTCGCTAACTGGATATATGTCGTCAACGATTAAGTAGTATTAATATTACTCACCTTCACGCATCCATGGGTGCCACTATTATAAGGTACACAAAGCTTGACAATTCCTCAGACTTATAGTGCGTCTCTTAATTTCAGCAATAATAGCACAAGAAGATATATCCAAATTTATGAGATTGTTCTTCATCGATAGCATGGATGTTTCATTCTCCATAGCAATAATCAGCCTGACAATGACACTGCAAATGGTTCAAGTCCGTGTCAAATATTAAGCCGAAGCTATTAACTGCGGCAATTTTTCAACCAACAACACATCACCCTTGGTAAGTATATAGTGCAACATGGCTTGTACCGCACCTGAATTCGGCTTGTACATACAAATATTTTTTTAAAAACTAAGAAAAAGTCTACAAATGGGCACAACATGAACCGATAATTTTCACAAAAATCAAGTACCTTTTGAATCTCAACTAATGTCAATTACTTTTTGAATCTCAACAGATATGCACTAAGTGGATATCTCTATCTATGTAGAACCATCTATGTGATCAATCTCACTTAAACTACAAAAAGTATGCAAAAGACAACACGTTATATCAGTGAACACCGGAAGATTGCATTCTTAAGTAAATGAATTTTAAGAAATTCATAAGCTCCAAAACACGGCAGATTAGGATTAGACCAGAAACGCTTTGACATGTAGGACATCCCCTAATTCCCAAGGAGAGGTGACACAAAAATCTAAACTATGCCAAAAGTACATGGAAGGAAGCTTTTAGATAAACACTCTTATAATTTTTTTTATGGAGGGAGTAGTAAACAGGCACCCGAACATTTTTGAGATGTGTGCAGACTATAGAATATACAGTGTGCACACATAAAAGCTAATAATTTGATGTTGCAGACTGCAGAATATACAATGTGCACACATAAAAGCTAATAATTTGATGTGTATTGGAGTAGACATGCAATTTAAATTCTAATAATTGGTCTGAGCTCCTCTACACAATCTGAAGAGAGGTGACTCTGCAGATATACACTGGCGCATATAATCCGTTGGCAAGAACAGTAAAACGTATTCTTGCTCCCGATGCAATAAAATATAGCCACCAATTGCTCATGGATGCACGTTGTGCTTTGCCACGGGCCAACAAATGTGGACCATGTATGGGTCTACAGATGTGTGCTTGTGGTGCGAGATGGGTGAGACCACATACGAACCACACCTTTGTGTGTGTGTGTGTGTGCCGCATCATCCTGTTTCACACCATGAACTTATTCTAACTCCAAAATTTGTGGAATAAGGTATCTTGTGCTCCTCGTCTCAGATACCCGATTCACCTAAGCGACTTTATGCTCCGCACGGTCAGTTTCCAACAAATATAACAAATTATCAAGTCGTCGATTTATGTCGTATGTTTAACTTTCATAAATAATCATGCATAGCAATGCCTTCACTAAAGGTGGATTTCTGATAATTTAAGAATCTCAAAAATATGGAGATAGCATACTATTCCCTCTGTAAACTAATAGAAGACTTTTTAGATCACTACTTTAGTGATCTAAAAAGTCTTATATTAGTTTACAAAGGGAGTAGAATATAAGAGTAATGCATTATCTATTTTTTGCAAATGCATGTACTTCTATAATTCGGTTGGCATCACAAATAACTCTTTGTGTCGGGTTATATTCTGGATATCACAAATAACTCGGTTGGAATCCATGATGGTCTCGATAAGTTGGATGGTCGGCAATTGCCTGAACCATTTCGGCCTTCTAAATCTCTCGCGGTCCACACAGGAGGAGCCTTGCCCAATAAGTTGCCTGAACCATTTCGGCCTTCTAAATCT
Source organism: Triticum monococcum (assembly GCA_034509565.1). Taxonomy (NCBI): domain Eukaryota; kingdom Viridiplantae; phylum Streptophyta; class Magnoliopsida; order Poales; family Poaceae; genus Triticum; species Triticum monococcum. Next base: position 135,252,394 of record CM067847.1, read on the forward strand.
CTCGATAAGTTGGATGGTCGACAATTGCCTGAACCATTTCGGCCTTCTAAATCTCTCGCGGTCCACACAGGAGGAGCCTTGCCCAATGCCTGAAGAAGACATGAAAAAGTGAACAACACAAGTGCATAAATTTTCTGTAATTACAGACCTAGAAATTGAAGTCCACTACTCTTTCAACCCAAGGGAAATTTCCAATAATTTAATTTCATAATATAGGTCCAAACAAAGCTTTTTACCATCCTCAATATGTGTTTAACTCCTTGTTGAGAAAATATATACAGTTGGCATACCTTATATTATGAAAAACAATAATAGTTCAATATATTCCTTTCACCATGCTAAATCCCTTCCTATTCTCAAGTTTTCACCGCCACATAGTCAATAAATACACATCTTACCAAGTGGTCCGATCCGCTTGGTAAGCTACCAACAAAAAAATAAAAAATAAACACACATCTTGCGAACAGTTAATCATCAGGTAGAAACAAAAATAGAATTCCCCAAACATTCATAATCATGTCAACCCTCGAAAAAAATATTGCTACTATCTTGCTATTACTAAGCTTGCGGTTGCACTTGAGAAAACCATGGCGGTAAGGGCTGAGGAAACAACACATGAACTGAACACATGAACCTCGCTCCAGTATAGAAGGATCCGGCAATATCAGACAGTGTCATCCTAACTCATGGTCACTAACACATATTAATCAACACCAAACCTTCCTCCAAGGTCCTCACGTACTAACCAAACTACTTGGAAGTAACCAATCGAGTATGTCTACTGACCCATTATCCATCACATGGGACAAAACCATATCAAACTCCAAATTAAGTCCCTCCATGTAGCTATTTTTATCTCATATATTAGCCATATAATTACATCATCAATGCATCAATCAAACTGCCATACATATTTCGTTTTCTGAAATTTCAAGCGCACCAATTATTGTGGTAAGACAAGCAAATGATAAGAGTGTCCATTTTTTTGCGGTGAAAATATGCCATTTACCTTTATTTGTACTTGTTCAACTCATATCTTGTTATGACCTAAGGAATATCGCTCACCATTAGCAGCTCTCCCATAAGGAAACATTAGTCTGCAAGAGGTAAGAGAAGATAGCAGTTAAAACGAAGAGAACAAAGTACAAACCAAAACAATTCGACACCACAGGAGAATCTGAACAGCCTAATCGCGCATAGTGGCTTGCTTGTGAATGCAACACCCTATCTACCTGCGTGAGATAGGCTGCAGGAAATGCATTGATTGTTTCAGGCTTAATAATTTACAACAAAGCAATATAATGGGTTCATGGTTGGACAGAAACAGGCATCTACCTGAGTAGAAAATATTGCTACTAAAGCGAGTTAGTACTTATAGCACTAAAATATGAGGAAAACTACAACACCAAACTCGATTTTACTACAAACAGATCAGGGGAGATACATATATAAAAAACATGTATACATTTCTTATTAATCAAAACAAATTATACACTTATGTATATGGAAAGAGAAACCAAATTTGTCAATATGATGTTGGACTGTCACTACTTGCAAAACTGGGCTTTCTTCTCTCTAGTAATTTCTTCCTTAAAAGATGATAAATTAACTCATGTCTGCCAAAATACAAACATGTGGATCAATAGATAATTTCTTCCTGAAAAGATGTTAAACTCAGAACCTTTACTGGATGGTTGGTGCATGGGGCAGCACGACAGAACCGAGGAGTGCGCTGGGAGCGGACGGTCGATTTGGCTCTTCATTGAGTCGTGCTACAGTCCTCTCATCCAAATAAGTACATGTTCTTGCAGGACAAGAGATTTAATTGATAGCTAACAAGTACCCGATGCTTGCAATTAGCCTGATTTACGGGTCTGATTTTATTAAAACTGGTGGGTAGGTCCAGATCCTCATATTGATGGCCATCAAGATGCGCTTTGTGCTGGCATATGGTCTCCTCCAGCCTCTCCGACCTCTGTATCACGACGCATCATTGTTCAGTTCACAGTAAACAATTTTGTTTAGGTTAGAACATATGCAACAGTGCAAAACATATGTTGGTGTGTGGCCATGCATGGCTAGAGTTACCGTACATACCTTTCATAATGTTCCTCTGTAGCTGAATGTTTGCCATGCTTCTTATATCCACCACCATGCCCATGTCCTCGTTCGGCCCAAGCAGGTCATTTTGCTAGGTTCAGAAGGAGTGAAAACAAGAGATGGCTTCAATATTAGTCAAATAGGTTCAGAATTCACAAACTGCTTTCAGAAAAAATATACAGACCGACCATTGAAACTTGGCACACAGAAACTACAAAGAGAAGCTTCCTTGGCACGTGCCCCGGAGCCCCTCATCTCTTCCCTGATGTGGAGGCTCGTCCGCCATCTTCCTTGAAAACTGGAGGTCCGGCCACATCCGACACTCCTCGGCATGGCATCCTTCTGCTGGTGCGTGGCTTGAACCCATAAATTGTTACTGCTTACCAAATTACCCCCAATGCTAAACCTAACGTTAGTGTATATTACTTCTAATCATTTTTATCACACCCTCATGCATCATTAAAACCAAAAGAACATCAGCTAAAAAAATAGAATTAGTGAACATGTACTTGTGAAAGAGAAAAAAGCAAGATGAAACCAATATACAGTTTTTGAAGCCTTCCCAAGCCAACCAAGGCCATGCCGACGTTGATTGTTCCGTCTGCATCGCCATGGAAGTCGCATAGCCATCCTGCATTGCTACCCAGCCCAATGCCCGGAACGCACACATGCCATCGTCGTGATCCTCCCAGCAGCTGGCACGTGATCTCCACACCAAACATAACCTCCGTCGTCTCCACTCCACCACATCTTGCGCCTGGTCTCTCGCCAACCAAGTTAACTTCCTGACAGTCTCATCCCCTTCCAAGCGAGGGCCAGCACACCCTTGCAAGCATCCGCACTGGAGTGTCCGACCATCTTGCGTTTCATTGGATCGAGCCCCTGGCAACCACCAGTATCGTGACTTTAGGGAGAGATACGAGATGATGGTGCAGCGCCGGATCGGGAAGAGATGGGAAACGGGGCGGTGGTGCCGGGAGAGCTCCATGAACGGGATATGAGCCCACCCTCGTCGCAGCCACCGTGGACTGCCCTCGGATACGCCAACCCCGGCGCCGGGGGTGGCCCCTCCCCGTCGCTGATGTCGCCGCCCAGCCGTCCGCCCCTAGCCCGGATTCCCGTCCCCGCACTCTTGAACATCGTCTCGATAACCGCACTGCTCCAGCATGGTCTCGAGCGTCCTCCGCCGTAGCTGCAGCTCCAGGGCCTCTGAGGCCGCCCTTCGCCTATTCGCCGACGACATGGAGGCCGCAGGCTCCATCGAGAACCCTAGGCGCACGCGATGGGTGGAAGAGGGACATAGGTTCATAGGTTTCAGGCACGCTGGTTTTTCTTGCTTGTTTCTTTTGTGCGTGCAGAATCGTGGGGAATCCTCGGGGATTGTGCGATCGAGGTTTGGGAGTAGGAAGCGAAGATACCACCTACCAACTGAGTAGAGATCAGAAAAGGTAAGAATCAACGTGTTAGGAAAGTTAGGATTTGAATTGATTTCCATGAAAATGGGTTTTATTGTTTGTAACGTGATATCAATACCTGCCCGTTTGTGACATGCCTACCAACGGAGTAGAGATTAGAAAAGGTAAGAATCAATGTGTTAGGAAATTAGGATTTGAATTGATTTCCATGAAAATGGGTTTTATTGTCTGTAACGTGATATCAATACCTGCCCGTTTGTGACATGCATGGTTAGAAAAGTACGCAAATGTTAAGAAAGTTTTTAATGGGAGAGTGAAAAAAATCACCGTGAGGATATAATAATGGAAGGTGAGACAAAAATAAACCAGGCGAAAAAAAACGACGAAAAAAAATCTACGAAGATTAACCTACGAAAAAAACCGGACGAAAGTGGTGGGACGAAAATTGACCGGCGGAGACTACCAACTACTCCATTAGGAGTAGAGGTTCTGGTTTTGGGAAAGTTCTAGTACCTTCCCAGACAAATTTTTTGGGTTATGCTTGCAATCTTTTGTACCTTTTTCATTTTTTTTCTCATTTCCTTTCTTTCTACAATTTTTTCTTATTCTTTTTTCCTTTTAATTTAATTTTCATTTTTACATTTTTCTACATTTTAATTTTTAAATATTTTATTTTATTCGAAAATTTCACCAACATTTTCTAAACACTGGGTACATTTTCTAAAATTGGTGAACAATTTTGCAAATCAGGAAGATTTTTTTTGGAATTCCAAGTTTATTCATTGAATTAAAAAAAATTCATCATACTTTTGAAATTGCGCAGAGTTTAAACTCATAGAAAAATTTCAAATCAGTGTGAATATTTTTCAATTTCGAAATCTGTTTATCAAATTCATAAAATATTCATCGTATGGGTGAAATTGCATATTTTTTTTTGAACTCATGAACAAATTTTTTGCATAGGTGGATTTTTTTTGTAAATAGGGAAGAACTTTTGAAATCCATAAACAGTTTTTTTATGAACGTTTCTTGAATTCATGAATATTTTTTGAATCAATTAACATTTTTAAAATGTTGTAAACATTTTCTAAAAACATGGAAACAATTTTTATGAATTCGCAAACAGTTTCTTAAATATTTTTTATATTGTATAAAATTCTTGAACATTTTTGGAAGACACGAATCCTTTTTTTCTTCTGAAATCACGTGTTTTTCGAAAATCCATGAATATTTTTTGAATTCACGATTTTTTGTTCAAATTCAAAAAACAATTATGATTTCTGGAACATTTTTCCAAAGTTCACTTTTTGAAATTTGGAACTTTTTCAATATTTTTAATTATTTTAAAGAAGAAACATAAAAAGACAAAAAAAACAAAAAAACGAAACAGTAAAGCTGGGGCCCTAATAGGGGTGCGCGCTGCATCACACGCCAAATAGCGGGCGCCCCTATATCCCGCCTTCAGCGAGTCCAGCTTCCGGCTCGCTTAAGGGGCGAACGAGATCGGCAGGCCCACGCGAGCGGTAAGCCACAACCTCTCTTTTTATTATTTTTATCCCGATGTTTTCTGTTTAGTTTTTTGATTTATTTTTGTACTTTTATTTGTACTTTAAAAATTGTAAATATTATATATATATATATATATATATATATATATATATATATATATAAACGTTATTGAACACTCTACAAAAAACATTTGATAAATGTTGAACAAGTATTTGATAAATATTAAATAAGGCATTCAGAAAAAATTTAAATGTGTATAGAAAAACTGTTGATCATATATTAGGTAAATGATGATTTTTTTTATCATGTATATAAAAATGTTAATCAAGAATTTTGAAAAAAAATGAACAAGTATTTGAAAAATGTATTACAAAAGTATTTAATTTGTATTGGAAAAAGTTAGAGGTGTATTAGAAATATATTGCTAACACATACTAGAAATGTAGAATAATAATCAAAGAACAAAGAAAAATGAAACAAAAAAAAATCAACCAAATTAAAATTGTAAATGGAAAAAAATAACAAAGTGCAAAAGAAAGAAAGAAATAAATGGAGAAAAAAAAGAAACCCGGAAGAAAACCGGCTCGAATCGCCTCAAGTAGGACGCACCACTACGACCCTATTTATTTTGGATTCTGGGATCAGATTCGTCTTTGCTAGTGAAGCCGAATATGGAATCTGAAACAAACATCTATTTGGAATCAGTTTTGCCAATGAAGCTGAATCTGGATTTGGGCCATTTTTAGTGCAATTTTCTAATGTATCTCAAAGTGTACTTCGATGGTGAAGTTGATTCCCATAGGTGATTAAAATCTAAGCGAAGCTGAAACAAACATGGCCTACTACTTACTATGAATGGGACCTAGGCGGAGTTGCTAGCAGCGCCCGGGATCGATCCCTATTTCTCCCCTTTCCTCTGCTAGTTTTACTTGCTATGCGTGCATGAATGGGCCGGCCCAATACTATGCGAAGGGATGGAAAACCTTTAGCGATCACGCGGGGCTAGTAAAACCCCCCAAAACTTGATGCTTTGTTGAGGAAGCGAACTCGCACCCGTACGATAGATGGTATTTGCTCGTTACCAGTTGAGCTACCGAATGTTACTGATTAATAGACCATGTGAATATTTAAGAACTAACCGCAATGCCAGATACTCCCTCCGTTCCTAAATATAAGTCTTTGTAGAGATTTCACTATGGACCACATACGGATGTATCTAGATGCATTTTAGAGTATAGATTTATTCATTTTGCTCCGTATGTGGTCCATAGTGGAATATCTCCAAAGACTTATATTTAGGAACGGAGGGAGTACATGTTAAACAATTTTTTTTTACCATTGAGCATTTTGTGATATTCACCGAACAAGTTTTAAATACACATTGATCATTTCGCTGATACATGTTAAACAATTTTTAAATACACATTGAACGTTTTGTGGTGTACGCTGAACATTTTTATAGCACATGCTCAACTTTCTCATAAATACAGGGTGAACATTTTCTTAAAATACGATGGACATTTTTGTAATACGATGGACATTATTTGTTTTCTTTCCTGGTTCTTGTTATTTTTCTTTTTCCATTCGGTTTTCTTTGCTTTCTCTTTTTGTTTCTTTGTAGATTTTCACTGGGTTTCCTTTTTTAGCAAACATCTAGTTTTATTTAGTACAATCTATACATTTGCAGTGCACATTTAACCAATTCTTGATATATGTGGAACATTTTTCAAGTACACAATGTGCATATTAATTTTAATACATGTTTTGAACACTTTTTTGAATACATTGTCATGATTTTCTCGAATACATTTTTAAATTTTTTATGTTATTAATTTTTTTCTATACTAAGCAAACTTTTTTTACATAGTTTAAATATTTTTGTCAAATGTCACAAATATTATTTTTGGATCACGAGAACATTTCTTTAGTATGATACATACCTTTTTTGTTGCGACGCCCTCCGATCCATATTATTTGTCTTAGATTTGTGTATATATGGACGTATTCAAACACGTTTAAGTGTTAGAATACATTCAAATCTAAGACAAATAATACGGACGGGAGGGAGAACATTTTTATACTATACAATCATTTTTTACATTGTATTAAAATTTATGAAAAAATCACATTGGTTTGTTTGAAACACAAGAATTTTTTTCATGTCAAGAACATTTTTTATAAAAAAATTACACCATGTTAACAATTTTTTTCAAATTGATGGGATTCGGTTTTTTAATTAAATCTAAAACTTTAATATATATTCATTTAAAGTATAAATAAAAATAGAAAGAAAAGTAAGTAAAAAAGTGCGACGCTAGCGGGGCGGGCGAGCCCATGTCATGCTAGCGCGAAGCGTTATTGCTGTGCTTGATTGTTCCACTATGGCTCCGCTTGACGCGAGGCTGACCTACCTCTCGCTATAAGTAAGATTCAGGGTGCAAGCGGCGCGCGACATCCCGCTCGGCTGCCACGCCGCCCCGCAAAAATAGCCCGCAAAATGCCGTTGGGCTGACAGCCTCATGTGTAACGGGCCCAAGCGGTCATGCCGCTGAGCCCAGCGGGCTTGCTGCAATCCCGCATAAGTCCTAACCTAGCTTCGAACAAAAAACCTAGTGCCTACCCACGATGGCGGCGGCGGCGGCTACTTCGCCCACCTGACGCTTCTCCTTCGCCACCTCCTCGACGACGGCCTGCTCCTCGCCGCTGACGCCCTCCACCTCCCGGCCATCCCCGCCTCCGGCGCCACCGCCAAGTCCCCTCCCAATTTGTGCGCACGCCCCGACGGCCTGCTGCGGAACTTCGACGTCCTCGCCGGGTACGGGCTTCTCCCCCTTCCCCTTTCTTGCTCTGGTTCAAGGTTGCGTCCTCGCCCGGTGACTGGTCCACTGGTTGATTAGTTACGGGGGATTCATCGTTGCTGCGGTTTCCTAATGTCACGGATCTGCTATTCGTGTCGTTAGCCTGGTAGGCTGTGCTTGTGGGCGAAGATGTGCGAGAATCTTGGAGCGGTCGATTTGTAGGCTGTTGTCCCTTCGTTGACAGAATTTCAAGCCATATAAAGTGTTTTCATCTTTGGTATTCTCATTAAGTTGATGTATATGATGCAGTGTTCATATGTTTTGCCTGGGTGTAGGTTCCTTGCGTTCCTGTGATATACGGTCAGAAGAACTCCTTGTTTATTGAGCAATCATGGTGGTGTCGACGGCGCCATCTCCACATCGGGACTGCCCTACTGAAATCCTCGATGGAGATGTTGTCCCTCCACTGCCTCCCTCACATGCTGAAGTTGTTGTTTCTCCGTCGCTTCCCTCCTTGATTGGAGCTGCTGTTGAAGGAAATATGCCCTAGAGGCAATAATAAAGTTATTATTTTATTTCCTTATATCATGATAAATGTTTATTGTTCATGCTAGAATTGTATTATCCGGAAACATATAATACTTGTGTGAATACATAGACAAACTAAACGTCACTAGTATGCCTCTACTTGACTAGCTCGTTAATCAAAGATGGTTATGTTTCCTAACCATAGACATGTGTTGTCATTTGATTAACGGGATCACATTATTAGGAGAATGATGTGATTGACATAACCCATTCCATTAGCTTAGCACCCGATCGTTTAGTATGTTGCTATTGCTTTCTTCATGACTTATACATGTTCCTATGACTATGAGATTATGCAACTCCCATTTGCCGGAGGAACACTTTGTGTGCTACCAAACGTCACAACATAACTGGGTGATTATAAAGAAGCTCTACAGGTGTCTCCAAAGGTACATGTTGGGTTGGCGTATTTCAAGATTAGGATTTGTCACTCCGATTGTCGGAGAGGTATCTCTGGGCCCTCTCGGTAATGCACATCACATAAGCCTTGCAAGCATTGCAACTAATGAGTTAGTTGTGAGATGATGTATTACGAAACGACTAAAGAGACTTGCCGGTAACGAGATTGAACTAGGAATTAAGATACCGACGATCGAATCTCGGGCAAGTAACATACCGATGACAAAGGGAACAAAGTATGTTGTTATGCGGTCTGACCGATAAAAGATCTTCGTAGAATATGTGGGAGCCAATATGAGCATCCAGGTTCCGCTATTGGTTATTGACCGGAGACATGTCTCGGTCATGTCTACATTGTTCTCGAACCCGTAGGGTCCGCACGCTTAACATTATGATGACAGTTTCATTATGAGTTTATATATTTTGATGTACCGAAGTTAGTTCGGAGTCCCGGATGTGATCACGGACATGACGAGGAGTCTCGAAATGGTCGAGACATAAAGATTGATATATTGGAAGTCTATGTTTGGACATCGGAAGTGTTCCGGGTGAAATCGACATTTTACCGGAGTACCGGAACCCCCCGGTAACCTAATGGGCCTTAATGGGCCTAGTGGAGGAAGAGGAGAGGAGGCCTAGGGGCTGCCGCGCGCCCCTCCCCCCAAGTCTGAATTGGACAAGGAGGGGGGCGGCGCCCCCCTTTCCTTTCTTCCCTCTCTTCCTTCTTCCCCAAGTCCTAATCCAACTAGGGAAAGGGGGGAGTCCTACTCCCGGTAGGAGTAGGATTCCTCCTGCGTGCCTCCTCCTAGGGCCGTCCGCACCCTCCCTTGGCTCCTTTATATACGGGGGCAGGGGGCACCCCTAGACACACAAGTTGATCTCTAAGATCGTTCTCTTAGCCGTGTGCGATGCCCCCTTCCACCATAGTCCTCGATAATATTGCAGTGGTGCTTAGGCGAAGCCCTGCGACAGTTGAACATCAAGATCATCACCACGTCGTCGTGCTGACGGAACTCTTCCCCGACACTTTGCTGGATCGGAGTCCGGGGATCGTTATCGAGCTGAACGTGTGCTAGAACTCGGAGGTGCCGTAGTTTCGTGCTTGATTGGCCGGGCCGTGAAGACGTACGACTACATCAACCGCGTTGTTATAACACTTTCGCTTTCAGTCTACGAGGGTAGTGGACAACACTCTCCCCTCTCGTTGCTATGCATCACCATGATCTTGCGTGTGCGTAGGAATTTTTTTGAAATTACTACGCTCCCCAACAGTGGTATCAGAGCCTAGGTTTTATCCGTTGATGTTATATGCACGAGTAGAACACAAGTGAGTTGTGGGTGATATAAGTCATACTGCTTACCAGCATGTCATACTTTGGTTCGGCGGTATTGTTGGACGAAGCGGCCCGGACCGACATTACACGTACGCTTACGCGAGACCGGTTCTCCCGACGTGCTTTGCACAAAGGTGGCTAGCGGGTGTCAGTTTCTCCAACTTTAGTTGAACCAAGTGTGGCTATGCCCGGTCCTTGCGAAGGTTAAAACAACACCAACTTGACAAACTATCGTTGTAGTTTTGATGCGTAGGTAAGAACGGTTCTTGCTAAGCCAGTAGCAGCCACGTAAAACTGGCAATAACAAAGTAGATGATGTCTAACTTGTTTTTGCAGGCCATGTTGTGATGTGATATGGTCAAGACATGATGCTAAGTTTTATTGTATGAGATGATCATGTTTTGTAACTGAGTTATCGGCAACTGGCAGGAGCCATATGGTTGTCGCTCTATTGTATGCAATGCAATTGCGCCGTAATGCTTTACTTTATCACTAAGCGGTAGCGATAGTCGTGAAAGCATAAGATTGGCGAGACGACAACGATGCTACGATGATGATCATGGTGTCGCGCCGGTGATGATGGTGATCATGATAGTGCTTCAAAGATGGAGATCACAAGCACAAGATGATGATGGCCATATCATATCACTTATATTGATTGCATGTGATGTTTATATTTTATACATCTTATTTTGCTTAGTTTGACGGTAGCATTTTAAGATGATCTCTCACTAATTATCAAGAAGTTTTCTCCCTAAGTATGCACCGTTGCGAAAGTTCTTCGTGCTGAGACACCACGTGATGATCGGGTGTGATAGGCTCTACGTTCAAATACAATGGGTGCAAAACAGTTGCACACGCGGAATACTCAGGTTAAACTTGACGAGCCTAGCATATAACAGATATGGCCTCGGAACACGGAGACCGAAAGGTCGGGTGTGAATCATATAGTAGATATGATCAACATAGTGATGTTCACAGTTGAAACTACTCCATCTCACGTGATGATCAGACATGGTTTAGTTGATATGGATCACGTGATCACTTAGAGGATTAGAGGGATGTCTGTCTAAGTGGGAGTTCTTAAGTAATATGATTAAATTGAACTTAAATTTATCATGAACTTAGTCCTGATAGTATTTTGCAAATTATGTTGTAGATCAATAGCTCGCATTGTTGCTTCCCTGTGTTTATTTTGATATGTTCCTAGAGAAAACTAAGTTGAAAGATGTTAGTAGCAATGATGCGGATTGGATCCGTGATCTGAGGTTTATCCTCATTGCTGCACAGAAGAATTATGTCCTTGATGCACCACTAGGTGACAGATCTATTGCAAGAGCAGATGCAGAAGTTATGAACGTTTGGCTAGCTCAATATGATGACTACTTGATAGTTTAGTGCAACATGCTTAACGGCTTAGAATCGGGACTTCAAAGACGTTTTGAACGTCATGGACCATATGAGATGTTCCAAGAAGTTGAAGTTAATATTTCAAGCAAATACCCGAGTTCAGAGATATGAAGTCTCCAACAAGTTCTATAGCTAAAAGATGGAGGAGAATCGCTCAAGCAGTGAGCATGTGCTCAGATTGTCCGGGTACTACAATCACTTGAATCAAGTGGGAGTTAATCTTCCAGATAAAATAGTGATTGACAGAATTCTCTAGTCACCATCACCAAGTTAGTAGAACTTCGTGATGAACTATAATATGCAAGGGATGACAAAAGTAATTCCCAAGCTCTTCGTGATGCTGAAATCGACGAAGGTAGAAATCAAGAAAAACATCAAGTGTTGATGGTTAACAAGACCACTAGTTTCAAGAAAAGGGCAAAGGGAAGAGGGGGAACTTCAAGAAGAACGGCAAGAAAGTTGCTGCTCAAGTGAAGAAGCCCAAGTCTGGACCTAAGCCTGAGACTGAGTGCTTCTACTACAAAGGGACTGGTCACTAGAAGCGGAACTACCCCAAGTAATTGGTGGATAAGAAGGATGGCAAAGTGAACAAAGGTATATTGGATATACATGTTATTGATGTGTATTTTACTAGTGTTTATAGCAACCCATCGGCATTTGATACTGGTTCAGTTACTAAGAGTAGTAACTCAAAACGGGAGTTGCAGAATAAACAGAAACTAGTAAAAGTCGAGGTGACGATGTGTGTTGGAAGTAGTTCCAAGATTGATATGATCATCATCGCACTCTCCCTATACTTTCGAGATTAGTGTTGAAACTAAATAAGTGTTATTTGGTGTTTGCGTTGAGCATGAATATGATTTGATCATGTTTATTGCAATACGGTTATTCATTTAAGTTAGAGAACAATTGTTGTTCTGTTTACATGAATAAAACCTTCTATGGTCATACACACCAACGAAAATGGTTTGTTGGATCTCGATCGTAGTGATACACATATTCATAATATTGAAGCCAAAAGATGCAAAGTTAATAATGATAGTGCAACTTATTTGTGGCATTGCCATTTAAGTCATATTGGTGTAAAGCGCATGAAGAAACTCCATGCTGATGGGATTTTGGAATCACTTGATTATGAATCACTTGATGCTTGCGAACCATGTCTGAGGGAGTCCTGGATTAGGGGGTGTTTGGATAGCCGAACTATACCTTCAGCCGGACTCCTGGACCATGAAGATACAAGATTGAAGACTCCGTCCCGTGTCCGGAAGGGACTTTCCTTGGCGTGGAAGGCAAGCTTGGTAATACGGATGTTCAGATCTCCTACCATTGTAACCGACTCTATGTAACCCTAACCCTCTCCGCTGTCTATATAAACCGGAGGGTTTTAGTCCGTAGGACAACATACACATCAACAATCATACCATAGGCTAGCTTCTAGGGTTTAGCCTCTCTGATCTCGTGGTAGATCTACTCTTGTACTACCCATATCATCAATATTAATCAAGCAGGACGTAGGGTTTTACCTCCATCGAGAGGGCCCGAACCTGGGTAAAACTTCGTGTCCCTTGCCTCCTGTTACCATCCGGCCTAGACGCACAGTTCGGGACCCCCTACCCGAGATCTGTCGATTTTGACACCGACATTGGTGCTTTCATTGAGAGTTCCTCTATGTCGTCGCCGTCAGGCTCGATGGCTCCTACGATCATCAATAGAGATGCAGTCCAGGGTGAGACCTTCCTCCCCGGACAGATCTTCGTCTTCGGCGGCTTCACACTGCGGGCCAATTCACTTGGCCACCTGGAGCAGATCGAAAGCTACACCCCTGGCCGTCAGGTCAGATTTGGAAGTTTAAACTACACGGCTGACATCCGCGGGGGCTTGATCCTCGACGGATTCAAGCCACTGCCGAGCGCGCCGCACTGTCCCGACGAGCATGATCTAGCTCTGCCGCCGAACAGTGCCCTGGAGGCCGCACCCGCATCGGCTCCGATCCTTAATTCGGAGCCAACTGCGCTGATCGAGGATGGGCGGTTGGACGCCACCTCGGGGGCTGCGATCCAAACGGCGATTGAGCTGAACACCCGCCCCGCACTCCGCGAGACTCATGACTCCAAGGAGCTAGACTCCTTTCCGGACTCCGAACCCTCCACGCCCCGGCCAATCGAACCCAATTCGGTGCCGATCATGGAGTTTACTGCCACGGACATCTTTTAGCACTCGCCTTTTGGCGATATTCTGAAGTCACTGAAGTCTCTCTCTTTATCAGGAGAGCCCTGGCCGGATTGCGGCCAGCAAGGTGGGGATTCGGACGATGAAGAAATTCAAAGCCCACCCACCACCCACTTTGTAGCCACTATCGACGATTTAACCGACATGCTCGACTTCGGCTCAGAAGACATCGACGGTATGGACACCGATGAAGGAGACGGTGAAGAACCAGCGCCTATTGGGCCCGGGAACACCACCTCGTCATATGACGTATACATGGTGGACGCACCAAAAGATGACGACGAGGAGCGGAAGGACGCACAGAAGGCTTGTTCCCTCGAAAAGCAGTCAAAGCGGCGACGCAAGCGCCGCCCCAAATCCCGCCTCGACAGAAATAGCGTTCACACAGACCCAGCATTGGAGCAGGGCGAACCGCTGCCGGACAACAGCAATCCGGATAATCAAACCGAACAAACAAATCCTATCAAGGATAATGGTCCGGATGACATAACGTCGGACAGACACCCGGAGCAGCAGACTGCCCGTAAAAGGCTTGTTGCCACCGCGAGGAGTCTGAAAAAGCAGAAGCAAAGGCTCAAGGCTGCGCAAGACACACTCCGCATTAGATGGAGCAAAATACTCAACACAACAGCGAGGTATGGCGACAATAGCCCCTCCAAGAGCTACCCAAAGCGGAAGCTGCTACCCGAATTCGATGAGGAGGCCGCAGACCTCCCACAACCAAATATCAAATCAGCCACCTGGTCGGATAGACGACCCCTCTACCAACACAGAGTGGCATGCAACGCCGCTCACAATACAACACGTGACCCAGGTGAGGGTTCGCACCCAAAGGACGGCACAACAAGATCCATCTATGGACCACGCAAGCGCCCCCTAGCATGCAATGCAACACAACAAGTATCCGAACAACGCGGCACACCCAGCTACAGGGGTGCCGCACACCCCTGTGTTTCACCGATGAGGTGCTGGACCATGAATTTCCAGAGGGATTCAAACCCGTAAACATAGAGGCATACGACAGAACAACGGACCCTGGGGTTTGGATTGAGGACTATATCCTTCATATCCATATGGCTCGAGGAGATGATCTCCACGCAATCAAATACTTACCCCTCAAGCTCAAAGGGCCAGCTCGTCACTGGCTCAAAGGCCTCCCCGAAAGCTCCATTGGAAGTTGGGAAGAGCTCGAAGACGCCTTTCGGGCAAATTTTCAAGGGACTTATGTATGACCTCCGGATGCAGATGATCCGAGTCATATAACTCAGCAGCCCGGAGAGTCAGCCCGAAAGCTTTGGAATAGGTTTCTTACTAAAAAGAACCAGATTGTCGACTGTCTGGACGCCGAAGCCTTAGCGGCTTTCAAGCATAGCGTCCGTGACGAATGGATCGCCAGACACCTCGGCCAAAATAAGCCGAGAATGATGGCCGCATTAACAAACCTCATGACCCGCTTTTGCGCGGGTGAGGACAGCTGGCTAGCCAGATGCAGCACCAGCGACCCCAGTACATCGGAAGTTAGAGATGGAAACGGGAAATCACGTCGCAACAGCAATAACAAACGCCGGAATAAAGAAGACAGCACGAAGGGCACGCCAGTAAATGCCGGATTCAAAAGCTCTCGGCCAGGTCAAAAGCCGCCCACTAAAGGCACCAGGGATGAACTGTCTAGCCTCAACAAAATTCTGGACCAAGTATGTCAGATCCACAGTACCCCGGGTAAACCTGCTAATCATACCCACAGAGAATGTTGGGTCTTCAAGCAGTCCGGCAAGCTCAACGCCGTACACAAGGGGGAGGACACACCAAGTGAAGACAAGGACAAGCCCCCCAAGCAAGACACGGGGGAACAAAAGAAATTCCCACCAGAAGTCAAAACAATAAACGTACTACACATGATCAAGGGAAAAAACAATGCGGCACCCCCAGGAAAATATACCCAAGTGCCTGTCACCTCGATGTCCTGCCAATGGTCGTCTCAACCGATCACTTTCGACCATCGTGATTACTCAGCAAGTATTCGACACGCAGGATGGACTGCCTTGGTATTAGACCTAGTAATTGGCGGATATCACTTCACACGAGTCTTGATGGACGGCGGCAGCAGCCTAAACCTAATATACCAGGATACAATCCGCGGGATGGGGTTAGACCCAACGCAAATTCGCCATAGCAATACTACCTTTAAAGGAGTAACGTTAGGCCCAGGGGCTCGTTGTACGGGCTCCCTCCTACTACAAGTTACATTCGGCTCCCCCGATAACTTCCGTTGCGAGCATTTAACTTTCCACATCACTCCGTTTCAAAGTGGCTATCAAGCACTGCTCGGACGTGAAGCTTTCGCTCGCTTTAATGTAATACCACACTACGCCTCCCTCACACTCAAGATGCCCGGTCCACGTGGCATCATTACAGTGCACGGAGATATCAAGCGCTCTCTGCGCGCCGAAGAGAGTGAGGCTGCCTTGGCAGCCAAACATTAAAGACGTCCGGACCAGCGATCGAGTCCGGCGCCGCTATTTACACCGAATAAGTGATCACACCCCTATTCGTCAATACAAGGGGCTCAACGCGCGCAGACAAGTGGCAATTTCTTATCATCTTCAATTATACATGGTTTCTTTAAAAACTATCTTTTTGCACGACAACTCTTTCACTTAGCTTCCTCTCTTTTACAGACGATCATCGTGCTACACCCGTCCAGGATACGGCACAACGGAGACACAGGCGCAGACGTGCAGCAGGGACCCGCTCAAAGGATTCTTTTTAGATTAAGACCCTGCGTAAACCTTTTTACTGTCTCTTGTTGATACATATCCACCGTTGTGAAGGATGCTGACGTCTTGGCATGTGGCCATGCCAGAACAATGCACGTACCTGGACACAAGGGGCTTCTTACAAAGGCCATTATTTAGGCCCGGTTTATACCACAAAGACCGAATACCTTAGGGAGTGTTCGGCGTCGCGAGTTTGGCCCTATATGCATCAGCTCCGAATCATTGTCTTTGGTCAAATGTTGGGTTTGCCCGGCTCATGTGTTTTGGTGCCTTACGTTCCGCTTTACCGGCTAAGGTAGCACCAGGAGAACTACTGCGATTGTGCCCTGGTTCATCCGGACAAGCACCTCAGTAGAGAAAGCCGAAAACTGACTGTCATGATATAGCGTGAGACTGGTAAACCACTCGATGACCTGTGGAAATGTTAGAATTCCTCCGCCTTAACGAAGGGCCGTTTTCCGGCCAGGCATATACGCACCCCGAGATCGGGAGAGTGCGGAGCCACCAGGGGCTATCTAGTAGCCCCACTGTCAAACTCCTATGGCTAAGTGAGAGTGTTAAAGCATTATAGTCCGGTTGCCTCGCTCGCTCCGCTATCACCTCCTTAATAGGACCAAGACATTGGGTTAAGTGTGAACGCATGTTTTTGCTAGCACCTCCGCATTATATGCATGGGGGTTGAAGCCGACGACTGCAATCTTTCAGGTTATACACACGTATACAAAAACGGCCGCCCAGGAGGCATCATATTACTTTCAGGCAAAAGTATAAAAACAGCCTTATAAAACTCTATAAAAGCATTTCGCTTACAATGATATTACATATCACTCAAACATAATATTTTTTGAGCACTGGGTCTCTACCAAACGGGCACCCCCAAGAACTTCTTCAAAGTAGTGCTCAGCAGCCTTTTGACCTATGGCCGAATCCCGCGCTGCAACATTGGTAGCATCCATATCCGCCCAGTATGCCTTGACACGGGTAAAGGCCATCCGTGCGCCCTCTATGCATGCCGACCTCTTCATCGCATCAATGCGCGGCATCACATCGAGTAACTGCTGCACCAAGCTGAAATAGCTGTTCGGTTTTGACCCTTCCGGCCATAACTAATCCACAACAGACCTCATGGAGAGTCCGGACAACTTATTTAGTTCGGCCCATTCGGCTAATTGGCCAGTCAATGAAAGTGGACGCTCGGGAGTATGGAATTGTCCCCAAAACAGCTAGTCTACTCCATGGTCCGTCTGACCCTGCAAGTACTTGGCCGCATCGGCAGCGCTCGCCGCCAAATCCATATACACACCCTCCGAGCTCCACAGCCGATCCAGGGGGGCATATCGTGGATCTCCGAACTTCCTCCGCAACATAAAGGATTTCCCAGCTACAATATCCTCGGCTTCCCGCAGCTCCTCCTTCTTTGCCCTCATAGCAGAGCGGAGGTCCTTTCTCGTCGCAGCAGCCTTCTCAAGGTCCGATGCCTTCGCCTGGTTTTCCTCTTCAAGAACCCGGCAACGGTCGGCGGCGGCTTTTAATTCTATGGCCATCTTGGCCATCTTGTCTCGGCTCTCGCCATGTGCGGCCTTCTCGGCTGCAACTCTTCGGCCGCCTTTAAAGCAGCCACATTACCCAACCTCGCTTGTTCCTCGGCTCGGGCAAGTTCTGCCTGCAAGGCTTCAACAGTGGCAGCCCCATCTGCAGTCACAACATATTAAAGATACTGGCATCATGCTACTCTTCCTATGTGACGTTCACCAGATAATGACACTTACCATGTGCCTCGTCAAGCCTTTTGTTACAAGCTCGATGTCGGCGTCTGTCGCATCCAACTGCCGTTCTAAATGGGCAAAGTCGCTAGTCCGGCTAGCCACTAGAGCTTCCATCACCTGCACATCGACGTAGTATGGTTATTACCTGGGAATATGATCCTCTATTCGTCGTCGTTTCCGATGACAACCAGAGTCTCAGGGGCTACTATCTACACAGGGCACACCCAGTATGTGCAGGACTATCATACATTATTTTACGTACCTCAAACCCTATCAGTAGACTCATAAAAGCTTTATGCAATCCGCTTTCGGCGGACTAGATTCTCTCCATCACCGTATTCATCAGCACACGGTGTTCATCTGAGATGGCCGCTCGCCCCACCAACTCCCTCAGAACATCTGACCACACACTAGACGGTGCCGGACTCATTTGTCTGCTCTTTTCGGGAGCCGGACACTGGGAACTTCGGGGGTCGACGGGATTATCTTCTGGCCTCGCCGGACTCGGAGAGGCCCTCCGCGACGACACTTCAGGGTCGCCCGTTTCCAGAGCGAAGGAGTCCGGAGGAGGCGTTTCGCTCTCCATCATCTCTGGAAGAACATCCCCCGAAGACGAGCTCATTTGAGAGGGGCTAAGGCCCGAACTGCAAAGATACATGCAGCGGTTATCTTCTCAGAAGAAAAGACGACATATCTGTACTATTAAGGTATTTTGGGTCACTTACGACTCGTGGGAGAATTGATCCCCTCGCGGACTTTGTGCGGCAACGGCGCCCCCCGAGGTAGGACCCTCTGTGGGAGACTTCTTCCCCCGTTTGGAAGTTTCGGCTTCCGAATCCCTGGGCGTAGTTCTTTTCCTCTTTTGGTCGTCTTCCTTCATGGAGACGCTCGCTCCCTCGGCTAGAATGGGCAGCGTTGAGGGCCCACGTCCGCTCGCATTACCCTCCATAGTATTTTCCTTTAAGGGATCCGGGCAGGGTGCGGTCTGGAGCATCTTCTCCAATATCGGATTTTCCAAACCCTCGGGGAGGGGGGCCGAACACCGAATCAACTTCGCCTTTGTTAGCCAGTCCTGGTCAAAAAGCGAACTCTCAGAAATAACTTCGTAACAAAGGAGAGATAGTATGTTCGGCCGGAAGATGCCTTACCTGTTCGGCGGCGCGATTGCTACTCAGGCCCGCGTCCTCGGTGATTTCCGGACACTCCACTTGAGGTCCGAAGAACGACTTATACATCTCCTCGTGCGTCAGGCCGAGGAAATTTTGAATGGCGCGTGGTCCCTCGGGATTAAACTCCCACAAGCGAAGAGGCCGACGTTTGCAAGGCTGGACTTGGCGAACCAGCATAACTTGTGCTACCGCAACCAAACTGAAATCTCCATTAAAGAGATCTTGAATGCAGCTTTGCATTATAGGCACGTCCTTGGCCGGACCCTAGCTCAATCCTTTGCTAATCCATGACATCAGTTGTGGTGGAGGGCCCGGGCGGAAGACAGGGGCGGCCGCCCACTTGGCACTTCTAGGAGCCGTGATGTAGAACCACTCCTGTTGCCACAATTCAGACACCGCTGGAGTGGAACCTTTGGGCCATGCAACTCCCGTCATCTAGCATATTGAGGCACCTCCACACTCCGCATGTTGCCCCTTGATCATCTTCGGTTTTACTTCAAAGGTCTTGAGCCATAGGCCAAAGCGAGGGGTAACCCGGAGGAAGGCCTCGCACACAACAATAGATGTCGTGATATGAAGAAAGGAGTCCGGAGCTAGATCATGGAAATCTAGCCCGTAGTAAAACATCAAGCCCCTGACAAAAGGATCCAATGCAAGGCCTAGACCTCGGAGGAAGTGGGAGACGAACACGACGCTCTCGTTGGGTTCAGGGGAGGGGACGGCCTGCCCCCGGGGAGGCAGCTGATGTAGAATCTCGGCGGTCAGATATCTGGCCTCCATCAACTTTTTGACGTCTTCTTTCGTGACAGAAGAAGGCACCCATCGGCCTTGAAGGCTAGATCCGGACATAACTGAAGGTTCGGAGCACCTGACCTGAACTTTGGGCGTTTGAGCTTCAGGTGGGGGAAGGATTCGATTGAGCACGGGAGGGAAAAATAAAAGGCCTCGTCCCTTTATAAAGAGGGTGGATATCGAGCGTCCTCCCCGTGTCCGTTTGGACTTGCCTATGATCTAGGAGTCCTAGAAGCGGTTGGGTTACCCACGCCCGTATTGATGAGAATCCCGAAATAAGGGGACACGATCTCTGCTTTAACAAGACATGCCAAGGAAACCACCTCGCATAACGCGCTAAGATGGGACAGTAAAACGGTTCGAAGAAAAGCTTGGTCGTGGTGTGATGTCATACTACGGAGTACATCAGCAGATTAGATTTGTGTAAATGTTATTCTCTCTATGGCAATACGTGGAAACTTATTTTGCAGAGCCGGACACTATCTTTGTGTTCAAAATATTCTATGAAGTACTTGGAGGAGGAACCCGCCTTGCAATGCCGAAGACAATCTGCGCGCCGGACTCGTCGTCATTGAAGCCTGGTTTGGGGGCTACTAAGGGAGTCCTGGATTAGGGGGTGTTCGGATAGCCGAACTATACCTTCAGCCGGACTCCTGGACTATGAAGATACAAGATTGAAGACTCCGTCCCGTGTCCGGAAGGGAATTTCCTTGGGGTGGAAGGCAAGCTTGGCGATACGGATGTTCAGATCTCCTACCATTGTAACCGACTCTATGTAACCCTAACCCTCTCCGATGTCTATATAAACCGGAGGGTTTTAGTCCGTAGGACAACATACACATCAACAATCATACCATAGGCTAGCTTCTAGGGTTTAGCCTCTCTAATCTCGTGGTAGATCTACTCTTGTACTACCCATATCATCAATATTAATCAAGCAGGACGTAGGGTTTTACCTCCATCGAGAGGGCCCGAACCTAGGTAAAACTTCGTGTCCCTTGCCTCCTGTTACCATCCGGCCTAGACGCACAGTTCGGGACCCCCTACCCGAGATCCGCCGGTTTTGACACCGACAATGTCTCTTGGGCAAGATGACTAAGACTCCGTTCTCCGGAACAATGGAGCGAGCAACAAACTTATTGGAAATAATACATACTGATGTATGCGGTCCGATGAGTATTAAGGCCCGCGACAAGTATCGTTATTTCCTGAACTTCACAGATGATTTGAGCAGATATGGGTATATCTACTTGATGAAACATAAGTCTGAAACATTTGAAAAGTTCAAAGAATTTCAGAGTGAAGTGAAAAATCGTCGTAACAAGAAAATAAAGTTTCTACGATCTAATCGTGGAAGAGAATATTTGAGTTATGAGTTTGGCCTTCAGTTAAAACAATGTGAAATAGTTTCACCACTCACGCCACCTGGAACACCACACTGTAATGGTGTGTCCAAATGTCATAACCGTACTTTATTAGATATGGTGCGATCTATGATGTTTCTTACCGATTTACCACTATCGTTTTTGGGGTCATGCATTAAAGACAACTGCATTCACGTTAAAAAGGGGCACCATCTAAGTCCGTTGAGACGACACAATATGAACTGTGGTTTGGCAAGAAACCAAAGTTGTCGTTTTTTAAAGTTTGGGGTTGCGATGCTTATGTGAAAAAGTTTCATCCTGATAAGCTCAAACCCAAATCGGAGAAATGTGTGTCTTCATAGGATACCCAAAGGAGAAAGTTGGGTACACCTTCTATCACAAATCCGAAGGCAAGACAATTTGTTGCTAAGAATGGATCCTTTCTAGAGAAGGAGTTTCTCTTGAAAGAAGTGAGTGGGAGGAAAGTAGAACTTGATAAGGTAATTGTACCTTCTCCCTTATTGGAAAGTAGTTCATCACAGAAATCTGTTCCTGTGACTAATACACCAATTAGTGAGGAAGCTAATGATGATGATCATATAACTTCAGATCAAGTTACTACAGAATCTCGTAGGTAAACCAGAGTGAGATCCGCACCAGAGTGGTACGGTAATCCTGTTCTAAAAGTCATGTTACTAGACCATGACGAACTTGCGAACTATGAGGAAGCGATGATGAGCCCGGATTCCGCGAAATGGTTTGAGGCCATGAAATCTAAGATAGGATCCATGTATGAGAACAAAGTATGGACTTTGGTTGACTTGCCCGATGATCGGGAAGCCATAGAAAATAAATGGATTTTCAAGAGGAAGACGGACGCTGATAGTAGTGTTACTATCTACAAAGCTAGACTTGTCGAAAAAGGTTTTTGACAAAGTTCAAAGGTATTGACTACGATGAGATTTTCTCGCTCGTATCAATGCTTAAAGTCTGTCCGAATCATGTTAGCAATTGCCACATTTTATGAAATCTGGCAAATGGATAACAAAACTGCAATTCTTAATGGATTTCTTAAAGAAGAGTTGTATATGATGCAACCAGAAGGTTTTGTCAATCCTAAAGGTGTTAACAAAATGTGCAAGCTCCAGCGATCCATCTATGGACTGGTGCAAGCATCTCAGAGTTGGAATATACGCTTTGATAAAGTCGATCAAAGCATATAATTTTATACAGACTTGTGGTGAAGCCTGTATTTACAAGAAAGTGAGTGGGAGCACTACAACATTTCTGAAAAGTATATGTGAATGACATATTGTTGATCGGAAATAATGTAGAATTATTCTACAAAGCATAAAGGAGTGTTTGAAAGGAGTTTTTCAAAGAAAGACCTCGGTGAAGCTGCTTACATATTGAGCATCAAGATCTATAGAGATAGATCAAGACGCTTGATAAGTTTTTTCAATGAGTACATGCCTTGACAAGATTTTGAAGTAGTTCAAAATGGAACAGTCAAAGGAAAAGTTATTGCCTGTATTACAAGGTGTGAAATTGAGTAAGACTCAAAACCCGACCACAACAGGAAATAGAAAGAGAATGAAAGTCATTCCCTATGCCTCAACCATAGGTTCTATAAAGTATGCCATGCTGTGTACCAGATCTATTGTATACCCTACCACTGAGTTTGGCAAGGGAGTACAATAGTGATCTAGGAGTAGATCAATGGACAGTGGTCGAAATTATCCTTACTGGAATAAGGATGTGTTTCTCGATTACGGAGGTGACAAAAGGTTCGTCGTAAAAGGGTTACATCAATACAAGTTTTGGCACCGATCCGGATGACTCTAAGTCTTCATCTGGATACATATTAAAAGTGGGAGAAATTAGCTAAAGTAGCTCCGTGCAGAGCATTGTAGACAGAAATTTGCAAAATACATACGGATCCGAATTTTGGCAGACCCGTTGACTAAGCTTCTCTCACAAGCAAAACATGATCACACCTTAGTATTCTTTGGGTGTTAATCACATAGAGATGTGAACTAGATTACTGACTCTAGTAAACCCTTTGAGTGTAGGTCACATGACGATGTGAACTATGGGTGTTAATCACATGGTGATGTGAACTATTAGTGTTGAATCACATGGCAATGTGAACTAGATTATTGACTCTAGTGCAAGTGGGAGACTGAAGGAAATATGCCCTAGAGGCAATAATAAATTTATTATTTTATTGCCTTATATCATGATAAATGTTTATTGTTCATGCTAGAATTGTATTATCCGGAAACATAATACTTGTGTGAATACATAGACAAACTAAACGTCACTAGTATGCCTCTACTTGACTAGCTCGTTAATCAAAGATGGTTATGTTTCCTAACCATAGACATGTGTTGTCATTTGATTAACGGGATCACATTATTAGGAGAATGATGTGATTGACATGACCCATTCCATTAGCTTAGCACCCGATCGTTTAGTATGTTGCTATTGCTTTCATCATGACTCATACATGTTCCTATGACTATGAGATTATGCAACTCCCGTTTGCCGGAGGAACACTTTGTGTGCTACCAAACGTAAAAACGTAACTGGGTGATTATAAAGGAGCTCTACAGGTGTCTCCAAAGGTACATGTTGGGTTGGCATATTTCGAGATTAGGATTTGTCACTCCGATTGTCGGAGAGGTATCTCTGGGCCCTCTCAGTAATGCACATCACATAAGCCTTGCAAGCATTGCAACTAATGAGTTAGTTGTGAGATGATGTATTATGAAACGAGTAAAGAGACTTGCCGGTCGAGATTGAACTAGGAATTAAGATACCGACGATCGAATCTCGGGCAAGTAACATACCGATGACACAGGGAACAAAGTATGTTGTTATGCGGTCTGACCGATAAAAGATCTTCATAGAATATGTGGGAGCCAATATGAGCATCTAGGTTCTGCTATTGGTTATTGATCGGAGACATGTCTCGGTCATGTCTACATTGTTCTCGAACCCGTAGGGTCCGCACGCTTAACGTTACGATGATAGTTTCATTATGAGTTTATATATTTTGATGTACCAAAGTTAGTTCGGAGTCTCGGATGTGATCACGGACATGACGAGGAGTCTCGAAATGGTCGAGACATAAAGATTGATATATTGGAAGCCTATGTTTGGACATGGGAAGTGTTCCGGGTGAAATCGGCATTTTACTGGAGTACCGGGAGGTTACCGGAACCACCCAGTAACCTAATGGTCCTTAATGGGCCTAGTGGAGGAAGAGGAGAGGAGGACTAGGGGCTGCCGCGCGCCCCTCCCCCCCCAAGTCCGAATTGG
Source organism: Triticum monococcum (assembly GCA_034509565.1). Taxonomy (NCBI): domain Eukaryota; kingdom Viridiplantae; phylum Streptophyta; class Magnoliopsida; order Poales; family Poaceae; genus Triticum; species Triticum monococcum. The sequence goes on from CM067847.1 coordinate 135,277,371, forward strand.
ACAAGGAGGGGGGCGGCGCCCCCCCTTTCCTTTCTTCCCTCTCTTCCTTCTTCCCCAAGTCCTAATCCAACTAGGGAAAGGGGGGAGTCCTACTCCCGGTAGGAGTAGGACTCCTCCTGCGAGCCTCCTCCTAGGGCCGGCCGCACCCCCCCTTGGCTCCTTTATATACGGGGGCAGGGGCACCCCTAGACACACAAGTTGATCTCTAAGATCGTTCTCTTAGCCGTGTGCGGTGCCCCCTTCCACCATAGTCCTCGATAATATTGTAGTGGTGCTTAGGCGAAGCCCTGCGACAGTTGAACATCAAGATCATCACCACGCCGTCGTGCTGACAGAACTCTTCCCCGACACTTTGCTGGATCGGAGTCCGGGAATCGTCATCGAGCTGAACGTGTGCTAGAACTCGGAGGTGCCGTAGTTTCGGTGCTTGATCGGTCGGGCCGTGAAGACGTACGAATACATCAACCGCGTTGTTATAACGCTTCCGCTTTCGGTCTATGAGGGTACGTGGACAACACTCTCCCCTCTCGTTGCTATGCATCACCATGATCTTGCGTGTGCGTAGGAATTTTTTTGAAATTACTACGTTCCCCAACAGCTGTTTCGTCACCTTCCGCTTCAGCAAGGGCTCCTGCAACCTTGCCGCGCCCTTTCCTCTCCTCCAAGAACAAAGGGCATGCATCCAAGAACAAAGGGCATGCATCCAAGAACAAAGGGCATGTGTCAACTGATGAAGTCGATGCAGCTGCAACACTTTGTTCCCTTGTCCCAATGACCCAAGATCCTCACCAAGGTACATGTAGCTCCCTTGCCTTTTAATCTTGATGGGTCATCTACTCCCTGTTTGTATTAGTAGCTTGGACAGAGAGAGGGTGAACTGAGATAGTGCTTTCGAATAGTTCATATGTTGACATACATAAGAGCTCAAGAACTACTAGATGTAGAGATTGGAAATGCAAATGTTAACTTATATATTATTTGCAATTGGGCCCAGTATTGTTTGCAACCAGATACAAATTAATTGAAAATTGTGCTCTTACTTATGCATTATTTGTATGATTGAAAATAGGTTACTTAGGAGAAAAGCAAAGACTCGCAAAGAAGAGGCTGAGGTCACCGTTACTGGTGCCCATAGTGGGATCCCCGGGGGTTAATGTCGTGTTATCTCAGGCATCTCCAAGATTAGGTGTGAAACGATCGTCGCCAACACTGGCTCAGATTCCTCGTAAGTTTTAATGTCTATTCTGCACACATGTTAAGTTTTAATGTCAATTGTGCGCATATCGCAAATGTCTTGGCATAAGTTATTTGTTCATCTCAAATTCCTTAGGTATTTCACATAAAAGAAAAAGAAGGAAACTTAAATCTGAAATCTGGAATGATTATGATCCTGTGTATGATGGCAACAAAGTCAAGGAAGCACACTGTAAATATTGCAAGAGAGTTTTTGTTTTTACAAGAATAGCTGGTACTAGTCAATGCATCGGGCATTTGTTAGTTTGTGAGGAAAGAGGCAAGGTCAATGAGTTTCTCGACTCGGTTAAATCAGCCATGCCACAACCTGATCCAAACAGTGTAGAAAAATGGAAATATGACCCCGACAGAGCACATTGGGAGTTGATGAGGATGATTGTCGTTCATGAATTGCCATTCTCCATAGTGGAATATGATGGGTTTAGGCGATTCGTGCATAGTCTGAATCCAACATTTGAGGTGGTGTCTAGGACGACAATAACACTTGATTGCCTCCTTCTATTTGATGAACAAAGGACAAAGCTTCGAGAGGCTATACAGAACTTAACCTCCCGTGTCTCTTTAACCACCGACATGTGGACTTCAAGTCAACTCAAGAGCTATATGTGTATAACATGCCATTTTGTTAGTGAGAACTGGAAATTGCAGAAAAGAGTGATTTGGTTTTCCGAGGCACAAACACCACACGATGGAACAAATTTATTTAATATCATGTTAGGATGCATACAACATTGGGGTTTGCAAAAGAAGATATCCTCTGTTACGCTAGACAATGCATCAAATAACAACTCGTGTGTGCGCTACATCAAATCCAATTTGCTAGGAAAGAATCTGCTACCTTGTAAAGGAGATCTTTTACATGGTCGATGTGCATCCCATGTGATCAACCTTATTGTCCAAGATGGATTGGAGATTACTTGCAAGGCCGTGGATAATATCAGGGAAAGCATCAAGTTTGTTAGAAACTCCCCCACTCGGAAATAGAAATTTAAGGAAATAGTTGCACAAGAAGGCATTGCTTGCAAAAAGAGCCTATCTCTGGACGTCGTTACACGGTGGAATTCAACGCATTTGATGATCAAAATAGCCCTGGAGTATATGAGAGCATTCGCCGCTATGAAGTTGCAGGACACCACATTTACATGTCAACCCACAAATGCTGAATGGGAAACGGCAGAATCTGTTTGCAGCTTGTTAGAGGTTTTCCTCGATGCAACTATGGTGGTGTCCGGTACATTATATCCAACGTCTCATTTGTATGTCCACGAACTTTGGAAAATTCATCTAATATTGCAAAGAGAGACCAAACATAAGGATATTGTCATCAAATCCATGGCTGAAGCAATGCAAGAAAAGTTCATGAAGTATTGGAAGCTGTCATTCTTGACCATTTGTCTTCCGGTCATACTCGACCCCAGGTACAAGTTTAAATTCTTGGAGTTCTGCTTGAAATCTGGACTTGAAAGTGATGCAACAAGGTATCTTGCTAAAGTGAAGAGAACATTCAAAGATCTATTTGTTGAATATTCTATAGGGTGAGTCAAATATGGGAAATGATCAAGGAACCAACAATGTTGGTACAAGTATTGATAACCCATGGGACCAATGGAACAAACAAGTTAAGCAAAATCAAGAAAATCGAGCAAAGCTGAGTGAACTTGATATTTACCTAAAAGATGATGTTTGCCCGCAAGAAGATGGCTTCAACATACTATGTTGGTGGTCCAATAATGCACACAAGTACCCCATAGTATCTCGGATAGCAAAGGATGTATTGGCTGCACCTGCATCTAGTGTAGCATCAGAGTCGGCCTTCTCCACTGGAGGAAGGATACTCACTGACTATAGGACCAGATTGCTTCCTACCACTATAGAGGCATTAATCTGTCTGCAAGACTGGATGCGACCTCGCGGTAACAAACTATGTTTTTAGTGATATTTAGCATTTTTTGGTGTTATGATGATAAATCTTTAACATTTTTTCTCTCATTACAGGAACTAATCATGTTGGCATGATAATAAATGATGTTATTTATAGAACAAATTGCGATGTTGATGCTCATTGATTGCAACATTAGGTAAGCCTAATCTTGAAATACATGTTAGTTTTTTATTCCAGGAACTGTATAATGGTAGTGAACATCAGTTTTTGTCAAGGTGATATACATAAACATCAATTTTTCCCTGTTTGCATTTTTTTGCTCTGTTTCTGTTTCAGGACCTGAAACTCGGCATGCTTGTTTCTTTTCCTTGAATAATCACAACAGCAGGTTAACTAGTAAAATGCATTTAATTTCCACAAAAGCTAGCTAACTTATATACATATTTTAGTTCAAGTCAGAGCTTGTAAACTTTCTTATGAGTTTAGTTAGGCAGTGAAGTTCTTTTTTAGAAGATGAGATACATAGCAGTTGGAGACAACTTCCTGTTCTTCTCTCGAGTGTATTCTAATTTCATCCATTGGCTAAATATCGTACACCATATTCATATGCAGAACCTCCATTCAGTATATTTGGAGACCCTCGTCATCAGTAGCAGTATATTTGGAGACCCTCGGCACCGGCATCCACAGCAGTATTAAGCCCAGAAGATCAAGCTTTTTATACAAGTGACGAAGCATCTGAAGCTTTTTGTATATTATCAGTCACTTTCATATCAGGAGTCTCCTGATTTAGCTATAGTATTAATTGACTTCTTGCTATCTTGTTGAATTTAGCTGTAGTAATTCGTGGCACTTACCTTTTGCAGTAATATGTTTTAACACTGTTGAGTTTACTGAATGAGCATAATGTTTCAGAAATCAAAGGGTTCTCTTGTTGCTGTACATACTACTAGTTTGCTGAATGAGTACACTGATGTGCGCACATTGCTGTGCTGAAAGGCTGAAACAAGCAGCTTACTGTGATACATGTGGCTCTTGTAGTCTTGTGATGAATTTGTGACTGTACAACGTTGGGACGGAGCTGTACAGTACATGTGCCTCGCGGGTCTTTGCGGTCACATGCGGGCTGCCGCATTATCCGCTAATAATCATGCGGCTTGAGGCGGGCAGCAGCGTTGGTCCGCTAAACCAGTTGGCTCCCGCTTTGGCGTCCGGCGGGCAGCCGCAACCCGCCCTGCTTGCACCCTGAAGTAAGATATAGGGGGTGCCTCATCCATCTCAAAATCTAAAACCTGCGTATTCTGCAGCTGGATGAGGACAGAAATGTCCTAGAAGGACCGATTCAGGCCAACTCAGAGAAGATGGGTCCATCAGATATGGGAATGATGCTAACACACCGAGCTTTCTAGGAAACACCACTATTTTTCTACTCGCATTTAGGTGGTTGTTGTGTAGTAAGCATTATGCAATCACCTTGTTATAGGGTGCAGCTATGTGCTGCTTATAGCGAGCTGCATGGATGCCGCTTGTTTCATGGTGGGCCAGCCCAGTAACATGTGGCTCGTCCTGTCTACTGACACGTCCATTTTGCATCATGCTTTTATATCGATATTTATTGCATTATGGGATGTTATTACACATTATGTCACAATACTTATGCCTATTCTCTCTTATTTTACAAGGTTTACATAAAGAGGGAGAATGTCGGCATCTGGGATTCTGAGCTGGAAAATGAGCAAATATTAGAGACCTATTCTGCACAGCTCCAAAAGTCCTGAAACTTCACGGAAGACGTTTTCCGAATATATAAAAAATACTGAGCGCAAGAAGTTCACCAGGGGGGCCACACCCTGCCCACGAGGGTGGGGGGCGCGCCCTACCCCCTGGGCACGCCCCTACCTTGCGGGGCCCCTGGTGGCCCTCCGATGACCATCTTCTGATATATGAAGTCTTTCAATGAGGAAAAAACCAGAAGCCATCTTCTCGGACGAAACTCCGCCGCCACGAGGCGGAACCTTGGCGGAACCAATCTAGGGCTCTGGCGGAGCTGTTCTGCCGGGGAAACTTCCCTCCGGGAGGGGGAAATCATCGTCATCGTCATCACCAACGCTCCTCTCATTGGGAGAGGGCAATCTCCATCAACATCTTCACCAGCACCATCTCCTCTCAAAACCCTAGTTCATCTCCTGTATCCAATTCTTGTCTCTAAGTCCGGGATTGGTACCTGTGGGTTGCTAGTAGTTTTAATTACTCCTTGTAGTTGATGCTAGTTGGTTTATTTGGTGGAAGATCATATGTTCAGATCCTATATGCATATTAATACCCCTCTGATTATGAACATCAATATGCTTTGTGAGTAGTTATGTTTGTTCCCGAGGACATGGGAGAAGTCTTGCTATTAGTAATCATGTGAATTTGGTATTCGTTCGATATTTTGATGGGATGTTTGTTGTCTCTCCTCTAGTGGTGTTATGTGAACGTCGACTACATAACACTTCACCATTATTTGGGCCTAGAGAAAGGCATTGGGAAGTAATAAATAGATGATGGGTTGCTAGAGTGGCAGAAGCTTAAACCCTAGTTTATGTGTTGCTTCGTAAGGGGCTGATTTGGATCCATATGTTTCATGCTATGGAAAGGTTCACCTTAATACTTTTGTTGTAGTTGCGGATGCTTGCAATAGAGGCTAATCATAAGTGGGATGCTTGTACAAGTAAGGGCAGCACCCAAGCACCGGTCCACCCACATACCAAATTATCAAAGTACCGAACGCGAATCATATGAGCGTGATGAAAACTAGCTTGACGATATTCTCATGTGTCCTCGGGAGCGCTTTTCTCTATATAAGAGTTTGTCCAGGCTTGTCCTTTGCTACAAAAAGGATTGGGACACCTTGCTGCACTTTATTTACTTTTGTTACTTGTTGCTCGTTACAAATTATCCTATCACAAAACTATCTATTACCACTTATTTCAGTACTTGCAGAGAATACCTTGCTGGAAACCGCTTATCATTTCCTTCTGCTTCTCGTTGGGTTCGACACTCTTACTTATCGAAAGGACTATGATAGATCCCATATACTTGTGGGTCATCAAGACTCTTTTCCGGCGCCATTGCCGGTGAGTGAAGCGCCTTTGGTAGGTGGAATTTGGTAAGGAAAAATTTATATAGTGTGCTGAAATTTACTGTCACTTGTTACTATGAAAAGTAATCCTCGGAGGGACTTGTTGGGGGTATCTTCACCCTGACTAGTAGAGCAAAGAGTTGCTCCTCAACATACTGAACCTACTAAAAATGAAAATGAAAATGTCTGCTTTGAAATTCCTTCGGGTATGATAGAAAAACTGCTAGATAATCCTTTTGCAGGAGACGGAACAATGCATCCTGATGGGCACCTAATATATGTTGATGAAGTTTGTGGATTATTTAAGCTTGCAGGTGTACCCGGAGATGTTGTTAAGAAGAAGGTCTTCCCTTTATCTTTGAAGGGAGATGCATCGACATGGTATAGGCTATGTGATGATACGGGGTCATGGAACTACAAACGATTGAAATTGGAATTTCATCAGAAGTTTTATCCTATGCATCTTGTTCATCGTGATCACAATTATATATATATATATATATATAATTTTTGGCCTCGCGAAGGAGAAAGCATCGCTCAAGCTTGGGGGAGGCTTAAATCAATGTTATATTCATGCCCCAATCATGAGCTCTCAAGAGAGATGATTATTCAAAATTTATATGCTCGGCTTTCTGATAACAATCACACCATGCTCGATACTTCTTGTGCTGGCTCTTTTATGATGAAGACTATTGAATTCAAATGGGATTTATTGGAAATAATTAAAACGCAACTCTGAAGATTGGGACCTCCACGAAGGTAAGGAGTCAGGTATGACACCTAAGTTTGATTGTGTTAAATCTTTTATGGATACCGATGTTTTCTGTAAATTTAGCACTAAATATGGATTTTACTCTGAGATAGTAGCTTCTTTCTGTGAATCTTTTGCTATTTATGTTGATCTCCCCAAGGAGAAGTGGTTTAAATACCATCCTCCCATAGAAGTAAAAGTAGCTACACCTATTAAAGTTGAAGAAAAGATTATCACTTATAATGATCCAGTTGTTCCTACTTCTTATGTTGAGAAACCATCTTTCCCTGTTAGGATAAAAGATCATGCTAAAGCTTCAACTGTGGTTCGTAAAAGCAATATTAAAACATATACACCTCCCGAGCAAGTTAAAGTTGAACCTAATATTGCTATTGTTAAAGATCTCTTGTCTGATAATATTGATGGGCATGTTATTTATTTCTGTGATGAGACTGCTAGAATTGCTAAACCTTGTGCTAAAGATAAACCTAGACCTGTGGTAGGCATGCCTGTTATTTCTGTTAAAATAGGAGATCATTGTTATCATGACTTATGTGATATGCGTGCCAGTGCTAGTGCAATACCTATTGGCCTATATAGAGAAATTATGCATGATATTGCACCTGTTGAGTTAGAAGATATTGATGTCACAATTAAAATTGCCAATAGAGACACTATTTCACCAATGAGAATTGTTAGAGATGTTGAAGTCTTGTGTGGGAAAACTATATATCCTGCTGATTTTCTTGTTCTTGGTTCCCCACAAGATAGCTTTTGTCCCATCGTATTTGGTAGACCCTTCTTAAACACTGTTAATGCTAAGATAGATTGCAAAAAGGATGTTGTTACTATCGGTTTAGATGATATGTCTCATGAATTTAATTTCTCTAAATTTAGTAGACAACACCGTGAAGAAGAATTACCTAGTAAGGATGAAATTATTGGTCTTGCTTCTATTGCCGTACCTCCTAGTGATCCTTTAGAACAATATTTGCTAGACCATAAAAATGACATGTTTATGAATGAAAGAAGGCAAATAGATGAAGTATTCTTTAAACGGGAACCTATTCTGAAACACAATTTGCCTGTTGAAATCCTAGGGGATCCTCCTCCACCTAAGGGTGATCCCGTGTTTGAGCTTAAACCGTTGCATGATACTCTTAAATATGCTTATCTTGATGAGAAAAAGATATATCCTGTTATTATTAGTGCTAACCTTTCAGAGCATGAGGAAGAGAGTTATTGAAAACTCTGAAGAAGCACCGTGCTGCTATTGGGTATACTCTTGATAATCTTAAGGGCATTAGTCCCACTCTATGTCAACATAAAATAAATTTGGAAGAAGATGCTAAACCAGTTCATGATCATCAACGATGGTTGAATCCTAAAATGAAAGAAGTGGTAAGAAAAGAAATACTAAAGCTCCTTGAGGCAGGTATAATCTATCCTGCTGCTGATAGTCAATGGGTAAGTCCTGTCCATTGTGTCCCTAAGAAGGGAGGTATTACTGTCATTCCTAATGATAAAGATGAATTGATTCCTCCAAAAATTATTATAGGTTATAGGATGGTAATTGATTTCCGTAAATTAAATAAGGCCACTAAAAAGGATCATTACCCCTTACCTTTTATCGATCAAATGCTAGAAAGATTATCCAAACATACACATTTTTGCTTTCTAGATGGTTATTCTGGTTTCTCTCAAATACCTGTGTCAGCCTTGGATCAATCAAAGACTACTTTTACTTGCCCTTTTGGTACTTTTGCTTATAGACGTATGCCTTTTGGTTTATGTAATGCACCTGCTACCTTTCAAAGATGCATGATGGCTATATTCTCTAACTTTTGTGAAAAGATTTGTGAGGTTTTCATGGACGATTTATCTGTCTATGGATCTTCTTTTGATGATTGCTTAAGCAACCTTGATCGAGTTTTGCAGAGATGTGAAGAAACTAATCTTGTCTTGAATTGGGAAAAGTGCCACTTTATGGTTAATGAAGGTATTGTCTTGGGGCATAAAGTTTCTGAAAGAGGTATTGAGGTTGATAAACCCAAGATTGATGCTATTGAAAAGATGCCATGTCCCAAGGACATCAAAGGTATAAGAAGTTTCCTTAGTCACACCGGATTTTATAGGAGGTTCACTAAGGACTTCTCAAAAATTTCTCGGCCTCTGACTAATTTATTGCAAAAAGATATACCATTTGTCTTTGATGATGATTGTGTAGAAGCATTTGAAATACTTAAGAAAGCATTGATCTCTGCACCTATTGTTCATCCACCTGATTGGAATTTACCCTTTGAAATTATGTGTGATGCTAGTGATTATGATGTAGGTGCTGTTCTAGGGCAAAGAGTTGATAAGAAATTAAACGTTATTCAATATGCTAGTAAAACCCTAGACAATGCTCAAAGAAATTATGCTACTACTGAAAAAGAATTCTTAGCAGTTGTATTTGCTTATGATAAGTTCAGACCTTATATTGTTGATTCTATAGTAACTATTCACACTGATCATGCTGCTATTAAATATCTTATGGAAAAGAAAGATGCTAAACCTAGACTTATTAGATGGGTTCTCTTGTTACAAGAATTTGATTTACATATTGTTGATAGAAAGGAAGCTGAGAACCCCGTTGCAGACAACTTGTCTAGGTTAGAAAATGTGCTTGATGACCCACTACCTATTGATGATAGCTTTCCTGATGAGCAATTAAATGTCATAAATGCTTCTCATGCTGCTCCATGGTATGCTGATTATGCTAATTACATTGTTGCCAAATTCATACCACCTAGTTTCACATATCAGCAAAAGAAAAAGTTCTTCTATGATTTGAGGCATTACTTTTGGGACCCACATCTTTATAAAGAAGGAGTAGATGATGTTATTAGATGTTGTGTACCTGAGCATGAACAGGAACAGATCCTACGCAAGTGTCACTCCGAAGCTTATGGAGGACACCATGCTGGAGATAGAAGTGCACATAAGGTATTGCAATCTAGTTTTTATTGGCCTACTCTCTTCAAAGATGCCCGTAAGTTTGTTTTATCTTATGATGAATGTCAAAGAATTGGTAATATTAGTAGACGTCAAGAAATGCATATGAATTATTCACTTGTTATTGAACCATTTAATGTTTGGGGCTTTAATTATATGGGACATTTTCCTTCCTCTAATGGATATACACATATTTTAGTTGATGTTGATTACGTTATTAAGTGGGTAGAAGCTATTCCAACTAGTAGTGCTGATCATAACACTTCTATTAAGATGCTTAAAGAAGTTATTTTTCCAAGGTTTGGAGTCCCTAGATATTTAATGACTGATGGTGGTTCACATTTTATTCACGGTGCTTTCCGTAAAATGCTTGCTAAGTATGATGTTAATCATAGAATTGCATCTCATTATCACCCACAGTCTAGTGGTCAAGTAGAATTGAGTAATAGAGAGCTCAAATTAATTTTGCAAAAGACTGTTAATAGATCTAGAAAGAATTGGTCGAAGAAACTTGATGATGCATGATGTCTATTACACAACCTTCTTCTTGTAGACGTTGTTGGGCCTCCAAGTGCAGAGGTTTGTAGGACAGTAGCAAATTTCCCTCAAGTGGATGACCTAAGGTTTATCAATCCGTAGGAGGCTAGGATGAAGATGGTCTCTCTCAAGCAACCCTGGAACCAAATAACAAAGAGTCTCTTGTGTCCCCAACACACCCAATACAATGGTAAATTGTATAGGTGCACTAGTTTGGCGAAGAGATGGTAATACAAGTGGTATATGGATAATAGATATGAGTATTTGTAATCTGAAATTATAAAACAACAAGGTAACTAATGATAAAAGTGAGCGTAAACGGTATTGCAATGATAGGAAACAAGGCCTAGGGTTCATACTTTCACTAGTGCAAGTCCTCTCAACAATAATAACATAATTGGATCACATAACTATCCCTCAACATGCAACAAAGAGTCACTCCAAAGTCACTAATAGCGGAGAACGAACGAAGAGATTATGGTAGGGTACGAAACCACCTCAAAGTTATTCTTTCCAATCAATCCGTTGGGCTATTCCTATAAGTGTCACAAACAGCTCTAGAGTTTGTACTAGAATAACACCTTAAGACACAAATCAACCAAAACCCTAATGTCACCTAGATACTCCAATGTCACCTCAAGTATCCGTGGGTATGATTATACGATATGCATCACACAATCTCAGATTCATCTATTCAACCAACACATAGGACCTCAAAGAGTGCCCCAAAGTTTCTACCGGAGAATCACGACGAAAACATGTGCCAACCCCTATGCATAGGTTCATGGGCGGAACCCGCAAGTTGATCACCAAAACATACATCAAGTGAATCACGTGATATCCCATTGTCACCCCAGATATCCACGGAAAGACATACATCAAGTGTTCTCAAATCTTTAAAGACTCAATCCGATAAGATTACTTCAAAGGGGAAACTCGATTCATTACAAGAGAGAAGAGGGGGAGGAGAAACATAAGATCCAACTATAATAGCAAAGCTCGCGATACATCAAGATCGTATCACCTCAAGAACACGAGAGAGAGAGAGATCAAACACATAGCTACTGGTACATACCCTCAGCCCCGACGGAGAACTACTCCCTCCTCGTCATGGAGAGCACCGGAATGATAAAGATGGCCACCGGAGAGGGATTGCCCCCTCCGGCAGGGTGCCGGAACGGGTCCAGATTGGCTTTCGGTGGCTACAGAGGCTTCTGGCGGCGGAACTCCCGATCTATTGTGCCCTCAGATGTTTTTAGGGTATATGGAGATATATAGGCGGAAGAAGTACGTCAGGGGGGCCACGAGGGGCTCACGAGGGTGGAGGGCGCTCCCCTGCCTCGCGGCCTCCTCGTAGAGCCCCCGACGTGCACTCCAAGTCTTCTAGGCTTCTTTCATTCCCAAAAAGAGTTCCGTGAAGTTTCAGGTCAATTGGACTCCGTTTGATTTTCCTCCTTTTCTTCGAAACCCTAAAACAGGGTAAAAACAAAAACTGGCACTAGGCTCTGGGTTAATAGGTTAGTCCCAAAAATGATATAAAAGTGTATAATAAAGCCCATAAACATTCAAAATAGTAGATAATATAGCATGGAGCAATCAAAAATTATAGATACGTTGGAGACGCATCAAGCATCCCCAAGCTTAATTCCTGCTCGTCCTCGAGTAGGTAAATGATAAAAACAGATTTTTTTGATGCGAAGTGCTACTTGGCATAATTTCAATGTAATTCTTCTTAATTGTGGTACGAATATTTAGATCCGAAAGATTCAAGACAAAAGTTTAATATTGACATAAAAATAATAATACTTCAAGCATACTAACTAAGCAATTATGTGTTCTCGAAATAACATGGCCAAAGAAAGTTCATCTCTACAAAATCATATAGTTTAGTCATGTTTCATTTTCGTCACACAAGAATGCTCTCATCATGCACAACCTCGATGACAAGCCAAGCAATTGTTTCATACTTTAGTAATCTCAAACTCATAAACCTTCACGCAATACATGAGCGCGAGCCATGGATATAGCATTATGGGTGGAATAGAATATAATGATGGGGGTTATGTGGAGAAGACAAAAAGGAGAAAGTCTCACATCAACGAGGCAAATCAATGGGCTATGGAGATGCCCACCGATTGATGTTAATGCAAGGAGTAGGGATTGCCATGCAACGAATGCACTAGAGCTGTAAATGTATGAAAGCTCAACAAAAGAAACTAAGTGGATGTGCATCCAACTTGCTTGCTCATGAAGACCTAGGGCACTTGAGGAGGCCCATTGTTGGAATATAGAAGCCAAGTTCTATAATGAAAATTCCCACTAGTATATGAAAGTGATAACTCAAGAGACTCTCTATATGAAGAACATGGTGCTACTTTGAAGCACAAGTGTGGAAAAAAGGATAGTAGCATTGCCCCTTTTTATTTATTTTCTTTTTTTGGGACTTCTTTTTTTGGCCTTTATCTTTTTTTGGGACAATGCTCTATTGAATGATGATCATCACACTTCTATTTATTTACAACTCAATGATTACAACTCGATACTAGAACAAAGTATGACTCTATATGGATGCCTCTGGCGGTGTACCGGGATATGCAATGCATCAAGAGTGACAAGTATGAAAAAATTTATGAACGGTGGCTTGGCCACAAATACTATGTCAACTACATGATCATGCTAAGCAATATGACAATGATGAATGTGTCACGATAAACTGGATGGTGGAAAGTTTCATGGCAATATATCTCAGAATGGCTATGGAAATGCCATAATAGGTAGGTATGGTGGCTGTTTTGAGGAAGATATAAGTAGGTTTATGTGTGGAAGAGCGTATCATATCACGAGGTTTGGATGCACCGGCGAAGTTTGCACCAACTCTCAATGTGAGAAAGGGCAATGCACGGTACCGAAGATGCTAGCAAGGATGGAAGGGTGAGAGTGCGTATAATCCATGGACTCAACATTAGTCACAAAGAACTCACATACTTATTGCAAAAATGTACAAGTCATCAAAAACCTCGGTACTACGCGCATGCTCCTAATGGGATAGATTGGTAGGAAAAGACCATCGCTCGTCCCCGACCGCCACTCATAAGGAGGACAATCAAATAACACCTCATGTTTCAAATTTGTTACACAACATTTACCATACGTGCATGCTACAGGACTTGCAAACTTAAGCACAAGCATTTCTCAATTTCACAACTACTCAACTAGCACGACTTTGATATTATTACCCCCATATCTCAAAACAATCATCAAGCATCAAACTTCTCTTAGTATTCAACACACTCATAAGAAAGTTTTATTATTCTTGAATACCTAGCATATTAGGATTTTAAGAAAATTACCATGCTATTAAGACTCTCAAAATAATATAAGTGACGCATGAGAGTTCATCTATTTCTATAAAATAAAACTACCACCATGCTCTAAAAGATATAAGTGAAGCACTAGAGCAAATGACAAACTACTCCGAAAGATATAAGTGAAGATCAATGAGTAGTCGAATAATTATGCAACTATGTGAAGACTCTCTAACATTTAATAATTTCAGATCTTGGTATTTTATTCAAATATCAATCAAAACTAAATAAAATAACATGACGCTCCAAGCAAAACACATATCATGTGGCGAATAAAAATATAGCTCGAAGTAAAGTTACCGATGAACGAAGACGAAAGAGGGGATGCCTTCCGGGGCATCCCGAAGCTTAGGCTCTTGGTTGTCCTTGAATATTACCTTGGGGTGCCTTGGGCATCCCCAAGCTTAGGTTCTTGCCACTCCTTATTCCATAGTCCATCGAATCCTTACCCAAAACTTGAAAACTTCACAACACAAAACTTAACAGAAAACTCGTAAGCTCCGTTAGTATAAGAAAATAAATCACCACTTCAAGGTACTGTAATGAACTCATTCTTTATTTATATTGGTGTTAAACCTACTGTATTCCAACTTCTATATGGTTTATAAACTTTTTACTAGCCATAGATTGATCAAAATAAGCAAACAACACATAGAAAACAGAATCTGTCAAAAACAGAACAGTCTGTAGTAATCTGGATCAAAAGTATACTTCTGAAACTCATAATATTCTCAAATAAATTGCTGGACCTGAGGAATTTATCTATTAATCATCTTCAAAAAGAATTAACTAAATATCACTCTCCAAATAAAAATGGCAGCAATTCTCGTGAGCGCTAAAGTTCCTGTTTTTTACAGCATGATCATAAAGACTTCACCCAAGTCTCCCCAAAGGTTCTACTTGGCACAAATACTAATTAAAAGCATAAAACCACATATAAACAGTGGCTAGATGAATTATTTATTACTAAACAGGAGCAAAAAGTAAGTAACAAAAATAAAATTGGGTTGCCTCCCAACAAGCGCTATCGTTTAACGCCCCTAGCTAGGCATGATGATTTCAACGATACTCACATAAAAGATAAGAATTGAAACATAAAGAGGGAATCATGAAGAATATGACTAGCACATTTAAGTCTAGCATACTTCCTATGCATAGGGATTTTGTGAGCAAACAACTTGTGGGAACAATAATCAACTAGCATAGGAGGGTAAAACAAGCATAACTTCAAAATTTTAAGCACATAGGGAGGAAACCTGATATTATTGCAATTCCTACAAGCATATATTCCTCCCTCATAATAATTTTCAGTAGCATCATGAATGAATTCAACAATATAACCAGCACCTAAAGCATTCTTTTCATGATCTACAAGCATAGAAAATTTGCTACTCTCCACATAAGCAAAATTCTTCTCAATCGGAATAGTGGGAGCAAACTCAACAGAGTAACTATCATGGGATTGAAAATTGAAATCAAGATGACAAGTTTCATTGTTATTATTAATCTTTAAAGCATACGTGTCATCACAATAATCATCATAGATAAGAGGCATGCTTTCATCATAGTAAATTTGCTCATCAAAGCTTGGGGGACAAAAAATATCATCTTCATCAAACATGGCTTCCCCAAGCTTGTGGCTTTGCATATCATTAGCATCATGGATATTCAAGGAATTCATACTAACAACATTGCAATCATGCTCATAATTCAAATATTTAGTGCCAAACATTTTATAGATTTCTTCTTCTAGCACTTGAGCACAATTATCCTTTCCATCATACTCAAGAAAGATATTAAAAAGGTGAAGCGTATGAGACAAACTCAATTCCATTTTTATATAGTTTTCTTTTATAAACTAAACTAGTGATAAAACAAGAAATTAAAATACTCGATTGCAAGATCTAAAGATATACCTTCAAGCGCTAACCTCCCCAGCAACGGCGCCAGAAAAGAGCTTGATGTCTACTACACAACCTTCTTCTTGTAAACGTTGTTGGGCCTCCAAGTGCAGAGGTTTGTAGGACAGTAGCAAATTTCCCTCAAGTGGATGACCTAAGGTTTATCAATCCGTAGGAGGCCTAGGATGAAGATGGTCTCTCTCAAGCAACCCTGCAACCAAATAACAAAGAGTCTCTTGTGTCCCCAACACACCCAATACAATGGTAAATTGTATAGGTGCACTAGTTTGGCGAAGAGATGGTAATACAAGTGGTATATGGATAATAGATATGAGTATTTGTAATCTGAAATTATAAAACAACAAGGTAACTAATGATAAAAGTGAGCGTAAACGGTATTGCAATGATAGGAAACAAGGCCTAGGGTTCATACTTTCACTAGTGCAAGTCCTCTCAACAATAATAACATAATTGGATCACATAACTATCCCTCAACATGCAACAAAGAGTCACTCCAAAGTCACTAATAGCGGAGAACGAACGAAGAGATTATGGTAGGGTACGAAACCACCTCAAAGTTATTCTTTCCAATCAATCCGTTGGGCTATTCCTATAAGTGTCACAAACAGCTCTAGAGTTTGTACTAGAATAACACCTTAAGACACAAATCAACCAAAACCCTAATGTCACCTAGATACTCCAATGTCACCTCAAGTATCCGTGGGTATGATTATACGATATGCATCACACAATCTCAGATTCATCTATTCAACCAACACATAGGACCTCAAAGAGTGCCCCAAAGTTTCTACCGGAGAATCACGATGAAAACATGTGCCAACCCCTATGCATAGGTTCATGGGCGGAACCCGCAAGTTGATCACCAAAACATACATCAAGTGAATCACGTGATATCCCATTGTCACCCCAGATATCCACGGAAAGACATACATCAAGTGTTCTCAAATCTTTAAAGACTCAATCCGATAAGATTACTTCAAAGGGGAAACTCGATTCATTACAAGAGAGAAGAGGGGGAGGAGAAACATAAGATCCAACTATAATAGCAAAGCTCGCGATACATCAAGATCGTATCACCTCAAGAACACGAGAGAGAGAGAGATCAAACACATAGCTACTGGTACATACCCTCAGCCCCGACGGAGAACTACTCCCTCCTCGTCATGGAGAGCACCGGGATGATAAAGATGGCCACCGAAGAGGGATTGCCCCCTCCGGCAGGGTGCCGGAACGGGTCCAGATTGGCTTTCGGTGGCTACAGAGGCTTCTGGCGGCGGAACTCCCGATCTATTGTGCCCTCAGATGTTTTTAGGGTATATGGAGATATATAGGCGGAAGAAGTACGTCAGGGGGGCCACGAGGGGCTCACGAGGGTGGAGGGCGCTCCCCTGCCTCGCGGCCTCCTCGTAGAGCCCCCGACATGCACTCCAAGTCTTCTAGGCTTCTTTCATTCCAAAGAAGAGTTCCGTGAAGTTTCAGGTCAATTGGACTCCGTTTGATTTTCCTTTTCTTCGAAACCCTAAAATAGGGTAAAAATAGAAACTGGCACTGGGCTCTGGGTTAATAGGTTAGTCCCAAAAATGATATAAAAGTGTATAATAAAGCCCATAAACATTCAAAACAGTAGATAATATAGCATGGAGCAATCAAAAATTATAGATACGTTGGAGACGTATCAATGCATTATGGGCCTATAGAACTGCATATAAAAATCCTATGGGTATGTCTCCGTATAAAATGGTTTATGGAAAAGCATGTCACTTACCTCTTGAGCTAGAACATAAGGCATATTGGGCCATTAAAGAGCTCAATTATGATTTCAAACTTGCCGGTGAGAAGAGCTTATTTGATATTAGCTCACTGGATGAATGGAGAACCCAAGCCTATGAAAATGCCAAGTTGTTTAAAGAAAAATTTAAAAGATGGCATGACAAAAGGATACAAAAGAGTGAGTTTAATGTAGGTGATTATGTATTGCTATACAACTCTCGTTTAAGGCTTTTTGCAGGAAAACTTCTCTCTAAATGGGAAGGTCCTTACGTTATCGAGGAGGTCTATCGTTCCGGTGCCATAGAAGTCAACAATTTCGAAGGCACAAATCCGAAGGTGGTGAACGGTCAAAGAATCAAACATTATATCTCAGGCAATCCCATAAATGTTGAAACCAATGTTATTGAAACCGTAACCCCGGAGGAATACATAAAGGACACTTTCCGGAACGTTTCCGACTCCGAAAAGGAATAGGTATGTGGTACGGTAAGTAAACCGACTCCAAAACAGTTTTAAGGCAATATATCTCCGTTTTGGAATATTTAGAAAAATAGAAAAATAAGTAGCAACCCGGGAAGGACACGAGGCCTCCATGAGGGTGGAGGGCGTGCCCTACCCCCCTGGACGCACCCCCTACCTCGTGGGCACCTCGTACGCTTTCCGAACTCCGTTTTCTTACACGACACATATTTTGGTCGGTAAAAATTCATTATATAATCTCCCGGAGGTTTTGACTCCCGTATCACACAAAAATCTCCTGTCTTTGTTTCAAGCTGTTTTTTCTGACAGATCCAGGTCATCATGTCGTCTTCAAGTGCCCCCAAGGACTAGTTCTTCGAGAAGGTCATCAACCCCTACCTCGCGGAGGTGCTGCAACACCCTCAAACCATTGAGATGCGTTAGGGGTTGTTGCACATCCGCTATGTTGAGGGACCAAGGAAGACCGGAAGCACGGAGGCAAGGCTCGAGGCATTGGAGCAAGAAGTTTTCAAGTATCAGGAGATGGTGGAGCGTGGACTCGATTCCAATCACATTATGATCATGGAGTTCACCAACAACCACAAGCTGGACGTCAAGGACATTGGGGAGGCCATCTTCAAGCTTCATGAGAAAAACGAGAAACTCCAAGCCCAAATCTATGACCTGCAAAATCAAAACTGTGAGTATGAATATAGATTCAAGAGGATGAGTTTGGCTGCAGATTTGAGGTTTCAGGAGACTCGATCATCCTTCTATGATGGTGAGCTTATGCCTTGGAAGAAGGACGACAAGCCTACGCCATCAACAAAACCATCACCTTCTTCACCAACAAAGAAGAACTGAGCATCGGGTATGGGCACTCCCCTTGGCAACTGCCAAGCTTTGGGGAGTGCCCAGTATCGTATCACCATCACTGTTATCTTTACTGTTTTTCTTAGTTCGATCCTTTTGGTAATATCTTGATCTAGTAGAATAAAAGTTTCTAGTATGATCTAGTTGTGAGTTTTGCTTTATGATCCTTCTATGTAATTGAGTCCGTGAGCTATATATAATAAAGATTAGTGTTGAGTTAAGGGCTTGATTATTTTGCCATGATCCTAAGTGAATAAAAGAAAAGAGAAAGGAATAAAAAGAAACAAAGAGATCATAAGGATCTTATGGAGAGTAATGAGCTCACATAGAAAGAGTATGATGAATAAAAGTTGTTGAGAGTTGACAAACATAGTTTTGGTCAATGTTGCAATTAATAGGAAGTAATAAAGAAAGAGAGATCTTCACATATAAATATACTATCTTGGACATCTTTTATGATTGTGAGCACTCATTAAAATATGACATGCTAAAGAGTTGATGTTGGACAAGGAAGACAACGTAATAGGTTATGTTTTCTTACATCTGAGATTAATTATATTGTCATGGATCATCCAACATGGTTGAGCTTGCCTTTCCCTCTCATGCTAGCCAAATTCATCGCACCAAGTAGAGATACTACTTGTGCTTCCAAATACCCTTAAACCAGTTTTGCCATGAGAGTCCACCATACCTACCTATGGATTGAGTAAGATCCTCCAAGTAAGTTTTCATCGGTGCAAAGAAATAAAAATTGCTCTCTAAATATGTATGACTTATTAGTGTGGGAGAAAATAAGCTTTATACGATCGTGTGATATGGAAGAAATAAAAGCGACAGACTACATAATACAGGTCCATATCACAAGTGGCAATATAAAGTGACATTCTTTCGCATTAAGATTTTGTATCCAACCATAAAAGCGCATGACCACCTCTGCTTCCCTCTGTGAAGGGCCTATCTTTTACTTTTATCTCCTACATTGCACAAGAGTCATGGTGATCTTCATCCTTCCTTTTTACATTTTATCCTTTGGCAAGCACAGTATGTTGGAAAGATCCTGGTATATATGGCTAATTGGATGTGAGTTTTCATGAACTATTATTGTTGACATTACCCTTGAGGTAAAACGTTGGGAGGCAAAATTATAAGCCCCTATCTTTCTCTGTGTCCGACTAAAACTCCATACCCATAAGTATTGCGTGAGTGTCAGCAATTGTGAAAGACTATATGATAGTTGACTTGCTGAAAAGCTCTTATATATTGACTCTTTCCTATGTTATGATAAATTGCAATTTCTCCAATGACCGAGATTATAGTTTGTTAGTTTTCAATGAATTTTATGATTCATACTTGAAATTGTGATTGAATTATTACTCTAGCATAAGAAATCATATGACAAGAATTATATAAGTTGTTGTTCTAAGAATGATCGTGATGCCCTCATGTCCGTATTTTACATTTATCGCCACCTCTATCTCTAAACATGTGGACATATTTTTCGATTTCAGCTTTCGCTTGAGGACAAGCGAGGTCTAAGCTTGGGGGAGTTGATACGTCCATTTTGCATCATGCTTTTATATCGATATTTATTGCATTATGGGCTGTTATTACACATTATGTCACAATACTTATGCCTATTCTCTCTTATTTTACAAGGTTTACATAAAGAGGGAGAATGCCGGCGGCTGGGATTCTGGGCTGGAAAAGGAGCAAATATTAGAGACCTATTCTGCATAGCTCCAAAAGTCCTGAAACTTCACGGAAGACGTTTTCCAAATATATAAAAAATACTGAGCGCAAGAAGTTCACCAAGGGGCCACACCCTGCCCACGAGGGTGGGGGCACGCCCTACCCCCTGGGCGCGCCCCTACCTAGTGGGCCCCCTGGTGGCCCTCTGATGACCATCTTCTGATATATGAAGTCTTTCGATGAGAAAAAAAATCAGAAGCCATCTCCTCGGATGAAACTCCGCCGCCACGAGGCGGAACCTTGGCGGTACCAATCTAGGGCTCTGGCGGAGCTGTTCTGCTGGGGAAACTTCCCTCCGGGAGGGGGAAATCATCGCCATCATCATCACCACGCTCCTCTCATTGGGAGAGGGCAATCTTCATCAACATCTTCACTAGCACCATCTCCTCTCAAAACCCTAGTTCATCTCTTGTATCCAATTCTTGTCTCTAAGTACGGGATTGGTACCTGTGGGTTGCTAGTAGTGTTAATTACTCCTTGTATTTGATGCTAGTTGGTTTATTTGGTGGAAGATCATATATTCATATCCTATATGCATATTAATACCCCTCTGATTATGAACATGAGTATGCTTTGTGAGTAGTTACGTTTGTTTCCGAGGACCTGGGAGAAGTCTTGCTATTAGTAGTCATGTGAATTTGGTATTCGTTCGATATTTTGATGAGATGTATGTTGTCTCTCCTCTAGTGGTGTTATGTGAACGTCGACTACATAACACTTCACCATTATTTGGGCCTAGAGAAAGGCATTGTGAAGTAATAAGTAGATGATGAGTTGCTAGAGTGACATAAACTTAAACCCTCGTTTATGCGTTGCTTCGTTAGGGGCGGATTTGGATCCATATGTTTCATGCTATGGTTAGGTTCACCTTAATACTTTTGTTGTAGTTGCGGATGCTTGCAATAGAGGTTAATCATAAGTGGGATGCTTGTCCAAGTAAGGGCAGCACCCAAGCACCGGTCTACCCACATATCAAATTATCAAAGTACCAAACGCGAATCATATGAACGTGATGAAAATTAGCTTGACGATATTCTCATGTGTCTTCGGGAGCGCTTTTCTCTATATAAGAGTTTGTTCAGGCTTGTCCTTTGCTACAAAAAGGATTGGAACACCTTGCTGCACTTTATTTACTTTTGTTACTTGTTGCTCGTTATAAATTATCCTATCACAAAACTATTTGTTACCACTTATTTCAGTACTTGCAGAGAATACCTTGCTGGAAACCGCTTATCATTTCCTTCTACTCCTCGTTGGGTTCGACACTTTTACTTATCGAAAGGACTACGATAGATCCCCTATACTTGTGGGTCATCATCTACGTCAGCCTAATTTCATTTTTCTTCTTAATTTTCTTTTATTTATATTTTAATATAACTGCATATAATTTAGAACATAACTTTAGTTAGTAATTTTTTTTTTGTAAAAAGCCTTATCATAGTATAAAAATTTGTTAGCATGGTTTTAGAAAATGTTGATAACTTCAAATTAATGTTAAAGACAATGAAAGAATGTTCCGCCGTTTCGAAAAATGTATGTGGTTTAGAAAATATTGTGTATACAATGTAAAAGAATATGTTTGCTAATATAAAAAATGTTTCATGACACTAAAAAAATGTATGTCACATTTGATGGAAATATTCCCACGTTTCAAAAAATGTCCGTGTCATTTAAAAAATTGTTATATACAAATGTAAAAGAAATGTTGCATAGGTTAAACAAAATCTTTATTTCCTTCAAACAAGTGTACCATGACACTTTTAGAAAATTTCCACGTGTTTTCAAAAAAATGTCCGAATTTTTTTGAAGATCTTTATACAATGTAAAAAATAGTTTAAAAAATCTTCCATTGCCATTTAAAAAAAGTCTACAACGTGTATTTGGAAAACAAATAGTAGTATCCCTAGCCCACCAGGGTTCAATCCTGGCCCTCGCATTTATTCCTGAATTTATTTCAGGATTTCCGGCGATGCGCATTCAGTGGGAGGAGATGTTTCCGTCGACGACGAGGCGCCTACGGTGACTTCGTAAATCTCAAGATGATATGGTGGCTCAGTCTTTCGGATGTGCTCATAGAGATAAGATGTGCGTGTGTGCGTTCATAGAGGTGAGTGTATGCGCGTATATATGAGCGCTTGTATGTGTACTGATGTTCAAATAGAAAACAAATAGTAGTATGTATTCCAAGAAGTGTTCAACATATATTTTTTTTCAAAAAAATGTATTATGTATTTAAAAAATGTCCAGCCTGTATCAAAAGATTGTTTCACATGTGCTCTAAAAATATACATTCTATATTGAGAGAAAAGTAGATATGTGTTGAGAATAAGAAAGCTGATAACAACCAACAAAGATATAAAAGAAAATTTAAAAGAGCAAAGAAAATGAAGAAAAACAAGAAAGAACAAATAAAACCAAATTATAACGAAGAAAGAAAACAAATAAAAAATCAATAAGAAAACAAATAAAATGAAGTAAGATAAAAAAACACGAAGGAAGACATTTAAAAAAAGAAAATACTAGAAACGAAAAATTGAAAGAGAAAAAGGAAACCGGAGCAGAGAAAGAACCTATGTGCGTTATGAATGGCAGCAAACCAAGCGCGCTAATGGGCCTGCCCGCGAGTCGTCGCCCGTAGGCCTTTCCTATTAGAAAATCGGTAGCTCTAGTGCTTGCTCCACGCCGGCTGAATTAACCTGTTTCGCTCAAAGAAAATGGTTGATTGGCGAAATTATTAATTAAGGGTTGCCCCTCGTAAATGTCATTCCTACCTTCTCAGGCGAAGACAAATGATGCGTTGCATGGACGCCACTTCTCGCAACCAGAGTGTTTCCTTTTTCCTTAGATTTGTTTATTCAATTTATCTTTTGAACAGTGCGTCTATATCCTGAGTCATTTTAATTGTTAGATTGCTCGCGTCGAGATCTTCAAAACTAAATTCAACTTTTGTAGGCTTTGACAAAAAAAATCATGAAAATAAAGCCCCAAAAAACAATAAACAAAAAATTGATAAAAAAGGAAACAAAAAAACCAATGACATAAAAACAATAGAAGGAAAAAACCAAAGTAGAAAGCACGATTGTGACTTTTCACTTATTTCTCTTTTTCGAGGGGCAGGGCTTGCTTCTCGCGGAAGCAAATATGTGCTTCGACGAGAAGCAAATATGTACTTCTTGTGGAAGCACTGTTTATTTTTTGTCGAGAAGCACATATGTGCTTTTTACGGAAGCAAATCTATCCTCCACGAGAAGCAAATGTGCCTCTCGTAGAAGCACATATTGTTCCCTTTTTCAAGAAGCACAATTGTGCTTCTTGTGGAAGCATATATTTTTCTTTCTCGATAAGCATAACTGTGTTTCTCGCGGAAGTAAATCTGTGCCTTCGCGAGAAGCAAGTCTGTGCTAATGGGTCCACGCTGGCATCAACACCATCCCATCTCCATTCCGTTGTACTACCGAACCCTAGTGGATCCCTACGTGTATTACTCTGTTTTATCATCCATGTTCACCACCGTTATTCGTATGATGCCTGTTATCTCCATGTGTGAGTAGTTCCCTCGTTTTCGGGGATATGAATGCCCCTTAGTATGTAAAGATGCTGAACGCTTATAAAGATATGAGATACTATACTAGATTTTTAATAGCTTTCATGAAAATTGTGAAGGGGCCCACTCATCATTTCCATCTTGTATGGCCACGAAGCATATTATTGTTGTTGTAAAGATTAGGGTGCAGAGGTGATTCAAGGTGGAGTAACGAAGAGCCCTTGGAGCAACCGCGTCCATAGAAAACCCTTAATTAGCATTGTGAGAACTAGAGTGCCAAAACTATTCTAGTGCCGTGCATGGTATAAAGTCTACCTAGAGTAGAACATATTTCGTACCTGGATCCGTACAGTTACAAACATCAAGGGTGGCTTAAATATCCACCTAGAACCATGCAGTAGTATACGTTACATTAAACACATACCATTGGGAGTACCCCAGACTCTCCAAGAACGCTTTAATCTACTTGTTGATTGCATCGCTTATTCACCTCACCGCTCTTTTATTACTTTTAGGAGCACCGTGACATCCAACAGATCATACTTTATAAGGGGCGAATGCATAATCTGTGAAAGAGGGACGACCAGAGCGATAACAGATAACGCGAAGCCATTCACAAACCCTATCGCCGCCATTTCCCATCTCATCTCCATAGGCATCACCCTCATCACCATCATAGTCATTCTCCCCGAGATAGCCATACTTGTAATCGGTGCATCGCAATCAACAACATTGTAAGACTATTTATCAATCAATCATTCATCTTTATGTCGTCTTCAATGATTTCTTCTTGTAATCTAATCATGTGTGTCAATAATTCCGTAAGGCAATGGGTTGAGGCAAGGCATTGCAACCCTATGCATTTGTGCATGGGGTTGTTGGAGACTTTTCTTAATTGACGTTATATGTATGTCTGATTCACAATGGAGTTGTCTTTTGTCTTCTTCTTGTTCTAAGGCCCCTGTAGGTACCCGGGATCCCATAGATCGATCAAGTAGGAGGCAAGAAACAAGGACGTGTGGAACGCTATTCTGAAACGAGTAACACAAGCGATTAGTACGGTAGCGAAAAGCAATTCCTTGGGGATAAATAAGGTGTAGTCATTAAAAGCTCAATGCTCTTGTTTGGATAAATCCTTAATAACCGAGGTAACCCTGTGATACGGTAAGGGCCAGCAGTTGGACAACCGACTGTCGATGCAGGTCATGACCGGCCGTGACGTACTTTGGATAGACGCCCCACTACAGCTCGCTGTGAGCACATCGTAACGGATGTCTAAAAGAACCATGTTGTAGATCAAGACGAGATCCCACGCACAAGTACAAAGCTTAAAGTGTAAGTCTTAATTCCCATGCCTATTTCCATATCATTGTTTACACCGAAAAGATTGTTTAAAGGTATGGAAAACTGGAACATTTTGATAGAACAATAACTTGCTTGAATCTTTATCACATAGCACATCTTTGTCAACAACCTTGGGGAAAAGGTAAGGAACTTTCTACAATCTAAAACTGGATCATAGAGGATCATCAAACGCCTTACCGCTACTGCAATTTTCATTGCTTTTTCATTACTTATAATCTTGCGCACTTTGATTTCTTGTCACACCACTATTGCAATATTCCATTTTTGCATTACTTTGCTTGAGATGACAACTAACTTGTAGGCATATTGCAATGAAGCAAACTATTTACTTATCTCTCTTTGGGAAATGATTCTCTTACTTTGAAAAGGTTACAACCAAACCCTGTGCACTTGTAAAAGATCAGTATACTCCAAGAATCTAACTTGGGAACCATCCGTGACAAAGAAACAACCAAATTGAAAAAAAACATTAGGTTTCATCAGGCGAATCCAAAAATGGGGTCCCGTGGTTTCCAGTGGAGTTGAGAAAAATGACATTGAATCCCACATACTTATAACAAATGATTTCCTACCACACGTCTTCTCCACTAAAAAGTTTGCTTGACGATTTACATAGAAGTGCAATACTTTTTTTTATCTCATGACCGTGAGTACTCAAGCCACCTTGAATTTTAGGGCGGCACATGACACTCCACTTAGCAAGCCGATATTTCTTTGTTTCACTGTCAGTATGTCACTTTGCTAGAAAAGTAAGGATTTAAAGTAGTCCAGCTTCTGCAGGACCCCTTTTGGTAAGTGTAAGAATGATACCGTCTACAAAACCATGTTGTTGAGGACGAAGTTAATTCAACCAATCACCCCCATATGACAGGAGTTTACTCTTTCAGCTAGTAAGGCGTTTCTCAAGTCAATCTTCCATGTACATTTCCAAGTCCGTGGTAGTGGATTTGAGTACCAATGTACCTAATTGGGAACTGCCCGAGGCAACAACCAAAGATATCCGATTTCTGAAGGAGAAAAAATTACTCTAATAAGAACTAATTTAAGATCAAAAAGTTTCTCAAAAGCACATAAAAGCAACTTGAGGTTAGTCATGGTCCATAAGAGAATGATGTTATTATCGGCATATGATATAGAGTGGATAGATCATCTTCTACTGATGAGAAATTACCCCGCTAATATATCCAACCATTTTAGTGCGTACAACTAGTATATCGAGCATGCCCGCTACAATGTTGAACATGATAGGGGATAGCGGGACACCATGATGAAGTCCCTTTTGGAAGTAGTTGCTCATGTCATCATTTATTTTGATGGTGACACTATCCCAAAGACAAAACTCCCGACCCACGTGCATCATTTTAGTGAGAGCCCCTACATGCGAAGAGTTTATGGAAGAAATGAGTCACTTGACTTTATCGTAAGCTTTCTTAAAGTTGATTTTTAAGATGACACTGCTCATCTTTTTTTGGTGAAGCTCATTTATAGTTTCATGTAGGACACCAACCCTATCAAGTATATTTCATCCTTCCATGCATGATGTTTGAGTGAGATGGACTACATGATCAGCCATGCCATTCAACCGATTAGTTGCCAACTTCGTAAAAATCTTAAAGCTGACAGTCGCCAACTTTGTCAAAATCTTAAAGCTGATAGTCGCCAACTTCGTAAAAATCTTAAAGCTGATAATCATGAGACAAGTTGCCTGATATTGTTTGGTCCGACTTGCATCCATCGTTTCAGGTGGTAAAATATATTTTTTGAAGTTTAAACAACGATATTGTCGGATTAAAAATAATAATTACTCACGAAACATTACATTACATAACAACTCTAGATCGGTCCATCTAGCATAGCAGCTAGTTTTATTCGTCTCTGTTCTCTTTCGAATCGTTCTCTTGTCTATTGGGAGTTGAGGGTGGTTTGGCTCAGCCGCAGCTTGCGCTCGTCGGAGAGCTTCTTGGCAAAGTGAGCCAACGCCTCTTCATTGGTGCCCTCATTGTCGACGGGCTCGTACACCCCCGTGTCGATGTTCACCCGGGCCACTTTCTTCTTGAGCAACATGTTGCCGATCCCGATGAGCGCCTCCATGTTGGCCTTGGTGGAGATATCCACCGAGGACGTGTGGCCCGTGAGGGAATCATCCTGGATGCGTAGGTAGTTCTTCTCAATGTTGAGAGCCTGGAATAATATAGCAGCGTGGATGTCGACCATGTCGGCGCTTGCATGGGAGAAAATGTCGATAAGTGGGGTGAAGCCACCGTCATAGAGCCAGCGGAGGACACCCCACTTGGCACAGTCCGGCGCAGTGTACTTCTCCGCCTGCTTGGCTGTCCCTGTGCCGATGGAGATGATGAGGTACCTGTGGTACTCGGCGGGCTTGCCATGCGTGAAGTCCGGGTTCCGGCGCAACACTTCCTTGGTGATCATGGACATGGCGGCCATGGTGGGGTTGTTGGCGGCCACGCCACCGTCGATGAGGTGGTACTCACGGTCCGGCAGCTTGCCCGCGGGGTCATGGGTCGTGAAGTAGTGCGCCGGGAAGTAGGTGGGCGCCGCCGACGTGCTGATGCAGATGTCGGAGAGGTGCGCGTTCTTGAGCGGGTCCACCTTGGCCTCGTAGGTGTTGAAGATGACCGGCTGCAGGTACTTGATGTCGAACGTCGGGACGATGATGTTGGTGACGGTGTCGGCGACGGTCACGTCGTTGGTGAGGCTCTTGATCTTGTCGTGCAGGAACTTACCGTCGTACTTGGGACCCTTCACGGCGCCGAACAGGTTCGCCATCGGGGTCAGGAACCCCAACCTGCACGTACGTGAAGCAACGCCGGCGTCAACATCGCCGCTGAAGAGAAGGGACACCGTGCGTTCGTGCGTGAGTACGTACCTCCTCTGCGGGAAGATCTTGGGCCCGTTCTCGAGGTAGAACGTGTTGATGTCCTTGGCCTCGAAGAGCGGCCGCTTGTTCTCGCCCGGCGCAGCAAGCATAGACGTGACCAGCGCGCCCGTGCTCGTCCCGGCGATCACGTCGAAGTAGTCCGCGATGCGCGCGTCCGGCCCGTCCAGCTCCTATCAAACACAATACACGTCACAAAAAAATCAATCTAGGACGACGAAGATGCAGCTATAGACAATCGAGCTGCAGACGGACGTGCCTGGAGCTTGGACTCGAGACAGGCGAGGATGGTGGAGGGGATGAGACCGCGGATGCCGCCGCCGTCGATGCTCAGCACCGTGATGAGCCGCCCCTGCGACGGCGGCGGGCACGTCGTCGTCGGGTCCGCCTGGCTGCTCATGTTTAGCTTCGCACGGGGTCTGCCCTGCACTGCTCTAGCTCAGTGGTCTTTAATTTGAAACAAGACCCAGCTCGCTCCCGTCAAGATTTCCCGTGCGTGCTCGTAGCTCTGGTGTTCTTGCGCTTTCCGATCTGGAGCCTCTACCGCCTACCGGGCTATTTAACTCCAAATTTGGCGCCAGTGGCTAAGATGGAATCATTTTACTTTACACTTATTTTATGGCGCGCGTTTGTCACGTTTGATGGGTACCGATGACCAACTTCTCGAGTGTCCCTACTCGCTGTACCGGTCGACAGCATGATTTGTTGGCGCAACGAAGAGCAGCGACGATGCTTGGTCGCACCAGATTTTCTTCAAAAGTTACACGTTCCATCCAAATAACAAGACAAAGAGAGTGGAACGGAAATAAAATCATACTAAATTAAAGTAAACCCACAAAAGTTAAACGGTAATGATTCAGCGAACGTTCGCTGGGATGACAGTCGCGAACGCCTTTCACGAACATGGCAATTCCTTCAAGGGAATACGGCAAATTTCATAGCAAAATCCCTTGTTTGCATAATTTATGATGTGTTCTGAAGAAATTGCCATGGGTGTTCGAAAAACTTGGCATAAAAATGTTGGCAAATGCCATGCTTCTCAAGGAAGGCTATTGTGATCCAAGTTAAAACAAACACACACCTCTCATGAACCTCTCGGGCGATTTATGGAGGGACATGGGGAAATTTTGACCAACCCCGGGAGTAGGACCGAAACCACCCTAAGTCAGTTTTCTCATGTATTCCGAGTTTACATTAGCCGGACCAAAATGAGGTGGCACGACACCTATGAATGATTATGAATTTTTATATTGTATATTTCATCAATCCCTTTGTGCGTCTTTATGAAGGGGATAACACATATTGCGAAAAAAACGTGTACAACACCTTCCTTCTAGTATATTTGTTGTCATCTCCACAGTTGCTCATGCTACGCATGCATGTCCCTCTCGTCCATGCAAGGTCCATTATTCCTTCATAATACAAGCTTATTTGATTTAGGCATTATCATATTCTCATGAGCATTATCAAAAGTTCCTAGAAACGGAAGATCTAAAACATAAGTCTCTTGAGCATGTGTGATTGGGGGTGGGGGGGTGGGGGGTGGGGGGGGTGGGGGGGGGCAGATGTAGGGATGTCCACATAACCATCTACTAGGTGAAAACCCTTGCCGTTTGGGCGGCAACAAGACCGTTGCATCAGTTTCCGCCCTAGAGGCATGTGTGTTGATCGCGAGGGTGGTAGTTGAGGATCCTTGTGATTGGTGGTTGTTGGTGGTGGCTCTCTTGACTTCTACCTATGACTTCACCATGTGTCTTTTCATTGCATTCACTTACAACAAGAAACAACCACCAGCGTTCCGTGCAACTCTTGAATTTTGGTGCATTCGATTTACAGGGCTCTGGTTATCTTCCTCTTATTGACATGTACCATGTAGGTTGTAGAGTCTTCTGTTCACCTCTCCGGCTGTAGTGGCACATTAGGTTGGCAAGAGCCCGGTGTTACTGCATGTCATGTCCTTTTGTGATGATGTGGCTCTCCTACCTTTGTTGTGTTTTCTAGGTTTGCGATATCGTCGTACAACATGTGTCTTTTGAGTGGTTATGTCATGGGAGACGATGGATCTCATGAGATTCTCAATTTTTGTGATGAGCGGTTGTCGTACCCTCCCCTAGCAACATGTTTGCCTATGGTTTGTTCAGGATTCTAGAGTGAAATACTCTGCATGTCGGTGGTGCAAAGTCTTCTGATTTGAGGTTAGAGGGCAAGGGCTCTTTTTCACTGGTGGAGACGTATGGGATTGTGTCCAGGTTCAACCAATTAGAGCGATATGAGCTTGTTCTTAATAAGAATGTGCCTCCCCCGAGACCGGTGTTGCTTCGTTGATCTTGGCTGAAATGGTGGATGATGGGCTCGAGTTTCAAGCTGCATTTCTTTCTTTCTTTCTTTCTTTCTTTTGTTTGCATGAATTTTGGTCCAGCTATGACTTCAGAGCTGCATCATAAGCATTGTGCATCAATTTTTTCAGGCATTATTAATTTAAAAGTTCAGCATTCTACCTTCCTTATGAAAAGTAATTACTCGAAATTACCATTGCCATTCCAAGAAACTGGGATAAGATGATCATTCTACCTTCCTTCTCGCTTCTCCTTCTCCTTCTCCCACTTCTTACCCTAGTTCCTAGCCATCCTTTTGGTCAGATCAAGGCCTCCTTTTGGTGGATCACTTGGCGATGGCGGTGCTCTTGACGGAATTAGCAACGATGTTGAGACACTTGGGGTGCGCACTCAATTTCAACCAATGTGCATGAAGACTAAGTGCTTCTTCTGTTGGAAATATGCCCTAGAGGCAATAATAAAAGCATTATTATTATATTTCCTTGTTCATGATAATTGTCTTTATTCATGCTATAATTGTGTTATCCGGAAATCGTAATACATGTGTGAATAATAGACACCAACATGTCCCTAGTAAGCCTCTAGTTGACTAGCTCGTTAATCAACAGATAGTCATGATTTCCTGGCTATGGACATAAGATGTCATTGATAACGAGATCACATCATTAGGAGAATGATGTGATGGACAAGACCCAATCCTAAACATAGCATAAAGATCGTATAGTTCGTTTGCTAGAGTTTTGCAATGTCAAGTATCTTTTCCTTAGACCATGAGATCGTGTAACTCCCGGATACCGTAGGAGTGCTTTGGGTGTACCAAACGTCACAACGTAACTGGGTGACTATAAAGGTATACTACGGGTATCTCCGAAAGTGTCTGTTGGGTTGACACGGATCAAGACTGGGATTTGTCACTCCGTATGACGGAGAGGTATCACTGGGCCCACTCGGTAATGCATCATCATAATGAGCTCAAAGTGACCAAGTGTCTGGTCACGGGATCATGCATTACGGTACGAGTAAAGTGACTTGCCGGTAACGAGATTGAACGAGGTATTGGGATACCGACGATCGAATCTCGGGCAAGTAATATATCGATTGACAAAGGGAATTGTATACGGGGTTGATTGAATCCTCGACATCGTGGTTCATCCGATGAGATCATCGTGGAGCATGTGGGAGCCAACATGGGTATCCAGATCCCGCTGTTGGTTATTGACCTGAGAGTCGTCTCGGTCATGTCTACATGTCTCCCGAACCCGTAGGGTCTACACACTTAAAGTTCGGTGACGCTAGGGTTATGAAGATATGTATATGAAGTAACCCGAATGTTGTTCGGAGTCCCGGATGAGATCCCGGACGTCACGAGGAGTTCCGGAATGGTCCGGAGGTAAAGAATTATATATAGGAAGTGCTGTTTCGGCCATCGGGACAAGTTTCGGGGTTACCGGTATTGTACCGGGACCACCGGAAGGGTCCCGGGGGTCCACCGGGTGGGGCCACCTATCCCGGAGGGCCCCATGGGCTGAAGTGGGAAGGGACCCAGCCCTTAGTGGGCTGGGGCGCCACCCCTAAGGGGCCCATGCGCCTAGGGTTAGGGGAAACCCTAAAAGGGGGGCGCCCCCTTGCCTTGGGGGGCAAGCCCCCCACCCTTTGCCGCCCCCCCCCCCCCCTAGGAGATCCATCTCCTAGGGCTGCCCCCCCTTGGCACCCCTATATATAGTGGGGGAGAGGAGGGACTTGAGGCTACGCTTTTGGTGCTTCCCTCTCTCCCTGTTACATCTCTCTCTTGCGTAGTATAGGCGAAACCCTGCTACTGTGACGCCCTGCATCCACCACCACGCCGTCGTGCTGCTGGATCATCATCAACCTCTCCTCCCCCCTTGCTGGATCAAGAAGGAGGAGACGTCTCCCGTCCCGTATGTGTGTTGAACGCGGAGGTGCCGTCCGTTCGGCACTCGGTCATTGGTGATTTGGATCACGTCGTGTTCGACTACATCATCCCCGTTCGTTGAACGCTTCCGCACGCGATCTACAAAGGTATGTAGATGCATCTCATGACTCGTTGCTAGATGAACTCCTAGATGGATCTTGGTGAAACGAGTAGGAAATTTTTTGTTTTCTGCAACGTTCCCCAACATCTTCTCCATCCTAAAGAACAATGTGCACGTATGACCTAGTAAGAAAAAGACATGATTAACAAGTTGCCTATCCAGCCAAATGACCCACACATAGAGCAACAAAAAACTTACGACCACGCCACTTGGCCACTAGAATTGCAGTTGTTTGTAAAAGACGCAATACTTATTGGTGGCCTCATGAATATTGTACCATCGATGAGTGAGCGACTTTGAATTTTGATTACGGATCACTTCCTTGCGATAGGGATCATAGTGTTGCTCATGAAGCCAAACATGCACACTTGTCCAAATAGTTCTGCCCATTTTCTTCATGTGATGAATCAGACCAATGCTTGTGGCAAACCACACATGAACCAACAATTGATCCTCCTTCATGTTGAAATTTTCTCCCAGCTTCTTCTTTCGGTCGGTACCTAGCGGCTAGAAGTCGTCCGGTAGGTCGGTGTCCAGCAGTTGGGTGTGCGTCTGTTGGGTGTCCGACATCTAGGTGTGCTTCTACTCGGTGTCTGGCTTTGGATGGAAGTCCTCCACTTGCTAGTCTTCGTGGTCGCCACTTCCATGGGTGATGTTCATCAGTGTCTCCTCCTCATCCGTCGGCGCGCCCGGGTTGAGATATTTCGACAAACAGAGATCGGGAACCAAAGCATGAGGGAGAGACACATCGGATATCAGCTGAATAGACAAGCGCCGACAATTGCGACTGGGGGTTCCTAAAGGTGTAGTCTGTGTTGGGGTCGACGCTGAACGACACGTGATGGCATGGGGTGTCGGTGGACGCGGACTGCTGCTGCGGACTGAGCTGCTGGGCGGCGAAGTAGTATGGCAGATGCGGTTGCGCCAGCCCGGGTGACAAGGCAATTGCACGGCCGACACCAGCCAGACGACATGCTCTGTCGGAGGAGGTGCTGGGTGACCGGCCGCCGCCTTATCGCTCGCCTTCTTCTTTGACTTGCGACGTCAGCCACTGCGTTCCATTTGGCGACCTTCCAGATGGCCACCACCAACGGGTCCTTCGGTTCCGACGTTACTGCAACCATCTCGGTCGGCTCTATCATGGCGACGGACGACGAAATGGGCGGTAGCTGGGCGGTGAGCGGCGGCGATTGGAGTGGAGGCAGCAGGACGGGTTTTCGCACGGAGATACTGGTGGAGTTGTCCAAATGCGTAGAGTCTGCCTTCATTTTGGCTGGGTTCGAAGTGTTTGACGCCTATGTCGTGAATGTCAGGACCCCCGCAAACCTCTTCGATCTTTGTTTCAATATGTGGGAGGTTGGACGTCCGGACGCGTCTGGATGAATTACGTACATGGCTTTGAAGGCCAAAAATAATCGGACAGCACGGCACGGATGCGCGATTTGATGTATCGTGTTGTGTTGGAGTTGCCCTTACATTGTATCCTCAGAATACCATGGGGTAGAGCTGTACCCCATGCAACGTACACAGTACAAGCCGTGTGTTCTAGACGACAATGATTGAATATACACTTTGAACTTAATCAAAAAGAATTGTCCTTGTCTGCTTGTATTGTAAAGGTTTTGTTGCTTTTGATACGGTGTTAGGCAGGTCGTGGGAAGCGTGATCTCATTGTATATTTGCACAAGTCCGATGAAGAGATTCATAGACATGTCAGCATATCTACTTGCTGACCGTATGTATCGCGACGCATAGTTGCTGAATGATCTTCTTTACCGCGAGTTGTTGGATGAATGACAACAAGTTAAATCGTGCAAATATCAAAGAGCGGTGATTGATATAAAGTGATTTGTAGCGCTTCTTTTAGAATAAATCCGAGGCATACCGTTGATCATCCGAGGACCAAGCAATTACATGAGCACAACACCAAGATTTGTTAACGAGATTCACCGATATGGCTACATCCTCGGGGCCTGACTACGGGCGCTCCTCCCCGTGACACCGTCACAATACCGCACCCCGGCCGATCGAACGCCGGCACACGCCGCCGGCTCCCCCGCGTGTCTGTGCTATTATGTTGGCATAGGTTACATCGTGTGTCTACCCACGCTATATAAGAGAGGCCTAAGATACAAGTGTCCTACTTGAACACTGACTCCATATCCTATCTAAACACAATACAACTATAAGTCCAACTGTAACCTACTTTATACATTATATTCGACACAATTCTAACAAACTCCACCTTGACGAATATTCTCCACCACCTTAAATTCGTCCATGCATCAAACTTTCATGTACATTGGACTTGAGCTTATCCCATGAGCACCACTGCTACTCTAAAGACTCCATGTGACTCCACCTGCAACTTGTAGTCCCTTCTTTTCTTGACCATAGTCAACGCTCGAGCAAAATTAAGTTTCTCTTTACTCTAGTATGTGCTCCCAACTTTCAGAGTATCCATCCAACTTCATGACACACTGATCACCGACCTGCATGAAAGTGAACAACTCACATATTGGGTGTCACACATAAGAGTTACCTGAACTCAACATCACCGCTCCTTTCTTGACCGCCTGTTTGAAATATAAAGGAATTTCACCGTTGCTTGTAGCCATCCCGAGTCAAATTCGCAGTTGTCTCACCACATGTATGACCACCAGAGCCCTGGCCCGTCTCCATGCCCCGTGCGCACCGCACGCCTCGCCGCTATTACCGCGTCGAGCCTCCGCTGTCCCGGTCGAGTCTCAAGGATCGCGAAACCACACCACTCAACCCCCACTGTAGAGTACCACCGATCATCACCGACCGATGACGAGTTTCACGCTTCCATCGGACCACTGAGCTCCAGTCCGAACTACGTGTTACTCGCTTTTTCCCGCTGAATAGGTTTCGATTTCCTGGATCCTTACACCGTAGCCCCTCAATCCAGCTCCACCTTCAACATGACTCCATGATAGATGATCAGTCCACCCTCGCGCCTCGTCGACTTCAAGCTCCGTGTGTACATCACCTTGAATATATCCCGCGCCATAGTCTTGTTGAAGCCACACAAGCCCGTGGGGCCTGTGCCACGTGTTTCCACGCCCAGAAGTCGGTCACCATCAGCATCACGCTCCTATGTCGTCGTCGCCGATCCCACCACCGTCTTCTGTACCAACCGACCCACGTCGATCTGTCAGACTATCTAGTCCGACCCAGCCGAACTTCTCCGACTGCATGACACGCTCGAGGCTCTCAAATCATCTTTCGCAAATTTCCATCCATCACATGATAATTCCATCTTAGCTGAATTGACTTCCCGCAACGTCTTCAAGCATCCCTGTTGTTCCAACAAATGTTTCACCCGTGTCTGCCATTACCCAAGGTTTTTAGCTCCGATGAACTTCTCCATCTCAAACCCGATGCCCGATGGCGTCATAGTTTTTTTGTATAGCTGATCCTGCGAAAAATAACCGACCAGTCTTCCCGTGATCTCCAAGTGCACGAACAGAACCTTCGTGTACTACTAGCGATCAACTAGCTGGTCTTCACGTGTAACCGCTCTAGGCACAACTCCAATACTAGCTTTTGCCTTGTCTGTTCTTCTTGATGGATGCGAACCATGATAGATTTTTTCTTTCCCGATTTCGGTCTGCCTCCTTCCGCGTGGCAACGAGAGGCCGCTGCCTCCAGGGACTCGGTCCCTATTTTTTTCTCAAAACAAATCTCATGCATGTACACAACAGACCTGCACATCCAACGCGCCCAGCATGACCCTCTTTGCACCGTGATGCTCCATGGGCCTTAGCATCAGCCCAGCTCGACCAGCCTAACTAGGTCGGCCATCCACTGGATCGCGTCGCTGCTGCCGCAACTCGAGTGCCTCGCCTGACGCTCGCCCGATCGATCCACCTGATCGACCGCCGCACGTCTCGCCTCACGCTCCCATGCGCGCATGCGCCTGCCTATACGCTCGCCCGATCGATCAGCAGATCGATCGCCGCACGTCCTGTCTGCTGCAAGACCTGTACTCTGATTTGCCTTTTCCAATCTTGCTGAGAACCACACCACAATCGGTTGCATCTCAAACTCGATACTTCCTTTGCATCAATAATCCTCAACCTTCGAACAACCGAGCTCATGATACCACTTGTTAGAATAAATCCGAGGCATACCGTTGATCATCCAAGGACCAAGCAATCACACGAGCACAACACCGAGATTTGTTAACGAGGTTCACCGATATGGCTACATCCCCGGGGCCTGACTACGGGCGCTCCTCCCCGTGACACCATCACAATACCGCACCCCGGCCGCCCGGACGCCGGCACACGCCGCCGGCTCCCCCGCGTGCCTGTGCTATTATGTTGGCATAGATTACATCGTGTGTCTATTCCCGCTATATAAGAGAGGCCTATGATACAAGTGTTCTACTTGAACACGACTCCATATTCTATCTAAACACAATACAACTACAAGTCCAATTGTAACCTACTTTGTACACTATATTCGACACAACTCTAACAGCTTCTAATTTTTTCCTATAGAAATCTCCAGTTGAGTTTGTACTCCCTCCATTCCAAAATATAGTGCGCCCGCGTTTCCCGAGGTTCAACTTTGACCATAAATTTAACCAACGAGACCAACTGCGGCGGGAGAAAAAAATTATAGAATTGAAAACTTCTTTCGAATACGAATTCGCTGATATAATTTTTGCTCCCGATGCAATCGGTCTTGATAGTTAAATTTACGGTCAAAGTTGAAACACGGAGATAGAGGAAGCACTACATCGTGGAATGGAGGGAGTATGTTATTCATGCTCCGGTTGATAGATACCAGACATTCACAGCGCAGCGAAACAGAAATGCTCCAAAATAGCGTGACCCGAATATCCAATTCCGAGTGCAGGCTCATCGGATCTTGGTGAACAGTAAATTCAAAAGAAATACGAGAAAACTTTGAACAAATCTGAGTTTCTTTTGTCAACCAAGATACTCAAACGCGTGATGTACTGGCAAAACATTATGGTGTTCGGATATATGAGGTTAAAACATTGGGTGCATGTGTGTTAACGAGGATAATTTAACTATAATTTGTGCACTGACAATGAAAGAAAGATCTCTATCAAATTAAACCTACTGCTCATATTTGTCGTCAGGCGATGGTTTCTGCATACACGGGGCCATGCGCTTTTGTAAGCTTCTGATAGAAAAATTAGTATGTTTGGACATATGTGCTGCATCTTTTCTTTATCCGAGAAGTATCGGTCGAGCAGCCTGTAGACTGATAGAGCGATATACTCTTAATTTACTAGTGTCAAATCAAGAAGATAGTTCCTCGAGATTAAGTTCATATCAGTGAAACAATCATGTTATTTTTTTACGCAAATTGCGTACCATAGCTTTATAAAAAAGGAGAAATGAGACATACAATAACGTCTACCACTCGCTGCGAACAACGAAGGCGATCAACTCCACACCCAGTTCATATAAGGACAACCAAACACAACAACACAACTACGACATAAAAAACCTACCCAACACCGAGCCCCTCGCAGCGTCTCGGCCGACACTAAAGACCTTCGAAGAACAGCAACTCCAGCTTCCTTGGATTAGCCGACGACGACCGTACATGGCGTCGGAGGAGAAAGATCCGGGCAGCGGTGAACACCGGAGGAGCGCATCATGGGACCTCGAGTCTCCCAGCACAATGCTCCTAACAGAGTAACAACCTCAAAGGCGTTGCCATCATGCCGATCCTATGAATCAAGGCTTTCGCCCCGAAGACAGCTGCCGATACGAGGTCGCAAGGAAGATGGCGTTGCACTCGGCGAAGCCTCCAGGAAGGTGAATGACACCCGCAGGTGCGATCAATGCCAGTCCGGCCACAACCGAACAGGATTTTCATCCGTAGCGTTGCACATCTCCACGTCTCCAAGATCCCGGCCAGTCCCGATCAGATGCCTCGCACTGCCGTCATCGCAACAACTTGCCATCGAAGCCCCCCTCACTGCTGAGGGAACACGCCTAAAGCCATCACCTTCAACATCGACTAGGAGCCGCAGCAACCACCGAGCGGTGCAAAGCCAGTTCCGCCACGATGGCTTTCACCCGCGCCAGGGGACTGCCACCAGAATGGATCCGACCCGCACCTCCAACCACACTCCGGCACCCACACCGCCGAGGCAACGCCGCACGCCTCACACGGCAGCAACCGAACGCCCGCTGCCCGCCAAGACCCTTCCCGGCAAGGCCTCGCAGCGCCGCCGCCGCCATGGCTGCGCTCGCACCGCCGTCACCGCCAGTGTCGGTGTACCACCTACACCCTCCATCCTGCTACGCCCCACGCAAGGTTCCAGAGACAACCACCGTACTCCCTGACGTGAGCACCCCAAGGACGCCGGCAAGCGCCGACGCACACCAGATCCGGGCCGAGATCCCCGGATCCGCGCTCCGGGCGCCGCCAGCCTGCGCCATCGACCCGCCGCTAGCCAGCCACCGCCGGGAGCGAGTTGCCGCGGCACCACCAGTCCCTGCTCTGCCAGCTCCCGAAGGACCGGCCGCAGCCCGCCGGCCCGCGCCGCATCCCCCGAGCAGCGCCCAACACCAACCTCCGAGCGCCGCCGGCCGTGGCCGCCAGATCCCGTCGGACCACGCCAGGCCGCGCCATCCCAGAGCAGTGCCCCGCTCCAACCAGCACCGTCGGGCCACACCGACACTGGCCAGACACGTGTTGCCGCCGATTCGCCTGACACCAAGAGGAAGGGCGTCACGCGCCGCCGGTGTGCCTCGAGGGAAGGGTGGGACCCCGCCGCCGCCGACGCGCGCACGGGCTTTGCGGGAGCGGCACGGGAGACGGGGAGTTGGAAGAGGAAAAGTATCGCCCCAATCATGTTATCAAGATGAGGTATTCTGTGGCAAGTGCATGCATGAGGCAGCAGCAGGCATGGCGTCCCTTTTAATCATATCCTTATTAACAAGGCAATCATGTGGTTGACCAGAGCTTATTGGAGAATGTAGATATTTGCTTGCTCCGGTGAGCTGTGCTTCACTATTGAGTCTTCACTATTTCAGTAAGCTAACCAACAACGCAACCGCCACTAGCTGGGGATAATAACACTTTTAAGCTCCTTGAATAGAGCGCCCGTTGGAGCTTGCTATCCTCATACAGAGGACTATAATGTTTCATATAGGGAAAAAAGATAGAGTGCTCGTTGGATGAAATTATTGGCCCGAGATATCATTGTGTTGTGCCTATCCTCGTGGCTAACGGACACGATTGGAGTCAAACACTCCATGTTAGGTAGTTGATCTCGTGGAACTTCCGTTATCTCACTATGATAATTAACGTGTTGTTGTTAATGCAGTATACGGATAACAGCTCCATGTGTTCGTAATTTTTCCAGCCAGTTTCGGTTTCAAGATGGACCGTATTCATCACTAGCCAATGTCGCACTCTCTGATTTATTACTTGGCTAGGTGAGTACCCGTGCTTTGCAACATGAGACATATCTTTGTATTTTTATAACATAGTTACATGCTCGTAAATTGCTACTGGCTTATGATCAAATAGGCACCAGAATATCATGAGGTATATTAAATTGATAGAGCTTCACACCAAGCTCACAAAGGAGATAGTACCTTCATTCTTGATTGATACGTGTTCACAATTTACAGCCTTTCATAGATCTTGTTTGCAAGCTACTTTAGGCCCATAATTATGGTCAATAGCCTATATCCACAACCATCTGCATATGTGCATCACAAAATCTGACCAAAAACTGAATAAACTGCAATGGTGCGGACGGGAGCACCTGCAATGGGAGTGCCTTGCAAAGGAGATGGGGTTGATAAGGATAGGAGCCTTAGAGCATTATTAGTAGAACCTCTAAACCCTCAAACCCTTGTAGCGGTTTTAAGGGTTGAGAAGTGCTACTTTTTGACCCTTTTAAGGGTTGAAAAACAGGGGCAAAGACTAGAACCCTCAAACTCAACCCTTAAACTGCTTTAAGGGTTGGATTTGAGGGTTCTAGTCTTTGCCTCAACCCCAAACTTTAAAACTATCATTTCATATATCACACATTTCATCACATTTCATCATATGACATATCACAAATTCCATCACATTTGACATAAAACAATAATCATTCTAGTTATTATTACAACACCGAATAAAACAATAATCATTCAAATTATTACAACAATGTTTGAGCAAATTACACGAATTGTTCGAATCAAATAGGACATAGAAAAGTAAAACAAAGATACATCATGGGCCAATGCGCCGCCCATCCAACTGCCAGTGGTGCTCTATTAGATCATCCCGAAGCCGACCATGAGTGGTTGCATCCTCAATCTCACAATGTGCTTGAAGAAAAGCGTGTATGCGAGAAGGATTTCTTTTCGGTTGCACACGGGTACCAACATTGTCATAGAAACAAGGGAGGTTTAACCCTCTTTCATCCTCTAGGATCATGTTGTGTAGAATCACACAACATTTCATGATGTTCATCAAGGTTTTTTTGTCCCAAAACCGAGCTGGACCACGAACTATGGCAAACCTTGCTTGCAAAACACCGAAAGCTCTCTCAATATCCTTGCGGGCTGCCTCTTGTGCCTTGGTGAAATGAGCCTCTTTTCTTCTTAAGGGCACCCCATTTTTCTTCTTGATGGACTTCACAAGAGTTGCCCATTCGGGATAGATGCCATCGGTGAGATAGTATCCCATTGAGTACTCATTGTCCATGATTTTGTAGTTGCAAGCTGGAGCATCCCCAGAAATTAATATTTTGAACAAAGGAGATCTATTGAGGATATTGATATCATTGAGTGTTCCCGGCAACCCAAAAAATGCATGCCAAATCCATGTGTCCTGAGATGCTATAGCCTCAAGCACAATGATAGCATCACGGCTTTTACCGCAATACATTCCGTTCCATGCCTTTGGGCAATTTTTCCACCTCCAATGCATGCAGTCAAGACTACCTAGCATCCCCGGCCATCCCCTTTTTTCATTCATTTCCATTAATCTC
The DNA here is from genome assembly GCA_034509565.1 of Triticum monococcum. NCBI lineage: Eukaryota > Viridiplantae > Streptophyta > Magnoliopsida > Poales > Poaceae > Triticum > Triticum monococcum. The sequence goes on from CM067847.1 coordinate 135,319,262, forward strand.
TTTGTATCTTCCTCGTTTGGTGCCCGAAGATACTGCTCACCGTACAGCCGAATGACCAACTTGGCAAACCTACGGACTGACTCCGTGGTTGTATCTTGCCCAATGCGAAGATACTCGTCGGTATAATCTGCGGGTATGCCATAAGCAAGTACCCGCATTGCCGCCGATATCTTTTGATATGCACTAAACCCCATGATACCGGCGGCGGATCTACGATGTTTAAAGTAATAGGAGGCGGCCTCACAATCATTGACAATCTTCACAAACAAACTACGCCGCATTCGGTACCTTCTACGGAACAGACGAGGAGGGTATGTAGGTACATAGGTACCTCCGCGAAGTAGTCTTCCATCAAATGCTCGTGTCCGAGAGCGCGGTTCCGGTAGATGGTGACTCGCCCCATCTTCGACCCTCTCCTCTGATCCATCAGCCTCACGCGGTTTTCAAAGGATTCCACGTCGATGAGGAGGCTCATCATCTCGATGTCATCGTCTTGCAACAACTCGTCGATGTCCGAATCGTCGGATGACGACCAACCCGACGAATCGGACAACGAGTCCATGTCGTTGTTGTTCACCTCCATCTACACAATACAACAAACAATAAATTGTGAGTGCCAACAATGAATCAAAAAGGAAAAAAAATAAAACAAAAAGGAAGAACAGAAGCATACCTGCGGGTTGGGGGCGGGCGACGGCCGGCGTCGAGGGGAGGCGGGGGCGTCTGGCGCGGTGGCTCGAGGAGGCCGGCCTGCCTCTGGCCTCTGGGGGGCGGGAGGCGGCTGGGGGCTGGGGGGGGGGGGCGAAGGCTGATGCGGGCGGGCGGGAGGCGGCGGCGCGGGAGGCCGGGGGGGCGGGACGCCGGGGCGGGAGGCGGCGGCGCGGGAGGCCGGGGGGCGGGACTCGGGGCGGGACAGCCGGGGGCCGGGGCGCGGGGCGGGAGGCGGGGGGCGTCGAGGGGAGGCGGGGAAGGGCGGATCCGGCGGCGGGGAGCGTGGCGCAGGGGCGGGGCGGCGGCGGCATCGAGGGGAGGCGGGGGGGGGGGGGCGGCCGGATTGGCAGCTAGCGACGGCCGGCGGCGCGGGAGGCCGGGAGGCGGGAGGTTGGGAAGGGAAACTTCCCTCCCGCGCGACGGGGGAAGGGAGCGCGTGCTGGGGTCGAGTCCCCCCCTCCAACCCTCATTTCTAGGGTTCGAAATTGGGTTTGGGGGTTGGACCCTTACTTTTTTTTAGGGTTTGAGGGTTTAGGGGTTTTAATCTTTGCGTTTTTTTTATTGCAACCCGTAAAAGAACGGTTATTTATGAGGATTTGATGGTTTAGGGATACTATTAGTAATGCTCTTACTGTGGTGGAGGCAGTGGATGATGGAGGGCAAGTACCAGACAGAGCGCGACAACCAAGGCGATACAGTCGTTAAAATGAGCTCGTCCGTGCTCCACGGGGCATCCAAGGAGGGCAGCGAGCAGGATTAAAGCCAAGCCCCGTTTTAGAGATAAGACAGGCAAGAAACGAAGAAGATCAAATCAATACAAAGGATATAAAGATTTTAATGTGAAAAACTCCTCCAATAAGAAAGAGAAAAAATCATGAACGTCAGTCAAGAGAACTTCATTATATTAAGAGAGATTACAAAAGTCAGGGTTCATAATAATTATCTCATCCCGCGCGACGGCTCACAAAGAATATATATAACAATGATGCCTAAGCCTCCCAGCCACGGGCCTCCACTCTGCTCCATCGGAAGTTAGCATTTACGTGTATTTGGATCACAACTTAACAGCCGGCACGAAAGCGGTGGCGCATTTTTTTCCGATAAAGGGTGAATATTATTGATTCGGAATGAAGTATCAAGAAGATACATAATACAATGAGCACACACGCGGTCTTTACGTAAGTAGGATGTACACTGTCAACACACTCACACACACATAAAAAAAACACCAGCAATTAGCAAAGTCATATAAAACCAAAGCTATGTGTAGGCGAGAAAAAAAGAAAAAAGAACCCTAAGCTATAAGATATGCAATTGGCAAACTACAATGATGAACATATCCGCATCAACCATCTCATAACACCACATGGACAACGATGAAAAGGATGACACATAGTGGCAAGGAGTGCGACAACGTGGATGTTGCTCCGCTCAGCCGAGGCAAGGGCGTGCTCCCTTGAACTGGGAGCGCATCGATTCCATCGAGGACGCCCAGCGAGCCGGATGGGATTGCGGGAGGTTCCGAAGAATGGCCGACCTGGAAGCGGCGCTAGCGGGTGACGAGGGGGCAAAACGATGGCGGCAACGGCGGACATCAAGGGCTACGCAGGAGCTTGTCACTTGGGCGGGCCGTCACTGGCATGTACTTTCTCCGTTCGAAATTATTTGTCTCAGATATGAATGTATTTAGAATTAAAATATGTCTAGATACATTCATTTCTGTGACAAGTAATTCCAAACGAAGAAAACAAAAATAAGCCGAGCTAACTAAATCGGTACGTGTTATAAAAAAAACTAAATCGGTACGTGAGGACGTGGGAATACTGAGGTGCACGAGAAAACGAGTGTGAGCAGCCTGAACGAAATCGGGCGAAGGTTTCTTTAACAATATTTTTAGAAAGAAGAAATGTACGTGTAGGTGCGACTTCTTTTTTTAGCATCAGTACAGACATAAGCGCTCATATACACACGCATACACTCACCCCTATGAACGCACACACGCACACCTTACCCCTATGAGCACTTCCGAGAGACCGAGTCGGCATATCATCTTGAGATTTACGAAGTCACCATAGGCGCCTCGTCGTCGACGGGAACGTCTACTCCCACTAAAAGCGCATCGCCGGAAATCCTGAAATAAATGCAGGAATAATGCGAGCACCGGGATTTGAACCCTGGTGGGTTGGGGATACCACTGTCCACCTAACCAACTCAACCACAGGTTGATTCGCGTGTAGGTGCGACTTCGCTCGTAGTTTCTTTGATAATCAATCGAGAATGTGAAAGAATGATGCAAACCCTGGGTTTCGGATATATTTTCCTGCATGAAAGGCATTTGATCTCGCTAAAAACTCGGATGGCAGCGAGAATCATTGGATGTCTTTTTTTTAGAAAAACAGGGAACACTCCCCGGTTCCATTAAATGAAACCACAGGCTTACACAGTTCAAGTTAGATCCTTAAAAAAAAAGTTAGATTTTTTCCGCTCTCCCCTGGAAGAGGGAGAAACCAAATAACAGGAACTAATAAGGTCCAAAGCAACAAACGCAAAAACAACATCATTTATTTTTTTGCTACATGTTCCACACAGGGAAGCAGTTCCTAACACGACCTCTAAGCTACAGCCTCAGTCATTGTTTGGATGTTTTTTGATAAAGTGTAGATTTTATTGACTTAAAATAAAGCATCAAGATGATACTCCCTCCATTTCACAATGTAGTGCTTTTTCTATTTCCGTGCTTCAATTTTGATCGTAAATTTAAGTACCAAGACCGATTGCGGCAGGAGCAAAAGTTATATCAGTGAATTCGTATTCGAAAGAAGTTTTTAATTATGTAACTTTTTCTCCCGCTGCAGTCGGTCTCGTTCGTTAAATTTACGGTCAAAGTTCAACCTCGGAAAGCGCGGGCGCACTATATTTTGAAATGGAGGAAGTACATAACAAAATGAGCACACAAACAGCCTCCGCACAGTTAGGCTAGTCATAGTGGGAGTAACTTAGATAGTAGGGTTTTTATCATTTATGCCACCGGTTGTGTCTCACTACTCAGTTTTGCCACTAGTAATTTCAACTGCTCAAAAATGCCATTGCTTCGTTAGACACATGCTCAAAAATGCCACTGGACACCATTATTGTGGTCTCAAATCTCTTTTGCCATGTTATAATGACATAAATATCTATAAACCAACATGCCAGCTCTCCCTCTATCTCACTACAATAAAGTGTGGGGTCCACTTGTTCCCAACAACGTTCTTATTTTCCTGTAAAATTATTCGCTTGGTTACTCCTGACAAGTGGGGCCACACTTATCATTGTGAGATAGAGAGAACTGACATGTGGGTCTATGCTTATTTTTGTCATATAACATGGTCGACGGGTTTGACGTGAAAATAGCAGTGTCTAATGGCATTTTTGAGCAAACATCCAACGGAATGATGGCATTTTTGAGATATCTAATGGCATTTTTGAGCAAACATCTCACGAATCGATGGCATTTTTGAGTAGTTGTAACTTCTAATGGCAAAATTGAGTAGTGGGACACAACTAGTGGCAGAAATGATAAAAACCCTAGATAGTAACATAGCGCACTTCAAGAATTTTTTGCTTACATGGCATGTAGTTAATGAAAAGTGGTAACATAATATGTTACTGTAACATAGCGTTTTCCAAGACAAGATGAGTTTATAAGCTAATAAATGAAGCCACATATGACACTACTAATATGTTACTTTGCATTATGAAAGTAGTAACTTAGGCTAGTGTCATATGCATGACACTAGTCTAAGTTACTCCCCATTATGACTAGCCTTAGGATGCACACAAGCAACATCAATTTATGCACACGTGAAAACCCATGAACAACTAGAGAATTTATATAAGACCAAAGTTATGTGTAAACGAGGAAAAAAACCTCCAAACAATCAGATGTGATATGTCGGATCAAGACAGAAACATTCAAACCCCACTCCCAACCCCAATGTGATCAATTCACAACAAGTTCATGTTTTTCATATAAAATACATCATTTCAGCATTGACTAATCCACTCCCTGCGCTGTCGCCATCGCCAACCAAATTTACACACTGGTGTTGGATCACATGGATGGCTAACTATTTATAGTAATTAAATAGTACATGTGATACACATCTTGACTAATATAAATAAATTAAATTTATTACAAACATAACAAGTTTAGATGGTTCTTAATATTAAACATAATATATTTACCTCTACCCCACAAAAACAAATTACCTCTAAATTTAGAAACACCAAAGATACATATATTATATCTCTGAATTGCAAGTATCAATGAGTGAGTAATCCGTAATTCTGCTGGTCTAAAACAAATAGTAATATTTTTTAACAGCTGGATCATATAAATACGGGCATGCAATGCACGTTGTTGCTATAAATGACAGATAAAGAAGTGGTCAAACAAGACTTGCGCTGCAGGCACTAGTGGCATGTTGTTCCGCGTGCACAAATCAGATAGATGCCAAACTCGAGGCAAACCATGTTAATGTAAATCAAATTGGACCTCACCTTCAACGTCAGTGTCCACTCTGGGTTCTGGCATATCTCAAGCCGCGTCTCCCACGGACAAAGAGTATGCTTTAGTAGGTACTTTCTTCGTTTCAAAATAAATGTTTTTGATTTAGTATAATATTTTGGGACAGAAGGAGTACATAGAAATTAGGTCTGTAATTACTCCTATAAAGAATAGTAGAGTACCCGCCTTCTGGTAGTCTGCGCTGGCGAGAGTGCCATTTGCGCCTTCCATTGCGCGGGGGCCTCCCGCAGTTGGCTTCCTCGCGCGCTATGTACAATCTGTTCCCCGCAGACGCCTCGCACCATGCCAGGTTTTCTCAGGGGTTCATGACGCATGGGCCTCGATGCTACTGCAACCACCTCTCTGCGAGGCGTCTCGTCGTGCCCGTGTGCATCCTCTCACCTGAGGCCCCGGCCCCGCGCGCGATGGCCAGGTCGGGTCCTCCCGTGAGCGTCACACGCCCCACTGTTGGGCTGCGTTGCTGGCGCCAACTGGGAATGTGTACGGGCTCGAGTCGGCATGCATGTTGTTCGCACCCTGATGTATCGGTCACGCAAACCAGGCACGTGCGTCGCCTACATCGTGTTGTGTCGTTGTCACGAGCTAGGCACGCATGCACCCGGCTCGGCATGCCCTTTGGTCGCACCCTGTCGGGCTATTTCATTCGTCTAACTTGGGTATGCACGAACGCAGCGTGTTCGCTTCCCACCAGACTATTTTGTTCATGCAAGCCGGCTCCGGGTGTGAGCGTTGCCTCCGTGAGGTGCTCAGCTTGTGCGAGTCGGGGTGTTTTATGGGCACTTCGGTCTTTTTACTAAGTCAATTGAGTCTTTCTTTAAATTCGTTGTTTTATGTCGTTCGTTGGACGTGGGCTTCCCTTCGCTTCACTTTGCAGGGGCTTCTTCGAGCTTACTCGGCAGTGGCCGACACCCCGTTACTTTTTCGTAGCACCACAGGTCTGTGTATGTGCTCTATTTGTCGTTGGCGGTGGCGTCGCCCTGTTAACTCCTGTGCCAGTTGAGCTGCGGATTTGTTTTCCTCTTGGCTATGGTGTGACTTTTCGTCTTGCTCATTGTCCTTTGTGTTCCTCGTCGTCGTAGATCTCGGTAGCCTGTGCCTTATTCTTCGTATGCACCTATTGTTCGAGGTAAGCTGTTTCTTCTCTCCGATGCTCCTCCTATTTTTTTCTCTCTCTTTCTCATGATGTTACTAGCTTTTCTGCATTCCATCGTCTTGCAGAATTGGACACTGTGTTTACGCCAGGCTTCGCACGTGTTTTCTGGAGCTGCATGGATGTTGTCAGACATGTGATGGTGGAAGGAAATGTGTGGGGCAGCTATTGCAAACAAAATGTCTACTGGAAACATGAATTGAGTGGGAAAGCACGCCCGTTCGATGATGTTAGTCTGGGGATGGTGTGCAATGTCATTGCTTCAAGAAATGTTCTGTTGGACATTGCCCTTTTTGTGTATATTCTTAATCGTTGGGGTTTATTCCAGCTAATTGCATAACTTGGCACTTTATTGAGTGATTTCTAAAGTTGCAGAACACGTCATGTTGTTGCATGGACAAATGTTGTTGTTGGATCTTGCTTTTTCTACATGTGTTCTTAATTGTTAGAGTTTATGCACTGCACATGTTGTCAATAGATGCAGGCGTATTGGGACTTGTCATCGGATTTGTGTCTTGTTCGGTTCGTGCGCCTATACATGTTGCAGTCATCATGGCGGTTCAGTATATTGGTTTCTGGTCGGCGGACGCAAGGAGAGAGGTGTTGGGAAACGTAGCAGAAATTCAAAATTTTCTACGCATCACCAAGATCAATCTATGGAGTAATCTAGCAACGAGGGAAAGGAGAGTGCATCTACATACCCTTGTAGATCGCTAAGCGGAAGCGTTCAAGAGAACGGGGTTGAAGGAGTCATACTCGTCGTGATCCAAATCACCGGAGATCCTAGTGCCGAACGGACGGCACCTCCGCGTTCAACACACGTACAGCCCGGTGACGTCTCCCATGCCTTGATCCAGCAAGGAGAGAGGGAGAGGTTGAGGAAGACTCCATCCAGCAGCAGCACAACGGCGTGGTGGTGATGGAGGAGCGTGGCAATCCTGCAGGGCTTCGCCAAGCACCGCGGGAGAGGATGAGGGAGAGAAGCAGGGCTGCGCCAACAAGAGGAGAGATCAAATCGCGTGTATTGGGCAACCCCTAGGCCAAGTATATATAGGGGAAGGGGAGGGGCTGTGCCCCCTTTAGGGTTTCCACCCCTAGGGGTGGCGGCCAGCCTAGATCCCATCTAAGGGAGGCGGCCAAGGGGGAGGGGGAGAGGGAGGCGCACCAGGATGGGCCTTAGGGCCCATCTGCCCTAGGGTTTGCCCCCTCTCCTCTTCCCTTGCGCCTTGGGCCTTGTGGGAGGGCGCACCAGCCCACCTGGGGCTGGTCCCCTTCCACACTTGGCCCATGAATCCCTCCGGGGCTGGTGGCCCCACTTGGTGGACCCCCGGGACCCTCCCGGTGGTCCCGGTACGTTACCGATAAACCCCGAAACTTTTCCGGTGACCAAAACAGGACTTCCCATATATAAATCTTTACCTCCGGACCATTCTGGAACTCCTCGTGACGTCCAGGATCTCATCCGGGACTCTGAACAACAATCGGTAACCACATACAAACTTCCTTTATAACCCTAGCGTCATCGAACCTTAAGTGTGTAGACCCTACGGGTTCGGGAACCATGCAGACATGACCGAGACGTTCTCCAGTCAATAACCAACAGCGGGATCTGGATACCCATGTTGGCTCCCACATGTTCCACGATGATCTCATCGGATGAACCACGATGTCAAGGACTTAATCAATCCCGTATACAATTCCCTTCGTCTATCGGTACGATACTTGCCCGAGATTCGATCGTCGGTATCCCGATACCTTGTTCAATCTCGTTACCGGCAAGTCTCTTTACTCGTTCCGTAACACATCATCCCGTGATCAACTCCTTGATCACATTGTGCACATTATGATGATGTCCTACCGAGTGGGCCCAGAGATACCTCTCCGTCACACGGAGTGACAAATCCCAGTCTCGATTCGTGCCAACCCAACAGACACTTTCGGAGATACCCGTAGTGTACCTTTATAGCCACCCAGTTACGTTGTGACGTTTGGCACACCCAAAGCACTCCTACGGTATCCGGGAGTTGCACAATCTCATGGTCTAAGGAAATGATACTTGACATTAGAAAAGCTTTTGCATACGAACTACACGATCTAGTGCTATGCTTAGGATTGGGTCTTGTCCATCACATCATTCTCCTAATGATGTGATCCCGTTATCAACGACATCCAATGTCCATGGTCAGGAAACCGTAACCATCTATTGATCAACGAGCTAGTCAACTAGAGGCTTACTAGGGACATGGTGTTGTCTATGTATCCACACCTGTATCTGAGTTTCCTATCAATACAATTCTAGCATGGATAATAAACGATTATCATGAACAAGGAAATATAATAATAACTTATTTATTATTGCCTCTAGGGCATATTTCCAACAGTCTCCCACTTGCACTAGAGTCAATAATCTAGTTCACATCGCCATGTGATTAACACTCACAGATCACATCGCCATGTAACCAACATCCAAAGAGTTTACTAGAGTCAATAATCTAGTTCATATCACTATGTGATTAGCACTCAATGAGTTCTGGGTTTGATCATGTTATGCTTGTGAGAGAGGTTATAGTCAACGGGTCTGAACCTTTCAGATCCGTGTGTGCTTTACAAATCTCTATGTCATCTCCTAGATGCAGCTACCACGCTCTATTTGGAGCTATTCGAAATAACTGTTCTACTTGGAGCTATTCTAAATTGTTGCTCCATTATACGTATCCGGTATCTCTACTCAGAGCTATCCGGATAGGTGTTAAGCTTGCATCGATCTAACCCTTTACGACGAACTCTTTTACCACCTCCATAATCGAGAAAATTCCTTAGTCCACTAGTTACTAAGGATAACTTTGACCGATGTCCTGTGATCCATTCTTGGATCACTATTGTACCCCTTGACTGACTCATGGCAAGGCACACTTCAGGTGCAATACACAGCATAACATACTGTAGAGCCTATGTCTTAAGCATAGGGGACGACCTTCGTCCTTTCTCTCTATTCTGCCGTGGTCGAGCTTTAAGTCTTAACTTCATATCTTACAACTCAGGCAAGAACTCCTTCTTTGACTGATTCATCTTGAACACCTTCAAGATCATGTCAAGGAATGTGCTCATTTGAAAGTTCCATTAAGCGTTTTGATCTATCCTTATAGATCTTGATGCTCAATGCTCAAGTAGCTTAATCCAGGCTTTCCATTGAAAGATACTTTCCAAATAACCCTATATGCTTTCCAGAAATTCTACGTCACTTCTGATCAACAATATGTCAACAACATATACTTATCAGAAATTCTATAGTGCTCCCACTCACTTATTTGGAAATACAAGTTTCTCATAAACTTTGTATACACCAAAATCTTTGATCATCTCATCAAAGCATACATTCCAACTCCGAGATGCTTACTCCAGTCCTTAGAAGGATAGCTGGAGCTTTGCATACTTATTAGCATCTTTCAGGATTGACAAAACTTTCCGGTTTGTATCACATACAACCTTTCCTCAAGAAAATCGTCGAGGAAACAATGTTTTGACATCCTATCTGCAAGATTTCATAAATAATGCAGTAATCGCTAATATAATTCCAAAAGACTCTTAGCATCGCTACGAGTGAGAACGTCTCATCGTAGTCAACTCCTTGAACTTGTCGGAAAACATCTTAACGACAAGTCGAGCTTTCTTAATGGTGATACTTACCATCATTGTCCGTCTTCCTTTTAAAATCCATCTGTACCTAACAGCCTTATGACCATCAAGTAGTTCTTCCAAAGTCTACACTTTGTTTTCATATATGGATCCTCTCTCGGATTATATGGCCTCGAGCCATTTATCGGAATCCAGGCCCACCACCGCTTCTCCATAGCTCGTAGGTTCATTGTTGTCTAGCAACATGACTTCCAAGACAGGATTACGTACCACTCTGAAGTAGTACGCATCCTTGTCATCCCACGAGGTTTGGGAGTGACTTGATCCGAAGTCTCATGATCAATATCATAAGCTTCCACTTCAATTGGTGTAGGTGCCACAGGAACAACTCTTTGTGCCTTGCTATACACTAGTTGAAGTGACGGTTAAATAACCTCATCAAGTCTCCACCATCCTCCCACTCAATTCTTTCGAGAGAAACTTTTCCTCGAGAAAGGACCCGATTATAGAAACAATCCCTTATTGCTTTCGAATCTGAGACAGGAGGTATACCCAACTGTTTTGGTTGTCCTATGACGATGCATTTATCTGCTTTGGGTTCGAGCTTATCAGCCTGAAACTTTTTCACATAAGCGTCGCAGCCCCAAACTTTTAAGAAATGACAACTTAGGTTTCTCTAAACCATAGTTCATACGGTGTCATCTCATCGGAATTATGTGGTGCCCTATTTAAAGTGAATGTGGTTGTCTCTAATGCCTAACCCAACTATCATGGTAATTCGATAAGAGACATCATGGTATGCATCATATCCAATAGGATGCAGTTATGATGTTCGGACACACCATCACACTATGGTGTTCCAGGATGTATTAGTTTTGAAACAATTTCCACAATGTCTTTATTCTGTGCCAAACTCGTAATTCAGATATTCATCTCTATGATCATATCATAGATATTTTATCCTCTTGTCACGACGATCCTTCAACTTCACCCTGAAATTACTTGAACCTTTCAATAATTCAGACTCGTGTTCATCAAGTAAATGTACCCAACATCTACTCAAATTATTTGTGAAGTAAGAACATAACAATATCCACTATACGCATCAGCACTCATTGGACTGTACACATCAAAATGTAGTACTTCCAACAAGTTGCTTTCTTGTTCCATTTTACTGAAAACGAGGCTTTCAGTCATCTTGCCCATGTGGTATGATTTGCATGTCTCAAGTGATTCAAAATCAAGTGATTCCAAATGATCCATCTATATAGAGTTTCTTCATGCATATCTACCAACAAACATGGTTCGCATGTCTCAATCCTTTCAAAAATGAGTGAGTCAAAAGATCCATCAACATGGAGCTTCTTCATGCGTCTTATACCGATATGACTTAAGTGGCAGTGCCACAAGTAGGTGGTACTATCATTACTATCCTATATCTTTTGGCATGAACATGTGTATCACTACGATCGAGATTCAATAAACCATTCATTTTAGGTGCAAGACCATTGAAGGTATTATTCAAATAAACAGAGTAACCATTATTCTCCTTAAATGAATAACCGTATCGCGATAGACATAATCCAATCATGTCTATGCTCAACGCAGACACCAAATAACAATTATTTAGGTTTAACACCAATCTCGATGGTAGAAGGAGCGTACGATATTTGATCATATCAACATTGGAACCACTTCCAACACATATCGTCAGCTCACCTTTAGCTAGTCTCCGTTTATTCCGTAGCTTTTATTTCGAGTTACTAACACTGAGCAACCGAACCGGTATCTAATACCCTGGTGCTACTAGGAGAACTAGTAAAGTACAAATCAACACAATGTATATCCAATATACTTCTATCGACCTTGTCTGCCTTCTCATCTACCAAGTATCTAGGGTAATTCTGCTCCAGTGTCTGTTCCCCTTATTACAGAAGCACTTAGTCTCGGGTTCGGGTTCAACCTTGGGTTTCTTCACTAGAGCAGCAGCTGAATTGCCGTTTCATGAAGTATCCCTTCTTGCCCTTGCCCTTCTTGAAACTAGTGGTTTCACCAACCATCAACAATTGATGCTCCTTCTTGAAACTACTTTTGTGGTGTCAAACATCGCGAATATCTCAAGGATCATCATATATGTCCCTGATATATTATAGTTCATCACAAAGCTCTAGCAGCTTGGTGGTAATGACTTCGGAGAAACATCACTATCTCATCTGGAAGATCAACTCCCACTTGATTCAAATGATTGTTGTACTCAGACAATCTGAGCACAAACTCAACAATTGAGCTTTTCTCCTTAGTTTGTAGGCTAAGAAAATCGTCAGAGGTCTTATAGCTCTTGACGTGGGCACGAGCCTGAAATCCCAATTTTAGCCCTCGAAACATCTCATATGTTTCGCAACGTTTCAAAACCGTCTTCGGTGCCTCAACTCTAAACCGTTTAATTGAACTATCACGTAGTTATCAAAATGTGTATGTCAGATGTTCGCAACATCCACAGACGACGTTCGAGGTTCAGCACACTGAGCGGTGCATTAAGGACATAAGCCTTCTATGAAGCAATGAGGATAATCCTCAGTTTACGGACCTAGTCCGCATAATTGCTACTATCAACTTTTAACTAAATTTTCTCTAGGAACATATCTAAACAGTAGAACTGAAGCGCGAGCTACGACATAATTTGCGAAGACCTTTTGACTATGTTCATGATAATTAAGTTCATCTTATGAACTCCCACTCAGAGAGACATCCCTCTAGTCATCTAAGTGATTACATGATCCGAGTCAACTAGGCTGTGTCTGATCATCACGTGAGACAGACTAGTCAACGTCGGTGAACATCTTCATGTTGATCGTATCTTCTATACGACTCATGCTCGACCTTTCGGTCTTCTGTGTTCCGAGGCCATGTCTGTACATGCTAGGCTCGTCAAGTCAACCTAAGTGTTTCGCGTGTGTAAATCTGGCTTACACCCGTTGTATGTGAACGTAAGAATCTATCACACCCGATCATCACGTGGTGCTTCGAAACGACGAACTTTCGCAACGGTGCACAGTTAGGGGGAACACTTTCTTGAAATTTTAATGAGGGATCATCTTATTTACTACCGTCGTTCTAAGCAAATAAGATGTATAAACATGATAAACATCACATGCAATCAAATAGTGACATGATATGGCCATCATCACTTTGCTCCTTTTGATCTCCATCTTCGGGGCTCCATGATCATCATCGTCACCGGCATGACACCATGATCTCCATCATGATGATATCCATCATCGTGTCTTCATGAAGTTGTCTCGCCAACTATTATTTATACTACTACAGCTAACGATTAGCAATAAAGTAAAGTAATTACATGACGTTTATGTTGACACGCAGGTCATAAATAAATTAAGACAACTCCTATGGCTCCTGCCGGTTGTCATACTCATCGACATGCAAGTCGTGATTCCTATTACAAGAACATGATCAATATCATACATCACATATCATTCATCACATTCTTCTTGGCCATATCACATCACATAGCATACCCTGCAAAAACAAGTTAGACGTCCTCTAATTGTTGTTTGCATGTTTTACGTGGCTCCTATGGGCTTCTAGCAAGAACGTTTCTTACCTACGCAAACCACAACGTGATATGCTAATTGCTATTTACCCTTCATAAGGACCCTTTCATCGAATCCGATCCGACTAAAGTGGGAGAGACAGACACCCGCCAGCCACCTTATGCAACTAGTGCATGTTTGTCGGTGGAACCGGTCTCACGTAAGCGTACGTGTAAGGTTGGTCCGGGCCGCTTCATCCCACAATGCCGCCGAATCAAGATAAGACTAGTAACGGCAAGCAAATTGACAATATCGACGCCCACAACTACTTTGTGTTCTAGTCGTGCATAGAATCTACGCAATAGACCTAGCTCATGATGCCACTGTTGGGGAACGTAGCAGAAATTCAAAATTTTCTACGCATCACCAAGATCAATCTATGGAGTAATCTAGCAACGAGGGGAAGGAGAGTGCATCTACATACCCTTGTAGATCGCTAAGCGGAAGCATTCAAGAGAACGGGGTTGAAGGAGTCGTACTCGTCGTGATCACCGATGATCCTAGTGCCGAACGGACGGCACCTCCGCGTTCAACACACGTACAGCCCGGTGACGTCTCCCATGCCTTGATCCAGCAAGGAGAGAGGGAGAGGTTGAGGAAGACTCCATCCAGCAGCAGAACAACGGCGTGGTGGTGATGGAGGAGCGTGGCAATCTTGCAGGGCTTCGCCAAGCACCAAGTGGGGCCACCAGCCCCACCAGTCCCGGGGGTCCACCAAGTGGGGCCACCAGCCCCGAAGGGCTTCATGGGCCAAGTGTGTAAGGGGACCAGCCCCAGGTGGGCTGGTGCGCCCTCCCACAAGGCCCAAGGCGCAAGGGAAGAGGAGAGGGGGCAAACCCTAGGGCAGATGGGCCCTAAGGCCCATCCTGGTGCGCCTCCCTCTCCCCCTCCCCCTTGGCCGCCTCCCTTAGATGGGATCTAGGCTGGCCGCCACCCCTAGGGGTGGAAACCCTAAAGGGGACGCAGCCCCTCCCCTTCCCCTATATATACTTGGCCTAGGGGCTGCCCAATACACGCGATTTGATCTCTCCTCTTGTTGGCGCAGCCCTGCTTCCCGCGGTGCTTGGCGAAGCCCTGCTGGAGTACCACACTCCTCCACCACCACCACGCCGTTGTGCTGCTCCTGGATGGAGTCTTCCTCAACCTCTCCCTCTGTCCTTGCTGGATCAAGGCATGGGAGAGGTCATCGGGCTGTACGTGTGTTGAACACGGAGGTGCCGTCCGTTCGGCACTAGGATCTTCGGTGATTTGGATCACGACGAGTACGACTCCATCAACCCCGTTCACTTGAACGCTTCCACTTAGCGATCTACAAGGGTATGTAGATGCACTCTTCTTCCCCTTGTTGCTGGTCTCTCCATAGATAGATCTTGGTGACACGTAGGAAAATTTTGAATTTCTGCTACGTTCCCCAACAGTGGCATCATGAGCTAGGTCTATGCGTAGTTTCTATGCACGAGTAGAACACAAAGCAGTTGTGGGCATCGATATTGTCAATTATCTTGCGTTACTAGTCTTATCTTGATTCGGCGGCATTGTGGGATGAAGCGGCCCAGACCAACCTTACACGTACGCTTACGTGAGACCGGTTCCACCAACTGACATGCACTAGTTGCATAAGGTGGCTGGCGGGTGTCTGTCTCTCCCACTTTAGTTGGATCGGATTCGATGAACAGGGTCCTTATGAAGGGTAAATAGAAATTGGCAATTCACGTTGTGGTTTTGGCGTAGGTAAGAAACGTTCTTGCTAGCAACCTATAGCAGCCACGTAAAAACTTGCAACAACAATTAGAGGACGTCTAACTTGTTTTTGCAGCAAGTGTTTTTGTGATGTGATATGGCCAAAAGGATATGATGAATGATATATGTGATGTATGAGATGATCATGTTCTTGTAATAGGAATCACGACTTGCATGTCGATGAGTATGACAACCGGCAGGAGCCATAGGAGTTGTCTTAATTTATTTATGACCTGCGTGTCAACAACGTCATGTAATTACTTTACTTTATTGCTAACCGTTAGCTGTAGTAGTAGAAGTAATCGTTGGCGAGACAACTTCATGAAGACACGATGATGGAGATCATGGTGTCATGGCGGTGACAAGATGATCATCGAGCCCCGAAGATGGAGATCAAAAGGAGCAATATGTTATTGGCCATATCATGTCACTATTTGATTGCATGTGATGTTTATCATGTTTATACATCTTGTTTACTTAGAACGATGGTAGTAAATAAGATGATCCCTCATTAAAATTTCAAGAAAGTGTTCCCCCTAACTGTGCACCGTTGCGACAGTTCGTTGTTTCGAAGCACCACGTGATGATCGGGTGTGATAGATTCTAACGTTTACATACAACGGGTGTAAGACAGATTTACACACGCGAAACACTTAGGTTGACTTGACGAGCCTAGCATGTGTATAGACATGGCCTCGGAACACAGAAGACCGAAAGGTCGAGCATGAGTCGTATAGAAGATACGATCAACATGAAGATGTTCACCGACGTTGACTAGTCCGTCTCACGTGATGATCGAACACGGCCTAGTTGACTCGGATCATGTAATCACTTAGATGACTAGAGGGATGTCTATCTGAGTGGGAGTTCATAAGATGAACTTAATTATCCTGAACATAGTCAAAAGGTCTTCGCAAATTATGTCGTAGCTCGCGCTTCAGTTCTACTGTTTAGATATGTTCCTAGAGAAAATTTAGTTGAAAGTTGATAGTAGCAACTATGCGGACTAGGTCCGTAAACCGAGGATTGTCCTCATTGCTTCATAGTAGGCTTATGTCCTTAATGCACCGCTCAGTGTGCTGAACCTCGAACGTCATCTATGGATGTTGCGAACATCTGACATACACGATTTGATAACTACGTGATAGTTCAGTTAAAGGGTTTAGAGTTGAGGCACCGAAGACGTTTTGAAACGTCGCGAAACATATGAGATGTTTCGAGGGCTGAAATTGGGATTTCAGGCTCGTGCCCACGTCAAGAGGTATAAGACCTCCGACAATTTTCTTAGCCTGCAAACTAAGGGAGAAAAGCTCAATTGTTGAGCTTGTGTTCAGATTGTCTGAGTACAACAATCATTTGAATCAAGTGGGAGTTGATCTTCCAGATGAAATAGTGATAGTTCTCCGAAGTCATTACCACCAAGTTGCTAGAGCTTCGTGATGAACTATAATATATCAGGAACATATATGATGATCCTTGAGATATTCGCGATGTTTGACACCACAAAAGTAGAAATCAAGAAGGAGCATCAATTGTTGATGGTTGGTGAAACCACTAGTTTCAAGAAGGGCAAGGGCAATAAGGGATACTTCATGAAACGGCAAATCAGCTGCTGCTCTTGTGAAGAAACCCAAGGTTGAACCAAAACCCGAGACTAAGTGCTTCTGTAATAAGGGGAACGGTCACTGAAGTGGAACCACCCTAGATGCTTGGTAGATGAGAAGGCTGGGAAGGTTGACAGAATTATGTATTGGACATACATTATATTAAATGTGTACTTTACTAGTACTCCTAGTAGCAGCAGGGTATTAGATACCGGTTCGGTTGCTAAGTGTTAGTAACTCGAAATAAAAGGCTACAGAATAAACGGAGACTAGCCAAAGGTGAGACGCCGATAGGTGTTGGAAGAGTTTCCAAGGTTGATGTGATCAAACATCGCACGCTCCCTCTACCATCGGGATTGGTGTTAAACCTAAATAATTGTTATTTGGTGTTTGCGTTGAGCATAGACATGATTGGATTATGTCTATCACAATACGGTTATTCATTTAAGGAGAATAATGGTTATTCTGTTTATTTGAATAATACCTTCAATGGTCTTGCACCTAAAATGAATGGTTTGTTGAATCCCGATCGTAGTGATACACATGTTCATGCCAAAAGATATAAGATAGTAATGATAGAACCACATACTTGTGGCACTGCAATTTGGTCATAATGGTATAAAACGCATGAAGAAGCTCCATGTTGATGGATCTTTGGACTCACTCATTTTTGAAAGGATTGAGACATGCGAACCATGTTTGTTGGTAGATATGCATGAAGAAACTCTATACAGATGGATCGTTTGGACTCACTTGATTTCTGAATCACTTGAGACATGCAAATCATACCACATGGGCAAGATGACTGAAAGCCTCGTTTTCAGTAAAATGGAACCAGACAGCAACTTGCTGGAAGTAATACATTTTGATGTGTGCAGTGCAATGAGTGCTGAGGCGTGTAGTGGATATCGTTATGTTCTTACTTCACAGATGATTTGAGTAGATGTTGAGTATATTTACTTGATGAATCACGAGTCTGAATTATTGAAAGGTTCAAGTAATTTCAGGGTGAAGTTGAAAGATCATCGTGACAAGAGGATAAAAGATCTATGATATGATCATAGAGATGAATATCTTAATTACGAGTTTGGCACAGAATTAAGACATTGTGGAAATTGTTTCACAACTAATACAGCCTGGAACACCATAGTGTGATGGTATGTCCGAACATCATAACTGCACCCTATTGGATATGATGCATACCATGATGTCTCTTATCGAATTACCACAATAGTTTATGGGTTAGGCATTAGAGACAACCACGTTCACTTTAATAGGGCACCACGTAATTCCGATGAGATGACATCGTATGAACTATGGTTTAGAGAAACCTAAGCTGTCATTTCTTAAAAGTTTGGGGCTGCGATGCTTATGTGAAGAAGTTTCAGGCTGATAAGCTCGAACCCAAAGCGGATAAATGCATCTTCATAGGACACCGAAAACAGTTGGGTATACCTCCTATATCAGATCCGAAAGCAATAAGGGATTGTTTCTAGAATCAGGTCCTTTCTCGAGGAAAAGTTTCTCTCGAAAGAATTGAGTGGGAGGATGGTGGAGACTTGATGAGGTTATTTAACCGTCTCTTCAACTAGTGCGTGGCAGGGCACAGGAAGTTGTTCCTGTGGCAAATACACCAATTGAAGTGGAAGCTTATGATAGTGATCATGAAACTTCAGATCAAGTCACTACCAAACCTCGTGGGATGACAAGGATGCGTACTACTTCAGAGTGGAACGTAATCCTGTCTTGGAAGTCATGTTGCTAGACAACAATGAAACTACGAGCTATGGAGAAGCGATGGTGGGCCCGGATTTTGATAAATGGCTCGAGGCCATATAATCCGAGAGAGGATCCATATATGAAAGCAAAGTGTAGACTTTGGAAGAACTACTTGATGGTCGTAAGGCTGTTAGGTACATATGGATTTTAAAAGGAAGACGGACAATGATGGTAAGTATTACCATTAAGAAAGATTGGCTTGTCGTTAAGATGTTTTCCGACAAGTTCAAGGAGTTGACTACGATGAGACTTTCTCACTCGTAGCGATGCTAAGAGTCTGTTGGAATTATATTAGCGATTATTGCATTATTTATGAAATCTTGCAGATAGGATGTCAAAACATTGTTTCCTCGACGATTTTCTTGAGGAAAGGTTGTATGTGATACAATCGGAAGGTTTTGTCAATCCTGAATGATGCTAACAAGTGTGTAAAGCTCGAGCTATCCTTCTAAGGACTGGAGTAAGCATCTCGGAGTTGGAATGTATGCTTTGATGAGATGATCAAAGATTTTGGTGTATACAAAGTTTATGAGAAACTTGTATTTCCAAAGATGTGAGTGGGAGCACTATAGAATTTCTGATAAGTATATGTTGTTGACATATTGTTGATCAGAAGTGACGTAGAATTTCTGGAAAGCATATAGGGTTATTTAGAAAGTGTTTTTCAATGGAAAGCCTGGATTAAGCTACTTGAGCATTGAGCATCAAGATCTATAAGGATAGATCAAAACGCTTAATGGAACTTTCAAATGAGCACATGCCTTGACAAGATTTTGAAGGAGTTCAAAATGGGTCGGCAAAGAAGGAGTTCTTGGCTGTGTTATAAGGTGTGAACATTGAGTAAGACTCGAAACCTGACCGCGGCAGAATAGAGAGAAAGGACGAAGGTCGTCCCCTATGCTTAAGACATAGGCTCTACAGTATGCTATGCTGTGTACCGCACCTGAAGTGTGCCTTGCGATGAGTCAGTCAAGGGGTACAAGAGTGATCCAAGAATGGATCACAGGACAACGGTCAAAGTTATCCTTAGTAACTAGTGGACTAAGGAATTTTCTCGATTATGGAGGTGGTAAAAGAGTTTGTCGTAAAGGGTTACGCTGATGCAAACTTTGACACTAATCCAGATTATTCTGAGTAGTAAACTGGATTTGTATAGTAGAACAGTTATTTGGAATAGCTCCAAATAGAGCGTGGTAGCTGCATCTAGGAGATGACATAGAGATTTGTAAAGCACACACGGATCTGAAAGGTTCAGACCCGTTGACTAAAACCTCTCTCACAAGCAACATGATCAAACCCAGAACTCATTGAGTGCTAATCACATAGTGATGTGAACTAGATTGCTGACTCTAGTAAACTCTTGGGTGTTACTCACATGGCGATGTGACCTGTGAGTGTTAATCACATGGCGACGTGAACTAGATTATTGACTCTAGTGCAAGTGGTAGACTGTTGGAAATATGCCCTAGAGGCAATAATAAATAAGTTATTTGTCGGGTGGTAGGATCGACATATGCCAACGGGTGGCTTATCATTGCGGGGGCCAATAGAACGTCGCCGGTGCCTGGAAACGGGATGAGGCGTAGACATGCACGCCGGCGAATCTTACCCAGCTTCAGGGCTCTCCGGGGAGATAACACCCCTACTGCTGCTCTGCGGGGTCTCCGCATGGTTACTAAGTTCACAGGTGGCTACAATGCTCCTTGAGCTGTTTGGGGGCAGAAGGAGGAAGAAGGGCTTAGCTCAGCCTGCCTCTTCTCCTTGTAAGTGTCTATGTCTAGAAAGAGAGTTCCACCCTTTGCATGGGTGCACCGGGGGGTTTATATAGGCCTACCCCCCGGGGGTACAATGGTAATCCGACTGGGCGCGGGGCCCAGCTGTTTGTGACTATGCTCGCCGGCTTCTCCGCCGGCTTCTGGGGCCCGCCGGCTGGTGGGTCCCGCCGACTGCCGGCTCCTGGGTCGACAGGCCGGCCCCACCGGCCAGGGCCCTGTCGGCGGCCGGTTACTGTTGCTCCGTGTTTGTTGGCGCAGGCTTGGTCGGGGTAAGCGTGGCTACAGTAACGCCGCCCTGGCGGGCGATTACTGTAGCCCCGCCGCACCTTGTCTCCTTAATGGGCGTCTCCTTCGAGGAAGGCGGCAGGCCGGCTACGCGAAGCCGGCCCTCTGTCTCGCCGGCTTGAGAGGGGGTGTGGCCGCCTTTGGCATCTCTCTGCCTGAATGGGCCCACCGCCTCGGTGGCCACGCTGGTGGCCCGTCGTGGAAGGCGTCAGAGCCGCCGTGGCTACAGTGCCGCGCCGGGCGGGCCGCGGCTGCCCGCACGACGCGCTGTACCAGGCGTGCTCCGGGTTTTGGGGGTGGCAGACCCCACTGTAGCCACGCCCCGCTTCATCATCACAGGGTGGACGCGTACATCGCGGGTACGGCGTTGACTGCTTTATCGGAGCCGGCCCAGCGGTAGCCGGCCGTGCCATAGCCGGCCCTGCCGCAGCCGGCCATGCCGTAGCCGGCCCTCCACAGTTTTCTTCATGGGGGTAAAAAGGGCGCCCCCCCCCCAAGCCGGCAAAGATGGCAGTCGGCTAGGGGGGAGGCGGCCCAGGTCTTGAGTCTCCTTATGAGCCGGATGGGCTCATAATTTTTTCTGAGGGGCCAGGGGAAGCCGGCTGGGCTACCCATGGCTATTTACCCCGACAGTAGTCCCCGAAGGCGGGCGAGCTTCATGGCGGACGGAAGGACGAGAAGCTTGGCCGGCTTCATACCGTGAGGGGCCGACTGCGTCGTTGCAGCCGACTTCAGAGCGCTTTTCTTTATCAGGGCGACCATGGTTGACCCGCGGACCAGCCGCGGGCCCCACGACGAGCCACGTGGCGGGGAAGTCCTACCGTCGCACGCGCGCGACGAGACGCCGCCGCAGGCCCGGGCCCGCCACTCCCTGGCCTTGGCCCGGGCGCAGATCTTCTGTGGCCCGAGGGGGCTGCTCGCCTCCCCGCGGCCGTTACCTCGCGTCATCAAGGCGCGTAATTAACGCAGGCGTGGGGGAGATGGGCACGATCGATCCCCACGATCCCCCACGCCGCGGCTCCACATCTCTGGCGCACGCGCCTACAAGTAGGGGGGGATGGGGAGAGGCACGGGCCTGTTCGCTCCCCCGCTCCCCATCCCTCCTGCTCTTCTTCTTCTTGCTCTTCTTCTTCTTGCTCTCGCCCGACGCAGTTTCGCGCCGTAGCCCACCCACGCCGCCATGTCGCTGGCTTTGTCGAGCTCGTGGGACGGGTCAAATGTCCACGACGAGCACATCGAGTTCCTCCGCCAGACCCGGCGTCTGCCCGCCGCCGACCTCGTGCAGGTGCGCCTGGCGCCCGCGAAGGAGGTCTCGCCGGTGCCGGAGGAAGGCGAGCGCGTCGTCTTCCGCACGCACTTCCTCCGGGGCTTCGGCTTCCCGGCGAGCAGCTTCATGCGTTCCTTTCTCGAGTTCTACAACCTCCAACCGCACCACGTCACGCCCAACGCAGTGCTGCAACTCTCGGCCTTCGTCACGCTCTGCGAAGGGTACTTGGGGGTGCTGCCGACGCTGGAGCTCTGGGCGGAACTGTTCCAGAACAAGCTCGGCACCGTCTCCGCCGGCGTGCCGGCTCCCTGCGGCGCCTTCATCGCGATGAAGAGGGCAAGCGACGACAACCCCTTCCCCCACATTCCTCTGATCCAGTCTGTCAAGCTATGGCAGAAGTCTTACTTCTACGTCAAGAACGTCGCCCGGCACGGTGACTACGTCAACTTGCCGGCTTACGTAGCCGGCCCGCCGGCTGGGAGGCGGCGGACCTGGGGCTACCGGTCGAAATCCCTGTCTCCAGCGGGGAACGCTTCCATCTCCCGGCTTCGGGTGATGATCCAGTCGGAAGGTCTGTGCGCGTCTGACTTGGTAACCGCCTTCGTCGAGCGCCGGATCTTGCCTCTTCAAAGCCGTCCGCACATGATGTGCCAAATGAGTGGCCGGTTCGATCCTTGCCGGCTGAGCACATGGGAGATGCCCCATGCCGAGGTGGCTCTGATGGCGAACTACGTCGCCAACTTGAAGCTCACCGACGAGTGGCAATTCGGCAAGGCGCCGTACTCCCGCGCCCAGCCTCCGCCTGTGGTAAGTTTTTCTTCTTGTCGTCTGCCGGCTTGGGTTAGCCGGCCTCTGACCAGGCGGCTATTTTTTCTTTTTTCCTCTTCATCAGAATCCTCTCCTCCCGCCGCCAGCCGGGGCAGCCGGAGTCGACCGAGAGTACGCCCCGGACCGCACGGTGGACGACCTCGACGACCCGGATCTCTCCGCCGTCGCCATGGAGGACGCCGCCACGGGGGATGCCGCCGAGCTCGGCGGCATCGGGCTTTCGGCCAGTTTCGACGACTGGCCGAACAATTTTGAAGCCGAAGAACTCCCGCGCCGCCAGCCGGCAACCGACCGCCGCGGCGCGAGCTCGTCTGCCGCGCCGACTGCTGGTGGCGGGAAGGGGAAGCGCCGGGCCGCGCTCCCGCTCTTCGGAAGCCGGCCGAAGAAGCCGAAGGCCTCCGCCGCGGCCACAAAGCGCGAGGAGGCGGCGGCGAAGGCGGCCCGCTTCCGGAAGGTGGTGAAGAAGCCCCCGTCAGTTTCCGCGTAAGTCTGGTAGCCGCCTGCATGCTTGTTATTCTGAAGTCTTCTTTTCTTGAATGCTTTTCTGATTTCCTGAGCAGGGCGCCGCTCTCCCTTGAGCGAGGCCCGGCCGGCTCCGTGGTCGGGCCGAGTGCCGGATCCTCAGGGTCCCGCCGAGTGGACCCCCGCGCCGAACTTGACGCAGCCACGGAGCGCAATGCTCGCGAGGCGCGCCGAGAGAGGGAGGCGGCGGAGCGGGAGGCGGCGGAGCGAGAGGCCGCCCAGACGGCGCCAGGGCGAGCGAGCGCGGCGGCCGAGACTCCGTCGGAGCGGGCGGCCGTGGAGACGGAGGTGGAAGGCGCGCGCAGCCAGACTCCGCTGCTCGCCATCCCCCTCCAGACCTTGGATCCGGACATCCCTCTGCCCACGGCGGAGGAGATTATCCCCGAGCAGCCGCCGGTGCAGAGGGACGAGGTCTTCGAGGGATCCGCTGAGTGGACGTCGCCAGCAGCGCCAGCCGGAGCGGGCGAAGGCGGCCGATCGTCGGCGGTGCCAGAGGAGCCGGCCCGGGCCGCACCCGAGGCCGGAGCCGGCCTTGAGATCGAGCCGGCGGCGAGCCGGCCCGCCGGAGGGGGCACGGCCCCGTCGGACACGCGCCGAGCCGCGGGGGCCGAGCGGACGGCAGACGCCTTGGAGGCGGCCAGCTCCGCCACGTCCGGGTGGACTCCCAGCGGAGGGAGCGGCGAGCTGAATATCGCGGCTCAAGAGGTTCGGAACCGGCTGCAGGCACAGGCCGGGCTCCTGAGACAATTCACTCAGGAGTTTCTGTCGACGCGGTCTGCAATCCGGGTAAGTCTTCACTCCTTGACCGCTCTGGTCCTTTGAATTTTTTCCGTGGGGGCGCGCTAGCGCACCCACTGGGTGTAGTCCCCGAGATCCGGGCCGACTGCAGCGCAGTCGGGTCGGATCTTACTAGACGACTATGTTGACTGTTTTTTCTGATCTTCAGGATTATCACAATTCTCGCGCGGCCGCCTTCAACTCCCAGGCTCGGGAGCTAAGCCGGAGGACCGAAGACCTCGCCAGCAGCCAGCGTAAGTGTTTTGTCATTATTAATTTCTCGTGGGGGCGCGACAGCGCACCCACTGGGTGTAGTCCTCGAGATCCGGGCCGACTGCAATGCAGTCGGGTCGGATCTTACTTGACGACTTTTCCTTTGCTGATTTTTCTCTTTATTTCTTGCTTGTGCAGAGGCCAACGCCGACCTGCGGAGGGAACTCGGCGTGGTGCAGGCCGCTCTTCGTGCCAAGGACGCCGAGTACGCTGACTTGGCTCAAGAGTGCGACCGCCTGGCGACGAAATTGGCCGACCAAGAGGAGAGCCACAAGGCAGCCCTGCAAAAGGCGCAGGACGGCGAGGCTACCCTGAGGGCGGAGTTCGAGGCCAGGGAGGCGAGCTGGGCCGAGACGCGCCGGGCGCTGGAAGAAGGCTTCGGCCCGGTCGAGGATCTCATTGATGGTAAGCTGTCTTTCTTGCTCTTCTTCCATTCGCCGGCCGCCTATGGTTTTGTTTTGACTTGTGTTTGCTGTCTTGCGCAGAGTACTTCCCCGGCCAGTCCGTCCTTGCCGCCCAAGCCATCGAAGCCTACCGCGAGGAGCGCCGTCAGGCCGGGGTTGTGATTCTGCCGGATGCGAACCGGACGTTGTCGGAGCAGCTTATCGCCGTCCAGGCGCGGCTGCAGTCGGCCCACCGGTTGCTCCGCCGGCTCCAACGCGCCGGGGCGACGATGCTGGCCGCGTTCTGGCCCGGCCAGACAATTCCCCGGACCCCAAGCCGGACGGCCGACTGGCTCGAAGTCGTAGTCGGCCGCTTCGAGGCCTGGAAGGCGTCCGCGGCCCGTCTTGGAGCCGGGCGCGCGCTGGAGTTCGTCCGCGCGTGGTACCCGGGGCTAAGCCGGACCAGCTATGGACGTGGCGGTCGGAAGCCGACGCCGAGCTGGAGGAGGTGCGGCCGGCGATCGCGCAGTGCGCCTCGACGATCGCCGAGTGTACCGACACCAGCGTCTTCGCGCCGGAGCTCAACGACGATGGCGCTGCCCAGCCGGAGGAATGGTTCGGGCTGAACCCGGCGGACGGCAAGGACTCGGCGGAAGAGATCGCCTCCAGCGACGAGGGCGAGGACGACGAGGAGGAGGACAGCGAAGACGCCGAGCCGAGTGGTGGGGCGGCCGACCGTCCCCCAGCCGATCGTGCCTCTAGCAATGAGCCACGCGGGAGCGCGCCCTCTGCCGGAGACGACGATCAAGCCGAGGTTGGCCAGCCGGCCGCTCCTCCAGCCGGCGCGACTACTTCCGTCGCCTAATCCAGCTCGTCTGCGGCCCCGCCGGCTTGATCTGCCGTTCTTTTTGTCCCTGTCTTTCTTTTTGGACAAATTTAAGTTTCTGCAATTCCACCCACTGGGGGTGTATCGAACAATGCTGGATGTCGACCTCTCTGGAGGCTTTTTATGTAATATATTAATATATGCATGTGTTGGCGTTCATCCGAGTGTACTTTTTGTCCTTAGGCTCTTTCCTTTGCCGCCTTCCCTCTTTGGGAAGGCAAGTACTTGAGTTTTCTTGGATTTGAAGTAGACTGAATGTAAGCCGGCCGGCCGGCTACTCTGGTAGTCGGTCGGCGTGAGGCACTCAGCCGGCTTTTGTTATATATGCGAGCCTGTTTGGTCCCTAGCCGTTTTTCATGTGGGTACCCTTTCCGGCTAGTGGCTCTTGCCAGCCGGGCAGTCGGTTCTTCGAGCTGCGGTTTCGACAAGAGCCAAGCCTGGGTGTCGGCACATTACTTGTCTGACTGCGGGTAGGGCTCCTAATATAACTCTAGTCGGCCAGTCCCCGGGCCGACTCGTCGGACCCGGTACCGGACAATAATAAATGAAAAGGTAATATCATACGCATGATAACTTTCATTCATAAAACAACGGGTGGCAGTCCCCGAGTCTTTCTCGGGGAGCCTACTGTATCATGCTAAATACAAAAGTGGGCATGACACATACTGCGCTTTAACTGTAAAACTTCCGAAGGAGATTTGCGTTTCACGGTCGCTCTGACTCCTTGCCGGAGTCGTCTCTCTTGCGTGCCTTCGGCTTCTGCGCGTCGATGAGGTAGTAGGCGTCGTTGCCCAAGGCTCTGCGGATGATGAAGGGGCCCTCCCAGGGGGCTGCGAGCTTGTGCTGGCCGGCTGTTCGCTGGATCAGCCGGAGCACAAGGTCGCCCTCCTGGAAGGATCTTGGGCGGACCCTCCGGCTATGGTAGCGGCGCAGACCCTGCTGGTAGATGGCGGACCGGCTGAGGGCTAACAGCCGGGCCTCTTCCAGCAGGTCGACGCCGTCTTCTCGTGCTTCTTTGGCTTCCGCTTCCGTGTACATGGTTACCCGAGGCGAGTCGAACTCGATGTCTGTTGGGATGACCGCCTCGACACCATATACAAGGAAGAAGGGAGTGAAGCCGGTTGATCTGTTGGGAGTAGTGCGCAGACTCCCTAGGACAGCCGGCAGCTCATCGAGCCAGCAGCCGGCTGAACGCTCCAGGGGTACGACCAGTCGAGGCTTGATGCCAGACAGAATGAGGCCATTTGCTCGCTCCACTTGGCCGTTTGACTGCGGGTGGGCGACTGACGCAAGGTCCAGCCGGATACCTTGCGCAGCGCAGAACCGTGCCAGGGCACCTTTGGCAAAGTTCGTGCCGTTGTCGGTGATGATGCTGTGCGGTACACCGTACCGGGTTGTTATATCTGCAATGAAGGTTACTGCAGTCGGCCCATTCAGCTTCTTGATCGGCTTCGCCTCGATCCACTTGGTGAATTTGTCAACGGCGACGAGCAAATGTGTCATGCCGCCGCGCGCCGTCTTGAATGGGCCCACCATATCCAATCCCCAGACGGCAAAGGGCCAGGTGATGGGAATGGTCTTGAGTGCTGAAGCCGGCATGTGTTGCTGCGAGCTGAAAAGCTGGCAGCCTTTGCAGTGTTTGACTAGCTCTTTGGCGTCGTCCAAAGCAGTCGGCCAGAAGAAACCGTGGCGGAAGGCTTTGGCGCCCAGTGATCTTGATGCGGCGTGGTGGCCGCGTTCTCCTTGGTGTATATCCCTGAGGATCGCGATGCCTTTCTCCTGCTCGACGCATCGCTGCAAGACTCCGGTGGCGCTGCGCTTGACAAGCTCTCTGTTGATGATTGTGTATGCTCCAGCCCGGCGCTGAACTTGTCTTGCTTCGTTTTTGTCAGCCGGCAGGTCATGGTTCACCAGAAAGTTGCGGATGGCTTGGGCCCATGATGGGGCGGTGACCTCCCCAGCCACCAATGTGGCCAGAGCCACCAGGGTGGGCGGGTTGGGCAGTGCAGTGCTGGAGTCGGCCGCCGCTTCCTGTGCTGAAGAAGTCCCCGGGCCGGCTACTGCAGTCCCCGGGCCGGGTGTGGCAGTCCCCGAGCCGAATATTGAAGTCCCCGGGCCGGCTGCTTGATTCTTCGAGCCGGACCCGGCCCCCTCGGGGTTAGGCGGCACGAAAATGGAGTCGGATTCCGGAGATGGCTTGATTGAAGGCTTGAGGAGGCGCTGCAGGGCGATGCCGGCTGGTATTGCTTGCCGCGTGGAGCCTATTCGGACCAGGGCATCTGCTGGCTCGTTGTCGGACCGCGGCACGTGAAGGAACTCACACCCGTCGAAGTATCCGCTGATTTGCTGTACTAGGAAACGGTAGCTCGCCATGTTCGCGTCCTTGGCGTCCCAGTCGCCAGAAGACTGCCGCACCACCAAATCCGAGTCGCCATAGCACTGGATCCGGCGAATACCAAGCTCCTTGGCAAGCCGGAGCCCATGTATGAGCGCCTCGTACTCGGCTACGTTGTTGGAGGCGGCGAAGTGGATCTGCAGCATGTATCTGAGCTTGTCGCCCTTTGGAGAAGTAAGGACGACGCCGGCTCCCAAGCCGGTGCGCATCTTTGATCCGTCAAAGTGCATGCGCCAATGGGTGGAGTCGGGCGCCGGTGGTAAGTACTGGGTCTCGGCCCAGTCGACGAGGAAGTTGGCCAGCGCTTGCGTCTTGATGGCGGTGCGGGGTTGGTAGAAGATGGTGTAGGGGGCCAGCTCGATGGCCCATTTGGCCACCCGGCCGGATGCATCCCGGCTGCCTATGATGTCGGTAAGCGGGGCAGTGCATACGACCGTGATGGGATGCTCTTGAAAGTACGGTTTCAGCTTCTTGGCGGTGAAGTACACGCCATAGCACATCTTCTGATAGTGCGGGTAATTTTGCTTCGAGGCGGACAGCACCTCGCTCAGGTAGTAAACCGGCCTTTGGACCGGCTGGGCTCGGCCTTCTTCGGGGCGTTCAACCACAATGACGGTGCTGACCACCCGGCTAGTGGCGGCAATATATAGGAGCATGGGCTCCTTCTCAGTCGGTGCCGCCAAGACAGGCGGCGTGGACAGCATTTTCTTCAGCTCGTGGAAAGCTTGGTCGGCCTGGTCGTTCCACTCAAAGTGAGTGCTCTTCTTCATGAGGCGGTAGAGGGGGAGAGCTTTTTCTCCAAGCCGGCTGATGAAGCGGTTAAGAGAGGCCAGGCACCCGGTGAACTTCTGAATCTCTCTGAGCTTGGTTGGGACCGCCATCCTCTCGATGGCCTTGATCTTCACAGGGTTGCACTCTATGCCGCGTTCAGAGACCAGGAAGCCTAGGAGCTGGCCGGCTGGCACTCCGAACACGCATTTCTCCGGGTTGAGCTTGATCCGGAACCGGCACAGGTTCTCGAACGTCTCCTTCAAGTCTTCCAGCAGAGTGCCACGCTTCTCCGTCTTCACCACAACATCATCCACGTAAACGTGGGCATTCTTGCCGAGCTGCGTGAGGAGGCACTTCTGCATGCAACGTTGAAACGTGGCGCCGACATTCCTCAAGCCGAACGTCATGGTTAGGTAGCAGAAGGCTCCAAACGGCGTGATGAAGGCGGTCTTCAGTTGGTCATCCAGGTTCAGCTTGATCTGGTGGTATCCCGAGTAGGCATCCAAAAAACTCAACAGCTCGCATCCGGCTGTGGAGTCTATCACTTGATCAATTCTGGGCAGAGCGAAGGGATCTTTTGGGCAGGCTTTGTTGAGGCTCGTGTAATCTATACACATGCGCCACTTGTTATTCTTTTTCAGCATGAGAACCGGGTTCGTGAGCCATTCGGGGAAGAAAACTTCCATGATGAAGCCGGCTGCGAGGAGCCGGGCTATCTCCTCCCCTACGATCCTTCTCTTCTCTTCTGACAGTCGGCGGAGGGGCTGCTTGACTGGTTTAGCATCCTCCCGCACGTGCAATTTGTGCTCGGCGAAATCCTTCGGAACACCCGGCATGTCCTTGGGGGACCATGCAAAGATATCCCGATTCTCACGGAGGAAATCGGCGAGCTCGCCTTCCTATTTGCTATCCAGGCTCGCCCCAATGACGGCAAACCTCTCGGGGTGCTCGGGGTCGAGCTGTATCTTCTTGGTCTCCTTGGCCGGCTGGAAAGATCCTTGGGCATCATACTCCTTGGAGTCGGCGGGTTGGTTTAGCTGCTTGCTGGCCAGGGCCACGACCCGGTCCAGCGTCTTCCTCTCAGCTGCGATCACGAGGGATTTGGCCAGCCGGCTGCTAGCCGCGGCGCAGTCGGCAGACTTCTTGTAGTCGCCGGCGATGGTGACGACACCCTTTGAGCTCGGTATATTCATCTTGAGGTAAGCATAGTGGGGGACCGCCATGAACTTGGCCAAGGCGGGTCAACCAAGCAGGGCATGATAAGGGCTTTCCAGGTCCACCACCTCGAACCAGATTGCTTCCCGGCGGAAATGATCCTTGCTCCCAAAGAGCACGTCGATCATGAGCTTGCCGATGGGGGCACAGGACAATCCGGGTACGATGCTGTGGAACACCGTTCGAGTCGGCGCAAGTTGCTTGGCCTTGACGCCCAGCTTCTCCATGGTGTCGCGGTACAGGATGTTGATGCTGCTTCCGCCGTCGATCAACACGTGGGAGAAGCGTGCGGCGCGCGTATCCGTTGCGAGGGTGGCCTCCAGGACCAATGCGTAGGAGCCGGGGGATGGCATCACCTCTGGGTGGTCGGCCCGGCTCCAGCTGATGGGTTTCTCCGACCAGTGCATGTGGCCGGCTGGGCTGGTGGCGGCCATGTTGACCTCCTGTTGCTCTCGGCGCTTGCTGCGCCGGTCTTCGGGCTGGCTCGTGAAGACGACATAAGACGCTTGCTCGTCAGGGAACTCGTCTTGCACGGCGTCGACCGCGGGCCGGGCGGCTTTGGGCGGCGGCGGGCCGGCAGGCGGAGTCGGCGTGAGCCCCTCGCCCTTCGAGATTCGGGCGAGCCAGTTGCATTTGCGGGTCGTGTGGTTGGACGGCTTCGCGCCGCTATGGAACTTGCACGGGGCATCAAGGGTTTGCTCGTAGGAGAAGGCCGGCTGCCAAGCCGGCCGACCGCCCTTGGGCTTCTTGGGTGCGGGCCGCCCTTCAGGCGGCGCATCTTCGACCGTGGCCACCTGCCGACTGGCGGGAGGCGGCGCAGGGCCCTTGCGCTTTTGATCGTTCTGGTGTTGGCGTCGGCCGCCGTCTCCAGCCGGCGCTTTGGGCGCCGGATTGAGCACCTTTCCGGATGCGTCCACCCGGAGCTCGGTCTTCATCGAGGAGTCGGCGGTGGTGTACTTGTCGGCGATGTTCAAGAGCTCGTCGAGGGTAGTCGGCTCATCGCAGAGAAGCTTGTGCTTGAGGAGGGTGCCCTCTCGGCACCCGGCTGTGAAGTATTCGATGGCTTGCACCTCGTGCACCCCCTCACAGGAGTTGCGGAGCTCGGCCCAACGCGTCAGGTAGTCGCGAGTGGACTCGGCTAGGCCCTGTACACACAGGGAGAGCTGTCTGGGCTTGGGAGCCCGCTTGTAGGTGCTGGTGAAGTTGCGAACGAAGGCTTCAGTGAAGTCCACCCAGCTGTTGATGCTGAGCGGCTTAAGGCTGTTAAGCCAAGTCCGTGCCGTGCCTTGCAGCATGAGGGGCACGTACTTTACGGCAACGCGCCGGTTGCCATTGGCGATGCTGACGGCTGTGGAGTAGTCGGTCAGCCAGTCTTCCGGCTTCACCGAGCCGTTATACTTGGGTGTGTCTCTTGGGAGCGAGAACCCTTTGGGGAAGGGCTCGTCGCGGATGCGGGGGCCGAAGCAAGGCGGGCCGACATCGTCTTCTTCTTCTAGCGCCAGGGATCGGGCCAGGCGGTCGATCCGGTGGCGGGCGTCGTTTTCGCCGATTCCCTCCCAGCGACCAAGCCGGCCGCTGAGAGTCGGGTGAGCCACTCGGGGCGGGGTAGGATATCTTTCTCCGCGAGCTCGAGGCGGAGGCGGGGTGCCCTGCCATTCCATGGCTCGGGGGCGGCCGTCCGCGTCTCGCTCGATGGAGACTTGGGTCCGGCTTCGGCTGGAAGCCGGCTCTTTCTTGCGCCGCGCGCGGGTGTAGCTGGTAGTCGGCGACCGGGAGGTCGCGCCGTGTTCGCGGCGCGGGGGAGGGCTCCCCGCGCAGGCGTCGGCCTCGTGCCGTCGCGCGGCCGCATCGATTAATTGCTGGATGCGCCGCATCATATGGGGGAGATCTTCGGCTTCCAAGCCATCTAGCTCGTCTACGGCCGCTTGGCCGGCGCGCAGATTCTCGAGCAGGGTGGCGTAGACCGGGCGATCCACCCCAAGCGTGTCGGCGATGACGGTGCCGCGTTGCCTGACAGCGCCGGCCCGGCTAGGGCCAGCCGGAGCCGCCGTGCCGAAGGCGGCGCGGTCAGCTTCGCGCTGGTAGGCCTCGGTGAGGCGTCTTACGGAGGCCAGCCGCCGGCCTTCCGCGAGGAGGGCGAGGCGGCGTGCCTCCAGAACTTCGTCGCTGGCGTCAGCCGTTAAGATGTTTTCCGACAAGTTCAAGGAGTTGACTACGATGAGACTTTCTCACTCGTAGCGATGCTAAGAGTCTGTTGGAATTATATTAGCGATTATTGCATTATTTATGAAATCTTGCAGATAGGATGTCAAAACATTGTTTCCTCGACGATTTTCTTGAGGAAAGGTTGTATGTGATACAATCGGAAAGTTTTGTCAATCCTGAAAGATGCTAACAAGTGTGTAAAGCTCCAGCTATCCTTCTAAGGACTGGAGTAAGCATCTCGGAGTTGGAATGTATGCTTTGATGATATGATCAAAGATTTTGGTGTATACAAAGTTTATGAGAAACTTGTATTTCCAAAGATGTGAGTGGGAGCACTATAGAATTTCTGATAAGTATATGTTGTTGACATATTGTTGATCAGAAGTGACGTAGAATTTCTGGAAAGCATATAGGGTTATTTAGAAAGTGTTTTTCAATGGAAAGCCTGGATTAAGCTACTTGAGCATTGAGCATCAAGATCTATAAGGATAGATCAAAACGCTTAATGGAACTTTCAAATGAGCACATGCCTTGACAAGATTTTGATGGAGTTCAAAATGGGTCGGCAAAGAAGGAGTTCTTGGCTGTGTTATAAGGTGTGAACATTGAGTAAGACTCGAAACCTGACCGCGGCAGAATAGAGAGAAAGGACGAAGGTCGTCCCCTA
The DNA here is from genome assembly GCA_034509565.1 of Triticum monococcum. Lineage (NCBI taxonomy): Eukaryota > Viridiplantae > Streptophyta > Magnoliopsida > Poales > Poaceae > Triticum > Triticum monococcum. Next base: position 135,352,312 of record CM067847.1, read on the forward strand.
TGCTTAAGACATAGGCTCTACAGTATGCTATGCTGTGTACCGCACCTGAAGTGTGCCTTGCGATGAGTCAGTCAAGGGGTACAAGAGTGATCCAAGAATGGATCACAGGACAGCGGTCAAAGTTATCCTTAGTAACTAGTGGACTAAGGAATTTTCTCGATTATGGAGGTGGTAAAAGAGTTTGTCGTAAAGGGTTACGCTGATGCAAACTTTGACACTAATCCAGATTATTCTGAGTAGTAAACTGGATTTGTATAGTAGAACAGTTATTTGGAATAGCTCCAAATAGAGCGTGGTAGCTGCATCTAGGAGATGACATAGAGATTTGTAAAGCACACACAGATCTGAAAGGTTCAGACCCGTTGACTAAAACCTCTCTCACAAGCAACATGATCAAACCCAGAACTCATTGAGTGCTAATCACATAGTGATGTGAACTAGATTGCTGACTCTAGTAAACTCTTGGGTGTTACTCACATGGCGATGTGACCTGTGAGTGTTAATCACATGGCGACGTGAACTAGATTATTGACTCTAGTGCAAGTGGTAGACTGTTGGAAATATGCCCTAGAGGCAATAATAAATAAGTTATTTGTCGGGTGGTAGGATCGACATATGCCAACGGGTGGCTTATCATTGCGGGGGCCAATAGAACGTCGCCGGTGCCTGGAAACGGGATGAGGCGTAGACATGCACGCCGGCGAATCTTACCCAGCTTCAGGGCTCTCCGGGGAGATAACACCCCTACTGCTGCTCTGCGGGGTCTCCGCATGGTTACTAAGTTCACAGGTGGCTACAATGCTCCTTGAGCTGTTTGGGGGCAGAAGGAGGAAGAAGGGCTTAGCTCAGCCTGCCTCTTCTCCTTGTAAGTGTCTATGTCTAGAAAGAGAGTTCCACCCTTTGCATGGGTGCACCGGGGGGTTTATATAGGCCTACCCCCCGGGGGTACAATGGTAATCCGACTGGGCGCGGGGCCCAGCTGTTTGTGACTATGCTCGCCGGCTTCTCCGCCGGCTTCTGGGGCCCGCCGGCTGGTGGGTCCCGCCGACTGCCGACTCCTGGGTCGACAGGCCGGCCCCACCGGCCAGGGCCCTGTCGGCGGCCGGTTACTGTTGCTCCGTGTTTGTTGGCGCAGGCTTGGTCGGGGTAAGCGTGGCTACAGTAACGCCGCCCTGGCGGGCGATTACTGTAGCCCCGCCGCACCTTGTCTCCTTAATGGGCGTCTCCTTCGAGGAAGGTGGCAGGCCGGCTACGCGAAGCCGGCCCTCTGTCTCGCCGGCTTGAGAGGGGGTGTGGCCGCCTTCGGCATCTCTCTGCCTGAAGGGGCCCCCCGCCTCGGTGGCCATGCTGGCGGCCCGTCGTGGAAGGCGTTAGAGCCGCCGTGGCTACAGTGCCGCGCCGGGCGGGCCGCGGCTGCCCGCACGACGCGCTGTACCAGGCGTGCTCCGGGTTTTGGGGGTGGCAGACCCCACTGTAGCCACGCCCCGCTTCATCATCACAGGGTGGATGCGTACATCGCGGGTACGGCGTTGACTGCTTTATCGGAGCCGGCCCAGCGGTAGCCGGCCGTGCCATAGCCGGCCCTGCCATAGCCGGCCCTGCCGCAGCCGGCCATGCCGTAGCCGGCCCTCCACAGTTTTCTTCATGGGGGTAAAAAGGGCGGGCCCCCCCCAAGCCGGCAAAGATGGCAGTCGGCTAGGGGGGAGGCGGCCCAGGTCTTGAGTCTCCTTATGAGCCGGATGGGCTCATAATTTTTTCTGAGGGGCCAGGGGAAGCCGGCTGGGCTACCCATGGCTATTTACCCCGACATTATTATTATATTTCCTTGTTCATGATAATCGTTTATTATCCATGCGATAATTGTATTGATAGGAAACTCAGATACATGTGTGGATACATACACAACACCATGTCCCTAGTAAGCCTCTAGTTGACTAGCTCATTGATCAATAGATGGTTACGGTTTCCTGACCATGGACATTGGATGTCGTTGATAACGGGATCACATCATTAGGAGAATGATGTGATGGACAAGACCCAATCCTAAGCATAGCACTAGATCGTGTAGTTCGTATGCTAAAGCTTTTCTAATGTCAAGTATCATTTCCTTAGACCATGAGATTGTGCAACTCCCGGATACCGTAGGAATGCTTTGGGTGTGCCAAACATCACAACGTAACTGGGTGACTATAAAGGTGCACTACGGGTATCTCTGAAAGTGTCTGTTGGGTTGGCACGAATCGAGACTGGGATTTGTCACTCCGTGTGACGGAGAGGTATCTCTGGGCCCACTCGGTAGGACATCATCATAATGTGCACAATGTGGTCAAGGAGTTGATCACGGGATGATGTGTTACGGAACGAGTAAAAGAGACTTGCTGGTAACGAGATTGAACAAGGTATCGGGATATCGACGATCGAATCTCGGGCAAGTATCGTACCGCTAGACAAAGGGAATTGTATACGGGATTGATTAAATCCTTGACATCGTGGTTCATCCGATGAGATCATCGTTGAACATGTGGGAGCCAACATGGGTATCCAGATCCCGCTGTTGGTTATTGACCGGAGAACGTCTCGGTCATGTCTGCATGGTTCCCGAACCCGTAGGGTGTACACACTTAAGGTTCGATGACGCTAGGGTTATAAAGGAAGTTTGTATGTGGTTAACGAATGTTGTTCGGAGTCCCGGATGAGATCCCGGATGTCACAAGGAGTTCCGGAATGGTCCGGAGGTAAAGATTTATATATGGGAAGTCCTGTTTTGGTCACCGAAAAAGTTTCGGGGTTTATCGGTAACGTACCGGGACCACTGGGAGGGTCCCGGGGGTCCACCAAGTGGGGCCACCAGTCCCGAAGGCTTGCGTGGGCCAAGAGTGGTGAGGGACCAGCCCCTGAGTGGGCTAGTGCGCCTCCCACAAGGCCCAAGCCGCAGCAAAGGAGGAGAAGGGGAAACCCTAAGCTTAGATGAGCCCTAAGGCCCACCCTAGGGGGCGCCCCCCTCTCCCCCTCTTGGCCGCCACCCCAAGACCCATCTAGGGCTGCCGCCCCTCTAGAGGTGGGAACCCTAGAGGGGGCGCACCCTCCTCCCCTTCCCCTATATATATATGAGGCCTAGGGGCTGCCCAATACACGTGATCTGATCCTTCCCTGTTGGTGCAGCCCTCCCTCTCTTTCTCCTCGTCTCTTGCGGTGCTTGGTGAAGCCCTGCTGGAGTACCACGCTCCTCCACCACCACCACGCCGTTGTGCTGCTGCTGGATAGAGTCTTCCTCAACCTCTCCCTCTCTCCTTGCTGGATCAAGGCATGGGAGACGTAATCGGGCTGTACATGTGTTGAACACGGAGGTGCCGTCCGTTCGGCACTAGGATCTTCGGTGATTTGGATCACAACGAGTACGACTCCATCAACCCCGTTCACTTGAACGCTTCCGCTTAGCGATCTACAAGGGTATGTAGATGCACTCTTCTTCCCCTCGTTGCTGGTCTCTCCATAGATTGATCTTGGTGACACGTAGGAAAATTTTGAATTTCTGCTACGTTCCCCAACATAAACCAGTATATGGAAAGCTCGTAGGCATCGGATCAATGATGGATAATTATGTCGAATGTGGTTCATCATGTAACATTCATAACATAGGGTGACACAGAACTAGCTCCAATTCGTCAATGTAATGTAGGCATGTATTCCAAATATAGGCATACATGCTTATGGAAAAGAACTTGCATGACATCTTTTGTCCTACCCTCCCGTGGCAGTAGGGTCCTAATGAAAACTAAGGGATATTAAGCACCCCTTTTAATAGAGAACGGGAGCAAAGCATTAGCACATAGTGAATACATGAACTCCTCAAACTACGGTCATCACCGATAAGTATCCCAATTATTGTCACTTCGGGGTTAACAGATCATAACACATAATAGGTGACTATAGACTTGCAAGATAGGATCAAGAACTCTCATATATTGATGAAAACATAATAAGTTCGAATCTGAAATCATGGCACTCAGACCCTAGTGACAAGCATTAAGCATAGCAAAGTCATAGCAACATCAATCTCAGAACATAGTGGATACTAGGAATCAAACATTAACAAAACTAACTCGATTACATGATAAATCTCATCCAACCCATCACCGTCCAGCAAGCCTACGATGGAATTACTCACGCAGGGCGGTGAGCATCATGAAATTGGTGATGGAAGATGGTTGATGATGACAACCATGACGAATCCCCCTCTCCGGAGCCCCGAACGGACTCCAGATCAGCCCTCCCGAGAGGTTTTAGGGCTTGGCGGCGGCTCCGTATCGTAAAACGTGATGATTTCTTCTCTCCTATTTTCTCTCTCCGAAAGCAGTTATATAGAGTTGGAGTTGGGGTCTGGGGGTCTCCAGGGAGGCCACGAGGTAGGGGGCGCGCCCCCCACCCTCGTGGCAAGGGTGTGGGCCCCCTGGTCTTCATCTTTGGCGAGGATTTTTTATTATTTATTGTAAGATATTCCGTGGAGTTTCAGGTCATTCCGAGAACTTTTGTTTTCTGCACATAAAACAACATCATGGCAATTCTGCTGAAAACAGCGTCAGTCCGGGTTAGTTCCATTCAAATCATACAAGTTAGAGTCCAAAACAAGAGCAAAAGTGTTTGGAAAAGTAGATATGACGGAGACGTATTAGCTCCCCCAAGCTTAAACCCCTGCTTGTCCTCAAGCAACTCAGTTGACAAACTGAAAGAAATAAAGAAAAACTTTTACAAACTCTGTTTGCTCTTGTTGTTGTAAATATGTCGAGCTTGATGGAAATATGCCCTAGAGGCAATAATAAAAGCATTATTATTATATTTCCTTGTTCGTGATAATTGTCTTTATTCATGCTATAATTGTGTTATCCGGAAATCGTAATACAAGTGTGAATAACAGACACCAACATGTCCCTAGTAAGCCTCTAGTTGACTAGCTCGTTGATCAACAGATAGTCATGGTTTCCTGACTATAGACATTGGATGTCATTGATAACGGGATCACATCATTAGGAGAATGATGTGATGGACAAGACCCAATCCTAAACATAGCATAAAGATCGTGTAGTTCGTTTGCTAGAGTTTTGCAATGTCAAGTATCTTTTCCTTAGACCATGAGATCGTGTAACTCCCAGATACCGTAGGAGTGCTTTGGGTATACCAAACGTCACAACGTAACTGGGTGACTATAAAGGTATACTATGGGTATCTCCGAAAGTGTCTGTTGGGTTGACACGGATCAAGACTGGGATTTGTCACTCCGTATGACGGAGAGGTATCACTGGGCCCACTCGGTAATGCATCATCATATTGAGCTCAAAGTGACCAAGTGTCTGGTCACGGGATCATGCATTACGATACGAGTAAAGTGACTTGCCGGTAACGAGATTGAACGAGGTATTGGGATACCGACGATCGAATCTCGGGCAAGTAACATACCAACAGACAAAGGGAATTGTATACGGGGTTGATTGAATCCTCGGCATCGTGGTTCATCCGATGAGATCATCGTGGAGCATGTGGGAACCAACATGGGTATCCAGATCCCGCTGTTGGTTATTGACCGGAGAGTCGTCTCGGTCATGTCTGCTTGTCTCCCGAACCCGTAGGGTCTACACACTTAAGGTTCGGTGATGCTAGGGTTGTGAAGATATGTGTATGCAGTAACCCGAATGTTGTTCGGAGTCCCGGATGAGATCCCGGACGTCACGAGGAGTTCCGGAATGGTCCGGAGGTAAAGAATTATATCTAGGAAGTGCTGTTTCGGCCATCGGGACAAGTTTCGGGGTTATTGGTATTGTACCGGGACCACCGGAGGGGTCCCGGGGGCCCACCGGGTGGGGCCACCTGTCCCGGGGGGCCACATGGGCTGTAGGGGGTGCGCCTTGGCCTAGATGGGCCAAGGGCACCAGCCCCAAAAGCCCATGCGCCTAGGGTTCCACATAAGGGAAGAGTCCCAATGGTGGAAGGCACCTCTAGGTGCCTTGGGGGGGAGGGAAACCTCCCCTTGGCCGCCGCACCTAGGAGATTGGATCTCCTAGGCTGGCGCACCACCCCCCCTTGGCCCTCCTATATATAGTGGGGGAGAGGAGGGACTTCATACACCAGCCCCTGGCGCCTCCCTCTCTCCCCGTTACGTCTCTCTCTCGTAGTACAGGCGAAGCCCTGCTACTGTGACGCCCTGCATCCACCACCACGCCGTCGTGCTGCTGGATCTTCATCAACCTCTCCTTCCCCCTTGCTGGATCAAGAAGGAGGAGACGTCTCCCGTCCTGTACGTGTGTTGAACGCGGAGGTGCCGTCCGTTCGGCCCTTGGTCATCGGTGATTTGGATCACGTCGTGTTCGACTACATCATCCCCGTTCTTTGAACGCTTCCGCTCGCGATCTACAAAGGTATGTAGATGCAATCTGAATACTCGTTGCTAGATGAACTCATAGATGGATCTTGGTGAAACCATAGGAAAATTTTTGTTTTCTGCAACGTTCCCCAACAGTGGTATCAGAGCTAGGTCTATGCGTAGTTCTTCTTGCGCGAGTAGAACACAATTTGTTGTGGGCGTAGATTCGTCAACTTTCTTGCCGCTACTAGTCTTTTCTTGTTTCAGCGGTATTGTGGGATGAAGCGGCCCGGACCAACCTTACACGTACGCTTACGTGAGACCGGTTCCACCGACTAACATGCACTAGTTGCATAAGGTGGCTGGCGGGTGTCTGTCTCTCCCACTTTAGTTGGAGCGGATTCGATGAACAGGGTCCTTATGAAGGGTAAATAGAAGTTGACAAATCACGTTGTGGCTTTCACGTAGGTAAGAAAACGTTTTTGCTAGAACCCTAATTCAGCCACGTAAAACTTGCAACAACAATTAGAGGATGTCTAACTTGTTTTTGCAGCAAGTGGTTTGCGATATGATATGGCCAAAGTTGTGATGAATGATGAATGATCTATATGTGATGTATGAGATGTTCATGCTATTGTAATAGGAATCACGACTTGCATGTCGATGAGTATGACAACCGGCAGGAGCCATAGGAGTTGTCTTTATTTTGTATGACCTGCGTGTCATTGAGAAACGCCATGTAAATTACTTTACTTTATTGCTAAACGCGTTAGCCATAGTAGTAGAAGTAATAGTTGGCGAGCAACTTCATGGAGACACGATGATGGAGATCATGGTGTCAAGCCGGTGACAAGATGATCATGGAGCCCCAAGATGGAGATCAAAGGAGCTATGTGATATTGGCCATATCATGTCACGTTTATTATTTGATTGCATGAGATGTTTATCATGTTTTGCATCTTGTTTACTTAGAACGACGGTAGTAAATAAGATGATCCCTCATATTAATTTCAAGAAGTGTTCCCCCTAACTGTGCACCGTTGCGACAGTTCGCTGTTTCAAAACACCACGTGATGATCGGGTGTTTTATTCAGACGTTCACATACAACGGGTGTAAGACAGATTTACACATGCAAACACTTAGGTTGACTTGACGAGCCTAGCATGTACAGACATGGCCTCGGAACACAGAAGACCGAAAGGTCGAGCATGAGTCGTATAGAAGATACGATCAACATGAAAATGTTCACCGACGTTGACTAGTCCGTCTCACGTGATGATCGGACACGGCCTAGTTGACTCGGATCATGTTATACTTAGATGACTGGAGGGATGTCTATCTAAGTGGGAGTTCATTATATAATTTGATTAGATGAACTTAATTATCATGAACTTAGTCTAAAATATTTTACAATATGTCTTGTAGATCAAATGGCCCACGTAGTCCTCAACTTCAACGCATTCCTAGAGAAAACCAAGCTGAAAGACGATGGCAGCAACTATACGGACTGGGTCCGGAACCTGAGGATCATCCTCATAGCTGCCAAGAAAGATTACGTCCTACAAGCACCGCTAGGTGAAGCTCCCGTCCCACAGAACCAAGATGTTATGAACGCTTGGCAGACACGTGTTGACGACTACTCCCTCGTTCAGTGCGGCATGCTTTACAGTTTAGAGCCGGGGCTCGAAAAGCGTTTTGAGAGACATGGAGCATATGAGATGTTCGAAGAGTTGAAAATGGTTTTTCAAGCTCATGCCCGGATCGAGAGATATGAAGTCTCCGATAAATTCTTCAGCTATAAGATGGAGGAAAATAGTTCTGTCAGTGAGCACATACTCACTATGTCTGGGTTACATAACCGCTTGTCTCAGCTGGGAGTTAATCTCCCGGATGATGCGGTCATTGACAGAATCCTCCAGTCGCTTCCACCAAGCTACAAGAGCTTTTTGATGAACTTCAACATCCAGGGGATGCAAAAGACCATTCCTGAGTTGTTTGCAATGCTGAAATCAGCAGAGGTAGAAGTCAAGAAGGAACATCAAGTGTTGATGGTTAATAAAACCACTAAGTTCAAGAAAGGCAAGGGTAAAAAGAACTTCAAGAAGGACGGCAAGGAAGTTGCCGCGCCCGGCAAGCAAGCTGCCGGGAAGAAGCCAAAGAATGGACCCAAGCCCGAGACTGAGTGCTTTTATTGCAAGGGAAGCGGTCACTGGAAGCGGAACTGCCCCAAATACTTAGCAGACAAGAAGGCCGGCAAAACAAAAGGTATATGTGATATACATGTAATTGATGTGTACCTTACTAGTGTCCGTAGTAGCTCCTGGGTATTTGATACCGGTGCAGTTGCTCACATTTGTAACTCAAACCAGGGGCTGCGGAATAAGCGGAAACTGGCAAAGGACGAGGTGACGATACGCGTCGGGAATGGTTCCAAGGTCAATGTGATCGCCGTCGGCACGCTACCTCTATATTTACCTTCGGGATTAGTTTTAAACCTTAACAATTGTTATTTAGTGCCAGCTTTGAGCATGAACATTGTATCGGGATCTTGTTTAATTTGAGATGGCTACTCATTTAAATCCGAGAATAATGGTTGTTCCATTTATATGAGAGATATGTTTTATGGTCAGCTCCTATGGTGAATGGTTTATTCTTTATGAATCTCGAACGTAATGCTACACATGTTCATAATGTGAGTACCAAAAGATGTAAAGTTGATAATGATAGTCCCACATACTTGTGGCACTGCCGCCTTGGTCACATAGGTGTCAAACGCATGAAGAAGCTCCATGCAGATGGACTTTTAGAGTCTCTTGATTATGAATCATTTGACACGTGCGAACCATGCCTCATGGGTAAAATGACCAAGACTCCGTTCTCAGGAACAATGGAGCGAGCAACCAACTTATTGGAAATCATACATACTGATGTGTGCGGTCCAATGAGTCTTGAGGCTCGCGGCGGCTATCGTTATGTTCTCACCCTCACTGATGACTTGAGTAGATATGGGTATATCTACTTAATGAAACACAAGTCTGAAACCTTTGAAAAGTTCAAGGAATTTCAGAGTGAGGTTGAGAATCAATGTGACAGGAAAATCAAGTTTCTACGATCAGATCGTGGAGGAGAATACTTGAGTCACGAATTTGGCACACACTTGAGAAAATGTGGAATAGTTTCACAACTCACGCCGCCTGGAACACCTCAGCGTAACGGTGTATCCGAACGTCGTAATCGCACTCTATTAGATATGGTGCGATCTATGATGTCTCTTACCGATTTACCACTATCTTTTTGGGGCTATGCTTTAGAGACTGCCGCATTCACTTTAAATAGGGCTCCGTCGAAATCCGTTGAGACGACACCGTATGAATTATGGTTTGGAAAGAAACCTAAGCTGTCGTTTCTAAAAGTTTGGGGATGCGATGCTTATGTCAAGAAACTTCAACCTGAAAAGCTCGAACCCAAGTCGGAAAAATGCGTCTTCATAGGATACCCAAAAGAAACTATTGGGTATACATTCTACCTCAGATCTGAAGGCAAGATCTTTGTTGCCAAGAATGGGTCCTTTCTAGAGAAGGAGTTTCTCTCGAAAGAAGTAAGTGGGAGGAAAGTAGAACTTGATGAAGTATTACCTCTTGAACCGGAAAATGGCGCAACTCAAGAAAATGTTCCTGAGGTGCCAGCACCGACTAGAGAGGAAGTTAATGATAATGATCAAGATACTTCTGATCAAGCTCCTACTGAAATTCGAAGGTCCACAAGGACATGTTCCGCACCAGAATGGTACGGCAACCCTGTCTTGGAAATCATGTTGTTAGACAACGGTGAACCTTCGAACTATGAAGAAGCGATGGCGGGCCCGGATTCCGACAAATGGCTAAAAGCCATGAAATCCGAGATAGGATCCATGTATGAAAACGAAGTATGGACTTTGACTGACTTGCCCGTTGAACGGCGAGCCATAGAAAATAAATGGATCTTTAAGAAGAAGACAGACGCGGATGGTAATGTGACCATCTATAAAGCTCGGCTTGTCTCTAAGGGTTATCGACAAGTTCAAGGGGTTGACTACGATGAGACTTTCTCACCGGTAGCGAAGCTAAAGTCCGTCCGAATCATGTTAGCAATTGCTGCATTCTACGATTATGAGATATGGCAAATGGACGTCAAAACGGCATTCCTTAATGGTTTCCTTAAGGAAGAATTGTATATGATGCAGCCAGAAGGTTTTGTCGATCCTAAGAATGCTAACAAGGTGTGCAAGCTCCAACGCTCGATTTATGGGCTGGTGCAAGCATCTCGGAGTTGGAACATTCGCTTTGATGAGATGATCAAAGCGTTTGGGTTTACGCAGACTTATGGAGAAGCCTGCATTTACAAGAAAGTGAGTGGGAGCTCTGTAGCATTTCTCATATTATATGTAGATGACATACTTTTGATGGGAAATGATATAGAACTCTTGGACAGCATCAAGGCCTACTTGAATAAGAGTTTTTCAATGAAGGACCTTGGAGAAGCTGCTTATATATTAGGCATCAAAATCTATAGAGATAGATCGAGACGCCTCATAGGTCTTTCACAAAGCACATACCTTGATAAGATATTGAAGAAGTTCAATATGGACCAGTCTAAGAAGGGGTTCTTGCCTGTGTTGCAGGGTATGAAATTGAGCTCAGCTCAAAGTCCGACCACGGCAGAAGATATAGAAGAGATGAGTGTCATCCCCAATGCCTCAGCCATAGGTTCTATTATGTATGCCATGCTGTGTACCAGACCTGATGTAAACCTTGCCGTAAGTTTGGTAGGAAGGTACCAAAGTAATCCCGGCAAGGAACACCGGACAGCGATCAAGAATATCCTAAAGTACCTGAAAAGGACTAAGGAAATGTTTCTCGTTTATGGGGGTGACGAAGAGCTCGTCGTAAAGGGTTACGTCGACGCTAGCTTCGACACAGATCTAGATGACTCAAAGTCTCAAACCGGATACGTGTATATTTTGAATGGTGGGGCAGTAAGCTGGTGCAGTTGCAAGCAGAGCGTCGTGGCGGGATCTACATGTGAAGCGGAGTACATGGCAGCCTCGGAGGCAGCACATGAAGCAATTTGGGTGAAGGAGTTCATCACCGACCTCGGAGTCATACCCAATGCGTCGGGGCCGATCAAGCTCTTCTGTGACAACACTGGAGCTATTGCACTTGCCAAGGAGCCCAGGTTTCACAAGAAGACAAGGCACATCAAGCGTCGCTTCAACTCCATTCGTGAAAATGTTCAAGATGGAGACATAGAGATTTGTAAAGTACATACGGACCTGAACGTAGCAGATCCGTTGACTAAACCTCTCCCTAGGGCAAAACATGATCAACACCAGAATTCCATGGGTGTTCGATTCATCACAATGTAACTAGATTATTGACTCTAGTGCAAGTGGGAGACTGGTGGAAATATGCCCTAGAGGCAATAATAAAAGCATTATTATTATATTTCCTTGTTCGTGATAATTGTCTTTATTCATGCTATAATTGTGTTATCCGGAAATCGTAATACAAGTGTGAATAACAGACACCAACATGTCCCTAGTAAGCCTCTAGTTGACTAACTCGTTGATCAACAGATAGTCATGGTTTCCTGACTATAGACATTGGATGTCATTGATAATGGGATCACATCATTAGGAGAATGATGTGATGGACAAGACCCAATCCTAAACATAGCATAAAGATCGTGTAGTTCGTTTGCTAGAGTTTTGCAATGTCAAGTATCTTTTCCTTAGACCATGAGATCGTGTAACTCCCGGATACCGTAGGAGTGCTTTGGGTATACCAAACGTCACAACGTAACTGGGTGACTATAAAGGTATACTACGGGTATCTCCGAAAGTGTCTGTTGGGTTGACACGGATCAAGACTGGGATTTGTCGCTCCGTATGACAGAGAGGTATCACTGGGCCCACTCGGTAATGCATCATCATATTGAGCTCAAAGTGACCAAGTGTCTGGTCACGGGATCATGCATTATGGTACGAGTAAAGTGACTTGCCGGTAACGAGATTGAAGAAGGTATTGGGATACCGACGATCGAATCTCGGGCAAGTAACATACCGACAGACAAAGGGAATTGTATACGGGGTTGATTGAATCCTCGACATCGTGGTTCATCCGATGAGATCATCGTGGAGCATGTGGGAGCCAACATGGGTATCCAGATCCCGCTGTTGGTTATTGACCGGAGAGTCGTCTCGGTCATGTCTGCTTGTCTCCCGAACCCGTAGGGTCTACACACTTAAGGTTCGGTGACGCTAGGTTTGTGAAGATATGTGTATGCAGTAACCCGAATGTTGTTCGGAGTCCCGTATGAGATCCCGGATGTCACGAGGAGTTCCGGAATGGTCCGGAGGTAAAGAATTATATCTAGGAAGTGTTGTTTCGGCCATCGGGACAAGTTTCGGGGTTATCGGTATTGTACCGGGACCACTGGAGGGGTCCCGGGGGCCCACCGGATGGGGCCACCTGTCCTGGGGGGGGGGGCACATGGGCTGTAGGGGGTGCGCCTTGGCCTAGATGGGCCAAGGGCACCAGCCCCAAAAGCCCATGCGCCTAGGGTTCCACATAAGGGAAGAGTCCCAATGGTGGAAGGCACCTCTAGGTGCCTTGGGGGGGAGGGAAACCTCCCCTTGGCCGCCGCACCTAGGAGATTGGATCTCCTAGGCTGGCGCACCACCCCCCCTTGGCCCTCCTATATATAGTGGGGGAGGAGGGACTTCATACACCAGCCCCTGGCGCCTCCCTCTCTCCCCGTTACGTCTCTCTCTCGTAGTACAGGCGAAGCCCTGCTACTGTGACGCCCTGCATCCACCACCACGCCGTTGTGCTGCTGGATCTTCATCAACCTCTCCTTCCCCCTTGCTGGATCAAGAAGGAGGAGACGTCTCCCGTCCCGTACGTGTGTTGAACGCGGAGGTGTCGTCCGTTCGGCGCTTGGTCATCGGTGATTTGGATCACGTCGTGTTCAACTACATCATCCCCGTTCTTTGAACGCTTCCGCTCGCGATCTACAAAGGTATGTAGATGCAATTTGAATACTCGTTGCTAGATGAACTCATAGATGGATCTTGGTGAAACCGTAGGAAATTTTTTGTTTTCTGCAACGTTCCCCAACAGAGCTAGCATTCAAGTTTTCAGCAAAGATTATAACTAACCACATTTGCAATAATTCTTAGGTCTCATGATTACTCATATCAATAGCATAATCAACTAGCAAGCCATAATAATAAATCTCGGATGACAACACTTTCTCAAAACAATCATAATATGATATAACAAGATGGTATCTCGCTAGCCCTTTTCTGAGACCGCAAAACATAAATGCAGAGCACCTTTAAATATCAAGGACTGACTAGACATTGTAATTCATGGTAAAAGAGATCCAATCATAGTCACATCCAATATAAATTAACAATAATGAATGCAAATGACAGCTGTGCTCTCCAGCTAGTGCTTTTAATAAGAGGGTGATGACTCAGCATAAAGGTAAATAGATAGGCCCTTCGCAGAGGGAAGTAGGGATTTGTAGAGGTGCCAGAGCTCGGTTTTGAAATAGAGGTGAATAATATTTTGAGTGGTATACTTTCATTGTCAACATAACAACCAAGAGATGGCGATATCTTCCATGCTACACACATTATAGGCAGTTCCCAAACAGAATGGTAAAGTTTATACTCCCCCTCCACCAACAAACATCTATCTATGGCTTGCTCGAAACAACGAGTGCCTCCAACATACATCAAGTCCCAGGGGAAGTTTTGTTTGCAATTATTTTGATTTAGTTTTCATAAAGTATGGGACTGGGCATCCGGTGACCAGCCATTTTCTCGTGAGTGAGGAGCGGAGTCCACTCCTCTTAAGAATAACCCACCTAACATGGAAGATACAAACAGCCCTAGTTAATACATGAGCTATTCGAGCACACAAAAACAGGATGATTATTTGAAGGTTTAGAGTTTGGCAAATACAAATTTACTTGGAACGGCAGGTAGATACCGCATATAGGAAGGTATAGTGGACTCATCTAGAATAACTTTGGGGTTTAAGGGATTGGATGCACAAGCAGTATTCCCGCTTAGTACAGGTGAAGGTTAGCAAAATACTGAGAAGCGACCAACTAGAGAGCGACAACAGCCATGTACATGCATTAAAATTAATAAACATTGGATGCAAGCATGAGTAGGATATAATCCACCATGAACATAAATATCGTGAAGGCTATATTGATTTGTTTCAACTACATGCGTGAACATGTGCCAAGTCAAGTCACTTAAATCATTCAGAAGAGGATACCACCCTATCATACCACATCATAACCATTTTAATAACATGTTGGCACGCAAGGTAAACCATTATAACTCATAGCTAATCAAGCATGACACAAGCAACTATGATCTCTAATTGTCATTGCAAACATGTTTATTCATAACAAGCTGAATCAAGAACGATGAACTCATCATATTTACAAAAAGAAAAAAGGTCGAGTTCGTACCTGCTTTTCTCATCTCAGTCAGTACATCATATATTATCATAATCGCCTTTCACTTGCACGACCGAATGATGTGAATAATAATAATTGTGCACATGCATTGGACTAAGCTGGAATCTGCAAGTATTCAATAAACAGGAGAAAACAAGGCAATATGGGCTTTTGGTTAAATCAACAATAAAGCATTTAAGAGCCACTTCAACAATTTAATCATGGTCTTCTCCTACTGACCCCCAAAGAAAAGAAAAAAAATAAAACTATTTACACGCGAAAGCTCCCAACAAGCAAAATAAAAATAGGAAATCTTTTTGGGTTTTCTTTTTAATTACTACTACAAGCATGGAAATTAAACTGATTAAAAGTTACAACTAATTTTTTTTGTTTTTTCTTAAGGTTTATTCAACACACAAGAAGAAAGCATAAAAGGAAATAAACTAGCATGGATGATACAATGAAAAAGTATGAACATCGACATCTAGCAATGAGTGTGTGTGAACATAAATGTAATGTCGGTGAGAATACGTACTCCCCCAAGCTTAGGCTTTTGGCATAAGTTGGTCTATGGCCACGGCTGGCCTGGATGATATCCATAATAATAGTTGGGGTCATACTGCGATGAGGAAGAAGAAGACTCTGATTGCCACTGGCTGGCAATCATCTCTGGATCCCACTAATAGTTAGACTGTCGTGAAGGATCAAATTGTGGTTCCGGTTCTGGCTCCTCGGCTGGTGCAGGGTTTCGGTAGGCGTGGATAGCCGTCAACGGAATAAGGTATGTGCCTCTTCACAAAAGAGCTTGTGAGATCATGATACTGGGGGCATTTATCTGCCTCAAAGTCCTCAAAACCGGCATTACGCAAATATGCGTCAAATTATTCTTTAATTCCTTGTCGATCCATAAAATTTTCATAAGGCCACTCACAAGGACGCACTGGAGCGTCTCTTGGTGGCTCTTCGTCAGCATCACGCATTGCAAGCCTGGGTCCTTGCTTCCTTGAAGAACCGCCTTGGAACATTTTCCTAAGCATATTTCTTCCTCTGAAAAATTCTGAAATTTTTTAGTAACTTCAAAATAAAAGTGAAGCAAACTCAATAATATTGATAGCAACTACTCCTACAAGTGCCTAGGGCCTATATCATGCATCAAAACTACTTTTGACCATATAGATTTGACATGCAAGCTCAAGAACAGGGTCACCTAAGCAGCAAAAATTTGCAATGAATAAAGCAGTAGAACAAAAACTAATTGGACCAATGGAGGAGTCACATACCAAGGAACAATCTCCCCAACCAGTTTTGTGAGAGGTGCTTTGAGCAAGGAGATCGAAAATGGCAGCAAAGAGGGCTGGAACTCGTGCATGAGTTGGTTTTTCGTGTTTTTGAGAGGAAGAAGAAGAGGATGGGTGCAGGAATAAGTGGAGGAGGGCCACCATGGGCCCACGAGGCAGGGGGCGCGCCCTAGGGGGGTGGGCGCGCCCTCCACCCTCGTGGCAAGGTGGTTGGCCCCCTGGTGTGTTCTTTGTTCCATAAATCCTCAAATATTTTAGAAAAAATTATATTTAATTTTCAGGGCATTTGGAGAACTTTTATTTTCAAGGTATTTTTATATTGCACGGATAATCAGATAACAGACAGAAAATTATTTATTTTTACTTTATTTCAACTAAATAACAGAAAGTATAGAGAGGGTATAGAAGGTTGTGCTTCTAGTTTCATCCATCTCATGCTTATCAAAAGGAATCTACTAATAAGGTTGATCAAGTCTTGTTAACAAACTCATTCCAATTAACATGAAACCGGAGAAATTTCGAATAACACCAGGCTACCTCAACGGGGATACGTACATCCCCAATAATAAGTATATCATATTTCTTCTTGACAGTAGGAAGAGGAAATTCAAAACCTCCAAATATAATCGATGGAATTTTTCCAATAGAATTGATACTATGAACTTAAGGTTGTTTCCTCGGAAAGTGTACCGTATGCTCATTACCATTAATATGAAAAGTGACGTTGCCTTTGTTGCAATCAATAACAGCCCCTGCAGTATTAAGAAAATGTCTTCCAAGAATAATAGACATACTATCGTCCTCGGGAATATCAAGAATAACAAAGTCCGTTAAAATAGTAACGTTTGCAACTACAACAGGCACATCCTCACAAATACCGATAGGTATAGCAGTTGATTTATCAGCCATTTGCAAAGATATTTCAGTAGGTGTCAACTTATTCAAGTCAAGTCTACGATATAAAGAGAGAGGCATAACACTAACACCGGCTCCAAGATCACAGAAAGCAGTTTTAACATAGTTTCTTTTAATGGAGCATGGTATAGTAGGTACTCCTGGATCTCCAAGTTTCTTTGGTATTCCACCCTTAAAAGTATAATTAGCAAGCATGGTGGAAATTTCAGCTTCTGGTATCTTTCTTTTATTTGTAATAATATCTTTCATGTACTTAGCATAAGGATTTGTTTTAAGCATATCGGTTAATCACATACATAAAAAGATAGGTCTAATCATTTCAGCAAAGCGCTCAAAATCCTCAGCATCCTTTTTCTTGGATGGTTTGGTAGGAAAGGGCATGGGTTTCTGAACCCGTGGCTTTCTTTCTTTACCATGTTTCCTAGAAACAATTTTTTTCTTATCATAACGTTGATCTTTTGATTGTGGGTTATCAAGATCAACAGCAGGTTCAATTTCTACATCATTATCATTACTAGGTTGAGCATTATTATGAACATCATCATTAACATTTTCATTAGGTTCATGTTCATTGCCAGATTGTGTTTCAGCATCAGACATAGAGATATCATTTGGATTATCAGGTGGTTCAGCAATAGGTTCACTAGAAGTTTGCACAGTTCTATCATTTTTCTTTTTCTCCCTTTTAGAAGAACTAGGTGCATCAATATTATTTCTCTGAGAATCTTGCTCAATTCTCTTAGGGTGCCTTCAGGATACAATGGTTCCTGAGTCATTCTACCAGTTCTAGTAGCCACTTTAACAGCATAATTATTTTCTTACTATTCATCTCATTGAGCAATTATTTTTGAGCTTTAAGTACTTGTTCTACTTGAGTGGTAACCATAGAAGCATGTTTGCTAACAAGTTTAAGTTCACCTCTAATATTATCCATATAATCACCCAAGTATTTAAGCATATCAGCATCTTGTTTTAATTTTCTACCAAAATAAGCATTGAAGTCTTCTTGCTTAAACATAAAATTATCAAATTCATCCAAGCATTGACTAGCAATTTTAGCAGGAGGGATTTCAGCTTTATCATATCTATAGAGAGAATTTACCTTTACTACATGTGTCAGGTTATCAGGGTCTGGAGGTTCTTCAATAAATAATGGATCAAGATCATATGTTTCTTCAACAGGCGGTAAATTAAGACCATGTATTTCTTCAGTAGGAGGTAAATTCTTAACATCTTCAGCTTTAATACCTTTTTCTTTCATAGATTTCTTTGCCTCTTGCATATCTTCGGGACTGAGAAATAGAACACCTCTCTTCTTCAGAGTTGGTTTAGGAATAGGATCATTAATTGGAGCAGGAGCTGGCTCAGGAGGTGCCCAATTATTTTCATGTCAACATATTATTCAGTAAGATCACAGCTTCATCCGGTGTTCTTTCCCTGAAAAGAGAACCAGCACAACTATCCAGGTAATGTCTAGAAGCATTGGTTAGTCCATTATAAAAGATATCAAGTATTTCATTTTTCTTAAGAGGATGATCAGGCAAAGCATTAAGTAACTTGAGAAGCCTCCCCCAAGCTTGTGGGAGACTCTCTTCTTTAATTTGCACAAAGTTGTATATTTCCTTTAAAGCAGCTTGTTTCTTATGAGCAGGGAAATATTTAGCAGAGAAGTAGTAAATCGTATCCTGGGGACTACGCACACAACCAGGATCAAGAGAATTAAACCATATCTTAGCATCACCCTTTAATGAGAACGGAAATATTTTAAGGATAGAAAAGTAGCGAGATCTCTCATCATTAGTGAACAGGGTGGCTATATCATTTAATTTAGTAAGATGTGCCACAATAGTTTCAGATTCATAGCCATGAAAAGGATCAAATTCAACCAAAGTAATTATATCAGGATCAACAGAGAATTCATAATCCTTATCAGTAACACAGATAGATGAAGTAGCAAAAGCAGGGTCAGGTCTCATTCTGGCATTTAGAGATTGCTTATTCCATTTAGCTAATAACCTTTTGAGTTCATATCTATCTTTGCAAGCTAAAATAGCTAAAGTAGCTTCTTGATCAAATAAATAACCCTCAGGAATAACAAGTGATTCTTCATCATCACTTTCATCATCATAACCAGATTCAATATTTTCAATCTCTCTAGCCCTAGCAAGTCGTTCCTCGAGAAAATTACTAAGTGACACAGTAGTATCAAGCATAGAAGTAGTTTCATCATAAGTATCATGTATAGCAGAACTAGCATCATCAATAACATGCGACATATCAGAACGAATAGTAGAAGCAGGTTTAGGTGTCGCAAGCTTACTCATAACAGAAGGTGAATCAAGTGCAGAGCTAGATGGCAGTTCCTTACCTCCCCTCGTAGTTGAGGGTTGGATCTTAGTTTTTGGATCTCTCAAGTTCTTCATAATGATAAGCAGATATAAATCCCAAGTGACTCAAAGAATAGAGCTATGCTCCCCGGCAATGGCGCCAGAAATTAGTCTTGATGACCCACAAGTATAGGGGATCGCAACAGCTTTCGAGGGTAGAGTATTCAACCCAAATTTATTGATTCGACACAAGGGGAGCCAAAGAATATTCTTAAGTATTAGCAGCTGAGTTGTCAATTCAACCACACCTGGAAACTTAGTATCTGCAACAAAGTGTTTAGTAGCAAAGTAATATGATAGTGATGGTAACGGTAACAAAAGAGTAATGAAAGCAAAGTAATGTTTTTGGTATTTTGTAGTGATTGTAACAATAGCAATGGGAAAGTAAATAAGCGTAAACCAGTATATGGAAAGTTCATAGGCATCAGATCAATGATGGATAATTATGCCGGATGTGGTTCATCATGTAACAGTCATGACATAGGGTGACACAGAACTAGCTCCAATTCGTCAATGTAATGTGGGCATGTATTCCGAATATAGTCATACGTGCTTATGGAAAAGAACTTGCATGACATCTTTTGTCCTACCCTCCCGTGGCATCAGGGTCCTAATGGAAACTAAGGGATATTAAGGCCCTCTTTTAATAGAGAACTGGAACAAAGCATTAGCACATAGTGAATACATGAACACCTCAAACTACGGTCATCACCGGTAAGTATCCCGATTATTGTCACTTCGGGGTTAACGGATCATAACACATAATAGGTGACAATAGACTTGCAAGATAGAATCAAGAACTCTCATATATTGATGAAAACATAATAGGTTCAGATCTGAAATCATGGCACTCGGACCCTAGTGACAAGCATTAAGCATAGCAAAGTCATAGCAACATTAATCTCAGAACATAGTGGATACTAGGGATCAAACCCTAACAAAACTAACTTGATTACATGATAAATCTCATCCAACCCATCACTGTCCAGCAAGCCTACGATGGAATTACTCACGCACGGCGGTGAGCATCATGAAATTGGTGATGGAGGATGGTTGATGATGACGACGGCGACGAATCCCCCTCTCCGGAGCCCCGAACGGACTCTAGATCAGCCCTCCCGAGAGGATTTAGGGCTTGGCGGCGGCTCCGTATCGTAAAACGCGATGATTTCTTCTCTCCGATTTTTTTCTCCCCGGAAGCAGTTATATAGAGTTGGAGTTGGAGTCGGGGGGTCTCCAGGGGCCCACGAGGTAGGGGGCGCGCCTCCCACCCTCGTGGCAAGGGTGTGGGCTCCCTGGTCTTCATCTTTGGCGGGGATTTTTTATTATTTACTGTAAGATATTCCGTGGAGTTTCAGGTCATTCCCAGAACTTTTGTTTTCTGCACAAACTACATCATGGCAATTCTGCTGAAAACATCGTCAGTCCGGGTTAGTTCCATTCAAATCATACAAGTTAGAGTCCAAAATAAGGGCAAAGGTGTTTGGAAAAGTAGATACGACGGAGACGTATCACACACAGCAGCCGTCACGTCCACCCGCTGCATACGGTTCTGACCGGTGGGATGTACCATCCGGTTAACTCTAGCAATGGTTGTTACTTGATGTAGAGTCCAAGGTAGAGCGAGTGGTTTTGGGTGGCCGGGTACGGGGAAGGGAGCACAAGGAGCATAGTGATGGCGTCGGACTGGTAGAGAGCGGATGCAGCAGAGTGAGAACAACATGGGTCCAGATGGGGGTTTTGGGCGGCAGGAGGTATCAGAGGCCTGCGTGCGGAGGTCCGAACGCCTGCGAACTTTCCCTAGCTTTGCAACTAATTTGTGAGATATCGGAGGCTCGGCTGCGTCCGCGTACATTTGTGGTATGGCATTGGATGGCACAAAACATCTGAATAGGCTAGGTCCGGATGTGTAGGGTCTATTAGTGATCTGTCCTAAAGCATTACGTTGTTGGATGCAGATGCATGCACCATCACCCAACGGTCATTGACAATCGAAACACATGCTCAATTGCAGGCCGAATCTCCATTAACATACTAGATTTGGAGCCTTCTGATGCGTCCGGGTTGCGCGGATGCTATGGGCTCTACGTGTAAGGATGTGTGTCTCTAGCCAACCTTTTCATCGTTTTGAGCGGATATTGTCTAGTTTTTTTTTCACCAGTTTTAAAAGTTTTCTATTGTGTTTTAATGTTTTTTCTTTTCATGTTTGTTATTTCTCTGTTACTATTTTTACATTTTAATTCATTAATGTCTATAAAAATTCGTGGAAATTAAAAAAACTATGAACATTTTTTAATAATTCACCAATATTTTTTTGAATTTATGAACATACTTAAAATTCATAAAAAATAGTTTTTGAAATTTTCAAATTTTTGAACATTGTTTGGAATCCACAAACATTTTATAAATTCGCTCATATTTTTTAAAAAAGTTTTTTAATTCACAACATTTTGAAATTTCAAGAATTGTTTTAAAATATGTGAAATACAATAGCCATTTTTTTGAGTTTTATGTGTAGCAAGCGGGGGAAAAGAGCTAAGCAAGTGAGCGGAGCAAGGAGCCGAGTTGAGGGAGCGAGAGCTTCATGGGACGGCCCATGTGAGAGTCATAGCAACAACTACATGGTTTCAATGTGGAATAAGATCTTCCAGGGAAGAACACGAAATTTTTGATCCAGAGCTCACATGCACCTAGGTGAAAAGTAAAATCTGAAGAAAAAAAATAGTAAATAAATTCAAACATATCTGAATTATTTTTTGATAAACAGTGATGAGTTTTTAACCTGTGTGCAAACACTCATGGTGGAATGAGTTTTTAACCTGTGTGCAAACATTCATGATGGAGTAGTAAGAACGATATAGCTAAATAAATACTCCACCTAGTCCACGGTTTATAGTAGCACAGCAACAGCAAAACTGGTCTGAACATATACGAGAAATGATACGAAAACCACCACCCGGCGCCCCACAAAGAGTGTTTCGATCGTCCTGATAAGACCATGATTCCAGAATTTCATAGATTCAGGGAAGATGTTACGTGCTAAGATTTGAAGCAGGAGGCCCGACATAATTAGTGCATTCCTATCCTTTGGAAGCATCCACCTCGAGTCTAAAGGCTGTGTGTTCGGAAACCGGACCAGGCCGGAAAAGTCCCACCGGGAAGACGGTCCGTCGGTCAGATCTCGGAACAGTGCCAACATGTCTCTAAAATGCACATCATTGCAGGCCCACAAGAAGATGTAGCAGTGAATAAACGTCTCGATTTTTCTGCGAGCCGCATTTCGAAGGGCTTTATCCCAGCGGGCCCAGCAGTGGCGAGGTGCAATTCTGTAAATGTATGATTCTTCAGCACTATTATGATCATACAACTCAGGTTCATTGTCCGAAAAAAATGTTCTGCTAGCTCTTGCCCAGTTGCCCTGAACAAATAGTAGGTTCTGCTGGCCCAGAAACGACGTTCTGCATCCACGGCCAACGTGTTCTCTGAAACCTGCACCCTCTCTGAACTTTCTGGAACCAGCCACGCCGCCACGACGAGCGCTGCCTTTCGCAATAAATCGATCGGCAGAGCACCGTATCCCTTTCTCTTTTTCCGGTCTCAGTCTCAGCCTTTCCTGTCATCATCGGCTGGTCTGCTTCGCCGCAGCTCATAATTGCAAAGGAATCGCGACGCGAGCAAAGCATAGGCAGCATCGCCATGGGGCCTTTTGACCTCTCAGGCTAGCCCGCCCAAAAAAAGTGGCTCATCTCTGCTCATCGTGCTGTGCTGCCCGAGTTTTGAACTGTAATATTCGATGCCCTGCAGCATGCTGTATGTTGACTGTGTGAGTCTTCATAATCAAGCAACGCATGCAGGTACCAGTTGTTGTGCCGCAAGCATCATGCAGTCACCTTGCTCCATGCCCGGCGGATTAACCAGTCAGTTGAGGCAAGTGGCCGACGGAGTGGATTAACCCATGTGGTACATCGACGGACTCACTAGGAGTAGTGGTAATTACGCATCTGTGTTCTACTCTACTCCCGCGCAGTTCACTCGAGTATCACTACTCGTCTAAATGGCGAACTGTCTGGGGGGACTACACTACACGTCTACACTGCATTCTGTGCTCTCCGGATCCGAGAGTAGACCTCCTACTCTCCTACTACATCACGAGAGAGATCACGGCCTGGGCTTCTCCCCACACCAGAAAAGACGCATATCATTGCCGAACGTGAACCTCCGCCATAAAGTACCTACCTCTGCCCCATCCATCGGTAAATAATGTTTCTAGCTAGATAACAGGGCCCACACCACATGTGCAGGAAGCATAGTCCAGGTTTAACAAGAGATCGAGGTGAAGAACCAGGCCCGTTGCAAGCCAAAATTAACAGGCTAGATCATCACATCACATCACATTTGACATGAAATTAGTGTATGGGCACCGAATCGACTCAGCTGTACTCCGGTCACACGGATCACGAATCCGACTTGCCTTAATTAACGTTATCTAGCCTGCAAATGCAGCAGATAAGTGCGGCGTCCCATCTGAGTCCCCACGGCGTCACGTGCATCGTTAGCTGCTTGCTAGCAGCAGCCTGCTAATAATACTCCTACCTCGGACATGCCAGTACGCCTCGACAAGGACGCGCGCAGCAAGCATTATGCTGAACGGAACGCGTTGAAATGTCAAACACAGTCCACACCGATGGAACGTACACATGCGAATTGTAAGTACTCCTCCGTCTTCATATAAAAGCATTTTTTACACTAATATAATGTCAAAAACATTCTTATATTATGGGACGGGGCTAGTAGCTTTGTAAGCAGCATGTGAAGGCGTGGCTGGTGCACCACGTAGCAAGTAGCTACGCCACGGAAGATAGATCCACTGCAAGATGCCAAATTTGATGTTTCGATCCTTTGCGCAAAGTTTGACCGGATTTGACCCTGTTTCAAAAAAAAACGAGATCGGATCCTATTATCTACCGTCGGGGTCTTTGACAGTAGGGTTGCATAGCCTACCTCCTAAAGCCTCGGTAGTAGCCCACTTATCCACGTCAGCTCTAGTAACGCCCACTGTTTCCTGCTATCCACCCTACCGTCGAGGACCCTGGCGGTAGCCTGTGCAACCCTACCGTCAAAGACCCCAGCGGTAGGTGCTGAGCAGTTATAAACCCGCAGGGGCCAGGTTGCGGGGCACACTCACGAAGCCAACCCCCATCTTCTTCCCTGTGTCGTGCCCAAAGTTATTAAATTGTTTTCTAATTTTGGAGGGTTTTACTGTTCATCCGGGTGGATGTGAGCTCGGGATTAGAAGAGCACTTTCACGCTCAAGGGGTTCACACAACCAACACCGGCTAACACCAAGGCCGGTTCATGTAAGGACATCACAACCACACGCCTAACAACTTCATTCTCCTCTTAGAACAAATATCTCAATATACAATTGAAAGAAACACCGTCATAACATAATCATCCTTGGCCGCGCGGGGCGACGAGGGGGCGGTGGCCGGGGGCTCGGTGCGGGAGCCATCTCCGCTGGCTTCGTGCGCCAGATCTGAAGAGGGCGGCCTCTCCGCGCACGGCCCGGCGAGCCCCATCTCCTCGAATCTCCGACGTCCTCTAGTTTGTCGGGCCTGCGGGCTGGGTGGTTCGCTCAGGGAGGAGGGAGCGGGCCGAGGGAAACCCTTGGTCGGCGGTGACGGCCACGGTGTCGACAGCGCTACAGGCGCGTTTTCCCTCTTGTGGGCGGCACCGGGGTCCATCCCTTCCCCTCCCCCCCATATGTCCCTGGTGAAAACCAGAAATCATCCATTTGGGCGGCGGCGGTGCTCCGGCGGCGTCACCTTCTTGAAGGCGCCGCTGAGGGAGTCCTGGATTAGGGGGTGTTCGGGTAGCCGGACTATACCTTCAGCCGGACTCCAGGACTATGAAGATACAAGATTGAAGACTTCGTCCCGTGTCCGGATGGGACTTTCCTTGGCGTGGAAGGCAAGCTTGGCGATGCGGATATTCAAGATCTCCTACCATTGTAACCGACTCTGTGTAACCCTAACCCTATCCGGTGTCTATATAAACTGGAGGGTTGTAGTCCGTAGGACATCACCTGCATATACAACAATCATACCATAGGCTAGCTTCTAGGGTTTAGCCCCCTTGATCTCGTGGTAGATCTACTCTTGTACTACCCATATCATCAGTATTAATCAAGCAGGAGTAGGGTATTACCTCCATCGAGAGGGCCCGAACCTGGGTAAAAACATCGTGTCCCTTGTCTCCTGTTACCATCCGGCCTTGACGCATAGTTCGGGACCCCCTGCCCGAGATCCGCCGGTTTTGACACCGACATTGGTGCTTTCATCGAGAGTTCCTCTGTGTCGTCGCCTTTAGGCCCGATGGCTCCCTTGATCATCAACAACGATGAGGTCCAGGTGAGACTTTTCTCCCCGGACAGATCTTCGTCTTCGGCGGCTTCGCACTGCCGGCCAATTCGCTTGGCCACCTGGAGCAGATCGAAAGCTACGCCCCTGGTCATCAAGTCAGGTTTGGAAGCTTAAACTACACGTCTAACATCCGCGGAGACTTGATCTTCGACGGGTTCGAGCCACGGCCAAGCGCGCCGCACTATCTCGAGGGGCATGATCTAGCTCTGCCTCTGGACAGTGTCCTGGAGGCCACACACGCACCGGTTCCGACCCCTAACTCGGAGCCTATTGCGCCAATCGAGGATGAGCGGTTGGACGTCACCTCGGGGGCTGCAATCTCAAAGGCGATCGAGCCGAACGCCAACCCCGCACTCTGCATGACCCGTGACTCCGAGGATCCGGACTCCTCCCCGGACTCCGAACCCCCCGCGCCCCTGCCAATCGAATCAGATTGGGCGCCGATAATGGAGTTCACCGCCGCGGACATCTTTCAGCACTCGCCTTTTGGCGACATCCTGAATTCTCTCAAGTCTCTCCTTTATCAGGAGAGCCCTGGCCGGATTACGGTCAGCAAGGATGGGATACGGACGATGAAGAAGTTCAAAGCCCACCCACCACCCACCTTGTAGCCACTGTCGACGATTTAACCGACATGCTTGACTTCGGCTCCGAAGACATCGACGGTATGGACGAGGATGTAGGAGACGAACAGGAACCAACACCTGTAGGGCGCTGGAAGGCCACCTCGTCATATGACATATATATGGTGGATACTCCAAAAGATGGAGATGCGATGGAACAGCGGGGGATGACACCTCCAAGAAACAGCCAAAGCGCCAGTGTCAGCGGCGCCGCTCTAAATCCCGCCAAAGCAAAAACGGTGATTCCGGCACGGGAGATAATACTACCCCGGATAGCGCCAAAGAACACCCACCCCAGCAAGATTCGTCATAGGAAGATGGAGAAGCCAGCCCTCATGAGAGAGCGGCAGACCGAGAGGTCGAGGATGATAACTATATGCCTCCCTCCGAAGACGAGGCAAGCCTCGATGACGACGAATTCGTCGTACCATCAGACCCCGCTGAAGAAGAGCGTTACAAACGTAGGCTTTTAGCCACGGCAAGCAGCCTTGAGAAAAAGCAGCAACAGCTTAGAGCTGACCAAGATTTGCTAGCTGACAGATGGACAGAAGTCCTTGCGACCGAAGAGTATGAATTCGAACGCCCCTCCAAGAGTTACCCAAAGTGCAGGCCGCTACCCCGATCAGAGGAGGAAGCACCTACTGTTGGGGAACGTAGTAATTTCAAAAAAATTCCTACGCACACGCAAGATCATGGTGATGCACAACAACGAGAGGGAGAGTGTTGTCTATGTACCCACGCAGACCGACTGCGGAAGCGTTGACACAACGTAGAGGAAGTAGTCGTACGTCTTCCCGATCTGACCGATCCAAGCACCGTTACTCCGGCACCTCCGAGTTCTTAGCACACATACATTTCGATGACGATCCCCGGGCTCTGATCCAGCAAAGCTTCGGGGAGGAGTTCCGTCAGCACGACGGTGTGGTGATGATCTTGATGTTCTACCGACGCAGGGCTTCGCCTAAGCACTACAACGATATGATCGAGGTGGAATATGGTAGCAGGGGGCACCACACACGGCTAAGGAACGATCTCAATGATCAACTTGTGTTTCCTAGGGTGCCCCCCTGCCCCCGTATATAAAGGAGCAAGGGGGAGGCCGGCCGGCCCTATGGGGCGCGCCAAGGGGAGGGGGAGTCCTCCACGATCAGATCGTAGAAACTTTATTTACTTGTTACGATGATTTTCAACTTCACTCTGAAATTCTTTGAACTTTTCAAATGTTTCAGACTTATGTTTCATTAAGTAGATATACCCATATCTGCTTAAGTCATCTATGAAGGTGAGAAAATAACAATATCCACCACGAGCCTCAATATTCATCGGACCACATACATCGGTATGTATGATTTCCAATAAAATTGTTGCTCTCTCCATAGTACCGGAGAACGGTGTTTTAGTCATCTTGCCCATGAGGCACGGTTCGCAAGTACCAAGTGATTCATAATCAAGTGGTTCTAAAAGTCCATCAGTATGGAGTTTCTTCATGCGCTTTATACCGATATGACCTAAACGGCAGTGCCACAAGTAAGTTGCACTGTCATTATCAACTCTGCATCTTTTGGTTTCAACATTATGAATATGTGTGTTACTACTATCGAGATTCATCAAAAATAGACCAGTCCTCAAAGGTGCATGACCATAAAAGATATTACTCATATAAATAGAACAACCATTATTTTCTGATTTAAATGAATAACCGTCTCGCATCAAACAAGATCGAGATATAATGTTCATGCTCAACGCTGGCACTAAATAACAAATATTTAGGTCTAATATTAATCCCGAAGGTAGATGTAGAGGTAGCGTGCCGACCGCGATCACATCGACTTTGGAACAGTTTCCCACGCGCATCGTCACCTCGTCCTTTGCCAGTGTTCGCTTAATCCGTAGTCCCTGTTTCAAGTTGCAAATATTAGCAACAGAACCAGTATCAAATACCCAGGTGCTACTGCGAGCTCTAGTAAGGTACACATCAATAACATGTATATCACATATACCTTTGTTCACCTTGCCATCCTTCTTATCCGCCAAATACTTGGGCAGTTTCGCTTCCAGTGACCAGTCTACTTGCAGTAGAAGCAATCAGTTTCAGGCTTAGGTCCAGACTTGGATTTCTTCTCTTGAGCAGCAACTTGCTTGCCGTTCTTCTTGAAGTTCCCCTTCTTATTCCCTTTGCCCTTTTTCTTGAAACTAGTGGTCTTGCTGACCATCAACACTTGATGCTCCTTTTTGATTTCTACCTCCGCAGCTTTCAGCATTGCGAAGAGCTCGGGAATAGTCTTGTTCATCCCTTGCATATTATAGTTCATCACGAAGCTCTTGTAGCTTGGTGGCAGTGATTGGAGAATTCTGTCAATGACGCAATCATCTGGAAGATTAACTCCCATCTGAATCAAGTGATTATTATACCCAGACATTTTGAGTATATGCTCACTGACAGAACTGTTCTCCTCCATCTTGCAGCTATAGAATTTATTGGAGACTTCATATATCTCAATCCGGGCATTTGCTTGAAATATTAACTTCAACTCTTGGAACATCTCATATGCTCCATGACGTTCAAAACGTCATTGAAGTCCCGATTCTAAGCCGTAAAGCATGGCACACTGAACTATCGAGTAGTCATCACCTTTGCTCTGCCAGACGTTCATAACATCTGGTGTTGCTCCAGTAGCAGGCCTGGCACCCAGTGGTGCTTCCAGGACGTAATTCTTCTGAGCCGCAATGAGGATAATCCTCAAGTTACGGACCCAGTCCGTGTAATTGCTACCATCATCTTTCAACTTTGCTTTCTCAAGGAATGCATTAAAATTTAACGGAACAACATCACGAGCCATCTATCTACAATCAACATAAACAAGCAAGATACTATCAGGTACTAAGTTCATGATAAGTTTAAGTTCAATTAATCAAATTACTTAAGAACTCCCACTTAGATAGACATCCCTCTAATCCTCTAAGTGATCACGTGATCCAAATCAACTAAACCATAACCGATCATCACGTGAGATGGAGTAGTTTTCAATGGTGAACATCGCTATGTTGATCATACCTACTATATGATTCATGCTCGACCTTTCGGTCTCCGTGTTCCGAGGCCATATCTGCATATGCTAGGCTCGTCAAGTTTAACCTGAGTATTCTGCGTGTGCAAAAACTGGGTTGCACCCGTTGTAGATGGACGTAGAGCTTATCACACCCGATCATCACGTGGTGTCTGGGCACGACGAACTTTGGCAACGGTGCATACTCAGGGAGAACACTTCTTGATAATTTAGTGAGAGATCATCTTATAATGCTACCGTCAATCAAAGCAAGATAAGATGCATAAAAAGATAAACATCACATGCAATCAATATAAGTGATATGATATGGCCATCATCATCTTGTGCTTGTGATCTCCATCTCTGAAGCACCGTCATGATCACCATCGTCACCGGCGCGACACCTTGATCCCCAACGTAGCATCGTTGTCGTCTCGCCAATCTTATGCTTCCACGACTATCGCTACCGCTTAGTGATAAAGTAAAGTATTACATCACGATTGCATTGCATACAATAAAGCGACAACCATATGGCTCCTGCCAGTTGCCGACAACTCGGTTACAAAACATGATCATCTCATACAATAAAATTTAGCATCATGTCTTGGCCATATCACATCACAACATGCCCTGAAAAAACAAGTTAGACGTCCTCTACTTTGTTGTTGCAAGTTTTACGTGGCTGCTACGGGCTTAAGTAAGAACCAATCTCACCTACGCATCAAAACCACAACGATAGTTTGTCAAATAGACTCCGTTTTAACCTTCGCAAGGACCGGGCGTAGCCATACTCGGTTCAACTAAAGTTGGAGAAACTGACACCCGCCAGCCACCTGTGTGCAAAGCACGACGGTAGAACCAGTCTCGCGTAAGCGTACGCGTAATGTCGTTCCGGGCCGCTTCATCCAATAATACCGCCGAAGCAAAGTATGACATGCTGGTAGGCAGTATGACTTATATCGCCGACAACTCACTTGTGTTCTACTCGTGCAAATAACATCAAACCATAAAACCTAGGCTCGGATGCCACTGTTGGGGAACGTAGTAATTTCAAAAAAATTCCTACGCACACGCAAGATCATGGTGATGCACAGCAACGAGAGGGGAGAGTGTTGTCTACGTACCCACACAGACCGACTGCGGAAGCGTTGACACAACATAGAGGAAGTAGTCGTACGTCTTCCCGATCCGACCGATCCAAGCACCGTTACTCCGGCACCTCCGAGTTCTTAGCACACGTACAGCTCGATGACGATCCCCGGGCTCCGATCCAGCAAAGCTTCGGGGAGGAGTTCCGTCAGCACGACGGTGTGGTGACGATCTTGATGTTCTACCGACGCAGGGCTTCGCCTAAGCACTACAACGATATGATCGAGGTGGAATATGGTGGCAGGGGCACCGCACACGGCTAAGGAACGATCTCAATGATCAACTTGTGTGTCCTAGGGTGCCCCCTGCCCCCGTATATAAAGGAGCAAGGGGGAAGCCGGCCGGTCCTATGGGGCGCGCCAAGGGGAGGGGGAGTCCTCCTCCTTGTGGGAGTAGGACTCCCCTTTCCTAATCCAATTAGGAAACCCTAAGGGGGAAGGAATGAGGGGGAGAGGGAGAGGGAAAGAGGGGCCGCGCCTCCCTCCCTAGTCCAATTCGGACTCCCCATGTGGGGGGGGGGGCGCCACCTCCTAGGCCGCAGCCCTCTCTCTCCCTTAAGGCCCAATAAGGCCCATTACTTCCCCGGAGGGTTCCGGTAACCCTTTCGGTACTTCGGTTTTCTCCGAAATCACCCGGAACACTTCCGGTGTCCGAATATAGCTGTCCAATATATCAATCTTTATGTCTCGACCATTTCGAGACTCCTCGTCATGTCCGTGATCACATCCGGGATTCCGAACTAACTTCGGTACATCAAAATGCATAAACTCGTAATAACTGTCATCGTAACGTTAAGCGTGCGGACCCTATGGTTCGAGAACAATGTAGACATGACCGAGACACGTCTCCGGTCAATAACCAATAGCGGGACCTGGATGCCCATATTGGCTCCTACATATTCTACGAAGATCTTTATCGGTCAGACCGCATAACAACATACGTTGTTCCCTTTGTCATCGGTATGTTACTTGCCCGAGATTCGATCGTCGGTATCCAATACCTAGTTCATCTCGTTACCGGCAAGTCTCTTTACTCGTTCTGTAATACATCATAACGCAACTAACTCATTAGTTGCAATGCTTGCAAGGCTTATGTGATGTGTATTACCGAGAGGGCCCAGAGATACCTCTCCGACAATCGGAGTGACAAATCCTAATCTTGAAATACGCCAACCCAACATCTACCTTTGGAGACACCTGTAGGGCTCCTTTATAATCAC